>OZ024743.1:128804370-131673370 GCA_964016885.1 Eledone cirrhosa | reverse complement strand
GGTGTTTGGTGCTTGGTTCTTGGTGTTTGGTGATTGGTGCCTGGTACTTGGTGTTTGGTGCTCGGTGCTTGGTGCTTGGTGTTTCGTGCTTGGTGCTAGGTGTTTGGTCTTTGACGCTTGGTGCTTGGTGTTTGGTGCTTGGTACTTGGTTTTCGGTGTTTGGCGTTAGGTGTTTGGTGCTTGGTGCTTGGTGCTTGGTTTTTGGTGTTTGGTGCTTGGTGCTTGGTGTTTGGTGTTTGGTGATTGGTGCTTGGTGTTTGGTGCTTGGGATTTGGTGCTTGGTGCTTGGTGTTTGGTGTTTGGAGTTTGGTACTTGGTGCTTGGTGTTTGGTGTTTGGTGCTTGGTGCTTGGTATTTGGTGTTTAGTGCTTGGTGCTTGGTTCTTGGTGTTTGGTGCTTGGTGCCTGGTGATTGGTGTTTGGTGCTTGGTGCTTGGTATTTGGGGCTTGGTCTTTGGTGCTTGGTGTTTGGTGCTTGGTGCTTGGTGCTTGGTGTTTGGTGCTTGGTGCTTGGTGCTAGATGTTTGGTTTTTAGTGCTCGGTGCTTGGTGATTGGTGTTTGTTGCTTGGTGCTTGGTGTTTGGTGGTTGGTGCTTGGTGTTTGGTGTTTGGTGTTTGGTGTTTGCTGTTTGGTGTTTGCTGTTTGGTGTCTGCTGTTTGGTGTTTGCTGTTTCGTGTTTGCTGTTTGGTGTTTGGTGTTTGGTGTTTGCTGTTTGGTGTTTGGTGTTTGCTGTTTGGTGTTTGGTGTCTGGTATTTGGTGATTGGTGTTTGCTGTTTGGTGTTTGGTGTTTGGTGTTTGGTGCTTGGCGCTTGGTGCTTGGTGTTTTGTGCTTGGTGCTTGGTGCTTGGTGTTTGCTGTTTGGCGTTTGCTGTTTGGTGTTTGCTGTTTGGTGTTTCCTGGTTGGTGTTTGGTGTTTGCTATTTGGTGTTTGGTGTTTGCTGTTTGTTGTTTGGTGTTTAGTGTTTGTTGTTTGGTGTTTGGTGTTTGGTGTTTGGTGCTTGGGGCTTGGTGTTTGCTCTTTGGTGCTTGGTGATTGGTTTTTGGTGTTTGGTGCTTGGTGCTTGGTGTATGGTGTTTGGTGCTTGGTGCTTGGTGCTTGGTGCTTGGTGTTTGGTGTTTGGTGCTTGGTGCTTGGTGTTTGGTGTTTAGTGCTTGGTGCTTGGTTCTGGGTGCATGGTGTTTGGTGCTTGGTGCTTGCTGTCTGGTGTTTGGTGCTTGGTTCTTGGTGTTTGGTGCTTGGTGCTTGGTGCTTGGTATTTGGGGCTTGGTCTTTGGTGCTTGGTGTTTGGTGCTTGGTGCTTGGTGCTTGGTCTTTGGTGCTTGGTGCTTGGTGCTGGGTGTTTGGTTTTTAGTGCTTGGTGCTTGCTGATTGGTGTTTGTTGCTTGGTGCTTGGTGTTTGGTGCTTGGTGCTTGGTGTTTGGTGTTTGGTGTTTGGTGTTTGCTGTTTGGTGTTTGCTGTTTGGTGTTTGGTGTTTGGTGTTTGCTGTTTGGTGTTTGGTGTTTGCTGTTTGGTGTTTGGTGTCTGGTGTTTGGTGATTGGTGTTTGCTGTTTGGTGTTTGGTGTTTGGTGTTTGGTACTTGGCGCCTGGTGCTTGGTGTTTTGTGCTTGGTGCTTGGTGCTTGCTGTTTGGTGTTTGGTGTTTGTGTTTGCTGTTTGGCAATTGCTGTTTGGTGTCTGCTGTTTGGTGTTTCCTGGTTGGTGTTTGGTGTTTGCTATTTGGTGTTTGGTGTTTGCTGTTTGGTGTTTGTTGTTTAGTGTTTGTTGTTTGGTGTTTGGTGTTTGGTGTTTGGTGCTTGGTGCTTGGTGTTTGGTGCTTGGTGCTTGGTGTTTGGTGATTGGTGCTTGGTGTTTGGTGTTTGGTGCTTGGTGTTTGCTGTTTGGTGATTGGTGCTTGGTGTTTGGTGCTTGGTGCTTGGTGTTTGGTGCTTGGTGGTTGGTGCTTGGTGTTTGGTGCTTGGTGCTTGGTGTTTGGTGTTTGGCGCTTGGTGCTTGGTGTTTGGTGCTTGGTGCTTGGTGTTTGGTGCTTGGTGCTTGGTGTTTGGTGTTTGTTGCTTGGTGCTTGGTGCTTGGTGCTTGGTGTTTGGTGTTTGGTGCTTGGAGCTTGGTGTTTGGTGTTTGGTGGTTGGTGCTTTGTTCTGGGTGCTTGGTGCTTGGTGTTTGGTGTATGGTGCTGGGTGCTTGCTATTTGGTGCTTGGGGCTTGGTGCTTGGTGTTTGGTGCTTGGTGCTTGGTGCTAGGTGTATGGTGTTTGGTGTTTGGCGCTTGGTGCTTGGTGTTTGGTGATTGGTCCTTGGTGTTTGGTGTTTGGTGCTTGGTGCTTGGTGTTTGGTATTTGGTGCTTGGCGCTTGGTGTTTGGTGTTTGGTCCTTGGCGTTTGCTGTTTGGCGTTTGGGGTTTGGCGTTTGCTTTTTGGCGTTTGCTGTTTGGTGTTTGGTGCTTGGTGTTTGGTGTTTGGTACTTGGTGCTTGGTGTTTGGTGTTTGGTGCTTGGTGCTTGGTGTTTGGTGTTTGTTGCTTGGCGCTTGGTCTTTGGTGTTTGGCGCTTGGCGTTTGCTGTTTGGCGTTTGGGGTTTGGCATTTGCTGTTTGGCGTTTGGGGTTTGGCGTTTGCTTTTTGGCGTTTGGTGTTAGGTGTTTGGTGTTTGGTGTTTGCTGTTTGGTGTTTGCTGTTTGGTGTTTGCTGTTTGGTGTTTGGTGTTTGGTGTTTGCTGGTTGGTGTTTGGTGTTTGGTGTTTGCTGTTTGGTGTTTGCTGTTTGGTGCTTGGTGCTTGGTGTTTGGTGCATGGTGCTTGGTGCTTGGTGCTTGGTGTTTGGTGCTTGGTGCTTGGTGTTTGGTGCTTGGGGCTTGGTGCTTGGTGTTTGGTGCTTGGTCTTTGGTGTTTCCTGGTTGGTGTTTGGTGTTTGCTGTTTGGTGTTTGGTGTTTGCTGTTTGGTATTTGCTATTTGGTGTTTTGTGTTTGCTGTTTGGTGTTTGGTGTTTAGTGTTTGCTATTTGGTGTTTGGTGTTTGGTGTTTGGTGCTTGGGGCTTGGTGTTTGCTCTTTGGTGCTTGGTGATTGGTTTTTGGTGTTTGGTGCTTGGTGCTTGGTGTTTGGTGCTTGGTGCTTGGTGTTTGGTGCTTGGTGCTTGGTGTTTGGTGTTTGGTGCTTGGTGCTTGCTGTTTGGTGATTGGTGCTTGGTGTTTGGTGCTTGGTGCTTGGTGTTTGGTGCTTGGTGGTTGGTGCTTGGTGTTTGGTGCTTGGTGCTTGGTGTTTGGTGTTTGGCGCTTGGTGCTTGGTGTTTGGTGCTTGGTGCTTGGTGTTTGGTGTTTGGTGCTTGGTGCTTGCTGTCTGGTGTTTGGTGCTTGGTTTTTGGTGTTTGGTGCTTGGTGCTTGGTGTTTCGTGCTTGGTGCCTGGTGTTTGGTCTTTGGCGCTTGGTGCTTGGTGTTTGGTGCTTGGTGCTTGGAGTTTGGTGTTTGGTGCTTGGTGCTTGCTGTCTGGTGTTTGGTGCTTGGTTCTTGGTGTTTGGTGATTGGTGCCTGGTACTTGGTGTTTGGTGCTCGGTGCTTGGTGCTTGGTGTTTCGTGCTTGGTGCTAGGTGTTTGGTCTTTGACGCTTGGTGCTTGGTGTTTGGTGCTTGGTACTTGGTTTTCGGTGTTTGGCGTTAGGTGTTTGGTGTTTGGTGCTTGGTGCTTGGTTTTTGGTGTTTGGTGCTTGGTGCTTGGTGTTTGGTGTTTGGTGATTGGTGCTTGGTGTTTGGTGCTTGGGATTTGGTGCTTGGTGCTTGGTGTTTGGTGTTTGGAGTTTGGTACTTGGTGCTTGGTGTTTGGTGTTTGGTGCTTGGTGCTTGGTATTTGGTGTTTAGTGCTTGGTGCTTGGTTCTTGGTGTTTGGTGCTTGGTGCCTGGTGATTGGTGTTTGGTGCTTGGTGCTTGGTATTTGGGGCTTGGTCTTTGGTGCTTGGTGTTTGGTGCTTGGTGCTTGGTGCTTGGTGTTTGGTGCTTGGTGCTTGGTGCTAGATGTTTGGTTTTTAGTGCTCGGTGCTTGGTGATTGGTGTTTGTTGCTTGGTGCTTGGTGTTTGGTGGTTGGTGCTTGGTGTTTGGTGTTTGGTGTTTGGTGTTTGCTGTTTGGTGTTTGCTGTTTGGTGTCTGCTGTTTGGTGTTTGCTGTTTCGTGTTTGCTGTTTGGTGTTTAGTGTTTGGTGTTTGCTGTTTGGTGTTTGGTGTTTGCTGTTTGGTGTTTGGTGTCTGGTATTTGGTGATTGGTGTTTGCTGTTTGGTGTTTGGTGTTTGGTGTTTGGTGCTTGGCGCTTGGTGCTTGGTGTTTTGTGCTTGGTGCTTGGTGCTTGGTGTTTGCTGTTTGGCGTTTGCTGTTTGGTGTTTGCTGTTTGGTGTTTCCTGGTTGGTGTTTGGTGTTTGCTATTTGGTGTTTGGTGTTTGCTGCTTGTTGTTTGGTGTTTAGTGTTTGTTGTTTGGTGTTTGGTGTTTGGTGTTTGGTGCTTGGGGCTTGGTGTTTGCTCTTTGGTGCTTGGTGATTGGTTTTTGGTGTTTGGTGCTTGGTGCTTGGTGTATGGTGTTTGGTGCTTGGTGCTTGGTGCTTGGTGCTTGGTGTTTGGTGCTTGGTGCTTGGTGTTTGGTGTTTAGTGCTTGGTGCTTGGTTCTGGGTGCATGGTGTTTGGTGCTTGGTGCTTGCTGTCTGGTGTTTGGTGCTTGGTTCTTGGTGTTTGGTGCTTGGTGCTTGGTGCTTGGTATTTGGGGCTTGGTCTTTGGTGCTTGGTGTTTGGTGCTTGGTGCTTGGTGCTTGGTCTTTGGTGCTTGGTGCTTGGTGCTGGGTGTTTGGTTTTTAGTGCTTGGTGCTTGGTGATTGGTGTTTGTTGCTTGGTGCTTGGTGTTTGGTGCTTGGTGCTTGGTGTTTGGTGTTTGGTGTTTGGTGTTTGCTGTTTGGTGTTTGCTGTTTGGTGTTTGGTGTTTGGTGTTTGCTGTTTGGTGTTTGGTGTTTGCTGTTTGGTGTTTGGTGTCTGGTGTTTGGTGATTGGTGTTTGCTGTTTGGTGTTTGGTGTTTGGTGTTTGGTACTTGGCGCCTGGTGCTTGGTGTTTTGTGCTTGGTGCTTGGTGCTTGCTGTTTGGTGTTTGGTGTTTGTGTTTGCTGTTTGGCGATTGCTGTTTGGTGTCTGCTGTTTGGTGTTTCCTGGTTGGTGTTTGGTGTTTGCTATTTGGTGTTTGGTGTTTGCTGTTTGGTGTTTGTTGTTTAGTGTTTGTTGTTTGGTGTTTGGTGTTTGGTGTTTGGTGCTTGGGGCTTGGTGTTTGCTCTTTGGTGCTTGGTGATTGGTTTTTGGTGTTTGGTGCTTGGTGCTTGGTGTATGGTGTTTGGTGCTTGGTGCTTGGTGCTTGGTACTTGGTGTTTGGTGTTTGGTGCTTGGTGCTTGGTGTTTGGTGTTTGGTGCTTGGTGCTTGGTTCTGGGTGCATGGTGCTTGGTTTCTGGTGTTTGGGTCTTGGTGCTTGGTGTTTGGTGCTTGGGGCTTGGTGATTGGTGTTTGGTGCTTGGTGCTTGGTGCTTGGTGCTTGGTGCTTGGTGTTTGGTGCTTGGTGTTCGGTGCTTGGTGCTTGGTGCTAGGTGTTTGGTGTTTGGTGTTTGGCGCTTGGTGCTTGGTGTTTGGTGATTGGTGCTTGGTGTTTGGTGTTTGGTGCTTGGTGCTTGGTGTTTGGTGTTTGGTGCTTGGTGCTTTGTGTTTGGTGTTTTGTGCTTGGTGTTTGGTCCTTGGAGCTTGGTGCTTGGTTTTTGGTGCTTGGTGCTTGGTGCTTGGTGCTTGGTGTCTGGTGCTTGGTGCTTGGTGTTTGGTGTTTGGTGCTTTGTGCTTGGTGTTTGGTGTTTGGTGTTTGGTGTTTGGTGCTTGGTACTTGTTGTTTTATGTTTGATGCTTGGTGCTTGGTGCTTGCTGTTTGGTGTTTGGTGCTTGGTGCTTGGTGTTTGGTGATTGGTGCTTGGTACTTGGTGTTTGGTGCTCAGTGCTTGGTGCTTGGTGTTTCGTGCTTGGTGCTTGGTGTTTGGTGCTTGGCGCTTGGTGTTTGGTGTTTGGTGATTGGTGCTTGGTGTTTGGTGCTTGGGATTTGGTGCTTGGTGCTTGGTGTTTGGTGTTTGGAGTTTGGTACTTGGTGCTTGGTGTTTGGTGTTTGGTGCTTGGTGCTTGGTGTTTGGTGTTTAGTGTTTGGTGCTTGGTTCTTGGTGTTTGGTGCTTGGTCCCTGGTGATTAGTGTTTGGTGCTTGGTGCTTGGTATTTGGGGCTTGGTCTTTGGTGCTTGGTGTTTGGTGCTTGGTGCTTGGTGCTTGGTGTTTGGTGCTTGGTGCTTGGTGCTAGGTGTTTGGTGTTTAGTGCTTGGTGCTTGGTGATTGGTGCTTGTTGCTTGGTGCTTGGTGTTTGGTGCTTGGTGCTTGGTGTTTGGAGTTTGGTGTTTGCTGTTTGCTGTTTGGTGTTTGCTGTTTGGTGTTTGCTGTTTGGTGTTTGCTGTTTCGTGTTTGCTGCTTGGTGTTTGGTGATTGGTGTTTGCTGTTTGGTGTTTGGTGTTTGCTGTTTGGTGTTTGGTGTCTGGTGTTTGGTGATTGGTGTTTGCTGTTTGGTGTTTGGTGTTTGGTGTTTGGTGCTTGGCGCTTGGTGCTTGGTGTTTTGTGCTTGGTGCTTGGTGCTTGGTGTTTGGTGTTTGTGTTTGCTGTTTGGCGTTTGCTGTTTGGTGTTTGCTGTTTGGTGTTTCCTGGTTGGTGTTTGGTGTTTGCTATTTGGTGTTTGGTGTTTGCTGTTTGGTGTTTTGTGTTTAGTGTTTGCTTTTTGGTGTTTGGTGTTTGGTGTTTGGTGCTTGGGGCTTGGTGTTTGCTCTTTGGTGCTTGGTGATTGGTTTTTGGTGTTTGGTGCTTGGTGCTTGGTGTATGGTGTTTGGGGCTTGGTGCTTGGTGCTTGGTGCTTGGTGTTTGGTGTTTGGTGCTTGGTGCTTGGTGTTTGGTGTTTGGTGCTTGGTGCTTGGTTCTGGGTGCATGGTGCTTGGTGTTTGGTGTTTGGGTCTTGGTGCTTGGTGTTTGGTGCTTGGTGCTTGGTGTTTGGTGCTTGGTGTTCGGTGCTTGGTGCTTGGTGCTAGGTGTTTGGTGTTTGGTGTTTGGCGCTTGGTGCTTGGTGTTTGGTGATTGGTGCTTGGTGTTTGGTGTTTGGTGCTTGGTGCTTGGTGTTTGGTGTTTGGTGCTTGGTGCTTTGTGTTTGGTGTTTGGTGCTTGGTGTTTGGTCCTTGGAGCTTGGTGCTTGGTTTTTGGTGCTTGGTGCTTGGTGCTTGGTGCTTGGTGTCTGGTGCTTGGTGCTTGGTGTTTGGTGTTTGGTGCTTTGTGCTTGGTGTTTGGTGTTTGGTGTTTGGTGTTTGGTGCTTGGTACTTGTTGTTTTATGTTTGGTGCTTGGTGCTTGGTGCTTGCTGTTTGGTGTTTGGTGCTTGGTGCTTGGTGTTTGGTGATTGGTGCTTGGTACTTGGTGTTTGGTGCTCGGTGCTTGGTGCTTGGTGTTTGGTGTTTGGTGTTTGGTGATTGGTGCTTGGTGTTTGGTGCTTGGGATTTGGTGCTTGGTGCTTGGTGTTTGGTGTTTGGAGTTTGGTACTTGGTGCTTGGTGTTTGGTGTTTGGTGCTTGGTGTTTGGTGTTTAGTGCTTGGTGCTTGGTTCTTGGTGTTTGGTGCTTGGTCCCTGGTGATTAGTGTTTGGTGCTTGGTGCTTGGTATTTGGGGCTTGGTCTTTGGTGCTTGGTGTTTGGTGCTTGGTGCTTGGTGCTTGGTGTTTGGTGCTTGGTGCTTGGTGCTAGGTGTTTGGTGTTTAGTGCTTGGTGCTTGGTGATTGGTGCTTGTTGCTTGGTGCTTGGTGTTTGGTGCTTGGTGCTTTGTGTTTGGAGTTTGGTGTTTGCTGTTTGCTGTTTGGTGTTTGCTGTTTGGTGTTTGCTGTTTGGTGTTTGCTGTTTCGTGTTTGGTGTTTGGTGTTTGGTGTTTGGTGTTTGCTGTTTGGTGTTTGGTGTTTGCTGTTTGGTGTTTGGTGTCTGGTGTTTGGTGATTGGTGTTTGCTGTTTGGTGTTTGGTGTTTGGTGTTTGGTGCTTGGCGCTTGGTGCTTGGTGTTTTGTGCTTGGTGCTTGGTGCTTGGTGCTTGGTGTTTGGTGTTTGTGTTTGCTGTTTGGCGTTTGCTGTTTGGTGTTTGCTGTTTCCTGGTTGGTGTTTGGTGTTTGCTATTTGGTGTTTGGTGTTTGCTGTTTGGTGTTTTGTGTTTAGTGTTTGCTTTTTGGTGTTTGGTGTTTGGTGTTTGGTGCTTGGGGCTTGGTGTTTGCTCTTTGGTGCTTGGTGATTGGTTTTTGGTGTTTGGTGCTTGGTGCTTGGTGTATAGTGTTTGGTGCTTGGTGCTTGGTGTTTGGTGTTTGGTGCTTGGTGCTTGGTGTTTGGTGTTTGGTGCTTGGTGCTTGGTTCTGGGTGCATGGTGCTTGGTGTTTGGTGTTTGGGTCTTGGTGCTTGGTGTTTGGTGCTTGGGGCTTGGTGATTGGTGTTTGGTGCTTGGTGCTTGGTGCTTGGTGCTTGGTGCTTGGTGTTTGGTGCTTGGTGTTCGGTGCTTGGTGCTTGGTGCTAGGTGTTTGGTGTTTGGTGTTTGGCGCTTGGTGCTTGGTGTTTGGTGATTGGTGCTTGGTGTATGGTGTTTGGTGCTTGGTGCTTGGTGTTTGGTGTTTGGTGCTTGGTGCTTTGTGTTTGGTGTTTGGTGCTTGGTGTTTGGTCCTTGGAGCTTGGTGCTTGGTTTTTGGTGCTTGGTGCTTGGTGCTTGGTGCTTGGTGTCTGGTGCTTGGTGCTTGGTGTTTGGTGTTTGGTGCTTTGTGCTTGGTGTTTGGTGTTTGGTGTTTGGTGTTTGGTGCTTGGTACTTGTTGTTTTATGTTTGGTGCTTGGTGCTTGGTGCTTGCTGTTTGGTGTTTGGTGCTTGGTGCTTGGTGTTTGGTGATTGGTGCTTGGTACTTGGTGTTTGGTGCTCGGTGCTTGGTGCTTGGTGTTTCGTGCTTGGTGCTTGGTGTTTGGTGCTTGGCGCTTGGTGTTTGGTGTTTGGTGATTGGTGCTTGGTGTTTGGTGCTTGGGATTTGGTGCTTGGTGCTTGGTGTTTGGTGTTTGGAGTTTGGTACTTGGTGCTTGGTGTTTGGTGTTTGGTGCTTGGTGTTTGGTGTTTAGTGCTTGGTGCTTGGTTCTTGGTGTTTGGTGCTTGGTCCCTGGTGATTAGTGTTTGGTGCTTGGTGCTTGGTATTTGGGGCTTGGTCTTTGGTGCTTGGTGTTTGGTGCTTGGTGCTTGGTGCTTGGTGTTTGGTGCTTGGTGCTTGGTGCTAGGTGTTTGGTGTTTAGTGCTTGGTGCTTGGTGATTGGTGCTTGTTGCTTGGTGCTTGGTGTTTGGTGCTTGGTGCTTTGTGTTTGGAGTTTGGTGTTTGCTGTTTGCTGTTTGGTGTTTGCTGTTTGGTGTTTGCTGTTTGGTGTTTGCTGTTTCGTGTTTGCTGTTTGGTGTTTGGTGTTTGGTGTTTGCTGTTTGGTGTTTGGTGTTTGCTGTTTGGTGTTTGGTGTCTGGTGTTTGGTGATTGGTGTTTGCTGTTTGGTGTTTGGTGTTTGGTGTTTGGTGCTTGGCGCTTGGTGCTTGGTGTTTTGTGCTTGGTGCTTGGTGCTTGGTGTTTGGTGTTTGGTGTTTGTGTTTGCTGTTTGGCGTTTGCTGTTTGGTGTTTGCTGTTTCCTGGTTGGTGTTTGGTGTTTGCTATTTGGTGTTTGGTGTTTGCTGTTTGGTGTTTTGTGTTTAGTGTTTGCTTTTTGGTGTTTGGTGTTTGGTGTTTGGTGCTTGGGGCTTGGTGTTTGCTCTTTGGTGCTTGGTGATTGGTTTTTGGTGTTTGGTGCTTGGTGCTTGGTGTATAGTGTTTGGTGCTTGGTGCTTGGTGTTTGGTGTTTGGTGCTTGGTGCTTGGTGTTTGGTGTTTGGTGCTTGGTGCTTGGTTCTGGGTGCATGGTGCTTGGTGTTTGGTGTTTGGGTCTTGGTGCTTGGTGTTTGGTGCTTGGGGCTTGGTGATTGGTGTTTGGTGCTTGGTGCTTGGTGCTTGGTGCTTGGTGCTTGGTGTTTGGTGCTTGGTGTTCGGTGCTTGGTGCTTGGTGCTAGGTGTTTGGTGTTTGGTGTTTGGCGCTTGGTGCTTGGTGTTTGGTGATTGGTGCTTGGTGTATGGTGTTTGGTGCTTGGTGCTTGGTGTTTGGTGTTTGGTGCTTGGTGCTTTGTGTTTGGTGTTTGGTGCTTGGTGTTTGGTCCTTGGAGCTTGGTGCTTGGTTTTTGGTGCTTGGTGCTTGGTGCTTGGTGCTTGGTGTCTGGTGCTTGGTGCTTGGTGTTTGGTGTTTGGTGCTTTGTGCTTGGTGTTTGGTGTTTGGTGCTTGGTGCTTGGTGCTTGCTGTTTGGTGTTTGGTGCTTGGTGCTTGGTGTTTGGTGATTGGTGCTTGGTACTTGGTGTTTGGTGCTCGGTGCTTGGTGCTTGGTGTTTCGTGCTTGGTGCTTGGTGTTTGGTGCTTGGCGCTTGGTGTTTGGTGTTTGGTGATTGGTGCTTGGTGTTTGGTGCTTGGGATTTGGTGCTTGGTGCTTGGTGTTTGGTGTTTGGAGTTTGGTACTTGGTGCTTGGTGTTTGGTGTTTGGTGCTTGGTGCTTGGTGTTTGGTGTTTAGTGCTTGGTGCTTGGTTCTTGGTGTTTGGTGCTTGGTCCCTGGTGATTAGTGTTTGGTGCTTGGTGCTTGGTATTTGGGGCTTGGTCTTTGGTGCTTGGTGTTTGGTGCTTGGTGCTTGGTGCTTGGTGTTTGGTGCTTGGTGCTTGGTGCTAGGTGTTTGGTGTTTAGTGCTTGGTGCTTGGTGATTGGTGCTTGTTGCTTGGTGCTTGGTGTTTGGTGCTTGGTGCTTGGTGTTTGGAGTTTGGTGTTTGCTGTTTGCTGTTTGAGTGTTTGCTGTTTGGTGTTTGCTGTTTGGTGTTTGCTGTTTCGTGTTTGCTGTTTGGTGTTTGGTGTTTGGTGTTTGCTGTTTGGTGTTTGGTGTTTGCTGTTTGGTGTTTGGTGTCTGGTGTTTGGTGATTGGTGTTTGCTGTTTGGTGTTTGGTGTTTGGTGTTTGGTGCTTGGCGCTTGGTGCTTGGTGTTTTGTGCTTGGTGCTTGGTGCTTGGTGTTTGGTGTTTGGTGTTTGTGTTTGCTGTTTGGCGTTTGCTGTTTGGTGTTTGCTGTTTGGTGTTTCCTGGTTGGTGTTTGGTGTTTGCTATTTGGTGTTTAGTGTTTGCTGTTTGGTGTTTTGTGTTTAGTGTTTGCTTTTTGGTGTTTGGTGTTTGTTGTTTGGTGCTTGGGGCTTGGTGTTTGCTCTTTGGTGCTTGGTGATTGGTTTTTGGTGTTTGGTGCTTGGTGCTTGGTGTATGGTGTTTGGTACTTGGTGCTTGGTGCTTGGTGCTTGGTGTTTGGTGTTTGGTGCTTGGTGCTTTGTGTTTGGTGTTTGGTGCTTGGTGCTTGGTTCTGGGTGCTTGGTGCTTGGTGTTTGGTGTTTGGTGCTTGGTGCTTGGTGTTTGGTGCTTGGGGCTTGGTGATTGGTGTTTGGTGCTTGGTGCTTGGTGCTTGGTGCATGGTGCTTGGTTTTTGGTGCTTGGTGTTTGGTGCTTGGTGCTTGGTGCTAGGTGTATGGTGATTGGTGCTTGGTGTTTGGTGTTTGGTGCTTGGTGCTTGATGTATGGTGATTGGTGCTTGGTGTTTGGTGTTTGGTGCTTGGTGCTTGGTGTTTGGTGTTTGGTGCTTGGTGCTTGGTGCATGGTGCTTCGTGTTTGGTGTTTGGTGCTTGGAGCTTGGTGTTTGGTGTTTGGTGCTTGGTGCTTTGTTCTGGGTGCTTGGTGCTTGGTGTTTGGTGTATGGTGCTGGGTGCTTGGTGTTTGGTGCTTGGGGCTTGGTGATTGGTGTTTGGTGCTTGGTGCTTGGTGCTTGGTGCTTGGTGCTTGGTGTTTGGTGCTTGGTGTTTGGTGCTTGGTGCTTGGTGCTAGGTGTTTGGTGTTTGGTGTTTGGTGCTTGGTGCTTGGTGTTTGGTGATTGGTCCTTGGTGTTTGGTGTTTGGTGTTTGGTGTTTGGTGCTTGGTGCTAGGTGCTTGGTGCTTGGTGTTTGGTGTTTGGTGCTTGGTGGTTGGTGTTTGGTGTTTGGTGCTTGGTGCTTGGTTCTGGGTGCTTGGTGCTTGGTGTTTGGTGTTTGGTGCTTGGTGCTTGGTGTTTGGTGCTTGGGGCTTGGTGATTGGTGTTTGGTGCTTGGTGCTTGGTGCTTGGTGCTTGGTGCTTGGTGCTTGGTGCTTGGTGTTTGGTGTTTGGTGCTTGCTGCTAGGTGCTTGGTGTTTGGTGCTTTGGGCTTGGTACTTGGTGTTTGGTGTTTGGTTCTTGGTGCTTGCTGTTTGGTGTTTGGTGCTTGGTGCTTGGTGTTTGGTGATTGGTGCTTGGTGCTTGGTGTTTAGTGTTTGGTGCTTGGTGTTTGGTGCTTGGTGCTTGGTGATTGGTGCTCGGTGCTTGGTGATTGGTGCTTTATGTTTGTTGCTTGGTGCTTTGTGCTTGGTGATTGGTGCTTGGTGTTTGGGCCTGGTGTTTGGTGTTTGGTGCTCGGTGTTTGATGTGTGGTACTTGGTGCTTGTTGTTTGGTGTTTGGTGCTTGGCGCTTGGTGTTTGGTGTTTGGTCCTTGGCGTTTGCTGTTTGGCGTTTGGAATTTGGCGTTTGCTTTTTGGCGTTTGCTGTTTGGTGTTTGGTGTTTGGTGTTTGCTGTTTGGTGTTTGCTGTTTGGTGTTTGCTGTTTGGTGTTTGGTGTTTGGTGTTTGCTGGTTGGTGTTTGGTGTTTGGTGTTTACTGTTTGGTGTTTGCTGTTTGGTGCTTGGTGCTTGGTGTTTGGTGCATGGTGCTTGGTGCATGGTGCTTGGTGTTTGGTTCTTGGTGCTTGGTGTTTGGTGCTTGGGGCTTGGTGCTTGGTGTTTGGTGTTTCCTGGTTGGTGTTTCCTGGTTGGTGTTTGGTGTTTGCTGTTTGGTGTTTGGTGTTTGCTGTTTGGTGTTTGCTATTTGGTGTTTTGTGTTTGCTGTTTGGTGTTTGGTGTTTAGTGTTTGCTATTTGGTGTTTGGTGTTTGGTGTTTGGTGCTTGGGGCTTGGTGTTTGCTCTTTGGTGCTTGGTGATTGGTTTTTGGTGTTTGGTCCTTGGTGCTTGGTGTATGGTGTTTGTTGCTTGGTGCTTGGTGCTTGGTGCTTGGTGTTTGGTGTTTGGTGCTTGGTGCTTGGTGTTTGGTGTTTGGTGCTTGGTGCTTGGTTCTGGGTGCTTGGTGCTTGGTGTTTGGTGTTTGGGGCTTGGTGATTGGTGTTTGGTGCTTGGTGCTTGGTGCTTGGTGTTTGGTGCTTGGTGCTTTGTTCTGGGTGCTTGTTGCTTGGTGTTTGGTGTTTGGTGCTGGGTGCTTGGTGTTTGGTGCTTGGGGCTTGGTGATTGGTGTTTGGTGCTTGGTGCTTGGTGCTTGGTGCTTGGTGCTTGGCGTTTGGTGCTTGCTGTTTGGTGATTGGTGATTGGTGCTAGGTGTTTGGTGTTTGGTGTTTGGCGCTTGGTGTTTGGTGTTTGGTGATTGGTGCTTGGTGTTTGGTGTTTGGTGCTTGGTGCTTGGTGCTTGGTGCTTGGTGTTTGGTGCTTGGCGTTTGCTGTTTGGCATTTGGGGTTTGGCATTTGCTGTTTGGCGTATGGGGTTTGGCATTTGCTGTTTGGCGTTTGGGGTTTGGCGTTTGCTTTTTGGCGTTTGGTGTTAGGTGTTTGGTGTTTGGTGTTTGCTGTTTGGTGTTTGCTGTTTGGTGTTTGCTGTTTGGTGTTTGGTGTTTGGTGTTTGCTGGTTGGTGTTTGGTGTTTGGTGTTTGCTGTTTGGTGTTTGCTGTTTGGTGCTTGGTGCTTGGTGTTTGGTGCATGGTGCTTGGTGCTTGGTGCTTGGTGTTTGGTGCTTGGTGCTTGGTGTTTGGTGCTTGGGGCTTGGTGCTTGGTGTTTGGTGCTTGGTCTTTGGTGTTTCCTGGTTGGTGTTTGGTGTTTGCTGTTTGGTGTTTGGTGTTTGCTGTTTGGTATTTGCTATTTGGTGTTTTGTGTTTGCTGTTTGGTGTTTGGTGTTTAGTGTTTGCTATTTGGTGTTTGGTGTTTGGTGTTTGGTGCTTGGGGCTTGGTGTTTGCTCTTTGGTGCTTGGTGATTGGTTTTTGGTGTTTGGTGCTTGGTGCTTGGTGTTTGGTGCTTGGTGCTTGGTGTTTGGTGCTTGGTGCTTGGTGTTTGGTGTTTGGTGCTTGGTGCTTGCTGTTTGGTGATTGGTGCTTGGTGTTTGGTGCTTGGTGCTTGGTGTTTGGTGCTTGGTGGTTGGTGCTTGGTGTTTGGTGCTTGGTGCTTGGTGTTTGGTGTTTGGCGCTTGGTGCTTGGTGTTAGGTGCTTGGTGCTTGGTGTTTGGTGTTTGGTGCTTGGTGCTTGCTGTCTGGTGTTTGGTGCTTGGTTTTTGGTGTTTGGTGCTTGGTGCTTGGTGTTTCGTGCTTGGTGCCTGGTGTTTGGTCTTTGGCGCTTGGTGCTTGGTGTTTGGTGCTTGGTGCTTGGAGTTTGGTGTTTGGTGCTTGGTGCTTGCTGTCTGGTGTTTGGTGCTTGGTTCTTGGTGTTTGGTGATTGGTGCCTGGTACTTGGTGTTTGGTGCTCGGTGCTTGGTGCTTGGTGTTTCGTGCTTGGTGCTAGGTGTTTGGTCTTTGACGCTTGGTGCTTGGTGTTTGGTGCTTGGTACTTGGTTTTCGGTGTTTGGCGTTAGGTGTTTGGTGTTTGGTGCTTGGTGCTTGGTTTTTGGTGTTTGGTGCTTGGTGCTTGGTGTTTGGTGTTTGGTGATTGGTGCTTGGTGTTTGGTGCTTGGGATTTGGTGCTTGGTGCTTGGTGTTTGGTGTTTGGAGTTTGGTACTTGGTGCTTGGTGTTTGGTGTTTGGTGCTTGGTGCTTGGTATTTGGTGTTTAGTGCTTGGTGCTTGGTTCTTGGTGTTTGGTGCTTGGTGCCTGGTGATTGGTGTTTGGTGCTTGGTGCTTGGTATTTGGGGCTTGGTCTTTGGTGCTTGGTGTTTGGTGCTTGGTGCTTGGTGCTTGGTGTTTGGTGCTTGGTGCTTGGTGCTAGATGTTTGGTTTTTAGTGCTCGGTGCTTGGTGATTGGTGTTTGTTGCTTGGTGCTTGGTGTTTGGTGGTTGGTGCTTGGTGTTTGGTGTTTGGTGTTTGGTGTTTGCTGTTTGGTGTTTGCTGTTTGGTGTCTGCTGTTTGGTGTTTGCTGTTTCGTGTTTGCTGTTTGGTGTTTGGTGTTTGGTGTTTGCTGTTTGGTGTTTGGTGTTTGCTGTTTGGTGTTTGGTGTCTGGTATTTGGTGATTGGTGTTTGCTGTTTGGTGTTTGGTGTTTGGTGTTTGGTGCTTGGCGCTTGGTGCTTGGTGTTTTGTGCTTGGTGCTTGGTGCTTGGTGTTTGCTGTTTGGCGTTTGCTGTTTGGTGTTTGCTGTTTGGTGTTTCCTGGTTGGTGTTTGGTGTTTGCTATTTGGTGTTTGGTGTTTGCTGCTTGTTGTTTGGTGTTTAGTGTTTGTTGTTTGGTGTTTGGTGTTTGGTGTTTGGTGCTTGGGGCTTGGTGTTTGCTCTTTGGTGCTTGGTGATTGGTTTTTGGTGTTTGGTGCTTGGTGCTTGGTGTATGGTGTTTGGTGCTTGGTGCTTGGTGCTTGGTGCTTGGTGTTTGGTGCTTGGTGCTTGGTGTTTGGTGTTTAGTGCTTGGTGCTTGGTTCTGGGTGCATGGTGTTTGGTGCTTGGTGCTTGCTGTCTGGTGTTTGGTGCTTGGTTCTTGGTGTTTGGTGCTTGGTGCTTGGTGCTTGGTATTTGGGGCTTGGTCTTTGGTGCTTGGTGTTTGGTGCTTGGTGCTTGGTGCTTGGTCTTTGGTGCTTGGTGCTTGGTGCTGGGTGTTTGGTTTTTAGTGCTTGGTGCTTGGTGATTGGTGTTTGTTGCTTGGTGCTTGGTGTTTGGTGCTTGGTGCTTGGTGTTTGGTGTTTGGTGTTTGGTGTTTGCTGTTTGGTGTTTGCTGTTTGGTGTTTGGTGTTTGGTGTTTGCTGTTTGGTGTTTGGTGTTTGCTGTTTGGTGTTTGGTGTCTGGTGTTTGGTGATTGGTGTTTGCTGTTTGGTGTTTGGTGTTTGGTGTTTGGTACTTGGCGCCTGGTGCTTGGTGTTTTGTGCTTGGTGCTTGGTGCTTGCTGTTTGGTGTTTGGTGTTTGTGTTTGCTGTTTGGCGATTGCTGTTTGGTGTCTGCTGTTTGGTGTTTCCTGGTTGGTGTTTGGTGTTTGCTATTTGGTGTTTGGTGTTTGCTGTTTGGTGTTTGTTGTTTAGTGTTTGTTGTTTGGTGTTTGGTGTTTGGTGTTTGGTGCTTGGGGCTTGGTGTTTGCTCTTTGGTGCTTGGTGATTGGTTTTTGGTGTTTGGTGCTTGGTGCTTGGTGTATGGTGTTTGGTGCTTGGTGCTTGGTGCTTGGTACTTGGTGTTTGGTGTTTGGTGCTTGGTGCTTGGTGTTTGGTGTTTGGTGCTTGGTGCTTGGTTCTGGGTGCATGGTGCTTGGTTTCTGGTGTTTGGGTCTTGGTGCTTGGTGTTTGGTGCTTGGGGCTTGGTGATTGGTGTTTGGTGCTTGGTGCTTGGTGCTTGGTGCTTGGTGCTTGGTGTTTGGTGCTTGGTGTTCGGTGCTTGGTGCTTGGTGCTAGGTGTTTGGTGTTTGGTGTTTGGCGCTTGGTGCTTGGTGTTTGGTGATTGGTGCTTGGTGTTTGGTGTTTGGTGCTTGGTGCTTGGTGTTTGGTGTTTGGTGCTTGGTGCTTTGTGTTTGGTGTTTTGTGCTTGGTGTTTGGTCCTTGGAGCTTGGTGCTTGGTTTTTGGTGCTTGGTGCTTGGTGCTTGGTGCTTGGTGTCTGGTGCTTGGTGCTTGGTGTTTGGTGTTTGGTGCTTTGTGCTTGGTGTTTGGTGTTTGGTGTTTGGTGTTTGGTGCTTGGTACTTGTTGTTTTATGTTTGATGCTTGGTGCTTGGTGCTTGCTGTTTGGTGTTTGGTGCTTGGTGCTTGGTGTTTGGTGATTGGTGCTTGGTACTTGGTGTTTGGTGCTCAGTGCTTGGTGCTTGGTGTTTCGTGCTTGGTGCTTGGTGTTTGGTGCTTGGCGCTTGGTGTTTGGTGTTTGGTGATTGGTGCTTGGTGTTTGGTGCTTGGGATTTGGTGCTTGGTGCTTGGTGTTTGGTGTTTGGAGTTTGGTACTTGGTGCTTGGTGTTTGGTGTTTGGTGCTTGGTGCTTGGTGTTTGGTGTTTAGTGTTTGGTGCTTGGTTCTTGGTGTTTGGTGCTTGGTCCCTGGTGATTAGTGTTTGGTGCTTGGTGCTTGGTATTTGGGGCTTGGTCTTTGGTGCTTGGTGTTTGGTGCTTGGTGCTTGGTGCTTGGTGTTTGGTGCTTGGTGCTTGGTGCTAGGTGTTTGGTGTTTAGTGCTTGGTGCTTGGTGATTGGTGCTTGTTGCTTGGTGCTTGGTGTTTGGTGCTTGGTGCTTGGTGTTTGGAGTTTGGTGTTTGCTGTTTGCTGTTTGGTGTTTGCTGTTTGGTGTTTGCTGTTTGGTGTTTGCTGTTTCGTGTTTGCTGTTTGGTGTTTGGTGATTGGTGTTTGCTGTTTGGTGTTTGGTGTTTGCTGTTTGGTGTTTGGTGTCTGGTGTTTGGTGATTGGTGTTTGCTGTTTGGTGTTTGGTGTTTGGTGTTTGGTGCTTGGCGCTTGGTGCTTGGTGTTTTGTGCTTGGTGCTTGGTGCTTGGTGTTTGGTGTTTGTGTTTGCTGTTTGGCGTTTGCTGTTTGGTGTTTGCTGTTTGGTGTTTCCTGGTTGGTGTTTGGTGTTTGCTATTTGGTGTTTGGTGTTTGCTGTTTGGTGTTTTGTGTTTAGTGTTTGCTTTTTGGTGTTTGGTGTTTGGTGTTTGGTGCTTGGGGCTTGGTGTTTGCTCTTTGGTGCTTGGTGATTGGTTTTTGGTGTTTGGTGCTTGGTGCTTGGTGTATGGTGTTTGGGGCTTGGTGCTTGGTGCTTGGTGCTTGGTGTTTGGTGTTTGGTGCTTGGTGCTTGGTGTTTGGTGTTTGGTGCTTGGTGCTTGGTTCTGGGTGCATGGTGCTTGGTGTTTGGTGTTTGGGTCTTGGTGCTTGGTGTTTGGTGCTTGGTGCTTGGTGTTTGGTGCTTGGTGTTCGGTGCTTGGTGCTTGGTGCTAGGTGTTTGGTGTTTGGTGTTTGGCGCTTGGTGCTTGGTGTTTGGTGATTGGTGCTTGGTGTTTGGTGTTTGGTGCTTGGTGCTTGGTGTTTGGTGTTTGGTGCTTGGTGCTTTGTGTTTGGTGTTTGGTGCTTGGTGTTTGGTCCTTGGAGCTTGGTGCTTGGTTTTTGGTGCTTGGTGCTTGGTGCTTGGTGCTTGGTGTCTGGTGCTTGGTGCTTGGTGTTTGGTGTTTGGTGCTTTGTGCTTGGTGTTTGGTGTTTGGTGTTTGGTGTTTGGTGCTTGGTACTTGTTGTTTTATGTTTGGTGCTTGGTGCTTGGTGCTTGCTGTTTGGTGTTTGGTGCTTGGTGCTTGGTGTTTGGTGATTGGTGCTTGGTACTTGGTGTTTGGTGCTCGGTGCTTGGTGCTTGGTGTTTGGTGTTTGGTGTTTGGTGATTGGTGCTTGGTGTTTGGTGCTTGGGATTTGGTGCTTGGTGCTTGGTGTTTGGTGTTTGGAGTTTGGTACTTGGTGCTTGGTGTTTGGTGTTTGGTGCTTGGTGTTTGGTGTTTAGTGCTTGGTGCTTGGTTCTTGGTGTTTGGTGCTTGGTCCCTGGTGATTAGTGTTTGGTGCTTGGTGCTTGGTATTTGGGGCTTGGTCTTTGGTGCTTGGTGTTTGGTGCTTGGTGCTTGGTGCTTGGTGTTTGGTGCTTGGTGCTTGGTGGTAGGTGTTTGGTGTTTAGTGCTTGGTGCTTGGTGATTGGTGCTTGTTGCTTGGTGCTTGGTGTTTGGTGCTTGGTGCTTTGTGTTTGGAGTTTGGTGTTTGCTGTTTGCTGTTTGGTGTTTGCTGTTTGGTGTTTGCTGTTTGGTGTTTGCTGTTTCGTGTTTGGTGTTTGGTGTTTGGTGTTTGGTGTTTGCTGTTTGGTGTTTGGTGTTTGCTGTTTGGTGTTTGGTGTCTGGTGTTTGGTGATTGGTGTTTGCTGTTTGGTGTTTGGTGTTTGGTGTTTGGTGCTTGGCGCTTGGTGCTTGGTGTTTTGTGCTTGGTGCTTGGTGCTTGGTGTTTGGTGTTTGGTGTTTGTGTTTGCTGTTTGGCGTTTGCTGTTTGGTGTTTGCTGTTTCCTGGTTGGTGTTTGGTGTTTGCTATTTGGTGTTTGGTGTTTGCTGTTTGGTGTTTTGTGTTTAGTGTTTGCTTTTTGGTGTTTGGTGTTTGGTGTTTGGTGCTTGGGGCTTGGTGTTTGCTCTTTGGTGCTTGGTGATTGGTTTTTGGTGTTTGGTGCTTGGTGCTTGGTGTATAGTGTTTGGTGCTTGGTGCTTGGTGTTTGGTGTTTGGTGCTTGGTGCTTGGTGTTTGGTGTTTGGTGCTTGGTGCTTGGTTCTGGGTGCATGGTGCTTGGTGTTTGGTGTTTGGGTCTTGGTGCTTGGTGTTTGGTGCTTGGGGCTTGGTGATTGGTGTTTGGTGCTTGGTGCTTGGTGCTTGGTGCTTGGTGCTTGGTGTTTGGTGCTTGGTGTTCGGTGCTTGGTGCTTGGTGCTAGGTGTTTGGTGTTTGGTGTTTGGCGCTTGGTGCTTGGTGTTTGGTGATTGGTGCTTGGTGTATGGTGTTTGGTGCTTGGTGCTTGGTGTTTGGTGTTTGGTGCTTGGTGCTTTGTGTTTGGTGTTTGGTGCTTGGTGTTTGGTCCTTGGAGCTTGGTGCTTGGTTTTTGGTGCTTGGTGCTTGGTGCTTGGTGCTTGGTGTCTGGTGCTTGGTGCTTGGTGTTTGGTGTTTGGTGCTTTGTGCTTGGTGTTTGGTGTTTGGTGTTTGGTGTTTGGTGCTTGGTACTTGTTGTTTTATGTTTGGTGCTTGGTGCTTGGTGCTTGCTGTTTGGTGTTTGGTGCTTGGTGCTTGGTGTTTGGTGATTGGTGCTTGGTACTTGGTGTTTGGTGCTCGGTGCTTGGTGCTTGGTGTTTCGTGCTTGGTGCTTGGTGTTTGGTGCTTGGCGCTTGGTGTTTGGTGTTTGGTGATTGGTGCTTGGTGTTTGGTGCTTGGGATTTGGTGCTTGGTGCTTGGTGTTTGGTGTTTGGAGTTTGGTACTTGGTGCTTGGTGTTTGGTGTTTGGTGCTTGGTGTTTGGTGTTTAGTGCTTGGTGCTTGGTTCTTGGTGTTTGGTGCTTGGTCTCTGGTGATTAGTGTTTGGTGCTTGGTGCTTGGTATTTGGGGCTTGGTCTTTGGTGCTTGGTGTTTGGTGCTTGGTGCTTGGTGCTTGGTGTTTGGTGCTTGGTGCTTGGTGCTAGGTGTTTGGTGTTTAGTGCTTGGTGCTTGGTGATTGGTGCTTGTTGCTTGGTGCTTGGTGTTTGGTGCTTGGTGCTTTGTGTTTGGAGTTTGGTGTTTGCTGTTTGCTGTTTGGTGTTTGCTGTTTGGTGTTTGCTGTTTGGTGTTTGCTGTTTCGTGTTTGCTGTTTGGTGTTTGGTGTTTGGTGTTTGCTGTTTGGTGTTTGGTGTTTGCTGTTTGGTGTTTGGTGTCTGGTGTTTGGTGATTGGTGTTTGCTGTTTGGTGTTTGGTGTTTGGTGTTTGGTGCTTGGCGCTTGGTGCTTGGTGTTTTGTGCTTGGTGCTTGGTGCTTGGTGTTTGGTGTTTGGTGTTTGTGTTTGCTGTTTGGCGTTTGCTGTTTGGTGTTTGCTGTTTCCTGGTTGGTGTTTGGTGTTTGCTATTTGGTGTTTGGTGTTTGCTGTTTGGTGTTTTGTGTTTAGTGTTTGCTTTTTGGTGTTTGGTGTTTGGTGTTTGGTGCTTGGGGCTTGGTGTTTGCTCTTTGGTGCTTGGTGATTGGTTTTTGGTGTTTGGTGCTTGGTGCTTGGTGTATAGTGTTTGGTGCTTGGTGCTTGGTGTTTGGTGTTTGGTGCTTGGTGCTTGGTGTTTGGTGTTTGGTGCTTGGTGCTTGGTTCTGGGTGCATGGTGCTTGGTGTTTGGTGTTTGGGTCTTGGTGCTTGGTGTTTGGTGCTTGGGGCTTGGTGATTGGTGTTTGGTGCTTGGTGCTTGGTGCTTGGTGCTTGGTGCTTGGTGTTTGGTGCTTGGTGTTCGGTGCTTGGTGCTTGGTGCTAGGTGTTTGGTGTTTGGTGTTTGGCGCTTGGTGCTTGGTGTTTGGTGATTGGTGCTTGGTGTATGGTGTTTGGTGCTTGGTGCTTGGTGTTTGGTGTTTGGTGCTTGGTGCTTTGTGTTTGGTGTTTGGTGCTTGGTGTTTGGTCCTTGGAGCTTGGTGCTTGGTTTTTGGTGCTTGGTGCTTGGTGCTTGGTGCTTGGTGTCTGGTGCTTGGTGCTTGGTGTTTGGTGTTTGGTGCTTTGTGCTTGGTGTTTGGTGTTTGGTGCTTGGTGCTTGGTGCTTGCTGTTTGGTGTTTGGTGCTTGGTGCTTGGTGTTTGGTGATTGGTGCTTGGTACTTGGTGTTTGGTGCTCGGTGCTTGGTGCTTGGTGTTTCGTGCTTGGTGCTTGGTGTTTGGTGCTTGGCGCTTGGTGTTTGGTGTTTGGTGATTGGTGCTTGGTGTTTGGTGCTTGGGATTTGGTGCTTGGTGCTTGGTGTTTGGTGTTTGGAGTTTGGTACTTGGTGCTTGGTGTTTGGTGTTTGGTGCTTGGTGCTTGGTGTTTGGTGTTTAGTGCTTGGTGCTTGGTTCTTGGTGTTTGGTGCTTGGTCCCTGGTGATTAGTGTTTGGTGCTTGGTGCTTGGTATTTGGGGCTTGGTCTTTGGTGCTTGGTGTTTGGTGCTTGGTGCTTGGTGCTTGGTGTTTGGTGCTTGGTGCTTGGTGCTAGGTGTTTGGTGTTTAGTGCTTGGTGCTTGGTGATTGGTGCTTGTTGCTTGGTGCTTGGTGTTTGGTGCTTGGTGCTTGGTGTTTGGAGTTTGGTGTTTGCTGTTTGCTGTTTGAGTGTTTGCTGTTTGGTGTTTGCTGTTTGGTGTTTGCTGTTTCGTGTTTGCTGTTTGGTGTTTGGTGTTTGGTGTTTGCTGTTTGGTGTTTGGTGTTTGCTGTTTGGTGTTTGGTGTCTGGTGTTTGGTGATTGGTGTTTGCTGTTTGGTGTTTGGTGTTTGGTGTTTGGTGCTTGGCGCTTGGTGCTTGGTGTTTTGTGCTTGGTGCTTGGTGCTTGGTGTTTGGTGTTTGGTGTTTGTGTTTGCTGTTTGGCGTTTGCTGTTTGGTGTTTGCTGTTTGGTGTTTCCTGGTTGGTGTTTGGTGTTTGCTATTTGGTGTTTAGTGTTTGCTGTTTGGTGTTTTGTGTTTAGTGTTTGCTTTTTGGTGTTTGGTGTTTGTTGTTTGGTGCTTGGGGCTTGGTGTTTGCTCTTTGGTGCTTGGTGATTGGTTTTTGGTGTTTGGTGCTTGGTGCTTGGTGTATGGTGTTTGGTACTTGGTGCTTGGTGCTTGGTGCTTGGTGTTTGGTGTTTGGTGCTTGGTGCTTTGTGTTTGGTGTTTGGTGCTTGGTGCTTGGTTCTGGGTGCTTGGTGCTTGGTGTTTGGTGTTTGGTGCTTGGTGCTTGGTGTTTGGTGCTTGGGGCTTGGTGATTGGTGTTTGGTGCTTGGTGCTTGGTGCTTGGTGCATGGTGCTTGGTTTTTGGTGCTTGGTGTTTGGTGCTTGGTGCTTGGTGCTAGGTGTATGGTGATTGGTGCTTGGTGTTTGGTGTTTGGTGCTTGGTGCTTGATGTATGGTGATTGGTGCTTGGTGTTTGGTGTTTGGTGCTTGGTGCTTGGTGTTTGGTGTTTGGTGCTTGGTGCTTGGTGCATGGTGCTTCGTGTTTGGTGTTTGGTGCTTGGAGCTTGGTGTTTGGTGTTTGGTGCTTGGTGCTTTGTTCTGGGTGCTTGGTGCTTGGTGTTTGGTGTATGGTGCTGGGTGCTTGGTGTTTGGTGCTTGGGGCTTGGTGATTGGTGTTTGGTGCTTGGTGCTTGGTGCTTGGTGCTTGGTGCTTGGTGTTTGGTGCTTGGTGTTTGGTGCTTGGTGCTTGGTGCTAGGTGTTTGGTGTTTGGTGTTTGGTGCTTGGTGCTTGGTGTTTGGTGATTGGTCCTTGGTGTTTGGTGTTTGGTGTTTGGTGTTTGGTGCTTGGTGCTAGGTGCTTGGTGCTTGGTGTTTGGTGTTTGGTGCTTGGTGGTTGGTGTTTGGTGTTTGGTGCTTGGTGCTTGGTTCTGGGTGCTTGGTGCTTGGTGTTTGGTGTTTGGTGCTTGGTGCTTGGTGTTTGGTGCTTGGGGCTTGGTGATTGGTGTTTGGTGCTTGGTGCTTGGTGCTTGGTGCTTGGTGCTTGGTGCTTGGTGCTTGGTGTTTGGTGTTTGGTGCTTGCTGCTAGGTGCTTGGTGTTTGGTGCTTTGGGCTTGGTACTTGGTGTTTGGTGTTTGGTTCTTGGTGCTTGCTGTTTGGTGTTTGGTGCTTGGTGCTTGGTGTTTGGTGATTGGTGCTTGGTGCTTGGTGTTTAGTGTTTGGTGCTTGGTGTTTGGTGCTTGGTGCTTGGTGATTGGTGCTCGGTGCTTGGTGATTGGTGCTTTATGTTTGTTGCTTGGTGCTTTGTGCTTGGTGATTGGTGCTTGGTGTTTGGGCCTGGTGTTTGGTGTTTGGTGCTCGGTGTTTGATGTGTGGTACTTGGTGCTTGTTGTTTGGTGTTTGGTCCTTGGCGTTTGCTGTTTGGCGTTTGGAATTTGGCGTTTGCTTTTTGGCGTTTGCTGTTTGGTGTTTGGTGTTTGGTGTTTGCTGTTTGGTGTTTGCTGTTTGGTGTTTGCTGTTTGGTGTTTGGTGTTTGGTGTTTGCTGGTTGGTGTTTGGTGTTTGGTGTTTACTGTTTGGTGTTTGCTGTTTGGTGCTTGGTGCTTGGTGTTTGGTGCATGGTGCTTGGTGCATGGTGCTTGGTGTTTGGTTCTTGGTGCTTGGTGTTTGGTGCTTGGGGCTTGGTGCTTGGTGTTTGGTGTTTCCTGGTTGGTGTTTCCTGGTTGGTGTTTGGTGTTTGCTGTTTGGTGTTTGGTGTTTGCTGTTTGGTGTTTGCTATTTGGTGTTTTGTGTTTGCTGTTTGGTGTTTGGTGTTTAGTGTTTGCTATTTGGTGTTTGGTGTTTGGTGTTTGGTGCTTGGGGCTTGGTGTTTGCTCTTTGGTGCTTGGTGATTGGTTTTTGGTGTTTGGTCCTTGGTGCTTGGTGTATGGTGTTTGGTGCTTGGTGCTTGGTGCTTGGTGCTTGGTGTTTGGTGTTTGGTGCTTGGTGCTTGGTGTTTGGTGTTTGGTGCTTGGTGCTTGGTTCTGGGTGCTTGGTGCTTGGTGTTTGGTGTTTGGGGCTTGGTGATTGGTGTTTGGTGCTTGGTGCTTGGTGCTTGGTGTTTGGTGCTTGGTGCTTTGTTCTGGGTGCTTGTTGCTTGGTGTTTGGTGTTTGGTGCTGGGTGCTTGGTGTTTGGTGCTTGGGGCTTGGTGATTGGTGTTTGGTGCTTGGTGCTTGGTGCTTGGTGCTTGGTGCTTGGCGTTTGGTGCTTGCTGTTTGGTGATTGGTGATTGGTGCTAGGTGTTTGGTGTTTGGTGTTTGGCGCTTGGTGTTTGGTGTTTGGTGATTGGTGCTTGGTGTTTGGTGTTTGGTGCTTGGTGCTTGGTGCTTGGTGCTTGGTGTTTGGTGCTTGGCGTTTGCTGTTTGGCATTTGGGGTTTGGCATTTGCTGTTTGGCGTATGGGGTTTGGCGTTTGCTTTTTTGCGTTTGCTGTTTGGTGTTTGGTGCTTGGTGTTTGGTGTTTGGTACTTGGTGCTTGGTGTTTGGTGTTTGGTGCTTGGTGCTTGGTGTTTGGTATTTGGTGCTTGGCGCTTGGTGTTTGGTGTTTGGTGCTTGGCGTTTGCTGTTTGGCGTTTGGGGTTTGGCATTTGCTGTTTGGCGTTTGGAGTTTGGCGTTTGCTTTTTGGCGTTTGCTGTTTGGTGTTTGGTGTTTGGTGTTTGCTGTTTGGTGTTTGCTGTTTGGTGTTTGCTGTTTGGTGTTTGCTGTTTGGTGCTTGGTGCTTGGTGTTTGGTGCATGGTGCTTGGTGCTTGGTGCTTGGTGTTTGGTGCTTGGTGCTTGGTGTTTGGTGCTTGGGGCTTGGTGATTGGTGTTTGGTGCTTGGTGTTTGGTGTTTGTTGCTTCGTGCTTGGTGTTTGGTGTTTGGTGCTTGGTGTTTGCTGTTTGGTGCTTGGTGCTTGGTGTTTGGTGCTTGGTGCTTGGTGCTTGGTGCCTGGTGCTTGGTGTTTGGTGCTTGGTGGTTGGTGCTTGGTGTTTGGTGCTTGGTGCTTGGAGTTTGGTGTTTGGCGCTTGGTGCTTGGTGTTTGGTGCTTGGTGCTTGGTGTTTGGTGTTTGGTGCTTGGTGTTTGGTGCTTGGAGCTTGGTGCTTGGTCTTTGGTGCTTGGTGCTTGGTGCTTGGTGCTTGGTGTCTGGTGCTTGGTGCTTGGTGTTTGGTGTTTGGTGTTTGGTGTTTGGTACTTGGTGCTTTGTTCTGGGTGCTTGGTGCTTGGTGTTTGGTGTATGGTGCTGGGTGCTTGTTGTTTGGTGCTTGGGGCTTGGTGATTGGTGTTTGGTGCTTGGTGCTTGGTGCTTGGTGCTTGGTGCTTGGTGTTTGGTGCTTGGTGTTTGGTGCTTGGTGCTTGGTGCTAGGTGTTTGGTGTTTGGTGTTTGGTGCTTGGTGCTTGGTGTTTGGTGATTGGTCCTTGGTGTTTGGTGTTTGGTGTTTGGTGTTTGGTGCTTGGTGCTTGGTGCTTGGTGCTTGGTGTTTGGTGTTTGGTGCTTGGTGGTTGGTGTTTGGTGTTTGGTGCTTGGTGCTTGGTTCTGGGTGCTTGGTGCTTGGTGTTTGGTGTTTGGTGCTTGGGGCTTGGTGTTTGGTGCTTGGGGCTTGGTGATTGGTGTTTGGTGCTTGGTGCTTGGTGCTTGGTGCTTGGTGCTTGGTGCTTGGTGCTTGGTGTTTGGTGTTTGGTGCTTGCTGCTAGGTGCTTGGTGTTTGGTGCTTTGGGCTTGGTACTTGGTGTTTGGTGTTTGGTGCTTGGTGCTTGCTGTTTGGTGTTTGGTGCTTGGTGCTTGGTGTTTGGTGATTGGTGCTTGGTGCTTGGTGTTTAGTGTTTGGTGCTTGGTGTTTGGTGCTTGGTGCTTGGTGCTTGGTGCTCGGTGCTTGGTGATTGGTGCTTTGTGTTTGTTGCTTGGTGCTTGGTGCTTGGTGATTGGTGCTTGGTGTTTGGGCCTGGTGCTTGGTGGTTGGTGTTTGGTGTTTGGTGCTTGGTGCTTGGTTCTGGGTGCTTGGTGCTTGGTGTTTGGTGTTTGGTGTTTGCTGTTTGGTGTTTGGTGTTTGGTGTTTGCTGGTTGGTGTTTGGTGTTTGGTGTTTCCTGGTTGGTGTTTCCTGGTTGGTGTTTGGTGTTTGCTGTTTGGTGTTTGGTGTTTGCTGTTTGGTGTTCGCTATTTAGTGTTTTGTGTTTGCTGTTTGGTGTTTGGTGTTTAGTGTTTGCTATTTGGTGTTTGGTGTTTGGTGTTTGGTGCTTGGGGCTTGGTGTTTGCTCTTTGGTGCTTGGTGATTGGTTTTTGGTGTTTGGTGCTTGGTGCTTGGTGTTTGGTGTTTGGTGCTTGGTGCTTGGTGTTTGGTGCTTGGTGCTTGGTGTTTGGTGTTTGGTGCTTGGTGCTTGCTGTTTGGTGATTGGTGCTTGGTGTTTGGTGCTTGGTGCTTGGTGTTTGGTGCTTGGTGGTTGGTGCTTGGTGTTTGGTGCTTGGTGCTTGGTGTTTGGTGTTTGGCACTTGGTGCTTGGTGTTTGGTGCTTGGTGCTTGGTGTTTGATGTTTGGTGCTTGGTGCTTGCTGTCTGGTGTTTGGTGCTTGGTTCTTGGTGTTTGGTGCTTGGTGCTTGGTGTTTCGTGCTTGGTGCCTGGTGTTTGGTCTTTGGCGCTTGGTGCTTGGTGTTTGGTGCTTGGTGCTTGGAGTTTGGTGTTTGGTGCTTGGTGCTTGCTGTCTGGTGTTTGGTGCTTGGTTCTTGGTGTTTGGTGATTGGTGCCTGGTACTTGATGTTTGGTGCTCGGTGCTTGGTGCTTGGTGTTTCGTGCTTGGTGCTAGGTGTTTGGTCTTTGAAGCTTGGTGCTTGGTGTTTGGTGCTTGGTACTTGGTTTTCGGTGTTTGGCGTTAGGTGTTTGGTGCTTGGTGCTTGGTGCTTGGTTTTTGGTGTTTGGTGCTTGGTGCTTGGTGTTTGGTGTTTGGTGATTGGTGCTTGGTGTTTGGTGCTTGGGATTTGGTGCTTGGTGCTTGGTGTTTGGTGTTTGGAGTTTGGTACTTGGTGCTTGGTGTTTGGTGTTTGGTGCTTGGTGCTTGGTATTTGGTGTTTAGTGCTTGGTGCTTGGTTCTTGGTGTTTGGTGCTTGGTGCCTGGTGATTGGTGTTTGGTGCTTGGTGCTTGGTATTTGGGGCTTGGTCTTTGGTGCTTGGTGTTTGGTGCTTGGTGCTTGGTGCTTGGTGTTTGGTGCTTGGTGCTTGGTGCTAGATGTTTGGTTTTTAGTGCTCGGTGCTTGGGGATTGGTGTTTGTTGCTTGGTGCTTGGTGTTTGGTGGTTGGTGCTTGGTGTTTGGTGTTTGGTGTTTGGTGTTTGCTGTTTGGTGTTTGCTGTTTGGTGTCTGCTGTTTGGTGTTTGCTGTTTCGTGTTTGCTGTTTGGTGTTTGGTGTTTGGTGTTTGCTGTTTGGTGTTTGGTGTTTGCTGTTTGGTGTTTGGTGTCTGGTATTTGGTGATTGGTGTTTGCTGTTTGGTGTTTGGTGTTTGGTGTTTGGTGCTTGGCGCTTGGTGCTTGGTGTTTTGTGCTTGGTGCTTGGTGCTTGGTGTTTGGTGTTTGGTGTTTGTGTTTGCTGTTTGGCGTTTGCTGTTTGGTGTTTGCTGTTTGGTGTTTCCTGGTTGGTGTTTGGTGTTTGCTATTTGGTGTTTGGTGTTTGCTGTTTGTTGTTTGGTGTTTAGTGTTTGTTGTTTGGTGTTTGGTGTTTGGTGTTTGGTGCTTGGGGCTTGGTGTTTGCTCTTTGGTGCTTGGTGATTGGTTTTTGGTGTTTGGTGCTTGGTGCTTGGTGTATGGTGTTTGGTGCTTGGTGCTTGGTGCTTGGTGCTTGGTGTTTGGTGTTTGGTGCTTGGTGCTTGGTGTTTGGTGTTTGGTGCTTGGTGCTTGGTTCTGGGTGCATGGTGTTTGGTGCTTGGTGCTTGCTGTCTGGTGTTTGGTGCTTGGTTCTTGGTGTTTGGTGCTTGGTGCTTGGTGTTTCGTGCTCGGTGCCTGGTGTTTGGTCTTTGGCGCTTGGTGCTTGGTGTTTTGCGCTTGGTACTTGGTGTTCGGTGTTTGGCGTTTGGTGTTTGGTGCTTGGTGCTTGGTGCTTGGTTTTTGGTGTTTGGTGCTTGGTGCTTGGTGTTTGGTGTTTGGTGATTGGTGCTTGGTGTTTGGTGCTTGGGATTTGGTGCTTGGTGCTTGGTGTTTGGTGTTTGGAGTTTGGTACTTGGTGCTTGGTGTTTGGAGTTTGGTGCTTGGTGCTTGGTATTTGGTGTTTAGTGCTTGGTGCTTGGTTCTTGGTGTTTGGTGCTTGGTGCCTGGTGATTGGTGTTTGGTGCTTGGTGCTTGGTATTTGGGGCTTGGTCTTTGGTGCTTGGTGTTTGGTGCTTGGTGCTTGGTGCTTGGTCTTTGGTGCTTGGTGCTTGGTGCTGGGTGTTTGGTTTTTAGTGCTTGGTGCTTGGTGTTTGGTGTTTGGTGTTTGGTGTTTGCTGTTTGGTGTTTGCTGTTTGGTGTTTGGTGTTTAGTGTTTGCTGTTTGGTGTTTGGTGTTTGCTGTTTGGTGTTTGGTGTCTGGTGTTTGGTGATTGGTGTTTGCTGTTTGGTGTTTGGTGTTTGGTGTTTGGTACTTGGCGCCTGGTGCTTGGTGTTTTGTGCTTGGTGCTTGGTGCTTGCTGTTTGGTGTTTGGTGTTTGTGTTTGCTGTTTGGCGACTGCTGTTTGGTGTCTGCTTTTTGGTGTTTCCTGGTTGGTGTTTGGTGTTTGCTATTTGGTGTTTGGTGTTTGCTGTTTGGTGTTTGTTGTTTAGTGTTTGTTGTTTGGTGTTTGGTGCTTGGTGTTTGGTGCTTGGGGCTTGGTGTTTGCTCTTTGGTGCTTGGTGATTGGTTTTTGGTGTTTGGTGCTTGGTGCTTGGTGTATGGTGTTTGGTGCTTGGTGCTTGGTGCTTGGTGCTTGGTGTTTGGTGTTTGGTGCTTGGTGCTAGGTGTATGGTGCTTGGTGCTTGGTGCTAGGTGTATGGTGATTGGTGCTTGGTGTTTGGTGTTTGGTGCTTGGTGCTTGATGTATGGTGATTGGTGCTTGGTGTTTGGTGTTTGGTGCTTGGTGCTTGGTGTTTGGTGTTTGGTGCTTGGTGCTTGGTGCATGGTGCTTCGTGTTTGGTGTTTGGTGCTTGGAGCTTGGTGTTTGGTGTTTGGTGCTTGGTGCTTTGTTCTGGGTGCTTGGTGCTTGGTGTTTGGTGTATGGTGCTGGGTGCTTGGTGTTTGGTGCTTGGGGCTTGGTGATTGGTGTTTGGTGCTTGGTGCTTGGTGCTTGGTGCTTGGTGCTTGGTGTTTGGTGCTTGGTGTTTGGTGCTTGGTGCTTGGTGCTAGGTGTTTGGTGTTTGGTGTTTGGTGCTTGGTGCTTGGTGTTTGGTGATTGGTCCTTGGTGTTTGGTGTTTGGTGTTTGGTGTTTGGTGCTTGGTGCTAGGTGCTTGGTGCTTGGTGTTTGGTGTTTGGTGCTTGGTGGTTGGTGTTTGGTGTTTGGTGCTTGGTGCTTGGTTCTGGGTGCTTGGTGCTTGGTGTTTGGTGTTTGGTGCTTGGTGCTTGGTGTTTGGTGCTTGGGGCTTGGTGATTGGTGTTTGGTGCTTGGTGCTTGGTGCTTGGTGCTTGGTGCTTGGTGCTTGGTGCTTGGTGTTTGGTGTTTGGTGCTTGCTGCTAGGTGCTTGGTGTTTGGTGCTTTGGGCTTGGTACTTGGTGTTTGGTGTTTGGTTCTTGGTGCTTGCTGTTTGGTGTTTGGTGCTTGGTGCTTGGTGTTTGGTGATTGGTGCTTGGTGCTTGGTGTTTAGTGTTTGGTGCTTGGTGTTTGGTGCTTGGTGCTTGGTGATTGGTGCTCGGTGCTTGGTGATTGGTGCTTTATGTTTGTTGCTTGGTGCTTTGTGCTTGGTGATTGGTGCTTGGTGTTTGGGCTTGGTGTTTGGTGTTTGGTGCTCGGTGTTTGATGTGTGGTACTTGGTGCTTGGTGTTTGGTGTTTGGTGCTTGGCGCTTGGTGTTTGGTGTTTGGTCCTTGGCGTTTGCTGTTTGGCGTTTGGAGTTTGGCATTTGCTTTTTGGCGTTTGCTGTTTGGTGTTTGGTGTTTGGTGTTTGCTGTTTGGTGTTTGCTGTTTGGTGTTTGCTGTTTGGTGTTTGGTGTTTGGTGTTTGCTGGTTGGTGTTTGGTGTTTGGTGTTTACTGTTTGGTGTTTGCTGTTTGGTGCTTGGTGCTTGGTGTTTGGTGCATGGTGCTTGGTGCATGGTGCTTGGTGTTTGGTTCTTGGTGCTTGGTGTTTGGTGCTTGGGGCTTGGTGCTTGGTGTTTGGTGTTTCCTGGTTGGTGTTTCCTGGTTGGTGTTTGGTGTTTGCTGTTTGGTGTTTGGTGTTTGCTGTTTGGTGTTTGCTATTTGGTGTTTTGTGTTTGCTGTTTGGTGTTTGGTGTTTAGTGTTTGCTATTTGGTGTTTGGTGTTTGGTGTTTGGTGCTTGGGGCTTGGTGTTTGCTCTTTGGTGCTTGGTGATTGGTTTTTGGTGTTTGGTCCTTGGTGCTTGGTGTATGGTGTTTGGTGCTTGGTGCTTGGTGCTTGGTGCTTGGTGTTTGGTGTTTGGTGCTTGGTGCTTGGTGTTTGGTGTTTGGTGCTTGGTGCTTGGTTCTGGGTGCTTGGTGCTTGGTGTTTGGTGTTTGGGGCTTGGTGATTGGTGTTTGGTGCTTGGTGCTTGGTGCTTGGTGTTTGGTGCTTGGTGCTTTGTTCTGGGTGCTTGTTGCTTGGTGTTTGGTGTTTGGTGCTGGGTGCTTGGTGTTTGGTGCTTGGGGCTTGGTGATTGGTGTTTGGTGCTTGGTGCTTGGTGCTTGGTGCTTGGTGCTTGGCGTTTGGTGCTTGCTGTTTTGTGATTGGTGATTGGTGCTAGGTGTTTGGTGTTTGGTGTTTGGCGCTTGGTGTTTGGTGTTTGGTGATTGGTGCTTGGTGTTTGGTGTTTGGTGCTTGGTGATTGGTGCTTGGTGCTTGGTGTTTGGTGCTTGGCGTTTGCTGTTTGGCATTTGGGGTTTGGCATTTGCTGTTTGGCGTATGGGGTTTGGCGTTTGCTTTTTTGCGTTTGCTGTTTGGTGTTTGGTGCTTGGTGTTTGGTGTTTGGTACTTGGTGCTTGGTGTTTGGTGTTTGGTGCTTGGTGCTTGGTGTTTGGTGTTTGGTGCTTGGCGCTTGGTGTTTGGTGCTTGGTGCTTGGCGTTTGCTGTTTGGCGTTTGGGGTTTGGCATTTGCTGTTTGGCGTTTGGAGTTTGGCGTTTGCTTTTTGGCGTTTGCTGTTTGGTGTTTGGTGTTTGGTGTTTGCTGTTTGGTGTTTGCTGTTTGGTGTTTGCTGTTTGGTGCTTGGTGCTTGGTGTTTGGTGCATGGTGCTTGGTGCTTGGTGCTTGGTGTTTGGTGCTTGGTGCTTGGTGTTTGGTGCTTGGGGCTTGGTGATTGGTGTTTGGTGCTTGGTGTTTGGTGTTTGTTGCTTCGTGCTTGGTGTTTGGTGTTTGGTGCTTGGTGTTTGCTGTTTGGTGCTTGGTGCTTGGTGTTTGGTGCTTGGTGCTTGGTGCTTGGTGCCTGGTGCTTGGTGTTTGGTGCTTGGTGGTTGGTGCTTGGTGTTTGGTGCTTGGTGCTTGGAGTTTGGTGTTTGGCGCTTGGTGCTTGGTGTTTGGTGCTTGGTGCTTGGTGTTTGGTGTTTGGTGCTTGGTGTTTGGTGCTTGGAGCTTGGTGCTTGGTCTTTGGTGCTTGGTGCTTGGTGCTTGGTGCTTGGTGTCTGGTGCTTGGTGCTTGGTGTTTGGTGTTTGGTGTTTGGTGTTTGGTACTTGGTGCTTTGTTCTGGGTGCTTGGTGCTTGGTGTTTGGTGTATGGTGCTGGGTGCTTGTTGTTTGGTGCTTGGGGCTTGGTGATTGGTGTTTGGTGCTTGGTGCTTGGTGCTTGGTGCTTGGTGCTTGGTGTTTGGTGCTTGGTGTTTGGTGCTTGGTGCTTGGTGCTAGGTGTTTGGTGTTTGGTGTTTGGTGCTTGGTGCTTGGTGTTTGGTGATTGGTCCTTGGTGTTTGGTGTTTGGTGTTTGGTGTTTGGTGCTTGGTGCTTGGTGCTTGGTGCTTGGTGTTTGGTGTTTGGTGCTTGGTGGTTGGTGTTTGGTGTTTGGTGCTTGGTGCTTGGTTCTGGGTGCTTGGTGCTTGGTGTTTGGTGTTTGGTGCTTGGTGCTTGGTGTTTGGTGCTTGGGGCTTGGTGATTGGTGTTTGGTGCTTGGTGCTTGGTGCTTGGTGCTTGGTGCTTGGTGCTTGGTGCTTGGTGTTTGGTGTTTGGTGCTTGCTGCTAGGTGCTTGGTGTTTGGTGCTTTGGGCTTGGTACTTGGTGTTTGGTGTTTGGTGCTTGGTGCTTGCTGTTTGGTGTTTGGTGCTTGGTGCTTGGTGTTTGGTGATTGGTGCTTGGTGCTTGGTGTTTAGTGTTTGGTGCTTGGTGTTTGGTGCTTGGTGCTTGGTGCTTGGTGCTCGGTGCTTGGTGATTGGTGCTTTGTGTTTGTTGCTTGGTGCTTGGTGCTTGGTGATTGGTGCTTGGTGTTTGGGCCTGGTGCTTGGTGGTTGGTGTTTGGTGTTTGGTGCTTGGTGCTTGGTTCTGGGTGCTTGGTGCTTGGTGTTTGGTGTTTGGTGTTTGCTGTTTGGTGTTTGGTGTTTGGTGTTTGCTGGTTGGTGTTTGGTGTTTGGTGTTTGCTGTTTGGTGTTTGCTGTTTGGTGCTTGGTGCTCGGTGTTTGGTGCATGGTGCTTGGTGCATGGTGCTTGGTGTTTGGTGCTTGGTGCTTGGTGTTTGGTGCTTGGGGCTTGGTGCTTGGTGTTTGGTGTTTCCTGGTTGGTGTTTCCTGGTTGGTGTTTGGTGTTTGCTGTTTGGTGTTTGGTGTTTGCTGTTTGGTGTTCGCTATTTAGTGTTTTGTGTTTGCTGTTTGGTGTTTGGTGTTTAGTGTTTGCTATTTGGTGTTTGGTGTTTGGTGTTTGGTGCTTGGGGCTTGGTGTTTGCTCTTTGGTGCTTGGTGATTGGTTTTTGGTGTTTGGCGCTTGGTGCTTGGTGTTTGGTGTTTGGTGCTTGGTGCTTGGTGTTTGGTGCTTGGTGCTTGGTGTTTGGTGTTTGGTGCTTGGTGCTTGCTGTTTGGTGATTGGTGTTTGGTGTTTGCTGTTTGGTGTTTGCTGTTTGGTGTTTGCTGTTTGGTGTTTGGTGTTTGGTGTTTGCTGGTTGGTGTTTGGTGTTTGGTGTTTACTGTTTGGTGTTTGCTGTTTGGTGCTTGGTGCTTGGTGTTTGGTGCATGGTGCTTGGTGCATGGTGCTTGGTGTTTGGTTCTTGGTGCTTGGTGTTTGGTGCTTGGGGCTTGGTGCTTGGTGTTTGGTGTTTCCTGGTTGGTGTTTCCTGGTTGGTGTTTGGTGTTTGCTGTTTGGTGTTTGGTGTTTGCTGTTTGGTGTTTGCTATTTGGTGTTTTGTGTTTGCTGTTTGGTGTTTGGTGTTTAGTGTTTGCTATTTGGTGTTTGGTGTTTGGTGTTTGGTGCTTGGGGCTTGGTGTTTGCTCTTTGGTGCTTGGTGATTGGTTTTTGGTGTTTGGTCCTTGGTGCTTGGTGTATGGTGTTTGGTGCTTGGTGCTTGGTGCTTGGTGCTTGGTGTTTGGTGTTTGGTGCTTGGTGCTTGGTGTTTGGTGTTTGGTGCTTGGTGCTTGGTTCTGGGTGCTTGGTGCTTGGTGTCTGGTGTTTGGGGCTTGGTGATTGGTGTTTGGTGCTTGGTGCTTGGTGCTTGGTGTTTGGTGCTTGGTGCTTTGTTCTGGGTGCTTGTTGCTTGGTGTTTGGTGTTTGGTGCTGGGTGCTTGGTGTTTGGTGCTTGGGGCTTGGTGATTGGTATTTGGTGCTTGGTGCTTGGTGCTTGGTGCTTGGTGCTTGGCGTTTGGTGCTTGCTGTTTGGTGATTGGTGATTGGTGCTAGGTGTTTGGTGTTTGGTGTTTGGCGCTTGGTGTTTGGTGTTTGGGGTTTGGCATTTGCTGTTTGGCGTATGGGGTTTGGCGTTTGCTTTTTTGCGTTTGCTGTTTGGTGTTTGGTGCTTGGTGTTTGGTGTTTGGTACTTGGTGCTTGGTGTTTGGTGTTTGGTGCTTGGTGCTTGGTGTTTGGTGTTTGGTGCTTGGCGCTTGGTGTTTGGTGCTTGGTGCTTGGCGTTTGCTGTTTGGCGTTTGGGGTTTGGCATTTGCTGTTTGGCGTTTGGAGTTTGGCGTTTGCTTTTTGGCGTTTGCTGTTTGGTGTTTGGTGTTTGGTGTTTGCTGTTTGGTGTTTGCTGTTTGGTGTTTGCTGTTTGGTGTTTGCTGTTTGGTGCTTGGTGCTTGGTGTTTGGTGCATGGTGCTTGGTGCTTGGTGCTTGGTGTTTGGTGCTTGGTGCTTGGTGTTTGGTGCTTGGGGCTTGGTGATTGGTGTTTGGTGCTTGGTGTTTGGTGTTTGTTGCTTCGTGCTTGGTGTTTGGTGTTTGGTGCTTGGTGTTTGCTGTTTGGTGCTTGGTGCTTGGTGTTTGGTGCTTGGTGCTTGGTGCTTGGTGCCTGGTGCTTGGTGTTTGGTGCTTGGTGGTTGGTGCTTGGTGTTTGGTGCTTGGTGCTTGGAGTTTGGTGTTTGGCGCTTGGTGCTTGGTGTTTGGTGCTTGATGCTTGGTGTTTGGTGTTTGGTGCTTGGTGTTTGGTGCTTGGAGCTTGGTGCTTGGTCTTTGGTGCTTGGTGCTTGGTGCTTGGTGCTTGGTGTCTGGTGCTTGGTGCTTGGTGTTTGGTGTTTGGTGTTTGGTGTTTGGTACTTGGTGCTTTGTTCTGGGTGCTTGGTGCTTGGTGTTTGGTGTATGGTGCTGGGTGCTTGTTGTTTGGTGCTTGGGGCTTGGTGATTGGTGTTTGGTGCTTGGTGCTTGGTGCTTGGTGCTTGGTGCTTGGTGTTTGGTGCTTGGTGTTTGGTGCTTGGTGCTTGGTGCTAGGTGTTTGGTGTTTGGTGTTTGGTGCTTGGTGCTTGGTGTTTGGTGATTGGTCCTTGGTGTTTGGTGTTTGGTGTTTGGTGTTTGGTGCTTGGTGCTTGGTGCTTGGTGCTTGGTGTTTGGTGTTTGGTGCTTGGTGGTTGGTGTTTGGTGTTTGGTGCTTGGTGCTTGGTTCTGGGTGCTTGGTGCTTGGTGTTTGGTGTTTGGTGCTTGGTGCTTGGTGTTTGGTGCTTGGGGCTTGGTGATTGGTGTTTGGTGCTTGGTGCTTGGTGCTTGGTGCTTGGTGCTTGGTGCTTGGTGTTTGGTGTTTGGTGCTTGCTGCTAGGTGCTTGGTGTTTGGTGCTTTGGGCTTGGTACTTGGTGTTTGGTGTTTGGTGCTTGGTGCTTGCTGTTTGGTGTTTGGTGCTTGGTGCTTGGTGTTTGGTGATTGGTGCTTGGTGCTTGGTGTTTAGTGTTTGGTGCTTGGTGTTTGGTGCTTGGTGCTTGGTGCTTGGTGCTCGGTGCTTGGTGATTGGTGCTTTGTGTTTGTTGCTTGGTGCTTGGTGCTTGGTGATTGGTGCTTGGTGTTTGGGCCTGGTGCTTGGTGGTTGGTGTTTGGTGTTTGGTGCTTGGTGCTTGGTTCTGGGTGCTTGGTGCTTGGTGTTTGGTGTTTGGTGTTTGCTGTTTGGTGTTTGGTGTTTGGTGTTTGCTGGTTGGTGTTTGGTGTTTGGTGTTTGCTGTTTGGTGTTTGCTGTTTGGTGCTTGGTGCTTGGTGTTTGGTGCATGGTGCTTGGTGCATGGTGCTTGGTGTTTGGTGCTTGGTGCTTGGTGTTTGGTGCTTGGGGCTTGGTGCTTGGTGTTTGGTGTTTCCTGGTTGGTGTTTCCTGGTTGGTGTTTGGTGTTTGCTGTTTGGTGTTTGGTGTTTGCTGTTTGGTGTTCGCTATTTAGTGTTTTGTGTTTGCTGTTTGGTGTTTGGTGTTTAGTGTTTGCTATTTGGTGTTTGGTGTTTGGTGTTTGGTGCTTGGGGCTTGGTGTTTGCTCTTTGGTGCTTGGTGATTGGTTTTTGGTGTTTGGTGCTTGGTGCTTGGTGTTTGGTGTTTGGTGCTTGGTGCTTGGTGTTTGGTGCTTGGTGCTTGGTGTTTGGTGTTTGGTGCTTGGTGCTTGCTGTTTGGTGATTGGTGCTTGGTGTTTGGTGCTTGGTGCTTGGTGTTTGGTGCTTGGTGGTTGGTGCTTGGTGTTTGGTGCTTGGTGCTTGGTGTTTGGTGTTTGGCACTTGGTGCTTGGTGTTTGGTGCTTGGTGCTTGGTGTTTGGTGTTTGGTGCTTGGTGCTTGCTGTCTGGTGTTTGGTGCTTGGTTCTTGGTGTTTGGTGCTTGGTGCTTGGTGTTTCGTGCTTGGTGCCTGGTGTTTGGTCTTTGGCGCTTGGTGCTTGGTGTTTGGTGCTTGGTGCTTGGAGTTTGGTGTTTGGTGCTTGGTGCTTGCTGTCTGGTGTTTGGTGCTTGGTTCTTGGTGTTTGGTGATTGGTGCCTGGTACTTGATGTTTGGTGCTCGGTGCTTGGTGCTTGGTGTTTCGTGCTTGGTGCTAGGTGTTTGGTCTTTGACGCTTGGTGCTTGGTGTTTGGTGCTTGGTACTTGGTTTTCGGTGTTTGGCGTTAGGTGTTTGGTGCTTGGTGCTTGGTGCTTGGTTTTTGGTGTTTGGTGCTTGGTGCTTGGTGTTTGGTGTTTGGTGATTGGTGCTTGGTGTTTGGTGCTTGGGATTTGGTGCTTGGTGCTTGGTGTTTGGTGTTTGGAGTTTGGTACTTGGTGCTTGGTGTTTGGTGTTTGGTGCTTGGTGCTTGGTATTTGGTGTTTAGTGCTTGGTGCTTGGTTCTTGGTGTTTGGTGCTTGGTGCCTGGTGATTGGTGTTTGGTGCTTGGTGCTTGGTATTTGGGGCTTGGTCTTTGGTGCTTGGTGTTTGGTGCTTGGTGCTTGGTGCTTGGTGTTTGGTGCTTGGTGCTTGGTGCTAGATGTTTGGTTTTTAGTGCTCGGTGCTTGGGGATTGGTGTTTGTTGCTTGGTGCTTGGTCTTTGGTGGTTGGTGCTTGGTGTTTGGTGTTTGGTGTTTGGTGTTTGCTGTTTGGTGTTTGCTGTGTGGTGTCTGCTGTTTGGTGTTTGCTGTTTCGTGTTTGCTGTTTGGTGTTTGGTGTTTGGTGTTTGCTGTTTGGTGTTTGGTGTTTGCTGTTTGGTGTTTGGTGTCTGGTATTTGGTGATTGGTGTTTGCTGTTTGGTGTTTGGTGTTTGGTGTTTGGTGCTTGGCGCTTGGTGCTTGGTGTTTTGTGCTTGGTGCTTGGTGCTTGGTGTTTGGTGTTTGGTGTTTGTGTTTGCTGTTTGGCGTTTGCTGTTTGGTGTTTGCTGTTTGGTGTTTCCTGGTTGGTGTTTGGTGTTTGCTATTTGGTGTTTGGTGTTTGCTGTTTGTTGTTTGGTGTTTAGTGTTTGTTGTTTGGTGTTTGGTGTTTGGTGTTTGGTGCTTGGGGCTTGGTGTTTGCTCTTTGGTGCTTGGTGATTGGTTTTTGGTGTTTGGTGCTTGGTGCTTGGTGGATGGTGTTTGGTGCTTGGTGCTTGGTGCTTGGTGCTTGGTGTTTGGTGTTTGGTGCTTGGTGCTTGGTGTTTGGTGTTTGGTGCTTGGTGCTTGGTTCTGGGTGCATGGTGTTTGGTGCTTGGTGCTTGCTGTCTGGTGTTTGGTGCTTGGTTCTTCGTGTTTGGTGCTTGGTGCTTGGTGTTTCGTGCTCGGTGCCTGGTGTTTGGTCTTTGGCGCTTGGTGCTTGGTGTTTTGCGCTTGGTACTTGGTGTTCGGTGTTTGGCGTTTGGTGTTTGGTGCTTGGTGCTTGGTGCTTGGTTTTTGGTGTTTGGTGCTTGGTGCTTGGTGTTTGGTGTTTGGTGATTGGTGCTTGGTGTTTGGTGCTTGGGATTTGGTGCTTGGTGCTTGGTGTTTGGTGTTTGGAGTTTGGTACTTGGTGCTTGGTGTTTGGAGTTTGGTGCTTGGTGCTTGGTATTTGGTGTTTAGTGCTTGGTGCTTGGTTCTTGGTGTTTGGTGCTTGGTGCCTGGTGATTGGTGTTTGGTGCTAGGTGCTTGGTATTTGGGGCTTGGTCTTTGGTGCTTGGTGTTTGGTGCTTGGTGCTTGGTGCTTGGTCTTTGGTGCTTGGTGCTTGGTGCTGGGTGTTTGGTTTTTAGTGCTTGGTGCTTGGTGATTGGTGTTTGTTGCTTGGTGCTTGGTGTTTGGTGCTTGGTGCTTGGTGTTTGGTGTTTGGTGTTTGGTGTTTGCTGTTTGGTGTTTGCTGTTTGGTGTTTGGTGTTTAGTGTTTGCTGTTTGGTGTTTGGTGTTTGCTGTTTGGTGTTTGGTGTCTGGTGTTTGGTGATTGGTGTTTGCTGTTTGGTGTTTGGTGTTTGGTGTTTGGTACTTGGCGCCTGGTGCTTGGTGTTTTGTGCTTGGTGCTTGGTGCTTGCTGTTTGGTGTTTGGTGTTTGTGTTTGCTGTTTGGCGACTGCTGTTTGGTGTCTGCTGTTTGGTGTTTCCTGGTTGGTGTTTGGTGTTTGCTATTTGGTGTTTGGTGTTTGCTGTTTGGTGTTTGTTGTTTAGTGTTTGTTGTTTGGTGTTTGGTGTTTGGTGTTTGGTGCTTGGGGCTTGGTGTTTGCTCTTTGGTGCTTGGTGATTGGTTTTTGGTGTTTGGTGCTTGGTGCTTGGTGTATGGTGTTTGGTGCTTGGTGCTTGGTGCTTGGTGCTTGGTGTTTGGTGTTTGGTGCTTGGTGCTTGGTGTTTGGTGTTTGGTGCTTGGTGCTTGGTTCTGGGTGCATGGTGCTTGGTTTCTGGTGTTTGGGTCTTGGTGCTTGGTGTTTGGTGCTTGGGGCTTGGTGATTGGTGTTTGGTGCTTGGTGCTTGGTGCTTGGTGCTTGGTGCTTGGTGTTTGGTGCTTGGTGTTCGGTGCTTGGTGCTTGGTGCTAGGTGTTTGGTGTTTGGTGTTTGGCGCTTGGTGCTTGGTGTTTGGTGATTGGTGCTTGGTGTTTGGTGTTTGGTGCTTGGTGCTTGGTGTTTGGTGTTTGGTGCTTGGTGCTTTGTGTTTGGTGTTTTGTGCTTGGTGTTTGGTCCTTGGAGCTTGGTGCTTGGTTTTTGGTGCTTGGTGCTTGGTGCTTGGTGCTTGGTGTCTGGTGCTTGGTGCTTGGTGTTTGGTGTTTGGTGCTTTGTGCTTGGTGTTTGGTGTTTGGTGTTTGGTGTTTGGTGCTTGGTACTTGTTGTTTTATGTTTGGTTCTTGGTGCTTGGTGCTTGCTGTTTGGTGTTTGGTGCTTGGTGCTTGGTGTTTGGTGATTGGTGCTTGGTACTTGGTGTTTGGTGCTCAGTGCTTGGTGCTTGGTGTTTCGTGCTTGGTGCTTGGTGTTTGGTGCTTGGCGCTTGGTGTTTGGTGTTTGGTGATTGGTGCTTGGTGTTTGGTGCTTGGGATTTGGTGCTTGGTGCTTGGTGTTTGGTGTTTGGAGTTTGGTACTTGGTGCTTGGTGATTGGTGTTTGGTGCTTGGTGCTTGGTGTTTGGTGTTTAGTGTTTGGTGCTTGGTTCTTGGTGTTTGGTGCTTGGTCCCTGGTGATTAGGGTTTGGTGCTTGGTGCTTGGTATTTGGGGCTTGGTCTTTGGTGCTTAGTGTTTGGTGCTTGGTGCTTGGTGTTTGGTGCTTGGTGCTTGGTGCTAGGTGTTTGGTGTTTAGTGCTTGGTGCTTGGTGATTGGTGCTTGTTGCTTGGTGCTTGGTGTTTGGTGCTTGGTGCTTGGTGTTTGGAGTTTGGTGTTTGCTGTTTGCTGTTTGGTGTTTGCTGTTTGGTGTTTGCTGTTTGGTGTTTGCTGTTTCGTGTTTGCTGTTTGGTGTTTGGTGTTTGGTGTTTGCTGTTTGGTGTTTGGTGTTTGCTGTTTGGTGTTTGGTGTCTGGTGTTTGGTGATTGGTGTTTGCTGTTTGGTGTTTGGTGTTTGGTGTTTGGTGCTTGGCGCTTGGTGCTTGGTGTTTTGTGCTTGGTGCTTGGTGCTTGGTGCTTGGTGTTTGGTGTTTGTGTTTGCTGTTTGGCGTTTGCTGTTTGGTGTTTGCTGTTTGGTGTTTCCTGGTTGGTGTTTGGTGTTTGCTATTTGGTGTTTGGTGTTTGCTGTTTGGTGTTTTGTGTTTAGTGTTTGCTTTTTGGTGTTTGGTGTTTGGTGTTTGGTGCTTGGGGCTTGGTGTTTGCTCTTTGGTGCTTGGTGATTGGTTTTTGGTGTTTGGTGCTTGGTGCTTGGTGTATGGTGTTTGGTGCTTGGTGCTTGGGGCTTGGTGCTTGGTGTTTGGTGTTTGGTGCTTGGTGCTTGGTGTTTGGTGTTTGGTGCTTGGTGCTTGGTTCTGGGTGCATGGTGCTTGGTGTTTGGTGTTTGGGTCTTGGTGCTTGGTGTTTGGTGCTTGGTGCTTGGTGTTTGGTGCTTGGTGTTCGGTGCTTGGTGCTTGGTGCTAGGTGTTTGGTGTTTGGTGTTTGGCGCTTGGTGCTTGGTGTTTGGTGATTGGTGCTTGGTGTTTGGTGTTTGGTGCTTGGTGCTTGGTGTTTGGTGTTTGGTGCTTGGTGCTTTGTGTTTGGTGTTTGGTGCTTGGTGTTTGGTCCTTGGAGCTTGGTGCTTTGTTTTTGGTGCTTGGTGCTTGGTGCTTGGTGCTTGGTGTCTGGTGCTTGGTGCTTGGTGTTTGGTGTTTGGTGCTTTGTGCTTGGTGTTTGGTGTTTGGTGTTTGGTGTTTGGTGCTTTGGTACTTGTTGTTTTATGTTTGGTGCTTGGTGCTTGGTGCTTGCTGTTTGGTGTTTGGTGCTTGGTGCTTGGTGTTTGGTGATTGGTGCTTGGTACTTGGTGTTTGGTGCTCGGTGCTTGGTGCTTGGTGTTTCGTGCTTGGTGCTTGGTGTTTGGTGCTTGGCGCTTGGTGTTTGGTGTTTGGTGATTGGTGCTTGGTGTTTGGTGCTTGGGATTTGGTGCTTGGTGCTTGGTGTTTGGTGTTTGGAGTTTGGTACTTGGTGCTTGGTGTTTGGTGTTTGGTGCTTGGTGTTTGGTGTTTAGTGCTTGGTGCTTGGTTCTTGGTGTTTGGTGCTTGGTCCCTGGTGATTAGTGTTTGGTGCTTGGTGCTTGGTATTTGGGGCTTGGTCTTTGGTGCTTGGTGTTTGGTGCTTGGTGCTTGGTGCTTGGTGTTTGGTGCTTGGTGCTTGGTGCTAGGTGTTTGGTGTTTAGTGCTTGGTGCTTGGTGATTGGTGCTTGTTGCTTGGTGCTTGGTGTTTGGTGCTTGGTGCTTTGTGTTTGGAGTTTGGTGTTTGCTGTTTGCTGTTTGGTGTTTGCTGTTTGGTGTTTGCTGTTTGCTGTTTGCTGTTTCGTGTTTGCTGTTTGGTGTTTGGTGTTTGGTGTTTGCTGTTTGGTGTTTGGTGTTTGCTGTTTGGTGTTTGGTGTCTGGTGTTTGGTGATTGGTGTTTGCTGTTTGGTGTTTGGTGTTTGGTGTTTGGTGCTTGGCGCTTGGTGCTTGGTGTTTTGTGCTTGGTGCTTGGTGCTTGGTGTTTGGTGTTTGGTGTTTGTGTTTGCTGTTTGGCGTTTGCTGTTTGGTGTTTGCTGTTTCCTGGTTGGTGTTTGGTGTTTGCTATTTGGTGTTTGGTGTTTGCTGTTTGGTGTTTTGTGTTTAGTGTTTGCTTTTTGGTGTTTGGTGTTTGGTGTTTGGTGCTTGGGGCTTGGTGTTTGCTCTTTGGTGCTTGGTGATTGGTTTTTGGTGTTTGGTGCTTGGTGCTTGGTGTATAGTGTTTGGTGCTTGGTGCTTGGTGTTTGGTGTTTGGTGCTTGGTGCTTGGTGTTTGGTGTTTGGTGCTTGGTGCTTGGTTCTGGGTGCATGGTGCTTGGTGTTTGGTGTTTGGGTCTTGGTGCTTGGTGTTTGGTGCTTGGGGCTTGGTGATTGGTGTTTGGTCCTTGGTGCTTGGTGCTTGGTGCTTGGTGCTTGGTGTTTGGTGCTTGGTGTTTGGTGCTTGGTGCTTGGTGCTAGGTGTTTGGTGTTTGGTGTTTGGTGCTTGGTGCTTGGTGTTTGGTGATTGGTCCTTGGTGTTTGGTGTTTGGTGTTTGGTGTTTGGTGCTTGGTGCTAGGTGCTTGGTGCTTGGTGTTTGGTGTTTGGTGCTTGGTGGTTGGTGTTTGGTGTTTGGTGCTTGGTGCTTGGTTCTGGGTGCTTGGTGCTTGGTGTTTGGTGTTTGGTGCTTGGTGCTTGGTGTTTGGTGCTTGGGGCTTGGTGATTGGTGTTTGGTGCTTGGTGCTTGGTGCTTGGTGCTTGGTGCTTGGTGCTTGGTGCTTGGTGTTTGGTGTTTGGTGCTTGCTGCTAGGTGCTTGGTGTTTGGTGCTTTGGGCTTGGTACTTGGTGTTTGGTGTTTGGTGCTTGGTGCTTGCTGTTTGGTGTTTGGTGCTTGGTGCTTGGTGTTTGGTGATTGGTGCTTGGTGCTTGGTGTTTAGTGTTTGGTGCTTGGTGTTTGGTGCTTGGTGCTTGGTGCTTGGTGCTCGGTGCTTGGTGATTGGTGCTTTATGTTTGTTGCTTGGTGCTTGGTGCTTGGTGATTGGTGCTTGGTGTTTGGGCCTGGTGTTTGGTGTTTGGTGCTCGGTGTTTGATGTGTGGTACTTGGTGCTTGGTGTTTGGTGTTTGGTGCTTGGCGCTTGGTGTTTGGTGTTTGGTCCTTGGCGTTTGCTGTTTGGCGTTTGGAGTTTGGCGTTTGCTTTTTGGCGTTTGCTGTTTGGTGTTTGGTGTTTGGTGTTTGCTGTTTGGTGTTTGCTGTTTGGTGTTTGCTGTTTGGTGTTTGGTGTTTGGTGTTTGCTGGTTGGTGTTTGGTGTTTGGTGTTTACTGTTTGGTGTTTGCTGTTTGGTGCTTGGTGCTTGGTGTTTGGTGCATGGTGCTTGGTGCATGGTGCTTGGTGTTTGGTGCTTGGTGCTTGGTGTTTGGTGCTTGGGGCTTGGTGCTTGGTGTTTGGTGTTTCCTGGTTGGTGTTTCCTGGTTGGTGTTTGGTGTTTGCTGTTTGGTGTTTGGTGTTTGCTGTTTGGTGTTTGCTATTTGGTGTTTTGTGTTTGCTGTTTGGTGTTTGGTGTTTAGTGTTTGCTATTTGGTGTTTGGTGTTTGGTGTTTGGTGCTTGGGGCTTGGTGTTTGCTCTTTGGTGCTTGGTGATTGGTTTTTGGTGTTTGGTCCTTGGTGCTTGGTGTATGGTGTTTGGTGCTTGGTGCTTGGTGCTTGGTGCTTGGTGTTTGGTGTTTGGTGCTTGGTGCTTGGTGTTTGGTGTTTGGTGCTTGGTGCTTGGTTCTGGGTGCTTGGTGCTTGGTGTTTGGTGTTTGGGGCTTGGTGATTGGTGTTTGGTGCTTGGTGCTTGGTGCTTGGTGCTTGGTGTTTGGTGCTTGGTGCTTTGTTCTGGGTGCTTGGTGCTTGGTGTTTGGTGTTTGGTGCTGGGTGCTTGGTGTTTGGTGCTTGGGGCTTGGTGATTGGTGTTTGGTGCTTGGTGCTTGGTGCTTGGTGCTTGGCGTTTGGTGCTTGCTGTTTGGTGATTGGTGATTGGTGCTAGGTGTTTGGTGTTTGGTGTTTGGCGCTTGGTGTTTGGTGTTTGGTGATTGGTGCTTGGTGTTTGGTGTTTGGTGCTTGGTGCTTGGTGCTTGGTGCTTGGTGTTTGGTGCTTGGCGTTTGCTGTTTGGCATTTGGGGTTTGGCATTTGCTGTTTGGCGTATGGGGTTTGGCGTTTGCTTTTTTGCGTTTGCTGTTTGGTGTTTGGTGCTTGGTGTTTGGTGTTTGGTACTTGGTGCTTGGTGTTTGGTGTTTGGTGCTTGGTGCTTGGTGTTTGGTGTTTGGTGCTTGGCGCTTGGTGTTTGGTGTTTGGTGCTTGGCGTTTGCTGTTTGGCGTTTGGGGTTTGGCATTTGCTGTTTGGCGTTTGGAGTTTGGCGTTTGCTTTTTGGCGTTTGCTGTTTGGTGTTTGGTGTTTGGTGTTTGCTGTTTGGTGTTTGCTGTTTGGTGTTTGCTGTTTGGTGTTTGCTGTTTGGTGCTTGGTGCTTGGTGTTTGGTGCATGGTGCTTGGTGCTTGGTGCTTGGTGTTTGGTGCTTGGTGCTTGGTGTTTGGTGCTTGGGGCTTGGTGATTGGTGTTTGGTGCTTGGTGTTTGGTGTTTGTTGCTTGGTGCTTGGTGTTTGGTGTTTGGTGCTTGGTGTTTGCTGTTTGGTGCTTGGTGCTTGGTGTTTGGTGCTTGGTGCTTGGTGCTTGGTGCCTGGTGCTTGGTGTTTGTTGCTTGGTGGTTGGTGCTTGGTGTTTGGTGCTTGGTGCTTGGAGTTTGGTGTTTGGCGCTTGGTGCTTGGTGTTTGGTGCTTGGTGCTTGGTGTTTGGTGTTTGGTGCTTGGTGTTTGGTGCTTGGAGCTTGGTGCTTGGTCTTTGGTGCTTGGTGCTTGGTGTTTGGTGTTTGGTGTTTGGTGTTTGGTGCTTGGTGCTTTGTTCTGGGTGCTTGGTGCTTGGTGTTTGGTGTATGGTGCTGGGTGCTTGGTGTTTGGTGCTTGGGGCTTGGTGATTGGTGTTTGGTGCTTGGTGCTTGGTGCTTGGTGCTTGGTGCTTGGTGTTTGGTGCTTGGTGTTTGGTGCTTGGTGCTTGGTGCTAGGTGTTTGGTGTTTGGTGTTTGGTGCTTGGTGCTTGGTGTTTGGTGATTGGTCCTTGGTGTTTGGTGTTTGGTGTTTGGTGTTTGGTGCTTGGTGCTTGGTGCTTGGTGCTTGGTGTTTGGTGTTTGGTGCTTGGTGGTTGGTGTTTGGTGTTTGGTGCTTGGTGCTTGGTTCTGGGTGCTTGGTGCTTGGTGTTTGGTGTTTGGTGCTTGGTGCTTGGTGTTTGGTGCTTGGGGCTTGGTGATTGGTGTTTGGTGCTTGGTGCTTGGTGCTTGGTGCTTGGTTCTTGGTGCTTGGTGCTTGGTGTTTGGTGTTTGGTGCTTGCTGCTAGGTGCTTGGTGTTTGGTGCTTTGGGCTTGGTACTTGGTGTTTGGTGTTTGGTGCTTGGTGCTTGCTGTTTGGTGTTTGGTGCTTGGTGCTTGGTGTTTGGTGATTGGTGCTTGGTGCTTGGTGTTTAGTGTTTGGTGCTTGGTGTTTGGTGCTTGGTGCTTGGTGCTTGGTGCTCGGTGCTTGGTGATTGGTGCTTTGTGTTTGTTGCTTGGTGCTTGGTGCTTGGTGATTGGTGCTTGGTGTTTGGGCCTGGTGCTTGGTGGTTGGTGTTTGGTGTTTGGTGCTTGGTGCTTGGTTCTGGGTGCTTGGTGCTTGGTGTTTGGTGTTTGGTGTTTGCTGTTTGGTGTTTGGTGTTTGGTGTTTGCTGGTTGGTGTTTGGTGTTTGGTGTTTGCTGTTTGGTGTTTGCTGTTTGGTGCTTGGTGCTTGGTGTTTGGTGCATGGTGCTTGGTGCATGGTGCTTGGTGTTTGGTGCTTGGTGCTTGGTGTTTGGTGCTTGGGGCTTGGTGCTTGGTGTTTGGTGTTTCCTGGTTGGTGTTTCCTGGTTGGTGTTTGGTGTTTGCTGTTTGGTGTTTGGTGTTTGCTGTTTGGTGTTCGCTATTTAGTGTTTTGTGTTTGCTGTTTGGTGTTTGGTGTTTAGTGTTTGCTATTTGGTGTTTGGTGTTTGGTGTTTGGTGCTTGGGGCTTGGTGTTTGCTCTTTGGTGCTTGGTGATTGGTTTTTGGTGTTTGGTCCTTGGTGCTTGGTGTATGGTGTTTGGTGCTTGGTGCTTGGTGCTTGGTGCTTGGTGTTTGGTGTTTGGTGCTTGGTGCTTGGTGTTTGGTGTTTGGTGCTTGGTGCTTGGTTCTGGGTGCTTGGTGTTTGGTGTTTGGTGCTTGGTGCTTGGTGTTTGGTGCTTGGGGCTTGGTGATTGGTGTTTGGTGCTTGGTGCTTGGTGCTTGGTGCTTGGTGTTTGGTGCTTGGTGCTTTGTTCTGGGTGCTTGGTGCTTGGTGTTTGGTGTTTGGTGCTGGGTGCTTGGTGTTTGGTGCTTGGGGCTTGGTGATTGGTGTTTGGTGCTTGGTGCTTGGTGCTTGGTGCTTGGTGCTTGGTGTTTGGTGCTTGGTGTTTGGTGATTGGTGATTGGTGCTAGGTGTTTGGTGTTTGGTGTTTGGCGCTTGGTGTTTGGTGTTTGGTGATTGGTGCTTGGTGTTTGGTGTTTGGTGCTTGGTGCTTGGTGCTTGGTGTTTGGCGCTTGGTGCTTGGTGTTTGGTGTTTGGTGCTTGGTGTTTGGTGTTTGGTACTTGGTGCTTGGTGTTTGGTGTTTGGTGCTTGGTGCTTGGTGTTTGGTGTTTGGTGCTTGGCGCTTGGTGTTTGGTGTTTGGTGCTTGGCGTTTGCTGTTTGGCGTTTGGGGTTTGGCATTTGCTGTTTGGCGTTTGGAGTTTGGCGTTTGCTTTTTGTCGTTTGCTGTTTGGTGTTTGGTGTTTGGTGTTTGCTGTTTGGTGTTTGCTGTTTGGTGTTTGCTGTTTGGTGTTTGCTGTTTGGTGCTTGGTGCTTGGTGTTTGGTGCATGGTGCTTGGTGCTTGGTGCTTGGTGTTTGGTGCTTGGTGCTTGGTGTTTGGTGCTTGGGGCTTGGTGCTTGGTGTTTGGTGCTTGGTGTTTGGTGTTTGTTGCTTGGTGCTTGGTGTTTGGTGTTTGGTGCTTGGTGTTTGCTGTTTGGTGCTTGGTGATTGGTGTTTGGTGCTTGGTGCTTGGTGCTTGGTGCCTGGTGCTTGGTGTTTGGTGCTTGGTGGTTGGTGCTTGGTGTTTGGTGCTTGGAGCTTGGTGCTTGGTCTTTGGTGCTTGGTGCTTGGTGTTTGGTGTTTGGTGTTTGGTGTTTGGTGCTTGGTGCTTTGTTCTGGGTGCTTGGTGCTTGGTGTTTGGTGTATGGTGCTGGGTGCTTGGTGTTTGGTGCTTGGGGCTTGGTGATTGGTGTTTGGTGCTTGGTGCTTGGTGCTTGGTGCTTGGTGCTTGGTGTTTGGTGCTTGGTGTTTGGTGCTTGGTGCTTGGTGCTAGGTGTTTGGTGTTTGGTGTTTGGTGCTTGGTGCTTGGTGTTTGGTGATTGGTCCTTGGTGTTTGGTGTTTGGTGTTTGGTGTTTGGTGCTTGGTGCTTGGTGCTTGGTGCTTGGTGTTTGGTGTTTGGTGCTTGGTGGTTGGTGTTTGGTGTTTGGTGCTTGGTGCTTGGTTCTGGGTGCTTGGTGCTTGGTGTTTGGTGTTTGGTGCTTGGTGCTTGGTGTTTGGTGCTTGGGGCTTGGTGATTGGTGTTTGGTGCTTGGTGCTTGGTGCTTGGTGCTTGGTGTTTGGTGCTTTGGGCTTGGTACTTGGTGTTTGGTGTTTGGTGCTTGGTGCTTGCTGTTTGGTGTTTGGTGCTTGGTGCTTGGTGTTTGGTGATTGGTGCTTGGTGCTTGGTGTTTAGTGTTTGGTGCTTGGTGTTTGGTGCTTGGTGCTTGGTGCTTGGTGCTCGGTGCTTGGTGATTGGTGCTTTGTGTTTGTTGCTTGGTGCTTGGTGCTTGGTGATTGGTGCTTGGTGTTTGGGCCTGGTGCTTGGTGGTTGGTGTTTGGTGTTTGGTGCTTGGTGCTTGGTTCTGGGTGCTTGGTGCTTGGTGTTTGGTGTTTGGTGTTTGCTGTTTGGTGTTTGGTGTTTGGTGTTTGCTGGTTGGTGTTTGGTGTTTGGTGTTTGCTGTTTGGTGTTTGCTGTTTGGTGCTTGGTGCTTGGTGTTTGGTGCATGGTGCTTGGTGCATGGTGCTTGGTGTTTGGTGCTTGGTGCTTGGTGTTTGGTGCTTGGGGCTTGGTGCTTGGTGTTTGGTGTTTCCTGGTTGGTGTTTCCTGGTTGGTGTTTGGTGTTTGCTGTTTGGTGTTTGGTGTTTGCTGTTTGGTGTTCGCTATTTAGTGTTTTGTGTTTGCTGTTTGGTGTTTGGTGTTTAGTGTTTGCTATTTGGTGTTTGGTGTTTGGTGTTTGGTGCTTGGGGCTTGGTGTTTGCTCTTTGGTGCTTGGTGATTGGTTTTTGGTGTTTGGTCCTTGGTGCTTGGTGTATGGTGTTTGGTGCTTGGTGCTTGGTGCTTGGTGCTTGGTGTTTGGTGTTTGGTGCTTGGTGCTTGGTGTTTGGTGTTTGGTGCTTGGTGCTTGGTTCTGGGTGCTTGGTGTTTGGTGTTTGGTGCTTGGTGCTTGGTGTTTGGTGCTTGGGGCTTGGTGATTGGTGTTTGGTGCTTGGTGCTTGGTGCTTGGTGCTTGGTGTTTGGTGCTTGGTGCTTTGTTCTGGGTGCTTGGTGCTTGGTGTTTGGTGTTTGGTGCTGGGTGCTTGGTGTTTGGTGCTTGGGGCTTGGTGATTGGTGTTTGGTGCTTGGTGCTTGGTGCTTGGTGCTTGGTGCTTGGTGTTTGGTGCTTGGTGTTTGGTGATTGGTGATTGGTGCTAGGTGTTTGGTGTTTGGTGTTTGGCGCTTGGTGTTTGGTGTTTGGTGATTGGTGCTTGGTGTTTGGTGTTTGGTGCTTGGTGCTTGGTGCTTGGTGTTTGGCGCTTGGTGCTTAGTGTTTGGTGTTTGGTGCTTGGTGTTTGGTGTTTGGTACTTGGTGCTTGGTGTTTGGTGTTTGGTGCTTGGTGCTTGGTGTTTGGTGTTTGGTGCTTGGCGCTTGGTGTTTGGTGTTTGGTGCTTGGCGTTTGCTGTTTGGCGTTTGGGGTTTGGCATTTGCTGTTTGGCGTTTGGAGTTTGGCGTTTGCTTTTTGGCGTTTGCTGTTTGGTGTTTGGTGTTTGGTGTTTACTGTTTGGTGTTTGCTGTTTGGTGTTTGCTGTTTGGTGTTTGCTGTTTGGTGCTTGGTGCTTGGTGTTTGGTGCATGGTGCTTGGTGCTTGGTGCTTGGTGTTTGGTGCTTGGTGCTTGGTGTTTGGTGCTTGGGGCTTGGTGCTTGGTGTTTGGTGCTTGGTGTTTGGTGTTTGTTGCTTGGTGCTTGGTGTTTGGTGTTTGGTGCTTGGTGTTTGCTGTTTGGTGCTTGGTGATTGGTGTTTGGTGCTTGGTGCTTGGTGCTTGGTGGCTGGTGCTTGGTGTTTGGTGCTTGGTGGTTGGTGCTTGGTGTTTGGTGCTTGGAGCTTGGTGCTTGGTCTTTGGTGCTTGGTGCTTGGTGTTTGGTGTTTGGTGTTTGGTGTTTGGTGCTTGGTGCTTTGTTCTGGGTGCTTGGTGCTTGGTGTTTGGTGTATGGTGCTGGGTGCTTGGTGTTTGGTGCTTGGGGCTTGGTGATTGGTGTTTGGTGCTTGGTGCTTGGTGCTTGGTGCTTGGTGCTTGGTGTTTGGTGCTTGGTGTTTGGTGCTTGGTGCTTGGTGCTAGGTGTTTGGTGTTTGGTGTTTGGTGCTTGGTGCTTGGTGTTTGGTGATTGGTCCTTGGTGTTTGGTGTTTGGTGTTTGGTGTTTGGTGCTTGGTGCTTGGTGCTTGGTGCTTGGTGTTTGGTGTTTGGTGCTTGGTGGTTGGTGTTTGGTGTTTGGTGCTTGGTGCTTGGTTCTGGGTGCTTGGTGCTTGGTGTTTGGTGTTTGGTGCTTGGTGCTTGGTGTTTGGTGCTTGGGGCTTGGTGATTGGTGTTTGGTGCTTGGTGCTTGGTGCTTGGTGCTTGGTTCTTGGTGCTTGGTGCTTGGTGTTTGGTGTTTGGTGCTTGCTGCTAGGTGCTTGGTGTTTGGTGCTTTGGGCTTGGTACTTGGTGTTTGGTGTTTGGTGCTTGGTGCTTGCTGTTTGGTGTTTGGTGCTTGGTGCTTGGTGTTTGGTGATTGGTGCTTGGTGCTTGGTGTTTAGTGTTTGGTGCTTGGTGTTTGGTGCTTGGTGCTTGGTGCTTGGTGCTCGGTGCTTGGTGATTGGTGCTTTGTGTTTGTTGCTTGGTGCTTGGTGCTTGGTGATTGGTGCTTGGTGTTTGGGCCTGGTGCTTGGTGGTTGGTGTTTGGTGTTTGGTGCTTGGTGCTTGGTTCTGGGTGCTTGGTGCTTGGTGTTTGGTGTTTGGTGTTTGCTGTTTGGTGTTTGGTGTTTGGTGTTTGCTGGTTGGTGTTTGGTGTTTGGTGTTTGCTGTTTGGTGTTTGCTGTTTGGTGCTTGGTGCTTGGTGTTTGGTGCATGGTGCTTGGTGCATGGTGCTTGGTGTTTGGTGCTTGGTGCTTGGTGTTTGGTGCTTGGGGCTTGGTGCTTGGTGTTTGGTGTTTCCTGGTTGGTGTTTCCTGGTTGGTGTTTGGTGTTTGCTGTTTGGTGTTTGGTGTTTGCTGTTTGGTGTTCGCTATTTAGTGTTTTGTGTTTGCTGTTTGGTGTTTGGTGTTTAGTGTTTGCTATTTGGTGTTTGGTGTTTGGTGTTTGGTGCTTGGGGCTTGGTGTTTGCTCTTTGGTGCTTGGTGATTGGTTTTTGGTGTTTGGTCCTTGGTGCTTGGTGTATGGTGTTTGGTGCTTGGTGCTTGGTGCTTGGTGCTTGGTGTTTGGTGTTTGGTGCTTGGTGCTTGGTGTTTGGTGTTTGGTGCTTGGTGCTTGGTTCTGGGTGCTTGGTGTTTGGTGTTTGGTGCTTGGTGCTTGGTGTTTGGTGCTTGGGGCTTGGTGATTGGTGTTTGGTGCTTGGTGCTTGGTGCTTGGTGCTTGGTGTTTGGTGCTTGGTGCTTTGTTCTGGGTGCTTGGTGCTTGGTGTTTGGTGTTTGGTGCTGGGTGCTTGGTGTTTGGTGCTTGGGGCTTGGTGATTGGTGTTTGGTGCTTGGTGCTTGGTGCTTGGTGCTTGGTGCTTGGTGTTTGGTGCTTGGTGTTTGGTGATTGGTGATTGGTGCTAGGTCTTTGGTGTTTGGTGTTTGGCGCTTGGTGTTTGGTGTTTGGTGATTGGTGCTTGGTGTTTGGTGTTTGGTGCTTGGTGCTTGGTGCTTGGTGTTTGGCGCTTGGTGCTTGGTGTTTGGTGTTTGGTGCTTGGTGTTTGGTGTTTGGTACTTGGTGCTTGGTGTTTGGTGTTTGGTGCTTGGTGCTTGGTGTTTGGTGTTTGGTGCTTGGCGCTTGGTGTTTGGTGTTTGGTGCTTGGCGTTTGCTGTTTGGCGTTTGGGGTTTGGCATTTGCTGTTTGGCGTTTGGAGTTTGGCGTTTGCTTTTTGGCGTTTGCTGTTTGGTGTTTGGTGTTTGGTGTTTGCTGTTTGGTGTTTGCTGTTTGGTGTTTGCTGTTTGGTGTTTGCTGTTTGGTGCTTGGTGCTTGGTGTTTGGTGCATGGTGCTTGGTGCTTGGTGCTTGGTGTTTGGTGCTTGGTGCTTGGTGTTTGGTGCTTGGGGCTTGGTGCTTGGTGTTTGGTGCTTGGTGTTTGGTGTTTGTTGCTTGGTGCTTGGTGTTTGGTGTTTGGTGCTTGGTGTTTGCTGTTTGGTGCTTGGTGATTGGTGTTTGGTGCTTGGTGCTTGGTGCTTGGTGCCTGGTGCTTGGTGTTTGGTGCTTGGTGGTTGGTGCTTGGTGTTTGGTGCTTGGAGCTTGGTGCTTGGTTTTTGGTGCTTGGTGCTTGGTGCTTGGTGCTTGGTGTCTGGTGCTTGGTGCTTGGTGTTTGGTGTTTGGTGTTTGGTGTTTGGTGCTTGGTACTTGTTGTTTTGTGTTTGGTGCTTGGTGCTTGGTGGTTGGTGTTTGGTGCTTGGTGCTTGATGCTTGGTGCTTGGTGCTTGGTGTTTGGTGTTTAGTGCTTGGTGCTTGGTATTTGGTGTGTGGTGCTTGGTGCTTGGTGTTTGGTGTTTGGTGCTTGGTGCTTGGTGTTTGGTGTTTGGTGCTTGGTGTTTGCTGGTTGGTGTTTGGTGTTTGGTGTTTGCTGTTTGGTGTTTGCTGTTTGGTGCTTGGTGCTTGGTGTTTGGTGCATGGTGCTTGGTGCTTGGTGTTTGGTGCTTGGTGCTTGGTGTTTGGTGCTTGGGGCTTGGTGCTTGGTGTTTGGTGCTTGGTGTTTGGTGTTTCCTGGTTGGTGTTTGGTGTCTGCTGTTTGGTGTTTGGTGTTTGCTGTTTGGTATTTGCTATTTGGTGTTTTGTGTTTGCTGTTTGGTGTTTGGTGTTTAGTGTTTGCTATTTGGTGTTTGGTGTTTGGTGTTTGGTGCTTGGGGCTTGGTGTTTGCTCTTTGGTGCTTGGTGATTGGTTTTTGGTGTTTGGTGCTTGGTGCTTGGTGTTTGGTGCTTGGTGCTTGGTGTTTGGTGCTTGGTGCTTGGTGTTTGGTGTTTGGTGCTTGGTGTTTGCTGTTTGGTGATTGGTGCTTGGTGTTTGGTGCTTGGTGCTTGGTGTTTGGTGCTTGGTGGTTGGTGCTTGGTGTTTGGTGCTTGGTGCTTGGTGTTTGGTGTTTGGCGCTTGGTGCTTGGTGTTTGGTGCTTGGTGCTTGGTGTTTGGTGTTTGGTGCTTGGTGCTTGCTGTCTGGTATTTGGTGCTTGGTGCTTGGTGTTTGTTGATTGGTGCCTGGTACTTGGTGTTTGGTGCTCGGTGCTTGGTGCTTGGTGTTTCGTGCTTGGTGCTTGGTGTTTGGTCATTGGCGCTTGGTGCTTGGTGTTTGGTGCTTGGTACTTGGTGTTCAGTGTTTGGTGTTTGGTGCTTGGTGCTTGGTGCTTGGTGCTTGGTGCTTGGTGTTTGGTGCTTGGTGCTTGGTGCTAGGTGTTTGGTGTTTAGTGCTTGGTGCTTGGTGATTGGTGCTTGTTGCTTGGTGCTTGGTGTTTGGTGCTTGGTGCTTGGTGTTTGGTGTTTGGTGTTTGGTGTTTGCTGTTTGGTGTTTGCTGTTTGGTGTTTACTGTTTGGTGTTTGCTGTTTCGTGTTTGCTGTTTGGTGTTTGGTGTTTGGTGTTTGGTGATTGGTATTTGCTGTTTGGTGTTTGGTGTTTGGCGTTTGGTGCTTGGCGCTTGTTGTTTGGTGTTTTGTGCTTGGTGCTTGGTGCTTGGTGTTTGGTGTTTGGTGTTTATGTTTGCTGTTTGGCGTTTGCTGTTTGGTGTTTGCTGTTTGGTGTTTCCTGGTTGGTGTTTGGTGTTTGCTATTTGGTGTTTCGTGTTTGCTGTTTGGTGTTTGGTGTTTAGTGTTTGCTGTTTGGTGTTTGGTGTTTGGTGTTTGGTGCTTGGGGCTTGGTGTTTGCTCTTTGGTGCTTGGTGATTGGTTTTTGGTGTTTGGTGCTTGGTGCTTGGTATATGGTGTTTGGTGCTTGGTGCTTGGTGTTTGGTGCTTGGTGTTTGGTGATTGGTGCTTGGTGCTTGGTGTTTGGTGTTTGGTGCTTGGTGCTTGGTTCTGGGTGCATGGTGATTGGTGTTTGGTGCTTGGTGCTTGGTGCTTGGTGCTAGGTGTTTGGTGTTTGGTGTTTGGCGCTTGGTGCTTGGTGTTTGGTGATTGGTGCTTGGTGTTTGGTGTTTGGTGCTTGGTGTTTGGTGTTTGGTGCTTGGTGCTTGGTGTTTGGTGTTTGGTGCTTGGTGTTTGGTCCTTGGTGCTTGGTGCTTGGTTTTTGGTGCTTGGTGCTTGGTGCTTGGTGCTTGGTGTCTGGTGCTTGGTGCTTGCTGTTTGGTGTTTGGTGCTTTTGCTTGGTGTTTGGTGTTTGGTGTTTGGTGTTTGGTGTTTGGTGCTTGGTACTTGTTGTTTTATGTTTGGTGCTTGGTGCTTGGTGCTTGGTGTTTGGTGCTTGGTGCTTCATGCTTGGTGCTTGGTGCTTGGTGTTTGGTGTTTAGTGCTTGGTGCTTGGTAGTTGGTGTGTGGTGCTTGGTGCTTGGTGTTTGGTGTTTGGTGCTTGGTGCTTGCTGTTTGGTGTTTGGTGCTTGGTGCTTGGTGTTTGGTGCTTGGTGCTTGGTGCTTGGTTTTTGGTGTTTGGTGCTTGGTGCTTGGTGTTTGGTGTTTGGTGATTGGTGCTTGGTGTTTGGTGCTTGGGATTTGGTGCTTGGTGCTTGGTGTTTGGTGTTTGGAGTTTGGTACTTGGTGCTTGGTGTTTGGTGTTTGGTGCTTGGTGCTTGGTGTTTGGTGTTTAGTGCTTGGTGCTTGGTTCTTGGTGTTTGGTGCTTGGTCCCTGGTGATTAGTGTTTGGTGCTTGGTGCTTGGTATTTGGGGATTGGTCTTTGGTGCTTGGTGTTTGGTGCTTGGTGCTTGGTGCTTGGTGTTTGGTGCTTGGTGCTTGGTGCTAGGTGTTTGGTGTTTAGTGCTTGGTGCTTGGTGATTGGTGCTTGGTGCTTGGTGTTTGGTGTTTAGTGCTTGGTGCTTGGTATTTGGTGTGTGGTGCTTGGTGCTTGGTGTTTGGTGTTTGGTGCTTGGTGCTTGGTGTTTGGTGTTTGGTGCTTGGTGTTCGCTGGTTGGTGTTTGGTGTTTGCTGTTTGGTGTTTGCTGTTTGGTGCTTGGTGCTAGGTGTTTGGTGCATGGTGCTTGGTGCTTGGTGTTTGGTGCTTGGTGCTTGGTGTTTGGTGCTTGGGGCTTGGTGCTTGGTGTTTGGTGCTTGGTGTTTGGTGTTTCCTGGTTGGTGTTTGGTGTTTGCTGTTTGGTGTTTGATGTTTGCTGTTTGGTATTTGCTATTTGGTGTTTTGTGTTTGCTGTTTGGTGTTTGGTGTTTAGTGTTTGCTATTTGGTGTTTGGTGTTTGGTGTTTGGTGCTTGGGGCTTGGTGTTTGCTCTTTGGTGCTTGGTGATTGGTTTTTGGTGTTTGGTGCTTGGTGCTTGGTGTTTGGTGCTTGGTGCTTGGTGTTTGGTGCTTGGTGTTTGCTGTTTGGTGATTGGTGCTTGGTGTTTGGTGCTTGGTGCTTGGTGTTTGGTGCTTGGTGGTTGGTGCTTGGTGTTTGGTGCTTGGTGCTTGGTGTTTGGTGTTTGGTGCCTGGTGCTTGCTGTCTGGTATTTGGTGCTTGGTGCTTGGTGTTTGTTGATTGGTGCCTGGTACTTGGTGTTTGGTGCTCGGTGCTTGGTGCTTGGTGTTTCGTGCTTGGTGCTTGGTGTTTGGTCTTTGGCGCCTGGTGCTTGGTGTTTGGTGCTTGGTACTTGGTGTTCGGTGTTTGGTGTTTGGTGCTTGGTGCTTGGTGCTTGGTTTTTGGTGTTTGGTGCTTGGTGCTTGGTGTTTGGTGTTTGTTGATTGGTGCTTGGTGTTTGGTGCTTGGGATTTGGTGCTTCGTGCTTGGTGTTTGGTGTTTGGAGTTTGGTACTTGGTGCTTGGTGTTTGGTGTTCGGTGCTTGGTGCTTGGTGTTTGGTGTTTAGTGCTTGGTGCTTGGTTGTTGGTGTTTGGTGCTTGGTGCCTGGTGACTGGTGTTTGGTGCTTGGTGCTTGGTATTTGGGGCTTGGTCTTTGGTGCTTGGTGTTTGGTGCTTGGTGCTTGGTGCTTGGTGTTTGGTGCTTGGTGCTTGGTGCTAGGTGTTTGGTGTTTAGTGCTTGGTGCTTGGTGATTGGTGCTTGTTGCTTGGTGCTTGGTGTTTGGTGCTTGGTGCTTGGTGTTTGGTGTTTGGTGTTTGGTGCTTGCTGTTTGGTGTTTGCTGTTTGGTGTTTGCTGTTTGGTGTTTGCTGTTTTGTGTTTGCTGTTTGGTGTTTGGTGTTTGGTGTTTGCTGTTTGGTGTTTGGTGTTTGCTGTTTGGTGTTTGGTGTCTGGTGTTTGGTGATTGGTGTTTGCTGTTTGGTGTTTGGTGTTTGGTGTTTGGTGCTTGGCGCTTGTTGCTTGGTGTTTTGTGCTTGGTGCTTGGTACTTGGTGTTTGGTGTTTGCTGTTTATGTTTGCTGTTTGGCGTTTGCTGTTTGGTGTTTGCTGTTTGGTGTTTCCTGGTTGGTGTTTGGTGTTTGCTATTTGGTGTTTCGTGTTTGCTGTTTGGTGTTTGGTGTTTAGTGTTTGCTGTTTGGTGTTTGGTGTTTGGTGTTTGGTGCTTGGGGCTTGGTGTTTGCTCTTTGGTGCTTGGTACTTGGTGTTTGGTGTTTGCTGTTTATGTTTGCTGTTTGGCGTTTGCTGTTTGGTGTTTGCTGTTTGGTGTTTCCTGGTTGGTGTTTGGTGTTTGCTATTTGGTGTTTCGTGTTTGCTGTTTGGTGTTTGGTGTTTAGTGTTTGCTGTTTGGTGTTTGGTGTTTGGTGTTTGGTGCTTGGGGCTTGGTGTTTGCTCTTTGGTGTTTGGTGCTTGGTGCTTGGTGCTTGGTGTTTGGTGTTTGGTGCTAGGTGCTTGGTGTTTGGTGCTTGGTGCTTGGTTCTGGGTGCATGGTGCTTGGTGTTTGGTGTTTGGTGCTTGGTGCTTCGTGTTTGGTGCTTCGGGCTTGGTGATTGGTGTTTGGTGCTTGGTGCTTGGTGCTTGGTGCTTGGTGCTTGGTGTTTGGTGCTTGGTGTTCGGTGCTTGGTGCTTGGTGCTAGGTGTTTGGTGTTTGGTGTTTGGCGCTTGGTGCTTGGTGTTTGGTGATTGGTGCTTGGTGTTTGGTGTTTGGTGCTTGGTGTTTGGTGTTTGGTGCTTGGTGCTTGGTGTTTGGTGTTTGGTGCTTGGTGTTTGGTCCTTGGTGCTTGGTGCTTGGTTTTTGGTGCTTGGTGCTTGGTGCTTGGTGCTTGGTGTCTGGTGCTTGGTGCTTGGTGTTTGGTGTTTGGTGCTTTGTGCTTGGTGTTTGGTGTTTGGTGTTTGGTGTTTGGTGCTTGGTACTTGTTGTTTTATGTTTGGTGCTTGGTGCTTGGTGCTTGGTGTTTGGTGCTTGGTGCTTGGTGTTTGGTGTTTGTTGATTGGTGCTTGGTGTTTGGTGTTTGGAGTTTGGTACTTGGTGCTTGGTGTTTGGTGTTCGGTGCTTGGTGCTTGGTGTTTGGTGTTTAGTGCTTGGTGCTTGGTTGTTGGTGTTTGGTGCTTGGTGCCTGGTGACTGGTGTTTGGTGCTTGGTGCTTGGTATTTGGGGCTTGGTCTTTGGTGCTTGGTGTTTGGTGCTTGGTGCTTGGTGCTTGGTGTTTGGTGCTTGGTGCTTGGTGCTAGGTGTTTGGTGTTTAGTGCTTGGTGCTTGGTGATTGGTGCTTGTTGCTTGGTGCTTGGTGTTTGGTGCTTGGTGCTTGGTGTTTGGTGTTTGCTGTTTATGTTTGCTGTTTGGCGTTTGCTGTTTGGTGTTTGCTGTTTGGTGTTTCCTGGTTGGTGTTTGGTGTTTGCTATTTGGTGTTTCGTGTTTGCTGTTTGGTGTTTGGTGTTTAGTGTTTGCTGTTTGGTGTTTGGTGTTTGGTGTTTGGTGCTTGGGGCTTGGTGTTTGCTCTTTGGTGCTTGGTACTTGGTGTTTGGTGTTTGCTGTTTATGTTTGCTGTTTGGCGTTTGCTGTTTGGTGTTTGCTGTTTGGTGTTTCCTGGTTGGTGTTTGGTGTTTGCTATTTGGTGTTTCGTGTTTGCTGTTTGGTGTTTGGTGTTTAGTGTTTGCTGTTTGGTGTTTGGTGTTTGGTGTTTGGTGCTTGGGGCTTGGTGTTTGCTCTTTGGTGTTTGGTGCTTGGTGCTTGGTGCTTGGTGTTTGGTGTTTGGTGCTAGGTGCTTGGTGTTTGGTGCTTGGTGCTTGGTTCTGGGTGCATGGTGCTTGGTGTTTGGTGTTTGGTGCTTGGTGCTTCGTGTTTGGTGCTTCGGGCTTGGTGATTGGTGTTTGGTGCTTGGTGCTTGGTGCTTGGTGCTTGGTGCTTGGTGTTTGGTGCTTGGTGTTCGGTGCTTGGTGCTTGGTGCTAGGTGTTTGGTGTTTGGTGTTTGGCGCTTGGTGCTTGGTGTTTGGTGATTGGTGCTTGGTGTTTGGTGTTTGGTGCTTGGTGTTTGGTGTTTGGTGCTTGGTGCTTGGTGTTTGGTGTTTGGTGCTTGGTGTTTGGTCCTTGGTGCTTGGTGCTTGGTTTTTGGTGCTTGGTGCTTGGTGCTTGGTGCTTGGTGTCTGGTGCTTGGTGCTTGGTGTTTGGTGTTTGGTGCTTTGTGCTTGGTGTTTGGTGTTTGGTGTTTGGTGTTTGGTGCTTGGTACTTGTTGTTTTATGTTTGGTGCTTGGTGCTTGGTGCTTGGTGTTTGGTGCTTGGTGCTTGGTGTTTGGTGTTTGTTGATTGGTGCTTGGTGTTTGGTGTTTGGAGTTTGGTACTTGGTGCTTGGTGTTTGGTGTTCGGTGCTTGGTGCTTGGTGTTTGGTGTTTAGTGCTTGGTGCTTGGTTGTTGGTGTTTGGTGCTTGGTGCCTGGTGACTGGTGTTTGGTGCTTGGTGCTTGGTATTTGGGGCTTGGTCTTTGGTGCTTGGTGTTTGGTGCTTGGTGCTTGGTGCTTGGTGTTTGGTGCTTGGTGCTTGGTGCTAGGTGTTTGGTGTTTAGTGCTTGGTGCTTGGTGATTGGTGTTTGTTGCTTGGTGCTTGGTGTTTGGTGCTTGGTGCTTGGTGTTTGGTGTTTGGTGTTTGGTGCTTGCTGTTTGGTGTTTGCTGTTTGGTGTTTGCTGTTTGGTGTTTGCTGTTTCGTGTTTGCTGTTTGGTGTTTGGTGTTTGGTGTTTGCTGTTTGGTGTTTGGTGTTTGCTGTTTGGTGTTTGGTGTCTGGTGTTTGGTGATTGGTGTTTGCTGTTTGGTGTTTGGTGTTTGGTGTTTGGTGCTTGGCGCTTGTTGCTTGGTGTTTCGTGCTTGGTGCTTGGTACTTGGTGTTTGGTGTTTGCTGTTTATGTTTGCTGTTTGGCGTTTGCTGTTTGGTGTTTGCTGTTTGGTGTTTCCTGGTTGGTGTTTGGTGTTTGCTATTTGGTGTTTCGTGTTTGCTGTTTGGTGTTTGGTGTTTAGTGTTTGCTGTTTGGTGTTTGGTGTTTGGTGTTTGGTGCTTGGGGCTTGGTGTTTGCTCTTTGGTGCTTGGTACTTGGTGTTTGGTGTTTGCTGTTTATGTTTGCTGTTTGGCGTTTGCTGTTTGGTGTTTGCTGTTTGGTGTTTCCTGGTTGGTGTTTGGTGTTTGCTATTTGGTGTTTCGTGTTTGCTGTTTGGTGTTTGGTGTTTAGTGTTTGCTGTTTGGTGTTTGGTGTTTGGTGTTTGGTGCTTGGGGCTTGGTGTTTGCTCTTTGGTGTTTGGTGCTTGGTGCTTGGTGCTTGGTGTTTGGTGTTTGGTGCTTGGTGCTTCGTGTTTGGTGCTTCGGGCTTGGTGATTGGTGTTTGGTGCTTGGTGCTTGGTGCTTGGTGCTTGGTGCTTGGTGCATGGTGCTTGGTGTTTGGTGTTTGGTGCTTGGTGCTTCGTGTTTGGTGCTTCGGGCTTGGTGATTGGTGTTTGGTGCTTGGTGCTTGGTGCTTGGTGCTTGGTGCTTGGTGTTTGGTGCTTGGTGTTCGGTGCTTGGTGCTTGGTGCTAGGTGTTTGGTGTTTGGTGTTTGGCGCTTGGTGCTTGGTGTTTGGTGATTGGTGCTTGGTGTTTGGTGTTTGGTGCTTGGTGTTTGGTGTTTGGTGCTTGGTGCTTGGTGTTTGGTGTTTGGTGCTTGGTGTTTGGTCCTTGGTGCTTGGTGCTTGGTTTTTGGTGCTTGGTGCTTGGTGCTTGGTGCTTGGTGTCTGGTGCTTGGTGCTTGGTGTTTGGTGTTTGGTGCTTTGTGCTTGGTGTTTGGTGTTTGGTGTTTGGTGTTTGGTGCTTGGTACTTGTTGTTTTATGTTTGGTGCTTGGTGCTTGGTGCTTGGTGTTTGGTGCTTGATGCTTGATGCTTGGTGCTTGGTGCTTGGTGTTTGGTGTTTAGTGCTTGGTGCTTGGTAGTTGGTGTGTGGTGCTTGGTGCTTGGTGTTTGGTGTTTGGTGCTTGGTGCTTGCTGTTTGGTGTTTGGTGCTTGGTGCTTGGTGTTTGGTGATTGGTGCTTGGTACTTGGTGTTTGGTGCTCGGTGCTTGGTGCTTGGTGTTTCGTGCTTGGTGCTTGGTGTTTGGTCTTTGGCGCTTGGTGCTTGGTGTTTGGTGCTTGGTACTTGGTGTTCGGTGTTTGGCATTTGCTGTTTGGTGCTTGGTGCTTGGTGCTTGGTTTTTGGTGTTTGGTGCTTGGTGCTTGGTGTTTGGTGTTTGGTGATTGGTGCTTGGTGTTTGGTGCTTGGGATTTGGTGCTTGGTGCTTGGTGTTTGGTGTTTGGAGTTTGGTACTTGGTGCTTGGTGTTTGGTGTTTGGTGCTTGGTGCTTGGTGTTTGGTGTTTAGTGCTTGGTGCTTGGTTCTTGGTGTTTGGTGCTTGGTCCCTGGTGATTAGTGTTTGGTGCTTGGTGCTTGGTATTTGGGGCTTGGTCTTTGGTGCTTGGTGTTTGGTGCTTGGTGCTTGGTGCTTGGTGTTTGGTGCTTGGTGCTTGGTGCTAGGTGTTTGGTGTTTAGTGCTTGGTGCTTGGTGATTGGTGCTTGTTGCTTGGTGTTTGGTGTCTGGTTTTTGGTGATTGGTGTTTGCTGTTTGGTGTTTGGTGTTTGGTGTTTGGTGCTTGGCGCTTGGTGCTTGGGGTTTTGTGCTTGGTGCTTGGTGCTTGGTGTTTGGTGTTTGGTGTTTGTGTTTGCTGTTTGGCGTTTGCTGTTTGGTGTTTGCTGTTTTGTGTTTCCTGGTTGGTGTTTGGTGTTTGCTATTTGGTGTTTCGTGTTTGCTGTTTGGTGTTTGGTGTTTAGTGTTTGCTGTTTGGTGTTTGGTGTTTGGTGTTTGGTGCTTGGGGCTTGGTGTTTGCTCTTTGGTGCTTGGTACTTGGTGTTTGGTGTTTGCTGTTTATGTTTGCTGTTTGGCGTTTGCTGTTTGGTGTTTGCTGTTTGGTGTTTCCTGGTTGGTGTTTGGTGTTTGCTATTTGGTGTTTCGTGTTTGCTGTTTGGTGTTTGGTGTTTAGTGTTTGCTGTTTGGTGTTTGGTGTTTGGTGTTTGGTGCTTGGGGCTTGGTGTTTGCTCTTTGGTGTTTGGTGCTTGGTGCTTGGTGCTTGGTGTTTGGTGTTTGGTGCTAGGTGCTTGGTGTTTGGTGCTTGGTGCTTGGTTCTGGGTGCATGGTGCTTGGTGTTTGGTGTTTGGTGCTTGGTGCTTCGTGTTTGGTGCTTCGGGCTTGGTGATTGGTGTTTGGTGCTTGGTGCTTGGTGCTTGGTGCTTGGTGCTTGGTGTTTGGTGCTTGGTGTTCGGTGCTTGGTGCTTGGTGCTAGGTGTTTGGTGTTTGGTGTTTGGCGCTTGGTGCTTGGTGTTTGGTGATTGGTGCTTGGTGTTTGGTGTTTGGTGCTTGGTGTTTGGTGTTTGGTGCTTGGTGCTTGGTGTTTGGTGTTTGGTGCTTGGTGTTTGGTCCTTGGTGCTTGGTGCTTGGTTTTTGGTGCTTGGTGCTTGGTGCTTGGTGCTTGGTGTCTGGTGCTTGGTGCTTGGTGTTTGGTGTTTGGTGCTTTGTGCTTGGTGTTTGGTGTTTGGTGTTTGGTGTTTGGTGCTTGGTACTTGTTGTTTTATGTTTGGTGCTTGGTGCTTGGTGCTTGGTGTTTGGTGCTTGGTGCTTGGTGTTTGGTGTTTGTTGATTGGTGCTTGGTGTTTGGTGTTTGGAGTTTGGTACTTGGTGCTTGGTGTTTGGTGTTCGGTGCTTGGTGCTTGGTGTTTGGTGTTTAGTGCTTGGTGCTTGGTTGTTGGTGTTTGGTGCTTGGTGCCTGGTGACTGGTGTTTGGTGCTTGGTGCTTGGTATTTGGGGCTTGGTCTTTGGTGCTTGGTGTTTGGTGCTTGGTGCTTGGTGCTTGGTGTTTGGTGCTTGGTGCTTGGTGCTAGGTGTTTGGTGTTTAGTGCTTGGTGCTTGGTGATTGGTGCTTGTTGCTTGGTGCTTGGTGTTTGGTGCTTGGTGCTTGGTGTTTGGTGTTTGCTGTTTATGTTTGCTGTTTGGCGTTTGCTGTTTGGTGTTTGCTGTTTGGTGTTTCCTGGTTGGTGTTTGGTGTTTGCTATTTGGTGTTTCGTGTTTGCTGTTTGGTGTTTGGTGTTTAGTGTTTGCTGTTTGGTGTTTGGTGTTTGGTGTTTGGTGCTTGGGGCTTGGTGTTTGCTCTTTGGTGCTTGGTACTTGGTGTTTGGTGTTTGCTGTTTATGTTTGCTGTTTGGCGTTTGCTGTTTGGTGTTTGCTGTTTGGTGTTTCCTGGTTGGTGTTTGGTGTTTGCTATTTGGTGTTTCGTGTTTGCTGTTTGGTGTTTGGTGTTTAGTGTTTGCTGTTTGGTGTTTGGTGTTTGGTGTTTGGTGCTTGGGGCTTGGTGTTTGCTCTTTGGTGTTTGGTGCTTGGTGCTTGGTGCTTGGTGTTTGGTGTTTGGTGCTAGGTGCTTGGTGTTTGGTGCTTGGTGCTTGGTTCTGGGTGCATGGTGCTTGGTGTTTGGTGTTTGGTGCTTGGTGCTTCGTGTTTGGTGCTTCGGGCTTGGTGATTGGTGTTTGGTGCTTGGTGCTTGGTGCTTGGTGCTTGGTGCTTGGTGTTTGGTGCTTGGTGTTCGGTGCTTGGTGCTTGGTGCTAGGTGTTTGGTGTTTGGTGTTTGGCGCTTGGTGCTTGGTGTTTGGTGATTGGTGCTTGGTGTTTGGTGTTTGGTGCTTGGTGTTTGGTGTTTGGTGCTTGGTGCTTGGTGTTTGGTGTTTGGTGCTTGGTGTTTGGTCCTTGGTGCTTGGTGCTTGGTTTTTGGTGCTTGGTGCTTGGTGCTTGGTGCTTGGTGTCTGGTGCTTGGTGCTTGGTGTTTGGTGTTTGGTGCTTTGTGCTTGGTGTTTGGTGTTTGGTGTTTGGTGTTTGGTGCTTGGTACTTGTTGTTTTATGTTTGGTGCTTGGTGCTTGGTGCTTGGTGTTTGGTGCTTGGTGCTTGGTGTTTGGTGTTTGTTGATTGGTGCTTGGTGTTTGGTGTTTGGAGTTTGGTACTTGGTGCTTGGTGTTTGGTGTTCGGTGCTTGGTGCTTGGTGTTTGGTGTTTAGTGCTTGGTGCTTGGTTGTTGGTGTTTGGTGCTTGGTGCCTGGTGACTGGTGTTTGGTGCTTGGTGCTTGGTATTTGGGGCTTGGTCTTTGGTGCTTGGTGTTTGGTGCTTGGTGCTTGGTGCTTGGTGTTTGGTGCTTGGTGCTTGGTGCTAGGTGTTTGGTGTTTAGTGCTTGGTGCTTGGTGATTGGTGTTTGTTGCTTGGTGCTTGGTGTTTGGTGCTTGGTGCTTGGTGTTTGGTGTTTGGTGTTTGGTGCTTGCTGTTTGGTGTTTGCTGTTTGGTGTTTGCTGTTTGGTGTTTGCTGTTTCGTGTTTGCTGTTTGGTGTTTGGTGTTTGGTGTTTGCTGTTTGGTGTTTGGTGTTTGCTGTTTGGTGTTTGGTGTCTGGTGTTTGGTGATTGGTGTTTGCTGTTTGGTGTTTGGTGTTTGGTGTTTGGTGCTTGGCGCTTGTTGCTTGGTGTTTCGTGCTTGGTGCTTGGTACTTGGTGTTTGGTGTTTGCTGTTTATGTTTGCTGTTTGGCGTTTGCTGTTTGGTGTTTGCTGTTTGGTGTTTCCTGGTTGGTGTTTGGTGTTTGCTATTTGGTGTTTCGTGTTTGCTGTTTGGTGTTTGGTGTTTAGTGTTTGCTGTTTGGTGTTTGGTGTTTGGTGTTTGGTGCTTGGGGCTTGGTGTTTGCTCTTTGGTGCTTGGTACTTGGTGTTTGGTGTTTGCTGTTTATGTTTGCTGTTTGGCGTTTGCTGTTTGGTGTTTGCTGTTTGGTGTTTCCTGGTTGGTGTTTGGTGTTTGCTATTTGGTGTTTCGTGTTTGCTGTTTGGTGTTTGGTGTTTAGTGTTTGCTGTTTGGTGTTTGGTGTTTGGTGTTTGGTGCTTGGGGCTTGGTGTTTGCTCTTTGGTGTTTGGTGCTTGGTGCTTGGTGCTTGGTGTTTGGTGTTTGGTGCTTGGTGCTTCGTGTTTGGTGCTTCGGGCTTGGTGATTGGTGTTTGGTGCTTGGTGCTTGGTGCTTGGTGCTTGGTGCTTGGTGCATGGTGCTTGGTGTTTGGTGTTTGGTGCTTGGTGCTTCGTGTTTGGTGCTTCGGGCTTGGTGATTGGTGTTTGGTGCTTGGTGCTTGGTGCTTGGTGCTTGGTGCTTGGTGTTTGGTGCTTGGTGTTCGGTGCTTGGTGCTTGGTGCTAGGTGTTTGGTGTTTGGTGTTTGGCGCTTGGTGCTTGGTGTTTGGTGATTGGTGCTTGGTGTTTGGTGTTTGGTGCTTGGTGTTTGGTGTTTGGTGCTTGGTGCTTGGTGTTTGGTGTTTGGTGCTTGGTGTTTGGTCCTTGGTGCTTGGTGCTTGGTTTTTGGTGCTTGGTGCTTGGTGCTTGGTGCTTGGTGTCTGGTGCTTGGTGCTTGGTGTTTGGTGTTTGGTGCTTTGTGCTTGGTGTTTGGTGTTTGGTGTTTGGTGTTTGGTGCTTGGTACTTGTTGTTTTATGTTTGGTGCTTGGTGCTTGGTGCTTGGTGTTTGGTGCTTGATGCTTGATGCTTGGTGCTTGGTGCTTGGTGTTTGGTGTTTAGTGCTTGGTGCTTGGTAGTTGGTGTGTGGTGCTTGGTGCTTGGTGTTTGGTGTTTGGTGCTTGGTGCTTGCTGTTTGGTGTTTGGTGCTTGGTGCTTGGTGTTTGGTGATTGGTGCTTGGTACTTGGTGTTTGGTGCTCGGTGCTTGGTGCTTGGTGTTTCGTGCTTGGTGCTTGGTGTTTGGTCTTTGGCGCTTGGTGCTTGGTGTTTGGTGCTTGGTACTTGGTGTTCGGTGTTTGGCATTTGCTGTTTGGTGCTTGGTGCTTGGTGCTTGGTTTTTGGTGTTTGGTGCTTGGTGCTTGGTGTTTGGTGTTTGGTGATTGGTGCTTGGTGTTTGGTGCTTGGGATTTGGTGCTTGGTGCTTGGTGTTTGGTGTTTGGAGTTTGGTACTTGGTGCTTGGTGTTTGGTGTTTGGTGCTTGGTGCTTGGTGTTTGGTGTTTAGTGCTTGGTGCTTGGTTCTTGGTGTTTGGTGCTTGGTCCCTGGTGATTAGTGTTTGGTGCTTGGTGCTTGGTATTTGGGGCTTGGTCTTTGGTGCTTGGTGTTTGGTGCTTGGTGCTTGGTGCTTGGTGTTTGGTGCTTGGTGCTTGGTGCTAGGTGTTTGGTGTTTAGTGCTTGGTGCTTGGTGATTGGTGCTTGTTGCTTGGTGTTTGGTGTCTGGTTTTTGGTGATTGGTGTTTGCTGTTTGGTGTTTGGTGTTTGGTGTTTGGTGCTTGGCGCTTGGTGCTTGGGGTTTTGTGCTTGGTGCTTGGTGCTTGGTGTTTGGTGTTTGGTGTTTGTGTTTGCTGTTTGGCGTTTGCTGTTTGGTGTTTGCTGTTTTGTGTTTCCTGGTTGGTTTTTGGTGTTTGCTATTTGGTGTTTGGTGTTTGCTATTTGGTGTTTGGTGTTTAGTGTTTGCTTTTTGGTGTTTGGTGTTTGGTGTTTGTTGCTTGGGGCTTGGTGTTTGCTCTTTGGTGCTTGGTGATTGGTTTTTGGTGTTTGGTGCTTGGTGCTTGGTGTATGGTGTTTGGTGCTTGGTGCTTGGTGCTTGGTGCTTGGTATTTGGGGTTTGGTGCTTGGTGCTTGGTGTTTGGTGTTTGGTGCTTGGTGCTTGGTTCTGGGTGCTTGGTGCTTGGTGTTTGGTGTTTGGTGCTTGGTGCTTGGTGTTTGGTGCTTGGGGCTTGGTGATTGGTGTTTGGTGCTTGGTGCTTGGTGCTTGGTGCTTGGTGCTTGGTGTTTGGTGCTTGGTGTTTGGTGCTTGGTGCTTGGTGCTAGGTGTTTGGTGTTTGGTGTTTGGCGCTTGGTGCTTGGTGTTTGGTGATTGGTGCTTGGTGTTTGGTGTTTGGTGCTTGGTGCTTGGTGTTTGGTGTTTGGTGCTTGGTGCTTGGTGCTTGGTGCTTGGTGTTTGGTGTTTGGTGCTTGGAGCTTGGTGTTTGGTGTTTGGTGCTTGGTGCTTTGTTCTGGGTGCTTGGTGCTTGGTGTTTGGTGTTTGGCGCTTGGTGCTTGGTGCTTGGTGTTTGGTGCTTGGTGTTTGGTGCTTGGTGTTTGGTGATTGGTCCTTGGTATTTGGTGTTTGGTGCTTGGTGCTTGGTGTTTGGTGTTTGGTGCTTGGCGCTTGGTGTTTGGTGTTTGGTCCTTGGCGTTTGTTGTTTGGCGTTTGGAGTTTGGCGTTTGCTTTTTGGCGTTTGCTGTTTGGTGTTTGGTGTTTGGTGTTTGGTGTTTGGTACTTGGTGCTTGGTGTTTGGTGTTTGGTGCTTGGTGCTTGGTGTTTGGTGTTTGGTGCTTGGTACTTGGTGTTTGGTGCTCGGTGCTTGGTGCTTGGTGTTTCGTGCTTGGTGCTTGGTGTTTGGTCTTTGGCGCTTGGTGCTTGGTGTTTGGTGCTTGGTACTTGGTGTTTGGTGTTTGGCGTTTGGTGTTTGGTGCTTGGTGCTTGGTGCTTGGTTTTTGGAGTTTGGTGCTTGGTGCTTGGTGTTTGGTGTTTGGTGATTGGTGCTTGGTGTTTGGTGCTTGGGATTTGGTGCTTGGTGCTTGGTGTTTGGTGTTTGGAGTTTGGTACTTGGTGCTTGGTGTTTGGTGTTTGGTGCTTGGTGCTTGGTGTTTGGTGTTTAGTGCTTGGTGCTTGGTTCTTGGTGTTTGGTGCTCGGTGCTTGGTACTTGGTGTTTGGTGCTTGGTCCTTGGTGCTTGGTGCTTGGTGTTTGGTGTTTGGTGCTTGGTGCTTGGTGTTTGGTGCTTGGGGCTTGGTGATTGGTGTTTGGTGCTTGGTGTTTGGTGCTTGGTGCTTGGTGCTAGGTGTTTGGTGTTTGGTGCTTGGCGCTTGGTGCTTGGTGTTTGGTGATTGGTGCTTGGTGTTTGGTGTTTGGTGCTTGGTGCTTGGTGTTTGGTGTTTGGTGCTTGGCGCTTGGTGTTTGGTGTTTGGTGCCTGGCGTTTGCTGTTTGGCGTTTGGGGTTTGGCATTTGCTGTTTGGCGTATGGGGTTTGGCGTTTGCTTTTTGGCGTTTGCTGTTTGGTGTTTGGTGCTTGGTGTTTGGTGTTTGGTGCTTGGTGCTTGGTGTTTGGTGTTTAGTGCTTGGTGCTTGGTTCTTGGTGTTTGGTGCTCGGTGCTTGGTGCTTGGTGTTTGGTGCTTGGTGCTTGGTTCTGGGTGCTTGGTGCTTGGTGTTTGGTGTTTGGTGCTTGGTGCTTGGTGTTTGGTGCTTGGGGCTTGGTGATTGGTGTTTGGTACTTGGTGTTTGGTGCTTGGTGCTTGGTGCTAGGTCTTTGGTGTTTGGTGCTTGGCGCTTGGTGCTTGGTGTTTGGTGATTGGTGCTTGGTGTTTGGTGTTTGGTGCTTGGTGCTTGGTGTTTGGTGTTTGGTGCTTGGCGCTTGGTGTTTGGTGTTCGGTGCTTGGCGTTTGCTGTTTGGCGTTTGGGGTTTGGCATTTGCTGTTTGGCGTATGGGGTTTGGCATTTGCTTTTTGGTGTTTGCTGTTTGGTGTTTGGTGCTTGGTGTTTGGTGTTTGGTACTTGGTGCTTGGTGTTTGGTGCTTGGTGCTTGGTGCTTGGTGTTTGGTGTTTGGTGCTTGGCGCTTGGTGTTTGGCGTTTGGCGCTTGGCGTTTGGTGTTTGGCGTTTGGGGTTTGGCATTTACTGTTTGGCGTTTGGGGTTTGGCGTTTGCTTTTTGGCATTTGCTGTTTGGTGTTTGGTGTTTGGTGTTTGCTGTTTGGTGTTTGCTGTTTGGTGTTTGCTGTTTGGTGTTTGGTGTTTGGTGTTTGCTGGTTGGTGTTTGGTGTTTGGTGTTTGCTGTTTGGTGTTTGCTGTTTGGTGCTTGGTGCTTGGTGTTTGGTGCATGGTGCTTGGTGCTTCGTGCTTGGTGTTTGGTGCTTGGTGCTTGGTGTTTGGTGCTTGGGGCTTGGTGCTTGGTGTTTGGTGTTTGGTGTTTGGTGCTTGGTGCTTGGTGTTTGGTGTTTGGTGCTTGGTGTTTGCTGTTTGGTGCTTGGTGCTTGGTGTTTGGTGCTTGGTGCTTGGTGCTTGGTGCTTGGTGCTTGGTGTTTGGTGCTTGATGCTTGGTGCTTGGTGCTTTGTGCTTGGTGTTTGGTGTTTAGTGCTTGGTGCTTGGTGTTTGGTGTTTGGTGCTTGGTGCTTGATGTTTGGTGCTTGGGGCTTGGTGCTTGGTGTTTGGTGTTTGGTGCTTGGTGCTTGGTGTTTGGTGTTTGGTGCTTGGTGCTTGGTGTTTGGTGATTGGTGCTTGGTACTTGGTGTTTGGTGCTCGGTGCTTGGTGCTTGGTGTTTCGTGCTTGGTGCTTGGTGTTTGGTCTTTGGCGCTTGGTGCTTGGTGTTTGGTGCTTGGTACTTGGTGTTTGGTGTTTGGCGTTTGGTGTTTGGTGCTTGGTGCTTGGTGCTTGGTTTTTGGAGTTTGGTGCTTGGTGCTTGGTGTTTGGTGTTTGGTGATTGGTGCATGGTGTTTGGTGCTTGGGATTTGGTGCTTGGTGCTTGGTGTTTGGTGTTTGGAGTTTGGTACTTGGTGTTTGGTGTTTGGTGCTTGGTGCTTGGTGTTTGGTGTTTAGTGCTTGGTGCTTGGTTCTTGGTGTTTGGTGCTCGGTGCTTGGTGCTTGGTGTTTGGTGCTTGGTGCTTGGTTCTGGGTGCTTGGTGCTTGGTGTTTGGTGTTTGGTGCTTGGTGCTTGGTGTTTGGTGCTTGGGGCTTGGTGATTGGTGTTTGGTGCTTGGTGTTTGGTGCTTGGTGCTTGGTGCTAGGTGTTTGGTGTTTGGTGCTTGGCGCTTGGTGCTTGGTGTTTGGTGATTGGTGCTTGGTGTTTGGTGTTTGGTGCTTGGTGCTTGGTGTTTGGTGTTTGGTGCTTGACGCTTGGTGTTTGGTGTTTGGTGCTTGGCGTTTGCTGTTTGGCGTTTGGGGTTTGGCATTTGCTGTTTGGCGTATGGGGTTTGGCGTTTGCTTTTTGGCGTTTGCTGTTTGGTGTATGGCGTTTGGTGCTTGGTGCTTGGTGCTTGGTGCTTGGTGTTTGGTGTTTGGTGCTTGGTGCTTGGTGTTTGGTGTTTGGTGCTTGGTGCTTGGTGTTTGGTGCTTGGTGCTTGGTGCTTGGTGTTCGGTGCTTGGTGCTTGGTGCTAGGTGTTTGGTGTTTGGTGTTTGGCGCTTGGTGCTTGGTGTTTGGTGATTGGTGCTTGGTGTTTGGTCTTTGGTGCTTGGTGCTTGGTGCTTGGTGTTTGGTGTTTGGTGCTTGGAGCTTGGTGTTTGGTGTTTGGTGCTTGGTGCTTTGTTCTGGGTGCTTGGTGCTTGGTGTTTGGTGTTTGGTGCTGGGTGCTTGGTGTTTGGTGCTTGGGGCTTGGTGATTGGTGTTTGGTGCTTGGTGCTTGGTGCTTGGTGCTTGGTGTTTGGTGCTTGGTGTTTGGTGCTTGGTGCTTGGTGATAGGTGTTTGGTGTTTGGTGTTTGGCGCTTGGTGTTTGGTGTTTGGTGATTGGTGCTTGGTGTTTGGTGTTTGGTGCTTGGTGCTTGGTGTTTGGTGTTTGGTGCTTGGCGCTTGGTGTTTGGTGTTTGGTGCTTGGCGTTTGCCGTTTGGCATTTGGGGTTTGGCATTTGCTGTTTGGCGTATGGGGTTTGGCGTTTGCTTTTTTGCGTTTGCTGTTTGGTGTTTGGTGCTTGGTGTTTGGTGTTTGGTACTTGGTGCTTGGTGTTTGGTATTTGGTGCTTGGTGCTTGGCGCTTGGTGTTTGGTGTTTTGTGCTTGGCGTTTGCTGTTTGGTGTTTGGGTTTGGCATTTGCTGTTTGGCGTTTGGAGTTTGGCGTTTGCTTTTTGGCGTTTGCTGTTTGGTGTTTGCTGTTTGGTGTTTGCTGTTTGGTGTTTGCTGTTTGGTGTTTGCTGTTTGGTGTTTGCTGTTTGGTGCTTGGTGCTTGGTGTTTGGTGCATGGTGCTTGGTGCTTGGTGCTTGGTGTTTCGTGCTTGGTGCTTGGTGTTTCGTGCTTGGGGCTTGGTGCTTGGTGTTTGGTGCTTGGTGTTTGGTGTTTGTTGCTTGGTGCGTGGTGTTTGGTGTTTGGTGCTTGGTGTTTGCTGTTTGGTGCTTGGTGCTTGGTGTTTGGTGCTTGGTGCTTGGTGCTTGGTGCTTGGTGCTTGGTGTTTGGTGCTTGGTGGTTGGTGCTTGGTGTTTGGTGCTTGGTGCTTGGTGTTTGGTGTTTGGCGCTTGGTGCTTGGTGTTTGGTGCTTGGTGCTTGGTGTTTGGTATTTGGTGCTTGGTACTTGGTGTTTGGTGCTCGGTGCTTGGTGCTTGGTGTTTCGTGCTTGGTGCTTGGTGTTTGGTCTTTGGCGCTTGGTGCTTGGTGTTTGGTGCTTGGTGTTTGGTGCTTGGTTTTTGGAGTTTGGTGCTTGGTGCTTGGTGTTTGGTGTTTGGTGATTGGTGCTTGGTGTTTGGTGCTTGGTGCTTGGTGTCTTGTGCTTGGTGCTTGGTGTTTGGTGTTTGGTGTTTGGTGTTTGGTGCTTGGTACTTGTTGTTTTGTGTTTGGTGTTTGGTGCTTGGTGGTTGGTGTTTGGTGCTTGGTGCTTGATGCTTGGTGCTTGGTGCTTGGTGTTTGGTGTTTGGTGCTTGGTGCTTGGTGTTTGGTGATTGGTGCTTGGTACTTGGTGTTTGGTGCTCGGTGCTTGGTGCTTGGTGTTTCGTGCTTGGTGCTTGGTGTTTGGTCTTTGGCGCTTGGTGCTTGGTGTTTGGTGCTTGGTGTTTGGTGCTTGGTTTTTGGAGTTTGGTGCTTGGTGCTTGGTGTTTGGTGTTTGGTGATTGGTGCTTGGTGTTTGGTGCTTGGGATTTGGTGCTTGGTGCTTGGTGTTTGGTGTTTGGAGTTTTGTACTTGGTGCTTGGTGTTTGGTGTTTGGTGCTTGGTGCTTGGTGTTTGGTGTTTAGTGCTTGGTGCTTGGTTCTTGGTGTTTGGTGCTCGGTGCTTGGTGCTTGGTGTTTGGTGCTTGGTCCTTGGTGCTTGGTGCTTGGTCTTTGGTGTTTGGTGCTTGGTGCTTGGTGTTTGGTGCTTGGGGCTTGGTGATTGGTGTTTGGTGCTTGGTGTTTGGTGCTTGGTGCTTGGTGCTAGGTGTTTGGTGTTTGGTGCTTGGCGCTTGGTGCTTGGTGTTTGGTGATTGGTGCTTGGTGTTTGGTGTTTGGTGCTTGGTGCTTGGTGTTTGGTGTTTGGTGCTTGGCGCTTGGTGTTTGGTGTTTGGTGCCTGGCGTTTGCTGTTTGGCGTTTGGAGTTTGGCATTTGCTGTTTGGCGTATGGGGTTTGGTGTTTGCTTTTTGGCGTTTGCTGTTTGGTGTTTGGTGCTTGGTGTTTGGTGTTTGGTGCTTGGTGCTTGGTGTTTGGTGTTTAGTGCTTGGTGCTTGGTTCTTGGTGTTTGGTGCTCGGTGCTTGGTGCTTGGTGTTTGGTGGTTGGTGCTTGGTGCTTGGTGTTTGGTGTTTAGTGCTTGGTGCTTGGTTCTTGGTGTTTGGTGTTCGGTGCTTGGCGTTTGCTGTTTGGCGTTTGGGGTTTGGCATTTGTTGTTTGGCGTATGGGGTTTGGCGTTTGCTTTTTGGCGTTTGCTGTTTGGTGTTTGGTGCTTGGTGTTTGGTGTTTGGTACTTGGTGCTTGGTGTTTGGTGTTTGGTGCTTGGTGCTTGGTGTTTGGTGTTTGGTGCTTGGCGCTTGGTGTTTGGCGTTTGGCGCTTGGCGTTTGCTGTTTGGCGTTTGGGGTTTGGCATTTACTGTTTGGCGTTTGGGGTTTGGCGTTTGCTTTTTGGCATTTGCTGTTTGGTGTTTGGTGTTTGGTGTTTGGTGTTTGGTGCTTGGTGCTTGGTGTTTGGTGTTTAGAGCTTGGTGCTTGGTTCTTGGTGTTTGGTGCTCGGTGCTTGGTGCTTGGTGTTTGGTGCTTGGTGCTTGGTTCTGGGTGCTTGGTTCTTGGTGTTTGGTGTTTGGTGCTTGGCGCTTGGTGTTTGGTGCTTGGGGCTTGGTGATTGGTGTTTGGTACTTGGGGTTTGGTGCTTGGTGCTTGGTGCTAGGTGTTTGGTGTTTGGTGCTTGGCGCTTGGTGCTTGGTGTTTGGTGATTGGTGCTTGGTGTTTGGTGTTTGGTGCTTGGTGCTTGGTGTTTGGTGTTTGGTGCTTGGCGCTTGGTGTTTGGTGTTTGGTGCTTGGCGTTTGCTGTTTGGCGTTTGGGGTTTGGCATTTGCTGTTTGGCGTATGGGGTTTGGCGTTTGCTTTTTGGCGTTTGCTGTTTGGTGTTTGGTGTTTGGTGTTTGCTGTTTGGTGTTTGCTGTTTGGTGTTTGGTGTTTGGTGTTTGCTGGTTGGTGTTTGGTGTTTGGTGTTTGCTGTTTGGTGTTTGCTGTTTGGTGCTTGGTGCTTGGTGTTTGGTGCATGGTGCTTGGTGCTTCGTGCTTGGTGTTTGGTGCTTGGTGCTTGGTGTTTGGTGCTTGGGGCTTGGTGCTTGGTGTTTGGTGTTTGGTGTTTGGTGCTTGGTGCTTGGTGTTTGGTGTTTGGTGCTTGGTGTTTGCTGTTTGGTGCTTGGTGCTTGGTGTTTGGTGCTTGGTGCTTGGTGCTTGGTGCTTGGTGCTTGGTGTTTGGTGCTTGGTGCTTGGTGCTTGGTGCTTGGTGCTTGGTGTTTGGTGTTTAGTGCTTGGTGCTTGGTGTTTGGTGTTTGGTGCTTGGTGCTTGGTGTCTGGTGCTTGGCGCTTGGTGCTTGGTGTTTGGTGATTGGTGCTTGGTGTTTGGTGTTTGGTGCTTGGTGCTTGGTGTTTGGTGTTTGGTGCTTGGCGCTTGGTGTTTGGTGTTTGGTGCTTGGCGTTTGCTGTTTGGCATTTGGGGTTTGGCATTTGCTGTTTGGCGTATGGGGTTTGGCGTTTGCTTTTTGGCGTTTGCTGTTTGGTGTATGGTGTTTGGTGCTTGGTGCTTGGTGCTTGGTGCTTGGTGTTTGGTGTTTGGTGCTTGGTGCTTGGTGTTTGGTGTTTGGTGCTTGGTGCTTGGTGCTTGGTGTTTGGTGCTTGGGGCTTGGTGATTGGTGTTTGGTGCTTGGTGCTTGGTGCTTGGTGCTTGGTGCTTGGTGTTCGGTGCTTGGTGCTTGGTGCTAGGTGTTTGGTGTTTGGTGTTTGGCGCTTGGTGCTTGGTGTTTGGTGATTGGTGCTTGGTGTTTGGTGTTTGGTGCTTGGTGCTTGGTGCTTGGTGTTTGGTGTTTGGTGATTGGTGCTTGGTGTTTGGTGCTTGGGATTTGGTGCTTGGTGCTTGGTGTTTGGTGTTTGGAGTTTTGTACTTGGTGCTTGGTGTTTGGTGTTTGGTGCTTGGCGCTTGGTGTTTGGTGTTTAGTGCTTGGTGCTTGGTTCTTGGTGTTTGGTGCTCGGTGCTTGGTGCTTGGTGTTTGGTGCTTGGTCCTTGGTGCTTGGTGCTTGGTCTTTGGTGTTTGGTGCTTGGTGCTTGGTGTTTGGTGCTTGGGGCTTGGTGATTGGTGTTTGGTGCTTGGTGTTTGGTGCTTGGTGCTTGGTGCTAGGTGTTTGGTGTTTGGTGCTTGGCGCTTGGTGCTTGGTGTTTGGTGATTGGTGCTTGGTGTTTGGTGTTTGGTGCTTGGTGCTTGGTGTTTGGTGTTTGGTGCTTGGCGCTTGGTGTTTGGTGTTTGGTGCCTGGCGTTTGCTGTTTGGCGTTTGGAGTTTGGCATTTGCTGTTTGGCGTATGGGGTTTGGCGTTTGCTTTTTGGCGTTTGCTGTTTGGTGTTTGGTGCTTGGTGTTTGGTGTTTGGTGCTTGGTGCTTGGTGTTTGGTGTTTAGTGCTTGGTGCTTGGTTCTTGGTGTTTGGTGCTCGGTGCTTGGTGCTTGGTGTTTGGTGTTTGGTGCTTGGTGCTTGGTGTTTGGTGTTTAGTGCTTGGTGCTTGGTTCTTTGTGTTTGGTGTTCGGTGCTTGGCGTTTGCTGTTTGGCGTTTGGGGTTTGGCATTTGTTGTTTGGCGTATGGGGTTTGGCGTTTGCTTTTTGGCGTTTGCTGTTTGGTGTTTGGTGCTTGGTGTTTGGTGTTTGGTACTTGGTGCTTGGTGTTTGGTGTTTGGTGCTTGGTGCTTGGTGTTTGGTGTTTGGTGCTTGGCGCTTGGTGTTTGGCGTTTGGCGCTTGGCGTTTGCTGTTTGGCGTTTGGGGTTTGGCATTTACTGTTTGGCGTTTGGGGTTTGGCGTTTGCTTTTTGGCATTTGCTGTTTGGTGTTTGGTGTTTGGTGTTTGGTGTTTGGTGCTTGGTGCTTGGTGTTTGGTGTTTAGAGCTTGGTGCTTGGTTCTTGGTGTTTGGTGCTCGGTGCTTGGTGCTTGGTGTTTGGTGCTTGGTGCTTGGTTCTGGGTGCTTGGTTCTTGGTGTTTGGTGTTTGGTGCTTGGCGCTTGGTGTTTGGTGCTTGGGGCTTGGTGATTGGTGTTTGGTACTTGGGGTTTGGTGCTTGGTGCTTGGTGCTAGGTGTTTGGTGTTTGGTGCTTGGCGCTTGGTGCTTGGTGTTTGGTGATTGGTGCTTGGTGTTTGGTGTTTGGTGCTTGGTGCTTGGTGTTTGGTGTTTGGTGCTTGGCGCTTGGTGTTTGGTGTTTGGTGCTTGGCGTTTGCTGTTTGGCGTTTGGGGTTTGGCATTTGCTGTTTGGCGTATGGGGTTTGGCGTTTGCTTTTTGGCGTTTGCTGTTTGGTGTTTGGTGCTTGGTGCTTGGTGCTTGGTGTTTGGTGTTTGGTGCTTGGCACTTGGTGTTTGGCGTTTGGCGCTTGGCGTTTGCTGTTTGGCGTTTGGGGTTTGGCATTTGCTGTTTGGCGTTTGGGGTTTGGCGTTTGCTTTTTGGCATTTGCTGTTTGGTGTTTGGTGTTTGGTGTTTGCTGTTTGGTGTTTGCTGTTTGGTGTTTGGTGTTTGGTGTTTGCTGGTTGGTGTTTGGTGTTTGGTGTTTGCTGTTTGGTGTTTGCTGTTTGGTGCTTGGTGCTTGGTGTTTGGTGCATGGTGCTTGGTGCTTCGTGCTTGGTGTTTGGTGCTTGGTGCTTGGTGTTTGGTGCTTGGGGCTTGGTGCTTGGTGTTTGGTGTTTGGTGTTTGGTGCTTGGTGCTTGGTGTTTGGTGTTTGGTGCTTGGTGTTTGCTGTTTGGTGCTTGGTGCTTGGTGTTTGGTGCTTGGTGCTTGGTGCTTGGTGCTTGGTGCTTGGTGTTTGGTGCTTGGTGCTTGGTGCTTGGTGCTTGGTGCTTGGTGTTTGGTGTTTAGTGCTTGGTGCTTGGTGTTTGGTGTTTGGTGCTTGGTGCTTGGTGTCTGGTGCTTGGCGCTTGGTGCTTGGTGTTTGGTGATTGGTGCTTGGTGTTTGGTGTTTGGTGCTTGGTGCTTGGTGTTTGGTGTTTGGTGCTTGGCGCTTGGTGTTTGGTGTTTGGTGCTTGGCGTTTGCTGTTTGGCATTTGGGGTTTGGCATTTGCTGTTTGGCGTATGGGGTTTGGCGTTTGCTTTTTGGCGTTTGCTGTTTGGTGTATGGTGTTTGGTGCTTGGTGCTTGGTGCTTGGTGCTTGGTGTTTGGTGTTTGGTGCTTGGTGCTTGGTGTTTGGTGTTTGGTGCTTGGTGCTTGGTGCTTGGTGTTTGGTGCTTGGGGCTTCGTGATTGGTGTTTGGTGCTTGGTGCTTGGTGCTTGGTGCTTGGTGCTTGGTGTTCGGTGCTTGGTGCTTGGTGCTAGGTGTTTGGTGTTTGGTGTTTGGCGCTTGGTGCTTGGTGTTTGGTGATTGGTGCTTGGTGTTTGGTGTTTGGTGCTTGGTGCTTGGTGCTTGGTGTTTGGTGTTTGGTGCTTGGAGCTTGGTGTTTGGTGTTTGGTGCTTGGTGCTTTGTTCTGGGTGCTTGGTGCTTGGTGTTTGGTGTTTGGTGCTGGGTGCTTGGTGTTTGGTGCTTGGGGCTTGGTGATTGGTGTTTGGTGCTTGGTGCTTGGTGCTTGGTGTTTGGTGATTGGTGCTTGGTGTTTGGTGTTTGGTGCTTGGTGCTTGGTGTTTGGTGTTTGGTGCTTGGCGCTTGGTGTTTGGTGTTTGGTGCTTGGCGTTTGCCGTTTGGCATTTGGGGTTTGGCATTTGCTGTTTGGCGTATGGGGTTTGGCGTTTGCTTTTTTGCGTTTGCTGTTTGGTGTTTGGTGCTTGGTGTTTGGTGTTTGGTACTTGGTGCTTGGTGTTTGGTGTTTGGTGCTTGGTGCTTGGTGTTTGGTGTTTGGTGCTTGGCGCTTGGTGTTTGGTGTTTTGTGCTTGGCGTTTGCTGTTTGGCGTTTGGGTTTGGCATTTGCTGTTTGGCGTTTGGAGTTTGGCGTTTGCTTTTTGGCGTTTGCTGTTTGGTGTTTGATGTTTGGTGTTTGCTGTTTGGTGTTTGCTGTTTGGTGTTTGCTGTTTGGTGTTTGCTGTTTGGTGCTTGGTGCTTGGTGTTTGGTGCATGGTGCTTGGTGCTTGGTGCTTGGTGTTTCGTGCTTGGTGCTTGGTGTTTCGTGCTTGGGGCTTGGTGCTTGGTGTTTGGTGCTTGGTGTTTGGTGTTTGTTGCTTGGTGCTTGGTGTTTGGTGTTTGGTGCTTGGTGTTTGCTGTTTGGTGCTTGGTGCTTGGTGTTTGGTGCTTGGTGCTTGGTGCTTGGTGCTTGGTGCTTGGTGTTTGGTGCTTGGTGGTTGGTGCTTGGTGTTTGGTGCTTGGTGCTTGGTGTTTGGTGTTTGGCGCTTGGTGCTTGGTGTTTGGTGCTTGGTGCTTGGTGTTTGGTGTTTGGTGCTTGGTGTTTGGTGCTTGGAGCTTGGTGCTTGGTTTTTGGTGCTTGGTGCTTGGTGCTTGGTGCTTGGTGTCTTGTGCTTGGTGCTTGGTGTTTGGTGTTTGGTGTTTGGTGTTTGGTGCTTGGTACTTGTTGTTTTGTGTTTGGTGTTTGGTGCTTGGTGGTTGGTGTTTGGTGCTTGGTGCTTGATGCTTGGTGCTTGGTGCTTGGTGTTTGGTGTTTGGTGCTTGGTGCTTGGTGTTTGGTGATTGGTGCTTGGTACTTGGTGTTTGGTGCTCGGTGCTTGGTGCTTGGTGTTTCGTGCTTGGTGCTTGGTGTTTGGTCTTTGGCGCTTGGTGCTTGGTGTTTGGTGCTTGGTACTTGGTGTTTGGTGTATGGCGTTTGGTGTTTGGTGCTTGGTGCTTGGTGCTTGGTTTTTGGAGTTTGGTGCTTGGTGCTTGGTGTTTGGTGTTTGGTGATTGGTGCTTGGTGTTTGGTGCTTGGGATTTGGTGCTTGGTGCTTGGTGTTTGGTGTTTGGAGTTTTGTACTTGGTGCTTGGTGTTTGGTGTTTGGTGCTTGGTGCTTGGTGTTTGGTGTTTAGTGCTTGGTGCTTGGTTCTTGGTGTTTGGTGCTCGGTGCTTGGTGCTTGGTGTTTGGTGCTTGGTCCTTGGTGCTTGGTGCTTGGTGTTTGGTGTTTGGTGCTTGGTGCTTGGTGTTTGGTGCTTGGGGCTTGGTGATTGGTGTTTGGTGCTTGGTGTTTGGTGCTTGGTGCTTGGTGCTAGGTGTTTGGTGTTTGGTGCTTGGCGCTTGGTGCTTGGTGTTTGGTGATTGGTGCTTGGTGTTTGGTGTTTGGTGTTTGGTGCTTGGTGCTTGGTGCTTGGTGTTTGGTGTTTGGTGCTTGGAGCTTGGTGTTTGGTGTTTGGTGCTTGGTGCTTTGTTCTGGGTGCTTGGTGCTTGGTGTTTGGTGTTTGGTGCTGGGTGCTTGGTGTTTGGTGCTTGGGGCTTGGTGATTGGTGTTTGGTGCTTGGTGCTTGGTGCTTGGTGTTTGGTGATTGGTGCTTGGTGTTTGGTGTTTGGTGCTTGGTGCTTGGTGTTTGGTGTTTGGTGCTTGGCGCTTGGTGTTTGGTGTTTGGTGCTTGGCGTTTGCCGTTTGGCATTTGGGGTTTGGCATTTGCTGTTTGGCGTATGGGGTTTGGCGTTTGCTTTTTTGCGTTTGCTGTTTGGTGTTTGGTGCTTGGTGTTTGGTGTTTGGTACTTGGTGCTTGGTGTTTGGTGTTTGGTGCTTGGTGCTTGGTGTTTGGTGTTTGGTGCTTGGCGCTTGGTGTTTGGTGTTTTGTGCTTGGCGTTTGCTGTTTGGCGTTTGGGTTTGGCATTTGCTGTTTGGCGTTTGGAGTTTGGCGTTTGCTTTTTGGCGTTTGCTGTTTGGTGTTTGATGTTTGGTGTTTGCTGTTTGGTGTTTGCTGTTTGGTGTTTGCTGTTTGGTGTTTGCTGTTTGGTGCTTGGTGCTTGGTGTTTGGTGCATGGTGCTTGGTGCTTGGTGCTTGGTGTTTCGTGCTTGGTGCTTGGTGTTTCGTGCTTGGGGCTTGGTGCTTGGTGTTTGGTGCTTGGTGTTTGGTGTTTGTTGCTTGGTGCTTGGTGTTTGGTGTTTGGTGCTTGGTGTTTGCTGTTTGGTGCTTGGTGCTTGGTGTTTGGTGCTTGGTGCTTGGTGCTTGGTGCTTGGTGCTTGGTGTTTGGTGCTTGGTGGTTGGTGCTTGGTGTTTGGTGCTTGGTGCTTGGTGTTTGGTGTTTGGCGCTTGGTGCTTGGTGTTTGGTGCTTGGTGCTTGGTGTTTGGTGTTTGGTGCTTGGTGTTTGGTGCTTGGAGCTTGGTGCTTGGTTTTTGGTGCTTGGTGCTTGGTGCTTGGTGCTTGGTGTCTTGTGCTTGGTGCTTGGTGTTTGGTGTTTGGTGTTTGGTGTTTGGTGCTTGGTACTTGTTGTTTTGTGTTTGGTGTTTGGTGCTTGGTGGTTGGTGTTTGGTGCTTGGTGCTTGATGCTTGGTGCTTGGTGCTTGGTGTTTGGTGTTTGGTGCTTGGTGCTTGGTGTTTGGTGATTGGTGCTTGGTACTTGGTGTTTGGTGCTCGGTGCTTGGTGCTTGGTGTTTTGTGCTTGGTGCTTGGTGTTTGGTCTTTGGCGCTTGGTGCTTGGTGTTTGGTGCTTGGTACTTGGTGTTTGGTGTTTGGCGTTTGGTGTTTGGTGCTTGGTGCTTGGTGCTTGGTTTTGGAGTTTGGTGCTTGGTGCTTGGTGTTTGGTGTTTGGTGATTGGTGCTTGGTGTTTGGTGCTTGGGATTTGGTGCTTGGTGCTTGGTGTTTGGTGTTTGGAGTTTTGTACTTGGTGCTTGGTGTTTGGTGTTTGGTGCTTGGTGCTTGGTGTTTGGTGTTTAGTGCTTGGTGCTTGGTTCTTGGTGTTTGGTGCTCGGTGCTTGGTGCTTGGTGTTTGGTGCTTGGTCCTTGGTGCTTGGTGCTTGGTGTTTGGTGTTTGGTGCTTGGTGCTTGGTGTTTGGTGCTTGGGGCTTGGTGATTGGTGTTTGGTGCTTGGTGTTTGGTGCTTGGTGCTTGGTGCTAGGTGTTTGGTGTTTGGTGCTTGGCGCTTGGTGCTTGGTGTTTGGTGATTGGTGCTTGGTGTTTGGTGTTTGGTGCTTGGTGCTTGGTGTTTGGTGTTTGGTGCTTGGCGCTTGGTGTTTGGTGTTTGGTGCCTGGCGTTTGCTGTTTGGCGTTTGGAGTTTGGCATTTGCTGTTTGGCATATGGGGTTTGGCGTTTGCTTTTTGGCGTTTGCTGTTTGGTGTTTGGTGCTTGGTGTATGGTGTTTGGTGCTTGGTGCTTGGTGTTTGGTGTTTAGTGCTTGGTGCTTGGTTCTTGGTGTTTGGTGCTCGGTGCTTGGTGCTTGGTGTTTGGTGCTTGGTGCTTGGTTCTGGGTGCTTGGTGCTTGGTGTTTGGTGTTTGGTGCTTGGTGCTTGGTGTTTGGTGCTTGGGGCTTGGTGATTGGTGTTTGGTACTTGGTGTTTGGTGCTTGGTGCTTGGTGCTAGGTGTTTGGTGTTTGGTGCTTGGCGCTTGGTGCTTGGTGTTTGGTGATTGGTGCTTGGTGTTTGGTGTTTGGTGCTTGGTGCTTGGTGTTTGGTGTTTGGTGCTTGGCGCTTGGTGTTTGGTGTTCAGTGCTTGGCGTTTGCTGTTTGGCGTTTGGGGTTTGGCATTTGCTGTTTGGCGTATGGGGTTTGGCGTTTGCTTTTTGGCGTTTGCTGTTTGGTGTTTGGTGTTTGGTGTTTGCTGTTTGGTGTTTGCTGTTTGGTGTTTGCTGTTTGGTGTTTGGTGTTTGGTGTTTGCTGGTTGGTGTTTGGTGTTTGGTGTTTGCTGTTTGGTGTTTGCTGTTTGGTGCTTGGAGCTTGGTGTTTGGTGCATGGTGCTTGGTGCTTCGTGCTTGGTGTTTGGTGCTTGGTGCTTGGTGTTTGGTGCTTGGGGCTTGGTGCTTGGTGTTTGGTGTTTGGTGTTTGGTGCTTGGTGCTTGGTGTTTGGTGTTTGGTGCTTGGTGTTTGCTGTTTGGTGCTTGGTGCTTGGTGTTTGGTGCTTGGTGCTTGGTGCTTGGTGCTTGGTGCTTGGTGTTTGGTGCTTGGTGCTTGGTTCTTGGTGCTTGGTGCTTGGTGTTTGGTGTTTAGTGCTTGGTGCTTGGTGTTTGGTGTTTGGTGCTTGGTGCTTGGTGTCTGGTGCTTGGCGCTTGGTGCTTGGTGTTTGGTGATTGGTGCTTGGTGTTTGGTGTTTGGTGCTTGGTGCTTGGTGTTTGGTGTTTGGTGCTTGGCGCTTGGTGTTTGGTGTTTGGTGCTTGGCGTTTGCTGTTTGGCGTTTGGGGTTTGGCATTTGCTGTTTGGCGTATGGGGTTTGGCGTTTGCTTTTTGGTGTTTGCTGTTTGGTGTATGTTGTTTGGTGCTTGGTGCTTGGTGCTTGGTGCTTGGTGTTTGGTGTTTGGTGCTTGGTGCTTGGTGTTTGGTGTTTGGTGCTTGGTGCTTGGTGTTTGGTGCTTGGGGCTTGGTGATTGGTGTTTGGTGCTTGGTGCTTGGTGCTTGGTGCTTGGTGCTTGGTGTTCGGTGCTTGGTGCTTGGTGCTAGGTGTTTGGTGTTTGGTGATTGGCGCTTGGTGTTTGGTGTTTGGTGCTTGGTGCTTGGTGCTTGGTGTTTGGTGTTTGGTGCTTGGAGCTTGGTGTTTGGTGTTTGGTGCTTGGTGCTTTGTTCTGGGTGCTTGGTGCTTGGTGTTTGGTGTTTGGTGCTGGGTGCTTGGTGTTTGGTGCTTGGGGCTTGGTGATTGGTGTTTGGTGCTTGGTGCTTGGTGCTTGGTGCTTGGTGTTTGGTGCTTGGTGTTTGGTGCTTGGTGCTTGGTGATAGGTGTTTGGTGTTTGGTGTTTGGCGCTTGGTGTTTGGTGTTTGGTGATTGGTGCTTGGTGTTTGGTGTTTGGTGCTTGGTGCTTGGTGTTTGGTGTTTGGTGCTTGGCGCTTGGTGTTTGGTGTTTGGTGCTTGGCGTTTGCCGTTTGGCATTTGGGGTTTGGCATTTGCTGTTTGGCGTATGGGGTTTGGCGTTTGCTTTTTTGCGTTTGCTGTTTGGTGTTTGGTGCTTGGTGTTTGGTGTTTGGTACTTGGTGCTTGGTGTTTGGTGTTTGGTGCTTGGTGCTTGGTGTTTGGTGTTTGGTGCTTGGCGCTTGGTGTTTGGTGTTTTGTGCTTGGTGTTTGCTGTTTGGCGTTTGGGTTTGGCATTTGCTGTTTGGCGTTTGGAGTTTGGCGTTTGCTTTTTGGCGTTGGCTGTTTGGTGTTTGCTGTTTGGTGTTTGCTGTTTGGTGTTTGCTGTTTGGTGTTTGCTGTTTGGTGTTTGCTGTTTGGTGCTTGGTGCTTGGTGTTTGGTGCATGGTGCTTGGTGCTTGGTGCTTGGTGTTTCGTGCTTGGTGCTTGGTGTTTCGTGCTTGGGGCTTGGTGCTTGGTGTTTGGTGCTTGGTGTTTGGTGTTTGTTGCTTGGTGCTTGGTGTTTGGTGTTTGGTGCTTGGTGTTTGCTGTTTGGTTCTTGGTGCTTGGTGTTTGGTGCTTGGTGCTTGGTGCTTGGTGCTTGGTGCTTGGTGTTTGGTGCTTGGTGGTTGGTGCTTGGTGTTTGGTGCTTGGTGCTTGGTGTTTGGTGTTTGGCGCTTGGTGCTTGGTGTTTGGTGCTTGGTGCTTGGTGTTTGGTGTTTGGTGCTTGGTGTTTGGTGCTTGGAGCTTGGTGCTTGGTTTTTGGTGCTTGGTGCTTGGTGCTTGGTGCTTGGTGTCTTGTGCTTGGTGCTTGGTGTTTGGTGTTTGGTGTTTGGTGTTTGGTGTTTGGTGCTTGGTGGTTGGTGCTTGGTGTTTGGTGCTTGGTGCTTGGTGATTGGTGTTTGGCGCTTGGTGCTTGGTGTTTGGTGCTTGGTGCTTGGTGTTTGGTGTTTGGTGCTTGGTGTTTGGTGCTTGGAGCTTGGTGCTTGGTTTTTGGTGCTTGGTGCTTGGTGCTTGGTGCTTGGTGTCTTGTGCTTGGTGCTTGGTGTTTGGTGTTTGGTGTTTGGTGTTTGGTGCTTGGTACTTGTTGTTTTGTGTTTGGTGTTTGGTGCTTGGTGGTTGGTGTTTGGTGCTTGGTGCTTGATGCTTGGTGCTTGGTGTTTGGTGTTTGGTGTTTGGTGCTTGGTGCTTGGTGTTTGGTGATTGGTGCTTGGTACTTGGTGTTTGGTGCTCGGTGCTTGGTGCTTGGTGTTTCGTGCTTGGTGCTTGGTGTTTGGTCTTTGGCGCTTGGTGCTTGGTGTTCGGTGCTTGGCGTTTGCTGTTTGGCGTTTGGGGTTTGGCATTTGTTGTTTGGCGTATGGGGTTTGGCGTTTGCTTTTTGGCGTTTGCTGTTTGGTGTTTGGTGCTTGGTGTTTGGTGTTTGGTACTTGGTGCTTGGTGTTTGGTGTTTGGTGCTTGGTGCTTGGTGTTTGGTGTTTGGTGCTTGGCGCTTGGTGTTTGGCGTTTGGCGCTTGGCGTTTGCTGTTTGGCGTTTGGGGTTTGGCATTTACTGTTTGGCGTTTGGGGTTTGGCGTTTGCTTTTTGGCATTTGCTGTTTGGTGTTTGGTGTTTGGTGTTTGGTGTTTGGTGCTTGGTGCTTGGTGTTTGGTGTTTAGAGCTTGGTGCTTGGTTCTTGGTGTTTGGTGCTCGGTGCTTGGTGCTTGGTGTTTGGTGCTTGGTGCTTGGTTCTGGGTGCTTGGTTCTTGGTGTTTGGTGTTTGGTGCTTGGCGCTTGGTGTTTGGTGCTTGGGGCTTGGTGATTGGTGTTTGGTACTTGGGGTTTGGTGCTTGGTGCTTGGTGCTAGGTGTTTGGTGTTTGGTGCTTGGCGCTTGGTGCTTGGTGTTTGGTGATTGGTGCTTGGTGTTTGGTGTTTGGTGCTTGGTGCTTGGTGTTTGGTGTTTGGTGCTTGGCGCTTGGTGTTTGGTGTTTGGTGCTTGGCGTTTGCTGTTTGGCGTTTGGGGTTTGGCATTTGCTGTTTGGCGTATGGGGTTTGGCGTTTGCTTTTTGGCGTTTGCTGTTTGGTGTTTGGTGTTTGGTGTTTGCTGTTTGGTGTTTGCTGTTTGGTGTTTGGTGTTTGGTGTTTGCTGTTTGGTGCTTGGTGCTTGGTGTTTGGTGCATGGTGCTTGGTGCTTCGTGCTTGGTGTTTGGTGCTTGGTGCTTGGTGTTTGGTGCTTGGGGCTTGGTGCTTGGTGTTTGGTGTTTGGTGTTTGGTGCTTGGTGCTTGGTGTTTGGTGTTTGGTGCTTGGTGTTTGCTGTTTGGTGCTTGGTGCTTGGTGTTTGGTGCTTGGTGCTTGGTGCTTGGTGCTTGGTGCTTGGTGTTTGGTGCTTGGTGCTTGGTGCTTGGTGCTTGGTGCTTGGTGTTTGGTGTTTAGTGCTTGGTGCTTGGTGTTTGGTGTTTGGTGCTTGGTGCTTGGTGTCTGGTGCTTGGCGCTTGGTGCTTGGTGTTTGGTGATTGGTGCTTGGTGTTTGGTGTTTGGTGCTTGGTGCTTGGTGTTTGGTGTTTGGTGCTTGGCGCTTGGTGTTTGGTGTTTGGTGCTTGGCGTTTGCTGTTTGGCATTTGGGGTTTGGCATTTGCTGTTTGGCGTATGGGGTTTGGCGTTTGCTTTTTGGCGTTTGCTGTTTGGTGTATGGTGTTTGGTGCTTGGTGCTTGGTGCTTGGTGCTTGGTGTTTGGTGTTTGGTGCTTGGTGCTTGGTGTTTGGTGTTTGGTGCTTGGTGCTTGGTGCTTGGTGTTTGGTGCTTGGGGCTTGGTGATTGGTGTTTGGTGCTTGGTGCTTGGTGCTTGGTGCTTGGTGCTTGGTGTTCGGTGCTTGGTGCTTGGTGCTAGGTGTTTGGTGTTTGGTGTTTGGCGCTTGGTGCTTGGTGTTTGGTGATTGGTGCTTGGTGTTTGGTGTTTGGTGCTTGGTGCTTGGTGCTTGGTGTTTGGTGTTTGGTGATTGGTGCTTGGTGTTTGGTGCTTGGGATTTGGTGCTTGGTGCTTGGTGTTTGGTGTTTGGAGTTTTGTACTTGGTGCTTGGTGTTTGGTGTTTGGTGCTTGGCGCTTGGTGTTTGGTGTTTAGTGCTTGGTGCTTGGTTCTTGGTGTTTGGTGCTCGGTGCTTGGTGCTTGGTGTTTGGTGCTTGGTCCTTGGTGCTTGGTGCTTGGTCTTTGGTGTTTGGTGCTTGGTGCTTGGTGTTTGGTGCTTGGGGCTTGGTGATTGGTGTTTGGTGCTTGGTGTTTGGTGCTTGGTGCTTGGTGCTAGGTGTTTGGTGTTTGGTGCTTGGCGCTTGGTGCTTGGTGTTTGGTGATTGGTGCTTGGTGTTTGGTGTTTGGTGCTTGGTGCTTGGTGTTTGGTGTTTGGTGCTTGGCGCTTGGTGTTTGGTGTTTGGTGCCTGGCGTTTGCTGTTTGGCGTTTGGAGTTTGGCATTTGCTGTTTGGCGTATGGGGTTTGGCGTTTGCTTTTTGGCGTTTGCTGTTTGGTGTTTGGTGCTTGGTGTTTGGTGTTTGGTGCTTGGTGCTTGGTGTTTGGTGTTTAGTGCTTGGTGCTTGGTTCTTGGTGTTTGGTGCTCGGTGCTTGGTGCTTGGTGTTTGGTGTTTGGTGCTTGGTGCTTGGTGTTTGGTGTTTAGTGCTTGGTGCTTGGTTCTTTGTGTTTGGTGTTCGGTGCTTGGCGTTTGCTGTTTGGCGTTTGGGGTTTGGCATTTGTTGTTTGGCGTATGGGGTTTGGCGTTTGCTTTTTGGCGTTTGCTGTTTGGTGTTTGGTGCTTGGTGTTTGGTGTTTGGTACTTGGTGCTTGGTGTTTGGTGTTTGGTGCTTGGTGCTTGGTGTTTGGTGTTTGGTGCTTGGCGCTTGGTGTTTGGCGTTTGGCGCTTGGCGTTTGCTGTTTGGCGTTTGGGGTTTGGCATTTACTGTTTGGCGTTTGGGGTTTGGCGTTTGCTTTTTGGCATTTGCTGTTTGGTGTTTGGTGTTTGGTGTTTGGTGTTTGGTGCTTGGTGCTTGGTGTTTGGTGTTTAGAGCTTGGTGCTTGGTTCTTGGTGTTTGGTGCTCGGTGCTTGGTGCTTGGTGTTTGGTGCTTGGTGCTTGGTTCTGGGTGCTTGGTTCTTGGTGTTTGGTGTTTGGTGCTTGGCGCTTGGTGTTTGGTGCTTGGGGCTTGGTGATTGGTGTTTGGTACTTGGGGTTTGGTGCTTGGTGCTTGGTGCTAGGTGTTTGGTGTTTGGTGCTTGGCGCTTGGTGCTTGGTGTTTGGTGATTGGTGCTTGGTGTTTGGTGTTTGGTGCTTGGTGCTTGGTGTTTGGTGTTTGGTGCTTGGCGCTTGGTGTTTGGTGTTTGGTGCTTGGCGTTTGCTGTTTGGCGTTTGGGGTTTGGCATTTGCTGTTTGGCGTATGGGGTTTGGCGTTTGCTTTTTGGCGTTTGCTGTTTGGTGTTTGGTGCTTGGTGCTTGGTGCTTGGTGTTTGGTGTTTGGTGCTTGGCACTTGGTGTTTGGCGTTTGGCGCTTGGCGTTTGCTGTTTGGCGTTTGGGGTTTGGCATTTGCTGTTTGGCGTTTGGGGTTTGGCGTTTGCTTTTTGGCATTTGCTGTTTGGTGTTTGGTGTTTGGTGTTTGCTGTTTGGTGTTTGCTGTTTGGTGTTTGGTGTTTGGTGTTTGCTGGTTGGTGTTTGGTGTTTGGTGTTTGCTGTTTGGTGTTTGCTGTTTGGTGCTTGGTGCTTGGTGTTTGGTGCATGGTGCTTGGTGCTTCGTGCTTGGTGTTTGGTGCTTGGTGCTTGGTGTTTGGTGCTTGGGGCTTGGTGCTTGGTGTTTGGTGTTTGGTGTTTGGTGCTTGGTGCTTGGTGTTTGGTGTTTGGTGCTTGGTGTTTGCTGTTTGGTGCTTGGTGCTTGGTGTTTGGTGCTTGGTGCTTGGTGCTTGGTGCTTGGTGCTTGGTGTTTGGTGCTTGGTGCTTGGTGCTTGGTGCTTGGTGCTTGGTGTTTGGTGTTTAGTGCTTGGTGCTTGGTGTTTGGTGTTTGGTGCTTGGTGCTTGGTGTCTGGTGCTTGGCGCTTGGTGCTTGGTGTTTGGTGATTGGTGCTTGGTGTTTGGTGTTTGGTGCTTGGTGCTTGGTGTTTGGTGTTTGGTGCTTGGCGCTTGGTGTTTGGTGTTTGGTGCTTGGCGTTTGCTGTTTGGCATTTGGGGTTTGGCATTTGCTGTTTGGCGTATGGGGTTTGGCGTTTGCTTTTTGGCGTTTGCTGTTTGGTGTATGGTGTTTGGTGCTTGGTGCTTGGTGCTTGGTGCTTGGTGTTTGGTGTTTGGTGCTTGGTGCTTGGTGTTTGGTGTTTGGTGCTTGGTGCTTGGTGCTTGGTGTTTGGTGCTTGGGGCTTCGTGATTGGTGTTTGGTGCTTGGTGCTTGGTGCTTGGTGCTTGGTGCTTGGTGTTCGGTGCTTGGTGCTTGGTGCTAGGTGTTTGGTGTTTGGTGTTTGGCGCTTGGTGCTTGGTGTTTGGTGATTGGTGCTTGGTGTTTGGTGTTTGGTGCTTGGTGCTTGGTGCTTGGTGTTTGGTGTTTGGTGCTTGGAGCTTGGTGTTTGGTGTTTGGTGCTTGGTGCTTTGTTCTGGGTGCTTGGTGCTTGGTGTTTGGTGTTTGGTGCTGGGTGCTTGGTGTTTGGTGCTTGGGGCTTGGTGATTGGTGTTTGGTGCTTGGTGCTTGGTGCTTGGTGTTTGGTGATTGGTGCTTGGTGTTTGGTGTTTGGTGCTTGGTGCTTGGTGTTTGGTGTTTGGTGCTTGGCGCTTGGTGTTTGGTGTTTGGTGCTTGGCGTTTGCCGTTTGGCATTTGGGGTTTGGCATTTGCTGTTTGGCGTATGGGGTTTGGCGTTTGCTTTTTTGCGTTTGCTGTTTGGTGTTTGGTGCTTGGTGTTTGGTGTTTGGTACTTGGTGCTTGGTGTTTGGTGTTTGGTGCTTGGTGCTTGGTGTTTGGTGTTTGGTGCTTGGCGCTTGGTGTTTGGTGTTTTGTGCTTGGCGTTTGCTGTTTGGCGTTTGGGTTTGGCATTTGCTGTTTGGCGTTTGGAGTTTGGCGTTTGCTTTTTGGCGTTTGCTGTTTGGTGTTTGATGTTTGGTGTTTGCTGTTTGGTGTTTGCTGTTTGGTGTTTGCTGTTTGGTGTTTGCTGTTTGGTGCTTGGTGCTTGGTGTTTGGTGCATGGTGCTTGGTGCTTGGTGCTTGGTGTTTCGTGCTTGGTGCTTGGTGTTTCGTGCTTGGGGCTTGGTGCTTGGTGTTTGGTGCTTGGTGTTTGGTGTTTGTTGCTTGGTGCTTGGTGTTTGGTGTTTGGTGCTTGGTGTTTGCTGTTTGGTGCTTGGTGCTTGGTGTTTGGTGCTTGGTGCTTGGTGCTTGGTGCTTGGTGCTTGGTGTTTGGTGCTTGGTGGTTGGTGCTTGGTGTTTGGTGCTTGGTGCTTGGTGTTTGGTGTTTGGCGCTTGGTGCTTGGTGTTTGGTGCTTGGTGCTTGGTGTTTGGTGTTTGGTGCTTGGTGTTTGGTGCTTGGAGCTTGGTGCTTGGTTTTTGGTGCTTGGTGCTTGGTGCTTGGTGCTTGGTGTCTTGTGCTTGGTGCTTGGTGTTTGGTGTTTGGTGTTTGGTGTTTGGTGCTTGGTACTTGTTGTTTTGTGTTTGGTGTTTGGTGCTTGGTGGTTGGTGTTTGGTGCTTGGTGCTTGATGCTTGGTGCTTGGTGCTTGGTGTTTGGTGTTTGGTGCTTGGTGCTTGGTGTTTGGTGATTGGTGCTTGGTACTTGGTGTTTGGTGCTCGGTGCTTGGTGCTTGGTGTTTCGTGCTTGGTGCTTGGTGTTTGGTCTTTGGCGCTTGGTGCTTGGTGTTTGGTGCTTGGTACTTGGTGTTTGGTGTATGGCGTTTGGTGTTTGGTGCTTGGTGCTTGGTGCTTGGTTTTTGGAGTTTGGTGCTTGGTGCTTGGTGTTTGGTGTTTGGTGATTGGTGCTTGGTGTTTGGTGCTTGGGATTTGGTGCTTGGTGCTTGGTGTTTGGTGTTTGGAGTTTTGTACTTGGTGCTTGGTGTTTGGTGTTTGGTGCTTGGTGCTTGGTGTTTGGTGTTTAGTGCTTGGTGCTTGGTTCTTGGTTTTTGGTGCTCGGTGCTTGGTGCTTGGTGTTTGGTGCTTGGTCCTTGGTGCTTGGTGCTTGGTGTTTGGTGTTTGGTGCTTGGTGCTTGGTGTTTGGTGCTTGGGGCTTGGTGATTGGTGTTTGGTGCTTGGTGTTTGGTGCTTGGTGCTTGGTGCTAGGTGTTTGGTGTTTGGTGCTTGGCGCTTGGTGCTTGGTGTTTGGTGATTGGTGCTTGGTGTTTGGTGTTTGGTGTTTGGTGCTTGGTGCTTGGTGCTTGGTGTTTGGTGTTTGGTGCTTGGAGCTTGGTGTTTGGTGTTTGGTGCTTGGTGCTTTGTTCTGGGTGCTTGGTGCTTGGTGTTTGGTGTTTGGTGCTGGGTGCTTGGTGTTTGGTGCTTGGGGCTTGGTGATTGGTGTTTGGTGCTTGGTGCTTGGTGCTTGGTGTTTGGTGATTGGTGCTTGGTGTTTGGTGTTTGGTGCTTGGTGCTTGGTGTTTGGTGTTTGGTGCTTGGCGCTTGGTGTTTGGTGTTTGGTGCTTGGCGTTTGCCGTTTGGCATTTGGGGTTTGGCATTTGCTGTTTGGCGTATGGGGTTTGGCGTTTGCTTTTTTGCGTTTGCTGTTTGGTGTTTGGTGCTTGGTGTTTGGTGTTTGGTACTTGGTGCTTGGTGTTTGGTGTTTGGTGCTTGGTGCTTGGTGTTTGGTGTTTGGTGCTTGGCGCTTGGTGTTTGGTGTTTTGTGCTTGGCGTTTGCTGTTTGGCGTTTGGGTTTGGCATTTGCTGTTTGGCGTTTGGAGTTTGGCGTTTGCTTTTTGGCGTTTGCTGTTTGGTGTTTGATGTTTGGTGTTTGCTGTTTGGTGTTTGCTGTTTGGTGTTTGCTGTTTGGTGTTTGCTGTTTGGTGCTTGGTGCTTGGTGTTTGGTGCATGGTGCTTGGTGCTTGGTGCTTGGTGTTTCGTGCTTGGTGCTTGGTGTTTCGTGCTTGGGGCTTGGTGCTTGGTGTTTGGTGCTTGGTGTTTGGTGTTTGTTGCTTGGTGCTTGGTGTTTGGTGTTTGGTGCTTGGTGTTTGCTGTTTGGTGCTTGGTGCTTGGTGTTTGGTGCTTGGTGCTTGGTGCTTGGTGCTTGGTGCTTGGTGTTTGGTGCTTGGTGGTTGGTGCTTGGTGTTTGGTGCTTGGTGCTTGGTGTTTGGTGTTTGGCGCTTGGTGCTTGGTGTTTGGTGCTTGGTGCTTGGTGTTTGGTGTTTGGTGCTTGGTGTTTGGTGCTTGGAGCTTGGTGCTTGGTTTTTGGTGCTTGGTGCTTGGTGCTTGGTGCTTGGTGTCTTGTGCTTGGTGCTTGGTGTTTGGTGTTTGGTGTTTGGTGTTTGGTGCTTGGTACTTGTTGTTTTGTGTTTGGTGTTTGGTGCTTGGTGGTTGGTGTTTGGTGCTTGGTGCTTGATGCTTGGTGCTTGGTGCTTGGTGTTTGGTGTTTGGTGCTTGGTGCTTGGTGTTTGGTGATTGGTGCTTGGTACTTGGTGTTTGGTGCTCGGTGCTTGGTGCTTGGTGTTTTGTGCTTGGTGCTTGGTGTTTGGTCTTTGGCGCTTGGTGCTTGGTGTTTGGTGCTTGGTACTTGGTGTTTGGTGTTTGGCGTTTGGTGTTTGGTGCTTGGTGCTTGGTGCTTGGTTTTGGAGTTTGGTGCTTGGTGCTTGGTGTTTGGTGTTTGGTGATTGGTGCTTGGTGTTTGGTGCTTGGGATTTGGTGCTTGGTGCTTGGTGTTTGGTGTTTGGAGTTTTGTACTTGGTGCTTGGTGTTTGGTGTTTGGTGCTTGGTGCTTGGTGTTTGGTGTTTAGTGCTTGGTGCTTGGTTCTTGGTGTTTGGTGCTCGGTGCTTGGTGCTTGGTGTTTGGTGCTTGGTCCTTGGTGCTTGGTGCTTGGTGTTTGGTGTTTGGTGCTTGGTGCTTGGTGTTTGGTGCTTGGGGCTTGGTGATTGGTGTTTGGTGCTTGGTGTTTGGTGCTTGGTGCTTGGTGCTAGGTGTTTGGTGTTTGGTGCTTGGCGCTTGGTGCTTGGTGTTTGGTGATTGGTGCTTGGTGTTTGGTGTTTGGTGCTTGGTGCTTGGTGTTTGGTGTTTGGTGCTTGGCGCTTGGTGTTTGGTGTTTGGTGCCTGGCGTTTGCTGTTTGGCGTTTGGAGTTTGGCATTTGCTGTTTGGCATATGGGGTTTGGCGTTTGCTTTTTGGCGTTTGCTGTTTGGTGTTTGGTGCTTGGTGTATGGTGTTTGGTGCTTGGTGCTTGGTGTTTGGTGTTTAGTGCTTGGTGCTTGGTTCTTGGTGTTTGGTGCTCGGTGCTTGGTGCTTGGTGTTTGGTGCTTGGTGCTTGGTTCTGGGTGCTTGGTGCTTGGTGTTTGGTGTTTGGTGCTTGGTGCTTGGTGTTTGGTGCTTGGGGCTTGGTGATTGGTGTTTGGTACTTGGTGTTTGGTGCTTGGTGCTTGGTGCTAGGTGTTTGGTGTTTGGTGCTTGGCGCTTGGTGCTTGGTGTTTGGTGATTGGTGCTTGGTGTTTGGTGTTTGGTGCTTGGTGCTTGGTGTTTGGTGTTTGGTGCTTGGCGCTTGGTGTTTGGTGTTCAGTGCTTGGCGTTTGCTGTTTGGCGTTTGGGGTTTGGCATTTGCTGTTTGGCGTATGGGGTTTGGCGTTTGCTTTTTGGCGTTTGCTGTTTGGTGTTTGGTGTTTGGTGTTTGCTGTTTGGTGTTTGCTGTTTGGTGTTTGCTGTTTGGTGTTTGGTGTTTGGTGTTTGCTGGTTGGTGTTTGGTGTTTGGTGTTTGCTGTTTGGTGTTTGCTGTTTGGTGCTTGGAGCTTGGTGTTTGGTGCATGGTGCTTGGTGCTTCGTGCTTGGTGTTTGGTGCTTGGTGCTTGGTGTTTGGTGCTTGGGGCTTGGTGCTTGGTGTTTGGTGTTTGGTGTTTGGTGCTTGGTGCTTGGTGTTTGGTGTTTGGTGCTTGGTGTTTGCTGTTTGGTGCTTGGTGCTTGGTGTTTGGTGCTTGGTGCTTGGTGCTTGGTGCTTGGTGCTTGGTGTTTGGTGCTTGGTGCTTGGTTCTTGGTGCTTGGTGCTTGGTGTTTGGTGTTTAGTGCTTGGTGCTTGGTGTTTGGTGTTTGGTGCTTGGTGCTTGGTGTCTGGTGCTTGGCGCTTGGTGCTTGGTGTTTGGTGATTGGTGCTTGGTGTTTGGTGTTTGGTGCTTGGTGCTTGGTGTTTGGTGTTTGGTGCTTGGCGCTTGGTGTTTGGTGTTTGGTGCTTGGCGTTTGCTGTTTGGCGTTTGGGGTTTGGCATTTGCTGTTTGGCGTATGGGGTTTGGCGTTTGCTTTTTGGTGTTTGCTGTTTGGTGTATGTTGTTTGGTGCTTGGTGCTTGGTGCTTGGTGCTTGGTGTTTGGTGTTTGGTGCTTGGTGCTTGGTGTTTGGTGTTTGGTGCTTGGTGCTTGGTGTTTGGTGCTTGGGGCTTGGTGATTGGTGTTTGGTGCTTGGTGCTTGGTGCTTGGTGCTTGGTGCTTGGTGTTCGGTGCTTGGTGCTTGGTGCTAGGTGTTTGGTGTTTGGTGATTGGCGCTTGGTGTTTGGTGTTTGGTGCTTGGTGCTTGGTGCTTGGTGTTTGGTGTTTGGTGCTTGGAGCTTGGTGTTTGGTGTTTGGTGCTTGGTGCTTTGTTCTGGGTGCTTGGTGCTTGGTGTTTGGTGTTTGGTGCTGGGTGCTTGGTGTTTGGTGCTTGGGGCTTGGTGATTGGTGTTTGGTGCTTGGTGCTTGGTGCTTGGTGCTTGGTGTTTGGTGCTTGGTGTTTGGTGCTTGGTGCTTGGTGATAGGTGTTTGGTGTTTGGTGTTTGGCGCTTGGTGTTTGGTGTTTGGTGATTGGTGCTTGGTGTTTGGTGTTTGGTGCTTGGTGCTTGGTGTTTGGTGTTTGGTGCTTGGCGCTTGGTGTTTGGTGTTTGGTGCTTGGCGTTTGCCGTTTGGCATTTGGGGTTTGGCATTTGCTGTTTGGCGTATGGGGTTTGGCGTTTGCTTTTTTGCGTTTGCTGTTTGGTGTTTGGTGCTTGGTGTTTGGTGTTTGGTACTTGGTGCTTGGTGTTTGGTGTTTGGTGCTTGGTGCTTGGTGTTTGGTGTTTGGTGCTTGGCGCTTGGTGTTTGGTGTTTTGTGCTTGGTGTTTGCTGTTTGGCGTTTGGGTTTGGCATTTGCTGTTTGGCGTTTGGAGTTTGGCGTTTGCTTTTTGGCGTTGGCTGTTTGGTGTTTGCTGTTTGGTGTTTGCTGTTTGGTGTTTGCTGTTTGGTGTTTGCTGTTTGGTGTTTGCTGTTTGGTGCTTGGTGCTTGGTGTTTGGTGCATGGTGCTTGGTGCTTGGTGCTTGGTGTTTCGTGCTTGGTGCTTGGTGTTTCGTGCTTGGGGCTTGGTGCTTGGTGTTTGGTGCTTGGTGTTTGGTGTTTGTTGCTTGGTGCTTGGTGTTTGGTGTTTGGTGCTTGGTGTTTGCTGTTTGGTTCTTGGTGCTTGGTGTTTGGTGCTTGGTGCTTGGTGCTTGGTGCTTGGTGCTTGGTGTTTGGTGCTTGGTGGTTGGTGCTTGGTGTTTGGTGCTTGGTGCTTGGTGTTTGGTGTTTGGCGCTTGGTGCTTGGTGTTTGGTGCTTGGTGCTTGGTGTTTGGTGTTTGGTGCTTGGTGTTTGGTGCTTGGAGCTTGGTGCTTGGTTTTTGGTGCTTGGTGCTTGGTGCTTGGTGCTTGGTGTCTTGTGCTTGGTGCTTGGTGTTTGGTGTTTGGTGTTTGGTGTTTGGTGTTTGGTGCTTGGTGGTTGGTGCTTGGTGTTTGGTGCTTGGTGCTTGGTGATTGGTGTTTGGCGCTTGGTGCTTGGTGTTTGGTGCTTGGTGCTTGGTGTTTGGTGTTTGGTGCTTGGTGTTTGGTGCTTGGAGCTTGGTGCTTGGTTTTTGGTGCTTGGTGCTTGGTGCTTGGTGCTTGGTGTCTTGTGCTTGGTGCTTGGTGTTTGGTGTTTGGTGTTTGGTGTTTGGTGCTTGGTACTTGTTGTTTTGTGTTTGGTGTTTGGTGCTTGGTGGTTGGTGTTTGGTGCTTGGTGCTTGATGCTTGGTGCTTGGTGTTTGGTGTTTGGTGTTTGGTGCTTGGTGCTTGGTGTTTGGTGATTGGTGCTTGGTACTTGGTGTTTGGTGCTCGGTGCTTGGTGCTTGGTGTTTCGTGCTTGGTGCTTGGTGTTTGGTCTTTGGCGCTTGGTGCTTGGTGTTTGGTGCTTGGTGTTTGGTGCTTGGTTTTTGGAGTTTGGTGCTTGGTGCTTGGTGTTTGGTGTTTGGTGATTGGTGCTTGGTGTTTGGTGCTTGGGATTTGGTGCTTGGTGCTTGGTGTTTGGTGTTTGGAGTTTTGTACTTGGTGCTTGGTGTTTGGTGTTTGGTGTTTGGTGCTTGGTGTTTGGTGTTTAGTGCTTGGTGCTTGATTCTTGGTGTTTGGTGCTCGGTGCTTGGTGCTTGGTGTTTGGTGCTTGGTCCTTGGTGCTTGGTGCTTGGTGTTTGGTGTTTGGTGCTTGGTGCTTGGTGTTTGGTGCTTGGGGCTTGGTGATTGGTGTTTGGTGCTTGTTGTTTGGTGCTTGGTGCTTGGTGCTAGGTGTTTGGTGTTTGGTGCTTGGCGCTTGGTGCTTGGTGTTTGGTGATTGGTGCTTGGTGTTTGGTGTTTGGTGCTTGGTGCTTGGTGTTTGGTGTTTGGTGCTTGGCGCTTGGTGTTTGGTGTTTGGTGTTAGGCGTTTGCTGTTTGGCGTTTGGAGTTTGGCATTTGCTGTTTGGCGTATGGGGTTTGGCGTTTGCTTTTTGGCGTTTGCTGTTTGGTGTTTGGTGCTTGGTGTTTGGTGTTTGGTGCTTGGTGCTTGGTGTTTGGTGTTTAGTGCTTGGTGCTTGGTTCTTGGTGTTTGGTGCTCGGTGCTTGGTGCTTGGTGTTTGGTGTTTGGTGCTTGGTGCTTGGTGTTTGGTGTTTAGTGCTTGGTGCTTGGTTCTTGGTGTTTGGTGTTCGGTGCATGGTGTTTGGTGCTTGGTGTTTGGTGTTTGGTACTTGGTGCTTGGTGTTTGGTGTTTGGTGCTTGGTGCTTGGTGTTTGGTGTTTGGTGCTTGGCGCTTGGTGTTTGGCGTTTGGCGCTTGGCGTTTGCTGTTTGGCGTTTGGGGTTTGGCATTTACTGTTTGGCGTTTGGGGTTTGGCGTTTGCTTTTTGTCATTTGCTGTTTGGTGTTTGGTGTTTGGTGTTTGGTGTTTGGTGCTTGGTGCTTGGTGTTTGGTGTTTAGAGCTTGGTGCTTGGTTCTTGGTGTTTGGTGCTCGGTGCTTGGTGCTTGGTGTTTGGTGCTTGGTGCTTGGTTCTGGGTGCTTGTTGCTTGGTGTTTGGTGTTTGGTGCTTGGCGCTTGGTGTTTGGTGCTTGGGGCTTGGTGATTGGTGTTTGGTACTTGGTGTTTGGTGCTTGGTGCTTGGTGCTAGGTGTTTGGTGTTTGGTGCTTGGCGCTTGGTGCTTGGTGTTTGGTGATTGGTGCTTGGTGTTTGGTGTTTGGTGCTTGGTGCTTGGTGTTTGGTGTTTGGTGCTTGGCGCTTGGTGTTTGGTGTTTGGTGCTTGGCGTTTGCTGTTTGGCGTTTGGGGTTTGGCATTTGCTGTTTGGCGTATGGGGTTTGGCGTTTGCTTTTTGGCGTTTGCTGTTTGGTGTTTGGTGCTTGGTGCTTGGTGCTTGGTGTTTGGTGTTTGGTGCTTGGCACTTGGTGTTTGGCGTTTGGCGCTTGGCGTTTGCTGTTTGGCGTTTGGGGTTTGGCATTTGCTGTTTGGCGTTTGGGGTTTGGCGTTTGCTTTTTGGCATTTGCTGTTTGGCGTTTGGTGTTTGGTGTTTGCTGTTTGGTGTTTGCTGTTTGGTGTTTGCTGTTTGGTGTTTGGTGTTTGGTGTTTGCTGGTTGGTGTTTGGTGTTTGGTGTTTGCTGTTTGGTGTTTGCTGTTTGGTGCTTGGTGCTTGGTGTTTGGTGCATGGTGCTTGGTGCTTCGTGCTTGGTGTTTGGTGCTTGGTGCTTGGTGTTTGGTGCTTGGGGCTTGGTGCTTGGTGTTTGGTGTTTGGTGTTTGGTGCTTGGTGCTTGGTGTTTGGTGTTTGGTGCTTGGTGTTTGCTGTTTGGTGCTTGGTGCTTGGTGTTTGGTGCTTGGTGCTTGGTGCTTGGTGCTTGGTGCTTGGTGTTTGGTGCTTGGTGCTTGGTGCTTGGTGCTTGGTGCTTGGTGTTTGGTGTTTAGTGCTTGGTGCTTGGTGTTTGGTGTTTGGTGCTTTTTTCTTGGTGTCTGGTGCTTGGCGCTTGGTGCTTGGTGTTTGGTGATTGGTGCTTGGTGTTTGGTGTTTGGTGATTGGTGCTTGGTGTTTGGTGTTTGGTGCTTGGCGCTTGGTGTTTGGTTTTTGGTGCTTGGCGTTTGCTGTTTGGCGTTTGGGGTTTGGCATTTGCTGTTTGGCGTATGGGGTTTGGCGTTTGCTTTTTGGCGTTTGCTGTTTGGTGTATGGTGTTTGGTGCTTGGTGCTTGGTGCTTGGTGCTTGGTGTTTGGTGTTTGGTGCTTGGTGCTTGGTGTTTGGTGTTTGGTGCTTGGTGCTTGGTGCTTGGTGTTTGGTGCTTGGGGCTTGGTGATTGGTGTTTGGTGCTTGGTGCTTGGTGCTTGGTGCTTGGTGCTTGGTGTTCGGTGCTTGGTGCTTGGTGCTAGGTGTTTGGTGTTTGGTGTTTGGCGCTTGGTGCTTGGTGTTTGGTGATTGGTGCTTGGTGTTTGGTGTTTGGTGCTTGGTGCTTGGTGCTTGGTGTTTGGTGTTTGGTGCTTGGAGCTTGGTGTTTGGTGTTTGGTGCTTGGTGCTTTGTTCTGGGTGCTTGGTGCTTGGTGTTTGGTGTTTGGTGCTGGGTGCTTGGTGTTTGGTGCTTGGGGCTTGGTGATTGGTGTTTGGTGCTTCGTGCTTGGTGCTTGGTGCTTGGTGATAGGTGTTTGGTGTTTGGTGCTTGGCGCTTGGTGTTTGGTGTTTGGTGCTTGGCGTTTGCCGTTTGGCATTTGGGGTTTGGCATTTGCTGTTTGGCGTATGGGGTTTGGCGTTTGCTTTTTTGCGTTTGCTGTTTGGTGTTTGGTGCTTGGTGTTTGGTGTTTGGTACTTGGTGCTTGGTGTTTGGTGTTTGGTGCTTGGTGCTTGGTGTTTGGTGTTTGGTGCTTGGCGCTTGGTGTTTGGTGTTTTGTGCTTGGCGTTTGCTGTTTGGCGTTTGGGTTTGGCATTTGCTGTTTGGCGTTTGGAGTTTGGCGTTTGCTTTTTGGCGTTTGCTGTTTGGTGTTTGCTGTTTGGTGTTTGCTGTTTGGTGTTTGCTGTTTGGTGTTTGCTGTTTGGTGTTTGCTGTTTGGTGCTTGGTGCTTGGTGTTTGGTGCATGGTGCTTGGTGCTTGGTGCTTGGTGTTTCGTGCTTGGTGCTTGGTGTTTCGTGCTTGGGGCTTGGTGCTTGGTGTTTGGTGCTTGGTGTTTGGTGTTTGTTGCTTGGTGCTTGGTGTTTGGTGTTTGGAGCTTGGTGTTTGCTGTTTGGTGCTTGGTGCTTGGTGTTTGGTGCTTGGTGCTTGGTGCTTAGTGCTTGGTCCTTGGTGTTTGGTGCTTGGTGGTTGGTGCTTGGTGTTTGGTGCTTGGTGCTTGGTGTTTGGTGTTTGGCGCTTGGTGCTTGGTGTTTGGTGCTTGGTGCTTGGTGCTTGGTGCTTGGTGCTTGGTGTTTGGTGTTTAGTGCTTGGTGCTTGGTGTTTGGTGTTTGGTGCTTGGTGCTTGGTGTCTGGTGCTTGGCGCTTGGTGCTTGGTGTTTGGTGATTGGTGCTTGGTGTTTGGTGTTTGGTGATTGGTGCTTGGTGTTTGGTGTTTGGTGCTTGGCGCTTGGTGTTTGGTGTTTGGTGCTTGGCGTTTGCTGTTTGGCGTTTGGGGTTTGGCATTTGCTGTTTGGCGTATGGGGTTTGGCGTTTGCTTTTTGGCGTTTGCTGTTTGGTGTTTGGTGCTTGGTACTTGTTGTTTTGTGTTTGGTGTTTGGTGCTTGGTGGTTGGTGTTTGGTGCTTGGTGCTTGATGCTTGGTGCTTGGTGCTTGGTGTTTGGTGTTTGGTGCTTGGTGCTTGGTGTTTGGTGATTGGTGCTTGGTACTTGGTGTTTGGTGCTCGGTGCTTGGTGCTTGGTGTTTCGTGCTTGGTGCTTGGTGTTTGGTCTTTGGCGCTTGGTGCTTGGTGTTTGGTGCTTGGTACTTGGTGTTTGGTATTTGGCGTTTGGTGTTTGGTGCTTGGTGCTTGGTGCTTGGTTTTTGGAGTTTGGTGCTTGGTGCTTGCTGTTTGGTGTTTGATGATTGGTGCTTGGTGTTTGGTGCTTGGGATTTGGTGCTTGGTGCTTGGTGTTTGGTGTTTGGAGTTTTGTACTTGGTGCTTGGTGTTTGGTGTTTGGTGCTTGGTGCTTGGTGTTTGGTGTTTAGTGCTTGGTGCTTGGTTCTTGGTGTTTGGTGCTCGGTGCTTGGTGCTTGGTGTTTGGTGCTTGGTCCTTGGTGCTTGGTGCGTGGTGTTTGGTGTTTGGTGCTTGGTGCTTGGTGTTTGGTGTTTGGTGCTTGGCGTTTGCTGTTTGGCGTTTGGGGTTTGGCATTTGCTGTTTGGCGTATGGGGTTTGGCGTTTGCTTTTTGGCGTTTGCTGTTTGGTGTTTGGTGCTTGGTGCTTGGTGCTTGGTGTTTGGTGTTTGGTGCTTGGCACTTGGTGTTTGGCGTTTGGCGCTTGGCGTTTGCTGTTTGGCGTTTGGGGTTTGGCATTTGCTGTTTGGCGTTTGGGGTTTGGCGTTTGCTTTTTGGCATTTGCTGTTTGGTGTTTGGTGTTTGGTGTTTGCTGTTTGGTGTTTGCTGTTTGGAGTTTGCTGTTTGGTGTTTGGTGTTTGGTGTTTGCTGGTTGGTGTTTGGTGTTTGGTGTTTGCTGTTTTGTGTTTGCTGTTTGGTGCTTGGTGCTTGGTGTTTGGTGCATGGTGCTTGGTGCTTCGTGCTTGGTGTTTGGTGCTTGGTGCTTGGTGTTTGGTGCTTGGGGCTTGGTGCTTGGTGTTTGGTGTTTGGTGTTTGGTGCTTGGTGCTTGGTGTTTGGTGTTTGGTGCTTGGTGTTTGCTGTTTGGTGCTTGGTGCTTGGTGTTTGGTGCTTGGTGCTTGGTGCTTGGTGCTTGGTGCTTGGTGTTTGGTGCTTGGTGCTTGGTGCTTGGTGCTTGGTGCTTGGTGTTTGGTGTTTAGTGCTTGGTGCTTGGTGTTTGGTGTTTGGTGCTTGGTGCTTGGTGTCTGGTGCTTGGCGCTTGGTGCTTGGTGTTTGGTGATTGGTGCTTGGTGTTTGGTGTTTGGTGCTTGGTGCTTGGTGTTTGGTGTTTGGTGCTTGGCGCTTGGTGTTTGGTGTTTGGTGCTTGGCGTTTGCTGTTTGGCGTTTGGGGTTTGGCATTTGCTGTTTGGCGTATGGGGTTTGGCGTTTGCTTTTTGGCGTTTGCTGTTTGGTGTATGGTGTTTGGTGCTTGGTGCTTGGTGCTTGGTGCTTGGTGCTTGGTGTTTGGTGCTTGGTGCTTGGTGTTTGGTGTTTGGTGCTTGGTGCTTGGTGCTTGGTGTTTGGTGCTTGGGGCTTGGTGATTGGTGTTTGGTGCTTGGTGCTTGGTGCTTGGTGCTTGGTGCTTGGTGTTCGGTGCTTGGTGCTTGGTGCTAGGTGTTTGGTGTTTGGTGTTTGGCGCTTGGTGCTTGGTGTTTGGTGATTGGTGCTTGGTGTTTGGTGTTTGGTGCTTGGTGCTTGGTGCTTGGTGTTTGGTGTTTGGTGCTTGGAGCTTGGTGTTTGGTGTTTGGTGCTTGGTGCTTTGTTCTGGGTGCTTGGTGCTTGGTGTTTGGTGTTTGGTGTTTGGTGCTGGGTGCTTGGTGTTTGGTGCTTGGGGCTTGGTGATTGGTGTTTGGTGCTTGGTGCTTGGTGCTTGGTGCTTGGTGATAGGTGTTTGGTGTTTGGTGTTTGGCGCTTGGTGTTTGGTGTTTGGTGATTGGTGCTTGGTGTTTGGTGTTTGGTGCTTGGTGCTTGGTGTTTGGTGTTTGGTGCTTGGCGCTTGGTGTTTGGTGTTTGGTGCTTGGCGTTTGCCGTTTGGCATTTGGGGTTTGGCATTTGCTGTTTGGCGTATGGGGTTTGGCGTTTGCTTTTTTGCGTTTGCTGTTTGGTGTTTGGTGCTTGGTGTTTGGTGTTTGGTACTTGGTGCTTGGTGTTTGGTGTTTGGTGCTTGGTGCTTGGTGTTTGGTGTTTGGTGCTTGGCGCTTGGTGTTTGGTGTTATGTGCTTGGCGTTTGCTGTTTGGCGTTTGGGTTTGGCATTTGCTGTTTGGCGTTTGGAGTTTGGCGTTTGCTTTTTGGCGTTTGCTGTTTGGTGTTTGCTGTTTGGTGTTTGCTGTTTGGTGTTTGCTGTTTGGTGTTTGCTGTTTGGTGTTTGCTGTTTGGTGCTTGGTGCTTGGTGTTTGGTGCATGGTGCTTGGTGTTTCGTGCTTGGGGCTTGGTGCTTGGTGTTTGGTGCTTGGTGTTTGGTGTTTGTTGCTTGGTGCTTGGTGTTTGGTGTTTGGTGCTTGGTGTTTGCTGTTTGGTGCTTGGTGCTTGGTGTTTGGTGCTTTGTGCTTGGTGCTTGGTGCTTGGTGCTTGGTGTTTGGTGCTTGGTGGTTGGTGCTTGGTGTTTGGTGCTTGGTGCTTGGTGTTTGGTGTTTGGCGCGTGGTGCTTGGTGTTTGGTGCTTGGTGCTTGGTGTTTGGTGTTTGGTGCTTGGTGTTTGGTGCTTGGAGCTTGGTGCTTGGTTTTTGGTGCTTGGTGCTTGGTGCTTGGTGCTTGGTGTCTTGTGCTTGGTGCTTGGTGTTTGGTGTTTGGTGTTTGGTGTTTGGTGCTTGGTACTTGTTGTTTTGTGTTTGGTGTTTGGTGCTTGGTGGTTGGTGTTTGGTGCTTGGTGCTTGATGCTTGGTGCTTGGTGCTTGGTGTTTGGTGTTTGGTGCTTGGTGCTTGGTGTTTGGTGATTGGTGCTTGGTACTTGGTGTTTGGTGCTCGGTGCTTGGTGTTTGGTGCTCGGTGCTTGGAGCTTGGTGTTTCGTGCTTGGTGCTTGGTGTTTGGTCTTTGGCGCTTGGTGCTTGGTGTTTGGTGCTTGGTACTTGGTGTTTGGTGTTTGGCGTTTGGTGTTTGGTGCTTGGTGCTTGGTGCTTGGTTTTTGGAGTTTGGTGCTTGGTGCTTGGTGTTTGGTGTTTGGTGATTGGTGCTTGGTGTTTGGTGCTTGGGATTTGGTGCTTGGTGCGTGGTGTTTGGTGTTTGGAGTTTTGTACTTGGTGCTTGGTGTTTGGTGTTTGGTGCTTGGTGCTTGGTGTTTGGTGTTTAGTGCTTGGTGCTTGGTTCTTGGTGTTTGGTGCTCGGTGCTTGGTGCTTGGTGTTTGGTGCTTGGTCCTTGGTGCTTGGTGCTTGGTGTTTGGTGTTTGGTGCTTGGGGCTTGGTGTTTGGTGCTTGGGGCTTGGTGATTGGTGTTTGGTGCTTGGTGTTTGGTGCTTGCTGCTTGGTGCTAGGTGTTTGGTGTTTGGTGCTTGGCGCTTGGTGCTTGGTGTTTGGTGATTGGTGCTTGGTGTTTGGTGTTTGGTGCTTGGTGCTTGGTGTCTGGTGTTTGGTGCTTGGCGCTTGGTGTTTGGTGTTTGGTGCCTGGCGTTTGCTGTTTGGCGTTTGGAGTTTGGCATTTGCTGTTTGGCATATGGGGTTTGGCGTTTGCTTTTTGGCGTTTGCTGTTTGGTGTTTGGTGCTTGGTGTTTGGTGTTTGGTGCTTGGTGCTTGGTGTTTGGTGTTTAGTGCTTGGTGCTTGGTTCTTGGTGTTTGGTGCTCGGTGCTTGGTGCTTGGTGTTTGGTGCTTGGTGCTTGGTTCTGGGTGCTTGGTGCTTGGTGTTTGGTGTTTGGTGCTTGGTGCTTGGTGTTTGGTGCTTGGGGCTTGGTGATTGGTGTTTGGTACTTGGTGTTTGGTGCTTGGTGCTTGGTGCTAGGTGTTTGGTGTTTGGTGCTTGGCGCTTGGTGCTTGGTGTTTGGTGATTGGTGCTTGGTGTTTGGTGTTTGGTGCTTGGTGCTTGGTGTTTGGTGTTTGGTGCTTGGCGCTTGGTGTTTGGTGTTCGGTGCTTGGCGTTTGCTGTTTGGCGTGTGGGGTTTGGCATTTGCTGTTTGGCGTATGGGGTTTGGCGTTTGCTTTTTGGCGTTTGCTGTTTGGTGTTTGGTGTTTGGTGTTTGCTGTTTGGTGTTTGCTGTTTGGTGTTTGTTGTTTGGTGTTTGGTGTTTGGTGTTTGCTGTTTGGTGTTTGCTGTTTGGTGCTTGGTGCTTGGTGTTTGGTGCATGGTGCTTGGTGCTTCGTGCTTGGTGTTTGGTGCTTGGTGCTTGGTGTTTGGTGCTTGGGGCTTGGTGCTTGGTGTTTGGTGTTTGGTGTTTGGTGCTTGGTGCTTGGTGTTTGGTGTTTGGTGCTTGGTGTTTGCTGTTTGGTGCTTGGTGCTTGGTGTTTGGTGCTTGGTGCTTGGTGCTTGGTGCTTGGTGCTTGGTGTTTGGTGCTTGGTGCTTGGTGCTTGGTGCTTGGTGTTTGGTGATTGGTGCTTGGTGTTTGGTGTTTAGTGCTTGGTGCTTGGTGTTTGGTGTTTGGTGCTTGGTGCTTGGTGTCTGGTGCTTGGCGCTTGGTGCTTGGTGTTTGGTGATTGGTGCTTGGTGTTTGGTGTTTGGTGCTTGGTGCTTGGTGTTTGGTGTTTGGTGCTTGGCGCTTGGTGTTTGGTGTTTGGTGCTTGGCGTTTGCTGTTTGGTGTTTGGGGTTTGGCATTTGCTGTTTGGCGTATGGGGTTTGGCGTTTGCTTTTTGGCGTTTGCTGTTTGGTGTATGGTGTTTGGTGCTTGGTGCTTGGTGCTTGGTGCTTGGTGTTTGGTGTTTGGTGCTTGGTGCTTGGTGTTTGGTGTTTGGTGCTTGGTGCTTGGTGTTTGGTGCTTGGGGCTTGGTGATTGGTGTTTGGTGCTTGGTGCTTGGTGCTTGGTGCTTGGTGCTTGGTGTTCGGTGCTTGGTGCTTGGTGCTAGGTGTTTGGTGTTTGGTGTTTGGCGCTTGGTGCTTGGTGTTTGGTGATTGGTGCTTGGTGTTTGGTGTTTGGTGCTTGGTGCTTGGTGCTTGGTGTTTGGTGTTTGGTGCTTGGAGGTTGGTGTTTGGTGTTTGGTGCTTGGTGCTTTGTTCTGGGTGCTTGGTGCTTGGTGTTTGGTGTTTGGTGCTTGGTGCTTGGTGTTTGGTGTTTGGTGCTTGGTGCTTGGTGTTTGGTGCTTGGGGCTTGGTGATTGGTGTTTGGTGCTTGGTGCTTGGTGCTTGGTGCTTGGTGCTTGGTGTTCGGTGCTTGGTGCTTGGTGCTAGGTGTTTGGTGTTTGGTGTTTGGCGCTTGGTGCTTGGTGTTTGGTGATTGGTGCTTGGTGTTTGGTGTTTGGTGCTTGGTGCTTGGTGTCTGGTGTTTGGTGCTTGGCGCTTGGTGTTTGGTGTTTGGTGCCTGGCGTTTGCTGTTTGGCGTTTGGAGTTTGGCATTTGCTGTTTGGCATATGGGGTTTGGCGTTTGCTTTTTGGCGTTTGCTGTTTGGTGTTTGGTGCTTGGTGTTTGGTGTTTGGTGCTTGGTGCTTGGTGTTTGGTGTTTAGTGCTTGGTGCTTGGTTCTTGGTGTTTGGTGCTCGGTGCTTGGTGCTTGGTGTTTGGTGCTTGGTGCTTGGTTCTGGGTGCTTGGTGCTTGGTGTTTGGTGTTTGGTGCTTGGTGCTTGGTGTTTGGTGCTTGGGGCTTGGTGATTGGTGTTTGGTGCTTGGTGCTTGGTGCTAGGTGTTTGGTGTTTGGTGCTTGGCGCTTGGTGCTTGGTGTTTGGTGATTGGTGCTTGGTGTTTGGTGTTTGGTGCTTGGTGCTTGGTGTTTGGTGTTTGGTGCTTGGCGCTTGGTGTTTGGTGTTCGGTGCTTGGCGTTTGCTGTTTGGCGTGTGGGGTTTGGCATTTGCTGTTTGGCGTATGGGGTTTGGCGTTTGCTTTTTGGCGTTTGCTGTTTGGTGTTTGGTGTTTGCTGTTTGCTGTTTGGTGTTTGCTGTTTGGTGTTTGCTGTTTGGTGTTTGGTGTTTGGTGTTTGCTGTTTGGTGTTTGCTGTTTGGTGCTTGGTGCTTGGTGTTTGGTGCATGGTGCTTGGTGCTTCGTGCTTGGTGTTTGGTGCTTGGTGCTTGGTGTTTGGTGCTTGGGGCTTGGTGCTTGGTGTTTGGTGTTTGGTGTTTGGTGCTTGGTGCTTGGTGTTTGGTGTTTGGTGCTTGGTGTTTGCTGTTTGGTGCTTGGTGCTTGGTGTTTGGTGCTTGGTGCTTGGTGCTTGGTGCTTGGTGCTTGGTGTTTGGTGCTTGGTGCTTGGTGCTTGGTGCTTGGTGTTTGGTGATTGGTGCTTGGTGTTTGGTGTTTAGTGCTTGGTGCTTGGTGTTTGGTGTTTGGTGCTTGGTGCTTGGTGTCTGGTGCTTGGCGCTTGGTGCTTGGTGTTTGGTGATTGGTGCTTGGTGTTTGGTGTTTGGTGCTTGGTGCTTGGTGTTTGGTGTTTGGTGCTTGGCGCTTGGTGTTTGGTGTTTGGTGCTTGGCGTTTGCTGTTTGGTGTTTGGGGTTTGGCATTTGCTGTTTGGCGTATGGGGTTTGGCGTTTGCTTTTTGGCGTTTGCTGTTTGGTGTATGGTGTTTGGTGCTTGGTGCTTGGTGCTTGGTGCTTGGTGTTTGGTGTTTGGTGCTTGGTGCTTGGTGTTTGGTGTTTGGTGCTTGGTGCTTGGTGTTTGGTGCTTGGGGCTTGGTGATTGGTGTTTGGTGCTTGGTGCTTGGTGCTTGGTGCTTGGTGCTTGGTGTTCGGTGCTTGGTGCTTGGTGCTAGGTGTTTGGTGTTTGGTGTTTGGCGCTTGGTGCTTGGTGTTTGGTGATTGGTGCTTGGTGTTTGGTGTTTGGTGCTTGGTGCTTGGTGCTTGGTGTTTGGTGTTTGGTGCTTGGAGGTTGGTGTTTGGTGTTTGGTGCTTGGTGCTTTGTTCTGGGTGCTTGGTGCTTGGTGTTTGGTGTTTGGTGCTGGGTGCTTGGTGTTTGGTGCTTGGGGCTAGGTGATTTGTGTTTGGTGCTTGGTGCTTGGTGCTTGGTGCTTGGTGTTTGGTGCTTGGTGTTTGGTGCTTGGTGCTTGGTGATAGGTGTTTGGTGTTTGGTGTTTGGCGCTTGGTGTTTGGTGTTTGGTGATTGGTGCTTGGTGTTTGGTGTTTGGTGCTTGGTGCTTGGTGTTTGGTGTTTGGTGATTGGTGCTTGGTGTTTGGTGTTTGGTGCTTGGCGCTTGGTGTTTGGTGTTCGGTGCTTGGCGTTTGCTGTTTGGCGTTTGGGGTTTGGCATTTGCTGTTTGGCGTATGGGGTTTGGCGTTTGCTTATTGGCGTTTGCTGTTTGGTGTTTGGTGTTTGGTGTTTGCTGTTTGGTGTTTGCTGTTTGGTGTTTGCTGTTTGTTGTTTGGTGTTTGGTGTTTGCTGGTTGGTGTTTGGTGTTTGGTGTTTGCTGTTTGGTGTTTGCTGTTTGGTGCTTGGTGCTTGGTGTTTGGTGCATGGTGCTTGGTGCTTCGTGCTTGGTGTTTGGTGCTTGGTGCTTGGTGTTTGGTGCTTGGGGCTTGGTGCTTGGTGTTTGGTGTTTGGTGTTTGGTGCTTGGTGCTTGGTGTTTGGTGTTTGGTGCTTGGTGTTTGCTGTTTGGTGCTTGGTGCTTGGTGTTTGGTGCTTGGTGCTTGGTGCTTGGTGCTTGGTGCTTGGTGTTTGGTGCTTGGTGCTTGGTGCTTGGTGCTTGGTGTTTGGTGTTTAGTGCTTGGTGCTTGGTGTTTGGTGTTTGGTGCTTGGTGCTTGGTGTCTGGTGCTTGGCGCTTGGTGCTTGGTGTTTGGTGATTGGTGCTTGGTGTTTGGTGTTTGGTGTTTGGTGCTTGGCGTTTGCTGTTTGGCGTTTGGGGTTTGGCATTTGCTGTTTGGCGTATGGGGTTTGGCGTTTGCTTTTTGGCGTTTGCTGTTTGGTGTATGGTGTTTGGTGCTTGGTGCTTGGTGCTTGGTGCTTGGTGTTTGGTGTTTGGTGCTTGGTGCTTGGTGTTTGGTGTTTGGTGCTTGGTGCTTGGTGTTTGGTGCTTGGGGCTTGGTGATTGGTGTTTGGTGCTTGGTGCTTGGTGCTTGGTGCTTGGTGCTTGGTGTTCGGTGCTTGGTGCTTGGTGCTAGGTGTTTGGTGTTTGGTGTTTGGCGCTTGGTGCCTGGTGTTTGGTGATTGGTGCTTGGTGTTTGGTGTTTGGTGCTTGGTGCTTGGTGCTTGGTGTTTGGTGTTTGGTGCTTGGAGCTTGGTGTTTGGTGTTTGGTGCTTGGTGCTTTGTTCTGGGTGCTTGGTGCTTGGTGTTTGGTGTTTGGTGCTGGGTGCTTGGTGTTTGGTGCTTGGGGCTTGGTGATTGGTGTTTGGTGCTTGGTGCTTGGTGCTTGGTGCTTGGTGTTTGGTGCTTGGTGTTTGGTGATTGGTGCTTGGTGATAGGTGTTTGGTGTTTGGTGTTTGGCGCTTGGTGTTTGGTGTTTGGTGATTGGTGCTTGGTGTTTGGTGTCTGGTGCTTGGTGCTTGGTGTTTGGTGTTTGGTGCTTGGCGCTTGGTGTTTGGTGTTTGGTGCTTGGCGTTTGCCGTTTGGCATTTGGGGTTTGGCATTTGCTGTTTAGCGTATGGGGTTTGGCGTTTGCTTTTTTGCGTTTGCTGTTTGGTGTTTGGTGCTTGGTGTTTGGTGTTTGGTACTTGGTGCTTGGTGTTTGGTGTTTGGTGCTTGGTGCTTGGTGTTTGGTGTTTGGTGCTTGGCGCTTGGTGTTTGGTGTTTTGTGCTTGGCGTTTGCTGTTTGGCGTTTGGGTTTGGCATTTGCTGTTTGGCGTTTGGAGTTTGGCGTTTGCTTTTTGGCGTTTGCTGTTTGGTGTTTGCTGTTTGGTGTTTGCTGTTTGGTGTTTGCTGTTTGGTGTTTGCTGTTTGGTGTTTGCTGTTTGGTGCTTGGTGCTTGGTGTTTGGTGCATGGTGCTTGGTGCTTGGTGCTTGGTGTTTCGTGCTTGGTGCTTGGTGTTTCGTGCTTGGGGCTTGGTGCTTGGTGTTTGGTGCTTGGTGTTTGGTGTTTGTTGCTTGGTGCTTGGTGTTTGGTGTTTGGTGCTTGGTGTTTGCTGTTTGGTGCTTGGTGCTTGGTGTTTGGTGCTTGGTGCTTGGTGCTTGGTGCTTGGTGCTTGGTGCTTGGTGCTTGGTGTTTGGTGCTTGGTGGTTGGTGCTTGGTGTTTGGTGCTTGGTGCTTGGTGTTTGGTGTTTGGCGCTTGGTGCTTGGTGTTTGGTGCTTGGTGCTTGGTGTTTGGTGTTTGGTGCTTGGTGTTTGGTGCTTGGAGCTTGGTGCTTGGTTTTTGGTGCTTGGTGCTTGGTGCTTGGTGCTTGGTGTCTTGTGCTTGGTGCTTGGTGTTTGGTGTTTGGTGTTTGGTGTTTGGTGCTTGGTACTTGTTGTTTTGTGTTTGGTGTTTGGTGCTTGGTGGTTGGTGTTTGGTGCTTGGTGCTTGATACTTGCTGCTTGGTGCTTGGTGTTTGGTGTTTGGTGCTTGGTGCTTGGTGTTTGGTGATTGGTGCTTGGTACTTGGTGTTTGGTGCTCGGTGCTTGGTGCTTGGTGTTTCGTGCTTGGTGCTTGGTGTTTGGTCTTTGGCGCTTGGTGCTTGGTGTTTGGTGCTTGGTACTTGGTGTTTGGTGTTTGGCGTTTGGTGTTTGGTGCTTGGTGCTTGGTGCTTGGTTTTTGGAGTTTGGTGCTTGGTGCTTGGTGTTTGGTGTTTGGTGATTGGTGCTTGGTGTTTGGTGCTTGGGATTTGGTGCTTGGTGCTTGGTGTTTGGTGTTTGGAGTTTTGTACTTGGTGCTTGGTGTTTGGTGTTTGGTGCTTGGTGCTTGGTGTTTGGTGTTTAGTGCTTGGTGCTTGGTTCTTGGTGTTTGGTGCTCGGTGCTTGGTGCTTGGTGTTTGGTGCTTGGTCCTTGGTGCATGGTGCTTGGTGTTTGGTGTTTGGTGCTTGGTGCTTGGTGTTTGGTGCTTCGGGCTTGGTGATTGGTGTTTGGTGCTTGGCGCTTGGTGTTTGGTGTTTGGTGCCTGGCGTTTGCTGTTTGGCGTTTGGAGTTTGGCATTTGCTGTTTGGCATATGGGGTTTGGCGTTTGCTCTTTGGCGTTTGCTGTTTGGTGTTTGGTGCTTGGTGTTTGGTGTTTGGTGCTTGGTGCTTGGTGTTTGGTGTTTAGTGCTTGGTGCTTGGTTCTTGGTGTTTGGTGCTCGGTGCTTGGTGCTTGGTGTTTGGTGCTTCGTGCTTGGTTCTGGGTGCTTGGTGCTTGGTGTTTGGTGTTTGGTGCTTGGTGCTTGGTGTTTGGTGCTTGGGGCTTGGTGATTGGTGTTTGGTACTTGGTGTTTGGTGCTTGGTGCTTGGTGCTAGGTGTTTGGTGTTTGGTGCTTGGCGCTTGGTGCTTGGTGTTTGGTGATTGGTGCTTGGGGTTTGGTGTTTGGTGCTTGGTGCTTGGTGTTTGGTGTTTGGTGCTTGGCGCTTGGTGTTTGGTGTTCGGTGCTTGGCGTTTGCTGTTTGGCGTTTGGGGTTTGGCATTTGCTGTTTGGCGTATGGGGTTTGGCGTTTGCTTTTTGGCGTTTGCTGTTTGGTGTTTGGTGCTTGGTGTTTGGTGTTTGGTACTTGGTGCTTGGTGTTTGGTGTTTGGTGCTTGGTGCTTGGTGTTTGGTGTTTGGTGCTTGGCGCTTGGTGTTTGGCGTTTGGCGCTTGGCGTTTGCTGTTTGGCGTTTGGGGTTTGGCATTTACTGTTTGGCGTTTGGGATTTGGCGTTTGCTTTTTGGCATTTGCTGTTTGGTGTTTGGTGTTTGGTGTTTGGTGTTTGGTGCTTGGTGTTTGGTGTTTGGTGTTTAGAGCTTGGTGCTTGGTTCTTGGTGTTTGGTGCTCGGTGCTTGGTGCTTGGTGTTTGGTGCTTGGTGCTTGGTTCTGGGTGCTTGGTGCTTGGTGTTTGGTGTTTGGTGCTTGGCGCTTGTTGTTTGGTGCTTGGGGCTTGGTGATTGGTGTTTGGTACTTGGTGTTTGGTGCTTGGTGCTTGGTGCTAGGTGTTTGGTGTTTGGTGCTTGGCGCTTGGTGCTTGGTGTTTGGTGATTGGTGCTTGGTGTTTGGTGTTTGGTGCTTGGTGCTTGGTGTTTGGTGCTTGGCGTTTGCTGTTTGGCGTTTGGGGTTTGGCATTTGCTGTTTGGCGTATGGGGTTTGGCGTTTGCTTTTTGGCGTTTGCTGTTTGGTGTTTGGTGCTTGGTGTTTGGTGTTTGGTACTTGGTGCTTGGTGTTTGGTGTTTGGTGCTTGGTGCTTGGTGCTTGGTGTTTGGTGTTTGGTGCTTGACACTTGGTGTTTGGCGTTTGGCGCTTGGCGTTTGCTGTTTGGCGTTTGGGGTTTGGCATTTGCTGTTTGGCGTTTGGGGTTTGGCGTTTGCTTTTTGGCATTTGCTGTTTGGTCTTTGGTGTTTGGTGTTTGCTGTTTGGTGTTTGCTGTTTGGTGTTTGGTGTTTGGTGTTTGGTGTTTGGTGTTTGCTGGTTGGTGTTTGGTGTTTGGTGTTTGCTGTTTGGTGTTTGCTGTTTGGTGCTTGGTGCTTGGTGTTTGGTGCATGGAGCTTGGTGCTTCGTGCTTGGTGTTTGGTGCTTGGTGCTTGGTGTTTGGTGCTTGGGGCTTGCTGCTTGGTGTTTGGTGTTTGGTGTTTGGTGCTTGGTGCTTGGTGTTTGGTGTTTGGTGCTTGGTGTTTGCTGTTTGGTGCTTGGTGCTTGGTGTTTGGTGCTTGGTGCTTGGTGCTTGCTGCTTGGTGCTTGGTGTTTGGTGCTTGGTGCTTGGTGCTTGGTGCTTGGTGCTTGGTGTTTGGTGTTTAGTGCTTGGTGCTTGGTGTTTGGTGTTTGGTGCTTGGTGCTTGGTGTCTGGTGCTTGGTGCTTGGTGCTTGCTGTTTGGTGCTTGGTGTTTGGTGCTTGGTGTTTGGTGTTTGGTGCTTGGTGCTTGGTGTTTGGTGCTTGGTGCTTGGTGCTTGGTGTTTGGTGCTTGGTGCTTGGTGCTTGGTGTTTGGTGTTTAGTGCTTGGTGCTTGGTGTTTGGTGTTTGGTGCTTGGTGCTTGGTGCTTGGTGTTTGGTGTTTGGTGCTTGGTGATTCGTGATTGGTGTTTGATGTTTGGTGTTTGGTGTTTTGTGATTCGTGATTGGTGTTTGATGTTTGGTGTTTGGTGTTGGGTGTTTGGTGCTTGGGGCTTCGTGTTTGCTCTTTGGTGCTTGGTGATTGGTGTTTGGTGTTGGGTGCTTGGTGCTTGGTGTTTGGTGCTTGGTGCTTGGTGCTTGGTGCTTGGTGCTTGGTGCTTTGTGTTTATTGCTTGGTGCTTGGTGCTTGGCGATTGGTGCTTCGTGCTTGGTGTTTGATGTGTGGTGCTTGGTGTTTGGTGTTTGGTATTTGATGCTTGGTGCTACGTGCTTGGTGTTTGGTGTTTGGTGCTTGGTGCTTGGTGTTTGGTGCTTGGGATTTGGTGCTTGGTGCTTGGTGTTTGGTGTTTGGTGTTTGGTACTTGGTGCTTGGTGTTTGGTGTTTGGTGCTTGGTGCTTGGTGTTTGGTGTTTAGTGATTAGTGCTTTGTTCTTGGTGTTTGGTGCTTGGTGCTTGGTGATTGGTGTTTGGTGCTTGGTGCTTGGTATTTGGTGCTTGGTCTTTGGTGCTTGGTGTTTGGTCCTTGGTGCTTGGTGCTTGGTGTCTGGTGCTTGGTGCTTGGCGTTTGGTGCATGGTGCTTGGTGCTTGCTGTTTGGTGCTTGGTGCTTGGTGCTTGGTGTTTGGTGTTTAGTGCTTGGTGCTTGCTGATTGGTGCTTGGTGCTTGGTGTTTGGTGTTTGGTGTTTGCTGTTTGCTGTCTGGTGTTTGCTGTTTGGTGTTTGCTGTTTGGTGTTTGCTGTTTGGTGTTTGCTATTTGGTGTTTGGTGTTTGGTGTTTGCTGTTTGGTGTTTGCTGCTTGGTGTTTGCTGTTTGCTGTTTGTTTGGTGTTTGCTGTTTGGTGTTTGCTGTTTGGTGTTTGCTGTTTGGTGTTTGGTGTTTGGTGTTTGCTGTTTGGTGTTTGGTTTTTACTGTTTGGTGTTTGGTGTTTGCTGTTTGGTGTTTGGTGCTTGGTGTTTGGTGTTTGGTGATTGGTGCTTGGTGTTTCGTGCTTGGTGCTTGGTGCTTGGTGTTTGGCGCTTGGTGCTTGGTGTTTGGTGTTTGGTGCTTGGTGTTTGGTGCTTGGTGCTTGGTGTTTTGTGCTTGGTGCTTCGTGCTTGGTGTTTGGTGTTTGGTGCTTGGTGTTTGGTGTTTGCTGTTTGGTGTTTGCTGTTTGGTGTTCGCTGTTTGGTGTTTGGTGTTTGCTGTTTGGTGTTTGGTGTTTGCGGTTTGGTGTTTGCTATTTGGTGTTTGTGTTTGGCGTTTGATGTTTGGCGTTTGTTGTTTGTTGTTTGCTATTTGGTGTTTGATGTTTGGTGTTTGGTGTTTGGTGTTTGCTGTTTGATGTTTGGTGATTGGTGTTTGATGTTTGGTGTTTGGTGCTTGGTGCTTGGTGCTTGGTGCTTAGTGTTTTATGTTTAGCGCTTGGTGCTTGGTGTTTTGTGCTTGGTGCTTGGTGCTTGGTGTTTGGAGTTTGGTGCTTGGTGTTTGGTGTTTGGTGTTTGCTGTTTGCTGTTTGCTGTTTGGTGTTTGCTGTTTGGAGTTCGCTGTTTGGTGTTTGGTGTTTGCTGTTTGGTGTTTGGTGTTTGCGGTTTGGTGTTTGCTATTTGGCGTTTGGTGTTTGGCGTTTGATGTTTAGCGTTTGTTGTTTGTTGTTTGCTGTTTGGTGTTTGATGTTTGGTGTTTGGTGTTTGTTGTTTGCTGTTTGATGTTTGGTGATTGCTGTTTGATGTTTGGTGTTTGGTGCTTGGTGCTTGGTGTTTTGTGCTTGGTGTTTGGTGCTTGGTGCTTGGTGTTGGTGTTTGGTGCTTGGTGCTTGGTGCTTGGTGTTTGGTGTTTGCTGTTTGCTGTTTGCTGTTTGCTGTTCGTTGTTTGCTGTTTGGTGTTTTGTGTTTGCTGTTTGGTGTTTGGAGTTTGCCCTTTGGTGTTTGCTATTTGGTGTTTGGTGTTTGCTGTTTGGTGTTTGGTGTTTGGTGTTTGGTGCTTGGTGCTTTGTTTTTGCTCTTTGGTGCTTTGTGCTTGGTCTTTGGTGTTTGGTGCTTGGTGCTTGGTGTTTGGTGCTTTGTGCCTGGTGTTTGGTGTTTGGTGTTTGGTCCTTGGTGCTTGGTGCTTGGTCTCTGGTGCTTGGTGCTTGGTGTTTGGTGTTTGGTGCTTGGTGCTTGGTGTTTGGTGTTTGGTGTTTGGTGCTTGGTGCTTGGTACTTGGTGTTTTGTGTTTGGTGCTTGGTGCTTGGTGCTTGGTGCTTGGTGTTTGGTGCTTGGTGTTTGGTGTTTAGTGCTTGGTGCTTGGTATTTGGTGTTTGGTGCTTGGTTCTTGGTGTTTGGTGTTTGGTGCTTGGTGCTTGGTGTTTGGTGTTTGGTGTTTGGTGCTCGGTGCTTGGTGCTTGGTGTTTCGTGCTTAGTGCTTGGTGTTTGGTCTTTGGTGCTTGGTGCTTGGTGTTTGGTGCTTGGTGCTTGGTGTTTGGTGTTTGGCGTATGGTGTTTGGTGCTTGGTGCTTGGTGTTTGGTGTTTGCTGTTTGGTGTTTGCTGTTTGGTGTTTGCTGTTTGGTGTTTGCTGTTTGGTGCTTGGTGCTTGGTGTTTCGTGCATGGTGCTTGGTGCTTGGTGCTTGGTGTTTGGTGCTTGGTGCTTGGTGTTTGGTGCTTGGGGCTTGGTGCTTGGTGTTTGGTGCTTGGTGTTTGGTGTTTGTTGCTTGGTGCTTGGTGCTTGGTGTTTTGTGCTTGGAGCCTGGTGTTTGGTGTTTGGTGCTTGGTGCTTGGTGTTTGGTGTTTGGTGCTTGGTGCTTGGTGTTTGGTGTTTGGTACTTGGTGCTTGGTGTTTGGTGTTTGGTACTTGGTGCTTGGTGTTTGGTGCTTGGTGCTTGGTGCTTGGTGTTTGGTGCTTGGTGCTGGGTGTTTGGTGTTTGGTGCTTGGCGCTTGGTGTTTGGTGTTCGGTGCCTGGCGTTTGCTGTTTGGCGTTTGGGGTTTGGCATTTGCTGTTTGGCGTATGGGGTTTGGCGTTTGCTTATTGGCGTTTGCTGTTTGGTGTTTGGTGTTTGGTGTTTGCTGTTTGGTGTTTGCTGTTTGGTGTTTGCTGTTTGGTGTTTGGTGTTTGGTGTTTGCTGGTTGGTGTTTGGTGTTTGGTGTTTGCTGTTTGGTGTTTGCTGTTTGGTGCTTGGTGCTTGGTGTTTGGTGCATGGTGCTTGGTGCTTCGTGCTTGGTGTTTGGTGCTTGGTGCTTGGTGTTTGGTGCTTGGGGCTTGGTGCTTGGTGTTTGGTGTTTGGTGTTTGGTGCTTGGTGCTTGGTGTTTGGTGTTTGGTGCTTGGTGTTTGCTGTTTGGTGCTTGGTGCTTGGTGTTTGGTGCTTGGTGCTTGGTGCTTGGTGCTTGGTGCTTGGTGTTTGGTGCTTGGTGCTTGGTGCTTGGTGCTTGGTGTTTGGTGTTTAGTGCTTGGTGCTTGGTGTTTGGTGTTTGGTGCTTGGTGCTTGGTGTCTGGTGCTTGGCGCTTGGTGCTTGGTGTTTGGTGATTGGTGCTTGGTGTTTGGTGTTTGGTGTTTGGTGCTTGGCGTTTGCTGTTTGGCGTTTGGGGTTTGGCATTTGCTGTTTGGCGTATGGGGTTTGGTGTTTGCTTTTTGGCGTTTGCTGTTTGGTGTATGGTGTTTGGTGCTTGGTGCTTGGTGCTTGGTGCTTGGTGTTTGGTGTTTGGTGCTTGGTGCTTGGTGTTTGGTGTTTGGTGCTTGGTGCTTGGTGTTTGGTGCTTGGGGCTTGGTGATTGGTGTTTGGTGCTTGGTGCTTGGTGCTTGGTGCTTGGTGCTTGGTGTTCGGTGCTTGGTGCTTGGTGCTAGGTGTTTGGTGTTTGGTGTTTGGCGCTTGGTGCCTGGTGTTTGGTGATTGGTGCTTGGTGTTTGGTGTTTGGTGCTTGGTGCTTGGTGCTTGGTGTTTGGTGTTTGGTGCTTGGAGCTTGGTGTTTGGTGTTTGGTGCTTGGTGCTTTGTTCTGGGTGCTTGGTGCTTGGTGTTTGGTGTTTGGTGCTGGGTGCTTGGTGTTTGGTGCTTGGGGCTTGGTGATTGGTGTTTGGTGCTTGGTGCTTGGTGCTTGGTGCTTGGTGTTTGGTGCTTGGTGTTTGGTGATTGGTGCTTGGTGATAGGTGTTTGGTGTTTGGTGTTTGGCGCTTGGTGTTTGGTGTTTGGTGATTGGTGCTTGGTGTTTGGTGTCTGGTGCTTGGTGCTTGGTGTTTGGTGTTTGGTGCTTGGCGCTTGGTGTTTGGTGTTTGGTGCTTGGCGTTTGCCGTTTGGCATTTGGGGTTTGGCATTTGCTGTTTAGCGTATGGGGTTTGGCGTTTGCTTTTTTGCGTTTGCTGTTTGGTGTTTGGTGCTTGGTGTTTGGTGTTTGGTACTTGGTGCTTGGTGTTTGGTGTTTGGTGCTTGGTGCTTGGTGTTTGGTGTTTGGTGCTTGGCGCTTGGTGTTTGGTGTTTTGTGCTTGGCGTTTGCTGTTTGGCGTTTGGGTTTGGCATTTGCTGTTTGGCGTTTGGAGTTTGGCGTTTGCTTTTTGGCGTTTGCTGTTTGGTGTTTGCTGTTTGGTGTTTGCTGTTTGGTGTTTGCTGTTTGGTGTTTGCTGTTTGGTGTTTGCTGTTTGGTGCTTGGTGCTTGGTGTTTGGTGCATGGTGCTTGGTGCTTGGTGCTTGGTGTTTCGTGCTTGGTGCTTGGTGTTTCGTGCTTGGGGCTTGGTGCTTGGTGTTTGGTGCTTGGTGTTTGGTGTTTGTTGCTTGGTGCTTGGTGTTTGGTGTTTGGTGCTTGGTGTTTGCTGTTTGGTGCTTGGTGCTTGGTGTTTGGTGCTTGGTGCTTGGTGCTTGGTGCTTGGTGCTTGGTGCTTGGTGTTTGGTGCTTGGTGGTTGGTGCTTGGTGTTTGGTGCTTGGTGCTTGGTGTTTGGTGTTTGGCGCTTGGTGCTTGGTGTTTGGTGCTTGGTGCTTGGTGTTTGGTGTTTGGTGCTTGGTGTTTGGTGCTTGGAGCTTGGTGCTTGGTTTTTGGTGCTTGGTGCTTGGTGCTTGGTGCTTGGTGTCTTGTGCTTGGTGCTTGGTGTTTGGTGTTTGGTGTTTGGTGTTTGGTGCTTGGTACTTGTTGTTTTGTGTTTGGTGTTTGGTGCTTGGTGGTTGGTGTTTGGTGCTTGGTGCTTGATACTTGCTGCTTGGTGCTTGGTGTTTGGTGTTTGGTGCTTGGTGCTTGGTGTTTGGTGATTGGTGCTTGGTACTTGGTGTTTGGTGCTCGGTGCTTGGTGCTTGGTGTTTCGTGCTTGGTGCTTGGTGTTTGGTCTTTGGCGCTTGGTGCTTGGTGTTTGGTGCTTGGTACTTGGTGTTTGGTGTTTGGCGTTTGGTGTTTGGTGCTTGGTGCTTGGTGCTTGGTTTTTGGAGTTTGGTGCTTGGTGCTTGGTGTTTGGTGTTTGGTGATTGGTGCTTGGTGTTTGGTGCTTGGGATTTGGTGCTTGGTGCTTGGTGTTTGGTGTTTGGAGTTTTGTACTTGGTGCTTGGTGTTTGGTGTTTGGTGCTTGGTGCTTGGTGTTTGGTGTTTAGTGCTTGGTGCTTGGTTCTTGGTGTTTGGTGCTCGGTGCTTGGTGCTTGGTGTTTGGTGCTTGGTCCTTGGTGCATGGTGCTTGGTGTTTGGTGTTTGGTGCTTGGTGCTTGGTGTTTGGTGCTTCGGGCTTGGTGATTGGTGTTTGGTGCTTGGCGCTTGGTGTTTGGTGTTTGGTGCCTGGCGTTTGCTGTTTGGCGTTTGGAGTTTGGCATTTGCTGTTTGGCATATGGGGTTTGGCGTTTGCTCTTTGGCGTTTGCTGTTTGGTGTTTGGTGCTTGGTGTTTGGTGTTTGGTGCTTGGTGCTTGGTGTTTGGTGTTTAGTGCTTGGTGCTTGGTTCTTGGTGTTTGGTGCTCGGTGCTTGGTGCTTGGTGTTTGGTGCTTCGTGCTTGGTTCTGGGTGCTTGGTGCTTGGTGTTTGGTGTTTGGTGCTTGGTGCTTGGTGTTTGGTGCTTGGGGCTTGGTGATTGGTGTTTGGTACTTGGTGTTTGGTGCTTGGTGCTTGGTGCTAGGTGTTTGGTGTTTGGTGCTTGGCGCTTGGTGCTTGGTGTTTGGTGATTGGTGCTTGGGGTTTGGTGTTTGGTGCTTGGTGCTTGGTGTTTGGTGTTTGGTGCTTGGCGCTTGGTGTTTGGTGTTCGGTGCTTGGCGTTTGCTGTTTGGCGTTTGGGGTTTGGCATTTGCTGTTTGGCGTATGGGGTTTGGCGTTTGCTTTTTGGCGTTTGCTGTTTGGTGTTTGGTGCTTGGTGTTTGGTGTTTGGTACTTGGTGCTTGGTGTTTGGTGTTTGGTGCTTGGTGCTTGGTGTTTGGTGTTTGGTGCTTGGCGCTTGGTGTTTGGCGTTTGGCGCTTGGCGTTTGCTGTTTGGCGTTTGGGGTTTGGCATTTACTGTTTGCCGTTTGGGATTTGGCGTTTGCTTTTTGGCATTTGCTGTTTGGTGTTTGGTGTTTGGTGTTTGGTGTTTGGTGCTTGGTGTTTGGTGTTTGGTGTTTAGAGCTTGGTGCTTGGTTCTTGGTGTTTGGTGCTCGGTGCTTGGTGCTTGGTGTTTGGTGCTTGGTGCTTGGTTCTGGGTGCTTGGTGCTTGGTGTTTGGTGTTTGGTGCTTGGCGCTTGTTGTTTGGTGCTTGGGGCTTGGTGATTGGTGTTTGGTACTTGGTGTTTGGTGCTTGGTGCTTGGTGCTAGGTGTTTGGTGTTTGGTGCTTGGCGCTTGGTGCTTGGTGTTTGGTGATTGGTGCTTGGTGTTTGGTGTTTGGTGCTTGGTGCTTGGTGTTTGGTGCTTGGCGTTTGCTGTTTGGCGTTTGGGGTTTGGCATTTGCTGTTTGGCGTATGGGGTTTGGCGTTTGCTTTTTGGCGTTTGCTGTTTGGTGTTTGGTGCTTGGTGTTTGGTGTTTGGTACTTGGTGCTTGGTGTTTGGTGTTTGGTGCTTGCTGCTTGGTGCTTGGTGTTTGGTGTTTGGTGCTTGACACTTGGTGTTTGGCGTTTGGCGCTTGGCGTTTGCTGTTTGGCGTTTGGGGTTTGGCATTTGCTGTTTGGCGTTTGGGGTTTGGCGTTTGCTTTTTGGCATTTGCTGTTTGGTCTTTGGTGTTTGGTGTTTGCTGTTTGGTGTTTGCTGTTTGGTGTTTGGTGTTTGGTGTTTGGTGTTTGGTGTTTGCTGGTTGGTGTTTGGTGTTTGGTGTTTGCTGTTTGGTGTTTGCTGTTTGGTGCTTGGTGCTTGGTGTTTGGTGCATGGAGCTTGGTGCTTCGTGCTTGGTGTTTGGTGCTTGGTGCTTGGTGTTTGGTGCTTGGGGCTTGCTGCTTGGTGTTTGGTGTTTGGTGTTTGGTGCTTGGTGCTTGGTGTTTGGTGTTTGGTGCTTGGTGTTTGCTGTTTGGTGCTTGGTGCTTGGTGTTTGGTGCTTGGTGCTTGGTGCTTGCTGCTTGGTGCTTGGTGTTTGGTGCTTGGTGCTTGGTGCTTGGTGCTTGGTGCTTGGTGTTTGGTGTTTAGTGCTTGGTGCTTGGTGTTTGGTGTTTGGTGCTTGGTGCTTGGTGTCTGGTGCTTGGTGCTTGGTGCTTGCTGTTTGGTGCTTGGTGTTTGGTGCTTGGTGTTTGGTGTTTGGTGCTTGGTGCTTGGTGTTTGGTGCTTGGTGCTTGGTGCTTGGTGTTTGGTGCTTGGTGCTTGGTGCTTGGTGTTTGGTGTTTAGTGCTTGGTGCTTGGTGTTTGGTGTTTGGTGCTTGGTGCTTGGTGCTTGGTGTTTGGTGTTTGGTGCTTGGTGATTCGTGATTGGTGTTTGATGTTTGGTGTTTGGTGTTTTGTGATTCGTGATTGGTGTTTGATGTTTGGTGTTTGGTGTTGGGTGTTTGGTGCTTGGGGCTTCGTGTTTGCTCTTTGGTGCTTGGTGATTGGTGTTTGGTGTTGGGTGCTTGGTGCTTGGTGTTTGGTGCTTGGTGCTTGGTGCTTGGTGCTTGGTGCTTGGTGCTTTGTGTTTATTGCTTGGTGCTTGGTGCTTGGCGATGGGTGCTTCGTGCTTGGTGTTTGATGTGTGGTGCTTGGTGTTTGGTGTTTGGTATTTGATGCTTGGTGCTTCGTGCTTGGTGTTTGGTGTTTGGTGCTTGGTGCTTGGTGTTTGGTGCTTGGGATTTGGTGCTTGGTGCTTGGTGTTTGGTGTTTGGTGTTTGGTACTTGGTGCTTGGTGTTTGGTGTTTGGTGCTTGGTGCTTGGTGTTTGGTGTTTAGTGATTAGTGCTTTGTTCTTGGTGTTTGGTGCTTGGTGCTTGGTGATTGGTGTTTGGTGCTTGGTGCTTGGTATTTGGTGCTTGGTCTTTGGTGCTTGGTGTTTGGTCCTTGGTGCTTGGTGCTTGGTGTTTGGTGCTTGGTGCTTGGCGTTTGGTGCATGGTGCTTGGTGCTTGCTGTTTGGTGCTTGGTGCTTGGTGCTTGGTGTTTGGTGTTTAGTGCTTGGTGCTTGCTGATTGGTGCTTGGTGCTTGGTGTTTGGTGTTTGGTGTTTGCTGTTTGCTGTCTGGTGTTTGCTGTTTGGTGTTTGCTGTTTGGTGTTTGCTGTTTGGTGTTTGCTATTTGGTGTTTGGTGTTTGGTGTTTGCTGTTTGGTGTTTGCTGCTTGGTGTTTGCTGTTTGCTGTTTGTTTGGTGTTTGCTGTTTGGTGTTTGCTGTTTGGTGTTTGCTGTTTGGTGTTTGGTGTTTGGTGTTTGCTGTTTGGTGTTTGGTTTTTACTGTTTGGTGTTTGGTGTTTGCTGTTTGGTGTTTGGTGCTTGGTGTTTGGTGTTTGGTGATTGGTGCTTGGTGTTTCGTGCTTGGTGCTTGGTGCTTGGTGTTTGGCGCTTGGTGCTTGGTGTTTGGTGTTTGGTGCTTGGTGTTTGGTGCTTGGTGCTTGGTGTTTTGTGCTTGGTGCTTCGTGCTTGGTGTTTGGTGTTTGGTGCTTGGTGTTTGGTGTTTGCTGTTTGGTGTTTGCTGTTTGGTGTTCGCTGTTTGTTGTTTGGTGTTTGCTGTTTGGTGTTTGGTGTTTGCGGTTTGGTGTTTGCTATTTGGTGTTTGTGTTTGGCGTTTGATGTTTGGCGTTTGTTGTTTGTTGTTTGCTATTTGGTGTTTGATGTTTGGTGTTTGGTGTTTGGTGTTTGCTGTTTGATGTTTGGTGATTGGTGTTTGATGTTTGGTGTTTGGTGCTTGGTGCTTGGTGCTTGGTGCTTAGTGTTTTATGTTTAGCGCTTGGTGCTTGGTGTTTTGTGCTTGGTGCTTGGTGCTTGGTGTTTGGAGTTTGGTGCTTGGTGTTTGGTGTTTGGTGTTTGCTGTTTGCTGTTTGCTGTTTGGTGTTTGCTGTTTGGAGTTCGCTGTTTGGTGTTTGGTGTTTGCTGTTTGGTGTTTGGTGTTTGCGGTTTGGTGTTTGCTATTTGGCGTTTGGTGTTTGGCGTTTGATGTTTAGCGTTTGTTGTTTGTTGTTTGCTGTTTGGTGTTTGATGTTTGGTGTTTGGTGTTTGTTGTTTGCTGTTTGATGTTTGGTGATTGCTGTTTGATGTTTGGTGTTTGGTGCTTGGTGCTTGGTGTTTTGTGCTTGGTGTTTGGTGCTTGGTGCTTGGTGTTGGTGTTTGGTGCTTGGTGCTTGGTGCTTGGTGTTTGGTGTTTGCTGTTTGCTGTTTGCTGTTTGCTGTTCGTTGTTTGCTGTTTGGTGTTTTGTGTTTGCTGTTTGGTGTTTGGAGTTTGCCCTTTGGTGTTTGCTATTTGGTGTTTGGTGTTTGCTGTTTGGTGTTTGGTGTTTGGTGTTTGGTGCTTGGTGCTTTGTTTTTGCTCTTTGGTGCTTTGTGCTTGGTCTTTGGTGTTTGGTGCTTGGTGCTTGGTGTTTGGTGCTTTGTGCCTGGTGTTTGGTGTTTGGTGTTTGGTCCTTGGTGCTTGGTGCTTGGTCTCTGGTGCTTGGTGCTTGGTGTTTGGTGTTTGGTGCTTGGTGCTTGGTGTTTGGTGTTTGGTGTTTGGTGCTTGGTGCTTGGTACTTGGTGTTTTGTGTTTGGTGCTTGGTGCTTGGTGCTTGGTGCTTGGTGTTTGGTGCTTGGTGTTTGGTGTTTAGTGCTTGGTGCTTGGTATTTGGTGTTTGGTGCTTGGTTCTTGGTGTTTGGTGTTTGGTGCTTGGTGCTTGGTGTTTGGTGTTTGGTGTTTGGTGCTCGGTGCTTGGTGCTTGGTGTTTCGTGCTTAGTGCTTGGTGTTTGGTCTTTGGTGCTTGGTGCTTGGTGTTTGGTGTTTGGCGTATGGTGTTTGGTGCTTGGTGCTTGGTGTTTGGTGTTTGCTGTTTGGTGTTTGCTGTTTGGTGTTTGCTGTTTGGTGTTTGCTGTTTGGTGCTTGGTGCTTGGTGTTTCGTGCATGGTGCTTGGTGCTTGGTGCTTGGTGTTTGGTGCTTGGTGCTTGGTGTTTGGTGCTTGGGGCTTGGTGCTTGGTGTTTGGTGCTTGGTGTTTGGTGTTTGTTGCTTGGTGCTTGGTGCTTGGTGTTTTGTGCTTGGAGCCTGGTGTTTGGTGTTTGGTGCTTGGTGCTTGGTGTTTGGTGTTTGGTGCTTGGTGCTTGGTGTTTGGTGTTTGGTACTTGGTGCTTGGTGTTTGGTGTTTGGTACTTGGTGCTTGGTGTTTGGTGCTTGGTGCTTGGTGCTTGGTGTTTGGTGCTTGGTGCTGGGTGTTTGGTGTTTGGTGATTGGTGCTTGGTGTTTGGTGCTTGGGGTTTGGTGCTTGGTGCTTGGTGATTGGTGTTTGGTGCTTGGTGCTTGGTGTATGGTGTTTGGTGCTTGGAGCTTGGTGTTTGGTGTTTGGTGCTTGGCGCTTGGTGTTTGGTGCTTGGTGCTTGGTGTTGTTGTTTGGTGCTTGGTGCTTGGTGTTTGGTGCTTGGTGCTTGTTTGCTGTTTGCTGTTTGGTGTTTGCTGTTTGGTGTTTGCTGTTTGGTGTTTGGTGTTTGGTGTTTGGTGTTTGCTGTTTGGTTCTGGGTGCTTGGTGCTTGGTGTTTGGTGTTTGGTGCTTGGTGCTTGGTGTTTGGTGCTTGGGGCTTGGTGATTGGTGTTTGGTGCTTGGTGCTTGGTGCTTGGTGCTTGGTGCTTGGTGTTTGGTGCTTGGTGTTCGGTGCTTGGTGCTTGGTGCTAGGTGTTTGGTGTTTGGTGTTTGGCGCTTGGGGCTTGGTGTTTGGTGATTGGTGCTTGGTGTTTGGTGTTTGGTGCTTGGTGCTTGGTGTTTGGTGTTTGGTGATTGGTGCTTGGTGCTTGGTGTTTGGTGTTTGGTGCTTGGAGCTTGGTGTTTGGTGTTTGGTTCTTGGTGCTTTGTTCTGGGTGCTTGGTGCTTGGTGTTTGGTGTTTGGTGCTGGGTGCTTGGTGTTTGATGCTTGGGGCTTGGTGATTGGTGTTTGGTGCTTGGTGCTTGGTGCTTGGTGCTTGGTGCTTGGTGTTTGGTGCTTGGTGTTTGGTGCTTGGTGCTTGGTGCTAGGTGTTTGGTGTTTGGTGTTTGGCGCTTGGTGTTTGGTGTTTGGTGATTTGTGCTTGGTGTTTGGTGTTTGGTGCTTGGTGCTTGGTGTTTGGTGTTTGGTGCTTGGCGCTTGGTGTTTGGTGTTTGGTGTTTAGTGCTTGGTGCTTGGTTCTTGGTGTTTGGTGCTCGGTGCTTGGTGCTTGGTGTTTGGTGCTTGGTGCTTGGTTCTGGGTGCTTGGTGCTTGGTGTTTGGTGTTTGGTGCTTGGTGCTTGGTGTTTGGTGCTTGGGGCTTGGTGATTGGTGTTTGGTACTTGGTGTTTGGTGCTTGGTGCTTGGTGCTAGGTGTTTGGTGTTTGGTGCTTGGCGCTTGGTGCTTGGTGTTTGGTGATTGGTGCTTGGTGTTTGGTGTTTGGTGCTTGGTGCTTGGTGTTTGGTGTTTGGTGCTTGGCGCTTGGTGTTTGGTGTTCGGTGCTTGGCGTTTGCTGTTTGGCGTTTGGGGTTTGGCATTTGCTGTTTGGCGTATGGGTTTTGGCGTTTGCTTTTTGGCGTTTGCTGTTTGGTGTTTGGTGCTTGGTGTTTGGTGTTTGGTACTTGGTGCTTGGTGTTTGGTGTTTGGTGCTTGGTGCTTGGTGTTTGGTGTTTGGTGCTTGGCGCTTGGTGTTTGGCGTTTGGGGTTTGGGGTTTGGCGTTTGCTTTTTGGCATTTGCTGTTTGGTGTTTGGTGTTTGGTGTTTGGTGTTTGGTGTTTGGTGCTTGGTGCTTGGTGTTTGGTGTTTAGAGCTTGGTGCTTGGTTCTTGGTGTTTGGTGCTCGGTGCTTGGTGCTTGGTGTTTGGTGCTTGGTGCTTGGTTCTGGGTGCTTGGTGCTTGGTGTTTGGTGTTTGGTGCTTGGCGCTTGGTGTTTTGTGCTTGGGGCTTGGTGATTGGTGTTTGGTACTTGGTGTTTGGTGCTTGGTGCTTGGTGCTAGGTGTTTGGTGTTTGGTGCTTGGCGCTTGGTGCTTGGTGTTTGGTGATTGGTGCTTGGTGTTTGGTGTTTGGTGCTTGGTGCTTGGTGTTTGGTGTTTGGTGCTTGGCGCTTGGTGTTTGGTGTTTGGTGCTTGGCGTTTGCTGTTTGGCGTTTGGGGTTTGGCATTTGCTGTTTGGCGTATGGGGTTTGGCGTTTGCTTTTTGGCGTTTGCTGTTTGGTGTTTGGTGCTTGGTGTTTGGTGTTTGGTACTTGGTGCTTGGTGTTTGGTGTTTGGTGCTTGGTGCTTGGTGCTTGGTGTTTGGTGTTTGGTGCTTGGCACTTGGTGTTTGGCGTTTGGCGCTTGGCGTTTGCTGTTTGGCGTTTGGGGTTTGGCATTTGCTGTTTGGCGTTTGGGGTTTGGCGTTTGCTTTTTGGCATTTGCTGTTTGGTGTTTGGTGTTTGGTGTTTGCTGTTTGGTGTTTGCTGTTTGGTGTTTGCTGTTTGGTGTTTGGTGTTTGCTGTTTGGTGTTTGCTGTTTGGTGCTTGGTGCTTGGTGTTTGGTGCATGGTGCTTGGTGCTTCGTGCTTGGTGTTTGGTGCTTGGTGCTTGGTGTTTGGTGCTTGGGGCTTGGTGCTTGGTGTTTGGTGTTTGGTGCTTGGTGTTTGGTGCTTGGTGCTTGGTGCTTGGTGCTTGGTGCTTGGTGTTTGGTGCTTGGTGTTTGGTGTTTAGTGCTTGGTGCTTGGTGTTTGGTGTTTGGTGCTTGGTGCTTGGTGCTTGGTGTTTGGTGTTTGGTGCTTGGTGATTCGTGATTGGTGTTTGATGTTTGGTGTTTGGTGTTTTGTGATTCGTGATTGGTGTTTGATGTTTGGTGTTTGGTGTTGGGTGTTTGGTGCTTGGGGCTTCGTGTTTGCTCTTTGGTGCTTGGTGATTGGTGTTTGGTGTTGGGTGCTTGGTGCTTGGTGTTTGGTGCTTGGTGCTTGGTGCTTGGTGCTTGGTGCTTGGTGCTTTGTGTTTATTGCTTGGTGCTTGGTGCTTGGCGATTGGTGCTTCGTGCTTGGTGTTTGATGTGTGGTGCTTGGTGTTTGGTGTTTGGTATTTGATGCTTGGTGCTTCGTGCTTGGTGTTTGGTGTTTGGTGCTTGGTGCTTGGTGTTTGGTGCTTGGGATTTGGTGCTTGGTGCTTGGTGTTTGGTGTTTGGTGTTTGGTACTTGGTGCTTGGTGTTTGGTGTTTGGTGCTTGGTGCTTGGTGTTTGGTGTTTAGTGATTGGTGCTTGGTTCTTGGTGTTTGGTGCTTGGTGCTTGGTGATTGGTGTTTGGTGCTTGGTGCTTGGTATTTGGTGCTTGGTCTTTGGTGCTTGGTGTTTGGTGCTTGGTGCTTGGTGCTTGGTGTTTGGTGCTTGGTGCTTGGCGTTTGGTGCATGGTGCTTGGTGCTTGCTGTTTGGTGCTTGGTGCTTGGTGCTTGGTGTTTGGTGTTTAGTGCTTGGTGCTTGGTGATTGGTGCTTGTTGCTTGGTGCTTGGTGTTTGGTGCTTGGTGCTTGGTGTTTGGTGCTTGGTGTTTGCTGTTTGCTGTCTGGTGTTTGCTGTTTGGTGTTTGCTGTTTGGTGTTTGCTGTTTGGTGTTTGCTATTTGGTGTTTGGTGTTTGGCGTTTGCTGTTTGGCATTTGCTGTTTGGTGTTTGGTGTTTGGTGTTTGGTGTTTGGTGTTTGGTGCTTGGTGCTTGGTGTTTGGTGTTTAGAGCTTGGTGCTTGGTTCTTGGTGTTTGGTGCTCGGTGCTTGGTGCTTGGTGTTTGGTGCTTGGTGCTTGGTTCTGGGTGCTTGGTGCTTGGTGTTTGGTGTTTGGTGCTTGGCGCTTGGTGTTTGGTGCTTGGGGCTTGGTGATTGGTGTTTGGTACTTGGTGTTTGGTGCTTGGTGCTTGGTGCTAGGTGTTTGGTGTTTGGTGCTTGGCGCTTGGTGCTTGGTGTTTGGTGATTGGTGCTTGGTGTTTGGTGTTTGGTGCTTGGCGCTTGGTGTTTGGTGTTTGGTGCTTGGCGTTTGCTGTTTGGCGTTTGGGGTTTGGCATTTGCTGTTTGGCGTATGGGGTTTGGCGTTTGCTTTTTGGCGTTTGCTGTTTGGTGTTTGGTGCTTGGTGTTTGGTGTTTGGTACTTGGTGCTTGGTGTTTGGTGTTTGGTGCTTGGTGCTTGGTGCTTGGTGTTTGGTGTTTGGTGCTTGGCACTTGGTGTTTGGCGTTTGGCGCTTGGCGTTTGCTGTTTGACGTTTGGGGTTTGGCATTTGCTGTTTGGCGTTTGGGGTTTGGCGTTTGCTTTTTGGCATTTGCTGTTTGGTGTTTGGTGTTTGGTGTTTGCTGTTTGGTGTTTGCTGTTTGGTGTATGCTGTTTGGTGTTTGGTGTTTGGTGTTTGCTTGTTGGTGTTTGGTGTTTGGTGTTTGCTGTTTGGTGTTTGCTGTTTGGTGCTTGGTGCTTGGTGTTTGGTGCATGGTGCTTGGTGCTTCGTGCTTGGTGTTTGGTGCTTGGTGCTTGGTGTTTGGTGCTTGGGGCTTGGTGCTTGGTGTTTGGTGTTTGGTGTTTGGTGCTTGGTGCTTGGTGTTTGGTGTTTGGTGCTTGGTGTTTGGTGTTTGGTGCTTGGTGCTTGGTGTTTGGTGCTTGGTGCTTGGTGCTTGGTGCTTGGTGCTTGGTGTTTGGTGCTTGGTGTTTGGTGTTTAGTGCTTGGTGCTTGGTGTTTGGTGTTTGGTGCTTGGTGCTTGGTGCTTGGTGTTTGGTGTTTGGTGCTTGGTGATTCGTGATTGGTGTTTGATGTTTGGTGTTTGGTGTTTTGTGATTCGTGATTGGTGTTTGATGTTTGGTGTTTGGTGTTGGGTGTTTGGTGCTTGGGGCTTCGTGTTTGCTCTTTGGTGCTTGGTGATTGGTGTTTGGTGTTGGGTGCTTGGTGCTTGGTGTTTGGTGCTTGGTGCTTGGTGCTTGGTGCTTGGTGCTTGGTGCTTTGTGTTTATTGCTTGGTGCTTGGTGCTTGGCGATTGGTGCTTCGTGCTTGGTGTTTGATGTGTGGTGCTTGGTGTTTGGTGTTTGGTATTTGATGCTTGGTGCTTCGTGCTTGGTGTTTGGTGTTTGGTGCTTGGTGCTTGGTGTTTGGTGCTTGGGATTTGGTGCTTGGTGCTTGGTGCTTGGTGATTGGTGTTTGGTGCTTGGTGCTTGGTATTTGGTGCTTGGTCTTTGGGGCTTGGTGTTTGGTGCCTGGTGCTTGGTGCTTGGTGTTTGGTGCTTGGTGCTTGGCGTTTGGTGCATGGTGCTTGGTGCTTGCTGTTTGGTGCTTGGTGCTTGGTGCTTGGTGTTTGGTGTTTAGTGCTTGGTGCTTGGTGATTGGTGCTTGTTGCTTGGTGCTTGGTGTTTGGTGCTTGGTGCTTGGTGTTTGGTGTTTGGTGTTTGCTGTTTGCTGTCTGGTGTTTGCTGTTTGGTGTTTGCTGTTTGGTGTTTGCTGTTTGGTGTTTGCTATTTGGTGTTTGGTGTTTGGTGTTTGCTGTTTGGTGTTTGCTGCTTGGTGTTTCCTGTTTGCTGTTTGTTTGGTGTTTGCTGTTTGGTGTTTGGTGTTTGGTGTTTGCTGTTTGGTGTTTGGTGTTTGGTGTTTGCTGTTTGGTGTTTGGTGTTTACTGTTTGGTGTTTGGTGTTTGGTGTTTGGTGATTGGTGTTTGCTGTTTGGTGTTTGGTGTTTGGTGATTGGTGTTTGCTGTTTGGTGTTTGGTGCTTGGTGTTTGGTGTTTGGTGATTGGTGCTTGGTGTTTCGTGCTTGGTGCTTGGTGCTTGGTGTTTGGCGCTTGGTGCTTGGTGTTTGGTGTTTGGTGCTTGGTGTTTGGTGCTTGGTGCTTGGTGTTTTGTGCTTGGTGCTTCGTGCTTGGTGTTTGGTGTTTGGTGCTTGGTGTTTGGTGTTTGCTGTTTGGTGTTTGCTGTTTGGTGTTCGCTGTTTGGTGTTTGGTGTTTGCTGTTTGGTGTTTGGTGTTTGCGGTTTGGTGTTTGCTATTTGGTGTTTGTGTTTGGCGTTTGATGTTTGGCGTTTGTTGTTTGTTGTTTGCTATTTGGTGTTTGATGTTTGGTGTTTGGTGTTTGGTGTTTGCTGTTTGATGTTTGGTGATTGGTGTTTGATGTTTGGTGTTTGGTGCTTGGTGCTTGGTGCTTGGTGCTTAGTGTTTTATGTTTAGCGCTTGGTGCTTGGTGTTTTGTGCTTGGTGCTTGGTGCTTGGTGTTTGGAGTTTGGTGCTTGGTGTTTGGTGTTTGGTGTTTGCTGTTTGCTGTTTGCTGTTTGGTGTTTGCTGTTTGGCGTTTGCTGTTTGGCGTTTGGGGTTTGGCATTTACTGTTTGGCGTTTGGGATTTGGCGTTTGCTTTTTGGCATTTGCTGTTTGGTGTTTGGTGTTTGGTGTTTGGTGTTTGGTGCTTGGTGTTTGGTGTTTGGTGTTTAGAGCTTGGTGCTTGGTTCTTGGTGTTTGGTGCTCGGTGCTTGGTGCTTGGTGTTTGGTGCTTGGTGCTTGGTTCTGGGTGCTTGGTGCTTGGTGTTTGGTGTTTGGTGCTTGGCGCTTGTTGTTTGGTGCTTGGGGCTTGGTGATTGGTGTTTGGTACTTGGTGTTTGGTGCTTGGTGCTTGGTGCTAGGTGTTTGGTGTTTGGTGCTTGGCGCTTGGTGCTTGGTGTTTGGTGATTGGTGCTTGGTGTTTGGTGTTTGGTGCTTGGTGCTTGGTGTTTGGTGCTTGGCGTTTGCTGTTTGGCGTTTGGGGTTTGGCATTTGCTGTTTGGCGTATGGGGTTTGGCGTTTGCTTTTTGGCGTTTGCTGTTTGGTGTTTGGTGCTTGGTGTTTGGTGTTTGGTACTTGGTGCTTGGTGTTTGGTGTTTGGTGCTTGGTGCTTGGTGCTTGGTGTTTGGTGTTTGGTGCTTGACACTTGGTGTTTGGCGTTTGGCGCTTGGCGTTTGCTGTTTGGCGTTTGGGGTTTGGCATTTGCTGTTTGGCGTTTGGGGTTTGGCGTTTGCTTTTTGGCATTTGCTGTTTGGTCTTTGGTGTTTGGTGTTTGCTGTTTGGTGTTTGCTGTTTGGTGTTTGGTGTTTGGTGTTTGGTGTTTGGTGTTTGCTGGTTGGTGTTTGGTGTTTGGTGTTTGCTGTTTGGTGTTTGCTGTTTGGTGCTTGGTGCTTGGTGTTTGGTGCATGGAGCTTGGTGCTTCGTGCTTGGTGTTTGGTGCTTGGTGCTTGGTGTTTGGTGCTTGGGGCTTGCTGCTTGGTGTTTGGTGTTTGGTGTTTGGTGCTTGGTGCTTGGTGTTTGGTGTTTGGTGCTTGGTGTTTGCTGTTTGGTGCTTGGTGCTTGGTGTTTGGTGCTTGGTGCTTGGTGCTTGCTGCTTGGTGCTTGGTGTTTGGTGCTTGGTGCTTGGTGCTTGGTGCTTGGTGCTTGGTGTTTGGTGTTTAGTGCTTGGTGCTTGGTGTTTGGTGTTTGGTGCTTGGTGCTTGGTGTCTGGTGCTTGGTGCTTGGTGCTTGCTGTTTGGTGCTTGGTGTTTGGTGCTTGGTGTTTGGTGTTTGGTGCTTGGTGCTTGGTGTTTGGTGCTTGGTGCTTGGTGCTTGGTGTTTGGTGCTTGGTGCTTGGTGCTTGGTGTTTGGTGTTTAGTGCTTGGTGCTTGGTGTTTGGTGTTTGGTGCTTGGTGCTTGGTGCTTGGTGTTTGGTGTTTGGTGCTTGGTGATTCGTGATTGGTGTTTGATGTTTGGTGTTTGGTGTTTTGTGATTCGTGATTGGTGTTTGATGTTTGGTGTTTGGTGTTGGGTGTTTGGTGCTTGGGGCTTCGTGTTTGCTCTTTGGTGCTTGGTGATTGGTGTTTGGTGTTGGGTGCTTGGTGCTTGGTGTTTGGTGCTTGGTGCTTGGTGCTTGGTGCTTGGTGCTTGGTGCTTTGTGTTTATTGCTTGGTGCTTGGTGCTTGGCGATGGGTGCTTCGTGCTTGGTGTTTGATGTGTGGTGCTTGGTGTTTGGTGTTTGGTATTTGATGCTTGGTGCTTCGTGCTTGGTGTTTGGTGTTTGGTGCTTGGTGCTTGGTGTTTGGTGCTTGGGATTTGGTGCTTGGTGCTTGGTGTTTGGTGTTTGGTGTTTGGTACTTGGTGCTTGGTGTTTGGTGTTTGGTGCTTGGTGCTTGGTGTTTGGTGTTTAGTGATTAGTGCTTTGTTCTTGGTGTTTGGTGCTTGGTGCTTGGTGATTGGTGTTTGGTGCTTGGTGCTTGGTATTTGGTGCTTGGTCTTTGGTGCTTGGTGTTTGGTCCTTGGTGCTTGGTGCTTGGTGTTTGGTGCTTGGTGCTTGGCGTTTGGTGCATGGTGCTTGGTGCTTGCTGTTTGGTGCTTGGTGCTTGGTGCTTGGTGTTTGGTGTTTAGTGCTTGGTGCTTGCTGATTGGTGCTTGGTGCTTGGTGTTTGGTGTTTGGTGTTTGCTGTTTGCTGTCTGGTGTTTGCTGTTTGGTGTTTGCTGTTTGGTGTTTGCTGTTTGGTGTTTGCTATTTGGTGTTTGGTGTTTGGTGTTTGCTGTTTGGTGTTTGCTGCTTGGTGTTTGCTGTTTGCTGTTTGTTTGGTGTTTGCTGTTTGGTGTTTGCTGTTTGGTGTTTGCTGTTTGGTGTTTGGTGTTTGGTGTTTGCTGTTTGGTGTTTGGTTTTTACTGTTTGGTGTTTGGTGTTTGCTGTTTGCTGTTTGGTGCTTGGTGTTTGGTGTTTGGTGATTGGTGCTTGGTGTTTCGTGCTTGGTGCTTGGTGCTTGGTGTTTGGCGCTTGGTGCTTGGTGTTTGGTGTTTGGTGCTTGGTGTTTGGTGCTTGGTGCTTGGTGTTTTGTGCTTGGTGCTTCGTGCTTGGTGTTTGGTGTTTGGTGCTTGGTGTTTGGTGTTTGCTGTTTGGTGTTTGCTGTTTGGTGTTCGCTGTTTGGTGTTTGGTGTTTGCTGTTTGGTGTTTGGTGTTTGCGGTTTGGTGTTTGCTATTTGGTGTTTGTGTTTGGCGTTTGATGTTTGGCGTTTGTTGTTTGTTGTTTGCTATTTGGTGTTTGAGGTTTGGTGTTTGGTGTTTGGTGTTTGCTGTTTGATGTTTGGTGATTGGTGTTTGATGTTTGGTGTTTGGTGCTTGGTGCTTGGTGCTTGGTGCTTAGTGTTTTATGTTTAGCGCTTGGTGCTTGGTGTTTTGTGCTTGGTGCTTGGTGCTTGGTGTTTGGAGTTTGGTGCTTGGTGTTTGGTGTTTGGTGTTTGCTGTTTGCTGTTTGCTGTTTGGTGTTTGCTGTTTGGAGTTCGCTGTTTGGTGTTTGGTGTTTGCTGTTTGGTGTTTGGTGTTTGCGGTTTGGTGTTTGCTATTTGGCGTTTGGTGTTTGGCGTTTGATGTTTAGCGTTTGTTGTTTGTTGTTTGCTGTTTGGTGTTTGATGTTTGGTATTTGGTGTTTGTTGTTTGCTGTTTGATGTTTGGTGATTGCTGTTTGATGTTTGGTGTTTGGTGCTTGGTGCTTGGTGTTTTGTGCTTGGTGTTTGGTGCTTGGTGCTTGGTGTTGGTGTTTGGTGCTTGGTGCTTGGTGCTTGGTGTTTGGTGTTTGCTGTTTGCTGTTTGCTGTTTGCTGTTCGTTGTTTGCTGTTTGGTGTTTTGTGTTTGCTGTTTGGTGTTTGGAGTTTGCCCTTTGGTGTTTGCTATTTGGTGTTTGGTGTTTGCTGTTTGGTGTTTGGTGTTTGGTGTTTGGTGCTTGGTGCTTTGTTTTTGCTCTTTGGTGCTTTGTGCTTGGTCTTTGGTGTTTGGTGCTTGGTGCTTGGTGTTTGGTGCTTTGTGCCTGGTGTTTGGTGTTTGGTGTTTGGTCCTTGGTGCTTGGTGCTTGGTCTCTGGTGCTTGGTGCTTGGTGTTTGGTGTTTGGTGCTTGGTGCTTGGTGTTTGGTGTTTGGTGTTTGGTGCTTGGTGCTTGGTACTTGGTGTTTTGTGTTTGGTGCTTGGTGCTTGGTGCTTGGTGCTTGGTGTTTGGTGCTTGGTGTTTGGTGTTTAGTGCTTGGTGCTTGGTATTTGGTGTTTGGTGCTTGGTTCTTGGTGTTTGGTGTTTGGTGCTTGGTGCTTGGTGTTTGGTGTTTGGTGTTTGGTGCTCGGTGCTTGGTGCTTGGTGTTTCGTGCTTAGTGCTTGGTGTTTGGTCTTTGGTGCTTGGTGCTTGGTGTTTGGTGTTTGGCGTATGGTGTTTGGTGCTTGGTGCTTGGTGTTTGGTGTTTGCTGTTTGGTGTTTGCTGTTTGGTGTTTGCTGTTTGGTGTTTGCTGTTTGGTGCTTGGTGCTTGGTGTTTCGTGCATGGTGCTTGGTGCTTGGTGCTTGGTGTTTGGTGCTTGGTGCTTGGTGTTTGGTGCTTGGAGCTTGGTGCTTGGTGTTTGGTGCTTGGTGTTTGGTGTTTGTTGCTTGGTGCTTGGTGCTTGGTGTTTTGTGCTTGGAGCCTGGTGTTTGGTGTTTGGTGCTTGGTGCTTGGTGTTTGGTGTTTGGTGCTTGGTGCTTGGTGCTTGGTGCTTGGTGCTTGGTGCTTTGTGTTTATTGCTTGGTGCTTGGTGCTTGGCGATTGGTGCTTCGTGCTTGGTGTTTGATGTGTGGTGCTTGGTGTTTGGTGTTTGGTATTTGATGCTTGGTGCTTCGTGCTTGGTGTTTGGTGTTTGGTGCTTGGTGCTTGGTGTTTGGTGCTTGGGATTTGGTGCTTGGTGCTTGGTGCTTGGTGATTGGTGTTTGGTGCTTGGTGCTTGGTATTTGGTGCTTGGTCTTTGGGGCTTGGTGTTTGGTGCCTGGTGCTTGGTGCTTGGTGTTTGGTGCTTGGTGCTTGGCGTTTGGTGCATGGTGCTTGGTGCTTGCTGTTTGGTGCTTGGTGCTTGGTGCTTGGTGTTTGGTGTTTAGTGCTTGGTGCTTGGTGATTGGTGCTTGTTGCTTGGTGCTTGGTGTTTGGTGCTTGGTGCTTGGTGTTTGGTGTTTGGTGTTTGCTGTTTGCTGTCTGGTGTTTGCTGTTTGGTGTTTGCTGTTTGGTGTTTGCTGTTTGGTGTTTGCTATTTGGTGTTTGGTGTTTGGTGTTTGCTGTTTGGTGTTTGCTGCTTGGTGTTTCCTGTTTGCTGTTTGTTTGGTGTTTGCTGTTTGGTGTTTGGTGTTTGGTGTTTGCTGTTTGGTGTTTGGTGTTTGGTGTTTGCTGTTTGGTGTTTGGTGTTTACTGTTTGGTGTTTGGTGTTTGGTGTTTGGTGATTGGTGTTTGCTGTTTGGTGTTTGGTGTTTGGTGATTGGTGTTTGCTGTTTGGTGTTTGGTGCTTGGTGTTTGGTGTTTGGTGATTGGTGCTTGGTGTTTCGTGCTTGGTGCTTGGTGCTTGGTGTTTGGCGCTTGGTGCTTGGTGTTTGGTGTTTGGTGCTTGGTGTTTGGTGCTTGGTGCTTGGTGTTTTGTGCTTGGTGCTTCGTGCTTGGTGTTTGGTGTTTGGTGCTTGGTGTTTGGTGTTTGCTGTTTGGTGTTTGCTGTTTGGTGTTCGCTGTTTGGTGTTTGGTGTTTGCTGTTTGGTGTTTGGTGTTTGCGGTTTGGTGTTTGCTATTTGGTGTTTGTGTTTGGCGTTTGATGTTTGGCGTTTGTTGTTTGTTGTTTGCTATTTGGTGTTTGATGTTTGGTGTTTGGTGTTTGGTGTTTGCTGTTTGATGTTTGGTGATTGGTGTTTGATGTTTGGTGTTTGGTGCTTGGTGCTTGGTGCTTGGTGCTTAGTGTTTTATGTTTAGCGCTTGGTGCTTGGTGTTTTGTGCTTGGTGCTTGGTGCTTGGTGTTTGGAGTTTGGTGCTTGGTGTTTGGTGTTTGGTGTTTGCTGTTTGCTGTTTGCTGTTTGGTGTTTGCTGTTTGGCGTTTGCTGTTTGGCGTTTGGGGTTTGGCATTTACTGTTTGGCGTTTGGGATTTGGCGTTTGCTTTTTGGCATTTGCTGTTTGGTGTTTGGTGTTTGGTGTTTGGTGTTTGGTGCTTGGTGTTTGGTGTTTGGTGTTTAGAGCTTGGTGCTTGGTTCTTGGTGTTTGGTGCTCGGTGCTTGGTGCTTGGTGTTTGGTGCTTGGTGCTTGGTTCTGGGTGCTTGGTGCATGGTGTTTGGTGTTTGGTGCTTGGCGCTTGTTGTTTGGTGCTTGGGGCTTGGTGATTGGTGTTTGGTACTTGGTGTTTGGTGCTTGGTGCTTGGTGCTAGGTGTTTGGTGTTTGGTGCTTGGCGCTTGGTGCTTGGTGTTTGGTGATTGGTGCTTGGTGTTTGGTGTTTGGTGCTTGGTGCTTGGTGTTTGGTGCTTGGCGTTTGCTGTTTGGCGTTTGGGGTTTGGCATTTGCTGTTTGGCGTATGGGGTTTGGCGTTTGCTTTTTGGCGTTTGCTGTTTGGTGTTTGGTGCTTGGTGTTTGGTGTTTGGTACTTGGTGCTTGGTGTTTGGTGTTTGGTGCTTGGTGCTTGGTGCTTGGTGTTTGGTGTTTGGTGCTTGACACTTGGTGTTTGGCGTTTGGCGCTTGGCGTTTGCTGTTTGGCGTTTGGGGTTTGGCATTTGCTGTTTGGCGTTTGGGGTTTGGCGTTTGCTTTTTGGCATTTGCTGTTTGGTCTTTGGTGTTTGGTGTTTGCTGTTTGGTGTTTGCTGTTTGGTGTTTGGTGTTTGGTGTTTGGTGTTTGGTGTTTGCTGGTTGGTGTTTGGTGTTTGGTGTTTGCTGTTTGGTGTTTGCTGTTTGGTGCTTGGTGCTTGGTGTTTGGTGCATGGAGCTTGGTGCTTCGTGCTTGGTGTTTGGTGCTTGGTGCTTGGTGTTTGGTGCTTGGGGCTTGCTGCTTGGTGTTTGGTGTTTGGTGTTTGGTGCTTGGTGCTTGGTGTTTGGTGTTTGGTGCTTGGTGTTTGCTGTTTGGTGCTTGGTGCTTGGTGTTTGGTGCTTGGTGCTTGGTGCTTGCTGCTTGGTGCTTGGTGTTTGGTGCTTGGTGCTTGGTGCTTGGTGCTTGGTGCTTGGTGTTTGGTGTTTAGTGCTTGGTGCTTGGTGTTTGGTGTTTGGTGCTTGGTGCTTGGTGTCTGGTGCTTGGTGCTTGGTGCTTGCTGTTTGGTGCTTGGTGTTTGGTGCTTGGTGTTTGGTGTTTGGTGCTTGGTGCTTGGTGTTTGGTGCTTGGTGCTTGGTGCTTGGTGTTTGGTGCTTGGTGCTTGGTGCTTGGTGTTTGGTGTTTAGTGCTTGGTGCTTGGTGTTTGGTGTTTGGTGCTTGGTGCTTGGTGCTTGGTGTTTGGTGTTTGGTGCTTGGTGATTCGTGATTGGTGTTTGATGTTTGGTGTTTGGTGTTTTGTGATTCGTGATTGGTGTTTGATGTTTGGTGTTTGGTGTTGGGTGTTTGGTGCTTGGGGCTTCGTGTTTGCTCTTTGGTGCTTGGTGATTGGTGTTTGGTGTTGGGTGCTTGGTGCTTGGTGTTTGGTGCTTGGTGCTTGGTGCTTGGTGCTTGGTGCTTGGTGCTTTGTGTTTATTGCTTGGTGCTTGGTGCTTGGCGATGGGTGCTTCGTGCTTGGTGTTTGATGTGTGGTGCTTGGTGTTTGGTGTTTGGTATTTGATGCTTGGTGCTTCGTGCTTGGTGTTTGGTGTTTGGTGCTTGGTGCTTGGTGTTTGGTGCTTGGGATTTGGTGCTTGGTGCTTGGTGTTTGGTGTTTGGTGTTTGGTACTTGGTGCTTGGTGTTTGGTGTTTGGTGCTTGGTGCTTGGTGTTTGGTGTTTAGTGATTAGTGCTTTGTTCTTGGTGTTTGGTGCTTGGTGCTTGGTGATTGGTGTTTGGTGCTTGGTGCTTGGTATTTGGTGCTTGGTCTTTGGTGCTTGGTGTTTGGTCCTTGGTGCTTGGTGCTTGGTGTTTGGTGCTTGGTGCTTGGCGTTTGGTGCATGGTGCTTGGTGCTTGCTGTTTGGTGCTTGGTGCTTGGTGCTTGGTGTTTGGTGTTTAGTGCTTGGTGCTTGCTGATTGGTGCTTGGTGCTTGGTGTTTGGTGTTTGGTGTTTGCTGTTTGCTGTCTGGTGTTTGCTGTTTGGTGTTTGCTGTTTGGTGTTTGCTGTTTGGTGTTTGCTATTTGGTGTTTGGTGTTTGGTGTTTGCTGTTTGGTGTTTGCTGCTTGGTGTTTGCTGTTTGCTGTTTGTTTGGTGTTTGCTGTTTGGTGTTTGCTGTTTGGTGTTTGCTGTTTGGTGTTTGGTGTTTGGTGTTTGCTGTTTGGTGTTTGGTTTTTACTGTTTGGTGTTTGGTGTTTGCTGTTTGGTGTTTGGTGCTTGGTGTTTGGTGTTTGGTGATTGGTGCTTGGTGTTTCGTGCTTGGTGCTTGGTGCTTGGTGTTTGGCGCTTGGTGCTTGGTGTTTGGTGTTTGGTGCTTGGTGTTTGGTGCTTGGTGCTTGGTGTTTTGTGCTTGGTGCTTCGTGCTTGGTGTTTGGTGTTTGGTGCTTGGTGTTTGGTGTTTGCTGTTTGGTGTTTGCTGTTTGGTGTTCGCTGTTTGGTGTTTGGTGTTTGCTGTTTGGTGTTTGGTGTTTGCGGTTTGGTGTTTGCTATTTGGTGTTTGTGTTTGGCGTTTGATGTTTGGCGTTTGTTGTTTGTTGTTTGCTATTTGGTGTTTGAGGTTTGGTGTTTGGTGTTTGGTGTTTGCTGTTTGATGTTTGGTGATTGGTGTTTGATGTTTGGTGTTTGGTGCTTGGTGCTTGGTGCTTGGTGCTTAGTGTTTTATGTTTAGCGCTTGGTGCTTGGTGTTTTGTGCTTGGTGCTTGGTGCTTGGTGTTTGGAGTTTGGTGCTTGGTGTTTGGTGTTTGGTGTTTGCTGTTTGCTGTTTGCTGTTTGGTGTTTGCTGTTTGGAGTTCGCTGTTTGGTGTTTGGTGTTTGCTGTTTGGTGTTTGGTGTTTGCGGTTTGGTGTTTGCTATTTGGCGTTTGGTGTTTGGCGTTTGATGTTTAGCGTTTGTTGTTTGTTGTTTGCTGTTTGGTGTTTGATGTTTGGTATTTGGTGTTTGTTGTTTGCTGTTTGATGTTTGGTGATTGCTGTTTGATGTTTGGTGTTTGGTGCTTGGTGCTTGGTGTTTTGTGCTTGGTGTTTGGTGCTTGGTGCTTGGTGTTGGTGTTTGGTGCTTGGTGCTTGGTGCTTGGTGTTTGGTGTTTGCTGTTTGCTGTTTGCTGTTTGCTGTTCGTTGTTTGCTGTTTGGTGTTTTGTGTTTGCTGTTTGGTGTTTGGAGTTTGCCCTTTGGTGTTTGCTATTTGGTGTTTGGTGTTTGCTGTTTGGTGTTTGGTGTTTGGTGTTTGGTGCTTGGTGCTTTGTTTTTGCTCTTTGGTGCTTTGTGCTTGGTCTTTGGTGTTTGGTGCTTGGTGCTTGGTGTTTGGTGCTTTGTGCCTGGTGTTTGGTGTTTGGTGTTTGGTCCTTGGTGCTTGGTGCTTGGTCTCTGGTGCTTGGTGCTTGGTGTTTGGTGTTTGGTGCTTGGTGCTTGGTGTTTGGTGTTTGGTGTTTGGTGCTTGGTGCTTGGTACTTGGTGTTTTGTGTTTGGTGCTTGGTGCTTGGTGCTTGGTGCTTGGTGTTTGGTGCTTGGTGTTTGGTGTTTAGTGCTTGGTGCTTGGTATTTGGTGTTTGGTGCTTGGTTCTTGGTGTTTGGTGTTTGGTGCTTGGTGCTTGGTGTTTGGTGTTTGGTGTTTGGTGCTCGGTGCTTGGTGCTTGGTGTTTCGTGCTTAGTGCTTGGTGTTTGGTCTTTGGTGCTTGGTGCTTGGTGTTTGGTGTTTGGCGTATGGTGTTTGGTGCTTGGTGCTTGGTGTTTGGTGTTTGCTGTTTGGTGTTTGCTGTTTGGTGTTTGCTGTTTGGTGTTTGCTGTTTGGTGCTTGGTGCTTGGTGTTTCGTGCATGGTGCTTGGTGCTTGGTGCTTGGTGTTTGGTGCTTGGTGCTTGGTGTTTGGTGCTTGGAGCTTGGTGCTTGGTGTTTGGTGCTTGGTGTTTGGTGTTTGTTGCTTGGTGCTTGGTGCTTGGTGTTTTGTGCTTGGAGCCTGGTGTTTGGTGTTTGGTGCTTGGTGCTTGGTGTTTGGTGTTTGGTGCTTGGTGCTTGGTGTTTGGTGTTTGGTACTTGGTGCTTGGTGTTTGGTGTTTGGTACTTGGTGCTTGGTGTTTGGTGCTTGGTGCTTGGTGCTTGGTGTTTGGTGCTTGGTGCTGGGTGTTTGGTGTTTGGTGATTGGTGCTTGGTGTTTGGTGCTTGGGGTTTGGTGCTTGGTGCTTGGTGATTGGTGTTTGGTGCTTGGTGCTTGGTGTATGGTGTTTGGTGCTTGGAGCTTGGTGTTTGGTGTTTGGTGCTTGGCGCTTGGTGTTTGGTGCTTGGTGCTTGGTGTTGTTGTTTGGTGCTTGGTGCTTGGTGTTTGGTGCTTGGTGCTTGTTTGCTGTTTGCTGTTTGGTGTTTGCTGTTTGGTGTTTGCTGTTTGGTGTTTGGTGTTTGGTGTTTGGTGTTTGCTGTTTGGTTCTGGGTGCTTGGTGCTTGGTGTTTGGTGTTTGGTGCTTGGTGCTTGGTGTTTGGTGTTTGGTGCTTGGTGCTTGGTGTTTGGTGTTTGGTGATTGGTGCTTGGTGCTTGGTGTTTGGTGTTTGGTGCTTGGAGCTTGGTGTTTGGTGTTTGGTTCTTGGTGCTTTGTTCTGGGTGCTTGGTGCTTGGTGTTTGGTGTTTGGTGCTGGGTGCTTGGTGTTTGATGCTTGGGGCTTGGTGATTGGTGTTTGGTGCTTGGTGCTTGGTGCTTGGTGCTTGGTGCTTGGTGTTTGGTGCTTGGTGTTTGGTGCTTGGTGCTTGGTGCTAGGTGTTTGGTGTTTGGTGTTTGGCGCTTGGTGTTTGGTGTTTGGTGATTTGTGCTTGGTGTTTGGTGTTTGGTGCTTGGTGCTTGGTGTTTGGTGTTTGGTGCTTGGCGCTTGGTGTTTGGTGTTTGGTGTTTAGTGCTTGGTGCTTGGTTCTTGGTGTTTGGTGCTCGGTGCTTGGTGCTTGGTGTTTGGTGCTTGGTGCTTGGTTCTGGGTGCTTGGTGCTTGGTGTTTGGTGTTTGGTGCTTGGTGCTTGGTGTTTGGTGCTTGGGGCTTGGTGATTGGTGTTTGGTACTTGGTGTTTGGTGCTTGGTGCTTGGTGCTAGGTGTTTGGTGTTTGGTGCTTGGCGCTTGGTGCTTGGTGTTTGGTGATTGGTGCTTGGTGTTTGGTGTTTGGTGCTTGGTGCTTGGTGTTTGGTGTTTGGTGCTTGGCGCTTGGTGTTTGGTGTTCGGTGCTTGGCGTTTGCTGTTTGGCGTTTGGGGTTTGGCATTTGCTGTTTGGCGTATGGGTTTTGGCGTTTGCTTTTTGGCGTTTGCTGTTTGGTGTTTGGTGCTTGGTGTTTGGTGTTTGGTACTTGGTGCTTGGTGTTTGGTGTTTGGTGCTTGGTGCTTGGTGTTTGGTGTTTGGTGCTTGGCGCTTGGTGTTTGGCGTTTGGGGTTTGGGGTTTGGCGTTTGCTTTTTGGCATTTGCTGTTTGGTGTTTGGTGTTTGGTGTTTGGTGTTTGGTGTTTGGTGCTTGGTGCTTGGTGTTTGGTGTTTAGAGCTTGGTGCTTGGTTCTTGGTGTTTGGTGCTCGGTGCTTGGTGCTTGGTGTTTGGTGCTTGGTGCTTGGTTCTGGGTGCTTGGTGCTTGGTGTTTGGTGTTTGGTGCTTGGCGCTTGGTGTTTTGTGCTTGGGGCTTGGTGATTGGTGTTTGGTACTTGGTGTTTGGTGCTTGGTGCTTGGTGCTAGGTGTTTGGTGTTTGGTGCTTGGCGCTTGGTGCTTGGTGTTTGGTGATTGGTGCTTGGTGTTTGGTGTTTGGTGCTTGGTGCTTGGTGTTTGGTGTTTGGTGCTTGGCGCTTGGTGTTTGGTGTTTGGTGCTTGGCGTTTGCTGTTTGGCGTTTGGGGTTTGGCATTTGCTGTTTGGCGTATGGGGTTTGGCGTTTGCTTTTTGGCGTTTGCTGTTTGGTGTTTGGTGCTTGGTGTTTGGTGTTTGGTACTTGGTGCTTGGTGTTTGGTGTTTGGTGCTTGGTGCTTGGTGCTTGGTGTTTGGTGTTTGGTGCTTGGCACTTGGTGTTTGGCGTTTGGCGCTTGGCGTTTGCTGTTTGGCGTTTGGGGTTTGGCATTTGCTGTTTGGCGTTTGGGGTTTGGCGTTTGCTTTTTGGCATTTGCTGTTTGGTGTTTGGTGTTTGGTGTTTGCTGTTTGGTGTTTGCTGTTTGGTGTTTGCTGTTTGGTGTTTGGTGTTTGGTGTTTGCTTGTTGGTGTTTGGTGTTTGGTGTTTGCTGTTTGGTGTTTGCTGTTTGGTGCTTGGTGCTTGGTGTTTGGTGCATGGTGCTTGGTGCTTCGTGCTTGGTGTTTGGTGCTTGGTGCTTGGTGTTTGGTGCTTGGGGCTTGGTGCTTGGTGTTTGGTGTTTGGTGTTTGGTGCTTGGTGCTTGGTGTTTGGTGTTTGGTGCTTGGTGTTTGCTGTTTGGTGCTTGGTGCTTGGTGTTTGGTGCTTGGTGCTTGGTGCTTGGTGCTTGGTGCTTGGTGTTTGGTGCTTGGTGTTTGGTGTTTAGTGCTTGGTGCTTGGTGTTTGGTGTTTGGTGCTTGGTGCTTGGTGCTTGGTGTTTGGTGTTTGGTGCTTGGTGATTCGTGATTGGTGTTTGATGTTTGGTGTTTGGTGTTTTGTGATTCGTGATTGGTGTTTGATGTTTGGTGTTTGGTGTTGGGTGTTTGGTGCTTGGGGCTTCGTGTTTGCTCTTTGGTGCTTGGTGATTGGTGTTTGGTGTTGGGTGCTTGGTGCTTGGTGTTTGGTGCTTGGTGCTTGGTGCTTGGTGCTTGGTGCTTGGTGCTTTGTGTTTATTGCTTGGTGCTTGGTGCTTGGCGATTGGTGCTTCGTGCTTGGTGTTTGATGTGTGGTGCTTGGTGTTTGGTGTTTGGTATTTGATGCTTGGTGCTTCGTGCTTGGTGTTTGGTGTTTGGTGCTTGGTGCTTGGTGTTTGGTGCTTGGGATTTGGTGCTTGGTGCTTGGTGTTTGGTGTTTGGTGTTTGGTACTTGGTGCTTGGTGTTTGGTGTTTGGTGCTTGGTGCTTGGTGTTTGGTGTTTAGTGATTGGTGCTTGGTTCTTGGTGTTTGGTGCTTGGTGTTTGGTGATTGGTGTTTGGTGCTTGGTGCTTGGTATTTGGTGCTTGGTCTTTGGTGCTTGGTGTTTGGTGCTTGGTGCTTGGTGCTTGGTGTTTGGTGCTTGGTGCTTGGCGTTTGGTGCATGGTGCTTGGTGCTTGCTGTTTGGTGCTTGGTGCTTGGTGCTTGGTGTTTGGTGTTTAGTGCTTGGTGCTTGGTGATTGGTGCTTGTTGCTTGGTGCTTGGTGTTTGGTGCTTGGTGCTTGGTGTTTGGTGTTTGGTGTTTGCTGTTTGCTGTCTGGTGTTTGCTGTTTGGTGTTTGCTGTTTGGTGTTTGCTGTTTGGTGTTTGCTATTTGGTGTTTGGTGTTTGGCGTTTGCTGTTTGGCATTTGCTGTTTGGTGTTTGGTGTTTGGTGTTTGGTGTTTGGTGTTTGGTGCTTGGTGCTTGGTGTTTGGTGTTTAGAGCTTGGTGCTTGGTTCTTGGTGTTTGGTGCTCGGTGCTTGGTGCTTGGTGTTTGGTGCTTGGTGCTTGGTTCTGGGTGCTTGGTGCTTGGTGTTTGGTGTTTGGTGCTTGGCGCTTGGTGTTTGGTGCTTGGGGCTTGGTGATTGGTGTTTGGTACTTGGTGTTTGGTGCTTGGTGCTTGGTGCTAGGTGTTTGGTGTTTGGTGCTTGGCGCTTGGTGCTTGGTGTTTGGTGATTGGTGCTTGGTGTTTGGTGTTTGGTGCTTGGCGCTTGGTGTTTGGTGTTTGGTGCTTGGCGTTTGCTGTTTGGCGTTTGGGGTTTGGCATTTGCTGTTTGGCGTATGGGGTTTGGCGTTTGCTTTTTGGCGTTTGCTGTTTGGTGTTTGGTGCTTGGTGTTTGGTGTTTGGTACTTGGTGCTTGGTGTTTGGTGTTTGGTGCTTGGTGCTTGGTGCTTGGTGTTTGGTGTTTGGTGCTTGGCACTTGGTGTTTGGCGTTTGGCGCTTGGCGTTTGCTGTTTGACGTTTGGGGTTTGGCATTTGCTGTTTGGCGTTTGGGGTTTGGCGTTTGCTTTTTGGCATTTGCTGTTTGGTGTTTGGTGTTTGGTGTTTGCTGTTTGGTGTTTGCTGTTTGGTGTTTGCTGTTTGGTGTTTGCTGTTTGGTGTTTGCTGTTTGGTGCTTGGTGCTTGGTGTTTGGTGCATGGTGCTTGGTGCTTGGTGCTTGGTGCTTGGTGTTTGGTGCTTGGGGCTTGGTGCTTGGTGTTTGGTGCTTGGTGTCTGGTGCTTGGTGCTTGGTGCTTGCTGTTTGGTGCTTGGTGTTTGGTGCTTGGTGTTTGGTGTTTGGTGCTTGGTGCTTGGTGTTTGGTGCTTGGTGCTTGGTGCTTGGTGTTTGGTGCTTGGTGCTTGGTGCTTGGTGTTTGGTGTTTAGTGCTTGGTGCTTGGTGTTTGGTGTTTGGTGCTTGGTGCTTGGTGCTTGGTGTTTGGTGTTTGGTGCTTGGTGATTCGTGATTGGTGTTTGATGTTTGGTGTTTGGTGTTTTGTGATTCGTGATTGGTGTTTGATGTTTGGTGTTTGGTGTTGGGTGTTTGGTGCTTGGGGCTTCGTGTTTGCTCTTTGGTGCTTGGTGATTGGTGTTTGGTGTTGGGTGCTTGGTGCTTGGTGTTTGGTGCTTGGTGCTTGGTGCTTGGTGCTTGGTGCTTGGTGCTTTGTGTTTATTGCTTGGTGCTTGGTGCTTGGCGATGGGTGCTTCGTGCTTGGTGTTTGATGTGTGGTGCTTGGTGTTTGGTGTTTGGTATTTGATGCTTGGTGCTTCGTGCTTGGTGTTTGGTGTTTGGTGCTTGGTGCTTGGTGTTTGGTGCTTGGGATTTGGTGCTTGGTGCTTGGTGTTTGGTGTTTGGTGTTTGGTACTTGGTGCTTGGTGTTTGGTGTTTGGTGCTTGGTGCTTGGTGTTTGGTGTTTAGTGATTAGTGCTTTGTTCTTGGTGTTTGGTGCTTGGTGCTTGGTGATTGGTGTTTGGTGCTTGGTGCTTGGTATTTGGTGCTTGGTCTTTGGTGCTTGGTGTTTGGTCCTTGGTGCTTGGTGCTTGGTGTTTGGTGCTTGGTGCTTGGCGTTTGGTGCATGGTGCTTGGTGCTTGCTGTTTGGTGCTTGGTGCTTGGTGCTTGGTGTTTGGTGTTTAGTGCTTGGTGCTTGCTGATTGGTGCTTGGTGCTTGGTGTTTGGTGTTTGGTGTTTGCTGTTTGCTGTCTGGTGTTTGCTGTTTGGTGTTTGCTGTTTGGTGTTTGCTGTTTGGTGTTTGCTATTTGGTGTTTGGTGTTTGGTGTTTGCTGTTTGGTGTTTGCTGCTTGGTGTTTGCTGTTTGCTGTTTGTTTGGTGTTTGCTGTTTGGTGTTTGCTGTTTGGTGTTTGCTGTTTGGTGTTTGGTGTTTGGTGTTTGCTGTTTGGTGTTTGGTTTTTACTGTTTGGTGTTTGGTGTTTGCTGTTTGGTGTTTGGTGCTTGGTGTTTGGTGTTTGGTGATTGGTGCTTGGTGTTTCGTGCTTGGTGCTTGGTGCTTGGTGTTTGGCGCTTGGTGCTTGGTGTTTGGTGTTTGGTGCTTGGTGTTTGGTGCTTGGTGCTTGGTGTTTTGTGCTTGGTGCTTCGTGCTTGGTGTTTGGTGTTTGGTGCTTGGTGTTTGGTGTTTGCTGTTTGGTGTTTGCTGTTTGGTGTTCGCTGTTTGGTGTTTGGTGTTTGCTGTTTGGTGTTTGGTGTTTGCGGTTTGGTGTTTGCTATTTGGTGTTTGTGTTTGGCGTTTGATGTTTGGCGTTTGTTGTTTGTTGTTTGCTATTTGGTGTTTGAGGTTTGGTGTTTGGTGTTTGGTGTTTGCTGTTTGATGTTTGGTGATTGGTGTTTGATGTTTGGTGTTTGGTGCTTGGTGCTTGGTGCTTGGTGCTTAGTGTTTTATGTTTAGCGCTTGGTGCTTGGTGTTTTGTGCTTGGTGCTTGGTGCTTGGTGTTTGGAGTTTGGTGCTTGGTGTTTGGTGTTTGGTGTTTGCTGTTTGCTGTTTGCTGTTTGGTGTTTGCTGTTTGGAGTTCGCTGTTTGGTGTTTGGTGTTTGCTGTTTGGTGTTTGGTGTTTGCGGTTTGGTGTTTGCTATTTGGCGTTTGGTGTTTGGCGTTTGATGTTTAGCGTTTGTTGTTTGTTGTTTGCTGTTTGGTGTTTGATGTTTGGTATTTGGTGTTTGTTGTTTGCTGTTTGATGTTTGGTGATTGCTGTTTGATGTTTGGTGTTTGGTGCTTGGTGCTTGGTGTTTTGTGCTTGGTGTTTGGTGCTTGGTGCTTGGTGTTGGTGTTTGGTGCTTGGTGCTTGGTGCTTGGTGTTTGGTGTTTGCTGTTTGCTGTTTGCTGTTTGCTGTTCGTTGTTTGCTGTTTGGTGTTTTGTGTTTGCTGTTTGGTGTTTGGTGTTTGGTGTTTGGTGCTTGGTGCTTTGTTTTTGCTCTTTGGTGCTTTGTGCTTGGTCTTTGGTGTTTGGTGCTTGGTGCTTGGTGTTTGGTGCTTTGTGCCTGGTGTTTGGTGTTTGGTGTTTGGTCCTTGGTGCTTGGTGCTTGGTCTCTGGTGCTTGGTGCTTGGTGTTTGGTGTTTGGTGCTTGGTGCTTGGTGTTTGGTGTTTGGTGTTTGGTGCTTGGTGCTTGGTACTTGGTGTTTTGTGTTTGGTGCTTGGTGCTTGGTGCTTGGTGCTTGGTGTTTGGTGCTTGGTGTTTGGTGTTTAGTGCTTGGTGCTTGGTATTTGGTGTTTGGTGCTTGGTTCTTGGTGTTTGGTGTTTGGTGCTTGGTGCTTGGTGTTTGGTGTTTGGTGTTTGGTGCTCGGTGCTTGGTGCTTGGTGTTTCGTGCTTAGTGCTTGGTGTTTGGTCTTTGGTGCTTGGTGCTTGGTGTTTGGTGTTTGGCGTATGGTGTTTGGTGCTTGGTGCTTGGTGTTTGGTGTTTGCTGTTTGGTGTTTGCTGTTTGGTGTTTGCTGTTTGGTGTTTGCTGTTTGGTGCTTGGTGCTTGGTGTTTCGTGCATGGTGCTTGGTGCTTGGTGCTTGGTGTTTGGTGCTTGGTGCTTGGTGTTTGGTGCTTGGAGCTTGGTGCTTGGTGTTTGGTGCTTGGTGTTTGGTGTTTGTTGCTTGGTGCTTGGTGCTTGGTGTTTTGTGCTTGGAGCCTGGTGTTTGGTGTTTGGTGCTTGGTGCTTGGTGTTTGGTGTTTGGTGCTTGGTGCTTGGTGTTTGGTGTTTGGTACTTGGTGCTTGGTGTTTGGTGTTTGGTACTTGGTGCTTGGTGTTTGGTGCTTGGTGCTTGGTGCTTGGTGTTTGGTGCTTGGTGCTGGGTGTTTGGTGTTTGGTGATTGGTGCTTGGTGTTTGGTGCTTGGGGTTTGGTGCTTGGTGCTTGGTGATTGGTGTTTGGTGCTTGGTGCTTGGTGTATGGTGTTTGGTGCTTGGAGCTTGGTGTTTGGTGTTTGGTGCTTGGCGCTTGGTGTTTGGTGCTTGGTGCTTGGTGTTGTTGTTTGGTGCTTGGTGCTTGGTGTTTGGTGCTTGGTGCTTGTTTGCTGTTTGCTGTTTGGTGTTTGCTGTTTGGTGTTTGCTGTTTGGTGTTTGGTGTTTGGTGTTTGGTGTTTGCTGTTTGGTTCTGGGTGCTTGGTGCTTGGTGTTTGGTGTTTGGTGCTTGGTGCTTGGTGTTTGGTGTTTGGTGCTTGGTGCTTGGTGTTTGGTGTTTGGTGATTGGTGCTTGGTGCTTGGTGTTTGGTGTTTGGTGCTTGGAGCTTGGTGTTTGGTGTTTGGTTCTTGGTGCTTTGTTCTGGGTGCTTGGTGCTTGGTGTTTGGTGTTTGGTGCTGGGTGCTTGGTGTTTGATGCTTGGGGCTTGGTGATTGGTGTTTGGTGCTTGGTGCTTGGTGCTTGGTGCTTGGTGCTTGGTGTTTGGTGCTTGGTGTTTGGTGCTTGGTGCTTGGTGCTAGGTGTTTGGTGTTTGGTGTTTGGCGCTTGGTGTTTGGTGTTTGGTGATTTGTGCTTGGTGTTTGGTGTTTGGTGCTTGGTGCTTGGTGTTTGGTGTTTGGTGCTTGGCGCTTGGTGTTTGGTGTTTGGTGTTTAGTGCTTGGTGCTTGGTTCTTGGTGTTTGGTGCTCGGTGCTTGGTGCTTGGTGTTTGGTGCTTGGTGCTTGGTTCTGGGTGCTTGGTGCTTGGTGTTTGGTGTTTGGTGCTTGGTGCTTGGTGTTTGGTGCTTGGGGCTTGGTGATTGGTGTTTGGTACTTGGTGTTTGGTGCTTGGTGCTTGGTGCTAGGTGTTTGGTGTTTGGTGCTTGGCGCTTGGTGCTTGGTGTTTGGTGATTGGTGCTTGGTGTTTGGTGTTTGGTGCTTGGTGCTTGGTGTTTGGTGTTTGGTGCTTGGCGCTTGGTGTTTGGTGTTCGGTGCTTGGCGTTTGCTGTTTGGCGTTTGGGGTTTGGCATTTGCTGTTTGGCGTATGGGTTTTGGCGTTTGCTTTTTGGCGTTTGCTGTTTGGTGTTTGGTGCTTGGTGTTTGGTGTTTGGTACTTGGTGCTTGGTGTTTGGTGTTTGGTGCTTGGTGCTTGGTGTTTGGTGTTTGGTGCTTGGCGCTTGGTGTTTGGCGTTTGGGGTTTGGGGTTTGGCGTTTGCTTTTTGGCATTTGCTGTTTGGTGTTTGGTGTTTGGTGTTTGGTGTTTGGTGTTTGGTGCTTGGTGCTTGGTGTTTGGTGTTTAGAGCTTGGTGCTTGGTTCTTGGTGTTTGGTGCTCGGTGCTTGGTGCTTGGTGTTTGGTGCTTGGTGCTTGGTTCTGGGTGCTTGGTGCTTGGTGTTTGGTGTTTGGTGCTTGGCGCTTGGTGTTTTGTGCTTGGGGCTTGGTGATTGGTGTTTGGTACTTGGTGTTTGGTGCTTGGTGCTTGGTGCTAGGTGTTTGGTGTTTGGTGCTTGGCGCTTGGTGCTTGGTGTTTGGTGATTGGTGCTTGGTGTTTGGTGTTTGGTGCTTGGTGCTTGGTGTTTGGTGTTTGGTGCTTGGCGCTTGGTGTTTGGTGTTTGGTGCTTGGCGTTTGCTGTTTGGCGTTTGGGGTTTGGCATTTGCTGTTTGGCGTATGGGGTTTGGCGTTTGCTTTTTGGCGTTTGCTGTTTGGTGTTTGGTGCTTGGTGTTTGGTGTTTGGTACTTGGTGCTTGGTGTTTGGTGTTTGGTGCTTGGTGCTTGGTGCTTGGTGTTTGGTGTTTGGTGCTTGGCACTTGGTGTTTGGCGTTTGGCGCTTGGCGTTTGCTGTTTGGCGTTTGGGGTTTGGCATTTGCTGTTTGGCGTTTGGGGTTTGGCGTTTGCTTTTTGGCATTTGCTGTTTGGTGTTTGGTGTTTGGTGTTTGCTGTTTGGTGTTTGCTGTTTGGTGTTTGCTGTTTGGTGTTTGGTGTTTGGTGTTTGCTTGTTGGTGTTTGGTGTTTGGTGTTTGCTGTTTGGTGTTTGCTGTTTGGTGCTTGGTGCTTGGTGTTTGGTGCATGGTGCTTGGTGCTTCGTGCTTGGTGTTTGGTGCTTGGTGCTTGGTGTTTGGTGCTTGGGGCTTGGTGCTTGGTGTTTGGTGTTTGGTGTTTGGTGCTTGGTGCTTGGTGTTTGGTGTTTGGTGCTTGGTGTTTGCTGTTTGGTGCTTGGTGCTTGGTGTTTGGTGCTTGGTGCTTGGTGCTTGGTGCTTGGTGCTTGGTGTTTGGTGCTTGGTGTTTGGTGTTTAGTGCTTGGTGCTTGGTGTTTGGTGTTTGGTGCTTGGTGCTTGGTGCTTGGTGTTTGGTGTTTGGTGCTTGGTGATTCGTGATTGGTGTTTGATGTTTGGTGTTTGGTGTTTTGTGATTCGTGATTGGTGTTTGATGTTTGGTGTTTGGTGTTGGGTGTTTGGTGCTTGGGGCTTCGTGTTTGCTCTTTGGTGCTTGGTGATTGGTGTTTGGTGTTGGGTGCTTGGTGCTTGGTGTTTGGTGCTTGGTGCTTGGTGCTTGGTGCTTGGTGCTTGGTGCTTTGTGTTTATTGCTTGGTGCTTGGTGCTTGGCGATTGGTGCTTCGTGCTTGGTGTTTGATGTGTGGTGCTTGGTGTTTGGTGTTTGGTATTTGATGCTTGGTGCTTCGTGCTTGGTGTTTGGTGTTTGGTGCTTGGTGCTTGGTGTTTGGTGCTTGGGATTTGGTGCTTGGTGCTTGGTGTTTGGTGTTTGGTGTTTGGTACTTGGTGCTTGGTGTTTGGTGTTTGGTGCTTGGTGCTTGGTGTTTGGTGTTTAGTGATTGGTGCTTGGTTCTTGGTGTTTGGTGCTTGGTGCTTGGTGATTGGTGTTTGGTGCTTGGTGCTTGGTATTTGGTGCTTGGTCTTTGGTGCTTGGTGTTTGGTGCTTGGTGCTTGGTGCTTGGTGTTTGGTGCTTGGTGCTTGGCGTTTGGTGCATGGTGCTTGGTGCTTGCTGTTTGGTGCTTGGTGCTTGGTGCTTGGTGTTTGGTGTTTAGTGCTTGGTGCTTGGTGATTGGTGCTTGTTGCTTGGTGCTTGGTGTTTGGTGCTTGGTGCTTGGTGTTTGGTGTTTGGTGTTTGCTGTTTGCTGTCTGGTGTTTGCTGTTTGGTGTTTGCTGTTTGGTGTTTGCTGTTTGGTGTTTGCTATTTGGTGTTTGGTGTTTGGCGTTTGCTGTTTGGCATTTGCTGTTTGGTGTTTGGTGTTTGGTGTTTGGTGTTTGGTGTTTGGTGCTTGGTGCTTGGTGTTTGGTGTTTAGAGCTTGGTGCTTGGTTCTTGGCGTTTGGTGCTCGGTGCTTGGTGCTTGGTGTTTGGTGCTTGGTGCTTGGTTCTGGGTGCTTGGTGCTTGGTGTTTGGTGTTTGGTGCTTGGCGCTTGGTGTTTGGTGCTTGGGGCTTGGTGATTGGTGTTTGGTACTTGGTGTTTGGTGCTTGGTGCTTGGTGCTAGGTGTTTGGTGTTTGGTGCTTGGCGCTTGGTGCTTGGTGTTTGGTGATTGGTGCTTGGTGTTTGGTGTTTGGTGCTTGGCGCTTGGTGTTTGGTGTTTGGTGCTTGGCGTTTGCTGTTTGGCGTTTGGGGTTTGGCATTTGCTGTTTGGCGTATGGGGTTTGGCGTTTGCTTTTTGGCGTTTGCTGTTTGGTGTTTGGTGCTTGGTGTTTGGTGTTTGGTACTTGGTGCTTGGTGTTTGGTGTTTGGTGCTTGGTGCTTGGTGCTTGGTGTTTGGTGTTTGGTGCTTGGCACTTGGTGTTTGGCGTTTGGCGCTTGGCGTTTGCTGTTTGACGTTTGGGGTTTGGCATTTGCTGTTTGGCGTTTGGGGTTTGGCGTTTGCTTTTTGGCATTTGCTGTTTGGTGTTTGGTGTTTGGTGTTTGCTGTTTGGTGTTTGCTGTTTGGTGTTTGCTGTTTGGTGTTTACTGTTTGGTGTTTGCTGTTTGGTGCTTGGTGCTTGGTGTTTGGTGCATGGTGCTTGGTGCTTGGTGCTTGGTGCTTGGTGTTTGGTGCTTGGGGCTTGGTGCTTGGTGTTTGGTGCTTGGTGTTTGGTGTTTGTTGCTTGGTGCTTGGTGCTTGGTGTTTTGTGCTTGGAGCCTGGTGTTTGGTGTTTGGTGCTTGGTGCTTGGTGTTTGGTGCTTGGTGCTTGGTGCTTGGTGCTTGGTGCTTGGTGTTTGGTGCTTGGTGTTTGGTGTTTAGTGCTTGGTGCTTGGTGTTTGGTGTTTGGTGCTTGGTGCTTGGTGCTTGGTGTTTGGTGTTTGGTGCTTGGTGATTCGTGATTGGTGTTTGATGTTTGGTGTTTGGTGTTTTGTGATTCGTGATTGGTGTTTGATGTTTGGTGTTTGGTGTTGGGTGTTTGGTGCTTGGGGCTTCGTGTTTGCTCTTTGGTGCTTGGTGATTGGTGTTTGGTGTTGGGTGCTTGGTGCTTGGTGTTTGGTGCTTGGTGCTTGGTGCTTGGTGCTTGGTGCTTGGTGCTTTGTGTTTATTGCTTGGTGCTTGGTGCTTGGCGATTGGTGCTTCGTGCTTGGTGTTTGATGTGTGGTGCTTGGTGTTTGGTGTTTGGTATTTGATGCTTGGTGCTTCGTGCTTGGTGTTTGGTGTTTGGTGCTTGGTGCTTGGTGTTTGGTGCTTGGGATTTGGTGCTTGGTGCTTGGTGCTTGGTGATTGGTGTTTGGTGCTTGGTGCTTGGTATTTGGTGCTTGGTCTTTGGGGCTTGGTGTTTGGTGCCTGGTGCTTGGTGCTTGGTGTTTGGTGCTTGGTGCTTGGCGTTTGGTGCATGGTGCTTGGTGCTTGCTGTTTGGTGCTTGGTGCTTGGTGCTTGGTGTTTGGTGTTTAGTGCTTGGTGCTTGGTGATTGGTGCTTGTTGCTTGGTGCTTGGTGTTTGGTGCTTGGTGCTTGGTGTTTGGTGTTTGGTGTTTGCTGTTTGCTGTCTGGTGTTTGCTGTTTGGTGTTTGCTGTTTGGTGTTTGCTGTTTGGTGTTTGCTATTTGGTGTTTGGTGTTTGGTGTTTGCTGTTTGGTGTTTGCTGCTTGGTGTTTGCTGTTTGCTGTTTGTTTGGTGTTTGCTGTTTGGTGTTTGGTGTTTGGTGTTTGCTGTTTGGTGTTTGGTGTTTGGTGTTTGCTGTTTGGTGTTTGGTGTTTACTGTTTGGTGTTTGGTGTTTGGTGTTTGGTGATTGGTGTTTGCTGTTTGGTGTTTGGTGTTTGGTGATTGGTGTTTGCTGTTTGGTGTTTGGTGCTTGGTGTTTGGTGTTTGGTGATTGGTGCTTGGTGTTTCGTGCTTGGTGCTTGGTGCTTGGTGTTTGGCGCTTGGTGCTTGGTGTTTGGTGTTTAGTGCTTGGTGTTTGGTGCTTGGTGCTTGGTGTTTTGTGCTTGGTGCTTCGTGCTTGGTGTTTGGTGTTTGGTGCTTGGTGTTTGGTGTTTGCTGTTTGGTGTTTGCTGTTTGGTGTTCGCTGTTTGGTGTTTGGTGTTTGCTGTTTGGTGTTTGGTGTTTGCGGTTTGGTGTTTGCTATTTGGTGTTTGTGTTTGGCGTTTGATGTTTGGCGTTTGTTGTTTGTTGTTTGCTATTTGGTGTTTGATGTTTGGTGTTTGGTGTTTGGTGTTTGCTGTTTGATGTTTGGTGATTGGTGTTTGATGTTTGGTGTTTGGTGCTTGGTGCTTGGTGCTTGGTGCTTAGTGTTTTATGTTTAGCGCTTGGTGCTTGGTGTTTTGTGCTTGGTGCTTGGTGCTTGGTGTTTGGAGTTTGGTGCTTGGTGTTTGGTGTTTGGTGTTTGCTGTTTGCTGTTTGCTGTTTGGTGTTTGCTGTTTGGAGTTCGCTGTTTGGTGTTTGGTGTTTGCTGTTTGGTGTTTGGTGTTTGCGGTTTGGTGTTTGCTATTTGGCGTTTGGTGTTTGGCGTTTGATGTTTGGCGTTTGTTGTTTGTTGTTTGCTGTTTGGTGTTTGATGTTTGGTGTTTGGTGTTTGGTGTTTGCTGTTTGATGTTTGGTGATTGCTGTTTGATGTTTGGTGTTTGGTGCTTGGTGCTTGGTGTTTTGTGCTTGGTGTTTGGTGCTTGGGGTTTGGTGCTTGGTGTTTTTTTTTTTTGGTGCTTGGAGCTTGGTGTTTGGTGTTTGGTGCTTGGTGCTTGGTGTTTGGTGCTTGGTGCTTGGTGTTGGTGTTTGGTGCTTGGTGCTTGGTGCTTGGTGTTTGGTGTTTGCTGTTTGCTGTTTGCTGTTTGCTGTTTGCTGTTTGTTGTTTGCTGTTTGGTATTTTGTGTTTGCTGTTTGGTGTTTGGAGTTTGCCCTTTGGTGTTTGCTATTTGGTGTTTGGTGTTTGCTGTTTGGTGTTTGGTGTTTGGTGTTTGGTGCTTGGTGCTTTGTTTTTGCTCTTTGGTGCTTTGTGCTTGGTCTTTGGTGTTTGGTGCTTGGTGCTTGGTGTTTGGTGCTTTGTGCCTGGTGTTTGGTGTTTGGTGTTTGGTCCTTGGTGCTTGGTGCTTGGTCTCTGGTGCTTGGTGCTTGGTGTTTGGTGTTTGGTGCTTGGTGCTTGGTGTTTGGTGTTTGGTGTTTGGTGCTTGGTGCTTGGTACTTGGTGTTTTGTGTTTGGTGCTTGGTGCTTGGTGCTTGGTGCTTGGTGGTTGGTGCTTGGTGTTTGGTGTTTAGTGCTTGGTGCTTGGTATTTGGTGTTTGGTGCTTGGTTCTTGGTGTTTGGTGTTTGGTGCTTGGTGCTTGGTGTTTGGTGTTTGGTGTTTGGTGCTCGGTGCTTGGTGCTTGGTGTTTCGTGCTTGGTGCTTGGTGTTTGGTGTTTGGCGTATGGTGTTTGGTGCTTGGTGCTTGGTGTTTGGTGTTTGCTGTTTGGTGTTTGCTGTTTGGTGTTTGCTGTTTGGTGTTTGCTGTTTGGTGCTTGGTGCTTGGTGTTTGGTGCATGGTGCTTGGTGCTTGGTGCTTGGTGCTTGGTGTTTGGTGCTTGGGGCTTGGTGCTTGGTGTTTGGTGCTTGGTGTTTGGTGTTTGTTGCTTGGTGCTTGGTGCTTGGTGTTTTGTGCTTGGAGCCTGGTGTTTGGTGTTTGGTGCTTGGTGCTTGGTGTTTGGTGTTTGGTGCTTGGTGCTTGGTGTTTGGTGTTTGGTACTTGGTGCTTGGTGTTTGGTGTTTGGTACTTGGTGCTTGGTGTTTGGTGCTTGGTGCTTGGTGCTTGGTGTTTGGTGCTTGGTGCTGGGTGTTTGGTGTTTGGTGATTGGTGCTTGGTGTTTGGTGCTTGGGGTTTGGTGCTTGGTGCTTGGTGATTGGTGTTTAGTGCTTGGTGCTTGGTGTATGGTGTTTGGTGCTTGGAGCTTGGTGTTTGGTGTTTGGTGCTTGGCGCTTGGTGTTTGGTGCTTGGTGCTTGGTGTTGTTGTTTGGTGCTTGGTGCTTGGTGTTTGGTGCTTGGTGTTTGTTTGCTGTTTGCTGTTTGGTGTTTGCTGTTTGGTGTTTGCTGTTTGGTGTTTGGTGTTTGGTGTTTGGTGTTTGCTCTTTGGTTCTGGGTGCTTGGTGCTTGGTGTTTGGTGTTTGGTGCTTGGTGCTTGGTGTTTGGTGCTTGGGGCTTGGTGATTGGTGTTTGGTGCTTGGTGCTTGGTGCTTGGTGCTTGGTGCTTGGTGTTTGGTGCTTGGTGTTCGGTGCTTGGTGCTTGGTGCTAGGTGTTTGGTGTTTGGTGTTTGGCGCTTGGGGCTTGGTGTTTGGTGATTGGTGCTTGGTGTTTGGTGTTTGGTGCTTGGTGCTTGGTGTTTGGTGTTTGGTGCTTGGTGCTTGGTGCTTGGTGTTTGGTGTTTGGTGCTTGGAGCTTGGTGTTTGGTGTTTGGTGCTTGGTGCTTTGTTCTGGGTGCTTGGTGCTTGGTGTCTGGTGTTTGGTGCTGGGTGCTTGGTGTTTGATGCTTGGGGCTTGGTGATTGGTGTTTGGTGCTTGGTGCTTGGTGCTTGGTGCTTGGTGCTTTGTGTTTGGTGCTTGGTGTTTGGTGCTTGGTGCTTGGTGCTAGGTGTTTGGTGTTTGGTGTTTGGCGCTTGGTGTTTGGTGTTTGGTGATTTGTGCTTGGTGTTTGGTGTTTGGTGCTTGGTGCTTGGTGTTTGGTGTTTGGTGCTTGGCGCTTGGTGTTTGGTGTTTGGTGCTGGGCGTTTGCTGTTTGGCGTTTGGGGTTTGGCATTTGCTTTTTTGCGTTTGCTGTTTAGTGTTTGGTGCTTGGTGTTTGGTGTTTGGTACTTGGTGCTTGGTGTTTGGTGTTTGGTGCTTGGTGCTTGGTGTTTGGTGATTGGTGCTTGGTGTTTGGTGCTTGGGATTTAGTGCTTGGTGCTTGGTGTTTGGTGTTTGGAGTTTGCTGTTTGCTGTTTGCTGTTTGGTGTTTTGTGTTTGCTGTTTGGTGCTTGGAGTTTGCTCTTTGGTTTTTGCTATTTGGTGTTTGGTGTTTGCTGTTTGGTGTTTGGTGTTTGGTGTTTGGTGTTTGGTGCTTGGTGTTTGGTCTTTGGTGCTTGGTGTTTTGTTTTTGCTCTTTGGTGATTTGGGCTTGGTGTTTGGTGTTTGGTGTTTGGTGCTTGGTGCTTGGTGCTTTGTGTTTTTGCTTGGTGCTTGGTGATTGGTGCTTGGTGCCTGGTGTTTGGTGTTTGGTGTTTGGTGCTTGGTGCTTGGTGTTTGGTGTGTGGTACTTGGTGCTTGGTGTTTGGTGCTTGGTGCTTGGTGCTTGGTGCTTGGTGCTTGGTGCTTGGTGTTTGGTGCTTGGTGCTTGGTTCTTGGTGTTCGGTGTTTGGTGATTGGTGCTTGGTGTTTGGTGCTTGGGGTTTGGTGCTTGGTGTTTGGTGTTTGGTGCTTGGTGCTTTGTTCTGGGTGCTTGGTGCTTGGTGTTTGGTGTTTGGTGCTGGGTGCTTGGTGTTTGATGCTTGGGGCTTGGTGATTGGTGTTTGGTGCTTGGTGCTTGGTGCTTGGTGCTTGGTGTTTGGTGCTTGGTGTTTGGTGCTTGGTGCTTGGTGCTAGGTGTTTGGTGTTTGGTGTTTGGCGCTTGGTGTTTGGTGTTTGGTGATTTGTGCTTGGTGTTTGGTGTTTGGTGCTTGGTGCTTGGTGTTTGGTGTTTGGTGCTTGGCGCTTGGTGTTTGGTGTTTGGTTTTTAGTGCTTGGTGCTTGGTTCTTGGTGTTTGGTGCTCGGTGCTTGGTGCTTGGTGTTTGGTGCTTGGTGCTTGGTTCTGGGTGCTTGGTGCTTGGTGTTTGGTGTTTGGTGCTTGGTGCTTGGTGTTTGGTGCTTGGGACTTGGTGATTGGTGTTTGGTACTTGGTGTTTGGTGCTTGGTGCTTGGTGCTAGGTGTTTGGTGTTTGGTGCTTGGCGCTTGGTGCTTGGTGTTTGGTGATTGGTGCTTGGTGTTTGGTGTTTGGTGCTTGGTGCTTGGTGTTTGGTGTTTGGTGCTTGGCGCTTGGTGTTTGGTGTTTGGTGCTTGGCGTTTGCTGTTTGGCGTTTGGGGTTTGGCATTTGCTGTTTGGCGTTTGGGGTTTGGCGTTTGCTTTTTGGCATTTGCTGTTTGGTGTTTGGTGTTTGGCGTTTGCTGTTTGGTGTTTGCTGTTTGGTGTTTGCTGTTTGGTGTTTGGTGTTTGGTGTTTGCTGGTTGGTGTTTGGTGTTTGGTGTTTGCTGTTTGGTGTTTGCTGTTTGGTGCTTGGTGCTTGGTGTTTGGTGCATGGTGCTTGGTGCTTCGTGCTTGGTGTTTGGTGCTTGGTGCTTGGTGTTTGGTGCTTGGGGCTTGGTGCTTGGTGTTTGGTGTTTGGTGTTTGGTGCTTGGTGCTTGGTGTTTGGTGTTTGGTGTTTGCTGTTTGCTGTCTGGTGTTTGCTGTTTGGTGTTTGCTGTTTGGTGTTTGCTGTTTGGTGTTTGCTATTTGGTGTTTGGTGTTTGGTGTTTGCTGTTTGGTGTTTGCTGCTTGGTGTTTGCTGTTTGCTGTTTGTTTGGTGTTTGCTGTTTGGTGTTTGGTGTTTGGTGTTTGCTGTTTGGTGTTTGGTGTTTGGTGTTTGCTGTTTGGTGTTTGGTGTTTACTGTTTGGTGTTTGGTGTTTGGTGTTTGGTGATTGGTGTTTGCTGTTTGGTGTTTGGTGTTTGGTGATTGGTGTTTGCTGTTTGGTGTTTGGTGCTTGGTGTTTGGTGTTTGGTGATTGGTGCTTGGTGTTTCGTGCTTGGTGCTTGGTGCTTGGTGTTTGGCGCTTGGTGCTTGGTGTTTGGTGTTTGGTGCTTGGTGTTTGGTGCTTGGTGCTTGGTGTTTTGTGCTTGGTGCTTCGTGCTTGGTGTTTGGTGTTTGGTGCTTGGTGTTTGGTGTTTGCTGTTTGGTGTTTGCTGTTTGGTGTTCGCTGTTTGGTGTTTGGTGTTTGCTGTTTGGAGTTTGGTGTTTGCGGTTTGGTGTTTGCTATTTGGTGTTTGTGCTTGGCGTTTGATGTTTGGCGTTTGTTGTTTGTTGTTTGCTATTTGGTGTTTGATGTTTGGTGTTTGGTGTTTGGTGTTTGCTGTTTGATGTTTGGTGATTGGTGTTTGATGTTTGGTGTTTGGTGCTTGGTGCTTGGTGCTTGGTGCTTAGTGTTTTATGTTTAGCGCTTGGTGCTTGGTGTTTTGTGCTTGGTGCTTGGTGCTTGGTGTTTGGAGTTTGGTGCTTGGTGTTTGGTGTTTGGTGTTTGCTGTTTGCTGTTTGCTGTTTGGTGTTTGCTGTTTGGAGTTCGCTGTTTGGTGTTTGCTGTTTGGTGTTTGGTGTTTGCGGTTTGGTGTTTGCTATTTGGCGTTTGGTGTTTGCCGTTTGATGTTTGGCGTTTGATGTTTGGTGTTTGGTGTTTGGTGTTTGCTGTTTGATGTTTGGTGATTGCTGTTTGATGTTTGGTGTTTGGTTCTTGGTGCTTGGTGTTTGGTGCTTGGGGTTTGGTGCTTGGTGTTTTTTTTTTTTGGTGCTTGGAGCTTGGTGTTTGGTGTTTGGTGCTTGGTGCTTGGTGTTTGGTGCTTGGTGCTTGGTGTTGGTGTTTGGTGCTTGGTGCTTGATGCTTGGTGTTTGGTGTTTGCTGTTTGCTGTTTGCTGTTTGCTGTTTGCTGTTTGTTGTTTGCTGTTTGGTGTTTTGTGTTTGCTGTTTGGTGTTTGGAGTTTGCCCTTTGGTGTTTGCTATTTGGTGTTTGGTGTTTGCTGTTTGGTGTTTGGTGTTTGGTGTTTGGTGCTTGGTGCTTTGTTTTTGCTCTTTGGTGCTTTGTGCTTGGTCTTTGGTGTTTGGTGCTTGGTGCTTGGTGTTTGGTGCTTTGTGCCTGGTGTTTGGTGTTTGGTGTTTGGTCCTTGGTGCTTGGTGCTTGGTCTCTGGTGCTTGGTGCTTGGTGTTTGGTGTTTGGTGCTTGGTGCTTGGTGTTAGGTGTTTGGTGTTTGGTGCTTGGTGCTTGGTACTTGGTGTTTTGTGTTTGGTGCTTGGTGCTTGGTGCTTGGTGCTTGGTGTTTGGTGCTTGGTGTTTGGTGTTTAGTGCTTGGTGCTTGGTATTTGGTGTTTGGTGCTTGGTGCTTGGTGTTTGGTGTTTGGTGTTTGGTGCTCGGTGCTTGGTGCTTGGTGTTTCGTGCTTGGTGCTTGGTGTTTGGTCTTTGGTGCTTGGTGCTTGGTGTTTGGTGCTTGGTGCTTGGTGTTTGGTGTTTGGCGTATGGTGTTTGGTGCTTGGTGCTTGGTGTTTGGTGTTTGCTGTTTGGTGTTTGCTGTTTGGTGTTTGCTGTTTGGTGTTTGCTGTTTGGTGCTTGGTGCTTGGTGTTTGGTGCATGGTGCTTGGTGCTTGGTGCTTGGTGTTTGGTGCTTGGTGCTTGGTGTTTGGTGCTTGGGGCTTGGTGCTTGGTGTTTGGTGCTTGGTGTTTGGTGTTTGTTGCTTGGTGCTTGGTGCTTGGTGTTTTGTGCTTGGAGCCTGGTGTTTGGTGTTTGGTGCTTGGTGCTTGATGTTTGGTGTTTGGTGCTTGGTGCTTGGTGTTTGGTGTTTGGTACTTGGTGCTTAGTGTTTGGTGTTTGGTACTTGGTGCTTGGTGTTTGGTGCTTGGTGCTTGGTGCTTGGTGTTTGGTGCTTGGTGCTGGGTGTTTGGTGTTTGGTGATTGGTGCTTGGTGTTTGGTGCTTGGGGTTTGGTGCTTGGTGCTTGGTGATTGGTGTTTGGTGCTTGGTGCTTGGTGTATGGTGTTTGGTGCTTGGAGCTTGGTGTTTGGTGTTTGGTGCTTGGCGCTTGGTGTTTGGTGCTTGGTGCTTGGTGTTGTTGTTTGGTGCTTGGTGCTTGGTGTTTGGTGCTTGGTGCTTGTTTGCTGTTTGCTGTTTGGTGTTTGCTGTTTGGTGTTTGGTGTTTGGTGTTTGGTGTTTGCTGTTTGGTGTTTGCTGTTTGGTTCTGGGTGCTTGGTGCTTGGTGTTTGGTGTTTGGTGCTTGGTGCTTGGTGTTTGGTGCTTGGGGCTTGGTGATTGGTGTTTGGTGCTTGGTGCTTGGTGCTTGGTGCTTGGTGCTTGGTGTTTGGTGCTTGGTGTTCGGTGCTTGGTGCTTGGTGATTGGTGTTTGGTGCTTGGTGCTTGGTATTTGGTGCTTGGTCTTTGGTGCTTGGTGTTTGGTGCTTGGTGCTTGGTGCTTGGTGTTTGGTGCTTGGTGCTTGGCGGTTGGTGCATGGTGCTTGGTGCTTGCTGTTTGGTGCTTGGTGCTTGGTGCTTGGTGTTTGGTGTTTAGTGCTTGGTGCTTGGTGATTGGTGCTTGGTGCTTGGTGCTTGGTGTTTGGTGCTTGGTGCTTGGTGTTTGGTGTTTGGTGTTTGCTGTTTGCTGTCTGGTGTTTGCTGTTTGGTGTTTGCTGTTTGGTGTTTGCTGTTTGGTGTTTGCTATTTGGTGTTTGGTGTTTGGTGTTTGCTGTTTGGTGTTTGCTGCTTGGTGTTTGCTGTTTGCTGTTTGTTTGGTGTTTGCTGTTTGGTGTTTGGTGTTTGGTGTTTGCTGTTTGGTGTTTGGTGTTTGGTGTTTGCTGTTTGGTGTTTGGTGTTTACTGTTTGGTGTTTGGTGTTTGGTGTTTGGTGATTGGTGTTTGCTATTTGGTGTTTGGTGTTTGGTGATTGGTGTTTGCTGTTTGGTGTTTGGTGCTTGGTGTTTGGTGTTTGGTGATTGGTGCTTGGTGTTTCGTGCTTGGTGCTTGGTGCTTGGTGTTTGGCGCTTGGTGCTTGGTGTTTGGTGTTTGGTGCTTGGTGTTTGGTGCTTGGTGCTTGGTGTTTTGTGCTTGGTGCTTCGTGCTTGGTGTTTGGTGTTTGGTGCTTGGTGTTTGGTGTTTGCTGTTTGGTGTTTGCTGTTTGGTGTTCGCTGTTTGGTGTTTGGTGTTTGCTGTTTGGAGTTTGGTGTTTGCGGATTGGTGTTTGCTATTTGGTGTTTGTGTTTGGCGTTTGATGTTTGGCGTTTGTTGTTTGTTGTTTGCTATTTGGTGTTTGATGTTTGGTGTTTGGTGTTTGGTGTTTGCTGTTTGATGTTTGGTGATTGGTGTTTGATGTTTGGTGTTTGGTGCTTGGTGCTTGGTGCTTGGTGCTTAGTGTTTTATGTTTAGCGCTTGGTGCTTGGTGTTTTGTGCTTGGTGCTTGGTGCTTGGTGTTTGGAGTTTGGTGCTTGGTGTTTGGTGTTTGGTGTTTGCTGTTTGCTGTTTGCTGTTTGGTGTTTGCTGTTTGGAGTTCGCTGTTTGGTGTTTGCTGTTTGGTGTTTGGTGTTTGCGGTTTGGTGTTTGCTATTTGGCGTTTGGTGTTTGGCGTTTGATGTTTGGCGTTTGTTGTTTGTTGTTTGCTGTTTGGTGTTTGATGTTTGGTGTTTGGTGTTTGGTGTTTGCTGTTTGATGTTTGGTGATTGCTGTTTGATGTTTGGTGTTTGGTGCTTGGTGCTTGGTGTTTTGTGCTTGGTGTTTGGTGCTTGGGGTTTGGTGCTTGGTGTTTTTTTTTTTTGGTGCTTGGAGCTTGGTGTTTGGTGTTTGGTGCTTGGTGCTTGGTGTTTGGTGCTTGGTGCTTGGTGTTGGTGTTTGGTGCTTGGTGCTTGATGCTTGGTGTTTGGTGTTTGCTGTTTGCTGTTTGGTGTTTGCTGTTTGGTGTTTGCTGTTTGGTGTTTGCTGTTTGGTGTTTGCTGTTTGGTGCTTGGTGCTTGGTGTTTGGTGCATGGTGCTTGGTGCTTGGTGCTTGGTGTTTGGTGCTTGGTGCTTGGTGTTTGGTGCTTGGGGCTTGGTGCTTGGTGTTTGGTGCTTGGTGTTTGGTGTTTGTTGCTTGGTGCTTGGTGCTTGGTGTTTTGTGCTTGGAGCCTGGTGTTTGGTGTTTGGTGCTTGGTGCTTGGTGTTTGGTGTTTGGTGCTTGGTGCTTGGTGTTTGGTGTTTGGTACTTGGTGCTTGGTGTTTGGTGTTTGGTACTTGGTGCTTGGTGTTTGGTGCTTGGTGCTTGGTGCTTGGTGTTTGGTGCTTGGTGCTGGGTGTTTGGTGTTTGGTGATTGGTGCTTGGTGTTTGGTGCTTGGGGTTTGGTGCTTGGTGCTTGGTGATTGGTGTTTGGTGCTTGGTGCTTGGTGTATGGTGTTTGGTGCTTGGAGCTTGGTGTTTGGTGTTTGGTGCTTGGCGCTTGGTGTTTGGTGCTTGGTGCTTGGTGTTGTTGTTTGGTGCTTGGTGCTTGGTGTTTGGTGCTTGGTGCTTGTTTGCTGTTTGCTGTTTGGTGTTTGCTGTTTGGTGTTTGCTGTTCGGTGTTTGGTGTTTGGTGTTTGGTGTTTGCTGTTTGGTTCTGGGTGCTTGGTGCTTGGTGTTTGGTGTTTGGTGCTTGGTGCTTGGTGTTTGGTGCTTGGGGCTTGGTGTTTGGTGCATGGTGCTTCGTGCTTCGTGCTTGGTGTTTGGTGCTTGGTGCTTGGTGTTTGGTGCTTGGGGCTTGGTGCTTGGTGTTTGGTGTTTGGTGTTTAGTGCTTGGTGCTTGGTGTTTGGTGTTTGGTGCTTGGTGTTTGCTGTTTGGTGCTTGGTGCTTGGTGTTTGGTGCTTGGTGCTTGGTGCTTGGTCCTTGGTGCTTGGTGCTTGGTGTTTGGTGCTTGGTGCTTGGTGCTTGGTGCTTGGTGCTTGGTGTTTGGTGTTTAGTGCTTGGTGCTTGGTGTTTGGTGTTTGGTGCTTGGTGCTTGGTGTCTGGTGCTTGGTGCTTGGTGCTTGCTGTTTGGTGCTTGGTGTTTGGTGCTTGGTGTTTGGTGTTTGGTGCTTGGTGCTTGGTGTTTGGTGCTTGGTGCTTGGTGCTTGGTGTTTGGTGCTTGTTGCTTGGTGCTTTGTGTTTGGTGTTTAGTGCTTGGTGCTTGGTGTTTGGTGTTTGGTGCTTGGTGCTTGGTGCTTGGTGTTTGGTGTTTGGTGCTTGGTGATTCGTGATTGGTGTTTGATGTTTGGTGTTTGGTGTTTTGTGATTCGTGATTGGTGTTTGATGTTTGGTGTTTGGTGTTGGTTGTTTGGTGCTTGGGGCTTCGTGTTTGCTCTTTGGTGCTTGGTGATTGGTGTTTGGTGTTGGGTGCTTGGTGCTTGGTGTTTGGTGCTTGGTGCTTGGTGCTTGGTGCTTGGTGCTTGGTGCTTTGTGTTTATTGCTTGGTGCTTGGTGCTTGGCGATTGGTGCTTCGTGCTTGGTGTTTGATGTGTGGTGCTTGGTGTTTGGTGTTTGGTATTTGATGCTTGGTGCTTCGTGCTTGGTGTTTGGTGTTTGGTGCTTGGTGCTTGGTGTTTGGTGCTTGGGATTTGGTGCTTGGTGCTTGGTGTTTGGTGTTTGGTGTTTGGTACTTGGTGCTTGGTGTTTGGTGTTTGGTGCTTGGTGCTTGGTGTTTGGTGTTTAGTGATTGGTGCTTGGTTCTTGGTGTTTGGTGCTTGGTGCTTGGTGATTGGTGTTTGGTGCTTGGTGCTTGGTATTTGGTGCTTGGTCTTTGGTGCTTGGTGTTTGGTGCTTGGTGCTTGGTGCTTGGTGTTTGGTGCTTGGTGCTTGGCGGTTGGTGCATGGTGCTTGGTGCTTGCTGTTTGGTGCTTGGTGCTTGGTGCTTGGTGTTTGGTGCTTGGTGCTTGGTGTTTGGTGTTTGGTGTTTGCTGTTTGCTGTCTGGTGTTTGCTGTTTGGTGTTTGCTGTTTGGTGTTTGCTGTTTGGTGTTTGCTATTTGGTGTTTGGTGTTTGGTGTTTGCTGTTTGGTGTTTGCTGCTTGGTGTTTGCTGTTTGCTGTTTGTTTGGTGTTTGCTGTTTGGTGTTTGGTGTTTGGTGTTTGCTGTTTGGTGTTTGGTGTTTGCTGTTTGGTGTTTGGTGTTTACTGTTTGGTGTTTGGTGTTTGGTGTTTGGTGATTGGTGTTTGCTGTTTGGTGTTTGGTGTTTGGTGATTGGTGTTTGCTGTTTGGTGTTTGGTGCTTGGTGTTTGGTGTTTGGTGATTGGTGCTTGGTGTTTCGTGCTTGGTGCTTGGTGCTTGGTGTTTGGCGCTTGGTGTTTGGTGTTTGGTGTTTGGTGCTTGGTGTTTGGTGCTTGGTGCTTGGTGTTTTGTGCTTGGTGCTTCGTGCTTGGTGTTTGGTGTTTGGTGCTTGGTGTTTGGTGTTTGCTGTTTGGTGTTTGCTGTTTGGTGTTCGCTGTTTGGTGTTTGGTGTTTGCTGTTTGGAGTTTGGTGTTTGCGGTTTGGTGTTTGCTATTTGGTGTTTGTGTTTGGCGTTTGATGTTTGGCGTTTGTTGTTTGTTGTTTGCTATTTGGTGTTTGATGTTTGGTGTTTGGTGTTTGGTGTTTGCTGTTTGATGTTTGGTGATTGGTGTTTGATGTTTGGTGTTTGGTGCTTGGTGCTTGGTGCTTGGTGCTTAGTGTTTTATGTTTAGCGCTTGGTGCTTGGTGTTTTGTGCTTGGTGCTTGGTGCTTGGTGTTTGGAGTTTGGTGCTTGGTGTTTGGTGTTTGGTGTTTGCTGTTTGCTGTTTGCTGTTTGGTGTTTGCTGTTTGGAGTTCGCTGTTTGGTGTTTGCTGTTTGGTGTTTGGTGTTTGCGGTTTGGTGTTTGCTATTTGGCGTTTGGTGTTTGGCGCTTGATGTTTGGCGTTTGTTGTTTGTTGTTTGCTGTTTGGTGTTTGATGTTTGGTGTTTGGTGTTTGGTGTTTGCTGTTTGATGTTTGGTGATTGCTGTTTGATGTTTGGTGTTTGGTGCTTGGTGCTTGGTGTTTGGTGCTTGGGGTTTGGTGCTTGGTGTTTTTTTTTTTTGGTGCTTGGAGCTTGGTGTTTGGTGTTTGGTGCTTGGTGCTTGGTGTTTGGTGCTTGGTGCTTGGTGTTGGTGTTTGGTGCTTGGTGCTTGATGCTTGGTGTTTGGTGTTTGCTGTTTGCTGTTTGCTGTTTGCTGTTTGCTGTTTGTTGTTTGCTGTTTGGTGTTTTGTGTTTGCTGTTTGGTGTTTGGAGTTTGCCCTTTGGTGTTTGCTATTTGGTGTTTGGTGTTTGCTGTTTGGTGTTTGGTGTTTGGTGTTTGGTGCTTGGTGCTTTGTTTTTGCTCTTTGGTGCTTTGTGCTTGGTCTTTGGTGTTTGGTGCTTGGTGCTTGGTGTTTGGTGCTTTGTGCCTGGTGTTTGGTGTTTGGTGTTTGGTCCTTGGTGCTTGGTGCTTGGTCTCTGGTGCTTGGTGCTTGGTGTTTGGTGTTTGGTGCTTGGTGCTTGGTGTTAGGTGTTTGGTGTTTGGTGCTTGGTGCTTGGTACTTGGTGTTTTGTGTTTGGTGCTTGGTGCTTGGTGCTTGGTGCTTGGTGTTTGGTGCTTGGTGTTTGGTGTTTAGTGCTTGGTGCTTGGTATTTGGTGTTTGGTGCTTGGTTCTTGGTGTTTGGTGTTTGGTGCTTGGTGCTTGGTGTTTGGTGTTTGGTGTTTGGTGCTCGGTGCTTGGTGCTTGGTGTTTCGTGCTTGGTGCTTGGTGTTTGGTCTTTGGTGCTTGGTGCTTGGTGTTTGGTGCTTGGTGCTTGGTGTTTGGTGTTTGGCGTATGGTGTTTGGTGCTTGGTGCTTGGTGTTTGGTGTTTGCTGTTTGGTGTTTGCTGTTTGGTGTTTGCTGTTTGGTGTTTGCTGTTTGGTGCTTGGTGCTTGGTGTTTGGTGCATGGTGCTTGGTGCTTGGTGCTTGGTGTTTGGTGCTTGGTGCTTGGTGTTTGGTGCTTGGGGCTTGGTGCTTGGTGTTTGGTGCTTGGTGTTTGGTGTTTGTTGCTTGGTGCTTGGTGCTTGGTGTTTTGTGCTTGGAGCCTGGTGTTTGGTGTTTGGTGCTTGGTGCTTGGTGTTTGGTGTTTGGTGCTTGGTGCTTGGTGTTTGGTGTTTGGTACTAGGTGCTTAGTGTTTGGTGTTTGGTACTTGGTGCTTGGTGTTTGGTGCTTGGTGCTTGGTGCTTGGTGTTTGGTGCTTGGTGCTGGGTGTTTGGTGTTTGGTGATTGGTGCTTGGTGTTTGGTGCTTGGGGTTTGGTGCTTGGTGCTTGGTGATTGGTGTTTGGTGCTTGGTGCTTGGTGTATGGTGTTTGGTGCTTGGAGCTTGGTGTTTGGTGTTTGGTGCTTGGCGCTTGGTGTTTGGTGCTTGGTGCTTGGTGTTGTTGTTTGGTGCTTGGTGCTTGGTGTTTGGTGCTTGGTGCTTGTTTGCTGTTTGCTGTTTGGTGTTTGCTGTTTGGTGTTTGGTGTTTGGTGTTTGGTGTTTGGTGCTTGGTGCTTGGTGTTTGGTGCTTGGTGCTTGGTGTTGGTGTTTGGTGCTTGGTGCTTGGTGCTTGGTGTTTGGTGTTTGCTGTTTGCTGTTTGCTGTTTGCTGTTTGCTGTTTGTTGTTTGCTGTTTGGTGTTTTGTGTTTGCTGTTTGGTGTTTGGAGTTTGCCCTTTGGTGTTTGCTATTTGGTGTTTGGTGTTTGCTGTTTGGTGTTTGGTGTTTGGTGTTTGGTGCTTGGTGCTTTGTTTTTGCTCTTTGGTGCTTTGTGCTTGGTCTTTGGTGTTTGGTGCTTGGTGCATGGTGTTTGGTGCTTTTTGCCTGGTGTTTGGTGTTTGGTGTTTGGTCCTTGGTGCTTGGTGCTTGGTCTCTGGTGCTTGGTGCTTGGTGTTTGGTGTTTGGTGCTTGGTGCTTGGTGTTTGGTGTTTGGTGTTTGGTGCTTGGTGCTTGGTACTTGGTGTTTTGTGTTTGGTGCTTGGTGCTTGGTGCTTGGTGCTTGGTGTTTGGTGCTTGGTGTTTGGTGTTTAGTGCTTGGTGCTTGGTATTTGGTGTTTGGTGCTTGGTTCTTGGTGTTTGGTGTTTGGTGCTTGGTGCTTGGTGTTTGGTGTTTGGTGTTTGGTGCTCGGTGCTTGGTGCTTGGTGTTTCGTGCTTGGTGCTTGGTGTTTGGTGTTTGGCGTATGGTGTTTGGTGCTTGGTGCTTGGTGTTTGGTGTTTGCTGTTTGGTGTTTGCTGTTTGGTGTTTGCTGTTTGGTGTTTGCTGTTTGGTGCTTGGTGCTTGGTGTTTGGTGCATGGTGCTTGGTGCTTGGTGCTTGGTGTTTGGCGCTTGGTGCTTGGTGTTTGGTGCTTGGGGCTTGGTGCTTGGTGTTTGGTGCTTGGTGTTTGGTCTTTGTTGCTTGGTGCTTGGTGCTTGGTGTTTTGTGCTTGGAGCCTGGTGTTTGGTGTTTGGTGCTTGGTGCTTGGTGTTTGGTGTTTGGTGCTTGGTGCTTGGTGTTTGGTGTTTGGTACTTGGTGCTTGGTGTTTGGTGTTTGGTACTTGGTGCTTGGTGTTTGGTGCTTGGTGCTTGGTGCTTGGTGTTTGGTGCTTGGTGCTGGGTGTTTGGTGTTTGGTGATTTGTGCTTGGTGTTTGGTGCTTGGGGTTTGGTGCTTGGTGCTTGGTGATTGGTGTTTGGAGCTTGGTGCTTGGTGTATGGTGTTTGGTGCTTGGAGCTTGGTGTTAGGTGTTTGGTGCTTGGTGCTTGGTGTTTGGTGCTTGGTGCTTGGTGTTGTTGTTTGGTGCTTGGAGCTTGGTGTTTGGTGTTTGGTGTTTGCTGTTTGCTGTTTGCTGTTTGCTGTTTGTTGTTTGCTGTTTGGTGTTTTGTGTTTGCTGTTTGGTGTTTGGAGTTTGCCCTTTGGTGTTTGCTATTTGGTGTTTGGTGTTTGCTGTTTGGTGTTTGGTGTTTGGTGTTTGGTGCTTGGTGCTTTGTTTTTGCTCTTTGGTGCTTTGTGCTTGGTCTTTGGTGTTTGGTGCTTGGTGCTTGGTGTTTGGTGCTTTGTGCCTGGTGTTTGGTGTTTGGTGTTTGGTCCTTGGTGCTTGGTGCTTGGTCTCTGGTGCTTGGTGCTTGGTGTTTGGTGTTTGGTGCTTGGTGCTTGGTGTTTGGTGTTTGGTGTTTGGTGCTTGGTGCTTGGTACTTGGTGTTTTGTGTTTGGTGCTTGGTGCTTGGTGCTTGGTGCTTGGTGTTTGGTGCTTGGTGTTTGGTGTTTAGTGCTTGGTGCTTGGTATTTGGTGTTTGGTGCTTGGTTCTTGGTGTTTGGTGTTTGGTGCTTGGTGCTTGGTGTTTGGTGTTTGGTGTTTGGTGCTCGGTGCTTGGTGCTTGGTGTTTCGTGCTTGGTGCTTGGTGTTTGGTCTTTGGTGCTTGGTGCTTGGTGTTTGGTGCTTGGTGCTTGGTGTTTGGTGTTTGGCGTATGGTGTTTGGTGCTTGGTGCTTGGTGTTTGGTGTTTGCTGTTTGGTGTTTGCTGTTTAGTGTTTGTTGTTTGGTGTTTGCTGTTTGGTGCTTGGTGCTTGGTGTTTGGTGCATGGTGCTTGGTGCTTGGTGCTTGGTGTTTGGTGCTTGGTGCTTGGTGTTTGGTGCTTGGGGCTTGGTGCTTGGTGTTTGGTGCTTGGTGTTTGGTGTTTGTTGCTTGGTGCTTGGTGCTTGGTGTTTTGTGCTTGGAGCCTGGTGTTTGGTGTTTGGTGCTTGGTGCTTGGTGTTTGGTGTTTGGTGCTTGGTGCTTGGTGTTTGGTGTTTGGTACTTGGTGCTTGGTGTTTGGTGTTTGGTACTTGGTGCTTGGTGTTTGGTGCTTGGTGCTTGGTGCTTGGTGTTTGGTGCTTGGTGCTGGGTGTTTGGTGTTTGGTGATTGGTGCTTGGTGTTTGGTGCTTGGGGTTTGGTGCTTGGTGCTTGGTGATTGGTGTTTGGTGCTTGGTGCTTGGTGTATGGTGTTTGGTGCTTGGAGCTTGGTGTTTGGTGTTTGGTGCTTGGCGCTTGGTGTTTGGTGCTTGGTGCTTGGTGTTGTTGTTTGGTGCTTGGTGCTTGGTGTTTGGTGCTTGGTGCTTGTTTGCTGTTTGCTGTTTGGTGTTTGCTGTTTGGTGTTTGCTGTTTGGTGTTTGGTGTTTGGTGTTTGGTGTTTGCTGTTTGGTTCTGGGTGCTTGGTGCTTGGTGTTTGGTGTTTGGTGCTTGGTGCTTGGTGTTTGGTGCTTGGGGCTTGGTGTTTGGTGCATGGTGCTTGGTGCTTCGTGCTTGGTGTTTGGTGCTTGGTGCTTGGTGTTTGGTGCTTGTGGCTTGGTGCTTGGTGTTTTGTGTTTGGTGTTTGGTGCTTGGTGCTTGGTGTTTGGTGTTTGGTGCTTGGTGTTTGCTGTTTGGTGCTTGGTGCTTGGTGTTTGGTGCTTGGTGCTTGGTGCTTGGTGCTTGGTGCTTGGTGTTTGGTGCTTGGTGCTTGGTGCTTGGTGCTTGGTGCTTGGTGTTTGGTGTTTAGTGCTTGGTGCTTGGTGTTTGGTGTTTGGTGCTTGGTGCTTGGTGTCTGGTGCTTGGTGCTTGGTGCTTGCTGTTTGGTGCTTGGTGTTTGGTGCTTGGTGTTTGGTGTTTGGTGCTTGGTGCTTGGTGTTTGGTGCTTGGTGCTTGGTGCTTGGTGTTTGGTGCTTGGTGCTTGGTGCTTGGTGTTTGGTGTTTAGTGCTTGGTGCTTGGTGTTTGGTGTTTGGTGCTTGGTGCTTGGTGCTTGGTGTTTGGTGTTTGGTGCTTGGTGATTCGTGATTGGTGTTTGATGTTTGGTGTTTGGTGTTTTGTGATTCGTGATTGGTGTTTGATGTTTGGTGTTTGGTGTTGGGTGTTTGGTGCTTGGGGCTTCGTGTTTGCTCTTTGGTGCTTGGTGATTGGTGTTTGGTGTTGGGTGCTTGGTGCTTGGTGTTTGGTGCTTGGTGCTTGGTGCTTGGTGCTTGGTGCCTGGTGCTTTGTGTTTATTGCTTGGTGCTTGGTGCTTGGCGATTGGTGCTTCGTGCTTGGTGTTTGATGTGTGGTGCTTGGTGTTTGGTGTTTGGTATTTGATGCTTGGTGCTTCGTGCTTGGTGTTTGGTGTTTGGTGCTTGGTCCTTGGTGTTTGGTGCTTGGGATTTGGTGCTTGGTGCTTGGTGTTTGGTGTTTGGTGTTTGGTACTTGGTGCTTGGTGTTTGGTGTTTGGTGCTTGGTGCTTGGTGTTTGGTGTTTAGTGATTGGTGCTTGGTTCTTGGTGTTTGGTGCTTGGTGCTTGGTGATTGGTGTTTGGTGCTTGGTGCTTGGTATTTGGTGCTTGGTCTTTGGTGCTTGGTGTTTGGTGCTTGGTGCTTGGTGCTTGGTGTTTGGTGCTTGGTGCTTGGCGTTTGGTGCATGGTGCTTGGTGCTTGCTGTTTGGTGCTTGGTGCTTGGAGCTTGGTGTTTGGTGTTTAGTGCTTGGTGCTTGGTGATTGGTGCTTGGTGCTTGGTGCTTGGTGTTTGGTGCTTGGTGCTTGGTGTTTGGTGTTTGGTGTTTGCTGTTTGCTGTCTGGTGTTTGCTGTTTGGTGTTTGCTGTTTGGTGTTTGCTGTTTGGTGTTTGCTATTTGGTGTTTGGTGTTTGGTGTTTGCTGTTTGGTGTTTGCTGCTTGGTGTTTGCTGTTTGCTGTTTGTTTGGTGTTTGCTGTTTGGTGTTTGGTGTTTGGTGTTTGCTGTTTGGGGTTTGGTGTTTGGTGTTTGCTGTTTGGTGTTTGGTGTTTACTGTTTGGTGTTTGGTGTTTGGTGTTTGGTGATTGGTGTTTGCTGTTTGGTGTTTGGTGTTTGGTGATTGGTGTTTGCTGTTTGGTGTTTGGTGCTTGGTGTTTGGTGTTTGGTGATTGGTGCTTGGTGTTTCGTGCTTGGTGCTTGGTGCTTGGTGTTTGGCGCTTGGTGCTTGGTGTTTGGTGTTTGGTGCTTGGTGTTTGGTGCTTGGTGCTTGGTGTTTTGTGCTTGGTGCTTCGTGCTTGGTGTTTGGTGTTTGGTGCTTGGTGTTTGGTGTTTGCTGTTTGGTGTTTGCTGTTTGGTGTTCGCTGTTTGGTGTTTGGTGTTTGCTGTTTGGAGTTTGGTGTTTGCGGTTTGGTGTTTGCTATTTGGTGTTTGTGTTTGGCGTTTGATGTTTGGCGTTTGTTGTTTGTTGTTTGCTATTTGGTGTTTGATGTTTGGTGTTTGGTGTTTGGTGTTTGCTGTTTGATGTTTGGTGATTGGTGTTTGATGTTTGGTGTTTGGTGCTTGGTGCTTGGTGCTTGGTGCTTAGTGTTTTATGTTTAGCGCTTGGTGCTTGGTGTTTTGTGTTTGGTGCTTGGTGCTTGGTGTTTGGAGTTTGGTGCTTGGTGTTTGGTGTTTGGTGTTTGCTGTTTGCTGTTTGCTGTTTGGTGTTTGCTGTTTGGAGTTCGCTGTTTGGTGTTTGCTGTTTGGTGTTTGGTGTTTGCGGTTTGGTGTTTGCTATTTGGCGTTTGGTGTTTGGCGTTTGATGTTTGGCGTTTGTTGTTTGTTGTTTGCTGTTTGGTGTTTGATGTTTGGTGTTTGGTGTTTGGTGTTTGCTGTTTGATGTTTGGTGATTGCTGTTTGATGTTTGGTGTTTGGTGCTTGGTGCTTGGTGTTTTGTGCTTGGTGTTTGGTGCTTGGGGTTTGGTGCTTGGTGTTTTTTTTTTTTGGTGCTTGGAGCTTGGTGTTTGGTGTTTGGTGCTTGGTGCTTGGTGTTTGGTGCTTGGTGCTTGGTGTTGGTGTTTGGTGCTTGGTGCTTGATGCTTGGTGTTTGGTGTTTGCTGTTTGCTGTTTGGTGTTTGCTGTTTGGTGTTTGCTGTTTGGTGTTTGCTGTTTGGTGTTTGCTGTTTGGTGCTTGGTGCTTGGTGTTTGGTGCATGGTGCTTGGTGCTTGGTGCTTGGTGTTTGGTGCTTGGTGCTTGGTGTTTGGTGCTTGGGGCTTGGTGCTTGGTGTTTGGTGCTTGGTGTTTGGTGTTTGTTGCTTGGTGCTTGGTGCTTGGTGTTTTGTGCTTGGAGCCTGGTGTTTGGTGTTTGGTGCTTGGTGCTTGGTGTTTGGTGTTTGGTGCTTGGTGCTTGGTGTTTGGTGTTTGGTACTTGGTGCTTGGTGTTTGGTGCTTGGTGCTTGGTGCTTGGTGTTTGGTGCTTGGTGCTGGGTGTTTGGTGTTTGGTGATTGGTGCTTGGTGTTTGGTGCTTGGGGTTTGGTGCTTGGTGCTTGGTGATTGGTGTTTGGTGCTTGGTGCTTGGTGTATGGTGTTTGGTGCTTGGAGCTTGGTGTTTGGTGTTTGGTGCTTGGCGCTTGGTGTTTGGTGCTTGGTGCTTGGTGTTGTTGTTTGGTGCTTGGTGCTTGGTGTTTGGTGCTTGGTGCTTGTTTGCTGTTTGCTGTTTGGTGTTTGCTGTTTGGTGTTTGCTGTTCGGTGTTTGGTGTTTGGTGTTTGGTGTTTGCTGTTTGGTTCTGGGTGCTTGGTGCTTGGTGTTTGGTGTTTGGTGCTTGGTGCTTGGTGTTTGGTGCTTGGGGCTTGGTGTTTGGTGCATGGTGCTTGGTGCTTCGTGCTTGGTGTTTGGTGCTTGGTGCTTGGTGTTTGGTGCTTGGGGCTTGGTGCTTGGTGTTTGGTGTTTGGTGTTTGGTGCTTGGTGCTTGGTGTTTGGTGTTTGGTGCTTGGTGTTTGCTGTTTGGTGCTTGGTGCTTGGTGTTTGGTGCTTGGTGCTTGGTGCTTGGTGCTTGGTGCTTGGTGCTTGGTGTTTGGTGCTTGGTGCTTGGTGCTTGGTGCTTGGTGCTTGGTGTTTGGTGTTTAGTGCTTGGTGCTTGGTGTTTGGTGTTTGGTGCTTGGTGCTTGGTGTCTGGTGCTTGGTGCTTGGTGCTTGCTGTTTGGTGCTTGGTGTTTGGTGCTTGGTGTTTGGTGTTTGGTGCTTGGTGCTTGGTGTTTGGTGCTTGGTGCTTGGTGCTTGGTGTTTGGTGCTTGGTGCTTGGTGCTTGGTGTTTGGTGTTTAGTGCTTGGTGCTTGGTGTTTGGTGTTTGGTGCTTGGTGCTTGGTGCTTGGTGTTTGGTGTTTGGTGCTTGGTGATTCGTGATTGGTGTTTGATGTTTGGTGTTTGGTGTTTTGTGATTCGTGATTGGTGTTTGATGTTTGGTGTTTGGTGTTGGTTGTTTGGTGCTTGGGGCTTCGTGTTTGCTCTTTGGTGCTTGGTGATTGGTGTTTGGTGTTGGGTGCTTGGTGCTTGGTGTTTGGTGCTTGGTGCTTGGTGCTTGGTGCTTGGTGCTTGGTGCTTTGTGTTTATTGCTTGGTGCTTGGTGCTTGGCGATTGGTGCTTCGTGCTTGGTGTTTGATGTGTGGTGCTTGGTGTTTGGTGTTTTGTATTTGATGCTTGGTGCTTCGTGCTTGGTGTTTGGTGTTTGGTGCTTGGTGCTTGGTGTTTGGTGCTTGGGATTTGGTGCTTGGTGCTTGGTGTTTGGTGTTTGGTGTTTGGTACTTGGTGCTTGGTGTTTGGTGTTTGGTGCTTGGTGCTTGGTGTTTGGTGTTTAGTGATTGGTGCTTGGTTCTTGGTGTTTGGTGCTTGGTGCTTGGTGCTTGGTGTTTGGTGCTTGGTGCTTGGTATTTGGTGCTTGGTCTTTGGTGCTTGGTGTTTGGTGCTTGGTGCTTGGTGCTTGGTGTTTGGTGCTTGGTTCTTGGCGTTTGGTGCATGGTGCTTGGTGCTTGCTGTTTGGTGCTTGGTGCTTGGTGCTTGGTGTTTGGTGTTTAGTGCTTGGTGCTTGGTGATTGGTGCTTGGTGCTTGGTGCTTGGTGTTTGGTGCTTGGTGCTTGGTGTTTGGTGTTTGGTGTTTGCTGTTTGCTGTCTGGTGTTTGCTGTTTGGTGTTTGCTGTTTGGTGTTTGCTGTTTGGTGTTTGCTATTTGGTGTTTGGTGTTTGGTGTTTGCTGTTTGGTGTTTGCTGCTTGGTGTTTGCTGTTTGGTGTTTGGTGTTTGGTGTTTGCTGTTTGGTGTTTGGTGTTTACTGTTTGGTGTTTGGTGTTTGGTGTTTGGTGATTGGTGTTTGCTGTTTGGTGTTTGGTGTTTGGTGATTGGTGTTTGCTGTTTGGTGTTTGGTGCTTGGTGTTTGGTGTTTGGTGATTGGTGCTTGGTGTTTCGTGCTTGGTGCTTGGTGCTTGGTGTTTGGCACTTGGTGCTTGGTGTTTGGTGTTTGGTGCTTGGTGTTTGGTGCTTGGTGCTTGGTGTTTTGTGCTTGGTGCTTCGTGCTTGGTGTTTGGTGTTTGGTGCTTGGTGTTTGGTGTTTGCTGTTTGGTGTTTGCTGTTTGGTGTTCGCTGTTTGGTGTTTGGTGTTTGCTGTTTGGAGTTTGGTGTTTGCGGTTTGGTGTTTGCTATTTGGTGTTTGTGTTTGGCGTTTGATGTTTGGCGTTTGTTGTTTGTTGTTTGCTATTTGGTGTTTGATGTTTGGTGTTTGGTGTTTGGTGTTTGCTGTTTGATGTTTGGTGATTGGTGTTTGATGTTTGGTGTTTGGTGCTTGGTGCTTGGTGCTTGGTGCTTAGTGTTTTATGTTTAGCGCTTGGTGCTTGGTGTTTTGTGCTTGGTGCTTGGTGCTTGGTGTTTGGAGTTTGGTGCTTGGTGTTTGGTGTTTGGTGTTTGCTGTTTGCTGTTTGCTGTTTGGTGTTTGCTGTTTGGAGTTCGCTGTTTGGTGTTTGCTGTTTGGTGTTTGGTGTTTGCGGTTTGGTGTTTGCTATTTGGCGTTTGGTGTTTGGCGTTTGATGTTTGGCGTTTGTTGTTTGTTGTTTGCTGTTTGGTGTTTGATGTTTGGTGTTTGGTGTTTGGTGTTTGCTGTTTGATGTTTGGTGATTGTTGTTTGATGTTTGGTGTTTGGTGCTTGGTGCTTGGTGTTTGGTGCTTGGGGTTTGGTGCTTGGTGTTTTTTTTTTTTGGTGCTTGGAGCTTGGTGTTTGGTGTTTGGTGCTTGGTGCTTGGTGTTTGGTGCTTGGTGCTTGGTGTTGGTGTTTGGTGCTTGGTGCTTGATGCTTGGTGTTTGGTGTTTGCTGTTTGCTGTTTGCTGTTTGCTGTTTGCTGTTTGTTGTTTGCTGTTTGGTGTTTTGTGTTTGCTGTTTGGTGTTTGGAGTTTGCCCTTTGGTGTTTGCTATTTGGTGTTTGGTGTTTGCTGTTTGGTGTTTGGTGTTTGGTGTTTGGTGCTTGGTGCTTTGTTTTTGCTCTTTGGTGCTTTGTGCTTGGTCTTTGGTGTTTGGTGCTTGGTGCTTGGTGTTTGGTGCTTTGTGCCTGGTGTTTGGTGTTTGGTGTTTGGTCCTTGGTGCTTGGTGCTTGGTCTCTGGTGCTTGGTGCTTGGTGTTTGGTGTTTGGTGCTTGGTGCTTGGTGTTAGGTGTTTGGTGTTTGGTGCTTGGTGCTTGGTACTTGGTGTTTTGTGTTTGGTGCTTGGTGCTTGGTGCTTGGTGCTTGGTGTTTGGTGCTTGGTGTTTGGTGTTTAGTGCTTGGTGCTTGGTATTTGGTGTTTGGTGCTTGGTTCTTGGTGTTTGGTGTTTGGTGCTTGGTGCTTGGTGTTTGGTGTTTGGTGTTTGGTGCTCGGTGCTTGGTGCTTGGTGTTTCGTGCTTGGTGCTTGGTGTTCGGTCTTTGGTGCTTGGTGCTTGGTGTTTGGTGCTTGGTGCTTGGTGTTTGGTGTTTGGCGTATGGTGTTTGGTGCTTGGTGCTTGGTGTTTGGTGTTTGGTGTTTGCTGTTTGGTGCTTGGTGCTTGGTGTTTGGTGCATGGTGCTTGGTGCTTGGTGCTTGGTGTTTGGTGCTTGGTGCTTGGTGTTTGGTGCTTGGGGCTTGGTGCTCGGTGTTTGGTGCTTGGTGTTTGGTGTTTGTTGTTGGTGCTTGGTGCTTGGTGTTTTGTGCTTGGAGCCTGGTGTTTGGTGTTTGGTGCTTGGTGCTTGGTGTTTGGTGTTTGGTGCTTGGTGCTTGGTGTTTGGTGTTTGGTACTTGGTGCTTAGTGTTTGGTGTTTGGTACTTGGTGCTTGGTGTTTGGTGCTTGGTGCTTGGTGCTTGGTGTTTGGTGCTTGGTGCTGGGTGTTTGGTGTTTGGTGATTGGTGCTTGGTGTTTGGTGCTTGGGGTTTGGTGCTTGGTGCTTGGTGATTGGTGTTTGGTGCTTGGTGCTTGGTGTATGGTGTTTGGTGCTTGGAGCTTGGTGTTTGGTGTTTGGTGCTTGGCGCTTGGTGTTTGGTGCTTGGTGCTTGGTGTTGTTGTTTGGTGCTTGGTGCTTGGTGTTTGGTGCTTGGTGCTTGTTTGCTGTTTGCTGTTTGGTGTTTGCTGTTTGGTGTTTGCTGTTTGGTGTTTGGTGTTTGGTGTTTGGTGTTTGCTGTTTGGTTCTGGGTGCTTGGTGCTTGGTGTTTGGTGTTTGGTGCTTGGTGCTTGGTGTGTGGTGCTTGGGGCTTGGTGATTGGTGTTTGGTGCTTGGTGCTTGGTGCTTGGTGCTTGGTGCTTGGTGTTTGGTGCTTGGTGTTCGGTGCTTGGTGCTTGGTGCTAGGTGTTTGGTGTTTGGTGTTTGGCGCTTGGGGCTTGGTGTTTGGTGATTGGTGCTTGGTGTTTGGTGTTTGGTGCTTGGTGCTTGGTGTTTGGTGTTTGGTGCTTGGTGCTTGGTGCTTGGTGTTTGGTGTTTGGTGCTTGGAGCTTGGTGTTTGGTGTTTGGTGCTTGGTGCTTTGTTCTGGGTGCTTGGTGCTTGGTGTTTGGTGTTTGGTGCTGGGTGCTTGGTGTTTGATGCTTGGGGCTTGGTGATTGGTGTTTGGTGCTTGGTGCTTGGTGCTTGGTGCTTGGTGCTTGGTGTTTGGTGCTTGGTGTTTGGTGCTTGGTGCTTGGTGCTAGGTGTTTGGTGTTTGGTGTTTGGCGCTTGGTGTTTGGTGTTTGGTGATTTGTGCTTGGTGTTTGGTGTTTGGTGCTTGGTGCTTGGTGTTTGGTGTTTGGTGCTTGGCGCTTGGTGTTTGGTGTTTGGTGCTGGGCGTTTGCTGTTTGGCGTTTGGGGTTTGGCATTTGCTTTTTTGCGTTTGTTGTTTAGTGTTTGGTGCTTGGTGTTTGGTGTTTGGTATTTGGTGCTTGGTGTTTGGTGTTTGGTGCTTGGTGCTTGGTGTTTGGTGATTGGTGCTTGGTGTTTGGTGCTTGGGATTTGGTGCTTGGTGCTTGGTGTTTGGTGTTTGGAGTTTGCTGTTTGCTGTTTGCTGTTTGGTGTTTTGTGTTTGCTGTTTGGTGCTTGGAGTTTGCTCTTTGGTTTTTGCTATTTGGTGTTTGGTGTTTGCTGTTTGGTGTTTGGTGTTTGGTGTTTGGTGTTTGGTGCTTGGTGTTTGGTGTTTGGTGCTTGGTGTTTTGGTTTTGCTCTTTGGTGATTTGGGCTTGGTGTTTGGTGTTTGGTGTTTGGTGCTTTGTGTTTTTGCTTGGTGCTTGGTGATTGGTGCTTGGTGCCTGGTGTTTGGTGTTTGGTGTTTGGTGCTTGGTGCTTGGTGTTTGGTGTGTGGTACTTGGTGCTTGGTGTTTGGTGCTTGGTGCTTGGTGCTTGGTGCTTGGTGCTTGGTGTTTGGTGCTTGGTGCTTGGTTCTTGGTGTTCGGTGTTTGGTGATTGGTGCTTGGTGTTTGGTGCTTGGGGTTTGGTGCTTGGTGCTTGGTTCTTGGTGTTTGGTGTTTGGTGATTGGTGCTTGGTGTTTGGTGCTTGGGGTTTGGTGCTTGGTGCTTGGTGATTGGTGTTTGGTGCTTGGTGCTTGGTGTTTGGTGTTTGGTGCTTGGAGCTTGGTGTTTGGTGTTTGGTGCTTGGTGCTTGGTGCTTGGTGTTTGGTGTTTGGTGCTTGGAGCTTGGTGTTTGGTGTTTGGTGCTTGGTGCTTTGTTCTGGTGCTTGGTGCTTGGTGTTTGTTGTTTGGTGCTGGGTGCTTGGTGTTTGGTGCTTGGGGCTTGGTGATTGGTGTTTGGTGCTTGGTGCTTGGTATTTGGTGCTTGGTCTTTGGTGCTTGGTGTTTGGTGCTTGGTGCTTGGTTCTTGGTGTTTGGTGCTTGGTGCTTGGCGTTTGGTGCATGGTGCTTGGTGCTTGCTGTTTGGTGCTTGGTGCTTGGTGCTTGGTGTTTGGTGTTTAGTGCTTGGTGCTTGGTGATTGGTGCTTGTTGCTTGGTGCTTGGTGTTTGGTGCTTGGTGCTTGGTGTTTGGTGTTTGGTGTTTGCTGTTTGCTGTCTGGTGTTTGCTGTTTGGTGTTTGCTGTTTGGTGTTTGCTGTTTGGTGTTTGCTATTTGGTGTTTGGTGTTTGGTGTTTGCTGTTTGGTGTTTGGTGTTTGCTGTTTGGCGTTTGCTGTTTGGCGTTTGCTGTTTGGCATCTGGTGGTTGGCGTTTGCTGTTTGGCGTTTGTTGTTTGGTGTTTGGTGTTTGCTGCTTGGTGTTTGCTGTTTGCTGTTTGTTTGGTGTTTGGTGTTTGGTGTTTGGTGTTTGGTGTTTGCTGTTTGGTGTTTGGTGTTTGGTGTTAGCTGTTTGGTGTTTGGTGTTTACTGTTTGGTGTTTGGTGTTTGGTGTTTGGTGATTGGTGTTTGCTGTTTGGTGTTTGGTGTTTGGTGATTGGTGTTTGCTGTTTGGTGTTTGGTGCTTGGTGTTTGGTGTTTGGTGATTGGTGCTTGGTGTTTCGTGCTTGGTGCTTGGTGCTTGGTGTTTGGCGCTTGGTGCTTGGTGTTTGGTGTTTGGTGCTTGGTGTTTGGTGCTTGGTGCTTGGTGTTTTGTGCTTGGTGCTTCGTGCTTGGTGTTTGGTGTTTGGTGCTTGGTGTTTGGTGTTTGCTGTTTGGTGTTTGCTGTTTGGTGTTCGCTGTTTGGTGTTTGGTGTTTGCTGTTTGGTGTTTGGTGCTTGCGGTTTGGTGTTTGCTATTTGGTGTTTGTGTTTGGCGTTTGGTGTTTGGTGTTTGCTGTTTGATGTTTGGTGATTGGTGTTTGATGTTTGGTGTTTGGTGCTTGGTGCTTGGTGCTTGGTGCTTAGTGTTTTATGTTTAGCGCTTGGTGCTTGGTGTTTTGTGCTTGGTGCTTGGTGCTTGGTGTTTGGAGTTTGGTGCTTGGTGTTTGGTGTTTGGTGTTTGCTGTTTGCTGTTTGCTGTTTGGTGTTTGCTGTTTGGAGTTCGCTGTTTGGTGTTTGGTGTTTGCTGTTTGGTGTTTGGTGTTTGCGGTTTGGTGTTTGCTATTTGGCGTTTGGTGTTTGGCGTTTGATGTTTGGCGTTTGTTGTTTGTTGTTTGCTGTTTGGTGTTTGATGTTTGGTGTTTGGTGCTTGGTGCTTGGTGTTTTGTGCTTGGTGTTTGGTGCTTGGGGTTTGGTGCTTGGTGTTTTTTTTTTTTTGGTGCTTGGAGCTTGGTGTTTGGTGTTTGGTGCTTGGTGCTTGGTGTTTGGTGCTTGGTGCTTGGTGTTGGTGTTTGGTGCTTGGTGCTTGGTGCTTGGTGTTTGGTGTTTGCTGTTTGCTGTTTGCTGTTTGCTGTTTGCTGTTTGTTGTTTGCTGTTTAGTGTTTTGTGTTTGCTGTTTGGTGTTTGGAGTTTGCCCTTTGGTGTTTGCTATTTGGTGTTTGGTGTTTGCTGTTTGGTGTTTGGTGTTTGTTGTTTGGTGCTTGGTGCTTTGTTTTTGCTCTTTGGTGCTTTGTGCTTGGTCTTTGGTGTTTGGTGCTTGGTGCTTGGTGTTTGGTGCTTTTTGCCTGGTGTTTGGTGTTTGGTGTTTGGTCCTTGGTGCTTGGTGCTTGGTCTCTGGTGCTTGGTGCTTGGTGTTTGGTGTTTGGTGCTTGGTGCTTGGTGTTTGGTGTTTGGTGTTTGGTGCTTGGTGCTTGGTACTTGGTGTTTTGTGTTTGGTGCTTGGTGCTTGGTGCTTGGTGCTTGGTGTATGGTTATGGTGTTTGGTGTTTAGTGCTTGGTGCTTGGTATTTGGTGTTTGGTGCTTGGTTCTTGGTGTTTGGTGTTTGGTGCTTGGTGCTTGGTGTTTGGTGTTTGGTGTTTGGTGCTCGGTGCTTGGTGCTTGGTGTTTCGTGCTTGGTGCTTGGTGTTTGGTGTTTGGCGTATGGTGTTTGGTGCTTGGTGCTTGGTGTTTGGTGTTTGCTGTTTGGTGTTTGCTGTTTGGTGTTTGCTGTTTGGTGTTTGCTGTTTGGTGCTTGGTGCTTGGTGTTTGGTGCATGGTGCTTGGTGCTTGGTGCTTGGTGTTTGGTGCTTGGTGCTTGGTGTTTGGTGCTTGGGGCTTGGTGCTTGGTGTTTGGTGCTTGGTGTTTGGTGTTTGTTGCTTGGTGCTTGGTGCTTGGTGTTTTGTGCTTGGAGCCTGGTGTTTGGTGTTTGGTGCTTGGTGCTTGGTGTTTGGTGTTTGGTGCTTGGTGCTTGGTGTTTGGTGTTTAGTACTTGGTGCTTGGTGTTTGGTGTTTGGTACTTGGTGCTTGGTGTTTGGTGCTTGGTGCTTGGTGCTTGGTGTTTGGTGCTTGGTGCTGGGTGTTTGGTGTTTGGTGATTTGTGCTTGGTGTTTGGTGCTTGGGGTTTGGTGCTTGGTGCTTGGTGATTGGTGTTTGGAGCTTGGTGCTTGGTGTATGGTGTTTGGTGCTTGGAGCTTGGTGTTAGGTGTTTGGTGCTTGGTGCTTGGTGTTTGGTGCTTGGTGCTTGGTGTTGTTGTTTGGTGCTTGGAGCTTGGTGTTTGGTGTTTGGTGTTTGCTGTTTGCTGTTTGGTGTTTGCTGTTTGGTGTTTGCTGTTTGGTGTTTGGTGTTTGGTGTTTGGTGTTTGCTGTTTGGTGTTTGGTGTTTGGTGTTTGGTGTTTGCTATTTGGTGTTTTGTGTTTGCTGTTTGGTGTTTGGTGTTTAGTGTTTGCTATTTGGTGTTTGGTGTTTGGTGTTTGGTGCTTGGGGCTTGGTGTTTGCTCTTTGGTGCTTGGTGATTGGTTTTTGGTGTTTGGTGCTTGGTGCTTGGTGTATGGTGTTTGGTGCTTGGTGCTTGGTGCTTGGTGTTTGGTATTTGGTGCTTGGTGCTTGGTAGTTTGGTGTTTGGTGCTTGGTGCTTGGTTCTGGGTGCTTGGTGCTTGGTGTTTGGTGTTTGGTGCTTGGTGCTTGGTGTTTGGTGCTTGGGGCTTGGTGATTGGTGTTTGGTGCTTGGTGCTTGGTGCTTGGTGCTTGGTGCTTGGTGTTTGGTGCTTGGTGTTCGGTGCTTGGTGCTTGGTGCTAGGTGTTTGGTGTTTGGTGTTTGGCGCTTGGGGCTTGGTGTTTGGTGATTGGTGCTTGGTGTTTGGTGTTTGGTGCTTGGTGCTTGGTGTTTGGTGTTTGGTGCTTGGTGCTTGGTGCTTGGTGTTTGGTGTTTGGTGCCTGGAGCTTGGTGTTTGGTGTTTGGTGCTTGGTGCTTTGTTCTGGGTGCTTGGTGCTTGGTGTTTGGTGTTTGGTGCTGGGTGCTTGGTGTTTGATGCTTGGGGCTTGGTGATTGGTGTTTGGTGCTTGGTGCTTGGTGCTTGGTGCTTGGTGCTTGGTGTTTGGTGCTTGGTGTTTGGTGCTTGGTGCTTGGTGCTAGGTGTTTGGTGTTTGGTGTTTGGCGCTTGGTGTTTGGTGTTTGGTGATTTGTGCTTGGTGTTTGGTGTTTGGTGCTTGGTGCTTGGTGTTTGGTGTTTGGTGCTTGGCGCTTGGTGTTTGGTGTTTGGTGCTGGGCGTTTGCTGTTTGGCGTTTGGGGTTTGGCATTTGCTTTTTTGCGTTTGCTGTTTAGTGTTTGGTGCTTGGTGTTTGGTGTTTGGTACTTGGTGCTTGATGTTTGGTGTTTGGTGCTTGGTGCTTGGTGTTTGGTGATTGGTGCTTGGTGTTTGGTGCTTGGGATTTGGTGCTTGGTGCTTGGTGTTTGGTGTTTGGAGTTTGCTGTTTGGTGTTTGCTGTTTGGTGTTTTGTGTTTGCTGTTTGGTGCTTGGAGTTTGCTCTTTGGTTTTTGCTATTTGGTGTTTGGTGTTTGGTGTTTGGTGCTTGGTGTTTGGTGCTCGGTGCTTGGTGCTTGGTGTTTCGTGCTTGGTGCTTGGTGTTTGGTCTTTGGTGCTTGGTGCTTGGTGTTTGGTGCTTGGTGCTTGGTGTTTGGTGTTTGGCGTATGGTGTTTGGTGCTTGGTGCTTGGTGTTTGGTGTTTGCTGTTTGGTGTTTGCTGTTTGGTGTTTGCTGTTTGGTGTTTGCTGTTTGGTGCTTGGTGCTTGGTGTTTGGTGCATGGTGCTTGGTGCTTGGTGCTTGGTGTTTGGTGCTTGGTGCTTGGTGTTTGGTGCTTGGGGCTTGGTGCTTGGTGTTTGGTGCTTGGTGTTTGGTGTTTGTTGCTTGGAGCTTGGTGCTTGGTGTTTTGTGCTTGGAGCCTGGTGTTTGGTGTTTGGTGCTTGGTGCTTGGTGTTTGGTGTTTGGTGCTTGGTGCTTGGTGTTTGGTGTTTGGTACTTGGTGCTTAGTGTTTGGTGTTTGGTACTTGGTGCTTGGTGTTTGGTGCTTGGTGCTTGGTGCTTGGTGTTTGGTGCTTGGTGCTGGGTGTTTGGTGTTTGGTGATTGGTGCTTGGTGTTTGGTGCTTGGGGTTTGGTGCTTGGTGCTTGGTGATTGGTGTTTGGTGCTTGGTGCTTGGTGTATGGTGTTTGGTGCTTGGAGCTTGGTGTTTGGTGTTTGGTGCTTGGCGCTTGGTGTTTGGTGCTTGGTGCTTGGTGTTGTTGTTTGGTGCTTGGTGCTTGGTGTTTGGTGCTTGGTGCTTGTTTGCTGTTTGCTGTTTGGTGTTTGCTGTTTGGTGTTTGCTGTTTGGTGTTTGGTGTTTGGTGTTTGGTGTTTGCTGTTTGGTTCTGGGTGCTTGGTGCTTGGTGTTTGGTGTTTGGTGCTTGGTGCTTGGTGTTTGGTGCTTGGGGCTTGGTGATTGGTGTTTGGTGCTTGGTGCTTGGTGCTTGGTGCTTGGTGCTTGGTGTTTGGTGCTTGGTGTTCGGTGCTTGGTGCTTGGTGCTAGGTGTTTGGTGTTTGGTGTTTGGCGCTTGGGGCTTGGTGTTTGGTGATTGGTGCTTGGTGTTTGGTGTTTGGTGCTTGGTGCTTGGTGTTTGGTGTTTGGTGCTTGGTGCTTGGTGCTTGGTGTTTGGTGTTTGGTGCTTGGAGCTTGGTGTTTGGTGTTTGGTGCTTGGTGCTTTGTTCTGGGTGCTTGGTGCTTGGTGTTTGGTGTTTGGTGCTGGGTGCTTGGTGTTTGATGCTTGGGGCTTGGTGATTGGTGTTTGGTGCTTGGTGCTTGGTGCTTGGTGCTTGGTGCTTGGTGTTTGGTGCTTGGTGTTTGGTGCTTGGTGCTTGGTGCTAGGTGTTTGGTGTTTGGTGTTTGGCGCTTGGTGTTTGGTGTTTGGTGATTTGTGCTTGGTGTTTGGTGTTTGGTGCTTGGTGCTTGGTGTTTGGTGTTTGGTGCTTGGCGCTTGGTGTTTGGTGCTGGGCGTTTGCTGTTTGGCGTTTGGGGTTTGGCATTTGCTTTTTTGCGTTTGCTGTTTAGTGTTTGGTGCTTGGTGTTTGGTGTTTGGTATTTGGTGCTTGGTGTTTGGTGTTTGGTGCTTGGTGCTTGGTGTTTGGTGATTGGTGCTTGGTGTTTGGTGCTTGGGATTTGGTGCTTGGTGCTTGGTGTTTGGTGTTTGGAGTTTGCTGTTTGCTGTTTGCTGTTTGGTGTTTTGTGTTTGCTGTTTGGTGCTTGGAGTTTGCTCTTTGGTTTTTGCTATTTGGTGTTTAGTGTTTGCTGTTTGGTGTTTGGTGTTTGGTGTTTGGTGTTTGGTGCTTGGTGTTTGGTGTTTGGTGCTTGGTGTTTTGTTTTTGCTCTTTGGTGATTTGGGCTTGGTGTTTGGTGTTTGGTGTTTGGTGCTTGGTGCTTGGTGCTTTGTGTTTTTGCTTGGTGCTTGGTGATTGGTGCTTGGTGCCTGGTGTTTGGTGTTTGGTGTTTGGTGCTTGGTGCTTGGTGTTTGGTGTGTGGTACTTGGTGCTTGGTGTTTGGTGCTTGGTGCTTGGTGCTTGGTGCTTGGTGCTTGGTGTTTGGTGCTTGGTGCTTGGTTCTTGGTGTTCGGTGTTTGGTGATTGGTGCTTGGTGTTTGGTGCTTGGGGTTTGGTGCTTGGTGCTTGGTTCTTGGTGTTTGGTGTTTGGTGATTGGTGCTTGGTGTTTGGTGCTTGGGGTTTGGTGCTTGGTGCTTGGTGATTGGTGTTTGGTGCTTGGTGCTTGGTGTTTGGTGTTTGGTGCTTGGAGCTTGGTGTTTGGTGTTTGGTGCTTGGTGCTTGGTGCTTGGTGTTTGGTGTTTGGTGCTTGGAGCTTGGTGTTTGGTGTTTGGTGCTTGGTGCTTTGTTCTGGGTGCTTGGTGCTTGGTGTTTGTTGTTTGGTGCTGGGTGCTTGGTGTTTGGTGCTTGGGGCTTGGTGATTGGTGTTTGGTGCTTGGTGCTTGGTATTTGGTGCTTGGTCTTTGGTGCTTGGTGTTTGGTGCTTGGTGCTTGGTTCTTGGTGTTTGGTGCTTGGTGCTTGGCGTTTGGTGCATGGTGCTTGGTGCTTGCTGTTTGGTGCTTGGTGCTTGGTGCTTGGTGTTTGGTGTTTAGTGCTTGGTGCTTGGTGATTGGTGCTTGTTGCTTGGTGCTTGGTGTTTGGTGCTTGGTGCTTGGTGTTTGGTGTTTGGTGTTTGCTGTTTGCTGTCTGGTGTTTGCTGTTTGGTGTTTGCTGTTTGGTGTTTGCTGTTTGGTGTTTGCTATTTGGTGTTTGGTGTTTGGTGTTTGCTGTTTGGTGTTTGGTGTTTGCTGTTTGGCGTTTGCTGTTTGGCGTTTGCTGTTTGGCATCTGGTGGTTGGCGTTTGCTGTTTGGCGTTTGTTGTTTGGTGTTTGGTGTTTGCTGCTTGGTGTTTGCTGTTTGCTGTTTGTTTGGTGTTTGCTGTTTGGTGTTTGGTGTTTGGTGTTTGCTGTTTGGTGTTTGGTGTTTGGTGTTAGCTGTTTGGTGTTTGGTGTTTACTGTTTGGTGTTTGGTGTTTGGTGTTTGGTGATTGGTGTTTGCTGTTTGGTGTTTGGTGTTTGGTGATTGGTGTTTGCTGTTTGGTGTTTGGTGCTTGGTGTTTGGTGTTTGGTGATTGGTGCTTGGTGTTTCGTGCTTGGTGCTTGGTGCTTGGTGTTTGGCGCTTGGTGCTTGGTGTTTGGTGTTTGGTGCTTGGTGTTTGGTGCTTGGTGCTTGGTGTTTTGTGCTTGGTGCTTCGTGTTTGGTGTTTGGTGTTTGGTGCTTGGTGTTTGGTGTTTGCTGTTTGGTGTTTGCTGTTTGGTGTTCGCTGTTTGGTGTTTGGTGTTTGCTGTTTGGTGTTTGGTGTTTGCGGTTTGGTGTTTGCTATTTGGTGTTTGTGTTTGGCGTTTGGTGTTTGGTGTTTGCTGTTTGATGTTTGGTGATTGGTGTTTGATGTTTGGTGTTTGGTGCTTGGTGCTTGGTGCTTGGTGCTTAGTGTTTTATGTTTAGCGCTTGGTGCTTGGTGTTTTGTGCTTGGTGCTTGGTGCTTGGTGTTTGGAGTTTGGTGCTTGGTGTTTGGTGTTTGGTGTTTGCTGTTTGCTGTTTGCTGTTTGGTGTTTGCTGTTTGGAGTTCGCTGTTTGGTGTTTGGTGTTTGCTGTTTGGTGTTTGGTGTTTGCGGTTTGGTGTTTGCTATTTGGCGTTTGGTGTTTGGCGTTTGATGTTTGGCGTTTGTTGTTTGTTGTTTGCTGTTTGGTGTTTGATGTTTGGTGTTTGGTGCTTGGTGCTTGGTGTTTTGTGCTTGGTGTTTGGTGCTTGGGGTTTGGTGCTTGGTGTTTTTTTTTTTTTGGTGCTTGGAGCTTGGTGTTTGGTGTTTGGTGCTTGGTGCTTGGTGTTTGGTGCTTGGTGCTTGGTGTTGGTGTTTGGTGCTTGGTGCTTGGTGCTTGGTGTTTGGTGTTTGCTGTTTGCTGTTTGCTGTTTGCTGTTTGCTGTTTGTTGTTTGCTGTTTGGTGTTTTGTGTTTGCTGTTTGGTGTTTGGAGTTTGCCCTTTGGTGTTTGCTATTTGGTGTTTGGTGTTTGCTGTTTGGTGTTTGGTGTTTGGTGTTTGGTGCTTGGTGCTTTGTTTTTGCTCTTTGGTGCTTTGTGCTTGGTCTTTGGTGTTTGGTGCTTGGTGCTTGGTGTTTGGTGCTTTTTGCCTGGTGTTTGGTGTTTGGTGTTTGGTCCTTGGTGCTTGGTGCTTGGTCTCTGGTGCTTGGTGCTTGGTGTTTGGTGTTTGGTGCTTGGTGCTTGGTGTTTGGTGTTTGGTGTTTGGTGCTTGGTGCTTGGTACTTGGTGTTTTGTGTTTGGTGCTTGGTGCTTGGTGCTTGGTGCTTGGTGTTTGGTGCTTGGTGTTTGGTGTTTAGTGCTTGGTGCTTGGTATTTGGTGTTTGGTGCTTGGTTCTTGGTGTTTGGTGTTTGGTGCTTGGTGCTTGGTGTTTGGTGTTTGGTGTTTGGTGCTCGGTGCTTGGTGCTTGGTGTTTCGTGCTTGGTGCTTGGTGTTTGGTGTTTGGCGTATGGTGTTTGGTGCTTGGTGCTTGGTGTTTGGTGTTTGCTGTTTGGTGTTTGCTGTTTGGTGTTTGCTGTTTGGTGTTTGCTGTTTGGTGCTTGGTGCTTGGTGTTTGGTGCATGGTGCTTGGTGCTTGGTGCTTGGTGTTTGGTGCTTGGTGCTTGGTGTTTGGTGCTTGGGGCTTGGTGCTTGGTGTTTGGTGCTTGGTGTTTGGTGTTTGTTGCTTGGTGCTTGGTGCTTGGTGTTTTGTGCTTGGAGCCTGGTGTTTGGTGTTTGGTGCTTGGTGCTTGGTGTTTGGTGTTTGGTGCTTGGTGCTTGGTGTTTGGTGTTTGGTACTTGGTGCTTGGTGTTTGGTGTTTGGTACTTGGTGCTTGGTGTTTGGTGCTTGGTGCTTGGTGCTTGGTGTTTGGTGCTTGGTGCTGGGTGTTTGGTGTTTGGTGATTTTTGCTTGGTGTTTGGTGCTTGGGGTTTGGTGCTTGGTGCTTGGTGATTGGTGTTTGGAGCTTGGTGCTTGGTGTATGGTGTTTGGTGCTTGGAGCTTGGTGTTAGGTGTTTGGTGCTTGGTGCTTGGTGTTTGGTGCTTGGTGCTTGGTGTTGTTGTTTGGTGCTTGGAGATTGGTGTTTGGTGTTTGGTGTTTGCTGTTTGCTGTTTGGTGTTTGCTGTTTGGTGTTTGCTGTTTGGTGTTTGGTGTTTGGTGTTTGGTGTTTGCTGTTTGGTGTTTGGTGTTTCGTGTTTGGTGTTTGCTATTTGGTGTTTTGTGTTTGCTGTTTGGTGTTTGGTGTTTAGTGTTTGCTATTTGGTGTTTGGTGTTTGGTGTTTGGTTCTTGGGGCTTGGTGTTTGCTCTTTGGTGCTTGGTGATTGGTTTTTGGTGTTTGGTGCTTGGTGCTTGGTGTATGGTGTTTGGTGCTTGGTGCTTGGTGCTTGGTGCTTGGTGTTTGGTGTTTGGTGCTTGGTGCTTGGTAGTTTGGTGTTTGGTGCTTGGTGCTTGGTTCTGGGTGCTTGGTGCTTGGTGTTTGGTGTTTGGTGCTTGGTGCTTGGTGTTTGGTGCTTGGGGCTTGGTGATTGGTGTTTGGTGCTTGGTGCTTGGTGCTTGGTGCTTGGTGCTTGGTGTTTGGTGCTTGGTGTTCGGTGCTTGGTGCTTGGTGCTAGGTGTTTGGTGTTTGGTGTTTGGCGCTTGGGGCTTGGTGTTTGGTGATTGGTGCCTGGTGTTTGGTGTTTGGTGCTTGGTGCTTGGTGTTTGGTGTTTGGTGCTTGGTGCTTGGTGCTTGGTGTTTGGTGTTTGGTGCTTGGAGCTTGGTGTTTGGTGTTTGGTGCTTGGTGCTTTGTTCTGGGTGCTTGGTGCTTGGTGTTTGGTGTTTGGTGCTGGGTGCTTGGTGTTTGATGCTTGGGGCTTGGTGATTGGTGTTTGGTGCTTGGTGCTTGGTGCTTGGTGCTTGGTGCTTGGTGTTTGGTGCTTGGTGTTTGGTGCTTGGTGCTTGGTGCTAGGTGTTTGGTGTTTGGTGTTTGGCGCTTGGTGTTTGGTGTTTGGTGATTGGTGCTTGGTGTTTGGTGTTTGGTGCTTGGTGCTTGGTGTTTGGTGTTTGGTGCTTGGCGCTTGGTGTTTGGTGTTTGGTGCTGGGCGTTTGCTGTTTGGCGTTTGGGGTTTGGCATTTGCTTTTTTGCGTTTGCTGTTTAGTGTTTGGTGCTTGGTGTTTGGTGTTTGGTACTTGGTGCTTGATGTTTGGTGTTTGGTGCTTGGTGCTTGGTGTTTGGTGATTGGTGCTTGGTGTTTGGTGCTTGGGATTTGGTGCTTGGTGCTTGGTGTTTGGTGTTTGGAGTTTGCTGTTTGGTGTTTGCTGTTTGGTGTTTTGTGTTTGCTGTTTGGTGCTTGGAGTTTGCTCTTTGGTTTTTGCTATTTGGTGTTTGGTGTTTGGTGTTTGGTGCTTGGTGTTTGGTGTTTGGTGCTTGGTGTTTTGTTTTTGCTCTTTGGTGATTTGGGCTTGGTGTTTGGTGTTTGGTGCTTGGTGCTTGCTGCTTGGTGCTTGGTGCTTGGTGCCTGGTGTTTGGTGTTTGGTGTTTGGTGCTTGGTGCTTGGTGCTTTGTGTTTTTGCTTGGTGCTTGGTGATTGGTGCTTGGTGCCTGGTGTTTGGTGTTTGGTGTTTGGTGCTTGGTGCTTGGTGTTTGGTGTGTGGTACTTGGTGCTTGGTGTTTGGTGCTTGGTGCTTGGTGCTTGGTGCTTGGTGCTTGGTGTTTGGTGCTTGGTGCTTGGTTCTTGGTGTTCGGTGTTTGGTGATTGGTGCTTGGTGTTTGGTGCTTGGGGTTTGGTGCTTGGTGCTTGGTTCTTGGTGTTTGGTGTTTGGTGATTGGTGCTTGGTGTTTGGTGCTTGGGGTTTGGTGCTTGGTGCTTGGTGATTGGTGTTTGGTGCTTGGTGCTTGGTGTTTGGTGTTTGGTGCTTGGAGCTTGGTGTTTGGTGTTTGGTGCTTGGTGCTTGGTGCTTGGTGTTTGGTGTTTGATGCTTGGAGCTTGGTGTTTGGTGTTTGGTGCTTGGTGCTTTGTTCTGGGTGCTTGGTGCTTGGTGTTTGGTGTTTAGTGCTGGGTGCTTGGTGTTTGGTGCTTGGGGCTTGGTGATTGGTGTTTGGTGCTTGGTGCTTGGTGCTTGGTGCTTGGTGCTTGGTGTTTGGTGCTTGGTGTTTGGTGCTTGGTGCTTGATGCTAGGTGTTTGGTGTTTGGTGTTTCGCGCTTGGTGTTTGGTGTTTGGTAATTGGTGCTAGGTGTTTGGTGTTTGGTGCTTGGTGCTTGGTGTTTGGTGTTTGGTGCTTGGCGCTTGGTGTTTGGTGTTTGGTGCTTGGTGTTTGCTGTTTGGCGTTTGGGGTTTGGCATTTGCTGTTTGGCGTTTGGGGTTTGGCGTTTGCTTTTTGGCGTTTGTTGTTTGGTGTTTGGTGTTTGGTGTTTGCTGTTTGGTGTTTGCTGTTTGGTGTTTGCTGTTTGGCGTTTGCTGTTTGGTGCTTGGTGCTTGGTGTTTGGTTCATGGTGCTTGGTGCTTGGTGCTTGGTGTTTGGTGCTCGGTGCTTGGTGTTTGGTGCTTGGGGCTTGTTGCTTGGTGTTTGGTGCTTGGTGTTTGTTGTTTGTTGCTTGGTGCTTGGTGTTTGGTGTTTGGTGCTTGGTGTTTGCTGTTTGGTGCTTGGTGCTTGGTGTTTGGTGCTTGGTGCTTGGTGCTTGGTGCTTGGTGTTTGGTGCTTGGTGATTGGTGCTTGGTGTTTGGTGTTTGGTGCTTGGTGTTTGGTGCTTGGAGCTTGGTGCTTGGTTTTTGGTGCTTGGTGTTTGGCGTTTGGTGTTTGGTGCTTGGTGCTTGATGCTTGGTGCTTGGTGCTTGGTGTTTGGTGTTTAGTGCTTGGTGCTTGGTATTTGGTGTGTGGTGCTTGGTGCTTGGTGTTTGGTGTTTGGTGCTTGGTGCTTGGTGTTTGATGTTTGGTGCTTGGTGCTTGGTGTTTGGTGATTGGTGCTTGGTACTTGGTGTTTGGTGCTCGGTGCTTGGTGCTTGGTGTTTCGTGCTTGGTGCTTGGTGTTTGGTCTTTGGCGATTGGTGCTTGGTGTTTGGTGCTTGGTACTTGGTGTTCGGTGTTTGGCGTTTGGTGTTTGGTGCTTGGTGCTTGGTGCTTGGTTTTTGGTGTTTGGTGCTTGGTGCTTGGTGTTTGGTGTTTGGTGATTGGTGCTTGGTGTTTGGTGCTTGGGATTTGGTGCTTGGTGCTTGGTGTTTGCTGTTTGGAGTTTGGTACTTGGTGCTTGGTGTTTGGTGTTTGGTGCTTGGTGCTTGGTGTTTGGTGTTTAGTGCTTGGTGCTTGGTTCTTGGTGTTTGGTGCTTGGTGCTTGGTGATTGGTGTTTGGTGTTTGGTGCTTGGTGCTTGGTGTTTGGTGATTGGTGCTTGGTACTAGGTGTTTGGTGCTCGGTGCTTGGTGCTTGGTGTTTGGTGCTTGGTGCTTGGTTCTGGGTGCTTGGTGCTTGGTGTTTGGTGTTTGGTGCTTGGTGTTTGGTGTTTGGTGCTTGGAGCTTGGTGATTGGTGTTTGGTGCTTGGTGTTTGGTGCTTGGTGCTTGGTGCTAGGTGTTTGGTGTTTGGTGCTTGGCGCTTGGTGCTTGGTGTTTGGTGATTGGTGCTTGGTGTTTGGTGTTTGGTGCTTGGTGCTTGGTGTTTGGTGTTTGGTGCTTGGTGCTTGATGTTTGGTGTTTGGTGCTTGCTGTTTGGCGTTTGGGGTTTGGCATTTGCTGTTTGGCGTATGGGCTTTGGCGTTTGCTTTTTGGCATTTGCTGTTTGGTGTTTGGTGCTTAGTGTTTGGTGTTTGGTACTTGGTGCTTGGTGTTTGGTGTTTGGTGCTTGGTGCTTGGTGCTTGGTGTTTGGTGTTTGGTGCTTGGCGCTTGGTTTTTGGCGTTTGGCGCTTGCTGTCTGGCGTTTGGGGTTTGGCATTTGCTGTTTGGCGTTTGGGGTTTGGCGTTTGCTTCTTGGCGTTTGCTATTTGGTGTTTGGTGTTTGGTGTTTGCTGTTTGGTGTTTGCTGTTTGGTGTTTGCTGTTTGGTGTTTGGTGTTTGGTGTTTGCTGTTTGGTGTTTGCTGTTTGGTGCTTGGTGCTTGGTGTTTGGTGCATGGTGCTTGGTGCTTGGTGCTTGGTGTTTGGTGCTTGGTGCTTGGTGTTTGGTGCTTGGGGTTTGGTGCTTGGTGTTTGGTGCTTGGTATTTGGTGTTTGGTGCTTGGTGCTTGGTGTTTGGTGTTTGGTGCTTGGTGTTTGGTGCTTGGTGCTTGGTGCTTGGTGTTTGGTGCTTGGTGCTTGGTGCTTGGTGCTTGGTGCTTGGTGTTTGGTGCTTGGTGCTTGGTGCTTGGTGCTTGGTGTTTGGTGTTTAGTGCTTGGTGCTTGGTGTTTGGTGTTTGGTGCTCGGTGCTTGGTGTCTGGTGCTTGGTGCTTGGTGCTTGCTGTTTGGTGCTTGGTGTTTGGTGCTTGGTGTTTGGTGTTTGGTGCTTGGGGCTTGGTGTTTGGTGCTTGGTGCTTGGTGTTTGGTGCTTGGTGCTTGGTGCTTGGTGTTTGGTGTTTAGTGCTTGGTGCTTGGTGTTTGGTGTTTGGTGCTTGGTGCTTGGTGTTTGGTGTTTGGTGTTTGGTGCTTGGTGTTTGGTGTTTGGTGTTTGATGTTTGCTGTTTGGTGGTTCGTGATTGGTGTTTGATGTTTGGTGTTTGGTGTTGGGTGTTTGGTGCTTGGGGCTTCGTGTTTGCTCTTTGGTGCTTGGTGATTGGTGTTTGGTGTTGCGTGCTTGGTGCTTGGTGCTTGGTGCTTTGTGTTTGTTACTTGGTGCTTGGTGCTTGGCGATTGGTGCTTGGTGCTTGGTGTTTGATGTGTGGTGCTTGGTGTTTGGTGCTTGGGATTTGGTGCTTGGTGCTTGGTGTTTGGTGTTTGGAGTTTACTACTTGGTGCTTGGTGTTTGGTGTTTGGTGCTTGGTGCTTGGTGTTTGGTGTTTAGTGATTGGTGCTTGGTTCTTGGTGTTTGGTGCTTGGTGCTTGGTGATTGGTGTTTGGTGCTTGGTGCTTGGTATTTGGTGCTTGGTCTTTGGTGCTTGGTGTTTGGTGCTTGGTGCTTGGTGCTTGGTGTTTGGTGCTTGGTGCTTGGCGTTTAGTGCTTGGTGCTTGGTGATTGGTGCTTGTTGCTTGGTGCTTGGTGTTTGGTGCTTGGTGCTTGGTGTTTGCTGTTTGCTGTTTGGTGTTTGCTGTTTGGTGTTTGCTGTTTGGTGTTTGCTGTTTGGTGTTTGCTATTTGGTGTTTGGTGTTTGGTGTTTGCTGTTTGGTGTTTGGTGTTTGCTGTTTGGCGTTTGGTGTTTGGCGTTTGCTGTTTGGCATCTGGTGGTTGGCGTTTGCTGTTTGGCGTTTGTTGTTTGGTGTTTGTTGGTTGATGCTTGGTGTTTGCTGTTTGCTGTTTGTTTGGTGTTTGCTGTTTGGTGTTTGTTGTTTGGTGTTTTGTGTTTGGTGTTTGCTGTTTGGTGTTTGGTGTTTGGTGTTTGCTGTTTGGTGTTTGGTGTTTACTGTTTGGTGTTTGGTGTTTGGTGTTTGGTGTTTGGTGTTTGGTGTTTGGTGATTGGTGTTTGGTGTTTGGTGTTTGGTGTTTGGTGATTGGTGTTTGCTGTTTGGTGTTTGGTGCTTGGTGTTTGGTGTTTGGTGATTGGTGCTTGGTGTTTCGTGCTTGGTGCTCGGTGCTTGGTGTTTGGCGCTTGGTGCTTGGTGTTTGGTGTTTGGTGCTTGGTGTTTGGTGCTTGGTGCTTGGTGTTTTGTGCTTGGTGCTTGGTGCTTGGTGTTTGGTGTTTGGTGTTTGGTGTTTGCTGTTTGGTGTTTGCTGTTTGGTGTTCGCTGTTTGGTGTTTGGTGTTTGCTGTTTGGTGTTTGGTGTTTGCGGTTTGGTGTTTGCTATTTGGTGTTTGGTGTTTGGCGTTTGATGTTTGGCGTTTGTTGTTTGTTGTTTGCTATTTGGTGTTTGATGTTTGGTGTTTGGTGTTTGGTGTTTGCTGTTTGATGTTTGGTGATTGGTGTTTGATGTTTGGTGTTTGGTGCTTGGTGCTTGGTGCTTGGTGCTTAGTGTTTTATGTTTAGCGCTTGGTGCTTGGTGTTTTGTGCTTGGTGCTTGGTGCTTGGTGTTTGGAGTTTGGTGCTTGGTGTTTGGTGTTTGGTGTTTGTTGCTTGCTGTTTGCTGTTTGGTGTTTGCTGTTTGGTGTTTGGTGTTTGCGGTTTGGTGTTTGCTATTTGGTGTTTTGTGTTTGGCGTTTGATGTTTGGCGTTTGTTGTTTGTTGTTTGCTGTTTGGTGTTTGATGTTTGGTGTTTGGTGTTTGGTGTTTGCTGTTTGATGTTTGGTGATTGGTGTTTGATGTTTGGTGTTTGGTGCTTGGTGCTTGGTGTTTTGTGCTTGGTGTTTGGTGCTTGGGGTTTGGTGCTTGGTGCTTGGTGATTGGTGTTTGGTGCTTGGTGCTTGGTGTTTGGTGTTTGGTGCTTGGAGCTTGGTGTTTGGTGTTTGGTGCTTGGAGCTTGGTGTTTGGTGTTTGGTGCTTGGTGCTTGGTGTTTGGTGCTTGGTGCTTGGTGTTGGCGTTTGGTGCTTGGTGCTTGGTGCTTGGTGTTTGGTGTTTGCTGTTTGCTGTTTGCTCTTTGGTGTTTGCTGTTTGTTGTTTGCTGTTTGGTGTTTTGTGTTTGCTGTTTGGTGTTTGATGTTTGGTGTTTGGTGTTTGGTGCTTGGTGCTTGGTACTTGGTGTTTTGTGTTTGGTGCTTGGTGCTTGGTGCTTGGTGCTTGGTGTTTGGTGCTTGGTGCTTGATGCTTGGTGCATGATGCTTGGTGTTTGGTGTTTAGTGCTTGGTGCTTGGTATTTGGTGTTTGGTGCTTGGTTCTTGGTGTTTGGTGTTTGGTGCTTGGTGCTTGGTGTTTGGTGTTTGGTGTTTGGTGCTTGGTGCTTGGTGTTTGGTGATTGGTGCTTGGTACATGGTGTTTGGTGCTCGGTGCTTGGTGCTTGGTGTTTCGTGCTTGGTGCTTGGTGTTTGGTCTTTGGCGCTTGGTGCTTGGTGTTTGGTGCTTGGTGCTTGGTGTTTGGTGTTTGGCGTATGGTGTTTGGTGCTTGGTGCTTGGTGCTTGGTTTTTGGTGTTTGGTGCTTGGTGCTTGGTGTTTGGTGTTTGGTGATTGGTGCTTGGTGTTTGGTGCTTGGTATTTGGTGCTTGGTGCTTGGTGTTTGGTGTTTGGAGTTTGCTGTTTGGTGTTTGGTGTTTGGTGTTTTGTGTTTGCTGTTTGGTGTTTGGAGTTTGCTCTTTGGTTTTTGCTATTTGGTGTTTGGTGTTGGCTGTTTGGTGTTTGGTGCTTGGTGTTTGGTGTTTGGTGCTTGGTGTTTTGTTTTTGATCTTTGGTGCTTTGGGCTTGGTGTTTGGTGTTTGGTGCTTGGTGCTTGGTTTTTGGTGTTTGGTGCTTGGTGCTTGGTGCTTGGTGTTTGGTGCTCGGTGCTTGGTGTTTGGTGTTTGGTGTTTGGTGCTTGGTGCTTGGTGCTTGGTGTTTTGTGCTTGGAGCCTGGTGTTTAGTGTTTGGTGCTTGGTGCTTGGTGTTTGGTGTTTCGTGCTTGGTGCTTGGTGTTTGGTGTTTGGTACTTGGTGCTTGGTGTTTGGTGCTTGGTGCTTGGTGCTTGGTGTTTGGTGCTTGGTGCTTGGTGTTTTGTGTTTGGTGCTTGGTTCTTGGTGTTTGGTGTTTGGTGATTGGTGCTTGGTGTTTGGTGCTTGGGGTTTCGTGCTTGGTGCTTGGTGATTGGTGTTTGGTGCTTGGTGCTTGGTGTTTGGTGCTTGGAGCTTGGTGTTTGGTATTTGGTGCTTGGTGCTTGGTGTTTGGTGCTTGGTGCTTGGTGTTTGGTGTTTGCTGTTTGATGTTTGGTGATTGGTGTTTGATGTTTGGTGTTTGCTGTTTGGTGTTTGATGTTTGGTGTTTGGTGTTTGGTGTTTGCTGTTTGATGTTTGGTGATTGGTGTTTGATGTTTGGTGTTTGGTGCTTGGTGCTTGGTGCTTGGTGCTTAGTGTTTTATGTTTAGCGCTTGGTGCTTGGTGTTTTGTGCTTGGTGCTTGGTGCTTGGTGTTTGGTGCTTGGTTCTTGGTGTTTGGTGTTTGGTGATTGGTGCTTGGTGTTTGGTGCTTGGGGTTTGGTGCTTGGTGCTTGGTGATTGGTGTTTGTTGCTTGGTGCTTGGTATTTGGTGTTTGGTGCTTGGAGCTTGGTATTTGGTGTTTGGTGCTTGGTGCTTGGTGTTTGGTGTTTGGTGTTTGGTGCTTGGTGCTTGGTACTTGGTGTTTTGTGTTTGGTGCTTGGTGCTTGGTGCTTGGTGTTTGGTGCTTGGTGCTTGATGCTTGGTGCTTGCTGCTTGGTGTTTGGTGTTTAGTGCTTGGTGCTTGGTATTTGGTGTTTGGTGCTTGGTTCTTGGTGTTTGGTGTTTGGTGCTTGGTGCTAGGTGTTTGGTGTTTGGTGTTTGGTGCTTGGTGCTTGGTGTTTGGTGATTGGTGCTTGGTACTTGGTGTTTGGTGCTCGGTGCTTGCTGCTTGGTGTTTTGTGCTTGGTGCTTGGTGTTTGGTGCTTGGTGCTGGGTGTTTGTTGCTTGGTGCTTGGTGCTTGGTGTTTGGTGCTAGGTGCTTGGTGTTTGGTGTTTGGTGTTTGGTGCTTGGTGCTTGGTGCTTGGTGTTTGGTGCTTGGTGCTTGGTGTTTTGTGTTTGGTGCTTGGTTCTTGGTGTTTGGTGTTTGGTGATTGGTGCTTGGTGTTTGCTGCTTGTTGCTTGGTGTTTGGTGTTTGGTGCTTGGAGCTTGGTGTTTGGTGTTTGGTGCTTGGTGCTTGGTGTTTGGTGCTTGGTGCTTGGTGTTGTTGTTTGGTGCTTGGTACTTGGTGCTTGGTGTTTGGTGTTTGGTGTTTGCTGTTTGCTGTTTGGTGTTTGCTGTTTGGTGTTTGCTGTTTGGTGTTTGGTGTTTGGTGTTTGGTGTTTGGTGCTTGGTGCTTTGTTTTTGCTCTTTGGTGCTTCGTGCTTGGTGTTTGGTGTTTGGTGCTTAGTGCTTGGTGTTTGGTGTTTGGTGCTTGGTGCTTGGTGCTTGGTGCTTGCTGCTTGGTGCTTGGTGCCTGGTGTTTGGTGTTTGGTGTTTGGTGCTTGGTGCTTGGTGCTTTGTGTTTTTGCTTGGTGCTTGGTGATTGGTGCTTGGTGCCTGGTGTTTGGTGTTTGGTGTTTGGTGCTTGGTGCTTGGTGTTTGGTATTTGGTGATTGGTGCTTCGTGTCTGGTGCTTGGTATTTGGTGCTTGGTTCTTGGTGCTTGGTGCTTGGTGCTTGGTGTTTGGTGCTTGGTGCTTGGTGCTTGGTATTTGGTGTTTGGTGCTTGGTGCTTGGTGTTTGGTGTTTGGTGCTTGGTGCTTGGTGTTTGGTATTTGGTGCTTCGTGCTTGGTGTTTGGTGATTGGTGCTTGGTGTTTGGTGCTTGGTGTCTGGTGCTTGGTGCTTGGTGTTTGGTGTTTGGTGCTTGGTGCTTGGTGTTTGGTGTTTGGTGTTTGGTGCTTGGTGCTTGGTACTTGGTGTTTGGTGCTTGGTGCTTGGTGCTTGGTGTTTGGTGTTTGGTGCTTGGTGCTTGGTGTTTGGTGTTTGGTGCTTCGTGCTTGGTGTTTGGTGATTGGTGCTTGGTGCTTGGTGCTTGGTGTCTGGTGCTTGGTGCTTGGTGTTTGGTGTTTGGTGCTTGGTGCTTGGTGTTTGGTGTTTGGTGTTTGGTGCTTGGTGCTTGGTACTTGGTGTTTTGTGTTTGGTGCTTGGTGCTTGGTGCTTGGTGCTTGGTGTTTGGTGCTTGGTGCTTGATGCTTGGTGCTTGGTGCTTGGTGTTTGGTGTTTAGTGCTTGGTGCTTGGTATTTGGTGTTTGGCGCTTGGTGATTGGTGTTTGGTGTTTGGTGCTTGGTGTTTGGTGCTTGGTGCTTGGTGTTTGGTGTTTGGCGCTTGGTGCTTGGTGTTTTGTGCTTGGTGCTTGGTGCTTGGTGTTTGGTGTTTGCTGTTTGGTGTTCGCTGTTTGGTGTTTGGTGTTTCCTGTTTGGTGTTTGGTGTTTGCGGTTTGGTGTTTGCTATTTGGTGTTTGGTGTTTGATGTTTGGTGTTTGGTGCTTGGTGTTTTGTGCTTGGTGCTTGGTGCTTGGTGTTTGGTGTTTGCTGTTTGTTGTTTGTTGTTTGCTGTTTGGTGTTTGATGTTTGGTGTTTGGTGTTTGGTGTTTGCTGTTTGATGTTTGGTGATTGGTGTTTGATGTTTGGTGTTTGGTGCTTGGTGCTTGGTGCTTGGTGCTTAGTGTTTTATGTTTAGCGCTTGGTGCTTGGTGTTTTGTGCTTGGTGCTTGGTGCTTGGTGTTTGGTGCTTGGTTCTTGGTGTTTGGTGTTTGGTGATTGGTGCTTGGTGTTTGGTGCTTGGGGTTTGGTGCTTGGTGCTTGGTGATTGGTGTTTGTTGCTTGGTGCTTGGTATTTGGTGTTTGGTGCTTGGAGCTTGGTATTTGGTGTTTGGTGCTTGGTGCTTGGTGTTTGGTGTTTGGTGTTTGGTGCTTGGTGCTTGGTACTTGGTGTTTTGTGTTTGGTGCTTGGTGCTTGGTGCTTGGTGCTTGGTGTTTGGTGCTTGGTGCTTGATGCTTGGTGCTTGGTGCTTGGTGTTTGGTGTTTAGTGCTTGGTGCTTGGTATTTGGTGTTTGGTGCTTGGTTCTTTGTGTTTGGTGTTTGGTGCTTGGTGCTAGGTGTTTGGTGTTTGGTGTTTGGTGTTTGGTGCTTGGTGTTTGGTGATTGGTGCTTGGTACTTGGTGTTTGGTGCTCGGTGCTTAGTGCTTGGTGTTTCGTGCTTGGTGCTTGGTGTTTGGTGCTTGGTGCTTGGTGTTTGTTGCTTGGTGCTTGGTGCTTGGTGTTTGGTGCTAGGTGCTTGGTGTTTGGTGTTTGGTGTTTGGTGTTTGGTGTTTGCGGTTTGGTGTTTGCTATTTGGTGTTTGGTGTTTGGCATTTGATGTTTGGCGTTTGTTGTTTGTTGTTTGCTGTTTGGTGTTTGATGTTTGGTGTTTGGTGTTTGGTGTTTGCTGTTTGATGTTTGGTGATTGGTGTTTGATGTTTGGTGTTTGGTGCTTGGTGCTTGGTGTTTTGTGCTTGGAGTTTGGTGCTTGGGGTTTGGTGCTTGGTGCTTGGTGATTGGTGTTTGGTGCTTGGTGCTTGGTGTTTGGTGTTTGGTGCTTGGAGCTTGGTGTTTGGTGTTTGGTGCTTGGTGCTTGGTGTTTGGTGCTTGGTGCTTGGTGTTGGTGTTTGGTGCTTGGTGCTTGGTGCTTGGTGTTTGGTGTTTGGTGTTTGCTGTTTGCTCTTTGGTGTTTGCTGTTTGTTGTTTGCTGTTTGGTGTTTTGTGTTTGCTGTTTGGTGTTTGGAGTTTGCCCTTTGGTGTTTGCTATTTGGTGTTTGGTGTTTGCTGTTTGGTGTTTGCTGTTTGGTGTTTGGTGTTTGGTGTTTGCTGTTTGGTGTTTGCTCTTTGGTGCTTTGTGCTTGGTCTTTGGTTTTTGGTGCTTGGTGCTTGGTGTCTGGTGCTTGGTGCTTGGTGTTTGGTGTTTGGTGCTTGGTGCTTGGTGTTTGGTGTTTGGTGTTTGGTGCTTGGTGCTTGGTACTTGGTGTTTTGTGTTTGGTGCTTGGTGCTTGGTGCTTGGTGCTTGGTGTTTGGTGCTTGGTGCTTGATGCTTGGTGCATGATGCTTGGTGTTTGGTGTTTAGTGCTTGGTGCTTGGTATTTGGTGTTTGGTGGTTGGTTCTTGGTGTTTGGTGTTTGGTGCTTGGTGCTTGGTGTTTGGTGTTTGGTGTTTGGTGCTTGGTGCTTGGTGTTTGGTGATTGGTGCTTGGTACATGGTGTTTGGTGCTCGGTGCTTGGTGCTTGGTGTTTCGTGCTTGGTGCTTGGTGTTTGGTCTTTGGCGTTTGGTGCATGGTGTTTGGTGCTTGGTGCTTGGTGTTTGGTGTTTGGCGTATGGTGTTTGGTGCTTGGTGCTTGGTGCTTGGTTTTTGGTGTTTGGTGCTTGGTGCTTGGTCTTTGGTGTTTGGTGATTGGTGCTTGGTGTTTGGTGCTTGGTATTTGGTGATTGGTGCTTGGTGTTTGGTGTTTGGAGTTTGCTGTTTGGTGTTTGCTGTTTGGTGTTTTGTGTTTGCTGTTTGGTGTTTGGAGTTTGCTCTTTGGTTTTTGCTATTTGGTGTTTGGTGTTTGCTGTTTGGTGTTGGCTGTTTGGTGTTTGGTGCTTGGTGTTTGGTGTTTGGTGCTTGGTGTTTTGTTTCTGCTCTTTGGTGCTTTGGGCTTGGTGTTTGGTGTTTGGTGCTTGGTGCTTGGTGCTTGGTGCTTGGTGTTTTGTGCTTGGAGCCTGGTGTTTAGTGTTTGGTGCTTGGTGCTTGGTGTTTGGTGTTTGGTGCTTGGTACTTGGTGCTTGGTGTTTGGTGCTTGGTGCTTGGTGCTTGGTGTTTGGTGCTTGGTGCTTGGTGTTTTGTGTTTGGTGCTTGGTTCTTGGTGTTTGGTGTTTGGTGATTGGTGCTTGGTGTTTGGTGCTTGGGGTTTCGTGCTTGGTGCTTGGTGATTGGTGTTTGGTGCTTGGTGCTGGGTGTTTGGTGCTTGGAGCTTGGTGTTTGGTATTTGGTGCTTGGTGCTTGGTGTTTGGTGCTTGGTGCTTGGTGTTGTTGTTTGGTGCTTGGTGCTTGGTGCTTGGTGTTTGGTGTTTGGTGTTTGCTGTTTGCTGTCTGGTGTTTGCTGTTTGGTGTTTGGTGTTTGGTGTTTGGTGTTTGGTGTTTGGTGCTTGGTGCTTGGTGTTTGATGTGTGGTGCTTGGTGCTTGGTGTTTGGTGCTTGGTGCTTGGTGCTTCGTGTCTGATGCTTGGTGTTTGGTGCTTGGTGTTTGGTGCTTGGTGCTTGGTGCTTGGTGTTTGGTGCTTGGTGCTTGGTGCTTGGTGCTTGGTATTTGGTGTTTGGTGCTTGGTGCTTGGTGTTTGGTGTTTGGTGCTTGGTGCTTGGTGTTTGGTGTTTGGTGCTTCGTGCTTGGTGTTTGGTGATTGGTGCTTGGTGCTTGGTGCTTGGTGTCTGGTGCTTGGTGCTTGGTGTTTGGTGGTTGGTGCTTGGTGCTTGGTGTTTGGTGTTTGGTGTTTGGTGCTTGGTGCTTGGTACTTGGTGTTTTGTGTTTGGTGCTTGGTGCTTGGTGCTTGGTGCTTGGTGTTTGGTGCTTGGTGCTTGATGCTTGGTGCCTGTTGCTTGGTGTTTGGTGTTTAGTGCTTGGTGCTTGGTATTTGGTGTTTGGCGCTTGGTGATTGGTGTTTGGTGTTTGGTGCTTGGTGTTTGGTGCTTGGTGCTTGGTGTTTGGTGTTTGGCGCTTGGTGCTTGGTGTTTTGTGCTTGGTGCTTGGTGCTTGGTGTTTGGTGTTTGCTGTTTGGTGTTCGCTGTTTGGTGTTTGGTGTTTCCTGTTTGGTGTTTGGTGTTTGCGGTTTGGTGTTTGCTATTTGGTGTTTGGTGTTTGGCGTTTGATGTTTGGCATTTGTTGTTTGTTGTTTGCTGTTTGCTGTTTGATGTTTGGTGTTTGGTGTTTGGTGTCTGCTGTTTGATGTTTGGTGATTGGTGTTTGATGTTTGGTGTTTGGTGCTTGGTGCTTGGTGCTTGTTGCTTAGTGTTTTATGTTTAGCGCTTGGTGCTTGGTGTTTTGTGCTTGGTGCTTGGTGCTTGGTGTTTGGTGCTTGGTTCTTGGTGTTTGGTGTTTGGTGATTGGTGCTTTGTGTTTGGTGCTTGGGGTTTGGTGCTTGGTGCTTGGTGATTGGTGTTTGTTGCTTGGTGCTTGGTATTTGGTGTTTGGTGCTTGGAGCTTGGTATTTGGTGTTTGGTGCTTGGTGCTTGGTGTTTGGTGTTTGGTGTTTGGTGCTTGGTGCTTGGTACTTGGTGTTTTGTGTTTGGTGCTTGGTGCTTGGTGCTTGGTGCTTGGTGTTTGGTGCTTGGTGCTTGATGCTTGGTGCTTGCTGCTTGGTGTTTGGTGTTTAGTGCTTGGTGCTTGGTATTTGGTGTTTGGTGCTTGGTTCTTGGTGTTTGGTGTTTGGTGCTTGGTACTAGGTGTTTGGTGTTTGGTGCTTGGTGCTTGGTGCTTGGTGTTTGGTGATTGGTGCTTGGTACTTGGTGTTTGGTGCTCGGTGCTTGGTGCTTGGTGTTTTGTGCTTGGTGCTTGGTGTTTGGTGCTTGGTGCTTGGTGTTTGTTGCTTGGTGCTTGGTGCTTGGTGTTTGGTGCTAGGTGCTTGGTGTTTGGTGTTTGGTGTTTTGTGCTTGGTGCTTGGTGCTTGGTGTTTGGTGCTTGGTGCTTGGTGTTTTGTGTTTGGTGCTTGGTTCTTGGTGTTTGGTGTTTGGTGATTGGTGCTTGGTGCTTGGTGTTTGGTGCTTGGTGCTTGGTGCTTGGTGCTTGGTATTTGGTGTTTGGTGATTGGTGCTTGGTGTTTGGTGTTTGGTGCTTGGTGCTTGGTGTTTGGTGTTTGGTGCTTCGTGCTTGGTGTTTGGTGATTGGTGCTTGGTGCTTGGTGCTTGGTGTCTGGTGCTTGGTGCTTGGTGTTTGGTGGTTGGTGCTTGGTGCCTGGTGTTTGGTGTTTGGTGTTTGGTGCTTGGTGCTTGGTGCTTGGTGCTTGGTGTTTGGTGCTTGGTGCTTGATGCTTGGTGCCTGTTGCTTGGTGTTTGGTGTTTAGTGCTTGGTGCTTGGTATTTGGTGTTTGGCGCTTGGTGATTGGTGTTTGGTGTTTGGTGCTTGGTGTTTGGTGCTTGGTGCTTGGTGTTTGGTGTTTGGCGCTTGGTGCTTGGTGTTTTGTGCTTGGTGCTTGGTGCTTGGTGTTTGGTGTTTGCTGTTTGGTGTTCGCTGTTTGGTGTTTGGTGTTTCCTGTTTGGTGTTTGGTGTTTGCGGTTTGGTGTTTGCTATTTGGTGTTTGGTGTTTGGCGTTTGATGTTTGGCATTTGTTGTTTGTTGTTTGCTGTTTGCTGTTTGATGTTTGGTGTTTGGTGTTTGGTGTCTGCTGTTTGATGTTTGGTGATTGGTGTTTGATGTTTGGTGTTTGGTGCTTGGTGCTTGGTGCTTGTTGCTTAGTGTTTTATGTTTAGCGCTTGGTGCTTGGTGTTTTGTGCTTGGTGCTTGGTGCTTGGTGTTTGGTGCTTGGTTCTTGGTGTTTGGTGTTTGGTGATTGGTGCTTGGTGTTTGGTGCTTGGGGTTTGGTGCTTGGTGCTTGGTGATTGGTGTTTGTTGCTTGGTGCTTGGTATTTGGTGTTTGGTGCTTGGAGCTTGGTATTTGGTGTTTGGTGCTTGGTGCTTGGTGTTTGGTGTTTGGTGTTTGGTGCTTGGTGCTTGGTACTTGGTGTTTTGTGTTTGGTGCTTGGTGCTTGGTGCTTGGTGCTTGGTGTTTGGTGCTTGGTGCTTGATGCTTGGTGCTTGCTGCTTGGTGTTTGGTGTTTAGTGCTTGGTGCTTGGTATTTGGTGTTTGGTGCTTGGTTCTTGGTGTTTGGTGTTTGGTGCTTGGTGCTAGGTGTTTGGTGTTTGGTGTTTGGTGCTTGGTGCTTGGTGTTTGGTGATTGGTGCTTGGTACTTGGTGTTTGGTGCTCGGTGCTTGGTGCTTGGTGTTTTGTGCTTGGTGCTTGGTGTTTGGTGCTTGGTGCTTGGTGTTTGTTGCTTGGTGCTTGGTGCTTGGTGTTTGGTGCTAGGTGCTTGGTGTTTGGTGTTTGGTGTTTGGTGCTTGGTGCTTGGTGCTTGGTGTTTGGTGCTTGGTGCTTGGTGTTTTGTGTTTGGTGCTTGGTTCTTGGTGTTTGGTGTTTGGTGATTGGTGCTTGGTGTTTGGTGCTTGGTGTTTGGTGCTTGGTGCTTGGTGATTGGTGTTTGCTGCTTGGTGCTTGGTGTTTGGTGTTTGGTGCTTGGAGCTTGGTGTTTGGTGTTTGGTGCTTGGTGCTTGGTGTTTGGTGCTTGGTGCTTGGTGTTGTTGTTTGGTGCTTGGTACTTGGTGCTTGGTGTTTGGTGTTTGGTGTTTGCTGTTTGCTGTTTGGTGTTTGCTGTTTGGTGTTTGCTGTTTGGTGTTTGGTGTTTGGTGTTTGGTGTTTGGTGCTTGGTGCTTTGTTTTTGCTCTTTGGTGCTTTGTGCTTGGTGTTTGGTGTTTGGTGCTTAGTGCTTGGTGTTTGGTGTTTGGTGCTTGGTGCTTGGTGCTTGGTGCTTGCTGCTTGGTGCTTGGTGCCTGGTGTTTGGTGTTTGGTGTTTGGTGCTTGGTGCTTGGTGCTTTGTGTTTTTTGCTTGGTGCTTGGTGATTGGTGCTTGGTGCCTGGTGTTTGGTGTTTGGTGTTTGGTGCTTGGTGCTTGGTGTTTGGTATTTGGTGATTGGTGCTTCGTGTCTGGTGCTTGGTATTTGGTGCTTGGTGTTTGGTGCTTGGTGCTTGGTGCTTGGTGTTTGGTGCTTGGTGCTTGGTGCTTGGTGTTTGGTGTTTGGTGCTTGGTGCTTGGTGTTTGGTATTTGGTGCTTCGTGCTTGGTGTTTGGTGATTGGTGCTTGGTGTTTGGTGCTTGGTGTCTGGTGCTTGGTGCTTGGTGTTTGGTGTTTGGTGCTTGGTGCTTGGTGTTTGGTGTTTGGTGTTTGGTGCTTGGTGCTTGGTACTTGGTGTTTGGTGCTTCGTGCTTGGTGCTTGGTGTTTGGTGTTTGGTGCTTGGTGCTTGGTGTTTGGTGTTTGGTGCTTCGTGCTTGGTGTTTGGTGATTGGTGCTTGGTGCTTGGTGCTTGGTGTCTGGTGCTTGGTGCTTGGTGTTTGGTGATTGGTGCTTGGTGCTTGGTGCTTGGTGTCTGGTGCTTGGTGCTTGGTGTTTGGTGCTTGGTGCTTGGTGTTTGGTGCTTGGTGCTTGATGCTTGGTGCTTGGTGTTTGGTGTTTAGTGCTTGGTGCTTGGTATTTGGTGTTTGGTGCTTGGTGATTGGTGTTTGGTGTTTGGTGCTTGGTGTTTGGTGCTTGGTGCTTGGTGTTTGGTGTTTGGCGCTTGGTGCTTGGTGTTTTGTGCTTGGTGCTTGGTGCTTGGTGTTTGGTGTTTGCTGTTTGGTGTTCGCTGTTTGGTGTTTGGTGTTTCCTGTTTGGTGTTTGGTGTTTGCGGTTTGGTGTTTGCTATTTGGTGTTTGCTGTTTGGTGTTTGATGTTTGGTGTTTGGTGTTTGGTGTTTGCTGTTTGATGTTTGGTGATTGGTGTTTGATGTTTGGTGTTTGGTGCTTGGTGCTTGGTGCTTGGTGCTTAGTGTTTTATGTTTAGCGCTTGGTGCTTGGTGTTTTGTGCTTGGTGCTTGGTGCTTGGTGTTTGGTGCTTGGTTCTTGGTGTTTGGTGTTTGGTGATTGGTGCTTGGTGTTTGGTGCTTGGGGTTTGGTGCTTGGTGCTTGGTGATTGGTGTTTGTTGCTTGGTGCTTGGTATTTGGTGTTTGGTGCTTGGAGCTTGGTATTTGGTGTTTGGTGCTTGGTGCTTGGTGTTTGGTGTTTGGTGCTTGGTGCTTGGTGCTTGGTGCTTGGTGTTTGGTGCTTGGTGCTTGATGCTTGGTGCTTGGTGCTTGGTGTTTGGTGTTTAGTGCTTGGTGCTTGGTATTTGGTGTTTGGTGCTTGGTTCTTGGTGTTTGGTGTTTGGTGCTTGGTGCTAGGTGTTTGGTGTTTGGTGTTTGGTGCTTGGTGCTTGGTGTTTGGTGATTGGTGCTTGGTACTTGGTGTTTGGTGCTCGGTGCTTGGTGCTTGGTGTTTCGTGCTTGGTGCTTGGTGTTTGGTGCTTGGTGCTTGGTGTTTGTTGCTTGGTGCTTGGTGCTTGGTGTTTGGTGCTAGGTGCTTGGTGTTTGGTGTTTGGTGTTTGGTGCTTGGTGCTTGGTGCTTGGTGTTTGGTGCTTGGTGCTTGGTGTTTTGTGTTTGGTGTTTGGTTCTTGGTGTTTGGTGTTTGGTGATTGGTGCTTGGTGTTTGGTGCTTGGTGTTTGGTGCTTGGTGCTTGGTGTTTGGTGTTTGGCGCTTGGTGCTTGGTGTTTTGTGCTTGGTGCTTGGTGTTTGGTGTTTGCTGTTTGCTGTTCGCTGTTTGGTGTTTGGTGTTTCCTGTTTGGTGTTTGGTGTTTGCGGTTTGGTGTTTGCTATTTGGTGTTTGATGTTTGGTGTTTGGTGTTTGGTGTTTGCTGTTTGATGTTTGGTGATTGGTGTTTGATGTTTGGTGTTTGGTGCTTGGTGCTTGGTGCTTGGTGCTTAGTGTTTTATGTTTAGCGCTTGGTGCTTGGTGTTTTGTGCTTGGTGCTTGGTGCTTGGTGTTTGGTGCTTGGTTCTTGGTGTTTGGTGTTTGGTGATTGGTGCTTGGTGTTTGGTGCTTGGGGTTTGGTGCTTGGTGCTTGGTGATTGGTGCTTGGTGCTTGGTGTTTGGTGTTTGGTGCTTGGTGCTAGGTGTTTGGTGTTTGGTGTTTGGTGCTTGGTGCTTGGTGTTTGGTGATTGGTGCTTGGTACTTGGTGTTTGGTGCTCGGTGCTTGGTGCTTGGTGTTTTGTGCTTGGTGCTTGGTGTTTGGTGCTTGGTGCTTGGTGTTTGTTGCTTGGTGCTTGGTGCTTGGTGTTTGGTGCTAGGTGCTTGGTGTTTGGTGTTTGGTGTTTGTTGCTTGGTGCTTGGTGCTTGGTGTTTGGTGCTTGGTGCTTGGTGTTTTGTGTTTGGTGCTTGGTTCTTGGTGTTTGGTGTTTGGTGATTGGTGCTTGGTGTTTGGTGCTTGGTGTTTGGTGCTTGGTGCTTGGTGATTGGTGTTTGCTGCTTGGTGCTTGGTGTTTGGTGTTTGGTGCTTGGAGCTTGGTGTTTGGTGTTTGGTGCTTGGTGCTTGGTGTTTGGTGCTTGGTGCTTGGTGTTGTTGTTTGGTGCTTGGTACTTGGTACTTGGTGTTTGGTGTTTGGTGTTTGCTGTTTGCTGTTTGGTGTTTGCTGTTTGGTGTTTGCTGTTTGGTGTTTGGTGTTTGGTGTTTGGTGTTTGGTGCTTGGTGCTTTGTTTTTGCTCTTTGGTGCTTTGTGCTTGGTGTTTGGTGTTTGGTGCTTAGTGCTTGGTGTTTGGTGTTTGGTGCTTGGTGCTTGGTGCTTGGTGCTTGCTGCTTGGTGCTTGGTGCCTGGTGTTTGGTGTTTGGTGTTTGGTGCTTGGTGCTTGGTGCTTTGTGTTTTTTGCTTGGTGCTTGGTGATTGGTGCTTGGTGCCTGGTGTTTGGTGTTTGGTGTTTGGTGCTTGGTGCTTGGTGTTTGGTATTTGGTGATTGGTGCTTCGTGTCTGGTGCTTGGTATTTGGTGCTTGGTGTTTGGTGCTTGGTGCTTGGTGCTTGGTGTTTGGTGCTTGGTGCTTGGTGCTTGGTGTTTGGTGTTTGGTGCTTGGTGCTTGGTGTTTGGTATTTGGTGCTTCGTGCTTGGTGTTTGGTGATTGGTGCTTGGTGTTTGGTGCTTGGTGTCTGGTGCTTGGTGCTTGGTGTTTGGTGTTTGGTGCTTGGTGCTTGGTGTTTGGTGTTTGGTGTTTGGTTCTTGGTGCTTGGTACTTGGTGTTTGGTGCTTCGTGCTTGGTGCTTGGTGTTTGGTGTTTGGTGCTTGGTGCTTGGTGTTTGGTGTTTGGTGCTTCGTGCTTGGTGTTTGGTGATTGGTGCTTGGTGCTTGGTGTTTGGTGATTGGTGCTTGGTGTTTGGTGATTGGTGCTTGGTGCTTGGTGCTTGGTGTCTGGTGCTTGGTGCTTGGTGTTTGGTGCTTGGTGCTTGGTGTTTGGTGCTTGGTGCTTGATGCTTGGTGCTTGGTGTTTGGTGTTTAGTGCTTGGTGCTTGGTATTTGGTGTTTGGCGCTTGGTGATTGGTGTTTGGTGTTTGGTGCTTGGTGTTTGGTGCTTGGTGCTTGGTGTTTGGTGTTTGGCGCTTGGTGCTTGGTGTTTTGTGCTTGGTGCTTGGTGCTTGGTGTTTGGTGTTTGCTGTTTGGTGTTCGCTGTTTGGTGTTTGGTGTTTCCTGTTTGGTGTTTGGTGTTTGCGGTTTGGTGTTTGCTATTTGGTGTTTGCTGTTTGGTGTTTGATGTTTGGTGTTTGGTGTTTGGTGTTTGCTGTTTGATGTTTGGTGATTGGTGTTTGATGTTTGGTGTTTGGTGCTTGGTGCTTGGTGCTTGGTGCTTAGTGTTTTATGTTTAGCGCTTGGTGCTTGGTGTTTTGTGCTTGGTGCTTGGTGCTTGGTGTTTGGTGCTTGGTTCTTGGTGTTTGGTGTTTGGTGATTGGTGCTTGGTGTTTGGTGCTTGGGGTTTGGTGCTTGGTGCTTGGTGATTGGTGTTTGTTGCTTGGTGCTTGGTATTTGGTGTTTGGTGCTTGGAGCTTGGTATTTGGTGTTTGGTGCTTGGTGCTTGGTGTTTGGTGTTTGGTGTTTGGTGCTTGGTGCTTGGTACTTGGTGTTTTGTGTTTGGTGCTTGGTGCTTGGTGCTTGGTGCTTGGTGTTTGGTGCTTGGTGCTTGATGCTTGGTGCTTGGTGCTTGGTGTTTGGTGTTTAGTGCTTGGTGCTTGGTATTTGGTGTTTGGTGCTTGGTTCTTGGTGTTTGGTGTTTGGTGCTTGGTGCTAGGTGTTTGGTGTTTGGTGTTTGGTGCTTGGTGCTTGGTGTTTGGTGATTGGTGCTTGGTACTTGGTGTTTGGTGCTCGGTGCTTGGTGCTTGGTGTTTCGTGCTTGGTGCTTGGTGTTTGGTGCTTGGTGCTTGGTGTTTGTTGCTTGGTGCTTGGTGCTTGGTGTTTGGTGCTAGGTGCTTGGTGTTTGGTGTTTGGTGTTTGGTGCTTGGTGCTTGGTGCTTGGTGTTTGGTGCTTGGTGCTTGGTTTTTTTGTGTTTGGTGTTTGGTTCTTGGTGTTTGGTGTTTGGTGATTGGTGCTTGGTGTTTGGTGCTTGGTGTTTGGTGCTTGGTGCTTGGTGTTTGGTGTTTGGCGCTTGGTGCTTGGTGTTTTGTGCTTGGTGCTTGGTGTTTGGTGTTTGCTGTTTGCTGTTCGCTGTTTGGTGTTTGGTGTTTCCTGTTTGGTGTTTGGTGTTTGCGGTTTGGTGTTTGCTATTTGGTGTTTGATGTTTGGTGTTTGGTGTTTGGTGTTTGCTGTTTGATGTTTGGTGATTGGTGTTTGATGTTTGGTGTTTGGTGCTTGGTGCTTGGTGCTTGGTGCTTAGTGTTTTATGTTTAGCGCTTGGTGCTTGGTGTTTTGTGCTTGGTGCTTGGTGCTTGGTGTTTGGTGCTTGGTTCTTGGTGTTTGGTGTTTGGTGATTGGTGCTTGGTGTTTGGTGCTTGGGGTTTGGTGCTTGGTGCTTGGTGATTGGTGCTTGGTGCTTGGTGTTTGGTGTTTGGTGTTTGGTGCTTGGTGCTTGGTACTTGGTGTTTTGTGTTTGGTGCTTCGTGCTTGGTGCTTGGTGCTTGGTGTTTGGTGCTTGGTGCTTGATGCTTGGTGCTTGGTGCTTGGTGTTTGGTGCTTAGTGCTTGGTGCTTGGTATTTGGTGTTTGGTGCTTGGTGCTTGGTGTTTGGTGTTTGGTGTTTGGTGCTTGGTGCTTGGTGTTTGGTGATTGGTGCTTGGTACTTGGTGTTTGGTGCTCGGTGCTTGGTGCTTGGTGTTTCGTGCTTGCTGCTTGGTGTTTGGTGCTTGGTGCTTGGTGTTTGTTGCTTGGTGCTTGGTGCTTGGTGTTTGGTGCTTGGTGCTTGGTGTTTGGTGTTTGGTGTTTGGTGCTTGGTGCTTGGTGCTTGGTGCTTGGTGTTTTGTGCTTGGAGCCTGGTGTTTGGTGTTTGGTGCTTGGTGCTTGGTGTTTGGTGTTTGGTGCTTGGTGCTTGGTGTTTTGTGTTTGGTGCTTGGTTCTTGGTGTTTGGTGTTTGGTGATTGGTGCTTGGTGTTTGGTGCTTGGGGTTTGGTGCTTGGTGCTTGGTGATTGGTGTTTGGTGCTTGGAGCTTGGTGTTTGGTGTTTGGTGCTTCATGCTTGGTGTTTGGTGCTTGGTGTTTGGTGTTTAGTGCTTGGTGCTTGGTATTTGGTGTTTGGCCCTTGGTGATTGGTGTTTGGTGTTTGGTGCTTGGTGTTTGGTGCTTGGTGCTTGGTGTTTGGTGTTTGGGGCTTGGTGCTTGGTGTTTTGTGCTTGGTGCTTGGTGCTTGGTGTTTGGTGTTTGCTGTTTGGTGTTCGCTGTTTGGTGTTTGGTGTTTCCTGTTTGGTGTTTGGTGTTTGCGGTTAGGTGTTTGCTATTTGGTGTTTGGTGTTTGGCGTTTGAAATTTGGCATTTGTTGTTTGTTGTTTGCTGTTTGGTGTTTGATGTTTGGTGTTTGGTGTTTGGTGTTTGCTGTTTGATGTTTGGTGATTGGTGTTTGATGTTTGGTGTTTGGTGCTTGGTGCTTGGTGCTTGGTGCTTAGTGTTTTATGTTTAGCGCTTGGTGCTTGGTGTTTTGTGCTTGGTGCTTGGTGCTTGGTGTTTGGTGCTTGGTTCTTGGTGTTTGGTGTTTGGTGATTGGTGCTTGGTGTTTGGTGCTTGGGGTTTGGTGCTTGGTGCTTGGTGATTGGTGTTTGTCGCTTGGTGCTTGGTATTTGGTGTTTGGTGCTTGGAGCTTGGTATTTGGTGTTTGGTGCTTGGTGCTTGGTGTTTGGTGTTTGGTGTTTGGTGCTTGGTGCTTGGTACTTGGTGTTTTGTGTTTGGTGCTTGGTGCTTGGTGCTTGGTGCTTGGTGTTTGGTGCTTGGTGCTTGATGCTTGGTGCTTGGTGCTTGGTGTTTGGTGTTTAGTGCTTGGTGCTTGGTATTTGGTGTTTGGTGCTTGGTTCTTGGTGTTTGGTGTTTGGTGCTTGGTGCTAGGTGTTTGGTGTTTGGTGTTTGGTGCTTGGTGCTTGGTGTTTGGTGATTGGTGCTTGGTACTTGGTGTTTGGTGCTCGGTGCTTGGTGCTTGGTGTTTCGTGCTTGGTGCTTGGTGTTTGGTGCTTGGTGCTTGGTGTTTGTTGCTTGGTGCTTGGTGCTTGGTGTTTGGTGCTAGGTGCTTGGTGTTTGGTGTTTGGTGTTTGGTGCTTGGTGCTTGGTGCTTGGTGTTTGGTGCTTGGTGCTTGGTGTTTTGTGTTTGGTGTTTGGTTCTTGGTGTTTGGTGTTTGGTGATTGGTGCTTGGTGTTTGGTGCTTGGTGTTTGGTGCTTGGTGCTTGGTGTTTGGTGTTTGGCGCTTGGTGCTTGGTGTTTTGTGCTTGGTGCTTGGTGTTTGGTGTTTGCTGTTTGCTCTTCGCTGTTTGGTGTTTGGTGTTTCCTGTTTGGTGTTTGGTGATTGGTGCTTGGTGTTTGGTGCTTGGGGTTTGGTGCTTGGTGCTTGGTGATTGGTGCTTGGTGCTTGGTGTTTGGTGTTTGGTGTTTGGTGCTTGGTGCTTGGTACTTGGTGTTTTGTGTTTGGTGCTTGGTGCTTGGTGCTTGGTGCTTGGTGTTTGGTGCTTGGTGCTTGATGCTTGGTGCTTGGTGCTTGGTGTTTGGTGCTTAGTGCTTGGTGCTTGGTATTTGGTGTTTGGTGCTTGGTGCTTGGTGTTTGGTGTTTGGTGTTTGGTGCTTGGTGCTTGGTGTTTGGTGATTGGTGCTTGGTACTTGGTGTTTGGTGCTCGGTGCTTGGTGCTTGGTGTTTCGTGCTTGCTGCTTGGTGTTTGGTGCTTGGTGCTTGGTGTTTGTTGCTTGGTGCTTGGTGCTTGGTGTTTGGTGCTTGGTGCTTGGTGTTTGGTGTTTGGTGTTTGGTGCTTGGTGCTTGGTGCTTGGTGCTTGGTGTTTTGTGCTTTGAGCCTGGTGTTTGGTGTTTGGTGCTTGGTGCTTGGTGTTTGGTGTTTGGTGCTTGGTGCTTGGTGTTTTGTGTTTGGTGCTTGGTTCTTGGTGTTTGGTATTTGGTGATTGGTGCTTGGTGTTTGGTGCTTGGGGTTTGGTGCTTGGTGCTTGGTGATTGGTGTTTGGTGCTTGGTGCTTGGTGTATGGTGTTTGGTGCTTGGAGCTTGGTGTTTGGTGTTTGGTGCTTCATGCTTGGTGTTTGGTGCTTGGTGCTTGGTGTTGTTGTTTGGTGCTTGGTGCTTGGTGCTTGGTGTTTGGTGTTTGGTGTTTGCTGTTTGGTGTTTGCTGTTTGGTGTTTGGTGTTTGGTGTTTGGTGTTTGGTGCTTGGTGCTTTGTTTTTGCTCTTTGGTGCTTTGTGCTTGGTGTTTGGTGTTTGGTGCTTAGTGCTTGGTGTTTGGTGTTTGGTGCTTGGTGCTTGGTGCTTGGTGCTTGCTGCTTGGTGCTTGGTGCCTGGTGTTTGGTGTTTGGTGTTTGGTGCTTGGTGCTTGGTGATTTGTGTTTTTTGCTTGGTGCTTGGTGATTGGTGCTTGGTGCCTGGTGTTTGGTGTTTGGTGTTTGGTGCTTGGTGCTTGGTGTTTGGTGTTTTGTGCTTGGTGCTAGGTGTTTGGTGTTTGGTGCTTGGCGTTTGCTGTTTGGCATTTGGGGTTTGGCATTTGCTGTTTGGCGTTTGGGGTTTGGCGTTTGCTTTTTGGCGTTTGCTGTTTGGTGTTTGGTGTTTGCTGTTTGCTGTTTGGTGTTTGCTGTTTGGTGTTTGCTGTTTGGTGTTTGCTGTTTGGTGTTTGCTGTTTGGTGCTTGGTGCTTGGTGTTTGGTGCATGGTGCTTGGTGCTTGGTGCTTGGTGTTTGGTGCTTGGTGCTTGGTGTTGGGTGCTTGGGACTTGGTGCTTGGTGTTTGATGCTTGGTGTTTGGTGTTTGGTGCTTGGTGCTTGGTGTTTGGTGTTTGGTGCTTGGTATTTTCTGTTTGGTGCTTGGTGCTTGGTGTTTGGTGCTTGGTGCTTGGTGCTTGGTGTTTGGTGCTTGGTGCTTGGTGCTTGGTGCTTGATGCTTGGTGCTTGTTGCTTGGTGTTTAGTGCTTGGTGCTTGGTGTTTGGTGCTTGGTGTTTGGTGATTGGTGCTTGGTGTTTGGTGCTTGGTACTTGGTGGTTGGTGTTTGGTGTTTGGTGCTTGGTGCTTGGTGCTTGGTGTCTGGTGCTTGGTGCTTGGTGCTTGGTGTTTGGTGCTTGGTGTTTGGTGTTTGGTGCTTGGTGCTTGGTGTTTGGTGCTTGGTGCTTGGTGCTTGGTGTTTGGTGCTTGGTGCTTGCTGCTTGGTGTTTGGTGTTTAGTGCTTGGTGCTTGGTGTTTGGTGTTTGGTGCTTGGTGTTTGGTGTTTGGTGCTTGGTGTTTTGTTTTTGCTCTTTGGTGCTTTGGGCTTGGTGTTTGGTGTTTGGTGCTTGGTGCTTGGTGTTTGGTGTTTGGTGCTTGGTGCCTGGTGTTTGGTGTTTGGTGTTTGGTGCTTGGTGCTTGGTGCATTGTGTTTTTGGCTTGGTGCTTGGTGATTGGTGCTTGGTGCCTGGTGTTTGGTGTTTGGTGTTTGGTGCTTGGTGCTTGGTGCTTGGTGTTTGGTGCGTGGTGCTTGGTGCTTGGTGTTTGGTATTTGGTGCTTGATGCTTGGTGCTTGGTGCTTGGTGCTTCGTGTCTGGTGCTTGGTGCTTGGTGCTTGGTGCTTGGTGCTTGGTGTTTGGTATTTGGTGCTTGGTGCTTGGTGCTTGGTGTTTGGTGCTTGGTGCTTGTTGTTTGTTGCTTGGTGCTTGGTGCTTGGTGTTTGGTGCTCGGTGCTTGGTGTTTGGTGTTTGGTGTTTGGTGCTTGGTGCTTGGTGCTTGGTGTTTTGTGCTTGGAGCTTGGTGTTTAGTGTTTGGTGCTTGGTGCTTGGTGTTTGGTGTTTGGTGCTTGGTGCTTGGTGTTTGGTGTTTGGTACTTGGTGCTTGGTGTTTGGTGCTTGGTGCTTGGTGCTTGGTGTTTGGTGCTTGGTGCTTGGTGTTTTGTGTTTGGTGCTTGGTTCTTGGTGTTTGGTGTTTGGTGATTGGTGCTTGGTGGTTGGTGCTTGGGGTTTGGTGCTTGGTGCTTGGTGATTGAGGTTTGGTGCTTGGTGCTTGGTGTTTGGTGTTTGGTGCTTGGAGCTTGGTGTTTGGTATTTGGTGCTTAGTGCTTGGTGTTTGGTGATTGGTGCTTGGTGCTTGGTGCTTGGTGTCTGGTGCTTGGTGCTTGGTGTTTGGTGTTTGGTGCTTGGTGCTTGGTGTTTGGTGTTTGGTGTTTGGTGCTTGGTGCTTGGTACTTGGTGTTTTGTGTTTGGTGCTTGGTGCTTGGTGCTTGGTGCTTGGTGTTTGGTGCTTGGTGCTTCATGCTTGGTGCTTGGTGCTTGGTGTTTGGTGTTTAGTGCTTGGTGCTTGGTATTTGGTGTTTGGCGGTTGGTGATTGGTGTTTGGTGTTTGGTGCTTGGTGTTTGGTGCTTGGTGCTTGGTGTTTGGTGTTTGGCGCTTGGTGCTTGGTCTTTTGTGCTTGGTGCTTGGTGCTTGGTGTTTGGTGTTTGCTGTTTGTTGTTCGCTGTTTGGTGTTTGGTGTTTCCTGTTTGGTGTTTGGTGTTTGCGGTTTGGTGTTTGCTATTTGGTGTTTGGTGTTTGGCGTTTGATGTTTGGCATTTGTTGTTTGTTGTTTGCTGTTTGGTGTTTGATGTTTGGTGTTTGGTGTTTGGTGTTTGCTGTTTGATGTTTGGTGATTGGTGTTTGATGTTTGGTGTTTGGTGCTTGGTGCTTGGTGCCTGGTGTTTGGTGTTTGGTGTTTGGTGCTTGGTGCTTGGTGATTTGTGTTTTTTGCTTGGTGCTTGGTGATTGGTGCTTGGTGCCTGGTGTTTGGTGTTTGGTGTTTGGTGCTTGGTGCTTGGTGTTTGGTGTTTTGTGCTTGGTGCTAGGTGTTTGGTGTTTGGTGCTTGGCGTTTGCTGTTTGGCATTTGGGGTTTGGCATTTGCTGTTTGGCGTTTGGGGTTTGGCGTTTGCTTTTTGGCGTTTGCTGTTTGGTGTTTGGTGTTTGCTGTTTGCTGTTTGGTGTTTGCTGTTTGGTGTTTGCTGTTTGGTGTTTGCTGTTTGGTGTTTGCTGTTTGGTGCTTGGTGCTTGGTGTTTGGTGCATGGTGCTTGGTGCTTGGTGCTTGGTGTTTGGTGTTTGGTGCTTGGTGCTTGGTGTTGGGTGCTTAGGACTTGGTGCTTGGTGTTTGGTGCTTGGTGTTTGGTGTTTGGTGCTTGGTGCTTGGTGTTTGGTGTTTGGTGCTTGGTATTTGCTGTTTGGTGCTTGGTGCTTGGTGTTTGGTGCTTGGTGCTTGGTGCTTGGTGTTTGGTGCTTGGTGCTTGGTGCTTGGTGCTTGATGCTTGGTGCTTGTTGCTTGGTGTTTAGTGCTTGGTGCTTGGTGTTTGTTGCTTGGTGCTTGGTGCTTGGTGTTTGGTGATTGGTGCTTGGTGTTTGGTGCTTGGTACTTGGTGGTTGGTGTTTGGTGTTTGGTGCTTGGTGCTTGGTGCTTGGTGTCTGGTGCTTGGTGCTTGGTGCTTGGTGTTTGGTGCTTGGTGTTTGGCACTTGGTGTTTGGTGTTTGGTGCTTGGTGCTTGGTGTTTGGTGCTTGGTGCTTGGTGCTTGGTGTTTGGTGCTTGGTGCTTGCTGCTTGGTGTTTGGTGTTTAGTGCTTGGTGCTTGGTGTTTGGTGTTTGGTGCTTGGTGTTTGGTGTTTGGTGCTTGGTGTTTTGTTTTTGCTCTTTGGTGCTTTGGGCTTGGTGTTTGGTGTTTGGTGCTTGGTGCTTGGTGTTTGGTGTTTGGTGCTTGGTGCTTGGTGCTTGGTGCTTGCTGCTTGGTGCTTGGTGCCTGGTGTTTGGTGTTTGGTGTTTGGTGCTTGGTGCTTGGTGCATTGTGTTTTTGGCTTGGTGCTTGGTGATTGGTGCTTGGTGCCTGGTGTTTGGTGTTTGGTGTTTGGTGCTTGGTGCTTGGTGTTTGGTGCGTGGTGCTTGGTGCTTGGTGTTTGGTATTTGGTGCTTGATGCTTGGTGCTTGGTGCTTGGTGCTTCGTGTCTGGTGCTTGGTGCTTGGTGCTTGGTGCTTGGTGCTTGGTGTTTGGTATTTGGTGCTTGGTGCTTGGTGCTTGGTGTTTGGTGCTTGGTGCTTGTTGTTTGTTGCTTGGTGCTTGGTGCTTGGTGTTTGGTGCTCGGTGCTTGGTGTTTGGTGTTTGGTGTTTGGTGCTTGGTGCTTGGTGCTTGGTGTTTTGTGCTTGGAGCCTGGTGTTTAGTGTTTGGTGCTTGGTGCTTGGTGTTTGGTGTTTGGTGCTTGGTGCTTGGTGTTTGGTGTTTGGTACTTGGTGCTTGGTGTTTGGTGCTTGGTGCTTGGTGTTTTGTGTTTGGTGCTTGGTTCTTGGTGTTTGGTGTTTGGTGATTGGTGCTTGGTGGTTGGTGCTTGGGGTTTGGTGCTTGGTGCTTGGTGATTGAGGTTTGGTGCTTGGTGCTTGGTGTTTGGTGTTTGGTGCTTGGAGCTTGGTGTTTGGTATTTGGTGCTTAGTGCTTGGTGTTTGGTGATTGGTGCTTGGTGCTTGGTGCTTGGTGTCTGGTGCTTGGTGCTTGGTGTTTGGTGTTTGGTGCTTGGTGCTTGGTGTTTGGTGTTTGGTGTTTGGTGCTTGGTGCTTGGTACTTGGTGTTTTGTGTTTGGTGCTTGGTGCTTGGTGCTTGGTGCTTGGTGTTTGGTGCTTGGTGCTTCATGCTTGGTGCTTGGTGCTTGGTGTTTGGTGTTTAGTGCTTGGTGCTTGGTATTTGGTGTTTGGCGGTTGGTGATTGGTGTTTGGTGTTTCGTGCTTGGTGTTTGGTGCTTGGTGCTTGGTGTTTGGTGTTTGGCGCTTGGTGCTTGGTCTTTTGTGCTTGGTGCTTGGTGCTTGGTGTTTGGTGTTTGCTGTTTGTTGTTCGCTGTTTGGTGTTTGGTGTTTCCTGTTTGGTGTTTGGTGTTTGCGGTTTGGTGTTTGCTATTTGGTGTTTGGTGTTTGGCGTTTGATGTTTGGTGTTTGGTGTTTGGTGTTTGCTGTTTGATGTTTGGTGATTGGTGTTTGATGTTTGGTGTTTGGTGCTTGGTGCTTGGTGCTTGGTGCTTAGTGTTTTATGTTTAGCGCTTGGTGCTTGGTGTTTTGTGCTTGGTGCTTGGTGCTTGGTGTTTGGTGCTTGGTGCTTGGTATTTGGTGTTTGGTGCTTGGTTCTTGGTGTTTGGTGTTTGGTGCTTGGTGCTTGGTGTTTGGTGTTTGGTGTTTGGTGCTTGGTGCTTGGTGTTTGGTGATTGGTGCTTGGTACTTGGTGTTTGGTGCTCGGTGCTTGGTGCTTGGTGTTTCGTGCTTGGTGCTTGGTGTTTGGTGCTTGGTGCTTGGTGTTTGTTGCTTGGTGCTTGGTGCTTGGTGTTTGGTGCTAGGTGCTTGGTGTTTGGTGTTTGGTGTTTGGTGCTTGGTGCTTGGTGCTTGGTGTTTGGTGCTTGGTGCTTGGTGTTTTGTGTTTGGTGCTTGGTTCTTGGTGTTTGGTGTTTGGTGATTGGTGCTTGGTGTTTGGTGCTTGGTGTTTGGTGCTTGGTGCTTGGTGATTGGTGTTTGCTGCTTGGTGCTTGGTGTTTGGTGTTTGGTGCTTGGAGCTTGGTGTTTGGTGTTTGGTGTTTGGTGCTTGGTGTTTGGTGCTTGGTGCTTGGTGTTGTTGTTTGGTGCTTGGTACTTGGTGCTTGGTGTTTGGTGTTTGGTGTTTGCTGTTTGCTGTTTGGTGTTTGCTGTTTGGTGTTTGCTGTTTGGTGTTTGGTGCTTGGTGTTTATGTTTGGTGCTTTGTGCTTGGTGCTTGGTGCTTGGTGCCTGGTGTTTGGTGTTTGGTGTTTGGTGCTTGGTGCTTGGTGCTTTGTGTTTTTTGCTTGGTGCTTGGTGCTTGGTCCTTGGTGCCTGGTGTTTGGTTTTTGGTGCTTGGTTCTTGGTGTTTGGTGTTTGGTGCTTGGTGCTTGGTGTTTGGTGTTTGGTGTTTGGTGCTTGGTGCTTGGTGTTTGGTGATTGTTGCTTGGTACTTGGTGTTTGGTGCTCGGTGCTTGGTGCTTGGTGTTTAGTGCTTGGTGCTTGGTTTTTGGTGTTTGGTGCTTGGTGCTTGGTGTTTGGTGCTTGGTGCTTGGTGCTTGGTGTTTGGTGTTTGCTGTTTGGTGTTCGCTGTTTGGTGTTTGGTGTTTCCTGTTTGGTGTTTGGTGTTTGCGGTTTGGTGTTTGCTATTTGGTGTTTGGTGTTTGGCGTTTGATGTTTGGCATTTGTTGTTTGTTGTTTGCTGTTTGATGTTTGGTGTTTGGTGTTTGGTGTTTGCTGTTTGATGTTTGGTGATTGGTGTTTGATGTTTGGTGTTTGGTGCTTGGTGCTTGGTGCTTGGTGCTTAGTGTTTTATGTTTAGCGCTTGGTGCTTGGTGTTTTGTGCTTGGTGCTTGGTGCTTGGTGTTTGGTGCTTGGTGCTTGGTATTTGGTGTTTGGTGCTTGGTTTTTGGTGTTTGGTGTTTGGTGCTTGGTGCTTGGTGTTTGGTGTTTGGTGTTTGGTGCTTGGTGCTTGGTGTTTGGTGATTGGTGCTTGGTACTTGGTGTTTGGTGCTCGGTGCTTGGTGCTTGGTGTTTCGTGCTTGGTGCTTGGTGTTTGGTGCTTGGTGCTTGCTGTTTGTTGCTTGGTGCTTGGTGCTTGGTGTTTGGTGCTAGGTGCTTGGTGTTTGGTGTTTGGTGCTTGGTTCTTGGTGTTTGGTGTTTGGTGATTGGTGCTTGGTGTTTGGTGCTTGGTGTTTGGTGCTTGATGCTTGGTGATTGGTGTTTGCTGCTTGGTGCTTGGTGTTTGGTGTTTGGTGCTTGGAGCTTGGTGTTTGGTGTTTGGTGCTTGGTGCGTGGTGTTTGGTGCTTGGTGCTTGGTGTTGTTGTTTGGTGCTTGGTACTTGGTGCTTGGTGTTTGGTGTTTGGTGTTTGCTGTTTGCTGTTTGGTTTTTGCTGTTTGGTGTTTGCTGTTTGGTGTTTGGTGTTTGGTGTTTGGTGTTTGGTGCTTGGTGCTTTGTTTCTGCTCTTTGGTGCTTTGTGCTTGGTGTTTGGTGTTTGGTGCTTAGTGCTTGGTGTTTGGTGTTTGGTGCTTTGTGCTTGGTGCTTGGTGCTTGCTGCTTGGTGCTTGGTGCCTGGTGTTTGGTGTTTGGTGTTTGGTGCTTGGTGCTTGGTGCTTTGTGTTTTTTGCTTGGTGCTTGGTGCTTGGTGCTTGGTGCCTGGTGTTTGGTGTTTGGTGTTTGGTGCTTGTTGCTTGGTGTTTGGTATTTGGTGCTTGGTGCTTGGTGCTTCGTGCTTGGTATTTGGTGTTTGGTGCTTGGTGCTTGGTGTTTGGTGTTTGGTGCTTCGTGCTTGGTGTTTGGTGATTGGTGCTTGGTGCTTGGTGCTTGGTGTCTGGTGCTTGGTGCTTGGTGTTTGGTGTTTGGTGCTTGGTGCTTGGTGTTTGGTGTTTGGTGTTTGGTGCTTGGTGCTTGGTACTTGGTGTTTGGTGCTTGGTGCTTGGTGCTTGGTGCTTGGTGCTTGGTGTTTGGTGTTTAGTGCTTGGTGCTTGGTATTTGGTGTTTGGCGCTTGGCGCTTGGTGTTTGGTGTTTGCTGCTTGGTGCTTGGTGCTTGGTGTTTGGTGCTTGGTGCTTGGTGCTTGGTGTTTTGTGCTTGGTGGTTGGTGCTTGGTGTTTGGTACTTTGTTCTTGGTGTTTGGTGTTTGGCGCTTGGTGCTTGGTGTTTGGTGCTTGGTGCTTGGTGTTTGGTGTTTGGTGCTTGGTGCTTGGTGCTTGGAGCTTGGTGCTTGGTGCTTGGTTCTGGGTGCTTGGTGCTTGGTGCTTGTTATTTGGTGCTTGGGGCTTGGTGATTGGTGTTTGGTGCTTGGTGCTTGGTGCTTGGTGCTTGGTGTTTGGTGCTTGGTGTTTGGTGCTTGGTGCTTGGTGCTAGGAGTTTGGTGTTTGGTGTTTGGCGATTGGTGCTTGGTGTTTGGTGATTGGTGCTTGGTGTTTGGTGTTTGGTGCTTGGTGCTTGGTGTTTGGTGTTTGGTGCTTGGCGCTTGGTGTTTGGTGTTTGGCGCTTGGCGTTTGCTGTTTGGCGTTTGGGATTTGGCATTTGCTGTTTGGCGTATGGGGTTTGGCATTTGCTTTTTGGCGTTTGCTGTTTGGTGTTTGGTGCTTAGTGTTTGCTGGTTGGTGTTTGGTGTTTTCTGTTTGCTGTTTGGTGTTTGCTGTTTGGTGTTTGCTGTTTGGTGTTTGCTGGTTGGTGTTTGATATTTGGTGTTTGATATTTGGTGTTTGGTGTTTGCTGTTTGGAGTTTGGTGTTTAGTGTTTGCTGTTTGGTGTTTGGTGTTTGGTGTTTGGTACTTGGGGCTTGGTGTTTGCTCTTTGGTGCTTGGTGATTGGTTTTTGGTGTTTGGTGCTTCGTGCTTGGTGTATGGTGTTTGGTGCTTGGTGCTTGCTGCTTGGTGCTTGGTGTTTGGTGTTTGGTGCTTGGTGCTTGGTGTTTGGTGTTTGGTTCTGGGTGCTTGGTGCTTGGTGCTTTGTGTTTGGTGCGTGGGGCTTGGTGATTGGTGTTTGGTGCTTGGTGCTTGGTGCTTGGTGCTTGGTGTTTGGTGCTTGGTGTTTGGTGCTTAGTGCTTGGTGCTTGGTGTTTGGTGTTTGGTGCTTGGCGTTTGCTGTTTGGCGTTTGGGGTTTGGCATTTGCTGTTTGGCGTATGGGGTTTGGCATTTGCTTTTTGGCGTTTGCTGTTTGGTGTTTGGTGTTTGCTGTTTGCTGTTTGGTGTTTGCTGTTTGGTGTTTGTGGTTTGGTGTTTGGTGCTTGGTGCTTGGTGTTTGGTGTTTGGTGCTTGGTGCTTGGTGTTTGGTGTTTGGTGCCTGGTGCTTGGTGCTTGGTGTTTGGTGCTTGGTGCTTGGTGCTTGGTGCTTGATGCTTGGTGTTTGGTGCTTGGTGTTTGCTGTTTGGTGCTTGATGCTTGGTGTTTGGGGCTTGGTGCCTGGTGCTTGGTGCTTGGTGTTTGGTGCTTGGTGCTTGGTGCTTGGTGTTTGATGCTTGGTGCTTGGTGCTTGGTGTTTAGTGCTTGGTGCTTGGTTTTTGGTGTTTTGGTGCTTGGTGCTTGGTGTTTGGTGCTTGCTGTTTGGTGCTTGGTGTTTGGTGCTTGGTGCTTGGTGCCTGGTGTTTGGTGCTTCGTGTTTGGTGCTTGGTGCTTGGTGTTTGGTGCTTGGTGCTTGGTGCTTGGTGTTTGGTGTTTGGTGCTTGGTGCTTGGTGTTTGGTGTTTGGTGCTTGGTGCTTGGTGTTTGGTGTTTGGTGCTTGGTGCTTGGTGTTTGGTGTTTGGTGCTTGGTGTTTGGTGTTTAGTGCTTGGTGCTTGCTGTTTGGCGTTTGGTGTTTGGCGTTTGCTGTTTGGCGTTTGGTGTTTTGCGTTTGATGTTTGGCGTTTGCTGTTTGGTGTTTGGTGTTTGGTGTTTGCTGGTTGGTGTTTGGTGTTTGGTGTTTGCTGTTTGGTGTTTGCGGTTTGGTGTTTGCTGTTTGCTGTTTGGTGTTTGGTGTTTGGTGTTTGCTGTTTGCTGTTTGGTGTTTGGTGCTTGGTTCTTTGTGCTTGGTGCTTGGTATTTGGTGCTTGGTGCTTGGTGTTTGGTGTTTGGCGCTTGGTGCTTGGTGTTTCGTGCTTGGTGCTTGGTGTTTGGTGTTTGGTGCTTGGTGTTTGGTGCTTGGTGCTTGGTGCTTGGTGCTTGGTATTTGGTGTTTGGTGCTTGGGGCTTGGTGTTTGGTGTTTGGTGCTTGGTGCTTGGTGTTTGGTGTTTGGTGCTTGGTGCTTGGTGTTTGGTGATTGGTGCTTGGTGCTTGGTGTTTTGTGCTTGGTGGTTGGTGGTTGGTGTTTGGTACTTTGTTCTTGGTGTTTGGTGTTTGGCGCTTGGTGCTTGGTGCTTGGTGCTTGGTGCTTGGTGTTTGGTGTTTGGTGCTTGGTGTTTGGTGCTTGGAGCTTGGTGCTTGGTTGTTGGTGCTTGGTGCTTGGTGCTTGGTGCTTGGTGTCTGGTGCTTGGTGCTTGGTGTTTGGTGTTTGGTGCTTGGTGCTTGGTGTTTGGTGCTTGGGATTTGGTGCTTGGTGCTTGGTGTTTGGTGTTTGGAGTTTGGTGCTTGGTGCTTGGTGTTTGGTGTTTAGTGATTGGTGCTTAATTCTTGGTGTTTGGTGCTTGGGGCTTGGTGATTGGTGTTTGGTGCTTGGTGCTTGGTATTTGGTGCTTGGTCTTTGGTGCTTGGTGTTTGGTGCTTGGTGCTTGGTGCTTGGTGCTTGGTGTTTGTTGCTTGGTGCTTGGCGTTTGGTGATTGGTGCTTCATGCTTGGTGTTTGGTGCATGGTGCTTGGTGCTTGGTGTTTGGTGTTTAGTGCTTGCTGCTTGCTGATTGGTGCTTGTTGCTTGGTGCTTGGTGTTTGGTGCTTGGTGTTTGGTGTTTGGTGTTTGCTGTTTGCTGTTTGCTGTTTGGTGTTTGCTGTTTGGTGTTTGGTGCTTGTTGCTTGGTGCTTGGTGCTTGGTGTTTGGTGTTTGGTGCTTGGTGCTTGGTGCTTGGTGTTTGGTGCTTGGTGCTTGGTGCTTGGTGTTTTGTGCTTGGTGGTTGGTGCTTGGTGTTTGGTACTTTGTTCTTGGTGTTTGGTGTTTGGCGCTTGGTGCTTGGTGTTTGGTGCTTGGTGCTTGGTGTTTGGTGTTTGGTGCTTGGTGCTTGGTGCTTGGAGCTTGGTGCTTGGTGCTTGGTTCTGGGTGCTTGGTGCTTGGTGCTTGTTATTTGGTGCTTGGGGCTTGGTGATTGGTGTTTGGTGCTTGGTGCTTGGTGCTTGGTGCTTGGTGTTTGGTGCTTGGTGTTTGGTGCTTGGTGCTTGGTGCTAGGAGTTTGGTGTTTGGTGTTTGGCGATTGGTGCTTGGTGTTTGGTGATTGGTGCTTGGTGTTTGGTGTTTGGTGCTTGGTGCTTGGTGTTTGGTGTTTGGTGCTTGGCGCTTGGTGTTTGGTGTTTGGCGCTTGGCGTTTGCTGTTTGGCGTTTGGGATTTGGCATTTGCTGTTTGGCGTATGGGGTTTGGCATTTGCTTTTTGGCGTTTGCTGTTTGGTGTTTGGTGCTTGGTGTTTGCTGGTTGGTGTTTGGTGTTTTCTGTTTGCTGTTTGGTGTTTGCTGTTTGGTGTTTGCTGTTTGGTGTTTGCTGGTTGGTGTTTGATATTTGGTGTTTGGTGCTTGCTGTTTGGAGTTTGGTGTTTAGTGTTTGCTGTTTGGTGTTTGGTGTTTGGTGTTTGGTACTTGGGGCTTGGTGTTTGCTCTTTGGTGCTTGGTGATTGGTTTTTGGTGTTTGGTGCTTCGTGCTTGGTGTATGGTGTTTGGTGCTTGGTGCTTGCTGCTTGGTGCTTGGTGTTTGGTGTTTGGTGCTTGGTGCTTGGTGTTTGGTGTTTGTTGCTTGGTGCTTGGTTCTGGGTGCTTGGTGCTTGGTGCTTGGTGTTTGGTGCGTGGGGCTTGGTGATTGGTGTTTGGTGCTTGGTGCTTGGTGCTTGGTGCTTGGTGTTTGGTGCTTGGTGTTTGGTGCTTAGTGCTTGGTGCTAGGAGTTTGGTGTTTGGTGTTTGGCGCTTGGTGCTTGGTGTTTGGTGATTGGTGCTTGGTGTTTGGTGTTTGGTGCTTGGCGCTTGGTGTTTGGTGTTTGGTGCTTGGTGCTTGGTGTTTGGTGATTGGTGCTTGGTGCTTGGTGTTTTGTGCTTGGTGGTTGGTGGTTGGTGTTTGGTACTTTCTTCTTGGTGTTTGGTGTTTGGCGCTTGGTGCTTGGTGTTTGGTGCTTGGTGCTTGGTGTTTGGTGTTTGGTGCTTGGTGCTTGGTGCTTGGTGCTTGGTGTCTGGTGCTTGGTGCTTGGTGTTTGGTGTTTGGTGCTTGGTGCTTGGTGTTTGGTGCTTGGGATTTGGTGCTTGGTGCTTGGTGTTTGGTGTTTGGAGTTTGGTGCTTGGTGCTTGGTGTTTGGTGTTTAGTGATTGGTGCTTAATTCTTGGTGTTTGGTGCTTGGGGCTTGGTGATTGGTGTTTGGTGCTTGGTGCTTGGTATTTGGTGCTTGGTCTTTGGTGCTTGGTGTTTGGTGCTTGATGCTTGGTGCTTGGTGCTTGGTGTTTGTTGCTTGGTGCTTGGCGTTTGGTGCTTGGTGCTTCATGCTTGGTGTTTGGTGCATGGTGCTTGGTGCTTGGTGTTTGGTGTTTAGTGCTTGCTGCTTGCTGATTGGTGCTTGTTGCTTGGTGCTTGGTGTTTGGTGCTTGGTGTTTGGTGTTTGGTGTTTGCTGTTTGCTGTTTGCTGTTTGGTGTTTGCTGTTTGGTGTTTGGTGCTTGGTGCTTGGTGCTTGGTGCTTGGTGTTTGGTGTTTGGCGCTTGGTGCTTGGTGTTTTGTGCTTGGTGCTTGGTGCTTGGTGTTTGGTGTTTGGTGTTTGTGTTTGCTGTTTGGCGTTTGCTGTTTGATGTTTGCTGTTTGGTGTTTGCTGGTTGGTGTTTGGTGTTTGCTGTTTGCTGTTTGGTGTTTGCTGTTTGGTGTTTGATATTTGGTGTTTGGTGTTTGCTGTTTGGTGTTTGGTGTTTAGTGTTTGCTGTTTGGTGTTTGGTGTTTGGTGTTTGGTGCTTGGGGCTTGGTGTTTGCTCTTTGGTGCTTGGTGATTGGTTTTTGGTGTTTGGTGCTTCGTGCTTGGTGCATGGTGTTTGGTGCTTGGTGCTTGGTGCTTGGTGCTTGGTGTTTGGTGTTTGGTGCTTGGTGCTTGGTGTTTGGTCTTTGGTGCTTGGTGCTTGGTTCTGGGTGCTTGGTGCTTGGTGCTTGGTGTTTGGTGCTTGGGGCTTGGTGATTGGTGTTTGGTGTTTGCTGTTTGGTGTTTGCTGTTTGGTGTTTGTGGTTTGGTGTTTCGTGTTTGCTGGTTGGTGTTTGGTGTTTGGTGTTTGCTGTTTGGTGTTTGCTGTTTGGTGTTTGGTGTTTGGTGTTTGGTGCTTGGTGCTTGGTGTTTGGTGTTTGGTGCTTGGTGTTTGCTGTTTGGTGCTTGATGATTGGTGTTTGGTGCTTGGTGCTTGGTGCTTGGTGCTTGATGCTTGGTGCTTGGTGCTTGGTGTTTAGTGCTTGGTGCTTGGTTTTTGGTGTTTTGGTGCTTGGTTCTTGGTTTTTGGTGTTTTGGTGCTTGGTTCTTGGTGTTTGGTGCTTCGTGCTTGGTGCATGGTGTTTGGTGCTTGGTGCTTGGTGCTTGGTGTTTGGTGTTTGGTGCTTGGTGCTTGGTGTTTGGTCTTTGGTGCTTGGTGCTTGGTTCTGGGTGCTTGGTGCTTGGTGCTTGGTGTTTGGTGCTTGGGGCTTGGTGATTGGTGTTTGGTGTTTGCTGTTTGGTGTTTGCTGTTTGGTGTTTGTGGTTTGGTGTTTGGTGTTTGGTGTTTGCTGGTTGGTGTTTGGTGTTTGGTGTTTGCTGTTTGGTGTTTGCTGTTTGGTGCTTGGTGTTTGGTGTTTGGTGCTTGGTGCTTGGTGTTTGGTGTTTGGTGCTTGGTGCTTGGTGTTTGGTGTTTGGTGCTTGGTGTTTGCTGTTTGGTGCTTGATGATTGGTGTTTGGTGCTTGGTGCTTGGTGCTTGGTGCTTGATGCTTGCTGTTTGGTGCTTGGTGTTTGGTGTTTGGTGCTTGGTGCTTGGTGTTTGGTGTTTTGGTGCTTGGTTCTTGGTTTTTGGTGTTTTGGTGCTTGGTTCTTGGTGTTTGGTGCTTCGTGCTTGGTGCATGGTGTTTGGTGCTTGGTGCTTGGTGCTTGGTGCTAGGTGTTTGGTGTTTGGTGCTTGGTGCTTGGTGTTTGGTCTTTGGTGCTTGGTGCTTGGTTCTGGGTGCTTGGTGCTTGGTGCTTGGTGTTTGGTGCTTGGGGCTTGGTGATTGGTGTTTGGTGTTTGCTGTTTGGTGTTTGCTGTTTGGTGTTTGTGGTTTGGTGTTTGGTGTTTGGTGTTTGCTGGTTGGTGTTTGGTGTTTGGTGTTTGCTGTTTGGTGTTTGCTGTTTGGTGCTTGGTGTTTGGTGTTTGGTGCTTGGTGCTTGGTGTTTGGTGTTTGGTGCTTGGTGCTTGGTGTTTGGTGCTTGGTGTTTGCTGTTTGGTGCCTGGTGCTTGGTGCTTCGTGTTTGGTGCTTGGTGCTTGGTGCTTGGTGCTTGATGCTTGGTGCTTGGTGCTTGGTGTTTAGTGCTTGGTGCTTGGTTTTTGGTGTTTTGGTGCTTGGTTCTTGGTGTTTGGTGCTTGGGGCTTGGTGATTGGTGTTTAGGGCTTGGTGCTTGGTATTTGGTGCTTGGTCTTTGGTGCTTGGTGTCTGGTGCTTGGTGCTTGGTGCTTGGTGTTTGGTGCTTGGTGCTTGGCGTTTGGTGCTTGGTGCTTCATGCTTGGTGTTTGGTGCATGGTGCTTGGTGCTTGGTGTTTGGTGTTTAGTGCTTGGTGCTTGCTGATTGGCGCTTGTTGCTTGGTGCTTGGTGTTTGGTGCTTGGTGTTTGGTGTTTGCTGTTTGCTGTTTGCTGTTTGCTGTTTGGTGTTTGCTGTTTGGTGTTTGCTGTTTGGTGTTTGCTGTTTGGTGTTTGCTGTTTGGTGTTTGGTGTTTGGTGTTTGCTGGTTGGTGTTTGGTGTTTGGTGTTTGGTGTTTGCTGTTTGGTGTTTCGTGTTTGGTGTTTGGTGATTGGTGTTTGCTGTTTGGTGTTTGGTGTTTGGTGTTTGGTGCTTGGTGCTTGGTGCTTGGTGCTTGGTGTTTGGTGTTTGGCGCTTGGTGCTTGGTGTTTTGTGCTTGGTGCTTGGTGCTTGGTGTTTGGTGTTTGGTGTTTGTGTTTGCTGTTTGGCGTTTGCTGTTTGGTGTTTGCTGTTTGGTGTTTGCTGGTTGGTGTTTGGTGTTTGCTGTTTGCTGTTTGGTTTTTGCTGTTTGGTGTTTGATATTTGGTGTTTGGTGTTTGCTGTTTGGAGTTTGTTGTTTAGTGTTTGCTGTTTGGTGTTTGGTGCTTGGTGTTTGGTACTTCGGGCTTGGTGATTGGTTTTTGGTGTTTGGTGCTTCGTGCTTGGTGTTTGGTGTCTGGTGCTTGGTGCTTGGTGCTTGGTGCTTGGTGTTTGGTGTTTGGTGCTTGGGGCTTGGTGATTGGTGTTTGGTGCTTGGTGCTTTGTGCTTGGTGCTTCGTGTTTGGTGCTTGGTGTTTGGTGCTTGGTGCTTGGTGCTAGGAGTTTGGTGTTTGGTGTTTGGCGCTTGGTGCTTGGTGTTTGGTGATTGCTGCTTGGTGTTTGGTGTTTGGTGCTTGGTGCTTGGTGTTTGGTGTTTGGTGCTTGGCACTTGGTGTTTGGTGTTTGGTGCTTGGCGTTTGCTGTTTGGCGTTTGGGGTTTGGCATTTCCTGTTTGGCGTATGGGGTTTGGCATTTGCTTTTTGGCGTTTGCTGTTTGGTGTTTGGTGCTTGGTGGTTGGTGTTTTGTACTTGGTGTTTGGTGTTTGGGGTTTGGTGCTTGGTGATAGGTGTTTGGTGTTTGGTGCTTGGCGTTTGCTGTTTGGCATTTGGGGTTTGGCATTTGCTGTTTGGCGTTTGGGGTTTGGCGTTTGCTTTTTGGCGTTTGCTGTTTGGTGTTTGGTGTTTGGTCTTTGCTGTTTGGTGTTTGCTGTTTGGTGTTTGTGGTTTGGTGTTTGGTGTTTGGTGTTTGCTGGTTGGTGTTTGGTGTTTGGTGTTTGCTGTTTGGTGTTTGCTGTTTGGTCCTTGGTGTTTGGTGTTTGGTGCTTGGTACTTGGTGTTTGGTGTTTGGTGCTTGATGTTTGCTGTTTGGTGCTTGATGCTTGGTGTTTGGTGCTTGGTGCCTGCTGCTTGGTGCTTGGTGTTTGGTGCTTGGTGCTTGGTGCTTGGTGCTTGATGCTTGGTGCTTGGTGCTTGGTGTTTAGTGCTTGGTGCTTGGTTTTTGGTGTTTTGGTGCTTGGTGCTTGGTGTTTGGTGCTTGGTGTTTGGTGCTTGGTGTTTGGTGTTTGGTGCTTGTTGTTTGGTGCTTGGTTTTTGGTGTCTGGTGCTTGGTGCTTGGTGTTTGGTGCCTGGTGCTTGGTGCTTGGTGTTTGGTGCTTGGTGTTTGGTGATTGGTGCTTGGTGTTTGGTGTTTGGTGCTTGGTGCTTGGTGTTTGGTGTTTGGTGCTTGGCGCTTGGTGTTTGGTGTTTGGCGCTTGGCGTTTGCTGTTTGGCGTTTGGGATTTGGCATTTGCTGTTTGGCGTATGGGGTTTGGCATTTGCTTTTTGGCGTTTGCTGTTTGGTGTTTGGTGCTTGGTGTTTGCTGGTTGGTGTTTGGTGTTTTCTGTTTGCTGTTTGGTGTTTGCTGTTTGGTGTTTGCTGTTTGGTGTTTGCTGCTTGGTGTTTGATATTTGGTGTTTGGTGTTTGCTGTTTGGAGTTTGGTATCTAGTGTTTGCTGTTTGGTGTTTGGTGTTTGGTGTTTGGTACTTGGGGCTTGGTGTTTGCTCTTTGGTGCTTGGTGATTGGTTTTTGGTGTTTGGTGCTTCGTGCTTGGTGTATGGTGTTTGGTGCTTGGTGCTTGCTGCTTGGTGCTTGGTGTTTGGTGTTTGGTGCTTGGTGCTTGGTGTTTGGTGTTTGTTGCTTGGTGCTTGGTTCTGGGTGCTTGGTGCTTGGTGCTTGGTGTTTGGTGCGTGGGGCTTGGTGATTGGTGTTTGGTGCTTGGTGCTTGGTGCTTGGTGCTTGGTGTTTGGTGCTTGGTGTTTGGTGCTTAGTGCTTGGTGCTAGGAGTTTGGTGTTTGGTGTTTGGCGCTTGGTGCTTGGTATTTGGTGATTGGTGCTTGGTGTTTGGTGTTTGGTGCTTGGCGCTTGGTGTTTGGTGTTTGGTGCTTGGCGTTTGCTGTTTGGCGTTTGGGGTTTGGCATTTGCTGTTTGGCGTATGGGGTTTGGCATTGGCTTTTTGGCGTTTGCTGTTTGGTGTTTGGTGTTTGCTGTTTGCTGTTTGGTGTTTGCTGTTTGGTGTTTGTGGTTTGGTGTTTGGTGCTTGGTGCTTGGTGTTTGGTGTTTGGTGCTTGGTGCTTGGTGTTTGGTGTTTGGTGCCTGGTGCTTGGTGCTTGGTGTTTGGTGCTTGGTGCTTGGTGCTTGGTGCTTGATGCTTGGTGTTTGGTGCTTGGTGTTTGCTGTTTGGTGCTTGATGCTTGGTGTTTGGGGCTTGGTGCCTGGTGCTTGGTGCTTGGTGTTTGGTGCTTGGTGCTTGGTGCTTGGTGTTTGATGCTTGGTGCTTGGTGCTTGGTGTTTAGTGCTTGGTGCTTGGTTTTTGGTGTTTTGGTGCTTGGTGCTTGGTGTTTGGTGCTTGCTGTTTGGTGCTTGGTGTTTGGTGCTTGGTGCTTGGTGCTTGGTGTTTGGTGCTTCGTGTTTGGTGCTTGGTGCTTGGTGTTTGGTGCTTGGTGCTTGGTGCTTGGTGTTTGGTGCTTGGTGCTTGGTGCTTGGTGTTTGGTGTTTGGTGCTTGGTGCTTGGTGTTTGGTGTTTGGTGCTTAGTGCTTGGTGTTTGGTGTTTGGTGCTTGGTGTTTGGTGTTTAGTGCTTGGTGCTTGCTGTTTGGCGTTTGGTGTTTGGCGTTTGCTGTTTGGCGTTTGGTGTTTTGCGTTTGATGTTTGGCGTTTGCTGTTTGGTGTTTGGTGTTTGGTGTTTGCTGGTTGGTGTTTGGTGTTTGGTGTTTGCTGTTTGGTGTTTGCGGTTTGGTGTTTGCTGTTTGCTGTTTGGTGTTTGGTGTTTGGTGTTTGCTGTTTGCTGTTTGGTGTTTGGTGCTTGGTTCTTTGTGCTTGGTGCTTGGTATTTGGTGCTTGGTGCTTGGTGTTTGGTGTTTGGCGCTTGGTGCTTGGTGTTTCGTGCTTGGTGCTTGGTGTTTGGTGTTTGGTGCTTGGTGTTTGGTGCTTGGTGCTTGGTGCTTGGTGTTTGGTGCTTGGTGCTTGGTGCTTGGTGCTTGGTATTTGGTGTTTGGTGCTTGGGGCTTGGTGTTTGGTGTTTGGTGCTTGGTGCTTGGTGTTTGGTGTTTGGTGCTTGGTGCTTGGTGTTTGGTGATTGGTGCTTGGTGCTTGGTGTTTTGTGCTTGGTGGTTGGTGGTTGGTGTTTGGTACTTTCTTCTTGGTGTTTGGTGTTTGGCGCTTGGTGCTTGGTGTTTGGTGCTTGGTGCTTGGTGTTTGGTGTTTGGTGCTTGGTGTTTGGTGCTTGGAGCTTGGTGCTTGGTTTTTGGTGCTTGGTGCTTGGTGCTTGGTGCTTGGTGTCTGGTGCTTGGTGCTTGGTGTTTGGTGTTTGGTGCTTGGTGCTTGGTGTTTGGTGCTTGGGATTTGGTGCTTGGTGCTTGGTGTTTGGTGTTTGGAGTTTGGTGCTTGGTGCTTGGTGTTTGGTGTTTAGTGATTGGTGCTTAATTCTTGGTGTTTGGTGCTTGGGACTTGGTGATTGGTGTTTGGTGCTTGGTGCTTGGTATTTGGTGCTTGGTCTTTGGTGCTTGGTGTTTGGTGCTTGGTGCTTGGTGCTTGGTGCTTGGTGTTTGTTGCTTGGTGCTTGGCGTTTGGTGCTTGGTGCTTCATGCTTGGTGTTTGGTGCATGGTGCTTGGTGCTTGGTGTTTGGTGTTTAGTGCTTGCTGCTTGCTGATTGGTGCTTGTTGCTTGGTGCTTGGTGTTTGGTGCTTGGTGCTTGGTGCTTGGTGCTTGGTGTTTGGTGTTTGGCGCTTGGTGCTTGGTGTTTTGTGCTTGGTGCTTGGTGCTTGGTGTTTGGTGTTTGGTGTTTGTGTTTGCTGTTTGGCGTTTGCTGTTTGATGTTTGCTGTTTGGTGTTTGCTGGTTGGTGTTTGGTGTTTGCTGTTTGCTGTTTGGTGTTTGCTGTTTGGTGTTTGATATTTGGTGTTTGGTGTTTGCTGTTTGGTGTTTGGTGTTTAGTGTTTGCTGTTTGGTGTTTGGTGTTTGGTGTTTGGTGCTTGGGGCTTGGTGTTTGCTCTTTGGTGCTTGGTGATTGGTTTTTGGGGTTTGGTGCTTCGTGCTTGGTGCATGGTGTTTGGTGCTTGGTGCTTGGTGCTTGGTGCTTGGTGTTTGGTGTTTGGTGCTTGGTGCTTGGTGTTTGGTCTTTGGTGCTTGGTGCTTGGTTCTGGGTGCTTGGTGCTTGGTGCTTGGTGTTTGGTGCTTGGGGCTTGGTGATTGGTGTTTGGTGTTTGCTGTTTGGTGTTTGCTGTTTGGTGTTTGTGGTTTGGTGTTTCGTGTTTGCTGGTTGGTGTTTGGTGTTTGTTGTTTGCTGTTTGGTGTTTGCTGTTTGGTGTTTGGTGTTTGGTGTTTGGTGCTTGGTGCTTGGTGTTTGGTGTTTGGTGCTTGGTGTTTGCTGTTTGGTGCTTGATGATTGGTGTTTGGTGCTTGGTGTTTAGTGCTTGGTGCTTGGTTTTTGGTGTTTTGGTGCTTGGTTCTTGGTTTTTGGTGTTTTGGTGCTTGGTTCTTGGTGTTTGGTGCTTCGTGCTTGGTGCATGGTGTTTGGTGCTTGGTGCTTGGTGCTTGGTGTTTGGTGTTTGGTGCTTGGTGCTTGGTGTTTGGTCTTTGGTGCTTGGTGCTTGGTTCTGGGTGCTTGGTGCTTGGTGCTTGGTGTTTGGTGCTTGGGGCTTGGTGATTGGTGTTTGGTGTTTGCTGTTTGGTGTTTGCTGTTTGGTGTTTGTGGTTTGGTGTTTGGTGTTTGGTGTTTGCTGGTTGGTGTTTGGTGTTTGGTGTTTGCTGTTTGGTGTTTGCTGTTTGGTGCTTGGTGTTTGGTGTTTGGTGCTTGGTGCTTGGTGTTTGGTGTTTGGTGCTTGGTGCTTGGTGTTTGGTGTTTGGTGCTTGGTGTTTGCTGTTTGGTGCTTGATGATTGGTGTTTGGTGCTTGGTGCTTGGTGCTTGGTGCTTGATGCTTGCTGTTTGGTGCTTGGTGTTTGGTGTTTGGTGCTTGGTGCTTGGTGTTTGGTGTTTTGGTGCTTGGTTCTTGGTTTTTGGTGTTTTGGTGCTTGGTTCTTGGTGTTTGGTGCTTCGTGCTTGGTGCATGGTGTTTGGTGCTTGGTGCTTGGTGCTTGGTGCTAGGTGTTTGGTGTTTGGTGCTTGGTGCTTGGTGTTTGGTCTTTGGTGCTTGGTGCTTGGTTCTGGGTGCTTGGTGCTTGGTGCTTGGTGTTTGGTGCTTGGGGCTTGGTGATTGGTGTTTGGTGTTTGCTGTTTGGTGTTTGCTGTTTGGTGTTTGTGGTTTGGTGTTTGGTGTTTGGTGTTTGCTGGTTGGTGTTTGGTGTTTGGTGTTTGCTGTTTGGTGTTTGCTGTTTGGTGCTTGGTGTTTGGTGTTTGGTGCTTGGTGCTTGGTGTTTGGTGTTTGGTGCTTGGTGCTTGGTGTTTGGTGCTTGGTGTTTGCTGTTTGGTGCCTGGTGCTTGGTGCTTCGTGTTTGGTGCTTGGTGCTTGGTGCTTGGTGCTTGATGCTTGGTGCTTGGTGCTTGGTGTTTAGTGCTTGGTGCTTGGTTTTTGGTGTTTTGGTGCTTGGTTCTTGGTGTTTGGTGCTTGGGGCTTGGTGATTGGTGTTTAGGGCTTGGTGCTTGGTATTTGGTGCTTGGTCTTTGGTGCTTGGTGTCTGGTGCTTGGTGCTTGGTGCTTGGTGCTTCATGCTTGGTGTTTGGTGCATGGTGCTTGGTGCTTGGTGTTTGGTGTTTAGTGCTTGGTGCTTGCTGATTGGCGCTTGTTGCTTGGTGCTTGGTGTTTGGTGCTTGGTGTTTGGTGTTTGCTGTTTGCTTTTTGCTGTTTGCTGTTTGGTGTTTGCTGTTTGGTGTTTGCTGTTTGGTGTTTGCTGTTTGGTGTTTGCTGTTTGGTGTTTGGTGTTTGGTGTTTGCTGTTTGGTGTTTGGTGTTTGGTGTTTGGTGTTTGCTGTTTGGTGTTTCGTGTTTGGTGTTTGGTGATTGGTGTTTGCTGTTTGGTGTTTGGTGTTTGGTGTTTGGTGCTTGGTGCTTGGTGCTTGGTGCTTGGTGTTTGGTGTTTGGCGCTTGGAGCTTGGTGTTTTGTGCTTGGTGCTTGGTGCTTGGTGTTTGGTGTTTGGTGTTTGTGTTGGCTGTTTGGCATTTGCTGTTTGGTGTTTGCTGTTTGGTGTTTGCTGGTTGGTGTTTGGTGTTTGCTGTTTGCTGTTTGGTGTTTGCTGTTTGGTGTTTGATATTTGGTGTTTGGTGTTTGCTGTTTGGTGTTTGGTGTTTAGTGTTTGCTGTTTGGTGTTTGGTGTTTGGTGTTTGGTGCTTGGGGCTTGGTGTTTGCTCTTTGGTGCTTGGTGATTGGTTTTTGGTGTTTGGTGCTTCGTGCTTGGTGCATGGTGTTTGGTGCTTGGTGCTTGGTGCTTGGTGCTTGGTGTTTGGTGTTTGGTGCTTGGTGCTTGGTGTTTGGTCTTTGGTGCTTGGTGCTTGGTTCTGGGTGCTTGGTGCTTGGTGCTTGGTGTTTGGTGCTTGGGGCTTGGTGATTGGTGTTTGGTGTTTGCTGTTTGGTGTTTGCTGTTTGGTGTTTGTGGTTTGGTGTTTCGTGTTTGCTGGTTGGTGTTTGGTGTTTGGTGTTTGCTGTTTGGTGTTTGCTGTTTGGTGTTTGGTGTTTGGTGTTTGGTGCTTGGTGCTTGGTGTTTGGTGTTTGGTGCTTGGTGTTTGCTGTTTGGTGCTTGATGATTGGTGTTTGGTGCTTGGTGCTTGGTGCTTGGTGCTTGATGCTTGGTGCTTGGTGCTTGGTGTTTAGTGCTTGGTGCTTGGTTTTTGGTGTTTTGGTGCTTGGTTCTTGGTTTTTGGTGTTTTGGTGCTTGGTTCTTGGTGTTTGGTGCTTCGTGCTTGGTGCATGGTGTTTGGTGCTTGGTGCTTGGTGCTTGGTGTTTGGTGTTTGGTGCTTGGTGCTTGGTGTTTGGTCTTTGGTGCTTGGTGCTTGGTTCTGGGTGCTTGGTGCTTGGTGCTTGGTGTTTGGTGCTTGGGGCTTGGTGATTGGTGTTTGGTGTTTGCTGTTTGGTGTTTGCTGTTTGGTGTTTGTGGTTTGGTGTTTGGTGTTTGGTGTTTGCTGGTTGGTGTTTGGTGTTTGGTGTTTGCTGTTTGGTGTTTGCTGTTTGGTGCTTGGTGTTTGGTGTTTGGTGCTTGGTGCTTGGTGTTTGGTGTTTGGTGCTTGGTGCTTGGTGTTTGGTGTTTGGTGCTTGGTGTTTGCTGTTTGGTGCTTGATGATTGGTGTTTGGTGCTTGGTGCTTGGTGCTTGGTGCTTGATGCTTGCTGTTTGGTGCTTGGTGTTTGGTGTTTGGTGCTTGGTGCTTGGTGTTTGGTGCTTTGGTGCTTGGTTCTTGGTTTTTGGTGTTTTGGTGCTTGGTTCTTGGTGTTTGGTGCTTCGTGCTTGGTGCATGGTGTTTGGTGCTTGGTGCTTGGTGCTTGGTGCTAGGTGTTTGGTGTTTGGTGCTTGGTGCTTGGTGTTTGGTCTTTGGTGCTTGGTGCTTGGTTCTGGGTGCTTGGTGCTTGGTGCTTGGTGTTTGGTGCTTGGGGCTTGGTGATTGGTGTTTGGTGTTTGCTGTTTGGTGTTTGCTGTTTGGTGTTTGTGGTTTGGTGTTTGGTGTTTGGTGTTTGCTGGTTGGTGTTTGGTGTTTGGTGTTTGCTGTTTGGTGTTTGCTGTTTGGTGCTTGGTGTTTGGTGTTTGGTGCTTGGTGCTTGGTGTTTGGTGTTTGGTGCTTGGTGCTTGGTGTTTGGTGCTTGGTGTTTGCTGTTTGGTGCCTGGTGCTTGGTGCTTCGTGTTTGGTGCTTGGTGCTTGGTGCTTGGTGCTTGATGCTTGGTGCTTGGTGCTTGGTGTTTAGTGCTTGGTGCTTGGTTTTTGGTGTTTTGGTGCTTGGTTCTTGGTGTTTGGTGCTTGGGGCTTGGTGATTGGTGTTTAGGGCTTGGTGCTTGGTATTTGGTGCTTGGTCTTTGGTGCTTGGTGTCTGGTGCTTGGTGCTTGGTGCTTGGTGTTTGGTGCTTGGTGCTTGGCGTTTGGTGCTTGGTGCTTCATGCTTGGTGTTTGGTGCATGGTGCTTGGTGCTTGGTGTTTGGTGTTTAGTGCTTGGTGCTTGCTGATTGGCACTTGTTGCTTGGTGCTTGGTGTTTGGTGCTTGGTGTTTGGTGTTTGCTGTTTGCTGTTTGCTGTTTGCTGTTTGCTGTTTGCTGTTTGGTGTTTGCTGTTTGGTGTTTGCTGTTTGGTGTTTGCTGTTTGGTGTTTGGTGTTTGGTGTTTGCTGTTTGGTGTTTGGTGTTTGGTGTTTGGTGTTTGCTGTTTGGTGTTTCGTGTTTGGTGTTTGGTGATTGGTGTTTGCTGTTTGGTGTTTGGTGTTTGGTGTTTGGTGCTTGGTGCTTGGTGCTTGGTGCTTGGTGTCTGGTGTTTGGCGCTTGGTGCTTGGTGTTTTGTGCTTGGTGCTTGGTGCTTGGTGTTTGGTGTTTGGTGTTTGTGTTTGCTGTTTGGCGTCTGCTGTTTGGTGTTTGCTGTTTGGTGTTTGCTGGTTGGTGTTTGGTGTTTGCTGTTTGCTGTTTGGTGTTTGCTGTTTGGTGTTTGATATTTGGTGTTTGGTGTTTGCTGTTTGGAGTTTGTTGTTTAGTGTTTGCTGTTTGGTGTTTGGTGCTTGGTGTTTGGTACTTGGGGCTTGGTGATTGGTTTTTGGTGTTTGGTTCTTCGTGCTTGGTGTTTGGTGTCTGGTGCTTGGTGCTTGGTGCTTGGTGCTTGGTGTTTGGTGTTAGGTGCTTGGGGCTTGGTGATTGGTGTTTGGTGCTTGGTGCTTTGTGCTTGGTGCTTGGTGTTTGGTGCTTGGTGTTTGGTGCTTGGTGCTTGGTGCTAGGAGTTTGGTGTTTGGTGTTTGGCGCTTGGTGCTTGGTGTTTGGTGATTGCTGCTTGTTGTTTGGTGTTTGGTGCTTGGTGCTTGGTGTTTGGTGTTTGGTGCTTGACACTTGGTGTTTGGTGTTTGGTGCTTGGCGTTTGCTGTTTGGCGTTTGGGGTTTGGCATTTCCTGTTTGGCGTATGGGGTTTGGCATTTGCTTTTTGGCGTTTGCTGTTTGGTGTTTGGTGCTTGGTGGTTGGTGTTTTGTACTTGGTGTTTGGTGTTTGGGGTTTGGTGCTTGGTGCTAGGTGTTTGGTGTTTGGTGCTTGGCGTTTGCTGTTTGGCATTTGGGGTTTGGCATTTGCTGTTTGGCGTTTGTGGTTTGGCGTTTGCTTTTTGGCGTTTGCTGTTTGGTGTTTGGTGTTTGGTCTTTGCTGTTTGGTGTTTGCTGTTTGGTGTTTGTGGTTTGGTGTTTGGTGTTTGGTGTTTGCTGGTTGGTGTTTGGTGTTTGGTGTTTGCTGTTTGGTGTTTGCTGTCTGGTCCTTGGTGTTTGGTGTTTGGTGCTTGGTACTTGGTGTTTGGTGTTTGGTGCTTGATGCTTGGTGTTTGGTGCTTGGTGCCTGCTGCTTGGTGCTTGGTGTTTGGTGCTTGGTGCTTGGTGCTTGGTGCTTGATGCTTGGTGCTTGGTGCTTGGTGTTTAGTGCTTGGTGCTTGGTTTTTGGTGTTTTGGTGCTTGGTGCTTGGTGTTTGGTGCTTGTTGTTTGGTGCTTGGTTTTTGGTGTCTGGTGCTTGGTGCTTGGTGTTTGGTGCCTGGTGCTTGGTGCTTGGTGTTTGGTGCTTGGTGCTTGCTGCTTGGTGTTTGGTGTTTAGTGCTTGGTGCTTGGTGTTTGGTGTTTGGTGCTTGGTGCTTGGTGTTTGGTGTTTGGTGCTTGGTGCTTGGTGTTTGGTGTTTGGTGTTTGGTGTTTGCTGTTTGCTGTTTGGTGATTCGTGATTGGTGTTTGATGTTTGGTGTTTGGTGTTGGGTGTTTGGTGCTTGGGGCTTGGTGTTTGCTCTTTGGTGCTTGGTGCTTGGTGTTTGGTGTTTGGTGCTTGGTGCTTGGTGTTTGGTGTTTGGTGCTTGGCGCTTGGTGTTTGGTGTTTGGTGCTTGGCGTTTGCTGTTTGGCGTTTGGGGCTTGGCGTTTGCTTTTTGGCGTTTGCTATTTGGTGTTTGGTGTTTGGTGTTTGCTGTTTGGTGTTTGGTGTTTGGTGTTTGCTGGTTGGTGTTTGGTGCTTGGTGCTTGGTGTTTGGTGCTTGGTTCTTGGTGCTTGGTGCTTGGTGTTTGGTGCTTGGTGTTTGGTGCTTGGTATTTGGTGCTTGGTGCTTGGTGCTTGGTGTTTGGTGTTTAGTGCTTGGTGCTTGGTGTTTGGTGTTTGGTGCTTGGTGCTTGGTGTTTGGTGTTTGGTGCTTGGTGCCTGGTGTTTGGTGTTTGGTGCTTGGTGCTTGCTGTTTGGCGTTTGGTGTTTGGCGTTTGCTGTTTGGCGTTTGGTGTCTGGCGTTTGATGTTTGGCGTTTGCTGTTTGGTGTTTGGTGTTTGGTGTTTGCTGGTTGGTGTTTGGTGTTTGGTGTTTGCTGTTTGGTGTTTGCTGTTTGGTGTTTGGTGTTTGCTGTTTGGTGTTTGGTGTTTGGAGTTTGCTGTTTGCTGTTTGGTGTTTGGTGTTTGGTGTTTGGTGTTTGGTGCTTGGTGCTTGGTGCTTGGTGCTTGGTATTTGGTGCTTGGTGCTTGGTGTTTGGTGTTTGGCGCTTGGTGCTTGGTGTTTCATGCTTGGTGCTTGGTGTTTGGTGTTTGGTGCTTGGTGTTTGGTCCTTGGAGCTTGGTGCTTGGTTTTTGGTGCTTGGTATTTGGTGCTTGGTGCTTCGTGTCTGGTGCTTGGTGTTTGGTGCTTGGTGTTTGGGGCTTGGTGCTTGCTGCTTGGTGTTTGGTGCTTGGTGCTTGGTGCTTGGTGCTAGGTGCTTGGTGTTTGGTGTTTGGTGCTTGGTGCTTGGTGTTTGGTGTTTGGTGCTTGGTGCTTGGTGTTTGGTGATTGGTGCATGGTGCTTGGTGCTTGGTGTTTGGTGTTTGGTGCTTGGTGCTTGGTGTTTGGTGCTTGGGATTTGGTGCTTGGTGCTTGGTGTTTGGTGTTTAGTGATTGGTGCTGGGTTCTTGGTGTTTGGTGCTTGGTGCTTGGTGATTGGTGTTTGGTGCTTGGTGCTTGGTATTTGGTGCTTGGTCTTTGGTGCTTGGTGTTTGGTGCATGGTGCTTGGTGCTTGGTGTTTGGTGCTTGGTGCTTGGCGTTTGGTGCTTGGTGCTTGATGCTTGTTGTTTGGTCCAAGGTGCTTGGTGCTTGGGGTTTGGTGTTTAGTGCTTGGTGCTTGTTGATTGGTGCTTGTTGCTTGGTGCTTGGTGTTTGGTGCTTGGTGTTTGCTGGTTGGTGTTTGGTGTTTGCTGTTTGCTGTTTGGTGTTTGCTGTTTGGTGATGGTGTTTGCTGTTTGGTGTTTGGTGTTTGGAGTTTGCTGTTTGCTGTTTGGTGTTTGGTGTTTGGTGTTTGGTGCTTGGTGCTTGGTGCTTGGTGCTTGGTATTTGGTGCTTGGTGCTTGGTTTTTGGTGTTTGGCGCTTGGTGCTTGGTGCTTCATGCTTGGTGCTTGGTGTTTGGTGTTTGGTGCTTGGTGTTTGGTCCTTGGAGCTTGGTGCTTGGTTTTTGGTGCTTGGTATTTGGTGCTTGGTGCTTCGTGACTGGTGCTTGGTGTTTGGTGCTTGGTGTTTGGTGCTTGGTGCTTGGTGCTTGGTGTTTGGTGCTTGGTGCTTGGTGCTTGGTGCTTGGTGTTTGGTGTTTGGTGCTTGGTGCTTGGTGTTTGGTGTTTGGTGTTTGGTGTTTGCTGTTTGCTGTTTGGTGATTCGTGATTGGTGTTTGATGTTTGGTGTTTGGTGTTGGGTGTTTGGTGCTTGGGGCTTGGTGTTTGCTCTTTGGTGCTTGGTGCTTGGTGTTTGGTGTTTGGTGCTTGGAGCTTGGTGTTTGGTGTTTGGTGCTTGGCGCTTGGTGTTTGGTGTTTGGTGCTTGGTGTTTGCTGTTTGGCATTTGGGGTTTGGCGTTTGCTTTTTGGCGTTTGCTATTTGGTGTTTGGTGTTTGGTGTTTGCTGTTTGGTGTTTGGTGTTTGGTGTTTGCTGGTTGGTGTTTGGTGCTTGGTGCTTGGTGTTTGGTGCTTGGTGCTTGGTGCTTGGTGTTTGGTGCTTGGTGTTTGGTGCTTGGTGTTTGGTGCTTGGTGTTTGGTGCTTGGTGTTTGGGGCTTGGTGCTTGGTGCTTGGTGTTTGGTGTTTAGTGCTTGGTGCTTGGTGTTTGGTGTTTGGTGCTTGGTGCTTGGTGTTTGGTGTTTGGTGCTTGGTGCTTGGTGTTTGGTGTTTGGTGCTTGGTGCTTACTGTTTGGCGTTTGGTGTTTGGCGTTTGCTGTTTGGCGTTTGGTGTTTGGCGTTTGATGTTTGGCGTTTGCTGTTTGGTGTTTGGTGTTTGGTGTTTGCTGGTTGGTGTTTGGTGTTTGCTGTTTGGTGTTTGCTGTTTGGTGTTTGGTGTTTGCTGTTTGGTGTTTGGTGTTTGGAGTTTGCTGTTTGCTGTTTGGTGTTTGGTGTTTGGTGTTTGGTGTTTGGTGCTTGGTGCTTGGTGCTTGGTGCTTGGTATTTGGTGCTTGGTGCTTGGTGTTTGGTGTTTGGCGCTTGGTGCTTGGTGTTTCAGGCTTGGTGCTTGGTGTTTGGTGTTTGGTGCTTGGTGTTTGGTCCTTGGAGCTTGGTGCTTGGTTTTTGGTGCTTGGTATTTGGTGCTTGGTGCTTCGTGTCTGGTGCTTGGTGTTTGGTGCTTGGTGTTTGGGGCTTGGTGCTTGGTGCTTGGTGTTTGGTGCTTGGTGCTTGGTGCTTGGTGCTAGGTGCTTGGTGTTTGGTGTTTGGTGCTTGGTGCTTAGTGTTTGGTCTTTGGTGCTTGGTGCTTGGTGTTTGGTGATTGGTGCATGGTGCTTGGTGCTTGGTGTTTGGTGTTTGGTGCTTGGTGCTTGGTGTTTGGTGCTTGCGATTTGGTGCTTGGTGCTTGGTGTTTGGTGCTTGGTGTTTGCTGGTTGGTGTTTGGTGTTTGCTGTTTGGTGTTTGGTGTTTGGAGTTTGCTGTTTGCTGTTTGGTGTTTGGTGTTTGGTGTTTGGTGCTTGGTGCTTGGTGCTTGGTGCTTGGTATTTGGTGCTTGGTGCTTGGTGTTTGGTGTTTGGCGCTTGGTGCTTGGTGTTTCATGCTTGGTGCTTGGTGTTTGGTGTTTGGTGCTTGGTGTTTGGTCCTTGGAGCTTGGTGCTTGGTTTTTGGTGCTTGGTATTTGGTGCTTGGTGCTTCGTGTCTAGTTCTTGGTGTTTGGTGCTTGGTGTTTGGTGCTTGGTGCTTGGTGCTTGGTGTTTGGTGCTTGGTGCTTGGTGCTTGGTGCTTGGTATTTGGTGTTTGGTGCTTGGTGCTTGGTGTTTGGTGTTTGGTGCTTGGTGCTTGGTGTTTGGTGTTTGGTGTTTGGTGTTTGCTGTTTGCTGTTTGGTGATTCGTGATTGGTGTTTGATGTTTGGTGTTTGGTGTTGGGTGTTTGGTGCTTGGGGCTTGGTGTTTGCTCTTTGGTGCTAGGTGCTTGGTGTTTGGTGTTTGGTGCTTGGTGCTTGGTGTTTGGTGTTTGGTGTTTGCTGGTTCGTGTTTGGTGCTTGGTGCTTGGTGTTTGGTGCTTGGTGCTTGGTGCTTGGTGTTTGGGGCTTGGTGCTTGGTGCTTGGTGTTTGGTGTTTAGTGCTTGGTGCTTGGTGTTTGGTGTTTGGTGCTTGGTGCTTGGTGTTTGGTGTTTGGTGCTTGGTGCTTGGTGTTTGGTGTTTGGTGCTTGGTGCTTACTGTTTGGCGTTTGGTGTTTGGCGTTTGCTGTTTGGCGTTTGCTGTTTGGTGTTTGGTGTTTGGTGTTTGCTGGTTGGTGTTTAGTGTTTGCTGTTTGGTGTTTGCTGTTTGGTGTTTGGTGTTTGCTGTTTGGTGTTTGGTGTTTGGAGTTTGCTGTTTGCTGTTTTGTGTTTGGTGTTTGGTGTTTGGTGTTTGGTGCTTGGTGCTTGGTGCTTGGTGCTTGGTATTTGGTGCTTGGTGCTTGGTGTTTGGTGTTTGGCGCTTGGTGCTTGGTGTTTCATGCTTGGTGCTTGGTGTTTGGTGTTTGGTGCTTGGTGTTTGGTCCTTGGAGCTTGGTGCTTGGTTTTTGGTGCTTGGTATTTGGTGCTTGGTGCTTCGTGTCTGGTGCTTGGTGTTTGGTGCTTGGTGTTTGGTGCTTGGTGCTTGGTGCTTGGTGCTAGGTGCTTGGTGTTTGGTGTTTGGTGCTTGGTGCTTAGTGTTTGGTGTTTGGTGCTTGGTGCTTGGTGTTTGGTGATTGGTGCATGGTGCTTGGTGCTTGGTGTTTGGTGTTTGGTGCTTGGTGCTTGGTGTTTGGTGCTTGCGATTTGGTGCTTTGTGCTTGGTGTTTGGTGTTTGGAGTTTGGTACTTGGTGCTTGGTGCTTGGTGTTTGGTGTTTAGTGATTGGTGCTGGGTTCTTGGTGTTTGGTGCTTGGTGCTTGGTGATTGGTGTTTGGTGCTTGGTGCTTGGTATTTGGTGCTTGGTCTTTGGTGCTTGGTGTTTGGTGCATGGTGCTTGGTGCTTGGTGTTTGGTGCTTGGTGCTTGGCGTTTGGTGCTTGGTGCTTGATGCTTGGTGTTTGGTCCATGGTGCTTGGTGCTTGGTGTTTGGTGTTTAGTGCTTGGTGCTTGGTGATTGGTGCTTGTTGCTTGGTGCTTGGTGTTTGGTGCTTGGTGTTTGCTGGTTGGTGTTTGGTGTTTGCTGTTTGCTGTTTAGTGTTTGCTGTTTGGTGTTTGGTGTTTGCTGTTTGGTGTTTGGTGTTTGGAGTTTGCTGTTTGCTGTTTGGTGTTTGGTGTTTGGTGTTTGGTGCTTGGTGCTTGGTGCTTGGTGCTTGGTATTTGGTGCTTGGTGCTTGGTGTTTGGTGTTTGGCGCTTGGTGCTTGGTGTTTCATGCTTGGTGCTTGGTGCTTGTTGTTTGGTGCTTGGTGTTTGTTCCTTGGAGCTTGGTGCTTGGTTTTTGGTGCTTGGTATTTGGTGCTTGGTGCTTCGTGTCTGGTGCTTGGTGTTTGGTGCTTGGTGTTTGGTGCTTGGTGCTTGGTGCTTGGTGTTTGGTGCTTGGTGCTTGGTGCTTGGTGCTTGGTATTTGGTGTTTGGTGCTTGGTGCTTGGTGTTTGGTGTTTGGTGCTTGGTGCTTGGTGTTTGGTGTTTGGTGTTTGGTGTTTGCTGTTTGCTGTTTGGTGATTCGTGATTGGTGTTTGATGTTTGGTGTTTGGTGTTGGGTGCAAACACCAAACACGAAATAGCAAACACCATACAGCAAACACTAAACACCAAAAAGCAGACACCAGACAGCAAAACCAAACACCAAACACCAAACTCCAAACAGCAAACACCAAGCACCAAGCACCAAACACGAAGCACCAAGCACCAAATACCTAACACCAAGCACCAAGCACCAAGCACCAAGTACCAAACACCAAGAACCAAGAACCAAACACCAAACACCAAGCACCAAGTACAAACACCAAGCACCAAGCACCAAGCACCAAACACCAAGCACCAAGCACCAAACACAAAACACCAAGCACCAAGCATCAAACACCAAGAACCAATCACCAAACACAAAGCACCCAGCACCAAACACAAAGCACCCAGCACCAAACACCAAGCACCAAGCACCAAGCACCAAACACCAAACTCCAAGCACCAAGCCCCAAACACCAAACACCAAGCACCAAGCACCAAGCACCAGGCACCAAACACCAAGCACCAAGCACCAAACACCAAGCACCAAGCACCAAACACCAAATGCCAAACACCAAACACCAAGAACCAAGAACCAAACACCAAGCACCAAGCACCAAGTACAAACACCAAGCACCAAGCACCAAGCACCAAACACCAAGCATCAAGCACCAAGCAGCAAACACCAAACACAAAGCACCCAGCACCTAACACCAAGGACCAAGCACCAAGCACCAAGCACCAAAAACCAAACACGAAACACAAAACACCAAGCACCAAGCACCAAACACCAAGCACCAAGCACCAAGCACCAAACACCAAACACCAAGCACCAAACACCAAGCACCAAAGACCAAACACCAAACAGCAAACACCAAACACCAAACAGCAAACACCAAACAGCAAACACCAAACACCAAACACCAAACAGCAAACACCAAACACCAAGCACCAAACACCAAGCACCAAGCACCAAATACCTAACACCAAGCACCAAGCACCAAGCACCAAGCACCAAGCACCAAGCACCAAACACCAAGTACCAAACACCAAACATCAAGCACCAAACACCAAGCACCAAGCACCAAACACAAAACACCAAGCACCAAGCATCAAACACCAAGCAGCAAACACCAAACACCAAGCACCAAGCACCAAACACCAAACACCAAGCACCAAGCACCAAGCACCAGGCACCAAACACCAAACACCAAACAGCAAACAACATACAGCAAACACCAAACACCAAAAAGCAAACACCAAACACCAAACAGCAAACACCAAACAACAAACACCAAACAACAAACAGCAAACAGCAAACAGCAAACACCAAGCACCAAGCACCAAACACCAAGCACCAAGCACCAAACACCAAGCACCAAGCACCAAGCACCAAACACCAAGCACCAAAGACCAAGCACCAAGCACCAAACACCAAGCACCCAGCACCAAACACCAAGCACCCAGCACCAAACACCAAGCACCAAACACCAACCACTCAGCACCAAGCACCAAACACCAAGCACCAAGCACCAGACACCAAACACCAAACACCAAGCACCAAGCACCAAGCATCAAACACCAAGCATATAACACCAAACACCAAACACCAAGCACCAAGCACCAAAAACCAAATAACAAGCACCAAGCACCCAGCACCAAACACCAAGCACCAAGCACCAAACATCAAGCACCAAGCAACAAGCACCAAACACCAAACACCAAGCACCAAACACCAAACACCAAGCACCAAGCACCAAACAACAAACACCAAGCACCAAACACCAAGCACCAGACACCAAGCACCAAACACCAAACACCAAACACCAGGCACCAAGCACCAAACACCAAACACCAAGCACCAAACACCAAGCACCAAAGACCAAACACCAAACAGCAAACACCAAACACCAAACAGCAAACACCAAACAGCAAACACCAAACACCAAACAGCAAACACCAAACACCAAGCACCAAACACCAAGCACCAAGCACCAAATACCTAACACCAAGCACCAAGCACCAAGCACCAAGCACCAAGCACCAAGCACCAAACACCAAGCACCAAACACCAAACATCAAGCACCAAACACCAAGCACCAAGCACCAAACACAAAACACCAAGCACCAAGCATCAAACACCAAGCAGCAAACACCAAACACCAAGCACCAATCACCAAACACCAAACACCAAGCACCAAACACCAAACACCAAGCACCAGACACCAAGCACCAAACACTAAACACCAAACACCCAGCACCAAGCACCAAACACCAAACACCAAGCAGCAAGCACCAAACACCAAACACCAAGCACCAAACACCAAGCACCAAAGACCAAACACCAAACAGCAAACACCAAACACGAAACAGCAAACACCATACAGCAAACACTAAACAACAAAAAGCAGACACCAGACAGCAAAACCAAACACCAAACACCAAACTCCAAACAGCAAACACCAAACACCAAGCACCAAACACGAAGCACCAAGCACCAAATACCTAACACCAAGCACCAAGCACCAAGCACCAAGTACCAAACACCAAGAACCAAGAACCAAACACCAAACACCAAGCACCAAGTACAAACACCAAGCACCAAGCACCAAGCACCAAACACCAAGCACCAAGCACCAAACACAAAACACCAAGCACCAAGCATCAAACACCAAGAACCAATCACCAAACACAAAGCACCCAGCACCAAACACCAAGGACCAAGCACCAAGCACCAAGCACCAAACACCAAACTCCAAACACCAAGCACCAAGCACCAAGCACCAGGCACCAAACACCAAACACCAAGCACCAAACACCAAGCACCAAGCACCAAACACCAAATGCCAAGCACCAAACACCAAGAACCAAGAACCAAACACCAAACACTAAGCACCAAGTACAAACACCAAGCACCAAGCACCAAGCACCAAACACCAAGCATCAAGCACCAAGCAGCAAACACCAAACACCAAGCACCAAGCACCAAACACAAAGCACCCAGCACCTAACACCAAGGACCAAGCACCAAGCACCAAGCACCAAAAACCAAACACGAAACACAAAACACCAAGCACCAAGCACCAAACACCAAGCACCAAGCACCAAGCACCAAACACCAAACACCAAGCACCAAACACCAAGCACCAAAGACCAAACACCAAACAGCAAACACCAAACACCAAACAGCAAACACCAAACAGCAAACACCAAACACCAAACAGCAAACACCAAACACCAAGCACCAAACACCAAGCACCAAGCACCAAATACCTAACACCAAGCACCAAGCACCAAGCACCAAGCACCAAGCACCAAGCACCAAACACCAAGTACCAAACACCAAACATCAAGCACCAAACACCAAGCACCAAGCACCAAACACAAAACACCAAGCACCAAGCATCAAACACCAAGCAGCAAACACCAAACACCAAGCACCAATCACCAAACACCAAACACCAAGCACCAAACACCAAACACCAAGCACCAGACACCAAGCACCAAACACTAAACACCAAACACCCAGCACCAAGCACCAAACACCAAACACCAAGCAGCAAGCACCAAACACCAAACACCAAGCACCAAACACCAAGCACCAAAGACCAAACACCAAACAGCAAACACCAAACACGAAACAGCAAACACCATACAGCAAACACTAAACAACAAAAAGCAGACACCAGACAGCAAAACCAAACACCAAACACCAAACTCCAAACAGCAAACACCAAACACCAAGCACCAAACACGAAGCACCAAGCACCAAATACCTAACACCAAGCACCAAGCACCAAGCACCAAGTACCAAACACCAAGAACCAAGAATCAATCACCAAACACCAAGCACCAAGTACAAACACCAAGCACCAAGCACCAAGCACCAAACACCAAGCACCAAGCACCAAACACAAAACACCAAGCACCAAGCATCAAACACCAAGAACCAATCACCAAACACAAAGCACCCAGCACCAAACACCAAGGACCAAGCACCAAGCACCAAGCACCAAACACCAAACTCCAAACACCAAGCACCAAGCACCAAGCACCAGGCACCAAACACCAAGCACCAAGCACCAAACACCAAGCACCAAGCACCAAACACCAAATGCCAAGCACCAAACACCAAGAACCAAGAACCAAACACCAAGCACTAAGCACCAAGTACAAACACCAAGCACCAAGCACCAAGCACCAAACACCAAGCATCAAGCACCAAGCAGCAAACACCAAACACCAAGCACCAAGCACCAAACACAAAGCACCCAGCACCTAACACCAAGGACCAAGCACCAAGCACCAAGCACCAAAAACCAAACACGAAACACAAAACACCAAGCACCAAGCACCAAACACCAAGCACCAAGCACCAAGCACCAAACACCAAACACCAAGCACCAAACACCAAGCACCAAAGACCAAACACCAAACAGCAAACACCAAACACCAAACAGCAAACACCAAACAGCAAACACCAAACACCAAACAGCAAACACCAAACACCAAGCACCAAACACCAAGCACCAAGCACCAAATACGTAACACCAAGCACCAAGCACCAAGCACCAACCACCAAGCACCAAACACCAAGCACCAAACACCAAACATCAAGCACCAAGCACCAAGCACCAAGTACCAAACACCAAGAACCAAGAACCAAACACCAAGCACCAAGCACCAAGTAGAAACACCAAGCACCAAGCACCAAGCAGCAAACACCAAACACCAAGCACCAATCACCAAACACAAAGCACCCTGCACCAAACACCAAGGACCAAGCACCAAGCACCAAGCACCAAACACCAAACTCCAAGCACCAAGCACCAAACACCAAACACCAAGCACCAAGCACCAAGCACCAGGCACCAAACACCAAGCACCAAGCACCAAACACCAAGCACCAAACACCAAACGCAAAACACCAAACACCAAGAACCAAGAACCAAACACCAAGCACCAAGCACCAAGTACAAACACCAAGCACCAAGCACCAAGCACCAAACACCAAGCACCAAGCACCAAACACAAAACACCAAGCACCAAGCACCAAGCATCAAACACCAAGCAGCAAACACCAAACACCAAGCACCAAGCACCAAGCACCAAACACAAAGCACCCAGCACCAAACACCAAGGACCAAGCACCAAGCACCAAGCACCAAAAGCCAAACACCAAGCATCAAGCACCAAGCACCAGGCACCAAACACCAAGCACCAAGCACCAAACACCAAGCACCAAACACCAAACACCAAACACCAAACACCAAACACCAAACACCAAACAGCAAACAACATACAGCAAACACCAAACACCAAATAGCAAACACCAAACACCAAACAGCAAACACCAAACAACAAACACCAAACAACAAACACCAAACAGCAAACAGCAAACACCAAGCACCAAGCACCAAACACCAAACACCAAACACCAAGCACCAAGCACCAAACACCAAGCACCAAACACCAAGCACCTAGCACCAAACACTAAGCACCAAGCACCAAACACCAAGCACCAAGCACCAAACACCAAGCACCAAGCACCAAGCACCAAACACCAAGCACCCAGGACCAAAAACCAAGCACCCAGCACCAAACACCAAGCACCAAACACCAACCACTCAGCACCAAGCACCAAACACCAAGCACCAAGCACCAAACACCAAACACCAAACACCAAGCACCAAGCACCAAGCACCAAACACCAAACACCAAGCACCAAGCACCAAACACCAAGCACCAAACACCAAACACCAAACACCAAGCACCAAGCACCAAACACCAAGCACCAAACACCAAGCACCTAGCACCAAACACTAAGCACCAAGCACCAAACACCAAGCACCAAGCACCAAACACCAAGCACCAAGCACCAAGTACCAAACACCAAGCACCCAGGACCAAAAACCAAGCACCCAGCACCAAACACCAAGCACCAAACACCAACCACTCAGCACCAAGCACCAAACACCAAGCACCAAGCACCAAACACCAAACACCAAACACCAAGCACCAAGCACCAAGCAACAAACACCAAACACCAAACACCAAGCACCAAACACCAAACACCAAGCACCAGACACCAAGCACCAAACACCAAACACCAAACACCAAGCACCAAGCACCAAACACCAAACACCAAACACCAAGCACCAAACACCAAAAACCAAGCACCAAACACCAAGCACCAGACACCAAGCACCAAACACCAAACACCAAACACCAAGCACCAAACACCAAGCAGCAAGCACCGAATACCAAACACCAAGCACCGAGCACCAAACACCAAGCACCAAAGACCAAACACCAAACAGCAAACACCAAACACCATACAGCAAACACTAAACACCAAAAAGCAGACACCAAACAGCAAACAGCAAACACCAAACACCAAACACCAAACAGCAAACACCAAACACCAAGCACCAAGTACCAAACACCAAGAACAAAGAACCAAACACCAAACACCAAGCACCAGACACCAAGCACCAAACACTAAACACCAAACACCAAACACCAAGCACCAGACACCAAGCACCAAACACTAAACACCAAACACCAAGCACCAAGCACCAAACACCAAACACCAAGCAGCAAGCACCAAACACCAAACACCAAGCACCAAACACCAAGCACCAAAGACCAAACACCAAACAGCAAACACCAAACACGAAACAGCAAACACCATACAGCAAACAATAAACACCAAAAAGCAGACACCAGACAGCAAAACCAAACACCAAACACCAAACTCCAAACAGCAAACACCAAACACCAAGCACCAAACACGAAGCACCAAGCACCAAATACCTAACACCAAGCACCAAGCACCAAGCACCAAGTACCAAACACCAAGAACCAAGAACCAAACACCAAACACCAAGCACCAAGTACAAACACCAAGCACCAAGCACCAAGCACCAAACACCAAGCACCAAGCACCAAACACAAAACACCAAGCACCAAGCATCAAACACCAAGCAGCAAACACCAAACACCAAGCACCAATCACCAAACACAAAGCACCCAGCACCAAACACCAAGGACCAAGCACCAAGCACCAAGCACCAAACACCAAACTCCAAACACCAAGCACCAAGCACCAAGCACCAGGCACCAAACACCAAGCACCAAGCACCAAACACCAAGCACCAAGCACCAAACACCAAATGCCAAACACCAAACACCAAGAACCAAGAACCAAACACCAAGCACCAAGCACCAAGTACAAACACCAAGCACCAAGCACCAAGCACCAAACACCAAGCATCAAGCACCAAGCAGCAAACACCAAACACCAAGCACCAAGCACCAAACACAAAGCACCCAGCACCTAACACCAAGGACCAAGCACCAAACACCAAGCACCAAGCACCAAGCACCAAGCACCAAGCATCAAACACCAAACACCAAGCACAAAACACCAAGCACCAATCACCAAGCATCAAACACCAAGCAGCCAGCAGCAAGCACCAAACACCAAACACCAAGCACCAAGCACCAAAAACCAAACACCAAGCACCAAGCACCAAACACCTAACCCCAAGCACCAAGCACCAAGTACCAAGCACCAAACACCAAGCACCAAACACCAAACTTCAAGCACCAAGCACCAAGTACCAAACACCAAGAACCAAGAACCAAACACCAAGCACCAAGCACCAAGTACAAAGACCAAGTACCAAGCACCAAGCACCAAACACCAAGAACCAAGCACCAAACACAAAACACCAAGCACCAAGCACCAAGCATCAAACACCAAGCAGCAAACACCAAACACCAAGCACCAAGCACAAAACACAAAGCACCCAGCACCAAACACCAATGACCAAGCACCAAGCACCAAAAACCAAACACCAAACACAAAACACAAAGCACCAAGCACCAAACACCAAACTCCAAGCACCAAGCACCAAGCACCAAACACCAAACACCAAGCACCAAGCACCAAGCACCAGGCACCAAACACCAAGCACCCAGCACCAAACACCAAGCACCAAGCACCAAACACCAAACGCCAAACACCAAACACCAAGAACCAAGAACCAAACACCAAGCACCAAGCACGAAGCACCAAACACCAAGCACCAAGCACCAAACACAAAACACCAACCATCAAACACCAAGCAGCAAACACCAAACACCAAGCACCAAGCACGAAGCACCAAACACAATGCACCCAGCACCAAACACCAAGGACCAAGCACCAAGCACCAAGCACCAAAAACCAAACACGAAACACGAAACACCAAGCACCAAGCACCAAACACCAAACTCCAAGCACCAAGCACCAAACACCAAACACCAAGCACCAAGCACCAAGCACCAGGCAACAAACACCAAGCACCAAGCACCAAACACCAAGCAACAAGCACCAAACACCAAACACCAAACACCAAACACCAAACAACATACAGCAAACACCAAACACCAAAAAGCAAACACCAAACACCAAACAGCAAACACCAAACAACAAACACCAAGCACCAAGCACCAAGCACCAAGCACCAAGCATCAAACACCAAACACCAAGCACCAAGCATCAAACACCAAACACCAAGCACCAAACACCAAGCACAAATCACCATGCATCAAACACCAAGCAGCCAGCAGCAAGCACCAAACACCAAACACCAAACACCAAGCACCAAAAACCAAACACCAAGCACCAAGCACCAAGCACCAAACACCAAGCACCAAGCACCAAACACCAAGCACCAAGCACCAAACACAAAGCACCAAAGACCAAGCACCAAGCACCAAACACCAAGCACCCAGCACCAAACACCAAGGACCAAGCACCAAGCACCAAGCACCAAAAACCAAACACGAAACACGAAATACCAAGCACCAAGCACCAAACACCAAACTCCAAGCACCAAGCACCAAACACCAAACACCAAGCACCAAGCACCAAGCACCAGGCACCAAACACCAAGCACCAAGCAGCCAGCAGCAAGCACCAAGCACCAAACACCAAACACCAAACACCAAACAGCAAACAACATACAGCAAACACCAAACACCAAAAAGCAAACACCAAACACCAAACAGCAAACACCAAACAACAAACACCAAACAACAAACACCAAACAGCAAACAGCAAACACCAAACACCAAGCACCAAGCACCAAACACCAAACACCAAACACCAAGCACCAGGCACCAAACACCAAGCACCAAGCACCAAACACCAAGCACCTAGCACCAAACACTAAGCACCAAGCACCAAACACTAAGCACCAAGCACCAAACACCAAGCACCAAGCACCAAACACCAAGCACCAAGCACCAAGCACCAAACACCAAACACCAAGCACCAAAGACCAAGCACCAAGCACCAAACACCAAGCACCCAGCACCAAACACCAAGCACTAAACACCAACCACTCAGCACCAAGCACCAAACACCAAGCATGAAGCACCTAACACCAAACACCAAACACCAAGCACCAAGCACCAAGCACCAAACACCAAGCACCTAGCACCAAACACCAAACACCAAGCACAAAACACCAAGCACCAATCACCAAGCATCAAACACCAAGCAGCCAGCAGCAAGCACCAAACACCAAACACCAAGCACCAAGCACCAAAAACCAAACACCAAGCACCAAGCACCAAACACCTAACCCCAAGCACCAAGCACCAAGTACCAAGCACCAAACACCAAGCACCAAACACCAAACATCAAGCACCAAGCACCAAGTACCAAACACCAAGAACCAAGAACCAAACACCAAGCACCAAGCACCAAGTACAAACACCAAGTACCAAGCACCAAGCACCAAGCATCAAACACCAAGCAGCAAACACCAAACACCATGCACCAAGGACAAAACACAAAGCACCCAGCACCAAACACCAATGACCAAGCACCAAGCACCAAAAACCAAACACCAAACACAAAACACAAAGCACCAAGCACCAAACACCAAACTCCAAGCACCAAGCACCAAGCACCAAACACCAAACACCAAGCACCAAGCACCAAGCACCAGGCACCAAACACCAAGCACCAAGCACCAAACACCAAGCACCAAGCACCAAACACCAAACGCCAAACACCAAACACCAAGAACCAAGAACCAAACACCAAGCACCAAGCACCAAGCACCAAACACCAAGCACCAAGCACCAACGACAAAACACCAACCACCAAGCACCAAGCATCAAACACCAAGCAGCAAACACCAAACACCAAGCACCAAGCACCAAGCACCAAACACAATGCACCCAGCACCAAACACCAAGGACCAAGCACCAAGCACCAAGCACCAAAAACGAAACACGAAACACGAAACACCAAGCACCAAGCACCAAACACCAAACTCCAAGCACCAAGCACCAAACACCAAACACCAAGCACCAAGCACCAAGCACCAGGCACCAAACACCAAGCACCAAGCACCAAACACTAAGCAACAAGCACCAAACACCAAACACCAAACACCAAACACCAAACAACATACAGCAAACACCAAACACCAAAAAGCAAACACCAAACACCAAACAGCAAACAGCAAATACCAAACACCAAGCACCAAGCACCAAACACTAAGCACTAAACACCAAGCACCAAGCACCAAACACCAAACACTAAGCACCAAGCACCAAACACTAAGCACCAAGCACCAAACACCAAGCACCAAGCACCAAACACCAAGCACCAAGCACCAAGCACCAAACACCAAACACCAAGCACCAAAGACCAAGCACCAAGCACCAAACACCAAGCACCCAACACCAAACACCAAGCACTAAACACCAACCACCCAGCACCAAGCACCAAACACCAAGCACCAAGCACCTAAAACCAAACACCAAACACCAAGCACCAAGCACCAAGCACCAAACACCAAGCACCTAGCACAAAACACCAAACACCAAGCACAAAACACCAAGCACCAATCACCAAGCATCAAACACCAAGCAGCCAGCAGCAAGCACCAAACACCAAACACCAAGCACCAAGCACCAAAAACCAAACACCAAGCACCAAGCACCAAACACCTAACACGAAGCACCAAGCACCAAGTACCAAGCACCAAACACCAAGCACCAAACACCAAGCACCAAACACCAAGCACCAAACACCAAACACCAAGCACCAAACACCTAACACCAAACACCAAGCACCAAACACCAAGCACCAAACACCAAACACCAAGCACCAAGCACCAAACACCTAACACCAAGCACCAAACACCAAGCACTAAGCACCAAGCACCAAGCACCAAACACCAAGCACCAAACACCAAGCACCAAACACCAAGCACCAAGCACCAAACACCAAGCACCAAGCACCAAACTCCAAGAACCAAGCACCAAGCACCAAGTATAAACACCAAGCACCAAGCACCAAACACCAAGCACCAAGCACCAAGCATCAAACACCAAGCACCAAACACCAAGCACCAAGCACCAAGCATCAAACACCAAGCATATAACACCAAACACCAAACACCAAGCACCAAACGCCAAACACCAGGCACCAAACACCAAGAACCAAGCACCAAGCACCAAGTACAAACACCAAGCACCAAGCACCAAACACCAAGCACCAAGCACCAAGCATCAAACACCAAGCGCCAAACACCAAGCAGCAAGCACCAAGCATCAAACACCAAGCATATAACACCAAACACCAAACACCAAACACCAAACAACATACAGCAAACACCAAACACCAAAAAGCAAACACCAAACACCAAACAGCAAACACCAAACAACAAACACCAAGCACCAAGCACCAAGCACCAAGCACCAAGCATCAAACACCAAACACCAAGCACCAAGCATCAAACACCAAACACCAAGCACCAAACACCAAGCACAAATCACCATGCATCAAACACCAAGCAGCCAGCAGCAAGCACCAAACACCAAACACCAAACACCAAGCACCAAAAACCAAACACCAAGCACCAAGCACCAAGCACCAAACACCAAGCACCAAGCACCAAACACCAAGCACCAAGCACCAAACACAAAGCACCAAAAACCAAGCACCAAGCACCAAACACCAAGCACCCAGCACCAAACACCAAGGACCAAGCACCAAGCACCAAGCACCAAAAACCAAACACGAAACACGAAATACCAAGCACCAAGCACCAAACACCAAACTCCAAGCACCAAGCACCAAACACCAAACACCAAGCACCAAGCACCAAGCACCAGGCACCAAACACCAAGCACCAAGCAGCCAGCAGCAAGCACCAAGCACCAAACACCAAACACCAAACACCAAACAGCAAACAACATACAGCAAACACCAAACACCAAAAAGCAAACACCAAACACCAAACAGCAAACACCAAACAACAAACACCAAACAACAAACACCAAACAGCAAACAGCAAACACCAAACACCAAGCACCAAGCACCAAACACCAAACACCAAACACCAAGCACCAGGCACCAAACACCAAGCACCAAGCACCAAACACCAAGCACCTAGCACCAAACACTAAGCACCAAGCACCAAACACTAAGCACCAAGCACCAAACACCAAGCACCAAGCACCAAACACCAAGCACCAAGCACCAAGCACCAAACACCAAACACCAAGCACCAAAGACCAAGCACCAAGCACCAAACACCAAGCACCCAGCACCAAACACCAAGCACTAAACACCAACCACTCAGCACCAAGCACCAAACACCAAGCATGAAGCACCTAACACCAAACACCAAACACCAAGCACCAAGCACCAAGCACCAAACACCAAGCACCTAGCACCAAACACCAAACACCAAGCACAAAACACCAAGCACCAATCACCAAGCATCAAACACCAAGCAGCCAGCAGCAAGCACCAAACACCAAACACCAAGCACCAAGCACCAAAAACCAAACACCAAGCACCAAGCACCAAACACCTAACCCCAAGCACCAAGCACCAAGTACCAAGCACCAAACACCAAGCACCAAACACCAAACATCAAGCACCAAGCACCAAGTACCAAACACCAAGAACCAAGAACCAAACACCAAGCACCAAACACCAAGCACCAAACACCAAACACCAAGCACCAAGCACCAAACACCTAACACCAACCACCAAACACCAACCACCAAACACCAAGCACCAAGGACCAAGCACCAAGCACCAAGCACCAAATACCAAGCACCAAACACCAAGCACCAAGCACCAAGCACCAAGTACAAACACCAAGCACCAAGCACCAAACACCAAGCACCAAGCATCAAACACCAAACACCAAACACCAAGCACCAAGCACCAAGCATCAAACACCAAGCATATAACACCAAACACCAAGCACCAAGCACCAAACACCAAGAACCAAGCACCAAGCACCAAGTAGAAACACCAATGACCAAGCACCAAACACCAAACACCAAGCACCAAACACCAAGCACCAAGCACCAAGCATCAAACACCAAACACCAAGCACCAAGCATCAAACACCAAACACCCAGCACCAAACACCAAGCACAAATCACCATGCATCAAACACCAAGCAGCCAGCAGCAAGCACCAAACACCAAACACCAAACACCAAGCACCAAAAACCAAACACCAAACACCAAGCACCAAGCACCAAACACCTAACACGAAGCACCAAGCACCAAGTACCAAGCACCAAACACCAAGCACCAAACACCAAGCACCAAACACCAAGCACCAAACACCAAACACCAAGCACCAAACACCTAACACCAAACACCAAGCACCAAACACCAAGCACCAAACACCAAACACCAAGCACCAAACACCTAACACCAAGCACCAAACACCAAGCACTAAGCACCAAGCACCAAGCACCAAACACCAAGCACCAAACACCAAGCACCAAACACCAAGCACCAAGCACCAAACACCAAGCACCCAGCACCAAAAACCAAGCACCCAGCACCAAACACCAAGCACCAAACACCAACCACCAAGCACCAAGCACCAAACACCAAGCACCAAGCACCAAACACAAAACACCAAGCACCAAGCACCAACCACCAAACACCAAGCACCAAGCACCAAGCACCAAGCACCAAACACCAAGCACCAAACACCAAGCACCAAACACCAAGCACCAAGCACCAAGCACCAAGCACCAAACACCAAGCACCAAGCACCAAGCATCAAACACCAAACACCAAGCACCAAACACCAAGCACCAATCACCATGCATCAAACACCAAGCAGCCAGCAGCAAGCACCAAACACCAAACACCAAGCACCAAGCACCAAAAACCAAACACCAAGCACCAAGCACCAAACACCAAGCACCAAGCACCAAACACCAAGCACCAAGCACCAAACACCAAGCACCAAAGACCAAGCACCAAGCACCAAATACCAAGCACCCAGCACCAAACACCAAGCACCCAGCACCAAACACCAAGCACCAAACACCAACCACCCAGCACCAAGCACCAAACACCAAGCACCAAGCACCAAACACAAAACACCAAGCACCAAGCACCAAGCACCAAACACCAAACACCAAACACCAAGCACCAAACACCAAACACCAAGCACCAGACACCAAGCACCAAACACCAAACACCAAACACCAAGCACCAAACACCAAACACCAAGCACCAGACACCAAGCACCAAACACCAAACACCAAACACCAAGCACCAAGCACCAAACACCAAACACCAAACACCAAGCACCAAACACCAAACACCAAGCACCAAAAACCAAACACCAAGCACCAGACACCAAGCACCAAACACCAAACACCAAGCACCAAACACCAAACACCAAGCACCAAGCACCAAACACCAAACACCAAGCACCAAGCACCAAACACCAAGCACCAAAGACCAAACACCAAACAGCAAACACCAAACACCATACAGCAAACACTAAACACCAAAAAGCAGACACCAAACAGCAAACACCAAAAAGCAGACACCAAACAGCAAACACCAAACACGAAACACCAAACACCAAACAGCAAACACCAAACACCAAGCACCAAACACCAAGGACCAAGCACCAAACACCTAACACCAAGCACCAAGCACCAAACACCAAACATCAAGCATCAAGCACCAAGTACCAAACACCAAGAACCAAGAACCAAACACCAAGCACCAAGCACCAAGTACAAACACCAAGTACCAAGCACCAAGCACCAAACACCAAGAACCAAGCACCAAACACAAAACACCAAGCACCAAGCACCAAGCATCAAACACCAAGCAGCAAACACCAAACACCAAGCACCAAGCACCAAACACAAAGCACCCAGCACCAAACACCAAGGACCAAGCACCAAGCACCAAAAACCAAACACCAAACACAAAACACAAAGCACCAAGCACCAAACACCAAACTCCAAGCACCAAGCACCAAGCACCAAACACCAAACACCAAGCACCAAGCACCAGGCACCAAACACCAAGCACCAAGCACCAAACACCAAGCACCAAGCACCAAACACCAAACGCCAAACACCAAACACCAAGAACCAAGAACCAAACACCAATCACCAAGCACCAAGTACAAACACCAAGCACCAAGCACCAAGCACCAAACACCAAACACCAAGCGCCAAAAACCAAACACCAAGCACCAAGCACCAAACACCAAGCACCAAACACCAAACACCAAGCACCAAGCACCAAGCACCAAACACAAAGCACCAAACACCAAGCACCAAGCACCAAACACCAAGCACCCAGCACCAAAAACCAAGCACCCAGCACCAAACACCAAGCACCAAACACCAACCACCAAGCACCAAGCACCAAACACCTAACACCAAGCACCAAGCACCAACCACCAAACACCAAGCACCAAGCACCAAGCACCAAGCACCAAACACCAAGCACCAAACACCAAGCACCAAACACCAAGCACCAAGCACCAAGCACCAAGCACCAAACACCAAGCACCAAGCACCAAGCATCAAACACCAAACACCAAGCACCAAACACCAAGCACCAATCACCATGCATCAAACACCAAGCAGCCAGCAGCAAGCACCAAACACCAAACACCAAGCACCAAGCACCAAAAACCAAACACCAAGCACCAAGCACCAAACACCAAGCACCAAGCACCACACACCAAGCACCAAGCACCAAACACCAAGCACCAAAGACCAAGCACCAAGCACCAAATACCAAGCACCCAGCACCAAACACCAAGCACCCAGCACCAAACACCAAGCACCAAACACCAACCACCCAGCACCAAGCACCAAACACCAAGCACCAAGCACCAAGCAAAAAGCACCAAACACCAAGCACCAAACACCAAACACCAAGCACCAAACACCAAACACCAAGCACCAAGCACCAAACACGTAACACCAAGCACCAAACACCAAGCACCAAACACCAACCACCAAACACCAAGCACCAAGCACCAAGCACCAAGCACCAAACACCAAGCACCAAACACCAAGCACCAAACACCTAACACCAAGCACCAAGCACCAAGTACCAAGCACCAAACACCAAGCACCAAACACCAAACACCAAGCACCAAACACCAAACACCAAGCACCAAGCACCAAACACCTAACACCAACCACCAAACACCAACCACCAAACACCAAGCACCAAGGACCAAGCACCAAGCACCAAGCACCAAATACCAAGCACCAAACACCAAGCACCAAGCACCAAGCACCAAGTACAAACACCAAGCACCAAGCACCAAACACCAAGCACCAAGCATCAAACACCAAACACCAAACACCAAGCACCAAGCACCAAGCATCAAACACCAAGCATATAACACCAAACACCAAGCACCAAGCACCAAACACCAAGAACCAAGCACCAAGCACCAAGTAGAAACACCAATGACCAAGCACCAAACACCAAACACCAAGCACCAAACACCAAGCACCAAGCACCAAGCATCAAACACCAAACACCAAGCACCAAGCATCAAACACCAAACACCCAGCACCAAACACCAAGCACAAATCACCATGCATCAAACACCAAGCAGCCAGCAGCAAGCACCAAACACCAAACACCAAACACCAAGCACCAAAAACCAAACACCAAACACCAAGCACCAGGCACCAAACACCTAACACGAAGCACCAAGCACCAAGTACCAAGCACCAAACACCAAGCACCAAACACCAAGCACCAAACACCAAGCACTAAGCACCAAGCACCAAGCACCAAACACCAAGCACCAAACACCAAGCACCAAACACCAAGCACCAAGCACCAAACACCAAGCACCAAGCACCAAACACCAAGAACCAAGCACCAAGCACCAAGTACAAACACCAAGCACCAAGCACCAAACACCAAGCACCAAGCACCAAGCATCAAACACCAAGCACCAAACACCAAGCACCAAGCACCAAGCATCAAACACCAAGCATATAACACCAAACACCAAACACCAGGCACCAAACACCAAGAACCAAGCACCAAGCACCAAGTAAAAACACCAAGCACCAAGCACCAAACACCAAGCACCAAGCACCAAGCATCAAACACCAAGCGCCAAACACCAAGCACCAAGCACCAAGCATCAAACACCAAGCATATAACACCAAACACCAAACACCAAGCACCAAACACCAAACACCAAGCACCAAGCACCAAACACCTAACACCAAGCACCAAACACCAAGCACCAAACACCAAGCACCAAGCACCAAGCACCAAACACCAAGCACCAAACACCAAGCACCAAACACCAAGCACCAAGCACCAAACACGAAGCACGAAGCACCAAACACCAAGAACCAAGCACCAAGCACCAAGTACAAACACCAAGCACCAAGCACCAAACACCAAGCACCTAGCACCAAACACCAAACACCAAGCACCAATCACCAAGCACCAAACACCAAGCAGCCAGCAGCAAGCACCAAACACCAAGAACCAAGCACCAAAAACCAGACACCAAGCACCAAGCACCAAACACCTAACACCAAGCACCAAGCACCAAGTACCAAGCACCAAACACCAAGCACCAAACACCAAACACCAAGCACCAAGCACCAAGCACCAAGCACCAAACACCAAACACCAAGCACCAAGCACCAAACACCAAGCACCAAGCACCAAACACCAAGCACCAAGCACCAAGCACCAAACACCAAACTCCAAGCACCAAGCACCAAGCACCAAACACCAAACACCAAGCACCAAGCACCAAGCACCAGGCACCAAACACCAAGCACCAAGCACCAAACACCAAGCACCAAGCAGCAAACACCAAACGCCAAACACCAAACACCAAGAACCAAGAACCAAACACCAAGCACCAAGCACCAAGCACCAAACACCAAGCACCAAGCACCAAACACAAAATACCAACCACCAAGCACCAAGCATCAAACACCAAGCAGCAAACACCAAACACCAAGCACCAAGCACCAAGCACCAAACACAATGCACCCAGCACCAAACACCAAGGACCAATCACCAAGCACCAAGCACCAAAAACGAAACACGAAACACGAAACACCAAGCACCAAGCACCAAACACCAAACTCCAAGCACCAAGCACCAAACACCAAACACCAAGCACCAAGCACCAAGCACCAGGCACCAAACACCAAGCACCAAGCACCAAACACTAAGCAACAAGCACCAAACACCAAACACCAAACACCAAACACCAAACAACATACAGCAAACACCAAACACCAAAAAGCAAACACCAAACACCAAACAGCAAACACCAAACAACAAACACCAAACAACAAACACCAAACAGCAAACAGCAAACACCAAACACCAAGCACCAAGCACCAAACACTAAGCACTAAACACCAAGCACCAAGCACCAAACACCAAACACTAAGCACCAAGCACCAAACACTAAGCACCAAGCACCAAACACCAAGCACCAAGCACCAAACACCAAGCACCAAGCACCAAGCACCAAACACCAAACACCAAGCACCAAAGACCAAGCACCAAGCACCAAACACCAAGCACCCAGCACCAAACACCAAGCACTAAACACCAACCACCCAGCACCAAGCACCAAACACCAAGCACCAAGCACCTAAAACCAAACACCAAACACCAAGCACCAAGCACCAAGCACCAAACACCAAGCACCTAGCACAAAACACCAAACACCAAGCACAAAACACCAAGCACCAATCACCAAGCATCAAACACCAAGCAGCCAGCAGCAAGCACCAAACACCAAACACCAAGCACCAAGCACCAAAAACCAAACACCAAGCACCAAGCACCAAACACCTAACACGAAGCACCAAGCACCAAGTACCAAGCACCAAACACCAAGCACCAAACACCAAGCACCAAACACCAAGCACCAAACACCAAACACCAAGCACCAAACACCTAACACCAAACATCAAGCACCAAACACCAAGCACCAAACACCAAACACCAAGCACCAAGCACCAAACACCTAACACCAAGCACCAAACACCAAGCACTAAGCACCAAGCACCAAGCACCAAACACCAAGCACCAAACACCAAGCACCAAACACCAAGCACCAAGCACCAAACACCAAGCACCAAGCACCAAACTCCAAGAACCAAGCACCAAGCACCAAGTACAAACACCAAGCACCAAGCACCAAACACCAAGCACCAAGCACCAAGCATCAAACACCAAGCACCAAACACCAAGCACCAAGCACCAAGCATCAAACACCAAGCATATAACACCAAACACCAAACACCAAGCACCAAACGCCAAACACCAGGCACCAAACACCAAGAACCAAGCACCAAGCACCAAGTACAAACACCAAGCACCAAGCACCAAACACCCAGCACCAAGCACCAAGCATCAAACACCAAGCGCCAAACACCAAGCAGCAAGCACCAAGCATCAAACACCAAGCATATAACACCAAACACCAAACACCAAGCACCAAACACCAAACACCAAGCACCAAGCACCAAACACCTAACACCAAGCACCAAACACCAAGCACCAAACACCAAGCACCAAGCACCAAGCACCAAACACCAAGCACCAAACACCAAGAACCAAACACCAAGCACCAAACACCTAACACCAAGCACCAAGCACCAAGTACCAAGCACCAAACACCAAGCACCAAACACCAAACACCAAGCACCAAACACCAAACACCAAGCACCAAGCACCAAACACCTAACACCAACCACCAAACACCAACCACCAAACACCAAGCACCAAGGACCAAGCACCAAACACCAAGCACGAAGCACCAAACACCAAGAACCAAGCACCAAGCACCAAGTACAAACACCAAGCACCAAGCACCAAACACCAAGCACCTAGCACCAAACACCAAACACCAAGCACCAATCACCAAGCACCAAACACCAAGCAGCCAGCAGCAAGCACCAAACACCAAGCACCAAGCACCAAAAACCAGACACCAAGCACCAAGCACCAAACACCTAACACCAAGCACCAAGCACCAAGTACCAAGCACCAAACACCAAGCACCAAACACCAAACACCAAGCACCAAGCACCAAGCACCAAGCACCAAACACCAAGCACCAAACACCAAGCAACAAACACCAAGCACCAAGCACCAAACACCAAGCACCAAGCACCAAACACCAAGCACCAAGCACCAAGCATCAAACACCAAGCACCAAACACCAAACACCAAGCACCAAGCACCAAGCATCAAACACCAAGCATATAACACCAAACACCAAGCACCAAGCACCCAGCACCAAACACCAAGCACCAAGCACCAAGCAAAAAGCACCAAACACCAAGCACCAAACACCAAACACCAAGCACCAAACACCAAACACCAAGCACCAAGCACCAAACACGTAACACCAAGCACCAAACACCAAGCACCAAACACCAACCACCAAACACCAAGCACCAAGCACCAAGCACCAAGCACCAAACACCAAGCACCAAACACCAAGCACCAAACACCTAACACCAAGCACCAAGCACCAAGTACCAAGCACCAAACACCAAGCACCAAACACCAAACACCAAGCACCAAACACCAAACACCAAGCACCAAGCACCAAACACCTAACACCAACCACCAAACACCAACCACCAAACACCAAGCACCAAGGACCAAGCACCAAGCACCAAGCACCAAATACCAAGCACCAAACACCAAGCACCAAGCACCAAGCACCAAGTACAAACACCAAGCACCAAGCACCAAACACCAAGCACCAAGCATCAAACACCAAACACCAAACACCAAGCACCAAGCACCAAGCATCAAACACCAAGCATATAACACCAAACACCAAGCACCAAGCACCAAACACCAAGAACCAAGCACCAAGCACCAAGTAGAAACACCAATGACCAAGCACCAAACACCAAACACCAAGCACCAAAGACCAAGCACCAAGCACCAAATACCAAGCACCCAGCACCAAACACCAAGCACCCAGCACCAAACACCAAGCACCAAACACCAACCACCCAGCACCAAGCACCAAACACCAAGCACCAAGCACCAAACACCAAGCACCAAACACCAAACACCAAGCACCAGACACCAAGCACCAAACACCAAACACCAAACACCAAGCACCAAGCACCAAACACCAAACACCAAACACCAAGCACCAAACACCAAACACCAAGCACCAAAAACCAAACACCAAGCACCAGACACCAAGCACCAAACACCAAACACCAAGCACCAAACACCAAACACCAAGCACCAAGCACCAAACACCAAACACCAAGCACCAAGCACCAAACACCAAGCACCAAAGACCAAACACCAAACAGCAAACACCAAACACCATACAGCAAACACTAAACACCAAAAAGCAGACACCAAACAGCAAACACCAAACACGAAACACCAAACACCAAACAGCAAACACCAAACACCAAGCAACAAACACCAAGGACCAAGCACCAAACACCTAACACCAAGCACCAAGCACCAAGCACCAAACACCAAGCACCAAACACCAAACATCAAGCACCAAGCACCAAGTACCAAACACCAAGAACCAAGAACCAAACACCAAGCACCAAGCACCAAGTACAAACACCAAGTACCAAGCACCAAGCACCAAACACCAAGAACCAAGCACCAAACACAAAACACCAAGCACCAAGCACCAAGCATCAAACACCAAGCAGCAAACACCAAACACCAAGCACCAAGCACCAAACACAAAGCACCCAGCACCAAACACCAAGGACCAAGCACCAAGCACCAAAAACCAAACACCAAACACAAAACACAAAGCACCAAGCACCAAACACCAAACTCCAAGCACCAAGCACCAAGCACCAAACACCAAACACCAAGCACCAAGCACCAGGCACCAAACGCCAAGCACCAAGCACCAAACACCAAGCACCAAGCACCAAACACCAAACGCCAAACACCAAACACCAAGAACCAAGAACCAAACACCAATCACCAAGCACCAAGTACAAACACCAAGCACGAAGCACCAAACACCAAGAACCAAGCACCAAGCACCAAGTACAAACACCAAGCACCAAGCACCAAACACCAAGCACCTAGCACCAAACACCAAACACCAAGCACCAATCACCAAGCACCAAACACCAAGCAGCCAGCAGCAAGCACCAAACACCAAGCACCAAGCACCAAAAACCAGACACCAAGCACCAAGCACCAAACACCTAACACCAAGCACCAAGCACCAAGTACCAAGCACCAAACACCAAGCACCAAACACCAAACACCAAGCACCAAGCACCAAGCACCAAGCACCAAACACCAAGCACCAAACACCAAGCAACAAACACCAAGCACCAAGCACCAAACACCAAGCACCAAGCACCAAACACCAAGCACCAAGCACCAAGCATCAAACACCAAGCACCAAACACCAAACACCAAGCACCAAGCACCAAGCATCAAACACCAAGCATATAACACCAAACACCAAGCACCAAGCACCCAGCACCAAACACCAAGCACCAAGCACCAAGCAAAAAGCACCAAACACCAAGCACCAAACACCAAACACCAAGCACCAAACACCAAACACCAAGCACCAAGCACCAAACACGTAACACCAAGCACCAAACACCAAGCACCAAACACCAACCACCAAACACCAAGCACCAAGCACCAAGCACCAAGCACCAAACACCAAGCACCAAACACCAAGCACCAAACACCTAACACCAAGCACCAAGCACCAAGTACCAAGCACCAAACACCAAGCACCAAACACCAAACACCAAGCACCAAACACCAAACACCAAGCACCAAGCACCAAACACCTAACACCAACCACCAAACACCAACCACCAAACACCAAGCACCAAGGACCAAGCACCAAGCACCAAGCACCAAATACCAAGCACCAAACACCAAGCACCAAGCACCAAGCACCAAGTACAAACACCAAGCACCAAGCACCAAACACCAAGCACCAAGCATCAAACACCAAACACCAAACACCAAGCACCAAGCACCAAGCATCAAACACCAAGCATATAACACCAAACACCAAGCACCAAGCACCAAACACCAAGAACCAAGCACCAAGCACCAAGTAGAAACACCAATGACCAAGCACCAAACACCAAACACCAAGCACCAAACACCAAGCACCAAGCACCAAGCATCAAACACCAAACACCAAGCACCAAGCATCAAACACCAAACACCCAGCACCAAACACCAAGCACAAATCACCATGCATCAAACACCAAGCAGCCAGCAGCAAGCACCAAACACCAAACACCAAACACCAAGCACCAAAAACCAAACACCAAACACCAAGCACCAAGCACCAAACACCTAACACGAAGCACCAAGCACCAAGTACCAAGCACCAAACACCAAGCACCAAACACCAAGCACCAAACACCAAGCACCAAACACCAAACACCAAGCACCAAACACCTAACACCAAACACCAAGCACCAAACACCAAGCACCAAACACCAAACACCAAGCACCAAGCACCAAACACCTAACACCAAGCACCAAACACCAAGCACTAAGCACCAAGCACCAAGCACCAAACACCAAGCACCAAACACCAAGCACCAAACACCAAGCACCAAGCACCAAACACCAAGCACCCAGCACCAAAAACCAAGCACCCAGCACCAAACACCAAGCACCAAACACCAACCACCAAGCACCAAGCACCAAACACCAAGCACCAAGCACCAAACACAAAACACCAAGCACCAAGCACCAACCACCAAACACCAAGCACCAAGCACCAAGCACCAAGCACCAAACACCAAGCACCAAACACCAAGCACCAAACACCAAGCACCAAGCACCAAGCACCAAGCACCAAACACCAAGCACCAAGCACCAAGCATCAAACACCAAACACCAAGCACCAAACACCAAGCACCAATCACCATGCATCAAACACCAAGCAGCCAGCAGCAAGCACCAAACACCAAACACCAAGCACCAAGCACCAAAAACCAAACACCAAGCACCAAGCACCAAACACCAAGCACCAAGCACCAAACACCAAGCACCAAGCACCAAACACCAAGCACCAAAGACCAAGCACCAAGCACCAAATACCAAGCACCCAGCACCAAACACCAAGCACCCAGCACCAAACACCAAGCACCAAACACCAACCACCCAGCACCAAGCACCAAACACCAAGCACCAATCACCAAACACAAAACACCAAGCACCAAGCACCAAGCACCAAACACCAAACACCAAACACCAAGCACCAAACACCAAACACCAAGCACCAGACACCAAGCACCAAACACCAAACACCAAACACCAAGCACCAAACACCAAACACCAAGCACCAGACACCAAGCACCAAACACCAAACACCAAACACCAAGCACCAAGCACCAAACACCAAACACCAAACACCAAGCACCAAACACCAAACACCAAGCACCAAAAACCAAACACCAAGCACCAGACACTAAGCACCAAACACCAAACACCAAGCACCAAACACCAAACACCAAGCACCAAGCACCAAACACCAAACACCAAGCACCAAGCACCAAACACCAAGCACCAAAGACCAAACACCAAACAGCAAACACCAAACACCATACAGCAAACACTAAACACCAAAAAGCAGACACCAAACAGCAAACACCAAAAAGCAGACACCAAACAGCAAACACCAAACACGAAACACCAAACACCAAACAGCAAATACCAAACACCAAGCACCAAACACCAAGGACCAAGCACCAAACACCTAACACCAAGCACCAAGCACCAAGCACCAAACACCAAGCACCAAACACCAAACATCAAGCATCAAGCACCAAGTACCAAACACCAAGAACCAAGAACCAAACACCAAGCACCAAGCACCAAGTACAAACACCAAGTACCAAGCACCAAGCACCAAACACCAAGAACCAAGCACCAAACACAAAACACCAAGCACCAAGCACCAAGCATCAAACACCAAGCAGCAAACACCAAACACCAAGCACCAAGCACCAAACACAAAGCACCCAGCACCAAACACCAAGGACCAAGCACCAAGCACCAAAAACCAAACACCAAACACAAAACACAAAGCACCAAGCACCAAACACCAAACTCCAAGCACCAAGCACCAAACACCAAACACCAAACACCAAGCACCAAGCACCAGGCACCAAACACCAAGCACCAAGCACCAAACACCAAGCACCAAGCACCAAACACCAAACGCCAAACACCAAACACCAAGAACCAAGAACCAAACACCAATCACCAAGCACCAAGTACAAACACCAAGCACCAAGCACCAAGCACCAAACACCAAACACCAAGCGCCAAAAACCAAACACCAAGCACCAAGCACCAAACACCAAGCACCAAACACCAAACACCAAGCACCAAGCACCAAGCACCAAACACAAAGCACCAAACACCAAGCACCAAGCACCAAACACCAAGCACCCAGCACCAAAAACCAAGCACCCAGCACCAAACACCAAGCACCAAACACCAACCACCAAGCACCAAGCACCAAACACCTAACACCAAGCACCAAGCACCAACCACCAAACACCAAGCACCAAGCACCAAGCACCAAGCACCAAACACCAAGCACCAAACACCAAGCACCAAACACCAAGCACCAAGCACCAAGCACCAAGCACCAAACACCAAGCACCAAGCACCAAGCATCAAACACCAAACACCAAGCACCAAACACCAAGCACCAATCACCATGCATCAAACACCAAGCAGCCAGCAGCAAGCACCAAACACCAAACACCAAGCACCAAGCACCAAAAACCAAACACCAAGCACCAAGCACCAAACACCAAGCACCAAGCACCACACACCAAGCACCAAGCACCAAACACCAAGCACCAAAGACCAAGCACCAAGCACCAAATACCAAGCACCCAGCACCAAACACCAAGCACCCAGCACCAAACACCAAGCACCAAACACCAACCACCCAGCACCAAGCACCAAACACCAAGCACCAAGCACCAAGCAAAAAGCACCAAACACCAAGCACCAAACACCAAACACCAAGCACCAAACACCAAACACCAAGCACCAAGCACCAAACACGTAACACCAAGCACCAAACACCAAGCACCAAACACCAACCACCAAACACCAAGCACCAAGCACCAAGCACCAAGCACCAAACACCAAGCACCAAACACCAAGCACCAAACACCTAACACCAAGCACCAAGCACCAAGTACCAAACACCAAACACCAAGCACCAAACACCAAACACCAAGCACCAAACACCAAACACCAAGCACCAAGCACCAAACACCTAACACCAACCACCAAACACCAACCACCAAACACCAAGCACCAAGGACCAAGCACCAAGCACCAAGCACCAAATACCAAGCACCAAACACCAAGCACCAAGCACCAAGCACCAAGTACAAACACCAAGCACCAAGCACCAAACACCAAGCACCAAGCATCAAACACCAAACACCAAACACCAAGCACCAAGCACCAAGCATCAAACACCAAGCATATAACACCAAACACCAAGCACCAAGCACCAAACACCAAGAACCAAGCACCAAGCACCAAGTAGAAACACCAATGACCAAGCACCAAACACCAAACACCAAGCACCAAACACCAAGCACCAAGCACCAAGCATCAAACACCAAACACCAAGCACCAAGCATCAAACACCAAACACCCAGCACCAAACACCAAGCACAAATCACCATGCATCAAACACCAAGCAGCCAGCAGCAAGCACCAAACACCAAACACCAAACACCAAGCACCAAAAACCAAACACCAAACACCAAGCACCAGGCACCAAACACCTAACACGAAGCACCAAGCACCAAGTACCAAGCACCAAACACCAAGCACCAAACACCAAGCACCAAACACCAAGCACTAAGCACCAAGCACCAAGCACCAAACACCAAGCACCAAACACCAAGCACCAAACACCAAGCACCAAGCACCAAACACCAAGCACCAAGCACCAAACACCAAGAACCAAGCACCAAGCACCAAGTACAAACACCAAGCACCAAGCACCAAACACCAAGCACCAAGCACCAAGCATCAAACACCAAGCACCAAACACCAAGCACCAAGCACCAAGCATCAAACACCAAGCATATAACACCAAACACCAAACACCAGGCACCAAACACCAAGAACCAAGCACCAAGCACCAAGTAAAAACACCAAGCACCAAGCACCAAACACCAAGCACCAAGCACCAAGCATCAAACACCAAGCGCCAAACACCAAGCACCAAGCACCAAGCATCAAACACCAAGCATATAACACCAAACACCAAACACCAAGCACCAAACACCAAACACCAAGCACCAAGCACCAAACACCTAACACCAAGCACCAAACACCAAGCACCAAACACCAAGCACCAAGCACCAAGCACCAAACACCAAGCACCAAACACCAAGCACCAAACACCAAGCACCAAGCACCAAACACGAAGCACGAAGCACCAAACACCAAGAACCAAGCACCAAGCACCAAGTACAAACACCAAGCACCAAGCACCAAACACCAAGCACCTAGCACCAAACACCAAACACCAAGCACCAATCACCAAGCACCAAACACCAAGCAGCCAGCAGCAAGCACCAAACACCAAGAACCAAGCACCAAAAACCAGACACCAAGCACCAAGCACCAAACACCTAACACCAAGCACCAAGCACCAAGTACCAAGCACCAAACACCAAGCACCAAACACCAAACACCAAGCACCAAACACCAAGCACCAAGCACCAAACACCAAGCACCAAACACCAAGCACCAAACACCAAGCACCAAGCACCAAACACCAAGCACCAAGCACCAAACACCAAGCACCAAGCACAAAGCATCAAACACCAAGCACCAAACACCAAACACCAAACACCAAACACCAAGCACCAAGCACCAAACACCTAACACCAACCACCAAACACCAACCACCAAACACCAAGAACCAAGGACCAAGCACCAAGCACCAAGCACCAAATACCAAGCACCAAACACCAAGCACCAAGCACCAAGCACCAAGTACAAACACCAAGCACCAAGCACCAAACACCAAGCACCAAGCATCAAACACCAAACACCAAACACCAAGCACCAAGCACCAAGCATCAAACACCAAGCATATAACACCAAACACCAAGCACCAAGCACCAAACACCAAGAACCAAGCACCAAGCACCAAGTAGAAACACCAATGACCAAGCACCAAGCACCAAACACCAAGCACCAAACACCAAGCACCAAGCACCAAGCATCAAACACCAAACACCAAGCACCAAGCATCAAACACCAAACACCAAGCACCAAACACCAAGCACAAATCACCATGCATCAAACACCAAGCAGCCAGCAGCAAGCACCAAACACCAAACACCAAACACCAAGCACCAAAAACCAAACACCAAGCACCAAGCACCAAACACCAAGCACCAAACACCAAACACCAAGCACCAAGCACCAAGCACCAAACACAAAGCACCAAACACCAAGCACCAAGCACCAAACACCAAGCACCCAGCATCAAAAACCAAGCACCCAGCACCAAACACCAAGCACCAAACACCAACCACCAAGCACCAAGCACCAAACACCAAGCACCAAGCACCAAACACAAAACACCAAGCACCAAGCACCAACCACCAAACACCAAGCACCAAGCACCAAGCACCAAGCACCAAACACCAAGCACCAAACACCAAGCACCAAACACCAAGCACCAAGCACCAAGCACCAAGCACCAAACACCAAGCACCAAGCACCAAGCATCAAACACCAAACACCAAGCACCAAACACCAAGCACCAATCACCATGCATCAAACACCAAGCAGCCAGCAGCAAGCACCAAACACCAAACACCAAGCACCAAGCACCAAAAACCAAACACCAAGCACCAAGCACCAAACACCAAGCACCAAGCACCAAACACCAAGCACCAAGCACCAAACACCAAGCACCAACGACCAAGCACCAAGCACCAAGCACCAAACACCAAGCACCAAGCACCAAACACCAAGAACCAAGCACCAAGCACCAAGTACAAACACCAAGCACCAAGCACCAAACACCAAGCACCAAGCACCAAGCATCAAACACCAAGCACCAAACACCAAGCACCAAGCACCAAGCATCAAACACCAAGCATATAACACCAAACACCAAACACCAGGCACCAAACACCAAGAACCAAGCACCAAGCACCAAGTAAAAACACCAAGCACCAAGCACCAAACACCAAGCACCAAGCACCAAGCATCAAACACCAAGCGCCAAACACCAAGCACCAAGCACCAAGCATCAAACACCAAGCATATAACACCAAACACCAAACACCAAGCACCAAACACCAAACACCAAGCACCAAGCACCAAACACCTAACACCAAGCACCAAACACCAAGCACCAAACACCAAGCACCAAGCACCAAGCACCAAACACCAAGCACCAAACACCAAGCACCAAACACCAAGCACCAAGCACCAAACACGAAGCACGAAGCACCAAACACCAAGAACCAAGCACCAAGCACCAAGTACAAACACCAAGCACCAAGCACCAAACACCAAGCACCTAGCACCAAACACCAAACACCAAGCACCAATCACCAAGCACCAAACACCAAGCAGCCAGCAGCAAGCACCAAACACCAAGAACCAAGCACCAAAAACCAGACACCAAGCACCAAGCACCAAACACCTAACACCAAGCACCAAGCACCAAGTACCAAGCACCAAACACCAAGCACCAAACACCAAACACCAAGCACCAAGCACCAAGCACCAAGCACCAAACACCAAGCACCAAACACCAAGCACCAAACACCAAGCACCAAGCACCAAACACCAAGCACCAAGCACCAAACACCAAGCACCAAGCACAAAGCATCAAACACCAAGCACCAAACACCAAACACCAAACACCAAACACCAAGCACCAAGCACCAAACACCTAACACCAACCACCAAACACCAACCACCAAACACCAAGAACCAAGGACCAAGCACCAAGCACCAAGCACCAAATACCAAGCACCAAACACCAAGCACCAAGCACCAAGCACCAAGTACAAACACCAAGCACCAAGCACCAAACACCAAGCACCAAGCATCAAACACCAAACACCAAACACCAAGCACCAAGCACCAAGTATCAAACACCAAGCATATAACACCAAACACCAAGCACCAAGCACCAAACACCAAGAACCAAGCACCAAGCACCAAGTAGAAACACCAATGACCAAGCACCAAGCACCAAACACCAAGCACCAAACACCAAGCACCAAGCACCAAGCATCAAACACCAAACACCAAGCACCAAGCATCAAACACCAAACACCAAGCACCAAACACCAAGCACAAATCACCATGCATCAAACACCAAGCAGCCAGCAGCAAGCACCAAACACCAAACACCAAACACCAAGCACCAAAAACCAAACACCAAGCACCAAGCACCAAACACCAAGCACCAAACACCAAACACCAAGCACCAAGCACCAAGCACCAAACACAAAGCACCAAACACCAAGCACCAAGCACCAAACACCAAGCACCCAGCACCAAAAACCAAGCATCCAGCACCAAACACCAAGCACCAAACACCAACCACCAAGCACCAAGCACCAAACACCAAGCACCAAGCACCAAACACAAAACACCAAGCACCAAGCACCAACCACCAAACACCAAGCACCAAGCACCAAGCACCAAGCACCAAACACCAAGCACCAAACACCAAGCACCAAACACCAAGCACCAAGCACCAAGCACCAAGCACCAAACACCAAGCACCAAGCACCAAGCATCAAACACCAAACACCAAGCACCAAACACCAAGCACCAATCACCATGCATCAAACACCAAGCAGCCAGCAGCAAGCACCAAACACCAAACACCAAGCACCAAGCACCAAAAACCAAACACCAAGCACCAAGCACCAAACACCAAGCACCAAGCACCAAACACCAAGCACCAAGCACCAAACACCAAGCACCAAAGACCAAGCACCATGCACCAAATACCAAGCACCCAGCACCAAACACCAAGCACCCAGCACCAAACACCAAGCACCAAACACCAACCACCCAGCACCAAGCACCAAACACCAAGCACCAAGCACCAAACACAAAACACCAAGCACCAAGCACCAAGCACCAAACACCAAACACCAAACACCAAGCACCAAACACCAAACACCAAGCACCAGACACCAAGCACCAAACACCAAACACCAAACACCAAGCACCAAACACCAAACACCAAGCACCAGACACCAAGCACCAAACACCAAACACCAAACACCAAGCACCAAGCACCAAACACCAAACACCAAACACCAAGCACCAAACACCAAACACCAAGCACCAAAAACCAAACACCAAGCACCAGACACCAAGCACCAAACACCAAACACCAAGCACCAAACACCAAACACCAAGCACCAAGCACCAAACACCAAACACCAAGCACCAAGCACCAAACACCAAGCACCAAAGACCAAACACCAAACAGCAAACACCAAACACCATACAGCAAACACTAAACACCAAAAAGCAGACACCAAACAGCAAACACCAAAAAGCAGACACCAAACAGCAAACACCAAACACGAAACACCAAACACCAAACAGCAAACACCAAACACCAAGCACCAAACACCAAGGACCAAGCACCAAACACCTAACACCAAGCACCAAGCACCAAGCACCAAACACCAAGCACCAAACACCAAACATCAAGCACCAAGCACCAAGTACCAAACACCAAGAACCAAGAACCAAACACCAAGCACCAAGCACCAAGTACAAACACCAAGTACCAAGCACCAAGCACCAAACACCAAGAACCAAGCACCAAACACAAAACACCAAGCACCAAGCACCAAGCATCAAACACCAAGCAGCAAACACCAAACACCAAGCACCAAGCACCAAACACAAAGCACCCAGCACCAAACACCAAGGACCAAGAACCAAGCACCAAAAACCAAACACCAAACACAAAACACAAAGCACCAAGCACCTAACACCAAACTCCAAGCACCAAGCACCAAGCACCAAACACCAAACACCAAGCACCAAGCACCAGGCACCAAACACCAAGCACCAAGCACCAAACACCAAGCACCAAGCACCAAACACCAAACGCAAAACACCAAACACCAAGAACCAAGAACCAAACACCAATCACCAAGCACCAAGTACAAACACCAAGCACCAAGCACCAAGCACCAAACACCAAACACCAAGCACCAAAAACCAAACACCAAGCACCAAGCACCAAACACCAAGCACCAAACACCAAACACCAAGCACCAAGCACTAAGCACCAAACACAAAGCACCAAACACCAAGCACCAAGCACCAAACACCAAGCACCCAGCACCAAAAACCAAGCACCCAGCACCAAACACCAAGCACCAAACACCAACCACCAAGCACCAAGCACCAAACACCTAACACCACGCACCAAGCACCAACCACCAAACACCAAGCACCAAGCACCAAGCACCAAGCACCAAACACCAAGCACCAAACACCAAGCACCAAACACCAAGCACCAAGCACCAAGCACCAAGCACCAAACACCAAGCACCAAGCACCAAGCATCAAACACCAAACACCAAGCACCAAACACCAAGCACCAATCACCATGCATCAAACACCAAGCAGCCAGCAGCAAGCACCAAACACCAAACACCAAGCACCAAGCACCAAAAACCAAACACCAAGCACCAAGCACCAAACACCAAGCACCAAGCACCAAACACCAAGCACCAAGCACCAAACACCAAGCACCAAAGACCAAGCACCAAGCACCAAATACCAAGCACCCAGCACCAAACACCAAGCACCCAGCACCAAACACCAAGCACCAAACACCAACCACCCAGCACCAAGCACCAAACACCAAGCACCAAGCACCAAACACAAAACACCAAGCACCAAGCACCAAGCACCAAACACCAAACACCAAACACCAAGCACCAAACACCAAACACCAAGCACCAGACACCAAGCACCAAACACCAAACACCAAACACCAAGCACCAAACACCAAACACCAAGCACCAGACACCAAGCACCAAACACCAAACACCAAACACCAAGCACCAAGCACCAAACACCAAACACCAAACACCAAGCACCAAACACCAAACACCAAGCACCAAAAACCAAACACCAAGCACCAGACACCAAGCACCAAACACCAAACACCAAGCACCAAACACCAAACACCAAGCACCAAGCACCAAACACCAAACACCAAGCACCAAGCACCAAACACCAAGCACCAAAGACCAAACACCAAACAGCAAACACCAAACACCATACAGCAAACACTAAACACCAAAAAGCAGACACCAAACAGCAAACACCAAAAAGCAGACACCAAACAGCAAACACCAAACACGAAACACCAAACACCAAACAGCAAACACCAAACACCAAGCACCAAACACCAAGGACCAAGCACCAAACACCTAACACCAAGCACCAAGCACCAAGCACCAAACACCAAGCACCAAACACCAAACATCAAGCACCAAGCACCAAGTACCAAACACCAAGAACCAAGAACCAAACACCAAGCACCAAGCACCAAGTACAAACACCAAGTACCAAGCACCAAGCACCAAACACCAAGAACCAAGCACCAAACACAAAACACCAAGCACCAAGCACCAAGCATCAAACACCAAGCAGCAAACACCAAACACCAAGCACCAAGCACCAAACACAAAGCACCCAGCACCAAACACCAAGGACCAAGAACCAAGCACCAAAAACCAAACACCAAACACAAAACACAAAGCACCAAGCACCTAACACCAAACTCCAAGCACCAAGCACCAAGCACCAAACACCAAACACCAAGCACCAAGCACCAGGCACCAAACACCAAGCACCAAGCACCAAACACCAAGCACCAAGCACCAAACACCAAACGCAAAACACCAAACACCAAGAACCAAGAACCAAACACCAATCACCAAGCACCAAGTACAAACACCAAGCACCAAGCACCAAGCACCAAACACCAAACACCAAGCACCAAAAACCAAACACCAAGCACCAAGCACCAAACACCAAGCACCAAACACCAAACACCAAGCACCAAGCACCAAGCACCAAACACAAAGCACTAAACACCAAGCACCAAGCACCAAACACCAAGCACCCAGCACCAAAAACCAAGCACCCAGCACCAAACACCAAGCACCAAACACCAACCACCAAGCACCAAGCACCAAACACCTAACACCAAGCACCAAGCACCAACCACCAAACACCAAGCACCAAGCACCAAGCACCAAGCACCAAACACCAAGCACCAAACACCAAGCACCAAACACCAAGCACCAAGCACCAAGCACCAAGCACCAAACACCAAGCACCAAGCACCAAGCATCAAACACCAAACACCAAGCACCAAACACCAAGCACCAATCACCATGCATCAAACACCAAGCAGCCAGCAGCAAGCACCAAACACCAAACACCAAGCACCAAGCACCAAAAACCAAACACCAAGCACCAAGCACCAAACACCAAGCACCAAGCACCAAACACCAAGCACCAAGCACCAAACACCAAGCACCAAAGACCAAGCACCAAGCACCAAATACCAAGCACCCAGCACCAAACACCAAGCACCCAGCACCAAACACCAAGCACCAAACACCAACCACCCAGCACCAAGCACCAAACACCAAGCACCAAGCACCAAACACAAAACACCAAGCACCAAGCACCAAGCACCAAACACCAAACACCAAACACCAAGCACCAAACACCAAACACCAAGCACCAGACACCAAGCACCAAACACCAAACACCAAACACCAAGCACCAAACACCAAACACCAAGCACCAGACACCAAGCACCAAACACCAAACACCAAACACCAAGCACCAAGCACCAAACACCAAACACCAAACACCAAGCACCAAACACCAAACACCAAGCACCAAAAACCAAACACCAAGCACCAGACACCAAGCACCAAACACCAAACACCAAGCACCAAACACCAAACACCAAGCACCAAGCACCGAACACCAAACACCAAGCACCAAGCACCAAGCACCAAACACCAAACACCAAGCACCAAGCACCAAGCACCAAACACCAAGCACCAAAGACCAAACACCAAACAGCAAACACCAAACACCATACAGCAAACACTAAACACCAAAAAGCAGACACCAAACAGCAAACACCAAAAAGCAGACACCAAACAGCAAACACCAAACACGAAACACCAAACACCAAACAGCAAACACCAAACACCAAGCACCAAACACCAAGGACCAAGCACCAAACACCTAACACCAAGCACCAAGCACCAAGCACCAAACACCAAGCACCAAACACCAAACATCAAGCACCAAGCACCAAGAACCAAACACCAAGAACCAAGAACCAAACACCAAGCACCAAGCACCAAGTACAAACACCAAGTACCAAGCACCAAGCACCAAACACCAAGAACCAAGCACCAAACACAAAACACCAAGCACCAAGCACCAAGCATCAAACACCAAGCAGCAAACACCAAACACCAAGCACCAAGCACCAAACACAAAGCACCCAGCACCAAACACCAAGGACCAAGCACCAAGCACCAAAAACCAAACACCAAACACAAAACACAAAGCACCAAGCACCAAACACCAAACTCCAAGCACCAAGCACCAAGCACCAAACACCAAACACCAAGCACCAAGCACCAGGCACCAAACACCAAGCACCAAGCACCAAACACCAAGCACCAAGCACCAAACACCAAACGCCAAACACCAAACACCAAGAACCAAGAACCAAACACCAATCACCAAGCACCAAGTACAAACACCAAGCACCAAGCACCAAGCACCAAACACCAAGCACCAAGCACCAAGCGCAATACACCAAGCACCAAGCACCAAGCATCAAACACCAAGCAGCAAACACCAAACACCAAGCACCAAGCACCAAGCGCCAAGCACCAAACACAATGCACCCAGCACCAAACACCAAGGACCAAGCACCAAGCACCAAGCACCAAAAACCAAACACGAAACACGAAACACCAAGCACCAAGCACCAAACACCAAACTCCAAGCACCAAGCACCAAACACCAAACACCAAGCACCATGCACCAAGCACCAGGCACTAAACACCAAGCACCAAGCACCAAACACCAAGCACCAAGCACCAAACACCAAACACCAAACACCAAACAGCAAACAACATACATCAAACACCAAACACCAAAAAGCAAATACCAAACACCAAACAGCAAACACCAAACAACAAACACCAAACAACAAACACCAAACAGCAAACAGCAAACACCAAACACCAAGCACCAAGCACCAAATACCAAACACCAAACACCAAGCACCAGGCACCAAACACCAAGCACCAAGCACCAAACACCAAGCACCTAGCACCAAACACCAAGCACCAAACACCAAGTACAAACACCAAGCACCAAGCACCAAGCACCAAGCACCAAACACCAAGCACCAAGCACCAAGCATCAAACACCAAACACCAAGCACCAAACACCAAGCACCAATCACCATGCATCAAACACCAAGCAGCCAGCAGCAAGCACCAAACACCAAACACCAAGCACCAAGCACCAAACACCAAACACCAAACAGCAAACAACATACATCAAACACCAAACACCAAAAAGCAAATACCAAACACCAAACAGCAAACACCAAACAACAAACACCAAACAACAAACACCAAACAGCAAACAGCAAACACCAAACACCAAGCACCAAGCACCAAATACCAAACACCAAACACCAAGCACCAGGCACCAAACACCAAGCACCAAGCACCAAACACCAAGCACCTAGCACCAAACACCAAGCACCAAACACCAAGCACCAAACACCAAGCACCAAGCACCAAGCACCAAGCACCAAACACCAAGCACCAAGCACCAAGCATCAAACACCAAACACCAAGCACCAAACACCAAGCACCAATCACCATGCATCAAACACCAAGCAGCCAGCAGCAAGCACCAAACACCAAACACCAAGCACCAAGCACCAAAAACCAAACACCAAGCACCAAGCACCAAACACCAAGCACCAAGCACCAAACACCAAGCACCAAGCACCAAACACCAAGCACCAAAGACCAAGCACCAAGCACCAAATACCAAGCACCCAGCACCAAACACCAAGCACCCAGCACCAAACACCAAGCACCAAACACCAACCACCCAGCACCAAGCACCAAACACCAAGCACCAAGCACCAAACACAAAACACCAAGCACCAAGCACCAAGCACCAAACACCAAACACCAAACACCAAGCACCAAACACCAAACACCAAGCACCAGACACCAAGCACCAAACACCAAACACCAAACACCAAGCACCAAACACCAAACACCAAGCACCAGACACCAAGCACCAAACACCAAACACCAAACACCAAGCACCAAGCACCAAACACCAAACACCAAACACCAAGCACCAAACACCAAACACCAAGCACCAAAAACCAAACACCAAGCACCAGACACCAAGCACCAAACACCAAACACCAAGCACCAAACACCAAACACCAAGCACCAAGCACCGAACACCAAACACCAAGCACCAAGCACCAAGCACCAAACACCAAACACCAAGCACCAAGCACCAAGCACCAAACACCAAGCACCAAAGACCAAACACCAAACAGCAAACACCAAACACCATACAGCAAACACTAAACACCAAAAAGCAGACACCAAACAGCAAACACCAAAAAGCAGACACCAAACAGCAAACACCAAACACGAAACACCAAACACCAAACAGCAAACACCAAACACCAAGCACCAAACACCAAGGACCAAGCACCAAACACCTAACACCAAGCACCAAGCACCAAGCACCAAACACCAAGCACCAAACACCAAACATCAAGCACCAAGCACCAAGAACCAAACACCAAGAACCAAGAACCAAACACCAAGCACCAAGCACCAAGTACAAACACCAAGTACCAAGCACCAAGCACCAAACACCAAGAACCAAGCACCAAACACAAAACACCAAGCACCAAGCACCAAGCATCAAACACCAAGCAGCAAACACCAAACACCAAGCACCAAGCACCAAACACAAAGCACCCAGCACCAAACACCAAGGACCAAGCACCAAGCACCAAAAACCAAACACCAAACACAAAACACAAAGCACCAAGCACCAAACACCAAACTCCAAGCACCAAGCACCAAGCACCAAACACCAAACACCAAGCACCAAGCACCAGGCACCAAACACCAAGCACCAAGCACCAAACACCAAGCACCAAGCACCAAACACCAAACGCCAAACACCAAACACCAAGAACCAAGAACCAAACACCAATCACCAAGCACCAAGTACAAACACCAAGCACCAAGCACCAAGCACCAAACACCAAGCACCAAGCACCAAGCGCAATACACCAAGCACCAAGCACCAAGCATCAAACACCAAGCAGCAAACACCAAACACCAAGCACCAAGCACCAAGCGCCAAGCACCAAACACAATGCACCCAGCACCAAACACCAAGGACCAAGCACCAAGCACCAAGCACCAAAAACCAAACACGAAACACGAAACACCAAGCACCAAGCACCAAACACCAAACTCCAAGCACCAAGCACCAAACACCAAACACCAAGCACCATGCACCAAGCACCAGGCACTAAACACCAAGCACCAAGCACCAAACACCAAGCACCAAGCACCAAACACCAAACACCAAACACCAAACAGCAAACAACATACATCAAACACCAAACACCAAAAAGCAAATACCAAACACCAAACAGCAAACACCAAACAACAAACACCAAACAACAAACACCAAACAGCAAACAGCAAACACCAAACACCAAGCACCAAGCACCAAATACCAAACACCAAACACCAAGCACCAGGCACCAAACACCAAGCACCAAGCACCAAACACCAAGCACCTAGCACCAAACACCAAGCACCAAACACCAAGTACAAACACCAAGCACCAAACACCAAACACCAAGCACCAAACACCAAGCACCAATCACCAAGCACCAAACACCAAGCAGCCAGCAACAAGCACCAAACACCAAGCACCAAGCACCAAAAACCAGACACCAAGCACCAAGCACCAAACACCTAACACCAAGCACCAAGCACCAACCACCAAACACCAAGCACCAAGCACCAAACACCAAGCACCAAACACCAAGCACCAAGCACCAAACACCAAGCACCAAGCACCAAACACCAAGCACCAAGCACCAAGCATCAAACACCAAGCACCAAACACCAAACACCAAGCACCAAGCACCAAGCATCAAACACCAAGCATATAACACCAAACACCAAGCACCAAGCACCCAGCACCAAACACCAAGCACCAAGCACCAAGCAAAAAGCACCAAACACCAAGCACCAAACACCAAACACCAAGCACCAAACACCAAACACCAAGCACCAAACACCAAGCACCAAACACCAACCACCAAACACCAAGCACCAAGCACCAAGCACCAAGCACCAAACACCAAGCACCAAACACCAAGCACCAAACACCTAACACCAAGCACCAAGCACCAAGTACCAAGCACCAAACACCAAGCACCAAACACCAAACACCAAGCACCAAACACCAAACACCAAGCACCAAGCACCAAACACCTAACACCAAGCACCAAACACCAACCACCAAACACCAAGCACCAAGGACCAAGCACCAAGCACCAAGCACCAAGCACCAAACACCAAACACCAAGCACCAAGCACCAAACACCAAACACCAAGCACCAAGCACCAAACACCAAGCACCAAAGACCAAACACCAAACAGCAAACACCAAACACCATACAGCAAACACTAAACACCAAAAATCAGACACCAAACAGCAAACACCAAAAAGCAGACACCAAACAGCAAACACCAAACACGAAACACCAAACACCAAACAGCAAACACCAAACACCAAGCACCAAACACCAAGGACCAAGCACCAAACACCTAACACCAAGCACCAAGCACCAAGCACCAAACACCAAGCACCAAACACCAAACATCAAGCACCAAGCACCAAGTACCAAACACCAAGAACCAAGAACCAAACACCAAGCACCAAGCACCAAGTACAAACACCAAGTACCAAGCACCAAGCACCAAACACCAAGAACCAAGCACCAAACACAAAACACCAAGCACCAAGCACCAAGCATCAAACACCAAGCAGCAAACACCAAACACCAAGCACCAAGCACCAAACACAAAGCACCCAGCACCAAACACCAAGGACCAAGCACCAAGCACCAAAAACCAAACACCAAACACAAAACACAAAGCACCAAGCACCAAACACCAAACTCCAAGCACCAAGCACCAAGCACCAAACACCAAACACCAAGCACCAAGCACCAGGCACCAAACACCAAGCACCAAGCACCAAACACCAAGCACCAAGCACCAAACACCAAACGCCAAACACCAAACACCAAGAACCAAGAACCAAACACCAATCACCTAGCACCAAGTACAAACACCAAGCACCAAGCACCAAGCACCAAACACCAAACACCAAGCACCAAAAACCAAACACCAAGCACCAAGCACCAAACACCAAGCACCAAACACCAAACACCAAGCACCAAGCACCAAGCACCAAACACAAAGCACCAAACACCAAGCACCAAGCACCAAACACCAACCACCAAGCACCAAGCACCAAACACCTAACACCAAGCACCAAGCACCAACCACCAAACACCAAGCACCAAGCACCAAGCACCAAGCACCAAACACCAAGCACCAAACACCAAGCACCAAACACCAAGCACCAAGCACCAAGCACCAAGCACCAAACACCAAGCACCAAGCACCAAGCATCAAACACCAAACACCAAGCACCAAACACCAAGCACCAATCACCATGCATCAAACACCAAGCAGCCAGCAGCAAGCACCAAACACCAAACACCAAGCACCAAGCACCAAAAACCAAACACCAAGCACCAAGCACCAAACACCAAGCACCAAGCACCAAACACCAAGCACCAAGCACCAAACACCAAGCACCAAAGACCAAGCACCAAGCACCAAATACCAAGCACCCAGCACCAAACACCAAGCACCCAGCACCAAACACCAAGCACCAAACTCCAACCACCCAGCACCAAGCACCAAACACCAAGCACCAAGCACCAAACACAAAACACCAAGCACCAAGCACCAAACACCAAACACCAAACACCAAGCACCAAACACCAAACACCAAGCACCAGACACCAAGCACCAAACACCAAACACCAAACACCAAGCACCAAACACCAAACACCAAGCACCAGACACCAAGCACCAAACACCAAACACCAAACACCAAGCACCAAGCACCAAACACCAAACACCAAACACCAAGCACCAAACACCAAACACCAAGCACCAAAAACCAAACACCAAGCACCAGACACCAAGCACCAAACACCAAACACCAAGCACCAAACACCAAACACCAAGCACCAAGCACCAAACACCAAACACCAAGCACCAAGCACCAAGCACCAAACACCAAGCACCAAAGACCAAACACCAAACAGCAAACACCAAACACCATACAGCAAACACTAAACACCAAAAAGCAGACACCAAACAGCAAACACCAAAAAGCAGACACCAAACAGCAAACACCAAACACGAAACACCAAACACCAAACAGCAAACACCAAACACCAAGCACCAAACACCAAGGACCAAGCACCAAACACCTAACACCAAGCACCAAGCACCAAGCACCAAACACCAAGCACCAAACACCAAACATCAAGCACCAAGCACCAAGTACCAAACACCAAGAACCAAGAACCAAACACCAAGCACCAAGCACCAAGTACAAACACCAAGTACCAAGCACCAAGCACCAAACACCAAGAACCAAGCACCAAACACAAAACACCAAGCACCAAGCACCAAGCATCAAACACCAAGCAGCAAACACCAAACACCAAGCACCAAGCACCAAACACAAAGCACCCAGCACCAAACACCAAGGACCAAGCACCAAGCACCAAAAACCAAACACCAAACACAAAACACAAAGCACCAAGCACCAAACACCAAACTCCAAGCACCAAGCACCAAGCACCAAACACCAAACACCAAGCACCAAGCACCAGGCACCAAACACCAAGCACCAAGCACCAAACACCAAGCACCAAGCACCAAACACCAAACGCCAAACACCAAACACCAAGAACCAAGAACCAAACACCAATCACCAAGCACCAAGTACAAACACCAAGCACCAAGCACCAAGCACCAAACACCAAGCACCAAGCACCAAGCGCAATACACCAAGCACCAAGCACCAAGCATCAAACACCAAGCAGCAAACACCAAACACCAAGCACCAAGCACCAAGCGCCAAGCACCAAACACAATGCACCCAGCACCAAACACCAAGGACCAAGCACCAAGCACCAAGCACCAAAAACCAAACACGAAACACGAAACACCAAGCACCAAGCACCAAACACCAAACTCCAAGCACCAAGCACCAAACACCAAACACCAAGCACCATGCACCAAGCACCAGGCACTAAACACCAAGCACCAAGCACCAAACACCAAGCACCAAGCACCAAACACCAAACACCAAACACCAAACAGCAAACAACATACATCAAACACCAAACACCAAAAAGCAAATACCAAACACCAAACAGCAAACACCAAACAACAAACACCAAACAACAAACACCAAACAGCAAACAGCAAACACCAAACACCAAGCACCAAGCACCAAACACCAAACACCAAACACCAAGCACCAGGCACCAAACACCAAGCACCAAGCACCAAACACCAAGCACCTAGCACCAAACACCAAGCACCAAACACCAAGTACAAACACCAAGCACCAAACACCAAACACCAAGCACCAAACACCAAGCACCAATCACCAAGCACCAAACACCAAGCAGCCAGCAACAAGCACCAAACACCAAGCACCAAGCACCAAAAACCAGACACCAAGCACCAAGCACCAAACACCTAACACCAAGCACCAAGCACCAACCACCAAACACCAAGCACCAAGCACCAAACACCAAGCACCAAACACCAAGCACCAAGCACCAAACACCAAGCACCAAGCACCAAACACCAAGCACCAAGCACCAAGCATCAAACACCAAGCACCAAACACCAAACACCAAGCACCAAGCACCAAGCATCAAACACCAAGCATATAACACCAAACACCAAGCACCAAGCACCCAGCACCAAACACCAAGCACCAAGCACCAAGCAAAAAGCACCAAACACCAAGCACCAAACACCAAACACCAAGCACCAAACACCAAACACCAAGCACCAAACACCAAGCACCAAACACCAACCACCAAACACCAAGCACCAAGCACCAAGCACCAAGCACCAAACACCAAGCACCAAACACCAAGCACCAAACACCTAACACCAAGCACCAAGCACCAAGTACCAAGCACCAAACACCAAGCACCAAACACCAAACACCAAGCACCAAACACCAAACACCAAGCACCAAGCACCAAACACCTAACACCAAGCACCAAACACCAACCACCAAACACCAAGCACCAAGGACCAAGCACCAAGCACCAAGCACCAAGCACCAAACACCAAGCACCAAGCACCAAGCACCAAGTACAAACACCAAGCACCAAGCACCAAACACCAAGCACCAAGCATCAAACACCAAACACCAAACACCAAGCACCAAGCACCAAGCATCAAACACCAAGCATATAACACCAAACACCAAGCACCAAGCACCAAACACCAAGAACCAAGTACCAAGCACCAAGTACAAACACCAATCACCAAGCACCAAACACCAAACACCAAGCACCAAACACCAAGCACCAATCACCAAGCACCAAACACCAAGCAGCCAGCAGCAAGCACCAAACACCAAACACCAAGCACCAAGCACCAAAAACCAGACACCAAGCACCAAGCACCAAACACCTAACACCAAGCACCAAGCACCAAGCACCAAGCACCAAACACCAAGCACCAAACACCAAACACCAAGCACCAAACACCAAACACCAAGCACCAAGCACCAAACACCTAACACCAAGCACCAAGCACCAACCACCAAACACCAAGCACCAAGCACCAAGCACCAAGCACCAAACACCAAGCACCAAACACCTAGCACCAAACACCAAGCACCAAGCACCAAACACCAAGCACCAAGCACCAAACACCAAGCACCAAGCACCAAGCATCAAACACCAAACACCAAGCACCAAACACCAAGCACCAATCACCATGCATCAAACACCAAGCAGCCAGCAGCAAGCACCAAACACCAAACACCAAGCACCAAGCACCAAAAACCAAACCCCAAGCACCAAGCACCAAACACCAAGCACCAAGCACCAAACACCAAGCACCAAGCACCAAGCACCAAACACCAAGCACCAAAGACCAAGCACCAAGCACCAAACACCAAGCACCCAGCACCAAACACCAAGCACCCAGCACCAAACACCAAGCACCAAACACCAACCACCCAGCACCAAGCACCAAACACCAAGCACCAAGCACCAAACACCAAGCACCCAGCACCAAACACCAAGCACCCAGCACCAAACACCAAGCACCAAACACCAACCACCCAGCACCAAGCACCAAACACCAAGCACCAAGCACCAAACACAAAACACCAAGCACCAAGCACCAAGCACCAAACACCAAGCACCAAGCACCAAGCACCAAACACAAAACACCAAGCACCAAGCACCAAGCATCAAACACCAAGCAGCAAACACCAAACACCAAACACCAAGCACCAAGCACCAAGCACCAAACACAATGCACCCAGCACCAAACACCAAGGACCAAGCACCAAGCACCAAGCACCAAACACGAAACACGAAACACCAAGCACCAAGCACCAAACACCAAACTCCAAGCACCAAGCACCAAACACCAAACACCAAGCACCAGGCACCAAACACCAAGCACCAAGCACCAAACACCAAGCACCAAGCACCAAACACCAAACACCAAACACCAAACAGCAAACAACATACATCAAACACCAAACACCAAAAAGCAAACACCAAACACCAAACAGCAAACACCAAACAACAAACACCAAACAACAAACACCAAACAGCAAACAGCAAACACCAAACACCAAGCACCAAGCACCAAACACCAAACACCAAACACCAAGCACCAGGCACCAAACACCAAGCACCAAGCACCAAACACCAAGCACCTAGCACCAAACACCAAGCACCAAACACCAAGTACAAACACCAAGCACCAAACACCAAACACCAAGCACCAAACACCAAGCACCAATCACCAAGCACCAAACACCAAGCATCCAGCAACAAGCACCAAACACCAAGCACCAAGCACCAAAAACCAGACACCAAGCACCAAGCACCAAACACCTAACACCAAGCACCAAGCACCAACCACCAAACACCAAGCCCCAAGCACCAAGCACCAAGCACCAAACACCAAGCACCAAACACCAAGCACCAAACACCAAGCACCAAGCACCAAACACCAAGCACCAAGCACCAAACACCAAGCACCAAGCACCAAGCATCAAACACCAAGCACCAAACACCAAACACCAAGCACCAAGCACCAAGCATCAAACACCAAGCATATAACACCAAACACCAAGCACCAAGCACCCAGCACCAAACACCAAGCACCAAGCACCAAGCAAAAAGCACCAAACACCAAGCACCAAACACCAAACACCAAGCACCAAACACCAAACACCAAGCACCAATCACCAAGCACCTAACACCAAGCACCAAACACCAAGCACCAAACACCAACCACCAAACACCAAGCACCAAGCACCAAGCACCAAACACCAAACACCAAGCACCAAACACCAAGCACCAAACACCTAAAACCAAGCACCAAGCAGCAAGTACCAAGCACCAAATACCAAGCACCAAACACCAAACACCAAGCACCAAACACCAAACACCAAGCACCAAGCACCAAACACCTAACACCAAGCACCAAACACCAACCACCAAACACCAAGCACCAAGGACCAAGCACCAAGCACCAAGCACCAAACACCAAGCACCAAGCACCAAGCACCAAGTACAAACACCAAGCACCAAGCACCAAACACCAAGCACCAAGCATCAAACACCAAACACCAAACACCAAGCACCAAGCACCAAGCACCAAGCATCAAACACCAAGCATATAACACCAAACACCAAGCACCAAGCACCAAACACCAAGAACCAAGCACCAAGCACCAAGTACAAACACCAATCACCAAGCACCAAACACCAAACACCAAACACCAAACACCAAGCACCAATCACCAAGCACCAAACACCAAGCAGCCAGCAGCAAGCACCAAACACCAAACACCAAGCACCAAGCACCAAAAACCAGACACCAAGCACCAAGCACCAAACACCTAACACCAAGCACCAAGCACCAAGTACCAAGCACCAAACACCAAGCACCAAACACCAAACACCAAGCACCAAACACCAAACACCAAGCACCAAGCACCAAACACCTAACACCAAGCACCAAGCACCAACCACCAAACACCAAGCACCAAGCACCAAGCACCAAGCACCAAACACCAAGCACCAAACACCAAGCACCAAACACCAAGCACCAAGCACCAAACACCAAGCACCAAGCACCAAACACCAAGCACCAAGCACCAAGCATCAAACACCAAACACCAAGCACCAAACACCAAGCACCAATCACCATGCATCAAACACCAAGCAGCCAGCAGCAAGCACCAAACACCAAACACCAAGCACCAAGCACCAAAAACCAAACACCATGCACCAAGCACCAAACACCAAGCACCAACCACCAAACGCCAAGCACCAAGCACCAAGCACCAAACACCAAGCACCAAAGACCAAGCACCAAGCACCAAACACCAAGCACCCAGCACCAAACACCAAGCACCCAGCACCAAACACCAAGCACCAAACACCAACCACCCAGCACCAAGCACCAAACACCAAGCACCAAACACCAAACACCAAGCACCAAGTACCAAGCACCAAACACCAAACACCAAACACCAAGCACCAAACACCAAACACCAAGCACCAGACACCAAGCACCAAACACCAAACACCAAGCTCCAAGCACCAAACACCAAACACCAAACACCAAACACCAAGCACTAAAAACCAAACACCAAGCACCAGACACCAAGCACCAAACACCAAACACCAAGCACCAAACACCAAACACCAAGCACCAAGCACCAAACACCAAACACCAAGCACCAAGCACCAAACACCAAGGACCAAAGACCAAACACCAAACAGCAAACACCAAACACCATACAGCAAACACTGAACACCAAAAAGCAGACACCAAACAGCAAACACCAAACACCAAACACCAAACACCAAACAGCAAACACCAAACACCAAGCACCAAACACCAAGGACCAAGCACCAAACACCTAACACCAAGCACCAAGCACCAAGCACCAAACACCAAGCACCAAACACCAAACATCAAGCACGAAGCACCAAGTACCAAACACCAAGAACCAAGAACCAAACACCAAGCACCAAGCACCAAGTACAAACACCAAGTACCAAGCACCAAGCACCAAACACCAAGAACCAAGCACCAAACACAAAACACCAAGCACCAAGCACCAAGCATCAAACACCAAGCAGCAAACACCAAACACCAAGCACCAAGCACCAAACACAAAGCACCCAGCACCAAACACCAAGGACCAAGCACCAAGCACCAAAAACCAAACACCAAACACAAAACACAAAGCACCAAGCACCAAACACCAAACTCCAAGCACCAAGCACCAAGCACCAAACACCAAACACCAAGCACCAAGCACCAGGCACCAAACACCAAGCACCAAGCACCAAACACCAAGCACCAAGCACCAAACACCAAACGCCAAACACCAAACACCAAGAACCAAGAACCAAACGCCAAACACCAAGCACAAAGCACCAAAAACCAAACATGAAACACGAAACACCAAGCACCAAGCACCAAACACCAAACTCCAAGCACCAAGCACCAAACACCAAACACCAAGCACCAAGCACCAAGCACCAGGCACCAAACACCAAGCACCAAGCACCGAACACCAAGCACCAAACAGCAAACACCAAACACCAAACAGCAAACAACATACAGCAAACACCAAACACCAAAAAGCAAACACCAAACACCAAACAGCAAACACCAAACAACAAACAGCAAACAGCAAACACCAAACACCAAGCACCAAGCACCAAACACCAAACACCAAACACCAAGCACCAGGCACCAAACACCAAGCACCAAGCACCAAACACCAAGCACCTAGCACCAAGCACCAAACACCAAACACCAAGCACCAAATACCAAGCACCAAGCACCAAACACCAAGCACCCAGCACCAAACACCAAGCACTAAACACCAACCACGCAGCACCAAGCACCAAACACCAAGCATCAAGCACCTAACACCAAACACCAAACACCAAGCACCAAGCACCAAGCACCAAACACCAAGCACCTAGCACCAAACACCAAACACCAAACACCAAGCACAAAACACCAAGCACCAATCACCAAGCATCAAACACCAAGCAGCCAGCAGCAAGCCCCAAACACCAAACACCAAGCACCAAGCACCAAAAACCAAACACCAAGCACCAAGCACCAAACACCTAACACCAAGCACCAAGCACCAAGTACCAAGCACCAAACACCAAGCACCAAACACCAAGCACCAAACACCAAGCACCAAACACCAAACACCAAGCACCAAACACCTAACACCAAACACCAAGCACCAAACACCAAGCACCAAACACCAAACACCAAGCACCAAGCACCAAACACCTAACACCAAGCACCAAACACCAAGCACTAAGCACCAAGCACCAAGCACCAAACACCAAGCACCAAACACCAAACACCAAACACCAAACACCAAGCACCAAGCACCAAACACCAAGAACCAAGCACCAAGCACCAAGTACAAACACCAAGCACCAAGCACCAAACACCAAGCACCAAGCACCAAGCATCAAACACCAAGCACCAAACACCAAGCACCAAGCACCAAGCATCAAACACCAAGCATATAACACCAAACACCAAACGCCAAGCACCAAACACCAAACACCAAGTACCAAGCACCAAACACCAAACACCAAACACCAAGCACCAAACACCAAACACCAAGCACCAGACACCAAGCACCAAACACCAAACACCAAGCTCCAAGCACCAAACACCAAACACCAAACACCAAACACCAAGCACTAAAAACCAAACACCAAGCACCAGACACCAAGCACCAAACACCAAACACCAAGCACCAAACACCAAACACCAAGCACCAAGCACCAAACACCAAACACCAAGCACCAAGCACCAAACACCAAGGACCAAAGACCAAACACCAAACAGCAAACACCAAACACCATACAGCAAACACTGAACACCAAAAAGCAGACACCAAACAGCAAACACCAAACACCAAACACCAAACACCAAACAGCAAACACCAAACACCAAGCACCAAACACCAAGGACCAAGCACCAAACACCTAACACCAAGCACCAAGCACCAAGCACCAAACACCAAGCACCAAACACCAAACATCAAGCACGAAGCACCAAGTACCAAACACCAAGAACCAAGAATCAAACACCAAGCACCAAGCACCAAGTACAAACACCAAGTACCAAGCACCAAGCACCAAACACCAAGAACCAAGCACCAAACACCAAGCACCAAGCACCAAGCACCAAGCACCAAACACCAAGCACCAAACACCAAGCACCAAACACCTAACACCAAGCACCAAGCACCAAGTACCAAGCACCAAACACCAAGCACCAAACACCAAACACCAAGCACCAAACACCAAACACCAAGCACCAAGCACCAAACACCTAACACCAAGCACCAAACACCAACCACCAAACACCAAGCACCAAGGACCAAGCACCAAGCACCAAGCACCAAGCACCAAACACCAAGCACCAAGCACCAAGCACCAAACACCTAACACCAAGCACCAAACACCAACCACCAAACACCAAGCACCAAGGACCAAGCACCAAGCACCAAGCACCAAGCACCAAACACCAAGCACCAAACACCAAGCACCAAACACCTAACACCAAGCACCAAGCACCAAGTACCAAGCACCAAACACCAAGCACCAAACACCAAACACCAAGCACCAAACACCAAACACCAAGCACCAAGCACCAAACACCTAACACCAAGCACCAAACACCAACCACCAAACACCAAGCACCAAGGACCAAACACCTAACACCAAGCACCAAACACCAACCACCAAACACCAAGCACCAAGGACCAAGCACCAAGCACCAAGCACCAAGCACCAAACACCAAGAACCAAGTACCAAGCACCAAGTACAAACACCAATCACCAAGCACCAAACACCAAACACCAAGCACCAAACACCAAGCACCAATCACCAAGCACCAAACACCAAGCAGCCAGCAGCAAGCACCAAACACCAAACACCAAGCACCAAGCACCAAAAACCAGACACCAAGCACCAAGCACCAAACACCTAACACCAAGCACCAAGCACCAAGCACCAAGCACCAAACACCAAGCACCAAACACCAAACACCAAGCACCAAACACCAAACACCAAGCACCAAGCACCAAACACCTAACACCAAGCACCAAGCACCAACCACCAAACACCAAGCACCAAGCACCAAGCACCAAGCACCAAACACCAAGCACCAAACACCTAGCACCAAACACCAAGCACCAAGCACCAAACACCAAGCACCAAGCACCAAACACCAAGCACCAAGCACCAAGCATCAAACACCAAACACCAAGCACCAAACACCAAGCACCAATCACCATGCATCAAACACCAAGCAGCCAGCAGCAAGCACCAAACACCAAACACCAAGCACCAAGCACCAAAAACCAAACCCCAAGCACCAAGCACCAAACACCAAGCATCAAGCACCAAACACCAAGCACCAAGCACCAAGCACCAAACACCAAGCACCAAAGACCAAGCACCAAGCACCAAACACCAAGCACCCAGCACCAAACACCAAGCACCCAGCACCAAACACCAATCACCAAACACCAACCACCCAGCACCAAGCACCAAACACCAAGCACCAAACACCAAACACCAAGCACCCAGCACCAAACACCAAGCACCCAGCACCAAACACCAAGCACCAAACACCAACCACCCAGCACCAAGCACCAAACACCAAGCACCAAGCACCAAACACAAAACACCAAGCACCAAGCACCAAGCACCAAACACCAAGCACCAAGCACCAAGCACCAAACACAAAACACCAAGCACCAAGCACCAAGCATCAAACACCAAGCAGCAAACACCAAACACCAAGCACCAAGCACCAAGCACCAAGCACCAAACACAATGCACCCAGCACCAAACACCAAGGACCAAGCACCAAGCACCAAGCACCAAACACGAAACACGAAACACCAAGCACCAAGCACCAAACACCAAACTCCAAGCACCAAGCACCAAACACCAAACACCAAGCACCAGGCACCAAACACCAAGCACCAAGCACCAAACACCAAGCACCAAGCACCAAACACCAAACACCAAACACCAAACAGCAAACAACATACATCAAACACCAAACACCAAAAAGCAAACACCAAACACCAAACAGCAAACACCAAACAACAAACACCAAACAACAAACACCAAACAGCAAACAGCAAACACCAAACACCAAGCACCAAGCACCAAACACCAAACACCAAACACCAAGCACCAGGCACCAAACACCAAGCACCAAGCACCAAACACCAAGCACCTAGCACCAAACACCAAGCACCAAACACCAAGTACAAACACCAAGCACCAAACACCAAACACCAAGCACCAAACACCAAGCACCAATCACCAAGCACCAAACACCAAGCATCCAGCAACAAGCACCAAACACCAAGCACCAAGCACCAAAAACCAGACACCAAGCACCAAGCACCAAACACCTAACACCAAGCACCAAGCACCAACCACCAAACACCAAGCCCCAAGCACCAAGCACCAAGCACCAAACACCAAGCACCAAACACCAAGCACCAAATACCAAGCACCAAGCACCAAACACCAAGCACCAAGCACCAAACACCAAGCACCAAGCACCAAGCATCAAACACCAAGCACCAAACACCAAACACCAAGCACCAAGCACCAAGCATCAAACACCAAGCATATAACACCAAACACCAAGCACCAAGCACCCAGCACCAAACACCAAGCACCAAGCACCAAGCAAAAAGCACCAAACACCAAGCACCAAACACCAAACACCAAGCACCAAACACCAAACACCAAGCACCAATCACCAAGCACCTAACACCAAGCACCAAACACCAAGCACCAAACACCAACCACCAAACACCAAGCACCAAGCACCAAGCACCAAACACCAAACACCAAGCACCAAACACCAAGCACCAAACACCTAACACCAAGCACCAAGCAGCAAGTACCAAGCACCAAATACCAAGCACCAAACACCAAACACCAAGCACCAAACACCAAACACCAAGCACCAAGCACCAAACACCTAACACCAAGCACCAAACACCAACCACCAAACACCAAGCACCAAGGACCAAGCACCAAGCACCAAGCACCAAACACCAAGCACCAAGCACCAAGCACCAAGTACAAACACCAAGCACCAAGCACCAAACACCAAGCACCAAGCATCAAACACCAAACACCAAACACCAAGCACCAAGCACCAAGCACCAAGCATCAAACACCAAGCATATAACACCAAACACCAAGCACCAAGCACCAAACACCAAGAACCAAGCACCAAGCACCAAGTACAAACACCAATCACCAAGCACCAAACACCAAACACCAAACACCAAACACCAAGCACCAATCACCAAGCACCAAACACCAAGCAGCCAGCAGCAAGCACCAAACACCAAACACCAAGCACCAAGCACCAAAAACCAGACACCAAGCACCAAGCACCAAACACCTAACACCAAGCACCAAGCACCAAGTACCAAGCACCAAACACCAAGCACCAAACACCAAACACCAAGCACCAAACACCAAACACCAAGCACCAAGCACCAAACACCTAACACCAAGCACCAAGCACCAACCACCAAACACCAAGCACCAAGCACCAAGCACCAAACACCAAGCACCAAACACCAAGCACCAAACACCAAGCACCAAGCACCAAACACCAAGCACCAAGCACCAAACACCAAGCACCAAGCACCAAGCATCAAACACCAAACACCAAGCACCAAACACCAAGCACCAATCACCATGCATCAAACACCAAGCAGCCAGCAGCAAGCACCAAACACCAAACACCAAGCACCAAGCACCAAAAACCAAACACCATGCACCAAGCACCAAACACCAAGCACCAACCACCAAACGCCAAGCACCAAGCACCAAGCACCAAACACCAAGCACCAAAGACCAAGCACCAAGCACCAAACACCAAGCACCCAGCACCAAACACCAAGCACCCAGCACCAAACACCAAGCACCAAACACCAACCACCCAGCACCAAGCACCAAACACCAAGCACCAAACACCAAACACCAAGCACCAAGTACCAAGCACCAAACACCAAACACCAAACACCAAGCACCAAACACCAAACACCAAGCACCAGACACCAAGCACCAAACACCAAACACCAAGCTCCAAGCACCAAACACCAAACACCAAACACCAAACACCAAGCACTAAAAACCAAACACCAAGCACCAGACACCAAGCACCAAACACCAAACACCAAGCACCAAACACCAAACACCAAGCACCAAGCACCAAACACCAAACACCAAGCACCAAGCACCAAACACCAAGGACCAAAGACCAAACACCAAACAGCAAACACCAAACACCATACAGCAAACACTGAACACCAAAAAGCAGACACCAAACAGCAAACACCAAACACCAAACACCAAACACCAAACAGCAAACACCAAACACCAAGCACCAAACACCAAGGACCAAGCACCAAACACCTAACACCAAGCACCAAGCACCAAGCACCAAACACCAAGCACCAAACACCAAACATCAAGCACGAAGCACCAAGTACCAAACACCAAGAACCAAGAACCAAACACCAAGCACCAAGCACCAAGTACAAACACCAAGTACCAAGCACCAAGCACCAAACACCAAGAACCAAGCACCAAACACAAAACACCAAGCACCAAGCACCAAGCATCAAACACCAAGCAGCAAACACCAAACACCAAGCACCAAGCACCAAACACAAAGCACCCAGCACCAAACACCAAGGACCAAGCACCAAGCACCAAAAACCAAACACCAAACACAAAACACAAAGCACCAAGCACCAAACACCAAACTCCAAGCACCAAGCACCAAGCACCAAACACCAAACACCAAGCACCAAGCACCAGGCACCAAACACCAAGCACCAAGCACCAAACACCAAGCACCAAGCACCAAACACCAAACGCCAAACACCAAACACCAAGAACCAAGAACCAAACGCCAAACACCAAGCACCAAGCACCAAAAACCAAACACGAAACACAAAACACCAAGCACCAAGCACAAAACACCAAACTCCAAGCACCAAGCACCAAACACCAAACACCAAGCACCAAGCACCAAGCACCAGGCACCAAACACCAAGCACCAAGCACCGAACACCAAGCACCAAACAGCAAACACCAAACACCAAACAGCAACCAACATACAGCAAACACCAAACACCAAAAAGCAAACACCAAACACCAAACAGCAAACACCAAACAACAAACAGCAAACAGCAAACACCAAACACCAAGCACCAAGCACCAAACACCAAACACCAAACACCAAGCACCAGGCACCAAACACCAAGCACCAAGCACCAAACACCAAGCACCTAGCACCAAACACTAAGCACCAAGCACCAAACACTAAGCACCAAGCACCAAACACCAAGCACCAAGCACCAAACACCAAGCACCAAGCACCAAGCACCAAACACCAAACACCAAGCACCAAAGACCAAGCACCAAGCACCAAACACCAAGCACCCAGCACCAAACACCAAGCACTAAACACCAACCACCCAGCACCAAGCACCAAACACCAAGCATCAAGCACCTAACACCAAACACCAAACACCAAGCACCAAGCACCAAGCACCAAACACCAAGCACCTAGCACCAAACACCAAACACCAAACACCAAGCACAAAACACCAAGCACCAATCACCAAGCATCAAACACCAAGCAGCCAGCAGCAAGCCCCAAACACCAAACACCAAGCACCAAGCACCAAAAACCAAACACCAAGCACCAAGCACCAAACACCTAACACCAAGCACCAAGCACCAAGTACCAAGCACCAAACACCAAGCACCAAACACCAAGCACCAAACACCAAGCACCAAACACCAAACACCAAGCACCAAATACCTAACACCAAACACCAAGCACCAAACACCAAGCACCAAACACCAAACACCAAGCACCAAGCACCAAACACCTAACACCAAGCACCAAACACCAAGCACTAAGCACCAAGCACCAAGCACCAAACACCAAGCACCAAACACCAAACAGCAAACACCAAACACCAAGCACCAAGCACCAAACACCAAGAACCAAGCACCAAGCACCAAGTACAAACACCAAGCACCAAGCACCAAACACCAAGCACCAAGCACCAAGCATCAAACACCAAGCACCAAACACCAAGCACCAAGCACCAAGCATCAAACACCAAGCATATAACACCAAACACCAAACGCCAAGCACCAAACACCAAACACCAAGCACCAAGCACCAAACACCTAACACCAAGCACCAAACACCAAGCACCAAACACCAAGCACCAAGCACCAAACACCAAACACCAAGCACCAAACACCAAGCACCAAACACCAAGCACCAAGCACCAAACACCAAGCACCAAGCACCAAACACCAAGAACCAAGGACCAAGCACCAAGTACAAACACCAAGCACCAAGCACCAAACACCAAGCACCTAGCACCAAACACCAAACACCAAGCACCAAACACCAAGCACCAATCACCAAGCACCAAACACCAAGCAGCCAGCAGCAAGCACCAAACACCAAGCACCAAGCACCAAACACCAAACACCAAGCACCAAGCACCAAACACCAAGCACCAAGCACCAAGCATCAAACACCAAGCACCAAAAAGCAAACACCAAACACCAAACAGCAAACACCAAACAACAAACAGCAAACAGCAAACACCAAACACCAAGCACCAAGCACCAAACACCAAACACCAAACACCAAGCACCAGGCACCAAACACCAAGCACCAAGCACCAAACACCAAGCACCTAGCACCAAACACTAAGCACCAAGCACCAAACACTAAGCACCAAGCACCAAGCACCAAAAACCAGACACCAAACACCAAGCACCAAACACCTAACACCAAGCACCAAGCACCAAGTACCAAGCACCAAACACCAAGCACCAAACACCAAACACCAAGCACCAAACACCAAACACCAAGCACCAAGCACCAAACACCTAACACCAAGCACCAAGCACCAACCACCAAACACCAAGCACCAAGCACCAAGCACCAAGCACCAAACACCAAGCACCAAACACCAAGCACTAAACACCAAGCACCAAGCACCAAACACCAAGCACCAAGCACCAAACACCAAGCACCAAGCACCAAGCATCAAACACCAAGCACCAAACACCAAACACCAAGCACCAAGCACCAAGCATCAAACACCAAGCATATAACACCAAACACCAAACACCAAGCACCCAGCACCAAACACCAAGCACCAAGCACCAAACACCAAGCACCAAGCACCAAGCAAAAAGCACCAAACACCAAGCACCAAACACCAAACACCAAGCACCAAACACCAAACACCAAGCACCAAGCACCAAACACCTAACACCAAGCACCAAACACCAACCACCAAACACCAAGCACCAAGCACCAAGCACCAAGCACCAAACACCAAGCACCAAACACCAAGCACCAAACACCTAACACCAAGCACCAAGCACCAAACACCTAACACCAAGCACCAAACACCAAGCACCAAACACCAAGCACCAAGCACCAAGCACCAAACACCAAGCACCAAACACAAAGCACCAAACACCAAGCACCAAGCACCAAACACCAAGCACCAAGCACCAAACACCAAGAACCAAGCACCAAGCACCAAGTACAAACACCAAGCACCAAGCACCAAACACCAAGCACCTAGCACCAAACACCAAACACCAAGCACCAAACACCAAGCACCAATCACCAAGCACCAAACACCAAGCAGCCAGCAGCAAGCACCAAACACCAAGCACCAAGCACCAAAAACCAGACACCAAACACCAAGCACCAAACACCTAACACCAAGCACCAAGCACCAAGTACCAAGCACCAAACACCAAACACCAAACACCAAGCAGCCAGCAGCAAGCCCCAAACACCAAACACCAAGCACCAAGCACCAAAAACCAAACACCAAGCACCAAGCACCAAACACCTAACACCAAGCACCAAGCACCAAGTACCAAGCACCAAACACCAAGCACCAAACACCAAGCACCAAACACCAAGCACCAAACACCAAACACCAAGCACCAAGCACCAAACACCTAACACCAAGCACCAAACACCAAGCACTAAGCACCAAGCACCAAGCACCAAACACCAAGCACCAAACACCAAGCACCAAACACCAAACACCAAGCACCAAGCACCAAACACCAAGAACCAAGCACCAAGCACCAAGTACAAACACCAAGCACCAAGCACCAAACACCAAGCACCAAGCACCAAGCATCAAACACCAAGCACCAAACACCAAGCACCAAGCACCAAGCATCAAACACCAAGCATATAACACCAAACACCAAACGCCAAGCACCAAACACCAAACACCAAGCACCAAGCACCAAACACCTAACACCAAGCACCAAACACCAAGCACCAAACACCAAGCACCAAGCACCAAACACCAAACACCAAGCACCAAACACCAAGCACCAAACACCAAGCACCAAGCACCAAACACCAAGCACCAAGCACCAAACACCAAGAACCAAGGACCAAGCACCAAGTACAAACACCAAGCACCAAGCACCAAACACCAAGCACCTAGCACCAAACACCAAACACCAAGCACCAAACACCAAGCACCAATCACCAAGCACGAAACACCAAGCAGCCACGAGCAAGCACCAAACACCAAGCACCAAGCACCAAACACCAAACACCAAGCACCAAGCACCAAACACCAAGCACCAAGCACCAAGCATCAAACACCAAGCACCAAAAAGCAAACACCAAACACCAAACAGCAAACACCAAACAACAAACAGCAAACAGCAAACACCAAACACCAAGCACCAAGCACCAAACACCAAACACCAAACACCAAGCACCAGGCACCAAACACCAAGCACCAAGCACCAAACACCAAGCACCTACCACCAAACACTAAGCACCAAGCACCAAACACTAAGCACCAAGCACCAAGCACCAAAAACCAGACACCAAACACCAAGCACCAAACACCTAACACCAAGCACCAAGCACCAAGTACCAAGCACCAAACACCAAGCACCAAACACCAAACACCAAGCACCAAACACCAAACACCAAGCACCAAGCACCAAACACCTAACACCAAGCACCAAGCACCAACCACCAAACACCAAGCACCAAGCACCAAGCACCAAGCACCAAACACCAAGCACCAAACACCAAGCACTAAACACCAAGCACCAAGCACCAAACACCAAGCACCAAGCACCAAACACCAAACACCAAGCACCAAGCACCAAGCATCAAACACCAAGCATATAACACCAAACACCAAACACCAAGCACCCAGCACCAAACACCAAGCACCAAGCACCAAACACCAAGCACCAAGCACCAAGCAAAAAGCACCAAACACCAAGCACCAAACACCAAACACCAAGCACCAAACACCAAACACCAAGCACCAAGCACCAAACACCTAACACCAAGCACCAAACACCAACCACCAAACACCAAGCACCAAGCACCAAGCACCAAGCACCAAACACCAAGCACCAAACACCAAGCACCAAACACCTAACACCAAGCACCAAGCACCAAACACCTAACACCAAGCACCAAACACCAAGCACCAAACACCAAGCACCAAGCACCAAGCACCAAACACCAAGCACCAAACACCAAGCACCAAACACCAAGCACCAAGCACCAAACACCAAGCACCAAGCACCAAACACCAAGAACCAAGCACCAAGCACCAAGTACAAACACCAACCACCAAGCACCAAACACCAAGCACCTAGCACCAAACACCAAACACCAAGCACCAAACACCAAGCACCAATCACCAAGCACCAAACACCAAGCAGCCAGCAGCAAGCACCAAACACCAAGCACCAAGCACCAAAAACCAGACACCAAACACCAAGCACCAAACACCTAACACCAAGCACCAAGCACCAAGTACCAAACACCTAACACCAAACACCAAGCACCAAACACCAAGCACCAAACACCAAACACCAAGCACCAAGCACCAAACACCTAACACCAAGCACCAAACACCAAGCACTAAGCACCAAGCACCAAGCACCAAACACCAAGCACCAAACACCAAACACCAAACACCAAACACCAAGCACCAAGCACCAAACACCAAGAACCAAGCACCAAGCACCAAGTACAAACACCAAGCACCAAGCACCAAACACCAAGCACCAAGCACCAAGCATCAAACACCAAGCACCAAACACCAAGCACCAAGCACCAAGCATCAAACACCAAGCATATAACACCAAACACCAAACGCCAAGCACCAAACACCAAACACCAAGTACCAAGCACCAAACACCAAACACCAAACACCAAGCACCAAACACCAAACACCAAGCACCAGATACCAAGCACCAAACACCAAACACCAAGCTCCAAGCACCAAACACCAAACACCAAACACCAAACACCAAGCACTAAAAACCAAACACCAAGCACCAGACACCAAGCACCAAACACCAAACACCAAGCACCAAACACCAAACACCAAGCACCAAGCACCAAACACCAAACACCAAGCACCAAGCACCAAACACCAAGGACCAAAGACCAAACACCAAACAGCAAACACCAAACACCATACAGCAAACACTGAACACCAAAAAGCAGACACCAAACAGCAAACACCAAACACCAAACACCAAACACCAAACAGCAAACACCAAACACCAAGCACCAAACACCAAGGACCAAGCACCAAACACCTAACACCAAGCACCAAGCACCAAGCACCAAACACCAAGCACCAAACACCAAACATCAAGCACGAAGCACCAAGTACCAAACACCAAGAACCAAGAACCAAACACCAAGCACCAAGCACCAAGTACAAACACCAAGTACCAAGCACCAAGCACCAAACACCAAGAACCAAGCACCAAACACAAAACACCAAGCACCAAGCACCAAGCATCAAACACCAAGCAGCAAACACCAAACACCAAGCACCAAGCACCAAACACAAAGCACCCAGCACCAAACACCAAGGACCAAGCACCAAGCACCAAAAACCAAACACCAAACACAAAACACAAAGCACCAAGCACCAAACACCAAACTCCAAGCACCAAGCACCAAGCACCAAACACCAAACACCAAGCACCAAGCACCAGGCACCAAACACCAAGCACCAAGCACCAAACACCAAGCACCAAGCACCAAACACCAAACGCCAAACACCAAACACCAAGAACCAAGAACCAAACGCCAAACACCAAGCACCAAGCACCAAAAACCAAACACGAAACACAAAACACCAAGCACCAAGCACCAAACACCAAACACCAAGCACCAAAGACCAAGCACCAAGCACCAAACACCAAGCACCCAGCACCAAACACCAAGCACTAAACACCAACCACCCAGCACCAAGCACCAAACACCAAGCATCAAGCACCTAACACCAAACACCAAACACCAAGCACCAAGCACCAAGCACCAAACACCAAGCACCTAGCACCAAACACCTAACACCAAACACCAAGCACAAAACACCAAGCACCAATCACCAAGCATCAAACACCAAGCAGCCAGCAGCAAGCCCCAAACACCAAACACCAAGCACCAAGCACCAAAAACCAAACACCAAGCACCAAGCACCAAACACCTAACACCAAGCACCAAGCACCAAGTACCAAGCACCAAACACCAAGCACCAAACACCAAGCACCAAACACCAAGCACCAAACACCAAACACCAAGCACCAAACACCTAACACCAAACACCAAGCACCAAACACCAAGCACCAAACACCAAACACCAAGCACCAAGCACCAAACACCTAACACCAAGCACCAAACACCAAGCACTAAGCACCAAGCACCAAGCACCAAACACCAAGCACCAAACACCAAACAGCAAACACCAAACACCAAGCACCAAGCACCAAACACCAAGAACCAAGCACCAAGCACCAAGTACAAACACCAAGCACCAAGCACCAAACACCAAGCACCAAGCACCAAGCATCAAACACCAAGCACCAAACACCAAGCACCAAGCACCAAGCATCAAACACCAAGCATATAACACCAAACACCAAACGCCAAGCACCAAACACCAAACACCAAGCACCAAGCACCAAACACCTAACACCAAGCACCAAACACCAAGCACCAAACACCAAGCACCAAGCACCAAACACCAAACACCAAGCACCAAACACCAAGCACCAAACACCAAGCACCAAGCACCAAACACCAAGCACCAAGCACCAAACACCAAGAACCAAGGACCAAGCACCAAGTACAAACACCAAGCACCAAGCACCAAACACCAAGCACCTAGCACCAAACACCAAACACCAAGCACCAAACACCAAGCACCAATCACCAAGCACCAAACACCAAGCAGCCAGCAGCAAGCACCAAACACCAAGCACCAAGCACCAAACACCAAACACCAAGCACCAAGCACCAAACACCAAGCACCAAGCACCAAGCATCAAACACCAAGCACCAAAAAGCAAACACCAAACACCAAACAGCAAACACCAAACAACAAACAGCAAACAGCAAACACCAAACACCAAGCACCAAGCACCAAACACCAAACACCAAACACCAAGCACCAGGCACCAAACACCAAGCACCAAGCACCAAACACCAAGCACCTAGCACCAAACACTAAGCACCAAGCACCAAACACTAAGCACCAAGCACCAAGCACCAAAAACCAGACACCAAACACCAAGCACCAAACACCTAACACCAAGCACCAAGCACCAAGTACCAAGCACCAAACACCAAGCACCAAACACCAAACACCAAGCACCAAACACCAAACACCAAGCACCAAGCACCAAACACCTAACACCAAGCACCAAGCACCAACCACCAAACACCAAGCACCAAGCACCAAGCACCAAGCACCAAACACCAAGCACCAAACACCAAGCACTAAACACCAAGCACCAAGCACCAAACACCAAGCACCAAGCACCAAACACCAAGCACCAAGCATCAAGCATCAAACACCAAGCACCAAACACCAAACACCAAGCACCAAGCACCAAGCATCAAACACCAAGCATATAACACCAAACACCAAACACCAAGCACCCAGCACCAAACACCAAGCACCAAACACCAAACACCAAGCACCAAACACCAAACACCAAGCACCAAGCACCAAACACCTAACACCAAGCACCAAACACCAACCACCAAACACCAAGCACCAAGCACCAAGCACCAAGCACCAAACACCAAGCACCAAACACCAAGCACCAAACACCTAACACCAAGCACCAAACACCAAGCACCAAACACCAAGCACCAAGCACCAAGCACCAAACACCAAGCACCAAACACCAAGCACCAAACACCAAGCACCAAGCACCAAACACCAAGCACCAAGCACCAAACACCAAGAACCAAGCACCAAGCACCAAGTACAAACACCAACCACCAAGCACCAAACACCAAGCACCTAGCACCAAACACCAAACACCAAGCACCAAACACCAAGCACCAATCACCAAGCACCAAACACCAAGCAGCCAGCAGCAAGCACCAAACACCAAGCACCAAGCACAAAAAACCAGAGACCAAACACCAAGCACCAAACACCTAACACCAAGCACCAAGCACCAAGTACCAAACACCTAACACCAAACACCAAGCACCAAACACCAAGCACCAAACACCAAACACCAAGCACCAAGCACCAAACACCTAACACCAAGCACCAAACACCAAGCACTAAGCACCAAGCACCAAGCACCAAACACCAAGCACCAAACACCAAACACCAAACACCAAACACCAAGCACCAAGCACCAAACACCAAGAACCAAGCACCAAGCACCAAGTACAAACACCAAGCACCAAGCACCAAACACCAAGCACCAAGCACCAAGCATCAAACACCAAGCACCAAACACCAAGCACCAAGCACCAAGCATCAAACACCAAGCATATAACACCAAACACCAAACGCCAAGCACCAAACACCAAACACCAAGTACCAAGCACCAAACACCAAACACCAAACACCAAGCACCAAACACCAAACACCAAGCACCAGATACCAAGCACCAAACACCAAACACCAAGCTCCAAGCACCAAACACCAAACACCAAACACCAAACACCAAGCACTAAAAACCAAACACCAAGCACCAGACACCAAGCACCAAACACCAAACACCAAGCACCAAACACCAAACACCAAGCACCAAGCACCAAACACCAAACACCAAGCACCAAGCACCAAACACCAAGGACCAAAGACCAAACACCAAACAGCAAACACCAAACACCATACAGCAAACACTGAACACCAAAAAGCAGACACCAAACAGCAAACACCAAACACCAAACACCAAACACCAAACAGCAAACACCAAACACCAAGCACCAAACACCAAGGACCAAGCACCAAACACCTAACACCAAGCACCAAGCACCAAGCACCAAACACCAAGCACCAAACACCAAACATCAAGCACGAAGCACCAAGTACCAAACACCAAGAACCAAGAACCAAACACCAAGCACCAAGCACCAAGTACAAACACCAAGTACCAAGCACCAAGCACCAAACACCAAGAACCAAGCACCAAACACAAAACACCAAGCACCAAGCACCAAGCATCAAACACCAAGCAGCAAACACCAAACACCAAGCACCAAGCACCAAACACAAAGCACCCAGCACCAAACACCAAGGACCAAGCACCAAGCACCAAAAACCAAACACCAAACACAAAACACAAAGCACCAAGCACCAAACACCAAACTCCAAGCACCAAGCACCAAGCACCAAACACCAAACACCAAGCACCAAGCACCAGGCACCAAACACCAAGCACCAAGCACCAAACACCAAGCACCAAGCACCAAACACCAAACGCCAAACACCAAACACCAAGAACCAAGAACCAAACGCCAAACACCAAGCACCAAGCACCAAAAACCAAACACGAAACACAAAACACCAAGCACCAAGCACCAAACACCAAACTCCAAGCACCAAGCACCAAACACCAAACACCAAGCACCAAGCACCAAGCACCAGGCACCAAACACCAAGCACCAAGCACCGAACACCAAGCACCAAACAGCAAACACCAAACACCAAACAGCAACCAACATACAGCAAACACCAAACACCAAAAAGCAAACACCAAACACCAAACAGCAAACACCAAACAACAAACAGCAAACAGCAAACACCAAACACCAAGCACCAAGCACCAAACACCAAACACCAAACACCAAGCACCAGGCACCAAACACCAAGCACCAAGCACCAAACACCAAGCACCTAGCACCAAACACTAAGCACCAAGCACCAAACACTAAGCACCAAGCACCAAACACCAAGCACCAAGCACCAAACACCAAGCACCAAGCACCAAGCACCAAACACCAAACACCAAGCACCAAAGACCAAGCACCAAGCACCAAACACCAAGCACCCAGCACCAAACACCAAGCACTAAACACCAACCACCCAGCACCAAGCACCAAACACCAAGCATCAAGCACCTAACACCAAACACCAAACACCAAGCACCAAGCACCAAGCACCAAACACCAAGCACCTAGCACCAAACACCTAACACCAAACACCAAGCACAAAACACCAAGCACCAATCACCAAGCATCAAACACCAAGCAGCCAGCAGCAAGCCCCAAACACCAAACACCAAGCACCAAGCACCAAAAACCAAACACCAAGCACCAAGCACCAAACACCTAACACCAAGCACCAAGCACCAAGTACCAAGCACCAAACACCAAGCACCAAACACCAAGCACCAAACACCAAGCACCAAACACCAAACACCAAGCACCAAACACCTAACACCAAACACCAAGCACCAAACACCAAGCACCAAACACCAAACACCAAGCACCAAGCACCAAACACCTAACACCAAGCACCAAACACCAAGCACTAAGCACCAAGCACCAAGCACCAAACACCAAGCACCAAACACCAAACAGCAAACACCAAACACCAAGCACCAAGCACCAAACACCAAGAACCAAGCACCAAGCACCAAGTACAAACACCAAGCACCAAGCACCAAACACCAAGCACCAAGCACCAAGCATCAAACACCAAGCACCAAACACCAAGCACCAAGCACCAAGCATCAAACACCAAGCATATAACACCAAACACCAAACGCCAAGCACCAAACACCAAACACCAAGCACCAAGCACCAAACACCTAACACCAAGCACCAAACACCAAGCACCAAACACCAAGCACCAAGCACCAAACACCAAACACCAAGCACCAAACACCAAGCACCAAACACCAAGCACCAAGCACCAAACACCAAGCACCAAGCACCAAACACCAAGAACCAAGGACCAAGCACCAAGTACAAACACCAAGCACCAAGCACCAAACACCAAGCACCTAGCACCAAACACCAAACACCAAGCACCAAACACCAAGCACCAATCACCAAGCACCAAACACCAAGCAGCCAGCAGCAAGCACCAAACACCAAGCACCAAGCACCAAACACCAAACACCAAGCACCAAGCACCAAACACCAAGCACCAAGCACCAAGCATCAAACACCAAGCACCAAAAAGCAAACACCAAACACCAAACAGCAAACACCAAACAACAAACAGCAAACAGCAAACACCAAACACCAAGCACCAAGCACCAAACACCAAACACCAAACACCAAGCACCAGGCACCAAACACCAAGCACCAAGCACCAAACACCAAACACCAAGCACCAAACACCAAACACCAAGCACCAAGCACCAAACACCTAACACCAAGCACCAAGCACCAACCACCAAACACCAAGCACCAAGCACCAAGCACCAAGCACCAAACACCAAGCACCAAACACCAAGCACTAAACACCAAGCACCAAGCACCAAACACCAAGCACCAAGCACCAAACACCAAGCACCAAGCATCAAGCATCAAACACCAAGCACCAAACACCAAACACCAAGCACCAAGCACCAAGCATCAAACACCAAGCATATAACACCAAACACCAAACACCAAGCACCCAGCACCAAACACCAAGCACCAAGCACCAAACACCAAGCACCAAGCACCAAGCAAAAAGCACCAAACACCAAGCACCAAACACCAAACACCAAGCACCAAACACCAAACACCAAGCACCAAGCACCAAACACCTAACACCAAGCACCAAACACCAACCACCAAACACCAAGCACCAAGCACCAAGCACCAAGCACCAAACACCAAGCACCAAACACCAAGCACCAAACACCTAACACCAAGCACCAAGCACCAAACACCTAACACCAAGCACCAAACACCAAGCACCAAACACCAAGCACCAAGCACCAAGCACCAAACACCAAGCACCAAACACCAAGCACCAAACACCAAGCACCAAGCACCAAACACCAAGCACCAAGCACCAAACACCAAGAACCAAGCACCAAGCACCAAGTACAAACACCAAGCACCAAGCACCAAACACCAAGCACCTAGCACCAAACACCAAACACCAAGCACCAAACACCAAGCACCAATCACCAAGCACCAAACACCAAGCAGCCAGCAGCAAGCACCAAACACCAAGCACCAAGCACCAAAAACCAGACACCAAACACCAAGCACCAAACACCTAACACCAAGCACCAAGCACCAAGTACCAAGCACCAAACACCAAACACCAAACACCAAGCAGCCAGCAGCAAGCCCCAAACACCAAACACCAAGCACCAAGCACCAAAAACCAAACACCAAGCACCAAGCACCAAACACCTAACACCAAGCACCAAGCCCCAAGTACCAAGCACCAAACACGAAGCACCAAACACCAAGCACCAAACACCAAGCACCAAACACCAAACACCAAGCACCAAACACCTAACACCAAACACCAAGCACCAAACACCAAGCACCAAACACCAAACACCAAGCACCAAGCACCAAACACCTAACACCAAGCACCAAACACCAAGCACTAAGCACCAAGCACCAAGCACCAAACACCAAGCACCAAACACCAAGCACCAAACAACAAACACCAAGCACCAAGCACCAAACACCAAGAACCAAGCACCAAGCACCAAGTACAAACACCAAGCAACAAGCACCAAACACCAAGCACCAAGCACCAAGCATCAAACACCAAGCACCAAACACCAAGCACCAAGCACCAAGCATCAAACACCAAGCATATAACACCAAACACCAAACGCCAAGCACCAAACACCAAACACCAAGCACCAAGCACCAAACACCTAACACCAAGCACCAAACACCAAGCACCAAACACCAAGCACCTAGTACCAAACACCAAACACCAAGCACCAAACACCAAGCACCAATCACCAAGCACCAAACACCAAGCAGCCAGCAGCAAGCACCAAACACCAAGCACCAAGCACCAAACACCAAACACCAAGCACCAAGCACCAAACACCAAGCACCAAGCACCAAGCATCAAACACCAAGCACCAAAAAGCAAACACCAAACACCAAACAGCAAACACCAAACAACAAACAGCAAACAGCAAACACCAAACACCAAGCACCAAGCACCAAACACCAAACACCAAACACCAAGCACCAGGCACCAAACACCAAGCACCAAGCACCAAACACCAAGCACCTAGCACCAAACACTAAGCACCAAGCACCAAACACTAAGCACCAAGCACCAAGCACCAAAAACCAGACACCAAACACCAAGCACCAAACACCTAACACCAAGCACCAAGCACCAAGTACCAAGCACCAAACACCAAGCACCAAACACCAAACACCAAGCACCAAACACCAAACACCAAGCACCAAGCACCAAACACCTAACACCAAGCACCAAGCACCAACCACCAAACACCAAGCACCAAGCACCAAGCACCAAGCACCAAACACCAAGCACCAAACACCAAGCACTAAACACCAAGCACCAAGCACCAAACACCAAGCACCAAGCACCAAACACCAAACACCAAGCACCAAGCACCAAGCATCAAACACCAAGCATATAACACCAAACACCAAACACCAAGCACCCAGCACCAAACACCAAGCACCAAGCACCAAACACCAAGCACCAAGCACCAAGCAAAAAGCACCAAACACCAAGCACCAAACACCAAACACCAAGCACCAAACACCAAACACCAAGCACCAAGCACCAAACACCTAACACCAAGCACCAAACACCAACCACCAAACACCAAGCACCAAGCACCAAGCACCAAGCACCAAACACCAAGCACCAAACACCAAGCACCAAACACCTAACACCAAGCACCAAGCACCAAACACCTAACACCAAGCACCAAACACCAAGCACCAAACACCAAGCACCAAGCACCAAGCACCAAACACCAAGCACCAAACACCAAGCACCAAACACCAAGCACCAAGCACCAAACACCAAGCACCAAGCACCAAACACCAAGAACCAAGCACCAAGCACCAAGTACAAACACCAAGCACCAAGCACCAAACACCAAGCACCTAGCACCAAACACCAAACACCAAGCACCAAACACCAAGCACCAATCACCAAGCACCAAACACCAAGCAGCCAGCAGCAAGCACCAAACACCAAGCACCAAGCACCAAAAACCAGACACCAAACACCAAGCACCAAACACCTAACACCAAGCACCAAGCACCAAGTACCAAGCACCAAACACCAAACACCAAACACCAAACACCAAGCACCAAACACCAAACACCAAGCACCAAGCACCAAACACCTAACACCAAGCACCAAGCACCAAACACCAAGCACCAAGCACCAAGCACCAAACACCAAGCACTAAGCACCAAACACCAAGCACCAAACACCAAACACCAAACACCAAGCACCAAGCATCAAACACCAAGCATATAACACCAAACACCAAACACCAAGCACCCAGCACCAAACACCAAGAACCAAGCACCAAACACCAAGCACCAAGCACCAAGCAAAAAGCACCAAACACCAAGCACCAAACACCAAACACCAAGCACCAAACACCAAACACCAAGCACCAAGCACCAAACACCTAACACCAAGCACCAAACACCAACCACCAAACACCAAGCACCAAGCACCAAGCACCAAGCACCAAACACCAAGCACCAAATACCAAGCACCAAACACCTAACACCAAGCACCAAGCACCAAACACCTAACACCAAGCACCAAACACCAAGCACCAAACACCAAGCACCAAACACCAAGCACCAAACACCAAGCACCAAGCACCAAACACCAAGCACCAAGCACCAAACACCAAGAACCAAGCACCAAGCACCAAGTACAAACACCAAGCACCAAGCACCAAACACCAAGCACCTAGCACCAAACACCAAACACCAAGCACCAAACACCTATCACCAATCACCAAGCACCAAACACCAAAAACCAGACACCAAACACCAAGCACCAAACACCTAACACCAAGCACCAAGCACCAAGTACCAAGCAACAAACACCAAACACCAAACACCAAACACCAAGCACCAAACACCAAACACCAAGCACCAAGCACCAAACACCTAACACCAAGCACCAAGCACCAACCACCAAACACCAAGCACCAAGCACCAAGCACCAAACACCAAGCACCAAACAACAAGCACCAAACACCAAGCACCAAGCACCAAGCACCAAACACCAAGCACCAAGCACCAAACACCAAGCACCAAGCACCAAACACCAAGCACCAAGCACCAACCATCAAACACCAAGCACCAAACACCAAACACCAAGCACCAAGCACCAAGCATCAAACACCAAGCATATAACACCAAACACCAAACACCAAGCACCCAGCACCAAACACCAAGCACCAAGCACCAAACACCAAGCACCAAGCACCAAGCAAAAAGCACCAAACACCAAGCACCAAACACCAAACACCAAGCACCAAACACCAAACACCAAGCACCAAGCACCAAACACCTAACACCAAGCACCAAACACCAACCACCAAACACCAAGCACCAAGCACCAAGCACCAAGCACCAAACACCAAGCACCAAACACCAAGCACCAAACACCTAACACCAAGCACCAAGCACCAAACACCTAACACCAAGCACCAAACACCAAGCACCAAACACCAAGCACCAAGCACCAAGCACCAAACACCAAGCACCAAACACCAAGCACCAAACACCAAGCACCAAGCACCAAACACCAAGCACCAAGCACCAAACACCAAGAACCAAGCACCAAGCACCAAGTACAAACACCAAGCACCAAGCACCAAACACCAAGCACCTAGCACCAAACACCAAACACCAAGCACCAAACACCAAGCACCAATCACCAAGCACCAAACACCAAGCAGCCAGCAGCAAGCACCAAACACCAAGCACCAAGCACCAAAAACCAGACACCAAACACCAAGCACCAAACACCTAACACCAAGCACCAAGCACCAAGTACCAAGCACCAAACACCAAACACCAAACACCAAGCAGCCAGCAGCAAGCCCCAAACACCAAACACCAAGCACCAAGCACCAAAAACCAAACACCAAGCACCAAGCACCAAACACCTAACACCAAGCACCAAGCACCAAGTACCAAGCACCAAACACCAAGCACCAAACACCAAGCACCAAACACCAAGCACCAAACACCAAACACCAAGCACCAAACACCTAACACCAAACACCAAGCACCAAACACCAAGCACCAAACACCAAACACCAAGCACCAAGCACCAAACACCTAACACCAAGCACCAAACACCAAGCACTAAGCACCAAGCACCAAGCACCAAACACCAAGCACCAAACACCAAGCACCAAACACCAAACACCAAGCACCAAGCACCAAACACCAAGAACCAAGCACCAAGCACCAAGTACAAACACCAAGCACCAAGCACCAAACACCAAGCACCAAGCACCAAGCATCAAACACCAAGCACCAAACACCAAGCACCAAGCACCAAGCATCAAACACCAAGCATATAACACCAAACACCAAACGCCAAGCACCAAACACCAAACACCAAGCACCAAGCACCAAACACCTAACACCAAGCACCAAACACCAAGCACCAAACACCAAGCACCAAGCACCAAACACCAAACACCAAGCACCAAACACCAAGCACCAAACACCAAGCACCAAGCACCAAACACCAAGCACCAAGCACCAAACACCAAGAACCAAGGACCAAGCACCAAGTACAAACACCAAGCACCAAGCACCAAACACCAAGCACCTAGCACCAAACACCAAACACCAAGCACCAAACACCAAGCACCAATCACCAAGCACCAAACACCAAGCAGCCAGCAGCAAGCACCAAACACCAAGCACCAAGCACCAAACACCTAACACCAAGCACCAAGCACCAAACACCAAGCACCAAGCACCAAGCATCAAACACCAAGCACCAAAAAGCAAACACCAAACACCAAACAGCAAACACCAAACAACAAACAGCAAACAGCAAACACCAAACACCAAGCACCAAGCACCAAACACCAAACACCAAACACCAAGCACCAGGCACCAAACACCAAGCACCAAGCACCAAACACCAAGCACCTAGCACCAAACACTAAGCACCAAGCACCAAACACTAAGCACCAAGCACCAAGCACCAAAAACCAGACACCAAACACCAAGCACCAAACACCTAACACCAAGCACCAAGCACCAAGTACCAAGCACCAAACACCAAGCACCAAACACCAAACACCATGCACCAAACACCAAACACCAAGCACCAAGCACCAAACACCTAACACCAAGCACCAAGCACCAACCACCAAACACCAAGCACCAAGCACCAAGCACCAAGCACCAAACACCAAGCACCAAACACCAAGCACTAAACACCAAGCACCAAGCACCAAACACCAAGCACCAAGCACCAAACACCAAACACCAAGCACCAAGCACCAAGCATCAAACACCAAGCATATAACACCAAACACCAAACACCAAGCACCCAGCACCAAACACCAAGCACCAAGCACCAAACACCAAGCACCAAGCACCAAGCAAAAAGCACCAAACACCAAGCACCAAACACCAAACACCAAGCACCAAACACCAAACACCAAGCACCAAGCACCAAACACCTAACACCAAGCACCAAACACCAACCACCAAACACCAAGCACCAAGCACCAAGCACCAAGCACCAAACACCAAGCACCAAACACCAAGCACCAAACACCTAACACCAAGCACCAAGCACCAAACACCTAACACCAAGCACCAAACACCAAGCACCAAACACCAAGCACCAAGCACCAAGCACCAAACACCAAGCACCAAACACCAAGCACCAAACACCAAGCACCAAGCACCAAACACCAAGCACCAAGCACCAAACACCAAGAACCAAGCACCAAGCACCAAGTACAAACACCAAGCACCAAGCACCAAACACCAAGCACCTAGCACCAAACACCAAACACCAAGCACCAAACACCAAGCACCAATCACCAAGCACCAAACACCAAGCAGCCAGCAGCAAGCACCAAACACCAAGCACCAAGCACCAAAAACCAGACACCAAACACCAAGCACCAAACACCTAACACCAAGCACCAAGCACCAAGTACCAAGCACCAAACACCAAACACCAAACACCAAACACCAAGCACCAAACACCAAACACCAAGCACCAAGCACCAAACACCTAACACCAAGCACCAAGCACCAAACACCAAGCACCAAGCACCAAGCACCAAACACCAAGCACCAAGCACCAAACACCAAGCACCAAACACCAAACACCAAACACCAAGCACCAAGCATCAAACACCAAGCATATAACACCAAACACCAAACACCAAGCACCCAGCACCAAACACCAAGAACCAAGCACCAAACACCAAGCACCAAGCACCAAGCAAAAAGCACCAAACACCAAGCACCAAACACCAAACACCAAGCACCAAACACCAAACACCAAGCACCAAGCACCAAACACCTAACACCAAGCACCAAACACCAACCACCAAACACCAAGCACCAAGCACCAAGCACCAAGCACCAAACACCAAGCACCAAATACCAAGCACCAAACACCTAACACCAAGCACCAAGCACCAAACACCTAACACCAAGCACCAAACACCAAGCACCAAACACCAAGCACCAAACACCAAGCACCAAACACCAAGCACCAAGCACCAAACACCAAGCACCAAGCACCAAACACCAAGAACCAAGCACCAAGCACCAAGTACAAACACCAAGCACCAAGCACCAAACACCAAGCACCTAGCACCAAACACCAAACACCAAGCACCAAACACCTATCACCAATCACCAAGCACCAAACACCAAAAACCAGACACCAAACACCAAGCACCAAACACCTAACACCAAGCACCAAGCACCAAGTACCAAGCACCAAACACCAAACACCAAACACCAAACACCAAGCACCAAACACCAAACACCAAGCACCAAGCACCAAACACCTAACACCAAGCACCAAGCACCAACCACCAAACACCAAGCACCAAGCACCAAGCACCAAACACCAAGCACCAAACAACAAGCACCAAACACCAAGCACCAAGCACCAAGCACCAAACACCAAGCACCAAGCACCAAACACCAAGCACCAAGCACCAAACACCAAGCACCAAGCACCAAGCATCAAACACCAAGCACCAAACACCAAACACCAAGCACCAAGCACCAAGCATCAAACACCAAGCATATAACACCAAACACCAAACACCAAGCACCCAGCACCAAGCACCAAGCACCAAGCACCAAACACCAAGCACCAAGCACCAAGCAAAAAGCACCAAACACCAAGCACCAAACACCAAACACCAAGCACCAAACACCAAACACCAAGCACCAAGCACCAAACACCTAACACCAAGCACCAAACACCAACCACCAAACACCAAGCACCAAGCACCAAGCACCAAGCACCAAACACCAAGCACCAAACACCAAGCACCAAACACCTAACACCAAGCACCAAGCACCAAACACCTAACACCAAGCACCAAACACCAAGCACCAAACACCAAGCACCAAGCACCAAGCACCAAACACCAAGCACCAAACACCAAGCACCAAACACCAAGCACCAAGCACCAAACACCAAGCACCAAGCACCAAACACCAAGAACCAAGCACCAAGCACCAAGTACAAACACCAAGCACCAAGCACCAAACACCAAGCACCTAGCACCAAACACCAAACACCAAGCACCAAACACCAAGCACCAATCACCAAGCACCAAACACCAAGCAGCCAGCAGCAAGCACCAAACACCAAGCACCAAGCACCAAAAACCAGACACCAAACACCAAGCACCAAACACCTAACACCAAGCACCAAGCACCAAGTACCAAGCACCAAACACCAAACGCCAAACACCAAGCAGCCAGCAGCAAGCCCCAAACACCAAACACCAAGCACCAAGCACCAAAAACCAAACACCAAGCACCAAGCACCAAACACCTAACACCAAGCACCAAGCACCAAGTACCAAGCACCAAACACCAAGCACCAAACACCAAGCACCAAACACCAAGCACCAAACACCAAACACCAAGCACCAAACACCTAACACCAAACACCAAGCACCAAACACCAAGCACCAAACACCAAACACCAAGCACCAAGCACCAAACACCTAACACCAAGCACCAAACACCAAGCACTAAGCACCAAGCACCAAGCACCAAACACCAAGCACCAAACACCAAGCACCAAACACCAAACACCAAGCACCAAGCACCAAACACCAAGAACCAAGCACCAAGCACCAAGTACAAACACCAAGCACCAAGCACCAAACACCAAGCACCAAGCACCAAGCATCAAACACCAAGCACCAAACACCTAGCACCAAGCACCAAGCATCAAACACCAAGCATATAACACCAAACACCAAACGCCAAGCACCAAACACCAAACACCAAGCACCAAGCACCAAACACCTAACACCAAGCACCAAACACCAAGCACCAAACACCAAGCACCAAGCACCAAACACCAAACACCAAGCACCAAACACCAAGCACCAAACACCAAGCACCAAGCACCAAACACCAAGCACCAAGCACCAAACACCAAGAACCAAGGACCAAGCACCAAGTACAAACACCAAGCACCAAGCACCAAACACCAAGCACCTAGCACCAAACACCAAACACCAAGCACCAAACACCAAGCACCAATCACCAAGCACCAAACACCAAGCAGCCAGCAGCAAGCACCAAACACCAAGCACCAAGCACCAAACACCTAACACCAAGCACCAAGCACCAAACACCAAGCACCAAGCACCAAGCATCAAACACCAAGCACCAAAAAGCAAACACCAAACACCAAACAGCAAACACCAAACAACAAACAGCAAACAGCAAACACCAAACACCAAGCACCAAGCACCAAACACCAAACACCAAACACCAAGCACCAGGCACCAAACACCAAGCACCAAGCACCAAACACCAAGCACCTAGCACCAAACACTAAGCACCAAGCACCAAACACTAAGCACCAAGCACCAAGCACCAAAAACCAGACACCAAACACCAAGCACCAAACACCTAACACCAAGCACCAAGCACCAAGTACCAAGCACCAAACACCAAGCACCAAACACCAAACACCATGCACCAAACACCAAACACCAAGCACCAAGCACCAAACACCTAACACCAAGCACCAAGCACCAACCACCAAACACCAAGCATCAAGCACCAAGCACCAAGCACCAAACACCAAGCACCAAACACCAAGCACTAAACACCAAGCACCAAGCACCAAACACCAAGCACCAAGCACCAAACACCAAACACCAAGCACCAAGCACCAAGCATCAAACACCAAGCATATAACACCAAACACCAAACACCAAGCACCCAGCACCAAACACCAAGCACCAAGCACCAAACACCAAGCACCAAGCACCAAGCAAAAAGCACCAAACACCAAGCACCAAACACCAAACACCAAGCACCAAATACCAAACACCAAGCACCAAGCACCAAACACCTAACACCAAGCACCAAACACCAACCACCAAACACCAAGCACCAAGCACCAAGCACCAAGCACCAAACACCAAGCACCAAACACCAAGCACCAAACACCTAACACCAAGCACCAAGCACCAAACACCTAACACCAAGCACCAAACACCAAGCACCAAACACCAAGCACCAAGCACCAAGCACCAAACACCAAGCACCAAACACCAAGCACCAAACACCAAGCACCAAGCACCAAACACCAAGCACCAAGCACCAAACACCAAGAACCAAGCACCAAGCACCAAGTACAAACACCAAGCACCAAGCACCAAACACCAAGCACCTAGCACCAAACACCAAACACCAAGCACCAAACACCAAGCACCAATCACCAAGCACCAAACACCAAGCAGCCAGCAGCAAGCACCAAACACCAAGCACCAAGCACCAAAAACCAGACACCAAACACCAAGCACCAAACACCTAACACCAAGCACCAAGCACCAAGTACCAAGCACCAAACACCAAACACCAAACACCAAACACCAAGCACCAAACACCAAACACCAAGCACCAAGCACCAAACACCTAACACCAAGCACCAAGCACCAAACACCAAGCACCAAGCACCAAGCACCAAACACCAAGCACCAAGCACCAAACACCAAGCACCAAACACCAAACACCAAACACCAAGCACCAAGCATCAAACACCAAGCATATAACACCAAACACCAAACACCAAGCACCCAGCACCAAACACCAAGAACCAAGCACCAAACACCAAGCACCAAACACCAAGCACCAAACACCAAGCACCAAACACCAAACACCAAGCACCAAACACCTAACACCAAACACCAAGCACCAAACACCAAGCACCAAACACCAAACACCAAGCACCAAGCACCAAACACCTAACACCAAGCACCAAACACCAAGCACTAAGCACCAAGCACCAAGCACCAAACACCAAGCACCAAACACCAAGCACCAAACACCAAACACCAAGCACCAAGCACCAAACACCAAGAACCAAGCACCAAGCACCAAGTACAAACACCAAGCACCAAGCACCAAACACCAAGCACCAAGCACCAAGCATCAAACACCAAGCACCAAACACCTAGCACCAAGCACCAAGCATCAAACACCAAGCATATAACACCAAACACCAAACGCCAAGCACCAAACACCAAACACCAAGCACCAAGCACCAAACACCTAACACCAAGCACCAAACACCAAGCACCAAACACCAAGCACCAAGCACCAAACACCAAACACCAAGCACCAAACACCAAGCACCAAACACCAAGCACCAAGCACCAAACACCAAGCACCAAGCACCAAACACCAAGAACCAAGGACCAAGCACCAAGTACAAACACCAAGCACCAAGCACCAAACACCAAGCACCTAGCACCAAACACCAAACACCAAGCACCAAACACCAAGCACCAATCACCAAGCACCAAACACCAAGCAGCCAGCAGCAAGCACCAAACACCAAGCACCAAGCACCAAACACCTAACACCAAGCACCAAGCACCAAACACCAAGCACCAAGCACCAAGCATCAAACACCAAGCACCAAAAAGCAAACACCAAACACCAAACAGCAAACACCAAACAACAAACAGCAAACAGCAAGCACCAAACACCAAGCACCAAGCACCAAAAACCAGACACCAAACACCAAGCACCAAACACCTAACACCAAGCACCAAGCACCAAGTACCAAGCACCAAACACCAAACACCAAACACCAAGCAGCCAGCAGCAAGCCCCAAACACCAAACACCAAGCACCAAGCACCAAAAACCAAACACCAAGCACCAAGCACCAAACACCTAACACCAAGCACCAAGCACCAAGTACCAAGCACCAAACACCAAGCACCAAACACCAAGCACCAAACACCAAGCACCAAACACCAAACACCAAGCACCAAACACCTAACACCAAACACCAAGCACCAAACACCAAGCACCAAACACCAAACACCAAGCACCAAGCACCAAACACCTAACACCAAGCACCAAACACCAAGCACTAAGCACCAAGCACCAAGCACCAAACACCAAGCACCAAACACCAAGCACCAAACACCAAACACCAAGCACCAAGCACCAAACACCAAGAACCAAGCACCAAGCACCAAGTACAAACACCAAGCACCAAGCACCAAACACCAAGCACCAAGCACCAAGCATCAAACACCAAGCACCAAACACCAAGCACCAAGCACCAAGCATCAAACACCAAGCATATAACACCAAACACCAAACGCCAAGCACCAAACACCAAACACCAAGCACCAAGCACCAAACACCTAACACCAAGCACCAAACACCAAGCACCAAACACCAAGCACCAAGCACCAAACACCAAACACCAAGCACCAAACACCAAGCACCAAACACCAAGCACCAAGCACCAAACACCAAGCACCAAGCACCAAACACCAAGAACCAAGGACCAAGCACCAAGTACAAACACCAAGCACCAAGCACCAAACACCAAGCACCTAGCACCAAACACCAAACACCAAGCACCAAACACCAAGCACCAATCACCAAGCACCAAACACCAAGCAGCCAGCAGCAAGCACCAAACACCAAGCACCAAGCACCAAACACCTAACACCAAGCACCAAGCACCAAACACCAAGCACCAAGCACCAAGCATCAAACACCAAGCACCAAAAAGCAAACACCAAACACCAAACAGCAAACACCAAACAACAAACAGCAAACAGCAAACACCAAACACCAAGCACCAAGCACCAAACACCAAACACCAAACACCAAGCACCAGGCACCAAACACCAAGCACCAAGCACCAAACACCAAGCACCTAGCACCAAACACTAAGCACCAAGCACCAAACACTAAGCACCAAGCACCAAGCACCAAAAACCAGACACCAAACACCAAGCACCAAACACCTAACACCAAGCACCAAGCACCAAGTACCAAGCACCAAACACCAAGCACCAAACACCAAACACCATGCACCAAACACCAAACACCAAGCACCAAGCACCAAACACCTAACACCAAGCACCAAGCACCAACCACCAAACACCAAGCACCAAGCACCAAGCACCAAGCACCAAACACCAAGCACCAAACACCAAGCACTAAACACCAAGCACCAAGCACCAAACACCAAGCACCAAGCACCAAACACCAAACACCAAGCACCAAGCACCAAGCATCAAACACCAAGCATATAACACCAAACACCAAACACCAAGCACCCAGCACCAAACACCAAGCACCAAGCACCAAACACCAAGCACCAAGCACCAAGCAAAAAGCACCAAACACCAAGCACCAAACACCAAACACCAAGCACCAAACACCAAACACCAAGCACCAAGCACCAAACACCTAACACCAAGCACCAAACACCAACCACCAAACACCAAGCACCAAGCACCAAGCACCAAGCACCAAACACCAAGCACCAAACACCAAGCACCAAACACCTAACACCAAGCACCAAGCACCAAACACCTAACACCAAGCACCAAACACCAAGCACCAAACACCAAGCACCAAGCACCAAGCACCAAACACCAAGCACCAAACACCAAGCACCAAACACCAAGCACCAAGCACCAAACACCAAGCACCAAGCACCAAACACCAAGAACCAAGCACCAAGCACCAAGTACAAACACCAAGCACCAAGCACCAAACACCAAGCACCTAGCACCAAACACCAAACACCAAGCACCAAACACCAAGCACCAATCACCAAGCACCAAACACCAAGCAGCCAGCAGCAAGCACCAAACACCAAGCACCAAGCACCAAAAACCAGACACCAAACACCAAGCACCAAACACCTAACACCAAGCACCAAGCACCAAGTACCAAGCACCAAACACCAAACACCAAACACCAAACACCAAGCACCAAACACCAAACACCAAGCACCAAGCACCAAACACCTAACACCAAGCACCAAGCACCAAACACCAAGCACCAAGCACCAAGCACCAAACACCAAGCACCAAGCACCAAACACCAAGCACCAAACACCAAACACCAAACACCAAGCACCAAGCATCAAACACCAAGCATATAACACCAAACACCAAACACCAAGCACCCAGCACCAAACACCAAGAACCAAGCACCAAACACCAAGCACCAAGCACCAAGCAAAAAGCACCAAACACCAAGCACCAAACACCAAACACCAAGCACCAAACACCAAACACCAAGCACCAAGCACCAAACACCTAACACCAAGCACCAAACACCAACCACCAAACACCAAGCACCAAGCACCAAGCACCAAGCACCAAACACCAAGCACCAAATACCAAGCACCAAACACCTAACACCAAGCACCAAGCACCAAACACCTAACACCAAGCACCAAACACCAAGCACCAAACACCAAGCACCAAACACCAAGCACCAAACACCAAGCACCAAGCACCAAACACCAAGCACCAAGCACCAAACACCAAGAACCAAGCACCAAGCACCAAGTACAAACACCAAGCACCAAGCACCAAACACCAAGCACCTAGCACCAAACACCAAACACCAAGCACCAAACACCTATCACCAATCACCAAGCACCAAACACCAAAAACCAGACACCAAACACCAAGCACCAAACACCTAACACCAAGCACCAAGCACCAAGTACCAAGCACCAAACACCAAACACCAAACACCAAACACCAAGCACCAAACACCAAACACCAAGCACCAAGCACCAAACACCTAACACCAAGCACCAAGCACCAACCACCAAACACCAAGCACCAAGCACCAAGCACCAAACACCAAGCACCAAACAACAAGCACCAAACACCAAGCACCAAGCACCAAGCACCAAACACCAAGCACCAAGCACCAAACACCAAGCACCAAGCACCAAACACCAAGCACCAAGCACCAAGCATCAAACACCAAGCACCAAACACCAAACACCAAGCACCAAGCACCAAGCATCAAACACCAAGCATATAACACCAAACACCAAACACCAAGCACCCAGCACCAAGCACCAAGCACCAAGCACCAAACACCAAGCACCAAGCACCAAGCAAAAAGCACCAAACACCAAGCACCAAACACCAAACACCAAGCACCAAACACCAAACACCAAGCACCAAGCACCAAACACCTAACACCAAGCACCAAACACCAACCACCAAACACCAAGCACCAAGCACCAAGCACCAAGCACCAAACACCAAGCACCAAACACCAAGCACCAAACACCTAACACCAAGCACCAAGCACCAAACACCTAACACCAAGCACCAAACACCAAGCACCAAACACCAAGCACCAAGCACCAAGCACCAAACACCAAGCACCAAACACCAAGCACCAAACACCAAGCACCAAGCACCAAACACCAAGCACCAAGCACCAAACACCAAGAACCAAGCACCAAGCACCAAGTACAAACACCAAGCACCAAGCACCAAACACCAAGCACCTAGCACCAAACACCAAACACCAAGCACCAAACACCAAGCACCAATCACCAAGCACCAAACACCAAGCAGCCAGCAGCAAGCACCAAACACCAAGCACCAAGCACCAAAAACCAGACACCAAACACCAAGCACCAAACACCTAACACCAAGCACCAAGCACCAAGTACCAAGCACCAAACACCAAACGCCAAACACCAAGCAGCCAGCAGCAAGCCCCAAACACCAAACACCAAGCACCAAGCACCAAAAACCAAACACCAAGCACCAAGCACCAAACACCTAACACCAAGCACCAAGCACCAAGTACCAAGCACCAAACACCAAGCACCAAACACCAAGCACCAAACACCAAGCACCAAACACCAAACACCAAGCACCAAACACCTAACACCAAACACCAAGCACCAAACACCAAGCACCAAACACCAAACACCAAGCACCAAGCACCAAACACCTAACACCAAGCACCAAACACCAAGCACTAAGCACCAAGCACCAAGCACCAAACACCAAGCACCAAACACCAAGCACCAAACACCAAACACCAAGCACCAAGCACCAAACACCAAGAACCAAGCACCAAGCACCAAGTACAAACACCAAGCACCAAGCACCAAACACCAAGCACCAAGCACCAAGCATCAAACACCAAGCACCAAACACCTAGCACCAAGCACCAAGCATCAAACACCAAGCATATAACACCAAACACCAAACGCCAAGCACCAAACACCAAACACCAAGCACCAAGCACCAAACACCTAACACCAAGCACCAAACACCAAGCACCAAACACCAAGCACCAAGCACCAAACACCAAACACCAAGCACCAAACACCAAGCACCAAACACCAAGCACCAAGCACCAAACACCAAGCACCAAGCACCAAACACCAAGAACCAAGGACCAAGCACCAAGTACAAACACCAAGCACCAAGCACCAAACACCAAGCACCTAGCACCAAACACCAAACACCAAGCACCAAACACCAAGCACCAATCACCAAGCACCAAACACCAAGCAGCCAGCAGCAAGCACCAAACACCAAGCACCAAGCACCAAACACCTAACACCAAGCACCAAGCACCAAACACCAAGCACCAAGCACCAAGCATCAAACACCAAGCACCAAAAAGCAAACACCAAACACCAAACAGCAAACACCAAACAACAAACAGCAAACAGCAAACACCAAACACCAAGCACCAAGCACCAAACACCAAACACCAAACACCAAGCACCAGGCACCAAACACCAAGCACCAAGCACCAAACACCAAGCACCTAGCACCAAACACTAAGCACCAAGCACCAAACACTAAGCACCAAGCACCAAGCACCAAAAACCAGACACCAAACACCAAGCACCAAACACCTAACACCAAGCACCAAGCACCAAGTACCAAGCACCAAACACCAAGCACCAAACACCAAACACCATGCACCAAACACCAAACACCAAGCACCAAGCACCAAACACCTAACACCAAGCACCAAGCACCAACCACCAAACACCAAGCATCAAGCACCAAGCACCAAGCACCAAACACCAAGCACCAAACACCAAGCACTAAACACCAAGCACCAAGCACCAAACACCAAGCACCAAGCACCAAACACCAAACACCAAGCACCAAGCACCAAGCATCAAACACCAAGCATATAACACCAAACACCAAACACCAAGCACCCAGCACCAAACACCAAGCACCAAGCACCAAACACCAAGCACCAAGCACCAAGCAAAAAACACCAAACACCAAGCACCAAACACCAAACACCAAGCACCAAATACCAAACACCAAGCACCAAGCACCAAACACCTAACACCAAGCACCAAACACCAACCACCAAACACCAAGCACCAAGCACCAAGCACCAAGCACCAAACACCAAGCACCAAACACCAAGCACCAAACACCTAACACCAAGCACCAAGCACCAAACACCTAACACCAAGCACCAAACACCAAGCACCAAACACCAAGCACCAAGCACCAAGCACCAAACACCAAGCACCAAACACCAAGCACCAAACACCAAGCACCAAGCACCAAACACCAAGCACCAAGCACCAAACACCAAGAACCAAGCACCAAGCACCAAGTACAAACACCAAGCACCAAGCACCAAACACCAAGCACCTAGCACCAAACACCAAACACCAAGCACCAAACACCAAGCACCAATCACCAAGCACCAAACACCAAGCAGCCAGCAGCAAGCACCAAACACCAAGCACCAAGCACCAAAAACCAGACACCAAACACCAAGCACCAAACACCTAACACCAAGCACCAAGCACCAAGTACCAAGCACCAAACACCAAACACCAAACACCAAACACCAAGCACCAAACACCAAACACCAAGCACCAAGCACCAAACACCTAACACCAAGCACCAAGCACCAAACACCAAGCACCAAGCACCAAGCACCAAACACCAAGCACCAAGCACCAAACACCAAGCACCAAACACCAAACACCAAACACCAAGCACCAAGCATCAAACACCAAGCATATAACACCAAACACCAAACACCAAGCACCCAGCACCAAACACCAAGAACCAAGCACCAAACACCAAGCACCAAACACCAAGCACCAAACACCAAGCACCAAACACCAAACACCAAGCACCAAACACCTAACACCAAACACCAAGCACCAAACACCAAGCACCAAACACCAAACACCAAGCACCAAGCACCAAACACCTAACACCAAGCACCAAACACCAAGCACTAAGCACCAAGCACCAAGCACCAAACACCAAGCACCAAACACCAAGCACCAAACACCAAACACCAAGCACCAAGCACCAAACACCAAGAACCAAGCACCAAGCACCAAGTACAAACACCAAGCACCAAGCACCAAACACCAAGCACCAAGCACCAAGCATCAAACACCAAGCACCAAACACCTAGCACCAAGCACCAAGCATCAAACACCAAGCATATAACACCAAACACCAAACGCCAAGCACCAAACACCAAACACCAAGCACCAAGCACCAAACACCTAACACCAAGCACCAAACACCAAGCACCAAACACCAAGCACCAAGCACCAAACACCAAACACCAAGCACCAAACACCAAGCACCAAACACCAAGCACCAAGCACCAAACACCAAGCACCAAGCACCAAACACCAAGAACCAAGGACCAAGCACCAAGTACAAACACCAAGCACCAAGCACCAAACACCAAGCACCTAGCACCAAACACCAAACACCAAGCACCAAACACCAAGCACCAATCACCAAGCACCAAACACCAAGCAGCCAGCAGCAAGCACCAAACACCAAGCACCAAGCACCAAACACCTAACACCAAGCACCAAGCACCAAACACCAAGCACCAAGCACCAAGCATCAAACACCAAGCACCAAAAAGCAAACACCAAACACCAAACAGCAAACACCAAACAACAAACAGCAAACAGCAAACACCAAACACCAAGCACCAAGCACCAAACACCAAACACCAAACACCAAGCACCAGGCACCAAACACCAAGCACCAAGCACCAAACACCAAGCACCTAGCACCAAACACTAAGCACCAAGCACCAAACACTAAGCACCAAGCACCAAGCACCAAAAACCAGACACCAAACACCAAGCACCAAACACCTAACACCAAGCACCAAGCACCAAGTACCAAGCACCAAACACCAAGCACCAAACACCAAACACCATGCACCAAACACCAAACACCAAGCACCAAGCACCAAACACCTAACACCAAGCACCAAGCACCAACCACCAAACACCAAGCATCAAGCACCAAGCACCAAGCACCAAACACCAAGCACCAAACACCAAGCACTAAACACCAAGCACCAAGCACCAAACACCAAGCACCAAGCACCAAACACCAAACACCAAGCACCAAGCACCAAGCATCAAACACCAAGCATATAACACCAAACACCAAACACCAAGCACCCAGCACCAAACACCAAGCACCAAGCACCAAACACCAAGCACCAAGCACCAAGCAAAAAGCACCAAACACCAAGCACCAAACACCAAACACCAAGCACCAAATACCAAACACCAAGCACCAAGCACCAAACACCTAACACCAAGCACCAAACACCAACCACCAAACACCAAGCACCAAGCACCAAGCACCAAGCACCAAACACCAAGCACCAAACACCAAGCACCAAACACCTAACACCAAGCACCAAGCACCAAACACCTAACACCAAGCACCAAACACCAAGCACCAAACACCAAGCACCAAGCACCAAGCACCAAACACCAAGCACCAAACACCAAGCACCAAACACCAAGCACCAAGCACCAAACACCAAGCACCAAGCACCAAACACCAAGAACCAAGCACCAAGCACCAAGTACAAACACCAAGCACCAAGCACCAAACACCAAGCACCTAGCACCAAACACCAAACACCAAGCACCAAACACCAAGCACCAATCACCAAGCACCAAACACCAAGCAGCCAGCAGCAAGCACCAAACACCAAGCACCAAGCACCAAAAACCAGACACCAAACACCAAGCACCAAACACCTAACACCAAGCACCAAGCACCAAGTACCAAGCACCAAACACCAAACACCAAACACCAAACACCAAGCACCAAACACCAAACACCAAGCACCAAGCACCAAACACCTAACACCAAGCACCAAGCACCAAACACCAAGCACCAAGCACCAAGCACCAAACACCAAGCACCAAGCACCAAACACCAAGCACCAAACACCAAACACCAAACACCAAGCACCAAGCATCAAACACCAAGCATATAACACCAAACACCAAACACCAAGCACCCAGCACCAAACACCAAGAACCAAGCACCAAACACCAAGCACCAAGCACCAAGCAAAAAGCACCAAACACCAAGCACCAAACACCAAACACCAAGCACCAAACACCAAACACCAAGCACCAAGCACCAAACACCTAACACCAAGCACCAAACACCAACCACCAAACACCAAGCACCAAGCACCAAGCACCAAGCACCAAACACCAAGCACCAAATACCAAGCACCAAACACCTAACACCAAGCACCAAGTACCAAACACCTAACACCAAGCACCAAACACCAAGCACCAAACACCAAGCACCAAACACCAAGCACCAAACACCAAGCACCAAGCACCAAACACCAAGCACCAAGCACCAAACACCAAGAACCAAGCACCAAGCACCAAGTACAAACACCAAGCACCAAGCACCAAACACCAAGCACCTAGCACCAAACACCAAACACCAAGCACCAAACACCTATCACCAATCACCAAGCACCAAACACCAAAAACCAGACACCAAACACCAAGCACCAAACACCTAACACCAAGCACCAAGCACCAAGTACCAAGCACCAAACACCAAACACCAAACACCAAACACCAAGCACCAAACACCAAACACCAAGCACCAAGCACCAAACACCTAACACCAAGCACCAAGCACCAACCACCAAACACCAAGCACCAAGCACCAAGCACCAAACACCAAGCACCAAACAACAAGCACCAAACACCAAGCACCAAGCACCAAGCACCAAACACCAAGCACCAAGCACCAAACACCAAGCACCAAGCACCAAACACCAAGCACCAAGCACCAAGCATCAAACACCAAGCACCAAACACCAAACACCAAGCACCAAGCACGAAGCATCAAACACCAAGCATATAACACCAAACACCAAACACCAAGCACCCAGCACCAAACACCAAGCACCAAGCACCAAACACCAAGCACCAAGCACCAAGCAAAAAGCACCAAACACCAAGCACCAAACACCAAACACCAAGCACCAAACACCAAACACCAAGCACCAAGCACCAAACACCTAACACCAAGCACCAAACACCAACCACCAAACACCAAGCACCAAGCACCAAGCACCAAGCACCAAACACCAAGCACCAAACACCAAGCACCAAACACCTAACACCAAGCACCAAGCACCAAACACCTAACACCAAGCACCAAACACCAAGCACCAAACACCAAGCACCAAGCACCAAGCACCAAACACCAAGCACCAAACACCAAGCACCAAACACCAAGCACCAAGCACCAAACACCAAGCACCAAGCACCAAACACCAAGAACCAAGCACCAAGCACCAAGTACAAACACCAAGCACCAAGCACCAAACACCAAGCACCTAGCACCAAACACCAAACACCAAGCACCAAACACCAAGCACCAATCACCAAGCACCAAACACCAAGCAGCCAGCAGCAAGCACCAAACACCAAGCACCAAGCACCAAAAACCAGACACCAAACACCAAGCACCAAACACCTAACACCAAGCACCAAGCACCAAGTACCAAGCACCAAACACCAAACACCAAACACCAAGCAGCCAGCAGCAAGCCCCAAACACCAAACACCAAGCACCAAGCACCAAAAACCAAACACCAAGCACCAAGCACCAAACACCTAACACCAAGCACCAAGCACCAAGTACCAAGCACCAAACACCAAGCACCAAACACCAAGCACCAAACACCAAGCACCAAACACCAAACACCAAGCACCAAACACCTAACACCAAACACCAAGCACCAAACACCAAGCACCAAACACCAAACACCAAGCACCAAGCACCAAACACCTATCACCAAGCACCAAACACCAAGCACTAAGCACCAAGCACCAAGCACCAAACACCAAGCACCAAACACCAAGCACCAAACACCAAACACCAAGCACCAAGCACCAAACACCAAGAACCAAGCACCAAGCACCAAGTACAAACACCAAGCACCAAGCACCAAACACCAAGCACCAAGCACCAAGCATCAAACACCAAGCACCAAACACCAAGCACCAAGCACCAAGCATCAAACACCAAGCATATAACACCAAACACCAAACGCCAAGCACCAAACACCAAACACTAAGCACCAAGCACCAAACACCTAACACCAAGCACCAAACACCAAGCACCAAACACCAAGCACCAAGCACCAAACACCAAACACCAAGCACCAAACACCAAGCACCAAACACCAAGCACCAAGCACCAAACACCAAGCACCAAGCACCAAACACCAAGAACCAAGGACCAAGCACCAAGTACAAACACCAAGCACCAAGCACCAAACACCAAGCACCTAGCACCAAACACCAAACACCAAGCACCAAACACCAAGCACCAATCACCAAGCACCAAACACCAAGCAGCCAGCAGCAAGCACCAAACACCAAGCACCAAGCACCAAACACCTAACACCAAGCACCAAGCACCAAACACCAAGCACCAAGCACCAAGCATCAAACACCAAGCACCAAAAAGCAAACACCAAACACCAAACAGCAAACACCAAACAACAAACAGCAAACAGCAAACACCAAACACCAAGCACCAAGCACCAAACACCAAACACCAAACACCAAGCACCAGGCACCAAACACCAAGCACCAAGCACCAAACACCAAGCACCTAGCACCAAACACTAAGCACCAAGCACCAAACACTAAGCACCAAGCACCAAGCACCAAAAACCAGACACCAAACACCAAGCACCAAACACCTAACACCAAGCACCAAGCACCAAGTACCAAGCACCAAACACCAAGCACCAAACACCAAACACCATGCACCAAACACCAAACACCAAGCACCAAGCACCAAACACCTAACACCAAGCACCAAGCACCAACCACCAAACACCAAGCACCAAGCACCAAGCACCAAGCACCAAACACCAAGCACCAAACACCAAGCACTAAACACCAAGCACCAAGCACCAAACACCAAGCACCAAGCACCAAACACCAAACACCAAGCACCAAGCACCAAGCATCAAACACCAAGCATATAACACCAAACACCAAACACCAAGCACCCAGCACCAAACACCAAGCACCAAGCACCAAACACCAAGCACCAAGCACCAAGCAAAAAGCACCAAACACCAAGCACCAAACACCAAACACCAAGCACCAAACACCAAACACCAAGCACCAAGCACCAAACACCTAACACCAAGCACCAAACACCAACCACCAAACACCAAGCACCAAGCACCAAGCACCAAGCACCAAACACCAAGCACCAAACACCAAGCACCAAACACCTAACACCAAGCACCAAGCACCAAACACCTAACACCAAGCACCAAACACCAAGCACCAAACACCAAGCACCAAGCACCAAGCACCAAACACCAAGCACCAAACACCAAGCACCAAACACCAAGCACCAAGCACCAAACACCAAGCACCAAGCACCAAACACCAAGAACCAAGCACCAAGCACCAAGTACAAACACCAAGCACCAAGCACCAAACACCAAGCACCTAGCACCAAACACCAAACACCAAGCACCAAACACCAAGCACCAATCACCAAGCACCAAACACCAAGCAGCCAGCAGCAAGCACCAAACACCAAGCACCAAGCACCAAAAACCAGACACCAAACACCAAGCACCAAACACCTAACACCAAGCACCAAGCACCAAGTACCAAGCACCAAACACCAAACACCAAACACCAAACACCAAGCACCAAACACCAAACACCAAGCACCAAGCACCAAACACCTAACACCAAGCACCAAGCACCAAACACCAAGCACCAAGCACCAAGCACCAAACACCAAGCACCAAGCACCAAACACCAAGCACCAAACACCAAACACCAAACACCAAGCACCAAGCATCAAACACCAAGCATATAACACCAAACACCAAACACCAAGCACCCAGCACCAAACACCAAGAACCAAGCACCAAACACCAAGCACCAAGCACCAAGCAAAAAGCACCAAACACCAAGCACCAAACACCAAACACCAAGCACCAAACACCAAACACCAAGCACCAAGCTCCAAACACCTAACACCAAGCACCAAACACCAACCACCAAACACCAAGCACCAAGCACCAAGCACCAAGCACCAAACACCAAGCACCAAATACCAAGCACCAAACACCTAACACCAAGCACCAAGCACCAAACACCTAACACCAAGCACCAAACACCAAGCACCAAACACCAAGCACCAAACACCAAGCACCAAACACCAAGCACCAAGCACCAAACACCAAGCACCAAGCACCAAACACCAAGAACCAAGCACCAAGCACCAAGTACAAACACCAAGCACCAAGCACCAAACACCAAGCACCTAGCACCAAACACCAAACACCAAGCACCAAACACCTATCACCAATCACCAAGCACCAAACACCAAAAACCAGACACCAAACACCAAGCACCAAACACCTAACACCAAGCACCAAGCACCAAGTACCAAGCACCAAACACCAAACACCAAACACCAAACACCAAGCACCAAACACCAAACACCAAGCACCAAGCACCAAACACCTAACACCAAGCACCAAGCACCAACCACCAAACACCAAGCACCAAGCACCAAGCACCAAACACCAAGCACCAAACAACAAGCACCAAACACCAAGCACCAAGCACCAAGCACCAAACACCAAGCACCATGCACCAAGCATCAAACACCAAGCACCAAACACCAAACACCAAGCACCAAGCACCAAGCATCAAACACCAAGCATATAACACCAAACACCAAACACCAAGCACCCAGCACCAAACACCAAGAACCAAGCACCAAACAGCAAGCACCAAGCACCAAGCAAAAAGCACCAAACACCAAGCACCAAACACCAACCACCAAACACCAAGCACCAAACACCAAGCACCAAACACCTAACACCAAGCACCAAGCACCAAGTATCAAGCACCAAACACCAAGCACCAAACACCAAACACCAAGCACCAAACACCAAACACCAAGCACCAAACACCAAGCACGAATCACCAAGCATCAAACACCAAGCACCAAACACCAAACACCAAGCACCAAGCACCAAGCATCAAACACCAAGCATATAACACCAAACACCAAGCACCAAGCACCCAGCACCAAACACCAAGCACCAAGCACCAAGCAAAAAGCACCAAACACCAAGCACCAAACACCAAACACCAAGCACCAAACACCAAACACCAAGCACCAAGCACCAAACACGTAACACCAAGCACCAAACACCAAGCACCAAACACCAACCACCAAACACCAAGCACCAAGCACCAAGCACCAAGCACCAAACACCAAGCACCAAACACCAAGCACCAAACACCTAACACCAAGCACCAAGCACCAAGTACCAAGCACCAAACACCAAGCACCAAACACCAAACACCAAGCACCAAACACCAAACACCAAGCACCAAGAACCAAACACCTAACACCTACCACCAAACACCAACCACCAAACACCAAGCACCAAGGACCAAGCACCAAGCACCAAGCACCAAACACCAAGCACCAAACACCAAGCACCAAGCACCAAGCACCAAGTACAAACACCAAGCACCAAGCACCAAACACCAAGCACCAAGCATCAAACACCAAACACCAAACACCAAGCACCAAGCACCAAGCATCAAACACCAAGCATATAACACCAAACACCAAGCACCAAGCACCAAACACCAAGAACCAAGCACCAAGCACCAAGTACAAACACCAATCACCAAGCACAAATCACCATGCATCAAACACCAAGCAGCCAGCAGCAAGCACCAAACACCAAACACCAAACACCAAGCACCAAAAACCAAACACCAAGCACCAAGCACCAAACACCAAGCACCAAGCACCAAACACCAAGCACCAAGCACCAAGCACCAAGCACCAATCACCAAACACCAAGCACCAAGCATCAAACACCAAACACCAAACACCAAGCACCAAACACCAACCACCCAGCACCAAGCACCAAACACCAAGCACCAAACACCAAACACCACGCACCAAGCACCAAGCACCAAACACCAAACACCAAACACCAAACACCAAACACCAAACACCAAGCACCAGACAACAAGCACCAAACACGAAACACCAAACACCAAGCACCAAGCACTAAACACCAAACACCAAACACCAAACACCAAACACCAAGCACCAAAAACCAAACACCAAGCTCCAGACACCAAGCACCAAACACCAAACACCAAGCACCAAACACCAAACACCAAGCACCAAACACCAAACACCAAACACCAAGCACCAAGCACCAAACACCAAGCACCAAAGACCAAACACCAAACAGCAAACACCAAACACCATACAGCAAACACTGAACACCAAAAAGCAGACACCAAACAGCAAACACCAAACACCAAACACCAAGCACCAAACACCAAGGACCAAGCACCAAACACCTAACACCAAGCACCAAGCACCAAGCACCAAACACCAGGCACCAAACACCAAACATCAAGCACCAAGCACCAAGTACCAAACACCAAGAACCAAGAACCAAACACCAAGCACCAAGCACCAAGTACAAACACCAAGCACCAAACACAAAACACCAAGCACCAAGCACCAAGCATCAAACACCAAGCAGCAAACACCAAACACCAAGCACCAAGCACCAAACACAAACACCCAGCACCAAACACCAAGGACCAAGCACCAAGCACCAAAAACCAAACACCAAACACAAAACACAAAGCACCAAGCACCAAACACCAAACTCCAAGCACCAAGCACCAAGCACCAAACACCAAACACCAAGCACCAAGCACCAAGCACCAAGCACCAGGCACCAAACACCAAGCACCAAGCACCAAACACCAAGCACCAAGCACCAAACACCAAACGCCAAACACCAAACACCAAGAACCAAGAACCAAACACCAAGCACCAAGTACAAACACCAAGCACCAAGCACCAAGCACCAAACACCAAGCACCAAGCACCAAACACAAAACACCAAGCACCAAGCACCAAGCATCAAACACCAAGCAGCAAACACCAAACACCAAGCACCAAGCACCAAGCACCAAACACAATGCACCCAGCACCAAACACCAAGGACCAAGCACCAAGCACCAAGAACCAAAAACCAAACACGAAACACGAAACACCAAGCACCAAGCACCAAACACCAAACTCCAAGCACCAAGCACCAAACACCAAACACCAAGCACCAAGCACCAAGCACCAGGCACCAAACACCAAGCACCAAGCACCAAACACCAAGCACCAAGCACCAAACACCAAACACCAAACACCAAACAGCAAACAACATACAGCAAACACCAAACACCAAAAAGCAAACACCAAGCACCAAACAGCAAACACCAAACAACAAACACCAAACAACAAACACCAAACAGCAAACAGCAAACACCAAACACCAAGCACCAAGCACCAAACACCAAACACCAAACACCAAGCACCAGGCACCACACACCAAGCACCAAGCACCAAACACCAAGCACCTAGCACCAAACACTAAGCACCAAGCACCAAACACTAAGCACCAAGCACCAAACACCAAGCACCAAGCACCAAACACCAAGCACCAAGCACCAAGCACCAAACACCAAACACCAAGCACCAAAGACCAAGCACCAAGCACCAAACATCAAGCACCCAGCACCAAACACCAAGCACTAAACACCAACCACCCAGCACCAAGCACCAAACACCAAGCATCAAGCACCTAACACCAAACACCAAACACCAAGCACCAAGCACCAAGCACCAAACACCAAGCACCTAGCACCAAACACCAAACACCAAGCACAAAACACCAAGCACCAATCACCAAGCATCAAACACCAAGCAGCCAGCAGCAAGCACCAAACACCAAACACCAAGCACCAAGCACCAAAAACCAAACACCAAGCACCAAGCACCAAACACCTAACACCAAGCACCAAGCACCAAGTACCAAGCACCAAACACCAAGCACCAAACACCAAACATCAAGCACCAAGCACCAAGTACCAAACACCAAGAACCAAGAACCAAACACCAAGCACCAAGCACCAAGTACAAACACCAAGTACCAAGCACCAAGCACCAAACACCAAGAACCAAGCACCAAAAACAAAACACCAAGCACCAAGCACCAAGCATCAAACACCAAGCAGCAAACACCAAACACCAAGCACCAAGCACAAAACACAAAGCACCCAGAACCAAACACCAAGGACCAAGCACCAAGCACCAAAAACCAAACACCAAACACAAAACACAAAGCACCAAGCACCAAACACCAAACTCCAAGCACCAAGCACCAAGCACCAAACACCAAACACCAAGCACCAAGCACCAAGCACCAGGCACCAAACACCAAGCACCAACCACCAAACACCAAGCACCAAGCACCAAACACCAAGCACCTAGCACCAAGCACCAGGCACCAAACACCAAGCACCAAGCACCAAACACCAAGCAACAAGCACCAAACACCAAACACCAAACACCAAACACCAAACAACATACAGCAAACACCAAACACCAAAAAGCAAACACCAAACACCAAACAGCAAACACCAAACAACAAACACCAAACAACAAACACCAAACAGCAAACAGCAAACACCAAACACCAAGCACCAAGCACCAAACAGTAAGCACCAAACACCAAGCACCAAGCACCAAACACCAAACACTAAGCACCAAGCACCAAACACTAAGCACCAAGCACCAAACACCAAGCACCAAGCACCAAAGACCAAACACCAAGCACCAAAGACCAAGCACCAAACACCAAGCACTAAACACCAAGCACCAAGCACCAAACACCAAGCACCAAGCACCAAACACCAAACACCAAGCACCAAGCACCAAGCATCAAACACCAAGCATATAACACCAAACACCAAACACCAAGCACCCAGCACCAAACACCAAGCACCAAGCACCAAACACCAAGCACCAAGCACCAAGCAAAAAGCACCAAACACCAAGCACCAAACACCAAACACCAAGCACCAAACACCAAACACCAAGCACCAAGCACCAAACACCTAACACCAAGCACCAAACACCAACCACCAAACACCAAGCACCAAGCACCAAGCACCAAGCACCAAACACCAAGCACCAAACACCAAGCACCAAACACCTAACACCAAGCACCAAGCACCAAACACCTAACACCAAGCACCAAACACCAAGCACCAAGCACCAAACACCAAGCACCAAGCACCAAGCAAAAAGCACCAAACACCAAGCACCAAACACCAAACACCAAGCACCAAACACCAAACACCAAGCACCAAGCACCAAACACCTAACACCAAGCACCAAACACCAACCACCAAACACCAAGCACCAAGCAAAAAGCACCAAACACCAAGCACCAAACACCAAACACCAAGCACCAAACACCAAACACCAAGCACCAAGCACCAAACACCTAACACCAAGCACCAAACACCAACCACCAAACACCAAGCACCAAGCACCAAGCACCAAGCACCAAACACCAAGCACCAAACACCAAGCACCAAACACCTAACACCAAGCACCAAGCACCAAACACCTAACACCAAGCACCAAACACCAAGCACCAAACACCAAGCACCAAGCACCAAGCACCAAACACCAAGCACCAAACACCAAGCACCAAACACCAAGCACCAAGCACCAAACACCAAGCACCAAGCACCAAACACCAAGAACCAAGCGCCAAGCACCAAGTACAAACACCAAGCACCAAGCACCAAACACCAAGCACCTAGCACCAAACACCAAACACCAAGCACCAAACACCAAGCACCAATCACCAAGCACCAAACACCAAGCAGCCAGCAGCAAGCACCAAACACCAAGCACCAAGCACCAAAAACCAAACACCAAACACCAAGCACCAAACACCTAACACCAAGCACCAAGCACCAAGTACCAAGCACCAAACACCAAACACCAAACACCAAACACCAAGCACCAAACACCAAACACCAAGCACCAAGCACCAAACACCTAACACCAAGCACCAAGCACCAAACACCAAGCACCAAGCACCAAGCACCAAACACCAAGCACCAAGCACCAAACACCAAGCACCAAACACCAAACACCAAACACCAAGCACCAAGCATCAAACACCAAGCATATAACACCAAACACCAAACACCAAGTACCCAGCACCAAACACCAAGAACCAAGCACCAAACACCAAGCACCAAGCACCAAGCAAAAAGCACCAAACACCAAGCACCAAACACCAAACACCAAGCACCAAACACCAAACACCAAGCACCAAGCTCCAAACACCTAACACCAAGCACCAAACACCAACCACCAAACACCAAGCACCAAGCACCAAGCACCAAGCACCAAACACCAAGCACCAAATACCAAGCACCAAACACCTAACACCAAGCACCAAGCACCAAACACCTAACACCAAGCACCAAACACCAAGCACCAAACACCAAGCACCAAACACCAAGCACCAAACACCAAGCACCAAGCACCAAACACCAAGCACCAAGCACCAAACACCAAGAACCAAGCACCAAGCACCAAGTACAAACACCAAGCACCAAGCACCAAACACCAAGCACCTAGCACCAAACACCAAACACCAAGCACCAAACACCTATCACCAATCACCAAGCACCAAACACCAAAAACCAGACACCAAACACCAAGCACCAAACACCTAACACCAAGCACCAAGCACCAAGTACCAAGCACCAAACACCAAACACCAAACACCAAACACCAAGCACCAAACACCAAACACCAAGCACCAAGCACCAAACACCTAACACCAAGCACCAAGCACCAACCACCAAACACCAAGCACCAAGCACCAAGCACCAAACACCAAGCACCAAACAACAAGCACCAAACACCAAGCACCAAGCACCAAGCACCAAACACCAAGCACCATGCACCAAGCATCAAACACCAAGCACCAAACACCAACCACCAAACACCAAGCACCAAGCACCAAGCACCAAGCACCAAACACCAAGCACCAAACACCAAGCACCAAACACCTAACACCAAGCACCAAGCACCAAACACCTAACACCAAGCACCAAACACCAAGCACCAAGCACCAAACACCAAACACCAAGCACCAAGCACCAAGCATCAAACACCAAGCATATAACACCAAACACCAAACACCAAGCACCCAGCACCAAACACCAAGCACCAAGCACCAAACACCAAGCACCAAGCACCAAGCAAAAAGCACCAAACACCAAGCACCAAACACCAAACACCAAGCACCAAACACCAAACACCAAGCACCAAGCACCAAACACCTAACACCAAGCACCAAACACCAACCACCAAACACCAAGCACCAAGCACCAAGCACCAAGCACCAAACACCAAGCACCAAACACCAAGCACCAAACACCTAACACCAAGCACCAAGCACCAAACACCTAACACCAAGCACCAAACACCAAGCACCAAGCACCAAACACCAAGCACCAAGCACCAAGCAAAAAGCACCAAACACCAAGCACCAAACACCAAACACCAAGCACCAAACACCAAACACCAAGCACCAAGCACCAAACACCTAACACCAAGCACCAAACACCAACCACCAAACACCAAGCACCAAGCAAAAAGCACCAAACACCAAGCACCAAACACCAAACACCAAGCACCAAACACCAAACACCAAGCACCAAGCACCAAACACCTAACACCAAGCACCAAACACCTAACACCAAGCACCAAGCACCAAACACCTAACACCAAGCACCAAACACCAAGCACCAAACACCAAGCACCAAGCACCAAGCACCAAACACCAAGCACCAAACACCAAGCACCAAACACCAAGCACCAAGCACCAAACACCAAGCACCAAGCACCAAACACCAAGAACCAAGCGCCAAGCACCAAGTACAAACACCAAGCACCAAGCACCAAACACCAAGCACCTAGCACCAAACACCAAACACCAAGCACCAAACACCAAGCACCAATCACCAAGCACCAAACACCAAGCAGCCAGCAGCAAGCACCAAACACCAAGCACCAAGCACCAAAAACCAGACACCAAACACCAAGCACCAAACACCTAACACCAAGCACCAAGCACCAAGTACCAAGCACCAAACACCAAACACCAAACACCAAACACCAAGCACCAAACACCAAACACCAAGCACCAAGCACCAAACACCTAACACCAAGCACCAAGCACCAAACACCAAGCACCAAGCACCAAGCACCAAACACCAAGCACCAAGCACCAAACACCAAGCACCAAACACCAAACACCAAACACCAAGCACCAAGCATCAAACACCAAGCATATAACACCAAACACCAAACACCAAGTACCCAGCACCAAACACCAAGAACCAAGCACCAAACACCAAGCACCAAGCACCAAGCAAAAAGCACCAAACACCAAGCACCAAACACCAAACACCAAGCACCAAACACCAAACACCAAGCACCAAGCTCCAAACACCTAACACCAAGCACCAAACACCAACCACCAAACACCAAGCACCAAGCACCAAGCACCAAGCACCAAACACCAAGCACCAAATACCAAGCACCAAACACCTAACACCAAGCACCAAGCACCAAACACCTAACACCAAGCACCAAACACCAAGCACCAAACACCAAGCACCAAACACCAAGCACCAAACACCAAGCACCAAGCACCAAACACCAAGCACCAAGCACCAAACACCAAGAACCAAGCACCAAGCACCAAGTACAAACACCAAGCACCAAGCACCAAACACCAAGCACCTAGCACCAAACACCAAACACCAAGCACCAAACACCTATCACCAATCACCAAGCACCAAACACCAAAAACCAGACACCAAACACCAAGCACCAAACACCTAACACCAAGCACCAAGCACCAAGTACCAAGCACCAAACACCAAACACCAAACACCAAACACCAAGCACCAAACACCAAACACCAAGCACCAAGCACCAAACACCTAACACCAAGCACCAAGCACCAACCACCAAACACCAAGCACCAAGCACCAAGCACCAAACACCAAGCACCAAACAACAAGCACCAAACACCAAGCACCAAGCACCAAGCACCAAACACCAAGCACCATGCACCAAGCATCAAACACCAAGCACCAAACACCAAACACCAAGCACCAAGCACCAAGCATCAAACACCAAGCATATAACACCAAACACCAAACACCAAGCACCCAGCACCAAACACCAAGAACCAAGCACCAAACAGCAAGCACCAAGCACCAAGCAAAAAGCACCAAACACCAAGCACCAAACACCAAACACCAAGCACCAAACACCAAACACCAAGCACCAAGCACCAAACACCTAACACCAAGCACCAAACACCAACCACCAAACACCAAGCACCAAACACCAAGCACCAAACACCTAACACCAAGCACCAAGCACCAAGTACCAAGCACCAAACACCAAGCACCAAACACCAAACACCAAGCACCAAACACCAAACACCAAGCACCAAACACCAAGCACGAATCACCAAGCATCAAACACCAAGCACCAAACACCAAACACCAAGCACCAAGCACCAAGCATCAAACACCAAGCATATAACACCAAACACCAAGCACCAAGCACCCAGCACCAAACACCAAGCACCAAGCACCAAGCAAAAAGCACCAAACACCAAGCACCAAACACCAAACACCAAGCACCAAACACCAAACACCAAGCACCAAGCACCAAACACGTAACACCAAGCACCAAACACCAAGCACCAAACACCAACCACCAAACACCAAGCACCAAGCACCAAGCACCAAGCACCAAACACCAAGCACCAAACACCAAGCACCAAACACCTAACACCAAGCACCAAGCACCAAGTACCAAGCACCAAACACCAAGCACCAAACACCAAACACCAAGCACCAAACACCAAACACCAAGCACCAAGCACCAAACACCTAACACCTACCACCAAACACCAACCACCAAACACCAAGCACCAAGGACCAAGCACCAAGCACCAAGCACCAAACACCAAGCACCAAACACCAAGCACCAAGCACCAAGCACCAAGTACAAACACCAAGCACCAAGCACCAAACACCAAGCACCAAGCATCAAACACCAAACACCAAACACCAAGCACCAAGCACCAAGCATCAAACACCAAGCATATAACACCAAACACCAAGCACCAAGCACCAAACACCAAGAACCAAGCACCAAGCACCAAGTACAAACACCAATCACCAAGCACAAATCACCATGCATCAAACACCAAGCAGCCAGCAGCAAGCACCAAACACCAAACACCAAACACCAAGCACCAAAAACCAAACACCAAGCACCAAGCACCAAACACCAAGCACCAAGCACCAAACACCAAGCACCAAGCACCAAGCACCAAGCACCAATCACCAAACACCAAGCACCAAGCATCAAACACCAAACACCAAACACCAAGCACCAAACACCAACCACCCAGCACCAAGCACCAAACACCAAGCACCAAACACCAAACACCACGCACCAAGCACCAAGCACCAAACACCAAACACCAAACACCAAACACCAAACACCAAACACCAAGCACCAGACAACAAGCACCAAACACGAAACACCAAACACCAAGCACCAAGCACTAAACACCAAACACCAAACACCAAACACCAAACACCAAGCACCAAAAACCAAACACCAAGCTCCAGACACCAAGCACCAAACACCAAACACCAAGCACCAAACACCAAACACCAAGCACCAAACACCAAACACCAAACACCAAGCACCAAGCACCAAACACCAAGCACCAAAGACCAAACACCAAACAGCAAACACCAAACACCATACAGCAAACACTGAACACCAAAAAGCAGACACCAAACAGCAAACACCAAACACCAAACACCAAGCACCAAACACCAAGGACCAAGCACCAAACACCTAACACCAAGCACCAAGCACCAAGCACCAAACACCAGGCACCAAACACCAAACATCAAGCACCAAGCACCAAGTACCAAACACCAAGAACCAAGAACCAAACACCAAGCACCAAGCACCAAGTACAAACACCAAGCACCAAACACAAAACACCAAGCACCAAGCACCAAGCATCAAACACCAAGCAGCAAACACCAAACACCAAGCACCAAGCACCAAACACAAACACCCAGCACCAAACACCAAGGACCAAGCACCAAGCACCAAAAACCAAACACCAAACACAAAACACAAAGCACCAAGCACCAAACACCAAACTCCAAGCACCAAGCACCAAGCACCAAACACCAAACACCAAGCACCAAGCACCAAGCACCAAGCACCAGGCACCAAACACCAAGCACCAAGCACCAAACACCAAGCACCAAGCACCAAACACCAAACGCCAAACACCAAACACCAAGAACCAAGAACCAAACACCAAGCACCAAGTACAAACACCAAGCACCAAGCACCAAGCACCAAACACCAAGCACCAAGCACCAAACACAAAACACCAAGCACCAAGCACCAAGCATCAAACACCAAGCAGCAAACACCAAACACCAAGCACCAAGCACCAAGCACCAAACACAATGCACCCAGCACCAAACACCAAGGACCAAGCACCAAGCACCAAGAACCAAAAACCAAACACGAAACACGAAACACCAAGCACCAAGCACCAAACACCAAACTCCAAGCACCAAGCACCAAACACCAAACACCAAGCACCAAGCACCAAGCACCAGGCACCAAACACCAAGCACCAAGCACCAAACACCAAGCACCAAGCACCAAACACCAAACACCAAACACCAAACAGCAAACAACATACAGCAAACACCAAACACCAAAAAGCAAACACCAAGCACCAAACAGCAAACACCAAACAACAAACACCAAACAACAAACACCAAACAGCAAACAGCAAACACCAAACACCAAGCACCAAGCACCAAACACCAAACACCAAACACCAAGCACCAGGCACCACACACCAAGCACCAAGCACCAAACACCAAGCACCTAGCACCAAACACTAAGCACCAAGCACCAAACACTAAGCACCAAGCACCAAACACCAAGCACCAAGCACCAAACACCAAGCACCAAGCACCAAGCACCAAACACCAAACACCAAGCACCAAAGACCAAGCACCAAGCACCAAACACCAAGCACCCAGCACCAAACACCAAGCACTAAACACCAACCACCCAGCACCAAGCACCAAACACCAAGCATCAAGCACCTAACACCAAACACCAAACACCAAGCACCAAGCACCAAGCACCAAACACCAAGCACCTAGCACCAAACACCAAACACCAAGCACAAAACACCAAGCACCAATCACCAAGCATCAAACACCAAGCAGCCAGCAGCAAGCACCAAACACCAAACACCAAGCACCAAGCACCAAAAACCAAACACCAAGCACCAAGCACCAAACACCTAACACCAAGCACCAAGCACCAAGTACCAAGCACCAAACACCAAGCACCAAACACCAAACATCAAGCACCAAGCACCAAGTACCAAACACCAAGAACCAAGAACCAAACACCAAGCACCAAGCACCAAGTACAAACACCAAGTACCAAGCACCAAGCACCAAACACCAAGAACCAAGCACCAAAAACAAAACACCAAGCACCAAGCACCAAGCATCAAACACCAAGCAGCAAACACCAAACACCAAGCACCAAGCACAAAACACAAAGCACCCAGAACCAAACACCAAGGACCAAGCACCAAGCACCAAAAACCAAACACCAAACACAAAACACAAAGCACCAAGCACCAAACACCAAACTCCAAGCACCAAGCACCAAGCACCAAACACCAAACACCAAGCACCAAGCACCAAGCACCAGGCACCAAACACCAAGCACCAAGCACCAAACACCAAGCACCAAGCACCAAACACCAAGCACCTAGCACCAAGCACCAGGCACCAAACACCAAGCACCAAGCACCAAACACCAAGCAACAAGCACCAAACACCAAACACCAAACACCAAACACCAAACAACATACAGCAAACACCAAACACCAAAAAGCAAACACCAAACACCAAACAGCAAACACCAAACAACAAACACCAAACAACAAACACCAAACAGCAAACAGCAAACACCAAACACCAAGCACCAAGCACCAAACAGTAAGCACCAAACACCAAGCACCAAGCACCAAACACCAAACACTAAGCACCAAGCACCAAACACTAAGCACCAAGCACCAAACACCAAGCACCAAGCACCAAAGACCAAACACCAAGCACCAAAGACCAAGCACCAAGCACCAAACACCAAGCACCCAGCACCAAACACCAAGCACTAAACACCAACCACCCAGCACCAAGCACCAAACACCAAGCACCAAGCACCTAAAACCAAACACCAAACACCAAGCACCAAGCACCAAGCACCAAACACCAAGCACCTAGCACCAAACACCAAACACCAAGCACAAAACACCAAGCACCAATCACCAAGCATCAAACACCAAGCAGCCAGCAGCAAGCACCAAACACCAAACACCAAGCACCAAGCACCAAAAACCAAACACCAAGCACCAAGCACCAAACACCTAACACGAAGCACCAAGCAGCAAGCACCAAACACCAAACACCAAACACCAAACACCAAACACCATGAACCAAAGACCAAGCACCAAGCACCAACCACCCAGCACTAAGCACCAAGCACCAAGCACCAAACACCAAGCACCAAGCACCAAACACCAACCACCCAGCACCAAGCACCAAGCACCAAACACCAAGCACCAAGCACCAAACACCAAACACCAAGAACCAAAGACCAAGCCCCAAGTACCAAGCACCAAACACCAAGCACCAAACACCAAGCACCAAACACCAAGAACCAAACACCAAACACCAAGCACCAAACACCTAACACCAAACACCAAGCACCAAACACCAAGCACCAAACACCAAACACCAAGCACCAAGCACCAAACACCTAACACCAAGCACCAAACACCAAGCACTAAGCACCAAGCACCAAGCACCAAACACCAAGCACCAAACACCAAGCACCAAACACCAAGCACCAAACACCAAGCACCAAGCACCAAACACCAAGAACCAAGCACCAAGCACCAAGTACAAACACCAAGCACCAAGCACCAAACACCAAGCACCAAACACCAAGCATCAAACACCAAGCACCAAACACCAAGCACCAAGCACCAAGCATCAAACACCAAGCATATAACACCAAACACCAAACACCAAGCACCAAACACCAAACACCAAGAACCAAACACCAAGAACCAAGCACCAAGCACCAAGTACAAACACCAAGCACCAAGCACCAAACACCAAGCACCAAGCACCAAGCATCAAACACCAAGCACCAAACACCAAGCACCAAGCACCAAGCATCAAACACCAAGCATATAACACCAAACACCAAACACCAAGCACCAAACACCAAACACCAAGCACCAAGCACCAAACACCTAACACCAAGCACCAAACACCAAGCACCAAACACCAAGCACCAAGCACCAAGCACCAAACACCAAGCACCAAACACCAAGCACCAAACACCAAGCACCAAGCACCAAACACCAAGCACCAAGCACCAAACACCAAGCACCTAGCACCAAACACCAAACACCAAGCACCAATCACCAAGCACCAAACACCAAGCAGCCAGCAGCAAGCACCAAACACCAAGCACCAAGCACCAAAAACCAGACACCAAGCACCAAGCACCAAACACCTAACACCAAACAGCAAACACCAAACACCAAGCACCAAACACCAAGGACCAAGCACCAAACACCTAACACCAAGCACCAAGCACCAAGCACCAAACAACAAGCACCAAACACCAAACATCAAGCACCAAGCACCAAGTACCAAACACCAAGAACCAAGAACCAAACACCAAGCACCAAGCACCAAGCATCAAACACCAAGCACCAAACACCAAACACCAAGCACCAAGCACCAAGCATCAAACACCATGCATATAACACCAAACACCAAGCACCAAGCACCCAGCACCAAACACCAAGCAGCAAGCACCAAGCAAAAAGCACCAAACACCAAGCACCAAACACCAAACACCAAGCACCAAACACCAAACACCTAGCACCAAGCACCAAACACGTAACACCAAGCACCAAACACCAAGCACCAAACACCAAACACCAAGCACCAAGCACCAAACACCAAGAACCAAGCACCAAGCACCAAGTACAAACACCAAGCACCAAGCACCAAACACCAAGCACCAAGCACCAAGCATCAAACACCAAGCACCAAACACCAAGCACCAAGCACCAAGCATCAAACACCAAGCATATAACACCAAACACCAAACGCCAAGCACCAAACACCAAACACCAAGCACCAAGCACCAAACACCTAACACCAAGCACCAAACACCAAGCACCAAACACCAAGCACCAAGCACCAAACACCAAACACCAAGCACCAAACACCAAGCACCAAACACCAAGCACCAAGCACCAAACACCAAGCACCAAGCACCAAACACCAAGAACCAAGGACCAAGCACCAAGTACAAACACCAAGCACCAAGCACCAAACACCAAGCACCTAGCACCAAACACCAAACACCAAGCACCAAACACCAAGCACCAATCACCAAGCACCAAACACCAAGCAGCCAGCAGCAAGCACCAAACACCAAGCACCAAGCACCAAACACCAAACACCAAGCACCAAGCACCAAACACCAAGCACCAAGCACCAAGCATCAAACACCAAGCACCAAAAAGCAAACACCAAACACCAAACAGCAAACACCAAACAACAAACACCAAACAGCAAACACCAAACACCAAGCACCAAGCACCAAACACCAAACACCAAACACCAAGCACCAGGCACCAAACACCAAGCACCAAGCACCAAACACCAAGCACCTAGCACCAAACACTAAGCACCAAGCACCAAACACTAAGCACCAAGCACCAAGCACCAAAAACCAGACACCAAACACCAAGCACCAAACACCTAACACCAAGCACCAAGCACCAAGTACCAAGCACCAAACACCAAGCACCAAACACCAAACACCATGCACCAAACACCAAACACCAAGCACCAAGCACCAAACACCTAACACCAAGCACCAAGCACCAACCACCAAACACCAAGCACCAAGCACCAAGCACCAAGCACCAAACACCAAGCACCAAACACCAAGCATATAACACCAAACACCAAACACCAAGCACCCAGCACCAAACACCAAGCACCAAGCACCAAACACCAAGCACCAAGCACCAAGCAAAAAGCACCAAACACCAAGCACCAAACACCAAACACCAAGCACCAAACACCAAACACCAAGCACCAAGCACCAAACACCTAACACCAAGCACCAAAAACCAACCACCAAACACCAAGCACCAAGCACCAAGCACCAAGCACCAAACACCAAGCACCAAACACCAAGCACCAAACACCTAACACCAAGCACCAAGCACCAAACACCTAACACCAAGCACCAAACACCAAGCACCAAACACCAAGCACCAAGCACCAAGCACCAAACACCAAGCACCAAACACCAAGCACCAAACACCAAGCACCAAGCACCAAACACCAAGCACCAAGCACCAAACACCAAGAACCAAGCACCAAGCACCAAGTACAAACACCAAGCACCAAGCACCAAACACCAAGCACCTAGCACCAAACACCAAACACCAAGCACCAAACACCAAGCACCAATCACCAAGCACCAAACACCAAGCAGCCAGCAGCAAGCACCAAACACCAAGCACCAAGCACCAAAAACCAGACACCAAACACCAAGCACCAAACACCTAACACCAAGCACCAAGCACCAAGTACCAAGCACCAAACACCAAACACCAAACACCAAACACCAAGCACCAAACACCAAACACCAAGCACCAAGCACCAAACACCTAACACCAAGCACCAAGCACCAAACACCAAGCACCAAGCACCAAGCACCAAACACCAAGCACCAAGCACCAAACACCAAGCACCAAACACCAAACACCAAACACCAAGCACCAAGCATCAAACACCAAGCATATAACACCAAACACCAAACACCAAGCACCCAGCACCAAACACCAAGAACCAAGCACCAAACACCAAGCACCAAGCACCAAGCAAAAAGCACCAAACACCAAGCACCAAACACCAAACACCAAGCACCAAACACCAAACACCAAGCACCAAGCTCCAAACACCTAACACCAAGCACCAAACACCAACCACCAAACACCAAGCACCAAGCACCAAGCACCAAGCACCAAACACCAAGCACCAAATACCAAGCACCAAACACCTAACACCAAGCACCAAGCACCAAACACCTAACACCAAGCACCAAACACCAAGCACCAAACACCAAGCACCAAACACCAAGCACCAAACACCAAGCACCAAGCACCAAACACCAAGCACCAAGCACCAAACACCAAGAACCAAGCACCAAGCACCAAGTACAAACACCAAGCACCAAGCACCAAACACCAAGCACCTAGCACCAAACACCAAACACCAAGCACCAAACACCTATCACCAATCACCAAGCACCAAACACCAAAAACCAGACACCAAACACCAAGCACCAAACACCTAACACCAAGCACCAAGCACCAAGTACCAAGCACCAAACACCAAACACCAAACACCAAACACCAAGCACCAAACAACAAGCACCAAACACCAAGCACCAAGCACCAAGCACCAAACACCAAGCACCAAGCACCAAGCATCAAACACCAAGCACCAAACACCAAACACCAAGCACCAAGCACCAAGCATCAAACACCAAGCATATAACACCAAACACCAAACACCAAGCACCCAGCACCAAACACCAAGAACCAAGCACCAAACAGCAAGCACCAAGCACCAAGCAAAAAGCACCAAACACCAAGCACCAAACACCAAACACCAAGCACCAAACACCAAACACCAAGCACCAAGCACCAAACACCTAACACCAAGCACCAAACACCAACCACCAAACACCAAGCACCAAACACCAAGCACCAAACACCTAACACCAAGCACCAAGCACCAAGTACCAAGCACCAAACACCAAGCACCAAACACCAAACACCAAGCACCAAACACCAAACACCAAGCACCAAACACCAAGCACGAAGCACCAAGCATCAAACACCAAGCACCAAACACCAAACACCAAGCACCAAGCACCAAGCATCAAACACCAAGCATATAACACCAAACACCAAGCACCAAGCACCCAGCACCAAACACCAAGCACCAAGCACCAAGCAAAAAGCACCAAACACCAAGCACCAAACACCAAACACCAAGCACCAAACACCAAACACCAAGCACCAAGCACCAAACACGTAACACCAAGCACCAAACACCAAGCACCAAACACCAACCACCAAACACCAAGCACCAAGCACCAAGCACCAAGCACCAAACACCAAGCACCAAACACCAAGCACCAAACACCTAACACCAAGCACCAAGCACCAAGTACCAAGCACCAAACACCAAGCACCAAACACCAAACACCAAGCACCAAACACCAAACACCAAGCACCAAGCACCAAACACCTAACACCTACCACCAAACACCAACCACCAAACACCAAGCACCAAGGACCAAGCACCAAGCACCAAGCACCAAACACCAAGCACCAAACACCAAGCACCAAGCACCAAGCACCAAGTACAAACACCAAGCACCAAGCACCAAACACCAAGCACCAAGCATCAAACACCAAACACCAAACACCAAGCACCAAGTACCAAGCATCAAACACCAAGCATATAACACCAAACACCAAGCACCAAGCACCAAACACCAAGAACCAAGCACCAAGCACCAAGTACAAACACCAATCACCAAGCACAAATCACCATGCATCAAACACCAAGCAGCCAGCAGCAAGCACCAAACACCAAACACCAAACACCAAGCACCAAAAACCAAACACCAAGCACCAAGCACCAAACACCAAGCACCAAGCACCAAACACCAAGCACCAAGCACCAAGCACCAAGCACCAATCACCAAACACCAAGCACCAAGCATCAAACACCAAACACCAAACACCAAGCACCAAACACCAACCACCCAGCACCAAGCACCAAACACCAAGCACCAAACACCAAACACCACGCACCAAGCACCAAGCACCAAACACCAAACACCAAACACCAAACACCAAACACCAAACACCAAGCACCAGACAACAAGCACCAAACACGAAACACCAAACACCAAGCACCAAGCACTAAACACCAAACACCAAACACCAAACACCAAACACCAAGCACCAAAAACCAAACACCAAGCTCCAGACACCAAGCACCAAACACCAAACACCAAGCACCAAACACCAAACACCAAGCACCAAACACCAAACACCAAACACCAAGCACCAAGCACCAAACACCAAGCACCAAAGACCAAACACCAAACAGCAAACACCAAACACCATACAGCAAACACTGAACACCAAAAAGCAGACACCAAACAGCAAACACCAAACACCAAACACCAAGCACCAAACACCTAACACCAAGCACCAAGCACCAAGCACCAAACACCAAGCACCAAACACCAAACATCAAGCACCAAGCACCAAGTACCAAACACCAAGAACCAAGAACCAAACACCAAGCACCAAGCACCAAGTACAAACACCAAGCACCAAACACAAAACACCAAGCACCAAGCACCAAGCATCAAACACCAAGCAGCAAACACCAAACACCAAGCACCAAGCACCAAACACAAACACCCAGCACCAAACACCAAGGACCAAGCACCAAGCACCAAAAACCAAACACCAAACACAAAACACAAAGCACCAAGCACCAAACACCAAACTCCAAGCACCAAGCACCAAGCACCAAACACCAAACACCAAGCACCAAGCACCAAGCACCAAGCACCAGGCACCAAACACCAAGCACCAAGCACCAAACACCAAGCACCAAGCACCAAACACCAAATGCCAAACACCAAACACCAAGAACCAAGAACCAAACACCAAGCACCAAGTACAAACACCAAGCACCAAGCACCAAGCACCAAACACCAAGCACCAAGCACCAAACACAAAACACCAAGCACCAAGCACCAAGCATCAAACACCAAGCAGCAAACACCAAACACCAAGCACCAAGCACCAAGCACCAAACACAATGCACCCAGCACCAAACACCAAGGACCAAGCACCAAGCACCAAGCACCAAAAACCAAACACGAAACACGAAACACCAAGCACCAAGCACCAAACACCAAACTCCAAGCACCAAGCACCAAACACCAAACACCAAGCACCAAGCACCAAGCACCAGGCACCAAACACCAAGCACCAAGCACCAAACACCAAGCACCAAGCACCAAACACCAAACACCAAACACCAAACAGCAAACAACATACAGCAAACACCAAACACCAAAAAGCAAACACCAAGCACCAAACAGCAAACACCAAACAACAAACACCAAACAACAAACACCAAACAGCAAACAGCAAACACCAAACACCAAGCACCAAGCACCAAACACCAAACACCAAACACCAAGCACCAGGCACCACACACCAAGCACCAAGCACCAAACACCAAGCACCTAGCACCAAACACTAAGCACCAAGCACCAAACACTAAGCACCAAGCACCAAACACCAAGCACCAAGCACCAAACACCAAGCACCAAGCACCAAGCACCAAACACCAAACACCAAGCACCAAAGACCAAGCACCAAGCACCAAACACCAAGCACCCAGCACCAAACACCAAGCACTAAACACCAACCACCCAGCACCAAGCACCAAACACCAAGCATCAAGCACCTAACACCAAACACCAAACACCAAGCACCAAGCACCAAGCACCAAACACCAAGCACCTAGCACCAAACACCAAACACCAAGCACAAAACACCAAGCACCAATCACCAAGCATCAAACACCAAGCAGCCAGCAGCAAGCACCAAACACCAAACACCAAGCACCAAGCACCAAAAACCAAACACCAAGCACCAAGCACCAAACACCTAACACCAAGCACCAAGCACCAAGTACCAAGCACCAAACACCAAGCACCAAACACCAAACATCAAGCACCAAGCACCAAGTACCAAACACCAAGAACCAAGAACCAAACACCAAGCACCAAGCACCAAGTACAAACACCAAGTACCAAGCACCAAGCACCAAACACCAAGAACCAAGCACCAAAAACAAAACACCAAGCACCAAGCACCAAGCATCAAACACCAAGCAGCAAACACCAAACACCAAGCACCAAGCACAAAACACAAAGCACCCAGAACCAAACACCAAGGACCAAGCACCAAGCACCAAAAACCAAACACCAAACACAAAACACAAAGCACCAAGCACCAAACACCAAACTCCAAGCACCAAGCACCAAGCACCAAACACCAAACACCAAGCACCAAGCACCAAGCACCAGGCACCAAACACCAAGCACCAAGCACCAAACACCAAGCACCAAGCACCAAACACCAAGCACCTAGCACCAAGCACCAGGCACCAAACACCAAGCACCAAGCACCAAACACCAAGCAACAAGCACCAAACACCAAACACCAAACACCAAACACCAAACAACATACAGCAAACACCAAACACCAAAAAGCAAACACCAAACACCAAACAGCAAACACCAAACAACAAACACCAAACAACAAACACCAAACAGCAAACAGCAAACACCAAACACCAAGCACCAAGCACCAAACAGTAAGCACCAAACACCAAGCACCAAGCACCAAACACCAAACACTAAGCACCAAGCACCAAACACTAAGCACCAAGCACCAAACACCAAGCACCAAGCACCAAACACCAAGCACGAAGCACCAAGCACCAAACACCAAACACCAAGCACCAAAGACCAAGCACCAAGCACCAAACACCAAGCACCCAGCACCAAACACCAAGCACTAAACACCAACCACCCAGCACCAAGCACCAAACACCAAGCACCAAGCACCTAAAACCAAACACCAAACACCAAGCACCAAGCACCAAGCACCAAACACCAAGCACCTAGCACCAAACACCAAACACCAAGCACAAAACACCAAGCACCAATCACCAAGCATCAAACACCAAGCAGCCAGCAGCAAGCACCAAACACCAAACACCAAGCACCAAGCACCAAAAACCAAACACCAAGCACCAAGCACCAAACACCTAACACGAAGCACCAAGCAGCAAGCACCAAACACCAAACACCAAACACCAAACACCAAACACCATGAACCAAAGACCAAGCACCAAGCACCAACCACCCAGCACCAAGCACCAAGCACCAAGCACCAAACACCAAGCACCAAGCACCAAACACCAACCACCCAGCACCAAGCACCAAGCACCAAACACCAAGCACCAAGCACCAAACACCAAACACCAAGAACCAAAGACCAAGCCCCAAGTACCAAGCACCAAACACCAAGCACCAAACACCAAGCACCAAACACCAAGAACCAAACACCAAACACCAAGCACCAAACACCTAACACCAAACACCAAGCACCAAACACCAAGCACCAAACACCAAACACCAAGCACCAAGCACCAAACACCTAACACCAAGCACCAAACACCAAGCACTAAGCACCAAGCACCAAGCACCAAACACCAAGCACCAAACACCAAGCACCAAACACCAAGCACCAAACACCAAGCACCAAGCACCAAACACCAAGAACCAAGCACCAAGCACCAAGTACAAACACCAAGCACCAAGCACCAAACACCAAGCACCAAACACCAAGCATCAAACACCAAGCACCAAACACCAAGCACCAAGCACCAAGCATCAAACACCAAGCATATAACACCAAACACCAAACACCAAGCACCAAACACCAAACACCAAGAACCAAACACCAAGAACCAAGCACCAAGCACCAAGTACAAACACCAAGCACCAAGCACCAAACACCAAGCACCAAGCACCAAGCATCAAACACCAAGCACCAAACACCAAGCACCAAGCACCAAGCATCAAACACCAAGCATATAACACCAAACACCAAACACCAAGCACCAAACACCAAACACCAAGCACCAAGCACCAAACACCTAACACCAAGCACCAAACACCAAGCACCAAACACCAAGCACCAAGCACCAAGCACCAAACACCAAGCACCAAACACCAAGCACCAAACACCAAGCACCAAGCACCAAACACCAAGCACCAAGCACCAAACACCAAGCACCTAGCACCAAACACCAAACACCAAGCACCAATCACCAAGCACCAATCACCAAGCAGCCAGCAGCAAGCACCAAACACCAAGCACCAAGCACCAAAAACCAGACACCAAGCACCAAGCACCAAACACCTAACACCAAACAGCAAACACCAAACACCAAGCACCAAACACCAAGGACCAAGCACCAAACACCTAACACCAAGCACCAAGCACCAAGCACCAAACACCAAGCACCAAACACCAAACATCAAGCACCAAGCACCAAGTACCAAACACCAAGAACCAAGAACCAAACACCAAGCACCAAGCACCAAGCATCAAACACCAAGCACCAAACACCAAACACCAAGCACCAAGCACCAAGCATCAAACACCATGCATATAACACCAAACACCAAGCACCAAGCACCCAGCACCAAACACCAAGCAGCAAGCACCAAGCAAAAAGCACCAAACACCAAGCACCAAACACCAAACACCAAGCACCAAACACCAAACACCAAGCACCAAGCACCAAACACGTAACACCAAGCACCAAACACCAAGCACAAAACACCAACCACCAAACACCAAGCACCAAACACCAAGCACCAAACACCAAGCACCAAACACCAAGCACCAAACACCTAACACCAAGCACCAAGCACCAAGTACCAAGCACCAAACACCAAGCACCAAACACCAAACACCAAGCACCAAACACCAAACACCAAGCACCAAGCACCAAACACCTAACACCAACCACCAAACACCAACCACCAAACACCAAGCACCAAGGACCAAGCACCAAGAACCAAGCACCAAATACCAAGCACCAAACACCAAGCACCAAGCACCAAGCACCAAGTACAAACACCAAACACCAAGCACCAAACACCAAACACCAAGCACCAAGCTCCAAACACCTAACACCAAGCACCAAACACCAACCACCAAACACCAAGCACCAAGCACCAAGCACCAAGCACCAAACACCAAGCACCAAATACCAAGCACCAAACACCTAACACCAAGCACCAAGCACCAAACACCTAACACCAAGCACCAAACACCAAGCACCAAACACCAAGCACCAAACACCAAGCACCAAACACCAAGCACCAAGCACCAAACACCAAGCACCAAGCACCAAACACCAAGAACCAAGCACCAAGCACCAAGTACAAACACCAAGCACCAAGCACCAAACACCAAGCACCTAGCACCAAACACCAAACACCAAGCACCAAACACCTATCACCAATCACCAAGCACCAAACACCAAGCACCAAACACCTAACACCAAGCACCAAGCACCAAACACCTAACACCAAGCACCAAACACCAAGCACCAAACACCAAGCACCAAACACCAAGCACCAAACACCAAGCACCAAGCACCAAACACCAAGCACCAAGCACCAAACACCAAGAACCAGACACCAAACACCAAGCACCAAACACCTAACACCAAGCACCAAGCACCAAGTACCAAGCACCAAACACCAAACACCAAACACCAAACACCAAGCACCAAACACCAAACACCAAGCACCAAGCACCAAACACCTAACACCAAGCACCAAGCACCAACCACCAAACACCAAGCACCAAGCAGCAAGCACCAAACACCAAGCACCAAACAACAAGCACCAAACACCAAGCACCAAGCACCAAGCACCAAACACCAAGCACCAAGCACCAAGCATCAAACACCAAGCACCAAACACCAAACACCAAGCACCAAGCACCAAGCATCAAACACCAAGCATATAACACCAAACACCAAACACCAAGCACCCAGCACCAAACACCAAGAACCAAGCACCAAACAGCAAGCACCAAGCACCAAGCAAAAAGCACCAAACACCAAGCACCAAACACCAAACACCAAGCACCAAACACCAAACACCAAGCACCAAGCACCAAACACCTAACACCAAGCACCAAACACCAACCACCAAACACCAAGCACCAAACACCAAGCACCAAACACCTAACACCAAGCACCAAGCACCAAGTACCAAGCACCAAACACCAAGCACCAAACACCAAACACCAAGCACCAAACACCAAACACCAAGCACCAAACACCAAGCACGAAGCACCAAGCATCAAACACCAAGCACCAAACACCAAACACCAAGCACCAAGCACCAAGCATCAAACACCAAGCATATAACACCAAACACCAAGCACCAAGCACCCAGCACCAAACACCAAGCACCAAGCACCAAGCAAAAAGCACCAAACACCAAGCACCAAACACCAAACACCAAGCACCAAACACCAAACACCAAGCACCAAGCACCAAACACGTAACACCAAGCACCAAACACCAAGCACCAAACACCAACCACCAAACACCAAGCACCAAGCACCAAGCACCAAGCACCAAACACCAAGCACCAAACACCAAGCACCAAACACCTAACACCAAGCACCAAGCACCAAGTACCAAGCACCAAACACCAAGCACCAAACACCAAACACCAAGCACCAAACACCAAACACCAAGCACCAAGCACCAAACACCTAACACCTACCACCAAACACCTACCACCAAACACCAAGCACCAAGGACCAAGCACCAAGCACCAAGCACCAAACACCAAGCACCAAACACCAAGCACCAAGCACCAAGCACCAAGTACAAACACCAAGCACCAAGCACCAAACACCAAGCACCAAGCATCAAACACCAAACACCAAACACCAAGCACCAAGCACCAAGCATCAAACACCAAGCATATAACACCAAACACCAAGCACCAAGCACCAAACACCAAGAACCAAGCACCAAGCACCAAGTACAAACACCAATCACCAAGCACAAATCACCATGCATCAAACACCAAGCAGCCAGCAGCAAGCACCAAACACCAAACACCAAACACCAAGCACCAAAAACCAAACACCAAGCACCAAGCACCAAACACCAAGCACCAAGCACCAAACACCAAGCACCAAGCACCAAGCACCAAGCACCAATCACCAAACACCAATCACCAAGCATCAAACACCAAACACCAAACACCAAGCACCAAACACCAACCACCCAGCACCAAGCACCAAACACCAAGCACCAAACACCAAACACCACGCACCAAGCACCAAGCACCAAACACCAAACACCAAACACCAAACACCAAACACCAAGCACCAAAAACCAAACACCAAGCTCCAGACACCAAGCACCAAACACCAAACACCAAGCACCAAACACCAAACACCAAGCACCAAACACCAAACACCAAACACCAAGCACCAAGCACCAAACACCAAGCACCAAAGACCAAACACCAAACAGCAAACACCAAACACCATACAGCAAACACTGAACACCAAAAAGCAGACACCAAACAGCAAACACCAAACACCAAACACCAAGCACCAAACACCAAGGACCAAGCACCAAACACCTAACACCAAGCACCAAGCACCAAGCACCAAACACCAAGCACCAAACACCAAACATCAAGCACCAAGCACCAAGTACCAAACACCAAGAACCAAGAACCAAACACCAAGCACCAAGCACCAAGTACAAACACCAAGCACCAAACACAAAACACCAAGCACCAAGCACCAAGCATCAAACACCAAGCAGCAAACACCAAACACCAAGCACCAAGCACCAAACACAAACACCCAGCACCAAACACCAAGGACCAAGCACCAAGCACCAAAAACCAAACACCAAACACAAAACACAAAGCACCAAGCACCAAACACCAAACTCCAAGCACCAAGCACCAAGAACCAAACACCAAACACCAAGCACCAAGCACCAAGCACCAAGCACCAGGCACCAAACACCAAGCACCAAGCACCAAACACCAAGCACCAAGCACCAAACACCAAATGCCAAACACCAAACACCAAGAACCAAGAACCAAACACCAAGCACCAAGTACAAACACCAAGCACCAAGCACCAAGCACCAAACACCAAGCACCAAGCACCAAACACAAAACACCAAGCACCAAGCACCAAGCATCAAACACCAAGCAGCAAACACCAAACACCAAGCACCAAGCACCAAGCACCAAACACAATGCACCCAGCACCAAACACCAAGGACCAAGCACCAAGCACCAAGCACCAAAAACCAAACACGAAACACGAAACACCAAGCACCAAGCACCAAACACCAAACTCCAAGCACCAAGCACCAAACACCAAACACCAAGCACCAAGCACCAAGCACCAGGCACCAAACACCAAGCACCAAGCACCAAACACCAAGCACCAAGCACCAAACACCAAACACCAAACACCAAACAGCAAACAACATACAGCAAACACCAAACACCAAAAAGCAAACACCAAGCACCAAACAGCAAACACCAAACAACAAACACCAAACAACAAACACCAAACAGCAAACAGCAAACACCAAACACCAAGCACCAAGCACCAAACACCAAACACCAAACACCAAGCCCCAGGCACCACACACCAAGCACCAAGCACCAAACACCAAGCACCTAGCACCAAACACTAAGCACCAAGCACCAAACACTAAGCACCAAGCACCAAACACCAAGCACCAAGCACCAAACACCAAGCACCAAGCACCAAGCACCAAACACCAAACACCAAGCACCAAAGACCAAGCACCAAGCACCAAACACCAAGCACCCAGCACCAAACACCAAGCACTAAACACCAACCACCCAGCACCAAGCACCAAACACCAAGCATCAAGCACCTAACACCAAACACCAAACACCAAGCACCAAGCACCAAGCACCAAACACCAAGCACCTAGCACCAAACACCAAACACCAAGCACAAAACACCAAGCACCAATCACCAAGCATCAAACACCAAGCAGCCAGCAGCAAGCACCAAACACCAAACACCAAGCACCAAGCACCAAAAACCAAACACCAAGCACCAAGCACCAAACACCTAACACCAAGCACCAAGCCCCAAGTACCAAGCACCAAACACCAAGCACCAAACACCAAACATCAAGCACCAAGCACCAAGTACCAAACACCAAGAACCAAGAACCAAACACCAAGCACCAAGCACCAAGTACAAACACCAAGTACCAAGCACCAAGCACCAAACACCAAGAACCAAGCACCAAAAACAAAACACCAAGCACCAAGCACCAAGCATCAAACACCAAGCAGCAAACACCAAACACCAAGCACCAAGCACAAAACACAAAGCACCCAGAACCAAACACCAAGGACCAAGCACCAAGCACCAAAAACCAAACACCAAACACAAAACACAAAGCACCAAGCACCAAACACCAAACTCCAAGCACCAAGTACCAAGCACCAAACACCAAACACCAAGCACCAAGCACCAAGCACCAGGCACCAAACACCAAGCACCAAGCACCAAACACCAAGCACCAAGCACCAAACACCAAGCACCTAGCACCAAGCACCAGGCACCAAACACCAAGCACCAAGCACCAAACACCAAGCAACAAGCACCAAACACCAAACACCAAACACCAAACACCAAACAACATACAGCAAACACCAAACACCAAAAAGCAAACACCAAACACCAAACAGCAAACACCAAACAACAAACACCAAACAACAAACACCAAACAGCAAACAGCAAACACCAAACACCAAGCACCAAGCACCAAACAGTAAGCACCAAACACCAAGCACCAAGCACCAAACACCAAACACTAAGCACCAAGCACCAAACACTAAGCACCAAGCACCAAACACCAAGCACCAAGCACCAAACACCAAGCACCAAGCACCAAGCACCAAACACCAAACACCAAGCACCAAAGACCAAGCACCAAGCACCAAACACCAAGCACCCAGCACCAAACACCAAGCACTAAACACCAACCACCCAGCACCAAGCACCAAACACCAAGCACCAAGCACCTAAAACCAAACACCAAACACCAAGCACCAAGCACCAAGCACCAAACACCAAGCACCTAGCACCAAACACCAAACACCAAGCACAAAACACCAAGCACCAATCACCAAGCATCAAACACCAAGCAGCCAGCAGCAAGCACCAAACACCAAACACCAAGCACCAAGCACCAAAAACCAAACACCAAGCACCAAGCACCAAACACCTAACACGAAGCACCAAGCAGCAAGCACCAAACACCAAACACCAAACACCAAACACCAAACACCATGAACCAAAGACCAAGCACCAAGCACCAACCACCCATCACCAAGCACCAAGCACCAAGCACCAAACACCAAGCACCAAGCACCAAACACCAACCACCCAGCACCAAGCACCAAGCACCAAACACCTAGCACCAAGCACCAAACACCAAACACCAAGAACCAAAGACCAAGCCCCAAGTACCAAGCACCAAACACCAAGCACCAAACACCAAGCACCAAACACCAAGAACCAAACACCAAACACCAAGCACCAAACACCTAACACCAAACACCAAGCACCAAACACCAAGCACCAAACACCAAACACCAAGCACCAAGCACCAAACACCTAACACCAAGCACCAAACACCAAGCACTAAGCACCAAGCACCAAGCACCAAACACCAAGCACCAAACACCAAGCACCAAACACCAAGCACCAAACACCAAGCACCAAGCACCAAACACCAAGAACCAAGCACCAAGCACCAAGTACAAACACCAAGCACCAAGCACCAAACACCAAGCACCAAACACCAAGCATCAAACACCAAGCACCAAACACCAAGCACCAAGCACCAAGCATCAAACACCAAGCATATAACACCAAACACCAAACACCAAGCACCAAACACCAAACACCAAGAACCAAACACCAAGAACCAAGCACCAAGCACCAAGTACAAACACTAAGCACCAAGCACCAAACACCAAGCACCAAGCACCAAGCATCAAACACCAAGCACCAAACACCAAGCACCAAGCACCAAGCATCAAACACCAAGCATATAACACCAAACACCAAACACCAAGCACCAAACACCAAACACCAAGCACCAAGCACCAAACACCTAACACCAAGCACCAAACACCAAGCACCAAACACCAAGCACCAAGCACCAAGCACCAAACACCAAGCACCAAACACCAAGCACCAAACACCAAGCACCAAGCACCAAACACCAAGCACCAAGCACCAAACACCAAGCACCTAGCACCAAACACCAAACACCAAGCACCAATCACCAAGCACCAAACACCAAGCAGCCAGCAGCAAGCACCAAACACCAAGCACCAAGCACCAAAAACCAGACACCAAGCACCAAGCACCAAACACCTAACACCAAACAGCAAACACCAAACACCAAGCACCAAACACCAAGGACCAAGCACCAAACACCTAACACCAAGCACCAAGCACCAAGCACCAAACACCAAGCACCAAACACCAAACATCAAGCACCAAGCACCAAGTACCAAACACCAAGAACCAAGAACCAAACACCAAGCACCAAGCACCAAGCATCAAACACCAAGCACCAAACACCAAACACCAAGCACCAAGCACCAAGCATCAAACACCATGCATATAACACCAAACACCAAGCACCAAGCACCCAGCACCAAACACCAAGCAGCAAGCACCAAGCAAAAAGCACCAAACACCAAGCACCAAACACCAAACACCAAGCACCAAACACCAAACACCAAGCACCAAGCACCAAACACGTAACACCAAGCACCAAACACCAAGCACCAAACACCAACCACCAAACACCAAGCACCAAACACCAAGCACCAAACACCAAGCACCAAACACCAAGCACCAAACACCTAACACCAAGCACCAAGCACCAAGTACCAAGCACCAAACACCAAGCACCAAACACCAAACACCAAGCACCAAACACCAAACACCAAGCACCAAGCACCAAACACCTAACACCAACCACCAAACACCAACCACCAAACACCAAGCACCAAGGACCAAGCACCAAGAACCAAGCACCAAATACCAAGCACCAAACACCAAGCACCAAGCACCAAGCACCAAGTACAAACACCAAGCACCAAGCACCAAACACCAAGCACCAAGCATCAAACACCAAACACCAAACACCAAGCACCAAGCATCAAACACCAAGCATATAACACCAAACACCAAGCACCAAGCACCAAATACCAAGAACCAAGCACCAAGCACCAAGTAGAAACATGAATCACCAAGCACCAAACACCAAACACCAAGCACCAAACACCAAGCACCAAGCACCAAGCACCAAGCACCAAGCATCAAACACCAAACACCAAGCACCAAGCATCAAACACCAAACACCAAGCACCAAACACCAAGCACAAATCACCATGCATCAAACACCAAGCAGCCAGCAGCAAGCACCAAACACCAAACACCAAACACCAATCACCAAAAACCAAACACCAAGCACCAAGCACCAAACACCAAGCACCAAGCACCAAACACCAAGCACCAAGCACCAAACACAAAGCACCAAAGACCAAGCACCAAGCACCAAACACCAAGCACCCAGCACCAAACACCAAGGACCAAGCACCAAGCACCAAGCACCAAAAACCAAACACGAAACACGAAATACCAAGCACCAAGCACCAAACTCCAAGCACCAAGCACCAAACACCAAACACCAAGCACCAAGCACCAAGCACCAGGCACCAAACACCAAGCACCAAGCAGCCAGCAGCAAGCACCAAGCACCAAACACCAAACACCAAACACCAAACAGCAAACAACATACAGCAAACACCAAACACCAAAAAGCAAACACCAAACACCAAACAGCAAACACCAAACAACAAACACCAAACAACAAACACCAAACAGCAAACAGCAAACACCAAACACCAAGCACCAAGCACCAAACACCAAACACCAAACACCAAGCACCAGGCACCACACACCAAGCACCAAGCACCAAACACCAAGCACCTAGCACCAAACACTAAGCACCAAGCACCAAACACTAAGCACCAAGCACCAAACACCAAGCACCAAGCACCAAACACCAAGCACCAAGCACCAAGCACCAAACACCAAACACCAAGCACCAAAGACCAAGCACCAAGCACCAAACACCAAGCACCCAGCACCAAACACCAAGCACTAAACACCAACCACCCAGCACCAAGCACCAAACACCAAGCATCAAGCACCTAACACCAAACACCAAACACCAAGCACCAAGCACCAAGCACCAAACACCAAGCACCTAGCACCAAACACCAAACACCAAGCACAAAACACCAAGCACCAATCACCCAGCATCAAACACCAAGCAGCCAGAAGCAAGGACCAAACACCAAACACCAAGCACCAAGCACCAAAAACCAAACACCAAGCACCAAGCACCAAACACCTAACACCAAGCACCAAGCACCAAGTACCAAGCACCAAACACCAAGCACCAAACACCAAACATCAAGCACCAAGCACCAAGTACCAAACACCAAGAACCAAGAACCAAACACCAAGCACCAAGCACCAAGTACAAACACCAAGTACCAAGCACCAAGCACCAAACACCAAGAACCAAGCACCAAAAACAAAACACCAAGCACCAGGCACCAAGCATCAAACACCAAGCAGCAAACACCAAACACCAAGCACCAAGCACAAAACACAAACACACAGCACCAAACACCAAGGACCAAGCACCAAGCACCAAAAACCAAACACCAAACACAAAACACAAAGCACCAAGCACCAAACACCAAACTCCAAGCACCAAGCACCAAGCACCAAACACCAAACACCAAGCACCAAGCACCAAGCACCAGGCACCAAACACCAAGCACCAAGCACCAAACACCAAGCACCAAGCACCAAACACCAAACGCCAAACACCAAACACCAAGAACCAAGAACCAAACACCAAGCACCAAGCACCAAGCACCAAACACCAAGCACCAAGCACCAAACACAAAACACCAACCACCAAGCACCAAGCATCAAACACCAAGCAGCAAACACCAAACACCAAGCACCAAGCACCAAGCACCAAACACAATGCACCCAGCACCAAACACCAAGGACCAAGCACCAAGCACCAAGCACCAAAAACCAAACACGAAACACAAAACACCAAGCACCAAGCACCAAACACCAAACTCCAAGCACCAAGCACCAAACACCAAACACCAAGCACCAAGCACCAAGCACCAGGCAACAAACACCAAGCACCAAGCACCAAACACCAAGCAACAAGCACCAAACACCAAACACCAAACACCAAACACCAAACACCAAACAACATACAGCAAACACCAAACACCAAAAAGCAAACACCAAACACCAAACAGCAAACACCAAACAACAAACACCAAGCACCAAGCACCAAGCACCAAGCACCAAGCATCAAACACCAAACACCAAGCACCAAGCATCAAACACCAAACACCAAGCACCAAACACCAAGCACAAATCACCATGCATCAAACACCAAGCAGCCAGCAGCAAGCACCAAACACCAAACACCAAACACCAAGCACCAAAAACCAAACACCAAGCACCAAGCACCAAACACCAAGCACCAAGCACCAAACACCAAGCACCAAGCACCAAACACAAAACACCAAGCACCAATCACCAAGCATCAAACACCAAGCAGCCAGCAGCAAGCACCAAACACCAAACACCAAGCACCAAGCACCAAAAACCAAACACCAAGCACCAAGCACCAAACACCTAACACGAAGCACCAAGCACCAAGTACCAAGCACCAAACACCAAGCACCAAACACCAAGCACCAAACACCAAGCACCAAACACCAAACACCAAGCACCAAACACCTAACACCAAACACCAAGCACCAAACACCAAGCACCAAACACCAAACACCAAGCACCAAGCACCAAACACCTAACACCAAGCACCAAGCACCAAGCATCAAACACCAAGCAGCAAACACCAAACACCAAGCACCAAGCACCAAGCACCAAACACAATGCACCCAGCACCAAACACCAAGGACCAAGCACCAAGCACCAAGCACCAAAAACCAAACACGAAACACGAAACACCAAGCACCAAGCACCAAACACCAAACTCCAAGCACCAAGCACCAAACACCAAACACCAAGCACCAAGCACCAAGCACCAGGCACCAAACACCAAGCACCAAGCACCAAACACCAAGCACCAAGCACCAAACACCAAACACCAAACACCAAACAGCAAACAACATACAGCAAACACCTAACACCAAAAAGCAAACACCAAGCACCAAACAGCAAACACCAAACAACAAACACCAAACAACAAACACCAAACAGCAAACAGCAAACACCAAACACCAAGCACCAAGCACCAAACACCAAACACCAAACACCAAGCACCAGGCACCACACACCAAGCACCAAGCACCAAACCACAAGCACCTAGCACCAAACACTAAGCACCAAGCACCAAACACTAAGCACCAAGCACCAAACACCAAGCACCAAGCACCAAACACCAAGCACCAAGCACCAAGCACCAAACACCAAACACCAAGCACCAAAGACCAAGCACCAAGCACCAAACACCAAGCACCCAGCACCAAACACCAAGCACTAAACACCAACCACCCAGCACCAAGCACCAAACACCAAGCAACAAGCACCTAACACCAAACACCAAACACCAAGCACCAAGCACCAAGCATCAAACACCAAGCACCTAGCACCAAACACCAAACACCAAGCACAAAACACCAAGCACCAATCACCAAGCATCAAACACCAAGCAGCCAGCAGCAAGCACCAAACACCAAACACCAAGCACCAAGCACCAAAAACCAAACACCAAGCACCAAGCACCAAACACCTAACACCAAGCACCAAGCACCAAGTACCAAGCACCAAACACCAAGCACCAAACACCAAACATCAAGCACCAAGCACCAAGTACCAAACACCAAGAACCAAGAACCAAACACCAAGCACCAAGCACCAAGTACAAACACCAAGTACCAAGCACCAAGCACCAAACACCAAGAACCAAGCACCAAAAACAAAACACCAAGCACCAAGCACCAAGCATCAAACACCAAGCAGCAAACACCAAATACCAAGCACCAAGCACAAAACACAAAGCACCCAGAACCAAACACCAAGGACCAAGCACCAAGCACCAAAAACCAAACACCAAACACAAAACACAAAGCACCAAGCACCAAACACCAAACTCCAAGCACCAAGTACCAAGCACCAAACACCAAACACCAAGCACCAAGCACCAAGCACCAGGCACCAAACACCAAGCACCAAGCACCAAACACCAAGCACCAAGCACCAAACACCAAGCACCTAGCACCAAGCACCAGGCACCAAACACCAAGCACCAAGCACCAAACACCAAGCAACAAGCACCAAACACCAAACACCAAACACCAAACACCAAACAACATACAGCAAACACCAAACACCAAAAAGCAAACACCAAACACCAAACAGCAAACACCAAACAACAAACACCAAACAACAAACACCAAACAGCAAACAGCAAACACCAAACACCAAGCACCAAGCACCAAACAGTAAGCACCAAACACCAAGCACCAAGCACCAAACACCAAACACTAAGCACCAAGCACCAAACACTAAGCACCAAGCACCAAACACCAAGCACCAAGCACCAAACACCAAGCACCAAGCACCAAGCACCAAACACCAAACACCAAGCACCAAAGACCAAGCACCAAGCACCAAACACCAAGCACCCAGCACCAAACACCAAGCACTAAACACCAACCACCCAGCACCAAGCACCAAACACCAAGCACCAAGCACCTAAAACCAAACACCAAACACCAAGCACCAAGCACCAAGCACCAAACACCAAGCACCTAGCACCAAACACCAAACACCAAGCACAAAACACCAAGCACCAATCACCAAGCATCAAACACCAAGCAGCCAGCAGCAAGCACCAAACACCAAACACCAAGCACCAAGCACCAAAAACCAAACACCAAGCACCAAGCACCAAACACCTAACACGAAGCACCAAGCAGCAAGCACCAAACACCAAACACCAAACACCAAACACCAAACACCATGAACCAAAGACCAAGCACCAAGCACCAACCACCCATCACCAAGCACCAAGCACCAAGCACCAAACACCAAGCACCAAGCACCAAACACCAACCACCCAGCACCAAGCACCAAGCACCAAACACCAAGCACCAAGCACCAAACACCAAACACCAAGAACCAAAGACCAAGCCCCAAGTACCAAGCACCAAACACCAAGCACCAAACACCAAGCACCAAACACCAAGAACCAAACACCAAACACCAAGCACCAAACACCTAACACCAAACACCAAGCACCAAACACCAAGCACCAAACACCAAACACCAAGCACCAAGCACCAAACACCTAACACCAAGCACCAAACACCAAGCGCTAAGCACCAAGCACCAAGCACCAAACACCAAGCACCAAACACCAAGCACCAAACACCAAGCACCAAACACCAAGCACCAAGCACCAAACACCAAGAACCAAGCACCAAGCACCAAGTACAAACATCAAGCACCAAGCACCAAACACCAAGCACCAAACACCAAGCATCAAACACCAAGCACCAAACACCAAGCACCAAGCACCAAGCATCAAACACCAAGCATATAACACCAAACACCAAACACCAAGCACCAAACACCAAACACCAAGAACCAAACACCAAGAACCAAGCACCAAGCACCAAGTACAAACACTAAGCACCAAGCACCAAACACCAAGCACCAAGCACCAAGCATCAAACACCAAGCACCAAACACCAAGCACCAAGCACCAAGCATCAAACACCAAGCATATAACACCAAACACCAAACACCAAGCACCAAACACCAAACACCAAGCACCAAGCACCAAACACCTAACACCAAGCACCAAACACCAAGCACCAAACACCAAGCACCAAGCACCAAGCACCAAACACCAAGCACCAAACACCAAGCACCAAACACCAAGCACCAAGCACCAAACACCAAGCACCAAGCACCAAACACCAAGCACCTAGCACCAAACACCAAACACCAAGCACCAATTACCAAGCACCAAACACCAAGCAGCCAGCAGCAAGCACCAAACACCAAGCACCAAGCACCAAAAACCAGACACCAAGCACCAAGCACCAAACACCTAACACCAAACAGCAAACACCAAACACCAAGCACCAAACACCAAGGACCAAGCACCAAACACCTAACACCAAGCACCAAGCACCAAGCACCAAACACCAAGCACCAAACACCAAACATCAAGCACCAAGCACCAAGTACCAAACACCAAGAACCAAGAACCAAACACCAAGCACCAAGCACCAAGCATCAAACACCAAGCACCAAACACCAAACACCAAGCACCAAGCACCAAGCATCAAACACCATGCATATAACACCAAACACCAAGCACCAAGCACCCAGCACCAAACACCAAGCAGCAAGCACCAAGCAAAAAGCACCAAACACCAAGCACCAAACACCAAACACCAAGCACCAAACACCAAACACCAAGCACCAAGCACCAAACACGTAACACCAAGCACCAAACACCAAGCACCAAACACCAACCACCAAACACCAAGCACCAAACACCAAGCACCAAACACCAAGCACCAAACACCAAGCACCAAACACCTAACACCAAGCACCAAGCACCAAGTACCAAGCACCAAACACCAAGCACCAAACACCAAACACCAAGCACCAAACACCAAACACCAAGCACCAAGCACCAAACACCTAACACCAACCACCAAACACCAACCACCAAACACCAAGCACCAAGGACCAAGCACCAAGAACCAAGCACCAAATACCAAGCACCAAACACCAAGCACCAAGCACCAAGCACCAAGTACAAACACCAAGCACCAAGCACCAAACACCAAGCACCAAGCATCAAACACCAAACACCAAACACCAAGCACCAAGCATCAAACACCAAGCATATAACACCAAACACCAAGCACCAAGCACCAAATACCAAGAACCAAGCACCAAGCACCAAGTAGAAACATGAATCACCAAGCACCAAACACCAAACACCAAGCACCAAACACCAAGCACCAAGCACCAAGCACCAAGCACCAAGCATCAAACACCAAACACCAAGCACCAAGCATCAAACACCAAACACCAAGCACCAAACACCAAGCACAAATCACCATGCATCAAACACCAAGCAGCCAGCAGCAAGCACCAAACACCAAACACCAAACACCAATCACCAAAAACCAAACACCAAGCACCAAGCACCAAACACCAAGCACCAAGCACCAAACACCAAGCACCAAGCACCAAACACAAAGCACCAAAGACCAAGCACCAAGCACCAAACACCAAGCACCCAGCACCAAACACCAAGGACCAAGCACCAAGCACCAAGCACCAAAAACCAAACACGAAACACGAAATACCAAGCACCAAGCACCAAACACCAAACTCCAAGCACCAAGCACCAAACACCAAACACCAAGCACCAAGCACCAAGCACCAGGCACCAAACACCAAGCACCAAGCAGCCAGCAGCAAGCACCAAGCACCAAACACCAAACACCAAACACCAAACAGCAAACAACATACAGCAAACACCAAACACCAAAAAGCAAACACCAAACACCAAACAGCAAACACCAAACAACAAACACCAAACAACAAACACCAAACAGCAAACAGCAAACACCAAACACCAAGCACCAAGCACCAAACACCAAACACCAAACACCAAGCACCAGGCACCACACACCAAGCACCAAGCACCAAACACCAAGCACCTAGCACCAAACACTAAGCACCAAGCACCAAACACTAAGCACCAAGCACCAAACACCAAGCACCAAGCACCAAACACCAAGCACCAAGCACCAAGCACCAAACACCAAACACCAAGCACCAAAGACCAAGCACCCAGCACCAAACACCAAGCACTAAACACCAACCACCCAGCACCAAGCACCAAACACCAAGCATCAAGCACCTAACACCAAACACCAAACACCAAGCACCAAGCACCAAGCACCAAACACCAAGCACCTAGCACCAAACACCAAACACCAAGCACAAAACACCAAGCACCAATCACCCAGCATCAAACACCAAGCAGCCAGAAGCAAGGACCAAACACCAAACACCAAGCACCAAGCACCAAAAACCAAACACCAAGCACCAAGCACCAAACACCTAACACCAAGCACCAAGCACCAAGTACCAAGCACCAAACACCAAGCACCAAACACCAAACATCAAGCACCAAGCACCAAGTACCAAACACCAAGAACCAAGAACCAAACACCAAGCACCAAGCACCAAGTACAAACACCAAGTACCAAGCACCAAGCACCAAACACCAAGAACCAAGCACCAAAAACAAAACACCAAGCACCAGGCACCAAGCATCAAACACCAAGCAGCAAACACCAAACACCAAGCACCAAGCACAAAACACAAACACACAGCACCAAACACCAAGGACCAAGCACCAAGCACCAAAAACCAAACACCAAACACAAAACACAAAGCACCAAGCACCAAACACCAAACTCCAAGCACCAAGCACCAAGCACCAAACACCAAACACCAAGCACCAAGCACCAAGCACCAGGCACCAAACACCAAGCACCAAGCACCAAACACCAAGCACCAAGCACCAAACACCAAACGCCAAACACCAAACACCAAGAACCAAGAACCAAACACCAAGCACCAAGCACCAAGCACCAAACACCAAGCACCAAGCACCAAACACAAAACACCAACCACCAAGCACCAAGCATCAAACACCAAGCAGCAAACACCAAACACCAAGCACCAAGCACCAAGCACCAAACACAATGCACCCAGCACCAAACACCAAGGACCAAGCACCAAGCACCAAGCACCAAAAACCAAACACGAAACACAAAACACCAAGCACCAAGCACCAAACACCAAACTCCAAGCACCAAGCACCAAACACCAAACACCAAGCACCAAGCACCAAGCACCAGGCAACAAACACCAAGCACCAAGCACCAAACACCAAGCAACAAGCACCAAACACCAAACACCAAACACCAAACACCAAACACCAAACAACATACAGCAAACACCAAACACCAAAAAGCAAACACCAAACACCAAACAGCAAACACCAAACAACAAACACCAAGCACCAAGCACCAAGCACCAAGCACCAAGCATCAAACACCAAACACCAAGCACCAAGCATCAAACACCAAACACCAAGCACCAAACACCAAGCACAAATCACCATGCATCAAACACCAAGCAGCCAGCAGCAAGCACCAAACACCAAACACCAAACACCAAGCACCAAAAACCAAACACCAAGCACCAAGCACCAAACACCAAGCACCAAGCACCAAACACCAAGCACCAAGCACCAAACACAAAACACCAAGCACCAATCACCAAGCATCAAACACCAAGCAGCCAGCAGCAAGCACCAAACACCAAACACCAAGCACCAAGCACCAAAAACCAAACACCAAGCACCAAGCACCAAACACCTAACACGAAGCACCAAGCACCAAGTACCAAGCACCAAACACCAAGCACCAAACACCAAGCACCAAACACCAAGCACCAAACACCAAACACCAAGCACCAAACACCTAACACCAAACACCAAGCACCAAACACCAAGCACCAAACACCAAACACCAAGCACCAAGCACCAAACACCTAATACCAAGCACCAAACACCAAGCACTAAGCACCAAGCACCAAGCACCAAACACCAAGCACCAAACACCAAGCACCAAACACCAAGCACCAAGCACCAAACACCAAGCACCAAGCACCAAACACCAAGAACCAAGCACCAAGCACCAAGTACAAACACCAAGCACCAAGCACCAAACACCAAGCACCAAGCACCAAGCATCAAACACCAAACACCAAACACCAAGCACCAAGCACCAAGCATCAAACACCAAGCATATAACACCAAACACCAAACACCAAGCACCAAACACCAAACACCAGGCACCAAACACCAAGAACCAAGCACCAAGCACCAAGTACAAACACCAAGCACCAAGCACCAAACACCAAGCACCAAGCACCAAGCACCAAACACCAAACACCAAACACCAAGCACCAAGCATCAAACACCAAACACCAAGCACCAAACACCAAGCACAAATCACCATGCATCAAACACCAAGCAGCCAGCAGCAAGCACCAAGCACCAAACACCAAACACCAAACACCAAACAGCAAACAACATACAGCAAACACCAAACACCAAAAAGCAAACACCAAACACCAAACAGCAAACACCAAACAACAAACAGCAAACACCAAACACCAAGCACCAAGCACCAAACACCAAACACCAAACACCAAGCACCAGGCACCACACACCAAGCACCAAGCACCAAACACCAAGCACCTAGCACCAAACACTAAGCACCAAGCACCAAACACTAAGCACCAAGCACCAAACACCAAGCACCAAGCACCAAACACCAAGCACCAAGCACCAAGCACCAAACACCAAACACCAAGCACCAAAGACCAAGCACCAAGCACCAAACACCAAGCACCCAGCACCAAACACCAAGCACTAAACACCAACCACCCAGCACCAAGCACCAAACACCAAGCATCAAGCACCTAACACCAAACACCAAACACCAAGCACCAAGCACCAAGCACCAAACACCAAGCACCTAGCACCAAACACCAAACACCAAGCACAAAACACCAAGCACCAATCACCCAGCATCAAACACCAAGCAGCCAGCAGCAAGGACCAAACACCAAACACCAAGCACCAAGCACCAAAAACCAAACACCAAGCACCAAGCACCAAACACCTAACACCAAGCACCAAGCACCAAGTACCAAGCACCAAACACCAAGCACCAAACACCAAACAACAAGCACCAAGCACCAAGTACCAAACACCAAGAACCAAGAACCAAACACCAAGCACCAAGCACCAAGTACAAACACCAAGTACCAAGCACCAAGCACCAAACACCAAGAACCAAGCACCAAAAACAAAACACCAAGCACCAAGCACCAAGCATCAAACACCAAGCAGCAAACACCAAACACCAAGCACCAAGCACAAAACACAAAGCACCCAGCACCAAACACCAAGGACCAAGCACCAAGCACCAAAAACCAAACACCAAACACAAAACACAAAGCACCAAGCACCAAACACCAAACTCCAAGCACCAAGCACCAAGCACCAAACACCAAACACCAAGCACCAAGCACCAAGCACCAGGCACCAAACACCAAGCACCAAGCACCAAACACCAAGCACCAAGCACCAAACACCAAACGCCAAACACCAAACACCAAGAACCAAGAACCAAACACCAATCACCAAGCACCAAGTACAAACACCAAGCACCAAGCACCAAGCACCAAACACCAAGCACCAAGCACCAAACACAAAACACCAACCACCAAGCACCAAGCATCAAACACCAAGCAGCAAACACCAAACACCAAGCACCAAGCACCAAGCACCAAAAACAATGCACCCAGCACCAAACACCAAGGACCAAGCACCAAGCACCAAGCACCAAAAACCAAACACTAAACACGAAACACCAAGCACCAAGCACCAAACACAAAAACTCCAAGCACCAAGCACCAAACACCAAACACCAAGCACCAAGCACCAAGCACCAGGCACCAAACACCAAGCACCAAGCACCAAACACCAAGCAACAAGCACCAAACACCAAACAGCAAACACCAAACACCAAACAACATACAGCAAACACCAAACACCAAAAAGCAAACACCAAACACCAAACAGCAAACACCAAACAACAAACACCAAACAACAAACACTAAACAGCAAACAGCAAACACCAAACACCAAGCACCAAGCACCAAACAGTAAGCACCAAACACCAAGCACCAAGCACCAAACACCAAACACTAAGCACCAAGCACCAAACACTAAGCACCAAGCACCAAACACCAAGCACCAAGCACCAAACACCAAGCACCAAGCACCAAGCACCAAACACCAAACACCAAGCACCAAAGACCAAGCACCAAGCACCAAACACCAAGCACCCAGCACCAAACACCAAGCACTAAACACCAACCACCCAGCACCAAGCACCAAACACCAAGCACCAAGCACCTAAAACCAAACACCAAACACCAAGCACCAAGCACCAAGCACCAAACACCAAGCACCTAGCACCAAACACCAAACACCAAGCACAAAACACCAAGCACCAATCACCAAGCATCAAACACCAAGCAGCCAGCAGCAAGCACCAAACACCAAACACCAAGCACCAAGCACCAAAAACCAAACACCAAGCACCAAGCACCAAACACCTAACACGAAGCACCAAGCACCAAGTACCAAGCACCAAACACCAAGCACCAAACACCAAGCACCAAACACCAAGACCCAAACACCAAACACCAAGCACCAAACACCTAACACCAAACACCAAGCACCAAACACCAAGCACCAAACACCAAACACCAAGCACCAAGCACCAAATACCTAACACCAAGCACCAAACACCAAGCACTAAGCACCAAGCACCAAGCACCAAACACCAAGCACCAAACACCAAGCACCAAACACCAAGCACCAAGCACCAAACACCAAGCACCAAGCACCAAACACCAAGAACCAAGCACCAAGCACCAAGTACAAACACCAAGCACCAAGCACCAAACACCAAGCACCAAGCACCAAGCATCTAACACCAAGCACCAAACACCAAGCACCAAGCACCAAGCATCAAACACCAAGCATATAACACCAAACACCAAACACCAAGCACCAAACACCAAACACCACGAACCAAACACCAAGAACCAAGCACCAAGCACCAAGTACAAACACCAAGCACCAAACACCAAACACCAAGCACCAAGCACCAAGCATCAAACACCAAGCACCAAACACCAAGCACCAAGCACCAAGCATCAAACACCAAGCATATAACACCAAACACCAAACACCAAGCACCAAACACCAAACACCAAGCACCAAGCACCAAACACCTAACACCAAGCACCAAACACCAAGCACCAAACACCAAGCACCAAGCACCAAGCACCAAACACCAAGCACCAAACACCAAGCACCAAACACCAAGCACCAAGCACCAAACACCAAGCACCAAGCACCAAACACCAAACACCAAGCACCAATCACCAAGCACCAAACACCAAGCAGCCAGCAGCAAGCACCAAACACCAAGCACCAAGCACCAAAAACCAGACACCAAGCACCAAGTACCAAACACCTAACACCAAGCACCAAGCACCAAGTACCAAGCACCAAACACCAAGCACCAAACACCAAACACCAAGCACCAAGCACCAAGCACCAAGCACCAAACACCAAGCACCAAACACCAAGCACCAAACACCAAGCACCAAGCACCAAACACCCAGCACCAAACACCAAACACCAAGCACCAAGCACCAAGCATCAAACACCAAGCACCAAACACCAAACACCAAGCACCAAGCACCAAGCATCAAACACCAAGCATATAACACCAAACACCAAGCACCAAGCACCCAGCACCAAACACCAAGCACCAAGCACCAAGCAAAAAGCACCAAACACCAAGCACCAAACACCAAACACCAAGCACCAAACACCAAACACCAAGCACCAAGCACCAAACACGTAACACCAAGCACCAAACACCAAGCACCAAACACCAACCACCAAACACCAAGCACCAAGCACCAAGCACCAAGCACCAAACACCAAGCACCAAACAGCAAGCACCAAACACCTAACACCAAGCACCAAGCACCAAGTACCAAGCACCAAACACCAAGCACCAAACACCAAACACCAAGCACCAAACACCAAACAGCAAGCACCAAGCACCAAACACCTAACACCAACCACCAAACACCAACCACCAAACACCAAGCACCAAGGACCAAGCACCAAGCACCAAGCACCAAATACCAAGCACCAAACACCAAGCACCAAGCACCAAGCACCAAGTACAAACACCAAGCACCAAGCACCAAACACCAAGCACCAAGCATCAAACACCAAACACCAAACACCAAGCACCAAGCACCAAGCATCAAACACCAAGCATATAACACCAAACACCAAGCACCAAGCACCAAATACCAAGAACCAAGCACCAAGCACCAAGTAGAAACACCAATCACCAAGCACCAAACACCAAACACCAAGCACCAAGCACCAAGCACCAAGCACCAAGCATCAAACACCAAACACCAAGCACCAAGCATCAAACACCAAACACCAATCACCAAACACCAAGCACAAATCACCATGCATCAAACACCAAGCAGCCAGCAGCAAGCACCAAACACCAAACACCAAACACCAAGCACCAAAAACCAAACACCAAGCACCAAGCACCAAACACCAAGCACCAAGCACCAAACACCAAGCACCAAGCACCAAACACAAAGCACCAAAGACCAAGCACCAAGCACCAAACACCAAGCACCCAGCACCAAACACCAAGGACCAAGCACCAAGCACCAAGCACCAAAAACCAAACACGAAACACGAAATACCAAGCACCAAGCACCAAACACCAAACTCCAAGCACCAAGCACCAGACACCAAACACCAAGCACCAAGCACCAAGCACCAGGCACCAAACACCAAGCACCAAGCAGCCAGCAGCAAGCACCAAGCACCAAACACCAAACACCAAACACCAAACAGCAAACAACATACAGCAAACACCAAACACCAAAAAGCAAACACCAAACACCAAACAGCAAACACCAAACAACAAACACCAAACAACAAGCACCAAACAGCAAACAGCAAACACCAAACACCAAGCACCAAGCACCAAACACCAAGCACCTAGCACCAAACACTAAGCACCAAGCACCAAACACTAAGCACCAAGCACCAAACACCAAGCACCAAACACCAAGGACCAAGCACCAAGCACCAAACACCAAACACCAAGCACCAAAGACCAAGCACCAAGCACCAAACACCAAGCACCCAGCACCAAACACCAAGCACTAAACACCAACCACTCAGCACCAAGCACCAAACACCAAGCATCAAGCACCTAACACCAAACACCAAACACCAAGCACCAAGCACCAAGCCCCAAACACCAAGCACCTAGCACCAAACACCAAACACCAAGCACAAAACACCAAGCACCAATCACCAAGCATCAAACACCAAGCAGCCAGCAGCAAGCACCAAACACCAAACACCAAGCACCAAGCACCAAAAACCAAACACCAAGCACCAAGCACCAAACACCTAACACCAAGCACCAAGCACCAAGTACCAAGCACCAAACACCAAGCACCAAACACCAAACATCAAGCACCAAGCACCAAGTACCAAACACCAAGAACCAAGAACCAAACACCAAGCACCAAGCACCAAGTACAAACACCAAGTACCAAGCACCAAGCACCAAACACCAAGAACCAAGCACCAAACACAAAACACCAAGCACCAAGCACCAAGCATCAAACACCAAGCAGCAAACACCAAACACCAAGCACCAAGCACAAAACACAAAGCACCCAGCACCAAACACCAATGACCAAGCACCAAGCACCAAAAACCAAACACCAAACACAAAACACAAAGCACCAAGCACCAAACACCAAACTCCAAGCACCAAGCACCAAGCACCAAACACCAAACACCAAGCACCAAGCACCAAGCACCAGGCACCAAACACCAAGCACCAAGCACCAAACACCAAGCACCAACCACCAAACACCAAACGCCAAACACCAAACACCAAGAACCAAGAACCAAACACCAAGCACCAAGCACCAAGCACCAAACACCAAGCACCAAGCACCAAACACAAAACACCAACCACCAAGCACCAAGCATCAAACACCAAGCAGCAAACACCAAACACCAAGCACCAAGAACCAAGCACCAAACACAATGCACCCAGCACCAAACACCAAGGACCAAGCACCAAGCACCAAGCACCAAAAACCAAACACGAAACACGAAACACCAAGCACCAAGCACCAAACACCAAACTCCAAGCACCAAGCACCAAACACCAAACACCAAGCACCAAGCACCAAGCACCAGGCACCAAACACCAAGCACCAAGCACCAAACACCAAGCAACAAGCACCAAACACCAAACACCAAACACCAAACACCAAACAACATACAGCAAACACCAAACACCAAAAAGCAAACACCAAACACCAAACAGCAAACACCAAACAACAAACACCAAACAACAAACACCAAACAGCAAACAGCAAACGCCAAACACCAAGCACCAAGCACCAAACACTAAGCACCAAACACCAAGCACCAAGCACCAAACACCAAACACTAAGCACCAAGCACCAAACACTAAGCACCAAGCACCAAACACCAAGCACCAAGCACCAAACACCAAGCACCAAGCACCAAGCACCAAACACCAAACACCAAGCACCAAAGACCAAGCACCAAGCACCAAACACCAAGCACCCAGCACCAAACACCAAGCACTAAACACCAACCACCCAGCACCAAGCACCTAAAACCAAACACCAAACACCAAGCACCAAGCACCAAGCACCAAACACCAAGCACCTAGCACCAAGCACCAAAAACCAAACACCAAGCACCAAGCACCAAACACCTAACACCAAGCACAAAACACCAAGCACCAATCACCAAGCATCAAACACCAAGCAGCCAGCAGCAAGCACCAAACACCAAACACCAAGCACCAAGCACCAAAAACCAAACACCAAGCACCAAGCACCAAACACCTAACACGAAGCACCAAGTATCAAGCACCAAACATCAAGCACCAAACACCAAGCACCAAACACCAAGCACCAAACACCAAACACCAAGCACCAAACACCTAAAACCAAACACCAAGCACCAAACACCAAGCACCAAACACCAAACACCAAGCACCAAGCACCAAACACCTAACACCAAGCACCAAACACCAAGCACTAAGCACCAAGCACCAAGCACCAAACACCAAGCACCAAACACCAAGCACCAAACACCAAGCACCAAGCACCAAACACCAAGCACCAAGTACCAAACACCAAGAACCAAGCAGCAAGCACCAAGTACAAACACCAAGCACCAAGCACCAAACACCAAGCACCAAGCACCAAGCATCAAACACCAAGCACCAAACACCAAGCACCAAGCACCAAGCATCAAACACCAAGCATATAACACCAAACACCAAACACCAAGCACCAAACACCAAACACCAAGCACCAAACACCAAGAACCAAGCACCAAGCACCAAGTACAAACACCAAGCACCAAGCACCAAACACCAAGCACCAAGCACCAAGCATCAAACACCAAGCGCCAAACACCAAGCACCAAGCACCAAGCATCAAACACCAAGCATATAACACCAAACACCAAACACCAAGCACCAAACACCAAACACCAAGCACCAAGCACCAAACACCTAACACCAAGCACCAAACACCAAGCACCAAACACCAAGCACCAAGCACCAAGCACCAAACACCAAGCACCAAACACCAAGCACCAAACACCAAGCACCAAGCACCAAACACCAAGCACGAAGCACCAAACACCAAGAACCAAGCACCAAGCACCAAGTACAAACACCAAGCACCAAGCACCAAACACCAAGCACCTAGCACCAAACACCAAACACCAAGCACCAATCACCAAGCACCAAACACCAACCACCAAACACCAAGCACCAAGCACCAAGCACCAAGCACCAAACACCAAGCACCAAACACCAAGCACCAAACACCTAACACCAAGCACCAAGCACCAAGCATCAAACACCAAACACCAAGCACCAAGCATCAAACACCAAACACCAAGCACCAAACACCAAGCACAAATCACCATGCATCAAACACCAAGCAGCCAGCAGCAAGCACCAAACACCAAACACCAAACACCAAGCACCAAAAACCAAACACCAAGCACCAAGCACCAAACACCAAGCACCAAGCACCAAACACCAAGCACCAAGCACCAAACACAAAGCACCAAAGACCAAGCACCAAGCACCAAACACCAAGCACCCAGCACCAAACACCAAGGACCAAGCACCAAGCACCAAGCACCAAAAATCAAACACGAAACACGAAATACCAAGCACCAAGCACCAAACACCAAACTCCAAGCACCAAGCACCAAACACCAAACACCAAGCACCAAGCACCAAGCACCAGGCACCAAACACCAAGCACCAAGCAGCCAGCAGCAAGCACCAAGCACCAAACACCAAACACCAAACACCAAACACCAAACAACATACAGCAAACACCAAACACCAAAAAGCAAACACCAAACACCAAACAGCAAACACCAAACAACAAACACCAAACAACAAGCACCAAACAGCAAACAGCAAACACCAAACACCAAGCACCAAGCACCAAACACCAAACACCAAACACCAAGCACCAGGCACCAAACACCAAGCACCAAGCACCAAACACCAAGCACCTAGCACCAAACACTAAGCACCAAGCACCAAACACTAAGCACCAAGCACCAAACACCAAGCACCAAGCACCAAACACCAAGGACCAAGCACCAAGCACCAAACACCAAACACCAAGCACCAAAGACCAAGCACCAAGCACCAAACACCAAGCACCCAGCACCAAACACCAAGCACTAAACACCAACCACTCAGCACCAAGCACCAAACACCAAGCATCAAGCACCTAACACCAAACACCAAACACCAAGCACCAAGCACCAAGCCCCAAACACCAAGAACCTAGCACCAAACACCAAACACCAAGCACAAAACACCAAGCACCAATCACCAAGCATCAAACACCAAGCAGCCAGCAGCAAGCACCAAACACCAAACACCAAGGACCAAGCACCAAGCACCAAGTACCAAGCACCAAACACCAAGCACCAAACACCAAACATCAAGCACCAAGCACCAAGTACCAAACACCAAGAACCAAGAACCAAACACCAAGCACCAAGCACCAAGTACAAACACCAAGTACCAAGCACCAAGCACCAAACACCAAGAACCAAGCACCAAACACAAAACACCAAGCACCAAGCACCAAGCATCAAACACCAAGCAGCAAACACCAAACACCAAGCACCAAGCACAAAACACAAAGCACCCAGCACCAAACACCAATGACCAAGCACCAAGCACCAAAAACCAAACACCAAACACAAAACACAAAGCACCAAGCACCAAACAACAAACTCCAAGCACCAAGCACCAAGCACCAAACACCAAACACCAAGCACCAAGCACCAAGCACCAGGCACCAAACACCAAGCACCAAGCACCAAACACCAAGCACCAACCACCAAACACCAAACGCCAAACACCAAACACCAAGAACCAAGAACCAAACACCAAGCACCAAGCACCAAGCACCAAACACCAAGCACCAAGCATCAAACACCAAGCAGCAAACACCAAACACCAAGCACCAAGCCCCAAGCACCAAACACAATGCACCCAGCACCAAACACCAAGGACCAAGCACCAAGCACCAAGCACCAAAAACCAAACACGAAACACGAAACACCAAGCACCAAGCACCAAACACCAAACTCCAAGCACCAAGCACCAAACACCAAACACCAAGCACCAAGCACCAAGCACCAGGCACCAAACACCAAGCACCAAGCACCAAACACCAAGCAACAAGCACCAAACACCAAACACCAAACACCAAACACCAAACAACATACAGCAAACACCAAACACCAAAAAGCAAACACCAAACACCAAACAGCAAACACCAAACAACAAACACCAAACAACAAACACCAAACAGCAAACAGCAAACACCAAACACCAAGCACCAAGCACCAAACACTAAGCACCAAACACCAAGCACCAAGCACCAAACACCAAACACTAAGCACCAAGCACCAAACACTAAGCACCAAGCACCAAACACCAATCACCAAGCACCAAACACCAAGCACCAAGCACCAAGCACCAAACACCAAACACCAAGCACCAAAGACCAAGCACCAAGCACCAAACACCAAGCACCCAGCACCAAACACCAAGCACTAAACACCAACCACCCAGCACCAAGCACCAAACACCAAGCACCAAGCACCTAAAACCAAACACCAAACACCAAGCACCAAGCACCAAGCACCAAACACCAAGCACCTAGCACCAAGCACCAAAAACCAAACACCAAGCACCAAGCACCAAGCACCAAGTACCAAACACCAAGAACCAAGCACCAAGCACCAAGTACAAACACCAAGCACCAAGCACCAAACACCAAGCACCAAGCACCAAGCATCAAACACCAAGCACCAAACACCAAGCACCAAGCACCAAGCATCAAACACCAAGCAGCCAGCAGCAAGCACCAAACACCAAACACCAAGCACCAAGCACCAAAAACCAAACACCAAGCACCAAGCACCAAACACCTAACACGAAGCACCAAGCACCAAGTATCAAGCACCAAACATCAAGCACCAAACACCAAGCACCAAACACCAAGCACCAAACACCAAACACCAAGCACCAAACACCTAACACCAAACACCAAGCACCAAACACCAAGCACCAAACACCAAACACCAAGCACCAAGCACCAAACACCTAACACCAAGCACCAAACACCAAGCACTAAGCACCAAGCACCAAGCACCAAACACCAAGCACCAAACACCAAGCACCAAACACCAAGCACCAAGCACCAAACACCAAGCACCAAGTACCAAACACCAAGAACCAAGCACCAAGCACCAAGTACAAACACCAAGCACCAAGCACCAAACACCAAGCACCAAGCACCAAGCATCAAACACCAAGCACCAAACACCAAGCACCAAGCACCAAGCATCAAACACCAAGCATATAACAACAAACACCAAACACCAAGCACCAAACACCAAACACCAAGCACCAAACACCAAGAACCAAGCACCAAGCACCAAGTACAAACACCAAGCACCAAGCACCAAACACCAAGCACCAAGCACCAAGCATCAAACACCAAGCGCCAAACACCAAGCACCAAGCACCAAGCATCAAACACCAAGCATATAACACCAAACACCAAACACCAAGCACCAAACACCAAACACCAAGCACCAAGCACCAAACACCTAACACCAAGCACCAAACACCAAGCACCAAACACCAAGCACCAAGCACCAAGCACCAAACACCAAGCACCAAACACCAAGCACCAAACACCAAGCACCAAGCACCAAACACCAAGCACGAAGCACCAAACACCAAGAACCAAGCACCAAGCACCAAGTACAAACACCAAGCACCAAGCACCAAACACCAAGCACCTAGCACCAAACACCAAACACCAAGCACCAATCACCAAGCACCAAACACCAAGCAGCCAGCAGCAAGCACCAAACACCAAGCACCAAGCACCAAAAACCAGACACCAAGCACCAAGCACCAAACACCTAACACCAAGCACCAAGCACCAAGTACCAAGCACCAAACACCAAGCACCAAACACCAAACACCAAGCACCAAGCACCAAGCACCAAGCACCAAACACCAAGCACCAAACACCAAGCACCAAACACCAAGCACCAAGCACCAAACACCAAGCACCAAGCACCAAACACCAAGCACCAAACACCAAGCATCAAACACCAAGCACCAAACACCAAACACCAAGCACCAAGCACCAAGCATCAAACACCAAGCATATAACACCAAACACCAAGCACCAAGCACCCAGCACCAAACACCAAGCACCAAGCACCAAGCAAAAAGCACCAAACACCAAGCACCAAACACCAAACACCAAGCACCAAACACCAAACACCAAGCACCAAGCACCAAACACGTAACACCAAGCACCAAACACCAAGCACCAAACACCAACCACCAAACACCAAGCACCAAGCACCAAGCACCAAGCACCAAACACCAAGCACCAAACACCAAGCACCAAACACCTAACACCAAGCACCAAGCACCAAGTACCAAGCACCAAACACCAAGCACCAAACACCAAACACCAAGCACCAAACACCAAACACCAAGCACCAAGCACCAAACACCTAACACCAACCACCAAACACCAACCACCAAACACCAAGCACCAAGGACCAAGCACCAAGCACCAAGCACCAAATACCAAGCACCAAACACCAAGCACCAAGCACCAAGCACCAAGTACAAACACCAAGCACCAAGCACCAAACACCAAGCACCAAGCATCTAACACCAAACACCAAACACCAAGCACCAAGCACCAAGCATCAAACACCAAGCATATAACACCAAACACCAAGCACCAAGCACCAAACACCAAGAACCAAGCACCAAGCACCAAGTAGAAACACCAATGACCAAGCACCAAACACCAAACACCAAGCACCAAACACCAAGCACCAAGCACCAAGCATCAAACACCAAACACCAAGCACCAAGCATCAAACACCAAACACCAAGCACCAAACACCAAGCACAAATCACCATGCATCAAACACCAAGCAGCCAGCAGCAAGCACCAAACACCAAACACCAAACACCAAGCACCAAAAACCAAACACCAAGCACCAAGCACCAAACACCAAGCACCAAACACCAAACACCAAGCACCAAGCACCAAACACCAAACACAAAGCACCAAAGAACAAGCACCAAGCACCAAACACCAAGCACCCAGCACCAAAAACCAAGCACCCAGCACCAAACACCAAGCACCAAATACCAACCAGCAAGCACCAAGCACCAAACACCTAACACCAAGCACCAAGCACCAACCACCAAACACCAAGCACCAAGCACCAAGCACCAAGCACCAAACACCAAGCACCAAACACCAAGCACCAAACACCAAGCACCAAGCACCAAGCACCAAACACCAAGCACCAAGCACCAAGCATCAAACACCAAACACCAAGCACCAAACAGCAAGCACCAATCACCATGCATCAAACACCAAGCAGCCAGCAGCAAGCACCAAACACCAAACACCAAGCACCAAGCACCAAAAACCAAACACCAAGCACCAAGCACCAAACACCAAGCACCAAGCACCAAACACCAAGCACCAAGCACCAAACACCAAGCACCAAAGACCAAGCACCAAGCACCAAATACCAAGCACCCAGCACCAAACACCAAGCACCCAGCACCTAACACCAAGCACCAAACACCAACCACCCAGCACCAAGCACCAAACACCAAGCACCAAGCACCAAACACCAAACACCAAGCACCAAGCACCAAGCACCAAACACCAAACACCAAACACCAAGCACCAAACACCAAACACCAAGCACCAGACACCAAGCACCAAACACCAAGCACCAGACACCAAGCACCAAACACCAAACACCAAACACCAAGCACCAAGCACCAAACACCAAACACCAAACACCAAGCACCAAACACTAAACACCAAACACCAAAAACCAAACACCAAGCACCAGACACCAAGCACCAAACACCAAACACCAAGCACCAAACACCAAACACCAAGCACCAAGCACCAAACACCAAACACCAAGCACCAAGCACCAAACACCAAGCACCAAAGACCAAACACCAAACAGCAAACACCAAACACCATACAGCAAACACTAAACACCAAAAAGCAGACACCAAACAGCAAACACCAAACACGAAACACCAAACACCAAACAGCAAACACCAAACACCAAGCACCAAACACCAAGGACCAAGCACCAAACACATAACACCAAGCACCAAGCACCAAGCACCAAACACCAAGCACCAAACACCAAACATCAAGCACCAAGCACCAAGTACCAAACACCAAGAACCAAGAACCAAACACCAAGCACCAAGCACCAAGTACAAACACCAAGTACCAAGCACCAAGCACCAAACACCAAGAACCAAGCACCAAACACAAAACACCAAGCACCAAGCACCAAGCATCAAACACCAAGCAGCAAACACCAAACACCAAGCACCAAGCACCAAACACAAAGCACCCAGCACCAAACACCAAGGACCAAGCACCAAGCACCAAAAACCAAACACCAAACACAAAACACAAAGCACCAAGCACCAAACACCAAACTCCAAGCACCAAGCACCAAGCACCAAACACCAAACACCAAGCACCAAGCACCAGGCACCAAACACCAAGCACCAAGCACCAAACACCAAGCACCAAGCACCAAACACCAAACGCCAAACACCAAACACCAAGAACCAAGAACCAAACACCAATCACCAAGCACCAAGTACAAACACCAAGCACCAAGCACGAAGCACCAAACACCAAGCACCAAGCACCAAGCGCAAAACACCAAGCACCAAGCACCAAGCATCAAACACCAAGCAGCAAACACCAAACACCAAGCACCAAGCACCAAGCGCCAAGCACCAAACACAATGCACCCAGCACCAAACACCAAGGACCAAGCACCAAGCACCAAGCACCAAAAACCAAACACGAAACACGAAACACCAAGCACCAAGCACCAAACACCAAACTCCAAGCACCAAGCACCAAACACCAAACACCAAGCACCATGCACCAAGCACCAGGCACCAAACACCAAGCACCAAGCACCAAACACCAAGCACCAAGCACCAAACACCAAACACCAAACACCAAAAAGCAAACACCAAACACCAAACAGCAAACACCAAACAACAAACACCAAACAACAAACACCAAACAGCAAACAGCTAACACCAAACACCAAGCACCAAGCACCAAACACCAAACACCAAACACCAAGCACCAGGCACCAAACACCAAGCACCAAGCACCAAACACCAAGCACCTAGCACCAAACACCAAGCACCAAACACCAAGTACAAACACCAAGCACCAAACACCAAACACCAAGCACCAAACACCAAGCACCAATCACCAAGCACCAAACACCAAGCAGCCAGCAACAAGCACCAAACACCAAGCACCAAGCACCAAAAACCAGACACCAAGCACCAAGTACCAAACACCTAACACCAAGCACCAAGCACCAACCACCAAACACCAAGCACCAAGCACCAAACACCAAGCACCAAACACGAAGCACCAAGCACCAAACACCAAGCACCAAGCACCAAACACCAAGCACCAAGCACCAAGCATCAAACACCAAGCACCAAACACCAAACACCAAGCACCAAGCACCAAGCATCAAACACCAAGCATATAACACCAAACACCAAGCACCAAGCACCCAGCACCAAACACCAAGCACCAAGCACCAAGCAAAAAGCACCAAACACCAAGCACCAAACACCAAACACCAAGCACCAAACACCAAACACCAAGCACCAAGCACCAAACACCTAACACCAAGCACCAAACACCAAGCACCAAACACCAACCACCAAACACCAAGCACCAAGCACCAATCACCATGCATCAAACAACAGGCAGCCAGCAGCAAGCACCAAACACCAAACACCAAGCACCAAGCACCAAAAACCAAACACCAAGCACCAAGCACCAAACACCAAGCGCCAAGCACCAAACACCAAGCACCAAGCACCAAGCACCAAACACCAAGCACCAAAGACCAGGCACCAAGCACCAAACACCAAGCACCCAGCACCAAACACCAAGCACCCAGCACCAAACACCAAGCACCAAACACCAACCACCCAGCACCAAGCACCAAACACCAAGCACCAAGCACCAAACACCAAGCACCCAGCACCAAACACCAAGCACCCAGCACCAAACACCAAGCACCAAACACCAACCACCCAGCACCAAGCACCAAACACCAAGCACCAAGCACCAAACACCAAGCACCAAACACCAAACACCAAGCACCAAGCACCAAGCACCAAGCACCAAACACGAAACACGAAACACCAAGCACCAAGCACCAAACACCAAACTCCAAGCACCAAGCACCAAACACCAAACACCAAGCACCAGGCACCAAACACCAAGCACCAAGCACCAAACACCAAGCACCAAGCACCAAGCACCAAGCACCAAACACAATGCACCCAGCACCAAACACCAAGAACCAAGCACCAAGCACCAAGCACCAAACACGAAACACGAAACACCAAGCACCAAGCACCAAACACCAAACTCCAAGCACCAAGCACCAAACACCAAACACCAAGCACCAGGCACCAAACACCAAGCACCAAGCACCAAACACCAAGCACCAAGCACCAAACACCAAACACCAAACAGCAAACAACATACATCAAACACCAAACACCAAAAAGCAAACACCAAACACCAAACAGCAAACACCAAACAACAAACACCAAACAACAAACACCAAACAGCAAACAGCAAACACCAAACACCAAGCACCAAGCACCAAACACCAAACACCAAACACCAAGCACCAGGCACCAAACACCAAGCACCAAGCACCAAACACCAAGCACCTAGAACCAAACACCAAGCACCAAACACCAAGTACAAACACCAAGCACCAAACACCAAACACCAAGCACCAAACACCAAGCACCAATCACCAAGCACCAAACACCAAGCAGCCAGCAACAAGCACCAAACACCAAGCACCAAGCACCAAAAACCAGACACCAAGCACCAAGCACCAAACACCTAACACCAAGCACCAAGCACCAACCACCAAACACCAAGCACCAAGCACCAAGCACCAAGCACCAAACACCAAGCACCAAACACCAAGCACCAAACACCAAGCACCAAGCACCAAACACCAAGCACCAAGCACCAAACACCAAGCACCAAGCACCAAGCATCAAACACCAAGCACCAAACACCAAACACCAAGCACCAAGCACCAAGCATCAAACACCAAGCATATAACACCAAACACCAAGCACCAAGCACCCAGCACCAAACACCAAGCACCAAGCACCAAGCAAAAAGCACCAAACACCAAGCACCAAACACCAAACACCAAGCACCAAACACCAAACACCAAGCACCAAGCACCAAACACCTAATACCAAGCACCAAACACCAAGCACCAAACACCAAGCACCAAACACCAAGCACCAAACACCAAACACCAAGCACCAAGCACCAAACACCTAACACCAAGCACCAAACACCAACCACCAAACACCAAGCACCAAGGACCAAGCACCAAGCACCAAGCACCAAACACCAAGCACCAAGCACCAAGCACCAAGTACAAACACCAAGCACCAAGCACCAAACACCAAGCACCAAGCATCAAACACCAAACACCATACACCAAGCACCAAGCACCAAGCATCAAACACCAAGCATATAACACCAAACACCAAGCACCAAGCACCAAACACCAAGAACCAAGCACCAAGCACCAAGTACAAACACCAATCACCAAGCACCAAACACCAAACACCAAGCACCAAACACCAAGCACCAATCACCAAGCACCAAACACCAAGCAGCCAGCAGCAAGCACCAAACACCAAACACCAAGCACCAAGCACCAAAAACCAGACACCAAGCACCAAGCACCAAACACCTAACACCAAGCACCAAGCACCAAGTACCAAGCACCAAACACCAAGCACCAAACACCAAACACCAAGCACCAAACACCAAACACCAAGCACCAAGCGCCAAACACCTAACACCAAGCACCAAGCACCAACCACCAAACACCAAGCACCAAGCACCAAGCACCAAACACCAAACACCAAGCACCAAGCACCAAAAACCAAACACCAAGCACCAAGCACCAAACACCAAGCACCAAGCACCAAACACCAAGCACCAAGCACCAAGCATCAAACACCAAACACCAAGCACCAAACACCAAGCACCAAACACCAAGCACCAAACACCTAACACCAAGCACCAAGCACCAAATACCAAGCACCAAACACCAAGCACCAAACACCAAACACCAAGCACCAAACACCAAACACCAAGCACCAAGCACCAAACACCTAACACCAAGCACCAAACACCAACCACCAAACACCAAGCATCAAGGACCAAGCACCAAGCTCCAAGCACCAAGCACCAAACACCAAGCACCAAGCACCAAGCACCAAGTACAAACACCAAGCACCAAGCACCAAACACCAAGCACCAAGCATCAAACACCAAACACCAAACACCAAGCACCAAGCACCAAGCATCAAACACCAAGCATATAACACCAAACACCAAGCACCAAGCACCAAACACCAAGAACCAAGCACCAAGCACCAAGTACAAACACCAATCACCAAGCACCAAACACCAAACACCAAGCACCAAACACCAAGCACCAATCACCAAGCACCAAACACCAAGCAGCCAGCAGCAAGCACCAAACACCAAACACCAAGCACCAAGCACCAAAAACCAGACACCAAGCACCAAGCACCAAACACCTAACACCAAGCACCAAGCACCAAGTACCAAGCACCAAACACCAAGCACCAAACACCAAACACCAAGCACCAAACACCAAACACCAAGCACCAAGCACCAAACACCTAACACCAAGCACCAAGCACCAACCACCAAACACCAAGCACCAAGCACCAAGCACCAAGCACCAAACACCAAGCACCAAACACCAAGCACGAAACACCAAGCACCAAGCACCAAACACCAAGCACCAAGCACCAAACACCAAGCACCAAGCATGAAACACCAAACACCAAGCACCAAACACCAAGCACCAATCACCATGCATCAAACACCAAGCAGCCAGCAGCAAGCACCAAACACCAAACACCAAGCACCAAGCACCAAAAACCAAACACCAAGCACCAAGCACCAAACACCAAGCACCAAGCACCAAACACCAAGCACCAAGCACCAAGCACCAAACACCAAGCACCAAAGACCAAGCACCAAGCACCAAACACCAAGCACCCAGCACCAAACACCAAGCACCCAGCACCAAACACCAAGCACCAAACACCAACCACCCAGCACCAAGCACCAAACACCAAGCACCAAGCACCAAACACCAAGCACCCAGCACCAAACACCAAGCACCCAGCACCAAACACCAAGCACCAAACACCAACCACCCAGCACCAAGCACCAAACACCAAGCACCAAGCACCAAACACAAAACACCAAGCACCAAGCACCAAGCACCAAACACCAAGCACCAACCACCAAGCACCAAACACAAAACACCAAGCACAATTCACCCAGCACCAAACACCAAGGACCAAGCACCAAGCACCAAGCACCAAACACGAAACACGAAACACCAAGCACCAAGCACCAAACACCAAACTCCAAGCACCAAGCACCAAACACCAAACACCAAGCACCAGGCACCAAACACCAAGCACCAAGCACCAAACACCAAGCACCAAGCACCAAGCACCAAACACAATGCACCCAGCACCAAACACCAAGAACCAAGCACCAAGCACCAAGCACCAAACAGGAAACACGAAACACCAAGCACCAAGCACCAAACACCAAACTCCAAGCACCAAGCACCAAACACCAAACACCAAGCACCAGGCACCAAACACCAAGCACCAAGCACCAAACACCAAGCACCAAGCACCAAACACCAAACACCAAACAGCAAACAACATACATCAAACACCAAACACCAAAAAGCAAACACCAAACACCAAACAGCAAACACCAAACAACAAACACCAAACAACAAACACCAAACAGCAAACAGCAAACACCAAACACCAAGCACCAAGCACCAAACACCAAACACCAAACACCAAGCACCAGGCACCAAACACCAAGCACCAAGCACCAAACACCAAGCACCTAGAACCAAACACCAAGCACCAAACACCAAGTACAAACACCAAGCACCAAACACCAAACACCAAGCACCAAACACCAAGCACCAATCACCAAGCACCAAACACCAAGCAGCCAGCAACAAGCACCAAACACCAAGCACCAAGCACCAAAAACCAGACACCAAGCACCAAGCACCAAACACCTAACACCAAGCACCAAGCACCAACCACCAAACACCAAGCACCAAGCACCAAGCACCAAGCACCAAACACCAAGCACCAAACACCAAGCACCAAACACCAAGCACCAAGCACCAAACACCAAGCACCAAGCACCAAACACCAAGCACCAAGCACCAAGCATCAAACACCAAGCACCAAACACCAAACACCAAGCACCAAGCACCAAGCATCAAACACCAAGCATATAACACCAAACACCAAGCACCAAGCACCCAGCACCAAACACCAAGCACCAAGCACCAAGCAAAAAGCACCAAACACCAAGCACCAAACACCAAACACCAAGCACCAAACACCAAACACCAAGCACCAAGCACCAAACACCTAACACCAAGCACCAAACACCAAGCACCAAACACCAAGCACCAAACACCAAGCACCAAACACCTAACACCAAGCACCAAGCACCAAGTACCAAGCACCAAATACCAAGCACCAAACACCAAACACCAAGCACCAAACACCAAACACCAAGCACCAAGCACCAAACACCTAACACCAAGCACCAAACACCAACCACCAAACACCAAGCACCAAGGACCAAGCACCAAGCACCAAGCACCAAACACCAAGCACCAAGCACCAAGCACCAAGTACAAACACCAAGCACCAAGCACCAAACACCAAGCACCAAGCATCAAACACCAAACACCATACACCAAGCACCAAGCACCAAGCATCAAACACCAAGCATATAACACCAAACACCAAGCACCAAGCACCAAACACCAAGAACCAAGCACCAAGCACCAAGTACAAACACCAATCACCAAGCACCAAACACCAAACACCAAGCACCAAACACCAAGCACCAATCACCAAGCACCAAACACCAAGCAGCCAGCAGCAAGCACCAAACACCAAACACCAAGCACCAAGCACCAAAAACTAGACACCAAGCACCAAGCACCAAACACCTAACACCAAGCACCAAGCACCAAGTACCAAGCACCAAACACCAAGCACCAAACACCAAACACCAAGCACCAAACACCAAACACCAAGCACCAAGCACCAAACACCTAACACCAAGCACCAAGCACCAACCACCAAACACCAAGCACCAAGCACCAAGCACCAAACACCAAACACCAAGCACCAAGCACCAAAAACCAAACACCAAGCACCAAGCACCAAACACCAAGCACCAAGCACCAACCACCAAGCACCAAGCACCAAGCATCAAACACCAAACACCAAGCACCAAACACCAAGCACCAAACACCAAGCACCAAACACCTAACACCAAGCACCAAGCACCAAATACCAAGCACCAAACACCAAGCACCAAACACCAAACACCAAGCACCAAACACCAAACACCAAGCACCAAGCACCAAACACCTAACACCAAGCACCAAACACCAACCACCGAACACCAAGCATCAAGGACCAAGCACCAAGCACCAAGCACCAAGCACCAAACACCAAGCACCAAGCACCAAGCACCAAGTACAAACACCAAGCACCAAGCACCAAACACCAAGCACCAAGCATCAAACACCAAACACCAAACACCAAGCACCAAGCACCAAGCATCAAACACCAAGCATATAACACCAAACACCAAGCACCAAGCACCAAACACCAAGAACCAAGCACCAAGCACCAAGTACAAACACCAATCACCAAGCACCAAACACCAAACACCAAGCACCAAACACCAAGCACCAATCACCAAGCACCAAACACCAAGCAGCCAGCAGCAAGCACCAAACACCAAACACCAAGCACCAAGCACCAAAAACCAGACACCAAGCACCAAGCACCAAACACCTAACACCAAGCACCAAGCACCAAGTACCAAGCACCAAACACCAAGCACCAAACACCAAACACCAAGCACCAAACACCAAACACCAAGCACCAAGCACCAAACACCTAACACCAAGCACCAAGCACCAACCACCAAACACCAAGCACCAAGCACCAAGCACCAAGCACCAAACACCAAGCACCAAACACCAAGCACGAAACACCAAGCACCAAGCACCAAACACCAAGCACCAAGCACCAAACACCAAGCACCAAGCACCAAGCATAAAACACCAAACACCAAGCACCAAACACCAAGCACCAATCACCATGCATCAAACACCAAGCAGCCAGCAGCAAGCACCAAACACCAAACACCAAGCACCAAGCACCAAAAACCAAACACCAAGCACCAAGCACCAAACACCAAGCACCAAGCACCAAACACCAAGCACCAAGCACCAAGTACCAAACACCAAGCACCAAAGACCAAGCACCAAGCACCAAACACCAAGCACCCAGCACCAAACACCAAGCACCCAGCACCAAACACCAAGCACCAAACACCAACCACCCAGCACCAAGCACCAAACACCAAGCACCAAGCACCAAACACCAAGCACCCAGCACCAAACACCAAGCACCCAGCACCAAACACCAAGCACCAAACACCAACCACCCAGCACCAAGCACCAAACACCAAGCACCAAGCACCAAACACAAAACACCAAGCACCAAGCACCAAGCACCAAACACCAAGCACCAACCACCAAGCACCAAACACAAAACACCAAGCACAATTCACCCAGCACCAAACACCAAGGACCAAGCACCAAGCACCAAGCACCAAACACGAAACACGAAACACCAAGCACCAAGCACCAAACACCAAACTCCAAGCACCAAGCACCAAACACCAAACACCAAGCACCAGGCACTAAACACCAAGCACCAAGCACCAAACACCAAGCACCAAGCACCAAGCACCAAGCACCAAACACAATGCACCCAGCACCAAACACCAAGGACCAAGCACCAAGCACCAAGCACCAAACACGAAACACGAAACACCAAGCACCAAGCACCAAACACCAAACTCCAAGCACCAAGCACCAAACACCAAACACCAAGCACCAGGCACCAAACACCAAGCATCAAGCACCAAACACCAAGCACCAAGCACCAAACACCAAACACCAAACAGCAAACAACATACATCAAACACCAAACACCAAAAAGCAAACACCAAACACCAAACAGCAAATACCAAACAACAAACACCAAACAACAAACACCAAACAGCAAACAGCAAACACCAAACACCAAGCACCAAGCACCAAACACCAAACACCAAACACCAAGCACCAGGCACCAAACACCAAGCACCAAGCACCAAACACCAAGCACCTAGCACCAAACACCAAGCACCAAACACCAAGTACAAACACCAAGCACCAAACACCAAACACCAAGCACCAAACACCAAGCACCAATCACCAAGCACCAAACACCAAGCAGCCAGCAACAAGCACCAAACACCAAGCACCAAGCACCAAAAACCAGACACCAAGCACCAAGCACCAAACACCTAACACCAAGCACCAAGCACCAACCACCAAACACCAAGCACCAAGCACCAAGCACCAAGCACCAAACACCAAGCACCAAACACCAAGCACCAAACACCAAGCACCAAGCACCAAACACCAAGCACCAAGCACCAAACACCAAGCACCAAGCACCAAGCATCAAACACCAAGCACCAAACACCAAACACCAAGCACCAAGCATCAAACACCAAGCATATAACACCAAACACCAAGCACCAAGCACCCAGCACCAAACACCAAGCAAAAAGCACCAAACACCAAGCACCAAACACCAAACACCAAGCACCAAACACCAAACACCAAGCACCAAGCACCAAACACCTAACACCAAGCACCAAACACCAAGCACCAAACACCAAGCACCAAACACCAAGCACCAAACACCTAACACCAAGCACCAAGCACCAAGTACCAAGCACCAAATACCAAGCACCAAACACCAAACACCAAGCACCAAACACCAAACACCAAGCACCAAGCACCAAACACCTAACACCAAGCACCAAACACCAACCACCAAACACCAAGCACCAAGGACCAAGCAGCAAGCACCAAGCACCAAACACCAAGCACCAAGCACCAAGCACCAAGTACAAACACCAAGCAACAAGCACCAAACACCAAGCACCAAGCATCAAACACCAAACACCATACACCAAGCACCAAGCACCAAGCATCAAACACCAAGCATATAACACCAAACACCAAGCACCAAGCACCAAACACCAAGAACCAAGCACCAAGCACCAAGTACAAACACCAATCACCAAGCACCAAACACCAAACACCAAGCACCAAACACCAAGCACCAATCACCAAGCACCAAACACCAAGCAGCCAGCAGCAAGCACCAAACACCAAACACCAAGCACCAAGCACCAAAAACCAGACACCAAGCACCAAGCACCAAACACCTAACACCAAGCACCAAGCACCAAGTACCAAGCACCAAACACCAAGCACCAAACACCAAACACCAAGCACCAAACACCAAACACCAAGCACCAAGCACCAAACACCTAACACCAAGCACCAAGCACCAACCACCAAACACCAAGCACCAAGCACCAAGCACCAAGCACCAAACACCAAGCACCAAACACCAAGCACCAAACACCAAGCACCAAGCACCAAACACCAAGCACCAAGCACCAAACACCAAGCACCAAGCACCAAGCATCAAACACCAAACACCAAGCACCAAACACCAAGCACCAATCACCATGCATCAAACACCAAGCAGCCAGCAGCAAGCACCAAACACCAAACACCAAGCACCAAGCACCAAAAACCAAACACCAAGCACCAAGCACCAAACACCAAGCACCCAGCACCAAACACCAAGCACCCAGCACCAAACACCAAGCACCAAACACCAACCACCCAGCACCAAGCACCAAACACCAAGCACCAAGCACCAAACACAAAACACCAAGCACCAAGCACCAAGCACCAAACACCAAGCACCAACCACCAAGCACCAAACACAAAACACCAAGCACAATTCACCCAGCACCAAACACCAAGGACCAAGCACCAAGCACCAAGCACCAAACACGAAACACGAAACACCAAGCACCAAGCACCAAACACCAAACTCCAAGCACCAAGCACCAAACACCAAACACCAAGCACCAAGCACCAAACACCAAGCACCAAACACCAAGCACCAAGCACCAAACACAATGCACCCAGCACCAAACACCAAGAACCAAGCACCAAGCACCAAGCACCAAACACGAAACACGAAACACCAAGCACCAAGCACCAAACACCAAACTCCAAGCACCAAGCACCAAACACCAAACACCAAGCACCAGGCACCAAACACCAAGCACCAAGCACCAAACACCAAGCACCAAGCACCAAACACCAAACACCAAACAGCAAACAACATACATCAAACACCAAACACCAAAAAGCAAACACCAAACACCAAACAGCAAACACCAAACAACAAACACCAAACAACAAACACCAAACAGCAAACAGCAAACACCAAACACCAAGCACCAAGCACCAAACACCAAACACCAAACACCAAGCACCAGGCACCAAACACCAAGCACCAAGCACCAAACACCAAGCACCTAGAACCAAATACCAAGCACCAAACACCAAGTACAAACACCAAGCACCAAACACCAAACACCAAGCACCAAACACCAAGCACCAATCACCAAGCACCAAACACCAAGCAGCCAGCAACAAGCACCAAACACCAAGCACCAAGCACCAAAAACCAGACACCAAGCACCAAGCACCAAACACCTAACACCAAGCACCAAGCACCAACCACCAAACACCAAGCACCAAGCACCAAGCACCAAGCACCAAACACCAAGCACCAAACACCAAGCACCAAACACCAAGCACCAAGCACCAAACACCAAGCACCAAGCACCAAACACCAAGCACCAAGCACCAAGCATCAAACACCAAGCACCAAACACCAAACACCAAGCACCAAGCACCAAGCATCAAACACCAAGCATATAACACCAAACACCAAGCACCAAGCACCCAGCACCAAACACCAAGCACCAAGCACCAAGCAAAAAGCACCAAACACCAAGCACCAAACACCAAACACCAAGCACCAAACACCAAACACCAAGCACCAAGCACCAAACACCTAACACCAAGCACCAAACACCAAGCACCAAACACCAAGCACCAAACACCAAGCACCAAACACCTAACACCAAGCACCAAGCACCAAGTACCAAGCACCAAATACCAAGCACCAAACACCAAACACCAAGCACCAAACACCAAACACCAAGCACCAAGCACCAAACACCTAACACCAAGCACCAAACACCAACCACCAAACACCAAGCACCAAGGACCAAGCACCAAGCACCAAGCACCAAACACCAAGCACCAAGCACCAAGCACCAAGTACAAACACCAAGCACCAAGCACCAAACACCAAGCACCAAGCATCAAACACCAAACACCATACACCAAGCACCAAGCACCAAGCATCAAACACCAAGCATATAACACCAAACACCAAGCACCAAGCACCAAACACCAAGAACCAAGCACCAAGCACCAAGTACAAACACCAATCACCAAGCACCAAACACCAAACACCAAGCACCAAACACCAAGCACCAATCACCAAGCACCAAACACCAAGCAGCCAGCAGCAAGCACCAAACACCAAACACCAAGCACCAAGCACCAAAAACCAGACACCAAGCACCAAGCACCAAACACCTAACACCAAGCACCAAGCACCAAGTACCAAGCACCAAACACCAAGCACCAAACACCAAACACCAAGCACCAAACACCAAACACCAAGCACCAAGCACCAAACACCTAACACCAAGCACCAAGCACCAACCACCAAACACCAAGCACCAAGCACCAAGCACCAAAAACCAAACACCAAGCACCAAGCACCAAACACCAAGCACCAAGCACCAAACACCAAGCACCAAGCACCAAGCATCAAACACCAAACACCAAGCACCAAACACCAAGCACCAAACACCAAGCACCAAACACCTAACACCAAGCACCAAGCACCAAATACCAAGCACCAAACACCAAGCACCAAACACCAAACCCCAAGCACCAAACACCAAACACCAAGCACCAAGCACCAAACACCTAACACCAAGCACCAAACACCAACCACCAAACACCAAGCATCAAGGACCAAGCACCAAGCACCAAGCACCAAGCACCAAGTACAAACACCAAGCACCAAGCACCAAACACCAAGCACCAAGCATCAAACACCAAACACCAAACACCAAGCACCAAGCACCAAGCATCAAACACCAAGCATATAACACCAAACACCAAGCACCAAGCACCAAACACCAAGAACCAAGCACCAAGCACCAAGTACAAACACCAATCACCAAGCACCAAACACCAAACACCAAGCACCAAACACCAAGCACCAATCACCAAGCACCAAACACCAAGCAGCCAGCAGCAAGCACCAAACACCAAACACCAAGCACCAAGCACCAAAAACCAGACACCAAGCACCAAGCACCAAACACCTAACACCAAGCACCAAGCACCAAGTACCAAGCACCAAACACCAAGCACCAAACACCAAACACCAAGCACCAAACACCAAACACCAAGCACCAAGCACCAAACACCTAACACCAAGCACCAAGCACCAACCACCAAACACCAAGCACCAAGCACCAAGCACCAAGCACCAAACACCAAGCACCAAACACCAAGCACGAAACACCAAGCACCAAGCACCAAACACCAAGCACCAAGCACCAAACACCAAGCACCAAGCACCAAGCATAAAACACCAAACACCAAGCACCAAACACCAAGCACCAATCACCATGCATCAAACACCAAGCAGCCAGCAGCAAGCACCAAACACCAAACACCAAGCACCAAGCACCAAAAACCAAACACCAAGCACCAAGCACCAAACACCAAGCACCAAGCACCAAACACCAAGCACCAAGCACCAAGCACCAAACACCAAGCACCAAAGACCAAGCACCAAGCACCAAACACCAAGCACCCAGCACCAAACACCAAGCACCCAGCACCAAACACCAAGCACCAAACACCAACCACCCAGCACCAAGCACCAAACACCAAGCACCAAGCACCAAACACCAAGCACCCAGCACCAAACACCAAGCACCCAGCACCAAACACCAAGCACCAAACACCAACCACCCAGCACCAAGCACCAAACACCAAGCACCAAGCACCAAACACAAAACACCAAGCACCAAGCACCAAGCACCAAACACCAAGCACCAACCACCAAGCACCAAGCACCAAGCACCAAACACGAAACACGAAACACCAAGCACCAAGCACCAAACACCAAACTCCAAGCACCAAGCACCAAACACCAAACACCAAGCACCAGGCACTAAACACCAAGCACCAAGCACCAAACACCAAGCACCAAGCACCAAGCACCAAGCACCAAACACAATGCACCCAGCACCAAACACCAAGGACCAAGCACCAAGCACCAATCACCAAACACGAAACACGAAACACCAAGCACCAAGCACCAAACACCAAACTCCAAGCACCAAGCACCAAACACCAAACACCAAGCACCAGGCACCAAACACCAAGCATCAAGCACCAAACACCAAGCACCAAGCACCAAACACCAAACACCAAACAGCAAACAACATACATCAAACACCAAACACCAAAAAGCAAACACCAAACACCAAACAGCAAATACCAAACAACAAACACCAAACAACAAACACCAAACAGCAAACAGCAAACACCAAACACCAAGCACCAAGCACCAAACACCAAACACCAAACACCAAGCACCAGGCACCAAACACCAAGCACCAAGCACCAAACACCAAGCACCTAGCACCAAACACCAAGCACCAAACACCAAGTACAAACACCAAGCACCAAACACCAAACACCAAGCACCAAACACCAAGCACCAATCACCAAGCACCAAACACCAAGCAGCCAGCAACAAGCACCAAACACCAAGCACCAAGCACCAAAAACCAGACACCAAGCACCAAGCACCAAACACCTAACACCAAGCACCAAGCACCAACCACCAAACACCAAGCACCAAGCACCAAGCACCAAGCACCAAACACCAAGCACCAAACACCAAGCACCAAACACCAAGCACCAAGCACCAAACACCAAGCACCAAGCACCAAACACCAAGCACCAAGCACCAAGCATCAAACACCAAGCACCAAACACCAAACACCAAGCACCAAGCATCAAACACCAAGCATATAACACCAAACACCAAGCACCAAGCACCCAGCACCAAACACCAAGCAAAAAGCACCAAACACCAAGCACCAAACACCAAACACCAAGCACCAAACACCAAACACCAAGCACCAAGCACCAAACACCTAACACCAAGCACCAAACACCAAGCACCAAACACCAAGCACCAAACACCAAGCACCAAACACCTAACACCAAGCACCAAGCACCAAGTACCAAGCACCAAATACCAAGCACCAAACACCAAACACCAAGCACCAAACACCAAACACCAAGCACCAAGCACCAAACACCTAACACCAAGCACCAAACACCAACCACCAAACACCAAGCACCAAGGACCAAGCACCAAGCACCAAGCACCAAACACCAAGCACCAAGCACCAAGCACCAAGTACAAACACCAAGCACCAAGCACCAAACACCAAGCACCAAGCATCAAACACCAAACACCATACACCAAGCACCAAGCACCAAGCATCAAACACCAAGCATATAACACCAAACACCAAGCACCAAGCACCAAACACCAAGAACCAAGCACCAAGCACCAAGTACAAACACCAATCACCAAGCACCAAACACCAAACACCAAGCACCAAACACCAAGCACCAATCACCAAGCACCAAACACCAAGCAGCCAGCAGCAAGCACCAAACACCAAACACCAAGCACCAAGCACCAAAAACCAGACACCAAGCACCAAGCACCAAACACCTAACACCAAGCACCAAGCACCAAGTACCAAGCACAAACACCAAGCACCAAACACCAAACACCAAGCACCAAACACCAAACACCAAGCACCAAGCACCAAACACCTTACACCAAGCACCAAGCACCAACCACCAAACACCAAGCACCAAGCACCAAGCACCAAGCACCAAACACCAAGCACCAAACACCAAGCACCAAACACCAAGCACCAAGCACCAAACACCAAGCACCAAGCACCAAACACCAAGCACCAAGCACCAAGCATCAAACACCAAACACCAAGCACCAAACACCAAGCACCAATCACCATGCATCAAACACCAAGCAGCCAGCAGCAAGCACCAAACACCAAACACCAAGCACCAAGCACCAAAAACCAAACACCAAGCACCAAGCACCAAACACCAAGCACCAAGCACCAAACACCAAGCACCAAGCACCAAGCATCAAACACCAAACACCAAGCACCAAACACCAAGCACCAATCACCATGCATCAAACACCAAGCAGCCAGCAGCAAGCACCAAACACCAAACACCAAGCACCAAGCACCAAAAACCAAACACCAAGCACCAAGCACCAAACACCAAGCACCAAGCACCAAACACCAAGCACCAAGCACCAAGCACCAAACACCAAGCACCAAAGACCAAGCACCAAGCACCAAACACCAAGCACCCAGCACCAAACACCAAGCACCCAGCACCAAACACCAAGAACCAAACACCAACCACCCAGCACCAAGCACCAAACACCAAGCACCAAGCACCAAACACCAAGCACCCAGCACCAAACACCAAGCACCCAGCACCAAACACCAAGCACCAAACACCAACCACCCAGCATCAAGCACCGAACACCAAGCACCAAGCACCAAACACAAAACACCAAGCACCAAGCACCAAGCACCAAACACCAAGCACCAACCACCAAGCACCAAACACAAAACACCAAGCACCAAGCACCAAGCATCAAACACCAAGCAGCAAACACCAAACACCAAGCACCAAGCACCAAGCACCAAGCACCAAACACAATGCACCCAGCACCAAACACCAAAGACCAAGCACCAAGCACCAAGCACCAAACACGAAACACGAAACACCAAGCACCAAGCACAAAACACCAAACTCCAAGCACCAAGCACCAAACACCAAACACCAAGCACCAGGCACCAAACACCAAGCACCAAGCACCAAACACCAAGCACCAAGCACCAAACACCAAACACCAAACACCAAACAGCAAACAACATACATCAAACACCAAACACCAAAAAGCAAACACCAAACACCAAACAGCAAACACCAAACAACAAACACCAAACAACAAACACCAAACAGCAAACAGCAAACACCAAACACCAAGCACCAAGCACCAAACACCAAACACCAAACACCAAGCACCAGGCACCAAACACCAAGCACCAAGCACCAAACACCAAGCACCTAGCACCAAACACCAAGCACCAAACACCAAGTACAAACACCAAGCACCAAACACCAAACACCAAGCACCAAACACCAAGCACCAATCACCAAGCACCAAACACCAAGCAGCCAGCAACAAGCACCAAACACCAAGCACCAAGCACCAAAAACCAGACACCAAGCACCAAGCACCAAACACCTAACACCAAGCACCAAGCACCAACCACCAAACACCAAGCACCAAGCACCAAGCACCAAGCACCAAACACCAAGCACCAAACACCAAGCACCAAACACCAAGCACCAAGCACCAAACACCAAGCACCAAGCACCAAACACCAAGCACCAAGCACCAAGCATCAAACACCAAGCACCAAACACCAAACACCAAGCACCAAGCACCAAGCATCAAACACCAAGCATATAACACCAAACACCAAGCACCAAGCACCCAGCACCAAACACCAAGCACCAAGCACCAAGCAAAAAGCACCAAACACCAAGCACCAAACACCAAACACCAAGCACCAAACACCAAACACCAAGCACCAAGCACCAAACACCTAACACCAAGCACCAAACACCAAGCACCAAACACCAAGCACCAAGCACCAAGCACCAAGCACCAAACACCAAGCACGAAACACCAAGCAACAAACACCTAACACCAAGCACCAAGCACCAAGTACCAAGCACCAAATACCAAGCACCAAACACCAAACACCAAGCACCAAACACCAAACACCAAGCACCAAGCACCAAACACCTAACACCAAGCACCAAACACCAACCACCAAACACCAAGCACCAAGGACCAAGCACCAAGCACCAAGCACCAAACACCAAGCACCAAGCACCAAGCACCAAGTACAAACACCAAGCACCAAGCACCAAACACCAAGCACCAAGCATCAAACACCAAACACCAAACACCAAGCACCAAAAGCCAAGCATCAAACACCAAGCATATAACACCAAACACCAAGCACCAAGCACCAAACACCAAGAACCAAGCACCAAGCACCAAGTACAAACACCAATCACCAAGCACCAAACACCAAACACCAAGCACCAAACACCAAGCACCAATCACCAAGCACCAAACACCAAGCAGCCAGCAGCAAGCACCAAACACCAAACACCAAGCACCAAGCACCAAAAACCAGACACCAAGCACCAAGCACCAAACACCTAACACCAAGCACCAAGCACCAAGTACCAAGCACCAAACACCAAGCACCAAACACCAAACACCAAGCACCAAACACCAAACACCAAGCACCAAGCACCAAACACCTAACACCAAGCACCAAGCACCAACCACCAAACACTAAGCACCAAGCACCAAGCACCAAGCACCAAACACCAAGCACCAAACACCAAGCACCAAACACCAAGCACCAAGCACCAAACACCAAGCACCAAGCACCAAACACCAAGCACCAAGCACCAAGCATCAAACACCAAACACCAAGCACCAAACACCAAGCACCAATCACCATGCATCAAACACCAAGCAGCCAGCAGCAAGCACCAAACACCAAACACCAAGCACCAAGCACCAAAAACCAAACACCAAGCACCAAGCACCAAACACCAAGCACCAAGCACCAAACACCAAGCACCAAGCACCAAGCACCAAACACCAAGCACCAAAGACCAAGCACCAAGCACCAAACACCAAGCACCCAGCACCAAACACCAAGCACCCAGCACCAAACACCAAGCACCAAACACCAACCACCCAGCACCAAGCACCAAACACCAAGCACCAAACACCAAACACCAAGCACCAAGCACCAAGCACCAAGCACCAGACACCAAGCACCAAACACCAAACACCAAGCACCAAGCACCAAACACCAAACACCAAACACCAAACACCAAGCACCAAAAACCAAACACCAAGCACCAGACACCAAGCACCAAACACCAAACACCAAGCACCAAACACCAAACACCAAGCACCAAGCACCAAACACCAAACACCAAGCACCAAGCACCAAACAACAAGCACCAAAGACCAAACACCAAACAGCAAACACCAAACACCACACAGCAAACACTGAACACCAAAAAGCAGACACCAAACAGCAAACACCAAACACCAAACACCAAACACCAAATAGCAAACACCAAACACCAAGCACCAAACACCAAAGACCAAGCACCAAACACCTAACACCAAGCACCAAGCACCAAGCACCAAACACCAAGCACCAAACACCAAACATCAAGCACGAAGCACCAAGTACCAAACACCAAGAACCAAGAACCAAACACCAAGCACCAAGCACCAAGTACAAACACCAAGTACCAAGCACCAAGCACCATACACCAAGAACCAAGCACCAAACACAAAACACCAAGCACCAAGCACCAAGCATCAAACACCAAGCAGCAAACACCAAACACCAAGCACCAAGCACCAAACACAAAGCACCCAGCACCAAACACCAAGGACCAAGCACCAAGCACCAAAAACCAAACACCAAACACAAAACACAAAGCACCAAGCACCAAACACCAAACTCCAAGCACCAAGCACCAAGCACCAAGCACCAAACACCAAACACCAAGCACCAAGCACCAGGCACCAAACACCAAGCACCAAGCACCAAACACCAAGCACCAAGCACCAAACAGCAAACGCCAAACACCAAACACCAAGAACCAAGAACCAAACACCAAGCACCAAGTACAAACACCAAGCACCAAGCACCAAGCACCAAACACCAAGCACCAAGCACCAAACACAAAACACCAAGCACCAAGCACCAAGCATCAAACACCAAGCAGCAAACACCAAACACCAAGGACCAAGCACCAAGCACCAAGCACCAAAAACCAAACACGAAACACGAAACACCAAGCACCAAGCACCAAACACCAAACTCCAAGCACCAAGCACCAAACACCAAACACCAAGCACCAAGCACCAAGCACCAGGCACCAAACACCAAGCACCAAGCACCAAACACCAAGCACGAAACACCGAACACCAAACACCAAACAGCAAACAACATACAGCAAACACCAAACACCAAAAAGCAAACACCAAACACCAAACAGCAAACACCAAACAACAAACAGCAAACAGCAAACACCAAACACCAAGCACCAAGCACCAAACACCAAACACCAAACACCAAGCACCAGGCACCAAACACCAAGCACCAAGCACCAAACACCAAGCACCTAGCACCAAACACTAAGCACCAAGCACCAAACACTAAGCACCAAGCACCAAACACCAAGCACCAAGCACCAAACACCAAGCACCAAGCACCAAGCACCAAACACCAAACACCAAGCACCAAAGACCAGGCACCAAGCACCAAACACCAAGCACCCAGCACCAAACACCAAGCACTAAACACCAACCACCCAGCACCAAGCACCAAACACCAAGCATCAAGCACCTAACACCAAACACCAAACACCAAGCACCAAGCACCAGGCACCAAACACCAAGCACCAAGCACCAAACACCAAGCACCAAGCACCAAGCACCAAACACCAAGAACCAAGCACCAAGCACCAAGTACAAACACCAAGCACCAAGCACCAAACACCAAGCACCAAGCACCAAGCATCAAACACCAAGCACCAAACACCAAGCACCAAGCACCAAGCATCAAACACCAAGCATATAACACCAAACACCAAACGCCAAGCACCAAACACCAAACACCAAGCACCAAGCACCAAACACCTAACACCAAGCACCAAGCACCAAAAACCAAACACCAAGCACCAAGCACCAAACACCTAACACCAAGCACCAAGCACCAAGTACCAAGCACCAAACACCAAGCACCAAACACCAAGCATCAAACACCAAGCACCAAACACCAAGCACCAAGCACCAAGCATCAAACACCAAGCATATAACACCAAACACCAAACGCCAAGCATCAAACACCAAGCAGCCAGCAGCAAGCCCCAAACACCAAACACCAAGCACCAAGCACCAAAAACCAAACACCAAGCACCAAGCACCAAACACCTAACACCAAGCACCAAGCACCAAGTACCAAGCACCAAACACCAAGCACCAAACACCAAGCACCAAACACCAAGCACCAAACACCAAACACCAAGCACCAAACACCTAACACCAAACACCAAGCACCAAACACCAAGCACCAAACACCAAACACCAAGCACCAAGCACCAAACACCAAGCACCAAACACCAAGCACCAAACACCAAGCACCAAACACCAAACACCAAGCACCAAGCACCAAACACCAAGAACCAAGCACCAAGCACCAAGTACAAACACCAAGCACCAAGCACCAAACACCAAGCACCAAGCACCAAGCATCAAACACCAAGCACCAAACACCAAGCACCAAGCACCAAGCATCAAACACCAAGCATATAACACCAAACACCAAACGCCAAGCACCAAACACCAAACACCAAGCACCAAGCACCAAACACCTAACACCAAGCACCAAACACCAAGCACCAAACACCAAGCACCAAGCACCAAACACCAAACACCAAGCACCAAACACCAAGCACCAAACACCAAGCACCAAGCACCAAACACCAAGCACCAAGCACCAAACACCAAGAACCAAGCACCAAGCACCAAGTACAAACACCAAGCACCAAGCACCAAACACCAAGCACCTAGCACCAAACACCAAACACCAAGCACCAAACACCAAGCACCAATCACCAAGCACCAAACACCAAGCAGCCAGCAGCAAGCACCAAACACCAAGCACCAAGCACCAAACACCAAACACCAAGCACCAAGCACCAAACACCAAGCACCAAGCACCAAGCATCAAACACCAAGCACCAAAAAGCAAACACCAAACACCAAACAGCAAACACCAAACAACAAACAGCAAACAGCAAACACCAAACACCAAGCACCAAGCACCAAACACCAAACACCAAACACCAAGCACCAGGCACCAAACACCAAGCACCAAGCACCAAACACCAAGCACCTAGCACCAAACACTAAGCACCAAGCACCAAACACTAAGCACCAAGCACCAAGCACCAAAAACCAGACACCAAACACCAAGCACCAAACAGCTAACACCAAGCACCAAGCACCAAGTACCAAGCACCAAACACCAAGCACCAAACACCAAACACCAAGCACCAAACACCAAACACCAAGCACCAAGCACCAAACACCTAACACCAAGCACCAAGCACCAACCACCAAACACCAAGCACCAAGCACCAAGCACCAAGCACCAACCACCAAACACCAAGCACCAAACACCAAGCACCAAACACCAAGCACCAAGCACCAAACACCGAGCACCAAGCACCAAACACCAAGCACCAAACACCAAACACCAAGCACCAAGCACCAAGCATCAAACACCAAGCATATAACACCAAACACCAAACACCAAGCACCCAGCACCAAACACCAAGCACCAAGCACCAAACACCAAGCACCAAGCACCAAGCAAAAAGCACCAAACACCAAGCACCAAACACCAAACACCAAGCACCAAACACCAAACACCAAGCACCAAGCACCAAACACCTAACACCAAGCACCAAACACCAACCACCAAACACCAAGCACCAAGCACCAAGCACCAAGCACCAAACACCAAGCACCAAACACCAAGCACCAAACACCTAACACCAAGCACCAAGCACCAAACACCTAACACCAAGCACCAAACACCAAGCACCAAACACCAAGCACCAAGCACCAAGCACCAAACACCAAGCACCAAACACCAAGCACCAAACACCAAGCACCAAGCACCAAACACCAAGCACCAAGCACCAAACACCAAGAACCAAGCACCAAGCACCAAGTACAAACACCAAGCACCAAGCACCAAACACCAAGCACCTAGCACCAAACACCAATCACCAATCAACAAGCACCAAACACCAAGCAGCCAGCAGCAAGCACCAAACACCAAGCACCAAGCACCAAAAAACAGACACCAAACACCAAGCACCAAACACCTAACACCAAGCACCAAGCACCAAGTACCAAGCACCAAACACCAAACACCAAACACCAAACACCAAGCACCAAACACCAAGCACCAAGCACCAAACACCTAACACCAAGCACCAAGCACCAACCACCAAACACCAAGCACCAAGCACCAAGCAACAAATACCAAGCACCAAACACCAAGCACCAAACACCAAGCACCAAGCACCAAGCACCAAACACCAAGCACCAAGCACCAAGCATCAAACACCAAGCACCAAACACCAAACACCAAGCACCAAGCACCAAGCATCAAACACCAAGCATATAACACCAAACACCAAACACCAAGCACCCAGCACCAAACACCAAGTACCAAGCACCAAGCAAAAAGCACCAAACACCAAGCACCAAACACCAAACACCAAGCACCAAACACCAAACACCAAGCACCAAGCACCAAACACCTAACACCAAGCACCAAACACCAACCACCAAACACCAAGCACCAAGCACCAAGCACCAAGCACCAAACACCAAGCACCAAATACCAAGCACCAAACACCTAACACCAAGCACCAAGCACCAAACACCTAACACCAAGCACCATACACCAAGCACCAAACACCAAGCACCAAGCACCAAGCACCAAACACCAAGCACCAAACACCAAGCACCAAACACCAAGCACCAAGCACCAAACACCAAGCACCAAGCACCAAACACCAAGAACCAAGCACCAAGCACCAAGTACAAACACCAAGCACCAAGCACCAAACACCAAGCACCTAGCACCAAACACCAAACACCAAGCACCAAACACCAAGAACCAATCACCAAGCACCAAACACCAAGCAGTCAGCAGCAAGCACCAAACACCAAGCACCAAGCACCAAAAACCAGACACCAAACACCAAGCACCAAACACCTAACACCAAGCACCAAGCACCAAGTACCAAGCACCAAACACCAAACACCAAACACCAAACACCAAGCACCAAGCACCAAACACCAAGCACCAAGCACCAAAAACCTAACATCAAGCACCAAGCACCAACCACCAAACACCAAGCACCAAGCACCAAGCACCAAACACCAAGCACCAAACACCAAGCACCAAACACCAAGCACCAAGCACCAAGCACCAAACACCAAGCACCAAGCACCAAGCATCAAACACCAAGCACCAAACACCAAACACCAAGCACCAAGCACCAAGCATCAAACACCAAGCATATAACACCAAACACCAAACACCAAGCACCCAGCACCAAACACCAAGAACCAAGCAACAAACAACAAGCACCAAGCACCAAGCACCAAGCAAAAAGCACCAAACACCAAGCACCAAACACCAAACACCAAGCACCAAACACCAAACACCAAGCACCAAGCACCAAACACCTAACACCAAGCACCAAACACCAACCACCAAACACCAAGCACCAAGCACCAAGCACCAAGCACCAAACACCAAGCACCAAACACCAAGCACCAAACACCTAACACCAAGCACCAAGCACCAAGTACCAAGCACCAAACACCAAGCACCAAACACCAAACACCAAGCACCAAACACCAAACACCAAGCACCAAGCACCAAACACCTAACACCAAGCACCAAACACCAACCACCAAACACCAAGCACCAAGCACCAAGCACCAAGCACCAAGCACCAAACACCAAGCACCAAACACCAAGCACCAAGCACCAAGCACCAAGTACAAACACCAAACACCAAACACCAAGCACCAAGCACCAAGCATCAAACACCAAGCATATAACACCAAACACCAAACACCAAGCACCAAACACCAAACACCAAGCACCAAGCACCAAACACCAAGCACCAAGCACCAAGCATCAAACACCAAGCACCAAACACCAAGCACCAAGCACCAAGCATCAAACACCAAGCATATAACACCAAACACCAAACACCAAGCACCAAACACCAAACACCAAGCACCAAGCACCACACACCTAACACCAAGCACCAAACACCAAGCACCAAACACCAAGCACCAAGCACCAAACACCAAGCACCAAGCACCAAACACCAAGAACCAAGCACCAAGCACCAAGTACAAACACCAAGCACCAAGCACCAAACACCAAGCACCTAGCACCAAACACCAAACACCAAGCACCAAACACCAAGCACCAATCACCAGGCACAAAACACCAAGCAGCCAGCAGCAAGCACCAAACACCAAGCACCAAGCACCAAAAACCAGACACCAAACACCAAGCACCAAACACCTAACACCAAGCACCAAGCACCAAGTACCAAGCACCAAACACCAAGCACCAAACACCAAACACCAAGCACCAAACACCAAACACCAAGCACCAAGCACCAAACACCTAACACCAAGCACCAAGCACCAACCACCAAACACCAAGCACCAAGCACCAAGCACCAAGCACCAAACACCAAGCACCAAACACCAAGCACCAAACACCAAGCACCAAGCACCAAACACCAAGCACCAAGCACCAAACACCAAGCACCAAGCACCAAGCATCAAACACCAAGCACCTAACACCAAACACCAAGCACCAAGCACCAAGCATCAAACACCAAGCATATAACACCAAACACCAAACACCAAGCACCCAGCACCAAACACCAAGCACCAAGCACCAAACACCAAGCACCAAGCACCAAGCAAAAAGCACCAAACACCAAGCACCAAACACCAAACACCAAGTACCAAACACCAAACACCAAGCACCAAGCACCAAACACCTAACACCAAGCACCAAACACCAACCACCAAACACCAAGCACCAAGCACCAAGCACCAAGCACCAAACACCAAGCACCAAACACCAAGCACCAAACACCTAACACCAAGCACCAAGCACCAAACACCTAACACCAAGCACCAAACACCAGGCACCAAACACCAAGCACCAAGCACCAAGCACCAAACACCAAGCACCAAACACCAAGCACCAAACACCAAGCACCAAGCACCAAACACCAAGCACCAAGCACCAAACACCAAGAACCAAGCACCAAGCACCAAGTACAAACACCAAGCACCAAGAACCAAACACCAAGCACCTAGCACCAAACACCAAACACCAAGCACCAAACACCAAGCACCAATCACCAGGCACCAAACACCAAGCAGCCAGCAGCAAGCACCAAACACCAAGCACCAAGCACCAAAAACCAGACACCAAACACCAAGCACCAAACACCTAACACCAAGCACCAAGCACCAAGTACCAAGCACCAAACACCAAGCACCAAACACCAAACACCAAGCACCAAACACCAAACACCAAGCACCAAGCACCAAACACCTAACACCAAGCACCACCAAGCACCAACCACCTAACACCAAGCACCAAGCACCAAGCACCAAGCACCAAACACCAAGCACCAAACACCAAGCACCAAACACCAAGCACCAAGCACCAAGCACCAAGTACAAACACCAAACACCAAACACCAAGCACCAAGCACCAAGCATCAAACACCAAGCATATAACACCAAACACCAAGCACCAAGCACCAAACACCAAACACCAAGCACCAAGCACCAAACACCAAGCACCAAAGACCAAACACCAAACAGCAAACACCAAACACCATACAGCAAACACTAAACACCAAAAAGCAGACAGCAAACACCAAACACCAAGCACCAAACACCAAGCACCAAGCACCAAACACCAAGCACCAAACACCAAGCACCAAACACCAAGCACCAAGCACCAAGCACCAAGTACAAACACCAAACACCAAACACCAAGCACCAAGCACCAAGCATCAAACACCAAGCATATAACACCAAACACCAAGCACCAAGCACCAAACACCAAACACCAAGCACCAAGCACCAAACACCAAGCACCAAAGACCAAACACCAAACAGCAAACACCAAACACCATACAGCAAACACTAAACACCAAAAAGCAGACAGCAAACACCAAACACCAAGCACCAAGCACCAAGCACCAAACACCAACCACCAAACACCAAACATCAAGCACCAAGCACCAAGCACCAAGTACCAAACACCAAGAACCAAGAACCAAACAGCAAGCACCAAGCACCAAGTACAAACACCAAGCACCAAGCACCAAGCACCAAACACCAAGCACCAAACACCAAGCACCAAGCATCAAACACCAAGCACCAAGCACCAAACACCAAGAACCAAGCACCAAGCACCAAGTACAAACACCAAGCACCAAGCACCAAACACCAAGCACCAAACACCAACCACCAAACACCAAGCACCAAGCACCAAGCACCAAGCACCAAACACCAAGCACCAAACACCAAGCACCAAACACCTAACACCAAGCACCAAGCACCAAGTACCAAGCACCAAACACCAAGCACCAAACACCAAACACCAAGCACCAAACACCAAACACCAAGCACCAAGCACCAAACACCTAACACCAAGCACCAAACACCAACCACCAAACACCAAGCACCAAGCACCAAGCACCAAGCACCAAGCACCAAACACCAAGCACCAAACACCAAGCACCAAGCACCAAGCACCAAGTACAAACACCAAACACCAAACACCAAGCACCAAGCACCAAGCATCAAACACCAAGCATAGAAAACCAAACACCAAGCACCAAGCACCAAACACCAAACACCAAGCACCAAGCACCAAACACCAAGCACCAAAGACCAAACACCAAACAGCAAACACCAAACACCATACAGCAAACACTAAACACCAAAAAGCAGACAGCAAACACCAAACACCAAGCACCAAACACCAAGGACCAAGCACTAAACACCTAACACCAAGCACCAAGCACCAAGCACCAAACACCAACCACCAAACACCAAACATCAAGCACCAAGCACCAAGCACCAAGTACCAAACACCAAGAACCAAGAACCAAACACCAAGCACCAAGCACCAAGTACAAACACCAAGCACCAAGCACCAAGCACCAAACACCAAGCACCAAACACCAAGCACCAAGCACCAAACACCAAGCACCAAGCACCAAACACCAAGAACCAAGCACCAAGCACCAAGTACAAACACCAAGCACCAAGCACCAAACACCAAGCATCTAGCACCAAACACCAAACACCAAGCACCAAACACCAAGCACCAATCACCAAGCACCACACACCAAGCAGCCAGCAGCAAGCACCAAACACCAAGCACCAAGCACCAAAAACCAGACACCAAACACCAAGCACCAAACACCTAACACCAAGCACCAAGCACCAAGTACCAAGCACCAAACACCAAGCACCAAACACCTAACACCAAGCACCAAACACCAAGCACCAAACACCAAGCACCAAGAACCAAGCACCAAACACCAAGCACCAAACACCAAGCACCAAACACCAAGCACCAAGCACCAAACACCAAGCACCAAGCACCAAACACCAAGAACCAAGCACCAAGCACCAAGTACAAACACCAAGCACCAAGCACCAAACACCAAGCACCTAGCACCAAACACCAAACACCAAGCACCAAACACCAAGCACCAATCACCAAGCACCAAACACCAAGCATATAACACCAAACACCAAACACCAAGCACCCAGCACCAAACACCAAGAACCAAGCACCAAACACCAAGCACCAAGCACCAAGCAAAAAGCACCAAACACCAAGCACCAAACACCAAACACCAAGCACCAAACACCAAACACCAAGCACCAAGCACCAAACACCTAACACCAAGCAGCAAACACCAAACACCTAACACCAAGCACCAAACACCAACCACCAAACACCAAGCACCAAGCACCAAGCACCAAGCACCAAAAACCAGACACCAAACACCAAACACCAAGCACCAAGCACCAAGCACCAAACACCAAGCACCAAACACCAAGCACCAAACACCTAACACCAAGCACCAAGCACCAAGTACCAAGCACCAAACACCAAGCACCAAAGACCAAACACCAAACAGCAAACACCAAACACCATACAGCAAACACTAAACACCAAAAAGCAGACAGCAAACACCAAACACCAAGCACCAAACACCAAGGACCAAGCACCAAACACCTAACACCAAGCACCAAGCACCAAGCACCAAACACCAACCACCAAACACCAAACATCAAGCACCAAGCACCAAGCAACAAGTACCAAACACCAAGAACCAAGAACCAAACACCAAGCACCAAGCACCAAGTACAAACACCAAGCACCAAGCACCAAGCACCAAACACCAAGCACCAAGCACCAAACACCAAGAACCAAGCACCAAGCACCAAGTACAAACACCAAGCACCAAGCACCAAACACCAAGCATCTAGCACCAAACACCAAACACCAAGCACCAAACACCAAGCACCAATCACCAAGCACCACACACCAAGCAGCCAGCAGCAAGCACCAAACACCAAGCACCAAGCACCAAAAACCAGACACCAAACACCAAGCACCAAACACCTAACACCAAGCACCAAGCACCAAGTACCAAGCACCAAACACCAAGCACCAAACACCTAACACCAAGCACCAAACACCAAGCACCAAACACCAAGCACCAAGAACCAAGCACCAAACACCAAGCACCAAACACCAAGCACCAAACACCAAGCACCAAGCACCAAACACCAAGCACCAAGCACCAAACACCAAGAACCAAGCACCAAGCACCAAGTACAAACACCAAGTACCAAGCACCAAACACCAAGCACCTAGCACCAAACACCAAACACCAAGCACCAAACACCAAGCACCAATCACCAAGCACCAAACACCAAGCATATAACACCAAACACCAAACACCAAGCACCCAGCACCAAACACCAAGAACCAAGCACCAAACACCAAGCACCAAGCACCAAGCAAAAAGCACCAAACACCAAGCACCAAACACCAAACACCAAGCACCAAACACCAAACACCAAGCACCAAGCACCAAACACCTAACACCAAGCACCAAACACCAAACACCTAACACCAAGCACCAAACACCAACCACCAAACACCAAGCACCAAGCACCAAGCACCAAGCACCAGAAACCAGACACCAAACACCAAACACCAAGCACCAAGCACCAAGCACCAAGCACCAAACACCAAGCACCAAACACCAAGCACCAAACACCTAACACCAAGCACCAAGCACCAAGTACCAAGCACCAAACACCAAGCACGAAACACCAAACACCAAGCACCAAACACCAAACACCAAGCACCAAGCACCAAACACCTAACACCAAGCACCAAACACCAACCACCAAGCACCAAGCACCAAGCACCAAGCACCAAGCACCAAGCACCAAACACCAAGCACCAAGCACCAAACACCAAGCACCAAGCACCAAACACCAAGAACCAAGCACCAAGCACCAAGTACAAACACCAAGCACCAAGAACCAAACACCAAGCACCTAGCACCAAACACCAAACACCAAGCACCAAACACCAAGCACCAATCACCAGGCACCAAACACCAAGCAGCCAGCAGCAAGCACCAAACACCAAGCACCAAGCACCAAAAACCAGACACCAAACACCAAGCACCAAACACCTAACACCAAGCACCAAGCACCAAGTACCAAGCACCAAACACCAAGCACCAAACACCAAACACCAAGCACCAAACACCAAACACCAAGCACCAAGCACCAAACACCTAACACCAAGCACCAAGCACCAACCACCAAACACCAAGCACCAAGCACCAAGCACCAAGCACCAAACACCAAGCACCAAACACCAAGCACCAAACACCAAGCACCAAGCACCAAGCACCAAGTACAAACACCAAACACCAAACACCAAGCACCAAGCACCAAGCATCAAACACCAAGCATATAACACCAAACACCAAGCACCAAGCACCAAACACCAAACACCAAGCACCAAGCACCAAACACCAAGCACCAAGCACCAAACACCAAGCACCAAAGACCAAACACCAAACAGCAAACACCAAACACCATACAGCAAACACTAAACACCAAAAAGCAGACAGCAAACACCAAACACCAAGCACCAAACACCAAGGACCAAGCACCAAACACCTAACACCAAGCACCAAGCACCAAGCACCAAACACCAACCACCAAACACCAAACATCAAGCACCAAGCACCAAGCACCAAGTACCAAACACCAAGAACCAAGAACCAAACACCAAGCACCAAGCACCAAGTACAAACACCAAGCACCAAGCACCAAGCACCAAACACCAAGCACCAAACACCAAGCACCAAGCACCAAACACCAAGCACCAAGCACCAAACACCAAGAACCAAGCACCAAGCACCAAGTACAAACACCAAGCACCAAGCACCAAACACCAAGCATCTAGCACCAAACACCAAACACCAAGCACCAAACACCAAGCACCAATCACCAAGCACCACACACCAAGCAGCCAGCAGCAAGCACCAAACACCAAGCACCAAGCACCAAAAACCAGACACCAAACACCAAGCACCAAACACCTAACACCAAGCACCAAGCACCAAGTACCAAGCACCAAACACCAAGCACCAAACACCTAACACCAAGCACCAAACACCAAGCACCAAACACCAAGCACCAAGAACCAAGCACCAAACACCAAGCACCAGACACCAAGCACCAAACACCAAGCACCAAGCACCAAACACCAAGCACCAAGCACCAAACACCAAGAACCAAGCACCAAGCACCAAGTACAGACACCAAGCACCAAGCACCAAACACCAAGCACCTAGCACCAAACACCAAACACCAAGCACCAAACACCAAGCACCAATCACCAAGCACCAAACACCAAGCATATAACACCAAACACCAAACACCAAGCACCCAGCACCAAACACCAAGAACCAAGCACCAAACACCAAGCACCAAGCACCAAGCAAAAAGCACCAAACACCAAGCACCAAACACCAAACACCAAGCACCAAACACCAAACACCAAGCACCAAGCACCAAACACCTTACACCAAGCACCAAACACCAAACACCTAACACCAAGCACCAAACACCAACCACCAAACACCAAGCACCAAGCACCAAGCACCAAGCACCAAAAACCAGACACCAAACACCAAACACCAAGCACCAAGCACCAAGCACCAAGCACCAAACACCAAGCACCAAACACCAAGCACCAAACACCTAACACCAAGCACCAAGCACCAAGTACCAAGCACCAAACACCAAGCACCAAAGACCAAACACCAAACAGCAAACACCAAACACCATACAGCAAACACTAAACACCAAAAAGCAGACAGCAAACACCAAACACCAAGCACCAAACACCAAGGACCAAGCACCAAACACCTAACACCAAGCACCAAGCACCAAGCACCAAACACCAACCACCAAACACCAAACATCAAGCACCAAGCACCAAGCACCAAGTACCAAACACCAAGAACCAAGAACCAAACACCAAGCACCAAGCACCAAGTACAAACACCAAGCACCAAGCACCAAGCACCAAACACCAAGCACCAAACACCAAGCACCAAGCACCAAACACCAAGCACCAAGCACCAAACACCAAGAACCAAGCACCAAGCACCAAGTACAAACACCAAGCACCAAGCACCAAACACCAAGCATCTAGCACCAAACACCAAACACCAAACACCAAGCACCAAACACCTAACACCAAGCACCAAGCACCAAGTACCAAGCACCAAACACCAAGCACCAAACACCTAACACCAAGCACCAAACACCAAGCACCAAACACCAAGCACCAAGAACCAAGCACCAAACACCAAGCACCAAACACCAAGCACCAAACACCAAGCACCAAGCACCAAACACCAAGCACCAAGCACCAAACACCAAGAACCAAGCACCAAGCACCAAGTACAAACACCAAGCACCAAGCACCAAACACCAAGCACCTAGCACCAAACACCAAACACCAAGCACCAAACACCAAGCACCAATCACCAAGCACCAAACACCAAGCATATAACACCAAACACCAAACACCAAGCACCCAGCACCAAACACCAAGAACCAAGCACCAAACACCAAGCACCAAGCACCAAGCAAAAAGCATCAAACACCAAGCACCAAACACCAAACACCAAGCACCAAACACCAAACACCAAGCACCAAGCACCAAACACCTAACACCAAGCACCAAACACCAAACACCTAACACCAAGCACCAAACACCAAGCACCAATCACCAAGCACCAAACACCAAGCATATAACACCAAACACCAAACACCAAGCACCCAGCACCAAACACCAAGAACCAAGCACCAAACACCAAGCACCAAGCACCAAGCAAAAAGCATCAAACACCAAGCACCAAACACCAAACACCAAGCACCAAACACCAAACACCAAGCACCAAGCACCAAACACCTAACACCAAGCACCAAACACCAAACACCTAACACCAAGCACCAAACACCAACCACCAAACACCAAGCACCAAGCACCAAGCACCAAGCACCAAAAACCAGACACCAAACACCAAACACCAAGCACCAAGCACCAAGCACCAAGCACCAAACACCAAGCACCAAACACCAAGCACCAAACACCTAACACCAAGCACCAAGCACCAAGTACCAAGCACCAAACACCAAGCACGAAACACCAAACACCAAGCACCAAACACCAAACACCAAGCACCAAGCACCAAACACCTAACACCAAGCACCAAACACCAACCACCAAACACCAAGCACCAAGCACCAAGCACCAAGCACCAAGCACCAAACACCAAGCACCAAACACCAAGCACCAAGCACCAAGCACCAAGTACAAACACCAAACACCAAACACCAAGCACCAAGCACCAAGCATCAAACACCAAGCATATAACACCAAACACCAAGCACCAAGCACCAAACACCAAGCACGAAGCACCAAGCACCAAACACCAAGCCCCAAGTACCAAGCACCAAACACCAAACACCAAGCACCAAGCACCAAGCACCTAGCACCAAACACCAAGCACCAAGCACCAAACACCAAGCACCAAACACCAAACAACAAACACCAAACAGCAAACACCAAACATGAAACAGCAAACACCATAGAGCAAACAACAAACACCAAAAAGCAGACACCAAACAGCAAACAGCAAACACCAAACACCAAACAGCAAACAGCAAACACCAAACACCAAACAGCAAACAGCAAACACCAAGCACCAAGCACCAAGCACCTAGCACCAAACACCAAGCACCAAGCACCAACCACCAAACACCAAGCACCAAGCACCAAGCACCAAGCACCAAACACCAAGCACCAAACACCAAGCACCAAATACCAAGCACCAAGCACCAAACACCAAGCACCAAGCACCAAACACCAAGCACCAAGCACCAAGCATCAAACACCAAGCACCTAACACCAAACACCAAGCACCAAGCACCAAGCATCAAACACCAAGCATATAACACCAAACACCAAACACCAAGCACCCAGCACCAAACACCAAGCACCAAGCACCAAACACCAAGCACCAAGCACCAAGCAAAAAGCACCAAACACCAAGCACCAAACACCAAACACCAAGTACCAAACACCAAACACCAAGCACCAAGCACCAAACACCTAACACCAAGCACCAAACACCAACCACCAAACACCAAGCACCAAGCACCAAGCACCAAGCACCAAACACCAAGCACCAAACACCAAGCACCAAACACCTAACACCAAGCACCAAGCACCAAACACCTAACACCAAGCACCAAACACCAGGCACCAAACACCAAGCACCAAGCACCAAGCACCAAACACCAAGCACCAAACACCAAGCACCAAACACCAAGCACCAAGCACCAAACACCAAGCACCAAGCACCAAACACCAAGAACCAAGCACCAAGCACCAAGTACAAACACCAAGCACCAAGAACCAAACACCAAGCACCTAGCACCAAACACCAAACACCAGGCACCAAACACCAAGCACCAATCACCAGGCACCAAACACCAAGCAGCCAGCAGCAAGCACCAAACACCAAGCACCAAGCACCAAAAACCAGACACCAAACACCAAGCACCAAACACCTAACACCAAGCACCAAGCACCAAGTACCAAGCACCAAACACCAAGCACCAAACACCAAACACCAAGCACCAAACACCAAACACCAAGCACCAAGCACCAAACACCTAACACCAAGCACCAAGCACCAACCACCAAACACCAAGCACCAAGCACCAAGCACCAAGCACCAAACACCAAGCACCAAACACCAAGCACCAAACACCAAGCACCAAGCACCAAGCACCAAGTACAAACACCAAACACCAAACACCAAGCACCAAGCACCAAGCATCAAACACCAAGCATATAACACCAAACACCAAGCACCAAGCACCAAACACCAAACACCAAGCACCAAGCACCAAACACCAAGCACCAAAGACCAAACACCAAACAGCAAACACCAAACACCATACAGCAAACACTAAACACCAAAAAGCAGACAGCAAACACCAAACACCAAGCACCAAACACCAATGACCAAGCACCAAACACCTAACACCAAGCACCAAGCACCAAGCACCAAACACCAACCACCAAACACCAAACATCAAGCACCAAGCACCAAGCACCAAGTACCAAACACCAAGAACCAAGAACCAAACACCAAGCACCAAGCACCAAGTACAAACACCAAGCACCAATCACCAAGCACCAAACACCAAGCACCAAACACCAAGCACCAAGCATCAAACACCAAGCACCAAGCACCAAACACCAAGAACCAAGCACCAAGCACCAAGTACAAACACCAAGCACCAAGCACCAAACACCAAGCACCAAACACCAACCACCAAACACCAAGCACCAAGCACCAAGCACCAAGCACCAAACACCAAGCACCAAACACCAAGCACCAAACACCTAACACCAAGCACCAAGCACCAAGTACCAAGCACCAAACACCAAGCACCAAACACCAAACACCAAGCACCAAACACCAAACACCAAGCACCAAGCACCAAACACCTAACACCAAGCACCAAACACCAACCACCAAACACCAAGCACCAAGCACCAAGCACCAAGCACCAAGCACCAAACACCAAGCACCAAACACCAAGCACCAAGCACCAAGCACCAAGTACAAACACCAAACACCAAACACCAAGCACCAAGCACCAAGCATCAAACACCAAGCATATAACACCAAACACCAAGCACCAAGCACCAAACACCAAACACCAAGCACCAAGCACCAAACACCAAGCACCAAAGACCAAACACCAAACAGCAAACACCAAACACCATACAGCAAACACTAAACACCAAAAAGCAGACAGCAAACACCAAACACCAAGCACCAAACACCAAGGACCAAGCACCAAACACCTAACACCAAGCACCAAGCACCAAGCACCAAACACCAACCACCAAACACCAAACATCAAGCACCAAGCACCAAGCACCAAGTACCAAACACCAAGAACCAAGAACCAAACACCAAGCACCAAGCACCAAGTACAAACACCAAGCACCAAGCACCAAGCACCAAACACCAAGCACCAAACACCAAGCACCAAGCACCAAACACCAAGCACCAAGCACCAAACACCAAGAACCAAGCACCAAGCACCAAGTACAAACACCAAGCACCAAGCACCAAACACCAAGCATCTAGCACCAAACACCAAACACCAAGCACCAAACACCAAGCACCAATCACCAAGCACCACACACCAAGCAGCCAGCAGCAAGCACCAAACACCAAGCACCAAGCACCAAAAACCAGACACCAAACACCAAGCACCAAACACCTAACACCAAGCACCAAGCACCAAGTACCAAGCACCAAACACCAAGCACCAAACACCTAACACCAAGCACCAAACACCAAGCACCAAACACCAAGCACCAAGAACCAAGCACCAAACACCAAGCACCAAACACCAAGCACCAAACACCAAGCACCAAGCACCAAACACCAAGCACCAAGCACCAAACACCAAGAACCAAGCACCAAGCACCAAGTACAGACACCAAGCACCAAGCACCAAACACCAAGCACCTAGCACCAAACACCAAACACCAAGCACCAAACACCAAGCACCAATCACCAAGCACCAAACACCAAGCATATAACACCAAACACCAAACACCAAGCACCCAGCACCAAACACCAAGAACCAAGCACCAAACACCAAGCACCAAGCACCAAGCAAAAAGCACCAAACACCAAGCACCAAACACCAAACACCAAGCACCAAACACCAAACACCAAGCACCAAGCACCAAACACCTTACACCAAGCACCAAACACCAAACACCTAACACCAAGCACCAAACACCAACCACCAAACACCAAGCACCAAGCACGAAGCACCAAGCACCAAAAACCAGACACCAAACACCAAACACCAAGCACCAAGCACCAAGCACCAAGCACCAAACACCAAGCACCAAACACCAAGCACCAAACACCTAACACCAAGCACCAAGCACCAAGTACCAAGCACCAAACACCAAGCACCAAAGACCAAACACCAAACAGCAAACACCAAACACCATACAGCAAACACTAAACACCAAAAAGCAGACAGCAAACACCAAACACCAAGCACCAAACACCAAGGACCAAGCACCAAACACCTAACACCAAGCACCAAGCACCAAGCACCAAACACCAACCACCAAACACCAAACATCAAGCACCAAGCACCAAGCACCAAGTACAAACACCAAACACCAAACACCAAGCACCAAGCACCAAGCATCAAACACCAAGCATATAACACCAAACACCAAGCACCAAGCACCAAACACCAAACACCAAGCACCAAGCACCAAACACCAAGCACCAAAGACCAAACACCAAACAGCAAACACCAAACACCATACAGCAAACACTAAACACCAAAAAGCAGACAGCAAACACCAAACACCAAGCACCAAACACCAATGACCAAGCACCAAACACCTAACACCAAGCACCAAGCACCAAGCACCAAACACCAACCACCAAACACCAAACATCAAGCACCAAGCACCAAGCACCAAGTACCAAACACCAAGAACCAAGAACCAAACACCAAGCACCAAGCACCAAGTACAAACACCAAGCACCAATCACCAAGCACCAAACACCAAGCACCAAACACCAAGCACCAAGCATCAAACACCAAGCACCAAGCACCAAACACCAAGAACCAAGCACCAAGCACCAAGTACAAACACCAAGCACCAAGCACCAAACACCAAGCACCAAACACCAACCACCAAACACCAAGCACCAAGCACCAAGCACCAAGCACCAAACACCAAGCACCAAACACCAAGCACCAAACACCTAACACCAAGCACCAAGCACCAAGTACCAAGCACCAAACACCAAGCACCAAACACCAAACACCAAGCACCAAACACCAAACACCAAGCACCAAGCACCAAACACCTAACACCAAGCACCAAACACCAACCACCAAACACCAAGCACCAAGCACCAAGCACCAAGCACCAAGCACCAAACACCAAGCACCAAACACCAAGCACCAAGCACCAAGCACCAAGTACAAACACCAAACACCAAACACCAAGCACCAAGCACCAAGCATCAAACACCAAGCATATAACACCAAACACCAAGCACCAAGCACCAAACACCAAACACCAAGCACCAAGCACCAAACACCAAGCACCAAAGACCAAACACCAAACAGCAAACACCAAACACCATACAGCAAACACTAAACACCAAAAAGCAGACAGCAAACACCAAACACCAAGCACCAAACACCAAGGACCAAGCACCAAACACCTAACACCAAGCACCAAGCACCAAGCACCAAACACCAACCACCAAACACCAAACATCAAGCACCAAGCACCAAGCACCAAGTACCAAACACCAAGAACCAAGAACCAAACACCAAGCACCAAGCACCAAGTACAAACACCAAGCACCAAGCACCAAGCACCAAACACCAAGCACCAAACACCAAGCACCAAGCACCAAACACCAAGCACCAAGCACCAAACACCAAGAACCAAGCACCAAGCACCAAGTACAAACACCAAGCACCAAGCACCAAACACCAAGCATCTAGCACCAAACACCAAACACCAAGCACCAAACACCAAGCACCAATCACCAAGCACCACACACCAAGCAGCCAGCAGCAAGCACCAAACACCAAGCACCAAGCACCAAAAACCAGACACCAAACACCAAGCACCAAACACCTAACACCAAGCACCAAGCACCAAGTACCAAGCACCAAACACCAAGCACCAAACACCTAACACCAAGCACCAAACACCAAGCACCAAACACCAAGCACCAAGAACCAAGCACCAAACACCAAGCACCAAACACCAAGCACCAAACACCAAGCACCAAGCACCAAACACCAAGCACCAAGCACCAAACACCAAGAACCAAGCACCAAGCACCAAGTACAAACACCAAGCACCAAGCACCAAACACCAAGCACCTAGCACCAAACACCAAACACCAAGCACCAAACACCAAGCACCAATCACCAAGCACCAAACACCAAGCATATAACACCAAACACCAAACACCAAGCACCCAGCACCAAACACCAAGAACCAAGCACCAAACACCAAGCACCAAGCACCAAGCAAAAAGCACCAAACACCAAGCACCAAACACCAAACACCAAGCACCAAACACCAAACACCAAGCACCAAGCACCAAACACCTAACACCAAGCACCAAACACCAAACACCTAAGACCAAGCACCAAACACCAACCACCAAACACCAAGCACCAAGCACCAAGCACCAAGCACCAAAAACCAGACACCAAACACCAAACACCAAGCACCAAGCACCAAGCACCAAGCACCAAACACCAAGCACCAAACACCAAGCACCAAACACCTAACACCAAGCACCAAGCACCAAGTACCAAGCACCAAACACCAAGCACGAAACACCAAACACCAAGCACCAAACACCAAACACCAAGCACCAAGCACCAAACACCTAACACCAAGCACCAAACACCAACCACCAAACACCAAGCACCAAGCACCAAGCACCAAGCACCAAGCACCAAACACCAAGCACCAAACACCAAGCACCAAGCACCAAGCACCAAGTACAAACACCAAACACCAAACACCAAGCACCAAGCACCAAGCATCAAACACCAAGCATATAACACCAAACACCAAGCACCAAGCACCAAACACCAAGCACGAAGCACCAAGCACCAAACACCAAGCCCCAAGTACCAAGCACCAAACACCAAACACCAAGCACCAAGCACCAAGCACCTAGCACCAAACACCAAGCACCAAGCACCAAACACCAAGCACCAAACACCAAACAACAAACACCAAACAGCAAACACCAAACATGAAACAGCAAACACCATAGAGCAAACAACAAACACCAAAAAGCAGACACCAAACAGCAAACAGCAAACACCAAACACCAAACAGCAAACAGCAAACACCAAACACCAAACAGCAAACAGCAAACACCAAGCACCAAGCACCAAGCACCTAGCACCAAACACCAAGCACCAAGCACCAACCACCAAACACCAAGCACCAAGCACCAAGCACCAAGCACCAAACACCAAGCACCAAACACCAAGCACCAAATACCAAGCACCAAGCACCAAACACCAAGCACCAAGCACCAAACACCAAGCACCAAGCACCAAGCATCAAACACCAAGCACCTAACACCAAACACCAAGCACCAAGCACCAAGCATCAAACACCAAGCATATAACACCAAACACCAAACACCAAGCACCCAGCACCAAACACCAAGCACCAAGCACCAAACACCAAGCACCAAGCACCAAGCAAAAAGCACCAAACACCAAGCACCAAACACCAAACACCAAGTACCAAACACCAAACACCAAGCACCAAGCACCAAACACCTAACACCAAGCACCAAACACCAACCACCAAACACCAAGCACCAAGCACCAAGCACCAAGCACCAAACACCAAGCACCAAACACCAAGCACCAAACACCTAACACCAAGCACCAAGCACCAAACACCTAACACCAAGCACCAAACACCAGGCACCAAACACCAAGCACCAAGCACCAAGCACCAAACACCAAGCACCAAACACCAAGCACCAAACACCAAGCACCAAGCACCAAACACCAAGCACCAAGCACCAAACACCAAGAACCAAGCACCAAGCACCAAGTACAAACACCAAGCACCAAGAACCAAACACCAAGCACCTAGCACCAAACACCAAACACCAGGCACCAAACACCAAGCACCAATCACCAGGCACCAAACACCAAGCAGCCAGCAGCAAGCACCAAACACCAAGCACCAAGCACCAAAAACCAGACACCAAACACCAAGCACCAAACACCTAACACCAAGCACCAAGCACCAAGTACCAAGCACCAAACACCAAGCACCAAACACCAAACACCAAGCACCAAACACCAAACACCAAGCACCAAGCACCAAACACCTAACACCAAGCACCAAGCACCAACTACCAAACACCAAGCACCAAGCACCAAGCACCAAGCACCAAACACCAAGCACCAAACACCAAGCACCAAACACCAAGCACCAAGCACCAAGCACCAAGTACAAATACCAAACACCAAACACCAAGCACCAAGCACCAAGCATCAAACACCAAGCATATAACACCAAACACCAAGCACCAAGCACCAAACACCAAACACCAAGCACCAAGCACCAAACACCAAGCACCAAAGACCAAACACCAAACAGCAAACACCAAACACCATACAGCAAACACTAAACACCAAAAAGCAGACAGCAAACACCAAACACCAAGCACCAAACACCAATGACCAAGCACCAAACACCTAACACCAAGCACCAAGCACCAAGCACCAAACACCAACCACCAAACACCAAACATCAAGCACCAAGCACCAAGCACCAAGTACCAAACACCAAGAACCAAGAACCAAACACCAAGCACCAAGCACCAAGTACAAACACCAAGCACCAAGCACCAAGCACCAAACACCAAGCACCAAACACCAAGCACCAAGCATCAAACACCAAGCACCAAGCACCAAACACCAAGAACCAAGCACCAAGCACCAAGTACAAACACCAAGCACCAAGCACCAAACACCAAGCACCAAACACCAACCACCAAACACCAAGCACCAAGCACCAAGCACCAAGCACCAAACACCAAGCACCAAACACCAAGCACCAAACACCTAACACCAAGCACCAAGCACCAAGTACCAAGCACCAAACACCAAGCACCAAACACCAAACACCAAGCACCAAACACCAAACACCAAGCACCAAGCACCAAACACCTAACACCAAGCACCAAACACCAACCACCAAACACCAAGCACCAAGCACCAAGCACCAAGCACCAAGCACCAAACACCAAGCACCAAACACCAAGCACCAAGCACCAAGCACCAAGTACAAACACCAAACACCAAACACCAAGCACCAAGCACCAAGCATCAAACACCAAGCATATAACACCAAACACCAAGCACCAAGCACCAAACACCAAACACCAAGCACCAAGCACCAAACACCAAGCACCAAAGACCAAACACCAAACAGCAAACACCAAACACCATACAGCAAACACTAAACACCAAAAAGCAGACAGCAAACACCAAACACCAAGCACCAAACACCAAGGACCAAGCACCAAACACCTAACACCAAGCACCAAGCACCAAGCACCAAACACCAACCACCAAACACCAAACATCAAGCACCAAGCACCAAGCACCAAGTACCAAACACCAAGAACCAAGAACCAAACACCAAGCACCAAGCACCAAGTACAAACACCAAGCACCAAGCACCAAGCACCAAACACCAAGCACCAAACACCAAGCACCAAGCACCAAACACCAAGCACCAAGCACCAAACACCAAGAACCAAGCACCAAGCACCAAGTACAAACACCAAGCACCAAGCACCAAACACCAAGCATCTAGCACCAAACACCAAACACCAAGCACCAAACACCAAACACCTAACACCAAGCACCAAACACCAACCACCAAACACCAAGCACCAAGCACCAAGCACCAAGCACCACACACCAAGCAGCCAGCAGCAAGCACCAAACACCAAGCACCAAGCACCAAAAACCAGACACCAAACACCAAGCACCAAACACCTAACACCAAGCACCAAGCACCAAGTACCAAGCACCAAACACCAAGCACCAAACACCTAACACCAAGCACCAAACACCAAGCACCAAACACCAAGCACCAAGAACCAAGCACCAAACACCAAGCACCAAACACCAAGCACCAAACACCAAGCACCAAGCACCAAACACCAAGCACCAAGCACCAAACACCAAGAACCAAGCACCAAGCACCAAGTACAAACACCAAGCACCAAGCACCAAACACCAAGCACCTAGCACCAAACACCAAACACCAAGCACCAAACACCAAGCACCAATCACCAAGCACCAAACACCAAGCATATAACACCAAACACCAAACACCAAGCACCCAGCACCAAACACCAAGAACCAAGCACCAAACACCAAGCACCAAGCACCAAGCAAAAAGCACCAAACACCAAGCACCAAACACCAAACACCAAGCACCAAACACCAAACACCAAGCACCAAGCACCAAACACCTAACACCAAGCACCAAACACCAAACACCTAACACCAAGCACCAAACACCAACCACCAAACACCAAGCACCAAGCACCAAGCACCAAGCACCAAAAACCAGACACCAAACACCAAACACCAAGCACCAAGCACCAAGCACCAAGCACCAAACACCAAGCACCAAACACCAAGCACCAAACACCTAACACCAAGCACCAAGCACCAAGTACCAAGCACCAAACACCAAGCACCAAAGACCAAACACCAAACAGCAAACACCAAACACCATACAGCAAACACTAAACACCAAAAAGCAGACAGCAAACACCAAACACCAAGCACCAAACACCAAGGACCAAGCACCAAACACCTAACACCAAGCACCAAGCACCAAGCACCAAACACCAACCACCAAACACCAAACATCAAGCACCAAGCACCAAGCACCAAGTACCAAACACCAAGAACCAAGAACCAAACACCAAGCACCAAGCACCAAGTACAAACACCAAGCACCAAGCACCAAGCACCAAACACCAAGCACCAAACACCAAGCACCAAGCATCAAACACCAAGCACCAAGCACCAAACACCAAGAACCAAGCACCAAGCACCAAGTACAAACACCAAGCACCAAGCACCAAACACCAAGCACCAAACACCAAGCACCAAACACCAAGCACCAAGCACCAAGCACCAAGCACCAAACACCAAGCACCAAACACCAAGCACCAAACACCTAACACCAAGCACCAAGCACCAAGTACCAAGCACCAAACACCAAGCACCAAACACCAAACACCAAGCACCAAACACCAAACACCAAGCACCAAGCACCAAACACCTAACACCAAGCACCAAACACCAACCACCAAACACCAAGCACCAAGCACCAAGCACCAAGCACCAAGCACCAAACACCAAGCACCAAACACCAAGCACCAAGCACCAAGCACCAAGTACAAACACCAAACACCAAACACCAAGCACCAAGCACCAAGCATCAAACACCAAGCATATAACACCAAACACCAAGCACCAAGCACCAAACACCAAACACCAAGCACCAAGCACCAAACACCAAGCACCAAAGACCATACACCAAACAGCAAACACCAAACACCATACAGCAAACACTAAACACCAAAAAGCAGACAGCAAACACCAAACACCAAGCACCAAACACCAAGGACCAAGCACCAAACACCTAACACCAAGCACCAAGCACCAAGCACCAAACACCAACCACCAAACACCAAACATCAAGCACCAAGCACCAAGCACCAAGTACCAAACACCAAGAACCAAGAACCAAACACCAAGCACCAAGCACCAAGTACAAACACCAAGCACCAAGCACCAAGCACCAAACACCAAGCACCAAACACCAAGCACCAAGCACCAAACACCAAGCACCAAGCACCAAACACCAAGAACCAAGCACCAAGCACCAAGTACAAACACCAAGCACCAAGCACCAAACACCAAGCATCTAGCACCAAACACCAAACACCAAGCACCAAACACCAAACACCTAACACCAAGCACCAAACACCAACCACCAAACACCAAGCACCAAGCACCAAGCACCAAGCACCACACACCAAGCAGCCAGCAGCAAGCACCAAACACCAAGCACCAAGCACCAAAAACCAGACACCAAACACCAAGCACCAAACACCTAACACCAAGCACCAAGCACCAAGTACCAAGCACCAAACACCAAGCACCAAACACCTAACACCAAGCACCAAACACCAAGCACCAAACACCAAGCACCAAGAACCAAGCACCAAACACCAAGCACCAAACACCAAGCACCAAACACCAAGCACCAAGCAGCAAACACCAAGCACCAAGCACCAAACACCAAGAACCAAGCACCAAGCACCAAGTACAAACACCAAGCACCAAGCACCAAACACCAAGCACCTAGCACCAAACACCAAACACCAAGCACCAAACACCAAGCACCAATCACCAAGCACCAAACACCAAGCATATAACACCAAACACCAAACACCAAGCACCCAGCACCAAACACCAAGAACCAAGCACCAAACACCAAGCACCAAGCACCAAGCAAAAAGCACCAAACACCAAGCACCAAACACCAAACACCAAGCACCAAACACCAAACACCAAGCACCAAGCACCAAACACCTAACACCAAGCACCAAACACCAAACACCTAACACCAAGCACCAAACACCAACCACCAAACACCAAGCACCAAGCACCAAGCACCAAGCACCAAAAACCAGACACCAAACACCAAACACCAAGCACCAAGCACCAAGCACCAAGCACCAAACACCAAGCACCAAACACCAAGCACCAAACACCAAACACCAAGCACCAAGCACCAAACACCAAGCACCAAAGACCAAACACCAAACAGCAAACACCAAACACCATACAGCAAACACTAAACACCAAAAAGCAGACAGCAAACACCAAACACCAAGCACCAAACACCAAGGACCAAGCACCAAACACCTAACACCAAGCACCAAGCACCAAGCACCAAACACCAACCACCAAACACCAAACATCAAGCACCAAGCACCAAGCACCAAGTACCAAACACCAAGAACCAAGAACCAAACACCAAGCACCAAGCACCAAGTACAAACACCAAGCACCAAGCACCAAGCACCAAACACCAAGCACCAAACACCAAGCACCAAGCACCAAACACCAAGCACCAAGCACCAAACACCAAGAACCAAGCACCAAGCACCAAGTACAAACACCAAGCACCAAGCACCAAACACCAAGCATCTAGCACCAAACACCAAACACCAAGCACCAAACACCAAGCACCAATCACCAAGCACCACACACCAAGCAGCCAGCAGCAAGCACCAAACACCAAGCACCAAGCACCAAAAACCAGACACCAAACACCAAGCACCAAACACCTAACACCAAGCACCAAGCACCAAGTACCAAGCACCAAACACCAAGCACCAAACACCTAACACCAAGCACCAAACACCAAGCACCAAACACCAAGCACCAAGAATCAAGCACCAAACACCAAGCACCAAACACCAAGCACCAAACACCAAGCACCAAGCACCAAACACCAAGCACCAAGCACCAAACACCAAGAACCAAGCACCAAGCACCAAGTACAAACACCAAGCACCAAGCACCAAACACCAAGCACCTAGCACCAAACACCAAACACCAAGCACCAAACACCAAGCACCAATCACCAAGCACCAAACACCAAGCATATAACACCAAACACCAAACACCAAGCACCCAGCACCAAACACCAAGAACCAAGCACCAAACACCAAGCACCAAGCACCAAGCAAAAAGCACCAAACACCAAGCACCAAACACCAAACACCAAGCACCAAACACCAAACACCAAGCACCAAGCACCAAACACCTAACACCAAGCACCAAACACCAAACACCTAACACCAAGCACCAAACACCAACCACCAAACACCAAGCACCAAGCACCAAGCACCAAGCACCAAAAACCAGACACCAAACACCAAACACCAAGCACCAAGCACCAAGCACCAAGCACCAAACACCAAGCACCAAACACCAAGCACCAAACACCTAACACCAAGCACCAAGCACGAAGTACCAAGCACCAAACACCAAGCACGAAACACCAAACACCAAGCACCAAACACCAAACACCAAGCACCAAGCACCAAACACCTAACACCAAGCACCAAACACCAACCACCAAACACCAAGCACCAAGCACCAAGCACCAAGCACCAAGCACCAAACACGAAGCACCAAACACCAAGCACCAAGCACCAAGCACCAAGTACAAACACCAAACACCAAACACCAAGCACCAAGCACCAAGCATCAAACACCAAGCATATAACACCAAACACCAAGCACCAAGCACCAAACACCAAGCACGAAGCACCAAGCACCAAACACCAAGCCCCAAGTACCAAGCACCAAACACCAAACACCAAGCACCAAGCACCAAGCACCTATCACCAAACACCAAGCACCAAGCACCAAACACCAAGCACCAAACACCAAACAACAAACACCAAACAGCAAACACCAAACATGAAACAGCAAACACCATAGAGCAAACAACAAACACCAAAAAGCAGACACCAAACAGCAAACAGCAAACACCAAACACCAAACAGCAAACAGCAAACACCAAGAACCAAACACCAAGTACCAAGCACCAAACACCAAGCACCAAGCACCAAACACCAAGCACCAAGCACCAAGCATCAAGCAGGAAGCATCAAACACCAAACACCAAGCACCAAGCACCAAACACCAAACACCAAACACCAATCATCAAACACCAAACACCAAGCACCAAGCACCAAGCACCAAGCACCAAGCACCAAACACCAAGCCCCAAGCACCAAACACCAAACACCAAGCACCAAGCACCAATCACCAAACAACAAGCACCAAGCACCAAACACCAAGCACCAAGCACCAAACACCAAACACCAAGCACCAAGCACCAAACACCAAGCACCAAAGACTAAACACCAAACAGGAAACACCAAACACCAAACACCAAACACCAAACAGCAAACAATAAACACGAAACAGCAAACACGATACAGCAAACACCAAACACCAAAAAGCAGACACCAAACAGCAAACAGCAAACAGCAAACACCAAACACCAAACAGCAAAAACCAAACACCAAGCACCAAACACTAATCACCAAGCACCAAACACCAAGCACCAAGCACCAAACACCAACCACCCAGCACCAAGCACCAAGCACCAAACACCAAGCACCAAACACCAAACACCAAGCACCAAACACCAAGCTCCAAGCACCAAACACCAAGCACCAAGCACCAAACACCAACCACCCAGCACCAAGCACCAAGCACCAAACACCAAGCACCAAACACCAAACACCAAGCACCAAACACCAAGCTCCAAGCACCAAACACCAAGCCCCAAGTACCAAGCACCAAACGCCAAGCACCAAACACCAAGCACCAAGCACCAAACATCAAGCACCAAGCACCAAACACCAAGCACCAATCACCAAACACCTAACACCTAACACCAAACACAAAGCACCAAGCACCAAACACCAAGCACCAAACACCAAACACCAAGCATCAAGCACCAAACACCATGCACCAGGCACCAAGCACCAAACACCAAGCACCAAGCACCAAACACCAAGCACCAAGCATGAAGCACCAATCACCAAACACCAATCACCAAACACCTAACACCAAGCACCAAGCACCAAGCACCAAACACCAACCACCAAACACCAAACACCAAGCACTAAGCACCAAGCTCCAAGCACCAAACACCAAGAATCAAGCACAAAACACCAAGCACCAAGCACCAAGTACAAACACCAAGCATCAAGCACCAAGCACCAAACACCAAGCACCAAGCACCAAACACCAAGCACCAAGCACCAAGCACCAAACACAAAACAGCAAACACCAAACACCAAACACCAAACAGCAAACACCAAGCACCAATCACCAAACAACAAGCACCAGGCACCAAGCACCAAACACCAAACACCAAGCACCAAGCACCAAACACCAAACACCAAGCACCAAAGACCAAACACCAAACAGCAAACAACAAACACCAAACAGCAAACACCAAGCATCAAACACCTAACACCTAACACCAAGCACCAAGCACCAAGCACCAAACACCAAGCACCAAACACCAAACACCAAGCATCAAGCACCAAACACCATGCACCAGGCACCAAGCACCAAACACCAAGCACCAAGCACCAAACACCAAGCACCAAGCATGAAGCACCAAACACCAAACACCAAGCACCAAATACCTAACACCAAGCACCAAGCACCAAGCACCAAACACCAAGTACCAAGCACCAAACACCAAGCACTAAGCAGCAAACACCAAGCACTAAGCAGCAAACACCTAGCACCAAACACCAAGAATCAAGCACAAAACACCAAGCACCAAGCACCAGGTACAAACACCAACCATCAAGCACCAAGCACCAAACACCAAGCACCAAACACCAAGCACCAAGCACCAAGCACCAAACACCAAACAGCAAACAGCAAACACCAAACACCAAGCACCAAGCACCAAGCATCAAACACCAAGCATCAAACACCAAACACCAAGCACCCAGCACCAAACACCAAACACCAAACACCAAACAGCAAACACCAAGCACCAATCACCAAACAACAAGCACCAGGCACCAAGCACCAAACACCAAGCACCAAGCACCAAACACCAAGCACTAAGCAGCAAACACCTAGCACCAAACACCAAGAATCAAGCACAAAACACCAAGCACCAAGCACCAGGTACAAACACCAACCATCAAGCACCAAGCACCAAACACCAAGCACCAAACACCAAGCACCAAGCACCAAGCACCAAACACCAAACAGCAAACAGCAAACACCAAACACCAAGCACCAAGCACCAAGCATCAAACACCAAGCATCAAACACCAAACACCAAGCACCCAGCACCAAACACCAAACACCAAACACCAAACAGCAAACACCAAGCACCAATCACCAAACAACAAGCACCAGGCACCAAGCACCAAACACCAAGCACCAAGCACCAAACACCAAGCACCAAGCACCAAACACCAAGCACCAAGCACCAAGCACCAAACACCAAACAGCAAACACCAAACACCAACACCAAACAGCAAACACCAAGCACCAATCACCAAACAACAAGCACCAGGCGCCAAGCACCAAACACCAAACACCAAGCACCAAGCACCAAACACCAAGCACCAAAGACCAAGCACCAAAGACCAAACACCAAACAGCAAACACCAAACACCAAACAGCAAACACCAAACATGAAACAGCAAACACCATAGAGCAAACACCAAACACCAAAAAGCAGACACCAAACAGCAAACAGCAAACACCAAAAACAGCAAACAGCAAACAGCAAACACCAAGCACCAAACACCAAGTACCAAGCACCAAATACCAAGCACCAAGCACCAAACACCAAACCCCAAGCACCAAGCACCAAACACTAATCACAATGCACCAAGCACCAAGCACCAAACACCAAGCACCAAGCACCAAGCACTAAACACCAAGCACCAAGCACCAAACACCAAGCACCAAGCACCAAACACCAAACCCCAAGCACCTAGCACCAAACACTAAGCACCAAGCACCAAACACCAAGCACCAAGCACCAAACACCAAGCACCAAGCACCAAGCACCAAACACCAAACACCAAGCACCAAAGACCAAGCACCAAGCACCAAACACCAAGCACCCAGCACCAAACAACAAACACCAAACAGCAAACACCAAACATGAAACAGCAAACACCATAGAGCAAACAACAAACACCAAAAAGCAGACACCAAACAGCAAACAGCAAACACCAAACACCAAACAGCAAACAGCAAACACCAAGAACCAAACACCAAGTACCAAGCACCAAACACCAAGCACCAAGCACCAAACACCAAGCACCAAGCACCAAGCATCAAGCAGGAAGCATCAAACACCAAACACCAAGCACCAAGCACCAAACACCAAACACCAAACACCAATCATCAAACACCAAACACCAAGCACCAAGCACCAAGCACCAAGCACCAAACACCAAGCCCCAAGCACCAAACACCAAACACCAAGCACCAAGCACCAATCACCAAACAACAAGCACCAAGCACCAAACACCAAGCACCAAGCACCAAACACCAAACACCAAGCACCAAGCACCAAACACCAAGCACCAAGCACCAAACACCAACCACCCAGCACCAAGCACCAAGCACCAAACACCAAGCACCAAACACCAAACACCAAGCACCAAACACCAAGCACCAAGCACCAAACACTAAGCCCCAAGTACCAAGCACCAAACACCAAGCACCAAACACCAAGCACCAAGCACCAAACACTAAGCCCCAAGTACCAAGCACCAAACACCAAGCACCAAACACCAAGCACCAAGCACCAAACATCAAGCACCAAACACCAAGCACCCAGCACCAAACACCAAGAACCAAGCACCAAACACCAAGCACCAAGCACCAAGCAAAAAGCACCAAACACCGAGCACCAAACACCAAACACCAAGCACCAAACACCAAACACCAAGCACCAAGCACCAAACACCTAACACCAACCACCAAACACCAAGCACCAAGCACCAAGCACCAAGCACCAAAAACCAGACACCAAACACCAAACACCAAGCACCAAGCACCAAGCACCAAGCACCAAACACCAAGCACCAAACACCAAGCACCAAACACCTAACACCAAGCACCAAGCACCAAGTACCAAGCACGAAACACCAAGCACGAAACACCAAACACCAAGCACCAAACACCAAACACCAAGCACCAAGCACCAAACACCTAACACCAAGCACCAAACACCAACCACCAAACACCAAGCACCAAGCACCAAGCACCAAGCACCAAGCACCAAACACCAAGCACCAAACACCAAGCACCAAGCACCAAGCACCAAGTACAAACACCAAACACCAAACACCAAGCACCAAGCACCAAGCATCAAACACCAAGCATATAACACCAAACACCAAGCACCAAGCACCAAACACCAAGCACGAAGCACCAAGCACCAAACACCAAGCCCCAAGTACCAAGCACCAAACACCAAACACCAAGCACCAAGCACCAAGCACCTATCACCAAACACCAAGCACCAAGCACCAAACACCAAGCACCAAACACCAAACAACAAACACCAAACAGCAAACACCAAACATGAAACAGCAAACACCATAGAGCAAACAACAAACACCAAAAAGCAGACACCAAACAGCAAACAGCAAACACCAAACACCAAACAGCAAACAGCAAACACCAAGAACCAAACACCAAGTACCAAGCACCAAACACCAAGCACCAAGCACCAAACACCAAGCACCAAGCACCAAGCATCAAGCAGGAAGCATCAAACACCAAACACCAAGCACCAAGCACCAAACACCAAACACCAAACACCAATCATCAAACACCAAACACCAAGCACCAAGCACCAAGCACCAAGCACCAAGCACCAAACACCAAGCCCCAAGCACCAAACACCAAACACCAAGCACCAAGCACCAATCACCAAACAACAAGCACCAAGCACCAAACACCAAGCACCAAGCACCAAACACCAAACACCAAGCACCAAGAACCAAACACCAAGCACCAAAGACTAAACACCAAACAGGAAACACCAAACACCAAACACCAAACACCAAACAGCAAACAATAAACACGAAACAGCAAACACGATACAGCAAACACCAAACACCAAAAAGCAGACACCAAACAGCAAACAGCAAACAGCAAACACCAAACACCAAACAGCAAAAACCAAACACCAAGCACCAATCACCAAGCACCAAGCACCAAACACCAAGCACCAAGCACCAAACACCAAACCCCAAGCACCAAGCACCAAACACTAATCACCAAGCACCAAACACCAAGCACCAAGCACCAAACACCAACCACCCAGCACCAAGCACCAAGCACCAAACACCAAGCACCAAACACCAAACACCAAGCACCAAACACCAAGCTCCAAGCACCAAACACCAAGCACCAAGCACCAAACACCAACCACCCAGCACCAAGCACCAAGCACCAAACACCAAGCACCAAACACCAAACACCAAGCACCAAACACCAAGCTCCAAGCACCAAACACCAAGCCCCAAGTACCAAGCACCAAACGCCAAGCACCAAACACCAAGCACCAAGCACCAAACATCAAGCACCAAGCACCAAACACCAAGCACCAATCACCAAACACCTAACACCTAACACCAAACACAAAGCACCAAGCACCAAACACCAAGCACCAAACACCAAACACCAAGCATCAAGCACCAAACACCATGCACCAGGCACCAAGCACCAAACACCAAGCACCAAGCACCAAACACCAAGCACCAAGCATGAAGCACCAATCACCAAACACCAATCACCAAACACCTAACACCAAGCACCAAGCACCAAGCACCAAACACCAACCACCAAACACCAAACACCAAGCACTAAGCACCAAGCTCCAAGCACCAAACACCAAGAATCAAGCACAAAACACCAAGCACCAAGCACCAAGTACAAACACCAAGCATCAAGCACCAAGCACCAAACACCAAGCACCAAGCACCAAACACCAAGCACCAAGCACCAAGCACCAAACACAAAACAGCAAACACCAAACACCAAACACCAAACAGCAAACACCAAGCACCAATCACCAAACAACAAGCACCAGGCACCAAGCACCAAACACCAAACACCAAGCACCAAGCACCAAACACCAAACACCAAGCACCAAAGACCAAACACCAAACAGCAAACAACAAACACCAAACAGCAAACACCAAGCATCAAACACCTAACACCTAACACCAAGCACCAAGCACCAAGCACCAAACACCAAGCACCAAACACCAAACACCAAGCATCAAGCACCAAACACCATGCACCAGGCACCAAGCACCAAACACCAAGCACCAAGCACCAAACACCAAGCACCAAGCATGAAGCACCAAACACCAAACACCAAGCACCAAATACCTAACACCAAGCACCAAGCACCAAGCACCAAACACCAAGTACCAAGCACCAAACACCAAGCACTAAGCAGCAGACACCAAGCACTAAGCAGCAAACACCTAGCACCAAACACCAAGAATCAAGCACAAAACACCAAGCACCAAGCACCAGGTACAAACACCAACCATCAAGCACCAAGCACCAAACACCAAGCACCAAACACCAAGCACCAAGCACCAAGCACCAAACACCAAACAGCAAACAGCAAACACCAAACACCAAGCACCAAGCACCAAGCATCAAACACCAAGCATCAAACACCAAACACCAAGCACCCAGCACCAAACACCAAACACCAAACACCAAACAGCAAACACCAAGCACCAATCACCAAACAACAAGCACCAGGCACCAAGCACCAAACACCAAGCACCAAGCACCAAACACCAAGCACTAAGCAGCAAACACCTAGCACCAAACACCAAGAATCAAGCACAAAACACCAAGCACCAAGCACCAGGTACAAACACCAACCATCAAGCACCAAGCACCAAACACCAAGCACCAAACACCAAGCACCAAGCACCAAGCACCAAACACCAAACAGCAAACAGCAAACACCAAACACCAAGCACCAAGCACCAAGCATCAAACACCAAGCATCAAACACCAAACACCAAGCACCCAGCACCAAACACCAAACACCAAACACCAAACAGCAAACACCAAGCACCAATCACCAAACAACAAGCACCAGGCACCAAGCACCAAACACCAAGCACCAAGCACCAAACACCAAGCACCAAGCACCAAACACCAAGCACCAAGCACCAAGCACCAAACACCAAACAGCAAACACCAAACACCAACACCAAACAGCAAACACCAAGCACCAATCACCAAACAACAAGCACCAGGCGCCAAGCACCAAACACCAAACACCAAGCACCAAGCACCAAACACCAAGCACCAAAGACCAAGCACCAAAGACCAAACACCAAACAGCAAACACCAAACACCAAACAGCAAACACCAAACATGAAACAGCAAACACCATAGAGCAAACACCAAACACCAAAAAGCAGACACCAAACAGCAAACAGCAAACACCAAAAACAGCAAACAGCAAACAGCAAACACCAAGCACCAAACACCAAGTACCAAGCACCAAATACCAAGCACCAAGCACCAAACACCAAACCCCAAGCACCAAGCACCAAACACTAATCACAATGCACCAAGCACCAAGCACCAAACACCAAGCACCAAGCACCAAGCACTAAACACCAAGCACCAAGCACCAAACACCAAGCACCAAGCACCAAACACCAAACCCCAAGCACCTAGCACCAAACACTAAGCACCAAGCACCAAACACCAAGCACCAAGCACCAAACACCAAGCACCAAGCACCAAGCACCAAACACCAAACACCAAGCACCAAAGACCAAGCACCAAGCACCAAACACCAAGCACCCAGCACCAAACAACAAACACCAAACAGCAAACACCAAACATGAAACAGCAAACACCATAGAGCAAACAACAAACACCAAAAAGCAGACACCAAACAGCAAACAGCAAACACCAAACACCAAACAGCAAACAGCAAACACCAAGAACCAAACACCAAGTACCAAGCACCAAACACCAAGCACCAAGCACCAAACACCAAGCACCAAGCACCAAGCATCAAGCAGGAAGCATCAAACACCAAACACCAAGCACCAAGCACCAAACACCAAACACCAAACACCAATCATCAAACACCAAACACCAAGCACCAAGCACCAAGCACCAAGCACCAAACACCAAGCCCCAAGCACCAAACACCAAACACCAAGCACCAAGCACCAATCACCAAACAACAAGCACCAAGCACCAAACACCAAGCACCAAGCACCAAACACCAAACACCAAGCACCAAGCACCAAACACCAAGCACCAAAGACTAAACACCAAACAGGAAACACCAAACACCAAACACCAAACACCAAACAGCAAACAATAAACACGAAACAGCAAACACGATACAGCAAACACCAAACACCAAAAAGCAGACACCAAACAGCAAACAGCAAACAGCAAACACCAAACACCAAACAGCAAAAACCAAACACCAAGCACCAAACACCAAAGACCAAGCACCAAGCGCCAAGCACCAAACACCAAGCACCAAGCACCAAACACCAAGCACCAAGCACCAAACACCAACCACCCAGCACCAAGCACCAAGCACCAAACACCAAGCACCAAACACCAAACACCAAGCACCAAACACCAAGCACCAAGCACCAAACACTAAGCCCCAAGTACCAAGCACCAAACACCAAGCACCAAACACCAAGCACCAAGCACCAAACACTAAGCCCCAAGTACCAAGCACCAAACACCAAGCACCAAACACCAAGCACCAAGCACCAAACATCAAGCACCAAGCACCAAACACCAAGCACCAATCACCAAACACCTAACACCTAACACCAAGCACCAAGCACCAAGCACCAAACACCAAGCACCAAACACCTAACACCAAGCACCAAGCACCAAGCACCAAACACCAAGCACCGAACACCAAACACCAAGCACTAAGCACCAAACACCAAGCACCAAACACCAAGAATCAAGCACGAAACACCAAGCACCAAGCACCAAGTACAAACACCAAGCATCAAGCACCAAGCACCAAACACCAAGCACCAAGCACCAAACACCAAGCACCAAGCACCAAGCACCAAACACAAAACAGCAAACACCAAACACCAAACACCAAACAGCAAACACCAAGCACCAATCACCAAACAACAAGCACCAGGCACCAAGCACCAAACACCAAACACCAAGCACCAAGCACCAAACACCAAGCACCAAAGACCAAGCACCAAAGACCAAACACCAAGCACCAAGCATGAAGCACCAAACACCAAACACCAAGCACCAAATACCTAACACCAAGCACCAAGCACCAAGCACCAAACACCAAGCACCAAACACCAAACACCAAGCACTAAGCAGCAAACACCTAGCACCAAACACCAAGAATCAAGCACAAAACACCAAGCACCAAGCACCAAGTACAAACACCAACCATCAAGCCCCAAGCACCAAACACCAAGCACCAAACACCAAGCACCAAGCACCAAGCACCAAACAGCAAACAGCAAACACCAAACACCAAACACCAAGCACCAAGCACCAAGCATCAAACACCAAGCACCAAACACCAAACAGCAAACACCAAACACCAAACACCAAACAGCAAACACCAAGCACCAATCACCAAACAACAAGCACCAGGCACCAAGCACCAAACACCAAGCACCAAGCACCAAACACCAAGCACCAAGCACCAAACACCAAGCACCAAGCACCAAGCACCAAACACCAAACAGCAAACACCAAACACCAAACACCAAACAGCAAACACCAAGCACCAATCACCAAACAACAAGCACCAGGCACCAAGCACCAAGCACCAAACACCAAGCACCAAGCACCAAACACCAACCACCCAGCACCAAGCACCAAGCACCAAACACCAAGCACCAAACACCAAACACCAAGCACCAAACACCAAGCACCAAGCACCAAACACTAAGCCCCAAGTACCAAGCACCAAACACCAAGCACCAAACACCAAGCACCAAGCACCAAACACTAAGCCCCAAGTACCAAGCACCAAACACCAAGCACCAAACACCAAGCACCAAGCACCAAACATCAAGCACCAAGCACCAAACACCAAGCACCAATCACCAAACACCTAACACCTAACACCAAGCACCAAGCACCAAGCACCAAACACCAAGCACCAAACACCTAACACCAAGCACCAAGCACCAAGCACCAAACACCAAGCACCGAACACCAAACACCAAGCACTAAGCACCAAACACCAAGCACCAAACACCAAGAATCAAGCACGAAACACCAAGCACCAAGCACCAAGTACAAACACCAAGCATCAAGCACCAAGCACCAAACACCAAGCACCAAGCACCAAACACCAAGCACCAAGCACCAAGCACCAAACACAAAACAGCAAACACCAAACACCAAACACCAAACAGCAAACACCAAGCACCAATCACCAAACAACAAGCACCAGGCACCAAGCACCAAACACCAAACACCAAGCACCAAGCACCAAACACCAAGCACCAAAGACCAAGCACCAAAGACCAAACACCAAGCACCAAGCATGAAGCACCAAACACCAAACACCAAGCACCAAATACCTAACACCAAGCACCAAGCACCAAGCACCAAACACCAAGCACCAAACACCAAACACCAAGCACTAAGCAGCAAACACCTAGCACCAAACACCAAGAATCAAGCACAAAACACCAAGCACCAAGCACCAAGTACAAACACCAACCATCAAGCCCCAAGCACCAAACACCAAGCACCAAACACCAAGCACCAAGCACCAAGCACCAAACAGCAAACAGCAAACACCAAACACCAAACACCAAACACCAAGCACCAAGCATCAAACACCAAGCACCAAACACCAAACAGCAAACACCAAACACCAAACACCAAACAGCAAACACCAAGCACCAATCACCAAACAACAAGCACCAGGCACCAAGCACCAAACACCAAGCACCAAGCACCAAACACCAAGCACCAAGCACCAAACACCAAGCACCAAGCACCAAGCACCAAACACCAAACAGCAAACACCAAACACCAAACACCAAACAGCAAACACCAAGCACCAATCACCAAACAACAAGCACCAGGCACCAAGCACCAAACACCAAACACCAAGCACCAAGCACCAAACACCAAGCACCAAAGACCAAGCACCAAAGACCAAACACCAAACAGCAAACACCAAACACCAAACAGCAAACACCAAACATGAAACAGCAAACACCATAGAGCAAACACCAAACACCAAAAAGCAGACACCAAACAGCAAACAGCAAACACCAAAAACAGCAAACAGCAAACAGCAAACACCAAGCACCAAACACCAAGTACCAAGCACCAAATACCAAGCACCAAGCACCAAGCACCAAACACCAAACACCAAGCACCAAAGACCAAGCACCAAGCACCAAGCACCAAACACCAAGCACCCAGCACCAAACACCAAGCACCAAACACCAACCACCCAGCACCAAGCACCAAACACCAAGCACAAAGCACCAAACACCAAGCACCAAGCACCTAGCACCAAACACCAAACACCAAGCACCAAACACCAAGCACCAATCACCAAGCACCAAACACCAACCAGCCAGCAGCAAGCACCAAACACCAAACACCAAGCACCAAGCACCAAAAACCAAACACCACGCACCAAGCACCAAACACCTAACACCAAGCACCAAGCACCACGTAGCAAGCACCAAACACCAAGCACCAAACACCAAACACCAAGCAGCAAGCACCAAGCATCAAACACCAAGCATATAACACCAAACACCAAGCACCAAGCACCAAACACCAAACACCAAGCACCAAGCACCATGCACCAAGCACCAAGCACCCAGCACCCAGCACCAAACACCAAGCACCAAGCACCAAACACCAAGCACCAAGCACCAAGCAACAAGCACCAAACACCAAACACCAAACACCAAGCACCAAACACCAAACACCAAGCACCAAGCACCAAACACCAAACACCAAACACCAAGCACCAAACACCAAGCACCAGACACCAAGCACCAAACACCAAATACCAAGCACCAAGCACCAAGCACCAAACACCAAGCACCCAGCACCAAACACCAAGCACCAAGCACCAAGCACCAAACACCAAGAACCAAGCACCAAGCACCAAGTACAAACACCAAGCACCAAGCACCAAACACCAAGCACCAAGCACCAAGCATCAAACACCAAGCACCAAACACCAAACACCAAGCAGCAAGCACCAAGCATCAAACACCAAGCATATAACACCAAACACCAAGCACCAATCACCAAACACCAAACACCAAACAGCAAACACCAAACACCAAACAGCAAACACCAAACACGAAACAGCAAACACCATACAGCAAACACCAAACACCAAAAAGCAGACACCAAACAGCAAACACCAAACACCAAACACCAAACACCAAACACCAAGCACCAAGCACCAAACACCAAACACCAAACACCAAGCACCAAACACCAAGCACCAGACACCAAGCACCAAACACCAAATACCAAGCACCAAGCACCAAACACCAAACACCAAACACCAAGAACCAAACACCAAGCCCCAGACACCAAGCACCAAACACCAAATACCAAGCACCAAGCACCAAGCACCAAACACCAAACACCAAGCACCAAGCACCAAACACCAAACACCAAGCACCAAGCACCAAACACCAAGCACCAAAGACCAAACACCAAACAGCAAACACCAAACAGGAAACAGCAAACAGCAAACACCAAACACCAAACACCAAGCACCAAGCACCAAACACCAAACACCAAGCACCAAACACCAAGCACCAAGCACCAAACACCAAGCACCAAACACCAAGCACCAAGCAGCAAGCACCAAGTACCAAACACCAAGAACCAAGAACCAAACACCAAGCACCAAGCACCAAGTACAAACACCAAGCACCAAGCACCAAACACAAAACACCAAGCACGAAGCACCAAGCACCAAACACAAAGCACCCAGCACCAAACACCAAGGACCAAGCACCAAGCACCAAGCACCAAAAACCAAACACCAAACACAAAACACCAAGCAACAAGCACCAAACACCAAACTCCAAGCACCAAGCACCAAGCACCAAACACCAAACACCAAGCACCAAGCACCAGGCACCAAACACCAAGCACCAAGCACCAAACACCAAGCACCAAGCACCAAACACCAAATACCAAACACCAAACACGAAACAGCAAACAACATACAACAAACACCAAACACCAAAAAGCAGACACCAAACAGCAAACACCAAACAACAAACACCAAACACCAAACAGCAAACACCAAACAACAAACACCAAACAACAAACACCAAACAACAAACACCAAACAACAAACACCAAACAGTAAACAGCAAACACCAAATACCAAGCACCAAGCACCAAACACCAAACACCAAACACCAAGCACCAAGCACCAAACACCAAGCACCAAACACCAAACCCCAAGCACCTAGCACCAAACACTAAGCACCAAGCACCAAACACCAAGCACCAAGAACCAAACACCAAGCAGCAAGCACCAAACACCAAACACCAAGCACCAAAGACCAAGCACCAAGCACCAAACACCAAGCACCCAGCACCAAACACCAAGCACCAAACACCAACCACCCAGCACCAAGCACCAAACACCAAGCACCAAGCACCAAACACCAAACACCAAGCACCAAGCACCAAACACCAAGCACCAAGCACCTAGCACCAAACACCAAACACCAAGCACCAAACACCAAGCCCCAATCACCAAGCACCAAGCAGCCAGCAGCAAGCACCAAACACCAAACACCAAGCACCAAGCACCAAACACCAAACACCAAACACCAAGCACCAAACACCAAGCACCAGACACCAAGCACCAAACACCAAATACCAAGCACCAAGCACCAAACACCAAACACCAAACACCAAGCACCAAACACCAAGCACCAGACACCAAGCACCAAACACCAAATACCAAGCACCAAGCACCAAGCACCAAACACCAAACACCAAGCACCAAGCACCAAACACCAAGCACCAAGCACCAAACACCAAGCACCAAAGACCAAACACCAAACAGCAAACACCAAACACGAAACAGCAAACACCATACAGCAAACACCAAACACCAAAAAGCAGACACCAAACAGCAAACAGCAAACACCAAACACCAAACACCAAACACCAAGCACCAAGCACCAAACACCAAACACCAAGCACCAAACACCAAGCACCAAGCTCCAAACACCAAGCACCAAACACCAAGCACCAAGCAGCAAGCACCAAGTACCAAACACCAAGAACCAAGAACCAAACACCAAGCACCAAGCACCAAGTACAAACACCAAGCACCAAGCACCAAACACAAAACACCAAGCACCAAGCACCAAGCACCAAACACCAAGCAGCAAACACCAAACACCAAGCACGAAGCACCAAGCACCAAACACAAAGCACCCAGCACCAAACACCAAGGACCAAGCACCAAGCACCAAGCACCAAAAACCAAACACCAAACACAAAACACCAAGCAACAAGCAGCAAACACCAAACTCCAAGCACCAAGCACCAAGCACCAAACACCAAACACCAAGCACCAAGCACCAGGCACCAAACACCAAGCACCAAGCACCAAACACCAAGCACCAAGCACCAAACACCAAATACCAAACACCAAACACCAAACAGCAAACAACATACAGCAAACACCAAACACCAAAAAGCAGACACCAAACAGCAAACACCAAACAACAAACACCAAACACCAAACAGCAAACACCAAACAACAAACACCAAACAACAAACACCAAACAACAAACACCAAACAACAAACACCAAACAGTAAACAGCAAACACCAAATACCAAGCACCAAGCACCAAACACCAAACACCAAACACCAAGCACCAAGCACCAAACACCAAGCACCAAACACCAAACCCCAAGCACCTAGCACCAAACACTAAGCACCAAGCACCAAACACCAAGCACCAAGAACCAAACACCAAGCAGCAAGCACCAAACACCAAACACCAAGCACCAAAGACCAAGCACCAAGCACCAAACACCAAGCACCCAGCACCAAACACCAAGCACCAAACACCAACCACCCAGCACCAAGCACCAAACACCAAGCACCAAGCACCAAACACCAAACACCAAACACCAAGCACCAAACACCAAGCACCAAGCACCTAGAACCAAACACCAAACACCAAGCACCAAACACCAAGCCCCAATCACCAAGCACCAAGCAGCCAGCAGCAAGCACCAAACACCAAACACCAAGCACCAAGCACCAAAAACCAAACACCAAGCACCAAACACCTAACACCAAGCTCCAAGCACCAAGTACCAAGCACCAAACACCAAGCACCAAACACCAAACACCAAGCACCAAGCACCAAACACCAAGCACCAAACACCAAACACCAAGCACCAAGCACAAAACACCTAACACCAAGCACCAAACACCAAGCACCAAACACCAAGCACCAAGCACCAAAGTACCAGGCACCAAGCACCAAACACCAAGCACCAAACACCAAGCACCAAACACAAAGCACCAAGCACCAAGCACCAAGCACCAAACACAAAGAACCAAGCACCAAGCACCAAGTACAAACACCAAGCACCAAGCACCAACCACCAAGCACCAAGCACCAAGCATCAAACACCAAGCATCAAACACCAAGCACCAAACACCAAACAACAAGCACCAAGCACCAAGCATCAAACACCAAGCATATAACACCAAACACCAAACACCAAGCACCCAGCACCAAACACCAAGCACCAAGCACCAAGCACCAAACACCAAGCACCCAGCACCAAACACCAAGCACCAAGCACCAAACACCAAGCACCAAGCACCAAGCACCAAACACCAAACACCAAGCACCAAGCACCAAGCACCAAATACCAAACACCAAGCACCAAGCACCAAACACCAAACACCAAGCACCAAACACCAAGCACCAAAGACCAAACACCAAACAGCAAACACCAAACACCAAACAGCAAACACCAAACACGAAACAGCAAACACCATACAGCAAACACCAAACACCAAAAAGCAGACACCAAACAGCAAACATCAAACAGCAAACACCAAACACCAAACAGCAAACACCAAACACCAAGCACCAAACACCAAGTACCAAGCACCAAACACCAAGCACCAAGCACCAAACACCAAACCCCAAGCACCAAGCACCAAACACTAATCACCAAGCACCAAACACCAAGCACCAAGCACCAAACACCAAGCACCAAGCACCAAACACCAAGCACCAAGCACCAAGCACCAAACACCAAACACCAAGCACGAAAGACCAAGCACCAAGCACCTAACACCAAGCACCCAGCACCAAACACCAAGCACCAAACACCAACCACCCAGCACCAAGCACCAAACACCAAGCACCAAGCACCAAACACCAAACACCAAGCACCAAGCACCAAACACCAAACAACAAGCACCTAGCACCAAACACCAAACACCAAGCACCAAACACCAAGCACCAATCACCAAGCACCAATCACCAAGCACCAAACACCAAGCAGCCAGCAGCAAGCACCAAACACCAAACACCAAGCACCAAGCACCAAAAACCAAACACCACGCACCAAGCACAAAACACCTAACACCAAGCACCAAGCACCACGTAGCAAGCACCAAACACCAAGCACCAAACACCAAACACCAAGCACCAAGCACCAAATACCAAGCACCAAACACCAAACACCAAGCACCAAGCACCAAACACCTAACACCAAGCACCAAACACCAAGCACCAAACACCAAGCACCATGCACCAAGCACCAAGCACCAAGCACCAAACACCAAGCACCAAACACCAAGCACCAAACACCAAGCACCAAGCACCAAACACCAAGCACCAAGCACCAAGCACCTAACACCAAGAACCAAGCACCAAGCACCAAGCACCAAGCACCAAACACCAAACCCCAAGCACCAAGCACCAAACACTAATCACCAAGCACCAAGCACCAAACACCAAGCACCAAGCACCAAACACCAAACACCAATCACCAAACACCAAGCACCAAGCACCAAGCACCAAACACCAAGCACCAAGCACCGAACGCCAACCACACAGCACCAAGCACCAAGCACCAAACACCAAGCACCAAACACCAAGCACCAAGCACCAAACACCAAACACGAAGCACCAAGCACCAAACACCAAGCCCCAAGTACCAAGCACCAAACACCAAACACCAAGCACCAAAGACCAAGCACCAAGCACCAAACACCAAGCACCCAGCACCAAGCACCTAGCACCAAACACCAAGCACCAAGCACCAAACACCAAGCACCAATCACCAAGCACCAAACACCAAGCAGCAAGCAGCAAGCACCAAACACCAAACACCAAACACCAAGCACCAAGCACCAAGCACCAAACACCTAACACCTAACACCAAGCACCAAGCACCAAACACCAAGCACCAAACACCAAACACCAAGCACCAAGCACCAAACACCAAGCACCAAGCACCAAACACCAAGCACCAAACACCAAACACCAAGCACCAAGCACCAAACACCAAGCACCAAGCACCAAACACCAAGCACCAAACACCAAGTACAAACACCAAGCACCAAGCACCAAACACCAAGCACCGAGCACCAAGCATCAAGCACCAAGCATCAAACACCAAACACCAAGCACCAAGCACCAAACACCAAACACCAAGCATCAAACACCAAACACAAAACACCAAGCACCAAGCACCGAGCACCAAGCACCAAGCACGCAGCACCAAACAGCAAACACCAAGCACCAATCACCAAACAACAAGCACCAGGCACCAAGCACCAAACACCAAACACCAAGCACCAAGCACCAAACACCAAGCACGAAGCACCAAGCACCAAACACCAAGCCCCAAGTACCAAGCACCAAACACCAAACACCAAGCACCAAGCACCAAGCACCTAGCACCAAACACCAAGCACCAAGCACCAAACACCAAGCACCAAACACCAAACAACAAACACCAAACAGCAAACACCAAACATGAAACAGCAAACACCATAGAGCAAACAACAAACACCAAAAAGCAGAGACCAAACAGCAAACAGCAAACACCAAACACCAAACAGCAAACAGCAAACACCAAGAACCAAACACCAAGTACCAAGCACCAAGCACCAAACACCAAGCACCAAGCACCAAGCATCAAGCAGCAAGCATCAAACACCAAACACCAAGCACCAAGCACCAAACACCAAACACCAAACACCAATCATCAAACACCAAACACCAAGCACCAAGCACCAAGCACCAAGCACCAAGCACGCAGCACCAAACACCAAGCCCCAAGCACCAAACACCAAACACCAAGCACCAAACACCAATCACCAAACAACAAGCACCAAGCACAAAACACCAAGCACCAAGCACCAAACACCAAACACCAAGCACCAAGCACCAAACACCAAGCACCAAACACTAAACACCAAACAGGAAACACCAAACACCAAACACCAAACACCAAACAGCAAACAATAAACACGAAACAGCAAACACGATACAGCAAACACCAAACACCAAAAAGCAGACACCAAACAGCAAACAGCAAACAGCAAACACCAAACACCAAACAGCAAAAACCAAACACCAAGCACCAAACACCAAGCACCAAGCACCAAACACCAAGCACCAAGCACCAAACACCAAACCCCAAGCACCAAGCACCAAACACTAATCACCAAGCACCAAAGACCAAGCACCAAGCGCCAAGCACCAAACACCAAGCACCAAGCACCAAACACCAAGCACCAAGCACCAAACACCAACCACCCAGCACCAAGCACCAAGCACCAAGCACCAAGCACCAAACACCAAACACCAAGCACCAAACACCAAGCACCAAGCACCAAACACCGAGCCCCAAGTACCAAGCACCAAACACCAAGCACCAAACACCAAGCAACAAGCACCAAACATCAAACACCAAGCACCAAACACCAAGCACCAATCACCAAACACCTAACACCTAACACCAAGCACCAAGCACCAATCACCAAACACCAAGCACCAAACACCAAACACCAAGCATCAAGCACCAAACACCATGCACCAGACACCAAGCACCAAACACCAAGCACCAAGCACCAAACACCAAGCACCAAGCATGAAGCACCAAACACCAAACACCAAGCACCAAACACCTAACACCAAGCACCAAGCACCAAGCACCAAATACCAAGCACCAAACACCAAACACCAAGCACTAAGCACCAAACACCAAGCACCAAACACCAAGAATCAAGCACAAAACACCAAGCACCAAGCACCAAGTACAAACACCAAGCATCAAGCACCAAGCACCAAACACCAAGCACCAAGCACCAAACACCAAGCACCAAGCACCAAGCACCAAACACAAAACAGCAAACACCAAACACCAAACACCAAACAGCAAACACCAAGCACCAATCACCAAACAACAAGCACCAGGCACCAAGCACCAAACACCAAACACCAAGCACCAAGCACCAAACACCAAGCACCAAAGACCAAGCACCAAAGACCAAACACCAAACAGCAAACAACAAACACCAAACAGCAAACACCAAGCATCAAACACCTAACACCTAACACCAAGCACCAAGCACCAAGAACCAAACACCAAGCACCAAACACCAAACACCAAGCATCAAGCACCAAACACCAGGCACCAAGCACCAAACACCAAGCACCAAGCACCAAACACCAAGCACCAAGCATGAAGCACCAAACACCAAACACCAAGCACCAAACACCTAACACCAAGCACCAAGCACCAAGCACCAAACACCAAGCACCAAACACCAAACACCAAGCACTAAGCAGCAAACACCAAGCACCAAACACCAAGAATCAAGCACAAAACACCAAGCACCAAGCACCAAGTACAAACACCAACCATCAAGCACCAAGCACCAAACACCAAGCACCAAGCACCAAACACCAAGCACCAAGCACCAAGCACCAAACACCAAACAGCAAACACCAAACACCAAACACCAAGCACCAAGCACCAAGCATCAAACACCAAGCATCAAACACCAAACACCAAGCACCCAGCACCAAACACCAAACAGCAAACAGCAAACACCAAACACCAAACAGCAAACAGCAAACGCCAAACACCAAACACCAAGCACCAAGCACCAAACACCAAACACCAAGCATCAAGCACCAAACACCAGGCACCAAGCACCAAACACCAAGCACCAAGCACCAAACACCAAGCACCAAGCATGAAGCACCAAACACCAAACACCAAGCACCAAACACCTAACACCAAGCACCAAGCACCAAGCACCAAACACCAAGCACCAAACACCAAACACCAAGCACTTAGCAGCAAACCCCAAGCACCAAACACAAAGAATCAAGCACAAAACACCAAGCACCAAGCACCAAGTACAAACACCAACCATCAAGCACCAAGCACCAAACACCAAGCACCAAGCACCAAACACCAAGCACCAAGCACCAAGCACCAAACACCAAACACCAAACACCAAACACCAAACACCAAGCACCAAGCACCAAGCATCAAACACCAAGCATCAAACACCAAACACCAAGCACCCAGCACCAAACACCAAACAGCAAACAGCAAACACCAAACACCAAACAGCAAACACCAAGCACCAATCACCAAACAACAAGCACCAGGCACCAAGCACCAAACACCAAGCACCAAGCACCAAACACCAAGCACCAAGCACCAAACACCAAGCACCAAGCACCAAGCACCAAACAGCAAACACCAAACACCAAACACCAAACAGCAAACACCAAGCACCAATCACCAAACAACAAGCACCAGGCACCAAGCACCAAACACCAAACACCAAGCACCAAGCACCAAACACCAAGCACCAAAGACCAAGCACCAAAGACCAAACACCAAACACCAAACACCAAACAGCATACACCAAACACCAAAAAGCAGACACCAAACAGCAAAGAGCAAACACCAAAAACACCAAACAGCAAACAGCAAACACCAAGCACCAAACACCAATTACCAAGCACCAAACACCAAACCCCAAGCACCAAGCACCAAACACTAATCACAATGCACCAAGCACCAAGCACCAAACACCAAGCACCAAGCACCAAGAACTAAACACCAAACACCAAAGACCAAGCACCAAGCACCAAGCACCAAACACCAAGCACCAAGCACCAAGCACCAAACACCAAACCCCAAGCACCTAGCACCAAACACTAAGCACCAAGCACCAAACACCAAGCACCAAGCATCAAACACCAAGCACCAAGCACCAAGCACCAAGCACCAAACACCAATCACCAAGCATCAAGCACCAAGCAACAAGTACAAACACCAAGCACCAAGCACCAAACACCAAGCACCCAGCACCAAACACCAAGCACCAAACACCAACCACCCAGCACCAAGCACCAAACACCAAGCACAAAGCACCAAACACCAAACACCAAGCACCAAGCACCAAACACCAAGCACCAAGCACCTAGCACCAAACACCAAACACCAAGCACCAAACACCAAGCACCAATCACCAAGCACCAAACACCAAGCAGCCAGCAGCAAGCACCAAACACCAAACACCAAGCACCAAGCACCAAAAACCAAACACCACACACCAAGCACCAAACACCTAACACCAAGCACCAAGCACCACGTAGCAAGCACCAAACACCAAGCACCAAACACCAAACACCAAGCACCAAGCACCAAACACTAAGCACCAAACACCAAACACCAAGCACTAAGCACCAAACACCTAACACCAAGTACCAAACAGCAAGCACCAAACACCAAGCACCATGCACCAAGCACCAAGCACCAAGCACCAAACACCAAGCACCAAACACCAAGCACCAAACACCAAGCACCAAGCACCAAACACCAAGCACCAAGCACCAAGCACCAAACACCAAGAACCAAGCACCAAGCACCAAACACCAAACACCAAGCACCAAGCACCAAACACCAAGCACCAAGCACCAAACACCAAGCACCAAACACCAATCACCAAGCATCAAGCACCAAGCAACAAGTACAAACACCAAGCACCAAGCACCAAACACCAAGCACCAAGCACCAAGCATCAAGCACCAAGCATCAAACACCAAACACCAAGCACCAAGCATCAAACACCAAGCATATAACACCAAACACCAAGCACCAAGCACCAAACACCAAGCACCAAGCAACAAGCACCAAACACCAAACACCAAACACCAAGCACCAAACACCAAACACCAAGCACCAAGCACCAAACACCAGACACCAAACACCAAGCACCAAACACCAAGCACCAGACACCAAGCACCAAACACCAAACACCAAGCACCAAGCACCAAGCACCAAACACCAAACACCAAGCACCAAGCACCAAACACCAAACACCAAGCACCAAGCACCAAACACCAAGCACCAAAGACCAAACACCAAACAGCAAACACCAAACACGAAACAGCAAACACCATACAGCAAACACCAAACACCAAAAAGCAGACACCAAACAGCAAACAGCAAACACCAAACACCAAACACCAAACACCAAGCACCAAACACCAAACACCAAGCACCAAACACCAAGCACCAAGCACCAAACACCAAGCACCAAACACCAAGCACCAAGCAGCAAGCACCAAGTACCAAACACCAAGAACCAGGAACCAAACACCAAGCACCAAGCACCAAGTACAAACACCAAGCACCAAGCACCAAACACAAAACACCAAGCACCAAGCACCAAGCACCAAACACCAAGAAGCAAACACCAAACACCAAGCACGAAGCACCAAGCACCAAACACAAAGCACCCAGCACCAAACACCAAGGACCAAGCACCAAGCACCAAGCACCAAAAACCAAACACCAAACACAAAACACCAAGCAACAAGCACCAAACACCAAACTCCAAGCACCAAGCACCAAGCACCAAACACCAAACACCAAGCACCAAGCACCAGGCACCAAACACCAAGCACCAAGCACCAAACACCAAGCACCAAGCACCAAACACCAAATACCAAACACCAAACACCAAACAGCAAACAACATACAGCAAACACCAAACACCAAAAAGCAGACACCAAACAGCAAACACCAAACAACAAACACCAAACACCAAACAGCAAACACCAAACAACAAACACCAAACAACAAACACCAAACAACAAACACCAAACAACAAACACCAAACAGTAAACAGCAAACACCAAATACCAAGCACCAAGCACCAAACACCAAGCACCAAACACCAAACCCCAAGCACATAGCACCAAACACTAAGCACCAAGCACCAAACACCAAGCACCAAGAACCAAACACCAAGCAGCAACCACCAAACACCAAACACCAAGCACCAAAGACCAAGCACCAAGCACCAAACACCAAGCACCCAGCACCAAACACCAAGCACCAAACACCAACCACCCAGCACCAAGCACCAAACACCAAGCACCAAGCACCAAACACCAAACACCAAACACCAAGCACCAAACACCAAGCACCAATCACCAAGCACCAAGCAGCCAGCAGCAAGCACCAAACACCAAACACCAAGCACCAAGCACCAAAAACCAAACACCAAGCACCAAGCACCAAACACCTAACACCAAGCACCAAGTACCAAGCACCAAACACCAAGCACCAAACACCAAACACCAAGCACCAAGCACCAAACACCAAGCACCAAACACCAAACACCAAGCACCAAGCACCAAACACCTAACACCAAGCACCAAACACCAAGCACCAAACACCAAGCACCAAGCACCAAGCACCAGGCACCAAGCACCAAACACCAAGCTCCAAACACCAAGCACCAAACACAAAGCACCAAGCACCAAGCACCAAACACAAAGAACCAAGCACCAAGTACAAACACCAAGCACCAAACACCAGGCAACAAGCACCAAGCATCAAACACCAAGCATCAAACACCAAACACCAAACACCAAACAACAAGCACCAAGCACCAAGCATCAAACACCAAGCATATAACACCGAACACCAAACACCAAGCACCCAGCACCAAACACCAAGCACCAAGCACCAAGCACCAAACACCAAGCACCCAGCACCAAACACCAAGCACCAAGCACCAAACACCAAGCACCAAGCACCAAGCACCAAACACCAAACACCAAGCACCAAGCACCAAGCACCAAAAACCAAACACCAAGCACCAAACACCAAACACCAAGCACCAATCACCAAGCACCAAAGACCAAACACCAAACAGCAAACACCAAACACCAAACAGCAAACAGCAAACACCAAACACGAAACAGCAAACACCATACAGCAAACACCAAACACCAAAAAGCAGACACCAAACAGCAAACACCAAACACCAAACACCAAACACCAAACAGCAAACACCAAACACCAAGCACCAAACACCAAGTACCAAGCACCAAACACCAAGCACCAAGCACCAAACACCAAACCCCAAGCACCAAGCACCAAACACTAATCACCAAGCACCAAACACCAAGCACCAAGCACCAAGCACCAAACACCAAACACCAAGCACCAAAGACCAAGCACCCAGCACCCAGCACCAAGCACCAAGCACCAAACACCAAGCACCAAGCAACAAGCACCAAACGCCAAACACCAAGCACCAAACACCAAGCACCAAGCACCAAGCACCAAACACCAAACACCAAACACCAAGCACCAAGCACCAAGCACCAGACACCAAGCACCAAGCACCAAACACCAAACACCAAGCACCAAGCACCAAACACCAAACACCAAGCACCAAGCACCAAACACCAAGCACCAAAGACCAAACACCAAACAGCAAACACCAAACACCAAACAGCAAACACCATACAGCAAACACCAAACACCAAAAAGCAGACACCAAACAGCAAACAGCAAACACCAAACACCAAACAGCAAACAGCAAACACCAAACACCAAACACCAAATACCAAGCACCAAGCACCAAACACCAAGCACCAAACACCAAGCACCAAGCACCAAACACCAAGCACCAAACACCAAGCACCAAGCACCAAGCACCAAGTACCAAACACCAAGAACCAAGAACCAAACACCAAGCACCAAGCACCAAGTACAAACACCAAGCACCAAGCACCAAGCACCAAACACCAAGCACCAAGCACCAAACACAAAACACCAAGCACGAAGCACCAAGCACCAAACACCAAGCAGCAAACACCAAACACCAAGCACAAAGCACCAAGCACCAAACACAAGGCACCAGGCACCAATCACCAAGCAACAAGCACCAGGCACCAAGCACCAAACACCAAACACCAAGCACCAAGCACCAAACACCAAGCACCAAAGACCAAGCACCAAAGACCAAACACCAAACAGCAAACAACAAACACCGAACAGCAAACACCAAGCACCAATCACCAAACAACAAGCACCAGGCACCAAGCACCAAACACCAAACACCAAGCACCAAGCACCAAACACCAAGCACCAAAGACCAAGCACCAAAGACCAAACACCAAACAGCAAACAACAAACACCAAACAGCAAACACCAAGCATCAAACACCTAACACCTAACACCAAGCACCAAGCACCAAGCACCAAACACCAAGCACCAAACACCAAACACCAAGCATCAAGCACCAAACACCAGGCACCAAGCACCAAACACCAAGCACCAAGCACCAAACACCAAGCACCAAGCATGAAGCACCAAACACCAAACACCAAGCACCAAACACCTAACACCAAGCACCAAGCACCAAGCACCAAACACCAAGCACCAAACACCAAACACCAAGCACTAAGCAGCAAACACCAAGCACCAAACACCAAGAATCAAGCACAAAACACCAAGCACCAAGCACCAAGTACAAACACCAACCATCAAGCACCAAGCACCAAACACCAAGCACCAAGCACCAAACACCAAGCACCAAGCACCAAGCACCAAACACCAAACAGCAAACACCAAACACCAAACACCAAGCACCAAGCACCAAGCATCAAACACCAAGCATCAAACACCAAACACCAAGCACCCAGCACCAAACACCAAACAGCAAACAGCAAACACCAAACACCAAACAGCAAACAGCAAACGCCAAACACCAAACACCAAGCACCAAGCACCAAACACCAAACACCAAGCATCAAGCACCAAACACCAGGCACCAAGCACCAAACACCAAGCACCAAGCACCAAACACCAAGCACCAAGCATGAAGCACCAAACACGAAACACCAAACACCAAACACCTAACACCAAGCACCAAGCACCAAGCACCAAACACCAAGCACCAAACACCAAACACCAAGCACTAAGCAGCAAACCCCAAGCACCAAACACCAAGAATCAAGCACAAAACACCAAGCACCAAGCACCAAGTACAAACACCAACCATCAAGCACCAAGCACCAAACACCAAGCACCAAGCAGCAAACACCAAGCACCAAGCACCAAGCACCAAACACCAAACAGCAAACACCAAACACCAAACAGCAAACAGCAAACAGCAAACACCAAACAGCAAACACCAAGCACCAATCACCAAACAACAAGCACCAGGCACCAAGCACCAAACACCAAGCACCAAGCACCAAACACCAAGCACCAAGCACCAAACACCAAGCACCAAGCACCAAGCACCAAACACCAAACAGCAAACACCAAACACCAAACACCAAACAGCAAACACCAAGCACCAATCACCAAACAACAAGCACCAGGCACCAAGCACCAAACACCAAACACCAAGCACCAAGCACCAAACACCAAGCACCAAAGACCAAGCACCAAAGACCAAACACCAAACACCAAACACCAAACAGCAAACACCAAACACCAAAAAGCAGACACCAAACAGCAAAGAGCAAACACCAAAAACACCAAACAGCAAACAGCAAACACCAAGCACCAAACACCAATTACCAAGCACCAAACACCAAACCCCAAGCACCAAGCACCAAACACTAATCACAATGCACCAAGCACCAAGCACCAAACACCAAGCACCAAGCACCAAGAACTAAACACCAAACACCAAAGACCAAGCACCAAGCACCAAGCACCAAACACCAAGCACCAAGCACCAAGCACCAAACACCAAACCCCAAGCACCTAGCACCAAACACTAAGCACCAAGCACCAAACACCAAGCACCAAGCATCAAACACCAAGCACCAAGCACCAAGCACCAAGCACCAAACACCAATCACCAAGCATCAAGCACCAAGCAACAAGTACAAACACCAAGCACCAAGCACCAAACACCAAGCACCCAGCACCAAACACCAAGCACCAAACACCAACCACCCAGCACCAAGCACCAAACACCAAGCACAAAGCACCAAACACCAAACACCAAGCACCAAGCACCAAACACCAAGCACCAAGCACCTAGCACCAAACACCAAACACCAAGCACCAAACACCAAGCACCAATCACCAAGCACCAAACACCAAGCAGCCAGCAGCAAGCACCAAACACCAAACACCAAGCACCAAGCACCAAAAACCAAACACCACACACCAAGCACCAAACACCTAACACCAAGCACCAAGCACCACGTAGCAAGTACCAAACACCAAGCACCAAACACCAAACACCAAGCACCAAGCACCAAACACCAAGCACCAAACACCAAACACCAAGCACTAAGCACCAAACACCTAACACCAAGCACCAAACACCAAGCACCAAACACCAAGCACCATGCACCAAGCACCAAGCACCAAGCACCAAACACCAAGCACCAAACACCAAGCACCAAACACCAAGCACCAAGCACCAAACACCAAGCACCAAGCACCAAGCACCAAACACCAAGAACCAAGCACCAAGCACCAAACACCAAACACCAAGCACCAAGCACCAAACACCAAGCACCAAGCACCAAACACCAAGCACCAAACACCAAGAACCAAGCACCAAACACCAATCACCAAGCATCAAGCACCAAGCAACAAGTACAAACACCAAGCACCAAGCACCAAACACCAAGCACCAAAGACCAAACACCAAACAGCAAACACCAAACACGAAACAGCAAACACCATACAGCAAACACCAAACACCAAAAAGCAGACACCAAACAGCAAACAGCAAACACCAAACACCAAACACCAAACACCAAGCACCAAACACCAAACACCAAGCACCAAACACCAAGCACCAAGCACCAAACACCAAGCACCAAACACCAAGCACCAAGCAGCAAGCACCAAGTACCAAACACCAAGAACCAGGAACCAAACACCAAGCACCAAGCACCAAGTACAAACACCAAGCACCAAGCACCAAACACAAAACACCAAGCACCAAGCACCAAGCACCAAACACCAAGAAGCAAACACCAAACACCAAGCACGAAGCACCAAGCACCAAACACAAAGCACCCAGCACCAAACACCAAGGACCAAGCACCAAGCACCAAGCACCAAAAACCAAACACCAAACACAAAACACCAAGCAACAAGCACCAAACACCAAACTCCAAGCACCAAGCACCAAGCACCAAACACCAAACACCAAGCACCAAGCACCAGGCACCAAACACCAAGCACCAAGCACCAAACACCAAGCACCAAGCACCAAACACCAAATACCAAACACCAAACACCAAACAGCAAACAACATACAGCAAACACCAAACACCAAAAAGCAGACACCAAACAACAAACACCAAACAACAAACACCAAACAACAAACACCAAACAACAAACACCAAACAGTAAACAGCAAACACCAAATACCAAGCACCAAGCACCAAACACCAAGCACCAAACACCAAACCCCAAGCACATAGCACCAAACACTAAGCACCCAACACCAAACACCAAGCACCAAAGACCAAGCACCAAGCACCAAACACCAAGCACCCAGCACCAAACACCAAGCACCAAACACCAACCACCCAGCACCAAGCACCAAACACCAAGCACCAAGCACCAAACACCAAACACCAAACACCAAGCACCAAACACCAAGCACCAATCACCAAGCACCAAGCAGCCAGCAGCAAGCACCAAACACCAAACACCAAGCACCAAGCACCAAAAACCAAACACCAAGCACCAAGCACCAAACACCTAACACCAAGCACCAAGTACCAAGCACCAAACACCAAGCACCAAACACCAAACACCAAGCACCAAGCACCAAACACCAAGCACCAAGCACCAAACACCTAACACCAAGCACCAAACACCAAGCACCAAACACCAAGCACCAAGCACCAAGCACCAGGCACCAAGCACCAAACACCAAGCACCAAACACCAAGCACCAAACACAAAGCACCAAGCACCAAGCACCAAACACAAAGAACCAAGCACCAAGTACAAACACCAAGCACCAAGCACCAAACACCAAGCAACAAGCACCAAGCATCAAACACCAAGCATCAAACACCAAACACCAAACACCAAACAACAAGCACCAAGCACCAAGCATCAAACACCAAGCATATAACACCGAACACCAAACACCAAGCACCCAGCACCAAACACCAAGCACCAAGCACCAAGCACCAAACACCAAGCACCCAGCACCAAACACCAAGCACCAAGCACCAAACACCAAGCACCAAGCACCAAGCACCAAACACCAAACACCAAGCACCAAGCACCAAGCACCAAAAACCAAACACCAAGCACCAAACACCAAACACCAAGCACCAATCACCAAGCACCAAAGACCAAACACCAAACAGCAAACACCAAACACCAAACAGCAAACAGCAAACACCAAACAAGAAACAGCAAACACCATACAGCAAACACCAAACACCAAAAAGCAGACACCAAACAGCAAACACCAAACACCAAACACCAAACACCAAACAGCAAACACCAAACACCAAGCACCAAACACCAAGTACCAAGCACCAAACACCAAGCACCAAGCACCAAACACCAAACCCCAAGCACCAAGCACCAAACACTAATCACCAAGCACCAAACACCAAGCACCAAGCACCAAGCACCAAACACCAAACACCAAGCACCAAAGACCAAGCACCCAGCACCCAGCACCAAGCACCAAGCACCAAACACCAAGCACCAAGCAACAAGCACCAAACGCCAAACACCAAGCACCAAACACCAAGCACCAAGCACCAAGCACCAAACACCAAACACCAAACACCAAGCACCAAGCACCAAGCACCAGACACCAAGCACCAAGCACCAAACACCAAACACCAAGCACCAAGCACCAAACACCAAACACCAAGCACCAAGCACCAAACACCAAGCACCAAAGACCAAACACCAAACAGCAAACACCAAACACCAAACAGCAAACACCATACAGCAAACACCAAACACCAAAAAGCAGACACCAAACAGCAAACAGCAAACACCAAACACCAAACAGCAAACAGCAAACACCAAACACCAAACACCAAATACCAAGCACCAAGCACCAAACACCAAGCACCAAACACCAAGCACCAAGCACCAAACACCAAGCACCAAACACCAAGCACCAAGCACCAAGCACCAAGTACCAAACACCAAGAACCAAGAACCAAACACCAAGCACCAAGCACCAAGTACAAACACCAAGCACCAAGCACCAAGCACCAAACACCAAGCACCAAGCACCAAACACAAAACACCAAGCACGAAGCACCAAGCACCAAACACCAAGCAGCAAACACCAAACACCAAGCACAAAGCACCAAGCACCAAACACAAGGCACCAGGCACCAATCACCAAGCAACAAGCACCAGGCACCAAGCACCAAACACCAAACACCAAGCACCAAGCACCAAACACCAAGCACCAAAGACCAAGCACCAAAGACCAAACACCAAACAGCAAACAACAAACACCAAACAGCAAACACCAAGCACCAATCACCAAACAACAAGCACCAGGCACCAAGCACCAAACACCAAACACCAAGCACCAAGCACCAAACACCAAGCACCAAAGACCAAGCACCAAAGACCAAACACCAAACAGCAAACAACAAACACCAAACAGCAAACACCAAGCATCAAACACCTAACACCTAACACCAAGCACCAAGCACCAAGCACCAAACACCAAGCACCAAACACCAAACACCAAGCATCAAGCACCAAACACCAGGCACCAAGCACCAAACACCAAGCACCAAGCACCAAACACCAAGCACCAAGCATGAAGCACCAAACACCAAACACCAAGCACCAAACACCTAACACCAAGCACCAAGCACCAAGCACCAAACACCAAGCACCAAACACCAAACACCAAGCACTAAGCAGCAAACACCAAGCACCAAACACCAAGAATCAAGCACAAAACACCAAGCACCAAGCACCAAGTACAAACACCAACCATCAAGCACCAAGCACCAAACACCAAGCACCAAGCACCAAACACCAAGCACCAAGCACCAAGCACCAAACACCAAACAGCAAACACCAAACACCAAACACCAAGCACCAAGCACCAAGCATCAAACACCAAGCATCAAACACCAAACACCAAGCACCCAGCACCAAACACCAAACAGCAAACAGCAAACACCAAACACCAAACAGCAAACAGCAAACGCCAAACACCAAACACCAAGCACCAAGCACCAAACACCAAACACCAAGCATCAAGCACCAAACACCAGGCACCAAGCACCAAACACCAAGCACCAAGCACCAAACACCAAGCACCAAGCATGAAGCACCAAACACGAAACACCAAACACCAAACACCTAACACCAAGCACCAAGCACCAAGCACCAAACACCAAGCACCAAACACCAAACACCAAGCACTAAGCAGCAAACCCCAAGCACCAAACACCAAGAATCAAGCACAAAACACCAAGCACCAAGCACCAAGTACAAACACCAACCATCAAGCACCAAGCACCAAACACCAAGCACCAAGCACCAAACACCAAGCACCAAGCACCAAGCACCAAACACCAAACAGCAAACACCAAACACCAAACAGCAAACAGCAAACAGCAAACACCAAACAGCAAACACCAAGCACCAATCACCAAACAACAAGCACCAGGCACCAAGCACCAAACACCAAGCACCAAGCACCAAACACCAAGCACCAAGCACCAAACACCAAGCACCAAGCACCAAGCACCAAACACCAAACAGCAAACACCAAACACCAAACACCAAACAGCAAACACCAAGCACCAATCACCAAACAACAAGCACCAGGCACCAAGCACCAAACACCAAACACCAAGCACCAAGCACCAAACACCAAGCACCAAAGACCAAGCACCAAAGACCAAACACCAAACACCAAACACCAAACAGCAAACACCAAACACCAAAAAGCAGACACCAAACAGCAAAGAGCAAACACCAAAAACACCAAACAGCAAACAGCAAACACCAAGCACCAAACACCAATTACCAAGCACCAAACACCAAACCCCAAGCACCAAGCACCAAACACTAATCACAATGCACCAAGCACCAAGCACCAAACACCAAGCACCAAGCACCAAGAACTAAACACCAAACACCAAAGACCAAGCACCAAGCACCAAGCACCAAACACCAAGCACCAAGCACCAAGCACCAAACACCAAACCCCAAGCACCTAGCACCAAACACTAAGCACCAAGCACCAAACACCAAGCACCAAGCATCAAACACCAAGCACCAAGCACCAAGCACCAAGCACCAAACACCAATCACCAAGCATCAAGCACCAAGCAACAAGTACAAACACCAAGCACCAAGCACCAAACACCAAGCACCCAGCACCAAACACCAAGCACCAAACACCAACCACCCAGCACCAAGCACCAAACACCAAGCACAAAGCACCAAACACCAAACACCAAGCACCAAGCACCAAACACCAAGCACCAAGCACCTAGCACCAAACACCAAACACCAAGCACCAAACACCAAGCACCAATCACCAAGCACCAAACACCAAGCAGCCAGCAGCAAGCACCAAACACCAAACACCAAGCACCAAGCACCAAAAACCAAACACCACACACCAAGCACCAAACACCTAACACCAAGCACCAAGCACCACGTAGCAAGCACCAAACACCAAGCACCAAACACCAAACACCAAGCACCAAGCACCAAACACCAAGCACCAAACACCAAACACCAAGCACTAAGCACCAAACACCTAACACCAAGCACCAAACACCAAGCACCAAACACCAAGCACCATGCACCAAGCACCAAGCACCAAGCACAAAACACCAAGCACCAAACACCAAGCACCAAACACCAAGCACCAAGCACCAAACACCAAGCACCAAGCACCAAGCACCAAACACCAAGAACCAAGCACCAAGCACCAAACACCAAACACCAAGCACCAAGCACCAAACACCAAGCACCAAGCACCAAACACCAAGCACCAAACACCAAGAACCAAGCACCAAACACCAATCACCAAGCATCAAGCACCAAGCAACAAGTACAAACACCAAGCACCAAGCACCAAACACCAAGCACCAAGCACCAAGCATCAAGCACCAAGCATCAAACACCAAACACCAAGCACCAAGCATCAAACACCAAGCATATAACACCAAACACCAAGCACCAAGCACCAAACACCAAGCACCAAGCAACAAGCACCAAACACCAAACACCAAACACCAAGCACCAAACACCAAACACCAAGCACCAAGCACCAAACACCAGACACCAAACACCAAGCACCAAACACCAAGCACCAGACACCAAGCACCAAACACCAAACACCAAGCACCAAACACCAAGCACCAAACACCAAACACCAAGCACGAAGCACCAAACACCAAACACCAAGCACCAAGCACCAAACACCAAGCACCAAAGACCAAACACCAAACAGCAAACACCAAACACGAAACAGCAAACACCATACAGCAAACACCAAACACCAAAAAGCAGACACCAAACAGCAAACAGCAAACACCAAACACCAAACACCAAACACCAAGCACCAAACACCAAACACCAAGCACCAAACACCAAGCACCAAGCACCAAACACCAAGCACCAAACACCAAGCACCAAGCAGCAAGCACCAAGTACCAAACACCAAGAACCAGGAACCAAACACCAAGCACCAAGCACCAAGTACAAACACCAAGCACCAAGCACCAAACACAAAACACCAAGCACCAAGCACCAAGCACCAAACACCAAGAAGCAAACACCAAACACCAAGCACGAAGCACCAAGCACCAAACACAAAGCACCCAGCACCAAACACCAAGGACCAAGCACCAAGCACCAAGCACCAAAAACCAAACACCAAACACAAAACACCAAGCAACAAGCACCAAACACCAAACTCCAAGCACCAAGCACCAAGCACCAAACACCAAACACCAAGCACCAAGCACCAGGCACCAAACCCCAAGCACCAAGCACCAAACACCAAGCACCAAGCACCAAACACCAAATACCAAACACCAAACACCAAACAGCAAACAACATACAGCAAACACCAAACACCAAAAAGCAGACACCAAACAGCAAACACCAAACAACAAACACCAAACACCAAACAGCAAACACCAAACAACAAACACCAAACAACAAACACCAAACAACAAACACCAAACAACAAACACCAAACAGTAAACAGCAAACACCAAATACCAAGCACCAAGCACCAAACACCAAGCACCAAACACCAAACCCCAAGCACCTAGCACCAAACACTAAGCACCAAGCACCAAACACCAAGCACCAAGAACCAAACACCAAGCAGCAAGCACCAAACACCAAACACCAAGCACCAAAGACCAAGCACCAAGCACCAAACACCAAGCACCCAGCACCAAACACCAAGCACCAAACACCAACCACCCAGCACCAAGCACCAAACACCAAGCACCAAGCACCAAACACCAAACACCAAACACCAAGCACCAAACACCAAGCACCAATCACCAAGCACCAAGCAGCCAGCAGCAAGCACCAAACACCAAACACCAAGCACCAAGCACCAAAAACCAAACACCAAGCACCAAGCACCAAACACCTAACACCAAGCACCAAGTACCAAGCACCAAACACCAAGCACCAAACACCAAACACCAAGCACCAAGCACCAAACACCAAGCACCAAACACCAAACACCAAGCACCAAGCACCAAACAACTAACACCAAGCACCAAACACCAAGCACCAAACACCAAGCACCAAGCACCAAGCACCAGGCACCAAGCACCAAACACCAAGCACCAAACACCAAGCACCAAACACAAAGCACCAAGCACCAAGCACCAAACACAAAGAACCAAGCACCAAGTACAAATACCAAGCACCAAGCACCAAACACCAAGCAACAAGCACCAAGCATCAAACACCAAGCATCAAACACCAAGCACCAAACACCAAACAACAAGCACCAAGCACCAAGCATCAAACACCAAGCATATAACACCGAACACCAAACACCAAGCACCCAGCACCAAACACCAAGCACCAAGCACCAAGCACCAAACACCAAGCACCCAGCACCAAACACCAAGCACCAAGCACCAAACACCAAGCACCAAGCACCAAGCACCAAACACCAAACACCAAGCACCAAGCACCAAGCACCAAAAACCAAACACCAAGCACCAAACACCAAACACCAAGCACCAATCACCAAGCACCAAAGACCAAACACCAAACAGCAAACACCAAACACCAAACAGCAAACAGCAAACACCAAACACGAAACAGCAAACACCATACAGCAAACACCAAACACCAAAAAGCAGACACCAAACAGCAAACACCAAACACCAAACACCAAACACCAAACAGCAAACACCAAACACCAAGCACCAAACACCAAGTACCAAGCACCAAACACCAAGCACCAAGCACCAAACACCAAACCCCAAGCACCAAGCACCAAACACTAATCACCAAGCACCAAACACCAAGCACCAAGCACCAAGCACCAAACACCAAACACCAAGCACCAAAGACCAAGCACCCAGCACCCAGCACCAAGCACCAAGCACCAAACACCAAGCACCAAGCAACAAGCACCAAACGCCAAACACCAAGCACCAAACACCAAGCACCAAGCACCAAGCACCAGACACCAAGCACCAAGCACCAAACACCAAACACCAAGCACCAAGCACCAAACACCAAACACCAAGCACCAAGCACCAAACACCAAGCACCAAAGACCAAACACCAAACAGCAAACACCAAACACCAAACAGCAAGCACCATACAGCAAACACCAAACACCAAAAAGCAGACACCAAACAGCAAACAGCAAACACCAAACACCAAACAGCAAACAGCAAACACCAAACACCAAACACCAAATACCAAGCACCAAGCACCAAACACCAAGCACCAAACACCAAGCACCAAGCACCAAACACCAAGCACCAAACACCAAGCACCAAGCACCAAGTACCAAACACCAAGAACCAAGAACCAAACACCAAGCACCAAGCACCAAGCACCAAACACCAGACACCAAACACCAAGCACCAAACGCCAAGCACCAGACACCAAGCACCAAACACCAAACACCAAGCACCAAGCACCAAGCACCAAACACCAAACACCAAGCACGAAGCACCAAACACCAAACACCAAGCACCAAGCACCAAACACCAAGCACCAAAGACCAAACACCAAACAGCAAACACCAAACACGAAACAGCAAACACCATACAGCAAACACCAAACACCAAAAAGCAGACACCAAACAGCAAACAGCAAACACCAAACACCAAACACCAAACACCAAGCACCAAACACCAAACACCAAGCACCAAACACCAAGCACCAAGCACCAAACACCAAGCACCAAACACCAAGCACCAAGCAGCAAGCACCAAGTACCAAACACCAAGAACCAGGAACCAAACACCAAGCACCAAGCACCAAGTACAAACACCAAGCACCAAGCACCAAACACAAAACACCAAGCACCAAGCACCAAGCACCAAACACCAAGAAGCAAACACCAAACACCAAGCACGAAGCACCAAGCACCAAACACAAAGCACCCAGCACCAAACACCAAGGACCAAGCACCAAGCACCAAGCACCAAAAACCAAACACCAAACACAAAACACCAAGCAACAAGCACCAAACACCAAACTCCAAGCACCAAGCACCAAGCACCAAACACCAAACACCAAGCACCAAGCACCAGGCACCAAACACCAAGCACCAAGCACCAAACACCAAGCACCAAGCACCAAACACCAAATACCAAACACCAAACACCAAACAGCAAACAACATACAGCAAACACCAAACACCAAAAAGCAGACACCAAACAGCAAACACCAAACAACAAACACCAAACACCAAACAGCAAACACCAAACAACAAACACCAAACAACAAACACCAAACAACAAACACCAAACAACAAACACCAAACAGTAAACAGCAAACACCAAATACCAAGCACCAAGCACCAAACACCAAGCACCAAACACCAAACCCCAAGCACCTAGCACCAAACACTAAGCACCAAGCACCAAACACCAAGCACCAAGAACCAAACACCAAGCAGCAAGCACCAAACACCAAACACCAAGCACCAAAGACCAAGCACCAAGCACCAAACACCAAGCACCCAGCACCAAACACCAAGCACCAAACACCAACCACCCAGCACCAAGCACCAAACACCAAGCACCAAGCACCAAACACCAAACACCAAACACCAAGCACCAAACACCAAGCACCAATCACCAAGCACCAAGCAGCCAGCAGCAAGAACCAAACACCAAACACCAAGCACCAAGCACCAAAAACCAAACACCAAGCACCAAGCACCAAACACCTAACACCAAGCACCAAGTACCAAGCACCAAACACCAAGCACCAAACACCAAACACCAAGCACCAAGCACCAAACACCAAGCACCAAACACCAAACACCAAGCACCAAGCACCAAACAACTAACACCAAGCACCAAACACCAAGCACCAAACACCAAGCACCAAGCACCAAGCACCAGGCACCAAGCACCAAACACCAAGCACCAAACACCAAGCACCAAACACAAAGCACCAAGCACCAAGCACCAAACACAAAGAACCAAGCACCAAGTACAAACACCAAGCACCAAGCACCAAACACCAAGCAACAAGCACCAAGCATCAAACACCAAGCATCAAACACCAAGCACCAAACACCAAACAACAAGCACCAAGCACCAAGCATCAAACACCAAGCATATAACACCGAACACCAAACACCAAGCACCCAGCACCAAACACCAAGCACCAAGCACCAAGCACCAAACACCAAGCACCCAGCACCAAACACCAAGCACCAAGCACCAAACACCAAGCACCAAGCACCAAGCACCAAACACCAAACACCAAGCACCAAGCACCAAGCACCAAAAACCAAACACCAAACAGCAAACACCAAACACGAAACAGCAAACACCATACAGCAAACACCAAACACCAAAAAGCAGACACCAAACAGCAAACAGCAAACACCAAACACCAAACACCAAACACCAAGCACCAAACACCAAACACCAAGCACCAAACACCAAGCACCAAGCACCAAACACCAAGCACCAAACACCAAGCACCAAGCAGCAAGCACCAAGTACCAAACACCAAGAACCAGGAACCAAACACCAAGCACCAAGCACCAAGTACAAACACCAAGCACCAAGCACCAAACACAAAACACCAAGCACCAAGCACCAAGCACCAAACACCAAGAAGCAAACACCAAACACCAAGCACGAAGCACCAAGCACCAAACACAAAGCACCCAGCACCAAACACCAAGGACCAAGCACCAAGCACCAAGCACCAAAAACCAAACACCAAACACAAAACACCAAGCAACAAGCACCAAACACCAAACTCCAAGCACCAAGCACCAAGCACCAAACACCAAACACCAAGCACCAAGCACCAGGCACCAAACCCCAAGCACCAAGCACCAAACACCAAGCACCAAGCACCAAACACCAAATACCAAACACCAAACACCAAACAGCAAACAACATACAGCAAACACCAAACACCAAAAAGCAGACACCAAACAGCAAACACCAAACAACAAACACCAAACACCAAACAGCAAACACCAAACAACAAACACCAAACAACAAACACCAAACAACAAACACCAAACAACAAACACCAAACAGTAAACAGCAAACACCAAATACCAAGCACCAAGCACCAAACACCAAGCACCAAACACCAAACCCCAAGCACCTAGCACCAAACACTAAGCACCAAGCACCAAACACCAAGCACCAAGAACCAAACACCAAGCAGCAAGCACCAAACACCAAACACCAAGCACCAAAGACCAAGCACCAAGCACCAAACACCAAGCACCCAGCACCAAACACCAAGCACCAAACACCAACCACCCAGCACCAAGCACCAAACACCAAGCACCAAGCACCAAACACCAAACACCAAACACCAAGCACCAAACACCAAGCACCAATCACCAAGCACCAAGCAGCCAGCAGCAAGCACCAAACACCAAACACCAAGCACCAAGCACCAAAAACCAAACACCAAGCACCAAGCACCAAACACCTAACACCAAGCACCAAGTACCAAGCACCAAACACCAAGCACCAAACACCAAACACCAAGCACCAAGCACCAAACACCAAGCACCAAACACCAAACACCAAGCACCAAGCACCAAACAACTAACACCAAGCACCAAACACCAAGCACCAAACACCAAGCACCAAGCACCAAGCACCAGGCACCAAGCACCAAACACCAAGCACCAAACACCAAGCACCAAACACAAAGCACCAAGCACCAAGCACCAAACACAAAGAACCAAGCACCAAGTACAAACACCAAGCACCAAGCACCAAACACCAAGCAACAAGCACCAAGCATCAAACACCAAGCATCAAACACCAAGCACCAAACACCAAACAACAAGCACCAAGCACCAAGCATCAAACACCAAGCATATAACACCGAACACCAAACACCAAGCACCCAGCACCAAACACCAAGCACCAAGCACCAAGCACCAAACACCAAGCACCCAGCACCAAACACCAAGCACCAAGCACCAAACACCAACCACCAAGCACCAAGCACCAAACACCAAACACCAAGCACCAAGCACCAAGCACCAAAAACCAAACACCAAGCACCAAACACCAAACACCAAGCACCAATCACCAAGCACCAAAGACCAAACACCAAACAGCAAACACCAAACACCAAACAGCAAACAGCAAACACCAAACACGAAACAGCAAACACCATACAGCAAACACCAAACACCAAAAAGCAGACACCAAACAGCAAACACCAAACACCAAACACCAAACACCAAACAGCAAACACCAAACACCAAGCACCAAACACCAAGTACCAAGCACCAAACACCAAGCACCAAGCACCAAACACCAAACCCCAAGCACCAAGCACCAAACACTAATCACCAAGCACCAAACACCAAGCACCAAGCACCAAGCACCAAACACCAAACACCAAGCACCAAAGACCAAGCACCCAGCACCCAGCACCAAGCACCAAGCACCAAACACCAAGCACCAAGCAACAAGCACCAAACGCCAAACACCAAGCACCAAACACCAAGCACCAAGCACCAAGCACCAAACACCAAACACCAAACACCAAGCACCAAGCACCAAGCACCAGACACCAAGCACCAAGCACCAAACACCAAACACCAAGCACCAAGCACCAAACACCAAACACCAAGCACCAAGCACCAAACACCAAGCACCAAAGACCAAACACCAAACAGCAAACACCAAACACCAAACAGCAAACACCATACAGCAAACACCAAGGACCAAGCACCAGGCACCAAGCACCAAAAACCAAACACCAAACACAAAACACCAAGCAACAAGCACCAAACACCAAACTCCAAGCACCAAGCACCAAGCACCAAACACCAAACAACAAGCACCAAGCACCAGGCACCAAACACCAAGCACCAAGCACCAAACACCAAGCACCAAGCACCAAACACCAAATACCAAACACCAAACACCAAACAGCAAACAACATACAGCAAACACCAAACACCAAGCACCTGACACCAAGCACCAAACACCAAACACCAAGCACCAAGCACCAAACACCAAACACCAAGCACCAAGCACCAAACACCAAACATCAAGCACCAAGCACCAAACACCAAGCACCAAAGACCAAACACCAAACAGCAAACACCAGACACCAAACAGCAAACACCATACAGCAAACACCAAACACCAAAAAGCAGACACCAAACAGCAAACAGCAAACACCAAACACCAAACAGCAAACAGCAAACATCAAACAGCAAACACCAAACACCAAGCACCAAGCACCAAACACCAAACACCAAGCACCAAACACCAAGCAACAAACACCAAGCACCAAGCACCAAGCACCAAGTACCAAACACCAAGAACCAAGAACCAAACATCAAGCACCAAGTACAAACACCTAGCACCAAGCACCAAGCACCAAACACCAAGCACCAAGCACCAAACACAAAACACCAAGCATCAAGCACAAAGCACCAAACACCAAGCAGCAAACACCAAACACCAAGCACAAAGCACCAAGCACCAAACACAAAGCACCCAGCACCAAGCAGCAAACACCAAACACCAAGCACAAAGCACAAAGCACCAAACACAAAGCACCCAGCACCAAACACCAAGAACCAAGCACCAAGCACCAAGCACCAAAAACCAAACACAAAACACCAAGCAACAAGCACCAAACACCAAACTCCAAGCACCAAGCACCAAGCACCAAACACCAAACACCAAGCACCAAGCACCAGGCACCAAACACCATGCACCAAGCGCCAAACACCAAGCACCAAGCACCAAACACCAAGCACCAAACACCAAACACCAAGCACTAAGCACCAAACACCTAACACCAAGCACCAAACACCAAGCACCAAACACCAAGCACCATGCACCAAGCACCAAGCACCAAGCACCAAACACCAAGCACCAAACACCAAGCACCAAACACCAAGCACCAAGCACCAAACACCAAGCACCAAGCACCAAGCACCAAACACCAAGAACCAAGCACCAAGCACCAAACACCAAACACCAAGCACCAAGCACCAAACACCAAGCACCAAGCACCAAACACCAAGCACAAAACACCAAAAACCAAGCACCAAACACCAATCACCAAGCATCAAGCACCAAGCAACAAGTACAAACACCAAGCACCAAGCACCAAACACCAAGCACCAAGCACCAAGCATCAAGCACCAAGCATCAAACACCAAACACCAAGCACCAAGCATCAAACACCAAGCATATAACACCAAACACCAAGCACCAAGCACCAAACACCAAGCACCAAGCAACAAGCACCAAACACCAAACACCAAACACCAAGCACCAAACACCAAACACCAAGCACCAAGCACCAAACACCAGACACCAAACACCAAGTACCAAACACCAAGCACCAGACACCAAGCACCAAACACCAAACACCAAGCACCAAGCACCAAGCACCAAACACCAAACACCAAGCACCAAGCACCAAACACCAAACACCAAGCACCAATCACCAAACACCAAGCACCAAAGACCAAACACCAAACAGCAAACACCAAACACGAAACAGCAAACACCATACAGCAAACACCAAACACCAAAAAGCAGACACCAAACAGCAAACAGCAAACACCAAACACCAAACACCAAACACCAAGCACCAAACACCAAACACCAAGCACCAAACACCAAGCACCAAGCACCAAACACCAAGCACCAAACACCAAGCACCAAACAGCAAGCACCAAGTACCAAACACCAAGAACCAAGAACCAAACACCAAGCACCAAGCACCAAGTACAAACACCAAGCACCAAGCACCAAACACAAAACACCAAGCACGAAGCACCAAGCACCAAACACAAAGCACCCAGCACCAAACACCAAGGACCAAGCACCAAGCACCAAGCACCAAAAACCAAACACCAAACACAAAACACCAAGCAACAAGCACCAAACACCAAACTCCAAGCACCAAGCACCAAGAACCAAACACCAAACACCAAGCACCAAGCACCAGGCACCAAACACCAAGCACCAAGCACCAAACACCAAGCACCAAGCACCAAACACCAAATACCAAACACCAAACACCAAACAGCAAACAACATACAGCAAACACCAAACACCAAAAAGCAGACACCAAACAGCAAACACCAAACAACAAACACCAAACACCAAACAGCAAACACCAAATAACAAACACCAAACAACAAACACCAAACAACAAACACCAAACAACAAACACCAAACAGTAAACAGCAAACACCAAATACCAAGCACCAAGCACCAAACACCAAGCACCAAACACCAAACCCCAAGCACCTAGCACCAAACACTAAGCACCAAGCACCAAACACCAAGCACCAAGAACCAAACACCAAGCAGCAAGCACCAAACACCAAACACCAAGCACCAAAGACCAAGCACCAAGCACCAAACACCAAGCACCCAGCACCAAACACCAAGCACCAAACACCAACCACCCAGCACCAAGCACCAAACACCAAGCACCAAGCACCAAACACCAAACACCAAACACCAAGCACCAAACACCAAGCACCAATCACCAAGCACCAAGCAGCCAGCAGCAAGCACCAAACACCAAACACCAAGCACCAAGCACCAAAAACCAAACACCAAGCACCAAGCACCAAACACCTGACACCAAGCACCAAGTACCAAGCACTAAACACCAAGCACCAAACACCAAACACCAAGCACCAAGCACCAAACACCAAGCACCAAACACCAAACACCAAGCACCAAGCACCATACACCTAACACCAAGCACCAAACACCAAGCACCAAACACCAAGCACCAAGCACCAAGCACCAGGCACCAAGCACCAAACGCCAAGCACCAAACACCAAGCACCAAACACAAAGCACCAAGCACCAAGCACCAAGCACCAAACACAAAGAACCAAGCACCAAGTACAAACACCAAGCACCAAGCACCAAACACCAAGCACCAAGCACCAAGCATCAAACACCAAGCATCAAACACCAAGCACCAAAAACCAAACAACAAGCACCAAGCACCAAGCATCAAACACCAAGCATATAACACCGAACACCAAACACCAAGCACCCAGCACCAAACACCAAGCACCAAGCACCAAGCACCAAACACCAAGCACCCAGCACCAAACACCAAGCACCAAACACCAAACACCAAGCACCAAGCACCAAGCACCAAAAACCAAACACCAAGCACCAAACACCAAACACCAAGCACCAAACACCAAGCACCAAAGACCAAACACCAAACAGCAAACACCAAACACCAAACAGCAAACAGCAAACACCAAACACGAAACAGCAAACACCATACAGCAAACACCAAACACCAAAAAGCAGACACCAAACAGCAAACACCAAACACCAAACACCAAACACCAAACAGCAAACACCAAACACCAAGCACCAAACACCAAGTACCAAGCGCCAAACACCAAGCACCAAGCACCAAACACCAAACCCCAAGCACCAAGCACCAAACACTAATCACCAAGCACCAAACACCAAGCACCAAGCACCAAGCACCAAACACCAAACACCAAGCACCAAAGACCAAGCACCCAGCACCCAGCACCAAGCACCAAGCACCAAACACCAAGCACCAAGCAACAAGCACCAAACGCCAAACACCAAGCACCAAACACCAAGCATATAACACCAAACACCAAGCACCAAGCACCAAACACCAAGCACCAAGCAACAAGCACCAAACACCAAACACCAAACACCAAGCACCAAACACCAAACACCAAGCACCAAGCACCAAACACCAGACACCAAACACCAAGTACCAAACACCAAGCACCAGACACCAAGCACCAAACACCAAACACCAAGCACCAAGCACCAAGCACCAAACACCAAACACCAAGCACCAAGCACCAAACACTAAACACCAAGCACCAAGCACCAAACACCAAGCACCAAAGACCAAGCACCAAACAGCAAACACCAAACACGAAACAGCAAACACCATACAGCAAACACCAAACACCAAAAAGCAGACACCAAACAGCAAACAGCAAACACCAAACACCAAACACCAAACACCAAGCACCAAACACCAAACACCAAGCACCAAACACCAAGCACCAAGCACCAAACACCAAGCACCAAACACCAAGCACCAAGCAGCAAGCACCAAGTACCAAACACCAAGAACCAAGAACCAAACACCAAGCACCAAGCACCAAGTACAAACACCAAGCACCAAGCACCAAACACAAAACACCAAGCACGAAGCACCAAGCACCAAACACAAAGCACCCAGCACCAAACACCAAGGACCAAGCACCAAGCACCAAGCACCAAAAACCAAACACCAAACACAAAACACCAAGCAACAAGCACCAAACACCAAACTCCAAGCACCAAGCACCAAGAACCAAACACCAAACACCAAGCACCAAGCACCAGGCACCAAACACCAAGCACCAAGCACCAAACACCAAGCACCAAGCACCAAACACCAAATACCAAACACCAAACACCAAACAGCAAACAACATACAGCAAACACCAAACACCAAAAAGCAGACACCAAACAGCAAACACCAAACAACAAACACCAAACACCAAACAGCAAACACCAAATAACAAACACCAAACAACAAACACCAAACAACAAACACCAAACAACAAACACCAAACAGTAAACAGCAAACACCAAATACCAAGCACCAAGCACCAAACACCAAGCACCAAACACCAAACCCCAAGCACCTAGCACCAAACACTAAGCACCAAGCACCAAACACCAAGCACCAAGAACCAAACACCAAGCAGCAAGCACCAAACACCAAACACCAAGCACAAAAGACCAAGCACCAAGCACCAAACACCAAGCACCCAGCACCAAACACCAAGCACCAAACACCAACCACCCAGCACCAAGCACCAAACACCAAGCACCAAGCACCAAACACCAAACACCAAACACCAAGCACCAAACACCAAGCACCAATCACCAAGCACCAAGCAGCCAGTAGCAAGCACCAAACACCAAACACCAAGCACAAAGCACCAAAAACCAAACACCAAGCACCAAGCACCAAACACCTGACACCAAGCACCAAGTACCAAGCACTAAACACCAAGCACCAAACACCAAACACCAAGCACCAAGCACCAAACACCAAGCACCAAACACCAAACACCAAGCACCAAGCACCATACACCTAACACCAAGCACCAAACACCAAGCACCAAACACCAAGCACCAAGCACCAAGCACCAGGCACCAAGCACCAAACACCAAGCACCAAACACCAAGCACCAAACACAAAGCACCAAGCACCAAGCACCAAGCACCAAACACAAAGAACCAAGCACCAAGTACAAACACCAAGCACCAAGCACCAAACACCAAGCACCAAGCACCAAGCATCAAACACCAAGCATCAAACACCAAGCACCAAAAACCAAACAACAAGCACCAAGCACCAAGCATCAAACACCAAGCATATAACACCGAACACCAAACACCAAGCACCCAGCACCAAACACCAAGCACCAAGCACCAAGCACCAAACACCAAGCACCCAGCACCAAACACCAAGCACCAAGCACCAAACACCAAGCACCAAGCACCAAGCACCAAACACCAAACACCAAGCACCAAGCACCAAGCACCAAAAACAAAACACCAAGCACCAAACACCAAACACCAAGCACCAAACACCAAGCACCAAAGACCAAACACCAAACAGCAAACACCAAACACCAAACAGCAAACAGCAAACACCAAACACGAAACAGCAAACACCATACAGCAAACACCAAACACCAAAAAGCAGACACCAAACAGCAAACACCAAACACCAAACACCAAACACCAAACACCAAACACCAAGCACCAAACACCAAGTACCAAGCGCCAAACACCAAGCACCAAGCACCAAACACCAAACCCCAAGCACCAAGCACCAAACACTAATCACCAAGCACCAAACACCAAGCACCAAGCACCAAGCACCAAACACCAAACACCAAGCACCAAAGACCAAGCACCCAGCACCCAGCACCAAGCACCAAGCACCAAACACCAAGCACTAAGCAACAAGCACCAAACGCCAAACACCAAGCACCAAACACCAAGCACCAAGCACCAAGCACCAAAGACCAAACACCAAACACCAAGCACCAAACACCAAGCACCAAGCAACAAGCACCAAACGCCAAACACCAAGCACCAAACACCAAGCACCAAGCACCAAGCACCAAACACCAAACACCAAACACCAAGCACCAAGCACCAAGCACCAGACACCAAGCACCAAGCACCAAACACCAAACACCAAGCACCAAGCACCAAACACCAAACACCAAGCACCAAGCACCAAACACCAAGCACCAAAGACCAAACACCAAACAGCAAACACCAAACACCAAACACCAAATACCAAGCACCAAGCACCAAACACCAAGCACCAAACACCAAGCACCAAGCACCAAACACCAAGCACCAAACACCAAGCACCAAGCACCAAGCACCAAGTACCAAACACCAAGAACCAAGAACCAAACACCAAGCACCAAGCACCAAGCACCAAACACCAAACACCAAGCACCAAGCACCAAACACAAAACACCAAGCACGAAGCACCAAGCACCAAACACCAAGCAGCAAACACCAAACACCAAGCACAAAGCACCAAGCACCAAACACAAAGCACGCAGCACCAAACACCAAGGACCAAGCACCAAGCACCAAGCACCAAAAACCAAACACCAAACACAAAACACCAAGCAACAAGCACCAAACACCAAAATCCAAGCACCAAGCACCAAGCAACAAACACAAAACAACAAGCACCAAGCACCAGGCACCAAACACCAAGCACCAAGCACCAAACACCAAGCACCAAGCACCAAACACCAAATACCAAACACCAAACACCAAACAGCAAACAACATACAGCAAACACCAAACACCAAGCACCTGACACCAAGCACCAAACACCAAACACCAAGCACCAAGCACCAAACACCAAACACCAAGCACCAAGCACCAAACACCAAACACCAAGCACCAAGCACCAAACACCAAGCACCAAAGACCAAACACCAAACAGCAAACACCAGACACCAAACAGCAAACACCATACAGCAAACACCAAACACCAAAAAGCAGACACAAAACAGCAAACAGCAAACACCAAACACCAAACAGCAAACAGCAAACAGCAAACAGCAAACACCAAACACCAAGCACCAAGCACCAAACACCAAACACCAAGCACCAAACACCAAGCACCAAGCACCAAACACCAAGCAACAAACACCAAGCACCAAGCACCAAGCACCAAGTACCAAACACCAAGAACCAAGAACCAAACACCAAGCACCAAGTACAAACACCTAGCACCAAGCACCAAGCACCAAACACCAAGCACCAAGCACCAAACACAAAACACCAAGCATCAAGCACCAAGCACCAAACACAAAGCACCCAGCACCAAACACCAAGGACCAAGCACCAAGCACCAAGCACCAAAAACCAAACACAAAACACCAAGCAACAAGCACCAAACACCAAACTCCAAGCACCAAGCACCAAGCACCAAACACCAAACACCAAGCACCAAGCACCAGGCACCAAACACCATGCACCAAGCACCAAACACCAAGCACCAAGCACCAAACACCAAGCACCAAACACCAAACACCAAACAGCAAACAACATACAGCAAACACCAAACACCAAAAAGCAGACACCAAACAGCAAACACCAAACACCAAACACTAAACAGCAAACACCAAACAACAAACACCAAACAACAAACATCAAACAGCAAACAGTAAACACCAAATACCAAGCACCAAGCACAAAACACCAAACACCAAACACCAAGCACCAAACACCAAACCCCAAGCACCTAGCACCAAACACGAAGCACCAAGCACCAAACACCAAGCACCAAGCACCAAACACCAAGCACCAAGCACCAAACACCAAACACCAAGCACCAAGCACCAAGGACCAAGCACCAAACACCAAGCACCCAGCACCAAACACCAAGCACCAAACACCAACCACACAGCACCAAGCACCAAGCACCAAACACCAAACACCAAGCACCAAACACCAAACACCAAACACCAAGCACCAAGCACCAAACACCAAGCACCAAGCACCTAGCACCAAACACCAAACACCAAGCACCAAACACCAAGCACCAATCACTAAGCAGCCAGCAGCAAGCACCAAACACCAAACACCAAGCACCAAGCACCAAAAACCAAACACCAAGCACCAAGCACCAAACACCTAACACCAAGCACCAAGCACCAAGTAGCAAGCACCAAACACCAAGCACCAAACACCAAACACCAAGCACCAAGCACAAAACACCAAGCACCAAACACCAAGCACCAAACACCAAGCACCAAGCACCAAGCACCAAGCATCAAACACCAAGCATCAAACACCAAGCACCAAACACCAAACACCAAGCACCAAGCACCAAGCATCAAACACCAAGCATATAACACCAAACAACAAGCACCAAGCACCAAACACGAAACACCAAGCACCAAGCGCCAAGCACTAAACACCAAGCACCCAGCACCAAACACCAAGCACCAAACACCAAGCACCAAGCACCAAGCAACAAGCAATAAACACCAAACACCAGGCACCAAACACCAAACACCAAGCACCAAACACCAAACACCAAACACCAAGCACCAAACACCAAACACCAAGCACCAAGCACCAAACACCAAGCACCAAAGACCAAACACCAAACAGCAAACACCAAACACCAAACAGCAAACACCAAACACGAAACAGCAAACACCATAGAGCAAACACCAAACACCAAAAAGCAGACACCAAACAGCAAACACCAAACACCAAACACCAAACACCAAACACCAAACACCAAACAACAAACACCAAGCACCAAACACCAAGTACCAAGCACCAAACACCAAGCGCCAAGCACCAAACACCAAACCCCAAGCACCAAGTACCAAACACTAATCACCAAGCACCAATCACCAAGCACCAAGCACCAAGCACCAAACACCAAACACCAAGCACCAAAGACCAAGCACCAAAGACCAAACACCAAACAGCAAACACCAAACACCAAACAGCAAACACCAAACATGAAACAGCAAACACCATAGAGCAAACACCAAACACCAAAAAGCAGACACCAAACAGCAAACAGCAAACACCAAAAACACCAAACAGCAAACAGCAAACACCAAGCACCAAACACCAAGTACCAAGCACCAAATACCAAGCACCAAGCACCAAACACCAAACCCCAAGCACCAAGCACCAAACACTAATCACAATGCACCAAGCACCAAGCACCAAACACCAAACACCAAGCACCAAGCACTAAACACCAAACTCCAAAGACCAAGCACCAAGCACCAAGCACCAAGCACCAAACACCAAGCACCAAGCACCAAGCACCAAACACCAAACCCCAAGCACCTAGCACCAAACACTAAGCACCAAACACCAAACACCAAGCACCAAGCACCAAACACCAAGAACCAAGCACCAAACACCAAGCACCAAACACCAAGAACCAAGCACCAAACACCAATCACCAAGCACCAAACACCAACCACCCAGCACCAAGCACCAAACACCAAACACAAAGCACCAAACACCAAACACCAAGCACCAAGCACCAAACACCAAGCACCAAGCACCTAGCACCAAACACCAAACACCAAGCACCAAACACCAAGCACCAATCACCAAGCACCAAACACCAAGCAGCCAGCAGCAAGCACCAAACACCAAACACCAAGCACCAAGCACCAAAAACCAAACACCACGCACCAAGCACCAAACACCTAACACCAAGCACCAAGCACCACGTAGCAAGCACCAAACACCAAGCACCAAACACCAAACACCAAGCACCAAGCACCAAACACCAAGCACCAAACACCAAACACCAAGCACCAAGCACCAAACACCTAACACCAAGCACCAAACACCAAGCACCAAACACCAAGCACCATGCACCAAGCACCAAGCACCAAGCACCAAACACCAAGCACCAAACACCAAGCACCAAACACCAAGCACCAAGCACCAAACACCAAGCACCAAGCACCAAGCACCAAACACCAAGAACCAAGCACCAAGCACCAAACACCAAACACCAAGCACCAAGCACCAAACACCAAGCACCAAGCACCAAACACCAAGCACCAAACACCAAGAACCAAGCACCAAACACCAATCACCAAGCATCATGCACCAATCAACAAGTACAAACACCAAGCACCAAGCACCAAACACCAAGCACCAAGCACCAAGCATCAAGCACCAAGCATCAAACACCAAACACCAAGCACCAAGCATCAAAGACCAAGCATATAACACCAAACACCAAGCACCAAACACCAAACACCAAGCACCAAGCACCATGCACCAAGCACCAAGCACCCAGCACCCAGCACCAAACACCAAGCACCAAGCACCAAACACCAAGCACCAAGCAACAAGCACCAAACACCAAACACCAAACACCAAGCACCAAACACCAAACACCAAGCACCAAGCACCAAACACCAGACACCAAACACCAAGCACCAAACACCAAGCACCAGACACCAAGCACCAAACACCAAACACCAAGCACCAAGCACCAAGCACCAAACACCAAACACCAAGCACCAAGCACCAAACACCAAACACCAAGCACCAAGCACCAAACACCAAGCACCAAAGACCAAACACCAAACAGCAAACACCAAACACGAAACAGCAAACACCATACAGCAAACACCAAACACCAAAAAGCAGACACCAAACAGCAAACAGCAAACACCAAACACCAAACACCAAACACCAAGCACCAAGCACCAAACACCAAACACCAAGCACCAAATACCAAGCACCAAGCACCAAACACCAAGCACCAAACACCAAGCACCAAACAGCAAGCACCAAGTACCAAACACCAAGAACCAAGAACCAAACACCAAGCACCAAGCACCAAGTACAAACACCAAGCACCAAGCACCAAACACAAAACACCAAGCACTAAGCACCAAGCACCAAACACCAAGCATCAAGCACCAAGCATCAAACACCAAACACCAAGCACCAAGCATCAAACACCAAGCATATAACACCAAACACCAAGCACCAAACACCAAACACCAAGCACGAAGCACCAAGCACCAAACACAAAGTACCCAGCACCAAACACCAAGGACCAAGCACCAAGCACCAAGCACCAAATACGAAACACCAAACACAAAACACCAAGCAACAAGCACCAAACACCAAACTCCAAGCACCAAGCACCAAGCACCAAACACCAAACACCAAGCACCAAGCACCAGGCACCAAACACCAAGCACCAAGCACCAAACACCAAGCACCAAGCACCAAACACCAAATACCAAACACCAAACACCAAACACCAAACAACATACAGCAAACACCAAACACCAAAAAGCAGACACCAAACAGCAAACACCAAACAACAAACACCAAACACCAAACAGCAAACACCAAACAGTAAACAGCAAACACCAAATACCAAGAACCAAGCACCAAACACCAAGCACCAAACACCAAACCCCAAGCACCTAGCACCAAACACTAAGCACCAAGCACCAAACACCAAGCACCAAGAACCAAACACCAAGCAGCAAGCACCAAACACCAAACACCAAGCACCAAAGACCAAGCACCAAGCACCAAACACCAAGCACCCAGCACCAAACACCAAGCACCAAACACCAACCACCCAGCACCAAGCACCAAACACCAAGCACCAAGCACCAAACACCAAACACCAAACACCAAGCACCAAACACCAAGCACCAAGCACCTAGCACCAAACACCAAACACCAAGCACCAAACACCAAGCACCAATCACCAAGCACCAAGCAGCCAGCAGCAAGCACCAAACACCAAACACCAAGCACCAAGCACCAAAAACCAAACACCAAGCACCAAGCACCAAACACCTAACACCAAGCACCAAGTACCAAGCACCAAACACCAAGCACCAAACACCAAACACCAAGCACCAAGCACCAAACACCAAGCACCAAACACCAAACACCAAGCACCAAGCACCAAAAACCAAACACCAAGCACCAAGCACCAAACACCTAACACCAAGCACCAAGTACCAAGCACCAAACACCAAGCACCAAACACCAAACACCAAGCACCAAGCACCAAACACCAAACACCAAGCACCAAGCACCAAGCACCAAACACAAAGTACCCAGCACCAAACACCAAGGACCAAGCACCAAGCACCAAGCACCAAATACGAAACACCAAACACAAAACACCAAGCAACAAGCACCAAACACCAAACTCCAAGCACCAAGCACCAAGCACCAAACACCAAACACCAAGCACCAAGCACCAGGCACCAAACACCAAGCACCAAGCACCAAACACCAAGCACCAAGCACCAAACACCAGATACCAAACACCAAACACCAAACACCAAACAACATACAGCAAACACCAAACACCAAAAAGCAGACACCAAACAGCAAACACCAAACAACAAACACCAAACACCAAACAGCAAACACCAAACAGTAAACAGCAAACACCAAATACCAAGAACCAAGCACCAAACACCAAGCACCAAACACCAAACCCCAAGCACCTAGCACCAAACACTAAGCACCAAGCACCAAACACCAAGCACCAAGAACCAAACACCAAGCAGCAAGCACCAAACACCAAACACCAAGCACCAAAGACCAAGCACCAAGCACCAAACACCAAGCACCCAGCACCAAACACCAAGCACCAAACACCAACCACCCAGCACCAAGCACCAAACACCAAGCACCAAGCACCAAACACCAAACACCAAACACCAAGCACCAAACACCAAGCACCAAGCACCTAGCACCAAACACCAAACACCAAGCACCAAACACCAAGCACCAATCACCAAGCACCAAGCAGCCAGCAGCAAGCACCAAACACCAAACACCAAGCACCAAGCACCAAAAACCAAACACCAAGCACCAAGCACCAAACACCTAACACCAAGCACCAAGTACCAAGCACCAAACACCAAGCACCAAACACCAAACACCAAGCACCAAGCACCAAACACCAAGCACCAAACACCAAACACCAAGCACCAAGCACCAAACACCTAACACCAAGCACCAAACACCAAGCACCAAACACCAAGCACCAAGCACCAAGCACCAGGCACCAAGCACCAAACACCAAGCACCAAACACCAAGCACCAAACACAAAGCACCAAGCACCAAGCACCAAGCACCAAACACAAAGAACCAAGCACCAAGCACCAAGTACAAACACCAAGCACCAAGCACCAAACACCAAGCACCAAGCACCAAGCATCAAACACCAAGCATCAAACACCAAGCACCAAACACCAAACAACAAGCACCAAGCACCAAGCATCAAACACCAAGCATATAACACCGAACACCAAACACCAAGCACCCAGCACCAAACACCAAGCACCAAGCACCAAGCACCAAACACCAAGCACCCAGCACCAAACACCAAGCACCAAGCACCAAACACCAAGCACCAAGCACCAAGCACCAAACACCAAACACCAAGCACCAAGCACCAAGCACCAAACACCAAGCACCAAACACCAAGCACCAAAGACCAAACACCAAACAGCAAACACCAAATACCAAACAGCAAACAGCAAACACCAAACACGAAACAGCAAACACCATACAGCAAACACCAAACACAAAAAAGCAGACACCAAACAGCAAACACCAAACACCAAACACCAAACACCAAACAGCAAACACCAAACACCAAGCACCAAACACCAAGTACCAAGCACCAAACACCAAGCACCAAGCACCAAACACCAAACCCCAAGCACCAAGCACCAAACACTAATCACCAAGCACCAAACACCAAGCACCAAGCACCAAGCACCAAACACCAAACACCAAGCACCAAAGACCAAGCACCAAGCACCAAGCACCAAACACCAAGCACCCAGCACCAAACACCAAGCACCAAACACCAACCACCCAGCACCAAGCACCAAGCACCAAACACCAAGCACCAAGCACCAAACACCAAACACCAAACACCAAGCACCAAGCACCAAACACCAAGCACCAAGCACCTAGCACCAAACACCAAACACCAAGCACCAAACACCAAACCCCAAGTACCTAGCACCAAACACGAAGCACCAAGCACCAAACACCAAGCACCAAGCACCAAACACCAAGCACCAAGCACCAAACACCAAACACCAAGCACCAAGCACCAAGCACCAAGCACCAAACACCAAGCACCCAGCACCAAACACCAAGCACCAAACACCAACCACCCAGCACCAAGCACCAAGCACCAAACACCAAGCACCAAGCACCAAACACCAAACACCAAACACCAAGCACCAAGCACCAAACACCAAGCACCAAGCACCTAGCACCAAACACCAAACACCAAGCACTAAACACCAAGCACCAATCACCAAGCAGCCAGCAGCAAGCACCAAACACCAAGCACCAAGCACCAAACACCAAACACCAAACACCAAGCACCAAACACCAAACCCCAAGTACCTAGCACCAAACACGAAGCACCAAGCACCAAACACCAAGCACCAAGCACCAAACACCAAGCACCAAGCACCAAACACCAAACACCAAGCACCAAGCACCAAGCACCAAGCACCAAACACCAAGCACCCAGCACCAAACACCAAGCACCAAACACCAACCACCCAGCACCAAGCACCAAGCACCAAACACCAAGCACCAAGCACCAAACACCAAACACCAAACACCAAGCACCAAGCACCAAACACCAAGCACCAAGCACCTAGCACCAAACACCAAACACCAAGCACTAAACACCAAGCACCAATCACCAAGCAGCCAGCAGCAAGCACCAAACACCAAACACCAAGCACCAAGCACCAAAAACCAAACACCAAGCACCAAGCACCAAACACCTAACACCAAGCACCAAGCACCAAGTAGCAAGCACCAAACACCAAGCACCAAACACCAAACACCAAGCACCAAGCACAAAACACCAAGCACCAAACACCAAGCACCAAGCATCAAACACCTAACACCAAGCACCAAACACCAAGCACCAAACACCAAGCACCAAGCACCAAGCACCAGGCACCAAGCACCAAACACGAAGCACCAAACACCAAGCACCAAACACAAAGCACCAAGCACCAAACACCAAGCACCAAACACCAAGAACCAAGCACCAAGCACCAAGTACAAACACCAAGCACCAAGCACCAAACACCAAGCACCAAGCACCAAGCATCAAACACCAAGCATCAAACACCAAGCACCAAACACCAAACACCAAGCACCAAGCACCAAGCATCAAACACCAAGCATATAACACCAAACAACAAGCACCAATCACCAAACACGAAACACCAAGCACCAAGCGCCAAGCACTAAACACCAAGCACCCAGCACCAAACACCAGGCACCAAACACCAAACACCAAGCACCAAACACCAAACACCAAACACCAAGCACCAAACACCAAACACCAAGCACCAAGCACCAAACACCAAGCACCAAAGACCAAACACCAAACAGCAAACAGCAAACACCAAACAGCAAACACCAAACGCGAAACAGCAAACACCATACAGCAAACACCAAACACCAAAAAGCAGACACCAAACAGCAAACACCAAACACCAAACACCAAACACCAAACACCAAACACCAAACAGCAAACACCAAACACCAAGCACCAAACACCAAGTACCAAGCACCAAACACCAAGCGCCAAGCACCAAACACCAAACCCCAAGCACCAAGTACCAAACACTAATCACCAAGCACCAATCACCAAGCACCAAGCACCAAGCACCAAACACCAAACACCAAGCACCAAAGACCAAGCACCAAGCACCAAGCACCAAACACCAAGCACCAAGCACCAAGCACCAAACACCAAGCACCCAGCACCCAGCACCAAACACCAAGCATCAAGCACCAAACACCAAGCACCAAGCACCAAGCAACAAGGACCAAACACCAAACACCAAGCACCAAACACCAAGCACCAAGCACCAAGCACCAAACACCAAACACCAAACACCAAGCACCAAACACCAAACACCAAGCACCAGACACCAAGCACCAAACACCAAACACCAAGCACCAAGCACCAAGCACCAAACACCAAACACCAAACACCAAGCACCAAACATCAAACACCAAACACCAAGCACCAAGCACCAAACACCAAGCACCAAAGACCAAACACCAAACAACAAACACCAAACACCAAAAAGCAGACACCAAACAGCAAACAGCAAACACCAAACACCAAACAGCAAACAGCAAACACCAAACACCAAACACCAAGCACCAAGCACCAAACACCAAACACCAAGCACCAAACACCAAGCAACAAGCACCAAACACCAAGCACCAAACACCAAGCACCAAGCACCAAGTACCAAACACCAAGAACCAAGAACCAAACACCAAGCACCAAGCACCAAGTACAAACACCAAGCACCAAGCACCAAGCACCAAACACCAAGCACCAAGCACCAAACTCAAAACACCAAGCACCAAGCACCAAGCACCAAACACCAAGCAGCAAAGACCAAACACCAAGCACGAAGCACCAAGCACCAAACACAAAGCACCCAGCACCAAACACCAAGGACCAAGCACCAAGCACCAAGCACCAAAAACCAAACACCAAACACAAAACACCAAGCAACAAGCACCAAACACCAAACTCCAAGCACCAGGCACCAAACACCAAGATCCAAGCACCAAACACCAAGCACCAAGCACCAAACACCAAATACCAAACACCAAACACCAAACAGCAAACAACATACAGCAAACACCAAACACCAAAAAGCAGACACCAAACAGCAAACACCAAACACCAAACACCAAACAGCAAACACCAAACAACAAACACCAAACAACAAACACCAAACAGCAAACATCAAACACCAAATACCAAGCACCAAGCACCAAACACCAAACACCAAACACCAAGCAACAAGCACCAAACACCAAGCACCAAACACCAAACCCCAAGCATCTAGCACCAAACACTAAGCACCAAGCACCAAACACCAGGCACCAAGCACCAAACACCAAGCACCAAGCACCAAACACCAAACACAAAGCACCAAACACCAAGCACCAAGCACCAAACACCAAGCACCCAGCACCAAACACCAAGCACCAAACACCAACCACCCAGCACCAAGCACCAACCACCAAACACCAGGCACCAAGCACCAAACACCAAACAGCAAACACTAAACACGAAACAGCAAACACCATACAGCAAACACCAAACACCAAAAAGCAGACACCAAACAGCAAACACCAAACACCAAACACCAAACACCAAACAGCAAACACCAAACACCAAGAACCAAACACCAAGTACCAAGCACCAAACACCAAGCACCAAGCACCAAACACCAAACCCCAAGCACCAAGCACCAAACACTAATCACCAAGCACCAAACACGAAGCACCAAGCACCAAGCACCAAACAGCAAACACCAAGCACCAAAGACCAAGCACCAAGCACCAAGCAACAAACACCAAGCACCAAGCACCAAGCACCAAACACCAAGCACCCAGCACACAGCACCAAACACCAAGCACCAAGCACCAAACACCAAGCACCAAGCACCAAGCAACAAGCACCAAACACCAAACACCAAGCACCAAACACCAAACACCAAGCACCAAGCACCAAACACCAAACACCAAACACCAAGCACCAAACACCAAGCACCAAGCACCAGACACCAAGCACCAAACACCAAACACCAAACACCAAGCACCAAGCACCAAGCACCAAACACCAAAGACCAAACACCAAGAACCAAACACCAAACACCAAGCACCAAGCACCAAACACCAAGCACCACAGACCAAACACCAAACAGCAAACAGCAAACACCAAAACAGCAAACACCATACAGCAAACACCAAACACCAAAAAGCAGACACCAAACAGCAAACAGCAAACACCAAACACCAAACACCAAACAGCAAACACCAAACACCAAACACCAAGCACCAAGCACCAAACACCAAACACCAAGCACCAAACACCAAGCAACAAGCACCAAACACCAAGCACCAAACACCAAGCACCAAGCACCAAGCACCAAGTACCAAACACCAAGAACCAAGAACCAAACACCAAGCACCAAGCACCAAGTACAAACAGCAAGCACCAAGCACCAAGCACCAAACACCAAGCACCAAGCACCAAACTCAAAACACCAAGCACCAAGCACCAAACACCAAGCAGCAAACACCAAACACCAAGCACAAAGCACCAAGCACCAAACACCAAGCAACATGCACCAAACACCAAACTCCAAGCACCAAGAACCAAGCACCAAACACCAAACACCAAACACCAAGCACCAAGCACCAAGCACCAAACACCAAGCACCAAGTACAAACACCTAGCACCAAGCACCAAGCACCAAACACCAAGCACCAAGCACCAAACACAAAACACCAAGCATCAAGCACCAAGCACCAAACACCAAACAGCAAACACCAAACAGCAAACACCAAACAACAAACACCAAACAACAAACACCAAACAGCAAACAGCAAACACCAAATACCAAGCACCAAGCACCAAACACCAAACACCAAACACCAAGCACCAAGCACCAAACACCAAGCACCAAACACCAAACCCCAAGCACCTAGCACCAAACACTAAGCACCAAGCACCAAACACCAAGCACCAACCACCAAACACCAAGCACCAAGCACCAAACACCAAACACCAAGCACCAAACACCAAGCACCAAGCACCAAACACCAAGCACCCAGCACCAAACACCAAGCACCAAACACCAACCACCCAGCACCAAGCACCAAGCACCAAACACCAAGCACCAAGCACCAAATACCAAACACCAAACACCAAGCACCAAGCACCAAACACCAAGCACCAAGCACCTAGCACCAAACACCAAACACCAAGCACCAAACACCAAGCACCAATCACCAAGCACCAAGCAGCCAGCAGCAAGCACCAAACACCAAACACCAAGCACCAAGCACCAAAAACCAAACACCAAAGACCAAACACCAAACAGCAAACACCAAACACCAAAAAGCAGACACCAAACAGCAAACAGCAAACACCAAACAGCAAACAGCAAACAGCAAACACCAAACACCAAACACCAAGCACCAAGCACCAAACACCAAACACCAAGCACCAAACACCAAGCAACAAGCACCAAACACCAAGCACCAAACACCAAACACCAAGCACCAAGCACCAAGTACCAAACACCAAGAACCAAGAACCAAACACCAAGCACCAAGCACCAAGTACAAACACCAAGCACCAAGCACCAAGCACCAAACACCAAGCACCAAGCACCAAACTCAAAACACCAAGCACCAAGCACCAAGCACCAAACACCAAGCAGCAAAGACCAAACACCAAGCACGAAGCACCAAGCACCAAACACAAAGCACCCAGCACCAAACACCAAGGACCAAGCACCAAGCACCAAGCACCAAAAACCAAACACCAAACACAAAACACCAAGCAACAAGCACCAAACACCAAACTCCAAGCACCAAGCACCAAGCACCAAACACCAAACACCAAGCACCAAGCACCAGGCACCAAACACCAAGATCCAAGCACCAAACACCAAGCACCAAGCACCAAACACCAAATACCAAACACCAAACACCAAACACCAAACAACATACAGCAAACACCAAACACCAAAAAGCAGACACCAAACAGCAAACACCAAACACCAAACACCAAACAGCAAACACCAAACAACAAACACCAAACAACAAACACCAAACAGCAAACATCAAACACCAAATACCAAGCACCAAGCACCAAACACCAAACACCAAACACCAAGCAACAAGCACCAAACACCAAGCACCAAGCACCAAACACCAAACACCAAGCACCAAACACCAAGCACCAAGCACCAAACACCAAGCACCCAGCACCAAACACCAAGCACCAAACACCAACCACCCAGCACCAAGCACCAAGCACCAAACACCAAGCACCAAGCACCAAATACCAAACACCAAACACCAAGCACCAAGCACCAAACACCAAGCACCAAGCACCTAGCACCAAACACCAAACACCAAGCACCAAACACCAAGCACCAATCACCAAGCACCAAGCAGCCAGCAGCAAGCACCAAACACCAAACACCAAGCACCAAGCACCAAAAACCAAACACCAAAGACCAAACACCAAACAGCAAACACCAAACACCAAAAAGCAGACACCAAACAGCAAACAGCAAACACCAAACACCAAACAGCAAACAGCAAACACCAAACACCAAACACCAAGCACCAAGCACCAAACACCAAACACCAAGCACCAAACACCAAGCAACAAGCACCAAACACCAAGCACCAAACACCAAACACCAAGCACCAAGCACCAAGTACCAAACACCAAGAACCAAGAACCAAACACCAAGCACCAAGCACCAAGTACAAACACCAAGCACCAAGCACCAAGCACCAAACACCAAGCACCAAGCACCAAACTCAAAACACCAAGCACCAAGCACCAAGCACCAAACACCAAGCAGCAAAGACCAAACACCAAGCACGAAGCACCAAGCACCAAACACAAAGCACCCAGCACCAAACACCAAGGACCAAGCACCAAGCACCAAGCACCAAAAACCAAACACCAAACACAAAACACCAAGCAACAAGCACCAAACACCAAACTCCAAGCACCAAGCACCAAGCACCAAACACCAAACACCAAGCACCAAGCACCAGGCACCAAACACCAAGATCCAAGCACCAAACACCAAGCACCAAGCACCAAACACCAAATACCAAACACCAAACACCAAACAGCAAACAACATACAGCAAACACCAAACACCAAAAAGCAGACACCAAACAGCAAACACCAAACACCAAACACCAAACAGCAAACACCAAACAACAAACACCAAACAACAAACACCAAACAGCAAACATCAAACACCAAATACCAAGCACCAAGCACCAAACACCAAACACCAAACACCAAGCAACAAGCACCAAACACCAAGCACCAAACACCAAACCCCAAGCATCTAGCACCAAACACTAAGCACCAAGCACCAAACACCAGGCACCAAGCACCAAACACCAAGCACCAAGCACCAAACACCAAACACCAAGCACCAAACACCAAGCACCAAGCACCAAACACCAAGCACCCAGCACCAAACACCAAGCACCAAACACCAACCACCCAGTACCAAGCACCAAGCACCAAACACCAAGCACCAAGCACCAAACACCAAACAGCAAACACTAAACACGAAACAGCAAACACCATACAGCAAACACCAAACTCCAAAAAGCAGACACCAAACAGCAAACACCAAACACCAAACACCAAACACCAAACAGCAAACACCAAACACCAAGCACCAAACACCAAGTACCAAGCACCAAACACCAAGCACCAAGCACCAAACACCAAACCCCAAGAACCAAGCACCAAACACTAATCACCAAGCACCAAACACGAAGCACCAAGCACCAAGCACCAAACAGCAAACACCAAGCACCAAAGACCAAGCACCAAGCACCAAGCACCAAACACCAAGCACCAAGCACCAAGCACCAAACACCAAGCACCCAGCACCCAGCACCAAACACCAAGCACCAAGCACCAAACACCAAGCACCAAGCACCAAGCAACAAGCACCAAACACCAAACACCAAGCACCAAACACCAAACACCAAGCACCAAGCACCAAACACCAAACACCAAACACCAAGCACCAAACACCAAGCACCAAGCACCAGACACCAAGCACCAAACACCAAACACCAAACACCAAGCACCAAGCACCAAGCACCAAACACCAAACACCAAACACCAAGCACCAAACACCAAACACCAAGCACCAAGCACCAAACACCAAGCACCAAAGACCAAACACCATACAGCAAACACCAAACACCAAAACATCAAACACCATACAGCAAACACCAAACACCAAAAAGCAGACACCAAACAGCAAACAGCAAACACCAAACACCAAACAGCAAACAGCAAACACCAAACACCAAACACCAAGCACCAAGCACCAAACACCAAACACCAAGCACCAAACACCAAGCAACAAGCACCAAACACCAAGCACCAAACACCAAGCACCAAGCACCAAGCACCAAGTACCAAACACCAAGAACCAAGAACCAAACACCAAGCACCAAGCACCAAGTACAAACACCAAGCACCAAGCACCAAGCACCAAACACCAAGCACCAAGCACCAAACTCAAAACACCAAGCACCAAGCACCAAGCACCAAACACCAAGCAGCAAACACCAAACACCAAGCACAAAGCACCAAGCACCAAACACCAAGCAACAATCACCAAACACCAAACTCCAAGCACCAAGAACCAAGCACCAAACACCAAACACCAAGCACCAAGCACCAAGCACCAAACACCAAGCACTAAGTACAAACACCTAGAACCAAGCACCAAACACCAAACACCAAGCACCAAGCACCAAACACAAAACACCAAGCATCAAGCACCAAGCACCAAACACCAAGCAGCAAACACCAAACAGCAAACACCAAACAACAAACACCAAACAACAAACACCAAACAGCAAACAGTAAACGCCAAATACCAAGCACCAAGCACCAAACACCAAACACCAAACACCAAGCACCAAGCACCAAAAACCAAGCACCAAACACCAAACCCCAAGCACCTAGCACCAAACACTAAGCACCAAGCACCAAACACCAAGCACCAAGCACCAAACACCAAGCACCAAGCACCAAACACCAAACACCAAGCACCAAACACCAAGCACCAAGCACCAAACACCAAGCACCCAGCACCAAACACCAAGCACCAAACACCAAGCACCAAGCACCAAACACCAAACACCAAACACCAAGCACCAAGCACCAAACACCAAGCACCAAGCACCTAGCACCAAACACCAAACACCAAGCACCAAACACCAAGCACCAATCACCAAGCACCAAGCAGCCAGCAGCAAGCACCAAACACCAAACACCAAGCACCAAGCACCAAAAACCAAACACCAAGCACCAAGCACCATACACCTAACACCAAGCACCAAGCACCAAGTACCAAGCACCAAACACCAAGCACCAAACACCAAACACCAAGCACCAAGCACCAAACACCAAGCACCAAACACCAAACACCAAGCACCAAGCACCAAACACCTAACACCAAGCACCAAACACCAAACACCAAACACCAAGCAGCAAGCAGCAGGCACCAAGCACCAAACACAAAGCACCAAGCACCAAGCACCAAACACCAAGAACCAAGCACCAAGCACCAAGTACAAACACCAAACACCAAGCACCAAGCACCAAGCATCAAACACCAAGCATCAAACACCAAGCACCAAACACCAAACACCAAGCACCAAGCACCAAGCATCAAACACCAAGCATATAACACCAAACACCAAGCACCAAGCACCATGCACCAAACACCAAGCACCCAGCACCAAACCCCAAGCACCAAACACCAAACACCAAGCACCAAGCACCAAGCAACAAGCAATAAACACCAAACACCAGGCACCAAACACCAAGATCCAAGCACCAAACACCAAGCACCAAGCACCAAACACCAAATACCAAACACCAAACACCAAACAGCAAACAACATACAGCAAACACCAAACACCAAAAAGCAGACACCAAACAGCAAACACCAAACACCAAACACCAAACAGCAAACACCAAACAACAAACACCAAACAACAAACACCAAACAGCAAACATTAAACACCAAATACCAAGCACCAAGCACCGAACACCAAACACCAAACACCAAGCACCAAGCACCAAACACCAAGCACCAAACACCAAACCCCAAGCACCTAGCACCAAACACTAAGCACCAAGCACCAAACACCAAGCACCAAGCACCAAACACCAAGCACCAAGCACCAAACACCAAACACCAAGCACCAAACACCAAGCACCAAGCACCAAACACCAAGCACCCAGCACCAAACACCAAGCACCAAACACCAACCACCGAGCACCAAGCACCACGCACCAAACACCAAGCACCAAGCACCAAACACCAAACAGCAAACACCAAACACGAAACAGCAGACACCATACAGCAAACACCAAACACCAAAAAGCAGACACCAAACAGCAAACACCAAACACCAAACACCAAACACCAAGCACCAAACACCAAGCAACAAGCACCAAACACCAAGCACCAAACACCAAGCACCAAGCACCAAGCACCAAGTACCAAACACCAAGAACCAAGAACCAAACACCAAGCACCAAGCACCAAGTACAAACACCAAGCACCAAGCACCAAGCACCAAACACCAAGCACCAAGCACCAAACTCAAAACACCAAGCACCAAGCACCAAGCACCAAACACCAAGCAGCAAACACCAAACACCAAGCACAAAGCACCAAGCACCAAACACCAAGCAACAATCACCAAACACCAAACTCCAAGCACCAAGAACCAAGCACCAAACACCAAACACCAAGCACCAAGCACCAAGCACCAAACACCAAGCACTAAGTACAAACACCTAGAACCAAGCACCAAGCACCAAACACCAAGCACCAAGCACCAAACACAAAACACCAAGCATCAAGCACCAAGCACCAAACACCAAGCAGCAAACACCAAACAGCAAACACCAAACAACAAACACCAAACAACAAACACCAAACAGCAAACAGTAAACACCAAATACCAAGCACCAAGCACCAAACACCAAACACCAAACACCAAGCACCAAGCACCAAAAACCAAGCACCAAACACCAAACCCCAAGCACCTAGCACCAAACACTAAGCACCAAGCACCAAACACCAAGCACCAAGCACCAAACACCAAGCACCAAGCACCAAACACCAAACACCAAGCACCAAACACCAAGCACCAAGCACCGAACACCAAGCACCCAGCACCAAACACCAAGCACCAAACACCAACCACCCAGCACCAAGCACCAAGCACCAAACACCAAGCACCAAGCACCAAACACCAAACACCAAACACCAAGCACCAAGCACCAAACACCAAGCACCAAGCACCTAGCACCAAACACCAAACACCAAGCACCAAACACCAAGCACCAATCACCAAGCACCAAGCAGCCAGCAGCAAGCACCAAACACCAAACACCAAGCACCAAGCACCAAAAACCAAACACCAAGCACCAAGCACCATACACCTAACACCAAGCACCAAGCACCAAGTACCAAGCACCAAACACCAAGCACCAAACACCAAACACCAAGCACCAAGCACCAAACACCAAGCACCAAACACCAAACACCAAGCACCAAGCACCAAACACCTAACACCAAGCACCAAACACCAAACACCAAACACCAAGCACCAAGCAGCAGGCACCAAGCACCTAACACAAAGCACCAAGCACCAAGCACCAAACACCAAGAACCAAGCACCAAGCACCAAGTACAAACACCAAGCACCAAGCACCAAACACCAAGCACCAAGCACCAAGCATCAAACACCAAGCATCAAACACCAAGCACCAAACACCAAACACCAAGCACCAAGCACCAAGCATCAAACACCAAGCATATAACACCAAACACCAAGCACCAAGCACCATGCACCAAACACCAAGCACCCAGCACCAAACCCCAAGCACCAAACACCAAACACCAAGCACCAAGCACCAAGCAACAAGCAATAAACACCAAACACCAGGCACCAAACACCAAGATCCAAGCACCAAACACCAAGCACCAAGCACCAAACACCAAATACCAAACACCAAACACCAAACAGCAAACACTAAACACGAAACAGCAAACACCATACAGCAAACACCAAACTCCAAAAAGCAGACACCAAACAGAAAACACCAAACACCAAACACCAAACACCAAACAGCAAACACCAAACACCAAGCACCAAACACCAAGTACCAAGCACCAAACACCAAGCACCAAGCACCAAACACCAAACCCCAAGAACCAAGCACCAAACACTAATCACCAAGCACCAAACACGAAGCACCAAGCACCAAGCACCAAACAGCAAACACCAAGCACCAAAGACCAAGCACCAAGCACCAAGCACCAAACACCAAGCACCAAGCACCAATCACCAAACACCAAGCACCCAGCACCCAGCACCAAACACCAAGCACCAAGCACCAAACACCAAGCACCAAGCACCAAGCAACAAGCACCAAACACCAAACACCAAGCACCAAACACCAAACACCAAGCACCAAGCACCAAACACCAAACACCAAACACCAAGCACCAAACGCCAAGCACCAAGCACCAGACACCAAGCACCAAACACCAAACACCAAACACCAAGCACCAAGCACCAAGCACCAAACACCAAACACCAAACACCAAGCACCAAACACCAAACACCAAGCACCAAGCACCAAACACCAAGCACCAAAGACCAAACACCATACAGCAAACACCAAACACCAAAACAGCAAACACCATACAGCAAACACCAAACACCAAAAAGCAGACACCAAACAGCAAACAGCAAACACCAAACACCAAACAGCAAACAGCAAACACCAAACACCAAACACCAAGCACCAAGCACCAAACACCAAACACCAAGCACCAAACACCAAGCAACAAGCACCAAACACCAAGCACCAAACACCAAGCACCAAGCACCAAGCACCAAGTACCAAACACCAAGAACCAAGAACCAAACACCAAGCACCAAGCACCAAGTACAAACACCAAGCACCAAGCACCAAGCACCAAACACCAAGCACCAAGCACCAAACTCAAAACACCAAGCACCAAGCACCAAGCACCAAACACCAAGCAGCAAACACCAAACACCAAGCACAAAGCACCAAGCACCAAACACCAAGCAACAATCACCAAACACCAAACTCCAAGCACCAAGAACCAAGCACCAAAGACCAAACACCAAGCACCAAGCACCAAGCACCAAACACCAAGCACTAAGTACAAACACCTAGAACCAAGCACCAAACACCAAACACCAAGCACCAAGCACCAAACACAAAACACCAAGCATCAAGCACCAAGCACCAAACACCAAGCAGCAAACACCAAACAGCAAACACCAAACAACAAACACCAAACAACAAACACCAAACAGCAAACAGTAAACACCAAATACCAAGCACCAAGCACCAAACACCAAACACCAAACACCAAGCACCAAGCACCAAAAACCAAGCACCAAACACCAAACCCCAAGCACCTAGCACCAAACACTAAGCACCAAGCACCAAACACCAAGCACCAAGCACCAAACACCAAGCACCAAGCACCAAACACCAAACACCAAGCACCAAACACCAAGCACCAAGCACCAAACACCAAGCACCCAGCACCAAACACCAAGCACCAAACACCAACCACCCAGCACCAAGCACCAAGCACCAAACACCAAGCACCAAGCACCAAACACCAAACACCAAACACCAAGCACCAAGCACCAAACACCAAGCACCAAGCACCTAGCACCAAACACCAAACACCAAGCACCAAACACCAAGCACCAATCACCAAGCACCAAGCAGCCAGCAGCAAGCACCAAACACCAAACACCAAGCACCAAGCACCAAAAACCAAACACCAAGCACCAAGCACCATACACCTAACACCAAGCACCAAGCACCAAGTACCAAGCACCAAACACCAAGCACCAAACACCAAACACCAAGCACCAAGCACCAAACACCAAGCACCAAACACCAAACACCAAGCACCAAGCACCAAACACCTAACACCAAGCACCAAACACCAAACACCAAACACCAAGCACCAAGCAGCAGGCACCAAGCACCAAACACAAAGCACCAAGCACCAAGCACCAAACACCAAGAACCAAGCACCAAGCACCAAGTACAAACACCAAACACCAAGCACCAAGCACCAAGCATCAAACACCAAGCATCAAACACCAAGCACCAAACACCAAACACCAAGCACCAAGCACCAAGCATCAAACACCAAGCATATAACACCAAACACCAAGCACCAAGCACCATGCACCAAACACCAAGCACCCAGCACCAAACCCCAAGCACCAAACACCAAACACCAAGCACCAAGCACCAAGCAACAAGCAATAAACACCAAACACCAGGCACCAAACACCAAGATCCAAGCACCAAACACCAAGCACCAAGCACCAAACACCAAATACCAAACACCAAACACCAAACAGCAAACAACATACAGCAAACACCAAACACCAAAAAGCAGACACCAAACAGCAAACACCAAACAACAAACACCAAACAGCAAACACCAAACAACAAACACCAAACAACAAACACCAAACAGCAAACATCAAACACCAAATACCAAGCACCAAGCACCGAACACCAAACACCAAACACCAAGCACCAAGCACCAAACACCAAGCACCAAACACCAAACCCCAAGCACCTAGCACCAAACACTAAGCACCAAGCACCAAACACCAAGCACCAAGAACCAAACACCAAGCACCAAGCACCAAACACCAAACACCAAGCACCAAACACCAAGCACCAAGCACCAAACACCAAGCACCCAGCACCAAACACCAAGCACCAAACACCAACCACCGAGCACCAAGCACCAAGCACCAAACACCAAGCACCAAGCACCAAACACCAAACAGCAAACACCAAACACGAAACAGCAGACACCATACAGCAAACACCAAACACCAAAAAGCAGACACCAAACAGCAAACACCAAACACCAAACACCAAACACCAAACAGCAAACACCAAACACCAAGCACCAAGCACCAAGCACCAGGCACCAAGCACCAAACACCAAGCACCAAGCACCAAGCACCAGGCACCAAGCACCAAACACCAAGCACCAAACACCAAGCACCAAACACTAATCACCAAGCACCAAACACGAAGCACCAAGCACCAAGCACCAAACAGCAAACACCAAGCACCAAAGACCAAGCACCAAGCACCAAGCACCAAACACCAAGCACCAAGCACCAAGCACCAAACACCAAGCACCCAGCACCCAGCACCAAACACCAAGCACCAAGCACCAAACACCAAGCACCAAGCACCAAGCAACAAGCACCAAACACCAAACACCAAGCACCAAACACCAAACACCAAGCACCAAGCACCAAACACCAAACACCAAACACCAAGCACCAAACACCAAGCACCAAGCACCAGACACCAAGCACCAAACACCAAACACCAAACACCAAGCACCAAGCACCAAGCACCAAACACCAAACACCAAACACCAAGCACCAAACACCAAACACCAAGCACCAAGCACCAAACACCAAGCACCAAAGACCAAACACCATACAGCAAACACCAAACACCAAAACAGCAAACACCATACAGCAAACACCAAACACCAAAAAGCAGACACCAAACAGCAAACAGCAAACACCAAACACCAAACAGCAAACAGCAAACACCAAACACCAAACACCAAGCACCAAGCACCAAACACCAAACACCAAGCACCAAACACCAAGCAACAAGCACCAAACACCAAGCACCAAACACCAAGCACCAAGCACCAAGCACCAAGTACCAAACACCAAGAACCAAGAACCAAACACCAAGCACCAAGCACCAAGTACAAACACCAAGCACCAAGCACCAAGCACCAAACACCAAGCACCAAGCACCAAACTCAAAACACCAAGCACCAAGCACCAAGCACCAAACACCAAGCAGCAAACACCAAACACCAAGCACAAAGCACCAAGCACCAAACACCAAGCAACAATCACCAAACACCAAACTCCAAGCACCAAGAACCAAGCACCAAACACCAAACACCAAGCACCAAGCACCAAGCACCAAACACCAAGCACTAAGTACAAACACCTAGAACCAAGCACCAAGCACCAAACACCAAGCACCAAGCACCAAACACAAAACACCAAGCATCAAGCACCAAGCACCAAACACCAAGCAGCAAACACCAAACAGCAAACACCAAACAACAAACACCAAACAACAAACACCAAACAGCAAACAGTAAACACCAAATACCAAGCACCAAGCACCAAACACCAAACACCAAACACCAAGCACCAAGCACCAAAAACCAAGCACCAAACACCAAACCCCAAGCACCTAGCACCAAACACTAAGCACCAAGCACCAAACACCAAGCACCAAGCACCAAACACCAAGCACCAAGCACCAAACACCAAACACCAAGCACCAAACACCAAGCACCAAGCACCAAACACCAAGCACCCAGCACCAAACACCAAGCACCAAACACCAACCACCGAGCACCAAGCACCACGCACCAAACACCAAGCACCAAGCACCAAACACCAAACAGCAAACACCAAACACGAAACAGCAGACACCATACAGCAAACACCAAACACCAAAAAGCAGACACCAAACAGCAAACACCAAACACCAAACACCAAACACCAAGCACCAAACACCAAGCAACAAGCACCAAACACCAAGCACCAAACACCAAGCACCAAGCACCAAGCACCAAGTACCAAACACCAAGAACCAAGAACCAAACACCAAGCACCAAGCACCAAGTACAAACACCAAGCACCAAGCACCAAGCACCAAACACCAAGCACCAAGCACCAAACTCAAAACACCAAGCACCAAGCACCAAGCACCAAACACCAAGCAGCAAACACCAAACACCAAGCACAAAGCACCAAGCACCAAACACCAAGCAACAATCACCAAACACCAAACTCCAAGCACCAAGAACGAAGCACCAAACACCAAACACCAAGCACCAAGCACCAAGCACCAAACACCAAGCACTAAGTACAAACACCTAGAACCAAGCACCAAGCACCAAACACCAAGCACCAAGCACCAAACACAAAACACCAAGCATCAAGCACCAAGCACCAAACACCAAGCAGCAAACACCAAACAGCAAACACCAAACAACAAACACCAAACAACAAACACCAAACAGCAAACAGTAAACACCAAATACCAAGCGCCAAGCACCAAACACCAAACACCAAACACCAAGCACCAAGCACCAAAAACCAAGCACCAAACACCAAACCCCAAGCACCTAGCACCAAACACTAAGCACCAAGCACCAAACACCAAGCACCAAGCACCAAACACCAAGCACCAAGCACCAAACACCAAACACCAAGCACCAAACACCAAGCACCAAGCACCGAACACCAAGCACCCAGCACCAAACACCAAGCACCAAACACCAACCACCCAGCACCAAGCACCAAGCACCAAACACCAAGCACCAAGCACCAAACACCAAACACCAAACACCAAGCACCAAGCACCAAACACCAAGCACCAAGCACCTAGCACCAAACACCAAACACCAAGCACCAAACACCAAGCACCAATCACCAAGCACCAAGCAGCCAGCAGCAAGCACCAAACACCAAACACCAAGCACCAAGCACCAAAAACCAAACACCAAGCACCAAGCACCATACACCTAACACCAAGCACCAAGCACCAAGTACCAAGCACCAAACACCAAGCACCAAACACCAAACACCAAGCACCAAGCACCAAACACCAAGCACCAAACACCAAACACCAAGCACCAAGCACCAAACACCTAACACCAAGCACCAAACACCAAACACCAAACACCAAGCACCAAGCAGCAGGCACCAAGCACCTAACACAAAGCACCAAGCACCAAGCACCAAACACCAAGAACCAAGCACCAAGCACCAAGTACAAACACCAAGCACCAAACACCAAACACCAAGCACCAAGCACCAAGCATCAAACACCAAGCATATAACACCAAACACCAAGCACCAAGCACCATGCACCAAACACCAAGCACCCAGCACCAAACCCCAAGCACCAAACACCAAACACCAAGCACCAAGCACCAAGCAACAAGCAATAAACACCAAACACCAGGCACCAAACACCAAGATCCAAGCACCAAACACCAAGCACCAAGCACCAAACACCAAATACCAAACACCAAACACCAAACAGCAAACACTAAACACGAAACAGCAAACACCATACAGCAAACACCAAACTCCAAAAAGCAGACACCAAACAGAAAACACCAAACACCAAACACCAAACACCAAACAGCAAACACCAAACACCAAGCACCAAACACCAAGTACCAAGCACCAAACACCAAGCACCAAGCACCAAACACCAAACCCCAAGAACCAAGCACCAAACACTAATCACCAAGCACCAAACACGAAGCACCAAGCACCAAGCACCAAACAGCAAACACCAAGCACCAAAGACCAAGCACCAAGCACCAAGCACCAAACACCAAGCACCAAGCACCAATCACCAAACACCAAGCACCCAGCACCCAGCACCAAACACCAAGCACCAAGCACCAAACACCAAGCACCAAGCACCAAGCAACAAGCACCAAACACCAAACACCAAGCACCAAACACCAAACACCAAGCACCAAGCACCAAACACCAAACACCAAACACCAAGCACCAAACGCCAAGCACCAAGCACCAGACACCAAGCACCAAACACCAAACACCAAACACCAAGCACCAAGCACCAAGCACCAAACACCAAACACCAAACACCAAGCACCAAACACCAAACACCAAGCACCAAGCACCAAACACCAAGCACCAAAGACCAAACACCATACAGCAAACACCAAACACCAAAACAGCAAACACCATACAGCAAACACCAAACACCAAAAAGCAGACACCAAACAGCAAACAGCAAACACCAAACACCAAACAGCAAACAGCAAACACCAAACACCAAACACCAAGCACCAAGCACCAAACACCAAACACCAAGCACCAAACACCAAGCAACAAGCACCAAACACCAAGCACCAAACACCAAGCACCAAGCACCAAGCACCAAGTACCAAACACCAAGAACCAAGAACCAAACACCAAGCACCAAGCACCAAGTACAAACACCAAGCACCAAGCACCAAGCACCAAACACCAAGCACCAAGCACCAAACTCAAAACACCAAGCACCAAGCACCAAGCACCAAACACCAAGCAGCAAACACCAAACACCAAGCACAAAGCACCAAGCACCAAACACCAAGCAACAATCACCAAACACCAAACTCCAAGCACCAAGAACCAAGCACCAAAGACCAAACACCAAGCACCAAGCACCAAGCACCAAACACCAAGCACTAAGTACAAACACCTAGAACCAAGCACCAAACACCAAACACCAAGCACCAAGCACCAAACACAAAACACCAAGCATCAAGCACCAAGCACCAAACACCAAGCAGCAAACACCAAACAGCAAACACCAAACAACAAACACCAAACAACAAACACCAAACAGCAAACAGTAAACACCAAATACCAAGCACCAAGCACCAAACACCAAACACCAAACACCAAGCACCAAGCACCAAAAACCAAGCACCAAACACCAAACCCCAAGCACCTAGCACCAAACACTAAGCACCAAGCACCAAACACCAAGCACCAAGCACCAAACACCAAGCACCAAGCACCAAACACCAAACACCAAGCACCAAACACCAAGCACCCAGCACCAAACACCAAGCACCAAACACCAACCACCCAGCACCAAGCACCAAGCACCAAACACCAAGCACCAAGCACCAAACACCAAACACCAAACACCAAGCACCAAGCACCAAACACCAAGCACCAAGCACCTAGCACCAAACACCAAACACCAAGCACCAAACACCAAGCACCAATCACCAAGCACCAAGCAGCCAGCAGCAAGCACCAAACACCAAACACCAAGCACCAAGCACCAAAAACCAAACACCAAGCACCAAGCACCATACACCTAACACCAAGCACCAAGCACCAAGTACCAAGCACCAAACACCAAGCACCAAACACCAAACACCAAGCACCAAGCACCAAACACCAAGCACCAAACACCAAACACCAAGCACCAAGCACCAAACACCTAACACCAAGCACCAAACACCAAACACCAAACACCAAGCACCAAGCAGCAGGCACCAAGCACCAAACACAAAGCACCAAGCACCAAGCACCAAACACCAAGAACCAAGCACCAAGCACCAAGTACAAACACCAAACACCAAGCACCAAGCACCAAGCATCAAACACCAAGCATCAAACACCAAGCACCAAACACCAAACACCAAGCACCAAGCACCAAGCATCAAACACCAAGCATATAACACCAAACACCAAGCACCAAGCACCATGCACCAAACACCAAGCACCCAGCACCAAACCCCAAGCACCAAACACCAAACACCAAGCACCAAGCACCAAGCAACAAGCAATAAACACCAAACACCAGGCACCAAACACCAAGATCCAAGCACCAAACACCAAGCACCAAGCACCAAACACCAAATACCAAACACCAAACACCAAACAGCAAACAACATACAGCAAACACCAAACACCAAAAAGCAGACACCAAACAGCAAACACCAAACAACAAACACCAAACAGCAAACACCAAACAACAAACACCAAACAACAAACACCAAACAGCAAACATCAAACACCAAATACCAAGCACCAAGCACCGAACACCAAACACCAAACACCAAGCACCAAGCACCAAACACCAAGCACCAAACACCAAACCCCAAGCACCTAGCACCAAACACTAAGCACCAAGCACCAAACACCAAGCACCAAGAACCAAACACCAAGCACCAAGCACCAAACACCAAACACCAAGCACCAAACACCAAGCACCAAGCACCAAACACCAAGCACCCAGCACCAAACACCAAGCACCAAACACCAACCACCGAGCACCAAGCACCAAGCACCAAACACCAAGCACCAAGCACCAAACACCAAACAGCAAACACCAAACACGAAACAGCAGACACCATACAGCAAACACCAAACACCAAAAAGCAGACACCAAACAGCAAACACCAAACACCAAACACCAAACACCAAACAGCAAACACCAAACACCAAGCACCAAGCACAAAGCACCAGGCACCAAGCACCAAACACCAAGCACCAAGCACCAAGCACCAGGCACCAAGCACCAAACACCAAGCACCAAACACCAAGCACCAAACACTAATCACCAAGCACCAAACACGAAGCACCAAGCACCAAGCACCAAACAGCAAACACCAAGCACCAAAGACCAAGCACCAAGCACCAAGCACCAAACACCAAGCACCAAGCACCAAGCACCAAATACCAAGCACCCAGCACCCAGCACCAAACACCAAGCACCAAGCACCAAACACCAAGCACCAAGCACCAAGCAACAAGCACCAAACACCAAACACCAAGCACCAAACACCAAACACCAAGCACCAAGCACCAAACACCAAACACCAAACACCAAGCACCAAACACCAAGCACCAAGCACCAGACACCAAGCACCAAACACCAAACACCAAACACCAAGCACCAAGCACCAAGCACCAAACACCAAACACCAAACACCAAGCACCAAACACCAAACACCAAGCACCAAGCACCAAACACCAAGCACCAAAGACCAAACACCATACAGCAAACACCAAACACCAAAACAGCAAACACCATACAGCAAACACCAAACACCAAAAAGCAGACACCAAACAGCAAACAGCAAACACCAAACACCAAACAGCAAACAGCAAACACCAAACACCAAACACCAAGCACCAAGCACCAAACACCAAACACCAAGCACCAAACACCAAGCAACAAGCACCAAACACCAAGCACCAAACACCAAGCACCAAGCACCAAGCACCAAGTACCAAACACCAAGAACCAAGAACCAAACACCAAGCACCAAGCACCAAGTGAAAACACCAAGCACCAAGCACCAAGCACCAAACACCAAGCACCAAGCACCAAACTCAAAACACCAAGCACCAAGCACCAAGCACCAAACACCAAGCAGCAAACACCAAACACCAAGCACAAAGCACCAAGCACCAAACACCAAGCAACAATCACCAAACACCAAACTCCAAGCACCAAGAACCAAGCACCAAACACCAAACACCAAGCACCAAGCACCAAGCACCAAACACCAAGCACTAAGTACAAACACCTAGAACCAAGCACCAAGCACCAAACACCAAGCACCAAGCACCAAACACAAAACACCAAGCATCAAGCACCAAGCACCAAACACCAAGCAGCAAACACCAAACAGCAAACACCAAACAACAAACACCAAACAACAAACACCAAACAGCAAACAGTAAACACCAAATACCAAGCACCAAGCACCAAACACCAAACACCAAACACCAAGCACCAAGCACCAAAAACCAAGCACCAAACACCAAACCCCAAGCACCTAGCACCAAACACTAAGCACCAAGCACCAAACACCAAGCACCAAGCACCAAACACCAAGCACCAAGCACCAAACACCAAACACCAAGCACCAAACACCAAGCACCAAGCACCGAACACCAAGCACCCAGCACCAAACACCAAGCACCAAACACCAACCACCCAGCACCAAGCACCAAGCACCAAACACCAAGCACCAAGCACCAAACACCAAACACCAAACACCAAGCACCAAGCACCAAACACCAAGCACCAAGCACCTAGCACCAAACACCAAACACCAAGCACCAAACACCAAGCACCAATCACCAAGCACCAAGCAGCCAGCAGCAAGCACCAAACACCAAACACCAAGCACCAAGCACCAAAAACCAAACACCAAGCACCAAGCACCATACACCTAACACCAAGCACCAAGCACCAAGTACCAAGCACCAAACACCAAGCACCAAACACCAAACACCAAGCACCAAGCACCAAACACCAAGCACCAAACACCAAACACCAAGCACCAAGCACCAAACACCTAACACCAAGCACCAAACACCAAACACCAAACACCAAGCACCAAGCAGCAGGCACCAAGCACCAAACACAAAGCACCAAGCACCAAGCACCAAACACCAAGAACCAAGCACCAAGCACCAAGTACAAACACCAAGCACCAAGCACCAAACACCAAGCACCAAGCACCAAGCATCAAACACCAAGCATCAAACACCAAGCACCAAACACCAAACACCAAGCACCAAGCACCAAGCATCAAACACCAAGCATATAACACCAAACACCAAGCACCAAGCACCATGCACCAAACACCAAGCACCCAGCACCAAACCCCAAGCACCAAACACCAAACACCAAGCACCAAGCACCAAGCAACAAGCAATAAACACCAAACACCAGGCACCAAACACCAAGATCCAAGCACCAAACACCAAGCACCAAGCACCAAACACCAAATACCAAACACCAAACACCAAACAGCAAACAACATACAGCAAACACCAAACACCAAAAAGCAGACACCAAACAGCAAACACCAAACACCAAACACCAAACACCAAACACCAAACAACAAACACCAAACAACAAACACCAAACAGCAAACATCAAACACCAAATACCAAGCACCAAGCACCGAACACCAAACACCAAACACCAAGCACCAAGCACCAAACACCAAGCACCAAACACCAAACCCCAAGCACCTAGCACCAAACACTAAGCACCAAGCACCAAACACCAAGCACCAAGCACCAAACACCAAGCACCAAGCACCAAACACCAAACACCAAGCACCAAACACCAAGCACCAAGCACCAAACACCAAGCACCCAGCACCAAACACCAAGCACCAAACACCAACCACCGAGCACCAAGCACCAAGCACCAAACACCAAGCACCAAGCACCAAACACCAAACAGCAAACACCAAACACGAAACAGCAGACACCATACAGCAAACACCAAACACCAAAAAGCAGACACCAAACAGCAAACACCAAACACCAAACACCAAACACCAAACAGCAAACACCAAACACCAAGCACCAAGCACCAAGCACCAGGCACCAAGCACCAAACACCAAGCACCAAGCACCAAGCACCAGGCACCAAGCACCAAACACCAAGCACCAAACACCAAGCACCAAACACAAAGCACCAAGCACCAAGCACCAAGCACTAAACACAAAGAACCAAGCACCAAGCACCAAGTACAAACACCAAGCACCAAGCACCAAACACCAAGCACCAAGCACCAAGCATCAAACACCAAGCATCAAACACCAAGCACCAAACACCAAACAACAAGCACCAAGCATCAAGCATCAAACACCAAGCATATAACACCGAACACCAAACACCAAGCACCCAGCACCAAACACCAAGCACCAAGCACCAAGCACCAAACACCAAGCACCCAGCACCAAACACCAAGCACCAAGCACCAAACACCAAGCACCAAGCACCAAGCACCAAACACCAAACACCAAACACCAAGCACCAAGCACCAAGCACCAAACACCAAACACCAAGCACCAAACACCAAGCACCAAAGACCAAACACCAAACAGCAAAGACCAAATACCAAACAGCAAACAGCAAACACCAAACACGAAACAGCAAACACCATACAGCAAACACCAAACACAAAAAAGCAGACACCAAACAGCAAACACCAAACACCAAACACCAAACACCAAACAGCAAACACCAAACACCAAGCACCAAACACCAAGTACCAAGCACCAAACACCAAGCAACAAGCACCAAACACCAAACCCCAAGCACCAAGCACCAAACACTAATCACCAAGCACCAAACACCAAGCACCAAGCACCAAGCACCAAACACCAAACACCAAGCACCAAAGACCAAGCACCAAGCACCAAGCACCAAACACCAAGCACCAAGCACCAAACACCAAGCACCCAGCACCCAGCACCAAACACCAAGCACCAAGCACCAAACACCAAGCACCAAGCATCAAGCAACAAGCACCAAACGCCAAACACCAAGCACCAAACACCAAGCACCAAGCACCAAGCACCAAACACCAAACACCAAACACCAAGCACCAAGCACCAAGCACCAGACACCAAGCACCAAGCACCAAACACCAAACACCAAGCACCAAGCACCAAACACCAAACACCAAGCACCAAGCACCAAACACCAAGCACCAAGCACCAAGCACCAAGTACCAAACACCAAGAACCAAGAACCAAACACCAAGCACCAAAAACCAAACACCAAACACAAAACACCAAGCAACAAGCACCAAACACCAAACTCCAAACACCAAAAAGCAGACACCAAACAGCAAACACCAAACACCAAACACCAAACAGCAAACCGCAAACACCAAACACCAAACACCAAACACCAAGCACCAAGCACCAAACACCAAACACCAAGCACCAAACACCAAGCATCAAGCACCAAACACCAAGCACCAAACACCAAGCACCAAGCACCAAGCACCAAGTACCAAACACCAAGAACCAAGAACCAAACACCAAGCACCAAGCACCAAGTACAAACACCAAGCACCAAGCACCAAGCACCAAACACCAAGCACCAAGCACCAAACACAAAACACCAAGCACCAAGCACCAAGCACCAAACACCAAGCAGCAAACACCAAACACCAAGCACAAAGCACCAAGCACCAAACACAAAGCACGCAGCACCAAACACCAAGGACCAAGCACCAAGCACCAAGCACCAAGCACCAAACACCAAGCAACAAACACCAAGCACCAAGCACCAAGCACCAAGTACCAAACACCAACAACCAAGAACCAAACACCAAGCACCAAGCACCAAGTACAAACACCAAGCACCAAGCACCAAGCACCAAACACCAAGCACCAAGCACCAAACACAAAACACCAAGCACCAAGCACCAAGCACCAAACACCAAGCAGCAAACACCAAACACCAAGCACAAAGCACCAAGCACCAAACACAAAGCACGCAGCACCAAACACCAGGGACCAAGCACCAAGCACCAAGCACCAAAAACCAAACACCAAACACAAAACACCAAGCAACAAGCACCAAACACCAAACTCCAAGCACCAAGCACCAAGCACCAAACACCAAACAACAAGCACCAAGCACCAGGCACCAAACACCAAGCACCAAGCATCAAACACCAAGCACCAAGCACCAAACACCAAATACCAAACACCAAACACCAAACAGCAAACAACATACAGCAAACACCAAACACCAAGCACCTGACACCAAGCACCAAACACCAAACACCAAGCACCAAGCACCAAACAGCAAACACCAAGCACCAAGCACCAGACACCAAACACCAAGCACCAAGCACCAAACACCAAGCACCAAAGACCAAACACCAAACAGCAAACACCAAACACCAAACAGCAAACACCATACAGCAAACACCAAACACCAAAAAGCAGACACCAAACAGCAAACAGCAAACACCAAACACCAAACAGCAAACAGCAAACAGCAAACACCAAGCACCAAGCACCAAACACCAAGCACCAAACACCAAGCACCAAGCACCAAACACCAAGCACCAAACACCAAGCACCAAGCACCAAGCACCAAGTACCAAACACCAAGAACCAAGAACCAAACACCAAGCACCAAGTACAAACACCTAGCACCAAGCACCAAGCACCAAACACCAAGCACCAAGCACCAAACACAAAACACCAAGCATCAAGCACCAAGCACCAATCACCAAGCAGCAAACACCAAACACCAAGCACAAAGCACCAAGCACCAAACACAAAGCACCCAGCACCAAACACCAAGGACCAAGCACCAAGCACCAAGCACCAAAAACCAAACACAAAACACCAAGCACCAAGCACCAAACACCAAACACCAAGCACCAAGCACCAGGCACCAAACACCAAGCAACAAGCACCAAACACCAAGCACCAAGCACCAAACACCAAGCACCAAACACCAAACACCAAACAGCAAACAACATACACCAAACACCAAACACCAAAAAGCAGACACCAAACAGCAAACACCATACACCAAACACCAAACAGCAAACACCAAACAACAAACACCAAACAACAAACACCAAACAGCAAACAGCAAACACCAAATACCAAGCACCAAGCACCAAACACCAAACACCAAACACCAAGCACCAAACACCAAACCCCAAGCACCTAGCACCAATCACGAAGCACCAAGCACCAAACACCAAGTACCAAGCACCAAACACCAAGCACCAAGCACCAAACACCAAACACCAAGCACCAAGCACCAAGCACCAAGCACCAAACACCAAGCACCCAGCACCAAACACCAAGCACCAAACACCAACCACCCAGCACCAAGCACCAAGCACCAAACACCAAGCACCAAGCACCAAACACCAAACACCAAACACCAAGCACCAAGCACCAAACACCAAGCACCAAGCACCTAGCACCAAACACCAAACACCAAGCACTAAACACCAAGCACCAATCAACAAGCAGCCAGCAGCAAGCACCAAACACCAAACACCAAGCACCAAGCACCAAAAACCAAACACCAAGCACCAAGCACCAAACACCTAACACCAAGCACCAAGCACCAAGTAGCAAGCACCAAACACCAAGCACCAAGCACAAAACACCAAGCACCAAACACCAAGCACCAAGCATCAAACACCTAACACCAAGCACCAAACACCAAGCACCAAACACCAAGCACCAAGCACCAAGCACCAGGCACCAAGCACCAAACACGAAGCACCAAACACCAAGCACCAAACACAAAGCACCAAGCACCAAACACCAAGCACCAAACACCAAGAACCAAGCACCAAGCACCAAGTACAAACACCAAGCACCAAGCACCAAACACCAAGCACCAAGCACCAAGCATCAAACACCAAGCATCAAACACCAAGCACCAAACACCAAACACCAAGCACCAAGCACCAAGCATCAAACACCAAGCATATAACACCAAACAACAAGCACCAAGCACCAAACACGAAACACCAAGCAACAAGCGACAAGCACTAAACACCAAGCACCCAGCACCAAACACCAGGCACCAAACACCAAACACCAAGCACCAAACACCAAGCACCAAGCACCAGGCACCAAACACCAAGCAACAAGCACCAAACACCAAGCACCAAGCACCAAACACCAAGCACCAAACACCAAACACCAAACAGCAAACAACATACAGCAAACACCAAACACCAAAAAGCAGACACCAAACAGCAAACACCAAACACCAAACACCAAACAGCAAACACCAAACAACAAACACCAAACAACAAACACCAAACAGCAAACACCAAGCACCAAGCACCAAGTACAAACACCAAGCACCAAGCACCAAACACCAAGCACCAAGCACCAAACTCAAAACACCAAGCACCAAGCACCAAGCACCAAACACCAAGCAGCAAAGACCAAACACCAAGCACGAAGCACCAAGCACCAAACACAAAGCACCCAGCACCAAACACCAAGGACCAAGCACCAAGCACCAAGCACCAAAAACCAAACACCAAACACAAAACACCAAGCAACAAGCACCAAACACCAAACTCCAAGCACCAGGCACCAAACACCAAGATCCAAGCACCAAACACCAAGCACCAAGCACCAAACACCAAATAGCAAACACCAAACACCAAACAGCAAACAACATACAGCAAACACCAAACACCAAACAGCAAACACCAAACAACAAACACCAAACAACAAACACCAAACAGCAAACATCAAACACCAAATACCAAGCACCAAGCACCAAACACCAAACACCAAACACCAAGCAACAAGCACCAAACACCAAGCACCAAACACCAAACCCCAAGCATCTAGCACCAAACACTAAGCACCAAGCACCAAACACCAAGCACCAAGCGCCAAACACCAAGCACCAAGCACCAAAAACCAAACACCAACCACCAAACACCAAGCACCAAGCACCAAACAGCAAGCACCCAGCACCAAACACCAAGCACCAAACACCAACCACCCAGCACCAAGCACCAAGCACCAAACACCAGGCACCAAGCACCAAACACCAAACAGCAAACACTAAACACGAAACAGCAAACACCATACAGCAAACACCAAACACCAAAAAGCAGACACCAAACAGCAAACAGCAAACACCAAACACCAAGAACCAAACACCAAGTACCAAGCACCAAACACCAAGCACCAAGCACCAAACACCAAACCCCAAGCACCAAGCACCAAACACTAATCACCAAGCACCAAACACGAAGCACCAAGCACCAAGCACCAAACAGCAAACACCAAGCACCAAAGACCAAGCACCAAGCACCAAGCAACAAACACCAAGCACCAAGCACCAAGCACCAAACACCAAGCACCAAGCACCAAACACCAAGCACCAAGCACCAAGCAACAAGCACCAAACACCAAACACCAAGCACCAAACACCAAACACCAAGCACCAAGCACCAAACACCAAATACCAAACACCAGGCACCAAACACCAAGCACCAAGCACCAGACACCAAGCACCAAACACCAAACACCAAACACCAAGCACCAAGCACCAAGCACCAAACACCAAACACCAAACACCAAGCACCAAACACCAAACACCAAGCACCAAGCACCAAACACCAAGCACCAAACACCAAGCACCAAGCACCAAGCACCAAGTACCAAACACCAAGAACCAAGAACCAAACACCAAGCACCAAGCACCAAGTACAAACACCAAGCACCAAGCACCAAGCACCAAACACCAAGCACCAAGCACCAAACACCAAGCACCAAGCACCTAGCACCAAACACCAAACACCAAGCACTAAACACCAAGCACCAATCACCAAGCAGCCAGCAGCAAGCACCAAACACCAAACACCAAGCACCAAGCACCAAAAACCAAACACCAAGCACCAAGCACCAAACACCTAACACCAAGCACCAAGCACCAAGTAGCAAGCACCAAACACCAAGCACCAAACACCAAACACCAAGCACCAAGCACAAAACACCAAGCACCAAACACCAAGCACCAAGCATCAAACACCTAACACCAAGCACCAAACACCAAGCACCAAACACCAAGCACCAAGCACCAAGCACCAGGCACCAAGCACCAAACACGAAGCACCAAACACCAAGCACCAAACACAAAGCACCAAGCACCAAACACCAAGCACCAAACACCAAGAACCAAGCACCAAGCACCAAGTACAAACACCAAGCACCAAGCACCAAACACCAAGCACCAAGCACCAAGCATCAAACACCAAGCATCAAACACCAAGCACCAAACACCAAACACCAAGCACCAAGCACCAAGCATCAAACACCAAGCATATAACACCAAACAACAAGCACCAAGCACCAAACACGAAACACCAAGCACCAAGCGCCAAGCACTAAACACCAAGCACACAGCACCAAACACCAGGCACCAAACACCAAACACCAAGCACCAAACACCAAACACCAAACACCAAGCACCAAACACCAAACACCAAGCACCAAGCACCAAACACCAAGCACCAAAGACCAAACACCAAACAGCAAACAGCAAACACCAAACAGCAAACACCAAACGCGAAACAGCAAACACCATACAGCAAACACCAAACACCAAAAAGCAGACACCAAACAGCAAACACCAAACACCAAACACCAAACACCAAACACCAAACAGCAAACACCAAACACCAAGCAGCAAACACCAAGTACCAAGCACCAAACACCAAGCGCCAAGCACCAAACACCAAACCCCAAGCACCAAGTACCAAACACTAATCACCAAGCACCAATCACCAAGCACCAAGCACCAAGCACCAAACACCAAACACCAAGCACCAAAGACCAAGCACCAAGCACCAAGCACCAAACACCAAGCACCAAGCACCAAGCACCAAACACCAAGCACCCAGCACCCAGCACCAAACACCAAGCATCAAGCACCAAACACCAAGCACCAAGCACCAAGCAACAAGGACCAAAAACCAAACACCAAGCACCAAACACCAAGCACCAAGCACCAAGCACCAAACACCAAACACCAAACACCAAGCACCAAACACCAAACACCAAGCACCAGACACCAAGCACCAAACACCAAACACCAAGCACCAAGCACCAAGCACCAAACACCAAACACCAAACACCAAGCACCAAACATCAAACACCAAACACCAAGCACCAAGCACCAAACACCAAGCACCAAAGACCAAACACCAAACAACAAACACCAAACACCAAAAAGCAGACACCAAACAGCAAACAGCAAACACCAAACACCAAACAGCAAACAGCAAACACCAAACACCAAACACCAAGCACCAAGCACCAAACACCAAACACCAAGCACCAAACACCAAGCAACAAGCACCAAACACCAAGCACCAAACACCAAGCACCAAGCACCAAGCACCAAGTACCAAACACCAAGAACCAAGAACCAAACACCAAGCACCAAGCACCAAGTACAAACGCCAAGCACCAAGCACCAAGCACCAAACACCAAGCACCAAGACCCAAACTCAAAACACCAAGCACCAAGCACCAAGCACCAAACACCAAGCAGCAAAGACAAACACCAAGCACGAAGCACCAAGCACCAAACACAAAGCACCCAGCACCAAACACCAAGGACCAAGCACCAAGCACCAAGCACCAAAAACCAAACACCAAACACAAAACACCAAGCAACAAGCACCAAACACCAAACTCCAAGCACCAGGCACCAAACACCAAGATCCAAGCACCAAACACCAAGCACCAAGCACCAAACACCAAATACCAAACACCAAACACCAAACAGCAAACAACATACAGCAAACACCAAACACCAAACAGCAAACACCAAACAACAAACACCAAACAACAAACACCAAACAGCAAACATCAAACACCAAATACCAAGCACCAAGCACCAAACACCAAACACCAAACACCAAGCAACAAGCACCAAACACCAAGCACCAAACACCAAACCCCAAGCATCTAGCACCAAACACTAAGCACCAAGCACCAAACACCAGGCACCAAGCACCAAACACCAAGCACCAAGCACCAAACACCAAACACCAAGCACCAAACACCAAGCACCAAGCACCAAACACCAAGCACCCAGCACCAAACACCAAGCACCAAACACCAACCACCCAGCACCAAGCACCAAGCACCAAACACCAGGCACCAAGCACCAAACACCAAACAGCAAACACTAAACACGAAACAGCAAACACCATACAGCAAACACCAAACACCAAAAGCAGACACCAAACAGCAAACACCAAACACCAAACACCAAACACCAAAGAGCAAACACCAAACACCAAGAACCAAACACCAAGTACCAAGCACCAAACACCAAGCACCAAGCACCAAACACCAAGCACCAAGCACCAAGCACCAAACACTAATCACCAAGCACCAAACACGAAGCACCAAGCACCAAGCACCAAACAGCAAACACCAAGCACCAAAGACCAAGCACCAAGCACCAAGCAACAAACACCAAGCACCAAGCACCAAGCACCAAACACCAAGCACCCAGCACCCAGCACCAAACACCAAGCACCAAGCACCAAACACCAAGCACCAAGCACCAAGCAACAAGCACCAAACACCAAACACCAAGCACCAAACACCAAACACCAAGCACCAAGCACCAAACACCAAACACCAAACACCAAGCACCAAACACCAAGCACCAAGCACCAGACACCAAGCACCAAACACCAAACACCAAACACCAAGCACCAAGCACCAAGCACCAAACACCAAACACCAAACACCAAGCACCAAACACCAAACACCAAGCACCAAGCACCAAACACCAAGCACCACAGACCAAACACCAAACAGCAAACACCAAACACCAAAACAGCAAACACCATACAGCAAACACCAAACACCAAAAAGCAGACACCAAACAGCAAACAGCAAACACCAAACACCAAACACCAAACAGCAAACACCAAACACCAAACACCAAGCACCAAGCACCAAACACCAAACAGCAAGCACCAAACACCAAGCAACAAGCACCAAACACCAAGCACCAAACACCAAGCACCAAGCACCAAGCACCAAGTACCAAACACCAAGAACCAAGAACCAAACACCAAGCACCAAGCACCAAGTACAAACACCAAGCACCAAGCACCAAGCATCAAACACCAAGCACCAAGCACCAAACTCAAAACACCAAGCACCAAGCACCAAGCACCAAACACCAAGCAGCAAACACCAAACACCAAGCACAAAGCACCAAGCACCAAACACCAAGCAACATGCACCAAACACCAAACTCCAAGCACCAAGAACCAAGCACCAAACACCAAACACCTAGCACCAAGCACCAAGCACCAAACACCAAGCACCAAGCACCAAACACAAAACACCAAGCATCAAGCACCAAGCACCAAACACCAAACACCAAACACCAAACAGCAAACACCAAACAACAAACACCAAACAACAAACACCAAACAGCAAACAGCAAACACCAAATACCAAGCACCAAGCACCAAACACCAAACACCAAACACCAAGCACCAAGCACCAAACACCAAGCACCAAACACCAAACCCCAAGCACCTAGCACCAAACACTAAGCACCAAGCACCAAACACCAAGCACCAACCACCAAACACCAAGCACCAAGCACCAAACACCAAACACCAAGCACCAAACACCAAGCACCAAGCACCAAACACCAAGCACCCAGCACCAACCACCAAGCACCAAACACCAACCACCCAGCACCAAGCACCAAGCACCAAACACCAAGCACCAAGCACCAAACACCAAACACCAAACACCAAGCACCAAGCACCAAACACCAAGCACCAAGCACCTAGCACCAAACACCAAACACCAAGCACCAAACACCAAGCACCAATCACCAAGCACCAAGCAGCCAGCAGCAAGCACCAAACACCAAACACCAAGCACCAAGCACCAAAAACCAAACACCAAAGACCAAAGACCAAACAGCAAACACCAAACACCAAAAAGCAGACACCAAACAGCAAACAGCAAACACCAAACACCAAACAGCAAACAGCAAACACCAAACACCAAACACCAAGCACCAAGCACCAAACACCAAACACCAAGAACCGAACACCAAGCAACAAGCACCAAACACCAAGCACCAAACACCAAACACCAAGCACCAAGCACCAAGTACCAAACACCAAGAACCAAGAACCAAACACCAAGCACCAAGCACCAAGTACAAACACCAAGCACCAAGCACCAAGCACCAAACACCAAGCACCAAGCACCAAACTCAAAACACCAAGCACCAAGCACCAAGCACCAAACACCAAGCAGCAAAGACCAAACACCAAGCACGAAGCACCAAGCACCAAACACAAAGCACCCAGCACCAAACACCAAGGACCAAGCACCAAGCACCAAGCACCAAACACCAAGCACCAAACACCAACCACCCAGTACCAAGCACCAAGCACCAAACACCAAGCACCAAGCACCAAACACCAAACAGCAAACACTAAACACGAAACAGCAAACACCAAGCAGCAAACACCAAACACCAAACACCAAGCATCAAGCACCAAGCACCAAACACCAAGCACCAAGCACCAAACACAAAACACCAAGCATCAAGCACCAAGCACCAAACACCAAGCAGCAAACACCAAACAGCAAACACCAAACAACAAACACCAAACAACAAACACCAAACAGCAAACAGTAAACACCAAATACCAAGCACCAAGCACCAAACACCAAACACCAAACACCAAGCACCAAGCACCAAACACCAAGCACCAAACACCAAACCCCAAGCACCTAGCACCAAACACTAAGCACCAAGCACCAAACACCAAGCACCAAGCACCAAACACCAAGCACCAAGCACCAAACACCAAACACCAAGCACCAAACACCAAGCACCAAGCACCAAACACCAAGCACCCAGCACCAAACACCAAGCACCAAACACCAACCACCCAGCACCAAGCACCAAGCACCAAACACCAAGCACCAAGCACCAAACACCAAACACCAAACACCAAGCACCAAGCACCAAACACCAAGCACCAAGCACCTAGCACCAAACACCAAACACCAAGCACCAAACACCAAGCACCAATCACCAAGCACCAAGCAGCCAGCAGCAAGCACCAAACACCAAACACCAAGCACCAAGCACCAAAAACCAAACACCAAGCACCAAGCACCATACACCTAACACCAAGCACCAAGCACCAAGTACCAAGCACCAAACACCAAGCACCAAACACCAAACACCAGGCCCCAAGCACCAAACACCAAGAACCAAACACCAAACACCAAGCACCAAGCACCAAACACCTAACACCAAGCACCAAACACCAAACACCAAACACCAAGCACCAAGCGGCAGGCACCAAGCACCAAACACAAAGCACCAAGCACCAAGCACCAAACACCAAGAACCAAGCACCAAGCACCAAGTACAAACACCAAGCACCAAGCACCAAACACCAAGCACCAAGCACCAAGCATCAAACACCAAGCATCAAACACCAAGCACCAAACACCAAACACCAAGCACCAAGCACCAAGCATCAAACACCAAGCATATAACACCAAACACCAAGCACCAAGCACCATGCACCAAACACCAAGCACCCAGCACCAAACCCCAAGCACCAAACACCAAACACCAAGCACCAAGCACCAAGCAACAAGCAATAAACACCAAACACCAGGCACCAAACACCAAGATCCAAGCACCAAACACCAAGCACCAAGCACCAAACACCAAATACCAAACACCAAACACCAAACAGCAAACAACATACAGCAAACACCAAACACCAAAAAGCAGACACCAAACAGCAAACACCAAACACCAAACACCAAACAGCAAACACCAAACAACAAACACCAAACAACAAACACCAAACAGCAACCACCGAGCACCAAGCACCAAGCACCAAACACCAAACCCCAAGCACCTAGCACCAAACACTAAGCACCAAGCACCAAACACCAAGCACCAAGCACCAAACACCAAGCACCAAGCACCAAACACCAAACACCAAGCACCAAACACCAAGCACCAAGCACCAAACACCAAGCACCCAGCACCAAACACCAAGCACCAAACACCAACCACCGAGCACCAAGCACCAAGCACCAAACACCAAGCACCAAGCACCAAACACCAAACATCAAACACCAAACACGAAACAGCAGACACCATACAGCAAACACCAAACACCAAAAAGCAGACACCAAACAGCAAACACCAAACACCAAGTACCAAGCACCAAACACTAATCACCAAGCACCAAACACCAAGCACCAAGCACCAAGCACCAAACAGCAAACACCAAGCACCAAAGACCAAGCACAAAGCACCAAGCACCAAACACCAAGCACCAAGCACCAAGCACCAAACACCAAGCACCCAGCACCCAGCACCAAACACCAAGCACCAAGCACCAAACACCAAGCACCAAGCACCAAGCAACAAGCACCAAACACCAAACACCAAGCACCAAACACCAAACACCAAGCACCAAGCACCAAACACCAAACACCAAGCACCAGACACCAAGCACCAAACACCAAGCACCAAGCACCAAACACCAAACACCAAGCACCAAAGACCAAACACCAAACAGCAAACACCAAACACCAAAACAGCAAACACCATACAGCAAACACCAAACACCAAAAAGCAGACACCAAACAGCAAACAGCAAACACCAAACACCAAACAGCAAACACCAAACACCAAACACCAAACACCAAGCACCAAGCACCAAACACCAAACACCAAGCACCAAACACCAAGCAACAAGCACCAAACACCAAGCACCAAACACCAAGCACCAAGCACCAAGTACCAAATACCAAGAACCAAGAACCAAACACCAAGCACCAAGCACCAAGTAAAAACACCAAGCACCAAGCACAAAGCACCAAACACCAAGCACCAAGCACCAAACTCAAAACACCAAACACCAAGCACCAAGCACCAAACACCAAGCAGCAAACACCAAACACCAAGCACGAAGCACCAAGCACCAAACACAAAGCACCCAGCATCAAACACCAAGGACCAAGCACCAAGCACCAAGCACCAAAAACCAAACACCAAGCACCAAGCACCAGGCACCAAACACCAAGCACCAAGCACCAAACACCAAGCACCAAGCACCAAACACCAAATACCAAACACCAAACACCAAACAGCAAACAACATACAGCAAACACCAAACACCAAAAAGCAGACACCAAACAGCAAACACCAAACACCAAACAACAAACACCAAACAACAAACACCAAACAGCAAACAGCAAACACCAAATACCAAGCACCAAGCACCAAACACCAAACACCAAACACCAAGCAGCAAGCACCAAACACCAAGCACCAAACACCAAACCCCAAGCACCTAGCACCAAACACTAAGCACCAAGCACCAAACACCAAGAACCAAGCACCAAACACCAAGCACCAAGCACCAAACACCAAACACCAAGCACCAAACACCAAGCACCAAACACCAAGCACCCAGCACCAAACACCAAGCACCAAACACCAACCACCCAGCACCAAGCACCAAGCACCAAACACCAAGCACCAAGCACCAAACACCAAACACCAAACACCAAGCACCAAGCACCAAACACCAAGCACCAAGCACCTAGCACCAAACACCAAACACCAAGCACCAAAAACCAAGCACCAATCACCAAGCACCAAGCAGCCAGCAGCAAGCACCAAACACCAAACACCAAGCACCAAGCACCAAAAACCAAACACCAAGCACCAAGCACCAAACACCTAACACCAAGCACCAAGCACCAAGTACCAAGCACCAAACACCAAGCACCAAACACCAAACACCAAGCACCAAGCACCAAACACCAAGCACCAAACACCAAACACCAAGCACCAAGCACCAAACACCTAACACCAAGCCCCAAACACCAAACACCAAACACCAAGCACCAAGCAGCAGGCACCAAGCACCAAACACCAAGCACCAAACACCAAGCACCAAACACAAAGCACCAAGCACCAAGCACCAAGCACCAAACACCAAGAACCAAGCACCAAGCACCAAGTACAAACACCAAGCACCAAGCACCAAACACCAAGTACCAAGCACCAAGCATCAAACACCAAGCAGCAAACACCAAGCACCAAACACCAAACACCAAGCACCAAGCACTAAGCATCAAACACCAAGCATATAACACGAAACACGAAACACCAAGCACCCAGCACCAAACACGAAACACCAAGCACCAAGCACCAAGCACCAAGCACCAAACACCAAGCACCCAGCACCAAACCCCAAGCACCAAACACCAAACACCAAGCACCAAGCACCAAGCAACAAGCAATAAACACCAAACACCAGGCACCAAACACCAAACACCAAGCACCAAACACCAAACACCAAACACCAAGCACCAAACACCAAACACCAAGCACCAAGCACCAAGCACCAAACACCAAACACCTAGCACCAAGCACCAAGCACCAAACACCAAGCACCGAACACCAAACACCAAGCACCAAGAACCAAACACCTAACACCAAGCCCCAAACACCAAACACCAAACACCAAGCACCAAGCAGCAGGCACCAAGCACCAAACACCAAGCACCAAACACCAAGCACCAAACACAAAGCACCAAGCACCAAGCACCAAGCACCAAACACCAAGAACCAAGCACCAAGCACCAAGTACAAACACCAAGCACCAAGCACCAAACACCAAGTACCAAGCACCAAGCATCAAACACCAAGCAGCAAACACCAAGCACCAAACACCAAACATCAAGCACCAAGCACTAAGCATCAAACACCAAGCATATAACACCAAACACCAAACACCAAGCACCCAGCACCAAACACGAAACACCAAGCACCAAGCAACAAGCACCAAGCACCAAACACCAAGCACCCAGCACCAAACCCCAACACCAAACACCAAACACCAAGCACCAAGCACCAAGCAACAAGCAATAAACACCAAACACCAGGCACCAAACACCAAACACCAAGCACCAAACACCAAACACCAAACACCAAGCACCAAACACCAAACACCAAGCACCAAGCACCAAGCACCAAACACCAAACCCCAAGCACCAAGCACCAAACACTAATCACCAAGCACCAAACACCAAGCACCAAGCACCAAGCACCAAACACCAAACACCAAGCACCAAAGACCAAGCACCAAGCACCATGCACCAAACACCAAGCACCAAGCACCAAGCACCAAACACCAAGCCCCAAGCACCAAGCACCAAACACCAAACACCAAACACTAAGCACCAAGCACCAAACACCAAGCACCAAACAGCAAGCACCAAACACCAAACAGCAAACACCAAACAGCAAACACCAAACAACAAACACCAAACAGCAAACACCAAGCACCAAACAGCAAACAGCAAACACCAAACACCAAGCACCAAAAACCAAGCACCAAACATCAAGCACCAAGCAACAAGTACAAACACCAAGCACCAAGCACCAAACACCAAGCACCAAGCACCAAACATCAAGCACCAAGCATCAAACACCAAACACGAAGCACCAAGCACCAAACACCAAACACCAAGCATCAAACACCAAACACCAAGCACCAAGCACCAATCACCAAACAACAAGTACCAAGCACCAAGCACCAAACACCAAGCACCAAATACCAAACACCAAGCACCAAGCACCAAACACCAAGCACCAAAGACTAAAGACCAAACAGGAAACAGCAAACACCAAACACCAAACACCAAACAGCAAACAATAAACACGAAACAGCAAACACCATACAGCAAACACCAAACATCAAAAAGCCAACAGCAAACAGCAAACACCAAACACCAAACACCAAGCACCAAACACCAAGCACCAAGCACCAAACACCAAGCACCAAGCACCAAACACCAAACCCCAAGCAGCAAGCACCAAACACTAATCACCAAGCACCAAGCACCAAACACCAAGCACCAAGCACCAAACACCAAACACCAAGCACCAAAGACCAAGCACCAAGCACCAAGCACCAAACACCAAGCACCAAGCACCAAGCACCAAACACCAAGCACCAAGCACCAAACACCAAGCACCAAACACCAAGCACCAAACACCAAACACCAAGCACCAAGCACCAAACACCAAGCACCAAGCACCAAGCACCAAACACCAAGCCCCAAGTGCCAAGCACCAAACACCAAGCACCAAACACCAAGCACCAAGCACCAAGCACCTAGCACCAAACACCAAGCACCAAGCACCATACACCAAGCACCAATCACCAGGCACCAAACACCAAACACCAAGCACCAAGCACCAAACACCAAGCACCAAGCACCAAACACCTAACACCAAACACCAATCACCAAGCATCAAGCACCAAACACCATGTACCAGGCACCAAGCACCAAACACCAAGCACCAAGCACCAAACACCAAGCACCAAGCATGAAGCACCAAACACCAAACACCAAGCACCAAACACCTAACACCAAGCACCAAGCACCAAGCACCATACACCAATCACCAAACACCAAGCACCAAGCACCAAACACCAAGCACCAAGCACGAAACACCAAGCACCAAACACCAAGAACCAAGCAACAAGCATCAAACACCAAGCATCAAACACCAAACACCAAGCACCCTGCACCAAAGACCAAGCACCAATCACCAAGCACCAAACACCAAGCACCAAGCACCAAGCACCAGACACCAAGCAGCAAACACCAAACACCAAGCACCAAGCACCAAGCATCAAACACCAAACACCAAGCACCAAGCACCAAACACCAAACACCAAGCACCAAACACCAAACACCAAACACCAAGCACCAAACAACAAGCACCAGGCACCAAGCACCAAACACCAAGCACCAAACACCAAACACCAAGCACTAAACACCAAACAACAAAGAACAAGCACCAAGCACCAAGCACCAAACACCAAGCACCATGCACCAAGCACCAAACACCAAGCACCAAGCACCAAACACCAACCACCCAGCACCAAGCACCAAGCACCAAACACCAAGCACCAAGCACCAAACACCAAACACCAAACACCAAGCACCAAGCACCAAACACCAAGCACCAAGCACCAAGTACCAAAAACCAAGCCCCAAGCACCAAGCACCAAACACCAAACACCAAGCACCAAACACCAAGCACCAAGCACCTAGCACCAAAAACCAAACACCAAGCACCAAGCACCAAACACCAAGCATCAATCACCAAGCACCAAACACCAAGCAGCAAGCACAAAGCACCAAATACCAAGCACCAAGAACCAAACACCAAACACCAAGCACCAAGCACCAAACACCTAGCACCAAGCACCAAACACCAAACACCAAGCACCAAGCACCAAACACCAAGCACCAAGCACCAAACACCAAGCACCAAACACCAAGAACCAAGCACCAAACACCAAGCAACAAGCACCAAGTACAAACACCAAGCACCAAGCACCAAACACCAAGCACCAAGCTCCAAACACCAAGCACCAAACACCAAGAACCAAGCACCAAACACCAAGCACCAAGCACCAAGTACAAACACCAAGCACCAAGCACCAAACACCAAGCACCAAGCACCAAACACCAAACACCAAGCACCAAACACCAAACACCAAGTTCCAGACACCAAGAACCAAACACCAAAAACAAAGCACCAAGCACCAAGCACCAAACACCAAACACCAAGCACCAAGCACCAAACACCAAGGACCAAGCACCAAGCACCAAGCACCAAGCACCAAGCACTAAACACCAAACACCAAAGACCAAGCACCAAGCACCAAGCACCAAACACCAAGCACCATGCACCTAGCACCAAACACCAAGCACCAAGCACCAAACACCAACCACCCAGCACCAAGCACCAAGCACCAAACACCAAGCACCAAGCACCAAACACCAAACACCAAACACCAAGCACCTAGCACCAAACACCAAGCACCAAGCACCAAGTACCAAACACCAAGCACCAAGCACCAAACACCAAACACCAAGCACCAAACACCAAGCACCAAGCACCTAGCACCAAAAACCAAACACCAAGCACCAAGCACCAAACACCAAGCATCAATCACCAAGCACCAAACACCAAGCAGCAAGCACCAAGCACCAAATACCAAGCACCAAGAACCAAACACCAAACACCAAGTACCAAGCACCAAACACGTAACACCAAGCACCAAGCACCAAGCACCAAACACCAAACACCAAGCACCAAGCACCAAACACCAAGCACCAAGCACCAAACACCAAGCACCAAACACCAAGAACCAAGCACCAAACACCAAGCACCAAGCACCAAGTACAAACACCAAGCACCAAGCACCAAACACCAAGCACCAAGCACCAAACACCAAACACCAAGCACCAAGCACCAAGCAACAAGCAATAAACACCAAACACCAGCCACCAAACACCAAACACCAAGCACCAAACACCAAACACCAAACACCAAGCACCAAACACCAAACACCAAGCACCAAGCACCAAGCACCAAACACCAAACACCAAGCACCAAGCACCAAACACCAAACACCAAGCACCAAACACCAAGCACCAAAGACCAAACACCTAACAGCAAACACCAAACACGAAACAGCAAACACCATACAGCAAACACCAAACACCAAAAAGCAGACACCAAACAGCAAACACCAAACACCAAGCACCAAACACCAAGTACCAAGCACCAAACACCAAGCACCAAGCACCAAACACCAAACCCCAAGCACCAAGCACCAAACACTAATCACCAAGCACCAAACACCAAGCACCAAGCACCAAGCACCAAACACCAAACACCAAGCACCAAAGACCAAGCACCAAGCACCAAGCACCAAACACCAAGCACCAAGCACCAAGCACCAAGCACCAAACACCAAGCACCAAGCACCAAATACCAACCACCCAGCACCAAGCACCAAGCGCCAAACACCAAGCACCAAGCACCAAACACGAAACACCAAACACCAAGCACCAAGCACCAAAGACCAAGCACCAAGCACCAAGCACCAAACACCAAACCCCAAGCACGAAGCACCAAACACCAAACACCAAACACCAAACACCAAGCACCAAGCATCTAGCACCAAACAGCAAACACCAAGCACCAAGCACCAAACACCAAGCACCAATGACCAAGCACCAAACACCAAGCAGCAAGCAGAAAGCACCAAACAACAAACACGAAGCACCAAGCACTAAACACGAAGCACCAAGGACCAAACACCAAACACCAAGCACCAAGCACCAAACACCTAACGCCAAGCACCAAGCACCAAGCACCAAACACCAAACACCAAGAACTAAGCACAAAACACCAAGCACCAAGCACCAAGTACAAACACCAAGCACCAAACACCAAGCACCAAGCATCAAACACCAAACACCAAACACCAAGCACCAAGCACCAAACACCAAGCACCAAACACCAAGCACCCAGCACCAAACACCATGCACCAAGTACCAAGCAACAAACACCAAGCACCAAGCACCAAACACCAAACACCAAGCACCAAACAACAAGCACCAGGCACCAAGCACCAAACACCAAGCACCAAACACCAAACACCAAGCACTAAACACCAAACAACAAAGAACAAGCACCAAGCACCAAGCACCAAACACCAAGCACCATGCACCAAGCACCAAACACCAAGCACCAAGCACCAAACACCAACCACCCAGCACCAAGCACCAAGCACCAAACACCAAGCACCAAGCACCAAACACCAAACACCAAACACCAAGCACCAAGCACCAAACACCAAGCACCAAGCACCAAGTACCAAAAACCAAGCCCCAAGCACCAAGCACCAAACACCAAACACCAAGCACCAAACACCAAGCACCAAGCACCTAGCACCAAAAACCAAACACCAAGCACCAAGCACCAAACACCAAGCATCAATCACCAAGCACCAAACACCAAGCAGCAAGCACAAAGCACCAAATACCAAGCACCAAGAACCAAACACCAAACACCAAGCACCAAGCACCAAACACCTAGCACCAAGCACCAAACACCAAACACCAAGCACCAAGCACCAAACACCAAGCACCAAGCACCAAACACCAAGCACCAAACACCAAGAACCAAGCACCAAACACCAAGCAACAAGCACCAAGTACAAACACCAAGCACCAAGCACCAAACACCAAGCACCAAGCTCCAAACACCAAGCACCAAACACCAAGAACCAAGCACCAAACACCAAGCACCAAGCACCAAGTACAAACACCAAGCACCAAGCACCAAACACCAAGCACCAAGCACCAAACACCAAACACCAAGCACCAAACACCAAACACCAAGTTCCAGACACCAAGCACCAAACACCAAAAACAAAGCACCAAGCACCAAGCACCAAACACCAAACACCAAGCACCAAGCACCAAACACCAAGGACCAAGCACCAAGCACCAAGCACCAAGCACCAAGCACTAAACACCAAACACCAAAGACCAAGCACCAAGCACCAAGCACCAAACACCAAGCACCATGCACCTAGCACCAAACACCAAGCACCAAGCACCAAACACCAACCACCCAGCACCAAGCACCAAGCACCAAACACCAAGCACCAAGCACCAAACACCAAACACCAAACACCAAGCACCTAGCACCAAACACCAAGCACCAAGCACCAAGTACCAAACACCAAGCACCAAGCACCAAACACCAAACACCAAGCACCAAACACCAAGCACCAAGCACCTAGCACCAAAAACCAAACACCAAGCACCAAGCACCAAACACCAAGCATCAATCACCAAGCACCAAACACCAAGCAGCAAGCACCAAGCACCAAATACCAAGCACCAAGAACCAAACACCAAACACCAAGTACCAAGCACCAAACACGTAACACCAAGCACCAAGCACCAAGCACCAAACACCAAACACCAAGCACCAAGCACCAAACACCAAGCACCAAGCACCAAACACCAAGCACCAAACACCAAGAACCAAGCACCAAACACCAAGCACCAAGCACCAAGTACAAACACCAAGCACCAAGCACCAAACACCAAGCACCAAGCACCAAACACCAAACACCAAGCACCAAGCACCAAGCAACAAGCAATAAACACCAAACACCAGCCACCAAACACCAAACACCAAGCACCAAACACCAAACACCAAACACCAAGCACCAAACACCAAACACCAAGCACCAAGCACCAAGCACCAAACACCAAACACCAAGCACCAAGCACCAAACACCAAACACCAAGCACCAAACACCAAGCACCAAAGACCAAACACCTAACAGCAAACACCAAACACGAAACAGCAAACACCATACAGCAAACACCAAACACCAAAAAGCAGACACCAAACAGCAAACACCAAACACCAAGCACCAAACACCAAGTACCAAGCACCAAACACCAAGCACCAAGCACCAAACACCAAACCCCAAGCACCAAGCACCAAACACTAATCACCAAGCACCAAACACCAAGCACCAAGCACCAAGCACCAAACACCAAACACCAAGCACCAAAGACCAAGCACCAAGCACCAAGCACCAAACACCAAGCACCAAGCACCAAGCACCAAGCACCAAACACCAAGCACCAAGCACCAAATACCAACCACCCAGCACCAAGCACCAAGCGCCAAACACCAAGCACCAAGCACCAAACACGAAACACCAAACACCAAGCACCAAGCACCAAAGACCAAGCACCAAGCACCAAGCACCAAACACCAAACCCCAAGCACGAAGCACCAAACACCAAACACCAAACACCAAACACCAAGCACCAAGCATCTAGCACCAAACAGCAAACACCAAGCACCAAGCACCAAACACCAAGCACCAATGACCAAGCACCAAACACCAAGCAGCAAGCAGAAAGCACCAAACAACAAACACGAAGCACCAAGCACTAAACACGAAGCACCAAGGACCAAACACCAAACACCAAGCACCAAGCACCAAACACCTAACGCCAAGCACCAAGCACCAAGCACCAAACACCAAACACCAAGAACTAAGCACAAAACACCAAGCACCAAGCACCAAGTACAAACACCAAGCACCAAACACCAAGCACCAAGCATCAAACACCAAACACCAAACACCAAGCACCAAGCACCAAACACCAAGCACCAAACACCAAGCACCCAGCACCAAACACCATGCACCAAGTACCAAGCAACAAACACCAAGCACCAAGCACCAAACACCAAACACCAAGCACTAAACACCAAACACCAAGCACCAAGCACCAAACACCAAACACCAAGCACCAAGCACCAAACACCAAACACCAAGCACAAAACACCAGACACCAAGCACCAAACACCAGACACCAAGCACCAAGTAGTAACAAGTACAAACACCAAGCACCAAGCACCAAACACCAAGCACCAGGCACCAAACACCAAACACCAAACACCAAGCACCAAGCACCAAACACCAAGCACCAAGCACCAAGTACCAAACACCAAGCACCAAACACCAAGCACCAAGCACCAAGTACCAAACACCAAGCACCAAGCACCAAACACCAAACACCAAGCACCAAACACCAAGCACCAAGCACCTAGCACCAAAAACCAAACACCAAGCACCAAGCACCAAACACCAAGCATCAATCACCAAGCACCAAACACCAAGCAGCAAGCACCAAGCACCAAATACCAAGCACCAAGAACCAAACACCAAACACCAAGCACCAAGCACCAAACACCAAGCACCAAGCACCAAACACCAAGCACCAAACACCAAGAACCAAGCACCAAACACCAAGCACCAAGCACCAAGTACAAACACCAAGCACCAAGCACCAAACACCAAGCACCAAGCACCAAACACCAAACACCAAGCACCAAGCACCAAGCAACAAGCAATAAACACCAAACACCAGGCACCAAACACCAAACACCAAGCACCAAACACCAAACACCAAACACCAAGCACCAAACACCAAACACCAAGCACCAAGCACCAAGCACCAAACACCAAACACCAAGCACCAAGCACCAAACACCAAACACCAAGCACCAAACACCAAGCACCAAAGACCAAACACCTAACAGCAAACACCAAACACCAAACAGCAAACACCAAACACGAAACAGCAAACACCATACAGCAAACACCAAACACCAAAAAGCAGACACCAAACAGCAAACACCAAACACCAAACACCAAACACCAAACAGCAAACACCAAACACCAAGCACCAAACACCAAGTACCAATCACCAAACACCAAGCACCAAGCACCAAACACCAAACCCCAAGCACCAAGCACCAAACACTAATCACCAAGCACCAAACACCAAGCACCAAGCACCAAGCACCAAACACCAAACACCAAGCACCAAAGACCAAGCACCAAGCACCAAGCACCAAACACCAAGCACCAAGCACCAAGCACCAAACACCAAGCACCAAGCACCAAATACCAACCACCCAGCACCAAGCACCAAGCACCAAACACCAAGCACCAAGCACCAAACACGAAACACCAAACACCAAGCACCAAGCACCAAGCACCAAACACCAAGCACCAAGCACCAAATACCAACCACCCAGCACCAAGCACCAAGCACCAAACACCAAGCACCAAGCACCAAACACGAAACACCAAACACCAAGCACCAAGCACCAAAGACCAAGCACCAAGCACCAAGCACCAAACACCAAACCCCAAGCACGAAGCACCAAACACCAAACACCAAGCACCAAACACCAATGACCAAGCACCAAACACCAAGCAGCAAGCAGAAAGCACCAAACAACAAACACCAAGCACCAAGCACTAAACACGAAGCACCAAGGACCAAACACCAAACACCAAGCACCAAGCGCCAAACACCTAACACCAAGCACCAAGCACCAAGCACCAAACACCAAACACCAAGAACTAAGCACAAAACACCAAGCACCAAGCACCAAGTACAAACACCAAGCACCAAACACCAAGCACCAAGCATCAAACACCAAACACCAAACACCAAGCACCAAGCACCAAACACCAAGCACCAAACACCAAGCACCCAGCACCAAACACCATGCACCAAGTACCAAGCAACAAACACCAAGCACCAAGCACCAAACACCAAACACCAAGCACTAAACACCAGACACCAAGCACCAAACACCAGACACCAAGCACCAAGTAACAAGTACAAACACCAAACACCAAACACCAAACACCAAGCACCAAGCACCAAGCACCAAACACCAAACACCATGCACCAAAGACCAAACACCAAACAGCAAACACCAAACACCAAACAGCAAACACCAAACATGAAACAGCAAACACCATAGAGCAAACACCAAACACCAAAAAGCAGACACCAAACAGCAAACAGCAAACACCAAAAACACCAAACAGCAAACAGCAAACACCAAGCACCAAACACCAAGTACCCAGCACCAAACACCAAGCACCAAGCACCAAACACCAAACCCCAAGGACCAAGCACCAAACACTAATCACAATGCACCAAGCACCAAGCACCAAGCACCAAGCACTAAACACCAAACACCAAAGACCAAGCACCAAGCACCAAGCACCAAACACCAAGCACCATGCACCAAGCACCAAACACCAAGCACCAAGCACCAAACACCAACCACCCAGCACCAAGCACCAAGCACCAAACACCAAGCACCAAGCACCAAACACCAAACACCAAACACCAAGCACCAAGCACCAAACACCAAGCACCAAGCACCAAGTACCAAACACCAAGCCCCAAGCACCAAGCACCAAACACCAAACACCAAGCAACAAACACCAAGCACCAAGCACCTAGCACCAAAAACCAAACACCAAGCACCAAGCACCAAACACCAAGCATCAATCACCAAGCACCAAACACCAAGCAGCAAGCACAAAGCACCAAATACCAAGCACCAAGAACCAAACACCAAACACCAAGCACCAAGCACCAAACACCTAGCACCAAGCACCAAACACCAAACACCAAGCACCAAGCACCAAACACCAAGCACCAAGCTCCAAACACCAAGCACCAAACACCAAGAACCAAGCACCAAACACCAAGCACCAAGCACCAAGTACAAACACCAAGCACCAAGCACCAAACACCAAGCACCAAGCTCCAAACACCAAGCACCAAACACCAAGAACCAAGCACCAAACACCAAGCACCAAACACCAAGTACAAACACCAAGCACCAAGCACCAAACACCAAGCACCAAGCACCAAACACCGAACACCAAGCACCAAACACCAAACACCAAGCTCCAGATACCAAGCACCAAACACCAAACACGAAGCACCAAGCACCAAGCACCAAACACCAAACACCAAGCACCAAGCACCAAACACCAAGGACCAAGCACCAAGCACCAAGCACCAAGCACCAAGCACTAAACACCAAACACCAAAGACCAAGCACCAAGCACCAAGCACCAAACACCAAGCACCATGCACCTAGCACCAAACACCAAGCACCAAGCACCAAACACCAACCACCCAGCACCAAGCACCCAGCACCAAACACCAAGCACCAAGCACCAAACACCAAACACCAAACACCAAGCACCAAGCACCAAACACCAAGCACCAAGCACCAAGTACCAAACACCAAGCACCAAGCACCAAACACCAAACACCAAGCACCAAACACCAAGCACCAAGCACGTAGCACCAAAAACCAAACACCAAGCACCAAGCACCAAACACCAAGCATCAATCACCAAGCACCAAACACCAAGCAGCAAGCACCAAGCACCAAATACCAAGCACCAAGAACCAAACACCAAACACCAAGCACCAAGCACCAAACACCTAACACCAAGCACCAAGCACCAAGCACCAAGCACCAAACACCAAGCACCAAGCACCAAACACCAAGCACCAAACACCAAGAAACAAGCACCAAACACCAAGCACCAAGCACCAAGTACAAACACCAAGCACCAAGCACCAACACCAAACACCAAGCACAAAACACCAGACACCAAGCACCAAACACCAGACACCAAGCACCAAGTAACAAGTACAAACACCAAGCACCAAGCACCAAACACCAAGCACCAAGCATCAAGCACCAAGCATCAAACACCAAACACCAAGCACCAGGCACCAAGCACCAAAATCCAAGCACCAAGAACCAAACACCAAACACCAAGCACCAAACACCAAACACCAAGCACCAAGCACCAAGCACCAAACACCAAACAGCAAACCGCAAACACCAAACAGCAAACACCAAACACGAAACAGCAAACACCATACAGAAAGCACCAAACAACAAACACGAAGCACCAAGCACTAAACACGAAGCACCAAGGACCAAACACCAAACACCAAGCACCAAGCACCAAACACCTAACGCCAAGCACCAAGCACCAAGCACCAAACACCAAACACCAAGAACTAAGCACAAAACACCAAGCACCAAGCACCAAGTACAAACACCAAGCACCAAACACCAAGCACCAAGCATCAAACACCAAACACCAAACACCAAGCACCAAGCACCAAACACCAAGCACCAAACACCAAGCACCCAGCACCAAACACCATGCACCAAGTACCAAGCAACAAACACCAAGCACCAAGCACCAAACACCAAACACCAAGCACTAAACACCAAACACCAAGCACCAAGCACCAAACACCAAACACCAAGCACCAAGCACCAAACACCAAACACCAAGCACAAAACACCAGACACCAAGCACCAAACACCAGACACCAAGCACCAAGTAGTAACAAGTACAAACACCAAGCACCAAGCACCAAACACCAAGCACCAGGCACCAAACACCAAACACCAAACACCAAGCACCAAGCACCAAACACCAAGCACCAAGCACCAAGTACCAAACACCAAGCACCAAACACCAAGCACCAAGCACCAAGTACCAAACACCAAGCACCAAGCACCAAACACCAAACACCAAGCACCAAACACCAAGCACCAAGCACCTAGCACCAAAAACCAAACACCAAGCACCAAGCACCAAACACCAAGCATCAATCACCAAGCACCAAACACCAAGCAGCAAGCACCAAGCACCAAATACCAAGCACCAAGAACCAAACACCAAACACCAAGCACCAAGCACCAAACACCAAGCACCAAGCACCAAACACCAAGCACCAAACACCAAGAACCAAGCACCAAACACCAAGCACCAAGCACCAAGTACAAACACCAAGCACCAAGCACCAAACACCAAGCACCAAGCACCAAACACCAAACACCAAGCACCAAGCACCAAGCAACAAGCAATAAACACCAAACACCAGGCACCAAACACCAAACACCAAGCACCAAACACCAAACACCAAACACCAAGCACCAAACACCAAACACCAAGCACCAAGCACCAAGCACCAAACACCAAACACCAAGCACCAAGCACCAAACACCAAACACCAAGCACCAAACACCAAGCACCAAAGACCAAACACCTAACAGCAAACACCAAACACCAAACAGCAAACACCAAACACGAAACAGCAAACACCATACAGCAAACACCAAACACCAAAAAGCAGACACCAAACAGCAAACACCAAACACCAAACACCAAACACCAAACAGCAAACACCAAACACCAAGCACCAAACACCAAGTACCAATCACCAAACACCAAGCACCAAGCACCAAACACCAAACCCCAAGCACCAAGCACCAAACACTAATCACCAAGCACCAAACACCAAGCACCAAGCACCAAGCACCAAACACCAAACACCAAGCACCAAAGACCAAGCACCAAGCACCAAGCACCAAACACCAAGCACCAAGCACCAAGCACCAAACACCAAGCACCAAGCACCAAATACCAACCACCCAGCACCAAGCACCAAGCACCAAACACCAAGCACCAAGCACCAAACACGAAACACCAAACACCAAGCACCAAGCACCAAGCACCAAACACCAAGCACCAAGCACCAAATACCAACCACCCAGCACCAAGCACCAAGCACCAAACACCAAGCACCAAGCACCAAACACGAAACACCAAACACCAAGCACCAAGCACCAAAGACCAAGCACCAAGCACCAAGCACCAAACACCAAACCCCAAGCACGAAGCACCAAACACCAAACACCAAGCACCAAACACCAATGACCAAGCACCAAACACCAAGCAGCAAGCAGAAAGCACCAAACAACAAACACCAAGCACCAAGCACTAAACACGAAGCACCAAGGACCAAACACCAAACACCAAGCACCAAGCGCCAAACACCTAACACCAAGCACCAAGCACCAAGCACCAAACACCAAACACCAAGAACTAAGCACAAAACACCAAGCACCAAGCACCAAGTACAAACACCAAGCACCAAACACCAAGCACCAAGCATCAAACACCAAACACCAAACACCAAGCACCAAGCACCAAACACCAAGCACCAAACACCAAGCACCCAGCACCAAACACCATGCACCAAGTACCAAGCAACAAACACCAAGCACCAAGCACCAAACACCAAACACCAAGCACTAAACACCAGACACCAAGCACCAAACACCAGACACCAAGCACCAAGTAACAAGTACAAACACCAAACACCAAACACCAAACACCAAGCACCAAGCACCAAGCACCAAACACCAAACACCATGCACCAAAGACCAAACACCAAACAGCAAACACCAAACACCAAACAGCAAACACCAAACATGAAACAGCAAACACCATAGAGCAAACACCAAACACCAAAAAGCAGACACCAAACAGCAAACAGCAAACACCAAAAACACCAAACAGCAAACAGCAAACACCAAGCACCAAACACCAAGTACCCAGCACCAAACACCAAGCACCAAGCACCAAACACCAAACCCCAAGGACCAAGCACCAAACACTAATCACAATGCACCAAGCACCAAGCACCAAGCACCAAGCACTAAACACCAAACACCAAAGACCAAGCACCAAGCACCAAGCACCAAACACCAAGCACCATGCACCAAGCACCAAACACCAAGCACCAAGCACCAAACACCAACCACCCAGCACCAAGCACCAAGCACCAAACACCAAGCACCAAGCACCAAACACCAAACACCAAACACCAAGCACCAAGCACCAAACACCAAGCACCAAGCACCAAGTACCAAACACCAAGCCCCAAGCACCAAGCACCAAACACCAAACACCAAGCAACAAACACCAAGCACCAAGCACCTAGCACCAAAAACCAAACACCAAGCACCAAGCACCAAACACCAAGCATCAATCACCAAGCACCAAACACCAAGCAGCAAGCACAAAGCACCAAATACCAAGCACCAAGAACCAAACACCAAACACCAAGCACCAAGCACCAAACACCTAGCACCAAGCACCAAACACCAAACACCAAGCACCAAGCACCAAACACCAAGCACCAAGCTCCAAACACCAAGCACCAAACACCAAGAACCAAGCACCAAACACCAAGCACCAAGCACCAAGTACAAACACCAAGCACCAAGCACCAAACACCAAGCACCAAGCTCCAAACACCAAGCACCAAACACCAAGAACCAAGCACCAAACACCAAGCACCAAACACCAAGTACAAACACCAAGCACCAAGCACCAAACACCAAGCACCAAGCACCAAACACCGAACACCAAGCACCAAACACCAAACACCAAGCTCCAGATACCAAGCACCAAACACCAAACACGAAGCACCAAGCACCAAGCACCAAACACCAAACACCAAGCACCAAGCACCAAACACCAAGGACCAAGCACCAAGCACCAAGCACCAAGCACCAAGCACTAAACACCAAACACCAAAGACCAAGCACCAAGCACCAAGCACCAAACACCAAGCACCATGCACCTAGCACCAAACACCAAGCACCAAGCACCAAACACCAACCACCCAGCACCAAGCACCCAGCACCAAACACCAAGCACCAAGCACCAAACACCAAACACCAAACACCAAGCACCAAGCACCAAACACCAAGCACCAAGCACCAAGTACCAAACACCAAGCACCAAGCACCAAACACCAAACACCAAGCACCAAACACCAAGCACCAAGCACGTAGCACCAAAAACCAAACACCAAGCACCAAGCACCAAACACCAAGCATCAATCACCAAGCACCAAACACCAAGCAGCAAGCACCAAGCACCAAATACCAAGCACCAAGAACCAAACACCAAACACCAAGCACCAAGCACCAAACACCTAACACCAAGCACCAAGCACCAAGCACCAAGCACCAAACACCAAGCACCAAGCACCAAACACCAAGCACCAAACACCAAGAAACAAGCACCAAACACCAAGCACCAAGCACCAAGTACAAACACCAAGCACCAAGCACCAACACCAAACACCAAGCACAAAACACCAGACACCAAGCACCAAACACCAGACACCAAGCACCAAGTAACAAGTACAAACACCAAGCACCAAGCACCAAACACCAAGCACCAAGCATCAAGCACCAAGCATCAAACACCAAACACCAAGCACCAGGCACCAAGCACCAAAATCCAAGCACCAAGAACCAAACACCAAACACCAAGCACCAAACACCAAACACCAAGCACCAAGCACCAAGCACCAAACACCAAACAGCAAACCGCAAACACCAAACAGCAAACACCAAACACGAAACAGCAAACACCATACAGAAAACACCAAACACCAAAAAGCAGACACCAAACAGCAAACAGCAAACACCAAACACCAAACACCAAACACCAAACACCAAACACCAAACACCAAGCACCAAACACCAAACACCAAGCACCAAACACCAAGCACCAAGCACCAAGCGACAAACACCAAGCACCAAGCACCATGCACCAAGCACCAAGCACCAAGCCCCAAGCACCAAGCACCAAACACCAAACACCAAACACTAAGCACCAAGCACCAAACACCAAGCACCAAACAGCAAGCACCAAACACCAAACAGCAAACACCAAACAGCAAACACCAAACAACAAACACCAAACAGCAAACACCAAGCACCAAACAGCAAACAGCAAACACCAAACACCAAGCACCAAAAACCAAGCACCAAACACCAAGCACCAAGCAACAAGTACAAACACCAAGCACCAAGCACCAAACACCAAGCACCAAGCACCAAGCATCAAGCACCAAGCATCAAACACCAAACACCAAGCACCAAGCACCAAACACCAAACACCAAGCATCAAACACCAAACACAAAACACCAAGCACCAAGCACCAATCACCAAGCACGCAGCACCAAACACCAAGCCCCAAGCACCAAACACCAAACACCAAGCACCAAGCACCAATCACCAAGCCCCAAATACCAAACACCAAGCACCAAGCACCAAACACCAAGCACCAAATACCAAACACCAAGCACCAAGCACCAAACACCAAGCACCAAAGACTAAAGACCAAACAGGAAACAGCAAACACCAAACAGCAAACACCAAACACCAAAAAGCAAACAGCAAACAGCAAACAGCAAACACCAAACACCAAACAGCAAAAACCAAACAAAAAGCACCAAACACCAAGCACCAAGCACCAAACACCAAGCACCAAGCACCAAACACCAAGCCCCAAGCAGCAAGCACCAAACACTAATCACCAAGCACCAAGCACCAAACACCAAGCACCAAGCACCAAACACCAAACACCAAGCACCAAAGACCAAGCACCAAGCACCAAGCACCAAACACCAAGCACCAAGCACCAAGCACCAAACACCAAACACCAAGCACCAAGCACCAAACACCAATCACCCAGCACCAAGCACCAAGCACCAAACACCAAGCACCAAACACCAAACACCAAGCACCAAGCACCAAACACCAAGCACCAAGCACCAAGCACCAAACACCAAGCCCCAAGTGCCAAGCACCAAACACCAAGCACCAAACACCAAGCACCAAGCACCACGCACCTAGCACCAAACACCAAGCACCAAGCACCAAACACCAAGCACCAAGCACCAAACACCTAACAGCAAACACCAATCACCAAGCATCAAGCACCAAACACCATGCACCAGGCACCAAGCACCAAACACCAAGCACCAAGCACCAAACACCAAACACCAAGCATGAAGCACCAAACACCAAACACCAAGCACCAAACACCTAACACCAAGCACCAAGCACCAAGCACCAAACACCAAGCACCAAACACCAAGCACCCAGCACCAAGCACCAGACACCAAGCAGCAAACACCAAACACCAAGCACCAAGCACCAAGCATCAAACACCAAACACCAAGCACCAAGCACCAAACACCAAACACCAAGCACCAAACACCAAGCACCAAACACCAAACACCAAACACCAAGCACCAAACAACAAGCACCAGGCACCAAGCACCAAACACCAAGCACCAAACACCAAACACCAAGCACCAAGAACCAAACACCAAGCACCAAACACCAAACTCCAAGCACCAAGCACCAAACACCAAACACCAAGCCCCAAGCACCAGGCACCAAACACCAAGCACCAAGCACCAAACACCAAGCACCAAGCACCAAACACCAAACACCAAACACCAAACAGCAAATAACATACAGCAAACACCAAACCCCAAAAAGCAGACACCAAACAGCAAACACCAAACACCAAACACCAAACAGCAAACAGGAAACACCAAACCCCAAGCACCAAGCACCAAACACCAAACACCAAGCACCAAGCACCAAACACCAAGCACCAAGCACCAAACACCAAACCCCAAGCACCTAGCACCAAACACTAAGCACCAAGCACCAAGCCCCAAACACCAAACACCAAACACCAAAGACCAAGCACCAAGCACCAAACACCAAGCACCCAGCACCAAACACCAAGCACCAAACACCAAACACCAAGCACTAAACACCAAACACCAAGCACCAAGCACCAAACACCAAACATCAAGCACCAAGCACCAAACACCAAACACCAAGCACAAAACACCAGACACCAAGCACCAAACACCAGACACCAAGCACCAAGTAACAAGTACAAACACCAAACACCAAACACCAAACACCAAGCACCAAGCACCAAGCACCAAACACCAAACACCATGCACCAAAGACCAAACACCAAACAGCAAACACCAAACACCAAACAGCAAACACCAAACATGAAACAGCAAACACCATAGAGCAAACACCAAACACCAAAAAGCAGACACCAAACAGCAAACAGCAAACACCAAAAACACCAAACAGCAAACAGCAAACACCAAGCACCAAACACCAAGTACCCAGCACCAAACACCAAGCACCAAGCACCAAACACCAAACCCCAAGGACCAAGCACCAAACACTAATCACAATGCACCAAGCACCAAGCACCAAGCACCAAGCACTAAACACCAAACACCAAAGACCAAGCACCAAGCACCAAGCACCAAACACCAAGCACCATGCACCAAGCACCAAACACCAAGCACCAAGCACCAAACACCAACCACCCAGCACCAAGCACCAAGCACCAAACACCAAGCACCAAGCACCAAACACCAAACACCAAACACCAAGCACCAAGCACCAAACACCAAGCACCAAGCACCAAGTACCAAACACCAAGCCCCAAGCACCAAGCACCAAACACCAAACACCAAGCAACAAACACCAAGCACCAAGCACCTAGCACCAAAAACCAAACACCAAGCACCAAGCACCAAACACCAAGCATCAATCACCAAGCACCAAACACCAAGCAGCAAGCACAAAGCACCAAATACCAAGCACCAAGAACCAAACACCAAACACCAAGCACCAAGCACCAAACACCTAGCACCAAGCACCAAACACCAAACACCAAGCACCAAGCACCAAACACCAAGCACCAAGCTCCAAACACCAAGCACCAAACACCAAGAACCAAGCACCAAACACCAAGCACCAAGCACCAAGTACAAACACCAAGCACCAAGCACCAAACACCAAGCACCAAGCTCCAAACACCAAGCACCAAACACCAAGAACCAAGCACCAAACACCAAGCACCAAACACCAAGTACAAACACCAAGCACCAAGCACCAAACACCAAGCACCAAGCACCAAACACCGAACACCAAGCACCAAACACCAAACACCAAGCTCCAGATACCAAGCACCAAACACCAAACACGAAGCACCAAGCACCAAGCACCAAACACCAAACACCAAGCACCAAGCACCAAACACCAAGGACCAAGCACCAAGCACCAAGCACCAAGCACCAAGCACTAAACACCAAACACCAAAGACCAAGCACCAAGCACCAAGCACCAAACACCAAGCACCATGCACCTAGCACCAAACACCAAGCACCAAGCACCAAACACCAACCACCCAGCACCAAGCACCCAGCACCAAACACCAAGCACCAAGCACCAAACACCAAACACCAAACACCAAGCACCAAGCACCAAACACCAAGCACCAAGCACCAAGTAGCAAACACCAAGCACCAAGCACCAAACACCAAACACCAAGCACCAAACACCAAGCACCAAGCACGTAGCACCAAAAACCAAACACCAAGCACCAAGCACCAAACACCAAGCATCAATCACCAAGCACCAAACACCAAGCAGCAAGCACCAAGCACCAAATACCAAGCACCAAGAACCAAACACCAAACACCAAGCACCAAGCACCAAACACCTAACACCAAGCACCAAGCACCAAGCACCAAGCACCAAACACCAAGCACCAAGCACCAAACACCAAGCACCAAACACCAAGAAACAAGCACCAAACACCAAGCACCAAGCACCAAGTACAAACACCAAGCACCAAGCACCAACACCAAACACCAAGCACAAAACACCAGACACCAAGCACCAAACACCAGACACCAAGCACCAAGTAACAAGTACAAACACCAAGCACCAAGCACCAAACACCAAGCACCAAGCATCAAGCACCAAGCATCAAACACCAAACACCAAGCACCAGGCACCAAGCACCAAAATCCAAGCACCAAGAACCAAACACCAAACACCAAGCACCAAACACCAAACACCAAGCACCAAGCACCAAGCACCAAACACCAAACAGCAAACCGCAAACACCAAACAGCAAACACCAAACACGAAACAGCAAACACCATACAGAAAACACCAAACACCAAAAAGCAGACACCAAACAGCAAACAGCAAACACCAAACACCAAACACCAAACACCAAACACCAAACACCAAACACCAAGCACCAAACACCAAACACCAAGCACCAAACACCAAGCACCAAGCACCAAGCGACAAACACCAAGCACCAAGCACCATGCACCAAGCACCAAGCACCAAGCCCCAAGCACCAAGCACCAAACACCAAACACCAAACACTAAGCACCAAGCACCAAACACCAAGCACCAAACAGCAAGCACCAAACACCAAACAGCAAACACCAAACAGCAAACACCAAACAACAAACACCAAACAGCAAACACCAAGCACCAAACAGCAAACAGCAAACACCAAACACCAAGCACCAAAAACCAAGCACCAAACACCAAGCACCAAGCAACAAGTACAAACACCAAGCACCAAGCACCAAACACCAAGCACCAAGCACCAAGCATCAAGCACCAAGCATCAAACACCAAACACCAAGCACCAAGCACCAAACACCAAACACCAAGCATCAAACAGCAAACACAAAACACCAAGCACCAAGCACCAATCACCAAGCATGCAGCACCAAACACCAAGCCCCAAGCACCAAACACCAAACACCAAGCACCAAGCACCAATCACCAAGCCCCAAATACCAAACACCAAGCACCAAGCACCAAACACCAAGCACCAAATACCAAACACCAAGCACCAAGCACCAAACACCAAGCACCAAAGACTAAAGACCAAACAGGAAACAGCAAACACCAAACACCAAACACCAAACAGCAAACAATAAACACGAAACAGCAAACACCATACAGCAAACACCAAACACCAAAAAGCAAACAGCAAACAGCAAACAGCAAACACCAAACACCAAACAGCAAAAACCAAACAAAAAGCACCAAACACCAAGCACCAAGCACCAAACACCAAGCACCAAGCACCAAACACCAAGCCCCAAGCAGCAAGCACCAAACACTAATCACCAAGCACCAAGCACCAAACACCAAGCACCAAGCACCAAACACCAAACACCAAGCACCAAAGACCAAGCACCAAGCACCAAGCACCAAACACCAAGCACCAAGCACCAAGCACCAAACACCAAACACCAAGCACCAAGCACCAAACACCAATCACCCAGCACCAAGCACCAAGCACCAAACACCAAGCACCAAACACCAAACACCAAGCACCAAGCACCAAACACCAAGCACCAAGCACCAAGCACCAAACACCAAGCCCCAAGTGCCAAGCACCAAACACCAAGCACCAAACACCAAGCACCAAGCACCACGCACCTAGCACCAAACACCAAGCACCAAGCACCAAACACCAAGCACCAAGCACCAAACACCTAACAGCAAACACCAATCACCAAGCATCAAGCACCAAACACCATGCACCAGGCACCAAGCACCAAACACCAAGCACCAAGCACCAAACACCAAACACCAAGCATGAAGCACCAAACACCAAACACCAAGCACCAAACACCTAACACCAAGCACCAAGCACCAAGCACCAAACACCAAGCACCAAACACCAAGCACCCAGCACCAAGCACCAGACACCAAGCAGCAAACACCAAACACCAAGCACCAAGCACCAAGCATCAAACACCAAACACCAAGCACCAAGCACCAAACACCAAACACCAAGCACCAAACACCAAGCACCAAACACCAAACACCAAACACCAAGCACCAAACAACAAGCACCAGGCACCAAGCACCAAACACCAAGCACCAAACACCAAACACCAAGCACCAAGAACCAAACACCAAGCACCAAGCACCAAGCACCAAACACCAAACAGCAAACACCAAACACCAAACACCAAACAGCAAACACCAAGCACCAATCACCAAACTACAAGCACCAGGCACCAAGCACCAAACACCAAACACCAAACACCAAGCACCAAGCACCAAGCACCAAACACCAAACACCATGCACCAAAGACCAAACACCAAACAGCAAACACCAAGCACCAAGCACCAAACACCAAGCACCAAGCACCAAACACCAAACTCCAAGCACCAAGCACCAAACACCAAACACCAAGCCCCAAGCACCAGGCACCAAACACCAAGCACCAAGCACCAAACACCAAGCACCAAGCACCAAACACCAAACACCAAACACCAAACAGCAAATAACATACAGCAAACACCAAACCCCAAAAAGCAGACACCAAACAGCAAACACCAAACACCAAACACCAAACAGCAAACAGGAAACACCAAACCCCAAGCACCAAGCACCAAACACCAAACACCAAGCACCAAGCACCAAACACCAAGCACCAAGCACCAAACACCAAACCCCAAGCACCTAGCACCAAACACTAAGCACCAAGCACCAAGCCCCAAACACCAAACACCAAACACCAAAGACCAAGCACCAAGCACCAAACACCAAGCACCCAGCACCAAACACCAAGCACCAAACACCAACCACCCAGAACCCAGCACCAAGCACCAAACACCAAGCACCAAGCACCAAACACCAAACACCAAGCACCAAGCACCAAACAACAAGCACCAAGCACCTAGTACCAAACACCAAACACCAAGCACCAAACACCAAGCACCAATCACCAAGCACCAAACACCAAGCAGCCAGCAGCAAGCACCAAACACCAAACACCAAGCACCAAGCACCAAAAACCAAACACCAAGCACCAAGCACCAAACACCTAACACCAAGCACCAAGCACCAAGTACCAAGCACCAAACACCAAGCACCAAACACCAAACACCAAGCACCAAACACCAAGCACCAAACACCAAACACCAAGCACCAAGCACCAAACACCTAATACCAAGCACCAAACACCAAGCACCAAACACCAAGCACCAAGCACCAAGCACCAGGCAGCAAGCACCGAACACCAAGCACCAAACCCCAAGCACCAAACACCAAGCACCAAGCACCAAGCACCAAGCACCAAACACCAAGAACCAAGCACCAAGCACCAAGTACAAACACCAAGCACCAAGCACCAAACACCAAGCACCAAGCACCAAACATCAAACACCAAGCATAAAACACCAATCACCAAACACCAAACACCAAGCACCAAGCACCAAGCATCAAACACCAAGCATATAACACCAAACACCAAACACCAAGCACCAAGCACCAAACACCAAACACCAAGCACCAAGCACCAAGCACCAAACACCAAGCACCCAGCACCAAACACCAAGCACCAAGCACCAAACACCAAGCACCAAGCACCAAGCAACAAGCACCAAACACCAAACACCAAACACCAAACACCAAGCACCAAACACCAAACACCAAACACCAAGCACCAGACACCAAGCACCAGACACCAAGCACCAAACACCAAGCACCAAGCACCAAGCACCAAACACCAAACACCAAGCACCAAGCACCAAACACCAAGCACCAAAGACCAAACACCAAACAGCAAACACCAAACACCAAACAGCAAACACCAAACACGAAACAGCAAACACCATACAGCAAACACCAAACACCAAAAAGCAGACACCAAACAGCAAACACCAAACACCAAACACCAAACACCAAACACCAAACACCAAGCACCAAACACCAAGTACCAAGCACCAAACACTAATCACCAAGCACCAAACACAAAGCACCAAGCACCAAACACCAAACACCAAGCACCAAAGACCAAGCACCAAGCACCAAGCACCAAACACCAAGCACCAAGCACCAAGCACCAAACACCAAGCACCAAGCACCAAATACCAACCACCCAGCACCAAGCACCAAGCACCAAACACCAAGCACCAAGCACCAAACACCAAACACCAAACACCAAGCAGCAAGCACCAAACACCAAGCACCAAGCACCAAGCACCAAACACCAAGCCCCAGGCACCAAGCACCAAACACCAAGCACCAAACACCAAGCATCAAACACCAAACACCAAACACCAAGCACCTAGCACCAAACACCAAACACCAAGCACCAAGCACCAAGCAGCAAACACCAAGCAGCAAACAGAAAGCACCAAACAACAAACACCAAGCACCAAGCACTAAACACCAAGGACCAAGCACCAAGCACCAAACACCTAACACCAAGCACCAAGTACCAAGCACCAAACACCAAACACCAAGAACCAAGCACAAAACACCAAGCACCAAGCACCAAATACAAACACCAAGCACCAAACACCAAGCACCAAGCATAAAACACCAAGCATCAAACACCAAACACCAAACACCAAGCACCAAGCACCAAACACCAAGCACCAAACACCAAACACCCAGCTCCAGACACCAAGTACCAAGCACCAAACACCAAACACCAAGAACCAAGCACAAAACACCAAGCACCCAGCACCAAACACCATGCACCAAGTACCAAGCAACAAACACCAAGCACCAAGCACCAAACACCAAACACCAAGCACCAAACACCAAACACCAAGCACCAAGCACCAAACACCAAACACCAAGCACCAAGCACCAAACACCAAGCACCAAGCTCCAAACACCAAGCACCAAACACCAAGAACCAAGCACCAAACACCAAGCACCAAGCACCAAGTACAAACACCAAGCACCAAGCACCAAACACCAAGCACCAAGCTCCAAACACCAAGCACCAAACACCAAGAACCAAGCACCAAACACCAAGCACCAAGCACCAAGTACAAACACCAAGCACCAAGCACCAAACACCAAGCACCAAGCACCAAACACCAAACACCAAGCACCAAACACCAAACACCAAGCTCCAGACACCAAGCACCAAACACCAAACACGAAGCACCAAGCACCAAGCACCAAACACCAAACACCAAGCACCAAGCACCAAACACCAAGGACCAAGCACCAAGCACCAAGCACCAAGCACCAAGCACTAAACAGCAAACACCAAAGACCAAGCACCAAGCACCAAGCACCAAACACCAAGCACCATGCACCTAGCACGAAACACCAAGCACCAAGCACCAAACACCAACCACCCAGCACCAAGCACCTAACACCAAGCACCAAGCACCAAACACCAAACACCAAACACCAAGCACCAAGCACCAAACACCAAACACCAAGCACCAAGCACCAAACACCAAGCACCAAGCACCAAACACCAAACCCCAAGCACCTAGCACCAAACACTAAGCACCAAGCACCAAGCCCCAAACACCAAACACCAAACACCAAAGACCAAGCACCAAGCACCAAACACCAAGCACCCAGCACCAAACACCAAGCACCAAACACCAACCACCCAGAACCCAGCACCAAGCACCAAACACCAAGCACCAAGCACCAAACACCAAACACCAAGCACCAAGCACCAAACACCAAGCACCAAGCACCTAGTACCAAACACCAAACACCAAGCACCAAACACCAAGCACCAATCACCAAGCACCAAACACCAAGCAGCCAGCAGCAAGCACCAAACACCAAACACCAAGCACCAAGCACCAAAAACCAAACACCAAACACCAAGCACCAAACACCTAACACCAAGCACCAAGCACCAAGTACCAAGCACCAAACACCAAGCACCAAACACCAAACACCAAGCACCAAACACCAAGCACCAAACACCAAACACCAAGCACCAAGCACCAAACACCTAATACCAAGCACCAAACACCTAGCACCAAACACCAAGCACCAAGCACCAAGCACCAGGCAGCAAGCACCGAACACCAAGCACCAAACACCAAGCACCAAAGACCAAACACCAAACAGCAAACACCAAACACCAAACAGCAAACACCAAACACGAAACAGCAAACACCATACAGCAAACACCAAACACCAAAAAGCAGACACCAAACAGCAAACACCAAACACCAAACACCAAACAGCAAACACCAAACACCAAGCACCAAACACCAAGTACCAAGCACCAAACACTAATCACCAAGCACCAAACACAAAGCACCAAGCACCAAACACCAAACACCAAGCACCAAGCACTAAACACCAAGGACCAAGCACCAAGGACCAAACACCAAACACCAAGCACCAAGCACCAAACACCTAACACCAAGCACCAAGTACCAAGCACCAAACACCAAACACCAAGAACCAAGCACAAAACACCAAGCACCAAGCACCAAATACAAACACCAAGCACCAAACACCAAGCACCAAGCATAAAACACCAAGCATCAAACACCAAACACCAAACACCAAGCACCAAGCACCAAACACCAAGCACCAAACACCAAACACCAAGCTCCAGACACCAAGTACCAAGCACCAAACACCAAACACCAAGAACCAAGCACAAAACACCAAGCACCCAGCACCAAACACCATGCACCAAGTACCAAGCAACAAACACCAAGCACCAAGCACCAAACACCAAACACCAAGCACCAAGCACCAAGCACCAAGCACCAAACACCAAACACCATGCACCAAAGACCAAACACCAAACAGCAAACACCAAGCACCAAGCACCAAACACCAAGCACCAAGCACCAAACACCAAACTCCAAGCACCAAGCACCAAACACCAAACACCAAGCCCCAAGCACCAGGCACCAAACACCAAGCACCAAGCACCAAACACCAAGCACCAAGCACCAAACACCAAACACCAAACACCAAACAGCAAATAACATACAGCAAACACCAAACCCCAAAAAGCAGACACCAAACAGCAAACACCAAACACCAAACACCAAACAGCAAACAGGAAACACCAAACCCCAAGCACCAAGCACCAAACACCAAACACCAAGCACCAAGCACCAAACACCAAGCACCAAGCACCAAACACCAAACCCCAAGCACCTAGCACCAAACACTAAGCACCAAGCACCAAGCCCCAAACACCAAACACCAAACACCAAAGACCAAGCACCAAGCACCAAACACCAAGCACCCAGCACCAAACACCAAGCACCAAACACCAACCACCCAGAACCCAGCACCAAGCACCAAACACCAAGCACCAAGCACCAAACACCAAACACCAAGCACCAAGCACCAAACAACAAGCACCAAGCACCTAGTACCAAACACCAAACACCAAGCACCAAACACCAAGCACCAATCACCAAGCACCAAACACCAAGCAGCCAGCAGCAAGCACCAAACACCAAACACCAAGCACCAAGCACCAAAAACCAAACACCAAGCACCAAGCACCAAACACCTAACACCAAGCACCAAGCACCAAGTACCAAGCACCAAACACCAAGCACCAAACACCAAACACCAAGCACCAAACACCAAGCACCAAACACCAAACACCAAGCACCAAGCACCAAACACCTAATACCAAGCACCAAACACCAAGCACCAAACACCAAGCACCAAGCACCAAGCACCAGGCAGCAAGCACCGAACACCAAGCACCAAACCCCAAGCACCAAACACCAAGCACCAAGCACCAAGCACCAAGCACCAAACACCAAGAACCAAGCACCAAGCACCAAGTACAAACACCAAGCACCAAGCACCAAACACCAAGCACCAAGCACCAAACATCAAACACCAAGCATAAAACACCAATCACCAAACACCAAACACCAAGCACCAAGCACCAAGCATCAAACACCAAGCATATAACACCAAACACCAAACACCAAGCACCAAGCACCAAACACCAAACACCAAGCACCAAGCACCAAGCACCAAACACCAAGCACCCAGCACCAAACACCAAGCACCAAGCACCAAACACCAAGCACCAAGCACCAAGCAACAAGCACCAAACACCAAACACCAAACACCAAACACCAAGCACCAAACACCAAACACCAAACACCAAGCACCAGACACCAAGCACCAGACACCAAGCACCAAACACCAAGCACCAAGCACCAAGCACCAAACACCAAACACCAAGCACCAAGCACCAAACACCAAGCACCAAAGACCAAACACCAAACAGCAAACACCAAACACCAAACAGCAAACACCAAACACGAAACAGCAAACACCATACAGCAAACACCAAACACCAAAAAGCAGACACCAAACAGCAAACACCAAACACCAAACACCAAACACCAAACACCAAACACCAAGCACCAAACACCAAGTACCAAGCACCAAACACTAATCACCAAGCACCAAACACAAAGCACCAAGCACCAAACACCAAACACCAAGCACCAAAGACCAAGCACCAAGCACCAAGCACCAAACACCAAGCACCAAGCACCAAGCACCAAACACCAAGCACCAAGCACCAAATACCAACCACCCAGCACCAAGCACCAAGCACCAAACACCAAGCACCAAGCACCAAACACCAAACACCAAACACCAAGCAGCAAGCACCAAACACCAAGCACCAAGCACCAAGCACCAAACACCAAGCCCCAGGCACCAAGCACCAAACACCAAGCACCAAACACCAAGCATCAAACACCAAACACCAAACACCAAGCACCTAGCACCAAACACCAAACACCAAGCACCAAGCACCAAGCAGCAAACACCAAGCAGCAAACAGAAAGCACCAAACAACAAACACCAAGCACCAAGCACTAAACACCAAGGACCAAGCACCAAGCACCAAACACCTAACACCAAGCACCAAGTACCAAGCACCAAACACCAAACACCAAGAACCAAGCACAAAACACCAAGCACCAAGCACCAAATACAAACACCAAGCACCAAACACCAAGCACCAAGCATAAAACACCAAGCATCAAACACCAAACACCAAACACCAAGCACCAAGCACCAAACACCAAGCACCAAACACCAAACACCCAGCTCCAGACACCAAGTACCAAGCACCAAACACCAAACACCAAGAACCAAGCACAAAACACCAAGCACCCAGCACCAAACACCATGCACCAAGTACCAAGCAACAAACACCAAGCACCAAGCACCAAACACCAAACACCAAGCACCAAACACCAAACACCAAGCACCAAGCACCAAACACCAAACACCAAGCACCAAGCACCAAACACCAAGCACCAAGCTCCAAACACCAAGCACCAAACACCAAGAACCAAGCACCAAACACCAAGCACCAAGCACCAAGTACAAACACCAAGCACCAAGCACCAAACACCAAGCACCAAGCTCCAAACACCAAGCACCAAACACCAAGAACCAAGCACCAAACACCAAGCACCAAGCACCAAGTACAAACACCAAGCACCAAGCACCAAACACCAAGCACCAAGCACCAAACACCAAACACCAGGCACCAAACACCAAACACCAAGCTCCAGACACCAAGCACCAAACACCAAACACGAAGCACCAAGCACCAAGCACCAAACACCAAACACCAAGCACCAAGCACCAAACACCAAGGACCAAGCACCAAGCACCAAGCACCAAGCACCAAGCACTAAACAGCAAACACCAAAGACCAAGCACCAAGCACCAAGCACCAAACACCAAGCACCATGCACCTAGCACGAAACACCAAGCACCAAGCACCAAACACCAACCACCCAGCACCAAGCACCTAACACCAAGCACCAAGCACCAAACACCAAACACCAAACACCAAGCACCAAGCACCAAACACCAAACACCAAGCACCAAGCACCAAACACCAAGCACCAAGCACCAAACACCAAACCCCAAGCACCTAGCACCAAACACTAAGCACCAAGCACCAAGCCCCAAACACCAAACACCAAACACCAAAGACCAAGCACCAAGCACCAAACACCAAGCACCCAGCACCAAACACCAAGCACCAAACACCAACCACCCAGAACCCAGCACCAAGCACCAAACACCAAGCACCAAGCACCAAACACCAAACACCAAGCACCAAGCACCAAACACCAAGCACCAAGCACCTAGTACCAAACACCAAACACCAAGCACCAAACACCAAGCACCAATCACCAAGCACCAAACACCAAGCAGCCAGCAGCAAGCACCAAACACCAAACACCAAGCACCAAGCACCAAAAACCAAACACCAAACACCAAGCACCAAACACCTAACACCAAGCACCAAGCACCAAGTACCAAGCACCAAACACCAAGCACCAAACACCAAACACCAAGCACCAAACACCAAGCACCAAACACCAAACACCAAGCACCAAGCACCAAACACCTAATACCAAGCACCAAACACCTAGCACCAAACACCAAGCACCAAGCACCAAGCACCAGGCAGCAAGCACCGAACACCAAGCACCAAACACCAAGCACCAAAGACCAAACACCAAACAGCAAACACCAAACACCAAACAGCAAACACCAAACACGAAACAGCAAACACCATACAGCAAACACCAAACACCAAAAAGCAGACACCAAACAGCAAACACCAAACACCAAACACCAAACAGCAAACACCAAACACCAAGCACCAAACACCAAGTACCAAGCACCAAACACTAATCACCAAGCACCAAACACAAAGCACCAAGCACCAAACACCAAACACCAAGCACCAAGCACTAAACACCAAGGACCAAGCACCAAGGACCAAACACCAAACACCAAGCACCAAGCACCAAACACCTAACACCAAGCACCAAGTACCAAGCACCAAACACCAAACACCAAGAACCAAGCACAAAACACCAAGCACCAAGCACCAAATACAAACACCAAGCACCAAACACCAAGCACCAAGCATAAAACACCAAGCATCAAACACCAAACACCAAACACCAAGCACCAAGCACCAAACACCAAGCACCAAACACCAAACACCAAGCTCCAGACACCAAGTACCAAGCACCAAACACCAAACACCAAGAACCAAGCACAAAACACCAAGCACCCAGCACCAAACACCATGCACCAAGTACCAAGCAACAAACACCAAGCACCAAGCACCAAACACCAAACACCAAGCACCAAACACCAAACACCAAGCACCAAGCACCAAACACCAAACACCAAGCACCAAGCACCAAACACCAAGCACCAAGCTCCAAACACCAAGCACCAAACACCAAGAACCAAGCACCAAACACCAAGCACCAAGCACCAAGTACAAACACCAAGCACCAAGCACCAAACACCAAGCACCAAGCTCCAAACACCAAGCACCAAACACCAAGAACCAAGCACCAAACACCAAGCACCAAGCACCAAGTACAAACACCAAGCACCAAGCACCAAACACCAAGCACCAAGCACCAAACACCAAACACCAAGCACCAAACACCAAACACCAAGCTCCAGACACCAAGCACCAAACACCAAACACGAAGCACCAAGCACCAAGCACCAAACACCAAACACCAAGCACCAAGCACCAAACACCAAGGACCAAGCACCAAGCACCAAGCACCAAGCACCAAGCACTAAACACCAAACACCAAAGACCAAGCACCAAGCACCAACCACCAAACACCAAGCACCATGCACCTAGCACGAAACACCAAGCACCAAGCACCAAACACCAACCACCCAGCACCAAGCACCAAACACCAAGCACCAAGCACCAAACACCAAACACCAAACACCAAGCACCAAGCACCAAACACCAAGCACCAAGCACCAAGCACCAAACACCAAACACCAAGCACCAAGCACCAAACACCAAGCACCAAAGACCAAACACCAAACAGCAAACACCAAACACCAAACAGCAAACACCAAACACGAAACAGCAAACACCATACAGCAAACACCAAACACCAAAAAGCAGACACCAAAAAGCAAACAGCAAACAGCAAACACCAAACAGCAAACACCAAACACCAAGCACCAAACACCAAGTACCAAGCACCAAACACTAATCACCAAGCACCAAACACAAAGCACCAAGCACCAAACACCAAACACCAAGCACCAAAGACAAGCACCAAGCACCAAGTACCAAACACCAAGCACCAAGCCCCAAGCACCAAACACCAAGCACCAAGCACCAAATACCAACCACCCAGCACCAAGCACCAAGCACCAAACACCAAGCACCAAGCACCAAACACCAAACACCAAACACCAAGCACCAAGCACCAAACACCAAGCACCAAGCACCAAGCACCAAACACCAAGCCCCAAGCACCAAGCACCAAATACCAAGCACCAAACACCAAGCATCAAACACCAAACACCAAACACCAAGCACCTAGCACCAAACACCAAACACCAAGCACCAAGCACCAAGCAGCAAACACCAAGCAGCAAACAGAAAGCACCAAACAACAAACACCAAGCACCAAGCACTAAACACCAAGCACCAAGCACCAAGGACCAAACACCAAACACCAAGCACCAAGCACCAAACACCTAACACCAAGCACCAAGTACCAAGCACCAAACACCAAACACCAAGAACCAAGCACAAAACACCAAGCACCAAGCACCAAACACCAAACACCAAGCACCAAGCACCAAACACCAAGCACCAAACACCAAACACCAAGCTCCAGACACCAAGTACCAAGCACCAAACACCAAACACCAAGAACCAAGCACAAAACACCAAGCACCCAGCACCAAACACCATGCACCAAGTACCAAGCAACAAACACCAAGCACCAAGCACAAAACACCAAACACCAAGCACCAAACACCAAACACCAAGCACCAAGCACCAAACACCAAACACCAAGCACCAAGCACCAAACACCAAGCACCAAGCTCCAAACACCAAGCACCAAACACCAAGAACCAAGCACCAAACACCAAGCACCAAGCACCAAGTACAAACACCAAGCACCAAGCACCAAACACCAAGCACCAAGCTCCAAACACCAAGCACCAAACACCAAGAACCAAGCACCAAACACCAAGCACCAAGCACCAAGTACAAACACCAAGCACCAAGCACCAAACACCAAGCACCAAGCACCAAACACCAAACACAAAGCACCAAACACCAAACACCAAGCTCCAGACACCAAGCACCAAACACCAAACACGAAGCACCAAGCACCAAGCACCAAACACCAAACACCAAGCACCAAGTACAAACACCAAGCACCAAGCACCAAACACCAAGCACCAAGCTCCAAACACCAAGCACCAAACACCAAGAACCAAGCACCAAACACCAAGCACCAAGCACCAAGTACAAACACCAAGCACCAAGCACCAAACACCAAGCACCAAGCACCAAACACCAAACACCAAGCACCAAACACCAAACACCAAGCTCCAGACACCAAGCACCAAACACCAAACACGAAGCACCAAGCACCAAGCACCAAACACCAAACACCAAGCACCAAGCACCAAACACCAAGGACCAAGCACCAAGCACCAAGCACTAAACACCAAACACCAAAGACCAAGCACCAAGCACCAAGCACCAAACACCAAGCACCATGCACCTAGCACGAAACACCAAGCACCAAGCACCAAACACCAACCACCCAGCACCAAGCACCTAACACCAAGCACCAAGCACCAAGCACCAAACACCAAACACCAAACACCAAGCACCAAGCACCAAACACCAAACACCAAGCACCAAGCACCAAACACCAAGCACCAAGCACCAAACACCAAACCCCAAGCACCTAGCACCAAACACTAAGCACCAAGCACCAAGCCCCAAACACCAAACACCAAACACCAAAGACCAAGCACCAAGCACCAAACACCAAGCACCCAGCACCAAACACCAAGCACCAAACACCAACCACCCAGAACCCAGCACCAAGCACCAAACACCAAGCACCAAGCACCAAACACCAAACACCAAGCACCAAGCACCAAACACCAAGCACCAAGCACCTAGTACCAAACACCAAACACCAAGCACCAAACACCAAGCACCAATCACCAAGCACCAAACACCAAGCAGCCAGCAGCAGGCACCAAACACCAAACACCAAGCACCAAGCACCAAAAACCAAACACCAAGCACCAAGCACCAAACACCTAACACCAAGCACCAAGCACCAAGTACCAAGCACCAAACACCAAGCACCAAACACCAAACACCAAGCACCAAACACCAAGCACCAAACACCAAACACCCAGCACCAAGCACCAAACACCTAATACCAAGCACCAAACACCAAGCACCAAACACCAAGCACCAAGCACCAAGCACCAGGCAGCAAGCACCGAACACCAAGCACCAAACCCCAAGCACCAAACACCAAGCACCAAGCACCAAGCACCAAGCACCAAACACCAAGAACCAAGCACCAAGCACCAAGTACAAACACCAAGCACCAAGCACCAAACACCAAGCACCAAGCACCAAACATCAAACACCAAGCATAAAACACCAATCACCAAACACCAAACACCAAGCACCAAGCACCAAGCATCAAACACCAAGCATATAACACCAAACACCAAACACCAAGCACCAAGCACCAAACACCAAACACCAAGCACCAAGCACCAAGCACCAAACACCAAGCACCCAGCACCAAACACCAAGCACCAAGCACCAAACACCAAGCACCAAGCACCAAGCAACAAGCACCAAACACCAAACACCAAACACCAAACACCAAGCACCAAACACCAAACACCAAACACCAAGCACCAGACACCAAGCACCAGACACCAAGCACCAAACACCAAGCACCAAGCACCAAGCACCAAACACCAAACACCAAGCACCAAGCACCAAACACCAAGCACCAAAGACCAAACACCAAACAGCAAACACCAAACACCAAACAGCAAACACTAAACACGAAACAGCAAACACCATACAGCAAACACCAAACACGAAAAAGCAGACACCAAACAGCAAACACCAAACACGAAACACCAAACAGCAAACACCAAACACCAAGCACCAAACACCAAGTACCAAGCACCAAACACTAATCACCAAGCACCAAACACAAAGCACCAAGCACCAAACACCAAACACCAAGCACCAAAGACCAAGCACCAAGCACCAAGCACTAAACACCAAGCACCAAGCACCAAGCACCAAACACCAAGCACCAAGCACCAAATACCAACCACCCAGCACCAAGCACCAAGCACCAAACACCAAGCACCAAGCACCAAACACCAAACACCAAACACCAAGCACCAAGCACCAAACACCAAGCACCAAGCACCAAGCACCAAACACCAAGCCCCAGGCACCAAGCACCAAACACCAAGCACCAAACACCAAGCATCAAACACCAAACACCAAACACCAAGCACCTAGCACCAAACACCAAACTCCAAGCACCAAGCACCAAGCAGCAAACACCAAGCAGCAAACAGAAAGCACCAAACAACAAACACCAAGCACCAAGCACTAAACACCAAGGACCAAGCACCAAGGACCAAACACCAAACACCAAGCACCAAGCACCAAACACCTAACACCAAGCACCAAGTACCAAGCACCAAACACCAAACACCAAGAACCAAGCACAAAACACCAAGCACCAAGCACCAAATACAAACACCAAGCACCAAACACCAAGCACCAAGCATAAAACACCAAGCATCAAACACCAAACACCAAACACCAAGCACCAAGCACCAAACACCAAGCACCAAACACCAAACACCCAGCTCCAGACACCAAGTACCAAGCACCAAACACCAAACACCAAGAACCAAGCACAAAACACCAAGCACCCAGCACCAAACACCATGCACCAAGTACCAAGCAACAAACACCAAGCACCAAGCACCAAACACCAAACACCAAGCACCAAACACCAAACACCAAGCACCAAGCACCAAACACCAAACACCAAGCACCAAGCACCAAACACCAAGCACCAAGCTCCAAACACCAAGCACCAAACACCAAGAACCAAGCACCAAACACCAAGCACCAAGCACCAAGTACAAACACCAAGCACCAAGCACCAAACACCAAGCACCAAGCTCCAAACACCAAGCACCAAACACCAAGAACCAAGCACCAAACACCAAGCACCAAGCACCAAGTACAAACACCAAGCACCAAGCACCAAACACCAAGCACCAAGCACCAAACACCAAACACCAAGCACCAAACACCAAACACCAAGCTCCAGACACCAAGCACCAAACACCAAACACGAAGCACCAAGCACCAAGCACCAAACACCAAACACCAAGCACCAAGCACCAAACACCAAGGACCAAGCACCAAGCACCAAGCACCAAGCACCAAGCACTAAACACCAAACACCAAAGACCAAGCACCAAGCACCAAGCACCAAACACCAAGCACCATGCACCTAGCACGAAACACCAAGCACCAAGCACCAAACACCAACCACCCAGCACCAAGCACCAAACACCAAGCACCAAGCACCAAACACCAAACACCAAACACCAAGCACCAAGCACCAAACACCAAGCACCAAGCACCAAGCACCAAACACCAAACACCAAGCACCAAGCACCAAACACCAAGCACCAAAGACCAAACACCAAACAGCAAACACCAAACACCAAACAGCAAACACCAAACACGAAACAGCAAACACCATACAGCAAACACCAAACACCAAAAAGCAGACACCAAACAGCAAACAGCAAACAGCAAACACCAAACAGCAAACACCAAACACCAAGCACCAAACACCAAGTACCAAGCACCAAACACTAATCACCAAGCACCAAACACAAAGCACCAAGCACCAAACACCAAACACCAAGCACCAAAGACAAGCACCAAGCACCAAGCACCAAACACCAAGCACCAAGCCCCAAGCACCAAACACCAAGCACCAAGCACCAAAGACCAACCACCCAGCACCAAGCACCAAGCACCAAACACCAAGCACCAAGCACCAAACACCAAACACCAAACACCAAGCACCAAGCACCAAACACCAAGCACCAAGCACCAAGCACCAAACACCAAGCCCCAAGCACCAAGCACCAAACACCAAGCACCAAACACCAAGCATCAAACACCAAACACCAAACACCAAGCACCTAGCACCAAACACCAAACACCAAGCACCAAGCACCAAGCAGCAAACACCAAGCAGCAAACAGAAAGCACCAAAGAACAAACACCAAGCACCAAGCACTAAACACCAAGCACCAAGCACCAAGGACCAAACACCAAACACCAAGCACCAAGCACCAAACACCTAACACCAAGAACCAAGTACCAAGCACCAAACACCAAACACCAAGAACCAAGCACAAAACACCAAGCACCAAGCACCAAATACAAACACCAAGCAGCAAACACCAAGCACCAAGCACCAAGCACCAAGCAGCAAACACCAAGCAGCAAACAGAAAGCACCAAACAACAAACACCAAGCACCAAGCACTAAACACCAAGCACCAAGCACCAAGGACCAAACACCTAACACCAAGCACCAAGCACCAAACACCTAACACCAAGCACCAAGTACCAAGCACCAAACACCAAACACCAAGAACCAAGCACAAAACACCAAGCACCAAGCACCAAATACAAACACCAAGCACCAAACACCAAGCACCAAGCATAAAACACCAAGCATCAAACACCAAACACCAAACACCAAGCTCCAGACACCAAGTACCAAGCACCAAACACCAAACACCAAGAACCAAGCACAAAACACCAAGCACCCAGCACCAAACACCATGCACCAAGTACCAAGCAACAAACACCAAGCGCCAAGCACCAAACACCAAACACCAAGCACCAAACACCAAACACCAAGCACCAAGCACCAAACACCAAACACCAAGCAGCAAGCACCAAACACCAAGCACCAAGCTCCAAACACCAAGCACCAAACACCAAGAACCAAGCACCAAACACCAAGCACCAAGCACCAAGTACAAACACCAAGCACCAAGCACCAAACACCAAGCACCAAGCTCCAAACACCAAGCACCAAACACCAAGAACCAAGCACCAAACACCAAGCACCAAGCACCAAGTACAAACACCAAGCACCAAGCACCAAACACCAAGCACCAAGCACCAAACACCAAACACCAAGCACCAAACACCAAACACCAAGCTCCAGACACCAAGCACCAAACACCAAACACGAAGCACCAAGCACCAAGCACCAAACACCAAACACCAAGCACCAAGCACCAAACACCAAGGACCAAGCACCAAGCACCAAGCACCAAGCACCAAGCACCAAGCACTAAACACCAAACACCAAAGACCAAGCACCAAGCACCAAGCACCAAACACCAGGCACCATGCACCTAGCACAAAACACCAAGCACCAAGCACCAAACACCAACCACCCAGCACCAAGCACCAAACACCAAGCACCAAGCACCAAACACCAAACACCAAACACCAAGCACCAAGCACCAAACACCAAGCACCAAGCACCAAGTACCAAACACCAAGCACCAAGCACCAAACACCAAACACCAAGCACCAAACACCAAGCACCAAGCACCTAGCACCAAAAACCAAACACCAAGCACCAAGTACCAAACACGAAGCATCAATCACCAAGCACCAAACACCAAGCACCAAGCACCAAACACCTAACACCAAGCACCAAGCACCAAGCACCAAACACCAAGCACCAAACACCAAACACCAAGCACCAAGCACCAAGCACCAAGTACCAAACACCAAGAACCAAGAACCAAACACCAAGCACCAAGCACCAAGTACAAACACCAAGCACCAAGCACCAAACACCAAGGACCAAGCACCAAGCACCAAGCACCAAACACCAAACTCCAAGCACCAAGCACCAAACACCAAACACCAAGCCCCAAGCACCAGGCACCAAACACCAAGCACCAAGCACCAAACACCAAGCACCAAGCACCAAACACCAAACACCAAACACCAAACAGCAAATAACATACAGCAAACACCAAACACCAAAAAGCAGACACCAAACAGCAAACACCAAACACCAAACACCAAACAGCAAACAGGAAACACCAAACACCAAGCACCAAGCACCAAACACCAAACACCAAGCACCAAGCACCAAACACCAAGCACCAAGCACCAAACACCAAACCCCAAGCACCTAGCACCAAACACTAAGCACCAAGCACCAAGCACCAAGCCCCAAACACCAAACACCAAACACCAAAGACCAAGCACCAAGCACCAAACACCAAGCACCCAGCACCATACACCAAGCACCAAACACCAACCACCCAGAACCCAGCACCAAGCACCAAACACCAAGCACCAAGCACCAAACACCAAACACCAAGCACCAAGCACCAAACACCAAGCACCAAGCACCTAGTACCAAACACCAAACACCAAGCACCAAACACCAAGCACCAATCACCAAGCACCAAACACCAAGCAGCCAGCAGCAAGCACCAAACACCAAACACCAAGCACCAAGCACCAAAAACCAAACACCAAGCACCAAGCACCAAACACCTAACACCAAGCACCAAGCACCAAGTACCAAGCACCAAACACCAAGCACCAAACACCAAACACCAAGCACCAAACACCAAGCACCAAACACCAAACACCAAGCACCAAGTACCAAACACCTAATACCAAGCACCAAACACCAAGCACCAAACACCAAGCACCAAGCACCAAGCACCAGGCAGCAAGCACCGAACACCAAGCACCAAACCCCAAGCACCAAACACCAAGCACCAAGCACCAAGCACCAAGCACCAAACACCAAGAACCAAGCACCAAGCACCAAGTACAAACACCAAGCACCAAGCACCAAACACCAAGCACCAAGCACCAAACATCAAACACCAAGCATAAAACACCAAGCACCAAACACCAAACACCAAGCACCAAGCACCAAGCATCAAACACCAAGCATATAACACCAAACACCAAACACCAAGCACCAAGCACCAAACACCAAACACCAAGCACCAAGCACCAAGCACCAAACACCAAGCACCCAGCACCAAACACCAAGCACCAAGCACCAAACACCAAGCACCAAGCACCAAGCAACAAGCACCAAACACCAAACACCAAACACCAAACACCAAGCACCAAACACCAAACACCAAACACCAAGCACCAGACACCAAGCACCAGACACCAAGCACCAAGCACCAAGCACCAAACACCAAACACCAAGCACCAAGCACCAAACACCAAGCACCAAAGACCAAACACCAAACAGCAAACACCAAACACCAAACAGCAAACACCAAACACGAAACAGCAAACACCATACAGCAAACACCAAACACCAAAAAGCAGACACCAAACAGCAAACACCAAACACCAAACACCAAACAGCAAACACCAAACACCAAGCACCAAACACCAAGTACCAAGCACCAAACACTAATCACCAAGCACCAAACACAAAGCACCAAGCACCAAACACCAAACACCAAGCACCAAAGACCAAGCACAAAACACCAAGCACCAAGCACCAAATACAAACACCAAGCACCAAACACCAAGCACCAAGCATAAAACACCAAGCATCAAACACCAAACACCAAACACCAAGCACCAAGCACCAAACACCAAGCACCAAACACCAAACACCAAGCTCCAGACACCAAGTACCAAGCACCAAACACCAAACACCAAGAACCAAGCACAAAACACCAAGCACCCAGCACCAAACACCATGCACCAAGTACCAAGCAACAAACACCAAGCACCAAGCACCAAACACCAAACACCAAGCACCAAACACCAAACACCAAGCACCAAGCACCAAACACCAAACACAAAGCAGCAAGCACCAAACACCAAGCACCAAGCTCCAAACACCAAGCACCAAACACCAAGAACCAAGCACCAAACACCAAGCACCAAGCACCAAGTACAAACACCAAGCACCAAGCACAAAACACCAAGCACCAAGCTCCAAACACCAAGCACCAAACACCAAGAACCAAGCACCAAACACCAAGCACCAAGCACCAAGTACAAACACCAAGCACCAAGCACCAAACACCAAGCACCAAGCACCAAACACCAAACACCAAGCACCAAACACCAAACACCAAGCTCCAGACACCAAGCACCAAACACCAAACACGAAGCACCAAGCACCAAGCACCAAACACCAAACACCAAGCACCAAGCACCAAACACCAAGGACCAAGCACCAAGCACCAAGCACCAAGCACCAAGCACCAAGCACCAAGCACTAAACACCAAACACCAAAGACCAAGCACCAAGCACCAAGCACCAAACACCAGGCACCATGCACCTAGCACAAAACACCAAGCACCAAGCACCAAACACCAACCACCCAGCACCAAGCACCAAACACCAAGCACCAAGCACCAAACACCAAACACCAAACACCAAGCACCAAGCACCAAACACCAAGCACCAAGCACCAAGTACCAAACACCAAGCACCAAGCACCAAACACCAAACACCAAGCACCAAACACCAAGCACCAAGCACCTAGCACCAAAAACCAAACACCAAGCACCAAGTACCAAACACCAAGCATCAATCACCAAGCACCAAACACCAAGCACCAAGCACCAAGCACCAAACACCAAACACCAAGCACCAAGCACCAAGCACCAAGTACCAAACACCAAGAACCAAGAACCAAACACCAAGCACCAAGCACCAAGTACAAACACCAAGCACCAAGCACCAAACACCAAGGACCAAGCACCAAGCACCAAGCACCAAGCACCAAAAACCAAACACCAAACACAAAACACCAAGCACCAAGCACCAAACACCAAACTCCAAGCACCAAGCACCAAACACCAAACACCAAGCACCAAGCACCAAACACCAAGCACCAAGCACCAAACACCAAACACCAAACACCAAACAGCAAATAACATACAGCAAACACCAAACACCAAAAAGCAGACACCAAACAGCAAACACCAAACACCAAACACCAAACAGCAAACAGGAAACACCAAACACCAAGCACCAAGCACCAAACACCAAACACCAAGCACCAAGCACCAAACCCCAAGCACCAAGCACCAAACACCAAACCCCAAGCACCTAGCACCAAACACTAAGCACCAAGCACCAAGCACCAAGCCCCAAACACCAAACACCAAACACCAAAGACCAAGCACCAAGCACCAAACACCAAGCACCCAGCACCATACACCAAGCACCAAACACCAACCACCCAGAACCCAGCACCAAGCACCAAACACCAAGCACCAAGCACCAAACACCAAACACCAAGCACCAAGCACCAAACACCAAGCACCAAGCACCTAGTACCAAACACCAAACACCAAGCACCAAACACCAAGCACCAATCACCAAGCACCAAACACCAAGCAGCCAGCAGCAAGCACCAAACACCAAACACCAAGCACCAAGCACCAAAAACCAAACACCAAGCACCAAGCACCAAACACCTAACACCAAGCACCAAGCACCAAGTACCAAGCACCAAACACCAAGCACCAAACACCAAGCACCAAACACCAAACACCAAGCACCAAGTACCAAACACCTAATACCAAGCACCAAACACCAAGCACCAAACACCAAGCACCAAGCACCAAGCACCAGGCAGCAAGCACCGAACACCAAGCACCAAACCCCAAGCACCAAACACCAAGCACCAAGCACCAAGCACCAAGCACCAAACACCAAGAACCAAGCACCAAGCACCAAGTACAAACACCAAGCACCAAGCACCAAACACCAAGCACCAAGCACCAAACATCAAACACCAAGCATAAAACACCAAGCACCAAACACCAAACACCAAGCACCAAGCACCAAGCATCAAACACCAAGCATATAACACCAAACACCAAACACCAAGCACCAAGCACCAAACACCAAGCACCAAGCACCAAGCACCAAACACCAAGCACCCAGCACCAAACACCAAGCACCAAGCACCAAACACCAAGCACCAAGCACCAAGCAACAAGCACCAAACACCAAACACCAAACACCAAACACCAAGCGCCAAACACCAAACACCAACCACCAAGCACCAGACACCAAGCACCAGACACCAAGCACCAAACACCAAGCACCAAGCACCAAGCACCAAACACCAAACACCAAGCACCAAGCACCAAACACCAAGCACCAAAGACCAAACACCAAACAGCAAACACCAAACACCAAACAGCAAACACCAAACACGAAGCAGCAAACACCATACAGCAAACACCAAACACCAAAAAGCAGACACCAAACAGCAAACACCAAACACCAAACACCAAACAGCAAACACCAAACACCAAGCACCAAACACCAAGTACCAAGCACCAAACACTAATCACCAAGCACCAAACACAAAGCACCAAGCACCAAACACCAAACACCAAGCACCAAAGACCAAGCACCAAGCACCAAGCACCAAACACCAAGCACCAAGCACCAAGCACCAAACACCAAGCACCAAGCACCAAATACCAACCACCCAGCACCAAGCACCAAGCACCAAACACCAAGCACCAAGCACCAAACACCAAACACCAAACACCAAGCACCAAACACCAAGCACCAAGCACCAAGCACCAAACACCAAGCCCCAGGCACCAAGCACCAAACACCAAGCACCAAACACCAAGCATCAAACACCAAACACCAAACACCAAGCACCTAGCACCAAACACCAAACACCAATCACCAAGCACCAAGCAGCAAACACCAAGCAGCAAACAGAAAGCACCAAACAACAAACACCAAGCACCAAGCACTAAACACCAAGCACCAAGCACCAAGCACCAAACACCTAACACCAAGCACCAAGTACCAAGCACCAAACACCAAACACCAAGAACCAAGCACAAAACACCAAGCACCAAGCACCAAATACAAACACCAAGCACCAAACACCAAGCACCAAGCATAAAACACCAAGCATCAAACACCAAACACCAAACACCAAGCACCAAGCACCAAACACCAAGCACCAAACACCAAACACCAAGCTCCAGACACCAAGTACCAAGCACCAAACACCAAACACCAAGAACCAAGCACAAAACACCAAGCACCCAGCACCAAACACCATGCACCAAGTACCAAGCAACAAACACCAAGCACCAAGCACCAAACACCAAACACCAAGCACCAAGCACCAAACACCAAACACCAAGCACCAAACACCAAACACCAAGCACCAAGCACCAAACACCAAGCACCAATCTCCAAACACCAAGCACCAAACACCAAGAACCAAGCACCAAACACCAAGCACCAAGCACCAAGTACAAACACCAAGCACCAAGCACCAAACACCAAGCACCAAGCACCAAACACCAAGCACCAAGCACCAAACACCAAACACCAAACACCAAACAGCAAATAACATACAGCAAACACCAAACACCAAAAAGCAGACACCAAACAGCAAACACCAAACACCAAACACCAAACAGCAAACAGGAAACACCAAACACCAAGCACCAAGCACCAAACACCAAACACCAAGCACCAAGCACCAAACACCAAGCACCAAGCACCAAACACCAAACCCCAAGCACCTAGCACCAAACACTAAGCACCAAGCACCAAGCACCAAGCCCCAAACACCAAACACCAAACACCAAAGACCAAGCACCAAGCACCAAACACCAAGCACCCAGCACCATACACCAAGCACCAAACACCAACCACCCAGAACCCAGCACCAAGCACCAAACACCAAGCACCAAGCACCAAACACCAAACACCAAGCACCAAGCACCAAACACCAAGCACCAAGCACCTAGTACCAAACACCAAACACCAAGCACCAAACACCAAGCACCAATCACCAAGCACCAAACACCAAGCAGCCAGCAGCAAGCACCAAACACCAAACACCAAGCACCAAGCACCAAAAACCAAACACCAAGCACCAAGCACAAAACACCTAACACCAAGCACCAAGCACCAAGTACCAAGCACCAAACACCAAGCTCCAAACACCAAGCACCAAACACCAAACACCAAGCACCAAGTACCAAACACCTAATACCAAGCACCAAACACCAAGCACCAAACACCAAGCACCAAGCACCAAGCACCAGGCAGCAAGCACCGAACACCAAGCACCAAACCCCAAGCACCAAACACCAAGCACCAAGCACCAAGCACCAAGCACCAAACACCAAGAACCAAGCACCAAGCACCAAGTACAAACACCAAGCACCAAGCACCAAACACCAAGCACCAAGCACCAAACATCAAACACCAAGCATAAAACACCAAGCACCAAACACCAAACACCAAGCACCAAGCACCAAGCATCAAACACCAAGCATATAACACCAAACACCAAACACCAAGCACCAAGCACCAAACACCAAGCACCAAGCACCAAGCACCAAACACCAAGCACCCAGCACCAAACACCAAGCACCAAGCACCAAACACCAAGCACCAAGCACCAAGCAACAAGCACCAAACACCAAACACCAAACACCAAACACCAAGCGCCAAACACCAAACACCAAACACCAAGCACCAGACACCAAGCACCAGACACCAAGCACCAAACACCAAGCACCAAGCACCAAGCACCAAACACCAAACACCAAGCACCAAGCACCAAACACCAAGCACCAAAGACCAAACACCAAACAGCAAACACCAAACACCAAACAGCAAACACCAAACACGAAGCAGCAAACACCATACAGCAAACACCAAACACCAAAAAGCAGACACCAAACAGCAAACACCAAACACCAAACACCAAACAGCAAACACCAAACACCAAGCACCAAACACCAAGTACCAAGCACCAAACACTAATCACCAAGCACCAAACACAAAGCACCAAGCACCAAACACCAAACACCAAGCACCAAAGACCAAGCACCAAGCACCAAGCACCAAACACCAAGCACCAAGCACCAAGCACCAAACACCAAGCACCAAGCACCAAATACCAACCACCCAGCACCAAGCACCAAGCACCAAACACCAAGCACCAAGCACCAAACACCAAACACCAAACACCAAGCACCAAACACCAAGCACCAAGCACCAAGCACCAAACACCAAGCCCCAGGCACCAAGCACCAAACACCAAGCACCAAACACCAAGCATCAAACACCAAACACCAAACACCAAGCACCTAGCACCAAACACCAAACACCAATCACCAAGCACCAAGCAGCAAACACCAAGCAGCAAACAGAAAGCACCAAACAACAAACACCAAGCACCAAGCACTAAACACCAAGCACCAAGCACCAAGCACCAAACACCTAACACCAAGCACCAAGTACCAAGCACCAAACACCAAACACCAAGAACCAAGCACAAAACACCAAGCACCAAGCACCAAATACAAACACCAAGCACCAAACACCAAGCACCAAGCATAAAACACCAAGCATCAAACACCAAACACCAAACACCAAGCACCAAGCACCAAACACCAAGCACCAAACACCAAACACCAAGCTCCAGACACCAAGTACCAAGCACCAAACACCAAACACCAAGAACCAAGCACAAAACACCAAGCACCCAGCACCAAACACCATGCACCAAGTACCAAGCAACAAACACCAAGCACCAAGCACCAAACACCAAACACCAAGCACCAAACACCAAACACCAAGCACCAAGCACCAAACACCAAACACCAAGCACCAAGCACCAAACACCAAGCACCAATCTCCAAACACCAAGCACCAAACACCAAGAACCAAGCACCAAACACCAAGCACCAAGCACCAAGTACAAACACCAAGCAACAAGCACCAAACACCAAGCACCAAGCTCCAAACACCAAGCACCAAACACCAAGAACCAAGCACCAAACACCAAGCACCAAGCACCAAGTACAAACACCAAGCACCAAGCCCCAAACACCAAGCACCAAGCACCAAACACCAAACACAAAGCACCAAACACCAAACACCAAGCTCCAGACACCAAGCAACAAACACCAAACACGAGGCACCAAGCACCAAGCACCAAACACCAAACACCAAGCACCAAGCACCAAACACCAAGGACCAAGCACCAAGCACCAAGCACCAAGCACCAAGCACTAAACACCAAACACCAAAGACCAAGCACCAAGCACCAAGCACCAAACACCAAGCACCATGCACCTAGCACGAAACACCAAGCACCAAGCACCAAACACCAACCACCCAGCACCAAGCACCAAACACCAAGCACCAAGCACCAAACACCAAACACCAAACACCAAGCACCAAGCACCAAACACCAAGCACCAAGCACCAAGCACCAAACACCAAACACCAAGCACCAAGAACCAAACACCAAGCACCAAAGACCAAACACCAAACAGCAAACACCAAACACCAAACAGCAAACACCAAACACAAAACAGCAAACACCATACACCAAACACCAAACACCAAAAAGCAGACACCAAACAGCAAACACCAAACACCAAACACCAAACAGCAAACACCAAACACCAAGCACCAAACACCAAGTACCAAGCACCAAACACTAATCACCAAGCACCAAACACAAAGCACCAAGCACCAAACACCAAACACCAAGCACCAAAGACAAGCACCAAGCACCAAGCACCAAACACCAAGCACCAAGCACCAAGCACCAAACACCAAGCACCAAGCACCAAATACCAACCACCCAGCACCAAGCACCAAGCACCAAACACCAAGCACCAAGCACCAAACACCAAACACCAAACACCAAGCACCAAGCACCAAACACCAAGCACCAAGCACCAAGCACCAAACACCAAGCCCCAAGCACCAAGCACCAAACACCAAGCACCAAACACCAAGCATCAAACACCAAACACCAAACACCAAGCACCTAGCACCAAACACCAAACACCAAGCACCAAGCACCAAGCAGCAAACACCAAGCAGCAAACAGAAAGCACCAAACAACAAACACCAAGCACCAAGCACTAAACACCAAGCACCAAGCACCAAGGACCAAACACCAAACACCAAGCACCAAGCACAAAACACCAAGCACCAAGCACCAAATACAAACACCAAGCACCAAACACCAAGCACCAAGCATAAAACACCAAGCATCAAACACCAAACACCAAACACCAAGCACCAAGCACCAAACACCAAGCACCAAACACCAAACACCAAGCTCCAGACACCAAGTACCAAGCACCAAACACCAAACACCAAGAACCAAGCACAAAACACCAAGCACCCAGCACCAAACACCATGCACCAAGTACCAAGCAACAAACACCAAGCACCAAGCACCAAACACCAAACACCAAGCACCAAACACCAAACACCAAGCACCAAGCACCAAACACCAAACACCAAGCAGCAAGCACCAAACACCAAGCACCAAGCTCCAAACACCAAGCACCAAACACCAAGAACCAAGCACCAAACACCAAGCACCAAGCACCAAGTACAAACACCAAGCACCAAGCACCAAACACCAAGCACCAAGCTCCAAACACCAAGCACCAAACACCAAGAACCAAGCACCAAACACCAAGCACCAAGCACCAAGTACAAACACCAAGCACCAAGCACGAAACACCAAGCACCAAGCACCAAACACCAAACACCAAGCACCAAACACCAAACACCAAGCTCCAGACACCAAGCACCAAACACCAAACACCAAACACCAATCACGAAGAACCAAGCACCAAGCACCAAACACCAAACACCAAGCACCAAGCACCAAACACCAAGGACCAAGCACCAAGCACCAAGCACCAAGCACCAAGCACCAAGCACTAAACACTAAACACCAAAGACCAAGCACCAAGCACCAAGCACCAAACACCAGGCACCATGCACCTAGCACAAAACACCAAGCACCAAGCACCAAACACCAACCACCCAGCACCAAGCACCAAACACCAAGCACCAAGCACCAAACACCAAACACCAAACACCAAGCACCAAGCACCAAACACCAAGCACCAAGCACCAAGTACCAAACACCAAGCACCAAGCACCAAACACCAAACACCAAGCACCAAACACCAAGCACCAAGCACCTAGCACCAAAAACCAAACACCAAGCACCAAGCACCAAACACCAAGCATCAATCACCAAGCACCAAACACCAAGCAGCAAGCACCAAGCACCAAATACCAAGCATCAAGAACCAAACACCAAACACCAAGCACCAAGCACCAAACACCAAGCATATAACACCAAACACCAAACACCAAGCACCAAGCACCAAACACCAAACACCAAGCACCAAGCACCAAACACCAAGCACCCAGCACCAAACACCAAGCACCAAGCACCAAACACCAAGCACCAAGCACCAAGCAACAAGCACCAAACACCAAACACCAAACACCAAACACCAAGCACCAAACACCAAACACCAAACACCAAGCACCAGACACCAAGCACCAGACACCAAGCACCAAACACCAAGCACCAAGCACCAAGCACCAAACACCAAACACCAAGCACCAAACACCAAACACCAAGCACCAAGCACCAAACACCAAGCACCAAAGACCAAACACCAAACAGCAAACACCAAACACCAAACAGCAAACACCAAACACGAAACAGCAAACACCATACAGCAAACAGCAAACACCAAAAAGCAGACACCAAACAGCAAACACCAAACACCAAACACCAAACAGCAAACACCAAACACCAAGCACCAAACACCAAGTACCAAGCACCAAACACTAATCACCAAGCACCAAACACAAAGCACCAAGCACCAAACACCAAACACCAAGCACCAAAGACCAAGCACCAAGCACCAAGCACCAAACACCAAGCACCAAGCACCAAGCACCAAACACCAAGCACCAAGCACCAAATACCAACCACCCAGCACCAAGCACCAAGCACCAAACACCAAGCACCAAGCACCAAACACCAAACACCAAACACCAAGCACCAAGCACCAAACACCAAGCACCAAGTACCAAACACCAAGAACCAAGAACCAAACACCAAGCACCAAGCACCAAGTACAAACACCAAGTACCAAGCACCAAACACCAAGGACCAAAAACCAAGCACCAAGCACAAAGCACCAAAAACCAAACACCAAACACAAAACACCAAGCACCAAGCACCAAACACCAAACTCCAAGCACAAAGCACCAAACACCAAACACCAAGCCCCAAGCACCAGGCACCAAACACCAAGCACCAACCACCAAACACCAAGCACCAAGCACCAAACACCAAACACCAAACACCAAACAGCAAATAACATACAGCAAACACCAAACACCAAAAAGCAGACACCAAACAGCAAACACCAAACACCAAACACCAAACAGCAAACAGGAAACACCAAACACCAAGCACCAAGCACCAAACACCAAACACCAAGCACCAAGCACCAAACACCAAGCACCAAGCACCAAACACCAAACCCCAAGCACCTAGCACCAAACACTAAGCACCAAGCACCAAACACCAAGCACCAAGCACCAAACACCAAGCACCAAGCACCAAGCCCCAAACACCAAACACCAAACACCAAAGACCAAGCACCAAGCACCAAACACCAAGCACCCAGCACCAAACACCAACACCAAACACCAACCACCCAGAACCCAGCACCAAGCACCAAACACCAAGCACCAATCACCAAACACCAAACACCAAGCACCAAGCACCAAACACCAAGCACCAAGCACCTAGTACCAAACACCAAACACCAAGCACCAAACACCAAGCACCAATCACCAAGCACCAAACACCAAGCAGCCAGCAGCAAGCACCAAACACCAAACACCAAGCACCAAGCACCAAAAACCAAACACCAAGCACCAAGCACCAAACACCTAACACCAAGCACCAAGCACCAAGTACCAAGCACCAAACACCAAGCACCAAACACCAAACACCAAGCACCAAACACCAAGCACCAAACACCAAACACCAAGCACCAAGCACCAAACACCTAATACCAAGCACCAAACACCAAGCACCAAACACCAAGCACCAAGCACCAAGCACCAGGCACCAAGCACCAAACACCAAGCACCAAACACCAAGCACCAAACACCAAGCACCAAGCACCAAGCACCAAGCACCAAACACCAAGAACCAAGCACCAAGCACCAAGTAGAAACAGCAAGCACCAAGCACCAAACACCAAGCACCAAGCACCAAACATCAAACACCAAGCATAAAACACCAAGCACCAAACACCAAATACCAATCACCAAGCACCAAGCATCAAACACCAAGCATATAACACCAAACACCAAACACCAAGCACCAAGCACCAAACACCAAACACCAAGCACCAAGCACCAAGCACCAAACACCAAGCACCCAGCACCAAACACCAAGCACCAAGCACCAAACACCAAGCACCAAGCACCAAGCAACAAGCACCAAACACCAAACACCAAACACCAAACACCAAGCACCAAACACCAAACACCAAACACCAAGCACCAGACACCAAGCACCAGACACCAAGCACCAAACACCAAGCACCAAGCACCAAGCACCAAACACCAAACACCAAGCACCAAGCACCAAACACCAAGCACCAAAGACCAAACACCAAACAGCAAACACCAAACACCAAACAGCAAACACCAAACACGAAACAGCAAACACCATACAGCAAACACCAAACACCAAAAAGCAGACACCAAACATCAAACAGCAAACACCAAACACCAAACAGCAAACACCAAACACCAAGCACCAAACACCAAGTACCAAGCACCAAACACTAATCACCAAGCACCAAACACAAAGCACCAAGCACCAAACACCAAACACCAAGCACCAAAGACCAAGCACCAAGCACCAAGCACCAAACACCAAGCACCAAGCACCAAGCACCAAACACCAAGCACCAAGCACCAAACACCAAACACCAAGCACCAAACACCAAACACCAAGCTCCAGACACCAAGCACCAAACACCAAACACCAAGCACCAAGCACCAAACACCAAGGACCAAGCACCAAGCACCAAGCACCAAGCACCAAGCACCAAGCACTAAACACCAAACACCAAAGACCAAGCACCAAGCACCAAGCACCAAACACCAGTCACCATGCACCTAGCACAAAACACCAAGCACCAAGCACCAAACACCAACCACCCAGCACCAAGCACCAAACACCAAGCACCAAGCACCAAACACCAAACACCAAACACCAAGCACCAAGCACCAAACACCAAGCACCAAGCACCAAGTACCAAACACCAAGCACCAAGCACCAAACACCAAACACCAAGCACCAAACACCAAGCACCAAGCACCTAGCACCAAAAACCAAACACCAAGCACCAAGCACCAAACACCAAGCATCAATCACCAAGCACCAAACACCAAGCAGCAAGCACCAAGCACCAAATACCAAGCATCAAGAACCAAACACCAAACACCAAGCACCAAGCACCAAACACCAAGCATATAACACCAAACACCAAACACCAAGCACCAAGCACCAAACACCAAACACCAAGCACCAAGCACCAAACACCAAGCACCCAGCACCAAACACCAAGCACCAAGCACCAAACACCAAGCACCAAGCACCAAGCAACAAGCACCAAACACCAAACACCAAACACCAAACACCAAGCACTAAACACCAAACACCAAACACCAAGCACCAGACACCAAGCACCAGACACCAAGCACCAAACACCAAGCACCAAGCACCAAGCACCAAACACCAAACACCAAGCACCAAACACCAAACACCAAGCACCAAGCACCAAACACCAAGCACCAAAGACCAAACACCAAACAGCAAACACCAAACACCAAACAGCAAACACCAAACACGAAACAGCAAACACCATACAGCAAACACCAAACACCAAAAAGCAGACACCAAACAGCAAACACCAAACACCAAACACCAAACAGCAAACACCAAACACCAAGCACCAAACACCAAGTACCAAGCACCAAACACTAATCACCAAGCACCAAACACAAAGCACCAAGCACCAAACACCAAACACCAAGCACCAAAGACCAAGCACCAAGCACCAAGCACCAAACACCAAGCACCAAGCACCAAGCACCAAACACCAAGCACCAAGCACCAAATACCAACCACCCAGCACCAAGCACCAAGCACCAAACACCAAACACCAAGCACCAAGCACCAAACACCAAGCACCAAGCACCAAGTACCAAACACCAAGAACCAAGAACCAAACACCAAGCACCAAGCACCAAGTACAAACACCAAGCACCAAGCACCAAACACCAAGCACCAAGCACCAAGCACCAAGCACCAAGCACCAAAAACCAAACACCAAACACAAAACACCAAGCACCAAGCACCAAACACCAAACTCCAAGCACCAAGCACCAAACACCAAGCACCAAGCACCAAGCACCAAACACCAAGCACCAAGTACCAAACACCAAGAACCAAGAACCAAACACCAAGCACCAAGCACTAAGTACAAACACCAAGCACCAAGCACCAAACACCAAGGACCAAAAACCAAGCACCAAGCACAAAGCACCAAAAACCAAACACCAAACACAAAACACCAAGCACCAAGCACCAAACACCAAACTCCAAGCACAAAGCACCAAACACCAAACACCAAGCCCCAAGCACCAGGCACCAAACACCAAGCACCAAGCACCAAACACCAAGCACCAAGCACCAAACACCAAACACCAAACACCAAACAGCAAATAACATACAGCAAACACCAAACACCAAAAAGCAGACACCAAACAGCAAACACCAAACACCAAACACCAAACAGCAAACAGGAAACACCAAACACCAAGCACCAAGCACCAAACACCAAACACCAAGCACCAAGCACCAAACACCAAGCACCAAGCACCAAACACCAGACCCCAAGCACCTAGCACCAAACACTAAGCACCAAGCACCAAACACCAAGCACCAAGCACCAAACACCAAGCACCAAGCACCAAGCCCCAAACACCAAACACCAAACACCAAAGACCAAGCACCAAGCACCAAACACCAAGCACCCAGCACCAAACACCAAGCACCAAACACCAACCACCCAGAACCCAGCACCAACCACCAAACACCAAGCACCAATCACCAAACACCAAACACCAAGCACCAAGCACCAAACACCAAGCACCAAGCACCTAGTACCAAACACCAAAACCAAGCACCAAACACCAAGCACCAATCACCAAGCACCAAACACCAAGCAGCCAGCAGCAAGCACCAAACACCAAACACCAAGCACCAAGCACCAAAAACCAAACACCAAGCACCAAGCACCAAACACCTAACACCAAGCACCAAGCACCAAGTACCAAGCACCAAACACCAAGCACCAAACACCAAACACCAAGCACCAAACACCAAGCACCAAACACCAAACACCAAGCACCAAGCACCAAACACCTAATACCAAGCACCAAACACCAAGCACCAAACACCAAGCACCAAGCACCAAGCACCAGGCACCAAGCACCAAACACCAAGCACCAAACACCAAGCACCAAACACCAAGCACCAAGCACCAAGCACCAAGCACCAAACACCAAGAACCAAGCACCAAGCACCAAGTAGAAACAGCAAGCACCAAGCACCAAACACCAAGCACCAAGCACCAAACATCAAACACCAAGCATAAAACACCAAGCACCAAACACCAAATACCAAGCACCAAGCACCAAGCATCAAACACCAAGCATATAACACCAAACACCAAACACCAAGCACCAAGCACCAAACACCAAACACCAAGCACCAAGCACCAAGCACCAAACACCAAGCACCCAGCACCAAACACCAAGCACCAAGCACCAAACACCAAGCACCAAGCACCAAGCAACAAGCACCAAACACCAAACACCAAACACCAAACACCAAGCACCAAACACCAAACACCAAACACCAAGCACCAGACACCAAGCACCAGACACCAAGCATCAAACACCAAGCACCAAGCACCAAGCACCAAACACCAAACACCAAGCACCAAGCACCAAACACCAAGCACCAAAGACCAAACACCAAACAGCAAACACCAAACAGCAAACAGCAAACACCAAACACGAAACAGCAAACACCATACAGCAAACACCAAACACCAAAAAGCAGACACCAAACATCAAACAGCAAACACCAAACACCAAACAGCAAACACCAAACACCAAGCACCAAACACCAAGTACCAAGCACCAAACACTAATCACCAAGCACCAAACACAAAGCACCAAGCACCAAACACCAAACACCAAGCACCAAAGACCAAGCACCAAGCACCAAGCACCAAACACCAAGCACCAAGCACCAAGCACCAAACACCAAGCACCAAGCACCAAACACCAAACACCAAGCACCAAACACCAAACACCAAGCTCCAGACACCAAGCACCAAACACCAAACACCAAGCACCAAGCACCAAACACCAAGGACCAAGCACCAAGCACCAAGCACCAAGCACCAAGCACCAAGCACTAAACACCAAACACCAAAGACCAAGCACCAAGCACCAAGCACCAAACACCAGTCACCATGCACCTAGCACAAAACACCAAGCACCAAGCACCAAACACCAACCACCCAGCACCAAGCACCAAACACCAAGCACCAAGCACCAAACACCAAACACCAAACACCAAGCACCAAGCACCAAACACCAAGCACCAAGCACCAAGTACCAAACACCAAGCACCAAGCACCAAACACCAAACACCAAGCACCAAACACCAAGCACCAAGCACCTAGCACCAAAAACCAAACACCAAGCACCAAGCACCAAACACCAAGCATCAATCACCAAGCACCAAACACCAAGCAGCAAGCACCAAGCACCAAATACCAAGCATCAAGAACCAAACACCAAACACCAAGCACCAAGCACCAAACACCAAGCATATAACACCAAACACCAAACACCAAGCACCAAGCACCAAACACCAAACACCAAGCACCAAGCACCAAACACCAAGCACCCAGCACCAAACACCAAGCACCAAGCACCAAACACCAAGCACCAAGCACTAAGCAACAAGCACCAAACACCAAACACCAAACACCAAACACCAAGCACTAAACACCAAACACCAAACACCAAGCACCAGACACCAAGCACCAGACACCAAGCACCAAACACCAAGCACCAAGCACCAAGCACCAAACACCAAACACCAAGCACCAAACACCAAACACCAAGCACCAAGCACCAAACACCAAGCACCAAAGACCAAACACCAAACAGCAAACACCAAACACCAAACAGCAAACACCAAACACGAAACAGCAAACACCATACAGCAAACACCAAACACCAAAAAGCAGACACCAAACAGCAAACACCAAACACCAAACACCAAACAGCAAACACCAAACACCAAGCACCAAACACCAAGTACCAAGCACCAAACACTAATCACCAAGCACCAAACACAAAGCACCAAGCACCAAACACCAAACACCAAGCACCAAAGACCAAGCACCAAGCACCAAGCACCAAACACCAAGCACCAAGCACCAAGCACCAAACACCAAGCACCAAGCACCAAATACCAACCACCCAGCACCAAGCACCAAGCACCAAACACCAAACACCAAGCACCAAGCACCAAACACCAAGCACCAAGCACCAAGTACCAAACACCAAGAACCAAGAACCAAACACCAAGCACCAAGCACCAAGTACAAACACCAAGCACCAAGCACCAAACACCAAGCACCAAGCACCAAGCACCAAGCACCAAGCACCAAAAACCAAACACCAAACACAAAACACCAAGCACCAAGCACCAAACACCAAACTCCAAGCACCAAGCACCAAACACCAAGCACCAAGCACCAAGTACCAAACACCAAGAACCAAGAACCAAACACCAAGCACCAAGCACCAAGTAGAAACACCAAGCACCAAGCACCAAACATCAAACACCAAGCATAAAACACCAAGCACCAAACACCAAACACCAAGCACCAAGCACCAAGCATCAAACACCAAGCATATAACACGAAACACCAAACACCAAGCACCAAGCACCAAACACCAAACACCAAGCACCAAGCACCAAGCACCAAACACCAAGCACTCAGCACCAAACACCAAGCACCAAGCACCAAACACCAAGCACCAAGCACCAAGCAACAAGCACCAAACACCAAACACCAAACACCAAACACCAAGCACCAAACACCAAACACCAAACACGAAGCACCAGACACCAAGCACCATTCACCAAGCACCAAACACCAAGCACCAAGCACCAAGCACCAAACACCAAACACCAAGCACCAAGCACCAAACACCAAGCACCAAAGACCAAACACCAAGCAGCAAACACCAAACACCAAACAGCAAACACCAAACACGAAACAGCAAACACCATACAGCAAACACCAAACACCAAAAAGCAGACACCAAACAGCAAACAGCAAACACCAAACACCAAACAGCAAACACCAAACACCAAGCACCAAACACCAAGTACCAAGCACCAAACACTAATCACCAAGCACCAAACACAAAGCACCAAGCACCAAACACCAAACACCAAGCACCAAAGACCAAGCACCAAGCACCAAGCACCAAACACCAAACACCAAGCACCAAGCACCAAGCACCAAACACCAAGCACCAAGCACCAAACACCAAACACCAAGCACCAAACACCAAACACCAAGCTCCAGACACCAAGCACCAAACACCAAACACGAAGCACCAAGCACCAAGCACCAAACACCAAACACCAAGCACCAAGCACCAAACACCAAGGACCAAGCACCAAGCACCAAGCACCAAGCACCAAGCACCAAGCACTAAACACCAAACACCAAAGACCAAGCACCAAGCACCAAGCACCAAACACCAGGCACCATGCACCTAGCACAAAACACCAAGCACCAAGCACCAAACACCAACCACCCAGCACCAAGCACCAAACACCAAGCACCAAGCACCAAACACCAAACACCAAACACCAAGCACCAAGCACCAAACCCCAAGCACCAAGCACCAAGTACCAAACACCAAGCACCAAGCACCAAACACCAAACACCAAGCACCAAACACCAAGCACCAAGCACCTAGCACCAAAAACCAAACAACAAGCACCAAGCACCAAACACCAAGCATCAATCACCAAGCACCAAACACCAAGCAGCAAGCACCAAGCACCAAATACCAAGCATCAAGAACCAAACACCAATCACCAAGCACCAAGCACCAAACACCAAGCATATAACACCAAACACCAAACACCAAGCACCAAGCACCAAACACCAAACACCAAGCACCAAGCACCAAACACCAAGCACCCAGCACCAAACACCAAGCACCAAGCACCAAACACCAAGCACCAAGCACCAAGCAACAAGCACCAAACACCAAACACCAAACACCAAACACCAAGCACCAAACACCAAACACCAAACACCAAGCACCAGACACCAAGCACCAAACACCAAGCACCAAGCACCAAGCACCAAACACCAAACACCAAGCACCAAACACCAAACACCAAGCACCAAGCACCAAACACCAAGCACCAAAGACCAAACACCAAACAGCAAACACCAAACACCATACAGCAAACACCAAACACCAAAAAGCAGACACCAAACAGCAAACACCAAACACCAAACACCAAACAGCAAACACCAAACACCAAGCACCAAACACCAAGTACCAAGCACCAAACACTAATCACCAAGCACCAAACACAAAGCACCAAGCACCAAACACCAAACACCAAGCAACAAAGACCAAGCACCAAGCACCAAGCACCAAACACCAAGCACCAAGCACCAAGCACCAAACACCAAGCACCAAGCACCAAATACCAACCACCCAGCACCAAGCACCAAGCACCAAACACCAAGCACCAAGCACCAAGTACCAAACACCAAGAACCAAGAACCAAACACCAAGCACCAAGCACCAAGTACAAACACCAAGCACCAAGCACCAAACACCAAGGACCAAGCACCAAGCACCAAGCACCAAGCACCAAAAACCAAACACCAAACACAAAACACCAAGCACCAAGCACCAAACACCAAACTCCAAGCACCAAGCACCAAACACCAAACACCAAGCCCCAAGCACCAGGCACCAAACACCAAGCACCAAGCACCAAACACCAAGCACCAAGCACCAAACACCAAACACCAAACACCAAACAGCAAATAACATACAGCAAACACCAAACACCAAAAAGCAGACACCAAACAGCAAACACCAAACACCAAACACCAAACAGCAAACAGGAAACACCAAACACCAAGCACCAAGCACCAAACACCAAACACCAAGCACCAAGCACCAAACACCAAGCACCAAGCACCAAACACCAAACCCCAAGCACCTAGCACCAAACACTAAGCACCAAGCACCAAACACCAAGCACCAAGCACCAAACACCAAGCACCAAGCACCAAGCCCCAAACACCAAACACCAAACACCAAAGACCAAGCACCAAGCACCAAACACCAAGCACCCAGCACCAAACACCAAGCACCAAACACCAACCACCCAGAACCCAGCACCAAGCACCAAACACCAAGCACCAATCACCAAACACCAAACACCAAGCACCAAGCACCAAACACCAAGCACCAAGCACCTAGTACCAAACACCAAACACCAAGCACCAAACACCAAGCACCAATCACCAAGCACCAAACACCAAGCAGCCAGCAGCAAGCACCAAACACCAAACACCAAGCACCAAGCACCAAAAACCAAACACCAAGCACCAAGCACCAAAGACCTAACACCAAGCACCAAACACCTAACACCAAGCACCAAGCACCAAGTACCAAGCACCAAACACCAAGCACCAAACACCAAACACCAAGCACCAAACACCAAGCACCAAACACCAAACACCAAGCACCAAGCACCAAACATCTAATACCAAGCACCAAACACCAAGCACCAAACACCAAGCACCAAGCACCAAGCACCAGGCACCAAGCACCAAACACCAAGCACCAAACACCAAGCACCAAACACCAAGCACCAAGCACCAAGCACCAAGCACCAAACACCAAGAACCAAGCACCAAGCACCAAGTAGAAACACCAAGCACCAAGCACCAAACATCAAACACCAAGCATAAAACACCAAGCACCAAACACCAAACACCAAGCACCAAGCACCAAGCATCAAACACCAAGCATATAACACCAAACACCAAACACCAAGCACCAAGCACCAAACACCAAACACCAAGAACCAAGCACCAAGCACCAAACACCAAGCACCCAGCACCAAACACCAAGCACCAAGCACCAAACACCAAGCACCAAGCACCAAGCAACAAGCACAAAACACCAAACACCAAACACCAAACACCAAGCACCAAACACCAAACACCAAACACCAAGCACCAGACACCAAGCACCAGACACCAAGCACCAAACACCAAGCACCAAGCACCAAGCACCAAACACCAAACACCAAGCACCAAGCACCAAACACCAAGCACCAAAGACCAAACACCAAACAGCAAACACCAAACACCAAACAGCAAACACCAAACACGAAACAGCAAACACCATACAGCAAACACCAAACACCAAAAAGCAGACACCAAACAGCAAACAGCAAACACCAAACACCAAACAGCAAACACCAAACACCAAGCACCAAACACCAAGTACCAAGCACCAAACACTAATCACCAAGCACCAAACACAAAGCACCAAGCACCAAACACCAAACACCAAGCACCAAAGACCAACCACCAAGCACCAAGCACCAAAAAGCAGACACCAAACAGCAAACACCAAACACCAAACACCAAACAGCAAACAGGAAACACCAAACACCAAGCACCAAGCACCAAACACCAAACACCAAGCACCAAGCACCAAACACCAAGCACCAAGCACCAAACACTAAACCCCAAGCACCTAGCACCAAACACTAAGCACCAAGCACCAAACACCAAGCACCAAGCACCAAACACCAAGCACCAAGCACCAAGCCCCAAACACCAAACACCAAACACCAAAGACCAAGCACCAAGCACCAAACACCAAGCACCCAGCACCAAACACCAAGCACCAAACACCAACCACCCAGAACCCAGCACCAAGCACCAAACACCAAGCACCAATCACCAAACACCAAACACCAAGCACCAAGCACCAAACACCAAGCACCGAGCACCTAGTACCAAACACCAAACACCAAGCACCAAACACCAAGCACCAATCACCAAGCACCAAACACCAAGCAGCCAGCAGCAAGCACCAAACACCAAACACCAAGCACCAAGCACCAAAAACCAAACACCAAGCACCAAGCACCAAACACCTAACACCAAGCACCAAGCACCAAGTACCAAGCACCAAACACCAAGCACCAAACACCAAACACCAAGCACCAAACACCAAGCACCAAACACCAAACACCAAGCACCAAGCACCAAACACCTAATACCAAGCACCAAACACCAAGCACCAAACACCAAGCACCAAGCACCAAGCACCAGGCACCAAGCACCAAACACCAAGCACCAAACACCAAGCACAAAACACCAAGCACCAAGCACCAAGCACCAAGCACCAAACACCAAGAACCAAGCACCAAGCACCAAGTAGAAACACCAAGCACCAAGAACTAAACACCAAGCACCAAGCACCAAACATCAAACACCAAGCATAAAAAACCAAGCACCAAACACCAAACACCAAGCACCAAGCACCAAGCATCAAACACCAAGCATATAACACCAAACACCAAACACCAAGCACCAAGCACCAAACACCAAACACCAAGCACCAAGCACCAAGCACCAAACACCAAGCACCCAGCACCAAACACCAAGCACCAAGCACCAAACACCAAGCACCAAGCACCAAGCAACAAGCACCAAACACCAAACACCAAACACCAAACACCAAGCACCAAACACCAAACACCAAACACCAAGCACCAGACACCAAGCACCAGACACCAAGCACCAAACACCAAGCACCAAGCACCAAGCACCAAACACCAAACACCAAGCACCAAGCACCAAACACCAAGCACCAAAGACCAAACACCAAACAGCAAACACCAAACACCAAACAGCAAACACCAAACACGAAACAGCAAACACCATACAGCAAACACCAAACACCAAAAAGCAGACACCAAACATCAAACAGCAAACACCAAACACCAAACAGCAAACACCAAACACCAAGCACCAAACACCAAGAACCAAGCACCAAACACTAATCACCAAGCACCAAACACAAAGCACCAAGCACCAAACACCAAACACCAAGCACCAAAGACCAAGCACCAAGCACCAAGCACCTAACACCAAGCACCAAGCACCAAGCACCAAACACCAAGCACCAAGCACCAAACACCAAACACCAAGCACCAAACACCAAACACCAAGCTCCAGACACGAAGCACCAAACACCAAACACCAAGCACCAAGCACCAAACACCAAGGACCAAGCACCAAGCACCAAGCACCAAGCACCAAGCACCAAGCACTAAACACCAAACACCAAAGACCAAGCACCAAGCACCAAGCACCAAACACCAGGCACCATGCACCTAGCACAAAACACCAAGCACCAAGCACCAAATACCAACCACCCAGCACCAAGCACCAAACACCAAGCACCAAGCACCAAACACCAAACACCAAACACCAAGCACCAAGCACCAAACACCAAGCACCAAGCACCAAGTACCAAACACCAAGCAGCAAGCACCAAACACCAAACACCAAGCACCAAACACCAAGCACCAAGCACCTAGCACCAAAAACCAAACACCAAGCACCAAGCACCAAACACCAAGCATCAATCACCAAGCACCAAACACCAAGCAGCAAGCACCAAGCACCAAATACCAAGCATCAAGAACCAAACACCAAACACCAAGCACCAAGCACCAAACAGCAAGCATATAACACCAAACACCAAACACCAAGCACCAAGCACCAAACACCAAACACCAAGCACCAAGCACCAAACACCAAGCACCCAGCACCAAACACCAAGCACCAAGCACCAAACACCAAGCACCAAGCACCAAGCAACAAGCACCAAACACCAAACACCAAACACCAAACACCAAGCACCAAACACCAAACACCAAACACCAAGCACCAGACACCAAGCACCAGACACCAAGCACCAAACACCAAGCACCAAGCACCAAGCACCAAACACCAAACACCAAGCACCAAACACCAAACACCAAGCACCAAGCACCAAACACCAAGCACCAAACACCAAACACCAAACAGCAAACACCATACAGCAAACACCAAACACCAAAAAGCAGACACCAAACAGCAAACACCAAACACCAAACACCAAACAGCAAACACCAAAGACCAAGCACCAAACACCAAGTACCAAGCACCAAACACTAATCACCAAGCACCAAACACAAAGCACCAAGCACCAAACACCAAACACCAAGCACCAAAGACCAAGCACCAAGCACCAAGCACCAAACACCAAGCACCAAGCACCAAGCACCAAACACCAAGCACCAAGCACCAAATACCAACCACCCAGCACCAAGCACCAAGCACCAAACACCAAGCACCAAGCACCAAACACCAAACACCAAACACCAAGCACCAAGCACCAAACACCAAGCACCAAGCACCAAGTACCAAACACCAAGAACCAAGAACCAAACACCAAGCACCAAGCACCAAGTACAAACACCAAGCACCAAGCACCAAACACCAAGGACCAAGCACCAAGCACCAAGCACCAAGCACCAAAAACCAAACACCAAACACAAAACACCAAGCACCAAGCACCAAACACCAAACTCCAAGCACCAAGCACCAAACACCAAACACCAAGCCCCAAGCACCAGGCACCAAACACCAAGCACCAAGCACCAAACACCAAGCACCAAGCACCAAACACCAAACACCAAACACCAAACAGCAAATAACATACAGCAAACACCAAACACCAAAAAGCAGACACCAAGCACCAAGCACCAAACACCAAACACCAAGCACCAAGCACCAAACACCAAGCACCAAACACCAAGCACCAATCACCAAGCACCAAACACCAAGCAGCCAGCAGCAAGCACCAAACACCAAACACCAAGCACCAAGCACCAAAAACCAAACACCAAGCACCAAGCACCAAACACCTAACACCAAGCACCAAGCACCAAGTACCAAGCACCAAACACCAAGCACCAAACACCAAACACCAAGCACCAAACACCAAGCACCAAACACCAAACACCAAGCACCAAGCACCAAACACCTAATACCAAGCACCAAACACCAAGCACCAAACACCAAGCACCAAGCACCAAGCACCAGGCACCAAGCACCAAACACCAAGCACCAAACACCAAGCACCAAACACCAAGCACCAAGCACCAAGCACCAAGCACCAAACACCAAGAACCAAGCACCAAGCCCCAAGTAGAAACACCAAGCACCAAGCACCAAAAACCAAGCACCAAGCACCAAACATCAAACAACAAGCATAAAACACCAAGCACCAAACACCAAGCACCAAGCACCAAGCATCAAACACCAAGCATATAACACCAAACACCAAACACCAAGCACCAAGCACCAAACACCAAACACCAAGCACCAAGCACCAAGCACCAAACACCAAGCACCCAGCACCAAACACCAAGCACCAAGCACCAAACACCAAGCACCAAGCACCAAGCAACAAGCACCAAACACCAAACACCAAACACCAAACACCAAGCACCAAACACCAAACACCAAACACCAAGCACCAGACACCAAGCACCAGACACCAAGCACCGAACACCAAGCACCAAGCACCAAGCACCAAACACCAAACACCAAGCACCAAGCACCAAACACCAAGCACCAAAGACCAAACATCAAACAGCAAACACCAAACACCAAACAGCAAACACCAAACACGAAACAGCAAACACCATACAGCAAACACCAAACACCAAAAAGCAGACACCAAACAGCAAACAGCAAACACCAAACACCAAACAGCAAACACCAAACACCAAGCACCAAACACCAAGTACCAAGCACCAAACACTAATCACCAAGCACCAAACACAAAGCACCAAGCACCAAACACCAAACACCAAGCACCAAAGACCAAGCACCAAGCACCAAGCACCAAACACCAAGCACCAAGCACCAAGCACCAAACACCAAGCACCAAGCACCAAATACCAACCACCCAGCACCAAGCACCAAGCACCAAACACCAAGCACCAAGCACCAAACACCAAACACCAAACACCAAGCACCAAGCACCAAACACCAAGCACCAAGCACCAAGCACCAAACACCAAGCCCCAAGCACCAAGCACCAAACACCAAGCACCAAACACCAAGCATCAAACACCAAACACCAAACACCAAGCACCTAGCACCAAACACCAAACACCAAGCACCAAGCACCAAGCAGCAAACACCAAGCAGCAAACAGAAAGCACCAAACAACAAACACCAAGCACCAAGCACTAAACACCAAGCACCAAGCACCAAGGACCAAACACCAAACACCAAGCACCAAACACCAAACACCTAACACCAAGCACCAAGTACCAAGCACCAAACACCAAACACCAAGAACCAAGCACAAAACACCAAGCACCAAGCACCAAATACAAACACCAAGCACCAAACACCAAGCACCAAGCATAAAACACCAAGCATCAAACACCAAACACCAAACACCAAGCACCAAGCACCAAACACCAAGCACCAAACACCAAACACCAAGCTCCAGACACCAAGTACCAAGCACCAAACACCAAACACCAAGAACCAAGCACAAAACACCAAGCACCCAGCACCAAACACCATGCACCAAGTACCAAGCAACAAACACCAAGAACCAAGCACCAAACACCAAACACCAAGCACCAAACACCAAACACCAAGCACCAAGCACCAAACACCAAACACCAAGCACCAAGCCCCAAACACCAAGCACCAAGCTCCAAACACCAAGCACCAAACACCAAGAACCAAGCACCAAACACCAAGCACCAAGCACCAAGTACAAACACCAAGCACCAAGCACCAAACACCAAGCACCAAGCTCCAAACACCAAGCACCAAACACCAAGAACCAAGCACCAAACACCAAGCACCAAGCACCAAGTACAAACACCAAGCACCAAGCACCAAACACCAAGCACCAAGCACGAAACACCAAACACCAAGCACCAAACACCAAACACCAAGCTCCAGACACCAAGCACCAAACACCAAACACGAAGCACCAAGCACCAAGCACCAAACACCAAACACCAAGCACCAAGCACCAAACACCAAGGACCAAGCACCAAGCACCAAGCACCAAGCACCAAGCACTAAACACCAAACACCAAAGACCAAGCACCAAGCACCAAGCACCAAACACCAAGCACCATGCACCTAGCACGAAACACCAAGCACCAAGCACCAAGCACCAAACACCAAGCACCAAGCACCAAGCACCAAACACCAAACACCAAGCACCAAGCACCAAACACCAAGCACCAAAGACCAAACACCAAACAGCAAACACCAAACACCAAACAGCAAACACCAAACACGAAACAGCAAACACCATACAGCAAACACCAAACACCAAAAAGCAGACACCAAACAGCAAACACCAAACACCAAACACCAAACAGCAAACACCAAACACCAAGCACCAAACACCAAGTACCAAGCACCAAACACTAATCACCAAGCACCAAACACAAAGCACCAAGCACCAAACACCAAACACCAAGCACCAAAGACCAAGCACCAAGCACCAAGCACCAAACACCAAGCACCAAGCACCAAACACCAAACACCAAGCACCAAGCACCAAATACCAACCACCCAGCCCCAAGCAACAAGCACCAAACACCAAACACCAAACACCAAACACCAAGCACCAAACACCAAACACCAAACACCAAGCACCAGACACCAAGCACCAGACACCAAGCACCAAACACCAAGCACCAAGCACTAAGCACCAAACACCAAACACCAAGCACCAAACACCAAACACCAAGCACCAAGCACCAAACACCAAGCACCAAAGACCAAACACCAAACAGCAAACACCAAACACCAAACAGCAAACACCAAACACGAAACATCAAACACCATACAGCAAACACCAAACACCAAAAAGCAGACACCAAACAGCAAACACCAAACACCAAACACCAAACAGCAAACACCAAACACCAAGCACCAAACACCAAGTACCAAGCACCAAACACTAATCACCAAGCACCAAACACAAAGCACCAAGCACCAAACACCAAACACCAAGCACCAAAGACCAAGCACCAAGCACCAAGCACCAAACACCAAGCACCAAGCACCAAGCACCAAACACCAAGCACCAAGCACAAATACCAACCACCCAGCACCAAGCACCAAGCACCAAACACCAAGCACCAAGCACCAAAAACCAAACACCAAGCACCAAGCACCAAACACCAAGCATCAATCACCAAGCACCAAACACCAAGCAGCAAGCACCAAGCACCAGATACCAAGCATCAAGAACCAAACAGCAAACACCAAGCACCAAGCACCAAACACCAAGCATGTAACACCAAACACCAAACACCAAGCACCAAGCACCAAACACCAAACACCAAGCACCAAGCACCAAACACCAAGCACCCAGCACCAAACACCAAGCACCAAGCACCAAACACCAAGCACCAAGCACCAAGCAACAAGCACCAAACACCAAACACCAAACACCAAGCACCAAACACCAAACACCAAACACCAAGCACCAGACACCAAGCACCAGACACCAAGCACCAAACACCAAGCACCAAGCACCAAGCACCAAACACCAAACACCAAGCACCAAACACCAAACACCAAGCACCAAGCACCAAACACCAAGCACCAAAGACCAAACACCAAACAGCAAACACCAAACACCAAACAGCAAACACCAAACACGAAACAGCAAACACCATACAGCAAACACCAAACACCAAAAAGCAGACACCAAACAGCAAACACCAAACACCAAACACCAAACAGCAAACACCAAACACCAAGCACCAAACACCAAGTACCAAGCACCAAACACTAATCACCAAGCACCAAACACAAAGCACCAAGCACCAAACACCAAACACCAAGCACCAAAGACCAAGCACCAAGCACCAAGCACCAAACACCAAGCACCAAGCACCAAGCACCAAACACCAAGCACCAAGCACGAAATACCAACCACCCAGCACCAAGCACCAAGCACCAAACACCAAGCACCAAGCACCAAACACCAAACACCAAACACCAAGCACCAAGCACCAAACACCAAGCACCAAGCACCAAGTACCAAACACCAAGAACCAAGAACCAAACACCAAGCACCAAGCATCAAGTACAAACACCAAGCACCGAGCACCAAACACCAAGGACCAAGCACTAAGCACCAAGCACCAAGCACCAAAAACCAAACACCAAACACAAAACACCAAGCACCAATCACAAAACACCAAACTCCAAGCACCAAGCACCAAACACCAAGCACCAAGCACCAAGTACCAAACACCAAGAACCAAGAACCAAACACCAAGCACCAAGCACCAAGTAGAAACACCAAGCACCAAGCACCAAACACCAAGCACCAAGCACCAAACATCAAACACCAAGCATAAAACACCAAACACCAAACACCAAACACCAAGCACCAAGCACCAAGCATCAAACACCAAGCATATAACACCAAACACCAAACACCAAGCACCAAGCACCAAACACCAAACACCAAGCACCAAGCACCAAGCACCAAACACCAAGCACCCAGCACCAAACACCAAGCACCAAGCACCAAACACCAAGCACCAAGCACCAAGCAACAAGCACCAAACACCAAACACCAAACACCAAACACCAAGCACCAAACACCAAACACCAAACACCAAGCACCAGACACCAAGCACCAGACACCAAGCACCAAACACCAAGCACCAAGCACCAAGCACCAAACACCAAACACCAAGCACCAAGCACCAAACACCAAGCACCAAAGACCAAACACCAAACAGCAAACACCAAACACCAAACAGCAAACACCAAACACGAAACAGCAAACACCATACAGCAAACACCAAACACCAAAAAGCAGACACCAAACAGCAAACAGCAAACACCAAACACCAAACAGCAAACACCAAACACCAAGCACCAAACACCAAGTACCAAGCACCAAACACTAATCACCAAGCACCAAACACAAAGCACCAGGCACCAAACACCAAACACCAAGCACCAAAGACCAAGCACCAATCACCAAGCACCAAACACCAAGCACCAAGCACCAAGCACCAAACACCAAGCACCAAGCACCAAACACCAAACACCAAGCACCAAACACCAAACACCAAGCTCCAGACACCAAGCACCAAACACCAAACACGAAGCACCAAGCACCAAGCACCAAACACCAAACACCAAGCACCAAGCACCAAACACCAAGGACCAAGCACCAAGCACCAAGCACCAAGCACCAAGCACCAAGCACTAAACACCAAACACCAAAGACCAAGCACCAAGCACCAAGCACCAAACACCAGGCACCATGCTCCTAGCACAAAACACCAAGCACCAAGCACCAAACACCAACCACCCAGCACCAAGCACCAAACACCAAGCACCAAGCACCAAACACCAAACACCAAACACCAAGCACCAAGCACCAAACACCAAGCACCAAGCACCAAGGACCAAACACCAAGCACCAAGCACCAAACACCAAACACCAAGCACCAAGCACCTAGCACCAAAAACCAAACACCAAGCACCAAGCACCAAACACCAAGCATCAATCACCAAGCACCAAACACCAAGCAGCAAGCACCAAGCACCAAATACCAAGCATCAAGAACCAAACACCAAACACCAAGCACCAAGCACCAAACACCAAGCATATAACACCAAACACCAAACACCAAGCACCAAGCACCAAACACCAAGCACCAAGCACCAAACACCAAGCACCCAGCACCAAACACCAAGCACCAAGCACCAAACACCAAGCACCAAGCACCAAGCAACAAGCAGCAAACACCAAACACCAAACACCAAACACCAAGCACCAAACACCAAACACCAAGCACCAAAGACCAAACACCAAACAGCAAACACCAAACACCAAACAGCAAACACCAAACACGAAACAGCAAACACCATACAGCAAACACCAAACACCAAAAAGCAGACACCAAACAGCAAACACCAAACACCAAACACCAAACAGCAAACACCAAACACCAAGCACCAAACACCAAGTACAAAGCACCAAACACTAATCACCAAGCACCAAACACAAAGCACCAAGCACCAAACACCAAACACCAAGCACCAAAGACCAAGCCCCAAGCACCAAGCACCAAACACCAAGCACCAAGCACCAAGCACCAAACACCAAGCACCAAGCACCAAATACCAACCACCCAGCACCAAGCACCAAGCACCAAACACCAAGCACCAAGCACCAAACACCAAACACCAAACACCAAGCACCAAGCACCAAACACCAAGCACCAAGCACCAAGTACCAAACACCAAGAACCAAGAACCAAACACCAAGCACCAAGCACCAAGTACAAACACCAAGCACCAAGCACCAAACACCAAGGACCAAGCACCAAGCACCAAGCACCAAGCACCAAAAACCAAACACCAAACACAAAACACCAAGCACCAAGCACCAAACACCAAACTCCAAGCACCAAGCACCAAACACCAAACACCAAGCCCCAAGCACCAGGCACCAAACACCAAGCACCAAGCACCAAACACCAAGCACCAAGCACCAAACACCAAACACCAAACACCAAACAGCAAATAACATACAGCAAACACCAAACACCAAAAAGCAGACACCAAACAGCAAACACCAAACACCAAACACCAAACAGCAAACAGGAAACACCAAACACCAAGCACCAAGCACCAAGCACCAAACACCAAACACCAAGCACCAAGCACCAAACACCAAGCACCAAGCACCAAACACCAAACCCCAAGCACCTAGCACCAAACACTAAGCACCAAGCACCAAACACCAAGCACCAAGCACCAAACACCAAGCACCAAGCACCAAGCCCCAAACACCAAACACCAAACACCAAAGACCAAGCACCAAGCACCAAACACCAAGCACCCAGCACCAAACACCAAGCACCAAACACCAACCACCCAGAACCCAGCACCAAGCACCAAACACCAAGCACCAATCACCAAACACCAAACACCAAGCACCAAGCACCAAACACCAAGCACCAAGCACCTAGTACCAAACACCAAACACCAAGCACCAAACACCAAGCACCAATCACCAAGCACCAAACACCAAGCAGCCAGCAGCAAGCACCAAACACCAAACACCAAACACCAAGCACCAAGCACCAAAAACCAAACACCAAGCACCAAGCACCAAACACCTAACACCAAGCACCAAGCACCAAGTACCAAGCACCAAACACCAAGCACCAAACACCAAACACCAAGCACCAAACACCAAGCACCAAACACCAAACACCAAGCACCAAGCACCAAACACCTAATACCAAGCACCAAACACCAAGCACCAAACACCAAGCACCAAGCACCAAGCACCAGGCACCAAGCACCAAACACCAAGCACCAAACACCAAGCACCAAACACCAAGCACCAAGCACCAAGCACCAAGCACCAAACACCAAGAACCAAGCACCAAGCCCCAAGTAGAAACACCAAGCACCAAGCACCAAAAACCAAGCACCAAGCACCAAACATCAAACACCAAGCATAAAACACCAAGCACCAAACACCAAACACCAAGCACCAAGCACCAAGCATCAAACACCAAGCATATAACACCAAACACCAAACACCAAGCACCAAGCACCAAACACCAAACACCAAGCACCAAGCACCAAGCACCAAACACCAAGCACCCAGCACCAAACACCAAGCACCAAGCACCAAACACCAAGCACCAAGCACCAAACACCAAACACCAAACACCAAGCACCAGACACCAAGCACCAGACACCAAGCACCAAACACCAAGCACCAAGCACCAAGCACCAAACACCAAACACCAAGCAACAAGCACCAAACACCAAGCACCAAAGACCAAACACCAAACAGCAAACACCAAATAGCAAACAGCAAACACCAAACACGAAACAGCAAACACCATACAGCAAACACCAAACACCAAAAAGCAGACACCAAACAGCAAACAGCAAACACCAAACACCAAACAGCAAACACCAAACACCAAGCACCAAACACCAAGTACCAAGCACCAAACACTAATCACCAAGCACCAAACACAAAGCGCCAAACACCAAACACCAAACACCAAGCACCAAAGACCAAGCACCAAGCACCAAGCACCAAACACCAAGCACCAAGCACCAAGCACCAAACACCAAGCACCAAGCACCAAATACCAACCACCCAGCACCAAGCACCAAGCACCAAACACCAAGCACCAAGCACCAAACACCAAACACCAAACACCAAGCACCAAGCACCAAACACCAAGCACCAAGCACCAAGCACCAAACACCAAGCCCCAAGCACCAAGCACCAAACACCAAGCACCAAACACCAAGCATCAAACACCAAACACCAAACACCAAGCACCTAGCACCAAACACCAAACACCAAGCACCAAGCACCAAGCAGCAAACACCAAGCAGCAAACAGAAAGCACCAAACAACAAACACCAAGCACCAAGCACTAAACACCAAGCACCAAACACCAAGCACCAAGCACCAAACACCAAGCACCAAACACCAAACACCAAGCTCCAGACACCAAGTACCAAGCACCAAACACCAAACACCAAGAACCAAGCACATAACACCAAGCACCCAGCACCAAACACCATGCACCAAGTACCAAGCAACAAACACCAAGCACCAAGCACCAAACACCAAACACCAAGCACCAAACACCAAACACCAAGCACCAAGCACCAAACACCAAACACCAAGCACCAAGCACCAAACACCAAGCACCAAGCTCCAAACACCAAGCACCAAACACCAAGAACCAAGCACCAAACACCAAGCACCAAGCACCAAGTACAAACACCAAGCACCAAGCACCAAACACCAAGCACCAAGCTCCAAACACCAAGCACCAAACACCAAGAACCAAGCACCAAACACCAAGCACCAAACACCAAGCACCAAGCACCAAACACCAAGCACCAAGCACGAAACACCAAACACCAAGCACCAAACACCAAACACCAAGCTCCAGACACCAAGCACCAAACACCAAACACGAAGCACCAAGCACCAAGCACCAAACACCAAACACCAAGCACCAAGCACCAAACACCAAGGACCAAGCACCAAGCACCAAGCACCAAGCACGAAGCACCAAACACCAAGCACCATGCACCTAGCACGAAACACCAAGCACCAAGCACCAAACACCAACCACCCAGCACCAAGCACCAAACACCAAGCACCAAGCACCAAACACCAAACACCAAACACCAAGCACCAAGCACCAAACACCAAGCACCAAGCACCAAGCACCAAACACCAAACACCAAGCACCAAGCACCAAACACCAAGCACCAAAGACCAAACACCAAACAGCAAACACCAAACACCAAACAGCAAACACCAAACACGAAACAGCAAACACCATACAGCAAACACCAAACACCAAAAAGCAGACACCAAACAGCAAACACCAAACACCAAACACCAAACAGCAAACACCAAACACCAAGCACCAAACACCAAGTACCAAGCACCAAACACTAATCACCAAGCACCAAACACAAAGCACCAAGCACCAAACACCAAACACCAAGCACCAAAGACCAAGCACCAAGCACCAAGCACCAAACACCAAGCACCAAGCACCAAGCACCAAACACCAAGCACCAAGCACCAAATACCAACCACCCAGCACCAAGCACCAAGCACCAAACACCAAGCACCAAGCACCAAACACCAAACACCAAACACCAAGCACCAAGCACGAAACACCAAGCACCAAGCACCAAGCACCAAACACCAAGCCCCAAGCACCAAGCACCAAACACCAAGCACCAAACACCAAGCATCAAGCACCAAACACCAAACACCAAGCACCTAGCACCAAACACCAAACACCAAGCACCAAGCACCAAGCAGCAAACACCAAGCAGCAAACAGAAAGCACCAAACAACAAACACCAAGCACCAAGAACTAAACACCAAGCACCAAGCACCAAGGACCAAACACCAAACACCAAGCACCAAGCACCAAACACCTAACACCAAGCACCAAGTACCAAGCACCAAACACCAAACACCAAGAACCAAGCACAAAACACCAAGCACCAAGCACCAAATACAAACACCAAGCACCAAACACCAAGCACCAAGCATAAAACACCAAGCATCAAACACCAAACACCAAACACCAAGCACCAAGCACCAAACACCAAGCACCAAACACCAAACACCAAGCTCCAGACACCAAGTACCAAGCACCAAACACCAAACACCAAGAACCAAGCACAAAACACCAAGCACCCAGCACCAAACACCATGCACCAAGTACCAAGCAACAAACACCAAGCACCAAGCACCAAACACCAAACACCAAACACCAAGCACCAAACACCAAACACCAAGCACCAAGCACCAAACACCAAACACCAAGCACCAAGCACCAAACACCAAGCACCAAGCTCCAAACACCAAGCACCAAACACCAAGAACCAAGCACCAAACACCAAGCACCAAGTACAAACACCAAGCACCAAGCACCAAGCACCAAGCACCAAACACCAAGCACCAAAGACCAAACACCAAACAGCAAACACCAAACACCAAACAGCAAACACCAAACACGAAACAGCAAACACCATACAGCAAACACCAAACACCAAAAAGCAGACACCAAACAGCAAACACCAAACACCAAACACCAAACAGCAAACACCAAACACCAAGCACCAAACACCAAGTACCAAGCACCAAACACTAATCACCAAGCACCAAACACAAAGCACCAAGCACCAAACACCAAACAGCAAGCACCAAAGACCAAGCACCAAGCACCAAGCACCAAACACCAAGCACCAAGCACCAAGCACCAAACACCAAGCACCCAGCACCAAATACCAACCACCCAGCACCAAGCACCAAGCACCAAACACCAAGCACCAAGCACCAAACACCAAACACCAAACACCAAGCACCAAGCACGAAACACCAAGCACCAAGCACCAAGCACCAAACACCAAGCCCCAAGCACCAAGCACCAAACACCAAGCACCAAACACCAAGCATCAAACACCAAACACCAAACACCACGCACCTAGCACCAAACACCAAACACCAAGAACCAAGCACCAAGCAGCAAACCATGCAGCAAACAGAAAGCACCAAAGAACAAACACCAAGCACCAAGAACTAAACACCAAGCACCAAGCACCAAGGACCAAACACCAAACACCAAGCACCAAGCACCAAACACCTAACACCAAGCACCAAGTACCAAGCACCAAACACCAAACACCAAGAACCAAGCACAAAACACCAAGCACCAAGCACCAAATACAAACACCAAGCACCAAACACCAAGCACCAAGCATAAAACACCAAGCATCAAACACCAAACACCAAACACCAAGCACCAAGCACCAAACACCAAGCACCAAACACCAAACACCAAGCTCCAGACACCAAGTACCAAGCACCAAACACCAAACACCAAGAACCAAGCACAAAACACCAAGCACCCAGCACCAAACACCATGCACCAAGTACCAAGCAACAAACACCAAGCACCAAGCACCAAACACCAAACACCAAACACCAAGCACCAAACACCAAGCACCAAACACCTAATACCAAGCACCAAACACCAAGCACCAAACACCAAGCACCAAGCACCAAGCACCAGGCACCAAGCACCAAACACCAAGCACCAAACACCAAGCACCAAACACCAAGCACCAAGCACCAAGCACCAAGCACCAAACACCAAGAACCAAGCACCAAGCCCCAAGTAGAAACACCAAGCACCAAGCACCAAAAACCAAGCACCAAGCACCAAACATCAAACACCAAGCATAAAACACCAAGCACCAAACACCAAACACCAAGCACCAAGCACCAAGCATCAAACACCAAGCATATAACACCAAACACCAAACACCAAGCACCAAGCACCAAACACCAAACACCAAGCACCAAGCACCAAGCACCAAACACCAAGCACCCAGCACCAAACACCAAGCACCAAGCACCAAACACCAAGCACCAAGCACCAAACACCAAACACCAAACACCAAGCACCAGACACCAAGCACCAGACACCAAGCACCAAACACCAAGCACCAAGCACCAAGCACCAAACACCAAACACCAAGCACCAAGCACCAAACACCAAGCACCAAAGACCAAACACCAAACAGCAAACACCAAACAGCAAACAGCAAACACCAAACACGAAACAGCAAACACCATACAGCAAACACCAAACACCAAAAAGCAGACACCAAACAGCAAACAGCAAACACCAAACACCAAACAGCAAACACCAAACACCAAGCACCAAACACCAAGTACCAAGCACCAAACACTAATCACCAAGCACCAAACACAAAGCGCCAAACACCAAACACCAAACACCAAGCACCAAAGACCAAGCACCAAGCACCAAGCACCAAACACCAAGCACCAAGCACCAAGCACCAAACACCAAGCACCAAGCACCAAATACCAACCACCCAGCACCAAGCACCAAGCACCAAACACCAAGCACCAAGCACCAAACACCAAACACCAAACACCAAGCACCAAGCACCAAACACCAAGCACCAAGCACCAAGCACCAAACACCAAGCCCCAAGCACCAAGCACCAAACACCAAGCACCAAACACCAAGCATCAAACACCAAACACCAAACACCAAGCACCTAGCACCAAACACCAAACACCAAGCACCAAGCACCAAGCAGCAAACACCAAGCAGCAAACAGAAAGCACCAAACAACAAACACCAAGCACCAAGCACTAAACACCAAGCACCAAACACCAAGCACCAAGCACCAAACACCAAGCACCAAACACCAAACACCAAGCTCCAGACACCAAGTACCAAGCACCAAACACCAAACACCAAGAACCAAGCACATAACACCAAGCACCCAGCACCAAACACCATGCACCAAGTACCAAGCAACAAACACCAAGCACCAAGCACCAAACACCAAACACCAAGCACCAAACACCAAACACCAAGCACCAAGCACCAAACACCAAACACCAAGCACCAAGCACCAAACACCAAGCACCAAGCTCCAAACACCAAGCACCAAACACCAAGAACCAAGCACCAAACACCAAGCACCAAGCACCAAGTACAAACACCAAGCACCAAGCACCAAACACCAAGCACCAAGCTCCAAACACCAAGCACCAAACACCAAGAACCAAGCACCAAACACCAAGCACCAAACACCAAGCACCAAGCACCAAACACCAAGCACCAAGCACAAAACACCAAACACCAAGCACCAAACACCAAACACCAAGCTCCAGACACCAAGCACCAAACACCAAACACGAAGCACCAAGCACCAAGCACCAAACACCAAACACCAAGCACCAAGCACCAAACACCAAGGACCAAGCACCAAGCACCAAGCACCAAGCACGAAGCACCAAACACCAAGCACCATGCACCTAGCACGAAACACCAAGCACCAAGCACCAAACACCAACCACCCAGCACCAAGCACCAAACACCAAGCACCAAGCACCAAACACCAAACACCAAACACCAAGCACCAAGCACCAAACACCAAGCACCAAGCACCAAGCACCAAACACCAAACACCAAGCACCAAGCACCAAACACCAAGCACCAAAGACCAAACACCAAACAGCAAACACCAAACACCAAACAGCAAACACCAAACACGAAACAGCAAACACCATACAGCAAACACCAAACACCAAAAAGCAGACACCAAACAGCAAACACCAAACACCAAACACCAAACAGCAAACACCAAACACCAAGCACCAAACACCAAGTACCAAGCACCAAACACTAATCACCAAGCACCAAGCACCAAGCACCAAATACCAACCACCCAGCACCAAGCACCAAGCACCAAACACCAAGCACCAAGCACCAAACACCAAACACCAAACACCAAGCACCAAGCACCAAATACCAACCACCCAGCACCAAGCACCAAGCACCAAACACCAAGCACCAAGCACCAAACACCAAACACCAAACACCAAGCACCAAGCACGAAACACCAAGCACCAAGCACCAAGCACCAAACACCAAGCCCCAAGCACCAAGCACCAAACACCAAGCACCAAACACCAAGCATCAAGCACCAAACACCAAACACCAAGCACCTAGCACCAAACACCAAACACCAAGCACCAAGCACCAAGCAGCAATCACCAAGCAGCAAACAGAAAGCACCAAACAACAAACACCAAGCACCAAGAACTAAACACCAAGCACCAAGCACCAAGGACCAAACACCAAACACCAAGCACCAAGCACCAAACACCTAACACCAAGCACCAAGTACCAAGCACCAAACACCAAAAACCAAGAACCAAGCACAAAACACCAAGCACCAAGCACCAAATACAAACACCAAGCACCAAACACCAAGCACCAAGCATAAAACACCAAGCATCAAACACCAAACACCAAACACCAAGCACCAAGCACCAAACACCAAGCACCAAACACCAAACACCAAGCTCCAGACACCAAGTACCAAGCACCAAACACCAAACACCAAGAACCAAGCACAAAACACCAAGCACCCAGCACCAAACACCATGCACCAAGTACCAAGCAACAAACACCAAGCACCAAGCACCAAACACCAAACACCAAACACCAAGCACCAAACACCAAACACCAAGCACCAAGCACCAAACACCAAACACCAAGCACCAAGCACCAAACACCAAGCACCAAGCTCCAAACACCAAGCACCAAACACCAAGAACCAAGCACCAAACACCAAGCACCAAGCACCAAGTACAAACACCAAACACCAAGCACCAAGCACCAAACACCAAGCACCAAAGACCAAACACCAAACAGCAAACACCAAACACCAAACAGCAAACACCAAACACGAAACAGCAAACACCATACAGCAAACACCAAACACCAAAAAGCAGACACCAAACAGCAAACACCAAACACCAAACACCAAACACCAAACACCAAACACCAAGCACCAAACACCAAGTACCAAGCACCAAACACTAATCACCAAGCACCAAACACAAAGCACCAAGCACCAAACACCAAACACCAAGCACCAAAGACCAAGCACCAAGCACCAAGCACCAAACACCAAGCACCAAGCACCAAGCACCAAACACCAAGCAGCCAGCACCAAATACCAACCACCCAGCACCAAGCACCAAGCACCAAACACCAAGCACCAAGCACCAAACACCAAACACCAAACACCAAGCACCAAGCACGAAACACCAAGCACCAAGCACCAAGCACCAAACACCAAGCCCCAAGCACCAAGCACCAAACACCAAGCACCAAACACCAAGCATCAAACACCAAACACCAAACACCAAGCACCTAGCACCAAACACCAAACACCAAGAACCAAGCACCAAGCAGCAAACACCAAGCAGCAAACAGAAAGCACCAAAGAACAAACACCAAGCACCAAGAACTAAACACCAAGCACCAAGCACCAAGGACCAAACACCAAACACCAAGCACCAAGCACCAAACACCTAACACCAAGCACCAAGTACCAAGCACCAAACACCAAACACCAAGAACCAAGCACAAAACACCAAGCACCAAGCACCAAATACAAACACCAAGCACCAAACACCAAGCACCAAGCATAAAACACCAAGCATCAAACACCAAACACCAAACACCAAGCACCAAGCACCAAACACCAAGCACCAAACACCAAACACCAAGCTCCAGACACCAAGTACCAAGCACCAAACACCAAACACCAAGAACCAAGCACAAAACACCAAGCACCCAGCACCAAACACCATGCACCAAGTACCAAGCAACAAACACCAAGCACCAAGCACCAAACACCAAACACCAAACACCAAGCACCAAACACCAAACACCAAGCACCAAGCACCAAACACCAAACACCAAGCACCAAGCACCAAACACCAAGCACCAAGCTCCAAACACCAAGCACCAAACACCAAGAACCAAGCACCAAACACCAAGCACCAAGCACCAAGTACAAACACCAAGCACCAAGCACCAAACACCAAGCACCAAGCTCCAAACACCAAGCACCAAACACCAAGAACCAAGCACCAAACACCAAGCACCAAGCACCAAGTACAAACACCAAGCACCAAGCACCAAACACCAAGCACCAAGCACCAAACACCAAACACCAAGCACCAAACACCAAACACCAAGCTCCAGACACCAAGCACCAAACACCAAACACGAAGCACCAAGCACCAAGCACCAAACACCAAACACCAAGCACCAAGCACCAAACACCAAGGACCAAGCACCAAGCACCAAGCACCAAGCACCAAGCACCAAGCACTAAACACCAAACACCAAAGACCAAGCACCAAGCACCAAGCACCAAACACCAAGCACCATGCACCTAGCACGAAACACCAAGCACCAAGCACCAAGCACCAAACACCAAGCACCAAGCACCAAACACCAAACACCAAACACCAAGCACCAAGCACCAAACACCAAGCACCAAGCACCAAGTACCAAACACCAAGCACCAAGCACCAAACACCAAACACCAAGCACCAAACACCAAGCACCAAGCACCTAGCACCAAAAACCAAACACCAAGCACCAAGCACCAAACACCAAGCATCAATCACCAAGCACCAAACACCAAGCAGCAAGCACCAAGCACCAAATACCAAGCATCAAGAACCAAACACCAAACACCAAGCACCAAGCACCAAACACCAAGCATATAACACCAAACACCAAACACCAAGCACCAAGCACCAAACACCAAACACCAAGCACCAAGCACCAAACACCAATCACCCAGCACCAAACACCAAGCACCAAACACCAAGCACCAAGCACCAAGCAACAAGCACCAAACACCAAACACCAAGCACCAAACACCAAACACCAAACACCAAGCACCAGACACCAAGCACCAGACACCAAGCACCAAACACCAAGCACCAAGCACCAAGCACCAAACACCAAACACCAAACAGCAAACACCAAACACCAAACAGCAAACACCAAACACGAAACAGCAAACACCATACAGCAAACACCAAACACCAAAAAGCAGACACCAAACAGCAAACACCAAACACCAAACACCAAACAGCAAACACCAAACACCAAGCACCAAACACCAAGTACCAAGCACCAAACACTAATCACCAAGCACCAAACACAAAGCACCAAGCACCAAACACCAAACACCAAGCACCAAAGTCCAAGCACCAAGCACCAAACACCAAGCACCAAGCACCAAGCACCAAACACCAAGCACCAAGCACCAAATACCAACCACCCAGCACCAAGCACCAAGCACCAAACACCAAGCACCAAGCACCAAACACCAAACACCAAACACCAAGCACCAAGCACCAAACACCAAGCACCAAGCACCAAGTACCAAACACCAAGAACCAAGAACCAAACACCAAGCACCAAGCACCAAGTACAAACACCAAGCACCAAGCACCAAACACCAAGGACCAAGCACCAAGCACCAAGCACCAAGCACCAAAAACCAAACACCAAACACAAAACTCCAAGCACTAAGCACCAAACACCAAACACCAAGCCCCAAGCACCAGGCACCAAACACCAAGCACCAAGCACCAAACACCAAGCACCAAGCACTAAACACCAAACACCAAACACCAAACAGCAAATAACATACAGCAAACACCAAACACCAAAAAGCAGACACCAAACAGCAAACACCAAACACCAAACACCAAACAGCAAACAGGAAACACCAAACACCAAGCACCAAGCACCAAACACCAAACACCAAGCACCAAGCACCAAACACCAAGCACCAAGCACCAAACACCAAACCCCAAGCACCTAGCACCAAACACTAAGCACCAAGCACCAAACACCAAGCACCAAGCACCAAACACCAAGCACCAAGCACCAAGCCCCAAACACCAAACACCAAACACCAAAGACCAAGCACCATGCACCAAACACCAAGCACCCAGCACCAAACACCAAGCACCAAACACCAACCACCCAGAACCCAGCACCAAGCACCAAACACCAAGCACCAAGCACCAAACACCAAGCACCAAGCACCTAGTACCAAACACCAAACACCAAGCACCAAACACCAAGCACCAATCACCAAGCACCAAACACCAAGCAGCCAGCAGCAAGCACCAAACACCAAACACCAAGCACCAAGCACCAAAAGCCAAACACCAAGCACCAAGCACCAAACACCTAACACCAAGCACCAAGCACCAAGTACCAAGCACCAAACACCAAGCACCAAACACCAAACACCAAGCACCAAACACCAAGCACCAAACACCAAACACCAAGCACCAAGCACCAAACACCTAATACCAAGCAGCAAACACCAAGCACCAAACACCAAGCACCAGGCACCAAGCACCAAACACCAAGCACCAAACACCAAGCACCAAACACCAAGCACCAAGCACCAAGCACCAAGCACCAAACACCAAGAACCAAGCACCAAGCACCAAGTACAAACACCAAGCACCAAGCACCAAACACCAAGCACCAAGCACCAAACATCAAACACCAAGCATAAAACACCAAGCACCAAACACCAAACACCAAGCACCAAGCACCAAGCATCAAACACCAAGCATATAACACCAAACACCAAACACCAAGCCCCAAGCACCAAGCACCAAACACCAAGCACCCAGCACCAAACACCAAGCACCAAGCACCAAACACCAAGCACCAAGCACCAAGCAACAAGCACCAAACACCAAACACCAAACACCAAACACCAAGCACCAAACACCAAACACCAAACACCAAGCACCAGACACCAAGCACCAGACACCAAGCACCAAACACCAAGCACCAAGCACCAAGCACCAAACACCAAACACCAAGCACCAAGCACCAAACACCAAGCACCAAAGACCAAACACCAAACAGCAAACACCAAACACCAAACAGCAAACACCAAACACGAAACAGCAAACACCATACAGCAAACACCAAACACCAAAAAGCAGACACCAAACAGCAAACACCAAACACCAAACACCAAACAGCAAACACCAAACACCAAGCACCAAACACCAAGTACCAAGCACCAAACACTAATCACCAAGCACTAAACACAAAGCACCAAGCACCAAACACCAAACACCAAGCACCAAAGACCAAGCACCAAGCACCAAGCACCAAACACCAAGCACCAAGCACCAATCACCAAATACCAACCACCCAGCACCAAGCACCAAGCACCAAACACCAAGCACCAAGCACCAAACACCAAACACCAAACACCAAGCACCAAGCACCAAACACCAAGCACCAAGCACCAAGCACCAAACACCAAGCCCCAAGCACCAAGCACCAAACACCAAGCATCAAACACCAAGCATCAAACACCAAACACCAAACACCAAGCACCTAGCACCAAACACCAAACACCAAGCACCAAGCACCAAGCAGCAAACACCAAGCAGCAAACAGAAAGCACCAAACAACAAACACCAAGCACCAAGCACTAAACACCAAGCACCAAGCACCAAGGACCAAACACCAAACACCAAGCACCAAGCACCAAACACCTAACACCAAGCACCAAGTACCAAGCACCAAACACCAAACACCAAGAACCAAGCACAAAACACCAAGCACCAAGCACCAAGTACAAACACCAAGCACCAAACACGAAGCACCAAGCATAAAACACCAAGCATCAAACACCAAACACCAAACACCAAGCACCAAGCACCAAACACCAAGGACCAAACACCAAGCACCCAGCACCAAACACCATGCACCAAGTACCAAGCAACAAACACCAAGCACCAAGCACCAAACACCAAACACCAAGCACCAAACACCAAACACCAAGCACCAAGCACCAAACACCAAACACCAAGCACCAAGCACCAAACACCAAGCACCAAGCTCCAAACACCAAGCACCAAACACCAAGAACCAAGCACCAAACACCAAGCACCAAGCACCAAGTACAAACACCAAGCACCAAGCACCAAACACCAAGCACCAAGCTCCAAACACCAAGCACCAAACACCATGAACCAAGCACCAAACACCAAGCACCAAGCACCAAGTACAAACACCAAGCACCAAGCACCAAACACCAAGCACCAAGCACCAAACACCAAACACCAAGCACCAAACACCAAACACCAAGCTCCAGACACCAAGCACCAAACACCAAACACGAAGCACCAAGCACCAAGCACCAAACACCAAACACCAAGCACCAAGCACCAAACACCAAGGACCAAGCACCAAGCACCAAGGACCAAGCACCAAGCACTAAACACCAAACACCAAAGACCAAGCACCAAGCACCAAGCACCAAACACCAAGCACCATGCACCTAGCACGAAACACCAAGCACCAAGCACCAAACACCAACCACCCAGCACCAAGCACCAAGCACCAAACACCAAGCACCAAGCACCAAACACCAAACACCAAACACCAAGCACCAAGCACCAAACACCAAGCACCAAGCACCAAGTACCAAACACCAAGCACCAAGCACCAAACACCAAACACCAAGCACCAAACACCAAGCACCAAGCACCTAGCACCAAAAACCAAACACCAAGCACCAAGCACCAAACACCAAGCATCAATCACCAAGCACCAAACACCAAGCAGCAAGCACCAAGCACCAAATACCAAGCATCAAGAACCAAACACCAAACACCAAGCACCAAGCACCAAACACCAAGCATATAACACCAAACACCAAACACCAAGCACCAAGCACCAAACACCAAACACCAAACACCAAGTACCAAGCACCAAACACCAAGCACCCAGCACCAAACACCAAGCACCAAGCACCAAACACCAAGCACCAAGCACCAAGCAACAAGCACCAAACACCAAACACCAAACACCAAACACCAAGCACCAAACACCAAACACCAAACACCAAGCACCAGACACCAAGCACCAGACACCAAGCACCAAACACCAAGCACCAAGCACCAAGCACTAAACACCAAACACCAAGCACCAAGCACCAAACACCAAGCACCAAGCACCAAGTACCAAACACCAAGCACCAAGCACCAAACACCAAACACCAAACACCAAGCACCAAGCACCAAACACAAAGCACCAAACACCAAAAACCAAACACCAAGCACCAAACACCAAACACCAAGCTCCAAGCACCAAACACCAAACACCAAGCACCAAGCACCAAACACCAAGCACCAAGCTCCAAACACCAAGCACCAAACACCAAGAACCAAGCACCAAACACCAAGCACCAAGCACCAAGTACAAACACCAAGCACCAAGCACCAAACACCAAGCACCAAGCTCCAAACACCAAGCACCAAACACCAAGAACCAAGCACCAAACACCAAGCACCAAGCACCAAGTACAAACACCAAGCACCAAGCACCAAACACCAAGCACCAAGCACCAAACACCAAACACCAAGCACCAAACACCAAACACCAAGCTCCAGACACCAAGCACCAAACACCAAACACGAAGCACCAAGCACCAAGCACCAAACACCAAACACCAAGAACCAAGCACCAAACACCAAGGACCAAGCACCAAGCACCAAGCACCAAGCACCAAGCACCAAGCACTAAACACCAAACACCAAAGACCAAGCACCAAGCACCAAGCACCAAACACCAAGCACCATGCACCTAGCACGGAACACCAAGCACCAAGCACCAAACACCAACCACCCAGCACCAAGCACCAAACACCAAGCACCAAGCACCAAACACCAAACACCAAACACCAAGCACCAAGCACCAAACACCAAGCACCAAGCACCAAGTACCAAACACCAAGCACCAAGCACCAAACACCAAGCACCAAACACCAAGCAACAAGCACCAAACACCAAACACCAAGCACCAAACACCAAACACCAAACACCAAGCACCAGACACCAAGCACCAGACACCAAGCACCAAACACCAAACACCAAGCACCAAACACCAAGCACCAAGCACCAAACACCAAGCATCAATCACCAAGCACCAAACACCAAGCAGCAATCACCAAGCACCAAATACCAAGCATCAAGAACCAAACACCAAACACCAAGCACCAAGCACCAAACACCAAGCATATAACACCAAACACCAAACACCAAGCACCAAGCACCAAACACCAAACACCAAGCACCCAGCACCAAACACCAAGCACCAAGCACCAAACACCAAGCACCAAACACCAAGCAACAAGCACCAAACACCAAACACCAAGCACCAAACACCAAACACCAAACACCAAGCACCAGACACCAAGCACCAGACACCAAGCACCAAACACCAAGCACCAAGCACGAAGCACCAAACACCAAACACCAAGCACCAAACACCAAACACCAAGCACCAAGCACCAAACACCAAGCACCAAAGACCAAACACCAAACAGCAAACACCAAACACCAAACAGCAAACACCAAACACGAAACAGCAAACACCATACAGCAAACACCAAACACCAAAAAGCAGACACCAAACAGCAAACACCAAACACCAAACACCAAACAGCAAACACCAAACACCAAGCACCAAACACCAAGTACCAAGCACCAAACACTAATCACCAAGCACCAAACACAAAGCACCAAGCACCAAACACCAAACACCAAGCACCAAAGACCAAGCACCAAGCACGAAGCACCAAACACCAAGCACCAAGCACCAAGCACCAAACACCAAGCACCAAGCACCAAATACCAACCACCCAGCACCAAGCACCAAGCACCAAACACCAAGCACCAAGCACCAAACACCAAACACCAAACACCAAGCACCAAGCACCAAACACCAAGCACCAAGCACCAAGTACCAAACACAAGGAACCAAGAACCAAACACCAAGCACCAAGCACCAAGTACAAACACCAAGCACCAAGCACCAAACACCAAGGACCAAGCACCAAGCACCAAGCACCAAGCACCAAAAACCAAACACCAAACACAAAACACCAAGCACCAAGCACCAAACACCAAACTCCAAGCACCAAGCACCAAACACCAAACACCAAGCCCCAAGCACCAGGCACCAAACACCAAGCACCAAGCACCAAACACCAAACACCAAACACCAAACAGCAAATAACATACATCAAACACCAAACACCAAAAAGCAGACACCAAACAGCAAACACCAAACACCAAACACCAAACAGCAAACAGGAAACACCAAACACCAAGCACCAAGCACCAAACACCAAACACCAAGCACCAAGCACCAAACACCAAGCACCAAGCACCAAACACCAAACCCCAAGCACCTAGCACCAAACACTAAGCACCAAGCACCAAACACCAAGCACCAAGCACCAAACACCAAGCACCAAGCACCAAGCCCCAAACACCAAACACCAAACACCAAAGACCAAGCACCAAGCACCAAACACCAAGCACCCAGCACCAAACACCAAGCACCAAACACCAACCACCCAGAACCCAGCACCAAGCACCAAACACCAAGCACCAAGCACCAAACACCAAGCACCAAGCACCAAACACCAAGCACCAAGCACCTAGTACCAAACACCAAACACCAAGCACCAAACACCAAGCACCAATCACCAAGCACCAAACACCAAGCAGCCAGCAACAAGCACCAAACACCAAACACCAAGCACGAAGCACCAACGACCAAACACCAAGCACCAAGCACCAAACACCTAACACCAAGCACCAAGCACCAAGTACCAAGCACCAAACACCAAGCACCAAACACCAAACACCAAGCACCAAACACCAAGCACCAAACACCAAACACCAAGCACCAAGCACCAAACACCTAATACCAAGCAGCAAACACCAAGCACCAAACACCAAGCACCAAGCACCAAGCACCAGGCACCAAGCACCAAACACCAAGCACCAAACACCAAGCACCAAACACCAAGCACCAAGCACCAAGCACCAAGCACCAAACACCAAGAACCAAGCACCAAGCACCAAGTACAAACACCAAGCACCAAGCACCAAACACCAAGCACCAAGCACCAAACATCAAACACCAAGCATAAAACACCAAGCACCAAACACCAAACAACAAGCACCAAGCACCAAGCATCAAACACCAAGCATATAACACCAAACACCAAACACCAAGCACCAAGCACCAAGCACCAAACACCAAGCACCCAGCACCAAACACCAAGCACCAAGCACCAAACACCAAGCACCAAGCACCAAGCAACAAGCACCAAACACCAAACACCAAACACCAAACACCAAGCACCAAACACCAAACACCAAACACCAAGCACCAGACACCAAGCACCAGACACCAAGCACCAAACACCAAGCACCAAGCACCAAGCACCAAACACCAAACACCAAGCACCAAGCACCAAACACCAAGCACCAAAGACCAAACACCAAACAGCAAACACCAAACACCAAACAGCAAACACCAAACACGAAACAGCAAACACCATACAGCAAACACCAAACACCAAAAAGCAGACACCAAACAGCAAACACCAAACACCAAACACCAAACAGCAATCACCAAACACCAAGCACCAAACACCAAGTACCAAGCACCAAATACTAATCACCAAGCACCAAACACAAAGCACCAAGCACCAAACACCAAACACCAAGCACCAAAGACCAAGCACCAAGCACCAAGCACCAAACACCAAGCACCAAGCACCAATCACCAAATACCAACCACCCAGCACCAAGCACCAAGCACCAAACACCAAGCACCAAGCACCAAACACCAAACACCAAACACCAAGCACCAAGCACCAAACACCAAGCACCAAGCACCAAGCACCAAACACCAAGCCCCAAGCACCAAGCACCAAACACCAAGCACCAAACACCAAGCATCAAACACCAAACACCAAACACCAAGCACCTAGCACCAAACACCAAACACCAAGCACCAAGCACCAAGCAGCAAACACCAAGCAGCAAACAGAAAGCACCAAACAACAAACACCAAGCACCAAGCACTAAACACCAAGCACCAAGCACCAAGGACCGAACACCAAACACCAAGCACCAAGCACCAAACACCTAACACCAAGCACCAAGTACCAAGCACCAAACACCAAACACCAAGAACCAAGCACAAAACACCAAGCACCAAGCACCAATTACAAACACCAAGCACCAAACACCAAGCACCAAGCATAAAACACCAAGCATCAAACACCAAACACCAAACACCAAGCACCAAGCACCAAACACCAAGCACCAAACACCAAGCACCCAGCACCAAACACCATGCACCAAGTACCAAGCAACAAACACCAAGCACCAAGCACCAAACACCAAACACCAAGCACCAAACACCAAACACCAAGCACCAAGCACCAAACACCAAACACCAAGCACCAAGCACCAAACACCAAGCACCAAGCACCAAGTACAAACACCAAGCACCAAGCACCAAACACCAAGCACCAAGCTCCAAACACCAAGCACCAAACACCAAGAACCAAGCACCAAACACCAAGCACCAAGCACCAAGTACAAACACCAACCAAGCACCAAGCACCAAACACCAAGCAACAAGCACCAAACACCAAACACCAAGCACCAAACACCAAACACCAAGCTCCAGACACCAAGCACCAAACACCAAACACGAAGCACCAAGCACCAAGCACCAAACACCAAACACCAAGCACCAAGCACCAAAAACCAAGGACCAAGCACCAAGCACCAAGCACCAAGCACTAAACACCAAACACCAAAGACCAAGCAGCAAGCACCAAGCACCAAACACCAAGCACCATGCACCTAGCACGAAACACCAAGCACCAAGCACCAAACACCAACCACCCAGCACCAAGCACCAAGCACCAAACACCAAGCACCAAGCACCAAACACCAAACACCAAACACCAAGCACCAAGCACCAAACACCAAGCACCAAGCACCAAGTACCAAACACCAAGCACCAAGCACCAAACACCAAACACCAAGCACCAAACACCAAGCACCAAGCACCTAGCACCAAAAACCAAACACCAAGCACCAAGCACCAAACACCAAGCATCAATCACCAAGCACCAAACACCAAGCAGCAAGCACCAAGCACCAAATACCAAGCACCAAGTACAAACACCAAGCACCAAGCACCAAACACCAAGCACCAAGCTCCAAACACCAAGCACCAAACACCATGAACCAAGCACCAAACACCAAGCACCAAGCACCAAGTACAAACACCAAGCACCAAGCACCAAACACCAAGCACCAAGCACCAAACACCAAACACCAAGCACCAAACACCAAACACCAAGCTCCAGACACCAAGCACCAAACACCAAACACGAAGCACCAAGCACCAAGCACCAAACACCAAACACCAAGCACCAAGCACCAAACACCAAGGACCAAGCACCAAGCACCAAGGACCAAGCACCAAGCACTAAACACCAAACACCAAAGACCAAGCACCAAGCACCAAGCACCAAACACCAAGCACCATGCACCTAGCACGAAACACCAAGCACCAAGCACCAAACACCAACCACCCAGCACCAAGCACCAAGCACCAAACACCAAGCACCAAGCACCAAACACCAAACACCAAACACCAAGCACCAAGCACCAAACACCAAGCACCAAGCACCAAGTACCAAACACCAAGCACCAAGCACCAAACACCAAACACCAAGCACCAAACACCAAGCACCAAGCACCTAGCACCAAAAACCAAACACCAAGCACCAAGCACCAAACACCAAGCATCAATCACCAAGCACCAAACACCAAGCAGCAAGCACCAAGCACCAAACACCAAGCACCAAGCACCAAACACCAAGCATATAACACCAAACACCAAACACCAAGCACCAAGCACCAAACACCAAACACCAAACACCAAGTACCAAGCACCAAACACCAAGCACCCAGCACCAAACACCAAGCACCAAGCACCAAACACCAAGCACCAAGCACCAAGCAACAAGCACCAAACACCAAACACCAAACACCAAACACCAAGCACCAAACACCAAACACCAAACACCAAGCACCAGACACCAAGCACCAGACACCAAGCACCAAACACCAAGCACCAAGCACCAAGCACTAAACACCAAACACCAAGCACCAAGCACCAAACACCAAGCACCAAGCACCAAGTACCAAACACCAAGCACCAAGCACCAAACACCAAACACCAAACACCAAGCACCAAGCACCAAACACAAAGCACCAAACACCAAAAACCAAACACCAAGCACCAAACACCAAACACCAAGCTCCAAGCACCAAACACCAAACACCAAGCACCAAGCACCAAACACCAAGCACCAAGCTCCAAACACCAAGCACCAAACACCAAGAACCAAGCACCAAACACCAAGCACCAAGCACCAAGTACAAACACCAAGCACCAAGCACCAAACACCAAGCACCAAGCTCCAAACACCAAGCACCAAACACCAAGAACCAAGCACCAAACACCAAGCACCAAGCACCAAGTACAAACACCAAGCACCAAGCACCAAACACCAAGCACCAAGCACCAAACACCAAACACCAAGCACCAAACACCAAACACCAAGCTCCAGACACCAAGCACCAAACACCAAACACGAAGCACCAAGCACCAAGCACCAAACACCAAACACCAAGAACCAAGCACCAAACACCAAGGACCAAGCACCAAGCACCAAGCACCAAGCACCAAGCACCAAGCACTAAACACCAAACACCAAAGACCAAGCACCAAGCACCAAGCACCAAACACCAAGCACCATGCACCTAGCACGGAACACCAAGCACCAAGCACCAAACACCAACCACCCAGCACCAAGCTCCAAACACCAAGCACCAAGCACCAAACACCAAACACCAAACACCAAGCACCAAGCACCAAACACCAAGCACCAAGCACCAAGTACCAAACACCAAGCACCAAGCACCAAACACCAAACACCAAGCACCAAACACCAAGCACCAAGCACCAAACACCAAGCATCAATCACCAAGCACCAAACACCAAGCAGCAATCACCAAGCACCAAATACCAAGCATCAAGAACCAAACACCAAACACCAAGCACCAAGCACCAAACACCAAGCATATAACACCAAACACCAAACACCAAGCACCAAGCACCAAACACCAAACACCAAGCACCCAGCACCAAACACCAAGCACCAAGCACCAAACACCAAGCACCAAACACCAAGCAACAAGCACCAAACACCAAACACCAAGCACCAAACACCAAACACCAAACACCAAGCACCAGACACCAAGCACCAGACACCAAGCACCAAACACCAAGCACCAAGCACGAAGCACCAAACACCAAACACCAAGCACCAAACACCAAACACCAAGCACCAAGCACCAAACACCAAGCACCAAAGACCAAACACCAAACAGCAAACACCAAACACCAAACAGCAAACACCAAACACGAAACAGCAAACACCATACAGCAAACACCAAACACCAAAAAGCAGACACCAAACAGCAAACACCAAACACCAAACACCAAACAGCAAACACCAAACACCAAGCACCAAACACCAAGTACCAAGCACCAAACACTAATCACCAAGCACCAAACACAAAGCACCAAGCACCAAACACCAAACACCAAGCACCAAAGACCAAGCACCAAGCACGAAGCACCAAACACCAAGCACCAAGCACCAAGCACCAAACACCAAGCACCAAGCACCAAATACCAACCACCCAGCACCAAGCACCAAGCACCAAACACCAAGCACCAAGCACCAAACACCAAACACCAAACACCAAGCACCAAGCACCAAACACCAAGCACCAAGCACCAAGTACCAAACACAAGGAACCAAGAACCAAACACCAAGCACCAAGCACCAAGTACAAACACCAAGCACCAAGCACCAAACACCAAGGACCAAGCACCAAGCACCAAGCACCAAGCACCAAAAACCAAACACCAAACACAAAACACCAAGCACCAAGCACCAAACACCAAACTCCAAGCACCAAGCACCAAACACCAAACACCAAGCCCCAAGCACCAGGCACCAAACACCAAGCACCAAGCACCAAACACCAAACACCAAGCCCCAAGCACCAGGCACCAAACACCAAGCACCAAGCACCAAACACCAAACACCAAACACCAAACAGCAAATAACATACATCAAACACCAAACACCAAAAAGCAGACACCAAACAGCAAACACCAAACACCAAACACCAAACAGCAAACAGGAAACACCAAACACCAAGCACCAAGTACCAAGCACCAAATACTAATCACCAAGCACCAAACACCAAGCACCAAGCACCAAACACCAAGCACCAAGCACCAAACACCAAACCCCAAGCACCTAGCACCAAACACTAAGCACCAAGCACCAAACACCAAGCACCAAGCACCAAACACCAAGCACCAAGCACCAAGCCCCAAACACCAAACACCAAACACCAAAGACCAAGCACCAAGCACCAAACACCAAGCACCCAGCACCAAACACCAAGCACCAAACACCAACCACCCAGAACCCAGCACCAAGCACCAAACACCAAGCACCAAGCACCAAACACCAAGCACCAAGCACCAAACACCAAGCACCAAGCACCTAGTACCAAACACCAAACACCAAGCACCAAACACCAAGCACCAATCACCAAGCACCAAACACCAAGCAGCCAGCAACAAGCACCAAACACCAAACACCAAGCACGAAGCACCAAAAACCAAACGCCAAGCACCAAGCACCAAACACCTAACACCAAGCACCAAGCACCAAGTACCAAGCACCAAACACCAAGCACCAAACACCAAACACCAAGCACCAAACACCAAGCACCAAACACCAAACACCAAGCACCAAGCACCAAACACCTAATACCAAGCAGCAAACACCAAGCACCAAACACCAAGCACCAAGCACCAAGCACCAGGCACCAAGCACCAAACACCAAGCACCAAACACCAAGCACCAAACACCAAGCACCAAGCACCAAGCACCAAGCACCAAACACCAAGAACCAAGCACCAAGCACCAAGTACAAACACCAAGCACCAAGCACCAAACACCAAGCACCAAGCACCAAACATCAAACACCAAGCATAAAACACCAAGCACCAAACACCAAACAACAAGCACCAAGCACCAAGCATCAAACACCAAGCATATAACACCAAACACCAAACACCAAGCACCAAGCACCAAGCACCAAACACCAAGCACCCAGCACCAAACACCAAGCACCAAGCACCAAACACCAAGCACCAAGCACCAAGCAACAAGCACCAAACACCAAACACCAAACACCAAACACCAAGCACCAAACACCAAACACCAAACACCAAGCACCAGACACCAAGCACCAGACACCAAGCACCAAACACCAAGCACCAAGCACCAAGCACCAAACACCAAACACCAAGCACCAAGCACCAAACACCAAGCACCAAAGACCAAACACCAAACAGCAAACACCAAACACCAAACAGCAAACACCAAACACGAAACAGCAAACACCATACAGCAAACACCAAACACCAAAAAGCAGACACCAAACAGCAAACACCAAACACCAAACACCAAACAGCAATCACCAAACACCAAGCACCAAACACCAAGTACCAAGCACCAAATACTAATCACCAAGCACCAAACACAAAGCACCAAGCACCAAACACCAAACACCAAGCACCAAAGACCAAGCACCAAGCACCAAGCACCAAACACCAAGCACCAAGCACCAATCACCAAATACCAACCACCCAGCACCAAGCACCAAGCACCAAACACCAAGCACCAAGCACCAAACACCAAACACCAAACACCAAGCACCAAGCACCAAACACCAAGCACCAAGCACCAAGCACCAAACACCAAGCCCCAAGCACCAAGCACCAAACACCAAGCACCAAACACCAAGCATCAAACACCAAACACCAAACACCAAGCACCTAGCACCAAACACCAAACACCAAGCACCAAGCACCAAGCAGCAAACACCAAGCAGCAAACAGAAAGCACCAAACAACAAACACCAAGCACCAAGCACTAAACACCAAGCACCAAGCACCAAGGACCGAACACCAAACACCAAGCACCAAGCACCAAACACCTAACACCAAGCACCAAGTACCAAGCACCAAACACCAAACACCAAGAACCAAGCACAAAACACCAAGCACCAAGCACCAATTACAAACACCAAGCACCAAACACCAAGCACCAAGCATAAAACACCAAGCATCAAACACCAAACACCAAACACCAAGCACCAAGCACCAAACACCAAGCACCAAACACCAAGCACCCAGCACCAAACACCATGCACCAAGTACCAAGCAACAAACACCAAGCACCAAGCACCAAACACCAAACACCAAGCATCAAACACCAAACACCAAGCACCAAGCACCAAACACCAAACACCAAGCACCAAGCACCAAACACCAAGCACCAAGCACCAAGTACAAACACCAAGCACCAAGCACCAAACACCAAGCACCAAGCTCCAAACACCAAGCACCAAACACCAAGAACCAAGCACCAAACACCAAGCACCAAGCACCAAGTACAAACACCAAGCACCAAGCACCAAACACCAAGCACCAAGCACCAAACACCAAACACCAAGCACCAAACACCAAACACCAAGCTCCAGACACCAAGCACCAAACACCAAACACGAAGCACCAAGCACCAAGCACCAAACACCAAACACCAAGCACCAAGCACCAAAAACCAAGGACCAAGCACCAAGCACCAAGCACCAAGCACTAAACACCAAACACCAAAGACCAAGCAGCAAGCACCAAGCACCAAACACCAAGCACCATGCACCTAGCACGAAACACCAAGCACCAAGCACCAAACACCAACCACCCAGCACCAAGCACCAAGCACCAAACACCAAGCACCAAGCACCAAACACCAAACACCAAACACCAAGCACCAAGCACCAAACACCAAGCACCAAGCACCAAGTACCAAACACCAAGCACCAAGCACCAAACACCAAACACCAAGCACCAAACACCAAGCACCAAGCACCAAGCCCCAAACACCAAACACCAAACACCAAAGACCAAGCACCAAGCACCAAACACCAAGCACCCAGCACCAAACACCAAGCACCAAACACCAACCACCCAGAACCCAGCACCAAGCACCAAACACCAAGCACCAAGCACCAAACACCAAGCACCAAGCACCTAGTACCAAACACCAAACACCAAGCACCAAACACCAAGCACCAATCACCAAGCACCAAACACCAAGCAGCCAGCAGCAAGCACCAAACACCAAACACCAAGCACGAAGCACCAAAAACCAAACACCAAGCACCAAGCACCAAACACCTAACACCAAGCACCAAGCACCAAGTACCAAGCACCAAACACCAAGCACCAAACACCAAACACCAAGCACCAAACACCAAGCACCAAACACCAAACACCAAGCACCAAGCACCAAACAACTAATACCAAGCAGCAAACACCAAGCACCAAACACCAAGCACCAAGCACCAAGCACCAGGCACCAAGCACCAAACACCAAGCACCAAACACCAAGCACCAAACACCAAGCACCAAGCACCAAGCACCAAGCACCAAACACCATGAACCAAGCACCAAGCACCAAGTACAAACACCAAGCACCAAGCACCAAACACCAAGCACCAAGCACCAAATATCAAACACCAAGCATAAAACACCAAACACCAAACACCAAGCACCAAGCACCAAGCACCAAACACCAAGCACCCAGCACCAAACACCAAGCACCAAGCACCAAACACCAAGCACCAAGCACCAAGCAACAAGCACCAAACACCAAACACCAAACACCAAACACCAAGCACCAAACACCAAACACCAAACACCAAGCACCAGACACCAAGCACCAGACACCAAGCACCAAACACCAAGCACCAAGCACCAAGCACCAAACACCAAACACCAAGCACCAAGCACCAAACACCAAGCACCAAAGACCAAACACCAAACAGCAAACACCAAACACCAAACAGCAAACACCAAACAGCAAACACCAAACACGAAACAGCAAACACCATACAGCAAACACCAAACACCAAAAAGCAGACACCAAACAGCAAACACCAAACACCAAACACCAAACAGCAAACACCAAACACCAAGCACCAAACACCAAGTACCAAGCACCAAACACTAATCACCAAGCACCAAACACAAAGCACCAAGCACCAAACACCAAACACCAAGCACCAAAGACCAAGCACCAAGCACCAAGCACCAAACACCAAGCACCAAGCACCAATCACCAAATACCAACCACCCAGCACCAAGCACCAAGCACCGAACACCAAGCACCAAGCACCAAACACCAAACACCAAACACCAAGCACCAAGCACCAAACACCAAGCACCAAGCACCAAGCACCAAACACCAAGCCCCAAGCACCAAGCACCAAACACCAAGCACCAAACACCAAGCATCAAACACCAAACACCAAACACCAAGCACCTAGCACCAAACACCAAACACCAAGCACCAAGCACCAAGCAGCAAACACCAAGCAGCAAACAGAAAGCACCAAACAACAAACACCAAGCACCAAGCACTAAACACCAAGCACCAAGCACCAAGGACCGAACACCAAACACCAAGCACCAAGCACCAAACACCTAACACCAAGCACCAAGTACCAAGCACCAAACACCAAACACCAAGAACCAAGCACAAAACACCAAGCACCAAGCACCAATTACAAACACCAAGCACCAAACACCAAGCACCAAGCATAAAACACCAAGCATCAAACACCAAACACCAAACACCAAGCACCAAGCACCAAACACCAAGCACCAAACACCAAGCACCCAGCACCAAACACCATGCACCAAGTACCAAGCAACAAACACCAAGCACCAAGCACCAAACACCAAACACCAAGCACCAAACACCAAACACCAAGCACCAAGCACCAAACACCAAACACCAAGCACCAAGCACCAAACACCAAGCACCAAGCACCAAGTACAAACACCAAGCACCAAGCACCAAACACCAAGCACCAAGCTCCAAACACCAAGCACCAAACACCAAGAACCAAGCACCAAACACCAAGCACCAAGCACCAAGTACAAACACCAAGCACCAAGCACCAAACACCAAGCACCAAGCACCAAACACCAAACACCAAGCACCAAACACCAAACACCAAGCTCCAGACACCAAGCACCAAACACCAAACACGAAGCACCAAGCACCAAGCACCAAACACCAAGCACCAAGCACCAAAAACCAAGGACCAAGCACCAAGCACCAAGCACCAAGCACTAAACACCAAACACCAAAGACCAAGCAGCAAGCACCAAGCACCAAACACCAAGCACCATGCACCTAGCACGAAACACCAAGCACCAAGCACCAAACACCAACCACCCAGCACCAAGCACCAAGCACCAAACACCAAGCACCAAGCACCAAACACCAAACACCAAACACCAAGCACCAAGCACCAAACATCAAGCACCAAGCACCAAGTACCAAACACCAAGCACCAAGCACCAAACACCAAACACCAAGCACCAAACACCAAGCACCAAGCACCTAGCACCAAAAACCAAACACCAAGCACCAAGCACCAAACACCAAGCATCAATCACCAAGCACCAAACACCAAGCAGCAAGCACCAAGCACCAAATACCAAGCATCAAGAACCAAACACCAAACACCAAGCACCAAGCACCAAACACCAAGCATATAACACCAAGCAGCAAACAGAAAGCACCAAACAACAAACACCAAGCACCAAGCACTAAACACCAAGCACCAAGCACCAAGGACCAAACACCAAGCACCAAGCACCAAGCACCAAACACCTAACACCAAGCACCGAGTACCAAGCACCAAACACCAAACCCCAAGAATCAAGCACAAAACACCAAGCACCAAGCACCAAGTACAAACACCAAGCACCAAACACCAAGCACCAAGCATAAAACACCAAGCATCAAACACCAAACACCAAACACCAAGCACCAAGCACCAAACACCAAGCACCAAACACCAAGCACCCAGCACCAAACACCATGCACCAAGTACCAAGCAACAAACACCAAGCACCAAGCAGCAAACACCAAACACCAAGCACCAAACACCAAACACCAAGCACCAGACACCAAACACCAAACACCAAGCACCAAGCACCAAACACCAAGCACCAAGTACCAAGCACCAAACACCAAACACCAAGAACCAAGCTCAAAACACCAAGCACCAAGCACCAAATACAAACACCAAGCACCAAACACCAAGCACCAAGCATAAAACACCAAGCATCAAACACCAAACACCAAACACCAAGCACCAAGCACCAAACACCAAGCACCAAACACCAAAAACCAAACACCAAGCACCAAACACCAAACACCAAGCTCCAAGCACCAAACACCAAACACCAAGCACCAAGCACCAAACACCAAGCACCAAGCTCCAAACACCAAGCACCAAACACCAAGAACCAAGCACCAAACACCAAGCACCAAGCACCAAGTACAAACACCAAGCACCAAGCACCAAACACCAAGCACCAAGCTCCAAACACCAAGCACCAAACACCAAGAACCAAGCACCAAACACCAAGCACCAAGCACCAAGTACAAACACCAAGCACCAAGCACCAAACACCAAGCACCAAGCACCAAACACCAAACACCAAGCACCAAACACCAAACACCAAGCTCCAGACACCAAGCACCAAACACCAAACACGAAGCACCAAGCACCAAGCACCAAACACCAAACACCAAGCACCAAGCACCAAACACCAAGGACCAAGCACCAAGCACCAAGCACCAAGCACCAAGCACCAAGCACTAAACACCAAACACCAAAGACCAAGCACCAAGCACCAAGCACCAAACACCAAGCACCATGCACCTAGCACGGAACACCAAGCACCAAGCACCAAACACCAACCACCCAGCACCAAGCACCAAACACCAAGCACCAAGCACCAAACACCAAACACCAAACACCAAGCACCAAGCACCAAACACCAAGCACCAAGCACCAAGTACCAAACACCAAGCACCAAGCACCAAACACCAAACACCAAGCACCAAACACCAAGCACCAAGCACCAAACACCAAGCATCAATCACCAAGCACCAAACACCAAGCAGCAAGCACCAAGCACCAAATACCAAGCATCAAGAACCAAACACCAAACACCAAGCACCAAGCACCAAACACCAAGCATATAACACCAAACACCAAACACCAAGCACCAAGCACCAAACACCAAACACCAAGCACCCAGCACCAAACACCAAGCACCAAGCACCAAACACCAAGCAACAAGCACCAAGCACCAAGCACCAAGCACCAAACACCAAGCACCAAACACCAAGCACCAAGCACCAAACACCAAACACCAAACACCAAGCACCAAGCACCAAACATCAAGCACCAAGCACCAAGTACCAAACACCAAGCACCAAGCACCAAACACCAAACACCAAGCACCAAACACCAAGCACCAAGCACCTAGCACCAAAAACCAAACACCAAGCACCAAGCACCAAACACCAAGCATCAATCACCAAGCACCAAACACCAAGCAGCAAGCACCAAGCACCAAATACCAAGCATCAAGAACCAAACACCAAACACCAAGCACCAAGCACCAAACACCAAGCATATAACACCAAGCAGCAAACAGAAAGCACCAAACAACAAACACCAAGCACCAAGCACTAAACACCAAGCACCAAGCACCAAGGACCAAACACCAAGCACCAAGCACCAAGCACCAAACACCTAACACCAAGCACCGAGTACCAAGCACCAAACACCAAACCCCAAGAATCAAGCACAAAACACCAAGCACCAAGCACCAAGTACAAACACCAAGCACCAAACACCAAGCACCAAGCATAAAACACCAAGCATCAAACACCAAACACCAAACACCAAGCACCAAGCACCAAACACCAAGCACCAAACACCAAGCACCCAGCACCAAACACCATGCACCAAGTACCAAGCAACAAACACCAAGCACCAAGCAGCAAACACCAAACACCAAGCACCAAACACCAAACACCAAGCACCAGACACCAAACACCAAACACCAAGCACCAAGCACCAAACACCAAGCACCAAGTACCAAGCACCAAACACCAAACACCAAGAACCAAGCTCAAAACACCAAGCACCAAGCACCAAATACAAACACCAAGCACCAAACACCAAGCACCAAGCATAAAACACCAAGCATCAAACACCAAACACCAAACACCAAGCACCAAGCACCAAACACCAAGCACCAAACACCAAAAACCAAACACCAAGCACCAAACACCAAACACCAAGCTCCAAGCACCAAACACCAAACACCAAGCACCAAGCACCAAACACCAAGCACCAAGCTCCAAACACCAAGCACCAAACACCAAGAACCAAGCACCAAACACCAAGCACCAAGCACCAAGTACAAACACCAAGCACCAAGCACCAAACACCAAGCACCAAGCTCCAAACACCAAGCACCAAACACCAAGAACCAAGCACCAAACACCAAGCACCAAGCACCAAGTACAAACACCAAGCACCAAGCACCAAACACCAAGCACCCAGCACCAAACACCATGCACCAAGTACCAAGCAACAAACACCAAGCACCAAGCAGCAAACACCAAACACCAAGCACCAAACACCAAACACCAAGCACCAGACACCAAACACCAAACACCAAGCACCAAGCACCAAACACCAAGCACCAAGTACCAAGCACCAAACACCAAACACCAAGAACCAAGCTCAAAACACCAAGCACCAAGCACCAAATACAAACACCAAGCACCAAACACCAAGCACCAAGCATAAAACACCAAGCATCAAACACCAAACACCAAACACCAAGCACCAAGCACCAAACACCAAGCACCAAACACCAAAAACCAAACACCAAGCACCAAACACCAAACACCAAGCTCCAAGCACCAAACACCAAACACCAAGCACCAAGCACCAAACACCAAGCACCAAGCTCCAAACACCAAGCACCAAACACCAAGAACCAAGCACCAAACACCAAGCACCAAGCACCAAGTACAAACACCAAGCACCAAGCACCAAACACCAAGCACCAAGCTCCAAACACCAAGCACCAAACACCAAGAACCAAGCACCAAACACCAAGCACCAAGCACCAAGTACAAACACCAAGCACCAAGCACCAAACACCAAGCACCAAGCACCAAACACCAAACACCAAGCACCAAACACCAAACACCAAGCTCCAGACACCAAGCACCAAACACCAAACACGAAGCACCAAGCACCAAGCACCAAACACAAAAACACCAAGCACCAAGCACCAAACACCAAGGACCAAGCACCAAGCACCAAGCACCAAGCACCAAGCACCAAGCACTAAACACCAAACACCAAAGACCAAGCACCAAGCACCAAGCACCAAACACCAAGCACCATGCACCTAGCACGGAACACCAAGCACCAAGCACCAAACACCAACCACCCAGCACCAAGCACCAAACACCAAGCACCAAGCACCAAACACCAAACACCAAACACCAAGCACCAAGCACCAAACACCAAGCACCAAGCACCAAGTACCAAACACCAAGCACCAAGCACCAAACACCAAACACCAAGCACCAAACACCAAGCACCAAGCACCAAACACCAAGCATCAATCACCAAGCACCAAACACCAAGCAGCAAGCACCAAGCACCAAATACCAAGCATCAAGAACCAAACACCAAACACCAAGCACCAAGCACCAAACACCAAGCATATAACACCAAACACCAAACACCAAGCACCAAGCACCAAACACCAAACACCAAGCACCCAGCACCAAACACCAAGCACCAAGCACCAAACACCAAGCAACAAGCACCAAGCACCAAGCACCAAGCACCAAACACCAAGCACCAAACACCAAGCACCAAGCACCAAACACCAAACACCAAACACCAAGCACCAAGCACCAAACATCAAGCACCAAGCACCAAGTACCAAACACCAAGCACCAAGCACCAAACACCAAACACCAAGCACCAAACACCAAGCACCAAGCACCTAGCACCAAAAACCAAACACCAAGCACCAAGCACCAAACACCAAGCATCAATCACCAAGCACCAAACACCAAGCAGCAAGCACCAAGCACCAAATACCAAGCATCAAGAACCAAACACCAAACACCAAGCACCAAGCACCAAACACCAAGCATATAACACCAAGCAGCAAACAGAAAGCACCAAACAACAAACACCAAGCACCAAGCACTAAACACCAAGCACCAAGCACCAAGGACCAAACACCAAGCACCAAGCACCAAGCACCAAACACCTAACACCAAGCACCGAGTACCAAGCACCAAACACCAAACCCCAAGAATCAAGCACAAAACACCAAGCACCAAGCACCAAGTACAAACACCAAGCACCAAACACCAAGCACCAAGCATAAAACACCAAGCATCAAACACCAAACACCAAACACCAAGCACCAAGCACCAAACACCAAGCACCAAACACCAAGCACCCAGCACCAAACACCATGCACCAAGTACCAAGCAACAAACACCAAGCACCAAGCAGCAAACACCAAACACCAAGCACCAAACACCAAACACCAAGCACCAGACACCAAACACCAAACACCAAGCACCAAGCACCAAACACCAAGCACCAAGTACCAAGCACCAAACACCAAACACCAAGAACCAAGCTCAAAACACCAAGCACCAAGCACCAAATACAAACACCAAGCACCAAACACCAAGCACCAAGCATAAAACACCAAGCATCAAACACCAAACACCAAACACCAAGCACCAAGCACCAAACACCAAGCACCAAACACCAAAAACCAAACACCAAGCACCAAACACCAAACACCAAGCTCCAAGCACCAAACACCAAACACCAAGCACCAAGCACCAAACACCAAGCACCAAGCTCCAAACACCAAGCACCAAACACCAAGAACCAAGCACCAAACACCAAGCACCAAGCACCAAGTACAAACACCAAGCACCAAGCACCAAACACCAAGCACCAAGCTCCAAACACCAAGCACCAAACACCAAGAACCAAGCACCAAACACCAAGCACCAAGCACCAAGTACAAACACCAAGCACCAAGCACCAAACACCAAGCACCAAGCACCAAACACCAAACACCAAGCACCAAACACCAAACACCAAGCTCCAGACACCAAGCACCAAACACCAAACACGAAGCACCAAGCACCAAGCACCAAACACCAAACACCAAGCACCAAGCACCAAACACCAAGGACCAAGCACCAAGCACCAAGCACCAAGCACCAAGCACCAAGCACTAAACACCAAACACCAAAGACCAAGCACCAAGCACCAAGCACCAAACACCAAGCACCATGCACCTAGCACGGAACACCAAGCACCAAGCACCAAACACCAACCACCCAGCACCAAGCACCAAACACCAAGCACCAAGCACCAAACACCAAACACCAAACACCAAGCACCAAGCACCAAACACCAAGCACCAAGCACCAAGTACCAAACACCAAGCACCAAGCACCAAACACCAAACACCAAGCACCAAACACCAAGCACCAAGCACCAAACACCAAGCATCAATCACCAAGCACCAAACACCAAGCAGCAAGCACCAAGCACCAAATACCAAGCATCAAGAACCAAACACCAAACACCAAGCACCAAGCACCAAACACCAAGCATATAACACCAAACACCAAGCACCAGACACCAAGCACCAAACACCAAGCACCAAGCACGAAGCACCAAACACCAAACACCAAGCACCAAACACCAAACACCAAGCACCAAGCACCAAACACCAAGCACCAAAGACCAAACACCAAACAGCAAACACCAAACACCAAACAGCAAACACCAAACACGAAACAGCAAACACCATACAGCAAACACCAAACACCAAAAAGCAGACACCAAACAGCAAACACCAAACACCAAACACCAAACAGCAAACACCAAACACCAAGCACCAAACACCAAGTACCAAGCACCAAACACTAATCACCAAGCACCAAACACAAAGCACCAAGCACCAAACACCAAACACCAAGCACCAAAGACCAAGCACCAAGCACGAAGCACCAAACACCAAGCACCAAGCACCAAGCACCAAACACCAAGCACCAAGCACCAAATACCAACCACCCAGCACCAAGCACCAAGCACCAAACACCAAGCACCAAGCACCAAACACCAAACACCAAACACCAAGCACCAAGCACCAAACACCAAGCACCAAGCACCAAGTACCAAACACAAGGAACCAAGAACCAAACACCAAGCACCAAGCACCAAGTACAAACACCAAGCACCAAGCACCAAACACCAAGGACCAAGCACCAAGCACCAAGCACCAAGCACCAAAAACCAAACACCAAACACAAAACACCAAGCACCAAGCACCAAACACCAAACTCCAAGCACCAAACAGCAAATAACATACAGCAAACACCAAACACCAAAAAGCAGACACCAAACAGCAAACACCAAACACCAAACACCAAACAGCAAACAGGAAACACCAAACACCAAGCACCAAGCACCAAACACCAAACACCAAGCACCAAGCACCAAACACTAAGCACCAAGCACCAAACACCAAACCCCAAGCACCTAGCACCAAACACTAAGCACCAAGCACCAAACACCAAGCACCAAGCACCAAACACCAAGCACCAAGCACCAAGCCCCAAACACCAAACACCAAACACCAAAGACCAAGCACCAAGCACCAAACACCAAGCACCCAGCACCAAACACCAAGCACCAAACACCAACCACCCAGAACCCAGCACCAAGCACCAAACACCAAGCACCAAGCACCAAACACCAAGCACCAAGCACCTAGTACCAAACACCAAACACCAAGCAGCAAACACCAAGCACCAATCACCAAGCACCAAACACCAAGCAGCCAGCAGCAAGCACCAAACACCAAACACCAAGCACGAAGCACCAAAAACCAAACACCAAGCACCAAGCACCAAACACCTAACACCAAGCACCAAGCACCAAGTACCAAGCACCAAACACCAAGCACCAAACACCAAACACCAAGCACCAAACACCAAGCACCAAACACCAAACACCAAGCACCAAGTACCAAACACCTAATACCAAGCAGCAAACACCAAGCACCAAACACCAAGCACCAAGCACCAAGCACCAGGCACCAAGCACCAAACACCAAGCACCAAACACCAAGCACCAAACACCAAGCACCAAGCACCAAGCACCAAGCACCAAACACCAAGAACCAAGCACCAAGCACCAAGTACAAACACCAAGCACCAAGCACCAAACACCAAGCACCAAGCACCAAATATCAAACACCAAGCATAAAACACCAAACACCAAACACCAAGCACCAAGCACCAAGCACCAAACACCAAGCACCCAGCACCAAACACCAAGCACCAAGCACCAAACACCAAGCACCAAGCACCAAGCAACAAGCACCAAACACCAAACACCAAACACCAAACACCAAGCACCAAACACCAAACACCAAACACCAAGCACCAGACACCAAGCACCAGACACCAAGCACCAAACACCAAGCACCAAGCACCAAGCACCAAACACCAAACACCAAGCACCAAGCACCAAACACCAAGCACCAAAGACCAAACACCAAACAGCAAACACCAAACACCAAACAGCAAACACCAAACACGAAACAGCAAACACCATACAGCAAACACCAAACACCAAAAAGCAGACACCAAACAGCAAACACCAAACACCAAACACCAAACAGCAAACACCAAACACCAAGCACCAAACACCAAGTACCAAGCACCAAACACTAATCACCAAGCACCAAACACAAAGCACCAAGCACCAAACACCAAACACCAAGCACCAAAGACCAAGCACCAAGCACCAAGCACCAAACACCAAGCACCAAGCACCAATCACCAAATACCAACCACCCAGCACCAAGCACCAAGCACCAAACACCAAGCACCAAGCACCAAACACCAAACACCAAACACCAAGCACCAAGCACCAAACACCAAGCACCAAGCACCAAGCACCAAACACCAAGCCCCAAGCACCAAGCACCAAACACCAAGCACCAAACACCAAGCATCAAACACCAAACACCAAACACCAAGCACCTAGCACCAAACACCAAACACCAAGCACCAAGCACCAAGCAGCAAACACCAAGCAGCAAACAGAAAGCACCAAACAACAAACACCAAGCACCAAGCACTAAACACCAAGCACCAAGCACCAAGGACCGAACACCAAACACCAAGCACCAAGCACCAAACACCTAACACCAAGCACCAAGTACCAAGCACCAAACACCAAACACCAAGAACCAAGCACAAAACACCAAGCACCAAGCACCAATTACAAACACCAAGCACCAAACACCAAGCACCAAGCATAAAACACCAAGCATCAAACACCAAACACCAAACACCAAGCACCAAGCACCAAACACCAAGCACCAAACACCAAGCACCCAGCACCAAACACCATGCACCAAGTACCAAGCAACAAACACCAAGCACCAAGCACCAAACACCAAACACCAAGCACCAAACACCAAACACCAAGCACCAAGCACCAAACACCAAACACCAAGCACCAAGCACCAAACACCAAGCACCAAGCACCAAGTACAAACACCAAGCACCAAGCACCAAACACCAAGCACCAAGCTCCAAACACCAAGCACCAAACACCAAGAACCAAGCACCAAACACCAAGCACCAAGCACCAAGTACAAACACCAAGCACCAAGCACCAAACACCAAGCACCAAGCACCAAACACCAAACACCAAGCACCAAACACCAAACACCAAGCTCCAGACACCAAGCACCAAACACCAAACACGAAGCACCAAGCACCAAGCACCAAACACCAAACACCAAGCACCAAGCACCAAACACCAAGGACCAAGCACCAAGCACCAAGCACCAAGCACCAAGCACCAAGCACTAAACACCAAACACCAAAGACCAAGCACCAAGCACCAAGCACCAAACACCAAGCACCATGCACCTAGCACGGAACACCAAGCACCAAGCACCAAATACCAACCACCCAGCACCAAGCACCAAACACCAAGCACCAAGCACCAAACACCAAACACCAAACACCAAGCACCAAGCACCAAACACCAAGCACCAAGCACCAAGTACCAAACACCAAGCACCAAGCACCAAACACCAAACACCAAGCACCAAACACCAAGCACCAAGCACCAAACACCAAGCATCAATCACCAAGCACCAAACACCAAGCAGCAAGCACCAAGCACCAAATACCAAGCATCAAGAACCAAACACCAAACACCAAGCACCAAGCACCAAACACCAAGCATATAACACCAAACACCAAACACCAAGCACCAAGCACCAAACACCAAACACCAAGCACCCAGCACCAAACACCAAGCACCAAGCACCAAACACCAAGCACCAAGCACCAAGCAACAAGCACCAAACACCAAACACCAAGCACCAAACACCAAACACCAAACACCAAGCACCAGACACCAAGCACCAGACACCAAGCACCAAACACCAAGCACCAAGCACGAAGCACCAAACACCAAACACCAAGCACCAAACACCAAACACCAAGCACCAAGCACCAAACACCAAGCACCAAAGACCAAACAACAAACAGCAAACACCAAACACCAAACAGCAAACACCAAACACGAAACAGCAAACACCATACAGCAAACACCAAACACCAAAAAGCAGACACCAAACAGCAAACACCAAACACCAAACACCAAACAGCAAACACCAAACACCAAGCACCAAACACCAAGTACCAAGCACCAAACACTAATCACCAAGCACCAAACACAAAGCACCAAGCACCAAACACCAAACACCAAGCACCAAAGACCAAGCACCAAGCACGAAGCACCAAACACCAAGCACCAAGCACCAAGCACCAAACACCAAGCACCAAGCACCAAACACCAAACACCAAACACCAAGCACCAAGCACCAAACACCAAGCACCAAGCACCAAGTACCAAACACAAGGAACCAAGAACCAAACACCAAGCACCAAGCACCAAGTACAAACACCAAGCACCAAGCACCAAACACCAAGGACCAAGCACCAAGCACCAAGCACCAAGCACCAAAAACCAAACACCAAACACAAAACACCAAGCACCAAGCACCAAACACCAAACTCCAAGCACCAAGCACCAAACACCAAACACCAAGCCCCAAGCACCAGGCACCAAACACCAAGCACCAAGCACCAAACACCAAACACCAAACACCAAACAGCAAATAACATACAGCAAACACCAAACACCAAAAAGCAGACACCAAACAGCAAACACCAAACACCAAACACCAAACAGCAAACAGGAAACACCAAACACCAAGCACCAAGCACCAAACACCAAACACCAAGCACCAAGCACCAAACACCAAGCACCAAGCACCAAACACCAAACCCCAAGCACCTAGCACCAAACACTAAGCACCAAGCACCAAACACCAAGCACCAAGCACCAAACACCAAGCACCAAGCACCAAGCCCCAAACACCAAACACCAAACACCAAAGACCAAGCACCAAGCACCAAACACCAAGCACCCAGCACCAAACACCAAGCACCAAACACCAACCACCCAGAACCCAGCACCAAGCACCAAACACCAAGCACCAAGCACCAAACACCAAGCACCAAGCACCTAGTACCAAACACCAAACACCAAGCACCAAACACCAAGCACCAATCACCAAGCACCAAACACCAAGCAGCCAGCAGCAAGCACCAAACACCAAACACCAAGCACGAAGCACCAAAAACCAAACACCAAGCACCAAGCACCAAACACCTAACACCAAGCACCAAGCACCAAGTACCAAGCACCAAACACCAAGCACCAAACACCAAACACCAAGCACCAAACACCAAGCACCAAACACCAAACACCAAGCACCAAGCACCAAACACCAAGCACCAAGCACCAAGTACCAAACACCAAGCAACAAGCACCAAACACCAAACACCAAGCACCAAACACCAAGCACCAAGCACCAAACACCAAGGACCAAGCACCAAGCACCAAGCACCAAGCACCAAGCACCAAGCACTAAACACCAAACACCAAAGACCAAGCACCAAGCACCAAGCACCAAACACCAAGCACCATGCACCTAGCACGGAACACCAAGCACCAAGCACCAAACACCAACCACCCAGCACCAAGCACCAAACACCAAGCACCAAGCACCAAACACCAAACACCAAACACCAAGCACCAAGCACCAAACACCAAGCACCAAGCACCAAGTACCAAACACCAAGCACCAAGCACCAAACACCAAACACCAAGCACCAAACACCAAGCACCAAGCACCAAACACCAAGCATCAATCACCAAGCACCAAACACCAAGCAGCAAGCACCAAGCACCAAATACCAAGCATCAAGAACCAAACACCAAACACCAAGCACCAAGCACCAAACACCAAGCATATAACACCAAACACCAAACACCAAGCACCAAGCACCAAACACCAAACACCAAGCACCCAGCACCAAACACCAAGCACCAAGCACCAAACACCAAGCAACAAGCACCAAGCACCAAGCACCAAGCACCAAACACCAAGCACCAAACACCAAGCACCAAGCACCAAACACCAAACACCAAACACCAAGCACCAAGCACCAAACATCAAGCACCAAGCACCAAGTACCAAACACCAAGCACCAAGCACCAAACACCAAACACCAAGCACCAAACACCAAGCACCAAGCACCTAGCACCAAAAACCAAACACCAAGCACCAAGCACCAAACACCAAGCATCAATCACCAAGCACCAAACACCAAGCAGCAAGCACCAAGCACCAAATACCAAGCATCAAGAACCAAACACCAAACACCAAGCACCAAGCACCAAACACCAAGCATATAACACCAAGCAGCAAACAGAAAGCACCAAACAACAAACACCAAGCACCAAGCACTAAACACCAAGCACCAAGCACCAAGGACCAAACACCAAGCACCAAGCACCAAGCACCAAACACCTAACACCAAGCACCGAGTACCAAGCACCAAACACCAAACCCCAAGAATCAAGCACAAAACACCAAGCACCAAGCACCAAGTACAAACACCAAGCACCAAACACCAAGCACCAAGCATAAAACACCAAGCATCAAACACCAAACACCAAACACCAAGCACCAAGCACCAAACACCAAGCACCAAACACCAAGCACCCAGCACCAAACACCATGCACCAAGTACCAAGCAACAAACACCAAGCACCAAGCAGCAAACACCAAACACCAAGCACCAAACACCAAACACCAAGCACCAGACACCAAACACCAAACACCAAGCACCAAGCACCAAACACCAAGCACCAAGTACCAAGCACCAAACACCAAACACCAAGAACCAAGCTCAAAACACCAAGCACCAAGCACCAAATACAAACACCAAGCACCAAACACCAAGCACCAAGCATAAAACACCAAGCATCAAACACCAAACACCAAACACCAAGCACCAAGCACCAAACACCAAGCACCAAACACCAAAAACCAAACACCAAGCACCAAACACCAAACACCAAGCTCCAAGCACCAAACACCAAACACCAAGCACCAAGCACCAAACACCAAGCACCAAGCTCCAAACACCAAGCACCAAACACCAAGAACCAAGCACCAAACACCAAGCACCAAGCACCAAGTACAAACACCAAGCACCAAGCACCAAACACCAAGCACCAAGCTCCAAACACCAAGCACCAAACACCAAGAACCAAGCACCAAACACCAAGCACCAAGCACCAAGTACAAACACCAAGCACCAAGCACCAAACACCAAGCACCAAGCACCAAACACCAAACACCAAGCACCAAACACCAAACACCAAGCTCCAGACACCAAGCACCAAACACCAAACACGAAGCACCAAGCACCAAGCACCAAACACCAAACACCAAGCACCAAGCACCAAACACCAAGGACCAAGCACCAAGCACCAAGCACCAAGCACCAAGCACCAAGCACTAAACACCAAACACCAAAGACCAAGCACCAAGCACCAAGCACCAAACACCAAGCACCATGCACCTAGCACGGAACACCAAGCACCAAGCACCAAACACCAACCACCCAGCACCAAGCACCAAACACCAAGCACCAAGCACCAAACACCAAACACCAAACACCAAGCACCAAGCACCAAACACCAAGCACCAAGCACCAAGTACCAAACACCAAGCACCAAGCACCAAACACCAAACACCAAGCACCAAACACCAAGCACCAAGCACCAAACACCAAGCATCAATCACCAAGCACCAAACACCAAGCAGCAAGCACCAAGCACCAAATACCAAGCATCAAGAACCAAACACCAAACACCAAGCACCAAGCACCAAACACCAAGCATATAACACCAAACACCAAGCACCAGACACCAAGCACCAAACACCAAGCACCAAGCACGAAGCACCAAACACCAAACACCAAGCACCAAACACCAAACACCAAGCACCAAGCACCAAACACCAAGCACCAAAGACCAAACACCAAACAGCAAACACCAAACACCAAACAGCAAACACCAAACACGAAACAGCAAACACCATACAGCAAACACCAAACACCAAAAAGCAGACACCAAACAGCAAACACCAAACACCAAACACCAAACAGCAAACACCAAACACCAAGCACCAAACACCAAGTACCAAGCACCAAACACTAATCACCAAGCACCAAACACAAAGCACCAAGCACCAAACACCAAACACCAAGCACCAAAGACCAAGCACCAAGCACGAAGCACCAAACACCAAGCACCAAGCACCAAGCACCAAACACCAAGCACCAAGCACCAAATACCAACCACCCAGCACCAAGCACCAAGCACCAAACACCAAGCACCAAGCACCAAACACCAAACACCAAACACCAAGCACCAAGCACCAAACACCAAGCACCAAGCACCAAGTACCAAACACAAGGAACCAAGAACCAAACACCAAGCACCAAGCACCAAGTACAAACACCAAGCACCAAGCACCAAACACCAAGGACCAAGCACCAAGCACCAAGCACCAAGCACCAAAAACCAAACACCAAACACAAAACACCAAGCACCAAGCACCAAACACCAAACTCCAAGCACCAAACAGCAAATAACATACAGCAAACACCAAACACCAAAAAGCAGACACCAAACAGCAAACACCAAACACCAAACACCAAACAGCAAACAGGAAACACCAAACACCAAGCACCAAGCACCAAACACCAAACACCAAGCACCAAGCACCAAACACTAAGCACCAAGCACCAAACACCAAACCCCAAGCACCTAGCACCAAACACTAAGCACCAAGCACCAAACACCAAGCACCAAGCACCAAACACCAAGCACCAAGCACCAAGCCCCAAACACCAAACACCAAACACCAAAGACCAAGCACCAAGCACCAAACACCAAGCACCCAGCACCAAACACCAAGCACCAAACACCAACCACCCAGAACCCAGCACCAAGCACCAAACACCAAGCACCAAGCACCAAACACCAAGCACCAAGCACCTAGTACCAAACACCAAACACCAAGCAGCAAACACCAAGCACCAATCACCAAGCACCAAACACCAAGCAGCCAGCAGCAAGCACCAAACACCAAACACCAAGCACGAAGCACCAAAAACCAAACACCAAGCACCAAGCACCAAACACCTAACACCAAGCACCAAGCACCAAGTACCAAGCACCAAACACCAAGCACCAAACACCAAACACCAAGCACCAAACACCAAGCACCAAACACCAAACACCAAGCACCAAGTACCAAACACCTAATACCAAGCAGCAAACACCAAGCACCAAACACCAAGCACCAAGCACCAAGCACCAGGCACCAAGCACCAAACACCAAGCACCAAACACCAAGCACCAAACACCAAGCACCAAGCACCAAGCACCAAGCACCAAACACCAAGAACCAAGCACCAAGCACCAAGTACAAACACCAAGCACCAAGCACCAAACACCAAGCACCAAGCACCAAATATCAAACACCAAGCATAAAACACCAAACACCAAACACCAAGCACCAAGCACCAAGCACCAAACACCAAGCACCCAGCACCAAACACCAAGCACCAAGCACCAAACACCAAGCACCAAGCACCAAGCAACAAGCACCAAACACCAAACACCAAACACCAAACACCAAGCACCAAACACCAAACACCAAACACCAAGCACCAGACACCAAGCACCAGACACCAAGCACCAAACACCAAGCACCAAGCACCAAGCACCAAACACCAAACACCAAGCACCAAGCACCAAACACCAAGCACCAAAGACCAAACACCAAACAGCAAACACCAAACACCAAACAGCAAACACCAAACACGAAACAGCAAACACCATACAGCAAACACCAAACACCAAAAAGCAGACACCAAACAGCAAACACCAAACACCAAACACCAAACAGCAAACACCAAACACCAAGCACCAAACACCAAGTACCAAGCACCAAACACTAATCACCAAGCACCAAACACAAAGCACCAAGCACCAAACACCAAACACCAAGCACCAAAGACCAAGCACCAAGCACCAAGCACCAAACACCAAGCACCAAGCACCAATCACCAAATACCAACCACCCAGCACCAAGCACCAAGCACCAAACACCAAGCACCAAGCACCAAACACCAAACACCAAACACCAAGCACCAAGCACCAAACACCAAGCACCAAGCACCAAGCACCAAACACCAAGCCCCAAGCACCAAGCACCAAACACCAAGCACCAAACACCAAGCATCAAACACCAAACACCAAACACCAAGCACCTAGCACCAAACACCAAACACCAAGCACCAAGCACCAAGCAGCAAACACCAAGCAGCAAACAGAAAGCACCAAACAACAAACACCAAGCACCAAGCACTAAACACCAAGCACCAAGCACCAAGGACCGAACACCAAACACCAAGCACCAAGCACCAAACACCTAACACCAAGCACCAAGTACCAAGCACCAAACACCAAACACCAAGAACCAAGCACAAAACACCAAGCACCAAGCACCAATTACAAACACCAAGCACCAAACACCAAGCACCAAGCATAAAACACCAAGCATCAAACACCAAACACCAAACACCAAGCACCAAGCACCAAACACCAAGCACCAAACACCAAGCACCCAGCACCAAACACCATGCACCAAGTACCAAGCAACAAACACCAAGCACCAAGCACCAAACACCAAACACCAAGCACCAAACACCAAACACCAAGCACCAAGCACCAAACACCAAACACCAAGCACCAAGCACCAAACACCAAGCACCAAGCACCAAGTACAAACACCAAGCACCAAGCACCAAACACCAAGCACCAAGCTCCAAACACCAAGCACCAAACACCAAGAACCAAGCACCAAACACCAAGCACCAAGCACCAAGTACAAACACCAAGCACCAAGCACCAAACACCAAGCACCAAGCACCAAACACCAAACACCAAGCACCAAACACCAAACACCAAGCTCCAGACACCAAGCACCAAACACCAAACACGAAGCACCAAGCACCAAGCACCAAACACCAAACACCAAGCACCAAGCACCAAACACCAAGGACCAAGCACCAAGCACCAAGCACCAAGCACCAAGCACCAAGCACTAAACACCAAACACCAAAGACCAAGCACCAAGCACCAAGCACCAAACACCAAGCACCATGCACCTAGCACGGAACACCAAGCACCAAGCACCAAATACCAACCACCCAGCACCAAGCACCAAACACCAAGCACCAAGCACCAAACACCAAACACCAAACACCAAGCACCAAGCACCAAACACCAAGCACCAAGCACCAAGTACCAAACACCAAGCACCAAGCACCAAACACCAAACACCAAGCACCAAACACCAAGCACCAAGCACCAAACACCAAGCATCAATCACCAAGCACCAAACACCAAGCAGCAAGCACCAAGCACCAAATACCAAGCATCAAGAACCAAACACCAAACACCAAGCACCAAGCACCAAACACCAAGCATATAACACCAAACACCAAACACCAAGCACCAAGCACCAAACACCAAACACCAAGCACCCAGCACCAAACACCAAGCACCAAGCACCAAACACCAAGCACCAAGCACCAAGCAACAAGCACCAAACACCAAACACCAAGCACCAAACACCAAACACCAAACACCAAGCACCAGACACCAAGCACCAGACACCAAGCACCAAACACCAAGCACCAAGCACGAAGCACCAAACACCAAACACCAAGCACCAAACACCAAACACCAAGCACCAAGCACCAAACACCAAGCACCAAAGACCAAACACCAAACAGCAAACACCAAACACCAAACAGCAAACACCAAACACGAAACAGCAAACACCATACAGCAAACACCAAACACCAAAAAGCAGACACCAAACAGCAAACACCAAACACCAAACACCAAACAGCAAACACCAAACACCAAGCACCAAACACCAAGTACCAAGCACCAAACACTAATCACCAAGCACCAAACACAAAGCACCAAGCACCAAACACCAAACACCAAGCACCAAAGACCAAGCACCAAGCACGAAGCACCAAACACCAAGCACCAAGCACCAAGCACCAAACACCAAGCACCAAGCACCAAACACCAAACACCAAACACCAAGCACCAAGCACCAAACACCAAGCACCAAGCACCAAGTACCAAACACAAGGAACCAAGAACCAAACACCAAGCACCAAGCACCAAGTACAAACACCAAGCACCAAGCACCAAACACCAAGGACCAAGCACCAAGCACCAAGCACCAAGCACCAAAAACCAAACACCAAACACAAAACACCAAGCACCAAGCACCAAACACCAAACTCCAAGCACCAAGCACCAAACACCAAACACCAAGCCCCAAGCACCAGGCACCAAACACCAAGCACCAAGCACCAAACACCAAACACCAAACACCAAACAGCAAATAACATACAGCAAACACCAAACACCAAAAAGCAGACACCAAACAGCAAACACCAAACACCAAACACCAAACAGCAAACAGGAAACACCAAACACCAAGCACCAAGCACCAAACACCAAACACCAAGCACCAAGCACCAAACACCAAGCACCAAGCACCAAACACCAAACCCCAAGCACCTAGCACCAAACACTAAGCACCAAGCACCAAACACCAAGCACCAAGCACCAAACACCAAGCACCAAGCACCAAGCCCCAAACACCAAACACCAAACACCAAAGACCAAGCACCAAGCACCAAACACCAAGCACCCAGCACCAAACACCAAGCACCAAACACCAACCACCCAGAACCCAGCACCAAGCACCAAACACCAAGCACCAAGCACCAAACACCAAGCACCAAGCACCTAGTACCAAACACCAAACACCAAGCACCAAACACCAAGCACCAATCACCAAGCACCAAACACCAAGCAGCCAGCAGCAAGCACCAAACACCAAACACCAAGCACGAAGCACCAAAAACCAAACACCAAGCACCAAGCACCAAACACCTAACACCAAGCACCAAGCACCAAGTACCAAGCACCAAACACCAAGCACCAAACACCAAACACCAAGCACCAAACACCAAGCACCAAACACCAAACACCAAGCACCAAGCACCAAACACCTAATACCAAGCAGCAAACACCAAGCACCAAACACCAAGCACCAAGCACCAAGCACCAGGCACCAAGCACCAAACACCAAGCACCAAACACCAAGCACCAAACACCAAGCACCAAGCACCAAGCACCAAGCACCAAACACCAAGAACCAAGCACCAAGCACCAAGTACAAACACCAAGCACCAAGCACCAAACACCAAGCACCAAGCACCAAATATCAAACACCAAGCATAAAACACCAAACACCAAACACCAAGCACCAAGCACCAAGCACCAAACACCAAGCACCCAGCACCAAACACCAAGCACCAAGCACCAAACACCAAGCACCAAGCACCAAGCAACAAGCACCAAACACCAAACACCAAACACCAAACACCAAGCACCAAACACCAAACACCAAACACCAAGCACCAGACACCAAGCACCAGACACCAAGCACCAAACACCAAGCACCAAGCACCAAGCACCAAACACCAAACACCAAGCACCAAGCACCAACCACAAAGCAACAAAGACCAAACACCAAACAGCAAACACCAAACACCAAACAGCAAACACCAAACACGAAACAGCAAACACCATACAGCAAACACCAAACACCAAAAAGCAGACACCAAACAGCAAACACCAAACACCAAACACCAAACAGCAAACACCAAACACCAAGCACCAAACACCAAGTACCAAGCACCAAACACTAATCACCAAGCACCAAACACAAAGCACCAAGCACCAAACACCAAACACCAAGCACCAAAGACCAAGCACCAAGCACCAAGCACCAAACACCAAGCACCAAGCACCAATCACCAAATACCAACCACCCAGCACCAAGCACCAAGCACCAAACACCAAGCACCAAGCACCAAACACCAAACACCAAACACCAAGCACCAAGCACCAAACACCAAGCACCAAGCACCAAGCACCAAACACCAAGCCCCAAGCACCAAGCACCAAACACCAAGCACCAAACACCAAGCATCAAACACCAAACACCAAACACCAAGCACCTAGCACCAAACACCAAACACCAAGCACCAAGCACCAAGCAGCAAACACCAAGCAGCAAACAGAAAGCACCAAACAACAAACACCAAGCACCAAGCACTAAACACCAAGCACCAAGCACCAAGGACCGAACACCAAACACCAAGCACCAAGCACCAAACACCTAACACCAAGCACCAAGTACCAAGCACCAAACACCAAACACCAAGAACCAAGCACAAAACACCAAGCACCAAGCACCAAGTACAAACACCAAGCACCAAACACCAAGCACCAAGCATAAAACACCAAGCATCAAACACCAAACACCAAACACCAAGCACCAAGCACCAAACACCAAGCACCAAACACCAAGCACCCAGCACCAAACACCATGCACCAAGTACCAAGCAACAAACACCAAGCACCAAGCACCAAACACCAAACACCAAGCACCAAACACCAAACACCAAGCACCAAGCACCAAACACCAAACACCAAGCACCAAGCACCAAACACCAAGCACCAAGCACCAAGTACAAACACCAAGCACCAAGCACCAAACACCAAGCACCAAGCTCCAAACACCAAGCAACAAACACCAAGAACCAAGCACCAAACACCAAGCACCAAGCACCAAGTACAAACACCAAGCACCAAGCACCAAACACCAAGCACCAAGCACCAAACACCAAACACCAAGCACCAAACACCAAATACCAAGCTCCAGACACCAAGCACCAAACACCAAACACGAAGCACCAAGCACCAAGCACCAAACACCAAACACCAAGCACCAAGCACCAAAAACCAAGGACCAAGCACCAAGCACCAAGCACCAAGCACTAAACACCAAACACCAAAGACCAAGCACCAAGCACCAAGCACCAAACACCAAGCACCATGCACCTAGCACGAAACACCAAGCACCAAGCACCAAACACCAACCACCCAGCACCAAGCACCAAGCACCAAACACCAAGCACCAAGCACCAAACACCAAACACCAAACACCAAGCACCAAGCACCAAACACCAAGCACCAAGCACCAAGTACCAAACACCAAGCACCAAGCACCAAACACCAAACACCAAGCACCAAACACCAAGCACCAAGCACCTAGCACCAAAAACCAAACACCAAGCACCAAGCACCAAACACCAAGCATCAATCACCAAGCACCAAACACCAAGCAGCAAGCACCAAGCACCAAATACCAAGCATCAAGAACCAAACACCAAACACCAAGCACCAAGCACCAAACACCAAGCATATAACACCAAACACCAAACACCAAGCACCAAGCACCAAACACCAAACACCAAGCACCAAGCACCAAACACCAAGCACCCATCACCAAACACCAAGCACCAAGCACCAAACACCAAGCACCAAGCACCAAGCAACAAGCACCAAACACCAAACACCAAACACCAAACACCAAGCACCAAACACCAAACACCAAACACCAAGCACCAGACACCAAGCACCAGACACCAAGCACCAAACACCAAGCACCAAGCACCAAGCACCAAACACCAAACACCAAGCACCAAACACCAAACACCAAGCACCAAGCACCAAACACCAAGCACCAAAGACCAAACACCAAACAGCAAACACCAAACACCAAACAGCAAACACCAAACACGAAACAGCAAACACCATACATCAAACACCAAACACCAAAAAGCAGACACCAAACAGCAAACACCAAACACCAAACACCAAACAGCAAACACCAAACACCAAGCACCAAACACCAAGTACCAAGCACCAAACACTAATCACCAAGCACCAAACACAAAGCACCAAGCACCAAACACCAAACACCAAGCACCAAAGGCCAAGCACCAAGCACCAAGCACCAAACACCAAGCACCAAGCACCAAGCACCAAACACCAAGCACCAAGCACCAAATACCAACCACCCAGCACCAAGCACCAAGCACCAAACACCAAGCACCAAGCACCAAACACCAAACACCAAACACCAAGCACCAAGCACCAAACACCAAGCACCAAGCACCAAGCACCAAACACCAAGCCCCAAGCACCAAGCACCAAACACCAAGCACCAAACACCAAGCATCAAACACCAAACACCAAACACCAAGCACCTAGCACCAAACACCAAACACCAAGCACCAAACACCAAGCACCAAGGACCAAACACCAAACACCAAGCACCAAGCACCAAACACCTAACACCAAGCACCAAGTACCAAGCACCAAAAACGAAACCCCAAGAACCAAGCACAAAACACCAAGCACCAAGCACCAAGTACAAACACCAAGCACCAAACACCAAGCACCAAGCATAAAACACCAAGCATCAAACACCAAACACCAAACACCAAGCACCAAGCACCAAACACCAAGCACCAAACACCAAGCACCCAGCACCAAGCACCATGCACCAAGTACCAAGCAACAAACACCAAGCACCAAGCACCAAACACCAAACACCAAGCACCAAACACCAAACACCAAGCACCAGGCACCAAACACCAAACACCAAGCACCAAGCACCAAACACCAAGCACCAAAGACCAAGCACCAAGCACCAAGCACCAAACACCAAGCACCAAGCACCAATCACCAAATACCAACCACCCAGCACCAAGCACCAAGCACCAAACACCAAGCACCAAGCACCAAACACCAAACACCAAACACCAAGCACCAAGCACCAAACACCAAGCACCAAGCACCAAGCACCAAACACCAAGCCCCAAGCACCAAGCACCAAACACCAAGCACCAAACACCAAGCATCAAACACCAAACACCAAACACCAAGCACCTAGCACCAAACACCAAACACCAAGCACCAAGCACCAAGTAGCAAACACCAAGCAGCAAACAGAAAGCACCAAACAACAAACACCAAGCACCAAGCACTAAACACCAAGCACCAAGCACCAAGGACCGAACACCAAACACCAAGCACCAAGTACCAAGCACCAAACACCAAACACCAAGAACCAAGCACAAAACACCAAGCACCAAGCACCAAGTACAAACACCAAGCACCAAACACCAAGCACCAAGCATAAAACACCAAGCATCAAACACCAAACACCAAACACCAAGCACCAAGCACCAAACACCAAGCACCAAACACCAAGCACCCAGCACCAAACACCATGCACCAAGTACCAAGCAACAAACACCAAGCACCAAGCACCAAACACCAAACACCAAGCACCAAACACCAAACACCAAGCACCAAGCACCAAACACCAAACACCAAGCACCAAGCACCAAACACCAAGCACCAAGCACCAAGTACAAACACCAAGCACCAAGCACCAAACACCAAGCACCAAGCTCCAAACACCAAGCACCAAACACCAAGAACCAAGCACCAAACACCAAGCACCAAGCAACAAGTACAAACACCAAGCACCAAGCACCAAACACCAAGCACCAAGCACCAAACACCAAACACCAAGCACCAAACACCAAACACCAAGCTCCAGACACCAAGCACCAAACACCAAACACAAAGCACCAAGCACCAAGCACCAAACACCAAACACCAAGCACCAAGCACCAAAAACCAAGGACCAAGCACCAAGCACCAAGCACCAAGCACTAAACACCAAACACCAAAGACCAAGCACCAAGCACCAAGCATCAAACACCAAGCACCATGCACCTAGCACGAAACACCAAGCACCAAGCACCAAACACCAACCACCCAGCACCAAGCACCAAGCACCAAACACCAAGCACCAAGCACCAAACACCAAACACCAAACACCAAGCACCCAGCACCAAACACCAAGCACCAAGCACCAAGTACCAAACACCAAGCACCAAGCACCAAACACCAAACACCAAGCACCAAACACCAAGCACCAAGCACCTAGCACCAAAAACCAAACACCAAGCACCAAGCACCAAACACCAAGCATCAATCACCAAGCACCAAACACCAAGCAGCAAGCACCAAGCACCAAATACCAAGCATCAAGAACCAAACACCAAACACCAAGCACCAAGCACCAAACACCAAGCATATAACACCAAACACCAAACACCAAGCACCAAGCACCAAACACCAAACACCAAGCACCAAGTACCAAACACCAAGCACCCAGCACCAAACACCAAGCACCAAGCACCAAACACCAAGCACCAAGCACCAAGCAACAAGCACCAAACACCAAACACCAAACACCAAACACCAAGCACCAAACACCAAACACCAAACACCAAGCACCAGACACCAAGCACCAGACACCACGCACCAAACACCAAGCACCAAGCACCAAGCACCAAACACCAAACACCAAGCACCAAACACCAAACACCAAGCACCAAGCACCAAACACCAAGCACCAAAGACCAAACACCAAACAGCAAACACCAAACACCAAACAGCAAACACCAAACACGAAACAGCAAACACCATACAGCAAACACCAAACACCAAAAAGCAGACACCAAACAGCAAACACCAAACACCAAACACCAAACAGCAAACACCAAACACCAAGCACCAAACACCAAGTACCAAGCACCAAACACTAATCACCAAGCACCAAACACAAAGCACCAAGCACCAAACACCAAACACCAAGCACCAAAGACCAAGCACCAAGCACCAAGCACCAAACACCAAGCACCAAGCACCAAGCACCAAACACCAAGCACCAAGCACCAAATACCAACCACCCAGCACCAAGCACCAAGCACCAAACACCAAGCACCAAGCACCAAACACCAAACACCAAACACCAAGCACCAAGCACCAAACACCAAGCACCAAGCACCAAGCACCAAACACCAAGCCCCAAGCACCAAGCACCAAACACCAAGCACCAAACACCAAGCATCAAACACCAAACACCAAACACCAAGCACCTAGCACCAAACACCAAACACCAAGCACCAAACACCAAGCACCAAGGACCAAACACCAAACACCAAGCACCAAGCACCAAACACCTAACACCAAGCACCAAGTACCAAGCACCAAACACCAAACCCCAAGAACCAAGCACAAAACACCAAGCACCAAGCACCAAGTACAAACACCAAGCACCAAACACCAAGCACCAAGCATAAAACACCAACCATCAAACACCAAACACCAAACACCAAGCACCAAGCACCAAACACCAAGCACCAAACACCAAGCACCCAGCACCAAGCACCATGCACCAAGTACCAAGCAACAAACACCAAGCACCAAGCACCAAACACCAAACACCAAGCACCAAACACCAAACACCAAGCACCAGGCACCAAACACCAAACACCAAGCACCAAGCACCAAACACCAAGCACCAAATACCAAGCACCAAACACCAAACACCAAGAACCAAGCACAAAACACCAAGCACCAAGCACCAAATACAAACACCAAGCACCAAACACCAAGCACCAAGCATAAAACACCAAGCATCAAACACCAAACACCAAACACCAAGCACCAAGCACCAAACACCAAGCACCAAACACCAAACACCAAGCTCCAGACACCAAGTACCAAGCACCAAACACCAAACACCAAGAACCAAGCACAAAACACCAAGCACCCAGCACCAAACACCATGCACCAAGTACCAAGCAACAAACAGCAAGCACCAAGCACCAAACACCAAACACCAAACACCAAGCACCAAACACCAAACACCAAGCACCAAGCACCAAACACCAAACACCAAGCACCAAGCACCAAACACAAAGCACCAAGCTCCAAACACCAAGCACCAAACACCAAGAACCAAGCACCAAACACCAAGCACCAAGCACCAAGTACAAACACCAAGCACCATGCACCAAACACCAAGCACCAAGCTCCAAACACCAAGCACCAAACACCAAGAACCAAGCACCAAACACCAAGCACCAAGCACCAAGTACAAACACCAAGCACCAAGCACCAAACACCAAGCACCAAGCACCAAACACCAAACACCAAGCACCAAACACCAAACACCAAGCTCCAGACACCAAGCACCAAACACCAAACACGAAGCACCAAGCACCAAGCACCAAACACCAAACACCAAGCACCAAACACCAATCACCAAGCACCAAGCACCAAGCACCAAGCACCAAGCACTAAACACCAAACACCAAAGACCAAGCACCAAGCACCAAGCACCAAACACCAAGCACCATGCACCTAGCACGAAACACCAAGCACCAAGCACCAAACACCAACCACCCAGCACCAAGCACCAAACACCAAGCACCAAGCACCAAACACCAAACACCAAACACCAAGCACCAAGCACCAAACACCAAGCACCAAGCACCAAGTACCAAACACCAAGCACCAAGCACCAAACACCAAACACCAAGCACCAAACACCAAGCACCAAGCACCTAGCACCAAAAACCAAACACCAAGCACCAAGCACCAAACACCAAGCATCAATCACCAAGCACCAAACACCAAGCAGCAAGCACCAAGCACCAAATACCAAGCATCAAGAACCAAACACCAAACACCAAGCACCAAGCACCAAACACCAAGCATATAACACCAAACACCAAACACCAAGCACCAAGCACCAAACACCAAACACCAAGCACCAAGAACCAAAACCAAGCACCCAGCACCAAACACCAAGCACCAAGCACCAAACACCAAGCACCAAGCACCAAGCAACAAGCACCAAACACCAAACACCAAGCACCAAACACCAAACACCAAACACCAAGCACCAGACACCAAGCACCAGACACCAAGCACCAAACACCAAGCACCAAGCACCAAGCACCAAACACCAAACACCAAGCACCAAACACCAAACACCAAACACCAAGCACCAAGCACCAAACACCAAGCACCAAAGACCAAACACCAAACAGCAAACACCAAACACCAAACAGCAAACACCATACAGCAAACACCAAACACCAAAATCAGACACCAAACAGCAAACACCAAACACCAAACACCAAACAGCAAACACCAAACACCAAGCACCAAACACCAAGTACCAAGCACCAAACACTAATCACCAAGCACCAAACACAAAGCACCAAGCACCAAACACCAAACACCAAGCACCAAAGACCAAGCACCAAGCACCAAGCACCAAACACCAAGCACCAAGCACCAAGCACCAAACACCAAGCACCAAGCACCAAATACCAACCACCCAGCACCAAGCACCAAGCACCAAACACCAAGCACCAAGCACCAAACACCAAACACCAAACACCAAGCACCAAGCACCAAACACCAAGCACCAAGCACCAAGTACCAAACACCAGGAACCAAGAACCAAACACCAAGCACCAAGCACCAAGTACAAACACCAAGCACCAAGCACCAAACACCAAGGACCAAGCACCAAGCACCAAGCACCAAGCACCAAAAACCAAACACCAAACACAAAACACCAAGCACCAAGCACCAAACACCAAACTCCAAGCACCAAGCACCAAACACCAAACAGCAAGCCCCAAGCACCAGGCACCAAACACCAAGCACCAAGCACCAAACACCAAGCACCAAGCACCAAACACCAAACACCAAACACCAAACAGCAAATAACATACAACAAACACCAAACACCAAAAAGCAGACACCAAACAGCAAACACCAAACACCAAACACCAAACAGCAAACACCAAACACCAAGCACCAAACACCAAGTACCAAGCACCAAACACTAATCACCAAGCACCAAACACAAAGCACCAAGCACCAAACACCAAACACCAAGCACCAAAGACCAAGCACCAAGCACCAAGCACCAAACACCAAGCACCAAGCACCAAGCACCAAACACCAAGCACCAAGCACCAAATACCAACCACCCAGCACCAAGCACCAAGCACCAAACACCAAACACCAAACACCAAGCACCAAGCACCAAACACCAAGCACCAAGCACCAAGCACCAAACACCAAGCCCCAAGCACCAAGCACCAAACACCAAGCACCAAACACCAAGCATCAAACACCAAACACCAAACACCAAGCACCTAGCACCAAACACCAAACACCAAGCACCAAGCACCAAGCAGCAAACACCAAGCAGCAAACAGAAAGCACCAAACAACAAACACCAAGCACCAAGCACTAAACACCAAGCACCAAGCACCAAGGACCAAACACCAAACACCAAACAGCAAATAACATACAACAAACACCAAACACCAAAAAGCAGACACCAAACAGCAAACACCAAACACCAAACACCAAACAGCAAACACCAAACACCAAGCACCAAACACCAAGTACCAAGCACCAAACACTAATCACCAAGCACCAAACACAAAGCACCAAGCACCAAACACCAAACACCAAGCACCAAAGACCAAGCACCAAGCACCAAGCACCAAACACCAAGCACCAAGCACCAAGCACCAAACACCAAGCACCAAGCACCAAATACCAACCACCCAGCACCAAGCACCAAGCACCAAACACCAAACACCAAACACCAAGCACCAAGCACCAAACACCAAGCACCAAGCACCAAGCACCAAACACCAAGCCCCAAGCACCAAGCACCAAACACCAAGCACCAAACACCAAGCATCAAACACCAAACACCAAACACCAAGCACCTAGCACCAAACACCAAACACCAAGCACCAAGCACCAAGCAGCAAACACCAAGCAGCAAACAGAAAGCACCAAACAACAAACACCAAGCACCAAGCACTAAACACCAAGCACCAAGCACCAAGGACCAAACACCAAACACCAAGCACCAAGCACCAAACACCTAACACCAAGCACCAAGTACCAAGCACCAAACACCAAACCCCAAGAACCAAGCACAAAACACCAAGCACCAAGCACCAAGTACAAACACCAAGCACCAAACACCAAGCACCAAGCATAAAACACCAAGCATCAAACACCAAACACCAAACACCAAGCACCAAGCACCAAACACCAAGCACCAAACACCAAGCACCCAGCACCAAACACGATGCACCAAGTACCAAGCAACAAACACCAAGCACCAAGCACCAAACACCAAACACCAAGCACCAAACACCAAACACCAAGCACCAGGCACCAAACACCAAACACCAAGCACCAAGCAACAAACACCAAGCACCAAGTACCAAGCACCAAACACCAAACACCAAGAACCAAGCACAGAACACCAAGCAGCAAGCACCAAATACAAACACCAAGCACCAAACACCAAGCACCAAGCATAAAACACCAAGCATCAAACACCAAACACCAAACACCAAGCACCAAGCACCAAACACCAAGCACCAAACACCAAACACCAAGCTCCAGACACCAAGTACCAAGCACCAAACACCAAACACCAAGAACCAAGCACAAAACACCAAGCACCCAGCACCAAACACCATGCACCAAGTACCAAGCAACAAACACCAAGCACCAAGCACCAAACACCAAACACCAAACACCAAGCACCAAACACCAAACTCCAAGCACCAAGCACCAAACACCAAACACCAAGCACCAAGCACCAAACACCAAGCACCAAGCTCCAAACACCAAGCACCAAACACCAAGAACCAAGCACCAAACACCAAGCACCAAGCACCAAGTACAAACACCAAGCACCAAGCACCAAACACCAAGCACCAAGCTCCAAACACCAAGCACCAAACACCAAGAACCAAGCACCAAACACCAAGCACCAAGCACCAAGTACAAACACCAAGCACCAAGCACCAAACACCAAGCACCAAGCACCAAACACCAAACACCAAGCACCAAACACCAAACACCAAGCTCCAGACACCAAGCACCAAACACCAAACACGAAGCACCAAGCACCAAGCACCAAACACCAAACACCAAGCACCAAGCACCAAACACCAAGGACCAAGCACCAAGCACCAAGCACCAAGCACCAAGCACCAAGCACTAAACACCAAACACCAAAGACCAAGCACCAAGCACCAAGCACCAAACACCAAGCACCATGCACCTAGCACGAAACACCAAGCATATAACACCAAACACCAAACACCAAGCACCAAGCACCAAACAACAAACACCAAGCACCAAGCACCAAACACCAAGCACCCAGCACCAAACACCAAGTACCAAGCACCAAACACCAAGCACCAAGCACCAAGCAACAAGCACCAAACACCAAACACCAAGCACCAAACACCAAACACCAAACACCAAGCACCAGACACCAAGCACCAGACACCAAGCACCAAACACCAAGCACCAAGCACCAAGCACCAAACACCAAACACCAAGCACCAAACACCAAACACCAAGCACCAAGCACCAAACACCAAGCACCAAAGACCAAACACCAAACAGCAAACACCAAACACCAAACAGCAAACACCAAACACGAAACAGCAAACACCATACAGCAAACACCAAACACCAAAAAGCAGACACCAAACAGCAAACACCAAACACCAAACACCAAACAGCAAACACCAAACACCAAGCACCAAACACCAAGTACCAAGCACCAAACACTAATCACCAAGCACCAAACACAAAGCACCAAGCACCAAACACCAAACACCAAGCACCAAAGACCAAGCACCAAGCACCAAGCACCAAACACCAAGCACCAAGCACCAAGCACCAAACACCAAGCACCAAGCACCAAATACCAACCACCCAGCACCAAGCACCAAGCACCAAACACCAAGCACCAAGCACCAAACACCAAACACCAAACACCAAGCACCAAGCACCAAACACCAAGCACCAAGCACCAAGTACCAAACACCAGGAACCAAGAACCAAACACCAAGAACCAAGCACCAAGTACAAACACCAAGCACCAAGCACCAAACACCAAGGACCAAGCACCAAGCACCAAGCACCAAGCACCAAAAACCAAAAACCAAACACAAAACACCAAGCACCAAGCACCAAACACCAAACTCCAAGCACCAAGCACCAAACACCAAACACCAAGCCCCAAGCACCAGGCACCAAACACCAAGCACCAAGCACCAAACACTAAGCACCAAGCACCAAACACCAAACACCAAACACCAAACAGCAAATAACATACAGCAAACACCAAACACCAAAAAGCAGACACCAAACAGCAAACACCAAACACCAAACACCAAACAGCAAACAGGAAACACCAAACACCAAGCACCAAGCACCAAACACCAAGCACCAAGCACCAAGCACCTAGCACCAAACACTAAGCACCAAGCACCAAACACCAAGCACCAAGCACCAAACACCAAGCACCAAGCACTAAGCCTCAAACACCAAACACCAAACACCAAAGACCAAGCACCAAGCACCAAACACCAAGCACCCAGCACCAAACACCAAGCACCAAACACCAACCACCCAGAACCCAGCACCAAGCACCAAACACCAAGCACCAAGCACCAAACACCAAGCACCAAGCACCTAGTACCAAACACCAAACACCAAGCACCAAACACCAAGCACCAATCACCAAGCACCAAACACCAAGCAGCCAGCAGCAAGCACCAAACACCAAACACCAAGCACCAAGCACCAAAAACCAAACACCAAGCACCAAGCACCAAACACCTAACACCAAGCACCAAGCACCAAGTACCAAGCACCAAACACCAAGCACCAAACACCAAACACCAAGCACCAAACACCAAGCACCAAACACCAAACACCAAGCACCAAGCACCAAACACCTAATACCAAGCAGCAAACACCAAGCACCAAACACCAAGCACCAAGCACCAAGCACCAGGCACCAAGCACCAAACACCAAGCACCAAACACCAAGCACCAAACACCAAGCACCAAGCACCAAGCACCAAGCACCAAACACCAAGAACCAAGCACCAAGCACCAAGTACAAACACCAAGCACCAAGCACCAAACACCAAGCACCAAGCACCAAACATCAAACACCAAGCATAAAACACCAAGCACCAAACACCAAACACCAAGCACCAAGCACCAAGCATCAAACACCAAGCATATAACACCAAACACCAAACACCAAGCACCAAGCACCAAGCACCAAACACCAAGCACCCAGCACCAAACACCAAGCACCAAGCACCAAACACCAAGCACCAAGCACCAAGCAACAAGCACCAAACACCAAACACCAAACACCAAACACCAAGCACCAAACACCAAACACCAAACACCAAGCACCAGACACCAAGCACCAGACACCAAGCACCAAACACCAAGCACCAAGCACCAAGCACCAAACACCAAACACCAAGCACCAAGCTCCAAACACCAAGCACCAAAGACCAAACACCAAACAGCAAACACCAAACACCAAACAGCAAACACCAAACACGAAACAGCAAACACCATACAGCAAACACCAAACACCAAAAAGCAGACACCAAACAGCAAACACCAAACACCAAACACCAAACAGCAAACACCAAACACCAAGCACCAAACACCAAGTACCAAGCACCAAACACTAATCACCAAGCACCAAACACAAAGCACCAAGCACCAAACACCAAACACCAAGCACCAAAGACCAAGCACCAAGCACCAAGCACCAAACACCAAGCACCAAGCACCAAATACCAACCACCCAGCACCAAGCACCAAGCACCAAACACCAAGCACCAAGCACCAAACACCAAACACCAAACACCAAGCACCAAGCACCAAACACCAAGCACCAAGCACCAAGTACCAAACACCAGGAACCAAGAACCAAACACCAAGCACCAAGCACCAAGTACAAACACCAAGCACCAAGCACCAAACACCAAGGACCAAGCACCAAGCACCAAGCACCAAGCACCAAAAACCAAACACCAAACACAAAACACCAAGCACCAAGCACCAAACACCAAACTCCAAGCACCAATCACCAAACACCAAACAGCAAGCCCCAAGCACCAGGCACCAAACGCCAAGCACCAAGCACCAAACACCAAGCACCAAGCACCAAACACCAAACACCAAACACCAAACAGCAAATAACATACAACAAACACCAAACACCAAAAAGCAGACACCAAACAGCAAACACCAAACACCAAACACCAAACAGCAAACACCAAACACCAAGCACCAAACACCAAGTACCAAGCACCAAACACTAATCACCAAGCACCAAACACAAAGCACCAAGCACCAAACACCAAACACCAAGCACCAAAGACCAAGCACCAAGCACCAAGCACCAAACACCAAGCACCAAGCACCAAGCACCAAACACCAAGCACCAAGCACCAAATACCAACCACCCAGCACCAAGCACCAAGCACCAAACACCAAACACCAAACACCAAGCACCAAGCACCAAACACCAAGCACCAAGCACCAAGCACCAAACACCAAGCCCCAAGCACCAAGCACCAAACACCAAGCACCAAACACCAAGCATCAAACACCAAACACCAAACACCAAGCACCTAGCACCAAACACCAAACACCAAGCACCAAGCACCAAGCAGCAAACACCAAGCAGCAAACAGAAAGCACCAAACAACAAACACCAAGCACCAAGCACTAAACACCAAGCACCAAGCACCAAGGACCAAACACCAAACACCAAGCACCAAGCACCAAACACCTAACACCAAGCACCAAGTACCAAGCACCAAACACCAAACCCCAAGAACCAAGCACAAAACACCAAGCACCAAGCACCAAGTACAAACACCAAGCACCAAACACCAAGCACCAAGCATAAAACACCAAGCATCAAACACCAAACACCAAACACCAAGCACCAAGCACCAAACACCAAGCACCAAACACCAAGCACCCAGCACCAAACACCATGCACCAAGTACCAAGCAACAAACACCAAGCACCAAGCACCAAACACCAAACACCAAGCACCAAACACCAAACACCAAGCACCAGGCACCAAACACCAAACACCAAGCACCAAGCACCAAACACCAAGCACCAAGTACCAAGCACCAAACACCAAACACCAAGAACCAAGCACAGAACACCAAGCAGCAAGCACCAAATACAAACACCAAGCACCAAACACCAAGGACCAAGCATAAAACACCAAGCATCAAACACCAAACACCAAACACCAAGCACCAAGCACCAAACACCAAGCACCAAACACCAAACACCAAGCTCCAGACACCAAGTACCAAGCACCAAACACCAAACACCAAGGACCAAGCACAAAACACCAAGCACCCAGCACCAAACACCATGCACCAAGTACCAAGCAACAAACACCAAGCACCAAGCACCAAACACCAAACACCAAACACCAAGCACCAAACACCAAACTCCAAGCACCAAGCACCAAACACCAAACACCAAGCACCAAGCACCAAACACCAAGCACCAAGCTCCAAACACCAAGCACCAAACACCAAGAACCAAGCACCAAACACCAAGCACCAAGCACCAAGTACAAACACCAAGCACCAAGCACCAAACACCAAGCACCAAGCTCCAAACACCAAGCACCAAACACCAAGAACCAAGCACCAAACACCAAGCACCAAGCACCAAGTACAAACACCAAGCACCAAGCACCAAACACCAAGCACCAAGCACCAAACACCAAACACCAAGCACCAAACACCAAACACCAAGCTCCAGACACCAAGCACCAAACACCAAACACGAAGCACCAAGCACCAAGCACCAAACACCAAACACCAAGCACCAAGCACCAAACACCAAGGACCAAACACCAAGCACCAAGCACCAAGCACCAAGCACCAAGCACTAAACACCAAACACCAAAGACCAAGCACCAAGCACCAAGCACCAAACACCAAGCACCATGCACCTAGCACGAAACACCAAGCATATAACACCAAACACCAAACACCAAGCACCAAGCACCAAACAACAAACACCAAGCACCAAGCACCAAACACCAAGCACCCAGCACCAAACACCAAGTACCAAGCACCAAACACCAAGCACCAAGCACCAAGCAACAAGCACCAAACACCAAACACCAAGCACCAAACACCAAACACCAAACACCAAGCACCAGACACCAAGCACCAGACACCAAGCACCAAACACCAAGCACCAAGCACCAAGCACCAAACACCAAACACCAAGCACCAAACACCAAACACCAAGCACCAAGCACCAAACACCAAGCACCAAAGACCAAACACCAAACAGCAAACACCAAACACCAAACAGCAAACACCAAACACGAAACAGCAAACACCATACAGCAAACACCAAACACCAAAAAGCAGACACCAAACAGCAAACACCAAACACCAAACACCAAACAGCAAACACCAAACACCAAGCACCAAACACCAAGTACCAAGCACCAAACACTAATCACCAAGCACCAAACACAAAGCACCAAGCACCAAACACCAAACACCAAGCACCAAAGACCAAGCACCAAGCACCAAGCACCAAACACCAAGCACCAAGCACCAAGCACCAAACACCAAGCACCAAGCACCAAATACCAACCACCCAGCACCAAGCACCAAGCACCAAACACCAAGCACCAAGCACCAAACACCAAACACCAAACACCAAGCACCAAGCACCAAACACCAAGCACCAAGCACCAAGTACCAAACACCAGGAACCAAGAACCAAACACCAAGAACCAAGCACCAAGTACAAACACCAAGCACCAAGCACCAAACACCAAGGACCAAGCACCAAGCACCAAGCACCAAGCACCAAAAACCAAAAACCAAACACAAAACACCAAGCACCAAGCACCAAACACCAAACTCCAAGCACCAAGCACCAAACACCAAACACCAAGCCCCAAGCACCAGGCACCAAACACCAAGCACCAAGCACCAAACACTAAGCACCAAGCACCAAACAACAAACACCAAACACCAAACAGCAAATAACATACAGCAAACACCAAACACCAAAAAGCAGACACCAAACAGCAAACACCAAACACCAAACACCAAACAGCAAACAGGAAACACCAAACACCAAGCACCAAGCACCAAACACCAAGCACCAAGCACCAAGCACCTAGCACCAAACACTAAGCACCAAGCACCAAACACCAAGCACCAAGCACCAAACACCAAGCACCAAGCACTAAGCCCCAAACACCAAACAGCAAACACCAAAGACCAAGCAGCAAGCACCAAACACCAAGCACCCAGCACCAAACACCAAGCACCAAACACCAACCACCCAGAACCCAGCACCAAGCACCAAACACCAAGCACCAAGCACCAAACACCAAGCACCAAGCACCTAGTACCAAACACCAAACACCAAGCACCAAACACCAAGCACCAATCACCAAGCACCAAACACCAAGCAGCCAGCAGCAAGCACCAAACACCAAACACCAAGCACCAAGCACCAAAAACCAAACACCAAGCACCAAGCACCAAACACCTAACACCAAGCCCCAAGCACCAAGTACCAAGCACCAAACACCAAGCACCAAACACCAAACACCAAGCACCAAACACCAAGCACCAAACACCAAACACCAAGCACCAAGCACCAAACACCTAATACCAAGCAGCAAACACCAAGCACCAAACACCAAGCACCAAGCACCAAGCACCAGGCACCAAGCACCAAACACCAAGCACCAAACACCAAGCACCAAACACCAAGCACCAAGGACCAAGCACCAAGCACCAAACACCAAGAACCAAGCACCAAGCACCAAGTACAAACACCAAGCACCAAGCACCAAACACCAAGCACCAAGCACCAAACATCAAACACCAAGCATAAAACACCAAGCACCAAACACCAAACACCAAGCACCAAGCACCAAGCATCAAACACCAAGCATATAACACCAAACACCAAACACCAAGCACCAAGCACCAAGCACCAAACACCAAGCACCCAGCACCAAACACCAAGCACCAAGCACCAAACACCAAGCACCAAGCACCAAGCAACAAGCACCAAACACCAAACACCAAACACCAAACACCAAGCACCAAACACCAAACACCAAACACCAAGCACCAGACACCAAGCACCAGACACCAAGCACCAAACACCAAGCACCAAGCACCAAGCACCAAACACCAAACACCAAGCACCAAGCACCAAACACCAAGCACCAAAGACCAAACACCAAACAGCAAACACCAAACACCAAACAGCAAACACCAAACACGAAACAGCAAACACCATACAGCAAACACCAAACACCAAAAAGCAGACACCAAACAGCAAACACCAAACACCAAACACCAAACAGCAAACACCAAACACCAAGCACCAAACACCAAGTACCAAGCACCAAACACTAATCACCAAGCACCAAACACAAAGCACCAAGCACCAAACACCAAACACCAAGCACCAAAGACCAAGCACCAAGCACCAAGCACCAAACACCAAGCACCAAGCACCAAACACCAAACACCAAACACCAAGCACCAAGCACCAAACACCAAGCACCAAGCACCAAGCACCAAACACCAAGCCCCAAGCACCAAGCACCAAACACCAAGCACCAAACACCAGGCATCAAACACCAAACACCAAACACCAAGCACCTAGCACCAAACACCAAACACCAAGCACCAAGCACCAAGCAGCAAACACCAAGCAGCAAACAGAAAGCACCAAACAACAAACACCAAGCACCAAGCACTAAACACCAAGCACCAAGCACCAAGGACCAAACACCAAACACCAAGCACCAAGCACCAAACACCTAACACCAAGCACCAAGTACCAAGCACCAAACACCAAACACCAAGAACCAAGCACAAAACACCAAGCACCAAGCACCAAACACCAAGCACCAAACACCAAGCACCCAGCACCAAACACCATGCACCAAGTACCAAGCAACAAACACCAAGCACCAAGCACCAAACACCAAACACCAAGCACCAAACACCAAACACCAAGCACCAAGCACCAAACACCAAACACCAAGCACCAAGCACCAAACACCAAGCACCAAGCTCCAAACACCAAGCACCAAACACCAAGAACCAAGCACCAAGCACCAAGAACCAAGCACCAAGTACAAACACCAAGCACCAAGCACCAAACACCAAGCACCAAGCTCCAAACACCAAGCACCAAACACCAAGAACCAAGCACCAAACACCGCCCACCCAGCACCAAGCACCAAGCACCAAACACCAAGCACCAAGCACCAAACACCAAACACCAAACACCAAGCACCAAGCACCAAACACCAAGCACCAAGCACCAAGTACCAAACACCAAGCACCAAGCACCAAACACCAAACACCAAGCACCAAACACCAAGCACCAAGCACCTAGCACCAAAAACCAAACACCAAGCACCAAGCACCAAACACCAAGCATCAATCACCAAGCACCAAACACCAAGCAGCAAGCACCAAGCACCAAATACCAAGCATCAAGAACCAAACACCAAACACCAAGCACCAAGCACCAAACACCAAGCATATAACACCAAACACCAAACACCAAGCACCAAGCACCAAACACCAAACACCAAGCACCAAGCACCAAACACCAAGCACCCAGCACCAAACACCAAGCACCAAGCACTAAACACCAAGCACCAAGCACCAAGCAACAAACACCAAACACCAAACACCAAGCACCAAACACCAAACACCAAACACCAAGCACCAGACACCAAGCACCAGACACCAAGCACCAAACACCAAGCACCAAGCACCAAGCACCAAACACCAAACACCAAGCACCAAACACCAAACACCAAGCACCAAGCACCAAACACCAAGCACCAAAGACCAAAGACCAAACAGCAAACACCAAACACCAAACAGCAAACACCAAACACGAAACAGCAAACACCATACAGCAAACACCAAACACCAAAAAGCAGACACCAAACAGCAAACACCAAACACCAAACACCAAACAGCAAACACCAAACACCAAGCACCAAACACCAAGTACCAAGCACCAAACACTAATCACCAAGCACCAAACACAAAGCACCAAGCACCAAACACCAAACACCAAGCACCAAAGACCAAGCACCAAGCACCAAGCACCAAACACCAAGCACCAAGCACCAAGCAACAAACACCAAGCACCAAGCACCAAATACCAACCACCCAGCACCAAGCACCAAGCACCCAACACCAAGCCCCAAGCACCAAGCACCAAACACCAAGCACCAAACACCAAGCATCAAACACCAAACACCAAACACCAAGCACCTAGCACCAAACACCAAACACCAAGCACCAAGCACCAAGCAGCAAACACCAAGCAGCAAACAGAAAGCACCAAACAACAAACACCAAGCACCAAGCACTAAACACCAAGCACCAAGCACCAAGGACCAAACACCAAACACCAAGCACCAAGCACCAAACACCTAACACCAAGCACCAAGTACCAAGCACCAAACACCAAACACCAAGAACCAAGCACAAAACACCAAGCACCAAGCACCAAGTACAAACACCAAGCACCAAACACCAAGCACCAAGCACCAAACACCAAGCACCAAACACCAAGCACCCAGCACCAAACACCATGCACCAAGTACCAAGCAACAAACACCAAGCACCAAGCACCAAACACCAAACACCAAGCACCAAACACCAAACACCAAGCACCAAGCACCAAACACCAAACACCAAGCACCAAGCACCAAACACCAAGCACCAAGCTCCAAACACCAAGCACCAAACACCAAGAACCAAGCACCAAGCACCAAGAACCAAGCACCAAGTACAAACACCAAGCACCAAGCACCAAACACCAAGCACCAAGCTCCAAACACCAAGCACCAAACACCAAGAACCAAGCACCAAACACCAAGCACCAAGCACCAAGTACAAACACCAAGCACCAAGCACCAAACACCAAGCACCAAGCACCAAAAACCAAACACCAAGCACCAAACACCAAACACCAAGCTCCAGACACCAAGCACCAAACACCAAACACGAAGCACCAAGCACCAAGCACCAAACACCAAACACCAAGCACCAAGCACCAAACACCAAGGACCAAGCACCAAGCACCAAGCACCAAGCACCAAGCACTAAACACCAAACACCAAAGACCAAGCACCAAGCACCAAGCACCAAACACCAAGCACCATGCACCTAGCACGAAACACCAAGCACCAAGCACCAAACACCGCCCACCCAGCACCAAGCACCAAGCACCAAACACCAAGCACCAAGCACCAAACACCAAACACCAAACACCAAGCACCAAGCACCAAACACCAAGCACCAAGCACCAAGTACCAAACACCAAGCACCAAGCACCAAACACCAAACACCAAGCACCAAACACCAAGCACCAAGCACCTAGCACCAAAAACCAAACACCAAGCACCAAGCACCAAACACCAAGCATCAATCACCAAGCACCAAACACCAAGCAGCAAGCACCAAGCACCAAATACCAAGCATCAAGAACCAAACACCAAACACCAAGCACCAAGCACCAAACACCAAGCATATAACACCAAACACCAAACACCAAGCACCAAGCACCAAACACCAAACACCAAGCACCAAGCACCAAACACCAAGCACCCAGCACCAAACACCAAGCACCAAGCACTAAACACCAAGCACCAAGCACCAAGCAACAAACACCAAACACCAAACACCAAACACCAAACACCAAGCACCAAACACCAAACACCAAACACCAAGCACCAGACACCAAGCACCAGACACCAAGCACCAAACACCAAGCACCAAGCACCAAGCACCAAACACCAAACACCAAGCACCAAACACCAAACACCAAGCACCAAGCACCAAACACCAAGCACCAAAGACCAAAGACCAAACAGAAAACACCAAACACCAAACAGCAAACACCAAGCACCAAGCACCAAACACCTAATACCAAGCAGCAAACACCAAGCACCAAACACCAAGCACCAAGCACCAAGCACCAGGCACCAAGCACCAAACACCAAGCACCAAACACCAAGCACCAACCACCAAGCACCAAGCACCAAGCACCAAGCACCAAACACCAAGAACCAAGCACCAAGCACCAAGTACAAACACCAAGCACCAAGCACCAAACACCAAGCACCAAGCACCAAACATCAAACACCAAGCATAAAACACCAAGCACCAAACATCAAACACCAAGCACCAAGCACCAAGCATCAAACACCAAGCATATAACACCAAACACCAAACACCAAGCACCAAGCACCAAGCACCAAACACCAAGCACCCAGCACCAAACACCAAGCACCAAGCACCAAACACCAAGCACCAAGCACCAAGCAACAAGCACCAAACACCAAACACCAAACACCAAACACCAAGCACCAAACACCAAACACCAAACACCAAGCACCAGACACCAAGCACCAGACACCAAGCACCAAACACCAAGCACCAAGCACCAAGCACCAAACACCAAACACCAAGCACCAAGCACCAAACACCAAGCACCAAAGACCAAACACCAAACAGCAAACACCAAACACCAAACAGCAAACACCAAACACGAAACAGCAAACACCATACAGCAAACACCAAACACCAAAAAGCAGACACCAAACAGCAAACACCAAACACCAAACACCAAACAGCAAACACCAAACACCAAGCACCAAACACCAAGTACCAAGCACCAAACACTAATCACCAAGCACCAAACACAAAGCATCAAGCACCAAACACCAAACACCAAGCACCAAAGACCAAGCACCAAGCACCAAGCACCAAACACCAAGCACGAAGCACCAAACACCAAACACCAAACACCAAGCACCAAGCACCAAACACCAAGCACCAAGCACCAAGCACCAAACACCAAGCCCCAAGCACCAAGCACCAAACACCAAGCACCAAACACCAAGCATCAAACACCAAACACCAAACACCAAGCACCTAGCACCAAACACCAAACACCAAGCACCAAGCACCAAGCAGCAAACACCAAGCAGCAAACAGAAAGCACCAAACAACAAACACCAAGCACCAAGCACTAAACACCAAGCACCAAGCACCAAGGACCAAACACCAAACACCAAGCACCAAGCACCAAACACCTAACACCAAGCACCAAGTACCAAGCACCAAACACCAAACACCAAGAACCAAGCACAAAACACCAAGCACCAAGCACCAAGTACAAACACCAAGCACCAAACACCAAGCACCAAGCACCAAACACCAAGCACCAAACACCAAGCACCCAGCACCAAACACGATGCACCAAGTACCAAGCAACAAACACCAAGCACCAAGCACCAAACACCAAACACCAAGCACCAAACACCAAACACCAAGCACCAAGCACCAAACACCAAACACCAAGCACCAAGCACCAAACACCAAGCACCAAGCTCCAAACACCAAGCACCAAACACCAAGAACCAAGCACCAAGCACCAAGAACCAAGCACCAAGTACAAACACCAAGCACCAAGCACCAAACACCAAGCACCAAGCTCCAAACACCAAGCACCAAACACCAAGAACCAAGCACCAAACACCAAGCACCAAGCACCAAGTACAAACACCAAGCACCAAGCACCAAACACCAAGCACCAAGCACCAAAAACCAAACACCAAGCACCAAACACCAAACACCAAGCTCCAGACACCAAGCACCAAACACCAAACACCAAGCACCAAGCACCAAACACCAAGGACCAAGCACCAAGCACCAAGCACCAAGCACCAAGCACTAAACACCAAACACCAAAGATCAAGCACCAAGCACCAAGCACCAAACACCAAGCACCATGCACCTAGCACGAAACACCAAGCACCAAGCACCAAACACCGCCCACCCAGCACCAAGCACCAAGCACCAAACACCAAGCACCAAGCACCAAACACCAAACACCAAACACCAAGCACCAAGCACCAAACACCAAGCACCAAGCACCAAGTACCAAACACCAAGCACCAAGCACCAAACACCAAACACCAAGCACCAAACACCATGCACCAAGCACCTAGCACTAAAAACCAAACACCAAGCACCAAGCACCAAACACCAAGCATCAATCACCAAGCACCAAACACCAAGCAGCAAGCACCAAGCACCAAATACCAAGCATCAAGAACCAAACACCAAACACCAAGCACCAAGCACCAAACACCAAGCATATAACACCAAACACCAAACACCAAGCACCAAGCACCAAACACCAAACACCAAGCACCAAGCACCAAACACCAAGCACCCAGCACCAAACACCAAGCACCAAGCACTAAACACCAAGCACCAAGCACCAAGCAACAAACACCAAACACCAAACACCAAACACCAAACACCAAGCACCAAACACCAAACACCAAACACCAAGCACCAGACACCAAGCACCAGACACCAAGCACCAAACACCAAGCACCAAGCACCAAGCACCAAACACCAAACACCAAGCACCAAACACCAAACACCAAGCAACAAGCACCAAACACCAAGCACCAAAGACCAAAGACCAAACAGCAAACACCAAACACCAAACAGCAAACACCAAACACGAAACAGCAAACACCATACAGCAAACACCAAACACCAAAAAGCAGACACCAAACAGCAAACACCAAACACCAAACACCAAACAGCAAACACCAAACACCAAGCACCAAACACCAAGTACCAAGCACCAAACACTAATCACCAAGCACCAAACACAAAGCACCAAGCACCAAACACCAAACACCAAGCACCAAAGACCAAGCACCAAGCACCAAGCACCAAACACCAAGCACCAAGCACCAAGCAACAAACACCAAGCACCAAGCACCAAATACCAACCACCCAGCACCAAGCACCAAGCACCAAACACCAAGCACCAAGCACCAAACACCAAACAGCAAACACCAAGCACCAAGCACCAAACACCAAGCACCAAGCACCAAGCACCAAACACCAAGCCCCAAGCACCAAGCACCAAACACCAAGCACCAAACACCAAGCATCAAACACCAAACACCAAACACCAAGCACCTAGCACCAAACACCAAACACCAAGCACCAAGCACCAAGCAGCAAACACCAAGCAGCAAACAGAAAGCACCAAACAACAAACACCAAGCACCAAGCACTAAACACCAAGCACCAAGCACCAAGGACCAAACACCAAACACCAAGCACCAAGCACCAAACACCTAACACCAAGCACCAAGTACCAAGCACCAAACACCAAACCCCAAGAACCAAGCACAAAACACCAAGCACCAAGCACCAAGTACAAACACCAAGCACCAAACACCAAGCACCAAGCATAAAACACCAAGCATCAAACACCAAACACCAAACACCAAGCACCAAGCACCAAACACCAAGCACCAAACACCAAGCACCCAGCACCAAACACCATGCACCAAGTACCAAGCAACAAACACCAAGCACCAAGCACCAAACACCAAACACCAAGCACCAAACACCAAACACCAAGCACCAGGCACCAAACACCAAACACCAAGCACCAAGCACCAAACACCAAGCACCAAGCTCCAAACACCAAGCACCAAACACCAAGAACCAAGCACCAAACTGCAAGCACCAAGCACCAAGTACAAACACCAAGCACCAAGCACCAAACACCAAGCACCATGCTCCAAACACCAAGCACCAAACACCAAGAACCAAGCACCAAACACCAAGCACCAAGCACCAAGTATAAACACCAAGCACCAAGCACCAAACACCAAACACCAAGCTCCAGACACCAAGCACCAAACACCAAACACGAAGCACCAAGGACCAAGCACCAAACACCAAACACCAAGCACCAAGCACCAAACACCAAGGTCCATGCACCAAGCACCAAGCACCAAGCACCAAGCACTAAACACCAAACACCAAAGACCAAGCACCAAGCACCAAGCACCAAACACCAAGCACTATGCACCTAGCACCAAACACCAAGCACCAAGCACCAAACACCAACCACCCAGCACCAAGCACCAAGCACCAAACACCAAGCACCAAGCACCAAACACCAAACACCAAACACCAAGCACCAAGCACCAAACACCAAGCACCAAGCACCAAGTACCAAACACCAAGCACCAAGCACCAAACACCAAACACCAAGCACCAAACACCAAGCACCAAGCACCTAGCACCAAAAACCAAACACCAAGCACCAAGCACCAAACACCAAGCATCAATCACCAAGCACCAAACACCAAGCAGCAAGCACCAAGCACCAAATACCAAGCACCAAGAACCAAACACCAAACACCAAGCACCAAGCACCAAACACCTAACACCAAGCACCAAGCACCAAGCACCAAGCACCAAACACCAAGCACCAAGCACCAAACACCAAGCACCAAACACCAAGAACCAAGCACCAAACACCAAGCACCAAGCACCAAGTACAAACACCAAGCACCAAGCACCAAACACCAAGCACCAAGCACCAAACACCAAACACCAAGCACCACACACAAAACACCAAGCTCCAGACACCAAGCACCAAACACCAAACACGAAGCACCAAGCACCAAGCACCAAACACCAAACACCAAGCACCAAGCACCAAATACCAAGCACCAAAGACCAAACACCAAACAGCAAACACCAAACACCAATCAGCAAACACCAAACACGAAACAGCAAACACCATACAGCAAACACCAAACACCAAAAAGCAGACACCAAACACCAAACACCAAACACCAAACACGAAACACCAAACAGCAAACACCAAACACCAAGCACCAAACACCAAGCACCAAACACCAAACACCAAACACCAAGCACCAAGCACCAAGCACCAAGTACCAAACACCAAGAACCAAGAACCAAACACCAAGCACCAAGCACCAAGTACAAACACCAAGCACCAAGCACCAAACACCAAGCACCAAGCACCAAGCACCAAGCACCAAGCACCAAAAACCAAACACCAAACACAAAACACCATGCAGCAAACACCAAACACCAAACTCCAAGCACCAAACACCAAACACCAAGCACCAAGCACCAAGCACCAAACACCAAGCACCAAGCACCAAACACCAAGCACCCTGCACCAAACACCAAACACCAAACACCAAACAGCAAATAACATACAACAAACACCAAACACCAAAAAGCAGACACCAAACAGCAAACACCAAACACCAAACACCAAACAGCAAACACCAAACAACAAACACCAAACAACAAACACCAAACAGCAAACAGCAAACAGCAAACACCAAGCACCAAGCACCAAACACAAACACCAAGCACCAAGCACCAAACACCAAGCACCAAGCACCAAACACCAAGCACCAAGCACCAAACACCAAGCACCAAACCAAAGCACCAAGCACCACACACCAAGCACCAAGCACCTAGTACCAAACACCAAACACCAAGCACCAAACACCAAGCACCTATCACCAAGCACCAAACACCAAGCAGCCAGCAGCAAGCACCAAACACCAAACACCAAGCACCAAGCACCAAAAACCAAACACCAAGCACCAAGCACCAAACACCTAACACCAAGCACCAAGCACCAAGTACCAAGCACCAAACACCAACACCAAACACCAAACACCAAGCACCAAGCACCAAACACCAAGCACCAAACACCAAACACCAAGCACCAAGCACCAAATACCTAATACCAAGCACCAAACACCAAGCACCAAACAGCAAGCACCAAGCACCAAGCACCAGGCACCAAGCACCAAACACCAAGCACCAAACACCAAGCACCAAGCACCAAGCACCAAGCACCAAACACCAAGAACCAAGCACCAAGCACCAAGTATAAACACCAAGCACCAAGCACCAAACACCAAGCAACAAGCACCAAACATCAAACACCAAGCATAAAACACCAAGCACCAAACACCAAACACCAAGCACCAAGCACCAAGCATCAAACACCAAGCATATAACACCAAACACCAAACACCAAGCACCAAGCACCAAACACCAAACACCAAGCACCAAGCACCAAGCACCAAACACCAAGCACCCAGCACCAAACACCAAGCACCAAGCACCAAACACCAAGCACCAAGCACCAAAGAGCAAATAACATACAGCAAACACCAAACACCAAAAAGCAGACACCAAACAGCAAACACCAAACACCAAACACCAAACAGCAAACACCAAACAACAAACACCAAACAACAAACACCAAACAGCAAACAGCAAACACCAAACACCAAGCACCAAGCACCAAACACCAAACACCAAGCACCAAGCACCAAACACCAAGCACCAAGCACCAAACACCAAACCCCAAGCACCTAGCACCAAACACTAAGCACCAAGCACCAAACACCAAGCACCAAGCACCAAACACCAAGCACCAAGCACCAAGCACCAAACACCAAACACCAAACACCAAGCACCAAAGACCAAGCACCAAGCACCAAACACCAAGCACCCAGCACCAAACACCAAGCACCAAAGACCAACCACCCAGAACCCAGCACCAAGCACCAAACACCAAGCACCAAGCACCAAACACCAAACCAAAGCACCAAGCACCACACACCAAGCACCAAGCACCTAGTACCAAACACCAAACACCAAGCACCAAACACCAAGCACCTATCACCAAGCACCAAACACCAAGCAGCCATCAGCAAGCACCAAACACCAAACACCAAGCACCAAGCACCAAAAACCAAACATAAGCACCAAGCACCAAACACCTAACACCAAGCACCAAGCACCAAGTACCAAGCACCAAACACCAAGCACCAAACACCAAACACCAAGCACCAAGCACCAAACACCAAGCACCAAACACCAAACACCAAGCACCAAGCACCAAATACCTAATACCAAGCACCAAACACCAAGCACCAAACAGCAAGCACCAAGCACCAAGCACCAGGCACCAAGCACCAAACACCAAGCACCAAACACCAAGCACCAAGCACCAAGCACCAAGCACCAAACACCAAGAACCAAGCACCAAGCACCAAGTATAAACACCAAGCACCAAGCACCAAACACCAAGCACCAAGCACCAAACATCAAACACCAAGCATAAAACACCAAGCACCAAACACCAAACACCAAGCACCAAGCACCAAGCATCAAACACCAAGCATATAACACCAAACACCAAACACCAAGCACCAAGCACCAAACACCAAACACCAAGCACCAAGCACCAAGCACCAAACACCAAGCACCCAGCACCAAACACCAAGCACCAAGCACCAAACACCAAGCACCAAGCACCAAGCAACAAGGCACCAAACACCAAACACCAAACACCAAGCACCAAACACCAAACACCAAACACCAAGCACCAGACACCAAGCACCAAACACCAAACAGCAAACACCAAGCACCAAGCACCAAGCACCAAAGACCAAACACCAAACAGTAAACACCAAACACCAAACAGCAAACACCAAACACGAAACAGCAAACATCATACAGCAAACACCAAACACCAAAAAGCAGACACCAAACAGCAAACACCAAACACCAAACACCAAACAGCAAACACCAAACACCAAGCACCAAACACCAAGTACCAAGCACCAAACACCAAACCCCAAGCACCAAGCACCAAACACTAATCACCAAGCACCAAACACAAAGCACCAAGCACCAAACACCAAACACCAAGCACCAAAGACCAAGCACCAAGCACCAAGCACCAAACACCAAGCACCAAGCACCAAGCACCAAACACCAAGCACCAAGCACCAAATACCAACCACCCAGCACCAAGCACCAAGCACCAAACACCAAGCACCAAGCACCAAACACCAGACACCAAACACCAAGCACCAAGCACCAAACACCAAGCAACATGCACCAAGCACCAAACACCAAGCCCCAAGCACCAAGCACCAAACACCAAACACCAAGCATCAAACACCAAACACCAAACACCAAGCACCAAGCACCAATCACCAAACAACAAGCACCAAGCACCAAGCACCAAACACCAAGCACCAAGCACCAAACACCAAACACCAAGCACCAAGCACCAAACACCAAGCACCAAGCAACAAACAACAAACACCAAGCACCAAGCACCAAACACCAAGCACCAAGCACCAAGTACCAAACACCAATCCCCAAGCACCAACCACCAAACACCAAACACCAAGCACCAAACACCATGCACCAAGCACCTAGCACCAAAAACCAAACACTGAGCACCAAGCACCAAACACCAAGCATCAATCACCAAGCACCAAACACCAAGCAGCAAGCACCAAGCACCAAATACCAAGCACCAAGAACCAAACACCAAACACCAAGCACCAAGCACCAAACACCAAGCACCAAGCACCAAACACCAAACACCAAGCACCAAACACCAAACATCAAGCACCAGACACCAAGCACCAAAAACAAACACCAAACACGAAGCACCAAACACCAAACAGCAAACACCAAACACGAAACAGCAAACACCATACAGCAAACACCAAACACCAAAAAGCAGACACCAAACAGCAAACACCTAACACCAAACACCAAACACCAAACAGCAAACACCAAGCACCAAACACCAAGCACCAAGCACCAAACACCTAACACCAAGCACCAAGCACCAAGCACCAAGCACCAAACACCAAGCACCAAACACCAAACACCAAGCACCAAGAACCAAGCACCAAGTACCAAAGACCAAGAACCAAGAACCAAACACCAAGCACCAAGCACCAAGTACAAACACCAAGCACCAAGCACCAAACACCAAGGACCAAGCGCCAAGCACCAAGCACCAAGCACCAAAAACCAAACACCAAACACAAAACACCAAGCACCAAGCACCAAACACCAAACTCCAAGCCCCAAGCACCAAGCACCAAACACCAAACAACCAAGTACCAAGCACCAGGCACCAAACACCAAGCCCCAAGCACCAAACACCAAGCACCAAGCAGCAAACACGAAACACCAAACACCAAACACCAAACAGCAAACAACATACAGCAAACACCAAACACCAAAAAGCAGACACCAAACAGCAAACACCAAATACCAAACACCAAACAGCAAACACCAATCAACAAACACCAAACAACAAACACCAAACAGCAAACAGCAAATACCAAACACCAAGCACCAAGCACCAAACACCAAGCACCAAGCACCAAACACCATGCACCAAGCACCAAACACCAAATCCCAAGCACCTAGCACCAAACACTAATCACCAAGCACCAAACACCAACCACCCAGCACCAAGCACCAAGCACCAAGCACCAAACACCAAACACCAAACACCAAGCACCAAGCACCAAACACCAAACACCAAGCACCTAGTACCAAACACCAAACACCAAGCACCAAACACCAAGCACCAATCACCAAGCACCAAACACCAAGCAGCCAGCAGCAAGCACCAAACACCAAACACCAAGCACCAAGCACCAAAAACCAAACACCAAGCACCAAGCACCAAACACCTAACACCAATCACCAAGCACCAAGTACCAAGCACCAAACACCAAGCACCAAACACCAAACACCAAGCACCAAGCACCAAACACCAAGCACCAAACACCAAACACCAAGCACCAAGCACCAAACACCTAACACCAAGCACCAAACACCAAGCACCAAACACCAAGCACCAAGCACCAAGCACCAGGCACCAAGCACCAAACACCAAGCACCAAACACCAAGCACCAAACACCAAGCACCAAGCACCAAGCACCAAGCACCAAGAACCAAGAACCAAGCACCAAGTACAAACACCAAGCACCAAACACCAAATACCAAGCACCAAGCACCAAGCATCAAACACCAAGCATATAACACCAAGCACCAAACACCAAGCACCAAGCACCAAACACCAAACAGCAAGCACCAAGCACCAAGCACCAAACACCAAGCACCCAGCACCAAACACCAAGCACCAAGTACCAAACACCAAGAACCAAGAACCAAACACCAAGCACCAAGCACCAAGCAACAAGAACCAAACACCAAACACCAAACACCAAACACCAAGCACCAAACACCAAACACCAAACACCAAGCACCAAACACCAAACACCAAACACCAAGCACCAGACACCAAGCACCAAACACCAAACACCAAACACCAAGCACCAAGCACCAAGCAACAAACACCAAACACCAAGCACCAAGCACCAAACACCAAACACCAAGCACCAAGCACCAAACACCAAGCACCAAAGACCAAACAGCAAACACCAAACACCAAACAGCAAACACCAAACACCAAACAGCAAACACCATACAGCAAACACCAAACACCAAAAAGCAAACAGCAAACAGCAAACAGCTAACACCAAACACCAAACAGCAAACACCAAACACCAAGCACCAAACACCAAGTACCAAGCACCAAACACCAAACCCCAAGCACCAATCACCAAACACTAATCACCAAGCACCAAACACCAAGCACCAAGCACCAAGCACCAAACACCAAGCACCAAAGACCAAGCACCAAGCACCAAGCACCAAACAGCAAGCACCAAGCACCAAGCACCAAACACCAAGCACCAAGCACCAAATACCAACCACCCAGCACCAAGCACCAAGCACCAAACACCAAGCACCAAGCACCAAACACCAAACACCAAACACCAAGCACCAAGCACCAAACACCAAGCACCAAGCACCAAGCACTAAACACCAAGCCCCAAGCACCAAGCACAAAACACCAAACACCAAGCACCAAACACCAAGAATCAAACACCAAACAACCAAACACCAAGCACCTAGCACCAAACACCAAACCACAAGCACCAAGCACCAAGCACCAAACGCCAAGCAGCAAGCAGAAAGCACCAAACAACAAACACCAAGCACCAAGCACTAAACACCAAGCACCAAGGACCAAACACCAAACACCAAGCACCAAGCACCAAACACCTAACACCAAGCACCAAGCACCAAGCACCAAACACCAAACACAAAGAACCAAGCACAAAACACCAAGCACCAAGTACAAACTCCAAGCACCAAACACCAAGCACCAAGCACCAAGCATCAAACACCAAGCATCAAACACCAAACACCAAACACCAAGCACCAAGCACCAAACACCAAGCACCAAACACCAAGCACCCAGCACCAAACACCATGCACCAAGTACCAAGCAACAAACACCAAGCACCAAGCACCAAACACCAAACACCAAGCACCAAACACCAAACACCAAGCACCAAGCAGCAAACACCAAGCACCCAGCACCAAACACCATGAACCAAGTACCAAGCAACAAACACCAAGCACCAAGCACCAAACACCAAACACCAAGCACCAAACACCAAACACCATACACCAAGCACCAAGCACCAAACACCAAGCACCAAGCACCAAGTACCAAACACCAAGCCCCAAGCACCAAGCAGCAAACACCAAACACCAAGCACCAAACACCAAGCACCAAGCACATAGCACCAAAAACCAAACACCAAGCACCAAGCATCAAACACCAAGCATCAATCACCAAGCACCAAACACCAAGCAGCAAGCACCAAGCACCAAATACCAAGCACCAAGAACCAAACACCAAACACCAAGCACCAAGCACCAAACACCAAACACCAAGCACCAAGCACCAAGCACCAAACACCAAACACCAAGAACCAAGCACAAACACCAAGCACCAAGCACCAAACACCAAGCACCAAGCACCAAACACCAAACACCAAGCACCAAACACCAAACACCAAGCTCCAGACACCAAGCACCAAACACCAAACACGAAGCACCAAGCACCAAGCACCAAACACCAAACACCAAGCACCAAGCACCAAACACCAAGCACCAAAGACCAAACACCAAACAGCAAACACCAAACACCAAACAGCAAACACCAAACACGAAACAGCAAACACCATACACCAAACACCAATCACCAAAAAGCAGACACCAAACAGCAAACACCAAACACCAAGCACCAAACACCAAACAGCAAACACCAAACACCAAGCACCAAACACCAAGCACCAAGCACCAAACACCTAACACCAAGCACCAAGCACCAAGCACCAAACACCAAGCACCAAACACCAAACACCAAGCACCAAGCACCAAGCACCAAGTACCAAACACCAAGAACCAAGAACCAAACACCAAGCACCAAGCACCAAGTACAAACACCAAGCACCAAGAACCAAACACAAAGGACCAAGCAACAAGCACCAAGCACCAAGCACCAAAAACCAAACACCAAACACAAAACACCAAGCACCAAGCACCAAACACCAAATTCCAAGCACCAAGCACCAAACACCAAACACCAAGCACCAAGCACTAAACACCAAACACCAAACACCAAACAGCAAATAACATACAGCCAACACCAAACACCAAAAAGCAGACACCAAACAGCAAACACCAAACACCAAACACCAAACATCAAACACCAAACACCAAACACCAAGCACCAAGCACCAAACACCAAACACCAAGCACCAAGCACCAAACACCAAGCACCAAGCACCAAACACCAAACCCCAAGCACCTAGCACCAAACACCAAGCACCAAGCACCAAACACGAAGCACCAAGCACCAAGCACCAAACACCAAACACCAAACACCAAAGACCAAGCACCAAGCACCAAACACCAAGCACCCAGCACCAAACACCAAACACCAAACACCAACCACCCAGCACCCAGCACCAAGCACCAAACACCAAGCACCAAGCACCAAACACCAAACACCAAGCACCAAGCACCAAACACCAAGCACCAAGCACCTAGTACCAAACACCAAACACCAAGCACCAAACACCAAGCACCAATCACCAAGCACCAAACACCAAGCAGCCAGCAGCAAGCACCAAACACCAAGCACCAAGCACCAAGCACCAAAAACCAAACACCAAGCACCAAGCACCAAACACCTAACACCAAGCACCAAGAACCAAGTACCAAGCACCAAACACCAAGCACCAAACACCAAAAACCAAGCACCAAGCACCAAACACCAAGCACCAAACACCAAACACCAAGCACCTAGCACCAAACACCTAATACCAAGCACCAAACACCAAGCACCAAACACCAAGCACCAAGCACCAAGCACCAGGCACCAAGCACCAAACACCAAGCACCAAACACCAAGCACCAAACACCAAGCACCAAGCACCATGCACCAAGCACCAAACACCAAGAACCAAGCACCAAGCACCAAGTACAAACACCAAGCACCAAGCACCAAACACCAAGCACCAAGCACCAAACATCAAACACCAAGCATAAAACACCAAGCACCAAACACCAAACACCAAGCACCAAGCACCAAGCACCAAACACCAAACACCAAGCACCAAGCACCAAGCACCAAACACCAAGCACCCAGCACCAAACACCAAGCACCAAGCACCAAACACCAAGCACCAAGTACCAAGCAACAAGCACCAAACACCAAACACCAAACACCAAACACCAAGCACCAAACACCAAACACCAAACACCAAGCACCAGACACCAAGCACCAAACACCAAACACCAAACACCAAGCACCAAGCACCAAGCACCAAACACCAAACACCAAGCACCAAACACCAAACACCAAGCAGCAAGCACCAAACACCAAGCACCAAAGACCAAACACCAAACAGCAAATACCAAACACCAAACAGCAAACACCAAACACGAAACAGCAAACACCATACAGCAAACACCAAACACCAAACACCAAGCACCATGCTCCAAACACCAAGCACCAAACACCAAGAACCAAGCACCAAACACCAAGCACCAAGCACCAAGTATAAACACCAAGCACCAAGCACCAAACACCAAACACCAAGCTCCAGACACCAAGCACCAAACACCAAACACGAAGCACCAAGCACCAAGCACCAAACACCAAACACCAAGCACCAAGCACCAAACACCAAGGTCCATGCACCAAGCACCAAGCACCAAGCACCAAGCACTAAACACCAAACACCAAAGACCAAGCACCAAGCACCAAGCACCAAACACCAAGCACCATGCACCTAGCACCAAACACCAAGCACCAAGCACCAAACACCAACCACCCAGCACCAAGCACCAAGCACCAAACACCAAGCACCAAGCACCAAACACCAAACACCAAACACCAAGCACCAAGCACCAAACACCAAGCACCAAGCACCAAGTACCAAACACCAAGCACCAAGCACCAAACACCAAACACCAAGCACCAAACACCAAGCACCAAGCACCTAGCACCAAAAACCAAACACCAAGCACCAAGCACCAAACACCAAGCATCAATCACCAAGCACCAAACACCAAGCAGCAAGCACCAAGCACCAAATACCAAGCACCAAGAACCAAACACCAAACACCAAGCACCAAGCACCAAACACCTAACACCAAGCACCAAGCACCAAGCACCAAGCACCAAATACCAAGCACCAAGCACCAAGTACAAACACCAAGCACCAAGCACCAAACACCAAGCACCAAGCACCAAACACCAAACACCAAGCACCACACACAAAACACCAAGCTCCAGACACCAAGCACCAAACACCAAACACGAAGCACCAAGCACCAAGCACCAAACACCAAACACCAAGCACCAAGCACCAAACACCAAGCACCAAAGACCAAACACCAAACAGCAAACACCAAACACCAATCAGCAAACACCAAACACGAAACAGCAAACACCATACAGCAAACACCAAACACCAAAAAGCAGACACCAAACACCAAACACCAAACACCAAACACGAAACACCAAACAGCAAACACCAAACACCAAGCACCAAACACCAAGCACCAAACACCAAACACCAAACACCAAGCACCAAGCACCAAGCACCAAGTACCAAACACCAAGAACCAAGAACCAAACACCAAGCACCAAGCACCAAGTACAAACACCAAGCACCAAGCACCAAACACCAAGGACCAAGCACCAAGCACCAAGCACCAAGCACCAAAAACCAAACACCAAACACAAAACACCATGCAGCAAGCACCAAACACCAAACTCCAAGCACCAAACACCAAACACCAAGCACCAAGCACCAGGCACCAAACACCAAGCACCAAGCACCAAACACCAAGCACCCTGCACCAAACACCAAACACCAAACACCAAACAGCAAATAACATACAACAAACACCAAACACCAAAAAGCAGACACCAAACAGCAAACACCAAACACCAAACACCAAACAGCAAACACCAAACAACAAACACCAAACAACAAACACCAAACAGCAAACAGCAAACAGCAAACACCAAGCACCAAGCACCAAACACAAACACCAAGCACCAAGCACCAAACACCAAGCACCAAGCACCAAACACCAAGCACCAAGCACCAAACACCAAGCACCAAACCAAAGCACCAAGCACCAAGCACCTAGTACCAAACACCAAACACCAAGCACCAAACACCAAGCACCTATCACCAAGCACCAAACACCAAGCAGCCAGCAGCAAGCACCAAACACCAAACACCAAGCACCAAGCACCAAAAACCAAACACCAAGCACCAAGCACCAAACACCTAACACCAAGCACCAAGCACCAAGTACCAAGCACCAAACACCAACACCAAACACCAAACACCAAGCACCAAGCACCAAACACCAAGCACCAAACACCAAACACCAAGCACCAAGCACCAAATACCTAATACCAAGCACCAAACACCAAGCACCAAACAGCAAGCACCAAGCACCAAGCACCAGGCACCAAGCACCAAACACCAAGCACCAAACACCAAGCACCAAGCACCAAGCACCAAGCACCAAACACCAAGAACCAAGCACCAAGCACCAAGTATAAACACCAAGCACCAAGCACCAAACACCAAGCAACAAGCACCAAACATCAAACACCAAGCATAAAACACCAAGCACCAAACACCAAACACCAAGCACCAAGCACCAAGCATCAAACACCATGCATATAACACCAAACACCAAACACCAAGCACCAAGCACCAAACACCAAACACCAAGCACCAAGCACCAAGCACCAAACACCAAGCACCCAGCACCAAACACCAAGCACCAAGCACCAAACACCAAGCACCAAGCACCAAAGAGCAAATAACATACAGCAAACACCAAACACCAAAAAGCAGACACCAAACAGCAAACACCAAACACCAAACACCAAACAGCAAACACCAAACAACAAACACCAAACAACAAACACCAAACAGCAAACAGCAAACACCAAACACCAAGCACCAAGCACCAAACACCAAACACCAAGCACCAAGCACCAAACACCAAGCACCAAGCACCAAACACCAAACCCCAAGCACCTAGCACCAAACACTAAGCACCAAGCACCAAACACCAAGCACCAAGCACCAAACACCAAGCACCAAGCACCAAGCACCAAACACCAAACACCAAACACCAAGCACCAAAGACCAAGCATCAAGCACCAAACACCAAGCACCCAGCACCAAACACCAAGCACCAAAGACCAACCACCCAGAACCCAGCACCAAGCACCAAACACCAAGCACCAAGCACCAAACACCAAACCAAAGCACCAAGCACCACACACCAAGCACCAAGCACCTAGTACCAAACACCAAACACCAAGCACCAAACACCAAGCACCTATCACCAAGCACCAAACACCAAGCAGCCAGCAGCAAGCACCAAACACCAAACACCAAGCACCAAGCACCAAAAACCAAACATAAGCACCAAGCACCAAACACCTAACACCAAGCACCAAGCACCAAGTACCAAGCACCAAACACCAAGCACCAAACACCAAACACCAAGCACCAAGCACCAAACACCAAGCACCAAACACCAAACACCAAGCACCAAGCACCAAATACCTAATACCAAGCACCAAACACCAAGCACCAAACAGCAAGCACCAAGCACCAAGCACCAGGCACCAAGCACCAAACACCAAGCACCAAACACCAAGCACCAAGCACCAAGCACCAAGCACCAAACACCAAGAACCAAGCACCAAGCACCAAGTATAAACACCAAGCACCAAGCACCAAACACCAAGCACCAAGCACCAAACATCAAACACCAAGCATAAAACACCAAGCACCAAACACCAAACACCAAGCACCAAGCACCAAGCATCAAACACCAAGCATATAACACCAAACACCAAACACCAAGCACCAAGCACCAAACACCAAACACCAAGCACCAAGCACCAAGCACCAAACACCAAGCACCCAGCACCAATCACCAAGCACCAAGCACCAAACACCAAGCACCAAGCACCAAGCAACAAGGCACCAAACACCAAACACCAAGCACCAAACACCAAACACCAAACACCAAGCACCAGACACCAAGCACCAAACACCAAACAGCAAACACCAAGCACCAAGCACCAAGCACCAAAGACCAAACACCAAACAGTAAACACCAAACACCAAACAGCAAACACCAAACACGAAACAGCAAACATCATACAGCAAACACCAAACACCAAAAAGCAGACACCAAACAGCAAACACCAAACACCAAACACCAAACAGCAAACACCAAACACCAAGCACCAAACACCAAGTACCAAGCACCAAACACCAAACCCCAAGCACCAAGCACCAAACACTAATCACCAAGCACCAAACACAAAGCACCAAGCACCAAACACCAAACACCAAGCACCAAAGACCAAGCACCAAGCACCAAGCACCAAACACCAAGCACCAAGCACCAAGCACCAAACACCAAGCACCAAGCACCAAATACCAACCACCCAGCACCAAGCACCAAGCACCAAACACCAAGCACCAAGCACCAAACACCAGACACCAAACACCAAGCACCAAGCACCAAACACCAAGCACCATGCACCAAGCACCAAACACCAAGCCCCAAGCACCAAGCACCAAACACCAAACACCAAGCATCAAACACCAAACACCAAACACCAAGCACCAAGCACCAATCACCAAACAACAAGCACCAAGCACCAAGCACCAAACACCAAGCACCAAGCACCAAACACCAAACACCAAGCGCCAAGCACCAAACACCAAGCACCAAGCACCAAACACCAAACACCAAGCACCAAGCACCAAACACCAAGCACCAAGCACCAAGTACCAAACACCAATCCCCAAGCACCAACCACCAAACACCAAACACCAAGCACCAAACACCATGCACCAAGCACCTAGCACCAAAAACCAAACACTGAGCACCAAGCACCAAACACCAAGCATCAATCACCAAGCACCAAACACCAAGCAGCAAGCACCAAGCACCAAATACCAAGCACCAAGAACCAAACACCAAACACCAAGCACCAAGCACCAAACACCAAGCACCAAGCACCAAACACCAAACACCAAGCACCAAACACCAAACATCAAGCACCAGACACCAAGCACCAAAAACAAACACCAAACACGAAGCACCAAACACCAATCAGCAAACACCAAACACGAAACAGCAAACACCATACACTAAACACCAAACACCAAAAAGCAGACACCAAACAGCAAACACCTAACACCAAACACCAAGCACCAAGCACCAAACACCAAGCACCAAGCACCAAACACCAAACCCCAAGCACCTAGCACCAAACACTAAGCACCAAGCACCAAACACCAAGCACCAAGCACCAAACACCAAGCACCAAGCACCAAGCACCAAACACCAAACACCAAACACCAAGCACCAAAGACCAAGCATCAAGCACCAAACACCAAGCACCCAGCACCAAACACCAAGCACCAAAGACCAACCACCCAGAACCCAGCACCAAGCACCAAACACCAAGCACCAAGCACCAAACACCAAACCAAAGCACCAAGCACCACACACCAAGCACCAAGCACCTAGTACCAAACACCAAACACCAAGCACCAAACACCAAGCACCTATCACCAAGCACCAAACACCAAGCAGCCAGCAGCAAGCACCAAACACCAAACACCAAGCACCAAGCACCAAAAACCAAACATAAGCACCAAGCACCAAACACCTAACACCAAGCACCAAGCACCAAGTACCAAGCACCAAACACCAAGCACCAAACACCAAACACCAAGCACCAAGCACCAAACACCAAGCACCAAACACCAAACACCAAGCATCAAGCACCAAATACCTAATACCAAGCACCAAACACCAAGCACCAAACAGCAAGCACCAAGCACCAAGCACCAGGCACCAAGCACCAAACACCAAGCACCAAACACCAAGCACCAAGCACCAAGCACCAAGCACCAAACACCAAGAACCAAGCACCAAGCACCAAGTATAAACACCAAGCACCAAGCACCAAACACCAAGCACCAAGCACCAAACATCAAACACCAAGCATAAAACACCAAGCACCAAACACCAAACACCAAGCACCAAGCACCAAGCATCAAACACCAAGCATATAACACCAAACACCAAACACCAAGCACCAAGCACCAAACACCAAACACCAAGCACCAAGCACCAAGCACCAAACACCAAGCACCCAGCACCAATCACCAAGCACCAAGCACCAAACACCAAGCACCAAGCACCAAGCAACAAGGCACCAAACACCAAACACCAAGCACCAAACACCAAACACCAAACACCAAGCACCAGACACCAAGCACCAAACACCAAACAGCAAACACCAAGCACCAAGCACCAAGCACCAAAGACCAAACACCAAACAGTAAACACCAAACACCAAACAGCAAACACCAAACACGAAACAGCAAACATCATACAGCAAACACCAAACACCAAAAAGCAGACACCAAACAGCAAACACCAAACACCAAACACCAAACAGCAAACACCAAACACCAAGCACCAAACACCAAGTACCAAGCACCAAACACCAAACCCCAAGCACCAAGCACCAAACACTAATCACCAAGCACCAAACACAAAGCACCAAGCACCAAACACCAAACACCAAGCACCAAAGACCAAGCACCAAGCACCAAGCACCAAACACCAAGCACCAAGCACCAAGCACCAAACACCAAGCACCAAGCACCAAATACCAACCACCCAGCACCAAGCACCAAGCACCAAACACCAAGCACCAAGCACCAAACACCAGACACCAAACACCAAGCACCAAGCACCAAACACCAAGCACCATGCACCAAGCACCAAACACCAAGCCCCAAGCACCAAGCACCAAACACCAAACACCAAGCATCAAACACCAAACACCAAACACCAAGCACCAAGCACCAATCACCAAACAACAAGCACCAAGCACCAAGCACCAAACACCAAGCACCAAGCACCAAACACCAAACACCAAGCGCCAAGCACCAAACACCAAGCACCAAGCACCAAACACCAAACACCAAGCACCAAGCACCAAACACCAAGCACCAAGCACCAAGTACCAAACACCAATCCCCAAGCACCAACCACCAAACACCAAACACCAAGCACCAAACACCATGCACCAAGCACCTAGCACCAAAAACCAAACACTGAGCACCAAGCACCAAACACCAAGCATCAATCACCAAGCACCAAACACCAAGCAGCAAGCACCAAGCACCAAATACCAAGCACCAAGAACCAAACACCAAACACCAAGCACCAAGCACCAAACACCAAGCACCAAGCACCAAACACCAAACACCAAGCACCAAACACCAAACATCAAGCACCAGACACCAAGCACCAAAAACAAACACCAAACACGAAGCACCAAACACCAAACAGCAAACACCAAACACGAAACAGCAAACACCATACACTAAACACCAAACACCAAAAAGCAGACACCAAACAGCAAACACCTAACACCAAACACCAAACACCAAACAGCAAACACCAAGCACCAAACACCAAGCACCAAGCACCAAACACCTAACACCAAGCACCAAGCACCAAGCACCAAGCACCAAACACCAAGCACCAAACACCAAACACCAAGCACCAAGAACTAAGCACCAAGTACCAAACACCAAGAACCAAGAACCAAACACCAAGCACCAAGCACCAAGTACAAACACCAAGCACCAAGCACCAAACACCAAGGACCAAGCGCCAAGCACCAAGCACCAAGCACCAAAAACCAAACACCAAACACAAAACACCAAGCACCAAGCACCAAACACCAAACTCCAAGCCCCAAGCACCAAGCACCAAACACCAAACACCAAGCACCTAGTACCAAACACCAAACACCAAGCACCAAACACCAAGCACCAATCACCAAGCACCAAGCACCAAGCAGCAAACACGAAACACCAAACACCAAACACCAAACAGCAAACAACATACAGCAAACACCAAACACCAAAAAGCAGACACCAAACAGCAAACACCAAATACCAAACACCAAACAGCAAACACCAATCAACAAACACCAAACAACAAACACCAAACAGCAAACAGCAAATACCAAACACCAAGCACCAAGCACCAAACACCAAGCACCAAGCACCAAACACCATGCACCAAGCACCAAACACCAAACCCCAAGCACCTAGCACCAAACACTAATCACCAAGCACCAAACACCAACCACCCAGCACCAAGCACCAAGCACCAAGCACCAAACACCAAACACCAAACACCAAGCACCAAGCACCAAACACCAAACACCAAGCACCTAGTACCAAACACCAAACACCAAGCACCAAACACCAAGCACCAATCACCAAGCACCAAACACCAAGCAGCCAGCAGCAAGCACCAAACACCAAACACCAAGCACCAAGCACCAAAAACCAAACACCAAGCACCAAGCACCAAACACCTAACACCAATCACCAAGCACCAAGTACCAAGCACCAAACACCAAGCACCAAACACCAAACACCAAGCACCAAGCACCAAACACCAAGCACCAAACACCAAACACCAAGCACCAAGCACCAAACACCTAACACCAAGCACCAAACACCAAGCACCAAACACCAAGCACCAAGCACCAAGCACCAGGCACCAAGCACCAAACACCAAGCACCAAACACCAAGCACCAAACACCAAGCACCAAGCACCAAGCACCAAGCACCAAGCACCAAGAACCAAGAACCAAGCACCAAGTACAAACACCAAGCACCAAACACCAAATACCAAGCACCAAGCACCAAGCATCAAACACCAAGCATATAACACCAAGCACCAAACACCAAGCACCAAGCACCAAACACCAAACAGCAAGCACCAAGCACCAAGCACCAAACACCAAGCACCCAGCACCAAACACCAAGCACCAAGTACCAAACACCAAGAACCAAGAACCAAACACCAAGCACCAAGCACCAAGCAACAAGAACCAAACACCAAACACCAAACACCAAACACCAAGCACCAAACACCAAACACCAAACACCAAGCACCAAACACCAAACACCAAACACCAAGCACCAGACACCAAGCACCAAACACCAAACACCAAACACCAAGCACCAAGCACCAAGCAACAAACACCAAACACCAAGCACCAAGCACCAAACACCAAACACCAAGCACCAAGCACCAAACACCAAGCACCAAAGACCAAACAGCAAACACCAAACACCAAACAGCAAACACCAAACACCAAACAGCAAACACCATACAGCAAACACCAAACACCAAAAAGCAAACAGCAAACAGCTAACACCAAACACCAAACAGCAAACACCAAACACCAAGCACCAAACACCAAGTACCAAGCACCAAACACCAAACCCCAAGCACCAATCACCAAACACTAATCACCAAGCACCAAACACCAAGCACCAAGCACCAAGCACCAAACACCAAGCACCAAAGACCAAGCACCAAGCACCAAGCACCAAACAGCAAGCACCAAGCACCAAGCACCAAACACCAAGCACCAAGCACCAAATACCAACCACCCAGCACCAAGCACCAAGCACCAAACACCAAGCACCAAGCACCAAACACCAAACACCAAACACCAAGCACCAAGCACCAAACACCAAGCACCAAGCACCAAGCACTAAACACCAAGCCCCAAGCACCATGCACAAAACACCAAACACCAAGCACCAAACACCAAGAATCAAACACCAAACAACCAAACACCAAGCACCTAGCACCAAACACCAAACCACAAGCACCAAGCACCAAGCACCAAACGCCAAGCAGCAAGCAGAAAGCACCAAACAACAAACACCAAGCACCAAGCACTAAACACCAAGCACCAAGGACCAAACACCAAACACCAAGCACCAAGCACCAAACACCTAACACCAAGCACCAAGCACCAAGCACCAAACACCAAACACAAAGAACCAAGCACAAAACACCAAGCACCAAGTACAAACACCAAGCACCAAACACCAAGCACCAAGCACCAAGCATCAAACACCAAGCATCAAACACCAAACACCAAACACCAAGCACCAAGCACCAAACACCAAGCACCAAACACCAAGCACCAAACACCAAGCACCCAGCACCAAACACCATGCACCAAGTACCAAGCAACAAACACCAAGCACCAAGCACCAAACACCAAACACCAAGCACCAAACACCAAACACCAAGCACCAAGCAGCAAACACCAAGCACCCAGCACCAAACACCATGAACCAAGTACCAAGCAACAAACACCAAGCACCAAGCACCAAACACCAAACACCAAGCACCAAACACCAAACACCATACACCAAGCACCAAGCACCAAACACCAAGCACCAAGCACCAAGTACCAAACACCAAGCCCCAAGCACCAAGCAGCAAACACCAAACACCAAGCACCAAACACCAAGCACCAAGCACCTAGCACCAAAAACCAAACACCAAGCACCAAGCATCAAACACCAAGCATCAATCACCAAGCACCAAACACCAAGCAGCAAGCACCAAGCACCAAATACCAAGCACCAAGAACCAAACACCAAACACCAAGCACCAAGCACCAAACACCAAACACCAAGCACCAAGCACCAAGCACCAAACACCAAACACCAAGCACCAAGCACAAACACCAAGCACCAAGCACCAAACACCAAGCACCAAGCACCAAACACCAAACACCAAGCACCAAACACCAAACACGAAGCACCAAGCACCAAGCACCAAACACCAAACACCAAGCACCAAGCACCAAACACCTAGCACCAAAGACCAAACACCAAACAGCAAACACCAAACACCAAACAGCAAACACCAAACACGAAACAGCAAACACCATACACCAAACACCAATCACCAAAAAGCAGACACCAAACAGCAAACACCAAACACCAAGCACCAAACACCAAACAGCAAACACCAAACACCAAGCACCAAACACCAAGCACCAAGCACCAAACACCTAACACCAAGCACCAAGCACCAAGCACCAAACACCAAGCACCAAACACCAAACACCAAGCACCAAGCACCAAGCACCAAGTACCAAACACCAAGAACCAAGAACCAAACACCAAGCACCAAGCACCAAGTACAAACACCAAGCACCAAGAACCAAACACAAAGGACCAAGCAACAAGCACCAAGCACCAAGCACCAAAAACCAAACACCAAACACAAAACACCAAGCACCAAGCACCAAACACCAAATTCCAAGCACCAAGCACCAAACACCAAACACCAAGCACCAAGCACTAAACACCAAACACCAAACACCAAACAGCAAATAACATACAGCCAACACCAACCACCAAAAAGCAGACACCAAACAGCAAACACCAAACACCAAACACCAAACATCAAACACCAAACACCAAACACCAAGCACCAAGCACCAAACACCAAACACCAAGCACCAAGCACCAAACACCAAGCACCAAGCACCAAACACCAAACCCCAAGCACCTAGCACCAAACACTAAGCACCAAGCACCAAACACCAAGCACCAAGCACTAAACACGAAGCACCAAGCACCAAGCACCAAACACCAAACACCAAACACCAAAGACCAAGCACCAAGCACCAAACACCAAGCACCCAGCACCAAACACCAAACACCAAACACCAACCACCCAGCACCCAGCACCAAGCACCAAACACCAAGCACCAAGCACCAAACACCAAACACCAAGCACCAAGCACCAAACACCAAGCACCAAGCACCTAGTACCAAACACCAAACACCAAGCACCAAACACCAAGCACCAATCACCAAGCACCAAACACCAAGCAGCCAGCAGCAAGCACCAAACACCAAGCACCAAGCACCAAGCACCAAAAACCAAACACCAAGCACCAAGCACCAAACACCTAACACCAAGCACCAAGCACCAAGTACCAAGCACCAAACACCAAGCACCAAACACCAAAAACCAAGCACCAAGCACCAAACACCAAGCACCAAACACCAAACACCATGCACCAAGCACCAAACACCTAATACCAAGCACCAAACACCAAGCACCAAACACCAAGCACCAAGCACCAAGCACCAGGCACCAAGCACCAAACACCAAGCACCAAACACCAAGCACCAAACACCAAGCACCAAGCACCATGCACCAAGCACCAAACACCAAGAACCAAGCACCAAGCACCAAGTACAAACACCAAGCACCAAGCACCAAACACCAAGCACCAAGCACCAAACATCAAACACCAAGCATAAAACACCAAGCACCAAACACCAAACACCAAGCACCAAGCACCAAGCACCAAACACCAAACACCAAGCACCAAGCACCAAGCACCAAACACCAAGCACCCAGCACCAAACACCAAGCACCAAGCACCAAACACCAAGCACCAAGTACCAAGCAACAAGCACCAAACACCAAACACCAAACACCAAACACCAAGCACCAAACACCAAACACCAAACACCAAGCACCAGACACCAAGCACCAAACACCAAACACCAAACACCAAGCACCAAGCACCAAGCACCAAACACCAAACACCAAGCACCAAACACCAAACACCAAGCAGCAAGCACCAAACACCAAGCACCAAAGACCAAACACCAAACAGCAAATACCAAACACCAAACAGCAAACACCAAACACGAAACAGCAAACACCATACAGCAAACACCAAACACCAAACACCAAACAGCAAACACCAAACACCAAGCACCAAACACCAAGTACCAAGCACCAAACACCAAATCCCAAGCACCAAGCACCAAACACTAATCACCAAGCACCAAACACAAAGCACCAAGCACCAAACACCAAACACCAAGCACCAAAGACCAAGCACCAAGCACCAAACAGCAAACACCAATCAACAAACACCAAACAACAAACACCAAACAGCAAACAGCAAACAGCAAACACCAAGCACCAAGCACCAAACACCAAGCACCAAGCACCAAACACCAAGCACCAAGCACCAAACACCAAACCCCAAGCACCTAGCACCAAACACTAATCACGAAGCACCAAACACCAACCACCCAGCACCAAGCACCAAGCACCAAGCACCAAACACCAAACACCAAACACCAAGCACCAAGCACCAAACACCAAACACCAAGCACCTAGTACCAAACACCAAACACCAAGCACCAAACACCAAGCACCAATCACCAAGCACCAAACACCAAGCAGCCAGCAGCAAGCACCAAACACCAAACACCAAGCACCAAGCACCAAAACCAAACACCAAGCACCAAGCACCAAACACCTAACACCACGCACCAAGCACCAAGTACCAAGCACCAAACACCAAGCACCAAACACCAAACACCAAGCACCAAGCACCAAAAACCAAACACCAAGCACCAAGCACCAGACACCAAACACCAAGCACCAAACACCAAACACCATACACCAAGCACCAAGCACCAAACACCAAGCACCAAGCACCAAGTACCAAACACCAAGCCCCAAGCACCAAGCAGCAAACACCAAACCCCAAGCACCAATCACCAAACACTAATCACCAAGCACCAAACACCAAGCACCAAGCACCAAGCACCAAACACCAAGCACCAAAGACCAAGCACCAAGCACCAAGCACCAAACAGCAAGCACCAAGCACCAAGCACCAAACACCAAGCACCAAGCACCAAATACCAACCACCCAGCACCAAGCACCAAGCACCAAACACCAAGCACCAAGCACCAAACACCAAACACCAAACACCAAGCACCAAGCACCAAACACCAAGCCCCAAGCACCAAGCACAAAACACCAAACACCAAGCACCAAACACCAAGAATCAAACACCAAACAACCAAACACCAAGCACCTTGCACCAAACACCAAACCACAAGCACCAAGCACCAAGCACCAAACGCCAAGCAGCAAGCAGAAAGCACCAAACAACAAACACCAAGCACCAAGCACTAAACACCAAGCACCAAGGACCAAACACCAAACACCAAGCACCAAGCACCAAACACCTAACACCAAGCACCAAGCACCAAGCACCAAACACCAAACACAAAGAACCAAGCACAAAACACCAAGCACCAAGTACAAACACCAAGCACCAAACACCAAGCACCAAGCACCAAGCATCAAACACCAAGCATCAAACACCAAACACCAAACACCAAGCACCAAGCACCAAACACCAAGCACCAAACACCAAGCACCCAGCACCAAACACCATGCACCAAGTACCAAGCAACAAACACCAAGCACCAAGCACCAAACACCAAACACCAAGCACCAAACACCAAACACCAAGCACCAAGCAGCAAACACCAAGCACCCAGCACCAAACACCATGAACCAAGTACCAAGCAACAAACACCAAGCACCAAGCACCAAACACCAAACACCAAGCACCAAACACCAAACACCATACACCAAGCACCAAGCACCAAACACCAAGCACCAAGCACCAAGTACCAAACACCAAGCCCCAAGCACCAAGCAGCAAACACCAAACACCAAGCACCAAACACCAAGCACCAAGCACCTAGCACCAAAAACCAAACACCAAGCACCAAGCATCAAACACCAAGCATCAATCACCAAGCACCAAACACCAAGCAGCAAGCACCAAGCACCAAATACCAAGCACCAAGAACCAAACACCAAACACCAAGCACCAAGCACCAAACACCAAACACCAAGCACCAAGCACCAAGCACCAAACACCAAACACCAAGCACCAAGCACAAACACCAAGCACCAAGCACCAAACACCAAGCACCAAGCACCAAACACCAAACACCAAGCACCAAACACCAAACACCAAGCTCCAGACACCAAGCACCAAACACCAAACACGAAGCACCAAGCACCAAGCACCAAACACCAAACACCAAGCACCAAGCACCAAACACCTAGCACCAAAGACCAAACACCAAACAGCAAACACCAAACACCAAACAGCAAACACCAAACACGAAACAGCAAACACGATACACCAAACACCAATCACCAAAAAGCAGACACCAAACAGCAAACACCAAACACCAAGCACCAAACACCAAGCACCAAGCACCAAACACCTAACACCAAGCACCAAGCACCAAGCACCAAACACCAAGCACCAAACACCAAACACCAAGCACCAAGCACCAAGCACCAAGTACCAAACACCAAGAACCAAGAACCAAACACCAAGCACCAAGCACCAAGTACAAACACCAAGCACCAAGAACCAAACACAAAGGACCAAGCAACAAGCACCAAGCACCAAGCACCAAAAACCAAACACCAAACACAAAACACCAAGCACCAAGCACCAAACACCAAATTCCAAGCACCAAGCACCAAACACCAAACACCAAGCACCAAGCACTAAACACCAAACACCAAACACCAAACAGCAAATAACATACAGCCAACACCAAACACCAAAAAGCAGACACCAAACAGCAAACACCAAACACCAAACACCAAACATCAAACACCAAACACCAAACACCAAGCACCAAGCACCAAACACCAAACACCAAGCACCAAGCACCAAACACCAAGCACCAAGCACCAAACACCAAACCCCAAGCACCTAGCACCAAACACTAAGCACCAAGCACCAAACACCAAGCACCAAGCACCAAACACGAAGCACCAAGCACCAAGCACCAAACACCAAACACCAAACACCAAAGACCAAGCACCAAGCACCAAACACCAAGCACCCAGCACCAAACACCAAACACCAAACACCAACCACCCAGCACCCAGCACCAAGCACCAAACACCAAGCACCAAGCACCAAACACCAAACACCAAGCACCAAGCACCAAACACCAAGCACCAAGCACCTAGTACCAAACACCAAACACCAAGCACCAAACACCAAGCACCAATCACCAAGCACCAAACACCAAGCAGCCAGCAGCAAGCACCAAACACCAAGCACCAAGCACCAAGCACCAAAAACCAAACACCAAGCACCAAGCACCAAACACCTAACACCAAGCACCAAGCACCAAGTACCAAGCACCAAACACCAAGCACCAATCACCAAGCACCAAACACCAAGCAGCCAGCAGCAAGCACCAAACACCAAGCACCAAGCACCAAGCACCAAAAACCAAACACCAAGCACCAAGCACCAAACACCTAACACCAAACACCAAGCACCAAGCACCAAACACCAAGCACCAAACACCAAGCACCCAGCACCAAACACCATGCACCAAGTACCAAGCAACAAACACCAAGCACCAAGCACCAAACACCAAACACCAAGCACCAAACACCAAACACCAAGCACCAAGCAGCAAACACCAAGCACCCAGCACCAAACACCATGAACCAAGTACCAAGCAACAAACACCAAGCACCAAGCACCAAACACCAAACACCAAGCACCAAACACCAAACACCATACACCAAGCACCAAGCACCAAACACCAAGCACCAAGCACCAAGTACCAAACACCAAGCCCCAAGCACCAAGCAGCAAACACCAAACACCAAGCACCAAACACCAAGCACCAAGCACCTAGCACCAAAAACCAAACACCAAGCACCAAGCATCAAACACCAAGCATCAATCACCAAGCACCAAACACCAAGCAGCAAGCACCAAGCACCAAATACCAAGCACCAAGAACCAAACACCAAACACCAAGCACCAAGCACCAAACACCAAACACCAAGCACCAAGCACCAAGCACCAAACACCAAACACCAAGCACCAAGCACAAACACCAAGCACCAAGCACCAAACACCAAGCACCAAGCACCAAACACCAAACACCAAGCACCAAACACCAAACACCAAGCTCCAGACACCAAGCACCAAACACCAAACACGAAGCACCAAGCACCAAGCACCAAACACCAAACACCAAGCACCAAGCACCAAACACCTAGCACCAAAGACCAAACACCAAACAGCAAACACCAAACACCAAACAGCAAACACCAAACACGAAACAGCAAACACCATACACCAAACACCAATCACCAAAAAGCAGACACCAAACAGCAAACACCAAACACCAAGCACCAAACACCAAACAGCAAACACCAAACACCAAGCACCAAACACCAAGCACCATGCACCAAACACCTAACACCAAGCACCAAGCACCAAGCACCAAACACCAAGCACCAAACACCAAACACCAAGCACCAAGCACCAAGCACCAAGTACCAAACACCAAGAACCAAGAACCAAACACCAAGCACCAAGCACCAAGTACAAACACCAAGCACCAAGAACCAAACACAAAGGACCAAGCAACAAGCACCAAGCACCAAGCACCAAAAACCAAACACCAAACACAAAACACCAAGCACCAAGCACCAAACACCAAATTCCAAGCACCAAGCACCAAACACCAAACACCAAGCACCAAGCACTAAACACCAAACACCAAACACCAAACAGCAAATAACATACAGCCAACACCAAACACCAAAAAGCAGACACCAAACAGCAAACACCAAACACCAAACACCAAACATCAAACACCAAACACCAAACACCAAGCACCAAGCACCAAACACCAAACACCAAGCACCAAGCACCAAACACCAAGCACCAAGCACCAAACACCAAACACCAAGCACCAAACACCAAACACCAAGCTCCAGACACCAAGCACCAAACACCAAACACTAAGCACCAAGCACCAAACACCAAGCACCAAGCACCAAACACAAAGCACCAAGCACCAAGCACCAAACACCAAACACCAAACACCAAAGACCAAGCACCAAGCACCAAACACCAAGCACCCAGCACCAAACACCAAACACCAAACACCAACCACCCAGCACCCAGCACCAAGCACCAAACACCAAGCACCAAGCACCAAACACCAAACACCAAGCACCAAGCACCAAACACCAAGCACCAAGCACCTAGTACCAAACACCAAACACCAAGCACCAAACACCAAGCACCAATCACCAAGCACCAAACACCAAGCAGCCAGCAGCAAGCACCAAACACCAAGCACCAAGCACCAAGCACCAAAAACCAAACACCAAGCACCAAGCACCAAACACCTAACACCAAGCACCAAGCACCAAGTACCAAGCACCAAACACCAAGCACCAAACACCAAAAACCAAGCACCAAGCACCAAACACCAAGCACCAAACACCAAACACCAAGCACCAAGCACCAAACACCTAATACCAAGCACCAAACACCAAGCACCAAACACCAAGCACCAAGCACCAAGCACCAGGCACCAAGCACCAAACACCAAGCACCAAACACCAAGCACCAAACACCAAGCACCAAGCACCATGCACCAAGCACCAAACACCAAGAACCAAGCACCAAGCACCAAGTACAAACACCAAGCACCAAGCACCAAACACCAAGCACCAAGCACCAAACATCAAACACCAAGCATAAAACACCAAGCACCAAACACCAAACACCAAGCACCAAGCACCAAGCACCAAACACCAAACACCAAGCACCAAGCACCAAGCACCAAACACCAAGCACCCAGCACCAAACACCAAGCACCAAGCACCAAACACCAAGCACCAAGTACCAAGCAACAAGCACCAAACACCAAACACCAAACACCAAACACCAAGCACCAAACACCAAACACCAAACACCAAGCACCAGACACCAAGCACCAAACACCAAACACCAAACACCAAGCACCAAGCACCAAGCACCAAACACCAAACACCAAGCACCAAACACCAAACACCAAGCAGCAAGCACCAAACACCAAGCACCAAAGACCAAACACCAAACAGCAAATACCAAACACCAAACAGCAAACACCAAACACGAAACAGCAAACACCATACAGCAAACACCAAACACCAAACACCAAACAGCAAACACCAAACACCAAGCACCAAACACCAAGTACCAAGCACCAAACACCAAACCCCAAGCACCAAGCACCAAACACTAATCACCAAGCACCAAACACAAAGCACCAAGCACCAAACACCAAACACCAAGCACCAAAGACCAAGCACCAAGCACCAAACAGCAAACACCAATCAACAAACACCAAACAACAAACACCAAACAGCAAACAGCAAACAGCAAACACCAAGCACCAAGCACCAAACACCAAGCACCAAGCACCAAACACCAAGCACCAAGCACCAAACACCAAACCCCAAGCACCTAGCACCAAACACTAATCACGAAGCACCAAACACCAACCACCCAGCACCAAGCACCAAGCACCAAGCACCAAACACCAAACACCAAACACCAAGCACCAAGCACCAAACACCAAACACCAAGCACCTAGTACCAAACACCAAACACCAAGCACCAAACACCAAGCACCAATCACCAAGCACCAAACACCAAGCAGCCAGCAGCAAGCACCAAACACCAAACACCAAGCACCAAGCACCAAAACCAAACACCAAGCACCAAGCACCAAACACCTAACACCACGCACCAAGCACCAAGTACCAAGCACCAAACACCAAGCACCAAACACCAAACACCAAGCACCAAGCACCAAAAACCAAACACCAAGCACCAAGCACCAAACACCAAGCACCAAGCACCAAACACCAAACACCAAGCACCAAACACCAAACACCAAGCTCCAGACACCAAGCACCAAACACCAAACACGAAGCACCAAGCACCAAGCACCAAACACCAAACACCAAGCACCAAGCACCAAACACCAAGCACCAAAGACCAAACACCAAACAGCAAACACCAAACACCAAACAGCAAACACCAAACACGAAACAGCAAACACCATACACCAAACACCAATCACCAAAAAGCAGACACCAAACAGCAAACACCAAACACCAAACATCAAACACCAAACACCAAGCACCAAACACCAAGCACCAAGCACCAAACACCTAACACCAAGCACCAAGCACCAAGCACCAAACACCAAACACCAAACACCAAACACCAAGCACCAAGCACCAAGCACCAAGTACCAAACACCAAGAACCAAGAACCAAACACCAAGCACCAAGCACCAAGTACAAACACCAAGCACCAAGAACCAAACACAAAGGACCAAGCAACAAGCACCAAGCACCAAGCACCAAAAACCAAACACCAAACACAAAACACCAAGCACCAAGCACCAAACACCAAATTCCAAGCACCAAGCACCAAACACCAAACACCAAGCACCAAGCACTAAACACCAAACACCAAACACCAAACAGCAAATAACATACAGCCAACACCAAACACCAAAAAGCAGACACCAAACAGCAAACACCAAACACCAAACACCAAACATCAAACACCAAACACCAAACACCAAGCACCAAGCACCAAACACCAAACACCAAGCACCAAGCACCAAACACCAAGCACCAAGCACCAAACACCAAACCCCAAGCACCTAGCACCAAAAAATAAGCACCAAGCACCAAACACCAAGCACCAAGCACCAAACACGAAGCACCAAGCACCAAGCACCAAACACCAAACACCAAACACCAAAGACCAAGCACCAAGCACCAAACACCAAGCACCCAGCACCAAACACCAAACACCAAACACCAACCACCCAGCACCCAGCACCAAGCACCAAACACCAAGCACCAAGCACCAAACACCAAACACCAAGCACCAAGCACCAAACACCAAGCACCAAGCACCTAGTACCAAACACCAAACACCAAGCACCAAACACCAAGCACCAATCACCAAGCACCAAACACCAAGCAGCCAGCAGCAAGCACCAAACACCAAGCACCAAGCACCAAGCACCAAAAACCAAACACCAAGCACCAAGCACCAAACACCTAACACCAAGCACCAAGCACCAAGTACCAAGCACCAAACACCAAGCACCAAACACCAAAAACCAAGCACCAAGCACCAAACACCAAGCACCAAACACCAAACACCAAGCACCAAGCACCAAACACCTAATACCAAGCACCAAACACCAAGCACCAAACACCAAGCACCAAGCACCAAGCACCAGGCACCAAGCACCAAACACCAAGCACCAAACACCAAGCACCAAACACCAAGCACCAAGCACCATGCACCAAGCACCAAACACCAAGAACCAAGCACCAAGCACCAAGTACAAACACCAAGCACCAAGCACCAAACACCAAGCACCAAGCACCAAACATCAAACACCAAGCATAAAACACCAAGCACCAAACACCAAACACCAAGCACCAAGCACCAAGCACCAAACACCAAACACCAAGCACCAAGCACCAAGCACCAAACACCAAGCACCCAGCACCAAACACCAAGCACCAAGCACCAAACACCAAGCACCAAGTACCAAGCAACAAGCACCAAACACCAAACACCAAACACCAAACACCAAGCACCAAACACCAAACACCAAACACCAAGCACCAGACACCAAGCACCAAACACCAAACACCAAACACCAAGCACCAAGCACCAAGCACCAAACACCAAACACCAAGCACCAAACACCAAACACCAAGCACCAAGCACCAAACACCAAGCACCAAAGACCAAACACCAAACAGCAAACACCAAACACCAAACAGCAAACACCAAACACGAAACAACAAACACCATACAGCAAACACCAAACACCAAACACCAAACAGCAAACACCAAACACCCAGCACCAAACACCAAGTACCAAGCACCAAACACCAAACCCCAAGCACCAAGCACCAAACACTAATCACCAAGCACCAAACACAAAGCACCAAGCACCAAACACCAAACACCAAGCACCAAAGACCAAGCACCAAGCACCAAACAGCAAACACCAATCAACAAACACCAAACAACAAACACCAAACAGCAAACAGCAAACAGCAAACACCAAGCACCAAGCACCAAACACCAAGCACCAAGCACCAAACACCAAGCACCAAGCACCAAACACCAAACCCCAAGCACCTAGCACCAAACACTAATCACGAAGCACCAAACACCAACCACCCAGCACCAAGCACCAAGCACCAAGCACCAAACACCAAACACCAAACACCAAGCACCAAGCACCAAACACCAAACACCAAGCACCTAGTACCAAACACCAAACACCAAGCACCAAACACCAAGCACCAATCACCAAGCACCAAACACCAAGCAGCCAGCAGCAAGCACCAAACACCAAACACCAAGCACCAAGCACCAAAAACCAAACACCAAGCACCAAGCACCAAACACCTAACAACAAGCACCAAGCACCAAGTACCAAGCACCAAACACCAAGCACCAAACACCAAACACCAAGCACCAAGCACCAAACACCAAGCACCAAACACCAAACACCAAGCACCAAGCACCAAACACCTAACACCAAGCACCAAACACCAAGCACCAAACACCAAGCACCAAGCACCAAGCACCAGGCACCAAGCACCAAACACCAAGCACCAAACACCAAGCACCAAACACCAAGCACCAAGCACCAAGCACCAAGCACCAAGCACCAAGAACCAAGAACCAAGCACCAAGTACAAACACCAAGCACCAAATACCAAATACCAAGCACCAAGCACCAAGCATCAAACACCAAGCATATAACACCAAACACCAAACACCAAGCACCAAGCACCAAACACCAAACAGCAAGCACCAAGCACCAAGCACCAAACACCAAGCACCCAGCACCAAACACCAAGCACCAAGTACCAAACACCAAGAACCAAGAACCAAACCCCAAGCACCAAGCACCAAGCAACAAGCACCAAACACCAAACACCAAACACCAAACACCAAGCACCAAACACCAAACACCAAACACCAAGCACCAAACACCAAACACCAAACACCAAGCACCAGAAACCAAGCGCCAAACACCAAACACCAAACACCAAGCACCAAGCACCAAGCAACAAACACCAAACACCAAGCACCAAGCACCAAACACCAAACACCAAGCACCAAGCACCAAACACCAAGCACCAAAGACCAAACAGCAAACACCAAACACCAAACAGCAAACACCAAACACCAAACAGCAAACACCATACAGCAAACACCAAACACCAAAAAGCAAACAGCAAACAGCAAACAGCAAACACCAAACACCAAACAGCAAACACCAAACACCAAGCACCAAACACCAAGTACCAAGCACCAAACACCAAACCCCAAGCACCAAGCACCAAACACTAATCACCAAGCACCAAACACCAAGCACCAAGCACCAAGCACCAAACACCAAGCACCAAAGACCAAGCACCAAGCACCAAGCACCAAACACCAAGCACCAAGCACCAAGCACCAAACACCAAGCACCAAGCACCAAATACCAACCACCCAGCACCAAGCACCAAGCACCAAACACCAAGCACCAAGCACCAAACACCAAACACCAAACACCAAGCACCAAGCACCAAACACCAAGCACCAAGCACCAAGCACTAAACACCAAGCCCCAAGCACCAAGCACAAAACACCAAACACCAAGCACCAAACACCAAGCATCAAACACCAAACACCAAACACCAAGCACCTAGCACCAAACACCAAACACCAAGCACCAAGCACCAAGCACCAAACGCCAAGCAGCAAGCAGAAAGCACCAAACAACAAACACCAAGCACCAAGCACTAAACACCAAGCACCAAGGACCAAACACCAAACACCAAGCACCAAGCACCAAACACCTAACACCAAGCACCAAGCACCAAGCACCAAACACCAAACACAAAGAACCAAGCACAAAACACCAAGCACCAAGTACAAACACCAAGCACCAAACACCAAGCACCAAGCACCAAGCATCAAACACCAAGCATCAAACACCAAACACCAAACACCAAGCACCAAGCACCAAACACCAAGCACCAAACACCAAGCACCCAGCACCAAACACCATGCACCAAGTACCAAGCAAACAAACACCAAGCACCAAGCACCAAACACCAAACACCAAGCACCAAACACCAAACACCAAGCACCAAGCACCAAACACCAAGCACCCGGCACCAAACACCATGAACCAAGTACCAAGCAACAAACACCAAGCACCAAGCACCAAACACCAAACACCAAGCTCCAAACACCAAACACCATACACCAAGCACCAAGCACCAAACACCAAGCACCAAGCACCAAGTACCAAACACCAAGCCCCAAGCACCAAGCAGCAAACACCAAACACCAAGCACCAAACACCAAGCACCAAGCACCTAGCACCAAAAACCAAACACCAAGCACCAAGCATCAAACACCAAGCATCAATCACCAAGCACCAAACACCAAGCAGCAAGCACCAAGCACCAAATACCAAGCACCAAGAACCAAACACCAAACACCAAGCACCAAGCACCAAACATCAAACACCAAGCACCAAGCACCAAGCACCAAACACCAAACACCAAGCACCAAGCACCAAACACCAAGCACCAAGCACCAAACACCAAGCACCAAACACCAAGAACCAAGCACCAAACACCAAGCACCAAGCACCAAGTACAAACACCAAGCACCAAGCACCAAACACCAAGCACCAAGCACCAAACACCAAATACCAAGCACCAAACACCAAACACCAAGCTCCAGACACCAAGCACCAAACACCAAACACGAAGCACCAAGCACCAAGCACCAAACACCAAACACCAAGCACCAAGCACCAAACACCAAGCACCAAAGACCAAACACCAAACAGCAAACACCAAACACCAAACAGCAAACACCAAACACGAAACAGCAAACACCATACAGCAAACACCAAACACCAAAAAGCAGACACCAAACAGCAAACACCAAACACCAAACACCAAACACCAAACAGCAAACACCAAACACCAAGCACCAAACACCAAGCACCAAGCACCAAACACTAAACCCCAAGCACCTGGCACCAAACACTAATCACGAAGCACCAAACACCAACCACCCAGCACCAAGCACCAAGCACCAAGCACCAAACACCAAACACCAAACACCAAGCACCAAGCACCAAACACCAAACACCAAGCACCTAGTACCAAACACCAAACACCAAGCACCAAACACCAAGCACCAATCACCAAGCACCAAACACCAAGCAGCCAGCAGCAAGCACCAAACACCAAACACCAAGCACCAAGCACCAAAAACCAAACACCAAGCACCAAGCACCAAACACCTAACACCAAGCACCAAGCACCAAGTACCAAGCACCAAACACCAAGCACCAAACACCAAACACCAAGCACCAAGCACCAAACACCAAGCACCAAACACCAAACACCAAGCACCAAGCACCAAACACCTAACACCAAGCACCAAACACCAAGCACCAAACACCAAGCACCAAGCACCAAGCACCAGGCACCAAGCACCAAACACCAAGCACCAAACACCAAGCACCAAACACCAAGCACCAAGCACCAAGCACCAAGCACCAAGCACCAAGAACCAAGAACCAAGCACCAAGTACAAACACCAAGCACCAAATACCAAATACCAAGCACCAAGCACCAAGCATCAAACACCAAGCATATAACACCAAACACCAAACACCAAGCACCAAGCACCAAACACCAAACAGCAAGCACCAAGCACCAAGCACCAAACACCAAGCACCCAGCACCAAACACCAAGCACCAAGTACCAAACACCAAGAACCAAGAACCAAACCCCAAGCACCAAGCACCAAGCAACAAGCACCAAACACCAAACACCAAACACCAAACACCAAGCACCAAACACCAAACACCAAACACCAAGCACCAAACACCAAACACCAAACACCAAGCACCAGAAACCAAGCGCCAAACACCAAACACCAAACACCAAGCACCAAGCACCAAGCAACAAACACCAAACACCAAGCACCAAGCACCAAACACCAAACACCAAGCACCAAGCACCAAACACCAAGCACCAAAGACCAAACAGCAAACACCAAACACCAAACAGCAAACACCAAACACCAAACAGCAAACACCATACAGCAAACACCAAACACCAAAAAGCAAACAGCAAACAGCAAACAGCAAACACCAAACACCAAACAGCAAACACCAAACACCAAGCACCAAACACCAAGTACCAAGCACCAAACACCAAACCCCAAGCACCAAGCACCAAACACTAATCACCAAGCACCAAACACCAAGCACCAAGCACCAAGCACCAAACACCAAGCACCAAAGACCAAGCACCAAGCACCAAGCACCAAAGACCAAGCACCAAGCACCAAGCACCAAACACCAAGCACCAAGCACCAAATACCAACCACCCAGCACCAAGCACCAAGCACCAAACACCAAGCACCAAGCACCAAACACCAAACACCAAACACCAAGCACCAAGCACCAAACACCAAGCACCAAGCACCAAGCACTAAACACCAAGCCCCAAGCACCAAGCACAAAACACCAAGCATCAAACACCAAACACCAAACACCAAGCACCTAGCACCAAACACCAAACACCAAGCACCAAGCACCAAGCACCAAACGCCAAGCAGCAAGCAGAAAGCACCAAACAACAAACACCAAGCACCAAGCACTAAACACCAAGCACCAAGGACCAAACACCAATCACCAAGCACCAAGCACCAAACACCTAACACCAAGCACCAAGCACCAAGCACCAAACACCAAACACAAAGAACCAAGCACAAAACACCAAGCACCAAGAACAAACACCAAGAACCAAACACCAAGCACCAAGCACCAAGCATCAAACACCAAGCATCAAACACCAAACACCAAACACCAAGCACCAAGCACCAAACACCAAGCACCAAACACCAAGCACCCAGCACCAAACACCATGCACCAAGTACCAAGCAAACAAACACCAAGCACCAAGCACCAAACACCAAACACCAAGCACCAAACACCAAACACCAAGCACCAAGCACCAAACACCAAGCACCCAGCACCAAACACCATGAACCAAGTACCAAGCAACAAACACCAAGCACCAAGCACCAAACACCAAACACCAAGCACCAAACACCAAACACCATACACCAAGCACCAAGCACCAAACACCAAGCACCAAGCACCAAGTACCAAACACCAAGCCCCAAGCACCAAGCAGCAAACACCAAACACCAAGCACCAAACACCAAGCACCAAGCACCTAGCACCAAAAACCAAACACCAAGCACCAAGCATCAAACACCAAGCATCAATCACCAAGCACCAAACACCAAGCAGCAAGCACCAAGCACCAAATACCAAGCACCAAGAACCAAACACCAAACACCAAGCACCAAGCACCAAACATCAAACACCAAGCACCAAGCACCAAGCACCAAACACCAAACACCAAGCACCAAGCACCAAACACCAAGCACCAAGCACCAAACACCAAGCACCAAACACCAAGAACCAAGCACCAAACACCAAGCACCAAGCACCAAGTACAAACACCAAGCACCAAGCACCAAACACCAAGCACCAAGCACCAAACACCAAATACCAAGCACCAAACACCAAACACCAAGCTCCAGACACCAAGCACCAAACACCAAACACGAAGCACCAAGCACCAAGCACCAAACACCAAACACCAAGCACCAAGCACCAAACACCAAGCACCAAAGACCAAACACCAAACAGCAAACACCAAACACCAAACAGCAAACACCAAACACGAAACAGCAAACACCATACAGCAAACACCAAACACCAAAAAGCAGACACCAAACAGCAAACACCAAACACCAAACACCAAACACCAAACAGCAAACACCAAACACCAAGCACCAAACACCAAGCACCAAGCACCAAACACCTAACACCAAGCACCAAGCACCAGGCACCAAACACCAAGCACCAAACACCAAACACCAAGCACCAAGCACCAAGCACCAAGTACCAAACACCAAGAACCAAGAACCAAACACCAAGCACCAAGCACCAAGTACAAACACCAAGCACCAAGCACCAAACACCAAGGACCAAGCAACAAGCACCAAGCACCAAGCACCAAAAACCAAACACCAAACACAAAACACCAAGCACCAAGCACCAAACACCAAACTCCAAGCACCAAGCACCAAACACCAAACACCAAGCACCAAGCACCAAACACCAAACACCAAACACCAAACAGCAAATAACATACAGCCAACACCAAACACCAAAAAGCAGACACCAAACAGCAAACACCAAACACCAAACACCAAACAGCAAACACCAAACACCAAACACCAAGCACCAAGCACCAAACACCAAACACCAAGCACCAAGCACCTAACACCAAGCACCAAGCACCAAACACCAAACCGCAAGCACCTAGCACCAAACACTAAGCACCAAGCACCAAACACCAAGCACCAAGCACCAAACACCAAGCACCAAGTACCAAGCACCAAACACCAAACACCAAAGACCAAAGACCAAGCACCAAGCACCAAACACCAAGCACCCAGCACCAAACACCAAACACCAAACACCAACCACCCAGCACCCAGCACCAAGCACCAAACACCAAGCACCAAGCACCAAACACCAAACACCAAGCACCAAGCACCAAACACCAAGCACCAAGCACCTAGTACCAAACACCAAACACCTAGCACCAAACACCAAGCACCAATCACCAAGCACCAAACACCAAGCAGCCAGCAGCAAGCACCAAACACCAAACACCAAGCACCAAGCACCAAAAACCAAACACCAAGCACCAAGCACCAAACACCTAACACCAAGCACCAAGCACCAAGTACCAAGCACCAAACACCAAGCACCAAACACCAAACACCAAGCACCAAGCACCAAACACCAAGCACCAAACACCAAACACCAAGCACCAAGCACCAAACACCTAATACCAAGCACCAAACACCAAGCACCAAACACCAAGCACCAAGCACCAGGCACCAAGCACCAAACACCAAGCACCAAACACCAAGCACCAAACACCAAGCACCAAGCACCAAGCACCAAGCACCAAACACCAAGAACCAAGCACCAAGCACCAAGTACAAACACCAAGCACCAAGCACCAAACACCAAGCACCAAGCACCAAACATCAAACACCAAGCATAAAACACCAAGCGCCAAAAACCAAACACCAAGCACCAAGCACCAAGCACCAAACACCAAACACCAAGCACCAAGCACCAAGCACCAAACACCAAGCACCCAGCACCAAACACCAAGCACCAAGCACCAAACCCCAAGCACCAAGCACCAAGCAACAAGCACCAAACACCAAACACCAAACACCAAACACCAAGCACCAAACACCAAACACCAAATACCAAGCACCAAACACCAAACACCAAACACCAAGCACCAGAAACCAAGCGCCAAACACCAAACACCAAACACCAAGCACCAAGCACCAAGCAACAAACACCAAGCACCAAGCACCAAGCACCAAGCACCAAACACCAAGCACCAAGCACCAAGCACCAAGCACCAAACACCAAGAACCAAGCACCAAGCACCAAGTACAAACACCAAGCACCAAGCACCAAACACCAAGCACCAAGCACCAAACATCAAACACCAAGCATAAAACACCAAGCGCCAAAAACCAAACACCAAGCACCAAGCACCAAACACCAAGCACCAAAGACCAAACAGCAAACACCAAACACCAAACAGCAAACACCAAACACCAAACAGCAAACACCATACAGCAAACACCAAACACCAAAAAGCAAACAGCAAACAGCAAACAGCAAACACCAAACACCAAACAGCAAACACCAAACACCAAGCACCAAACACCAAGTACCAAGCACCAAACACCAAACCCCAAGCACCAAGCACCAAACACTAATCACCAAGCACCAAACACCAAGCACCAAGCACCAAGCACCAAACACCAAGCACCAAAGACCAAGCACCAAGCACCAAGCACCAAAGACCAAGCACCAAGCACCAAGCACCAAACACCAAGCACCAAGCACCAAATACCAACCACCCAGCACCAAGCACCAAGCACCAAACACCAAGCACCAAGCACCAAACACCAAACACCAAACACCAAGCACCAAGCACCAAACACCAAGCACCAAGCACCAAGCACTAAACACCAAGCCCCAAGCACCAAGCACAAAACACCAAGCATCAAACACCAAACACCAAACACCAAGCACCTAGCACCAAACACCAAACACCAAGCACCAAGCACCAAGCACCAAACGCCAAGCAGCAAGCAGAAAGCACCAAACAACAAACACCAAGCACCAAGCACTAAACACCAAGCACCAAGGACCAAACACCAATCACCAAGCACCAAGCACCAAACACCTAACACCAAGCACCAAGCACCAAGCACCAAACACCAAACACAAAGAACCAAGCACAAAACACCAAGCACCAAGTACAAACACCAAGCACCAAACACCAAGCACCAAGCACCAAGCATCAAACACCAAGCATCAAACACCAAACACCAAACACCAAGCACCAAGCACCAAACACCAAGCACCAAACACCAAGCACCCAGCACCAAACACCATGCACCAAGTACCAAGCAAACAAACACCAAGCACCAAGCACCAAACACCAAACACCAAGCACCAAACACCAAACACCAAGCACCAAGCACCAAACACCAAGCACCCAGCACCAAACACCATGAACCAAGTACCAAGCAACAAACACCAAGCACCAAGCACCAAACACCAAACACCAAGCACCAAACACCAAACACCATACACCAAGCACCAAGCACCAAACACCAAGCACCAAGCACCAAGTACCAAACACCAAGCCCCAAGCACCAAGCAGCAAACACCAAACACCAAGCACCAAACACCAAGCACCAAGCACCTAGCACCAAAAACCAAACACCAAGCACCAAGCATCAAACACCAAGCATCAATCACCAAGCACCAAACACCAAGCAGCAAGCACCAAGCACCAAATACCAAGCACCAAGAACCAAACACCAAACACCAAGCACCAAGCACCAAACATCAAACACCAAGTACCAAGCACCAAGCACCAAACACCAAACACCAAGCACCAAGCACCAAACACCAAGCACCAAGCACCAAACACCAAGCACCAAACACCAAGAACCAAGCACCAAACACCAAGCACCAAGCACCAAGTACAAACACCAAGCACCAAGCACCAAACACCAAGCACCAAGCACCAAACACCAAATACCAAGCACCAAACACCAAACACCAAGCTCCAGACACCAAGCACCAAACACCAAACACGAAGCACCAAGCACCAAGCACCAAACACCAAACACCAAGCACCAAGCACCAAACACCAAGCACCAAAGACCAAACACCAAACAGCAAACACCAAACACCAAACAGCAAACACCAAACACGAAACAGCAAACACCATACAGCAAACACCAAACACCAAAAAGCAGACACCAAACAGCAAACACCAAACACCAAACACCAAACACCAAACAGCAAACACCAAACACCAAGCACCAAACACCAAGCACCAAGCACCAAACACCTAACACCAAGCACCAAGCACCAGGCACCAAACACCAAGCACCAAACACCAAACACCAAGCACCAAGCACCAAGCACCAAGTACCAAACACCAAGAACCAAGAACCAAACACCAAGCACCAAGCACCAAGTACAAACACCAAGCACCAAGCACCAAACACCAAGGACCAAGCAACAAGCACCAAGCACCAAGCACCAAAAACCAAACACCAAACACAAAACACCAAGCACCAAGCACCAAACACCAAACTCCAAGCACCAAGCACCAAACACCAAACACCAAGCACCAAGCAACAAACACCAAACACCAAACACCAAACAGCAAATAACATACAGCCAACACCAAACACCAAAAAGCAGACACCAAACAGCAAACACCAAACACCAAACACCAAACAGCAAACACCAAACACCAAACACCAAGCACCAAGCACCAAACACCAAACACCAAGCACCAAGCACCTAACACCAAGCACCAAGCACCAAACACCAAACCGCAAGCACCTAGCACCAAACACTAAGCACCAAGCACCAAACACCAAGCACCAAGCACCAAACACCAAGCACCAAGTACCAAGCACCAAACACCAAACACCAAAGACCAAAGACCAAGCACCAAGCACCAAACACCAAGCACCCAGCACCAAACACCAAACACCAAACACCAACCACCCAGCACCCAGCACCAAGCACCAAACACCAAGCACCAAGCACCAAACACCAAACACCAAGCACCAAGCACCAAACACCAAGCACCAAGCACCTAGTACCAAACACCAAACACCTAGCACCAAACACCAAGCACCAATCACCAAGCACCAAACACCAAGCAGCCAGCAGCAAGCACCAAACACCAAACACCAAGCACCAAGCACCAAAAACCAAACACCAAGCACCAAGCACCAAACACCTAACACCAAGCACCAAGCACCAAGTACCAAGCACCAAACACCAAGCACCAAACACCAAACACCAAGCACCAAGCACCAAACACCAAGCACCAAACACCAAACACCAAGCACCAAGCACCAAACACCTAATACCAAGCACCAAACACCAAGCACCAAACACCAAGCACCAAGCACCAGGCACCAAGCACCAAACACCAAGCACCAAACACCAAGCACCAAACACCAAGCACCAAGCACCAAGCACCAAGCACCAAACACCAAGAACCAAGCACCAAGCACCAAGTACAAACACCAAGCACCAAGCACCAAACACCAAGCACCAAGCACCAAACATCAAACACCAAGCATAAAACACCAAGCGCCAAAAACCAAACACCAAGCACCAAGCACCAAGCACCAAACACCAAACACCAAGAACCAAGCACCAAGCACCAAACACCAAGCACCCAGCACCAAACACCAAGCACCAAGCACCAAACCCCAAGCACCAAGCACCAAGCAACAAGCACCAAACACCAAACACCAAACACCAAACACCAAGCACCAAACACCAAACACCAAACACCAAGCACCAAACACCAAACACCAAACACCAAGCACCAGAAACCAAGCGCCAAACACCAAACACCAAACACCAAGCACCAAGCACCAAGCAACAAACACCAAACACCAAGCACCAAGCACCAAACACCAAACACCAAGCACCAAGCACCAAACACCAAGCACCAAAGACCAAACAGCAAACACCAAACACCAAACAGCAAACACCAAACACCAAACAGCAAACACCATACAGCAAACACCAAACACCAAAAAGCAAACAGCAAACAGCAAACAGCAAACACCAAACACCAAACAGCAAACACCAAACACCAAGCACCAAACACCAAGTACCAAGCACCAAACACCAAACCCCAAGCACCAAGCACCAAACACTAATCACCAAGCACCAAACACCAAGCACCAAGCACCAAGCACCAAACACCAAGCACCAAAGACCAAGCACCAAGCACCAAGCACCAAACACCAAGCACCAAGCACCAAGCACCAAACACCAAGCACCAAGCACCAAATACCAACCACCCAGCACCAAGCACCAAGCACCAAACACCAAGCACCAAGCACCAAACACCAAACACCAAACACCAAGCACCAAGCACCAAACACCAAGCACCAAGCACCAAGCACTAAACACCAAGCCCCAAGCACCAAGCACAAAACACCAAACACCAAGCACCAAACACCAAGCATCAAACACCAAACACCAAACACCAAGCACCTAGCACCAAACACCAAACACCAAGCACCAAGCACCAAGCACCAAGCACAAAACGCCAAGCAGCAAGCAGAAAGCACCAAACAACAAACACCAAGCACCAAGCACTAAACACCAAGCACCAAGGACCAAACACCAAACACCAAGCACCAAGCACCAAACACCTAACACCAAGCACCAAGCACCAAGCACCAAACACCAAACACAAAGAACCAAGCACAAAACACCAAGCACCAAGTACAAACACCAAGCACCAAACACCAAGCACCAAGCACCAAGCATCAAACACCAAGCATCAAACACCAAACACCAAACACCAAGCACCAAGCACCAAACACCAAGCACCAAACACCAAGCACCCAGCACCAAACACCATGCACCAAGTACCAAGCAAACAAACACCAAGCACCAAGCACCAAACACCAAACACCAAGCACCAAACACCAAACACCAAGCACCAAGCACCAAACACCAAGCACCCGGCACCAAACACCATGAACCAAGTACCAAGCAACAAACACCAAGCACCAAGCACCAAACACCAAACACCAAGCACCAAACACCAAACACCATACACCAAGCACCAAGCACCAAACACCAAGCACCAAGCACCAAGTACCAAACACCAAGCCCCAAGCACCAAGCAGCAAACACCAAACACCAAGCACCAAACACCAAGCACCAAGCACCTAGCACCAAAAACCAAACACCAAGCACCAAGCATCAAACACCAAGCATCAATCACCAAGCACCAAACACCAAGCAGCAAGCACCAAGCACCAAATACCAAGCACCAAGAACCAAACACCAAACACCAAGCACCAAGCACCAAACATCAAACACCAAGCACCAAGCACCAAGCACCAAACACCAAACACCAAGCACCAAGCACCAAACACCAAGCACCAAGCACCAAACACCAAGCACCAAACACCAAGAACCAAGCACCAAACACCAAGCACCAAGCACCAAGTACAAACACCAAGCACCAAGCACCAAACACCAAGCACCAAGCACCAAACACCAAATACCAAGCACCAAACACCAAACACCAAGCTCCAGACACCAAGCACCAAACACCAAACACGAAGCACCAAGCACCAAGCACCAAACACCAAGCACCAAAGACCAAACACCAAACAGCAAACACCAAACACCAAACAGCAAACACCAAACACGAAACAGCAAACACCATACACCAAACACCAAACACCAAAAAGCAGACACCAAACAGCAAACACCAAACACCAAACACCAAACACCAAACAGCAAACACCAAACACCAAGCACCAAACACCAAGCACCAAGCACCAAACACCAAACCCCAAGCACCTGGCACCAAACACTAATCACGAAGCACCAAACACCAACCACCCAGCACCAAGCACCAAGCACCAAGCACCAAACACCAAACACCAAACACCAAGCACCAAGCACCAAACACCAAACACCAAGCACCTAGTACCAAACACCAAACACCAAGCACCAAACACCAAGCACCAATCACCAAGCACCAAACACCAAGCAGCCAGCAGCAAGCACCAAACACCAAACACCAAGCACCAAGCACCAAAAACCAAACACCAAGCACCAAGCACCAAACACCTAACACCAAGCACCAAGCACCAAGTACCAAGCACCAAACACCAAGCACCAAACACCAAACACCAAGCACCAAGCACCAAACACCAAGCACCAAACACCAAACACCAAGCACCAAGCACCAAACACCTAACACCAAGCACCAAACACCAAGCACCAAACACCAAGCACCAAGCACCAAGCACCAGGCACCAAGCACCAAACACCAAGCACCAAACACCAAGCACCAAACACCAAGCACCAAGCACCAAGCACCAAGCACCAAGCACCAAGAACCAAGAACCAAGCACCAAGTACAAACACCAAGCACCAAATACCAAATACCAAGCACCAAGCACCAAGCATCAAACACCAAGCATATAACACCAAACACCAAACACCAAGCACCAAGCACCAAACACCAAACAGCAAGCACCAAGCACCAAGCACCAAACACCAAGCACCCAGCACCAAACACCAAGCACCAAGTACCAAACACCAAGAACCAAGAACCAAACCCCAAGCACCAAGCACCAAGCAACAAGCACCAAACACCAAACACCAAACACCAAACACCAAGCACCAAACACCAAACACCAAACACCAAGCACCAAACACCAAACACCAAACACCAAGCACCAGAAACCAAGCGCCAAACACCAAACACCAAACACCAAGCACCAAGCACCAAGCAACAAACACCAAACACCAAGCACCAAGCACCAAACACCAAACACCAAGCACCAAGCACCAAACACCAAGCACCAAAGACCAAACAGCAAACACCAAACACCAAACAGCAAACACCAAACACCAAACAGCAAACACCATACAGCAAACACCAAACACCAAAAAGCAAACAGCAAACAGCAAACAGCAAACACCAAACACCAAACAGCAAACACCAAACACCAAGCACCAAACACCAAGTACCAAGCACCAAACACCAAACCCCAAGCACCAAGCACCAAACACTAATCACCAAGCACCAAACACCAAGCACCAAGCACCAAGCACCAAACACCAAGCACCAAAGACCAAGCACCAAGCACCAAGCACCAAACACCAAGCACCAAGCACCAAGCACCAAACACCAAGCACCAAGCACCAAATACCAACCACCCAGCACCAAGCACCAAGCACCAAACACCAAGCACCAAGCACCAAACACCAAACACCAAACACCAAGCACCAAGCACCAAACACCAAGCACCAAGCACCAAGCACTAAACACCAAGCCCCAAGCACCAAGCACAAAACACCAAACACCAAGCACCAAACACCAAGCATCAAACACCAAACACCAAACACCAAGCACCTAGCACCAAACACCAAACACCAAGCACCAAGCACCAAGCACCAAACGCCAAGCAGCAAGCAGAAAGCACCAAACAACAAACACCAAGCACCAAGCACTAAACACCAAGCACCAAGGACCAAACACCAAACACCAAGCACCAAGCACCAAACACCTAACACCAAGCACCAAGCACCAAGCACCAAACACCAAACACAAAGAACCAAGCACAAAACACCAAGCACCAAGTACAAACACCAAGCACCAAACACCAAGCACCAAGCACCAAGCATCAAACACCAAGCATCAAACACCAAACACCAAACACCAAGCACCAAGCACCAAACACCAAGCACCAAACACCAAGCACCCAGCACCAAACACCATGCACCAAGTACCAAGCAAACAAACACCAAGCACCAAGCACCAAACACCAAACACCAAGCACCAAACACCAAACACCAAGCACCAAGCACCAAACACCAAGCACCCGGCACCAAACACCATGAACCAAGTACCAAGCAACAAACACCAAGCACCAAGCACCAAACACCAAACACCAAGCACCAAACACCAAACACCATACACCAAGCACCAAGCACCAAACACCAAGCACCAAGCACCAAGTACCAAACACCAAGCCCCAAGCACCAAGCAGCAAACACCAAACACCAAGCACCAAACACCAAGCACCAAGCACCTAGCACCAAAAACCAAACACCAAGCACCAAGCATCAAACACCAAGCATCAATCACCAAGCACCAAACACCAAGCAGCAAGCACCAAGCACCAAATACCAAGCACCAAGAACCAAACACCAAACACCAAGCACCAAGCACCAAACATCAAACACCAAGCACCAAGCACCAAGCACCAAACACCAAACACCAAGCACCAAGCACCAAACACCAAGCACCAAGCACCAAACACCAAGCACCAAACACCAAGAACCAAGCACCAAACACCAAGCACCAAGCACCAAGTACAAACACCAAGCACCAAGCACCAAACACCAAGCACCAAGCACCAAACACCAAATACCAAGCACCAAACACCAAACACCAAGCTCCAGACACCAAGCACCAAACACCAAACACGAAGCACCAAGCACCAAGCACCAAACACCAAACACCAAGCACCAAGCACCAAACACCAAGCACCAAAGACCAAACACCAAACAGCAAACACCAAACACCAAACAGCAAACACCAAACACGAAACAGCAAACACCATACAGCAAACACCAAACACCAAAAAGCAGACACCAAACAGCAAACACCAAACACCAAACACCAAACACCAAACAGCAAACACCAAACACCAAGCACCAAACACCAAGCACCAAGCACCAAACACCTAACACCAAGCACCAAGCACCAGGCACCAAACACCAAGCACCAAGTACCAAACACCAAGAACCAAGAACCAAACACCAAGCACCAAGCACCAAGTACAAACACCAAGCACCAAGCACCAAACACCAAGGACCAAGCAACAAGCACCAAGCACCAAGCACCAAAAACCAAACACCAAACACAAAACACCAAGCACCAAGCACCAAACACCAAACTCCAAGCACCACGCACCAAACACCAAACACCAAGCACCAAGCACCAAACACCAAACACCAAACACCAAACAGCAAATAACATACAGCCAACACCAAACACCAAAAAGCAGACACCAAACAGCAAACACCAAACACCAAACACCAAACAGCAAACACCAAACACCAAACACCAAGCACCAAGCACCAAACACCAAACACCAAGCACCAAGCACCTAACACCAAGCACCAAGCACCAAACACCAAACCGCAAGCACCTAGCACCAAACACTAAGCACCAAGCACCAAACACCAAGCACCAAGCACCAAACACCAAGCACCAAGTACCAAGCACCAAACACCAAACACCAAAGACCAAAGACCAAGCACCAAGCACCAAACACCAAGCACCCAGCACCAAACACCAAACACCAAACACCAACCACCCAGCACCCAGCACCAAGCACCAAACACCAAGCACCAAGCACCAAACACCAAACACCAAGCACCAAGCACCAAACACCAAGCACCAAGCACCTAGTACCAAACACCAAACACCTAGCACCAAACACCAAGCACCAATCACCAAGCACCAAACACCAAGCAGCCAGCAGCAAGCACCAAACACCAAACACCAAGCACCAAGCACCAAAAACCAAACACCAAGCACCAAGCACCAAACACCTAACACCAAGCACCAAGCACCAAGTACCAAGCACCAAACACCAAGCACCAAACACCAAACACCAAGCACCAAGCACCAAACACCAAGCACCAAACACCAAACACCAAGCACCAAGCACCAAACACCTAATACCAAGCACCAAACACCAAGCACCAAACACCAAGCACCAAGCACCAGGCACCAAGCACCAAACACCAAGCACCAAACACCAAGCACCAAACACCAAGCACCAAGCACCAAGCACCAAGCACCAAACACCAAGAACCAAGCACCAAGCACCAAGTACAAACACCAAGCACCAAGCACCAAACACCAAGCACCAAGCACCAAACATCAAACACCAAGCATAAAACACCAAGCGCCAAACACCAAACACCAAGCACCAAGCACCAAGCACCAAACACCAAACACCAAGCACCAAGCACCAAGCACCAAACACCAAGCACCCAGCACCAAACACCAAGCACCAAGCACCAAACACCAAGCACCAAGCACCAAGCACCAAACACCAAACACCAAGCACCAAACACCAAACACCAAGCACCAAGCACCAAACACCAAGCACCAAAGACCAAACACCAAACACCAAACACCAAACAGCAAACACCAAACACCAAGCACCAAACACCAAGTACCAAGCACCAAACACCAAACCCCAAGCACCAAGCACCAAATACTAATCACCAAGCACCAAAAACAAAGCACCAAGCACCAAACACCAAACACCAAGCACCAAAGACCAAGCACCAAGCACCAAGCACCAAACACCAAGCACCAAGCACCAAGCACCAAACACCAAGCACCAAGCACCAAATACCAACCACCCAGCACCAAGCACCAAGCACCAAACACCAAGCACCAAGCACCAAACACCAAACACCAAGCCCCAAGCACCAAGCACCAAACACCAAGCACCAAACACCAAGCATCAAACACCAAACACCAAACACCAAGCACCAAACACCAAGCACCAAGCACCAAGCACCAAACACCAAGCCCCAAGCACCAAGCACCAAACACCAAGCACCAAACACCAAGCATCAAACACCAAACACCAAACACCAAGCACCTAGCACCAAACACCAAACACCAAGCACCAAGCACCAAGCAGCAAACACCAAGCAGCAAGCAGAAAGCACCAAACAACAAACACCAAGCACCAAGCACTAAACACCAAGCACCAAGCACCAAGGACCAAACACCAAACACCAAGCACCAAGCACCAAACACCTAACACCAAGCACCAAGTACCAAGCACCAAACACCAAACACCAAGAACCAAGCACAAAACACCAAGCACCAAGCACCAAGTACAAACACCAAGCACCAAACACCAAGCACCAAGCATAAAACACCAAGCATCAAACACCAAACACCAAACACCAAGCACCAAGCACCAAACACCAAGCACCAAACACCAAGCACCCAGCACCAAACACCATGCACCAAGTACCAAGCAGCAAACACCAAGCACCAAGCACCAAACACCAAACACCAAGCACCAAACACCAAACACCAAGCACCAAGCACCAAACACCAAACACCAAGCACCAAGCACCAAACACCAAGCACCAAGCAACAAGCGACAAACAACAAGCACCAAGCACCATGCACCAAACACCAAGCACCAAACACCCAGCACCAAGCACCAAGCACCAAACACCAAGCACCAAACACCAAACACCAAGCACCAAGCACCAAGCACCAAATCAAGCCCCAAGCACCAAGCACCAAACACCAAACACCAAACACCAAGCACCAAGCACCAAACACCAAGCACCAAACAGCAAGCACCAAACACCAAACAACAAACACCAAACAGCAAACACCAAACACCAAACACCAAACAGCAAACACCAAACAGCAAACAGCAAACAGCAAACACCAAACACCAAGCACCAAACACCAAACACCAAGCACCAAGCATCAAACACCAAACACAAAACACCAAGCACCAAGCACCAAGCACCAAGCACCAAGCACGCAGCACCAAACACCAAGCCCCAAGCACCAAACACCAAACACCAAGTACCAAGTACCAATCATCAAACAACAAGCACCAAGCACCAAGCACCAAACACCAAGCACCAAGCACCAAACACCAAACACCAAGCACCAAGCACCAAGCACCAAGTACCAAACACCAATCCCCAAGCACCAACCACCAAACACCAAACACCAAGCACCAAACACCATGCACCAAGCACCTAGCACCAAAAACCAAACACTGGGCACCAAGCACCAAACACCAAGCATCAATCACCAAGCACCAAACACCAAGCAGCAAGCACCAAGCACCAAACACCAAGCACCAAGAACCAAACACTAAACACCAAGCACCAAGCACCAAAGACCTAACACCAAGCACCAAGCACCAAGCACCAAACACCAAACACCAAGCACCAAGCACCAAACACCAAGCACCAAGCACCAAACACCAAGCACCAAACACCAAGAACCAAGCACCAAACACCAAGCACCAAGCACCAAGTACAAACACCAAGCACCAAGCACCAAACACCAAGCACCAAGCACCAAACACCAAACACCAAACATCAAGCACCAGACACCAAGCACCAAAGACCAAACACCAAACACGAAGCACCAAACACCAAACAGCAAACACCATACAGCAAACACCAAACACCAAAAAGCAGACACCAAACAGCAAACACCAAACACCAAACACCAAACACCAGACAGCAAACACCAAGCACCAAACACCAAGCACCAAGCACCAAACACCTAACACCAAGCACCAAGCACCAAGCACCAAGTACCAAACACCAAGAACCAAGAACCAAACACCAAGCACCAAGCACCAAGTACAAACACCAAGCACCAAGCACCAAACACCAAGGACTAAGCACCAAGCACCAAGCACCAAGCACCAAAAACCAAACACCAAACACAAAACACCAAGCACCAAGCACCAAACACCAAACTCCAAGCACCAAGCACCAAGCACCAAACACCAAACACCAAGTACCAAGCACCAGGCACCAAACACCAAGCACCAAGCACCAAACACCAAGCACCAAGCACCAAACACCAAACACCAAACACCAAACACCAAACAGCAAACAACATACAGCAAACACCAAACACCAAAAAGCAGACACCAAACAGCAAACACCAAATACCAAACACCAAACAGCAAACACCAAACAACAAACACCAAACAACAAACACCAAACAGCAAACAGCAAACACCAAACACCAAGCACCAAGCACCAAACACCAAGCACCAAGCACCAAACACCAAGCACCAAGCACCAAACACCAAACCCCAAGCACCTGGCACCAAACACTAATCACCAAGCACCAAACACCAACCACCCAGCACCAAGCACCAAGCAGCAAGCACCAAACACCAAACACCAAACACCAAGCACCAAGCGCCAAATACCAATCACCAAGCACCTAGTACCAAACACCAAACACCAAGCACCAAACACCAAGCACCAATCACCAAGCACCAAACACCAAGCAGCCAGCAGCAAGCACCAAACACCAAACACCAAGCAACAAGCACCACAAAAACCAAACACCAAGCACCAAGCACCAAACACCTAACACCAAGCACCAAGCACCAAGTACCAAGCACCAAACACCAAGCACCAAACACCAAACACCAAGCACCAAGCACCAAACACCAAGCACCAAACACCAAACACCAAGCACCAAGCACCAAACACCTAACACCAAGCACCAAACACCAAGCACCAAACACCAAGCACCAAGCACCAAGCACCAGGCACCAAGCACCAAACACCAAGCACCAAACACCAAGCACCAAACACCAAGCACAAAGCACCAAGCACCAAGCACCAAGCACCAAGAACCAAGCACCAAGCACCAAGTACAAACACCAAGCACCAAGCACCAAACACCAAGGACCAAGCACCAAGCATCAAACACCAAGCACCAAACACCAAACACCAAGCACCAAACACCAAGCACCAAGCACCAAGCATCAAACACCAAGCATATAACACCAAACACCAAACACCAAGCACCAAGCACCAAACACCAAACACCAAGCACCAAGCACCAAGCACCAAACACCAAGCACCCAGCAACAAACACCAAGCACCAAGCACCAAACACCAAGCACCAAGCACCAAGCAACAAGCACCAAACACCAAACACCAAACACCAAACACCAAGCACCAAACACCAAACACCAAACACCAAGCACCAAACACCAAACACCAAACACCAAGCACCAGACACCAAGCACCAAACACCAAACACCAAACACCAAGCACCAAGCACCAAGCAACAAACACCAAACACCAAGCACCAAGCACCAAACACCAAACACCAAGCACCAAGCACCAAACAGCAAACACCAAACACCAAACAGCAAACACCAAACACCAAACAGCAAACACCATATAGCAAACACCAAACACCAAAAAGCAAACAGCAAACACCAAACACCAAACACCAAACAGCAAACACCAAACACCAAGCACCAAACACCAAGTACCAAGCACCAAACACCAAACCCCAAGCACCAAGCACCAAACACTAATCACCAAGCACCAAACACCAAGCACCAAGCACCAAGCACCAAACACCAAGCACCAAAGACCAAGCACCAAGCACCAAGCACCAAACACCAAGCACCAAACACCAAACACCAAACAGCAAACAACATACAGCAAACACCAAACACCAAAAAGCAGACACCAAACAGCAAACACCAAATACCAAACACCAAACAGCAAACACCAAACAACAAACACCAAACAACAAACACCAAACAGCAAACAGCAAACACCAAACACCAAGCACCAAGCACCAAACACCAAGCACCAAGCACCAAACACCAAGCACCAAGCACCAAACACCAAACCCCAAGCACCTGGCATCAAACACTAATCACCAAGCACCAAACACCAACCACCCAGCACCAAGCACCAAGCAGCAAGCACCAAACACCAAACACCAAACACCAAGCACCAAGCGCCAAATACCAATCACCAAGCACCTAGTACCAAACACCAAACACCAAGCACCAAACACCAAGCACCAATCACCAAGCACCAAACACCAAGCAGCCAGCAGCAAGCACCAAACACCAAACACCAAGCAACAAGCACCACAAAAACCAAACACCAAGCACCAAGCACCAAACACCTAACACCAAGCACCAAGCACCAAGTACCAAGCACCAAACACCAAGCACCAAACACCAAACACCAAGCACCAAGCACCAAACACCAAGCACCAAACACCAAACACCAAGCACCAAGCACCAAACACCTAACACCAAGCACCAAACACCAAGCACCAAACACCAAGCACCAAGCACCAAGCACCAGGCACCAAGCACCAAACACCAAGCACCAAACACCAAGCACCAAACACCAAGCACAAAGCACCAAGCACCAAGCACCAAGCACCAAGAACCAAGCACCAAGCACCAAGTACAAACACCAAGCACCAAGCACCAAACACCAAGGACCAAGCACCAAGCATCAAACACCAAGCACCAAACACCAAACACCAAGCACCAAACACCAAGCACCAAGCACCAAGCATCAAACACCAAGCATATAACACCAAACACCAAACACCAAGCACCAAGCACCAAACACCAAACACCAAGCACCAAGCACCAAGCACCAAACACCAAGCACCCAGCAACAAACACCAAGCACCAAGCACCAAACACCAAGCACCAAGCACCAAGCAACAAGCACCAAACACCAAACACCAAACACCAAACACCTAGCACCAAACACCAAACACCAAACACCAAGCACCAAACACCAAACACCAAACACCAAGCACCAGACACCAAGCACCAAACACCAAACACCAAACACCAAGCACCAAGCACCAAGCAACAAACACCAAACACCAAGCACCAAGCACCAAACACCAAACACCAAGCACCAAGCACCAAACAGCAAACACCAAACACCAAACAGCAAACACCAAACACCAAACAGCAAACACCATATAGCAAACACCAAACACCAAAAAGCAAACAGCAAACACCAAACACCAAACACCAAACAGCAAACACCAAACACCAAGCACCAAACACCAAGTACCAAGCACCAAACACCAAACCCCAAGCACCAAGCACCAAACACTAATCACCAAGCACCAAACACCAAGCACCAAGCACCAAGCACCAAACACCAAGCACCAAAGACCAAGCACCAAGCACCAAGCACCAAACACCAAGCACCAAGCACCAAGCACCAAACACCAAGCACCAAGCACCAAATACCAACCACCCAGCACCAAGCAACAAGCACCAAACACCAAGCACCAAGCACCAAACACCAAACACCAAGCACCAAGCACCAAACACCAAGCACCAAGCACCAAGCACTAAACACCAAGCCCCAAGCACCAAGCACAAAACACCAAACACCAAGCACCAAACACCAAGCATCAAACACCAAACACCAAACACCAAGCACCTAGCACCAAACACCATACACCAAGCACCAAGCACCAAGCACCAATCACCAAGCAGCAAGCAGAAAGCACCAAACAACAAACTCCAAGCACCAAGCACTAAACACCAAGCACCAAGGACCAAACACCAAACACCAAGCACCAAGCACCAAACACCTAACACCAAGCACCAAGCACCAAGCACCAAACACCAAACACAAAGAACCAAGCACAAAACACCAAGCACCAAGTACAAACACCAAGCACCAAACACCAAGCACCAAGCACCAAGCATCAAACACCAAGCATCAAACACCAAACACCAAACACCAAGCACCAAGCACCAAACACCAAGCACCAAACACCAAGCACCCAGCACCAAACACCATGCACCAAGTACCAAGCAACAAACACCAAGCACCAAGCACCAAACACCAAGCACCAAACACCAAAAACCAAGCACCAAGCACCAAACACCAAACACCAAGCACCAACACCAAGCACCAAGCACCAAGCGACAAACACCAAGCACCAAGCACCATGCACCAAACACCAAGCACCAAACACCCAGCACCAAGCACCAAACAGCAAGCACCAAACACCAAGCACCAAACACCAAACACCAAGCACCAAGCACCAAGCACCAAACACCAAGCCCCAAGCACCAAGCACCAAACACCAAACACCAAACACCAAACACCAAGCACCAAACACCAAGCACCAAACAGCAAGCACCAAACACCAAACAGCAAACACCAAACAGCAAACACCAAACACCAAACAGCAAATACCAAACAGCAAACAGCAAACAGCAAACACCAAACGCCAAGCACCAAACACCAAGCACCAAACACCAAGCACCAAGCACCAAGTACAAACAACAAGCACCAAACACCAAGCACCAAGCATCAAGCACCAAGCATCAAACACCAAACACCAAGCACCAAGCACCAAACACCAAACACCAAACACCAAGCATCAAACACCAAACACAAAACACCAAGCACCAAGCACCAAGCACCAACCACGCAGCACCAAACACCAAGACCCAAGCACCAAACACCAAACACCAAGCACCAAGCACAAATCACCAAACAACAAGCACCAAGCACCAAACACCAAGCACCAAGCACCAAACACCACGCACCAAAGACTAAAGACCAAACAGGAAACACCAAACACCAAACACCAAACACCAAACAGCAAACAATAAACACGAAACAGCAAACACCATACAGCAAACACCAAACACCAAAAAGCAGACACCAAACAGCAAACAGCAAACACCAAACACCAAACACCAAACAGCAAAACCAAACACCAAGCACCAAACACCAAGCACCAAGCACCCAACACCAAGCACCAAGCACCAAACACCAAACCACAAGCACCAAGCACCAAACACTAATCACCAAGCACCAAGCACCAAACACCAAGCACCAAGCACCAAACACCAAACACCAAACACCAAGCACCAAAGACCAAGCACCAAGCACCAAGCACCAAACACCAAGCACCAAGCACCAAGCACCAAACACCAAGCACCAAGCACCAAACACCAACCACCCAGCACCAAGCACCAAGCACCAAACACCAAACACCAAGCACCAAGCACCAAACACCAAGCACCAAGCACCAAACACCAAGCCCCAAGTACCAAGCACCAAACACCAAGCACCAAACACCAAGCACCAAGCACCAAGCACCTAGCACCAAACACCAAGCCCCAAGCACGAAGCACCAAACACCAAACACCAAGCACCAAACACCAGACACCAAACACCAAGCACCTAGCACCAAACACCAAACACCAAGCACCAAGCACCAAACACCAAGCACCAATCACCAAGCACCAAACACCAAGCAGCAAGCAGAAAGCACCAAACAACAAACACCAAGCGCCAAACACCAAACACCAAGCACCAAACACCAAACACCAAGCACCAAACACCAGACACCAAACACCAAGCACCTAGCACCAAACACCAAACACCAAGCACCAAGAACCAAGCACAAAACACCAAGCACCAAGCACCAAGTACAAACACCAAGCACCAAACACCAAGCACCAAGCATCAAACACCAAGCATCAAACACAATGCACCAAGTACCAAGCAACAAACACCAAGCACCAAGCACCAAACACCAAACATCAAGCACCAAACACCAAACACCAAGCACCAAGCACAAAACACCAAACACCAAGCACCAAACACCAAGCACCAAGCATCAAGCGACAAACACCAAAAACCAAGCACCATGCACCAAACACCAAGCACCAAGCACCAAACACCCAGCACCAAGCACCAAGCACCAAACACCAAGCACCAAACACCAAGCACCAAGCACCAAGCACCAAGCACCAAACGCCAAGCCCCAAGCACCAAGCACCAAACACCAAACACCAAGCACCAAACAGCAAACACCAAACAGCAAACACCAAACACCAAACACCAAGCAGCAAACACCAAACACCATACAGCAAAGAGCAAACGCCAAACACCAAGCACCAAACACCAAGCACCAAACACCAAGCACCAAGCACCAAGTACAATCACCAAGCACCAAGCACCAAACACCAAGCACCAAGCACCAAGCATCAAGCACCAAGCATCAAACACCAAACACCAAGCACCAAGCACCAAACACCAAACACCAAACACCAAACATCAAACACCAAACACAAAACACCAAGCACCAAGCACCAAGCACCAAGCACGCAGCACCAAACACCAAGCCCCAAGCCCCAACCACCAAACACCAAGCACCAATCACCAAACAACAAGCACCAACCACCAAGCACCAAACACCAAGCACCAAGCACCAAACACCAAGCACCAAAGACTAAAGACCAAACAGGAAACACCAAACACCAAACACCAAACAGCAAACAATAAACACGAAACAGCAAACACCATACAGCAAACACCAAACACCAAAAAGCAGATACCAAACAGCAAACAGCAAACACCAAACACCAAACACCAAACAGCAAACAGCAAAAACCAAACACCAAGCACCAAACACCAAGCACCAAGCACTAAACACCAAGCACCAAGCACCAAACACCAAACCACAAGCACCAAGCACCAAACACTAATCACCAAGCACCATGCACCAAACACCAAGCACCAAGCACCAAACACCAAGCACCAAAGACCAAGCACCAAACACCAAGCACCAAGCACCAAACACCAAACACCAGACACCAAGCACCAAGCACCAAACACCAAGCACCAAGCACCTAGTACCAAACACCAAACACCAAGCACCAAACACCAAGCACCAATCACCAAGCACCAAACACCAAGCAGCCAGCAGCAAGCACCAAACACCAAACACCAAGCACCAAGAACCAAAAACCAAACACCAAGCACCAAGCACCAGACACCTAACACCAAGCACCAAGCACCAAGTACCAAGCACCAAACACCAAGCACCAAACACCAAACACCAAGCACCAAGCACCAAACACCAAGCACCAAACACCAAGCACCAAGCACCAAACACCTAACACCAAGCACCAAACACCAAGCACCAAACACCAAGCACCAAGCACCAAGCACCAGGGACCAAGCACCAAACACCAAGCACCAAACACCAAGCACCAAACACCAAGCACCAAGCACCAAACACCAAGCACCAAACACCAAGAACCAAGCACCAAGCACCAAGTACAAACACCAACCACCAAACACCAAACACCAAGCACCAAGCACCAAGCATCAAACACCAAGCATATAACACCAAACACCAAACACCAAGCACCAAGCACCAAACACCAAACACCAAGCACCAAGCACCAAGCACCAAACACCACGCACCCAGCACCAAACACCAAGCACCAAGCACCAAACACCAAGCACCAAGCACCAAGCAACAAGCACCAAACACCAAACACGAAACACCAAACACCAAGCACCAAGCACCAAACACCAAACACCAAACACCAAGCACCAAACACCAAACACCAAACACCAAGCACCAGACACCAAGCACCAAACACCAAACACCAAGCACCAAGCACCAAGAACCAAACACCAAACACCAAGCACCAAACACCAAACACCAAGCACCATAGACCAAACAGCAAACACCAAACACAAAACAGCAAACACCAAACACCAAACAGCAAACACCATACATCAAACACCAAACACCAAAAAGCAGACACCAAACAGCATACACCAAACACCAAACACCAAACACCAAACACCAAGCACCAAACACCAAGTACCAAGCACCAAACACCAAACCCCAAGCACCAAGCACCAAACACTAAACACCAAGCAACAAACACCAAGCACCAAGTACCAAGCACCAAACACCAAACCCCAAGCACCAAGCACCAAACACTAAACACCAAGCAACAAACACCAAGCACCAAGCACCAAGCACCAAACCCCAAGCACCAAAGACCAAGCACCAAGCACCAAGCACTAAACACCAAGCACCAAGCACCAAGCACCAAACACCAAGCACCAAGCACCAAATACCAACCACCCAGCACCAAGCACCAAGCACCAAACACCAAGCACCAAGCACCAAGCACCAAACACCAAGCACCAAACACCAAACACCAAACACCAAACACCAAGCACTAAGCAGCAAGCACCAAACACCAAACACCCAACAGCAAGCACCAAACACCAAACAGCAAACACCAAACAGCAAACAGCAAACAGCAAACAGCAAACAGCAAACAGCAAACACCAAACACCAAGCACCAAACACCAAGCACCAAACACCAAGCACCAAGCAGCAAACACCAAGCACCAAGCACCAAGCACCAAGCACCAAACACCAAGCCCCAAGCACCAAGCACCAAACACCAAACACCAAGCACCAAACACCACGCATCAAACACCAAACACCAAACACCAAACACCAAGCACCTAGCACCAAACACCCAGCACCAAACACCAAGCAGCAAGCAGAAAACACCAAACAACAAACACCAAGCACCAAGTACTAAACACCAAGCACCAAGGACCAAACACCAAACACCAAGCACCAAGCACGAAACACCTAACACCAAGCACCAAGCACCAAGCACCAAACACCAAACACCAAGAACCAAGCACAAAACACCAAGCACCAAACACCAAGTACAAACACCAAGCACCAAACACTAAGCACCAAGCACCAAGCATCAAACACCAAGCATCAAACACCAAACACCAAACACCAAGCACCAAGCACCAAACACCAAGCACCAAACACCAAGCACACAGTACCAAACACCATGCACCAAGTACCAAGCAACAAACACCAAGCACCAAGCACCAAACACCAAACACCAAGCACCAAACACCAAACACCAAGCACCAAGCACCAAACACCAAACACCAAGCACCAAGCACCAAACACCAAGCACCAAGCACCAAGCGACAAACACCAAGCACCAAGCACCATGCACCAAACACCAAGCACCAAACACCCAGCACCAAGCACCAAGCACCAAACACCAAACACCAAGCCCCAAGCACCAAGCACCAAACACCAAACACCAAACACTAAGCAGCAAGCACCAAACACCAAACACCCAACAGCAAGCACCAAACACCAAACAGCAAACACCAAACAGCAAACACCAAACAGCAAACAGCAAACAGCAAACAGCAAACACCAAACACCAAGCACCAAACACCAAGCACCAAACACCAAGCACCAAGCACCAAGTACAAAAACCAAGCACCAAACACCAAGCACCAAGCATCAAGCACCAAGCATCAAACACCAAGCACCAAGCACCAAACACCAAACACCAAACACCAAGCACCAAACACCAAACACCAAACACCAAGCATCAAACACCAAACACAAAACACCAAGCACCAAGCACCAAGCACGCAACACCAAACACTAAGCCCCAAGCACCAAACACCAAACACCAAGCACCAAGCACCAAACACCAAGCCCCAAGTACCAAGCACCAAACACCAAGCAACAAACACCAAACACCAAACACCAAGCACCTAGCACCAAACACCAAACACCAAGCACCAAGCACCAAACACCAAGCACCAATCACCAAGCACCAAACACCAAGCAGCAAGCAGAAAGCACCAAACAAAAAACACCAAGCACCAAGCACTAAACACCAAGCACCAAGGACCAAACACCAAACACCAAGCACCAAGCACCAAACACCTAACACCAAGCACCAAGCGCCAAACACCAAACACCAAGAACCAAGCACAAAACACCAAGCACCAAGCACCAAGTACAAACACCAAGCACCAAACACCAAGCACCAAGCATCAAGCGACAAACACCAAAAACCAAGCACCATGCACCAAACACCAAGCACCAAGCACCAAACACCCAGCACCAAGCACCAAGCACCAAACACCAAGCACCAAACACCAAACACCAAGCACCAAGCACCAAGCACCAAGCACCAAGCCCCAAGCACCAAGCACCAAACACCAAACACCAAACACCAAGCACCAAGCACCAAACACCAAGCACCAAACAACAAACACCAAACAGCAAACACCAAACACCAAACACCAAACAGCAAACACCAAACACCAAACAGCAAAGAGCAAACACCAAACACCAAGCACCAAACACCAAGCACCAAACACCAAGCACCAAGCACCAAGTACAATCACCAAGCACCAAGCACCAAACACCAAGCACCAAGCACCAAGCATCAAGCACCAAGCATCAAACACCAAACACCAAGCACCAAGCACCAAACACCAAACACCAAACACCAAGCATCAAACACCAAACACAAAACAACAAGCACCAAGCACCAAGCACCAAGCACGCAGCACCAAACACCAAGCCCCAAGCACCAACCACCAAACACCAAGCACCAATCACCAAACAACAAGCACCAACCACCAAGCACCAAACACCAAGCACCAAGCACCAAACACCAAGCACCAAAGACTAAAGACCAAACAGGAAACACCAAACACCAAACACCAAACAGCAAACAATAAACACGAAACAGCAAACACCATACAGCAAACACCAAACACCAAAAAGCAGACACCAAACAGCAAACAGCAAACACCAAACACCAAACAGCAAACAGCAAAAACCAAACACCAAGCACCAAACACCAAGCACCAAGCACCAAACACCAAGCACCAAAGACTAAAGACCAAACAGGAAACACCAAACACCAAACACCAAGCACCAAACACCAAACACCAAACACCAAGCATCAAACACCAAACACAAAACACCAAGCACCAAGCACCAAGCACCAAGCACGCAACACCAAACACCAAGCCCCAAGCACCAAACACCAAACACCAAGCACCAAGCACCAAACACCAAGCCCCAAGTACCAAGCACCAAACACCAAGCACCAAACACCAAACACCAAACACCAAGCACCTAGCACCAAACACCAAACACCAAGCACCAAGCACCAAACACCAAGCACCAATCACCAAGCACCAAACACCAAGCAGCAAGCAGATAGCACCAAACAAAAAACACCAAGCACCAAGCACTAAACACCAAGCACCAAGGACCAAACACCAAACACCAAGCACCAAGCACCAAACACCAAACACCAAGAACCAAGCACAAAACACCAAGCACCAAACACCAAACACCAAACAGCAAACAATAAACACGAAACAGCAAACACCATACAGCAAACACCAAACACCAAAAAGCAGACACCAAACAGCAAACAGCAAACACCAAACACCAAACAGCCAACAGCAAAAACCAAACACCAAGCACCAAACACCAAGCACCAAGCACCAAACACCAAGCACCAAGCACCAAACACCAAACCACAAGCACCAAGCACCAAACACTAATCACCAAGCACTAAGCACCAAACACCAAGCACCAAGCACCAAACACCAAGCACCAAAGACCAAGCACCAAACACCAAGCACCAAGCACCAAACACCAAACACCAGACACCAAGCACCAAGCACCAAACACCAAGCACCAAGCACCTAGTACCAAACACCAAACACCAAGCACCAAACACCAAGCACCAATCACCAAGCACCAAACACCAAGCAGCCAGCAGCAAGCACCAAACACCAAACACCAAGCACCAAACACCAAAAACCAAACACCAAGCACCAAGCACCAAACACCTAACACCAAGCACCAAGCACCAAGTACCAAGCACCAAACACCAAGCACCAGACACCAAACACCAAGCACCAAGCACCAAATACCAAGCACCAAACACCAAGCACCAAGCACCAAACACCTAACACCAAGCACCAAACACCAAGCACCAAACACCAAGCACCAAGCACAAAGCACCAGGCACCAAGCACCAAACACCAAGCACCAAACACCAAGCACCAAACACCAAGAACCAAGCACCAAGCAACAAGTACAAACACCAAGCACCAAGCACCAAACACCAAGCACCAAGCACCAAGCATCAAACACCAAGCATATAACACCAAACACCAAACACCAAGCACCAAGCACCAAACACCAAACACCAAGCACCAAGCACCAAGCACCAAGCACCAAGCACCAAGCAACAAGCACCAAACACCAAACACGAAACACCAAACACCAAGCACCAAGCACCAAACACCAAGCACCAAGCACCAAACACCAAACACCAAACACCAAGCACCAAACACCAAACACCAAGCACCAAGCACCAAACACCAAGCACCAAGCACCAAGCACCAAACACCAGGCACCAAGCACCAAACACCAAGCACCAAGTACCAAGCAACAAGCACCACACACCAAGCACCAAGCACCAAACACCAAGCACCAAGCATATAACACCAAACACCAAACACCAAGCACCAAGCACCAAACACCAAACACCAAGCACCAAGCACCAAACACCAAGCACCAAGCACCAAACACAAAGCACCAAGCACCAAGCAACAAGCACCAAACACCAAACACGAAACACCAAACACCAAGCACCAAGCACCAAACACCAAACACCAAACACCAAGCACCAAACACCAAACACCAAACACCAAGCACCAAGCACCAAACACCAAACACCAAGCACCAAACACCAAACACCAAGCACCAAGCACCAAACACCAAGCACCAAAGACCAAAGACCAAACAGCAAACACTAAACACAAAACAGCAAACACCAAACACCAAACAGCAAACACCATACAGCAAACACCAAACACCAAAAAGCAGACACCAAACAGCATACACCAAACACCAAACACCAAACAGCAAACACCAAACACGAAGCACCAAACACCAAGTACCAAGCACCAAACACCAAACCCCAAGCACCAAGCACCAAACACTAATCACCAAGCACCAAACACCAAGCACCAAGCACCAAGCACCAAACACCAAGCACCAAAGACCAAGCACCAAGCACCAAGCACCAAACACCAAGCACCAAGCACCAAGCACCAAACACCAAGCACCAAGCACCAAATACCAACCACCCAGCACCAAGCACCAAGCACCAAACACCAAGCCGCAAGCACCAAGCACCAAACACCAAACACCAAGCACCAAACACCAAGCATCAAACACCAAACACCAAACACCAAACACCAAGCACCTAGCACCAAACACCAAACACCAAGCACCAAGCACCAAGCACCAAACACCAAGCAGCAAGCAGAAAACACCAAACAACAAACACCAAGCACCAAGCACTAAACACCAAGCACCAAGGAACAAACACCAAACACCAAGCACCAAGCACCAAACACCTAACACCAAGCACCAAGCACCAAGCACCAAACACCAAACACCAAGAACCAAGCACAAAACACCAAGCACCAAACACCAAGTACAAACACCAAGCACCAAACACCAAGCACCAAGCACCAAGCATCAAACACCTAGCATCAAACACCAAACACCAAACACCAAGCACCAAGCACCAAACACCAAGCACCAAACACCAAGCACCCAGCACCAAACACCAAACACCAAGCACCAAACACCAAACACCAAGCACGAAGCACCAAACACCAAACACCAAGCACCAATCACCAAATACCAAGCACCAAACACCAAGCACCAAGCACCAAGCGACAAACACCAAGCACCAAGCACCATGAACCAAACACCAAGCACCAAACACCCAGCACCAAGCACCAAACACCAAGCACCAAACACCAAACACCAAGCACCAAGCACCAAGCACCAAACACCAAGCCCCAAGCACCAAGCACCAAACACCAAACACCAAACAGTAAGCACCAAGCACCAAACACCAAGCACCCAACAGCAAGCACCAAACACCAAACAGCAAACACCAAACAGCAAACACCAAACAGCAAACAGCAAACACCAAACAGCAAGCACCAAACACCAAGCACCAAACACCAAGCACCAAGCACCAAGTACAAACACCAAGCACCATACACCAAGCACCAAGCATCAAGCACCAAGCATCAAACACCAAGCACCAAGCACCAAACACCAAACACCAAACACCAAGCACCAAACACCAAACACCAAACACCAAGCATCAAACACCAAACACAAAACACCAAGCACCAAGCACCAAGCACCAAGCACGCAGCACCAAGCACCAAGCCCCAAGCACCAAACACCAAACACCAAGCACCAACACCAATCACCAAACAACAAGCACCAAGCACCAAGCACCAAACACCAAGCACCAAGAACCAAACACCAAACACCAAGCACCAAGCACCAAACACCAAGCACCAAAGACTAAAGACCAAACAGGAAACACCAAACACCAAACACCAAACACCATACAGCAAACACCAAACACCAAAAAGCAGACACCAAACAGCAAACAGCAAACACCAAACACCAAACACCAAACACCAAACAGCAAAAACGAAACACCAAGCGCCAAACACCAAGCACCAAGCACCAAACACCAAGCACCAAGCACCAAACACCAAACCACAAGCACCAAGCACCAAACACCAAGCACCAAGCACCAAACACCAAACACCAAGCACCAAAGACCAAGCACCAAGCACCAAGCACCAAACACCAAGCACCAAGCACCAAGCACCAAATACCAAGCACCAAGCACCAAACACCAACCACCCAGCACCAAGCACCAAGCACCAAGCACCAAACACCGAAGACCAAGCACCAAGCACCAAACCCCAAGCACCAAGCACCAAACACCAAGCCCCAAGTACCAAGCACCAAACACCAAGCACCAAACACCAAGCACCAAGCACCTAGCACCAAACACCAAGCCCCAAGCACGAAGCCCCAAACACCAAACACCAAGCACCAAACACCAAGCACCAAACACCAAGCACCCAGCACCAAACACCATGCACCAAGTACCGAGCAACAAACACCAAGCACCAAGCACCAAACACCAAACACCAAGCACCAAACACCAAACACCAAGCACCAAGCACCAAACACCAAACACCAAGCACCATACACCAAGCACCAAGCACCAAGCGACAAACACCAAAAACAAAGCACCATGCACCAAACACCAAGCACCAAGCACCAAACACCCAGCACCAAACACCAAGCACCAAACACCAAGCACCAAGCACCAAACACCAAGCCCCAAGCACCAAGCACCAAACACCAAACACCAAGCACCAAACACCAAGCATCAAACACCAAACACCAAACACCAAACACCAAACACCAAGCACCAAACACCAAGCAGCAAGCAGAAAACACCAAACAACAAACACCAAGCACCAAGTACTAAACACCAAGCACCAAGGACCAAACACCAAACACCAAGCACCAAGCACGAAACACCTAACACCAAGCACCAAGCACCAAGCACCAAACACCAAACACCAAGAACCAAGCACAAAACACCAAGCACCAAACACCAAGTACAAACACCAAGCACCAAACACCAAGCACCAAGCACCAAGCATCAAACACCAAGCATCAAACACAAAAAACCAAACACCAAGCACCAAGCACCAAACACCAAGCACCAAACACCAAGCACACAGTACCAAACACCATGCACCAAGTACCAAGCAACAAACACCAAGCACCAAGCACCAAACACCAAACACCAAGCACCAAACACCAAACACCAAGCACCAAGCACCAAACACCAAACACCAAGCACCAAGCACCAAACACCAAGCACCAAGCACCAAGCGACAAACACCAAGCACCAAGCACCATGCACCAAACACCAAGCACCAAACACCCAGCACCAAGCACCAAGCACCAAACACCAAACACCAAGCACCAAGCACCAAGCACCAAACACCAAGCCCCAAGCACCAAGCACCAAACACCAAACACCAAACACTAAGCAGCAAGCACCAAACACCAAACACCCAACAGCAAGCACCAAACACCAAACAGCAAACACCAAACAGCAAACACCAAACAGCAAACAGCAAACAGCAAACAGCAAACACCAAACACCAAGCACCAAACACCAAGCACCAAACACCAAGCACCAAGCACCAAGTACAAAAACCAAGCACCAAACACCAAGCACCAAGCATCAAGCACCAAGCATCAAACACCAAGCACCAAGCACCAAACACCAAACACCAAACACCAAGCACCAAACACCAAACACCAAACACCAAGCATCAAACACCAAACACAAAACACCAAGCACCAAGCACCAAGCACGCAACACCAAACACCAAGCCCCAAGCACCAAACACCAAACACCAAGCACCAAGCACCAAACACCAAGCCCCAAGTACCAAGCACCAAACACCAAGCAACAAACACCAAACACCAAACACCAAGCACCTAGCACCAAACACCAAACACCAAGCACCAAGCACCAAACACCAAGCACCAATCACCAAGCACCAAACACCAAGCAGCAAGCAGAAAGCACCAAACAAAAAACACCAAGCACCAAGCACTAAACACCAAGCACCAAGGACCAAACACCAAACACCAAGCACCAAGCACCAAACACCTAACACCAAGCACCAAGCGCCAAACACCAAACACCAAGAACCAAGCACAAAACACCAAGCACCAAGCACCAAGTACAAACACCAAGCACCAAACACCAAGCACCAAGCATCAAGCGACAAACACCAAAAACCAAGCACCATGCACCAAACACCAAGCACCAAGCACCAAACACCCAGCACCAAGCACCAAGCACCAAACACCAAGCACCAAACACCAAACACCAAGCACCAAGCACCAAGCACCAGGCACCAAGCCCCAAGCACCAAGCACCAAACACCAAACACCAAACACCAAGCACCAAGCACCAAACACCAAGCACCAAACAACAAACACCAAACAGCAAACACCAAACACCAAACACCAAACAGCAAACACCAAACACCAAACAGCAAAGAGCAAACACCAAACACCAAGCACCAAACACCAAGCACCAAACACCAAGCACCAAGCACCAAGTACAATCACCAAGCACCAAGCACCAAACACCAAGCACCAAGCACCAAGCATCAAGCACCAAGCATCAAACACCAAACACCAAGCACCAAGCACCAAACACCAAACACCAAACACCAAGCATCAAACACCAAACACAAAACACCAAGCACCAAGCACCAAGCACCAAGCACGCAGCACCAAACACCAAGCCCCAAGCACCAACCACCAAACACCAAGCACCAATCACCAAACAACAAGCACCAACCACCAAGCACCAAACACCAAGCACCAAGCACCAAACACCAAGCACCAAAGACTAAAGACCAAACAGGAAACACCAAACACCAAACACCAAACAGCAAACAATAAACACGAAACAGCAAACACCATACAGCAAACACCAAACACCAAAAAGCAGACACCAAACAGCAAACAGCAAACACCAAACACCAAACAGCAAACAGCAAAAACCAAACACCAAGCACCAAACACCAAGCACCAAGCACCAAACACCAAGCACCAAAGACTAAACACCAAACAGGAAACACCAAACACCAAACACCAAACAGCAAACAATAAACACGAAACAGCAAACACCATACAGCAAACACCAAACACCAAAAAGCAGACACCAAACAGCAAACAGCAAACACCAAACACCAAACAGCAAACAGCAAAAACCAAACACCAAGCACCAAACACCAAGCACCAAGCATCAAGCACCAAGCATCAAACACCAAGCACCAAGCACCAAACACCAAACACCAAACACCAAGCACCAAACACCAAACACCAAACACCAAGCATCAAACACCAAACACAAAACACCAAGCACCAAGCACCAAGCACCAAGCACGCAACACCAAACACCAAGCCCCAAGCACCAAACACCAAACACCAAGCACCAAGCACCAAACACCAAGCCCCAAGTACCAAGCACCAAACACCAAGCACCAAACACCAAACACCAAACACCAAGCACCTAGCACCAAACACCAAACACCAAGCACCAAGCACCAAACACCAAGCACCAATCACCAAGCACCAAACACCAAGCAGCAAGCAGATAGCACCAAACAAAAAACACCAAGCACCAAGCACTAAACACCAAGCACCAAGGACCAAACACCAAACACCAAGCACCAAGCACCAAACACCTAACACCAAGCACCAAGCGCCAAACACCAAACACCAAGAACCAAGCACAAAACACCAAGCACCAAGCACCAAGTACAAACACCAAGCACCAAACACCAAGCACCAAGCATCAAACACCAAGCATCAAGCACCAAACACCAAACATCAAGCACCAAAGACCAAACACCAAGCACCAAGCACCAAACACCAAACACCAAGCACCAAACACCAAGCACCAAGCATCAAGCGACAAACACCAAAAACCAAGCACCATGCACCAAACACCAAGCACCAAGCACCAAACACCCAGCACCAAGCACCAAGCACCAAACACCAAGCACCAAACACCAAACACCAAGCACCAAGCACCAAGCACCAAACACCAAGCCCCAAGCACCAAGCACCAAACACCAAACACCAAACACCAAGCACCAAGCACCAAACACCAAGCACCAAACAACAAACACCAAACAGCAAACACCAAACACCAAACACCAAACAGCAAACACCAAACACCAAACACAAAACACCAAGCACCAAGCACCAAGCACCAAGCACGCAGCACCAAACACCAAGCCCCAAGCACCAACCACCAAACACCAAGCACCAATCACCAAACAACAAGCACCAACCACCAAGCACCAAACACCAAGCACCAAGCACCAAACACCAAGCACCAAAGACTAAAGACCAAACAGGAAACACCAAACACCAAACACCAAACAGCAAACAATAAACACGAAACAGCAAACACCATACAGCAAACACCAAACACCAAAAAGCAGACACCAAACAGCAAACAGCAAAAACCAAACACCAAGCACCAAACACCAAGCACCAAGCACCAAACACCAAGCACCAAGCACCAAACACCAAACCACAAGCACCAAGCACCAAACACTAATCACCAAGCACTAAGCACCAAACACCAAGCACCAAGCACCAAACACCAAGCACCAAAGACCAAGCACCAAACAACAAGCACCAAGCACCAAACACCAAACACCAGACACCAAGCACCAAGCACCAAACACCAAGCACCAAGCACCTAGTACCAAACACCAAACACCAAGCACCAAACACCAAGCACCAATCACCAAGCACCAAACACCAAGCAGCCAGCAGCAAGCACCAAACACCAAACACCAAGCACCAAACACCAAAAACCAAACACCAAGCACCAAGCACCAAACACCTAACACCAAGCACCAAGCACCAAGTACCAAGCACCAAACACCAAGCACCAGACACCAAACACCAAGCACCAAGCACCAAATACCAAGCACCAAACACCAAGCACCAAGCACCAAACACCTAACACCAAGCACCAAACACCAAGCACCAAACACCAAGCACCAAGCACCAAGCACCAGGCACCAAGCACCAAACACCAAGCACCAAACACCAAGCACCAAACACCAAGCACCAATCACCAAGCACCAAGCACCAAACACCAAGAACCAAGCACCAAGCACCAAGTACAAACACCAAGCACCAAGCACCAAACACCAAGCACCAAGCACCAAGCATCAAACACCAAGCATATAACACCAAACACCAAACACCAAGCACCAAGCACCAAACACCAAACACCAAGCACCAAGCACCAAGCACCAAGCACCAAGCACCAAGCAACAAGCACCAAACACCAAACACGAAACACCAAACACCAAGCACCAAGCACCAAACACCAAGCACCAAGCACCAAACACCAAACACCAAACACCAAGCACCAAACACCAAACACCAAGCACCAAGCACCAAACACCAAGCACCAAGCACCAAGCACCAAACACCAGGCACCAAGCACCAAACACCAAGCACCAAGTACCAAGCAACAAGCACCACACACCAAGCACCAAGCACCAAACACCAAGCACCAAGCATATAACACCAAACACCAAACACCAAGCACCAAGCACCAAACACCAAACACCAAGCACCAAGCACCAAACACCAAGCACCAAGCACCAAACACCAAGCACCAATCACCAAGCACCAAACACCAAGCAGCAAGCAGAAAGCACCAAACAAAAAACACCAAGCACCAAGCACTAAACACCAAGCACCAAGGACCAAACACCAAACACCAAGCACCAAGCACCAAACACCTAACACCAAGCACCAAGCGCCAAACACCAAACACCAAGAACCAAGCACAAAACACCAAGCACCAAGCACCAAGTACAAACACCAAGCACCAAACACCAAGCACCAAGCATCAAGCGACAAACACCAAAAACCAAGCACCATGCACCAAACACCAAGCACCAAGCACCAAACACCCAGCACCAAGCACCAAGCACCAAACACCAAGCACCAAACACCAAACACCAAGCACCAAGCACCAAGCACCAGGCACCAAGCCCCAAGCACCAAGCACCAAACACCAAACACCAAACACCAAGCACCAAGCACCAAACACCAAGCACCAAACAACAAACACCAAACAGCAAACACCAAACACCAAACACCAAACAGCAAACACCAAACACCAAACAGCAAAGAGCAAACACCAAACACCAAGCACCAAACACCAAGCACCAAACACCAAGCACCAAGCACCAAGTACAATCACCAAGCACCAAGCACCAAACACCAAGCACCAAGCACCAAGCATCAAGCACCAAGCATCAAACACCAAACACCAAGCACCAAGCACCAAACACCAAACACCAAACACCAAGCATCAAACACCAAACACAAAACACCAAGCACCAAGCACCAAGCACCAAGCACGCAGCACCAAACACCAAGCCCCAAGCACCAACCACCAAACACCAAGCACCAATCACCAAACAACAAGCACCAACCACCAAGCACCAAACACCAAGCACCAAGCACCAAACACCAAGCACCAAAGACTAAAGACCAAACAGGAAACACCAAACACCAAACACCAAACAGCAAACAATAAACACGAAACAGCAAACACCATACAGCAAACACCAAACACCAAAAAGCAGACACCAAACAGCAAACAGCAAACACCAAACACCAAACAGCAAACAGCAAAAACCAAACACCAAGCACCAAACACCAAGCACCAAGCACCAAACACCAAGCACCAAAGACTAAACACCAAACAGGAAACACCAAACACCAAACACCAAACAGCAAACAATAAACACGAAACAGCAAACACCATACAGCAAACACCAAACACCAAAAAGCAGACACCAAACAGCAAACAGCAAACACCAAACACCAAACAGCAAACAGCAAAAACCAAACACCAAGCACCAAACACCAAGCACCAAGCATCAAGCACCAAGCATCAAACACCAAGCACCAAGCACCAAACACCAAACACCAAACACCAAGCACCAAACACCAAACACCAAACACCAAGCATCAAACACCAAACACAAAACACCAAGCACCAAGCACCAAGCACCAAGCACGCAACACCAAACACCAAGCCCCAAGCACCAAACACCAAACACCAAGCACCAAGCACCAAACACCAAGCCCCAAGTACCAAGCACCAAACACCAAGCACCAAACACCAAACACCAAACACCAAGCACCTAGCACCAAACACCAAACACCAAGCACCAAGCACCAAACACCAAGCACCAATCACCAAGCACCAAACACCAAGCAGCAAGCAGATAGCACCAAACAAAAAACACCAAGCACCAAGCACTAAACACCAAGCACCAAGGACCAAACACCAAACACCAAGCACCAAGCACCAAACACCTAACACCAAGCACCAAGCGCCAAACACCAAACACCAAGAACCAAGCACAAAACACCAAGCACCAAGCACCAAGTACAAACACCAAGCACCAAACACCAAGCACCAAGCATCAAACACCAAGCATCAAGCACCAAACACCAAACATCAAGCACCAAAGACCAAACACCAAGCACCAAGCACCAAACACCAAACACCAAGCACCAAACACCAAGCACCAAGCATCAAGCGACAAACACCAAAAACCAAGCACCATGCACCAAACACCAAGCACCAAGCACCAAACACCCAGCACCAAGCACCAAGCACCAAACACCAAGCACCAAACACCAAACACCAAGCACCAAGCACCAAGCACCAAACACCAAGCCCCAAGCACCAAGCACCAAACACCAAACACCAAACACCAAGCACCAAGCACCAAACACCAAGCACCAAACAACAAACACCAAACAGCAAACACCAAACACCAAACACCAAACAGCAAACACCAAACACCAAACACAAAACACCAAGCACCAAGCACCAAGCACCAAGCACGCAGCACCAAACACCAAGCCCCAAGCACCAACCACCAAACACCAAGCACCAATCACCAAACAACAAGCACCAACCACCAAGCACCAAACACCAAGCACCAAGCACCAAACACCAAGCACCAAAGACTAAAGACCAAACAGGAAACACCAAACACCAAACACCAAACAGCAAACAATAAACACGAAACAGCAAACACCATACAGCAAACACCAAACACCAAAAAGCAGACACCAAACAGCAAACAGCAAAAACCAAACACCAAGCACCAAACACCAAGCACCAAGCACCAAACACCAAGCACCAAGCACCAAACACCAAACCACAAGCACCAAGCACCAAACACTAATCACCAAGCACTAAGCACCAAACACCAAGCACCAAGCACCAAACACCAAGCACCAAAGACCAAGCACCAAACAACAAGCACCAAGCACCAAACACCAAACACCAGACACCAAGCACTAAGCACCAAACACCAAGCACCAAGCACCTAGTACCAAACACCAAACACCAAGCACCAAACACCAAGCACCAATCACCAAGCACCAAACACCAAGCAGCCAGCAGCAAGCACCAAACACCAAACACCAAGCACCAAACACCAAAAACCAAACACCAAGCACCAAGCACCAAACACCTAACACCAAGCACCAAGCACCAAGTACCAAGCACCAAACACCAAGCACCAGACACCAAACACCAAGCACCAAGCACCAAATACCAAGCACCAAACACCAAGCACCAAGCACCAAACACCTAACACCAAGCACCAAACACCAAGCACCAAACACCAAGCACCAAGCACCAAGCACCAGGCACCAAGCACCAAACACCAAGCACCAAACACCAAGCACCAAACACCAAGCACCAATCACCAAGCACCAAGCACCAAACACCAAGAACCAAGCACCAAGCACCAAGTACAAACACCAAGCACCAAGCACCAAACACCAAGCACCAAGCACCAAGCATCAAACACCAAGCATATAACACCAAACACCAAACACCAAGCACCAAGCACCAAACACCAAACACCAAGCACCAAGCACCAAGCACCAAGCACCAAGCACCAAGCAACAAGCACCAAACACCAAACACGAAACACCAAACACCAAGCACCAAGCACCAAACACCAAGCACCAAGCACCAAACACCAAACACCAAACACCAAGCACCAAGCACCAAACACCAGGCACCAAGCACCAAACACCAAGCACCAAGTACCAAGCAACAAGCACCACACACCAAGCACCAAGCACCAAACACCAAGCACCAAGCATATAACACCAAACACCAAACACCAAGCACCAAGCACCAAACACCAAACACCAAGCACCAAGCACCAAACACCAAGCACCAAGCACCAAACACCAAGCACCAAGCACCAAGCAACAAGCACCAAACACCAAACACGAAACACCAAACACCAAGCACCAAGCACCAAACACCAAACACCAAACACCAAGCACCAAACACCAAACACCAAACACCAAGCACCAAGCACCAAACACCAAACACCAAGCACCAAACACCAAACACCAAGCACCAAGCACCAAACACCAAGCACCAAAGACCAAAGACCAAACAGCAAACACTAAACACAAAACAGCAAACACCAAACACCAAACAGCAAACACCATACAGCAAACACCAAACACCAAAAAGCAGACACCAAACAGCATACACCAAACACCAAACACCAAACAGCAAACACCAAACACGAAGCACCAAACACCAAGTACCAAGCACCAAACACCAAACCCCAAGCACCAAGCACCAAACACTAATCACCAAGCACCAAACACCAAGCACCAAGCACCAAGCACCAAACACCAAGCACCAAAGACCAAGCACCAAGCACCAAGCACCAAACACCAAGCACCAAGCACCAAATACCAACCACCCAGCACCAAGCACCAAGCACCAAACACCAAGCCGCAAGCACCAAGCACCAAACACCAAACACCAAGCACCAAACACCAAGCATCAAACACCAAACACCAAACACCAAACACCAAGCACCTAGCACCAAACACCAAACACCAAGCACCAAGCACCAAGCACCAAACACCAAGCAGCAAGCAGAAAACACCAAACAACAAACACCAAGCACCAAGCACTAAACACCAAGCACCAAGGAACAAACACCAAACACCAAGCACCAAGCACCAAACACCTAACACCAAGCACCAAGCACCAAGCACCAAACACCAAACACCAAGAACCAAGCACAAAACTCCAAGCACCAAACACCAAGTACAAACACCAAGCACCAAACACCAAGCACCAAGCACCAAGCATCAAACACCTAGCATCAAACAGCAAACACCAAACACCAAGCACCAAGCACCAAACACCAAGCACCAAACACCAAGCACCCAGCACCAAACACCAAACACCAAGCACCAAACACCAAACACCAAGCACGAAGCACCAAACACCAAACACCAAGCACCAATCACCAAATACCAAGCACCAAACACCAAGCACCAAGCACCAAGCGACAAACACCAAGCACCAAGCACCATGAACCAAACACCAAGCACCAAACACCCAGCACCAAGCACCAAACACCAAGCACCAAACACCAAATACCAAGCACCAAGCACCAAGCACCAAACACCAAGCCCCAAGCACCAAGCACCAAACACCAAACACCAAACAGTAAGCACCAAGCACCAAACACCAAGCACCCAACAGCAAGCACCAAACAGCAAACAGCAAACACCAAACAGCAAGCACCAAACACCAAGCACCAAACACCAAGCACCAAGCACCAAGTACAAACACCAAGCACCAAACACCAAGCACCAAGCATCAAGCACCAAGCATCAAACACCAAGCACCAAGCACCAAACACCAAACACCAAACACCAAGCACCAGACACCAAACACCAAACACCAAGCATCAAACACCAAACACAAAACACCAAGCACCAAGCACCAAGCACCAAGCACGCAGCACCATGCACCAAGCCCCAAGCACCAAACACCAAACACCAAGCACCAACACCAATCACCAAACAACAAGCACCAAGCACCAAGCACCAAACACCAAGCACCAAGAACCAAACACCAAACACCAAGCACCAAGCACCAAACACCAAGCACCAAAGACTAAAGACCAAACAGGAAACACCAAACACCAAACACCAAACACCATACAGCAAACACCAAACACCAAAAAGCAGACACCAAACAGCAAACAGCAAACACCAAACACCAAACACCAAACACCAAACAGCAAAAACGAAACACCAAGCACCAAACACCAAGCACCAAGCACCAAACACCAAGCACCAAGCACCAAACACCAAACCACAAGCACCAAGCACCAAACACCAAGCACCAAGCACCAAACACCAAACACCAAGCACCAAAGACCAAGCATCAAGCACCAAGCACCAAACACCAAGCACCAAGCACCAAGCACCAAATACCAAGCACCAAGCACCAAACACCAACCACCCAGCACCAAACACCAAACACCAAGCACCAAACACCAAACACCAAGCACCAAGCACCAAACACCAAACACCAAGCACCATACACCAAGCACCAAGCACCAAGCGACAAACACCAAAAACAAAGCACCATGCACCAAACACCAAGCACCAAGCACCAAACACCCAGCACCAAACACCAAGCACCAAACACCAAGCACCAAACACCAAACACCAAGCACCAAGCACCAAGCACCAAGCACCAAACACCAAGCCCCAAGCACCAAGAACCAAACACCAAACACCAAACACCAAGCACCAAGCACCAAACACCAAGCACCAAACAGCAAACACCAAACAGCAAACACCAAACACCAAACACGAAACAGCAAACACCAAACACCAAACAGCAAAGAGCAAACACCAAACACCAAGCACCAAACACCAAGCACCAAACACCAAGCACCAAGCACCAAGCATCAAGCAACAAGCATTAAACACCAAACACCAAGCACCAAGCACCAAACAACAAACACCAAACACCAAGCATCAAACACCAAACACAAAACACCAAGCACCAAGCACCAAGCACCAAGCACCAAGCACGCAGCACCAAACACCAAGCCCCAAGCACCAAACACCAAACACCAAGCACCAATCACCAAACAACAAGCACCAAGCACCAAGCACCAAACACCAAGCACCAAGCACCAAGCACCAAACACCAAGCACCAAAGACTAAAGACCAAACAGGAAACACCAAACACCAAACACCAAACACCATACAGCAAACACCAAACACCAAAAAGCAGACACCAAACACCAAACACCAAACAGCAAAAACAAAACACCAAGCACCAAACACCAAGCACCAAGCACAAAACACCAAGCACCAAGCACCAAACACCAAACCACAAGCACCAAGCACCAAACACTAATCACCAAGCACCAAGCACCAAACACCAAGCACCAAGCACCAAACACCAAACACCAAACAACAAGCACCAAACACCAAACACCAAACACCAAGCACCAGACACAAAGCACCAAACACCAAACACCAAACACCAAGCACCAAGCACCAAGCAACAAACACCAAACACCAAGCACCAAGCACCAAACACCAAACACCAAGCACCAAGCACCAAACACCAAGCACCAAAGACCAAACAGCAAACACCAAACACCAAACACCAAACACCAAGCACCAAGCACCAAACACCTAACACCAAGCACCAAACACCAAGCAGCCAGCAGCAAGCACCAAACACCAAACACCAAGCACCAAGCACCAAAAACCAAACACCAAGCACCAAGCACCAAACACCTAACACCAAGCACCAAGCACCAAGTACCAAGCACCAAACACCAAGCACCAAACACCAAACACCAAGCACCAAGCACCAAACACCAAGCACCAAACACCAAACACCAAGCACCAAGCACCAAACACCTAACACCAAGCACCAAACACCAAGCACCAAACACCAAGCTACAAGCACCAAGCACCAGGCACCAAGCACCAAACACCAAGCACCAAACACCAAACACCAAGCACCAAGCACCAAGCACCAAGTACCAAACACCAAGAACCAAGAACCAAACACCAAGCACCAAGCACCAAGTACAAACACCAAGCACCAAGCACCAAACACCAAGGACCAAGCAACAAGCACCAAGCACCAAGCACCAAAAACCAAACACCAAACACAAAACACCAAGCACCAAGCACCAAACACCAAACTCCAAGCACCAAGCACCAAACACCCAACACCAAGCACCAAGCACCAAACACCAAACACCAAACACCAAACAGCAAATAACATACAGCCAACACCAAACACCAAAAAGCAGACACCAAACAGCAAACACCAAACACCAAACACCAAACAGCAAACACCAAACACCAAACACCAAGCACCAAGCACCAAACACCAAACACCAAGCACCAAGCACCAAACACCAAGCACCAAGCACCAAACACCAAACCCCAAGCACCTAGCACCAAACACTAAGCACCAAGCACCAAACACCAAGCACCAAGCACCAAACACCAAGCACCAAGCACCAAGCACCAAACACCAAACACCAAACACCAAAGACCAAGCACCAAGCACCAAACACCAAGCACCCAGCACCAAACACCAAACACCAAACACCAACCACCCAGCACCCAGCACCAAGCACCAAACACCAAGCACCAAGCACCAAACACCAAACACCAAGCACCAAGCACCAAACACCAAGCACCAAGCACCTAGTACCAAACACCAAACACCAAGCACCAAACACCAAGCACCAATCACCAAGCACCAAACACCAAGCAGCCAGCAGCAAGCACCAAACACCGAACACCAAGCACCAAGCACCAAAAACCAAACACCAAGCACCAAGCACCAAACACCTAACACCAAGCACCAAGCACCAAGTACCAAGCACCAAACACCAAGCACCAAACACCAAACACCAAGCACCAAGCACCAAACACCAAGCACCAAACACCAAACACCAAGCACCAAGCACCAAACACCTAATACCAAGCACCAAACACCAAGCACCAAACACCAAGCACCAAGCACCAAACACCAGGCACCAAGCACCAAACACCAAGCACCAAACACCAAGCACCAAACACCAAGCACCAAGCACCAAGCACCAAGCACCAAACACCAAGAACCAAGCACCAAGCACCAAGTACAAACACCAAGCACCAAGCACCAAATATCAAACACCAAGCATAAAACACCAAGCACCAAACACCAAACACCAAGCACCAAGCACCAAGCACCAAACACCAAACACCAAGCACCAAGCACCAAGCACCAAACACCAAGCACCCAGCACCAAACACCAAGCACCAAGCACCAAACACCAAGCACCAAGTACCAAGCAACAAGCACCAAACACCAAACACCAAACACCAAACACCAAGCACCAAACACCAAACACCAAACACCAAGCACCAGACACCAAGCACCAAACACCAAACACCAAACACCAAGAACCAAGCACCAAGCACCAAACACCAAACACCAAGCACCAAACACCATACACCAAGCATCAAGCACCAAACACCAAGCACCAAAGACCAAACACCAAACAGCAAACACCAAACACCAAACAGCAAACACCAAACACGAAACAGCAAACACCATACAGCAAACACCAAACACCAAACACCAAACAGCAAACACCAAACACCAAGCACCAAACACCAAGTACCAAGCACCAAACACCAAACCCCAAGCACCAAGCACCAAACACTAATCACCAAGCACCAAACACAAAGCACCAAGCACCAAACACCAAACACCAAGCACCAAAGACCAAGCACCAAGCACCAAACAGCAAACACCAAACCCCAAGCGCCTAGCACCAAACACTAATCACCAAGCACCAAACACCAACCACCCAGCACCAAGCACCAAACACCAAGCACCAAACACCAAACACCAAACACCAAGCACCTAGTACCAAACACCAAACACCAAGCACCAAACACCAAGCACCAATCACCAAGCACCAAACACCAAGCAGCCAGCAGCAAGCACCAAACAGCAAACACCAAGCACCAAGCACCAAAAACCAAACACCAGGCACCAAGCACCAAACACCTAACACCAAGCACCAAGCACCAAGTACCAAGCACCAAACACCAAGCACCAAACACCAAACACCAAGCACCAAGCACCAAACACCAAGCACCAAACACCAAACACCAAGCACCAAGCACCAAACACCTAACACCAAGCACCAAACACCAAGCACCAAACACCAAGCACCAAGCACCAAGCACCAGGCACCAAGCACCAAACACCAAGCACCAAACACCAAGCACCAAACACCAAGCACCAAGCACCAAGCACCAAGCACCAAGCACCAAGAACCAAGAACCAAGCACCAAGTACAAACACCAAGCACCAAACACCAAATACCAAGCACCAAGCACCAAGCATCAAACACCAAGCATATAACACCAAACACCAAACACCAAGCACCAAGCACCAAACACCAAACAGCAAGCACCAAGCACCAAGCACCAAACACCAAGCACCCAGCACCAAACACCAAGCACCAAGTACCAAACACCAAGAACCAAGAACCAAACCCCAAGCACCAAGCACCAAGCAACAAGCACCAAACACCAAACACCAAACACCAGACACCAAGCACCAAACACCAAACACCAAACACCAAGCACCAAGCACCAAGCAACAAACACCAAACACCAAGCACCAAGCACCAAACACCAAACACCAAGCACCAAGCACCAAACACCAAGCACCAAATACCAAACAGCAAACACCAAACACCAAACAGCAAACACCAAACACCAAACAGCAAACACCATACAGCAAACACCAAACACCAAAAAGCAAACAGCAAACAGCAAACAGCAAACACCAAACACCAAACAGCAAACACCAAACACCAAGCACCAAACACCAAGTACCAAGCACCAAACACCAAACCCCAAGCACCAAGCACCAAACACTAATCACCAAGCACCAAACACCAAGCACCAAGCACCAAGCACCAAACACCAAGCACCAAAGACCAAGCACCAAGCACCAAGCACCAAACACCAAGCACCAAGCACCAAGCACCAAACACCAAGCACCAAGCACCAAATACCAACCACCCAGCACCAAGCACCAAGCACCAAACACCAAGCACCAAGCACCAAACACCAAACACCAAACACCAAGCACCAACAACCAAACACCAAGCACCAAGCACCAAGCACTAAACACCAAGCCCCAAGCACCAAGCACAAAACACCAAACACCAAGCACCAAACACCAAGCATCAAACACCAAACACCAAACACCAAGCACCTAGCACCAAACACCAAACACCAAGCACCAAGCACCAAGCACCAAACTCCAAGCAGCAAGCAGAAAGCACCAAACACCAAACACCAAGCACCAAGCACTAAACACCAAGCACCAAGGACCAAACACCAAACACCAAGCACCAAGCTCCAAACACCTAACACCAAGCACCAAGCACCAAGCACCAAACACCAAACACAAAGAACCAAGCACAAAACACCAAGCACCAAGTACAAACACCAAGCACCAAACACCAAGCACCAAGCACCAAGCATCAAACACCAAGCATCAAACACCAAACACCAAACACCAAGCACCAAGCACCAAACACTAATCACCAAGCACCAAACACCAAGCACCAAGCACCAAGCACCAAACACCAAGCAACAAAGACCAAGCACCAAGCACCAAGCACCAAACACCAAGCACCAAGCACCAAGCACCAAACACCAAGCACCAAGCACCAAATACCAACCACCCAGCACCAAGCACCAAGCACCAAACACCAAGCACCAAGCACCAAACACCAAACACCAAACACCAAGCACCAAGCACCAAACACCAAGCACCAAGCACCAAGCACTAAACACCAAGCCCCAAGCACCAAGGACAAAACACCAAACACCAAGCACCAAACACCAAGCATCAAACACCAAACACCAAACACCAAGCACCTAGCACCAAACACCAAACACCAAGCACCAAGCACCAAGCACCAAACGCCAAGCAGCAAGCAGAAAGCACCAAACAACAAACACCAAGCACCAAGCACTAAACACCAAGCACCAAGGACCAAACACCAAACACCAAGCACCAAGCACCAAACACCTAACACCAAGCACCAAGCACCAAGCACCAAACACCAAACACAAAGAACCAAGCACAAAACACCAAGCACCAAGTACAAACACCAAGCACCAAACACCAAGCACCAAGCACCAAGCATCAAACACCAAGCATCAAACACCAAACACCAAACACCAAGCACCAAGCACCAAACACCAAGCACCAAACACCCAGCACCCAGCACCAAACACCATGCACCAAGTACCAAGCAACAAACACCAAGCACCAAGCACCAAACACCAAACACCAAGCACCAAACACCAAACACCAAGCACCCAGCACCAAACACGATGAACCAAGTACCAAGCAACAAACACCAAGCACCAAGCACCAAACACCAAACACCAAGCACCAAACACCAAACACCAAGCACCAAACACCAAACACCATACACCAAGCACCAAGCACCAAACACCAAGCACCAAGCACCAAGTACCAAACACCAAGCCCCAAGCACCAAGCAGCAAACACCAAACACCAAGCACCAAACACCAAGCACCAAGCACCTAGCACCAAAAACCAAACACCAAGCACCAAGCATCAAACACCAAGCATCAATCACCAAGCACCAAACACCAAGCAGCAAGCACCAAGCACCAAATACCAAGCACCAAGAAACAAACACCAAACACCAAGCACCAAGCACCAAACACCAAACACCAAGCACCAAGCACCAAGCACCAAACACCAAACACCAAGCACCAAGCACCAAACACCAAGCACCAAGCACCAAACACCAAGCACTAAACACCAAGAACCAAGCACCAAACACCAAGCACCAAGCACCAAGTACAAACACCAAGCACCAAGCACCAAACACCAAGCACCAAGCACCAAACACCAAACACCAAGCACCAAACACCAAACACCAAGCTCCAGACACCAAGCACCAAACACCAAACACGAAGCACCAAGCACCAAGCACCAAACACCAAACACCAAGCACCAAGCACCAAACACCAAGCACCAAAGACCAAACACCAAACAGCAAACACCAAACACCAAACAGCAAACACCAAACACGAAAGAGCAAACACCATACAGCAAACACCAAACACCAAAAAGCAGACACCAAACAGCAAACACCAAACACGAAGCACCAAACACCAAACAGCAAACACCAAACACCAAGCACCAAACACCAAGCACCAAGCACCAAACACCTAACACCAAGCACCAAGCACCAAGCACCAAACACCAAGCACCAAACACCAAACACCAAGCACCAAACACCAAGCCCCAAGCACCAAGAACCAAACACCAAACACCAAACACCAAGCACCAAGCACCAAACACCAAGCACCAAACAGCAAACACCAAACAGCAAACACCAAACACCAAACACGAAACAGCAAACACCAAACACCAAACAGCAAAGAGCAAACACCAAACACCAAGCACCAAACACCAAGCACCAAACACCAAGCACCAAGCACCAAGCATCAAGCAACAAGCATTAAACACCAAACACCAAGCACCAAGCACCAAACAACAAACACCAAACACCAAGCATCAAACACCAAACACAAAACACCAAGCACCAAGCACCAAGCACCAAGCACCAAGCACGCAGCACCAAACACCAAGCCCCAAGCACCAAACACCAAACACCAAGCACCAATCACCAAACAACAAGCACCAAGCACCAAGCACCAAACACCAAGCACCAAGCACCAAGCACCAAACACCAAGCACCAAAGACTAAAGACCAAACAGGAAACACCAAACACCAAACACCAAACACCATACAGCAAACACCAAACACCAAAAAGCAGACACCAAACACCAAACACCAAACAGCAAAAACAAAACACCAAGCACCAAACACCAAGCACCAAGCACAAAACACCAAGCACCAAGCACCAAACACCAAACCACAAGCACCAAGCACCAAACACTAATCACCAAGCACCAAGCACCAAACACCAAGCACCAAGCACCAAACACCAAACACCAAACAACAAGCACCAAACACCAAACACCAAACACCAAGCACCAGACACAAAGCACCAAACACCAAACACCAAACACCAAGCACCAAGCACCAAGCAACAAACACCAAACACCAAGCACCAAGCACCAAACACCAAACACCAAGCACCAAGCACCAAACACCAAGCACCAAAGACCAAACAGCAAACACCAAACACCAAACACCAAACACCAAGCACCAAGCACCAAACACCTAACACCAAGCACCAAACACCAAGCAGCCAGCAGCAAGCACCAAACACCAAACACCAAGCACCAAGCACCAAAAACCAAACACCAAGCACCAAGCACCAAACACCTAACACCAAGCACCAAGCACCAAGTACCAAGCACCAAACACCAAGCACCAAACACCAAACACCAAGCACCAAGCACCAAACACCAAGCACCAAACACCAAACACCAAGCACCAAGCACCAAACACCTAACACCAAGCACCAAACACCAAGCACCAAACACCAAGCTACAAGCACCAAGCACCAGGCACCAAGCACCAAACACCAAGCACCAAACACCAAACACCAAGCACCAAGCACCAAGCACCAAGTACCAAACACCAAGAACCAAGAACCAAACACCAAGCACCAAGCACCAAGTACAAACACCAAGCACCAAGCACCAAACACCAAGGACCAAGCAACAAGCACCAAGCACCAAGCACCAAAAACCAAACACCAAACACAAAACACCAAGCACCAAGCACCAAACACCAAACTCCAAGCACCAAGCACCAAACACCCAACACCAAGCACCAAGCACCAAACACCAAACACCAAACACCAAACAGCAAATAACATACAGCCAACACCAAACACCAAAAAGCAGACACCAAACAGCAAACACCAAACACCAAACACCAAACAGCAAACACCAAACACCAAACACCAAGCACCAAGCACCAAACACCAAACACCAAGCACCAAGCACCAAACACCAAGCACCAAGCACCAAACACCAAACCCCAAGCACCTAGCACCAAACACTAAGCACCAAGCACCAAACACCAAGCACCAAGCACCAAACACCAAGCACCAAGCACCAAGCACCAAACACCAAACACCAAACACCAAAGACCAAGCACCAAGCACCAAACACCAAGCACCCAGCACCAAACACCAAACACCAAACACCAACCACCCAGCACCCAGCACCAAGCACCAAACACCAAGCACCAAGCACCAAACACCAAACACCAAGCACCAAGCACCAAACACCAAGCACCAAGCACCTAGTACCAAACACCAAACACCAAGCACCAAACACCAAGCACCAATCACCAAGCACCAAACACCAAGCAGCCAGCAGCAAGCACCAAACACCGAACACCAAGCACCAAGCACCAAAAACCAAACACCAAGCACCAAGCACCAAACACCTAACACCAAGCACCAAGCACCAAGTACCAAGCACCAAACACCAAGCACCAAACACCAAACACCAAGCACCAAGCACCAAACACCAAGCACCAAACACCAAACACCAAGCACCAAGCACCAAACACCTAATACCAAGCACCAAACACCAAGCACCAAACACCAAGCACCAAGCACCAAACACCAGGCACCAAGCACCAAACACCAAGCACCAAACACCAAGCACCAAACACCAAGCACCAAGCACCAAGCACCAAGCACCAAACACCAAGAACCAAGCACCAAGCACCAAGTACAAACACCAAGCACCAAGCACCAAATATCAAACACCAAGCATAAAACACCAAGCACCAAACACCAAACACCAAGCACCAAGCACCAAGCACCAAACACCAAACACCAAGCACCAAGCACCAAGCACCAAACACCAAGCACCCAGCACCAAACACCAAGCACCAAGCACCAAACACCAAGCACCAAGTACCAAGCAACAAGCACCAAACACCAAACACCAAACACCAAACACCAAGCACCAAACACCAAACACCAAACACCAAGCACCAGACACCAAGCACCAAACACCAAACACCAAACACCAAGAACCAAGCACCAAGCACCAAACACCAAACACCAAGCACCAAACACCATACACCAAGCATCAAGCACCAAACACCAAGCACCAAAGACCAAACACCAAACAGCAAACACCAAACACCAAACAGCAAACACCAAACACGAAACAGCAAACACCATACAGCAAACACCAAACACCAAACACCAAACAGCAAACACCAAACACCAAGCACCAAACACCAAGTACCAAGCACCAAACACCAAACCCCAAGCACCAAGCACCAAACACTAATCACCAAGCACCAAACACAAAGCACCAAGCACCAAACACCAAACACCAAGCACCAAAGACCAAGCACCAAGCACCAAACAGCAAACACCAAACCCCAAGCGCCTAGCACCAAACACTAATCACCAAGCACCAAACACCAACCACCCAGCACCAAGCACCAAACACCAAGCACCAAACACCAAACACCAAACACCAAGCACCTAGTACCAAACACCAAACACCAAGCACCAAACACCAAGCACCAATCACCAAGCACCAAACACCAAGCAGCCAGCAGCAAGCACCAAACAGCAAACACCAAGCACCAAGCACCAAAAACCAAACACCAGGCACCAAGCACCAAACACCTAACACCAAGCACCAAGCACCAAGTACCAAGCACCAAACACCAAGCACCAAACACCAAACACCAAGCACCAAGCACCAAACACCAAGCACCAAACACCAAACACCAAGCACCAAGCACCAAACACCTAACACCAAGCACCAAACACCAAGCACCAAACACCAAGCACCAAGCACCAAGCACCAGGCACCAAGCACCAAACACCAAGCACCAAACACCAAGCACCAAACACCAAGCACCAAGCACCAAGCACCAAGCACCAAGCACCAAGAACCAAGAACCAAGCACCAAGTACAAACACCAAGCACCAAACACCAAATACCAAGCACCAAGCACCAAGCATCAAACACCAAGCATATAACACCAAACACCAAACACCAAGCACCAAGCACCAAACACCAAACAGCAAGCACCAAGCACCAAGCACCAAACACCAAGCACCCAGCACCAAACACCAAGCACCAAGTACCAAACACCAAGAACCAAGAACCAAACCCCAAGCACCAAGCACCAAGCAACAAGCACCAAACACCAAACACCAAACACCAGACACCAAGCACCAAACACCAAACACCAAACACCAAGCACCAAGCACCAAGCAACAAACACCAAACACCAAGCACCAAGCACCAAACACCAAACACCAAGCACCAAGCACCAAACACCAAGCACCAAATACCAAACAGCAAACACCAAACACCAAACAGCAAACACCAAACACCAAACAGCAAACACCATACAGCAAACACCAAACACCAAAAAGCAAACAGCAAACAGCAAACAGCAAACACCAAACACCAAACAGCAAACACCAAACACCAAGCACCAAACACCAAGTACCAAGCACCAAACACCAAACCCCAAGCACCAAGCACCAAACACTAATCACCAAGCACCAAACACCAAGCACCAAGCACCAAGCACCAAACACCAAGCACCAAAGACCAAGCACCAAGCACCAAGCACCAAACACCAAGCACCAAGCACCAAGCACCAAACACCAAGCACCAAGCACCAAATACCAACCACCCAGCACCAAGCACCAAGCACCAAACACCAAGCACCAAGCACCAAACACCAAACACCAAACACCAAGCACCAACAACCAAACACCAAGCACCAAGCACCAAGCACTAAACACCAAGCCCCAAGCACCAAGCACAAAACACCAAACACCAAGCACCAAACACCAAGCATCAAACACCAAACACCAAACACCAAGCACCTAGCACCAAACACCAAACACCAAGCACCAAGCACCAAGCACCAAACTCCAAGCAGCAAGCAGAAAGCACCAAACACCAAACACCAAGCACCAAGCACTAAACACCAAGCACCAAGGACCAAACACCAAACACCAAGCACCAAGCTCCAAACACCTAACACCAAGCACCAAGCACCAAGCACCAAACACCAAACACAAAGAACCAAGCACAAAACACCAAGCACCAAGTACAAACACCAAGCACCAAACACCAAGCACCAAGCACCAAGCATCAAACACCAAGCATCAAACACCAAACACCAAACACCAAGCACCAAGCACCAAACACTAATCACCAAGCACCAAACACCAAGCACCAAGCACCAAGCACCAAACACCAAGCAACAAAGACCAAGCACCAAGCACCAAGCACCAAACACCAAGCACCAAGCACCAAGCACCAAACACCAAGCACCAAGCACCAAATACCAACCACCCAGCACCAAGCACCAAGCACCAAACACCAAGCACCAAGCACCAAACACCAAACACCAAACACCAAGCACCAAGCACCAAACACCAAGCACCAAGCACCAAGCACTAAACACCAAGCCCCAAGCACCAAGGACAAAACACCAAACACCAAGCACCAAACACCAAGCATCAAACACCAAACACCAAACACCAAGCACCTAGCACCAAACACCAAACACCAAGCACCAAGCACCAAGCACCAAACGCCAAGCAGCAAGCAGAAAGCACCAAACAACAAACACCAAGCACCAAGCACTAAACACCAAGCACCAAGGACCAAACACCAAACACCAAGCACCAAGCACCAAACACCTAACACCAAGCACCAAGCACCAAGCACCAAACACCAAACACAAAGAACCAAGCACAAAACACCAAGCACCAAGTACAAACACCAAGCACCAAACACCAAGCACCAAGCACCAAGCATCAAACACCAAGCATCAAACACCAAACACCAAACACCAAGCACCAAGCACCAAACACCAAGCACCAAACACCCAGCACCCAGCACCAAACACCATGCACCAAGTACCAAGCAACAAACACCAAGCACCAAGCACCAAACACCAAACACCAAGCACCAAACACCAAACACCAAGCACCCAGCACCAAACACGATGAACCAAGTACCAAGCAACAAACACCAAGCACCAAGCACCAAACACCAAACACCAAGCACCAAACACCAAACACCAAGCACCAAACACCAAACACCATACACCAAGCACCAAGCACCAAACACCAAGCACCAAGCACCAAGTACCAAACACCAAGCCCCAAGCACCAAGCAGCAAACACCAAACACCAAGCACCAAACACCAAGCACCAAGCACCTAGCACCAAAAACCAAACACCAAGCACCAAGCATCAAACACCAAGCATCAATCACCAAGCACCAAACACCAAGCAGCAAGCACCAAGCACCAAATACCAAGCACCAAGAAACAAACACCAAACACCAAGCACCAAGCACCAAACACCAAACACCAAGCACCAAGCACCAAGCACCAAACACCAAACACCAAGCACCAAGCACCAAACACCAAGCACCAAGCACCAAACACCAAGCACTAAACACCAAGAACCAAGCACCAAACACCAAGCACCAAGCACCAAGTACAAACACCAAGCACCAAGCACCAAACACCAAGCACCAAGCACCAAACACCAAACACCAAGCACCAAACACCAAACACCAAGCTCCAGACACCAAGCACCAAACACCAAACACGAAGCACCAAGCACCAAGCACCAAACACCAAACACCAAGCACCAAGCACCAAACACCAAGCACCAAAGACCAAACACCAAACAGCAAACACCAAACACCAAACAGCAAACACCAAACACGAAAGAGCAAACACCATACAGCAAACACCAAACACCAAAAAGCAGACACCAAACAGCAAACACCAAACACGAAGCACCAAACACCAAACAGCAAACACCAAACACCAAGCACCAAACACCAAGCACCAAGCACCAAACACCTAACACCAAGCACCAAGCACCAAGCACCAAACACCAAGCACCAAACACCAAACACCAAGCACCAAGCACCAAGCACCAAGTACCAAACACCAAGAACCAAGAACCAAACACCAAGCACCAAGCACCAAGTACAAACACCAAGCACCAAGCACCAAACACCAAGGACCAAGCAACAAGCACCAAGCACCAAGCACCAAAAACCAAACACCAAACACAAAACACCAAGCACCAAGCACCAAACACCAAACTCCAAGCACCAAGCACCAAACACCAAACACCAAGCACCAAGCACCAAACACCAAACACCAAACACCAAACAGCAAATAACATACAGCCAACACCAAACACCAAAAAGCAGACACCAAACAGCAAACACCAAACACCAAACACCAAACAGCAAACACCAAACACCAAACACCAAGCACCAAGCACCAAACACCAAACACCAAGCACCAAGCACCAAACACCAAGCACCAAGCACCAAACACCAAACCCCAAGCACCTAGCACCAAACACTAAGCACCAAGCACCAAACACCAAGCACCAAGCACCAAACACCAAGCACCAAGCACCAAGCACCAAACACCAAACACCAAACACCAAAGACCAAGCACCAAGCACCAAACACCAAGCACCCAGCACCAAACACCAAACACCAAACACCAACCACCCAGCACCCAGCACCAAGCACCAAACACCAAGCACCAAGCACCAAACACCAAACACCAAGCACCAAGCACCAAACACCAAGCACCAAGCACCTAGTACCAAACACCAAACACCAAGCACCAAACACCAAGCACCAATCACCAAGCACCAAACACCAAGCAGCCAGCAGCAAGCACCAAACACCGAACACCAAGCACCAAGCACCAAAAACCAAACACCAAGCACCAAGCACCAAACACCTAACACCAAGCACCAAGCACCAAGTACCAAGCACCAAACACCAAGCACCAAACACCAAACACCAAGCACCAAGCACCAAACACCAAGCACCAAACACCAAACACCAAGCACCAAGCACCAAACACCTAATACCAAGCACCAAACACCAAGCACCAAACACCAAGCACCAAGCACCAAACACCAGGCACCAAGCACCAAACACCAAGCACCAAACACCAAGCACCAAACACCAAGCACCAAGCACCAAGCACCAAGCACCAAACACCAAGAACCAAGCACCAAGCACCAAGTACAAACACCAAGCACCAAGCACCAAATATCAAACACCAAGCATAAAACACCAAGCACCAAACACCAAACACCAAGCACCAAGCACCAAGCACCAAACACCAAACACCAAGCACCAAGCACCAAGCACCAAACACCAAGCACCCAGCACCAAACACCAAGCACCAAGCACCAAACACCAAGCACCAAGTACCAAGCAACAAGCACCAAACACCAAACACCAAACACCAAACACCAAGCACCAAACACCAAACACCAAACACCAAGCACCAGACACCAAGCACCAAACACCAAACACCAAACACCAAGAACCAAGCACCAAGCACCAAACACCAAACACCAAGCACCAAACACCATACACCAAGCATCAAGCACCAAACACCAAGCACCAAAGACCAAACACCAAACAGCAAACACCAAACACCAAACAGCAAACACCAAACACGAAACAGCAAACACCATACAGCAAACACCAAACACCAAACACCAAACAGCAAACACCAAACACCAAGCACCAAACACCAAGTACCAAGCACCAAACACCAAACCCCAAGCACCAAGCACCAAACACTAATCACCAAGCACCAAACACAAAGCACCAAGCACCAAACACCAAACACCAAGCACCAAAGACCAAGCACCAAGCACCAAACAGCAAACACCAATCAACAAACACCAAACAACAAACACCAAACAGCAAACAGCAAACAGCAAACACCAAGCACCAAGCACCAAACACCAAGCACCAAGCACCAAACACCAAGCACCAAGCACCAAACACCAAACCCCAAGCGCCTAGCACCAAACACTAATCACCAAGCACCAAACACCAACCACCCAGCACCAAGCACCAAACACCAAGCACCAAACACCAAACACCAAACACCAAGCACCTAGTACCAAACACCAAACACCAAGCACCAAACACCAAGCACCAATCACCAAGCACCAAACACCAAGCAGCCAGCAGCAAGCACCAAACAGCAAACACCAAGCACCAAGCACCAAAAACCAAACACCAGGCACCAAGCACCAAACACCTAACACCAAGCACCAAGCACCAAGTACCAAGCACCAAACACCAAGCACCAAACACCAAACACCAAGCACCAAGCACCAAACACCAAGCACCAAACACCAAACACCAAGCACCAAGCACCAAACACCTAACACCAAGCACCAAACACCAAGCACCAAACACCAAGCACCAAGCACCAAGCACCAGGCACCAAGCACCAAACACCAAGCACCAAACACCAAGCACCAAACACCAAGCACCAAGCACCAAGCACCAAGCACCAAGCACCAAGAACCAAGAACCAAGCACCAAGTACAAACACCAAGCACCAAACACCAAATACCAAGCACCAAGCACCAAGCATCAAACACCAAGCATATAACACCAAACACCAAACACCAAGCACCAAGCACCAAACACCAAACAGCAAGCACCAAGCACCAAGCACCAAACACCAAGCACCCAGCACCAAACACCAAGCACCAAGTACCAAACACCAAGAACCAAGAACCAAACCCCAAGCACCAAGCACCAAGCAACAAGCACCAAACACCAAACACCAAACACCAGACACCAAGCACCAAACACCAAACACCAAACACCAAGCACCAAGCACCAAGCAACAAACACCAAACACCAAGCACCAAGCACCAAACACCAAACACCAAGCACCAAGCACCAAACACCAAGCACCAAATACCAAACAGCAAACACCAAACACCAAACAGCAAACACCAAACACCAAACAGCAAACACCATACAGCAAACACCAAACACCAAAAAGCAAACAGCAAACAGCAAACAGCAAACACCAAACACCAAACAGCAAACACCAAACACCAAGCACCAAACACCAAGTACCAAGCACCAAACACCAAACCCCAAGCACCAAGCACCAAACACTAATCACCAAGCACCAAACACCAAGCACCAAGCACCAAGCACCAAACACCAAGCACCAAAGACCAAGCACCAAGCACCAAGCACCAAACACCAAGCACCAAGCACCAAGCACCAAACACCAAGCACCAAGCACCAAATACCAACCACCCAGCACCAAGCACCAAGCACCAAACACCAAGCACCAAGCACCAAACACCAAACACCAAACACCAAGCACCAACAACCAAACACCAAGCACCAAGCACCAAGCACTAAACACCAAGCCCCAAGCACCAAGCACAAAACACCAAACACCAAGCACCAAACACCAAGCATCAAACACCAAACACCAAACACCAAGCACCTAGCACCAAACACCAAACACCAAGCACCAAGCACCAAGCACCAAACTCCAAGCAGCAAGCAGAAAGCACCAAACACCAAACACCAAGCACCAAGCACTAAACACCAAGCACCAAGGACCAAACACCAAACACCAAGCACCAAGCTCCAAACACCTAACACCAAGCACCAAGCACCAAGCACCAAACACCAAACACAAAGAACCAAGCACAAAACACCAAGCACCAAGTACAAACACCAAGCACCAAACACCAAGCACCAAGCACCAAGCATCAAACACCAAGCATCAAACACCAAACACCAAACACCAAGCACCAAGCACCAAACACTAATCACCAAGCACCAAACACCAAGCACCAAGCACCAAGCACCAAACACCAAGCAACAAAGACCAAGCACCAAGCACCAAGCACCAAACACCAAGCACCAAGCACCAAGCACCAAACACCAAGCACCAAGCACCAAATACCAACCACCCAGCACCAAGCACCAAGCACCAAACACCAAGCACCAAGCACCAAACACCAAACACCAAACACCAAGCACCAAGCACCAAACACCAAGCACCAAGCACCAAGCACTAAACACCAAGCCCCAAGCACCAAGGACAAAACACCAAACACCAAGCACCAAACACCAAGCATCAAACACCAAACACCAAACACCAAGCACCTAGCACCAAACACCAAACACCAAGCACCAAGCACCAAGCACCAAACGCCAAGCAGCAAGCAGAAAGCACCAAACAACAAACACCAAGCACCAAGCACTAAACACCAAGCACCAAGGACCAAACACCAAACACCAAGCACCAAGCACCAAACACCTAACACCAAGCACCAAGCACCAAGCACCAAACACCAAACACAAAGAACCAAGCACAAAACACCAAGCACCAAGTACAAACACCAAGCACCAAACACCAAGCACCAAGCACCAAGCATCAAACACCAAGCATCAAACACCAAACACCAAACACCAAGCACCAAGCACCAAACACCAAGCACCAAACACCCAGCACCCAGCACCAAACACCATGCACCAAGTACCAAGCAACAAACACCAAGCACCAAGCACCAAACACCAAACACCAAGCACCAAACACCAAACACCAAGCACCAAGCACCAAACACCAAGCACCCAGCACCAAACACGATGAACCAAGTACCAAGCAACAAACACCAAGCACCAAGCACCAAACACCAAACACCAAGCACCCAACACCAAACACCATACACCAAGCACCAAGCACCAAACACCAAGCACCAAGCACCAAGTACCAAACACCAAGCCCCAAGCACCAAGCAGCAAACACCAAACACCAAGCACCAAACACCAAGCACCAAGCACCTAGCACCAAAAACCAAACACCAAGCACCAAGCATCAAACACCAAGCATCAATCACCAAGCACCAAACACCAAGCAGCAAGCACCAAGCACCAAATACCAAGCACCAAGAAACAAACACCAAACACCAAGCACCAAGCACCAAACACCAAACACCAAGCACCAAGCACCAAGCACCAAACACCAAACACCAAGCACCAAGCACCAAACACCAAGCACCAAGCACCAAACACCAAGCACCAAACACCAAGAACCAAGCACCAAACACCAAGCACCAAGCACCAAGTACAAACACCAAGCACCAAGCACCAAACACCAAGCACCAAGCACCAAACACCAAACACCAAGCACCAAACACCAAACACCAAGCTCCAGACACCAAGCACCAAACACCAAACACGAAGCACCAAGCACCAAGCACCAAACACCAAACACCAAGCACCAAGCACCAAACACCAAGCACCAAAGACCAAACACCAAACAGCAAACACCAAACACCAAACAGCAAACACCAAACACGAAAGAGCAAACACCATACAGCAAACACCAAACACCAAAAAGCAGACACCAAACAGCAAACACCAAACACGAAGCACCAAACACCAAACAGCAAACACCAAACACCAAGCACCAAACACCAAGCACCAAGCACCAAACACCTAACACCAAGCACCAAGCACCAAGCACCAAACACCAAGCACCAAACACCAAACACCAAGCACCAAGCACCAAGCACCAAGTACCAAACACCAAGAACCAAGAACCAAACACCAAGCACCAAGCACCAAGTACAAACACCAAGCACCAAGCACCAAACACCAAGGACCAAGCAACAAGCACCAAGCACCAAGCACCAAAAACCAAACACCAAACACAAAACACCAAGCACCAAGCACCAAACACCAAACTCCAAGCACCAAGCACCAAACACCAAACACCAAGCACCAAGCACCAAACACCAAACACCAAACACCAAACAGCAAATAACATACAGCCAACACCAAACACCAAAAAGCAGACACCAAACAGCAAACACCAAACACCAAACACCAAACAGCAAACACCAAACACCAAACACCAAGCACCAAGCACCAAACACCAAACACCAAGCACCAAGCACCAAACACCAAGCACCAAGCACCAAACACCAAACCCCAAGCACCTAGCACCAAACACTAAGCACCAAGCACCAAACACCAAGCACCAAGCACCAAACACCAAGCACCAAGCACCAAGCACCAAACACCAAACACCAAACACCAAAGACCAAGCACCAAGCACCAAACACCAAGCACCCAGCACCAAACACCAAACACCAAACACCAACCACCCAGCACCCAGCACCAAGCACCAAACACCAAGCACCAAGCACCAAACACCAAACACCAAGCACCAAGCACCAAACACCAAGCACCAAGCACCTAGTACCAAACACCAAACACCAAGCACCAAACACCAAGCACCAATCACCAAGCACCAAACACCAAGCAGCCAGCAGCAAGCACCAAACACCGAACACGAAGCACCAAGCACCAAAAACCAAACACCAAGCACCAAGCACCAAACACCTAACACCAAGCACCAAGCACCAAGTACCAAGCACCAAACACCAAGCACCAAACACCAAACACCAAGCACCAAGCACCAAACACCAAGCACCAAACACCAAACACCAAGCACCAAGCACCAAACACCTAATACCAAGCACCAAACACCAAGCACCAAACACCAAGCACCAAGCACCAAACACCAGGCACCAAGCACCAAACACCAAGCACCAAACACCAAGCACCAAACACCAAGCACCAAGCACCAAGCACCAAGCACCAAACACCAAGAACCAAGCACCAAGCACCAAGTACAAACACCAAGCACCAAGCACCAAATATCAAACACCAAGCATAAAACACCAAGCACCAAACACCAAACACCAAGCACCAAGCACCAAGCACCAAACACCAAACACCAAGCACCAAGCACCAAGCACCAAACACCAAGCACCCAGCACCAAACACCAAGCACCAAGCACCAAACACCAAGCACCAAGTACCAAGCAACAAGCACCAAACACCAAACACCAAACACCAAACACCAAGCACCAAACACCAAACACCAAACACCAAGCACCAGACACCAAGCACCAAACACCAAACACCAAACACCAAGCACCAAGCACCAAGCACCAAACACCAAACACCAAGCACCAAACACCATACACCAAGAATCAAGCACCAAACACCAAGCACCAAAGACCAAACACCAAACAGCAAACACCAAACACCAAACAGCAAACACCAAACACGAAACAGCAAACACCATACAGCAAACACCAAACACCAAACACCAAACAGCAAACACCAAACACCAAGCACCAAACACCAAGTACCAAGCACCAAACACCAAACCCCAAGCACCAAGCACCAAACACTAATCACCAAGCACCAAACACAAAGCACCAAGCACCAAACACCAAACACCAAGCACCAAAGACCAAGCACCAAGCACCAAACAGCAAACACCAATCAACAAACACCAAACAACAAACACCAAACAGCAAACAGCAAACAGCAAACACCAAGCACCAAGCACCAAACACCAAGCACCAAGCACCAAACACCAAGCACCAAGCACCAAACACCAAACCCCAAGCGCCTAGCACCAAACACTAATCACCAAGCACCAAACACCAACCACCCAGCACCAAGCACCAAGCACCAAGCACCAAACACCAAACACCAAACACCAAGCACCAAACACCAAACACCAAACACCAAGCACCTAGTACCAAACACCAAACACCAAGCACCAAACACCAAGCACCAATCACCAAGCACCAAACACCAAGCAGCCAGCAGCAAGCACCAAACAGCAAACACCAAGCACCAAGCACCAAAAACCAAACACCAGGCACCAAGCACCAAACACCTAACACCAAGCACCAAGCACCAAGTACCAAGCACCAAACACCAAGCACCAAACACCAAACACCAAGCACCAAGCACCAAACACCAAGCACCAAACACCAAACACCAAGCACCAAGCACCAAACACCTAACACCAAGCACCAAACACCAAGCACCAAACACCAAGCACCAAGCACCAAGCACCAGGCACCAAGCACCAAACACCAAGCACCAAACACCAAGCACCAAACACCAAGCACCAAGCACCAAGCACCAAGCACCAAGCACCAAGAACCAAGAACCAAGCACCAAGTACAAACACCAAGCACCAAACACCAAATACCAAGCACCAAGCACCAAGCATCAAACACCAAGCATATAACACCAAACACCAAACACCAAGCACCAAGCACCAAACACCAAACAGCAAGCACCAAGCACCAAGCACCAAACACCAAGCACCCAGCACCAAACACCAAGCACCAAGTACCAAACACCAAGAACCAAGAACCAAACCCCAAGCACCAAGCACCAAGCAACAAGCACCAAACACCAAACACCAAACACCAGACACCAAGCACCAAACACCAAACACCAAACACCAAGCACCAAGCACCAAGCAACAAACACCAAACACCAAGCACCAAGCACCAAACACCAAACACCAAGCACCAAGCACCAAACACCAACCACCAAATACCAAACAGCAAACACCAAACACCAAACAGCAAACACCAAACACCAAACAGCAAACACCATACAGCAAACACCAAACACCAAAAAGCAAACAGCAAACAGCAAACAGCAAACACCAAACACCAAACAGCAAACACCAAACACCAAGCACCAAACACCAAGTACCAAGCACCAAACACCAAACCCCAAGCACCAAGCACCAAACACTAATCACCAAGCACCAAACACCAAGCACCAAGCACCAAGCACCAAACACCAAGCACCAAAGACCAAGCACCAAGCACCAAGCACCAAACACCAAGCACCAAGCACCAAGCACCAAACACCAAGCACCAAGCACCAAATACCAACCACCCAGCACCAAGCACCAAGCACCAAACACCAAGCACCAAGCACCAAACACCAAACACCAAACACCAAGCACCAACAACCAAACACCAAGCACCAAGCACCAAGCACTAAACACCAAGCCCCAAGCACCAAGCACAAAACACCAAACACCAAGCACCAAACACCAAGCATCAAACACCAAACACCAAACACCAAGCACCTAGCACCAAACACCAAACACCAAGCACCAAGCACCAAGCACCAAACTCCAAGCAGCAAGCAGAAAGCACCAAACACCAAACACCAAGCACCAAGGACCAAACACCAAACACCAAGCACCAAGCTCCAAACACCTAACACCAAGCACCAAGCACCAAGCACCAAACACCAAACACAAAGAACCAAGCACAAAACACCAAGCACCAAGTACAAACACCAAGCACCAAACACCAAGCACCAAGCACCAAGCATCAAACACCAAGCATCAAACACCAAACACCAAACACCAAGCACCAAGCACCAAACACCAAGCACCAAACACCAAGCACCCAGCACCAAACACCATGCACCAAGTACCAAGCAACAAACACCAAGCACCAAGCACCAAACACCAAACACCAAGCACCAAACACCAAACACCTAGCACCAAGCACCAAACACCAAGCACCCAGCACCAAACACCATGAACCAAGTACCAAGCAACAAACACCAAGCACCAAGCACCAAACACCAAACACCAAGCACCAAACACCAAACACCATACACCAAGCACCAAGCACCAAACACCAAGCACCAAGCACCAAGTACCAAACACCAAGCCCCAAGCACCAAGCAGCAAACACCAAACACCAAGCACCAAACACCAAGCACCAAGCACCTAGCACCAAAAACCAAACACCAAGCACCAAGCATCAAACACCAAGCATCAATCACCAAGCACCAAACACCAAGCAGCAAGCACCAAGCACCAAATACCAAGCACCAAGAACCAAACACCAAACACCAAGCACCAAGCACCAAACATCAAACACCAAGCACCAAGCACCAAGCACCAAACACCAAACACCAAGCACCAAGCACCAAACACCAAGCACCAAGCACCAAACACCAAGCACCAAACACCAAGAACCAAGCACCAAACACCAAGCACCAAGCACCAAACACCAAACACCAAGCACCAAACACCAAACACCAAGCTCCAGACACCAAGCACCAAACACCAAACACGAAGCACCAAGCACCAAGCACCAAACACCAAACACCAAGCACCAAGCACCAAACACCAAGCACCAAAGACCAAACACCAAACAGCAAACACCAAACACCAAACAGCAAACACCAAACACGAAACAGCAAACACCATACAGCAAACACCAAACACCAAAAAGCAGACACCAAACAGCAAACACCAAACACCAAACACCAAACACCAAACAGCAAACACCAAACACCAAGCACCAAACACCAAGCACCAAGCACCAAACACCTAACACCAAGCACCAAGCACCAAGCACCAAACACCAAGCACCAAACACCAAACACCAAGCACCAAGCACCAAGCACCAAGTACCAAACACCAAGAACCAAGAACCAAACACCAAGCACCAAGCACCAAGTACAAACACCAAGCACCAAGCACCAAACACCAAGGACCAAGCAACAAGCACCAAGCACCAAGCACCAAAAACCAAACACCAAACACAAAACACCAAGCACCAAGCACCAAACACCAAACTCCAAGCACCAAGCACCAAACACCAAACACCAAGCACCAAGCACCAAACACCAAACACCAAACACCAAACAGCAAATAACATACAGCCAACACCAAACACCAAAAAGCAGACACCAAACAGCAAACACCAAACACCAAACACCAAACAGCAAACACCAAACACCAAACACCAAGCACCAAGCACCAAACACCAAACACCAAGCACCAAGCACCAAACACCAAGCACCAAGCACCAAACACCAAACCCCAAGCACCTAGCACCAAACACTAAGCACCAAGCACCAAACACCAAGCACCAAGCACCAAACACCAAGCACCAAGCACCAAGCACCAAACACCAAACACCAAACACCAAAGACCAAGCACCAAGCACCAAACACCAAGCACCCAGCACCAAACACCAAACACCAAACACCAACCCCCCAGCACCCAGCACCAAGCACCAAACACCAAGCACCAAGCACCAAACACCAAACACCAAGCACCAAGCACCAAACACCAAGCACCAAGCACCTAGTACCAAACACCAAACACCAAGCACCAAACACCAAGCACCAATCACCAAGCACCAAACACCAAGCAGCCAGCAGCAAGCACCAAACACCAAACACCAAGCACCAAGCACCAAAAACCAAACACCAAGCACCAAGCACCAAACACCTAACACCAAGCACCAAGCACCAAGTACCAAGCACCAAACACCAAGCACCAAACACCAAACACCAAGCACCAAGCACCAAACACCAAGCACCAAACACCAAACACCAAGCACCAAGCACCAAACACCTAATACCAAGCACCAAACACCAAGCACCAAACACCAAGCACCAAGCACCAGGCACCAAGCACCAAACACCAAGCACCAAACACCAAGCACCAAACACCAAGCACCAAGCCCCAAGCACCAAGCACCAAACACCAAGAACCAAGCACCAAGCACCAAGTACAAACACCAAGCACCAAGCACCAAACACCAAGCACCAAGCACCAAACATCAAACACCAAGCATAAAACACCAAGCACCAAACACCAAACACCAAGCACCAAGCACCAAGCACCAAACACCAAACACCAACCACCAAGAACCAAGCACCAAACACCAAGCACCCAGCACCAAACACCAAGCACCAAGCACCAAACACCAAGCACCAAGTACCAAGCAACAAGCACCAAACACCAAACACCAAACACCAAACACGAAGCACCAAACACCAAACACCAAACACCAAGCACCAGACACCAAGCACCAAACACCAAACACCAAACACCAAGCACCAAGCACCAAGCACCAAACACCAAACACCAAGCACCAAACACCAAACACCAAGCACCAAGCACCAAACACCAAGCACCAAAGACCAAACACCAAACAGCAAACACCAAACACCAAACAGCAAACACCAAACACGAAACAGCAAACACCATACAGCAAACACCAAACACCAAACACCAAACAGCAAACACCAAACACCAAGCGCCAAACACCAAGTACCAAGCACCAAACACCAAACCCCAAGCACCAAGCACCAAACACTAATCACCAAGCACCAAACACAAAGCACCAAGCACCAGACACCAAACACCAAGCACCAAAGACCAAGCACCAAGCACCAAGCACCAAACACCAAGCACCAAGCACCAAGCACCAAACACCAAGCACCAAGCACCAAATACCAACCACCCAGCACCAAGCACCAAGCACCAAACACCAAGCACCAAGCACCAAACACCAAACACCAAGCCCCAAGCACCAAGCACCAAACACCAAGCACCAAACACCAAGCATCAAACACCAAACACCAAACACCAAGCACCAAACACCAAGCACCAAGCACCAAGCACCAAACACCAAGCCCCAAGCACCAAGCACCAAACACCAAGCACCAAACACCAAGCATCAAACACCAAACACCAAACACCAAGCACCTAGCACCAAACACCAAACACCAAGCACCAAGCACCAAGCAGCAAACACCAAGCAGCAAGCAGAAAGCACCAAACAACAAACACCAAGCACCAAGCACTAAACACCAAGCACCAAGCACCAAGGACCAAACACCAAACACCAAGCACCAAGCACCAAACACCTAACACCAAGCACCAAGTACCAAGCACCAAACACCAAACACCAAGAACCAAGCACAAAACACCAAGCACCAAGCACCAAGTACAAACACCAAGCACCAAACACCAAGCACCAAGCATAAAACACCAAGCATCAAACACCAAACACCAAACACCAAGCACCAAGCACCAAACACCAAGCACCAAACACCAAGCACCCAGCACCAAACACCATGCACCAAGTACCAAGCAGCAAACACCAAGCACCAAGCACCAAACACCAAACACCAAGCACCAAACACCAAAAACCAAGCACCAAGCACCAAACACCAAACACCAAGCACCAAGCACCAAACACCAAGCACCAAGCAACAAGCGACAAACAACAAGCACCAAGCACCATGCACCAAACACCAAGCACCAAACACCCAGCACCAAGCACCAAGCACCAAACACCAAGCACCAAACACCAAACACCAAGCACCAAGCACCAAGCACCAAATCAAGCCCCAAGCACCAAGCACCAAAGACCAAACACCAAACACCAAGCACCAAGCACCAAACACCAAGCACCAAACAGCAAGCACCAAACACCAAACAGCAAACACCAAACAGCAAACACCAAACACCAAACACCAAACAGCAAACACCAAACAGCAAACAGCAAACAGCAAACACCAAACACCAAGCACCAAACACCAAACACCAAGCACCAAGCATCAAACACCAAACACAAAACACCAAGCACCAAGCACCAAGCACCAAATCAAGCCCCAAGCACCAAGCACCAAACACCAAACACCAAACACCAAGCACCAAGCACCAAACACCAAGCACCAAACAGCAAGCACCAAACACCAAACAGCAAACACCAAACAGCAAACACCAAACACCAAACACCAAACAGCAAACACCAAACAGCAAACAGCAAACAGCAAACACCAAACACCAAGCACCAAACACCAAACACCAAGCACCAAGCATCAAACACCAAACACAAAACACCAAGCACCAAGCACCAAGCACCAAGCACCAAGCACGCAGCACCAAACACCAAGCCCCAAGCACCAAACACCAAACACCAAGCACCAAGTACCAATCATCAAACAACAAGCACCAAGCACCAAGCACCAAACACCAAGCACCAAGCACCAAACACCAAACACCAAGCACCAAGCACCAAACACCAAGCACCAAGCACCAAGCATCAAGCACCAAGCATCAAACACCAAACACCAAGCACCAAACACCAAACACCAAACACAAAGCATCGAACACCAAGCATCAAACACCAAGCACCAAGCACCAAGCACCAAGCACCAAGCACGCAGCACCAAACACCAAGCCCCAAGCACCAAACACCAAACACCAAGCACCAAGCACCAATCACCAAACAACAAGCACCAAGCACCAAACACCAAACACCAAGCACCAAGCACCAAATACCAAGCACCAAGCACCAAACACCAAACACCAAGCACCAAGCACCAAACACCAAGCACCAAGCACCAAGTACCAAACACCAATCCCCAAGCACCAACCACCAAACACCAAACACCAAGCACCAAACACCATGCACCAAGCACCTAGCACCAAAAACCAAACACTGGGCACCAAGCACCAAACACCAAGCATCAATCACCAAGCACCAAACACCAAGCAGCAAGCACCAAGCACCAAATACCAAGCACCAAGAACCAAACACTAAACACCAAGCACCAAGCACCAAACACCTAACACCAAGCACCAAGCACCAAGCACCAAACACCAAACACCAAGCACCAAGCACCAAACACCAAGCACCAAGCACCAAACACCAAGCACCAAACACCAAGAACCAAGCACCAAACACCAAGCACCAAGCACCAAGTACAAACACCAAGCACCAAACACCAAGCACCAAGCACCAAACACCAAACACCAAACATCAAGCACCAGACACCAATCACCAAAGACCAAACACCAAACACGAAGCACCAAACACCAAACAGCAAACACCATACAGCAAACACCAAACACCAAAAAGCAGACACCAAACAGCAAACACCAAACACCAAACACCAAACACCAGACAGCAAACACCAAGCACCAAACACCAAGCACCAAGCACCAAACACCTAACACCAAGCACCAAGCACCAAGCACCAAGCACCAAACACCAAGCACCAAACACCAAACACCAAGCACCAAGCACCAAGCACCAAGTACCAAACACCAAGAGCCAAGAACCAAACACCAAGCACCAAGAACCAAGTACAAACACCAAGCACCAAGCACCAAACACCAAGGACTAAGTACCAAGCACCAAGCACCAAGCACCAAAAACCAAACACCAAACACAAAACACCAAGCACCAAGCACCAAACACCAAACTCCAAGCACCAAGCACCAAGCACCAAACACCAAACACCAAGTACCAAGCACCAGGCACCAAACACCAAGCACCAAGCACCAAACACCAAGCACCAAGCACCAAACACCAAACACCAAACACCAAACACCAAACAGCAAACAACATACAGCAAACACCAAACACCAAAAAGCAGACACCAAACAGCAAACACCAAATACCAAACACCAATCACCAAGCACCTAGTACCAAACACCAAACACCAAGCACCAAGCACCAAACATCTAACACCAAGCACCAAGCACCAAGCACCAAACACCAAACACAAAGAACCAAGCACAAAACACCAAGCACCAAGTACAAACACCAAGCACCAAACACCAAGCACCAAACACCAAGCATCAAACACCAAACACCAAACACCAAGCACCTAGCACCAAACACCAAACACCAAGCACCAAGCACCAAGCAGCAAACACCAAGCAGCAAGCAGAAAGCACCAAACAACAAACACCAAGCACCAAGCACTAAACACCAAGCACCAAGCACCAAGGACCAAACACCAAACACCAAGCACCAAGCACCAAACACCTAACACCAAGCACCAAGTACCAAGCACCAAACACCAAACACCAAGAACCAAGCACAAAACACCAAGCACCAAGCACCAAGTACAAACACCAAGCACCAAACACCAAGCACCAAGCATAAAACACCAAGCATCAAACACCAAACACCAAACACCAAGCACCAAGCACCAAACACCAAGCACCAAACACCAAGCACCCAGCACCAAACACCGTGCACCAAGTACCAAGCAGCAAACACCAAGCACCAAGCACCAAACACCAAACACCAAGCACCAAACACCAAAAACCAAGCACCAAGCACCAAACACCAAACACCAAGCACCAAGCACCAAACACCAAGCACCAAGCAACAAGCGACAAACAACAAGCACCAAGCACCATGCACCAAACACCAAGCACCAAACACCCAGCACCAAGCACCAAGCACCAAACACCAAGCACCAAACACCAAACACCAAGCACCAAGCACCAAGCACCAAATCAAGCCCCAAGCACCAAGCACCAAACACCAAACACCAAACACCAAGCACCAAGCACCAAACACCAAGCACCAAACAGCAAGCACCAAACACCAAACAGCAAACACCAAACAGCAAACACCAAACACCAAACACGAAACAGCAAACACGAAACAGCAAACAGCAAACAGCAAACACCAAACACCAAGCACCAAACACCAAACACCAAGCACCAAGCATCAAACACCAAACACAAAACACCAAGCACCAAGCACCAAGCACCAAGCACCAAGCACGCAGCACCAAACACCAAGCCCCAAGCACCAAACACCAAACACCAAGCACCAAGTACCAATCATCAAAAACAAGCACCAAGCACCAAGCACCAAACACCAAGCACCAAGCACCAAACACCAAACACCAAGCACCAAGCACCAAACACCAAGCACCAAGCACCAAGCATCAAGCACCAAGCATCAAACACCAAACACCAAGCACCAAACACCAAACACCAAACACAAAGCATCAAACACCAAGCATCAAACACCAAGCACCAAGCATCAAGCACCAAGCACCAAGCACGCAGCACCAAACACCAAGCCCCAAGCACCAAACACCAAACACCAAGCACCAAGCACCAATCACCAAACAACAAGCACCAAGCACCAAGCACCAAACACCAAGCACCAAGCACCAAACACCAAACACCAAGCACCAAGCACCAAATACCAAGCACCAAGCACCAAACACCAAACACCAAGCACCAAGCACCAAACACCAAGCACCAAGGACCAAGTACCAAACACCAATCCCCAAGCACCAACCACCAAACACCAAACACCAAGCACCAAACACCATGCACCAAGCACCTAGCACCAAAAACCAAACACTGGGCACCAAGCACCAAACACCAAGCATCAATCACCAAGCACCAAACACCAAGCAGCAAGCACCAAGCACCAAATACCAAGCACCAAGAACCAAACACTAAACACCAAGCACCAAGCACCAAACACCTAACACCAAGCACCAAGCACCAAGCACCAAACACCAAACACCAAGCACCAAGCACCAAACACCAAGCACCAAGCACCAAACACCAAGCACCAAACACCAAGAACCAAGCACCAAACACCAAGCACCAAGCACCAAGTACAAACACCAAGCACCAAGCACCAAACACCAAGCACCAAGCACCAAACACCAAACACCAAACATCAAGCCCCAGACACCAATCACCAAAGACCAAACACCAAACACGAAGCACCAAACACCAAACAGCAAACACCATACAGCAAACACCAAACACCAAAAAGCAGACACCAAACAGCAAACACCAAACACCAAACACCAAACACCAGACAGCAAACACCAAGCACCAAACACCAAGCACCAAGCACCAAACACCTAACACCAAGCACCAAGCACCAAGCACCAAGCACCAAACACCAAGCACCAAACACCAAACACCAAGCACCAAGCACCAAGCACCAAGTACCAAACACCAAGAACCAAGAACCAAACACCAAGCACCAAGCACCAAGTACAAACACCAAGCACCAAGCACCAAACACCAAGGACTAAGTACCAAGCACCAAGCACCAAGCACCAAAAACCAAACACCAAACACAAAACACCAAGCACCAAGCACCAAACACCAAACTCCAAGCACCAAGCACCAAGCACCAAACACCAAACACCAAGTACCAAGCACCAGGCACCAAACACCAAGCACCAAGCACCAAACACCAAGCACCAAGCACCAAACACCAAACACCAAACACCAAACACCAAACAGCAAACACCAAATACCAAACACCAAACAGCAAACACCAAACAACAAACACCAAACAACAAACACCAAACAGCAAACAGCAAACACCAAACACCAAACACCAAGCACCAAACACCAAACACCAAGCACCAAGCACCAAACACCAAGCACCAAGCACCAAACACCAAACCCCAAGCACCTAGCACCAAACACTAATCACCAAGCACCAAACACCAACCACCCAGCACCAAGCACCAAGCAGCAAGCACCAAACACCAAACACCAAACACCAAGCACCAAGCGCCAAACACCAATCACCAAGCACCTAGTACCAAACACCAAACACCAAGCACCAAGCACCAAACACCTAACACCAAGCACCAAGCACCAAGCACCAAACACCAAACACAAAGAACCATGCACAAAACACCAAGCACCAAGTACAAACACCAAGCACCAAACACCAAGCACCAAGCACCAAGCATCAAACACCAAGCATCAAACACCAAACACCAAACACCAAGCACCAAGCACCAAACACCAAGCACCAAACACCAAGCACCCAGCACCAAACACCATGCACCAAGTACCAAGCAACAAACACCAAGCACCAAGCACCAAACACCAAACACCAAGCACCAAACACCAAACACCAAGCACCAAGCACCAAACACCAAGCACCCAGCACCAAACACCATGAACCAAGTACCAAGCAACAAACACCAAGCACCAAGCACCAAACACCAAAGCCCAAGCACCAAGCACCAAATACCAAGCACCAAGCACCAAACACCAAACACCAAGCACCAAGCACCAAACACCAAGCACCAAGCACCAAGTACCAAACACCAATCCCCAAGCACCAACCACCAAACACCAAACACCAAGCACCAAACACCATGCACCAAGCACCTAGCACCAAAAACCAAACACTGGGCACCAAGCACCAAACACCAAGCATCAATCACCAAGCACCAAACTCCAAGCAGCAAGCACCAAGCACCAAATACCAAGCACCAAGAACCAAACACTAAACACCAAGCACCAAGCACCAAACACCTAACACCAAGCACCAAGCACCAAGCACCAAACACCAAACACCAAGCACCAAGCACCAAACACCAAGCACCAAGCACCAAACACCAAGCACCAAACACCAAGAACCAAGCACCAAACACCAAGCACCAAGCACCAAGTACAAACACCAAGCACCAAGCACCAAACACCAAACACCAAGCACCAAACACCAAACACCAAACATCAAGCACCAGACACCAATCACCAAAGACCAAACACCAAACACGAAGCACCAAACACCAAACAGCAAACACCATACAGCAAACACCAAACACCAAAAAGCAGACACCAAACAGCAAACACCAAACACCAAACACCAAACACCAGACAGCAAACACCAAGCACCAAACACCAAGCACCAAGCACCAAACACCTAACACCAAGCACCAAGCACCAAGCACCAAGCACCAAACACCAAGCACCAAACACCAAACACCAAGCACCAAGCACCAAGCACGAAGTACCAAACACCAAGAACCAAGAACCAAACACCAAGCACCAAGCACCAAGTACAAACACCAAGCACCAAGCACCAAACACCAAGGACTAAGTACCAAGCACCAAGCACCAAGCACCAAAAACCAAACACCAAACACAAAACACCAAGCACCAAGCACCAAACACCAAACTCCAAGCACCAAGCACCAAGCACCAAACACCAAACACCAAGTACCAAGCACCAGGCACCAAACACCAAGCACCAAGCACCAAACACCAAGCACCAAGCACCAAACACCAAACACCAAACACCAAACACCAAACAGCAAACAACATACAGCAAACACCAAACACCAAAAAGCAGACACCAAACAGCAAACACCAAATACCAAACACCAAACAGCAAACAGCAAACAACAAACACCAAACAACAAACAACAAACAGCAAACAGCAAACACCAAACACCAAGCACCAAGCACCAAACACCAAGCACCAAGCACCAAACACCAAGCACCAAGCACCAAACACCAAACCCCAAGCACCTAGCACCAAACACTAATCACCAAGCACCAAACACCAACCACCCAGCACCAAGCACCAAGCAGCAAGCACCAAACACCAAACACCAAACACCAAGCACCAAGCGCCAAGCACCAAACACCAAGCATCAAACACCAAACACCAAACACCAAGCACCTAGCACCAAACACCAAGCACCAAGCACCAAGCACCAAGCAGCAAACACCAAGCAGCAAGCAGAAAGCACCAAACAACAAACACCAAGCACCAAGCACTAAACACCAAGCACCAAGCACCAAGGACCAAACACCAAACACCAAGCACCAAGCACCAAACACCTAACACCAAGCACCAAGTACCAAGCACCAAACACCAAACACCAAGAACCAAGCACAAAACACCAAGCACCAAGCACCAAGTACAAACACCAAGCACCATACACCAAGTACCAAGCATAAAACACCAAGCATCAAACACCAAACACCAAACACCAAGCACCAAGCACCAAACACCAAGCACCAAACACCAAGCACCCAGCACCAAACACCATGCACCAAGTACCAAGCAGCAAACACCAAGCACCAAGCACCAAACACCAAACACCAAGCACCAAACACCAAAAACCAAGCACCAAGCACCAAACACCAAACACCAAGCACCAAGCACCAAACACCAAGCACCAAGCAACAAGCGACAAACAACAAGCACCAAGCACCATGCACCAAACACCAAGCACCAAACACCCAGCACCAAGCACCAAGCACCAAACACCAAGCACCAAACACCAAACACCAAGCACCAAGCACCAAGCACCAAATCAAGCCCCAAGCACCAAGCACCAAACACCAAACACCAAACACCAAGCACCAAGCACCAAACACCAAGCACCAAACAGCAAGCACCAAACACCAAACAGCAAACACCAAACAGCAAACACCAAACACCAAACACCAAACAGCAAACACGAAACAGCAAACAGCAAACAGCAAACACCAAACACCAAGCACCAAACACCAAACACCAAGCACCAAGCACCAAACACCAAACACAAAACACCAAGCACCAAGCACCAAGCACCAAGCACCAAGCACGCAGCACCAAACACCAAGCCCCAAGCACCAAACACCAAACACCAAGCACCAAGTACCAATCATCAAACAACAAGCACCAAGCACCAAGCACCAAACACCAAGCACCAAGCACCAAACACCAAACACCAAGCACCAAGCACCAAACACCAAGCACCAAGCACCAAGCATCAAGCACCAAGCATCAAACACCAAACACCAAGCACCAAACACCAAACACCAAACACAAAGCATCAAACACCAAGCATCAAACACCAAGCACCAAGCATCAAGCACCAAGCACCAAGCACGCAGCACCAAACACCAAGCCCCAAGCACCAAACACCAAACACCAAGCACCAAGCACCAATCACCAAACAACAAGCACCAAGCACCAAGCACCAAACACCAAGCACCAAGCACCAAACACCAAACACCAAGCACCAAGCACCAAATACCAAGCACCAAGCACCAAACACCAAACACCAAGCACCAAGCACCAAACACCAAGCACCAAGCACCAAGTACCAAACACCAATCCCAAGCACCAACCACCAAACACCAAACACCAAGCACCAAACACCATGCACCAAGCACCTAGCACCAAAAACCAAACACTGGGCACCAAGCACCAAACACCAAGCATCAATCACCAAGCACCAAACACCAAGCAGCAAGCACCAAGCACCAAATACCAAGCACCAAGAACCAAACACTAAACACCAAGCACCAAGCACCAAACACCTAACACCAAGCACCAAGCACCAAGCACCAAACACCAAACACCAAGCACCAAGCACCAAACACCAAGCACCAAGCACCAAACACCAAGCACCAAACACCAAGAACCAAGCACCAAACACCAAGCACCAAGCACCAAGTACAAACACCAAGCACCAAGCAACAAACACCAAGCACCAAGCACCAAACACCAAACACCAAACATCAAGCACCAGACACCAATCACCAAAGACCAAACACCAAACACGAAGCACCAAACACCAAACAGCAAACACCATACAGCAAACACCAAACACCAAAAAGCAGACACCAAACAGCAAACACCAAACACCAAACACCAAACACCAGACAGCAAACACCAAGCACCAAACACCAAGCACCAAGCACCAAACACCTAACACCAAGCACCAAGCACCAAGCACCAAGCACCAAACACCAAGCACCAAACACCAAACACCAAGCACCAAGCACCAAGCACCAAGTACCAAACACCAAGAACCAAGAACCAAACACCAAGCACCAAGCACCAAGTACAAACACCAAGCACCAAGCACCAAACACCAAGGACTAAGTACCAAGCACCAAGCACCAAGCACCAAAAACCAAACACCAAACACAAAACACCAAGCACCAAGCACCAAACACCAAACTCCAAGCACCAAGCACCAAGCACCAAACACCAAACACCAAGTACCAAGCACCAGCCACCAAACACCAAGTACCAAGCACCAAACACCAAGCACCAAGCACCAAACACCAAACACCAAACACCAAACACCAAACAGCAAACAACATACAGCAAACACCAAACACCAAAAAGCAGACACCAAACAGCAAACACCAAATACCAAACACCAAACAGCAAACACCAAACAACAAACACCAAACAACAAACACCAAACAGCAAACAGCAAACACCAAACACCAAGCACCAAGCACCAAACACCAAGCACCAAGCACCAAACACCAAGCACCAAGCACCAAACACCAAACCCCAAGCACCTAGCACCAAACACTAATCACCAAGCACCAAACACCAACCACCCAGCACCAAGCACCAAGCAGCAAGCACCAAACACCAAACACCAAACACCAAGCACCAAGCGCCAAACACCAATCACCAAGCACCTAGTACCAAACACCAAACACCAAACACCAAGCACCAAGCACCAAACACCTAACACCAAGCACCAAGCACCAAGCACCAAACACCAAACACAAAGAACCAAGCACAAAACACCAAGCACCAAGTACAAACACCAAGCACCAAACACCAAGACCCAAACACCAAGCATCAAACACCAAACACCAAACACCAAGCACCTAGCACCAAACACCAAACACCAAGCACCAAGCACCAAGCAGCAAACACCAAGCAGCAAGCAGAAAGCACCAAACAACAAACACCAAGCACCAAGCACTAAACACCAAGCACCAAGCACCAGGGACCAAACACCAAACACCAAGCACCAAGCACCAAACACCTAACACCAAGCACCAAGTACCAAGCACCAAACACCAAACACCAAGAACCAAGCACAAAACACCAAGCACCAAGCACCAAGTACAAACACCAAGCACCAAACACCAAGCACCAAGCATAAAACACCAAGCATCAAACACCAAACACCAAACACCAAGCACCAAGCACCAAACACCAAGCACCAAACACCAAGCACCCAGCACCAAACACCATGCACCAAGTACCAAGCAGCAAACACCAAGCACCAAGCACCAAACACCAAACACCAAGCACCAAACACCAAAAACCAAGCACCAAGCACCAAACACCAAACACCAAGCACCAAGCACCAAACACCAAGCACCAAGCAACAAGCGACAAACAACAAGCACCAAGCACCATGCACCAAACACCAAGCACCAAACACCCAGCACCAAGCACCAAGCACCAAACACCAAGCACCAAACACCAAACACCAAGCACCAAGCACCAAGCACCAAATCAAGCCCCAAGCACCAAGCACCAAACACCAAACACCAAACACCAAGCACCAAGCACCAAACACCAAGCACCAAACAGCAAGCACCAAACACCAAACAGCAAACACCAAACAGCAAACACCAAACACCAAACACCAAACAGCAAACACGAAACAGCAAACAGCAAACAGCAAACACCAAACACCAAGCACCAAACACCAAACACCAAGCACCAAGCATCAAACACCAAACACAAAACACCAAGCACCAAGCACCAAGCACCAAGCACCAAGCACGCAGCACCAAACACCAAGCCCCAAGCACCAAACACCAAACACCAAGCACCAAGTACCAATCATCAAACAACAAGCACCAAGCACCAAGCACCAAACACCAAGCACCAAGCACCAAACACCAAACACCAAGCACCAAGCACCAAACACCAAGCACCAAGCACCAAGCATCAAGCACCAAGCATCAAACACCAAACACCAAGCACCAAACACCAAACACCAAACACAAAGCATCAAACACCAAGCATCAAACACCAAGCACCAAGCATCAAGCACCAAGCACCAAGCACGCAGCACCAAACACCAAGCCCCAAGCACCAAACACCAAACACCAAGCACCAAGCACCAATCACCAAACAACAAGCACCAAGCACCAAGCACCAAACACCAAGCACCAAGCACCAAACACCAAACACCAAGCACCAAGCACCAAATACCAAGCACCAAGCACCAAACACCAAACACCAAGCACCAAGCACCAAACACCAAGCACCAAGCACCAAGTACCAAACACCAATCCCCAAGCACCAACCACCAAACACCAAACACCAAGCACCAAACACCATGCACCAAGCACCTAGCACCAAAAACCAAACACTGGGCACCAAGCACCAAACACCAAGCATCAATCACCAAGCACCAAACACCAAGCAGCAAGCACCAAGCACCAAATACCAAGCACCAAGAACCAAACACTAAACACCAAGCACCAAGCACCAAACACCTAACACCAAGCACCAAGCACCAAGCACCAAACACCAAACACCAAGCACCAAGCACCAAACACCAAGCACCAAGCACCAAACACCAAGCACCAAACACCAAGAACCAAGCACCAAACACCAAGCACCAAGCACCAAGTACAAACACCAAGCACCAAGCACCAAACACCAAGCACCAAGCACCAAACACCAAACACCAAACATCAAGCACCAGACACCAATCACCAAAGACCAAACACCAAACACGAAGCACCAAACACCAAACAGCAAACACCATACAGCAAACACCAAACACCAAAAAGCAGACACCAAACAGCAAACACCAAACACCAAACACCAAACACCAGACAGCAAACACCAAGCACCAAACACCAAGCACCAAGCACCAAACACCTAACACCAAGCACCAAGCACCAAGCACCAAGCACCAAACACCAAGCACCAAACACCAAACACCAAGCACCAAGCACCAAGCACCAAGTACCAAACACCAAGAACCAAGAACCAAACACCAAGCACCAAGCACCAAGTACAAACACCAAGCACCAAGCACCAAACACCAAGGACTAAGTACCAAGCACCAAGCACCAAGCACCAAAAACCAAACACCAAACACAAAACACCAAGCACCAAGCACCAAACACCAAACTCCAAGCACCAAGCACCAAGCACCAAACACCAAACACCAAGTACCAAGCACCAGGCACCAAACACCAAGCACCAAGCACCAAACACCAAGCACCAAGCACCAAACACCAAACACCAAACACCAAACACCAAACAGCAAACAACATACAGCAAACACCAAACACCAAAAAGCAGACACCAAACAGCAAACACCAAATACCAAACACCAAACAGCAAACACCAAACAACAAACACCAAACAACAAACACCAAACAGCAAACAGCAAACACCAAACACCAAGCACCAAGCACCAAACACCAAGCACCAAGCACCAAACACCAAGCACCAAGCACCAAACACCAAACCCCAAGCACCTAGCACCAAACACTAATCACCAAGCACCAAACACCAACCACCCAGCACCAAGCACCAAGCAGCAAGCACCAAACACCAAACACCAAACACCAAGCACCAAGCGCCAAACACCAATCACCAAGCACCTAGTACCAAACACCAAACACCAAGCACCAAGCACCAAACACCTAACACCAAGCACCAAGCACCAAGCACCAAACACCAAACACAAAGAACCAAGCACAAAACACCAAGCACCAAGTACAAACACCAAGCACCAAACACCAAGCACCAAGCACCAAGCATCAAACACCAAGCATCAAACACCAAACACCAAACACCAAGCACCAAGCACCAAACACCAAGCACCAAACACCAAGTACCCAGCACCAAACACCATGTGCCAAGTACCAAGCAACAAACACCAAGCACCAAGCACCAAACACCAAACACCAAGCACCAAACACCAAACACCAAGCACCAAGAACCAAACACCAAGCACCCAGCACCAAACACCATGAACCAAGTACCAAGCAACAAACACCAAGCACCAAGCACCAAACATCAAACACCAAGCACCAAACACCAAACACCATACACCAAGCACCAAGCACCAAACACCAAGCACCAAGCACCAAGTACCAAACACCAAGCCCCAAGCACCAAGCAGCAAACACCAAACACCATGCACCAAACACCAAGCACCAAGCACCTAGCACCAAAAACCAAACACCAAGCACCAAGCATCAAACACCAAGCATCAATCACCAAGCACCAAACACCAAGCAGCAAGCACCAAGCACCAAATACCAAGCACCAAGAACCAAACACCAAACACCAAGCACCAAGCACCAAACACCAAACACCAAGCACCAAGCACCAAGCACCAAACAACAAGCACCAAGCACCAAGCACCAAACACCAAGCACCAAGCACCAAACACCAAACACCAAGCACCAAGCACCAAACACCAAGCACCAAGCACCAAGCATCAAGCACCAAGCATCAAACACCAAACACCAAGCACCAAACACCAAACACCAAACACAAAGCATCAAACACCAAGCATCAAACACCAAGCACCAAGCATCAAGCACCAAGCACCAAGCACGCAGCACCAAACACCAAGCCCCAAGCACCAAACACCAAACACCAAGCACCAAGCACCAATCACCAAACAACAAGCACCAAGCACCAAGCACCAAACACCAAGCACCAAGCACCAAACACCAAACACCAAGCACCAAGCACCAAATACCAAGCACCAAGCACCAAACACCAAACACCAAGCACCAAGCACCAAACACCAAGCACCAAGCACCAAGTACCAAACACCAATCCCCAAGCACCAACCACCAAACACCAAACACCAAGCACCAAACACCATGCACCAAGCACCTAGGACCAAAAACCAAACACTGGGCACCAAGCACCAAACACCAAGCATCAATCACCAAGCACCAAACACCAAGCAGCAAGCACCAAGCACCAAATACCAAGCACCAAGAACCAAACACTAAACACCAAGCACCAAGCACCAAACACCTAACACCAAGCACCAAGCACCAAGCACCAAACACCAAACACCAAGCACCAAGCACCAAACACCAAGCACCAAGCACCAAACACCAAGCACCAAACACCAAGAACCAAGCACCAAACACCAAGCACCAAGCACCAAGTACAAACACCAAGCACCAAGCACCAAACACCAAGCACCAAGCACCAAACACCAAACACCAAACATCAAGCACCAGACACCAATCACCAAAGACCAAACACCAAACACGAAGCACCAAACACCAAACAGCAAACACCATACAGCAAACACCAAACACCAAAAAGCAGACACCAAACAGCAAACACCAAACACCAAACACCAAACACCAGACAGCAAACACCAAGCACCAAACACCAAGCACCAAGCACCAAACACCTAACACCAAGCACCAAGCACCAAGCACCAAGCACCAAACACCAAGCACCAAACACCAAACACCAAGAACCAAGCACCAAGCACCAAGTACCAAACACCAAGAACCAAGAACCAAACACCAAGCACCAAGCACCAAGTACAAACACCAAGCACCAAGCACCAAACACCAAGGACTAAGTACCAAGCACCAAGCACCAAGCACCAAAAACCAAACACCAAACACAAAACACCAAGCACCAAGCACCAAACACCAAACTCCAAGCACCAAGCACCAAGCACCAAACACCAAACACCAAGTACCAAGCACCAGGCACCAAACACCAAGCACCAAGCACCAAACACCAAGCACCAAGCACCAAACACCAAACACCAAACACCAAACACCAAACAGCAAACAACATACAGCAAACACCAAACACCAAAAAGCAGACACCAAACAGCAAACACCAAATACCAAACACCAAACAGCAAACACCAAACAACAAACACCAAACAACAAACACCAAACAGCAAACAGCAAACACCAAACACCAAGCACCAAGCACCAAACACCAAGCACCAAGCACCAAACACCAAGCACCAAGCACCAAACACCAAACCCCAAGCACCTAGCACCAAACACTAATCACCAAGCACCAAACACCAACCACCCAGCACCAAGCACCAAGCAGCAAGCACCAAACACCAAACACCAAACACCAAGCACCAAGCGCCAAACACCAATCACCAAGCACCTAGTACCAAACACCAAACACCAAGCACCAAGCACCAAACACCTAACACCAAGCACCAAGCACCAAGCACCAAACACCAAACACAAAGAACCAAGCACAAAACACCAAGCACCAAGTACAAACACCAAGCACCAAACACCAAGCACCAAGCACCAAGCATCAAACACCAAGCATCAAACACCAAACACCAAACACCAAGCACCAAGCACCAAACACCAAGCACCAAACACCAAGTACCCAGCACCAAACACCATGTGCCAAGTACCAAGCAACAAACACCAAGCACCAAGCACCAAACACCAAACACCAAGCACCAAACACCAAACACCAAGCACCAAGAACCAAACACCAAGCACCCAGCACCAAACACCATGAACCAAGTACCAAGCAACAAACACCAAGCACCAAGCACCAAACATCAAACACCAAGCACCAAACACCAAACACCATACACCAAGCACCAAGCACCAAACACCAAGCACCAAGCACCAAGTACCAAACACCAAGCCCCAAGCACCAAGCAGCAAACACCAAACACCATGCACCAAACACCAAGCACCAAGCACCTAGCACCAAAAACCAAACACCAAGCACCAAGCATCAAACACCAAGCATCAATCACCAAGCACCAAACACCAAGCAGCAAGCACCAAGCACCAAATACCAAGCACCAAGAACCAAACACCAAACACCAAGCACCAAGCACCAAACACCAAACACCAAGCACCAAGCACCAAGCACCAAACACCAAACACCAAGCACCAAGCACCAAACACCAAGCACCAAGCACCAAACACCAAGCACCAAACACCAAGAACCAAGCACCAAACACCAAGCACCAAGCACCAAGTACAAACACCAAGCACCAAGCACCAAACACCAAGCACCAAGCACCAAACACCAAATACCAAGCACCAAACACCAAACACCAAGCTCCAGACACCAAGCACCAAACACCAAACACGAAGCACCAAGCACCAAGCACCAAACACCAAACACCAAGCACCAAGCACCAAACACCAAGCACCAAAGACCAAACACCAAACAGCAAACACCAAACACCAAACAGCAAACACCAAACACGAAACAGCAAACACCATACAGCAAACACCAAACACCAAAAAGCAGACACCAAACAGCAAACACCAAACACCAAGCACCAAACACCAAACAGCAAACACCAAACACCAAGCACCAAACACCATGCACCAAGCACCAAACACCTAACACCAAGCACCAAGCACCAAGCACCAAACACCAAGCACCAAACACCAAACACCAAGCACCGAGCACCAAGCACCAAGTACCAAACACCAAGAACCAAGAACCAAACACCAAGCACCAAGCACCAAGTACAAACACCAAGCACCAAGCACCAAACACCAAGGACCAAGCAACAAGCACCAAGCACCAAGCACCAAAAACCAAACACCAAACACAAAACACCAAGCACCAAGCACCAAACACCAAACTCCAAGCACCAAGCACCAAACACCAAACACCAAGCACCAAGCACCAAACACCAAACACCAAACACCAAACAGCAAATAACATACAGCCAACACCAAACACCAAAAAGCAGACACCAAACAGCAAACACCAAACACCAAACACCAAACAGCAAACACCAAACACCAAACACCAAGCACCAAGCACCAAACACCAAACACCAAGCACCAAGCACCAAACACCAAACACCAAGCACCAAGCACCAAACACCAAACCCCAAGCACCTAGCACCAAACACTAAGCACCAAGCACCAAACACCAAGCACCAAGCACCAAACACCAAGCACCAAGCACCAAGCACCAAACACCAAACACCAAACACCAAAGACCAAACACCAAGCACCAAACACCAAGCACCCAGCACCAAACACCAAACACCAAACACCAACCACCCAGCACCCAGCACCAAGCACCAAACACCAAGCACCAAGCACCAAACACCAAACACCAAGCACCAAGCACCAAACACCAAGCACCAAGCACCTAGTACCAAACACCAAACACCAAGCACCAAACACCAAGCACCAATCACCAAGCACCAAACAGCAAGCAGCCAGCAGCAAGCACCAAACACCAAACACCAAGCACCAAGCAACAAAAACCAAACACCAAGCACCAAGCACCAAACACCTAACACCAAGCACCAAGCACCAAGTACCAAGCACCAAACACCAAGCACCAAACACCAAACACCAAGCACCAAGCACCAAACACCAAGCACCAAACACCAAACACCAAGCACCAAGCACCAAACACCTAATACCAAGCACCAAACACCAAGCACCAAACACCAAGCACCAAGCACCAAGCACCAGGCACCAAGCACCAAACACCAAGCACCAAACACCAAGCACCAAACACCAAGCACCAAGCACCAAGCACCAAGCACCAAACACCAAGAACCAAGCACCAAGCACCAAGTACAAACACCAAGCACCAAGCACCAAACACCAAGCACCAAGCATCAAACATCAAACACCAAGCATAAAACACCAAGCACCAAACACCAAACACCAAGCACCAAGCACCAAGCACCAAACACCAAACACCAAGCACCAAGCACCAAGCACCAAACACCAAGCACCCAGCACCAAACACCAAGCACCAAACACCAAACACCAAGCACCAAGTACCAAGCAACAAGCACCAAGCACCAAACACCAAACACCAAACACCAAGCACCAAACACCAAACACCAAACACCAAGCACCAGACACCAAGCACCAAACACCAAACACCAAACACCAAGCACCAAGCACCAAGCACCAAACACCAAACACCAAGCACCAAACACCAAACACCAAGCACCAAGCACCAAACACCAAGCACCAAAGACCAAACACCAAACAGCAAACACCAAACACCAAACAGCAAACACCAAACACGAAACAGCAAACACCATACAGCAAACACCAAACACCAAACACCAAACAGCAAACACCAAACACCAAGCACCAAACACCAAGTACCAAGCACCAAACACCAAACCCCAAGCACCAAGCACCAAACACTAATCACCAAGCACCAAACACAAAGCACCAAGCACCAAACACCAAACACCAAGCACCAAAGACCAAGCACCAAGCACCAAACAGCAAACACCAATCAACAAACACCAAACAACAAACACCAAACAGCAAACAGCAAACAGCAAACACCAACCACCAAGCACCAAACACCAAGCACCAAGCACCAAACACCAAGCACCAAGCACCAAACACCAAACCCCAAGCACCTAGCACCAAACACTAATCACCAAGCACCAAACACCAACCACCCAGCACCAAGCACCAAGCACCAAGCACCAAACACCAAACACCAAACACCAAGCACGAAGCACCAAACACCAAACACCAAGCACCTAGTACCAAACACCAAACACCAAGCACCAAACACCAAGCACCAATCACCAAGCACCAAACATCAAGCAGCCAGCAGCAAGCACCAAACACCAAACACCAAGCACCAAGCACCAAAAACCAAACACCAAGCACCAAGCACCAAGCACCAAACACCTAACACCAAGCACCAAGCACCAAGTACCAAGCACCAAACACCAAGCACCAAACACCAAACACCAAGCACCAAGCACCAAACACCAAGCACGAAACACCAAACACCAAGCACCAAGCACCAAACACCTAACACCAAGCACCAAACACCAAGCACCAAACACTAAGCACCAAGCACCAAGCACCAGGCACCAAGCACCAAACACCAAGCACCAAACACCAAGCACCAAACACCAAGCACCAAGCACCAAGCACCAAGCACCAAGCACCAAGAACCAAGAACCAAGCACCAAGTACAAACACCAAGCACCAAACACCAAATACCAAGCACCAAGCACCAAGCATCAAACACCAAGCATATAACACCAAACACCAAACACCAAGCACCAAGCACCAAACACCAAACAGCAAGCACCAAGCACCAAGCACCAAACACCAAGCACCCAGGACCAAACACCAAGCACCAAGTACCAAACACCAAGAACCAAGAACCGAACCCCAAGCACCAAGCACCAAGCAACAAGCACCAAACACCAAACACCAAACACCAAACACCAAGCACCAAACAGCAAACACCAAACACCAAGCACCAAACACCAAACACCAAACACCAAGCACCAGACACCAAGCACCAAACACCAAACACCAAACACCAAGCACCAAACACCAAGCAACAAACACCAAACACCAAGCACCAAGCACCAAACACCAAACACCAAGCACCAAGCACCAAACACCAAGCACCAAAGACCAAACAGCAAACACCAAACACCAAACAGCAAACACCAAACACCAAACAGCAAACACCATACAGCAAACACCAAACACCAAAAAGCAAACAGCAAACAGCAAACAGCAAACACCAAACACCAAACAGCAAACACCAAACACCAAGCACCAAACACCAAGTACCAAGCACCAAACACCAAACCCCAAGCACCAAGCATCAAACACTAATCACCAAGCACCAAACACCAAGCACCAAGCACCAAGCACCAAACACCAAGCACCAAAGACCAAGCACCAAGCACCAAGCACCAAACACCAAGCACCAAGCACCAAGCACCAAACACCAAGCACCAAGCACCAAATACCAACCACCCAGCACCAAGCACCAAGCACCAAACACCAAGCACCGAGCACCAAACACCAAACACCAAACACCAAGCACCAAGCACCAAACACCAAGCACCAAGCACCAAGCACTAAACATCAAGCCCCAAGCACCAAGCACAAAACACCAAACACCAAGCACCAAACACCAAGCATCAAACACCAAACACCAAACACCAAGCACCTAGCACCAAACACCAAACACCAAGCACCAAGCACCAAGCACCAAACGCCAAGCAGCAAGCAGAAAGCACCAAACAACAAACACCAAGCACCAAGCACTAAACACCAAGCACCAAGGACCAAACACCAAACACCAAGCACCAAGCACCAAACACCTAACACCAAGCACCAAGCACCAAGCACCAAGCATCAAACACCAAACACCAAACACCAAACACCAAACACCAAGCACCAAGCACCAAACACCAAGCACCAAACACCAAGCACCCAGCACCAAACACCATGCACCAAGTACCAAGCAACAAACACCAAGCACCAAGCACCAAACACCAAACACCAAGCACCAAACACCAAACACCAAGCACCAAGCACCAAACACCAAGCACCCAGCACCAAACACCATGAACCAAGTACCAAGCAACAAACACCAAGCACCAAGCACCAAACACCAAACACCAAGCACCAAACACCAAACAACATACACCAAGCACCAAGCACCAAACACCAAGCACCAAGCACCAAGTACCAAACACCAAGCCCCAAGCACCAAGCAGCAAACACCAAACACCAAGCACCAAACACCAAGCACCAAGCACCTACCACCAAAAACCAAACACCAAGCACCAAGCATCAAACACCAAGCAGCAAGCACCAAGCACCAAATACCAAGCACCAAGAACCAAACACCAAACACCAAGCACCAAGCACCAAACATCAAACACCAAGCACCAAGCACCAAGCACCAAACACCAAACACCAAGCACCAAGCACCAAACACCAAGCACCAAGCAGCAAACACCAAGCACCAAACACCAAGAACCAAGCACCAAACACCAAGCACCAAGCACCAAGTACAAACACCAAGCACCAAGCACCAAACAGCAAGCACCAAGCACCAAACACCAAACACCAAGCACCAAACACCAAACACCAAGCTCCAGACAGCAAGCACCAAACACCAAACACGAAGCACCAAGCACCAAGCACCAAACACCAAACACCAAGCACCAAGCACCAAACACCAAGCACCAAAGACCAAACACCAAACAGCAAACACCAAACACCAAACAGCAAACACCAAACACGAAACAGCAAACACCATACAGCAAACACCAAACACCAAAAAGCAGACACCAAACAGCAAACACCAAACACCAAACACCAAACACCAAACAGCAAACACCAAACACCAAGCACAAAACACCAAGCACCAAGCACCAAACACCTAACACCAAGCACCAAGCACCAAGCACCAAACACCAAGCACCAAACACCAAACACCAAGCACCAAGCACCAAGCACCAATTACCAAACACCAAGAACCAAGAACCAAACACCAAGCACCAAGCACCAAGTACAAACACCAAGCACCAAGCACCAAACACCAAGGACCAAGCAACAAGCACCAAGCACCAAGCACCAAAAACCAAACACCAAGCACAAAACACCAAGCACCAAGCACCAAACACCAAACTCCAAGCACCAAGCACCAAACACCAAACACCAAGCACCAAGCACCAAACAACCAAACACCAAACACCAAACAGCAAATAACATACAGCCAACACCAAACACCAAAAAGCAGACACCAAACAGCAAACACCAAACACCAAACACCAAACAGCAAACACCAAACACCAAACACCAAGCACCAAGCACCAAACACCAAACACCAACCACCAAGCACCAAACACCAAGCACCAAGCACCAAACACCAAACCCCAAGCACCTAGCACCAAACACTAAGCACCAAGCACCAAACACCAAGCACCAAGCACCAAACACCAAGCACCAAGCACCAAGCACCAAACACCAAACACCAAACACCAAAGACCAAGCACCAAGCACCAAACACCAAGCACCCAGCACCAAACACCAAACACCAAACACCAACCACCCAGCACCCAGCACCAAGCACCAAACACCAAGCACCAAGCACCAAACACCAAACACCAAGCACCAAGCACCAAACACCAAGCACCAAGCACCTAGTACCAAACACCAAACACCAAGCACCAAACACCAAGCACCAATCACCAAGCACCAAACACCAAGCAGCCAGCAGCAAGCACCAAACACCAAACACCAAGCACCAAGCACCAAAAACCAAACACCAAGCACCAAGCACCAAACACCTAACACCAAGCACCAAGCACCAAGTACCAAGCACCAGGCACCAAGCACCAAACACCAAGCACCAAACACCAAGCACCAAACACCAAGCACCAAGCACCAAGCACCAAGCACCAAACACCAAGAACCAAGCACCAAGCACCAAGTACAAACACCAAGCACCAAGCACCAAACTCCAAGCACCAAGCACCAAACATCAAACACCAAGCATAAAACACCAAGCACCAAACACCAAACACCAAGCACCAAGCACCAAGCACCAAACACCAAACACCAAGCACCAAGCACCAAGCACCAAACACCAAGCACCCAGCAACAAACACCAAGCACCAAGCACCAAACACCAAGCACCAAGTACCAAGCAACAAGCACCAAACACCAAACACCAAACACCAAACACCAAGCACCAAACACCAAACACCAAACACCAAGCACCAGACACCAAGCACCAAACACCAAACACCAAACACCAAGCACCAAGCACCAAGCACCAAACACCAAACACCAAGCACCAAACACCAAACACCAAGCACCAAGCACCAAACACCAAGCACCAAAGACCAAACACCAAACAGCAAACACCAAACACCAAACAGCAAACACCAAACACGAAACAGCAAACACCATACAGCAAACACCAAACACCAAACACCAAACAGCAAACACCAAACACCAAGCACCAAACACCAAGTACCAAGCACCAAACACCAAACCCCAAGCACCAAGCACCAAACACTAATCACCAAGCACCAAACACAAAGCACCAAGCACCAAACACCAAACACCAAGCACCAAAGACCAAGCACCAAGCACCAAGCACCAAACACCAAGCACCAAGCACCAAGCACCAAACACCAAGCACCAAGCACCAAATACCAACCACCCAGCACCAAGCACCAAGAACCAAACACCAAGCACCAAGCACCAAACACCAAACACCAAGCCCCAAGCACCAAGCACCAAACACCAAGCACCAAACACCAAGCATCAAACACCAAACACCAAACACCAAGCACCAAACACCAAGCACCAAGCACCAAGCACCAAACACCAAGCCCCAAGCACCAAGCACCAAACACCAAGCACCAAACACCAAGCATCAAACACCAAACACCAAACACCAAGCACCTAGCACCAAACACCAAACACCAAGCACCAAGCACCAAGCAGCAAACACCAAGCAGCAAGCAGAAAGCACCAAACAACAAACACCAAGCACCAAGCACTAAACACCAAGCACCAAGCACCAAGGACCAAACACCAAACACCAAGCACCAAGCACCAAACACCTAACACCAAGCACCAAGTACCAAGCACCAAACACCAAACACCAAGAACCAAGCACAAAACACCAAGCACCAAGCACCAAGTACAAACACCAAGCACCAAACACCAAGCACCAAGCATAAAACACCAAGCATCAAACACCAAACACCAAACACCAAGCACCAAGCACCAAACACCAAGCACCAAACACCAAGCACCCAGCACCAAACACCATGCACCAAGTACCAAGCAGCAAACACCAAGCACCAAGCACCAAACACCAAACACCAAGCACCAAACACCAAACACCAAGCACCAAGCACCAAACACCAAACACCAAGCACCAAGCACCAAACACCAAGCACCAAGCAACAAGCGACAAACAACAAGCACCAAGCACCATGCACCAAACACCAAGCACCAAACACCCAGCACCAAGCACCAAGCACCAAACACCAAGCACCAAACACCAAACACCAAGCACCAAGCACCAAGCACCAAATCAAGCCCCAAGCACCAAGCACCAAACACCAAACACCAAACACCAAGCACCAAGCACCAAACACCAAGCACCAAACAGCAAGCACCAAACACCAAACAGCAAACACCAAACAGCAAACACCAAACACCAAACACCAAACAGCAAACACGAAACAGCAAACAGCAAACAGCAAACACCAAGCACCAAGCATCAAACACCAAACACAAAACCCCAAGCACCAAGCACCTAGCACCAAGCACCAAGCACGCAGCACCAAACACCAAGCCCCAAGCACCAAACACCAAACACCAAGCACCAAGTACCAATCATCAAACAACAAGCACCAAGCACCAAGCACCAAACACCAAGCACCAAGCACCAAACACCAAACACCAAGCACCAAGCACCAAACACCAAGCACCAAGCACCAAGCATCAAGCACCAAGCATCAAACACCAAACACCAAGCACCAAACACCAAACACCAAACACAAAGCATCAAACACCAAGCATCAAACACCAAGCACCAAGCACCAAGCACCAAGCACCAAGCACGCAGCACCAAACACCAAGCCCCAAGCACCAAACACCAAACACCAAGCACCAAGCACCAATCACCAAACAACAAGCACCAAGCACCAAGCACCAAACACCAAACACCAAGCACCAAGCACCAAATACCAAGCACCAAGCACCAAACACCAAACACCAAGCACCAAGCACCAAACACCAAGCACCAAGCACCAAGTACCAAACACCAATCCCCAAGCACCAACCACCAAACACCAAACACCAAGCACCAAACACCATGCACCAAGCACCTAGCACCAAAAACCAAACACTGGGCACCAAGCACCAAACACCAAGCATCAATCACCAAGCACCAAACACCAAGCAGCAAGCACCAAGCACCAAATACCAAGCACCAAGAACCAAACACTAAACACCAAGCACCAAGCACCAAACACCTAACACCAAGCACCAAGCACCAAGCACCAAACACCAAACACCAAGCACCAAGCACCAAACACCAAGCACCAAGCACCAAACACCAAGCACCAAACACCAAGAACCAAGCACCAAACACCAAGCACCAAGCACCAAGTACAAACACCAAGCACCAAGCACCAAACACCAAGCACCAAGCACCAAACACCAAACACCAAACATCAAGCACCAGACACCAAGCACCAAAGACCAAACACCAAACACGAAGCACCAAACACCAAACAGCAAACACCATACAGCAAACACCAAACACCAAAAAGCAGACACCAAACAGCAAACACCAAACACCAAACACCAAACACCAGACAGCAAACACCAAGCACCAAACACCAAGCACCAAGCACCAAACACCTAACACCAAGCACCAAGCACCAAGCACCAAGCACCAAACACCAAGCACCAAACACCAAACACCAAGCACCAAGCACCAAGCACCAAGTACCAAACACCAAGAACCAAGAACCAAACACCAAGCACCAAGCACCAAACACCAAGGACTAAGCACCAAGCACCAAGCACCAAGCACCAAACAACAAACACCAAACAACAAACACCAAACAGCAAACAGCAAACACCAAACACCAAGCACCAAGCACCAAACACCAAGCACCAAGCACCAAACACCAAGCACCAAGCACCAAACACCAAACCCCAAGCACCTAGCACCAAACACTAATCACCAAGCACCAAACACCAACCACCCAGCACCAAGCACCAAGCAGCAAGCACCAAACACCAGACACCAAACACCAAGCACCAAGCGCCAAACACCAATCACCAAGCACCTAGTACCAAACACCAAACACCAAGCACCAAACACCAAGCACCAATCACCAAGCACCAAACACCAAGCAGCCAGCAGCAAGCACCAAACACCAAACACCAAGCAACAAGCACCAAAAACCAAACACCAAGCACCAAGCACCAAACACCTAACACCAAGCACCAAGCACCAAGTACCAAGCACCAAACACCAAGCACCAAACACCAAACACCAAGCACCAAGCACCAAACACCAGGCACCAAGCACCAAACACCTAACACCAAGCACCAAGCACCAAGCACCAAACACCAAGCACCAAACACCAAACACCAAGCACCAAGCACCAAGCACCAATTACCAAACACCAAGAACCAAGAACCAAACACCAAGCACCAAGCACCAAGTACAAACACCAAGCACCAAGCACCAAACACCAAGGACCAAGCAACAAGCACCAAGCACCAAGCACCAAAAACCAAACACCAAGCACAAAACACCAAGCACCAAGCACCAAACACCAAACTCCAAGCACCAAGCACCAAACACCAAACACCAAGCACCAAGCACCAAACAACCAAACACCAAACACCAAACAGCAAATAACATACAGCCAACACCAAACACCAAAAAGCAGACACCAAACAGCAAACACCAAACACCAAACACCAAACAGCAAACACCAAACACCAAACACCAAGCACCAAGCACCAAACACCAAACACCAAGCACCAAGCACCAAACACCAAGCACCAAGCACCAAACACCAAACCCCAAGCACCTAGCACCAAACACTAAGCACCAAGCACCAAACACCAAGCACCAAGCACCAAACACCAAGCACCAAGCACCAAGCACCAAACACCAAACACCAAACACCAAAGACCAAGCACCAAGCACCAAACACCAAGCACCCAGCACCAAACACCAAACACCAAACACCAACCACCCAGCACCCAGCACCAAGCACCAAACACCAAGCACCAAGCACCAAACACCAAACACCAAGCACCAAGCACCAAACACCAAGCACCAAGCACCTAGTACCAAACACCAAACACCAAGCACCAAACACCAAGCACCAATCACCAAGCACCAAACACCAAGAAGCCAGCAGCAAGCACCAAACACCAAACACCAAGCACCAAGCACCAAAAACCAAACACCAAGCACCAAGCACCAAACACCTAACACCAAGCACCAAGCACCAAGTACCAAGCACCAGGCACCAAGCACCAAACACCAAGCACCAAACACCAAGCACCAAACACCAAGCACCAAGCACCAAGCACCAAGCACCAAACACCAAGAACCAAGCACCAAGCACCAAGTACAAACACCAAGCACCAAGCACCAAACACCAAGCACCAAGCACCAAACATCAAACACCAAGCATAAAACACCAAGCACCAAACACCAAACACCAAGCACCAAGCACCAAGCACCAAACACCAAACACCAAGCACCAAGCACCAAGCACCAAACACCAAGCACCCAGCAACAAACACCAAGCACCAAGCACCAAACACCAAGCACCAAGTACCAAGCAACAAGCACCAAACACCAAACACCAAACACCAAACACCAAGCACCAAACACCAAACACCAAACACCAAGCACCAGACACCAAGCACCAAACACCAAACACCAAACACCAAGCACCAAGCACCAAGCACCAAACACCAAACACCAAGCACCAAACACCAAACACCAAGCACCAAACACCAAGCACCAAAGACCAAACACCAAACAGCAAACACCAAACACCAAACAGCAAACACCAAACACGAAACAGCAAACACCATACAGCAAACACCAAACACCAAACACCAAACAGCAAACACCAAACACCAAGCACCAAACACCAAGTACCAAGCACCAAACACCAAACCCCAAGCACCAAGCACCAAACACTAATCACCAAGCACCAAACACAAAGCACCAAGCACCAAACACCAAACACCAAGCACCAAAGACCAAGCACCAAGCACCAAGCACCAAACACCAAGCACCAGGCACCAAGCACCAAACACCAAGCACCAAGCACCAAATACCAACCACCCAGCACCAAGCACCAAGAACCAAACACCAAGCACCAAGCACCAAACACCAAACACCAAGCCCCAAGCACCAAGCACCAAACACCAAGCACCAAACACCAAGCATCAAACACCAAACACCAAACACCAAGCACCAAACACCAAGCACCAAGCACCAAGCACCAAACACCAAGCCCCAAGCACCAAGCACCAAACACCAAGCACCAAACACCAAGCATCAAACACCAAACACCAAACACCAAGCACCTAGCACCAAACACCAAACACCAAGCACCAAGCACCAAGCAGCAAACACCAAGCAGCAAGCAGAAAGCACCAAACAACAAACACCAAGCACCAAGCACTAAACACCAAGCACCAAGCACCAAGGACCAAACACCAAACACCAAGCACCAAGCACCAAACACCTAACACCAAGCACCAAGTACCAAGCACCAAACACCAAACACCAAGAACCAAGCACAAAACACCAAGCACCAAGCACCAAGTACAAACACCAAGCACCAAACACCAAGCACCAAGCATAAAACACCAAGCATCAAACACCAAACACCAAACACCAAGCACCAAGCACCAAACACCAAGCACCAAACACCAAGCACCCAGCACCAAACACCATGCACCAAGTACCAAGCAGCAAACACCAAGCACCAAGCACCAAACACCAAACACCAAGCACCAAACACCAAACACCAAGCACCAAGCACCAAACACCAAACACCAAGCACCAAGCACCAAACACCAAGCACCAAGCAACAAGCGACAAACAACAAGCACCAAGCACCATGCACCAAACACCAAGCACCAAACACCCAGCACCAAGCACCAAGCACCAAACACCAAGCACCAAACACCAAACACCAAGCACCAAGCACCAAGCACCAAATCAAGCCCCAAGCACCAAGCACCAAACACCAAACACCAAACACCAAGCACCAAGCACCAAACACCAAGCACCAAACAGCAAGCACCAAACACCAAACAGCAAACACCAAACAGCAAACACCAAACACCAAACACCAAACAGCAAACACGAAACAGCAAACAGCAAACAGCAAACACCAAGCACCAAGCATCAAACACCAAACACAAAACCCCAAGCACCAAGCACCTAGCACCAAGCACCAAGCACGCAGCACCAAACACCAAGCCCCAAGCACCAAACACCAAACACCAAGCACCAAGTACCAATCATCAAACAACAAGCACCAAGCACCAAGCACCAAACACCAAGCACCAAGCACCAAACACCAAACACCAAGCACCAAGCACCAAACACCAAGCACCAAGCACCAAGCATCAAGCACCAAGCATCAAACACCAAACACCAAGCACCAAACACCAAACACCAAACACAAAGCATCAAACACCAAGCATCAAACACCAAGCACCAAGCACCAAGCACCAAGCACCAAGCACGCAGCACCAAACACCAAGCCCCAAGCACCAAACACCAATCACCAAGCACCAAGCACCAATCACCAAACAACAAGCACCAAGCACCAAGCACCAAACACCAAACACCAAGCACCAAGCACCAAATACCAAGCACCAAGCACCAAACACCAAACACCAAGCACCAAGCACCAAACACCAAGCACCAAGCACCAAGTACCAAACACCAATCCCCAAGCACCAACCACCAAACACCAAACACCAAGCACCAAACACCATGCACCAAGCACCTAGCACCAAAAACCAAACACTGGGCACCAAGCACCAAACACCAAGCATCAATCACCAAGCACCAAACACCAAGCAGCAAGCACCAAGCACCAAATACCAAGCACCAAGAACCAAACACTAAACACCAAGCACCAAGCACCAAACACCTAACACCAAGCACCAAGCACCAAGCACCAAACACCAAACACCAAGCACCAAGCACCAAACACCAAGCACCAAGCACCAAACACCAAGCACCAAACACCAAGAACCAAGCACCAAACACCAAGCACCAAGCACCAAGTACAAACACCAAGCACCAAGCACCAAACACCAAGCACCAAGCACCAAACACCAAACACCAAACATCAAGCACCAGACACCAAGCACCAAAGACCAAACACCAAACACGAAGCACCAAACACCAAACAGCAAACACCATACAGCAAACACCAAACACCAAAAAGCAGACACCAAACAGCAAACACCAAACACCAAACACCAAACACCAGACAGCAAACACCAAGCACCAAACACCAAGCACCAAGCACCAAACACCTAACACCAAGCACCAAGCACCAAGCACCAAGCACCAAACACCAAGCACCAAACACCAAACACCAAGCACCAAGCACCAAGCACCAAGTACCAAACACCAAGAACCAAGAACCAAACACCAAGCACCAAGCACCAAGTACAAACACCAAGCACCAAGCACCAAACACCAAGGACTAAGCACCAAGCACCAAGCACCAAGCACCAAACAACAAACACCAAACAACAAACACCAAACAGCAAACAGCAAACACCAAACACCAAGCACCAAGCACCAAACACCAAGCACCAAGCACCAAACACCAAGCACCAAGCACGAAACACCAAACCCCAAGCACCTAGCACCAAACACTAATCACCAAGCACCAAACACCAACCACCCAGCACCAAGCACCAAGCAGCAAGCACCAAACACCAGACACCAAACACCAAGCACCAAGCGCCAAACACCAATCACCAAGCACCTAGTACCAAACACCAAACACCAAGCACCAAACACCAAGCACCAATCACCAAGCACCAAACACCAAGCAGCCAGCAGCAAGCACCAAACACCAAACACCAAGCAACAAGCACCAAAAACCAAACACCAAGCACCAAGCACCAAACACCTAACACCAAGCACCAAGCACCAAGTACCAAGCACCAAACACCAAGCACCAAACACCAAACACCAAGCACCAAGCACCAAACACCAAGCACCAAACACCAAACACCAAGCACCAAGCACCAAACACCTAACACCAAGCCCCAAACACCAAGCCCCAAACACCAAGCACCAAGCACCAAGCACCAGGCACCAAGCACCAAACACCAAGCACCGAACACCAAGCACCAAACACCAAGCACAAAGCACCAAGCACCAAGCACCAAGCACCAAGAACCAAGCACCAAGCACCAAGTACAAACACCAAGCACCAAACACCAAGGACCAAGCACCAAGCATCAAACACCAAGCACCAAACACCAAACACCAAATACCAAGCACCAAGCACCAAGCATCAAACACAAAGCATATAACACCAAACACCAAACACCAAGCACCAAGCACCAAACACCAAACACCAAGCACCAAGCACCAAGCACCAAACACCAAGCACCAAACACCAAGAACCAAGCACCAAACACCAAGCACCAAGCACCAAGTACAAACACCAAGCACCAAGCACCAAACACCAAGCACCAAGCACCAAACACCAAACACCAAACATCAAGCACCAGACACCAAGCACCAAAGACCAAACACCAAACACGAAGCACCAAACACCAAACAGCAAACACCATACAGCAAACACCAAACACCAAAAAGCAGACACCAAACAGCAAACACCAAACACCAAACACCAAACACCAGACAGCAAACACCAAGCACCAAACACCAAGCACCAAGCACCAAACACCTAACACCAAGCACCAAGCACCAAGCACCAAGCACCAAACACCAAGCACCAAACACCAAACACCAAGCACCAAGCACCAAGCACCAAGTACCAAACACCAAGAACCAAGAACCAAACACCAAGCACCAAGCACCAAGTACAAACACCAAGCACCAAGCACCAAACACCAAGGACTAAGCACCAAGCACCAAGCACCAAGCACCAAACAACAAACACCAAACAACAAACACCAAACAGCAAACAGCAAACACCAAACACCAAGCACCAAGCACCAAACACCAAGCACCAAGCACCAAACACCAAGCACCAAGCACCAAACACCAAACCCCAAGCACCTAGCACCAAACACTAATCACCAAGCACCAAACACCAACCACCCAGCACCAAGCACCAAGCAGCAAGCACCAAACACCAAACACCAAACACCAAGCACCAAGCGCCAAACACCAATCACCAAGCACCTAGTACCAAACACCAAACACCAAGCACCAAACACCAAGCACCAATCACCAAGCACCAAACACCAAGCAGCCAGCAGCAAGCACCAAACACCAAACACCAAGCAACAAGCACCAAAAACCAAACACCAAGCACCAAGCACCAAACACCTAACACCAAGCACCAAGCACCAAGTACCAAGCACCAAACACCAAGCACCAAACACCAAACACCAAGCACCAAGCACCAAACACCAAGCACCAAACACCAAACACCAAGCACCAAGCACCAAACACCTAACACCAAGCCCCAAACACCAAGCCCCAAACACCAAGCACCAAGCACCAAGCACCAGGCACCACGCACCAAACACCAAGCACCAAACACCAAGCACCAAACACCAAGCACAAAGCACCAAGCACCAAGCACCAAGCACCAAGAACCAAGCACCAAGCACCAAGTACAAACACCAAGCACCAAACACCAAGGACCAAGCACCAAGCATCAAACACCAAGCACCAAACACCAAACACCAAATACCAAGCACCAAGCACCAAGCATCAAACACAAAGCATATAACACCAAACACCAAACACCAAGCACCAAGCACCAAACACCAAACACCAAGCACCAAGCACCAAGCACCAAACACCAAGCACCCAGCACCAAACACCAAGCACCAAGCACCAAACACCAAGCACCAAGCACCAAGCAACAAGCACCAAACACCAAACACCAAACACCAAACACCAAGCACCAAACACCAAACACCAAACACCAAGCACCAAACACCAAACACCAAACACCAAGCACCAGACACCAAGCACCAAACACCAAACACCAAACACCAAGCAACAAGCACCAAGCAACAAACACCAAACACCAAGCACCAAGCACCAAACACCAAACACCAAGCACCAAGCACCAAACAGCAAACACCAAACACCAAACAGCAAACACCAAACACCAAACAGCAAACACCATACAGCAAACACCAAACACCAAAAATCAAACAGCAAACACCAAACACCAAACACCAAACAGCAAACACCAAACACCAAGCACCAAACACCAAGTACCAAGCACCAAACACCAAACCCCAAGCACCAAGCACCAAACACTAATCACCAAGCACCAAACACCAAGCACCAAGTACCAAGCACCAAACACCAAGCACCAAAGACCAAGCACCAAGCACCAAGCACCAAACACCAAGCACCAAGCACCAAGCACGAAAAAACCAAGCACCAAGCACCAAATAACAAACACCCAGCACCAAGCACCAAGCACCAAACACCAAGCACCAAGCACCAAACACCAAACACCAAGCACCAAGCACCAAACACCAAGCACCAAGCACTAAACACCAAGCCCCAAGCACCAAGCACAAAACACCAAACACCAAGCACCAAACACCAAGCATCAAACACCAAACACCAAACACCAAGCACCTAGCACCAAACACCAAACACCAAGCACCAAGCACCAAGCACCAAACACCAAGCAGCAAGCAGAAAGCACCAAACAACAAACTCCAAGCACCAAGCACTAAACACCAAGCACCAAGGTCCAAACACCAAACACCAAGCACCAAGCACCAAACACCTAACACCAAGCACCAAGCACCAAGGACCAAACACCAAACACAAAGAACCAAGCACAAAACACCAAGCACCAAGTACAAACACCAAGCACCAAACACCAAGCACCAAGCACCAAGCATCAAACACCAAGCATCAAACACCAAACACCAAACACCAAGCACCAAGCACCAAACACCAAGCACCAAACACCAAGCACCCAGCACCAAACACCATGCACCAAGTACCAAGCAACAAACACCAAGCACCAAGCACCAAACACCAAGCACCAAACACCAAAAACCAAGCACCAAGCACCAAACACCAAACACCAAGCACCAACACCAAGCACCAAGCACCAAGCGACAAACACCAAGCACCAAGCACCATGCACCAAACACCAAGCACCAAACACCCAGCACCAAGCACCAAACAGCAAGCACCAAACACCAAGCACCAAACACCAAACACCAAGCACCAAGCACCAAGCACCAAACACCAAGCCCCAAACACCAAGCACCAAACAACAAACACCAAAAACCAAACACCAAGCACCAAACACCAAGCACCAAACAGCAAGCACCAAACACCAAACAGCAAACACCAAACAGCAAACACCAAACACCAAACAGCAAACACCAAACAGCAAACAGCAAACAGCAAACACCAAACGCCAAGCACCAAACACCAAGCACCAAACACCAAGCACCAAGCACCAAGTACAAACAACAAGCACCAAACACCAAGCACCAAGCATCAAGCACCAAGCATCAAACACCAAACACCAAGCACCAAGCACCAAACACCAAACACCAAACACCAAGCATCAAACACCAAACACAAAACACCAAGCACCAAGCACCAAGCACCAACCACATAGCACCAAACACCTAGACCCAAGCACCAAACACCAAACACCAAGCACCAAGCACAAATCACCAAACAACAAGCACCAAGCACCAAACACCAAGCACCAAGCACCAAACACCAAGCACCAAAGACTAAAGACCAAACAGGAAACACCAAACACCAAACACCAAACACCAAACAGCAAACAATAAACACGAAACAGCAAACACCATACAGCAAACACCAAACACCAAAAAGCAGACACCAAACAACAAACAGCAAACACCAAACACCAAACACCAAACAGCAAAAACCAAACACCAAGCACCAAACACCAAGCACCAAGCACCCAACACCAAGCACCAAGCACCAAACACCAAACCACAAGCACCAAGCACCAAACACTAATCACCAAGCACCAAGCACCAAACACCAAGCACCAAGCACCAAACACCAAACACCAAACACCAAGCACCAAAGACCAAGCACCAAGCACCAAGCACCAAACACCAAGCACCAAGCACCAAGCACCAAACACCAAGCACCAAGCACCAAACACCAACAACCCAGCACCAAGCACCAAGCACCAAACACCAAACACCAAGCACCAAGCACCAAACACCAAGCACCAAGCACCAAACACCAAGCCCCAAGTACCAAGCACCAAACACCAAGCACCAAACACCAAGCACCAAGCACCAAGCACCTAGCACCAAACACCAAGCCCCAAGCATGAAGCACCAAACACCAAACACCAAGCACCAAACACCAGACACCAAACACCAAGCACCTAGCACCAAACACCAAACACCAAGCACCAAGCACCAAACACCAAGCACCAATCACCAAGCACCAAACACCAAGCAGCAAGCACTAAACACCAAGCACCAAGGACCAAACACCAAACACCAAGCACCAAGCACCAAACACCTAACACCAAGCACCAAGCGCCAAGCACCAAACACCAACAAACAAGCACAAAACACCAAGCACCAAGCACCAAGTACAAACACCAAGCACCAAACACCAAGCAGCAAGCATCAAACACCAAGCATCAAACACCATGCACCAAGTACCAAGCAACAAACACCAAGCACCAAGCACCAAACACCAAACATCAAGCACCAAACACCAAACACCAAGCACCAAGCACAAAACACCAAACACCAAGCACCAAACACCAAGCACCAAGCATCAAGCGACAAACACCAAAAACCAAGCACCATGCACCAAACACCAAGCACCAAGCACCAAACACCCAGCACCAAGCACCAAGCACCAAACACCAAGCACCAAACACCAAACACCAAGCACCAAGCAACAAGCACCAAACACCAAGCCCCAAGCACCAAGCACCAAACACCAAACACCAAGCACCAAACAGCAAACACCAAACAGCAAACACCAAACACCAAACACCAAGCAGCAAACACCAAACACCATACAGCAAAGAGCAAATACCAAACACCAAGCACCAAACACCAAGCACCAAGCACCAAGTACAATCACCAAGCACCAAGCACCAAACACCAAGCACCAAGCACCAAGCATCAAGCACCAAGCATCAAACACCAAACACCAAGCACCAAGCACCAAACACCAAACACAAAACACCAAGCACCAAGCACCAAGCACGCAGCACCAAACACCAAGCCCCAAGCACCAACCACCAAACACCAAGCACCAATCAGCGAACAACAAGCACCAATCACCAAGCACCAAACACCAAGCACCAAGCACCAAACACCAAGCACCAAAGACTAAAGACCAAACAGCAAACACCATACAGCAAACACCAAACACCAAAAAGCAGATACCAAACAGCAAACAGCAAACACCAAACACCAAACACCAAACAGCAAACAGCAAAAACCAAACACCAAGCACCAAACACCAAGCACCAAGCACCAAACACCAAGCACCAAGCACCAAACACCAAACCACAAGCACCAAGCACCAAACACTAATCACCAAGCACCAAGCACCAAACACCAAGCACCAAGCACCAAACACCAAGCACCAAAGACCAAGCACCAAACACCAAGCACCAAGCACCAAACACCAAACACCAGACACCAAGCACCAAGCACCAAACACCAAGCACCAAGCACCTAGTACCAAACACCAAACACCAAGCACCAAACACCAAGCACCAATCACCAAGCACCAAACACCAAGCAGCCAGCAGCAAGCACCAAACACCAAACACCAAGCACCAAGCACCAAAAACCAAACACCAAGCACCAAGCACCAGACACCTAACACCAAGCACCAAGCACCAAGTACCAAGCACCAAACACCAAGCACCAAACACCAAACACCAAGCACCAAGCACCAAACACCAAGCACCAAACACCAAGCACCAAGCACCAAACACCTAACACCAAGCACGAAACACCAAGCACCAAATACCAAGCACCAAGCACCAAGCACCAGGCACCAAGCACCAAACACCAAGCACCAAACACCAAGCACCAAACACCAAGCACCAAGCACCAAACACCAAGCACCAAACACCACGCACCCAGCACCAAACACCAAGCACCAAGCACCAAACACCAAGCACCAAGCACCAAGCATCAAACACCAAGCATATAACACCAAACACCAAACACCAAGCACCAAGCACCAAACACCAAACACCAAGCACCAAGCACCAAGCACCAAACACCACGCACCCAGCACCAAACACCAAGCACCAAGCACCAAACACCAAGCACCAAGCACCAAGCAACAAGCACCAAACACCAAACACGAAACACCAAACACCAAGCACTAAGCACCAAACACCAAACACCAAACACCAAGCACCAAACACCAAACACCAAACACCAAGCACCAGACACCAAGCACCAAACACCAAACACCAAGCACCAAGCACCAAGCACCAAACACCAAACACCAAGCACCAAACACCAAACACCAAGCACCAAGCACCAAACACCAAGCACCAAAGACCAAACAGCAAACACCAAACACAAAACAACAAACACCAAAAACCAAACACCAAGCACCAAACACCAAGCACCAAACAGCAAGCACCAAACACCAAACAGCAAACACCAAACAGCAAACACCAAACACCAAACAGCAAACACCAAACAGCAAACAGCAAACAGCAAACACCAAACGCCAAGCACCAAACACCAAGCACCAAACACCAAGCACCAAGCACCAAGTACAAACAACAAGCACCAAACACCAAGCACCAAGCATCAAGCACCAAGCATCAAACACCAAACACCAAGCACCAAGCACCAAACACCAAACACCAAACACCAAGCATCAAACACCAAACACAAAACACCAAGCACCAAGCACCAAGCACCAACCACATAGCACCAAACACCTAGACCCAAGCACCAAACACCAAACACCAAGCACCAAGCACAAATCACCAAACAACAAGCACCAAGCACCAAACACCAAGCACCAAGCACCAAACACCAAGCACCAAAGACTAAAGACCAAACAGGAAACACCAAACACCAAACACCAAACACCAAACAGCAAACAATAAACACGAAACAGCAAACACCATACAGCAAACACCAAACACCAAAAAGCAGACACCAAACAACAAACAGCAAACACCAAACACCAAACACCAAACAGCAAAAACCAAACACCAAGCACCAAACACCAAGCACCAAGCACCCAACACCAAGCACCAAGCACCAAACACCAAACCACAAGCACCAAGCACCAAACACTAATCACCAAGCACCAAGCACCAAACACCAAGCACCAAGCACCAAACACCAAACACCAAACACCAAGCACCAAAGACCAAGCACCAAGCACCAAGCACCAAACACCAAGCACCAAGCACCAAGCACCAAACACCAAGCACCAAGCACCAAACACCAACCACCCAGCACCAAGCACCAAGCACCAAACACCAAACACCAAGCACCAAGCACCAAACACCAAGCACCAAGCACCAAACACCAAGCCCCAAGTACCAAGCACCAAACACCAAGCACCAAACACCAAGCACCAAGCACCAAGCACCTAGCACCAAACACCAAGCCCCAAGCATGAAGCACCAAACACCAAACACCAAGCACGAAACACCAGACACCAAACACCAAGCACCTAGCACCAAACACCAAACACCAAGCACCAAGCACCAAACACCAAGCACCAATCACCAAGCACCAAACACCAAGCAGCAAGCACTAAACACCAAGCACCAAGGACCAAACACCAAACACCAAGCACCAAGCACCAAACACCTAACACCAAGCACCAAGCGCCAAGCACCAAACACCAACAAACAAGCACAAAACACCAAGCACCAAGCACCAAGTACAAACACCAAGCACCAAACACCAAGCAGCAAGCATCAAACACCAAGCATCAAACACCATGCACCAAGTACCAAGCAACAAACACCAAGCACCAAGCACCAAACACCAAACATCAAGCACCAAACACCAAATACCAAGCACCAAGCACAAAACACCAAACACCAAGCACCAAACACCAAGCACCAAGCATCAAGCGACAAACACCAAAAACCAAGCACCATGCACCAAACACCAAGCACCAAGCACCAAACACCCAGCACCAAGCACCAAGCACCAAACACCAAGCACCAAACACCAAACACCAAGCACCAAGCAACAAGCACCAAACACCAAGCCCCAAGCACCAAGCACCAAACACCAAACACCAAGCACCAAACAGCAAACACCAAACAGCAAACACCAAACACCAAACACCAAGCAGCAAACACCAAACACCATACAGCAAAGAGCAAACACCAAACACCAAGCACCAAACACCAAGCACCAAACACCAAGCACCAAGCACCAAGTACAATCACCAAGCACCAAGCACCAAACACCAAGCACCAAGCACCAAGCATCAAGCACCAAGCATCAAACACCAAACACCAAGCACCAAGCACCAAACACCAAACACAAAACACCAAGCACCAAGCACCAAGCACGCAGCACCAAACACCAAGCCCCAAGCACCAACCACCAAACACCAAGCACCAATCAGCGAACAACAAGCACCAATCACCAAGCACCAAACACCAAGCACCAAGCACCAAACACCAAGCACCAAAGACTAAAGACCAAACAGGAAACACCAAACACCAAACACCAAACAGCAAACAATAAACACGAAACAGCAAACACCATACAGCAAACACCAAACACCAAAAAGCAGATACCAAACACCAAACAGCAAACAGCAAAAACCAAACACCAAGCACCAAACACCAAGCACCAAGCACCAAACACCAAGCACCAAGCACCAAACACCAAACCACAAGCACCAAGCACCAAACACTAATCACCAAGCACCAAGCACCAAACACCAAGCACCAAGCACCAAACACCAAGCACCAAAGACCAAGCACCAAACACCAAGCACCAAGCACCAAACCCCAAACACCAGACACCAAGCACCAAGCACCAAACACCAAGCACCAAGCACCTAGTACCAAACACCAAACACCAAGCACCAAACACCAAGCACCAATCACCAAGCACCAAACACCAAGCAGCCAGCAGCAAGCACCAGACACCAAACACCAAGCACCAAGCACCAAAAACCAAACACCAAGCACCAAGCACCAGACACCTAACACCAAGCACCAAGCACCAAGTACCAAGCACCAAACACCAAGCACCAAACACCAAACACCAAGCACCAAGCACCAAACACCAAGCACCAAACACCAAGCACCAAGCACCAAACACCTAACACCAAGCACGAAACACCAAGCACCAAATACCAAGCACCAAGCACCAAGCACCAGGCACCAAGCACCAAACACCAAGCACCAAACACCAAGCACCAAACACCAAGCACCAAGCACCAAACACCAAGCACCAAACACCACGCACCCAGCACCAAACACCAAGCACCAAGCACCAAACACCAAGCACCAAGCACCAAGCATCAAACACCAAGCATATAACACCAAACACCAAACACCAAGCACCAAGCACCAAACACCAAACACCAAGCACCAAGCACCAAGCACCAAACACCACGCACCCAGCACCAAACACCAAGCACCAAGCACCAAACACCAAGCACCAAGCACCAAGCAACAAGCACCAAACACCAAACACCAAACACCAAACACCAAGCACCAAGCACCAAACACCAAACACCAAACACCAAGCACCAAACACCAAACACCAAACACCAAGCACCAGACACCAAGCACCAAACACCAAACACCAAGCACCAAGCACCAAGCACCAAACACCAAACACCAAGCACCAAACACCAAACACCAAGCACCAAGCACCAAACACCAAGCACCAAAGACCAAACAGCAAACACCAAACACAAAACAGCAAACACCAAACACCAAACAGCAAACACCATACAGCAAACACCAAACACCAAAAAGCAGACACCAAACAGCATACACCAAACACCAAACACCAAACACCAAACACCAAGCACCAAACACCAAGTACCAAGCACCAAACACCAAACCCCAAGCACCAAGCACCAAACACTAAACCCCAAGCAACAAACACCAAGCACCAAGCACCAAGCACCAAACACCAAGCACCAAAGACCAAGCACCAAGCACCAAGCACTAAACACCAAGCACCAAGCACCAAGCACCAAACACCAAGCACCAAGCACCAAATACCAACCACCCAGCACCAAGCACCAAGCACCAAACACCAAGCACCAAGCACCAAAGACCAAACACCAAACACCAAGCAGCAAACACCAAGTACCAAGCACCAAGCACCAAGCACCTAACACCAAGCCCCAAGCACCAAGCACCAAACACCAAACACCAAGCACCAAACACCAAGCATCAAACACCAAACACCAAACACCAAACACCAAGCACCTAGCACCAAACACCAAGCACCAAACACCAAGCAGCAAGCAGAAAACACCAAACAACAAACACCAAGCACCAAGCACTAAACACCTAACACCAAGCACCAAGCACCAAGCACCAAACACCAAACACCAAGAACCAAGCACAAAACACCAAGCACCAAACACCAAGTACAAACACCAAGCACCAAACACCAAGCACCAAGCACCAAGCATCAAACACCAAGCATCAAACACCAAACACCAAACACCAAGCACTAAGCACCAAACACCAAGCACCAAACACCAAGCACACAGTACCAAACACCATGCACCAAGTACCAAGCAACAAACACCAAGCACCAAGCACCAAACACCAAACACCAAGCACCAAACACCAAACACCAAGCACCAAGCACCAAACACCAAACACCAAGCACCAAGCACCAAACACCAAGCACCAAGCACCAAGCGACAAACACCAAGCACCAAGCACCATGCACCAAACACCAAGCACCAAACACCCAGCACCAAGCACCAAGCACCAAACACCAAACACCAAGCACCAAGCACCAAGCACCAAACACCAAGCCCCAAGCACCAAGCACCAAACACCAAACACCAAACACTAAGCAGCAAGCACCAAACACCAAACACCCAACAGCAAGCACCAAACACCAAACAGCAAACACCAAACAGCAAACACCAAACAGCAAACAGCAAACAGCAAACAGCAAACACCAAACACCAAGCACCAAACACCAAGCACCAAACACCAAGCACCAAGCACCAAGTACAAACACCAAGCACCAAACACCAAGCACCAAGCATCAAGCACCAAGCATCAAACACCAAGCACCAAGCACCAAACACCAAACACCAAACACCAAGCACCAAACACCAAACACCAAACACCAAGCATCAAACACCAAACACAAAACACCAAGCACCAAGCACCAAGCACGCAACACCAAACACCAAGCCCCAAGCACCAAACACCAAACACCAAGCACCAAGCACCAAACACCAAGCCCCAAGTACCAAGCACCAAACACCAAGCACCAAACACCAAACACCAAACACCAAGCACCTAGCACCAAACACCAAACACCAAGCACCAAGCACCAAACACCAAGCACCAATCACCAAGCACCAAACACCAAGCAGCAAGCAGAAAGCACCAAACAAAAAACACCAAGCACCAAGCACTAAACACCAAGCACCAAGGACCAAACACCAAACACCAAGCACCAAGCACCAAACACCTAACACCAAGCACCAAGCGCCAAACACCAAACACCAAGAACCAAGCACAAAACACCAAGCACCAAGCACCAAGTACAAACACCAAGCACCAAACACCAAGCACCAAGCATCAAACACCAAGCATCAAACACCATGCACCAAGTACCAAGCAACAAACACCAAGCACCAAGCACCAAACACCAAACATCAAGCACCAAACACCAAACACCAAGCACCAAGCACCAAACACCAAACACCAAGCACCAAACACCAAGCACCAAGCATCAAGCGACAAACACCAAAAACCAAGCACCATGCACCAAACACCAAGCACCAAGCACCAAACACCCAGCACCAAGCACCCAGCACCAAACACCAAGCACCAAACACCAAACACCAAGCACCAAGCACCAAGCACCAAACACCAAACCCCAAGCACCAAGCACCAAACACCAAACACCAAACACCAAGCACCAAGCACCAAACACCAAGCACCAAACAACAAACACCAAACAGCAAACACCAAACACCAAACACCAAACACCAAACACCAAACACCAAACAGCAAAGAGCAAACACCAAACACCAAGCACCAAACACCAAGCACCAAACACCAAGCACCAAGCACCAAGTACAATCACCAAGCACCAAGCACCAAACACCAAGCACCAAGCACCAAGCATCAAGCACCAAGCATCAAACACCAAACACCAAGCACCAAGCACCAAACACCAAACACCAAACACCAAGCACGCAGCACCAAACACCAAGCCCCAAGCACCAACCACCAAACACCAAGCACCAATCACCAAACAACAAGCACCAACCACCAAGCACCAAACACCAAGCACCAAGCACCAAACACCAAGCACCAAAGACTAAAGACCAAACAGGAAACACCAAACACCAAACACCAAACAGCAAACAATAAACACGAAACAGCAAACACCATACAGCAAACACCAAACACCAAAAAGCAGACACCAAACAGTAAACAGCAAACACCAAACAGCAAACAGCAAACAGCAAAAACCAAACACCAAGCACCAAACACCAAGCACCAAGCACCAAACACCAAGCACCAAGCACCAAACACCAAACCACAAGCACCAAGCACCAAACACTAATCACCAAGCACTAAGCACCAAACACCAAGCACCAAGCACCAAACACCAAGCACCAAAGACCAAGCACCAAACACCAAGCACCAAGCACCAAACACCAAACACCAGACACCAAGCACCAAGCACCAAACACCAAGCACCAAGCACCTAGTACCAAACACCAAACACCAAGCACCAAACACCAAGCACCAATCACCAAGCACCAAACACCAAGCAGCCAGCAGCAAGCACCAAACACCAAACACCAAGCACCAAACACCAAAAACCAAACACCAAGCACCAAGCACCAAACACCTAACACCAAGCACCAAGCACCAAGTACCAAGCACCAAACACCAAGCACCAGACACCAAACACCAAGCACCAAGCACCAAACACCAAGCACCAAACACCAAGCACCAAGCACCAATCACCAAGCACCAAGCACCAAACACCAAGAACCAAGCACCAAGCACCAAGTACAAACACCAAGCACCAAGCACCAAACACCAAGCACCAAGCACCAAGCATCAAACACCAAGCATATAACACCAAACACCAAACACCAAGCACCAAGCACCAAACACCAAACACCAAGCACCAAGCACCAAGCACCAAGCACCAAGCACCAAGCAACAAGCACCAAACACGAAACACGAAACACCAAACAGCAAGCACCAAGCACCAAACACCAAGCACCAAGCACCAAACACCAAACACCAAACACCAAGCACCAAACACCAAGCACCAAGCACCAAGCACCAAACACCAAGCACCAAGCACCAAGCACCAAACACCAAGCACCAAGCACCAAACACCAAGCACCAAGTACCAAGCAACAAGCACCACACACCAAGCACCAAGCACCAAACACCAAGCACCAAGCACCAAGCATATAACACCAAACACCAAACACCAAGCACCAAGCACCAAGCACCAAACACCAAGCACCAAGCACCAAACACCAAGCACCAAGCACCAAACACCAAGCACCAAGCACCAAGCAACAAGCACCAAACACCAAACACGAAACACCAAACACCAAGCACCAAGCACCAAACACCAAACACCAAACACCAAGCACCAAACACCAAACACCAAACACCAAGCACCAAGCACCAAACACCAAACACCAAGCACCAAACACCAAACACCAAGCACCAAGCACCAAACACCAAGCACCAAAGACCAAAGACCAAACAGCAAACACCAAACACAAAACAGCAAACACCAAACACCAAACAGCAAACACCATACAGCAAACACCAAACACCAAAAAGCAGACACCAAACAGCATACACCAAACACCAAACACCAAACAGCAAACACCAAATACCAAGCACCAAACACCAAGTACCAAGCACCAAACACCAAACCCCAAGCACCAAGCACCAAGCACCAAACACCAAGCACCAAGCACCAAGCACTAAACACCAAGCACCAAGCACCAAATACCAACCACCCAGCACCAAGCACCAAGCACCAAACACCAAGCCCCAAGCACCAAGCACCAAACACCAAACACCAAACACCAAACACCAAGCACCAAACACCAAGCATCAAACACCAAACACCAAACACCAAACACCAAGCACCTAGCACCAAACACCAAACACCAAGCACCAAGCACCAAGCACCAAACACCAAGCAGCAAGCAGAAAACACCAAACAACAAACACCAAGCACCAAGCACTAAACACCAAGCACCAAGGAACAAACACCAAGCACCAAGCACCAAGCACCAAACACCTAACACCAAGCACCAAGCACCAAGCACCAAACACCAAACACCAAGAACCAAGCACAAAACACCAAGCACCAAACACCAAGTACAAACACCAAGCACCAAACACCAAGCACCAAGCACCAAGCATCAAACACCAAGCATCAAACAGCAAACACCAAACACCAAGCAACAAGCACCAAACTCCAAGCACCAAACACCAAGCACCCAGAACCAAACACCAAACACCAAGCACCAAACACCAAACACCAAGCACGAAGCACCAAACACCAAACACCAAGCACCAATCACCAAATACCAAGCACCAAACACCAAGCACCAAGCACCAAGCGACAAACACCAAGCACCAAGCACCATGAACCAAACACCAAGCACCAAACACCCAGCACCAAGCACCAAACACCAAGCACCAAACACCAAACACCAAGCACCAAGCACCAAGCACCAAACACCAAGCCCCAAGCACCAAGCACCAAACACCAAACACCAAACAGTAAGCACCAAGCACCAAACACCAAGCACCCAACAGCAAGCACCAAACACCAAACAGCAAACACCAAACACCAAACAGCAAACACCAAACAGCAAACAGCAAACAGCAAACAGCAAACACCAAACAGCAAGCACCAAACACCAAGCACCAAACACCAAGCACCAAGCACCAAGTACAAACACCAAGCACCAAACACCAAGCACCAAGCATCAAGCACCAAGCATCAAACACCAAGCACCAAGCACCAAACACCAAACACCAAACACCAAGCACCAAACACCAAACACCAAACACCAAGCATCAAACACCAAACACAAAACACCAAGCACCAAGCACCAAGCACCAAGCACGCAGCACCAAGCACCAAGCCCCAAGCACCAAACACCAAACACCAAGCACCAACACCAATCACCAAACAACAAGCACCAAGCACCAAGCACAAAACACCAAGCACCAAGAACCAAACACCAAACCCCAAGCACCAAGCACCAAACACCAAGCACCAAAGACTAAAGACCAAACAGGAAACACCAAACACCAAACACCAAACACCAAAAAGCAGACACCAAACAGCAAACAGCAAACACCAAGCACCAAACACCAAGCACCAAGCACCAAACACCAAGCACCAAGCACCAAACACCAAACCACAAGCACCAAGCACCAAACACTAATCACCAAGCACCAAGCACCAAACACCAAGCACCAAGCACCAAACACCAAACACCAAGCACCAAAGACCAAGGACCAAGCACCAAGCACCAAACACCAAGCACTAAGCACCAAGCACCAAATACCAAGCACCAAGCACCAAACACCAACCTCCCAGCACGAAGCACCACGCACCAAGCACCAAACACCGAACACCAAGCACCAAGCACCAAACCCCAAGCACCAAGCACCAAACACCAAGCCCCAAGTACCAAGCACCAAACACCAAGCAGCAAACACCAAGCACCAAGCACCTAGCACCAAACACCAAGCCCCAAGCACGAAGCACCAAACACCAAACACCAAGCACCAAACACCAAGCACCAAACACCAAGCACCCAGCACCAAACACCATGCATCAAGTACCGAGCAACAAACACCAAGCACCAAGCACCAAACACCAAACACCAAGCACCAAACACCAAACACCAAGCACCAAGCACCAAACACCAAACACCAAGCACCATACACCAAGCACCAAGCACCAAGCGACAAACACCAAAAACAAAGCACCATGCACCAAACACCAAGCACCAAGCACCAAACACCCAGCACCAAGCACCAAGCACCAAACACAAAGCACCAAACACCAAACACCAAACACCAAGCACCAAGCACCAAGCACCAAGCACCAAACACCAAGCCCCAAGCACCAAGAACCAAACACCAAACACCAAACACCAAGCATCAAGCACCAAACACCAAGCACCAAACAGCAAACACCAAGCAGCAAACACCAAACACCAAACACGAAACAGCAAACACCAAACACCAAACAACAAAGAGCAAACACCAAACACCAAGCACCAAACACCAAGCACCAAACACCAAGCACCAAGCACCAAGTACAAACACCAAGCACCAAGCACCAAACACCAAGCACCAAGCACCAAGCATAAAGCACCAAGCATCAAACACCAAACACCAAGCACCAAGCACCAAACACCAAACACCAAACACCAAGCATCAAACACCAAACACAAAACACCAAGCACCAAGCACCAAGCACCAAGCACCAAGCACGCAGCACCAAACACCAAGCCCCAAGCACCAAACACCAAACACCAAGCACCAATCACCAAACAACAAGCACCAAGCACCAAGCACCAAACACCAAGCACCAAGCACCAAGCACCAAACACCAAGCACCAAAGACTAAAGACCAAACAGGAAACACCAAACACCAAACACCAAACACCATACAGCAAACACCAAACACCAAAAAGCAGACACCAAACAGCAATCAGCAAACACCAAACAACAAACACCAAACACCAAACAGCAAAAACGAAACACCAAGCACCAAACACCAAGCACCAAGCACCAAACACCAAGCACCAAGCACCAAACACCAAACCACAAGCACCAAGCACCAAACACTAATCACCAAGCACCAAGCACCAAACACCAAGCACCAAGCACCAAACACCAAACACCAAGCACCAAAGACCAAGCACCAAGCACCAAGCACCAAACACCAAGCACCAAGCACCAAGCACCAAACACCGAACACCAAGCACCAAGCACCAAACCCCAAGCACCAAGCACCAAACACCAAGCCCCAAGTACCAAGCACCAAACACCAAGCAGCAAACACCAAGCACCAAGCACCTAGCACCAAACACCAAGCCCCAAGCACGAAGCACCAAACACCAAACACCAAGCACCAAACACCAAGCACCAAACACCAAGCACCCAGCACCAAACACCATGCACCAAGTACCGAGCAACAAACACCAAGCACCAAGCACCAAACACCAAACACCAAGCACCAAACACCAAACACCAAGCACCAAGCACCAAACACCAAACACCAAGCACCATACACCAAGCACCAAGCACCAAGCGACAAACACCAAAAACAAAGCACCATGCACCAAACACCAAGCACCAAGCACCAAACACCCAGCACCAAGCACCAAGCACCAAACACCAAGCACCAAACACCAAACACCAAGCACCAAGCACCAAGCACCAAGCACCAAACACCAAGCCCCAAGCACCAAGAACCAAACACCAAACACCAAACACCAAGCACCAAGCACCAAACACCAAGCACCAAACAGCAAACACCAAACAGCAAACACCAAACACCAAACACGAAACAGCAAACACCAAACACCAAACAGCAAAGAGCAAACACCAAACACCAAGCACCAAACACCAAGCACCAAACACCAAGCACCAAGCACCAAGTACAAACACCAAGCACCAAGCACCAAACACCAAGCACCAAGCACCAAGCATCAAGCACCAAGCATCAAACACCAAACACCAAGCACCAAGCACCAAACACCAAACACCAAACACCAAGCATCAAACACCAAACACAAAACACCAAGCACCAAGCACCAAGCACCAAGCACGCAGCACCAAACACCAAGCCCCAAGCACCAAACACCAAACACCAAGCACCAATCACCAAACAACAAGCACCAAGCACCAAGCACCAAACACCAAGCACCAAGCACCAAGCACCAAACACCAAGCACCAAAGACTAAAGACCAAACAGGAAACACCAAACACCAAACACCAAACACCATACAGCAAACACCAAACACCAAAAAGCAGACACCAAACAGCAAACAGCAAACAGCAAACACCAAACACCAAACACCAAACAGCAAAAACGAAACACCAAGCACCAAACACCAAGCACCAAGCACCAAACACCAAGCACCAAGCACCAAACACCAAACCACAAGCACCAAGCACCAAACACCAAACACCAAGCACCAAAGACCAAGCACCAAGCGCCAAGCACCAAACACCAAGCACCAAGCACCAAAAACCAAACACCAAACACCAAGCACCAAGCACCAAACACCAAACACCAAACACCAAAGACCAAGCACCAAGCACCAAGCACCAAACACCAAGCACCAAGCACCAAGCACCAAACACCAAGCACCAAGCACCAAACACCAACCACCCAGCACCAAGCACCAAGCACCAAACACCAAACACCAAACACCAAGCACCAAGCACCAAACCCCAAGCACCAAGCACCAAACACCAAGCCCCAAGTACCAAGCACCAAACACCAAGCACCAAGCACCAAGCACCTAGCACCAAACACCAAGCACCAAGCACGAAGCACCAAACACCAAACACCAAGCACCAAACACCAAGCACCAAACACCAAGCACCCAGCACCAAACACCATGCACCAAGTACCGAGCAACAAACACCAAGCACCAAGCACCAAACACCAAACACCAAGCACCAAACACCAAACACCAAGCACCAAGCACCAAACACCAAACACCAAGCACCAAACACCAAGCACCAAGCACCAAACACCAAGCACCAAACACCAAACCACAAGCACCAAGCACCAAACACTAATCACGAAGCACCAAGCACCAAACACCAAGCACCAAGCACCAAACACCAAACACCAAGCACCAAAGACCAAGCACCAAACACCAAGCACCAAGCACCAAGCGCCAAACACCAAGCACCAAGCACCAAACGCCAACAACCCAGCACCAAGCACAAAGCACCAAACACCAAGCACCAAACACCAAACACCAAGCACCAAGCACCAAACAACAAGCACCAAACATCAAGCACCAAGCACCAAACACCAAGCCCCAAGTACCAAGCACCAAACTCCAAGCACCAAACACCAAGCACCAAGCACCAAGCACCTAGCACCAAACACCAAACACCAAGCACCAAGCACCAAACACCAAGCACCAATCACCAGGCACCAAACACCAAGCAGCAAGCAGCAAGCACCAAACACCAAACACCAAGCACCAAGCACCAAGCACCAAGCACCAATCACCAAACACCAAGCACCAAACACCAAACACCAAGCATCAAGCACCAAACACCATGCACCAGTCACCAAGCACCAAACACCAAACACCAAGCACCAAACACCAAACACCAAGCACCAAGCACCAAACACCAAGCACCAAACACCAAGAACCAAGCACCAAACACCAAGCACCAAGCACCAAGTACAAACACCAAGCACCAAGCACCAAACGCCAAGCACCAAGCATCAAACTCCAAGCATCAAACACCAAACACCAAACACCAAACACCAAGCACCAAACACCAAACACCAAACACCAAGCATCAAACACCAAACACAAAACACCAAGCACCAAGCACCAAGCACCAAGCACCAAGCACGCAGCACCAAACACCAAGCCCCAAGCACCAAGCACCAAACACCAAGCACCAAGCACCAAGCATCAAGCACCAAGCATCAAACACCAAACACCAAGCACCAAGCACCAAACACCAAACACCAAACACCAAGCATCAAACACCAAACACAAAACACCAAGCACCAAGCACCAAGCACCAAGCACCAAGCACGCAGCACCAAACACCAAGCCCCAAGCACCAAACACCAAACACCAAGCACCAATCACCAAACAACAAGCACCAAGCACCAAGCACCAAACACCAAGCACCAAGCACCAAGCACCAAACACCAAGCACCAAAGACTAAAGACCAAACAGGAAACACCAAACACCAAACACCAAACACCATACAGCAAACACCAAACACCAAAAAGCAGACACCAAACAGCAAACAGCAAACAGCAAACACCAAACACCAAACACCAAACATCAAAAACGAAACACCAAGCACCAAACACCAAGCACCAAGCACCAAACACCAAGCACCAAGCACCAAACACCAAACCACAAGCACCAAGCACCAAACACTAATCACCAAGCACCAAGCACCAAACACCAAACACCAAGCACCAAGCACCAAACCCCAAGTACCAAGCACCAAACACCAAGCACCAAACACCAAGCACCAAGCACCAAGCACCTAGCACCAAACACCAAGCCCCAAGCACGAAGCACCAAACACCAAACACCGAGCAACAAACACCAAGCACCAAGCACCAAACACCAAACACCAAGCACCAAACACCAAACACCAAGCACCAAGCACCAAACACCAAACACCAAGCACCAAACACCAAGCACCAAGCACCAAGTGACAAACACCAAAAACAATGCACCATGCACCAAACACCAAGCACCAAGCACCAAACACCCAGCACCAAGCACCAAGCACCAAACACCAAGCACCAAACACCAAAGACTAAAGACCAAACAGGAAACACCAAACACCAAACAGCAAACAATAAACACGAAACAGCAAACACCATACAGCAAACACCAAACACCAAAAAGCAGACACCAAACACCAAACAGCAAAAACCAAACACCAAGCACCAAACACCAAGCACCAAGCACCAAACACCAAGCACCAAACACCAAACCACAAGCACCAAGCACCAAACACTAATCACCAAGCACCAAGCACCAAACACCAAGCACCAAGCACCAAACACCAAACACCAAGCACCAAAGACCAAGCACCAAACACCAAGTACCAAGCACCAAGCACCAAGCACCAAACACCAAGCACCAAGCACCAAACGCCAACAACCCAGCACCAAGCACCAAGCACCAAACACCAAGCACCAAACACCAAACACCAAGCACCAAGCACCAAACAACAAGCACCAAACACCAAGCACCAAGCACCAAACACCAAGCCCCGAGTACCAAGCACCAAACACCAAGCACCAAACACCAAGCACCAAGCACCAAGCACCTAGCACCAAACACCAAACACCAAGCAACAAGCACCAAACACCAAGCACCAATCACCAGGCACCAAACACCAAGCAGCAAGCAGCAAGCACCAAACACCAAACACCAAGCACCAAGCACCAAGCACCAAGCACCAATCACCAAACACCAAGCACCAAACACCAAACACCAAGCATCAAGCACCAAACACCATGCACCAGGCACCAAGCACCAAACACCAACCACCAAGCACCAAGCACCAAACACCAAGCACCAAACACCAAACACCAAGCACCAAGCATGCAGTACCAAACACCAAGCCCCAAGCACCAAACACCAAACACCAAGCACCAAGCACCAAGCACCAAGCACCAAACACCAAGCACCAAGCACCAAACACCAAACACCAAACACCAAGCACCAAACACCAAGCACCAAGCACCAAACACCAAGCACCAAGCACGAAGCACAAAACACCAAGCACCAAGCACCAAGCACCAAACACCTAACACCAACCACCAAGCACCAAGCACCAAGCACCAAACACCAAGCACCAAACACCAAACACCAAGCACCAAGCACCAAACACCAAGCACCAAGCACCAAACACCAAGAACCAAGCACCAAACACCAAGCACCAAGCACCAAACACCAAGCACCAAGCACCAAGTACAAACACCAAGCACCAAGCACCAAACACCAAGCACCAAGCACCAAGCATCAAACACCAAGCATCAAACACCAAACACCAAGCACCAAGCACCAAACACCAAACACCAAGCACCAAGCACCAAACACCAAGCACAAAACACCAAACACCAAGCACCAAGCACCAAACACCAAACACCAAGCACCAAGCACCAAACACCAAACACCAAGCACCAAACACCAGACACCAAGCACCAAACACCAAACATCAAGCACCAAGCACCAAACACCAAACAACAAGCACCAGGCACCGAGCACCAAACACCAAACACCAAGCACCAAACACCAAGCACCAAACACCAAGCACCAAGCACCAAACACCAAGCACCAAACACCAGACACCAAGCACCAAACACCAAACATCAAGCACCAAGCACCAAACACCAAACAACAAGCACCAGGCACCAAGCACCAAACACCAAACACCAAGCACTAAGCACCAAACACCAAGCACCAAACACCAAACACCAAGCACCAAGCACCAAGCACCAAACACCAAACAGCAAAGAGGAAACACCAAACAGCAAACAGCAAACACCACACACCAAGCACCAAGCACCAAACACCAAACACCAAGCACCAAACACCAAGCACCAAGCACCAAGCGACAAACACCAAGCACCAAGCACCATGCAGCAAACATCAAGCACCAAGCACCAAATTCCCCGCACCAAGCACCAAGCACCAAACACCAAGCACCAAACACCAAACACCAAACACCAAGCACCAAGAACCAAGCACCAAACACCAAGCACCAAGCACCAAGCACCAAACACCAAACACCAAGCACCAAACACCAAGCACCAAGCACCTAGCACCAAAAACCAAACACCTAGCACCAAGCACCAAACACCAAGCATCAATGACCAAGCACCAAACACCAAGCACCAAGCACCAAACATCAAACACCAAACACCAAACACTAAGCACCAAGCACCAAGCACCAAACACCAAGCACGCAGCACGAAACACCAAGCACCAAGCACCAAACACCAAGCACCAATCACCAAACACCAAACACAAAACACCAAACAACAAGCACCAAGCACCAAGCACCAAACACCAAACACCAAGCACCAAACACCAAATACCAAGCACCAAGCACCAAACACCAAGCACGAAAGACTAAAGACCAAATAGGAAACACCAAACACCAAACACCAAAGACCAAACAGCAAACACCATAGAGCAAACACCAAACACCAAAAAGCAGACACCAAACAGCAAACAGCAAACACCAAATACCAAACACCAAACAGCAAACAGCAAACACCAAACACCAAGCACCAAACACCAAGCACCAAGCACCAAACACCAAGCACCAAGAACCAAACACCAAACCCCAAGCACCAAGCACCAAACACTAATCACCAAGCACCAAGCACCAAACACCAAGCAACAAGCACCAAACACCAAACACCAAGCACCAAAGACCAAGCACCAAGCACCAAGCACCAAACACCAAGCACCAAGCACCAAGCACCAAACACCAAGCACCAAGCACCGAACGCCAACCACCCAGCACCAAGCACCAAGCACCAAACACCAAGCACCAAACACCAAACACCAAGCACCAAGCACCAAACACCAAGCACGAAGCACCAAGCACCAAACACCAAGCCCTAAACACCAAGCACCAAGCACCTAGCACCAAACACCAAGCACCAAGCACCAACCACCAAACACCAAGCACCAAGCACCAAGCACCAAACACCAAGCATCAATCACCAAGCACCAAACACCAAGCAGCAAGAAGCAAGCAGCAAGCACCAAACACCAAGCACCAAGCACCAAGCACCAAGCACCAAGCACCAAACACCTAACACCTAACATCAAGCATCAAGCACCATGCACCAGGCACCAAGCATGAAGCACCAAACACCTAACAACAAACACCAAGCACCAAGCACCAAACACCAAGCACCAAACACCAAGCACCAAGCACCAAACACCAAGCACCAAGCACCAAACACCAAGCACCAAGCAACAAACACCAAGCACCAAACACCAAGCACCAAGCACCAAGTACAAACACCAAGCACCAAGCACCAAACACCAAGCACCAAGCACCAAACACCAAACACCAAGCATCAAACACCAAACACCAAGCACCAAGCACCAAACACCAAACACCAAGCATCAAACACCAAACACAAAACACCAAGCACCAAGCACCAAGCACCAAGCATGCAGCACCAAACACCAAGCCCCAAGCACCAAACACCAAACACCAAGCACCAAGCACGAATCACCAAACAACAAACACCAAACACCAAACAACAAGCACCAAGCACCAAGCACCAAACACCAAACACCAAGCACCAAACACCAAATACCAAGCACCAAGCAACAAACACCATGCACCAGGCACCAAGCATGAAGCACCAAACACCTAACAACAAACACCAAGCACCAAGCACCAAACACCAAGCACCAAACACCAAGCATCAATCACCAAGCACCAAACACCAAGCAGCAAGAAGCAAGCAGCAAGCACCAAACACCAAGCACCAAGCACCAAGCACCAAACACCAAGCACCAAGCAACAAACACCATGCACCAGGCACCAAGCATGAAGCACCAAACACCTAACAACAAACACCAAGCACCAAGCACCAAACACCAAGCACCAAACACCAAGCATCAATCACCAAGCACCAAACACCAAGCAGCAAGAAGCAAGCAGCAAGCACCAAACACCAAGCACCAAGCACCAAGCACCAAACACCAAGCACCAAACACCAAACACCAAGCACCAAGCAACAAACACCATGCACCAGGCACCAAGCATGAAGCACCAAACACCTAACAACAAACACCAAGCACCAAGCACCAAACACCAAGCACCAAACACCAAGCACCAAGCACCAAACACCAAGCACCAAGCACCAAACACCAAGCACCAAGCAACAAACACCAAGCACCAAACACGAAGCACCAAGCACCAAGTACAAACACCAAGCACCAAGCACCAAACACCAAGCACCAAGCACCAAACACCAAACACCAAGCATCAAACACCAAACACCAAGCACCAAGCACCAAACACCAAACACCAAGCATCAAACACCAAACACAAAACACCAAGCACCAAGCACCAAGCACCAAGCATACAGCACCAAACACCAAGCCCCAAGCACCAAACACCAAACACCAAGCACCAAGCACGAATCACCAAACAACAAGCACCAAGCACCAAGCACCAAACACCAAGCACGAAGCACCAAACACCAAACACCAAACACCAAGCACCAAACACCAAGCACCAAACACCAAGCACCAAGCACCAAACACCAAGCACCAAGCACGAAGCACAAAACACCAAGCACCAAGCACCAAACACCTAACACCAACCACCAAGCACCAAGCACCAAGCACCAAACACCAAGCACCAAACACCAAACACCAAGCACCAAGCACCAAACACCAAGCACCAAGCACCAAACACCAAGAACCAAGCACCAAACACCAAGCACCAAGCACCAAACACCAAGCACCAAGCACCAAGTACAAACACCAAGCACCAAGCACCAAACACCAAGCACCAAGCACCAAGCATCAAACACCAAGCATCAAACACCAAACAACAAGCACCAAACACCAAGCACCAAGCACCAAACACCAAGCCCCAAGTACCAAGCACCAAACACCAAGCACCAAACACCAAGCACCAAGCACCAAGCACCTAGCACCAAACACCAAACACCAAGCACCAAGCACCAAACACCAAGCACCAATCACCAGGCACCAAACACCAAGCAGCAAGCAGCAAGCACCAAACACCAAACACCAAGCACCAAGCACCAGGCACCAAGCACCAATCACCAAACACCAAGCACCAAACACCAAACACCAAGCATCAAGCACCAAACACCAAGCACCAAGCGCCAAACACCAAACACCAAGCACCAAGCACCAAACACCAAGCACCAACCACCAAGCACCAAACACCAAGCACCAAACACCAAGCACCAAGCACCAAGCGCCAAACACCAAGCACCAAGCACCAAACGCCAACAACCCAGCACCAAGCACCAAGCACCAAACACCAAGCACCAAACACCAAACACCAAGCACCAAGCACCAAACAACAAGCACCAAACATCAAGCACCAAGCACCAAACACCAAGCCCCAAGTACCAAGCACCAAACACCAAGCACCAAACACCAAGCACCAAGCACCAAGCACCTAGCACCAAACACCAAACACCAAGCACCAAGCACCAAACACCAAGCACCAATCACCAGGCACCAAACACCAAGCAGCAAGCAGCAAGCACCAAACACCAAACACCAAGCACCAAGCACCAAGCACCAAGCACCAATCACCAAACACCAAGCACCAAACACCAAACACCAAGCATCAAGCACCAAACACCATGCACCAGTCACCAAGCACCAAACACCAAACACCAAGCACCAAACACCAAACACCAAGCACCAAGCACCAAACACCAAGCACCAAACACCAAGAACCAAGCACCAAACACCAAGCACCAAGCACCAAGTACAAACACCAAGCACCAAGCACCAAACGCCAAGCACCAAGCATCAAACTCCAAGCATCAAACACCAAACACCAAACACCAAACACCAAGCACCAAACACCAAACACCAAACACCAAGCATCAAACACCAAACACAAAACACCAAGCACCAAGCACCAAGCACCAAGCACCAAGCACGCAGCACCAAACACCAAGCCCCAAGCACCAAACACCAAACACCAAGCACCAATCACCAAACAACAAGCACCAAGCACCAAGCACCAAACACCAAGCACCAAGCACCAAGCACCAAACACCAAGCACCAAAGACTAAAGACCAAACAGGAAACACCAAACACCAAACACCAAACACCATACAGCAAACACCAAACACCAAAAAGCAGACACCAAACAGCAAACAGCAAACAGCAAACACCAAACACCAAACACCAAACATCAAAAACGAAACACCAAGGACCAAACACCAAGCACCAAGCACCAAACACCAAGCACCAAGCACCAAACACCAAACCACAAGCACCAAGCACCAAACACTAATCACCAAGCACCAAGCACCAAACACCAAACACCAAGCACCAAGCACCAAACCCCAAGTACCAAGCACCAAACACCAAGCACCAAACACCAAGCACCAAGCACCAAGCACCTAGCACCAAACACCAAGCCCCAAGCACGAAGCACCAAACACCAAACACCGAGCAACAAACACCAAGCACCAAGCACCAAACACCAAACACCAAGCACCAAACACCAAACACCAAGCACCAAGCACCAAACACCAAACACCAAGCACCAAACACCAAGCACCAAGCACCAAGTGACAAACACCAAAAACAATGCACCATGCACCAAACACCAAGCACCAAGCACCAAACACCCAGCACCAAGCACCAAGCACCAAACACCAAGCACCAAACACCAAACACCAAGCACCAAGCACCAAGCACCAAACACCAAGCCCCAAGCACCAAGCACCAAACACCAAACACCAAACACCAAGCACCAAGCACCAAACACCAAGCACCAAACAGCAAACACCAAACAGCAAACACCAAACACCAAACACGAAACAGCAAACACCAAACACCAAACAGCAAAGAGCAAACACCAAACACCAAGCACCAAACACCAAGCACCAAACACCAAGCACCAAGCACCAAGTACAAACACCAAGCACCAAGCACCAAACACCAAGCACCAAGCACCAAGCATCAAGCACCAAGCATCAAACACCAAACACCAAGCACCAAACACCAAACACCAAACACCAAGCATCAAACACCAAACACAAAACACCAAGCACCAAGCACCAAGCACCAAGCACCAAGTACGCAGCACCAAACACCAAGCCCCAAGCACCAAACACCAAACACCAAGCACCAATCACCAAACAAAAAGCACCAAGCACCAAGCACCAAACACCAAGCACCAAGCACCAAGCACCAAACACCAAGCACCAAAGACTAAAGACCAAACAGGAAACACCAAACACCAAACAGCAAACAATAAACACGAAACAGCAAACACCATACAGCAAACACCAAACACCAAAAAGCAGACACCAAACACCAAACAGCAAAAACCAAACACCAAGCACCAAACACCAAGCACCAAGCACCAAACACCAAGCACCAAACACCAAACCACAAGCACCAAGCACCAAACACTAATCACCAAGCACCAAGCACCAAACACCAAGCACCAAGCACCAAACACCAAACACCAAGCACCAAAGACCAAGCACCAAACACCAAGCACCAAGCACCAAGCACCAAGCACCAAACACCAAGCACCAAGCACCAAACGCCAACAACCCAGCACCAAGCACCAAGCACCAAACACCAAGCACCAAACACCAAACACCAAGCACCAAGCACCAAACAACAAGCACCAAACACCAAGCACCAAGCACCAAACACCAAGCCCCGAGTACCAAGCACCAAACACCAAGCACCAAACACCAAGCACCAAGCACCAAGCACCTAGCACCAAACACCAAACACCAAGCAACAAGCACCAAACACCAAGCACCAATCACCAGGCACCAAACACCAAGCAGCAAGCAGCAAGCACCAAACACCAAACACCAAGCACCAAGCACCAAGCACCAAGCACCAATCACCAAACACCAAGCACCAAACACCAAACACCAAGCATCAAGCACCAAACACCATGCACCAGGCACCAAGCACCAAACACCAACCACCAAGCACCAAGCACCAAACACCAAGCACCAAACACCAAACACCAAGCACCAAGCATGCAGTACCAAACACCAAGCCCCAAGCACCAAACACCAAACACCAAGCACCAAGCACCAAGCACCAAGCACCAAACACCAAGCACCAAGCACCAAACACCAAACACCAAACACCAAGCACCAAACACCAAGCACCAAGCACCAAACACCAAGCACCAAGCACGAAGCACAAAACACCAAGCACCAAGCACCAAGCACCAAACACCTAACACCAACCACCAAGCACCAAGCACCAAGCACCAAACACCAAGCACCAAACACCAAACACCAAGCACCAAGCACCAAACACCAAGCACCAAGCACCAAACACCAAGAACCAAGCACCAAACACCAAGCACCAAGCACCAAACACCAAGCACCAAGCACCAAGTACAAACACCAAGCACCAAGCACCAAACACCAAGCACCAAGCACCAAGCATCAAACACCAAGCATCAAACACCAAACACCAAGCACCAAGCACCAAACACCAAACACCAAGCACCAAGCACCAAACACCAAGCACAAAACACCAAACACCAAGCACCAAGCACCAAACACCAAACACCAAGCACCAAGCACCAAACACCAAACACCAAGCACCAAACACCAGACACCAAGCACCAAACACCAAACATCAAGCACCAAGCACCAAACACCAAACAACAAGCACCAGGCACCGAGCACCAAACACCAAACACCAAGCACCAAACACCAAGCACCAAACACCAAGCACCAAGCACCAAACACCAAGCACCAAACACCAGACACCAAGCACCAAACACCAAACATCAAGCACCAAGCACCAAACACCAAACAACAAGCACCAGGCACCAAGCACCAAACACCAAACACCAAGCACTAAGCACCAAACACCAAGCACCAAACACCAAACACCAAGCACCAAGCACCAAGCACCAAACACCAAACAGCAAAGAGGAAACACCAAACAGCAAACAGCAAACACCACACACCAAGCACCAAGCACCAAACACCAAACACCAAGCACCAAACACCAAGCACCAAGCACCAAGCGACAAACACCAAGCACCAAGCACCATGCAGCAAACATCAAGCACCAAGCACCAAATTCCCCGCACCAAGCACCAAGCACCAAACACCAAGCACCAAACACCAAACACCAAACACCAAGCACCAAGAACCAAGCACCAAACACCAAGCACCAAGCACCAAGCACCAAACACCAAACACCAAGCACCAAACACCAAGCACCAAGCACCTAGCACCAAAAACCAAACACCTAGCACCAAGCACCAAACACCAAGCATCAATGACCAAGCACCAAACACCAAGCACCAAGCACCAAACATCAAACACCAAACACCAAACACTAAGCACCAAGCACCAAGCACCAAACACCAAGCACGCAGCACGAAACACCAAGCACCAAGCACCAAACACCAAGCACCAATCACCAAACACCAAACACAAAACACCAAACAACAAGCACCAAGCACCAAGCACCAAACACCAAACACCAAGCACCAAACACCAAATACCAAGCACCAAGCACCAAACACCAAGCACGAAAGACTAAAGACCAAATAGGAAACACCAAACACCAAACACCAAAGACCAAACAGCAAACACCATAGAGCAAACACCAAACACCAAAAAGCAGACACCAAACAGCAAACAGCAAACACCAAATACCAAACACCAAACAGCAAACAGCAAACACCAAACACCAAGCACCAAACACCAAGCACCAAGCACCAAACACCAAGCACCAAGAACCAAACACCAAACCCCAAGCACCAAGCACCAAACACTAATCACCAAGCACCAAGCACCAAACACCAAGCCCCAAGCACCAAACACCAAACACCAAGCACCAAGCACGAATCACCAAACAACAAGCACCAAGCACCAAGCACCAAACACCAAGCACGAAGCACCAAACACCAAACACCAAACACCAAGCACCAAACACCAAGCACCAAACACCAAGCACCAAGCACCAAACACCAAGCACCAAGCACGAAGCACAAAACACCAAGCACCAAGCACCAAACACCTAACACCAACCACCAAGCACCAAGCACCAAGCACCAAACACCAAGCACCAAACACCAAACACCAAGCACCAAGCACCAAACACCAAGCACCAAGCACCAAACACCAAGAACCAAGCACCAAACACCAAGCACCAAGCACCAAACACCAAGCACCAAGCACCAAGTACAAACACCAAGCACCAAGCACCAAACACCAAGCACCAAGCACCAAGCATCAAACACCAAGCATCAAACACCAAACAACAAGCACCAAACACCAAGCACCAAGCACCAAACACCAAGCCCCAAGTACCAAGCACCAAACACCAAGCACCAAACACCAAGCACCAAGCACCAAGCACCTAGCACCAAACACCAAACACCAAGCACCAAGCACCAAACACCAAGCACCAATCACCAGGCACCAAACACCAAGCAGCAAGCAGCAAGCACCAAACACCAAACACCAAGCACCAAGCACCAGGCACCAAGCACCAATCACCAAACACCAAGCACCAAACACCAAACACCAAGCATCAAGCACCAAACACCAAGCACCAAGCGCCAAACACCAAACACCAAGCACCAAGCACCAAACACCAAGCACCAACCACCAAGCACCAAACACCAAGCACCAAACACCAAGCACCAAGCACCAAGCGCCAAACACCAAGCACCAAGCACCAAACGCCAACAACCCAGCACCAAGCACCAAGCACCAAACACCAAGCACCAAACACCAAACACCAAGCACCAAGCACCAAACAACAAGCACCAAACATCAAGCACCAAGCACCAAACACCAAGCCCCAAGTACCAAGCACCAAACACCAAGCACCAAACACCAAGCACCAAGCACCAAGCACCTAGCACCAAACACCAAACACCAAGCACCAAGCACCAAACACCAAGCACCAATCACCAGGCACCAAACACCAAGCAGCAAGCAGCAAGCACCAAACACCAAACACCAAGCACCAAGCACCAAGCACCAAGCACCAATCACCAAACACCAAGCACCAAACACCAAACACCAAGCATCAAGCACCAAACACCATGCACCAGTCACCAAGCACCAAACACCAAACACCAAGCACCAAACACCAAACACCAAGCACCAAGCACCAAACACCAAGCACCAAACACCAAGAACCAAGCACCAAACACCAAGCACCAAGCACCAAGTACAAACACCAAGCACCAAGCACCAAACGCCAAGCACCAAGCATCAAACTCCAAGCATCAAACACCAAACACCAAACACCAAACACCAAGCACCAAACACCAAACACCAAACACCAAGCATCAAACACCAAACACAAAACACCAAGCACCAAGCACCAAGCACCAAGCACCAAGCACGCAGCACCAAACACCAAGCCCCAAGCACCAAACACCAAACACCAAGCACCAATCACCAAACAACAAGCACCAAGCACCAAGCACCAAACACCAAGCACCAAGCACCAAGCACCAAACACCAAGCACCAAAGACTAAAGACCAAACAGGAAACACCAAACACCAAACACCAAACACCATACAGCAAACACCAAACACCAAAAAGCAGACACCAAACAGCAAACAGCAAACAGCAAACACCAAACACCAAACACCAAACATCAAAAACGAAACACCAAGCACCAAACACCAAGCACCAAGCACCAAACACCAAGCACCAAGCACCAAACACCAAACCACAAGCACCAAGCACCAAACACTAATCACCAAGCACCAAGCACCAAACACCAAACACCAAGCACCAAGCACCAAACCCCAAGTACCAAGCACCAAACACCAAGCACCAAACACCAAGCACCAAGCACCAAGCACCTAGCACCAAACACCAAGCCCCAAGCACGAAGCACCAAACACCAAACACCGAGCAACAAACACCAAGCACCAAGCACCAAACACCAAACACCAAGCACCAAACACCAAACACCAAGCACCAAGCACCAAACACCAAACACCAAGCACCAAACACCAAGCACCAAGCACCAAGTGACAAACACCAAAAACAATGCACCATGCACCAAACACCAAGCACCAAGCACCAAACACCCAGCACCAAGCACCAAGCACCAAACACCAAGCACCAAACACCAAACACCAAGCACCAAGCACCAAGCACCAAACACCAAGCCCCAAGCACCAAGCACCAAACACCAAACACCAAACACCAAGCACCAAGCACCAAACACCAAGCACCAAACAGCAAACACCAAACAGCAAACACCAAACACCAAACACGAAACAGCAAACACCAAACACCAAACAGCAAAGAGCAAACACCAAACACCAAGCACCAAACACCAAGCACCAAACACCAAGCACCAAGCACCAAGTACAAACACCAAGCACCAAGCACCAAACACCAAGCACCAAGCACCAAGCATCAAGCACCAAGCATCAAACACCAAACACCAAGCACCAAACACCAAACACCAAACACCAAGCATCAAACACCAAACACAAAACACCAAGCACCAAGCACCAAGCACCAAGCACCAAGTACGCAGCACCAAACACCAAGCCCCAAGCACCAAACACCAAACACCAAGCACCAATCACCAAACAAAAAGCACCAAGCACCAAGCACCAAACACCAAGCACCAAGCACCAAGCACCAAACACCAAGCACCAAAGACTAAAGACCAAACAGGAAACACCAAACACCAAACAGCAAACAATAAACACGAAACAGCAAACACCATACAGCAAACACCAAACACCAAAAAGCAGACACCAAACACCAAACAGCAAAAACCAAACACCAAGCACCAAACACCAAGCACCAAGCACCAAACACCAAGCACCAAACACCAAACCACAAGCACCAAGCACCAAACACTAATCACCAAGCACCAAGCACCAAACACCAAGCACCAAGCACCAAACACCAAACACCAAGCACCAAAGACCAAGCACCAAACACCAAGCACCAAGCACCAAGCACCAAGCACCAAACACCAAGCACCAAGCACCAAACGCCAACAACCCAGCACCAAGCACCAAGCACCAAACACCAAGCACCAAACACCAAACACCAAGCACCAAGCACCAAACAACAAGCACCAAACACCAAGCACCAAGCACCAAACACCAAGCCCCGAGTACCAAGCACCAAACACCAAGCACCAAACACCAAGCACCAAGCACCAAGCACCTAGCACCAAACACCAAACACCAAGCAACAAGCACCAAACACCAAGCACCAATCACCAGGCACCAAACACCAAGCAGCAAGCAGCAAGCACCAAACACCAAACACCAAGCACCAAGCACCAAGCACCAAGCACCAATCACCAAACACCAAGCACCAAACACCAAACACCAAGCATCAAGCACCAAACACCATGCACCAGGCACCAAGCACCAAACACCAACCACCAAGCACCAAGCACCAAACACCAAGCACCAAACACCAAACACCAAGCACCAAGCATGCAGTACCAAACACCAAGCCCCAAGCACCAAACACCAAACACCAAGCACCAAGCACCAAGCACCAAGCACCAAACACCAAGCACCAAGCACCAAACACCAAACACCAAACACCAAGCACCAAACACCAAGCACCAAGCACCAAACACCAAGCACCAAGCACGAAGCACAAAACACCAAGCACCAAGCACCAAGCACCAAACACCTAACACCAACCACCAAGCACCAAGCACCAAGCACCAAACACCAAGCACCAAACACCAAACACCAAGCACCAAGCACCAAACACCAAGCACCAAGCACCAAACACCAAGAACCAAGCACCAAACACCAAGCACCAAGCACCAAACACCAAGCACCAAGCACCAAGTACAAACACCAAGCACCAAGCACCAAACACCAAGCACCAAGCACCAAGCATCAAACACCAAGCATCAAACACCAAACACCAAGCACCAAGCACCAAACACCAAACACCAAGCACCAAGCACCAAACACCAAGCACAAAACACCAAACACCAAGCACCAAGCACCAAACACCAAACACCAAGCACCAAGCACCAAACACCAAACACCAAGCACCAAACACCAGACACCAAGCACCAAACACCAAACATCAAGCACCAAGCACCAAACACCAAACAACAAGCACCAGGCACCGAGCACCAAACACCAAACACCAAGCACCAAACACCAAGCACCAAACACCAAGCACCAAGCACCAAACACCAAGCACCAAACACCAGACACCAAGCACCAAACACCAAACATCAAGCACCAAGCACCAAACACCAAACAACAAGCACCAGGCACCAAGCACCAAACACCAAACACCAAGCACTAAGCACCAAACACCAAGCACCAAACACCAAACACCAAGCACCAAGCACCAAGCACCAAACACCAAACAGCAAAGAGGAAACACCAAACAGCAAACAGCAAACACCACACACCAAGCACCAAGCACCAAACACCAAACACCAAGCACCAAACACCAAGCACCAAGCACCAAGCGACAAACACCAAGCACCAAGCACCATGCAGCAAACATCAAGCACCAAGCACCAAATTCCCCGCACCAAGCACCAAGCACCAAACACCAAGCACCAAACACCAAACACCAAACACCAAGCACCAAGAACCAAGCACCAAACACCAAGCACCAAGCACCAAGCACCAAACACCAAACACCAAGCACCAAACACCAAGCACCAAGCACCTAGCACCAAAAACCAAACACCTAGCACCAAGCACCAAACACCAAGCATCAATGACCAAGCACCAAACACCAAGCACCAAGCACCAAACATCAAACACCAAACACCAAACACTAAGCACCAAGCACCAAGCACCAAACACCAAGCACGCAGCACGAAACACCAAGCACCAAGCACCAAACACCAAGCACCAATCACCAAACACCAAACACAAAACACCAAACAACAAGCACCAAGCACCAAGCACCAAACACCAAACACCAAGCACCAAACACCAAATACCAAGCACCAAGCACCAAACACCAAGCACGAAAGACTAAAGACCAAATAGGAAACACCAAACACCAAACACCAAAGACCAAACAGCAAACACCATAGAGCAAACACCAAACACCAAAAAGCAGACACCAAACAGCAAACAGCAAACACCAAATACCAAACACCAAACAGCAAACAGCAAACACCAAACACCAAGCACCAAACACCAAGCACCAAGCACCAAACACCAAGCACCAAGAACCAAACACCAAACCCCAAGCACCAAGCACCAAACACTAATCACCAAGCACCAAGCACCAAACACCAAGCAACAAGCACCAAACACCAAACACCAAGCACCAAAGACCAAGCACCAAGCACCAAGCACCAAACACCAAGCACCAAGCACCAAGCACCAAACACCAAGCACCAAGCACCGAACGCCAACCACCCAGCACCAAGCACCAAGCACCAAACACCAAGCACCAAACACCAAACACCAAGCACCAAGCACCAAACACCAAGCACGAAGCACCAAGCACCAAACACCAAGCCCTAAACACCAAGCACCAAGCACCTAGCACCAAACACCAAGCACCAAGCACCAACCACCAAACACCAAGCACCAAGCACCAAGCACCAAACACCAAGCATCAATCACCAAGCACCAAACACCAAGCAGCAAGAAGCAAGCAGCAAGCACCAAACACCAAGCACCAAGCACCAAGCACCAAGCACCAAGCACCAAACACCTAACACCTAACATCAAGCATCAAGCACCATGCACCAGGCACCAAGCATGAAGCACCAAACACCTAACAACAAACACCAAGCACCAAGCACCAAACACCAAGCACCAAACACCAAGCACCAAGCACCAAACACCAAGCACCAAGCACCAAACACCAAGCACCAAGCAACAAACACCAAGCACCAAACACCAAGCACCAAGCACCAAGTACAAACACCAAGCACCAAGCACCAAACACCAAGCACCAAGCACCAAACACCAAACACCAAGCATCAAACACCAAACACCAAGCACCAAGCACCAAACACCAAACACCAAGCATCAAACACCAAACACAAAACACCAAGCACCAAGCACCAAGCACCAAGCATGCAGCACCAAACACCAAGCCCCAAGCACCAAACACCAAACACCAAGCACCAAGCACGAATCACCAAACAACAAACACCAAACACCAAACAACAAGCACCAAGCACCAAGCACCAAACACCAAACACCAAGCACCAAACACCAAATACCAAGCACCAAGCAACAAACACCATGCACCAGGCACCAAGCATGAAGCACCAAACACCTAACAACAAACACCAAGCACCAAGCACCAAACACCAAGCACCAAACACCAAGCATCAATCACCAAGCACCAAACACCAAGCAGCAAGAAGCAAGCAGCAAGCACCAAACACCAAGCACCAAGCACCAAGCACCAAACACCAAGCACCAAGCAACAAACACCATGCACCAGGCACCAAGCATGAAGCACCAAACACCTAACAACAAACACCAAGCACCAAGCACCAAACACCAAGCACCAAACACCAAGCATCAATCACCAAGCACCAAACACCAAGCAGCAAGAAGCAAGCAGCAAGCACCAAACACCAAGCACCAAGCACCAAGCACCAAACACCAAGCACCAAACACCAAACACCAAGCACCAAGCAACAAACACCATGCACCAGGCACCAAGCATGAAGCACCAAACACCTAACAACAAACACCAAGCACCAAGCACCAAACACCAAGCACCAAACACCAAGCACCAAGCACCAAACACCAAGCACCAAGCACCAAACACCAAGCACCAAGCAACAAACACCAAGCACCAAACACGAAGCACCAAGCACCAAGTACAAACACCAAGCACCAAGCACCAAACACCAAGCACCAAGCACCAAACACCAAACACCAAGCATCAAACACCAAACACCAAGCACCAAGCACCAAACACCAAACACCAAGCATCAAACACCAAACACAAAACACCAAGCACCAAGCACCAAGCACCAAGCATGCAGCACCAAACACCAAGCCCCAAGCACCAAACACCAAACACCAAGCACCAAGCACGAATCACCAAACAACAAGCACCAAGCACCAAGCACCAAACACCAAGCACGAAGCACCAAACACCAAACACCAAACACCAAGCACCAAACACCAAGCACCAAACACCAAGCACCAAGCACCAAACACCAAGCACCAAGCACGAAGCACAAAACACCAAGCACCAAGCACCAAACACCTAACACCAACCACCAAGCACCAAGCACCAAGCACCAAACACCAAGCACCAAACACCAAACACCAAGCACCAAGCACCAAACACCAAGCACCAAGCACCAAACACCAAGAACCAAGCACCAAACACCAAGCACCAAGCACCAAACACCAAGCACCAAGCACCAAGTACAAACACCAAGCACCAAGCACCAAACACCAAGCACCAAGCACCAAGCATCAAACACCAAGCATCAAACACCAAACAACAAGCACCAAACACCAAGCACCAAGCACCAAACACCAAGCCCCAAGTACCAAGCACCAAACACCAAGCACCAAACACCAAGCACCAAGCACCAAGCACCTAGCACCGAACAACAAACACCAAGCACCAAGCACCAAACACCAAGCACCAATCACCAGGCACCAAACACCAAGCAGCAAGCAGCAAGCACCAAACACCAAACACCAAGCACCAAGCACCAGGCACCAAGCACCAATCACCAAACACCAAGCACCAAACACCAAACACCAAGCATCAAGCACCAAACACCAAGCACCAAGCGCCAAACACCAAACACCAAGCACCAAGCACCAAACACCAAGCACCAACCACCAAGCACCAAACACCAAGCACCAAACACCAAGCACCAAGCACCAAGCGCCAAACACCAAGCACCAAGCACCAAACGCCAACAACCCAGCACCAAGCACCAAGCACCAAACACCAAGCACCAAACACCAAACACCAAGCACCAAGCACCAAACAACAAGCACCAAACATCAAGCACCAAGCACCAAACACCAAGCCCCAAGTACCAAGCACCAAACACCAAGCACCAAACACCAAGCACCAAGCACCAAGCACCTAGCACCAAACACCAAACACCAAGCACCAAGCACCAAACACCAAGCACCAATCACCAGGCACCAAACACCAAGCAGCAAGCAGCAAGCACCAAACACCAAACACCAAGCACCAAGCACCAAGCACCAAGCACCAATCACCAAACACCAAGCACCAAACACCAAACACCAAGCATCAAGCACCAAACACCATGCACCAGTCACCAAGCACCAAACACCAAACACCAAGCACCAAACACCAAACACCAAGCACCAAGCACCAAACACCAAGCACCAAACACCAAGAACCAAGCACCAAACACCAAGCACCAAGCACCAAGTACAAACACCAAGCACCAAGCACCAAACGCCAAGCACCAAGCATCAAACTCCAAGCATCAAACACCAAACACCAAACACCAAACACCAAGCACCAAACACCAAACACCAGACACCAAGCATCAAACACCAAACACAAAACACCAAGCACCAAGCACCAAGCACCAAGCACCAAGCACGCAGCACCAAACACCAAGCCCCAAGCACCAAACACCAAACACCAAGCACCAATCACCAAACAACAAGCACCAAGCACCAAGCACCAAACACCAAGCACCAAGCACCAAGCACCAAACACCAAGCACCAAAGACTAAAGACCAAACAGGAAACACCAAACACCAAACACCAAACACCATACAGCAAACACCAACCACCAAAAAGCAGACAGCAAACAGCAAACAGCAAACAGCAAACACCAAACACCAAACACCAAACATCAAAAACGAAACACCAAGCACCAAACACCAAGCACCAAGCACCAAACACCAAGCACCAAGCACCAAACACCAAACCACAAGCACCAAGCACCAAACACTAATCACCAAGCACCAAGCACCAAACACCAAACACCAAGCACCAAGCACCAAACCCCAAGTACCAAGCACCAAACACCAAGCACCAAACACCAAGCACCAAGCACCAAGCACCTAGCACCAAACACCAAGCCCCAAGCACGAAGCACCAAACACCAAACACCGAGCAACAAACACCAAGAACCAAGCACCAAACACCAAACACCAAGCACCAAACACCAAACACCAAGCACCAAGCACCAAACACCAAACACCAAGCACCAAACACCAAGCACCAAGCACCAAGTGACAAACACCAAAAACAATGCACCATGCACCAAACACCAAGCACCAAGCACCAAACACCCAGCACCAAGCACCAAGCACCAAACACCAAGCACCAAACACCAAACACCAAGCACCAAGCACCAAGCACCAAACACCAAGCCCCAAGCACCAAGCACCAAACACCAAACACCAAACACCAAGCACCAAGCACCAAACAGCAAACACGAAACAGCAAACACCAAACACCAAACACGAAACAGCAAACACCAAACACCAAACAGCAAAGAGCAAACACCAAACACCAAGCACCAAACACCAAGCACCAAACACCAAGCACCAAGCACCAAGTACAAACACCAAGCACCAAGCACCAAACACCAAGCACCAAGCACCAAGCATCAAGCACCAAGCATCAAACACCAAACACCAAGCACCAAACACCAAACACCAAACACCAAGCATCAAACACCAAACACAAAACACCAAGCACCAAGCACCAAGCACCAAGCACCAAGTACGCAGCACCAAACACCAAGCCCCAAGCACCAAACACCAAACACCAAGCACCAATCACCAAACAACAAGCACCAAGCACCAAGCACCAAACACCAAGCACCAAGCACCAAGCACCAAACACCAAGCACCAAAGACTAAAGACCAAACAGGAAACACCAAGCACCAATCACCAAACAACAAGCACCAAGCACCAAGCACCAAACACCAAGCACCAAGCACCAAACACCAAACACCAAACACCAAGCACCAAACACCAAGCACCAAACACCAAACACCAAGCATCAAGCACCAAACACCATGCACCAGGCACCAAGCACCAAACACCAACCACCAAGCACCAAGCACCAAACACCAAGCACCAAACACCAAACACCAAGCACCAAGCATGCAGTACCAAACACCAAGCCCCAAGCACCAAACACCAAACACCAAGCACCAAGCACCAATCACCAAACAACAAGCACCAAGCACCAAGCACCAAACACCAAGCACCAAGCACCAAACACCAAACACCAAACACCAAGCACCAAACACCAAGCACCAAACACCAAGCAACAAGCACCAAACACCAAGCACCAAGCACGAAGCACAAAACACCAAGCACCAAGCACCAAACACCTAACACCAACCACCAAGCACCAAGCACCAAGCACCAAACACCAAGCACCAAACACCAAACACCAAGCACCAAGCACCAAACACCAAGCACCAAGCACCAAACACCAAGAACCAAGCACCAAACACCAAGCACCAAGCACCAAACACCAAGCACCAAGCACCAAGTACAAACACCAAGCACCAAGCACCAAACACCAAGCACCAAGCACCAAGCATCAAACACCAAGCATCAAACACCAAACACCAAGCACCAAGCACCAAACACCAAACACCAAGCACCAAGCACCAAACACCAAGCACAAAACACCAAACACCAAGCACCAAGCACCAAACACCAAACACCAAGCACCAAGCACCAAACACCAAACACCAAGCACCAAACACCAGACACCAAGCACCAAACACCAAACATCAAGCACCAAGCACCAAACACCAAACAACAAGCACCAGGCACCGAGCACCAAACACCAAACACCAAGCACTAAGCACCAAAAACCAAGCACCAAACACCAAACACCAAGCACCAAGCACCAAGCACCAAACACCAAACAGCAAAGAGGAAACACCAAACAGCAAACAGCAAACACGAAAAAGCAGACACCAAACAGCAAAGAGCAAACACCAAACATCAAACAGCAAACAACAGACACAAAACACCAAGCACCAAGCACCAAGCACCAAACAACAAGCACCAGGCACCAAGCACCAAACACCAAACACCAAGCACTAAGCACCAAACACCAAGCACCAAACACCAAACACCAAGCACCAAGCACCAAGCACCAAACACCAAACATGAAACAGCAAAAACCAAACACCAAGCACCAAACACCAAGCACCAAGCACCAAACACCAAGCACCAAACACCAAACCACAAGCACCAAGCACCAAACACTAATCACCAAGCACCAAGCACCAAACACCAAGCACCAAGCACCAAACACCAAACACCAAGCACCAAAGACCAAGCACCAAACACCAAGCACCAAGCACCAAGCGCCAAACACCAAGCACCAAGCACCAAACGCCAACAACCCAGCACCAAGCACCAAGCACCAAACACCAAGCACCAAACACCAAACACCAAGCACCAAGCACCAAACAACAAGCACCAAACACCAAGCACCAAGCACCAAACACCAAGCCCCGAGTACCAAGCCCCAAACACCAAGCACCAAACACCAAGCACCAAGCACCAAGCACCTAGCACCAAACACCAAACACCAAGCAACAAGCACCAAACACCAAGCACCAATCACCAGGCACCAAACACCAAGCAGCAAGCAGCAAGCACCAAACACCAAACACCAAGCACCAAGCACCAAGCACCAAGCACCAATCACCAAACACCAAGCACCAAACACCAAACACCAAGCATCAAGCACCAAACACCATGCACCAGGCACCAAGCACCAAACACCAACCACCAAGCACCAAGCACCAAACACCAAGCACCAAACAACAAACACCAAGCACCAAGCATGCAGTACCAAACACCAAGCCCCAAGCACCAAACACCAAACACCAAGCACCAAGCACCAATCACCAAACAACAAGCACCAAGCACCAAGCACCAAACACCAAGCACCAAGCACCAAACACCAAACACCAAACACCAAGCACCAAACACCAAGCACCAAACACCAAGCACCAAGCACCAAACACCAAGCACCAAGCACGAAGCACAAAACACCAAGCACCAAGCACCAAACACCTAACACCAACCACCAAGCACCAAGCACCAAGCACCAAACACCAAGCACCAAACACCAAACACCAAGCACCAAGCACCAAACACCAAGCACCAAGCACCAAACACCAAGAACCAAGCACCAAACACCAAGCACCAAGCACCAAACACCAAGCACCAAGCACCAAGTACAAACACCAAGCACCAAGCACCAAACACCTAGCACCAAGCACCAAGCATCAAACACCAAGCATCAAACACCAAACACCAAGCACCAAGCACCAAACACCAAACACCAATCACCAAGCACCAAACACCAAGCACAAAACACCAAACACCAAGCACCAAGCACCAAACACCAAACACCAAGCACCAAGCACCAAACACCAAACACCAAGCACCAAACACCAAACACCAAGCATCAATCACCAAGCACCAAACACCAAGCACCAAGCACCAAACATCAAACACCAAGCACCAAACACCAAACATCAAGCACCAAGCACCAAACACCAAACAACAAGCACCAGGCACCAAGCACCAAACACCAAACACCAAGCACTAAGCACCAAACACCAAGCACCAAACACCAAACACCAAGCACCAAGCACCAAGCACCAAACACCAAACAGCAAAGAGGAAACACCAAACAGCAAACAGCAAACACCACACACCAAGCACCAAGCACCAAACACCAAACACCAAGCACCAAACACCAAGCACCAAGCACCAAGCGACAAACACCAAGCACCAAGCACCATGCAGCAAACATCAAGCACCAAGCACCAAACTCCCCGCACCAAGCACCAAGCACCAAACACCAAGCACCAAACACCAAACACCAAACACCAAGCACCAAGAACCAAGCACCAAACACCAAGCACCAAGCACCAAGCACCAAACACCAAACACCAAGCACCAAACACCAAGCACCAAGCACCTAGCACCAAAAACCAAACACCTAGCACCAAGCACCAAACACCAAGCATCAATCACCAAGCACCAAACACCAAGCACCAAGCACCAAACATCAAACACCAAACACCAAACACTAAGCACCAAGCACCAAGCACCAAACACCAAGCACGCAGCACGAAACACCAAGCACCAAGCACCAAACACCAAGCACCAATCACCAAACACCAAACACCAAACACCAAACAACAAGCACCAAGCACCAAGCACCAAACACCAAGCACCAAGCACCAAACACCAAATACCAAGCACCAAGCACCAAACACCAAGCACGAAAGACTAAAGACCAAATAGGAAACACCAAACACCAAACACCAAAGACCAAACAGCAAACACCATAGAGCAAACACCAAACACCAAAAAGCAGACACCAAACAGCAAACAGCAAACACCAAATACCAAACACCAAACACCAAACAGCAAACACCAAACACCAAGCACCAAACACCAAGCACCAAGCACCAAACACCAAGCACCAAGAACCAAACACCAAACCCCAAGCACCAAGCACCAAACACTAATCACCAAGCACCAAGCACCAAACACCAAGCAACAAGCACCAAACACCAAACACCAAGCACCAAAGACCAAGCACCAAGCACCAAGCACCAAACACCAAGCACCAAGCACCAAGCACCAAACACCAAGCACCAAGCACCGAACGCCAACCACCCAGCACCAAGCACCAAGCACCAAACACCAAGCACCAAACACCAAACACCAAGCACCAAGCACCAAACACCAAGCACCAAGCACCAAGCACCAAACACCAAGCCCTAAACACCAAGCACCAAGCACCTAGCACCAAACACCAAGCACCAAGCACCAACCACCAAACACCAAGCACCAAGCACCAAGCACCAAACACCAAGCATCAATCACCAAGCACCAAACACCAAGCAGCAAGAAGCAAGCAGCAAGCACCAAACACCAAGCACCAAGCACCACGCACCAAGCACCAAGCACCAAGCACCAAACACCTAACACCTAACATCAAGCATCAAGCACCAAGCACCAAACACCAAGCACCAAACACCAAACACCAAGCACCAAGCAACAAACACCATGCACCAGGCACCAAGCATGAAGCACCAAACACCTAACAACAAACACCAAGCACCAAGCACCAAACACCAAGCACCAAACACCAAGCACCAAGCACCAAACACCAAGCACCAAGCACCAAACACCAAGCACCAAGCAACAAACACCAAGCACCAAACACCAAGCACCAAGCACCAAGTACAAACACCAAGCACCAAGCACCAAACACCAAGCACCAAGCACCAAACACCAAACACCAAGCATCAAACACCAAACACCAAGCACCAAGCACCAAACACCAAACACCAAGCATCAAACACCAAACACAAAACACCAAGCACCAAGCACCAAGCACCAAGCATGCAGCACCAAACACCAAGCCCCAAGCCCCAAACACCAAACACCAAGCACCAAGCACGAATCACCAAACAACAAGCACCAAGCACCAAGCACCAAACACCAAGCACGAAGCACCAAACACCAAACACCAAACACCAAGCACCAAACACCAAGCACCAAACACCAAGCACCAAGCACCAAACACCAAGCACCAAGCACGAAGCACAAAACACCAAGCACCAAGCACCAAACACCTAACACCAACCACCAAGCACCAAGCACCAAGCACCAAACACCAAGCACCAAACACCAAACACCAAGCACCAAGCACCAAACACCAAGCACCAAGCACCAAACACCAAGAACCAAGCACCAAACACCAAGCACCAAGCACCAAACACCAAGCACCAAGCACCAAGTACAAACACCAAGCACCAAGCACCAAACACCAAGCACCAAGCACCAAGCATCAAACACCAAGCATCAAACACCAAACAACAAGCACCAAACACCAAGCACCAAGCACCAAACACCAAGCCCCAAGTACCAAGCACCAAACACCAAGCACCAAACACCAAGCACCAAGCACCAAGCACCTAGCACCAAACACCAAACACCAAGCACCAAGCACCAAACACCAAGCACCAATCACCAGGCACCAAACACCAAGCAGCAAGCAGCAAGCACCAAACACCAAACACCAAGCACCAAGCACCAAGCACCAAGCACCAATCACCAAACACCAAGCACCAAACACCAAACACCAAGCATCAAGCACCAAACACCATGCACCAGGCACCAAGCACCAAACACCAACCACCAAGCACCAAGCACCAAACACCAAGCACCAAACACCAAACACCAAGCACCAAGCACCAAACACCAAGCACCAAACACCAAGAACCAAGCACCAAACACCAAGCACCAAGCACCAAGTACAAACACCAAGCACCAAGCACCAAACACCAAGCACCAAGCATCAAACTCCAAGCATCAAACACCAAACACCAAACACCAAACACCAAGCACCAAACACCAAACACCAAGCACCAAGCACCAAACACCAAGCACCAAGCACCAAGCATCAAACACCAAGCATCAAACACCAAACACCAAGCACCAAGCACCAAACACCAAACACCAAGCACCAAGCACCAAACACCAAGCACAAAACACCAAACACCAAGCACCAAGCACCAAACACCAAACACCAAACACCAGACACCAAGCACCAAACACCAAACATCAAGCACCAAGCACCAAACACAAAACAACAAGCACCAGGCACCAAGCACCAAACACCAAACACCAAGCACTAAGCACCAAACACCAAGCACCAAACACCAAACACCAAGCACCAAGCAACAAGCACCAAACACCAAACAGCAAACAGGAAACACCAAACAGCAAACAGCAAACTCCAAACATGAAACAGCAAACACCATACAGCAAACACCAAGCACCAAAAAGCAGACACCAAACAGCAAACAGCAAACAGCAAACAGCAAACACCAAACAGCAAACAGCAAACACCAAACACCAAGCACCAAGCACCAAGCACCAGACACCAAACACCAAGCACCAAACACCAAACACCAAGCACCAAGAACCAAGCACCAAGCACCGAACACCAAGCCCCAAGCACCAAGCACCAAACACAAAAAAAAAGCACCAAGCACCAAACACCAAGCACCAAACAGCAAGCACCAAACACCAAACACCAAACAGCAAACACCAAACAGCAAACAGCAAACACCAAACACGAAGCACCAAGCACCCAACACCAAGCACTAAGCACCAAACACCAAGCACCAAGCACCAAGCACCAAACACCAAGCACCAAGCACCAAACAGCAAGCACCAAGCACCAAGGACCAAACACCAAGCACGCAGCACGAAACACCAAGCACCAAGCACCAAACACCAAGCACCAAGCACCAAACACCAAACACCAAACACCAAACAACAAGCACCAAGCACCAAGCACCAAACACCAAGCACCAAGCACCAAACACCAAATACGAAGCACCAAGCACCAAACACCAAGCACCAAAGACTAAAACCAAACAGGAAACACCAAACACCAAACACCAAACACCAAACAGCAAACAATAAACACGAAACAGCAAACACCATACAGCAAACACCAAACACCAAACACCAAACACCAAACAGCAAACACCAAACACCAAGCACCAAACACCAAGCACCAAGGACCAAACCCCAAGCACCAAGCACCAAACACCAAACCCCAAGCACCAAGCACCAAACACTAATCACCAAGCACCAAGCACCAAACACCAAGCACCAAACACCAAACACCAAGCACCAAAGACCAAGCACCAGGTACCAAGCACCAAACACCAAGCACCAAGCACCAAGCACCAAACACCAAGCACCAAGCACCAAACGCCAAGCACCCAGCACCAAGCACCAAGCACCAAACACCAAGCACCAAACACCAAACACCAAGCACCAAGCACCAAACACCAAGCACGAAGCACGAAGCACCAAACACCAAGCCCCAAGTACCAAGCACCAAACACCAAGCACCAAACTCCAAGCATCAAGCACCAAGCACCAAACACCAAGCACCAAGCACCAAACACCAAGCACCAATCACCAAGCACCAAACACCAAGCAGCAAGCAGCAAGCACCAAACACCAAACACCAAGCACCAAACACCAAGCACCAAGCACCAAACACCTAACACCTAACACCAAGCACCAAGCACCAAACACCAAGCACCAAACACCAAACACCAAGCACCAAGCAACAAACACCATGCACCAGTCACCAAGCACCAAACACCAAGCACCATGGCACCAAACACCAAGCACCAAGCATGAAGCACCAAACACCTAATACCAAACACCTAATACCAAACACCAAGCACCAAACACCAAGCACCAAACACCAAACACCAAGCACCAAGCACCAAACACCAAGCACCAAGCACCAAACACCAAGCACCAAACACCAAGCACCAAGCACCAAGTACAAACATCAAGCACCAAGCACCAACCACCAAGCACCAAGCACCAAGCATCAAGCACCAAGCATCAAACACCAAACACCAAGCACCAAGCACCAAACAACAAACACCAAGCATCAAACACCAAACACAAAACACCAAGCACCAAGCACCAAGCACCAAGCACCAAGCACGCAGCACCAAACAGCAAACACCAAGCACCAATCACCAAACAACAAGCACCAGGCACCAAGCACCAAACACCAAACACCAAGCAGCAAGCACCAAACACCAAACACCAAGCACCAAGCACCAAACACCAAGCACCAAACACCAAACACCAAACACCAAGCACCAAACACTAATCACAATGCACCAAGCACCAAGCACCAAACACCAAGCACCAAGCACCAAGCACTAAACACCAAACATCAAAGACCAAACACCAAGCACCAAGCACCAAACACCAAGCACCAAGCACCAAACACCAAACACCAAGCACCAAGCACCAAACACCAACCATCCAGCACCAAGCACCAAGCACCAAACACCAAGCACCAAACACCAAACACCAAGCACCAAGCACCTAGCACCAAAAACCAAACACCAAGCACCAAGCACCAAACACCAAGCATCAATCACCAAGCACCAAACACCAAACACCAAACACCTAACACCAAGCACCAAGCACCAAGCACCAAACACCAAACACCAAGCACCAAGCACCAAACACCAAGCACCAGGCACCAAGCACCAAACACCAAGCACCATGCACCAAACACCAAGCACCAAGCACGAAGCACAAAACACCAAGCACCAAGCACCAAACACCAAGCACCAAGCACCAAGCATCAAACACCAAGCACCAAACACCAAACACCAAGCACCAAGCACCAAACACCAAACACCAAACACCAAGCACCAAGCACCAAACACCAAGCACCAAGCACCAAACACCAAGCACCAAACACCAAAAACCAAGCACCAAACCCCAAGCACCAAGCACCAAGTACAAACACCAAGCACCAAGCACCAAACACCAAGCACCAAGCACCAAGCATCAAACACCAAGCACCAAACACCAAACACCAAGCACCAAGCACCAAACACCAAACACCAAGCACCAAGCACCAAGCACCAAACACCAAGCACAAAGCACCAAACACCAAACACCAAGCACCAAACACCAAACACCAAGCACAAAGCACCAAGCACCAAACACCAAACACCAAGCACCAAACACCAGACACCAAGCACCAAACACCAAACATCAAGCACCAAGCACCAAACACCAAACAACAATCACCAGGCACCAAGCACCAAACACCAAGCACTAAGCACCAAACACCAAGCACCAAGCACCAAGAACCAAGCACCAAACACCAAACAGCAAACAGGAAACACCAAACAGCAAACAGCAAACTCCAAACATGAAACAGCAAACACCATACATCAAACACCAAACACGAAAAATCAGACACCAAACAGCAAACAGCAAACACCAAACACCAAACAGCAAACAGCAAACACCAAACACCCAGCACCAAGCACCAAACACCAAACACCAAGCACCAAACACCAAGCACCAAGCACCAAGCGACAAACACCAAGCACCAAGCACCATGCACCAAACACCAAGCACCAAGCACCAAACACCCAGCACCAAGCACCAAGCACCAAACACCAAGCACCAAGAACCAAGCACCAAGCACCAAACACCAAGCCCCAAGCACCAAGCACCAAGCACCAAACAGCAAGCACCAAACACCAAACACCAAACAGCAAACACCAAACAGCAAACAGCAAACACCAAACAGCAAACAGCAAACACCAAACACCAAGCACCATGCACCAAACACCAAGCACTAAGCACCAAACACCAAGCACCAAGCACCAAGCACCAAGCACCAAACACCAAACACCAAGCACCAAGCACCAAGCATCAAACACCAAACACCAAACACCAAGCACCAAGCACCAAGCACCAAACACCAAGCACGCAGCACGAAACACCAAGCACCAAGCACCAAACACCAAGCACCAAGCACCAAACACCAAACACCAAACACCAAACAACAAGCACCAAGCACCAAGCACCAAACACCAAGCACCAAGCACCAAACACCAAATACCAAGCACCAAGCACCAAACACCAAGCACGAAAGACTAAAGACCAAATAGGAAACACCAAAAACCAAACACCAAACACCAAACAGCAAACACCATAGAGCAAAGACCAAACACCAAAAAGCAGACACCAAACAGCAAGAAGCAAACACCAAATACCAAACACCAAACACCAAACAGCAAACACCAAACACCAAGCACCAAACACCAAGCACCAAGCACCAAACACCAAGCACCAAGAACCAACACCAAACCCCAAGCACCAAGCACCAAACACTAATCACCAAGCACCAAGCACCAAACACCAAGCAACAAGCACCAAACACCAAACACCAAGCACCAAAGACCAAGCACCAAGCACCAAGCACCAAACACCAAGCACCAAGCACCAAGCACCAAACACCAAGCACCAAGCACCGAACGCCTACCACCCAGCACCAAGCACCAAGCACCAAACACCAAGCACCAAACACCAAACACCAAGCACCAAGCACCAAACACCAAGCACGAAGCACCAAGCACCAAACACCAAGCCCTAAACACCAAGCACCAAGCACTTAGCACCAAACACCAAGCACCAAGCACCAACCACCAAACACCAAGCACCAAGCACCAAGCACCAAACACCAAGCACCAATCACCAAGCACCAAACACCAAGCAGCAAGAAGCAAGCAGCAAGCACCAAACACCAAGCACCAAGCACCAAGCACCAAGCACCAAGCACCAAACACCTAACACCTAACACCAAGCATCAAGCACCAAGCACCAAACACCAAGCACCAAACACCAAACACCAAGCACCAAGCAACAAACACCATGCACCAGGCACCAAGCACCAAACACCAAGAACAAAGCACAAAACACCAAGCACCAAGCATGAAGCACCAAACACCTAACAACAAGCACCAAGCACCAAGCACCAAACACCAAGCACCAAACACCAAGCACCAAGCACCAAACACCAAGCACCAAGCACCAAACACCAAGCACCAAGCAACAAACACCAAGCACCAAACACCAAGCACCAAGCACCAAGTACAAACACCAAGCACCAAGCACCAAACACCAAGCACCAAGCACCAAACACCAAACACCAAGCATCAAACACCAAACACCAAGCACCAAGCACCAAACACCAAACACCAAGAATCAAACACCATACACAAAACACCAAGCACCAAGCACCAAGCACCAAGCATGCAGCACCAAACACCAAGCCCCAAGCACCAAACACCAAACACCAAACACCAAGCATCAAACACCATACACAAAACACCAAGCACCAAGCACCAAGCACCAAGCATGCAGCACCAAACACCAAGCCCCAAGCACCAAACACCAAACACCAAGCACCAAGCACCAATCACCAAACAACAAGCACCAAGCACCAAGCACCAAACACCAAGCACCAAGCACCAAACACCAAACACCAAACACCAAGCACCAAACACCAAGCACCAAACACCAAGCACCAAGCACAAAACACCAAGCACCAAGCACCAAACACCTAACACCAACCACCAAGCACCAAGCACCAAGCACCAAACACCAAGCACCAAACACCAAACACCAAGCACCAAGCACCAAACACCAAGCACCAAGCACCAAACACCAAGAACCAAGCACCAAACACCAAGCACCAAGCACCAAACACCAAGCACCAAGCACCAAGTACAAACACCAAGCACCAAGCACCAAACACCAAGCACCAAGCACCAAACACCAAACACCAAGCACCAAGTACAAACACCAAGCACCAAGCACCAAACACCAAGCACCAAGCACCAAACACCAAACACCAAGCACCAAGCACCAAACACCAAGCACAAAACACCAAACACCAAGCACCAAGCACCAAACACCAAACACCAAGCACCAAGCACCAAACACCAAACACCAAGCACCAAACACCAGACACCAAGAACCAAGCACCAAACACCAAGCACCAAGCACCAAACACCAAGCACCAAGCACCAAGTACAAACACCAAGCACCAAGCACCAAACACCAAGCACCAAGCACCAAACACCAAACACCAAGCACCAAGCACCAAACACCAAGCACAAAACACCAAACACCGAGCACCAAGCACCAAACACCAAACACCAAGCACCAAGCACCAAACACCAAACACCAAGCACCAAACACCAGACACCAAGCACCAAACACCAAACATCAAGCACCAAGCACCAAACACCAAACATCAAGCACCAGGCACCAAGCACCAAACACCAAACACCAAGCACTAAGCACCAAACACCAAGCACCAAACACCAAACACCAAGCACCAAGCACCAAGCACCAAACACCAAACAGCAAATAGGAAACACCAAACAGCAAACAGCAAACACGAAAAAGCAGACACCAAACAGCAAAGAGCAAACACCAAACATCAAACAGCAAACAACAAACACAAAACACCAAGCACCAAGCACCAAGCACCAAACAACAAGCACCAGGCACCAAGCACCAAACACCAAACACCAAGCACTAAGCACCAAACACCAAGCACCAAACACCAAACACCAAGCACCAAGCACCAAGCACCAAACACCAAACATGAAACAGCAAACACCATACAGCAAACACCAAACACGAAAAAGCAGACACCAAACAGCAAAGAGCAAACACCAAACACCAAACAGCAAACAACAAACACAAAACACCAATCACCAAGCACCAAGCACCAAACACCAAACACCAAGCACCAAACACCCAGCACCAAGCACCAAACACCAAGCACCAAGCACCAAACACCAAGCACCAAACACCAAGCACCAAGCACCAAGTACAAACATCAAGCACCAAGCACCAACCACCAAGCACCAAGCACCAAGCATCAAGCACCAAGCATCAAACACCAAACACCAAGCACCAAGCACCAAACAACAAACACCAAGCATCAAACACCAAACACAAAACACCAAGCACCAAGCACCAAGCACCAAGCACCAAGCACGCAGCACCAAACAGCAAACACCAAGCACCAATCACCAAACAACAAGCACCAGGCACCAAGCACCAAACACCAAACACCAAGCAGCAAGCACCAAACACCAAACACCAAGCACCAAGCACCAAACACCAAGCACCAAACACCAAACACCAAACACCAAGCACCAAACACTAATCACAATGCACCAAGCACCAAGCACCAAACACCAAGCACCAAGCACCAAGCACTAAACACCAAACATCAAAGACCAAACACCAAGCACCAAGCACCAAACACCAAGCACCAAGCACCAAGCACCAAACACCAAGCACCAAGCACCAAACACCAACCATCCAGCACCAAGCACCAAGCACCAAACACCAAGCACCAAACACCAAACACCAAGCACCAAGCACCTAGCACCAAAAACCAAACACCAAGCACCAAGCACCAAACACCAAGCACCAGGCACCAAGCACCAAACACCAAGCACCATGCACCAAACACCAAGCACCAAGCACGAAGCACAAAACACCAAGCACCAAGCACCAAACACCAAGCACCAAGCACCAAGCATCAAACACCAAGCACCAAACACCAAACACCAAGCACCAAGCACCAAACACCAAACACCAAACACCAAGCACCAAGCACCAAACACCAAGCACCAAGCACCAAACACCAAGCACCAAACACCAAGAACCAAGCACCAAACCCCAAGCACCAAGCACCAAGTACAAACACCAAGCACCAAGCACCAAACACCAAGCACCAAGCACCAAGCATCAAACACCAAGCACCAAGCACCAAACACCAAGCACAAAGCACCAAACACCAAACACCAAGCACCAAACACCAAACACCAAACACAAAGCACCAAGCACCAAACACCAAACACCAAGCACCAAACACCAGACACCAAGCACCAAACACCAAACATCAAGCGCCAAGCACCAAACACCAAACAACAATCACCAGGCACCAAGCACCAAACACCAAGCACTAAGCACCAAACACCAAGCACCAAGCACCAAGAACCAAGCACCAAACACCAAACAGCAAACAGGAAACACCAAACAGCAAACAGCAAACTCCAAACATGAAACAGCAAACACCATACATCAAACACCAAACACGAAAAATCAGACACCAAACAGCAAACAGCAAACACCAAACACCAAACAGCAAACAGCAAACACCAAACACCCAGCACCAAGCACCAAACACCAAACACCAAGCACCAAACACCAAGCACCAAGCACCAAGCGACAAACACCAAGCACCAAGCACCATGCACCAAACACCAAGCACCAAGCACCAAACACCCAGCACCAAGCACCAAGCACCAAACACCAAGCACCAAGAACCAAGCACCAAGCACCAAACACCAAGCCCCAAGCACCAAGCACCAAGCACCAAACAGCAAGCACCAAACACCAAACACCAAACACCAAGCACCAAACACCAAGCACCAAGCACCAAGCGACAAACACCAAGCACCAAGCACCATGCACCAAACACCAAGCACCAAGCACCAAACACCCAGCACCAAGCACCAAGCACCAAACACCAAGCACCAAGAACCAAGCACCAAGCACCAAACACCAAGCCCCAAGCACCAAGCACCAAGCACCAAACAGCAAGCACCAAACACCAAACACCAAACAGCAAACACCAAACAGCAAACAGCAAACACCAAACAGCAAACAGCAAACACCAAACACCAAGCACCATGCACCAAACACCAAGCACTAAGCACCAAACACCAAGCACCAAGCACCAAGCACCAAGCACCAAACACCAAACACCAAGCACCAAGCACCAAGCATCAAACACCAAACACCAAACACCAAGCACCAAGCACCAAGCACCAAACACCAAGCACGCAGCACGAAACACCAAGCACCAAGCACCAAACACCAAGCACCAAGCACCAAACACCAAACACCAAACACCAAACAACAAGCACCAAGCACCAAGCACCAAACACCAAGCACCAAGCACCAAACACCAAATACCAAGCACCAAGCACCAAACACCAAGCACGAAAGACTAAAGACCAAATAGGAAACACCAAAAACCAAACACCAAACACCAAACAGCAAACACCATAGAGCAAAGACCAAACACCAAAAAGCAGACACCAAACAGCAAGAAGCAAACACCAAATACCAAACACCAAACACCAAACAGCAAACACCAAACACCAAGCACCAAACACCAAGCACCAAGCACCAAACACCAAGCACCAAGAACCAACACCAAACCCCAAGCACCAAGCACCAAACACTAATCACCAAGCACCAAGCACCAAACACCAAGCAACAAGCACCAAACACCAAACACCAAGCACCAAAGACCAAGCACCAAGCACCAAGCACCAAACACCAAGCACCAAGCACCAAGCACCAAACACCAAGCACCAAGCACCGAACGCCTACCACCCAGCACCAAGCACCAAGCACCAAACACCAAGCACCAAACACCAAACACCAAGCACCAAGCACCAAACACCAAGCACGAAGCACCAAGCACCAAACACCAAGCCCTAAACACCAAGCACCAAGCACTTAGCACCAAACACCAAGCACCAAGCACCAACCACCAAACACCAAGCACCAAGCACCAAGCACCAAACACCAAGCACCAATCACCAAGCACCAAACACCAAGCAGCAAGAAGCAAGCAGCAAGCACCAAACACCAAGCACCAAGCACCAAGCACCAAGCACCAAGCACCAAACACCTAACACCTAACACCAAGCATCAAGCACCAAGCACCAAACACCAAGCACCAAACACCAAACACCAAGCACCAAGCAACAAACACCATGCACCAGGCACCAAGCACCAAACACCAAGAACAAAGCACAAAACACCAAGCACCAAGCATGAAGCACCAAACACCTAACAACAAGCACCAAGCACCAAGCACCAAACACCAAGCACCAAACACCAAGCACCAAGCACCAAACACCAAGCACCAAGCACCAAACACCAAGCACCAAGCAACAAACACCAAGCACCAAACACCAAGCACCAAGCACCAAGTACAAACACCAAGCACCAAGCACCAAACACCAAGCACCAAGCACCAAACACCAAACACCAAGCATCAAACACAAAACACCAAGCACCAAGCACCAAGCACCAAGCATGCAGCACCAAACACCAAGCCCCAAGCACCAAACACCAAACACCAAACACCAAGCATCAAACACCATACACAAAACACCAAGCACCAAGCACCAAGCACCAAGCATGCAGCACCAAACACCAAGCCCCAAGCACCAAACACCAAACACCAAGCACCAAGCACCAATCACCAAACAACAAGCACCAAGCACCAAGCACCAAACACCAAGCACCAAGCACCAAACACCAAACACCAAACACCAAGCACCAAACACCAAGCACCAAACACCAAGCACCAAGCACAAAACACCAAGCACCAAGCACCAAACACCTAACACCAACCACCAAGCACCAAGCACCAAGCACCAAACACCAAGCACCAAACACCAAACACCAAGCACCAAGCACCAAACACCAAGCACCAAGCACCAAACACCAAGAACCAAGCACCAAACACCAAGCACCAAGCACCAAACACCAAGCACCAAGCACCAAGTACAAACACCAAGCACCAAGCACCAAACACCAAGCACCAAGCACCAAACACCAAACACCAAGCACCAAGCACCAAACACCAAGCACAAAACACCAAACACCAAGCACCAAGCACCAAACACCAAACACCAAGCACCAAGCACCAAACACCAAACACCAAGCACCAAACACCAGACACCAAGCACCAAACACCAAACATCAAGCACCAAGCACCAAACACCAAACAACAAGCACCAGGCACCAAGCACCAAACACCAAATACCAAGCACTAAGCACCAAACACCAAGCACCAAACACCAAACACCAAGCACCAAGCACCAAGCACCAAACACCAAACAGCAAATAGGAAACACCAAACAGCAAACAGCAAACACGAAAAAGCAGACACCAAACAGCAAAGAGCAAACACCAAACATCAAACAGCAAACAACAAACACAAAACACCAAGCACCAAGCACGAAGCACCAAACAACAAGCACCAGGCACCAAGCACCAAACACCAAACACCAAGCACTAAGCACCAAACACCAAGCACCAAACACCAAACACCAAGCACCAAGCACCAAGCACCAAACACCAAACATGAAACAGCAAACACCATACAGCAAACACCAAACACGAAAAAGCAGACACCAAACAGCAAAGAGCAAACACCAAACACCAAACAGCAAACAACAAACACAAAACACCAATCACCAAGCACCAAGCACCAAACACCAAACACCAAGCACCAAACACCCAGCACCAAGCACCAAGCACCAAACACCAAGCACCAAACACCAAACATCAAGCCCCGAGCACCAAACACAAAACACCAAGCACCAAGCACCAAACAGCAAGCACCAAACACCAAACACCAAACAGCAAACACCAAACAGCAAACGACCAAGCACCAAACACCAAACACCAAGCACCAAGCACCAAGCACCAAACACCAAACACCAAGCACCAAACACCAGACACCAAGCAGCAAACACCAAACACCAAGCACTAAGCACCAAGCACCAAACTCCATGCACCCAGCACCAAACACCAAACACCAAGCACCAAGCACCAAACACCAAACCCCAAGCACCAAGCACCAAGCACCAAACACCAAACACCAAGCACCAAACACCAAACACCAAGCACCAAGCACCAAATACCAAGCACCAAGCACCAAACCCCAAGCACCGAACACCAAACCGCAAGCACCAAGCACCAAACACTAATCACCAAGCACCAAGCACCAAACACCAAGCACCAAACACCAAGCACCAAACACCAAGCACCAAGCACCAAGCACCAATCACCAAACACCAAACACCATGCACCAAAGACCAAGCACCAAGCACCAAGCACCAAACAACAAGCACCAAGCACCAAGCACCAAACACCAAGCACCAAGCACCAAACACCAACCACCCAGCACCAAGCACCAAGCACCAAACACCAAGCCCCAAACACCAAACACCAAACACCAGGCACCAAGCACCAAGCACCAAATACCAAGCCCCAAGCACCAAGCACCAAACACCAAGCACCAAGCACCAAACACCAAGCCCCAAGCACCAAGCACCAAACACCAAACACCAAGCACCAAGCACCAAACACCAAACACCAAGAACCAAACACCAAACACCAAGCACCAAGGACCCAACATCAAACACCAAGCACCAAGCACCAAACACCAAACACCAAGCCCCAAGCACCAAGCGCCAAGCACCGAACACCAAGCCCCAAACACCAAGCACCAAACACCAAGCAGCAAGCAGCAAGCACCAAACACCAAACAGCAAGCACCAAGCACCAAAAACCAAACACCAAGCACCAAGGACCAAACATCAAACACAAAGCACCAAGCACCAAACACCTAACACCAAGCACCAACACCAAGCACCAAGCACCAAGCACCAAACACCAAGCACCAAACACCAAGCACCAAGCACCAAACACCAAGCACCAAGCACCAAACACCAAGCACGAAGCACCAAGCACCAAACACCAAGCACCAAGCAACAAACACCAAACCCCAAGCACCAAACATCAAACCGCAAGCACCAAGCACCAAACACTAATCACCAAGCACCAAGCACCAAACAACAAGCACCAAGCACCAAGCACCAGGCACCAAGCACCAAGCACCAAACACAAAACACCAAGCACCAAGCACCAAGCAGCAAACACCAAGCATCAAACACCAAACACCAAACACCAAGCACCAAACACCAAGCACCAAGCACCAAACACCAAACACCAAGCACGAAGCACCAAGCACCAAACAACAAGCACGCAGCATCAAACACCAAGCACCAAACACCAAGCACCAAGCACCAAGCACCAAGCACCAAGCACCAAGCACGAAACACCAGGCACCAAGCACCAAGCACCAAACTACAAACACCAAGCACCAAGCACCAGCCACCAAGCACCAAGCACCAAACACCAAGCACCAAGCACCAAGCACCAAACACCAAGCACCAAGCACCAAGCACCAAACACCAAACACCAAACAGCAAGCACCAAGCACCAAACACCAAGCACCAAACAGCAAACCCCAAGCACCAATCACCAAACACTAATCACCAAGCACCAAGCACCAAACACCAAGCACCAAGCACCAAACACCCAGCACCAAGCACCAAGCACCAAACACCAAGCACCAAGCACCAAACACCAAACACCAAACACCAAGCACCAAGCACCAAACAGCAAGCACCAAACACCAAACACCAAACAGCAAACACCAAACAGCAAACATCAAACACCAAACAGCAAACAGCAAACGCCAAACACCAAACACCAAGCACCAAGCACCAAACACCAAGCACCAAACACCAAACACCAAGCACCAAGCACCAAACCCCAAGCACCGAACACCAAATCGCAAGCACCAAGCACCAGACACTAATCACCAAGCACCAAGCACCAAACAACAAGCACCAAGCACCAAGCACCAAACACCAAACACCATGCACCAAAGACCAAGCACCAAGCACCAAGCACCAAACAACAAGCACCAAGCACCAAGCACCAAACACCAAGCACCAAGCACCAAACACCAACCACCCATCACCAAGCACCAAGCACCAAACACCAAGCCCCAAACACCAAACACCAAACACCAGGCACCAAGCACCAAGCAACAAATACCAAGCCCCAAGCACCAAGCACCAAACACCAAGCACCAAGCACCAAACACCAAGTCCCAAGCACCAAGCACCAAACACCAAACACCAAGCACCAAGCACCAAACACCAAACACCAAGCACCAAACACCAAACACCAAGCACCAAGGACCCAACATCAAACACCAAGCACCAAGCACCAAACACCAAACACCAAGCCCCAAGCACCAAGCACCAAGCACCGAACACCAAGCCCCAAACACCAAGCACCAAACACCAAACACCAAGAGTCAAGCACCAAACACCAAGCACCAAGCACATAGCACCAAACACCAAGCAGCAAGCAGCAAGCAGCAAACACCAAACACCAAGCACAAAGCACCAAAAACCAAACACCAAGCACCAAGGACCAAACATCAAAAACCAAGCACCAAGCACCAAACACCTAACACCAAGCACCAAGCACCAAGCACCAAGCACCAAACACCAAGCACCAAACACCAAGCACCAAGCACCAAACACCAAGCACCAAGCACCAAACACCAAGCACCAAGCACCAAGCACCAAACACCAAGCACCAAGCAACAAACACCAAACCCCAAGCACCAAACATCAAACCGCAAGCACCAAGCACCAAACACTAATCACCAAGCACCAAGCACCAAACAACAAGCACCAAGCACCAAGCACCAGGCACCAAGCACCAAGCACCAAACACAAAGCACCAAGCACCAAGCACCACACACCAAGCATCAAACACCAAACACCAAATACCCAGCACCAAGCACCAAGCACCAAACACAAAGCACCAAGCACCAAGCACCACACACCAAGCATCAAACACCAAACACCAAATACCCAGCACCAAACACCAAACACCAAGCACCAAGCACCAAACACCAAACCCCAAGCACCAAGCACCAAGCACCAAACACCAAACACCAAGCACCAAACACCAAACACCAAGCACCAAGCACCAAACACCAAGCACCAAGCAGCAAACACCAAGCACCAAGCACCAAACCCCAAGCACCGAACACCAAACCGCAAGCACCAAGCACCAAACACTAATCACCAAGCACCAAGCACCAAACACCAAGCACCAAACACCAAGCACCAAACACCAAGCACCAAGCACCAAGCACCAAGCACCAAACACCAAACACCATGCACCAAAGACCAAGCACCAAGCACCAAGCACCAAACAACAAGCACCAAGCACCAAGCACCAAACACCAAGCACCAAGCACCAAACACCAACCACCCAGCACCAAGCACCAAGCACCAAACACCAAGCCCCAAACACCAAACACCAAACACCAGGCACCAAGCACCAAGCACCAAATACCAAGCCCCAAGCACCAAGCACCAAACACCAAGCACCAAGCACCAAACACCAAGCCCCAAGCACCAAGCACCAAACACCAAACACCAAGCACCAAGCACCAAACACCAAACACCAAGCACCAAACACCAAACACCAAGCACCAAGGACCCAACATCAAACACCAAGCACCAAGCACCAAACACCAAACACCAAGCCCCAAGCACCAAGCGCCAAGCACCGAACACCAAGCCCCAAACACCAAGCACCAAACACCAAGCAGCAAGCAGCAAGCACCAAACACCAAACACCAAGCACCAAGCACCAAAAACCAAACACCAAGCACCAAGGACCAAACATCAAACACCAAGCACCAAGCACCAATCACCTAACACCAAGCACCAAGCACCAAGCACCAAGCACCAAGCACCAAACACCAAGCACCAAACACCAAGCACCAAGCACCAAACACCAAGCACCAAGCACCAAACACCAAGCACCAAGCACCAAGCACCAAACACCAAGCACCAAGCAACAAACACCAAACCCCAAGCACCAAACATCAAACCGCAAGCACCAAGCACCAAACACTAATCACCAAGCACCAAGCACCAAACAACAAGCACCAAGCACCAAGCACCAGGCACCAAGCACCAAGCACCAAACACAAAACACCAAGCACCAAGCACCAAGCAGCAAACACCAAGCATCAAACACCAAACACCAAACACCAAGCACCAAACACCAAACACCAAGCACCAAACACCAAACACCAAGCACGAAGCACCAAGCACCAAACAACAAGCACGCAGCATCAAACACCAAGCACCAAACACCAAGCACCAAGCACCAAGCACCAAGCACCAAGCACCAAGCACGAAACACCAGGCACCAAGCACCAAGCACCAAACTACAAACACCAAGCACCAAGCACCAGCCACCAAGCACCAAGCACCAAACACCAAGCACCAAGCACCAAACACCAAACACCAAGCACCAAGCACCAAGCACCAAACACCAAACACCAAACACCAAGCACCAAGAACCAAACACCAAACACCAAACAGCAAGCACCAAGCACCAAACACCAAACACCAAACAGCAAACCCCAAGCACCAATCACCAAACACTAATCACCAAGCACCAAGCACCAAACACCAAGCACCAAGCAGAATCACCAAACACCAAGCACCAAGCACCAAGAACCAAGCACCAAACACCAAGCACCAAGCACCAAACACCAAAACCCAAGCACCAAAGACCAACCACCAAGCACCAAGGACCAAACACCAAGCACCAAGCACCAAGCACCAAACACAAAGCACCAAGCACCAAACACCCAGCACCAAGCACCAAGCACCAAACACCAAGCACCAAGCACCAAACACCAAACACCAAACACCAAACACCAAGCACCAAACAGCAAGCACGAAACACCAAACACCAAACAGCAAACACCAAACAGCAAACACCAAACACCAAACAGCAAACAGCAAATGCCAAACACCAAACACCAAGCACCAAGCACCAAACACCAAGCACCAAGCACCAAACACCAAGCACCAAGCACCAAACCCCAAGCACCGAACACCAAACCGCAAGCACCAAGCACCAGACACTAATCACCAAGCACCAAACAACAAGCACCAAGCACCAAGCACCAGGCACCAAGCACCAAGCACCAAACACAAAACACCAAGCACCAAGCACCAAGCAGCAAACACCAAGCATCAAACACCAAACACCAAACACCAAGCACCAAACACCAAGCACCAAGCACCAAACACCAAACACCAAGCACCAAACACCAAACATCAAGCACCAAACACCAGATACCAAGCACCAAGCACCAAGCACCAAACACCAAACACCAAGCACCAAGCGCCAAACACCAAACAACAAGCACCAGGCACCAAGCTCCAAACACCAAACACCAAGCACCAAGCACCAAACACCAAACACCAAGCACGCAGCATCAAACACAAAGCACCAAACACCAAGCACCAAGCACCAAGTACCAAACACCAAACACCAAGCACCAAACACCAAACACCAAGCACCAAGCACCAAGCACGAAACACCAGGCACCAAGCACCAAGCACCAAACTCCAAACACCAAGCACCAAACACCAGCCACCAAGCACCAAGCACCAAACACCAAACACCAAGCACTAAGCACCAAACACCAAACAACAAGAACCAGGCACCAAGCACCAAACACCAAACACCAAGCACGCAGCACCAAACACCAAGCACCAAGCAGCAAGCACCAAACACCAAGCACCAAGCACCAAGCACCAAACACCAAACACCAAACACCAAGCACCAAGAACCAAACACCAAGCACCAAACAGCAAGCACCAAGCACCAAACACCAAGCCCCAAACACCAAACCCCAAGCACCAATCACCAAACACTAATCACCAAGCACCAAGCACCAAACACCAAGCACCAAGCAGCAAGCACCAAACACCAAGCACCAAGCACCAAGCACCAAGCACCAAACACCAAGCACCAAGCACCAAACACCAAAACCCAAGCACCAAAGACCAAGCACCAAGCACCAAGGACCAAACACCAAGCACCAAGCACCAAGCACCAAACACCAAGCACCAAGCACCAAACACCCAGCACCAAGCACCAAGCACCAAACACCAAGCACCAAACACCAAACACCAAGCACCAAGCACCCAACAGCAAGCACCAAACACCAAACACCAAACAGCAAACACCAAACAGCAAACACCAAACACCAAACAGCAAACAGCAAACGCCAAACACCAAGCACCAAGCACCAAGCACCAAACACCAAGCACCAAGCACCAAGCACACAACACCGAACACCAAGCACCAAGGACCAAACACCAAGCACCAAGCACCAAGCACCAAACACCAAGCACCAAGCAACAAACACCAAACCCCAAGCACCAAACATCAAACCGCAAGCACCAAGCACCAAACACTAATCACCAAGCACCAAGCACCAAACAACAAGCACCAAGCACCAAGCACCAGGCACCAAGCACCAAGCACCAAACACAAAACACCAAGCACCAAGCACCAAGCAGCAAACACCAAGCATCAAACACCAAACACCAAACACCAAGCACCAAACACCAAGCACCAAGCACCAAACACCAAACACCAAGCACCAAGCACCAAGCACCAATCAACAAGCACGCAGCATCAAACACCAAGCACCAAACACCAAGCACCAAGCACCAAGCACCAAGCACCAAGCACCAAGCACGAAACACCAGGCACCAAGCACCAAGCACCAAACACCAAACACCAAACACCAAGCACCAAGAACCAAACACCAAACACCAAACAGCAAGCACCAAGCACCAAACACCAAACACCAAACAGCAAACCCCAAGCACCAATCACCAAACACTAATCACCAAGCACCAAGCACCAAACACCAAGCACCAAGCAGAATCACCAAACACCAAGCACCAAGCACCAAGAACCAAGCACCAAACACCAAGCACCAAGCACCAAACACCAAAACCCAAGCACCAAAGACCAACCACCAAGCACCAAGGACCAAACACCAAGCACCAAGCACCAAGCACCAAACACCAAGCACCAAGCACCAAACACCCAGCACCAAGCACCAAGCACCAAACACCAAGCACCAAGCACCAAACACCAAACACCAAACACCAAACACCAAGCACCAAACAGCAAACACCAAACAGCAAACACCAAACACCAAACACCAAACAGCAAACGCCAAACACCAAACACCAAGCACCAAGCACCAAACACCAAGCACCAAGCACCAAACACCAAGCACCAAGCACCAAACCCCAAGCACCGAACACCAAACCGCAAGCACCAAGCACCAGACACTAATCACCAAGCACCAAGCACCACACAACAAGCACCAAGCACCAAGCACCAGGCACCAAGCACCAAGCACCAAACACAAAACACCAAGCACCAAGCACCAAGCAGCAAACACCAAGCATCAAACACCAAACACCAAACACCAAGCACCAAACACCAAGCACCAAGCACCAAACACCAAACACCAAGCACCAAACACCAAACATCAAGCACCAAACACCAGATACCAAGCACCAAGCACCAAGCACCAAACACCAAACACCAAGCACCAAGCGCCAAACACCAAACAACAAGCACCAGGCACCAAGCTCCAAACACCAAACACCAAGCACCAAGCACCAAACACCAAACACCAAGCACGCAGCATCAAACACAAAGCACCAAACACCAAGCACCAAGCACCAAGTACCAAACACCAAACACCAAGCACCAAACACCAAACACCAAGCACCAAGCACCAAGCACGAAACACCAGGCACCAAGCACCAAGCACCAAACTCCAAACACCAAGCACCAAACACCAGCCACCAAGCACCAAGCACCAAACACCAAACACCAAGCACTAAGCACCAAACACCAAACAACAAGAACCAGGCACCAAGCACCAAACACCAAACACCAAGCAGACAGCACCAAACACCAAGCACCAAGCAGCAAGCACCAAACACCAAGCACCAAGCACCAAGCACCAAACACCAAACACCAAACACCAAGCACCAAGAACCAAACACCAAGCACCAAACAACAAGCACCAAGCACCAAACACCAAGCCCCAAACACCAAACCCCAAGCACCAATCACCAAACACCAAGCACCAAGCAGCAAGCACCAAACACCAAGCACCAAGCACCAAGCACCAAGCACCAAACACCAAGCACCAAGAACCAAACACCAAAACCCAAGCACCAAAGACCAAGCACCAAGCACCAAGCACCAAACACCAAGCACCAAGCACCAAGCACCAAACACCAAACACCAAACACCAAGCACCAAGAACCAAACACCAAGCACCAAACAGCAAGCACCAAGCACCAAACACCAAGCCCCAAACACCAAACCCCAAGCACCAATCACCAAACACTAATCACCAAGCACCAAGCACCAAACACCAAGCACCAAGCAGCAAGCACCAAACACCAAGCACCAAGCACCAAGCACCAAGCACCAAACACCAAGCACCAAGCACCAAACAGCAAAACCCAAGCACCAAAGACCAAGCACCAAGCACCAAGGACCAAACACCAAGCACCAAGCACCAAGCACCAAACACCAAGCACCAAGCACCAAACACCCAGCACCAAGCACCAAGCACCAAACACCAAGCACCAAACACCAAACACCAAGCACCAAGCACCCAACAGCAAGCACCAAACACCAAACACCAAACAGCAAACACCAAACAGCAAACACCAAACACCAAACAGCAAACAGCAAACGCCAAACACCAAGCACCAAGCACCAAGCACCAAACACCAAGCACCAAGCACCAAGCACACAACACCGAACACCAAGCACCAAGGACCAAACACCAAGCACCAAGCACCAAGCACCAAACACCAAGCACCAAGCAACAAACACCAAACCCCAAGCACCAAACATCAAACCGCAAGCACCAAGCACCAAACACTAATCACCAAGCACCAAGCACCAAACAACAAGCACCAAGCACCAAGCACCAGGCACCAAGCACCAAGCACCAAACACAAAACACCAAGCACCAAGCACCAAGCAGCAAACACCAAGCATCAAACACCAAACACCAAACACCAAGCACCAAACACCAAGCACCAAGCACCAAACACCAAACACCAAGCACCAAGCACCAAGCACCAATCAACAAGCACGCAGCATCAAACACCAAGCACCAAACACCAAGCACCAAGCACCAAGCACCAAGCACCAAGCACCAAGCACGAAACACCAGGCACCAAGCACCAAGCACCAAACTACAAACACCAAGCACCAAGCACCAGCCACCAAGCACCAAGCACCAAACACCAAGCACCAAGCACCAAGCACCAAACACCAAGCACCAAGCACCAAGCACCAAACACCAAACACCAAACACCAAGCACCAAGAACCAAACACCAAACACCAAACAGCAAGCACCAAGCACCAAACACCAAACACCAAACAGCAAACCCCAAGCACCAATCACCAAACACTAATCACCAAGCACCAAGCACCAAACACCAAGCACCAAGCAGAATCACCAAACACCAAGCACCAAGCACCAAGAACCAAGCACCAAACACCAAGCACCAAGCACCAAACACCAAAACCCAAGCACCAAAGACCAACCACCAAGCACCAAGGACCAAACACCAAGCACCAAGCACCATGCACCAAACACCAAGCACCAAGCACCAAACACCCAGCACCAAGCACCAAGCACCAAACACCAAGCACCAAGCACCAAACACCAAACACCAAACACCAAACACCAAGCACCAAACAGCAAGCACCAAACACCAGACACCAAACAGCAAACACCAAACAGCAAACACCAAACACCAAACAGCAAACAGCAAACGCCAAACACCAAACACCAAGCACCAAGCACCAAACACCAAGCACCAAGCACCAAACACCAAGCACCAAGCACCAAACCCCAAGCACCGAACACCAAACCGCAAGCACCAAGCACCAGACACTAATCACCAAGCACCAAGCACCACACAACAAGCACCAAGCACCAAGCACCAGGCACCAAGCACCAAGCACCAAACACAAAACACCAAGCACCAAGCACCAAGCAGCAAACACCAAGCATCAAACACCAAACACCAAACACCAAGCACCAAACACCAAGCACCAAGCACCAAACACCAAACACCAAGCACCAAACACCAAACATCAAGCACCAAACACCAGATACCAAGCACCAAGCACCAAGCACCAAACACCAAACACCAAGCACCAAGCGCCAAACACCAAACAACAAGCACCAGGCACCAAGCTCCAAACACCAAACACCAAGCACCAAGCACCAAACACCAAACACCAAGCACGCAGCATCAAACACAAAGCACCAAACACCAAGCACCAAGCACCAAGTACCAAACACCAAACACCAAGCACCAAACACCAAACACCAAGCACCAAGCACCAAGCACGAAACACCAGGCACCAAGCACCAAGCACCAAACTCCAAACACCAAGCACCAAACACCAGCCACCAAGCACCAAGCACCAAACACCAAACACCAAGCACTAAGCACCAAACACCAAACAACAAGAACCAGGCACCAAGCACCAAACACCAAACACCAAGCACGCAGCACCAAACACCAAGCACCAAGCAGCAAGCACCAAAAACCAAGCACCAAGCACCAAGCACCAAACACCAAACACCAAACACCAAGCACCAAGAACCAAACACCAAGCACCAAACAGCAAGCACCAAGCACCAAACACCAAGCCCCAAACACCAAACCCCAAGCACCAATCACCAAACACCAAGCACCAAGCAGCAAGCACCAAACACCAAGCACCAAGCACCAAGCACCAAGCACCAAACACCAAGCACCAAGCACCAAACACCAAAACCCAAGCACCAAAGACCAAGCACCAAGCACCAAGGACCAAACACCAAGCACCAAGCACCAAGCACCAAACACCAAGCACCAAGCACCAAACACCCAGCACCAAGCACCAAGCACCAAACACCAAGCACCAAACACCAAACACCAAGCACCCAACAGCAAGCACCAAACACCAAACACCAAACAGCAAACACCAAACAGCAAACACCAAACACCAAACAGCAAACAGCAAACGCCAAACACCAAGCACCAAGCACCAAGCACCAAACACCAAGCACCAAGCACCAAGCACACAACACCGAACACCAAGCACCAAGGACCAAACATCAAACACCAAGCACCAAGCACCAAACACCAAACACCAAGCACCAAGCACCAAGCACCAAGCACCGAACACCAAGCACCAAACACCAAGCACCAAACACCAAGCACCAAACACCAAACACCAAGCACCAGGCACCAAGCACCAAACACCAAGCACCAAACACCAAGCACCAAACACCAGGTCCCACGCACCAAGCACCAAACACCAAACACCAAGCACCAAGCACCAAGCCCCTAGCACCAAACACCATGCAGCAAGCAGAAAGAACCAAACACCAAACACCAAGCACCAAGCACCAAATACCAAACACCAAGCACCAAGGACCAAACATCAAACACCATGCACCAAGCACCAAGCACCAAACACCAAGCACCAATCACCAAACACCAAACACCAAGCACCAAACACCAAGCACCAGGCACCAAACACCAAACACCAAGCACCAAGCACCAAACACCAAACACCAAGACCGAAGCACCAAACACCAAGCACCAAACTCCAGACACAAAACACCAAGCACCAAGCAGCAAGCACCAAACACCAAACACCAAGCACCAAGCACCAAACACCAAACACCAAGCACCAAGAACCTAACATCAAACACCAATCACCAAGCACCAAACACCTAACACCAAGCACCAAGCACCAAGCACCAAGCACCAAACACCAAGCACCAAACACAAAGCACCAAGCACCAAACACCAAGCACCAAGCACCAAACACCAAGCACCAAGCACCAAACACCAAACCCCTAGCACCAAACACCAAACACCAAGCACCAAGCACCAAACACCAAGCACCAAGCACCAAACAGCAAACCCCAAGCACCAAGCACCAAGCACCAAGCACCACACACCAAGCATCAAACACCAAACACCAAATACCAAGCACCAAACACCAAACACCAAGCACTAAGCACCAAGCACCTAACTCCATGCACCCAGCACCAAACACCAAACACCAAGCACCAAGCACCAAACACCAAACACCAAGCACCAAGCACCAGGCACCAAACACCAAACACCAAGCACCAAACACCAGACACCAAGCAGCAAACACCAAACACCAAGCACCAAGCACCAAACACCATACAACAAGCACCAGGCACCAAGCACCAAACACCAAACACCAAGCACCAAGCACCAAACACCAAGCACCAAGCACCAGACGCCAAACACCAAGCACCAAGCACCAAGCACCAAGCACCAAACACCAAACACCAAACAGCAAACACCAAACACCAAACAGCAAAAACCAAATACGAAACAGCAAACACCATACAGCAAACACCAAACACCAAAAAGCAGACACCAAACACCAAACACCAAGCACCAAGCACCAACCACCAAACCCCAAGCACCAAGCAACAAACACTAATGACCAAGCACCAAGCACCAAACACCAAGCACCAAGCACCAAGCACCAAACACCAAGCACGAAGCACCAAGCACCAAACACCAAACACCATGCACCAAAGACCAAGCACCAAGCACCAAGCACCAAACAACAAGCACCAAGCACCAAGCACCAAACACCAAGCACCAAGCACCAAACACCAACCACCCAGCACCAAGCACCAAGCACCAAACACCAAGCACCAAACACCAAACACCAAACACCAGGCACCAAGCACCAAGCACCAAATACCAAGCCCCAAGCACCAAGCACCAAACACCAAGCACCAAGCACCAAACACCAAGACCCAAGCACCAAGCACCAAACACCAAACACCAAGCACCAAGCACCAAACACCAAACACCAAGCACCAAACACCAAACACCAAGCACCAAGGACCCAACATCAAACACCAAGCACCAAGCACCAAACACCAAACACCAAGCCCCAAGCACCAAGCACCAAGCACCGAACACCAAGCCCCAAACACCAAGCACCAAACACCAAGCACCAAACACCAAGCACCAAACACCAAACACTAAGTCCCACGCACCAAGCACCAAACACCAAACAGCAAACACCAAGCACCAAACACCAAGCACCAAGCACCAAGCCCCTAGCACCAAACACCAAACACCAAGCACCAAGCACAAAACACCAAGCACCAATCACCAAGCACCAAACACCAAGCAGCAAGCAGCAAGCACCAAACACCAAACACCAAGCACCAAGCACCAAACACCAAACACCAAGCACCAAAGACCAAGCACCAAGCACCAAGCACCAAGCACCAAACAATAAGCACCAAGCACCCAGCACCAAACACCAAACACCAACCACCCAGCACCAAGCACCAAGCACCAAACACCAAGCACCAAACACCGTACACCAAACACCAAGCACCAAGCACCAAGCACCAAACACCAGGCACCAAGCACCAAACACCTAACACCAAGCACCAAGCACCAAGAACCAAGCACCGAACACCAAGCACCAAACACCAAGCACCAAACACCAAGCACCAAGCACCAAACACCAAGCACCAAACACCAAGCACCAAGCACCAAGCACCAAACACCAAGCACCAGGCACCAAGCACCAAACACCAAGCACCATGCACCAAGCACCAAGCCCCAAACACCAAGTACATACACCAAGCACCAAACACCAAACACAAAACACCAAGCACCAAGCAACAAGCATCAAACACCAAGCATCAAACACCAAACACCAAACACCAAGCACCAAACACCAAACACCAAGCACCAAGCACCAAGCACCAAGCACCGAGCACCAAACACCAAGCACCCAGCACCAAACACCAAGCACCAAACACCAAGCAACAAACACCAAAGACCAAGCACCAAGCACCAAAACCCAAACACCAAGCACCAAGCACCAAGCACCAAACACCAAGCACCAAGCACCAAATAGCAAACCCCAAGCACCAAGCACCAAACACTAATCACCAAGCACCAAGCACCAAACAACAAGCACCAAGCACCAAGCACCAGGCACCAACCACCATGCACCAAACACAAAACACCAAGCACCAAGCACCACACACCAAGCATCAAACACCAAACACCAATTACCAAGCACCAAACACCAAACACCAAGCACTAAGCACCAAGCACCAAACTCCATGCACCCAGCACCAAACACCAAACACCAAGCACCAAGCACCAAACACCAAACACCAAGCACCAAGCACCAAGCACCAAACACCAAACACCAAGCACCAAACACCAGACACCAAGCAGCAAACAGCAAACACCAAGCACCAAGCACCAAACGCCATACAACAAGCACCAGGCACCAAGCACCAAACACCAAACACCAAACACCAAACAGCAAACACCAAACACCAACCAGCAAAAACCAAACACCAAACAGCAAAAACCAAATACGAAACAGCAGACACCATACAGCAAACACCAAACACCAAAAAGCAGACACCAAACAGCAAACAGCAAACACCAAACACCAAACACCAAACACCAAGCACCAAGCACCAACCACCAAATCCCAAGCACCAAGCAAGAAACACTAATCACCAAGCACCAAGCACCAAACACCAAGCACCAAGCACCAAGCACCAAACACCAAGCACCAAGCACAAAGCACCAAACACCAAACACCATGCACCAAAGACCAAGCACCAAGCACTAAGCACCAAACAACAAGCACCAAGCACCAAGCACCAAACACCAAGCACCAAGCACCAAACACCAACCACCCAGCACCAAGCACCAAGCACCAAAGACCAAGCACCAAACACCAAACACCAAACACCAGGCACCAAGCACCAAGCACCAAATACCAAGCCCCAAGCACCAAGCACGAAACACCAAGCACCAAGCACCAAACACCAAGCCCCAAGCACCAAGCACCAAACACCAAACACCAAGCACCAAGCACCAAACACCAAACACCAAGCACCAAACACCAAACACCAAGCACCAAGGACCCAACATCAAACAACAAGCACCAAGCACCAAACACCAAACACCAAGCCCCAAGCACCAAGCTCCAAGCACCGAACACCAAGCCCCAAACACCAAGCACCAAGCACCAAGCACCAAACACCAAACACCAAACACCAAGCACCAAGAACCAAACACCAAACACCAAACACCAAGCACCAAGCACCAAACTCCAAGCACCAAGCACCAAACACCAAGCACCAAGCACCAAGCACCAAACACCAAGCACCAAGCACCAAACACCAAACTCCAAGCACCAAACATCAAACCGCAAGCACCAAGCACCAAACACTAATGACCAAGCACCAAGCACCAACCACCAAGCACCAAGCACCAAGCACCAAACACCAAGCACGAAGCACGAAGCACCAAACACCAAACACCATGCACCAAAGACCAAGCACCAAGCACCAAGCACCAAACAACAAGCACCAAGCACCAAGCACCAAACACCAAGCACCAAGCACCAAACACCAACCACCCAGCACCAAGCACCAAGCACCAAACACCAAGCACCAAACACCAAACACCAAACACCAGGCACCAAGCACCAAGCACCCAATACCAAGCCCCAAGCACCAAGCACCAAACACCAAGCACCAAGCACCAAACACAAAGCCCCAAGCACCAAGCACCAAACACCAAACACCAAGCACCAAGCACCAAACACCAAACACCAAGCACCAAACACCAAACACCAAGCACCAAGGACCCAACATCAAACACCAAGCACCAAGCACCAAACACCAAACACCAAGCCCCAAGCACCAAGCACCAAGCACCGAACACCAAGCCCCAAACACCAAGCACCAAACACCAAGCACCAAACACCAAGCACCAAACACCAAACACTAAGTCCCACGCACCAAGCACCAAACACCAAACAGCAAACACCAAGCACCAAACACCAAGCACCAAGCACCAAGCCCCTAGCACCAAACACCAAACACCAAGCACCAAGCACAAAACACCAAGCACCAATCACCAAGCACCAAACACCAAGCAGCAAGCAGCAATCACCAAACACCAAACACCAAGCACCAAGCACCAAACACCAAACACCAAGCACCAAAGACCAAGCACCAAGCACCAAGCACCAAGCACCAAACAATAAGCACCAAGCACCCAGCACCAAACACCAAACACCAACCACCCAGCACCAAGCACCAAGCACCAAACACCAAGCACCAAGCACACAACACCGAACACCAAGCACCAAGGACCAAACATCAAACACCAAGCACCAAGCACCAAACACCAAACACCAAGCACCAAGCACCAAGCACCAAGCACCGAACACCAAGCACCAAACACCAAGCACCAAACACCAAGCACCAAACACCAAACACCAAGCACCAAGCACCAAGCCCCTAGCACCAAACACCATGCAGCAAGCAGAAAGCACCAAACACCAAACACCAAGCACCAAGCACCAAATACCAAACACCAAGCACCAAGGACCAAACATCAAACACCAAGCACCAAGCACCAAACGCCTAACACCAAGCACCAAGCACCAAGCACCAAACACCAAGCACCAATCACCAAACACCAAACACCAAGCACCAAACACCAAGCACCAGGCACCAAACACCAAACACCAAGCACCAAGCACCAAACACCAAACACCAAGACCGAAGCACCAAACACCAAGCACCAAACTCCAGACACAAAACACCAAGCACCAAGCAGCAAGCACCAAACACCAAACACCAAGCACCAAGCACCAAACACCAAACACCAAGCACCAAGAACCTAACATCAAACACCAATCACCAAGCACCAAACACCTAACACCAAGCACCAAGCACCAAGCACCAAGCACCAAACACCAAGCACCAAACACAAAGCACCAAGCACCAAACACCAAGCACCAAGCACCAAACACCAAGCACCAAGCACCAAACACCAAACCCCTAGCACCAAACACCAAACACCAAGCACCAAGCACCAAACACCAAGCACCAAGCACCAAACAGCAAACCCCAAGCACCAAGCACCAAGCACCAAGCACCACACACCAAGCATCAAACACCAAACACCAAATACCAAGCACCAAACACCAAACACCAAGCACTAAGCACCAAGCACCTAACTCCATGCACCCAGCACCAAACACCAAACACCAAGCACCAAGCACCAAACACCAAACACCAAGCACCAAGCACCAGGCACCAAACACCAAACACCAAGCACCAAACACCAGACACCAAGCAGCAAACACCAAACACCAAGCACCAAGCACCAAACACCATACAACAAGCACCAGGCACCAAGCACCAAACACCAAACACCAAGCACCAAGCACCAAACACCCAGCACCAAGCACCAGACGCCAAACACCAAGCACCAAGCACCAAGCACCAAGCACCAAACACCAAACACCAAACAGCAAACACCAAACACCAAACAGCAAAAACCAAATACGAAACAGCAAACACCATACAGCAAACACCAAACACCAAAAAGCAGACACCAAACACCAAACACCAAGCACCAAGCACCAACCACCAAACCCCAAGCACCAAGCAACAAACACTAATGACCAAGCACCAAGCACCAAACACCAAGCACCAAGCACCAAGCACCAAACACCAAGCACGAAGCACCAAGCACCAAACACCAAACACCATGCACCAAAGACCAAGCACCAAGCACCAAGCACCAAACAACAAGCACCAAGCACCAAGCACCAAACACCAAGCACCAAGCACCAAACACCAACCACCCAGCACCAAGCACCAAGCACCAAACACCAAGCACCAAACACCAAACACCAAACACCAGGCACCAAGCACCAAGCACCAAATACCAAGCCCCAAGCACCAAGCACCAAACACCAAGCACCAAGCACCAAACACCAAGCCCCAAGCACCAAGCACCAAACACCAAACACCAAGCACCAAGCACCAAACACCAAACACCAAGCACCAAACACCAAACACCAAGCACCAAGGACCCAACATCAAACACCAAGCACCAAGCACCAAACACCAAACACCAAGCCCCAAGCACCAAGCACCAAGCACCGAACACCAAGCCCCAAACACCAAGCACCAAACACCAAGCACCAAACACCAAGCACCAAACACCAAACACTAAGTCCCACGCACCAAGCACCAAACACCAAACAGCAAACACCAAGCACCAAACACCAAGCACCAAGCACCAAGCCCCTAGCACCAAACACCAAACACCAAGCACCAAGCACAAAACACCAAGCACCAATCACCAAGCACCAAACACCAAGCAGCAAGCAGCAAGCACCAAACACCAAACACCAAGCACCAAGCACCAAGCACCAAACACCAAGCACCAAAGACCAAGCACCAAGCACCAAGCACCAAGCACCAAACAATAAGCACCAAGCACCCAGCACCAAACACCAAACACCAACCACCCAGCACCAAGCACCAAGCACCAAACACCAAGCACCAAACACCGTACACCAAACACCAAGCACCAAGCACCAAGCACCAAACACCAAGCACCAAGCACCAAACACCTAACACCAAGCACCAAGCACCAAGAACCAAGCACCGAACACCAAGCACCAAACACCAAGCACCAAACACCAAGCACCAAGCACCAAACACCAAGCACCAAACACCAAGCACCAAGCACCAAGCACCAAGCACCAAACACCAAGCACCATGCACCAAGCACCAAGCCCCAAACACCAAGTACATACACCAAGCACCAAACACCAAACACAAAACACCAAGCACCAAGCAACAAGCATCAAACACCAAGCATCAAACACCAAACACCAAACACCAAGCACCAAACACCAAACACCAAGCACCAAGCACCAAGCACCAAGCACCGAGCACCAAACACCAAGCACCCAGCACCAAACACCAAGCAGCAAACACCAAGCAACAAACACCAAAGACCAAGCACCAAGCACCAAAACCCAAACACCAAGCACCAAGCACCAAGCACCAAACACCAAGCACCAAGCACCAAATAGCAAACCCCAAGCACCAAGCACCAAACACTAATCACCAAGCACCAAGCACCAAACAACAAGCACCAAGCACCAAGCACCAGGCACCAACCACCATGCACCAAACACAAAACACCAAGCACCAAGCACCACACACCAAGCATCAAACACCAAACACCAATTACCAAGCACCAAACACCAAACACCAAGCACTAAGCACCAAGCACCAAACTCCATGCACCCAGCACCAAACACCAAACACCAAGCACCAAGCACCAAACACCAAACACCAAGCACCAAGCACCAAGCACCAAACACCAAACACCAAGCACCAAACACCAGACACCAAGCAGCAAACAGCAAACACCAAGCACCAAGCACCAAACGCCATACAACAAGCACCAGGCACCAAGCACCAAACACCAAACACCAAGCACCAAGCACCAAACACCAAGCACCAAGCACCAAGCACCAAACACCAAACACCAAACACCAAACAGCAAACACCAAACACCAAACAGCAAAAACCAAATACGAAACAGCAAACACCATACAGCAAACACCAAACACCAAAAAGCAGACACCAAACAGCAAACAGCAAACACCAAACACCAAACACCAAACACCAAGCACCAAGCACCAACCACCAAATCCCAAGCACCAAGCAAGAAACACTAATCACCAAGCACCAAGCACCAAACACCAAGCACCAAGCACCAAGCACCAAACACCAAGCACCAAGCACAAAGCACCAAACACCAAACACCATGCACCAAAGACCAAGCACCAAGCACCAAGCACCAAACAACAAGCACCAAGCACCAAGCACCAAACACCAAGCACCAAGCACCAAACACCAACCACCCAGCACCAAGCACCAAGCACCAAAGACCAAGCACCAAACACCAAACACCAAACACCAGGCACCAAGCACCAAGCACCAAATACCAAGCCCCAAGCACCAAGCACGAAACACCAAGCACCAAGCACCAAACACCAAGCCCCAAGCACCAAGCACCAAACACCAAACACCAAGCACCAAGCACCAAACACCAAACACCAAGCACCAAACACCAAACACCAAGCACCAAGGACCCAACATCAAACAACAAGCACCAAGCACCAAACACCAAACACCAAGCCCCAAGCACCAAGCTCCAAGCACCGAACACCAAGCCCAAAACACCAAGCACCAAGCACCAAGCATCAAACACCAAACACCAAACACCAAGCACCAAGAACCAAACACCAAACACCAAACACCAAGCACCAAGCACCAAACTCCAAGCACCAAGCACCAAACACCAAGCACCAAGCACCAAGCACCAAACACCAAGCACCAAGCACCAAACACCAAACTCCAAGCACCAAACATCAAACAGCAAGCACCAAGCACCAAACACTAATGACCAAGCACCAAGCACCAACCACCAAGCACCAAGCACCAAGCACCAAACACCAAGCACGAAGCACCAAGCACCAAACACCAAACACCATGCACCAAAGACCAAGCACCAAGCACCAAGCACCAAACAACAAGCACCAAGCACCAAGCACCAAACACCAAGCACCAAGCACCAAACACCAACCACCCAGCACCAAGCACCAAGCACCAAACACCAAGCACCAAACACCAAACACCAAACACCAGGCACCAAGCACCAAGCACCAAATACCAAGCCCCAAGCACCAAGCACCAAACACCAAGCACCAAGCACCAAACACCAAGCCCCAAGCACCAAGCACCAAACACCAAACACCAAGCACAAAGCACCAAACACCAAACACCAAGCACCAAACACCAAACACCAAGCACCAAGGACCCAACATCAAACACCAAGCACCAAGCACCAAACACCAAACACCAAGCCCCAAGCACCAAGCACCAAGCACCGAACACCAAGCCCCAAACACCAAGCACCAAACACCAAGCACCAAACACCAAGCACCAAACACCAAACACTAAGTCCCACGCACCAAGCACCAAACACCAAGCACCAAGCACCAAGCCCCTAGCACCAAACACCAAACACCAAGCACCAAGCACAAAACACCAAGCACCAATCACCAAGCACCAAACACCAAGCAGCAAGCAGCAATCACCAAACACCAAACACCAAGCACCAAGCACCAAACACCAAACACCAAGCACCAAAGACCAAGCACCAAGCACCAAGCACCAAGCACCAAACAATAAGCACCAAGCACCCAGCACCAAACACCAAACACCAACCACCCAGCACCAAGCACCAAGCACCAAACACCAAGCACCAAACACCGTACACCAAACACCAAGCACCAAGCACCAAGCACCAAACACCAAGCACCAAGCACCAAACACCTAACACCAAGCACCAAGCACCAAGAACCAAGCACCGAACACCAAGCACCAAACACCAAGCACCAAACACCAAGCACCAAGCACCAAACACCAAGCACCAAACACCAAGCACCAAGCACCAAGCACCAAACACCAAGCACCAGGCACCAAGCACCAAACACCAAGCACCATGCACCAAGCACCAAGCCCCAAACACCAAGTACATACACCAAGCACCAAACACCAAACACAAAACACCAAGCACCAAGCAACAAGCATCAAACACCAAGCATCAAACACCAAACACCAAACACCAAGCACCAAACACCAAACACCAAACACCAAGCACCAAGCACCAAGCACCGAGCACCAAACACCAAGCACCCAGCACCAAACACCAAGCACCAAACACCAAGCAACAAACACCAAAGACCAAGCACCAAGCACCAAAACCCAAACACCAAGCACCAAGCACCAAGCACCAAACACCAAGCACCAAGCACCAAATAGCAAACCCCAAGCACCAAGCACCAAACACTAATCACCAAGCACCAAGCACCAAACAACAAGCACCAAGCACCAAGCACCAGGCACCAACCACCATGCACCAAACACAAAACACCAAGCACCAAGCACCACACACCAACCATCAAACACCAAACACCAATTACCAAGCACCAAACACCAAACACCAAGCACTAAGCACCAAGCACCAAACTCCATGCACCCAGCACCAAACACCAAACACCAAGCACCAAGCACCAAACACCAAACACCAAGCACCAAGCACCAAGCACCAAACACCAAACACCAAGCACCAAACACCAGACACCAAGCAGCAAACAGCAAACACCAAGCACCAAGCACCAAACGCCATACAACAAGCACCAGGCACCAAGCACCAAACACCAAACACCAAGCACCAAGCACCAAACACCAAGCACCAAGCACCAAGCACCAAACACCAAACACCAAACACCAAAGAGCAAACACCAAACACCAAACAGCAAAAACCAAATACGAAACAGCAAACACCATACAGCAAACACCAAACACCAAAAAGCAGACACCAAACAGCAAACAGCAAACACCAAACACCAAACACCAAACACCAAGCACCAAGCACCAACCACCAAATCCCAAGCACCAAGCAACAAACACTAATCACCAAGCACCAAGCACCAAACACCAAGCACCAAGCACCAAGCACCAAACACCAAGCACCAAGCACAAAGCACCAAACACCAAACACCATGCACCAAAGACCAAGCACCAAGCACCAAGCACCAAACAACAAGCACCAAGCACCAAGCACCAAACACCAAGCACCAAGCACCAAACACCAACCACCCAGCACCAAGCACCAAGCACCAAAGACCAAGCACCAAACACCAAACACCAAACACCAGGCACCAAGCACCAAGCACCAAATACCAAGCCCCAAGCACCAAGCACGAAACACCAAGCACCAAGCACCAAACACCAAGCCCCAAGCACCAAGCACCAAACACCAAACACCAAGCACCAAGCACCAAACACCAAACACCAAGCACCAAACACCAAACACCAAGCACCAAGGACCCAACATCAAACAACAAGCACCAAGCACCAAACACCAAACACCAAGCCCCAAGCACCAAGCTCCAGGCACCGAACACCAAGCCCCAAACACCAAGCACCAAGCACCAAGCACCAAACACCAGACACCAAACACCAAGCACCAAGAACCAAACACCAAACACCAAACACCAAGCACCAAGAACCAAACTCCAAGCACCAAGCACCAAACACCAAGCACCAAGCACCAAGCACCAAACACCAAGCACCAAGCACCAAACACCAAACTCCAAGCACCAAACATCAAACCGCAAGCACCAAGCACCAAACACTAATCACCAAGCACCAAGCACCAAACATCAAGCACCAAGCACCAAGCACCAGGCACCAAGCACCAAGCACCAAACACAAAAAACCAAGCACCAAGCACCAAGCAGCAAACCCCAAGCATCAAACACCAAACACCAAACACCAAGCACCAAACACCAAGCACCAAGCACCAAACACCAAACACCAAGCACCAAGCACCAAACACCAAACACCAAGCAGCAAGCACCAAACACCAAACAACAAGCAGCAGGCACCAAGCTCCAAACACCAAACACCAAGCACCAAGCACCAAACACCAAACACCAAGCACGCAGCATCAAACACCAAGCACCAAACACCAAGCACCAAGCACCAAGCACCAAGTACCAAACACCAAACACCAAGCACCAAACACCAAACACCAAGCACCAAGCACCAAGCACAAAACACCAGGCACCAAGCACCAAGCACCAAACTCCAAACACCAAGCAACAAGCACCAGCCACCAAGCACCAAGCACCAAACACCAAACAACAAGCACCAGGCACCAAGCACCAAACACCAAACACCAAGCATGCAGCACCAAACAGCAAGCACCAAGCACCAAGCACCAAACACCAAGCACCAAGCACCAAGCACCAAACACCAAACACCAAAAACCAAGCACCAGGAACCAAACACCAAACACCAAACAGCAAACACCAAACAGCAAACACCAAACACCAAACAGCAAACAGCAAACGCCAAACACCAAACACCAAGCACCAAGCACCAAACACCAAGCACCAAGCACCAAACACCAAGCACCAAGCACCAAGCACCAAACACCAAGCACCAAGCACCAAACACCAAACCCCAAGCACCAAACACCAAACCGCAAGCACCAAGCACCAAACACTAATCACCAAGCACCAAGCACCAAACAACAAGCACCAAGCACCAAGCACCAGGCACCAAGCACCAAGCACCAAACACAAAACACAAAGCACCAAGCACCAAGCAGCAAACACCAAGCATCAAACACCAAACACCAAACACCAAGCACCAAACACCAAGCACCAAGCACCAAACACCAAACACCAAGCATCAAACACCAAACATCAAGCACCAAACACCAGATACCAAGCACCAAGCACCAAGCACCAAACACCAAACATCAAGCACCAAACACCAAACACCAAGCACCAAGCACCAAACACCAAACACCAAGCACGCAGCATCAAACACCAAGCACCAAACACCAAGCACCAAGCACCAAGCACCAAGTACCAAGCACCAAACACCAAACACCAAGCACCAAACACCAAACACCAAGCACCAAGCACCAAGCACCAAGCACGAAACACCAGGCACCAAGCACCAAGCACCAAACTCCAAACACCAAGCACCAAACACCAGCCACCAAGCACCAAGGACCAAACACCAAACACCAAGCACTAAGCACCAAACACCAAACAACAAGCACCAGGCACCAAGCACCAAACACGAAACACCAAGCACGCAGCACCAAACACCAAGCACCAAGCACCAAGCACCAAACACCAAGCACCAAGCACCAAGCACCAAACACCAAACACCAAACACCAAGCACCAAACACCAAACACCAAACAGCAAGCACCAAGCACCAAACACCAAGCCCCAAACACCAAACCCCAAGCACCAATCACCAAACACTAATCACCAAGCACCAAACACCAAACACCAAGCACCAAACACCAGACACCAAGCAGCAAACAGCAAACACCAAGCACCAAGCACCAAACACCATACAACAAGCACCAGGCACCAAACACCAAACACCAAGCACCAAGCCCCTAGCACCAAACACCAAACACCAAGCACCAAGCACAAAACACCAAGCACCAATCACCAAGCACCAAACACCAAGCAGCAAGCAGCAAGCACCAAACACCAAAGACCAAGCACCAAGCACCAAGCACCAAGCACCAAACAATAAGCACCAAGCACCCAGCACCAAACACCAAACACCAACCACCCAGCACCAAGCACCAAGCACCAAACACCAAGCACCAAACACCGTACACCAAACACCAAGCACCAAGCACCAAGCACCAAACACGAAGCACCAAGCACCAAACACCTAACACCAAGCACCAAGCACCAAGAACCAAGCACCGAACACCAAGCACCAAACACCAAGCACCAAACACCAAGCACCAAGCACCAAACACCAAGCACCAAACACCAAGCACCAAGCACCAAGCACCAAACACCAAGCACCAGGCACCAAGCACCAAACACCAAGCACCATGCACCAAGCACCAAGCCCCAAACACCAAGTACATACACCAAGCACCAAACACCAAACACAAAACACCAAGCACCAAGCAACAAGCATCAAACACCAAGCATCAAACACCAAACACCAAACACCAAGCACCAAACACCAAACACCAAGCACCAAGCACCAAGCACCAAGCACCGAGCACCAAACACCAAGCACCCAGCACCAAGCACCAAGCACCAAACACCAAGCAACAAACACCAAAGACCAAGCACCAAGCACCAAAACCCAAACACCAAGCACCAAGCACCAAGCACCAAACACCAAGCACCAAGCACCAAATAGCAAACCCCAAGCACCAAGCACCAAACACTAATCACCATGCACCAAGCACCAAACAACAAGCACCAAGCACCAAGCACCAGGCACCAACCACCATGCACTAAACACAAAACACCAAGCACCAAGCACCACACACCAAGCATCAAACACCAAACACCAATTACCAAGCACCAAACACCAAACACCAAGCACTAAGCACCAAGCACCAAACTCCATGCACCCAGCACCAAACACCAAACACCAAGCACCAAGCAGCAAACACCAAACACCAAGCACCAAGCACCAAGCACCAAACACCAAACACCAAGCACCAAACACCAGACACCAAGCAGCAAACAGCAAACACCAAGCACCAAGCACCAAACGCCATACAACAAGCACCAGGCACCAAGCACCAAACACCAAACACCAAGCACCAAGCACCAAACACCAAGCACCAAGCACCAAGCACCAAACACCAAACACCAAACACCAAACAGCAAACCCCAAACACCAAACAGCAAAAACCAAATACGAAACAGCAAACACCATACAGCAAACAGCAAACACCAAAAAGCAGACACCAAACAGCAAACAGCAAACACGAAACACCAAACACCAAACACCAAGCACCAAGCACCAACCACCAAACCCCAAGCACCAAGCAACAAACACTAATCACCAAGCACGAAGCACCAAACACCAAGCACCAAGAACCAAGCACCAAACACCAAGCACCAAGCACAAAGCACCAAACACCAAACACCATGCACCAAAGACCATGCACCAAGCACCAAGCACCAAACAACAAGCACCAAGCACCAAGCACCAAACACCAAACACCAAGCACCAAACACCAACCACCCAGCACCAAGCACCAAGCACCAAAGACCAAGCACCAAACACCAAACACCAAACGCCAGGCACCAAGCACCAAGCACCAAATACCAAGCCCCAAGCACCAAGCACGAAACACCAAGCACCAAGCACCAAACACCATGCCCCAAGCACCAAGCACCAAACACCAAACACCAAGCACCAAGCACCAAACACCAAACACCAAGCACCAAACACCAAACACCAAGCACCAAGGACCCAACATCAAACAACAAGCACCAATCACCAAACACCAAACACCAAGCCCCAAGCACCAAGCTCCAAGCACCGAACACCAAGCCCCAAACACCAAGCACCAAGCACCAAGCACCAAACGCCAAACACCAAACACCAAGCACCAAGAACCAAACACCAAACACCAAACACCAAGCACCAAGCACCAAACTCCAAGCACCAAGCACCAAACACCAAGCACCAAGCACCAAGCACCAAACACCAAGCACCAAGCACCAAACACCAAACTCCAAGCACCAAACATCAAACCGCAAGCACCAAGCACCAAACACTAATCACCAAGCACCAAGCACCAAACATCAAGCACCAAGCACCAAGCACCAGGCACCAAGCACCAAGCACCAAACACAAAACACCAAGCACCAAGCACCAAGCAGCAAACACCAAGCATCAAACACCAAACACCAAACACCAAGCACCAAACACCAAGCACCAAGCACCAAACACCAAACACCAAGCACCAAGCACCAAACACCAAACATCAAGCACCAAACACCAGATACCAAGCACCAAGCACCAAGCACCAAACACCAAACACCAAGCAGCAAGCACCAAACACCAAACAACAAGCAGGAGGCACCAAGCGCCAAACACCAAACACCAAGCACCAAGCACCAAACATCCAAAGACCAAGCACGCAGCATCAAACACCAAGCACCAAACACCAAGCACCAAGCACCAAGCACCAACTACCAAACACCAAACACCAAGCACCAAACACCAGACACCAAGCACCAAGCACCAAGCACAAAACACCAGGCACCAAGCACCAAGCACCAAACTCCAAACACCAAGCAACAAGCACCAGCCACCAAGCACCAAGCACCAAACACCAAACAAGCACCAGGCACCAAGCACCAAACACCAAACACCAAGCACGCAGCACCAAACAGCAAGCACCAAGCACCAAGCACCAAACACCAAGCACCAAGCACCAAGGACCAAACACCAAACACCAAAAACCAAGCACCAGGAACCAAACACCAAACACCAAACAGCAAGCACCAAGCACCAAACACCAAGCACCAAACAGCAAACCCCAAGCACCAATCACCAAACACTAATCACCAAGCACCAAGCACCAAACACCAAGCACCAAGCAGCAATCACCAAACACCAAGCACCAAGCACCAAGAACCAAGCACCAAACACCAAGCACCAAGCACCAAACACCAAAACCCAAGCACCAAAGACCAAGCACCAAGCACCAAGGACCAAACACCAAGCACCAAGCACCAAGCACCAAACACCAAGCACCAAGCACCAAACACCCAGCACAGAGCACCAAGCACCAAACACCAAACACCAAGCACCAAGCACCAAACAGCAAGCACCAAACACCAAACACCAAACAGCAAACACCAAACAGCAAACACCAAACACCAAACAGCAAACAGCAAACGCCAAACACCAAACACCAAGCACCAAGAACCAAACACCAAGCACCAAGCACCAAACACCAAGCACCAAGCACCAAGCACCAAACACCAAGCACCAAGCACCAAACACCAAACCCCAAGCACCAAACACCAAACCGCAAGCACCAAGCACCAAACACTAATCACCAAGCACCAAGCACCAAACAACAAGCACCAAGCACCAAGCACCAGGCACCAAGCACCAAGCACCAAACACAAAACACAAAGCACCAAGCACCAAGCAGCAAACACCAAGCATCAAACACCAAACACCAAACACCAAGCACCAAACACCAAGCACCAAGCACCAAACACCAAACACCAAGCACCAAACACCAAACATCAATCACCAAACACCAGATACCAAGCACCAAGCACCAAGCACCAAACACCAAACATCAAGCACCAAACACCAAACACCAAGCACCAAGCACCAAACACCAAACACCAAGCACGCAGCATCAAACACCAAGCACCAAACACCAAGCACCAAGCACCAAGCACCAAGTACCAAGCACCAAACACCAAACACCAAGCACCAAGCACGAAACACCAGGCACCAAGCACCAAGCACCAAACTCCAAACACCAAGCACCAAACACCAGCCACCAAGCACCAAGGACCAAACACCAAACACCAAGCACTAAGCACCAAACACCAAACAACAAGCACCAGGCACCAAGCACCAAACACGAAACACCAAGCACGCAGCACCAAACACCAAGCACCAAGCACCAAGCACCAAACACCAAGCACCAAGCACCAAGCACCAAACACCAAACACCAAACACCAAGCACCAAACACCAAACACCAAACAGCAAGCACCAAGCACCAAACACCAAGCCCCAAACACCAAACCCCAAGCACCAATCACCAAACACTAATCACCAAGCACCAAACACCAAACACCAAGCACCAAACACCAGACACCAAGCAGCAAACAGCAAACACCAAGCACCAAGCACCAAACACCATACAACAAGCACCAGGCACCAAACACCAAACACCAAGCACCAAGCACCAAACACCAAGCACCAAGCACCAAGCACCAAACACCAAACACCAAACACCAAACAGCAAACACCAAACACCAAACAGCAAAAACCAAATACGAAACAGCAAACACCATACAGCAAACACCAAACACCAAAAAGCAGACACCAAACAGCAAACAGCAAACACCAAACACAAAACACCAAACACCAAGCACCAAGCACCAACCACCAAACCCCAAGCACCAAGCAACAAACACTAATCACCAAGCACCAAGCACCAAACACCAAGCACCAAGCACCAAGCACCAAACACCAAGCACCAAGCACAAAGCACCAAACACCAAACACCATGCACCAAAGACCAAGCACCAAGCACCAAGCACCAAACAACAAGCACCAAGCACCAAGCACCAAACACCAAGCACCAAGCACCAAACACCAACCACCCAGCACCAAGCACCAAGCACCAAAGACCAAGCACCAAACACCAGGCACTAAGCACCAAGCACCAAATACCAAGCCCCAAGCACCAAGCACCAAACACCAAGCACCAAGCACCAAACACTAATCACCAAGCACCAAGCACCAAACATCAAGCACCAAGCACCAAGCACCAGGCACCAAGCACCAAGCACCAAACACAAAACACCAAGCACCAAGCACCAAGCAGCAAACACCAAGCATCAAACACCAAACACCAAACACCAAGCACCAAACACCAAGCACCAAGCACCAAACACCAAACACCAAGCACCAAGCACCAAACACCAAACATCAAGCACCAAACACCAGATACCAAGCACCAAGCACCAAGCACCAAACACCAAACACCAAGCAGCAAGCACCAAACACCAAACAACAAGCAGCAGGCACCAAGCTCCAAACACCAAACACCAAGCACCAAGCACCAAACACCAAACACCAAGCACGCAGCATCAAACACCAAGCACCAAACACCAAGCACCAAGCACCAAGCACCAAGTACCAAACACCAAACACCAAGCACCAAACACCAAACACCAAGCACCAAGCACCAAGCACGAAACACCAGGCACCAAGCACCCAGCACCAAACTCCAAACACCAAGCACTAAGCACCAAACACCAAACAACAAGCACCAGGCACCAAGCACCAAACACCAAACACCAAGCACGCAGCACCAAAGAGCAAGTACCAAGCACCAAGCACCAAACACCAAGCACCAAGCACCAAGCACCAAACACCAAACACCAAAAACCAAGCACCAGGAACCAAACACCAAACACCAAACAGCAAGCACCAAGCACCAAACACCAAGCACCAAACAGCAAACTCCAAGCACCAATCACCAAACACTAATCACCAAGCACGAAGCACCAAACACCAAGCACCAAGCAGCAATCACCAAACACCAAGCACCAAGCACCAAGAACCAAGCACCAAACACCAAGCACCAAGCTCCAAACACCAAAACCCAAGCACCAAAGACCAAGCACCAAGCACCAAACACCAAACACCAAACAGCAAACACCAAACAGCAAACACCAAACAGCAAACACTAATCACCAAGCACCAAGCACCTGACAACAAGCACCAAGCACCAAGCACCAAGCACCAAACACCAAGCACCAAGCACCAAACACCCAGCACCAAGCACCAAGCACCAAACACCAAACACCAAGCACCAAGCACCAAACAGCAAGCACCAAACACCAAACACCAAACAGCAAACACCAAACAGCAAACACCAAACAGCAAACAGCAAACAGCAAACGCCAAACACCAAACACCAAGCACCAAACACCAAACACCAAGCACCAAGCACCAAACACCAAGCACCAAGCACCAAGCACCAAGCACCAAACACCAAGCACCAAGCACCAAACACCAAACCCCAAGCACCTAACACCATACCGCAAGCACCAAGCACCAAACACTAATCACCAAGCACCAAGCACCTGACAACAAGCACCAAGCACCAAGCACCAGGCACCAAGCACCAAGCACCAAACACAAAACACAAAGCACCAAGCACCAAGCAGCAAACACCAAGCATCAAACACCAAACACCAAACACCAGTCACCAAACACCAAGCACCAAGCACCAAACACCAAACACCAAGCACCAAACACCAAACATCAAGCACCAAACACCAGATACCAAGCACCAAGCACCAAGCACCAAACACCAAACATCAAGCACCAAACACCAAACACCAAGCACCAAGCGCCAAACACCAAACAACAAGCACCAGGCACCAAGCTCCAAACACCAAACACCAAGCACCAAGCACCAAACACCAAACACCAAGCACGCAGCATCAAACACCAAGCACCAAACACCAAGCACCAAGCACCAAGCACCAAGTACCAAGCACCAAACACCAAACACCAAGCACCAAACACCAAACACCAAGCACCAAGCACCAAGCACGAAACACCAGGCACCAAGCACCAAGCACCAAACTCCAAACACCAAGCACCAAACACCAGCCACCAAGCACCAAGGACCAAACACCAAACACCAAGCACTAAGCACCAAACACCAAACAACAAGCACCAGGCACCAAGCACCAAACACCAAACACCAAGCACGCAGCACCAAACACCAAGCACCAAGCACCAAGCACCAAACACCAAGCACCAAGCACCAAGCACCAAACACCAAACACCAAACACCAAGCACCAAGAACCAAACACCAAACACCAAACAGCAAGCACCAGGCACCAAACACCAAGCCCCAAAAACTAAACCCCAAGCACCAATCACCAAACACTAATCACCAAACACCAAGCACCAAACACCAACCACCAAGCAGCAGGCACCAAACACCAAGCACCAAGCACCAAGCACCAAGCACCAAACACCAAGCACCAAGCACCAAACACCAAAACCCAAGCACCAAAGACCAAGCTCCAAGCACCAAGGACCAAACACCAAGCACCAAGCACCAAGCACCAAACACCAAGCACCAAGCACCAAACACCCAGCACCAAGCACCAAGCACCAAACACCAAGCACCAAACACCAAACACCAAGCACCAAGCACCAAACAGCAAGCACCAAACACCAAACACCAAACAGCAAACACCAAACAGCAAACAGCAAACACCAAACAGCAAACAGCAGACGCCAAACACCAAGCACCAAGCACCAAGCACCAAACACCAAGCACCAAGCACCAAGCACACAACACCAAACACCAAGCACCAAGGACCAAACATCAAACACCAAGCACCAAGCACCAAACACCAAACACCAAGCACCAAGCACCAAGCACCAAGCACCGAACACCAAGCACGAAACCCCAAGCACCAAACACCAAGCACCAAACACCAAACACCAAGCACCAGGCACCAAGCACCAAACACCAAACACCAAACACCAAGCACCAAACACCAAGTCCCACGCACCAAGCACCAAACACCAAACACCAAGCACCAAGCACCAAACACCAAGCACCAAGCACCAAGCCCCTAGCTCCAAACACCAAGCAGCAAGCAGCAAGCACCAAACACCAAACACCAAGCACCAAGCACCAAGCACCAAATACCAAACACCAAGCACCAAGGACCAAACATCAATCACCAAGCACCAAGCACCAAACGCCTAACACCAAGCACCAAGCACCAAACACCAAGCACCAAACACCAAGCACCAATCACCAAACACCAAACATCAACCACCAAACACCAAGCACCAGGCACCAAACACCAAACACCAAGCACCAAGCACCAAACACCAAACACCAAGACCGAAGCACCAAACACCAAGCACCAAACTCCAAACACAAAACACCAAGCACCAAACACCAAACACCAAGCACCAAGCACCAAACACCAAACACCAAGCACCAAGAACCTAACATCAAACACCAATCACCAAGCACCAAACACCTAACACCAAGCACCAAGCACCAAGCACCAAGCACCAAACACCAAGCACCAAACACAAAGCACCAAGCACCAAACACCAAGCACCAAGCACCAAACACCAAGCGCCAAGCACCAAGCACCAAACACCAAACTCCAAGCACCAAACACCAAACACCAAGCACCAAGCACCAAATACCAAGCACCACGCACCAAACAGCAAACCCCAAGGACCAAGCACCAAACACTAATCACCAAGCACCAAGCACCAAACAACAAGCACCAAGCACCAAGCACCAGGCACCAAGCACCAAGCACCAAACACAAAACACCAAGCACCAAGCACCACACACCAAGCATCAAACACCAAATACCAAATACCAAGCACCAAACACCAAACAGCAAACAGCAAACACCAAACACAAAACACCAAACACCAAGCACCAAGCACCAACCACCAAACCCCAAGCACCAAGCAACAAACACTAATCACCAAGCACCAAGCACCAAACACCAAGCACCAAGCACCAAGCACCAAACACCAAGCACCAAGCACAAAGCACCAAACACCAAACACCATGCACCAAAGACCAAGCACCAAGCACCAAGCACCAAACAACAAGCACCAAGCACCAAGCACCAAACACCAAGCACCAAGCACCAAACACCAACCACCCAGCACCAAGCACCAAGCACCAAAGACCAAGCACCAAACACCAGGCACTAAGCACCAAGCACCAAATACCAAGCCCCAAGCACCAAGCACCAAACACCAAGCACCAAGCACCAAACACTAATCACCAAGCACCAAGCACCAAACATCAAGCACCAAGCACCAAGCACCAGGCACCAAGCACCAAGCACCAAACACAAAACACCAAGCACCAAGCACCAAGCAGCAAACACCAAGCATCAAACACCAAACACCAAACACCAAGCACCAAACACCAAGCACCAAGCACCAAACACCAAACACCAAGCACCAAGCACCAAACACCAAACATCAAGCACCAAACACCAGATACCAAGCACCAAGCACCAAGCACCAAACACCAAACACCAAGCAGCAAGCACCAAACACCAAACAACAAGCAGCAGGCACCAAGCTCCAAACACCAAACACCAAGCACCAAGCACCAAACACCAAACACCAAGCACGCAGCATCAAACACCAAGCACCAAACACCAAGCACCAAGCACCAAGCACCAAGTACCAAACACCAAACACCAAGCACCAAACACCAAACACCAAGCACCAAGCACCAAGCACGAAACACCAGGCACCAAGCACCCAGCACCAAACTCCAAACACCAAGCACTAAGCACCAAACACCAAACAACAAGCACCAGGCACCAAGCACCAAACACCAAACACCAAGCACGCAGCACCAAAGAGCAAGTACCAAGCACCAAGCACCAAACACCAAGCACCAAGCACCAAGCACCAAACACCAAACACCAAAAACCAAGCACCAGGAACCAAACACCAAACACCAAACAGCAAGCACCAAGCACCAAACACCAAGCACCAAACAGCAAACTCCAAGCACCAATCACCAAACACTAATCACCAAGCACGAAGCACCAAACACCAAGCACCAAGCAGCAATCACCAAACACCAAGCACCAAGCACCAAGAACCAAGCACCAAACACCAAGCACCAAGCTCCAAACACCAAAACCCAAGCACCAAAGACCAAGCACCAAGCACCAAACACCAAACACCAAACAGCAAACACCAAACAGCAAACACCAAACAGCAAACACTAATCACCAAGCACCAAGCACCTGACAACAAGCACCAAGCACCAAGCACCAAGCACCAAACACCAAGCACCAAGCACCAAACACCCAGCACCAAGCACCAAGCACCAAACACCAAACACCAAGCTCCAAGCACCAAACAGCAAGCACCAAACACCAAACACCAAACAGCAAACACCAAACAGCAAACACCAAACAGCAAACAGCAAACAGCAAACGCCAAACACCAAACACCAAGCACCAAACTCCAAACACCAAGCACCAAGCACCAAACACCAAGCACCAAGCACCAAGCACCAAGCACCAAACACCAAGCACCAAGCACCAAACACCAAACCCCAAGCACCTAACACCATACCGCAAGCACCAAGCACCAAACACTAATCACCAAGCACCAAGCACCTGACAACAAGCACCAAGCACCAAGCACCAGGCACCAAGCACCAAGCACCAAACACAAAACACAAAGCACCAAGCACCAAGCAGCAAACACCAAGCATCAAACACCAAACACCAAACACCAGGCACCAAACACCAAGCACCAAGCACCAAACACCAAACACCAAGCACCAAACACCAAACATCAAGCACCAAACACCAGATACCAAGCACCAAGCACCAAGCACCAAACACCAAACATCAAGCACCAAACACCAAACACCAAGCACCAAGCGCCAAACACCAAACAACAAGCACCAGGCACCAAGCTCCAAACACCAAACACCAAGCACCAAGCACCAAACACCAAACACCAAGCACGCAGCATCAAACACCAAGCACCAAACACCAAGCACCAAGCACCAAGCACCAAGTACCAAGCACCAAACACCAAACACCAAGCACCAAACACCAAACACCAAGCACCAAGCACCAAGCACGAAACACCAGGCACCAAGCACCAAGCACCAAACTCCAAATACCAAGCACCAAACACCAGCCACCAAGCACCAAGGACCAAACACCAAACACCAAGCACTAAGCACCAAACACCAAACAACAAGCACCAGGCACCAAGCACCAAACACCAAACACCAAGCACGCAGCACCAAACACCAAGCACCAAGCACCAAGCACCAAACACCAAGCACCAAGCACCAAGCACCAAACACCAAACACCAAACACCAAGCACCAAGAACCAAACACCAAACACCAAACAGCAAGCACCAAGCACCAAACACCAAGCCCCAAAAACTAAACCCCAAGCACCAATCACCAAACACTAATCACCAAACACCAAGCACCAAACACCAACCACCAAGCAGCAAGCACCAAACACCAAGCACCAAGCACCAAGCACCAAGCACCAAACACCAAGCACCAAGCACCAAACACCAAAACCCAAGCACCAAAGACCAAGCTCCAAGCACCAAGGACCAAACACCAAGCACCAAGCACCAAGCACCAAACACCAAGCACCAAGCACCAAACACCCAGCACCAAGCACCAAGCACCAAACACCAAGCACCAAACACCAAACACCAAGCACCAAGCACCAAACAGCAAGCACCAAACACCAAACACCAAACAGCAAACACCAAACAGGAAACAGCAAACACCAAACAGCAAACAGCAGACGCCAAACACCAAGCACCAAGCACCAAGCACCAAACACCAAGCACCAAGCACCAAGCACACAACACCAAACACCAAGCACCAAGGACCAAACATCAAACACCAAGCACCAAGCACCAAACACCAAACTCCAAGCACCAAGCACCAAGCACCAAGCACCGAACACCAAGCACGAAACCCCAAGCACCAAACACCAAGCACCAAACACCAAACACCAAGCACCAGGCACCAAGCACCAAACACCAAACACCAAACACCAAGCACCAAACACCAAGTCCCACGCACCAAGCACCAAACACCAAACACCAAGCACCAAGCACCAAACACCAAGCACCAAGCACCAAGCCCCTAGCTCCAAACACCAAGCAGCAAGCAGCAAGCACCAAACACCAAACACCAAGCACCAAGCACCAAGCACCAAATACCAAACACCAAGAACCAAGGACCAAACATCAATCACCAAGCACCAAGCACCAAACGCCTAACACCAAGCACCAAGCACCAAACACCAAGCACCAAACACCAAGCACCAATCACCAAACACCAAACATCAACCACCAAACACCAAGCACCAGGCACCAAACACCAAACACCAAGCACCAAGCACCAAACACCAAACACCAAGACCGAAGCACCAAACACCAAGCACCAAACTCCAAACACAAAACACCAAGCACCAAACACCAAACACCAAGCACCAAGCACCAAACACCAAACACCAAGCACCAAGAACCTAACATCAAACACCAATCACCAAGCACCAAACACCTAACACCAAGCACCAAGCACCAAGCACCAAGCACCAAACATCAAGCACCAAACACAAAGCACCAAGCACCAAACACCAAGCACCAAGCACCAAACACCAAGTGCCAAGCACCAAGCACCAAACACCAAACTCCAAGCACCAAACACCAAACACCAAGCACCAAGCACCAAATACCATGCACCACGCACCAAACAGCAAACCCCAAGGACCAAGCACCAAACACTAATCACCAAGCACCAAGCACCAAACAACAAGCACCAAGCACCAAGCACCAGGCACCAAGCACCAAGCACCAAACACAAAACACCAAGCACCAAGCACCACACACCAAGCATCAAACACCAAACACCAAATACCAAGCACCAAACACCAAACACCAAGCACTAAGCACCAAGCACCAAACTCCATGCACCCAGCACCAAACACCAAACACCAAGCACCAAACACCAAACACCAAGCACCAATCACCAAGCACCAAACACCAAACACCAAGCACCAAACACCAGACACCAAGCAGCAAACACCAAACACCAAGCACCAAGCACCAAACACCATACAACAAGCACCAGGCACCAAGCACCAAACACCAAACACCAATCACCAAGCACCAAACACCAAGCTCCAAGCACCAAACAGCAAACACCAAACACCAAACAGCAAAAACCAAATACGAAACAGCAAACACCATACAGCAAACACCAAACACCAAAAAGCAGACACCAAACAGCAAACACCAAACACCAAACACCAAACACCAAACACCAAGCACCAAGGACCAACCACCAAACCCCAAGCACCAAGCAACAAACACTAATCACCAAGAACCAAGCACCAAACACCAAGCACCAAGCACCAAGCACCAAACACCAAGCACCAAGCACCAAGCGCCAAACACCAAACACCATGCACCAAAGACCAAGCACCAAGCACCAAGCACCAAACAACAAGCACCAAGCACCAAGCACCAAACACCAAGCACCAAGCACCAAACACCAACCACCCAGCACCAAGCACCAAGCACCAAACACCAAGCACCAAACACCAAACACCAAACACCAGGCACCAAGCACCAAGCACCAACTACCAAGCCCCAAGCACCAAGCACCAAACACCAAGCACCAAGCACCAAATACCAAGCCCCAAGCACCAACCACCAAACACCAAACACCAAGCACCAAGCACCAAACACCAAGCACCAAGCACCAAACACCAAACACCAAACAGCAAGCACCAAGCACCAAACACCAAGCACCAAGCACCAAGCCCCTAGCACCAAACACCAAACATCAAGCACCAAGCACAAAACACCAAGCACCAATCACCAAGCACCAAACACCAAGCAGCAAGCAGCAAGCACCAAACACCAAACACCAAGCACCAAGCACCAAACACCAAACACCAAGCACCAAGGACCAAACATCAAACACGAAGCACCAAGCACCAAACACCTAACACCAAGCACCAAGCACCAAGCACCAAGCACCAAACACCAAGCACCAAACACCAAGCACCAAGCACCAAACACCAAGCACCAAGCACCAAACACCAAACACCAAGCACCAAGCACCAAACACCAAGCACCAAGCACCAAACACCAAACCCCAGGCACCAAACATCAAACCGCAAGCACCAAGCACCAAACACTAATCACCAAGCACCAAGCACCAAACAACAAGCACCAAGCACCAAGCACGAGGCACCAGTCACCAAGCAACAAACACAAAACACCAAGCACCAAGCACCAAGCAGCAAACACCAAGCATCAAACACCAAACACCAAACACCAAGCACCAAACACCAAGCACCAAGCACCAAACACCAAACACCAAGCACCAAGCACCAAGCACCAAACACCAAACATCAAGCACCAAACACCAGATACCAAGCACCAAACACCAAGCACCAAGCACCAAACACCAAACACCAAGCACCAAGCACCAAACACCAAACAACAAGCAGCAGGAACCAAGCTCCAAACACCAAACACCAAGCACCAAGCACCAAACACCAAACACCAAGCACGCAGCATCAAACACCAAGCACCAAACACCAAGCACGAAGCACCAAGCACCAAGTACCAAACACCAAACACCAAGCACCAAACACCAAACACCAAGCACCAAGCACCAAGCACGAAACACCAGGCACCAAGCACCAAGCACCAAACTCCAAACACCAAGCACCAAGCACCAGCCACCAAGCACCAAGCACCAAACACCAAACACCAAGCACTAAGCACCAAACACCAAACAACAAGCACCAGGCACCAAGCACCAAACACCAAACACCAAGCACGCAGCACCAAACACCAAGCACCAAGCACCAAGCACCAAACACCAAGCACCAAGCACCAAGCACCAGACACCAAACACCAAACACCAAGCACCAAGAACCAAACACCAAACACCAAACAGCAAGCACCAAGCACCAAACACCAAGCACCAAACAGCAAACCCCAAGCACCAATCACCAAACACTAATCACCAAGCACCAAGCACCAAACACCAAGCACCAAGCAGCAATAACCAAACACCAAACACCAAGACCGAAGCACCAAACACCAAGCACCAAACTCCAAACACAAAACACCAAGCACCAAGCAGCAACCACCAAACACCAAACACCAAGTACCAAGCACCAAACACCAAACACCAAGCACCAAGAACGTAACTTCAAACACCAATCACCAAGCACCAAACACCTAACACCAAGCACCAAGCACCAAGCACCAAGCACCAAACACCAAGCACCAAACACAAAGCACCAAGCACCAAACACCAAGCACCAAGCACCAAACACCAAGCACCAAGGACCAAACACCAAACCCCAAGCACCAAACACCAAACACCAAGCACCAAGCAACAAATACCAAGCTCCACGCACCAAACAGCAAACCCCAAGGACCAAGCACCAAACACTAATCACCAAGCACCAAGCACCAAACAACAAGCACCAAGCACCAAGCACCAGGGACCAAGCACCAAGCACCAAACACAAAACACCAAGCACCAAGCACCACACACCAAGCCTCAAACACCAAACACCAAATACCAAGCACCAAACACCAAACACCAAGCACTAAGCACAAAGCACCAAACTCCATGCACCCAGCACCAAACACCAAACACCAAGCACCAAGCACCAAACACCAAACACCAAGCACCAAGCACCAAGCACCAAACACCAAACACCAAGCACCAAACACCAGACACCAAGCAGCAAACACCAAACACCAAGCACCAAGCACCAAACACCATACAACAAGCACCAGGCACCAAGCACCAAACACCAAACACCAAACACCAAACAGCAAACACCAAACACCAAAAAGCAGACACCAAACAGCAAACACCAAACACCAAACACCAAACACCAAACACCAAGCACCAAGGACAAACCACCAAACCCCAAGCACCAAGCAACAAACACTAATCACCAAGAACCAAGCACCAAACACCAAGCACCAAGCACCAAGCACCAAACACCAAACACCAAGCACCAAGCGCCAAACACCAAACACCATGCACCAAAGACCAAACACCAAGCACGAAGCACCAAGCACCAAGTACCAAACACCAAACACCAAGCACCAAACACCAAACACCAAGTACCAAGCACCAAGCACGAAACACCAGGCACCAAGCACCAAGCACCAAACTCCAAACACCAAGCACCAAGCACCAGCCACCAAGCACCAAGCACCAAACACCAAACACCAAGCACTAAGCACCAAACACCAAACAACAAGCACCAGGCACCAAGCACCAAACACCAAACACCAAGCACGCAGCACCAAACACCAAGCACCAAGCACCAAGCACCAAACACCAAGCACCAAGCACCAAGCACCAGACACCAAACACCAAACACCAAGCACCAAGAACCAAACACCAAACACCAAACAGCAAGCACCAAGCACCAAACACCAAGCACCAAACAGCAAACCCCAAGCACCAATCACCAAACACTAATCACCAAGCACCAAGCACCAAACACCAAGCACCAAGCAGCAATCACCAAACACCAAACACCAAGACCGAAGCACCAAACACCAAGCACCAAACTCCAAACACAAAACACCAAGCACCAAGCAGCAACCACCAAACACCAAACACCAAGTACCAAGCACCAAACACCAAACACCAAGCACCAAGAACGTAACTTCAAACACCAATCACCAAGCACCAAACACCTAACACCAAGCACCAAGCACCAAGCACCAAGCACCAAACACCAAGCACCAAACACAAAGCACCAAGCACCAAACACCAAGCACCAAGCACCAAACACCAAGCACCAAGGACCAAACACCAAACCCCAAGCACCAAACACCAAACACCAAGCACCAAGCAACAAATACCAAGCTCCACGCACCAAACAGCAAACCCCAAGGACCAAGCACCAACCACTAATCACCAAGCACCAAGCACCAGGGACCAAGCACCAAGCACCAAACACAAAACACCAAGCACCAAGCACCACACACCAAGCATCAAACACCAAACACCAAATACCAAGCACCAAACACCAAACACCAAGCACTAAGCACAAAGCACCAAACTCCATGCACCCAGCACCAAACACCAAACACCAAGCACCAAGCACCAAACACCAAACACCAAGCACCAAGCACCAAGCACCAAACACCAAACACCAAGCACCAAACACCAGACACCAAGCAGCAAACACCAAACACCAAGCACCAAGCACCAAACACCATACAACAAGCACCAGGCACCAAGCACCAAACACCAAACACCAAACACCAAACAGCAAACACCAAACACCAAAAAGCAGACACCAAACAGCAAACACCAAACACCAAACACCAAACACCAAACACCAAGCACCAAGGACAAACCACCAAACCCCAAGCACCAAGCAACAAACACTAATCACCAAGAACCAAGCACCAAACACCAAGCACCAAGCACCAAGCACCAAACACCAAACACCAAGCACCAAGCGCCAAACACCAAACACCATGCACCAAAGACCAAGCACCAAGCACCAAGCACCAAACAACAAGCACCAAGCACCAAGCACCAAACACCAAGCACCAAGCACCAAACACCAACCACCCAGCACCAAGCACCAAGCACCAAACACCAAGCACCAAACTCCAAACACCAAACACCAGGCACCAAGCACCAAGCACCAACTACCAAGCCCCAAGCACCAAGCACCAAACACCAAGCACCAAGCACCAAACACCAAACACCAAACACCAAACAGCAAACACCAAACACCAAAAAGCAGACACCAAACAGCAAACACCAAACACCAAACACCAAACACCAAACACCAAGCACCAAGGACAAACCACCAAACCCCAAGCACCAAGCAACAAACACTAATCACCAAGAACCAAGCACCAAACACCAAGCACCAAGCACCAAGCACCAAACACCAAACACCAAGCACCAAGCGCCAAACACCAAACACCATGCACCAAAGACCAAACACCAAGCACGAAGCACCAAGCACCAAGTACCAAACACCAAACACCAAGCACCAAACACCAAACACCAAGCACCAAGCACCAAGCACGAAACACCAGGCATCAAGCACCAAGCACCAAACTCCAAACACCAAGCACCAAGCACCAGCCACCAAGCACCAAGCACCAAACACCAAACACCAAGCACTAAGCACCAAACACCAAACAACAAGCACCAGGCACCAAGCACCAAACACCAAACACCAAGCACGCAGCACCAAACACCAAGCACCAAGCACCAAGCACCAAACACCAAGCACCAAGCACCAAGCACCAGACACCAAACACCAAACACCAAGCACCAAGAACCAAACACCAAACACCAAACAGCAAGCACCAAGCACCAAACACCAAGCACCAAACAGCAAACCCCAAGCACCAATCACCAAACACTAATCACCAAGCACCAAGCACCAAACACCAAGCACCAAGCAGCAATCACCAAACACCAAACACCAAGACCGAAGCACCAAACACCAAGCACCAAACTCCAAACACAAAACACCAAGCACCAAGCAGCAACCACCAAACACCAAACACCAAGTACCAAGCACCAAACACCAAACACCAAGCACCAAGAACGTAACTTCAAACACCAATCACCAAGCACCAAACACCTAACACCAAGCACCAAGCACCAAGCACCAAGCACCAAACACCAAGCACCAAACACAAAGCACCAAGCACCAAACACCAAGCACCAAGCACCAAACACCAAGCACCAAGGACCAAACACCAAACCCCAAGCACCAAACACCAAACACCAAGCACCAAGCAGCAAATACCAAGCTCCACGCACCAAACAGCAAACCCCAAGGACCAAGCACCAACCACTAATCACCAAGCACCAAGCACCAGGGACCAAGCACCAAGCACCAAACACAAAACACCAAGCACCAAGCACCACACACCAAGCATCAAACACCAAACACCAAATACCAAGCACCAAACACCAAACACCAAGCACTAAGCACAAAGCACCAAACTCCATGCACCCAGCACCAAACACCAAACACCAAGCACCAAGCACCAAACACCAAACACCAAGCACCAAGCACCAAGCACCAAACACCAAACACCAAGCACCAAACACCAGACACCAAGCAGCAAACACCAAACACCAAGCACCAAGCACCAAACACCATACAACAAGCACCAGGCACCAAGCACCAAACACCAAACACCAAACACCAAACAGCAAACACCAAACACCAAAAAGCAGACACCAAACAGCAAACACCAAACACCAAACACCAAACACCAAACACCAAGCACCAAGGACAAACCACCAAACCCCAAGCACCAAGCAACAAACACTAATCACCAAGAACCAAGCACCAAACACCAAGCACCAAGCACCAAGCACCAAACACCAAACACCAAGCACCAAGCGCCAAACACCAAACACCATGCACCAAAGACCAAGCACCAAGCACCAAGCACCAAACAACAAGCACCAAGCACCAAGCACCAAACACCAAGCACCAAGCACCAAACACCAACCACCCAGCACCAAGCACCAAGCACCAAACACCAAGCACCAAACTCCAAACACCAAACACCAGGCACCAAGCACCAAGCACCAACTACCAAGCCCCAAGCACCAAGCACCAAACACCAAGCACCAAGCACCAAACACCAAGCCCCAAGCACCAAGCACCAAACACCAAACACCAAGCACCAAGCACCAAACACCAAGCACCAAGCACCAAACACCAAAGACCAAGCACCAAGGACCCAAGATCAAACACCAAGCACCAAGCACCAAACACCAAACACCAAGCCCCAAGCACCAAGCACCAAGCACCGAACACCAAGCCCCAAACACCAAGCACCAAACACCAATCACCAAACACCAAGCACCAAACACCAAACACTATGTCCCACGCACCAAGCACCAAAAACCAAACAGCAAGCACCAGGCACCAAATACCAAGCACCAAGCACCAAGCCCCTAGCACCAAACACCAAACACCAAGCACCAAGCACAAAACACCAAGCACCAATCACCAAGCACCAAACACCAAGCAGCAAGCAGCAAGCACCAAACACCAAACACCAAGCACCAAGCACCAAACACCTAACACCAAGCACCAAGCACCAAACACCAAGCACCAAGCACCAAGCACCAAACACCAAGCACCAAGCACCAAACACCAAACCCCAAGCACCAAACATCAAACCGCAAGCACCAAGCACCAAACACTAATCACCAAGCACCAAGCACCAAACAACAAGCACCAAGCACCAAGCGCCAGGCACCAGGCACCAAGCACCAAACACAAAACACCAAGCACCAAGCACCAAGCAGCAAACACCAAGCATCAAACACCAAACACCAAACACCAAGCACCAAACACCAAGCACCAAGCACCAAACACCAAACACCAAGCACCAAACACCAGATACCAAGCACCAAGCACCAAGCACCAAACACAAAACACCAAGCACCAAGCACCAAGCAGCAAACACCAAGCATCAAACACCAAACACCAAACACCAAGCACCAAACACCAAGCACCAAGCACCAAACACCAAACACCAAGCACCAAACACCAGATACCAAGCACCAAGCACCAAGCACAAAACACCAAGCACCAATCACCAAGCACCAAACACCAAGCAGCAAGCAGCAAGCACCAAACACCAAACACCAAGCACCAAGCACCAAACACCAAACACCAAGCACCAAGGACCAAACATCAAACACCAAGCACCAAGCACCAAACACCAAACACCAACACCAAGCACCAAACACCAAGCACCAAGCACCAAGCACCAAGCACCAAACACCAAGCACCAGGCACCAGGCACCAAGCACCAAACACAAAACACCAAGCACCAAGCACCAAGCAGCAAACACCAAGCATCAAACACCAAACACCAAACACCAAGCACCAAACACCAAGCACCAAGCACCAAACACCAAACACCAAGCACCAAACACCAGATACCAAGCACCAAGCACCAAGCACCAAACACCAAACACCAAGCACCAAGCACCAAACACCAAACAACAAGCAGCAGGAACCAAGCTCCAAACACCAAACACCAAACAGCAAGCACCAAGCACCAAACACCAAGCACCAAACAGCAAACCCCAAGCACCAATCACCAAACACTAATCACCAAGCACCAAGCACCAAACACCAAGCAACAAGCAGCAATCACCAAACACCAAACACCAAGACCGAAGCACCAAACACCAAGCACCAAACTCCAAACACAAAACACCAAGCACCAAGCAGCAACCACCAAACACCAAACACCAAGTACCAAGCACCAAACACCAAACACCAAGCACCAAGAACCTAACATCAAACACCAATCACCAAGCACCAAACACCTAACACCAAGCACCAAGCACCAAGCACCAAGCACCAAACACCAAGCACCAAACACAAAGCACCAAGCACCAAACACCAAGCACCAAGCACCAAACACCAAGCACCAAGCACCAAACACCAAATCCCAAGCACCAAACACCAAACACCAAGCACCAAGCACCAAATACCAAGCTCCACGCACCAAACAGCAAACCCCAAGGACCAAGCACCAAACACTAATCACCAAGCACCAAGCACCAAACAACAAGCACCAAGCACCAAGCACCAGGCACCAAGCACCAAGCACCAAACACAAAACACCAATCACCAAGCACCACACACCAAGCATCAAACACCAAACACCAAATACCAAGCACCAAACACCAAACACCAAGCACTAAGCACCAAGCACCAAACTCCATGCACCCAGCACCAAACACCAAACACCAAGCACCAAGCACCAAACACCAAACACCAAGCACCAAGCACCAAGCACCAAGCACCAAACACCAAGCACCAAACACCAGACACCAAGCAGCAAACACCAAACACCAAGCACCAAGCACCAAACACCATACAACAAGCACCAGGCACCAAGCACCAAACACCAAACACCAAGCACCAAGCACCAAACACCAAGCTCCAAGCACCAAACGCCAAACACCAAGCACCAAGCACCAAGCACCAAACACCAAACACAAAACAGCAAACACCAAACACCAAACAGCAAAAACCAAATACGAAACAGCAAACACCATACAGCAAACACCAAACACCAAAAAGCAGACACCAAACAGCAAACACCAAACACCAAACACCAAACACCAAACACCAAGCACCAAGGACCAACCACCAAACCCCAAGCACCAAGCAACAAACACTAATCACCAAGAACCAAGCACCAAACACCAAGCACCAAGCACCAAGCACCAAACACCAAGCACCAAGCACCAAGCGCCAAACACCAAACACCATGCACCAAAGACCAAGCACCAACCACCAAGCACCAAACAACAAGCACCAAGCACCAAGCACCAAACACCAAGCACCAAGCACCAAACACCAACCCCCCAGCACCAAGCACCAAGCACCAAACACCAAGCACCAAACTCCAAACACCAAACACCAGGCACCAAGCACCAAGCACCAACTACCAAGCCCCAAGCACCAAGCACCAAACACCAAGCACCAAGCACCAAACACCAAGCCCCAAGCACCAAGCACCAAACACCAAACACCAAGCACCAAGCACCAAACACCAAGCACCAAGCACCAAACACCAAAGACCAAGCACCAAGGACCCAAGATCAAACACCAAGCACCAAGCACCAAACACCAAACACCAAGCCCCAAGCACCAAGCACCAAGCACCGAACACCAAGCCCCAAACACCAAGCACCAAACACCAATCACCAAACACCAAGCACCAAACACCAAACACTATGTCCCACGCACCAAGCACCAAAAACCAAACAGCAAGCACCAGGCACCAAACACCAAGCACCAAGCACCAAGCCCCTAGCACCAAACACCAAACACCAAGCACCAAGCACAAAACACCAAGCACCAATCACCAAGCACCAAACACCAAGCAGCAAGCAGCAAGCACCAAACACAAAACACCAAGCACCAAGCACCAAACACCAAACACCAAGCACCAAGGACCAAACATCAAACACCAAGCACCAAACACCAAGCACCAAACTCCAAACACCAAACACCAGGCACCAAGCACCAAGCACCAACTACCAAGCCCCAAGCACCAAGCACCAAACACCAAGCACCAAGCACCAAACACCAAGCCCCAAGCACCAAGCACCAAACACCAAACACCAAGCACCAAGCACCAAACACCAAGCACCAAGCACCAAACACCAAAGACCAAGCACCAAGGACCCAAGATCAAACACCAAGCACCAAGCACCAAACACCAAACACCAAGCCCCAAGCACCAAGCACCAAGCACCGAACACCAAGCCCCAAACACCAAGCACCAAACACCAATCACCAAACACCAAGCACCAAACACCAAACACTATGTCCCACGCACCAAGCACCAAAAACCAAACAGCAAGCACCAGGCACCAAATACCAAGCACCAAGCACCAAGCCCCTAGCACCAAACACCAAACACCAAGCACCAAGCACAAAACACCAAGCACCAATCACCAAGCACCAAACACCAAGCAGCAAGCAGCAAGCACCAAACACCAAACACCAAGCACCAAGCACCAAACACCTAACACCAAGCACCAAGCACCAAACACCAAGCACCAAGCACCAAGCACCAAACACCAAGCACCAAGCACCAAACACCAAACCCCAAGCACCAAACATCAAACCGCAAGCACCAAGCACCAAACACTAATCACCAAGCACCAAGCACCAAACAACAAGCACCAAGCACCAAGCGCCAGGCACCAGGCACCAAGCACCAAACACAAAACACCAAGCACCAAGCACCAAGCAGCAAACACCAAGCATCAAACACCAAACACCAAACACCAAGCACCAAACACCAAGCACCAAGCACCAAACACCAAACACCAAGCACCAAACACCAGATACCAAGCACCAAGCACCAAGCACCAAACACAAAACACCAAGCACCAAGCACCAAGCAGCAAACACCAAGCATCAAACACCAAACACCAAACACCAAGCACCAAACACCAAACACCAAGCACCAAACACCAGATACCAAGCACCAAGCACCAAGCACAAAACACCAAGCACCAATCACCAAGCACCAAACACCAAGCAGCAAGCAGCAAGCACCAAACACCAAACACCAAGCACCAAGCACCAAACACCAAACACCAAGCACCAAGGACCAAACATCAAACACCAAGCACCAAGCACCAAACACCAAACACCAACACCAAGCACCAAACACCAAGCACCAAGCACCAAGCACCAAACACCAAGCACCAAGCACCAAACACCAAACCCCAAGCACCAAACATCAAACCGCAAGCACCAAGCACCAAACACTAATCACCAAGCACCAAGCACCAAACAACAAGCACCAAGCACCAAGCACCAGGCACCAGGCACCAAGCACCAAACACAAAACACCAAGCACCAAGCACCAAGCAGCAAACACCAAGCATCAAACACCAAACACCAAACACCAAGCACCAAACACCAAGCACCAAGCACCAAACACCAAACACCAAGCACCAAACACCAGATACCAAGCACCAAGCACCAAGCACCAAACACCAAACACCAAGCACCAAGCACCAAACACCAAACAACAAGCAGCAGGAACCAAGCTCCAAACACCAAACACCAAACAGCAAGCACCAAGCACCAAACACCAAGCACCAAACAGCAAACCCCAAGCACCAATCACCAAACACTAATCACCAAGCACCAAGCACCAAACACCAAGCAACAAGCAGCAATCACCAAACACCAAACACCAAGACCGAAGCACCAAACACCAAGCACCAAACTCCAAACACAAAACACCAAGCACCAAGCAGCAACCACCAAACACCAAACACCAAGTACCAAGCACCAAACACCAAACACCAAGCACCAAGAACCTAACATCAAACACCAATCACCAAGCACCAAACACCTAACACCAAGCCCCAAGCACCAAGCACCAAGCACCAAACACCAAGCACCAAACACAAAGCACCAAGCACCAAACACCAAACACCAAGCACCAAACACCAAGCACCAAGCACCAAACACCAAATCCCAAGCACCAAACACCAAACACCAAGCACCAAGCACCAAATACCAAGCTCCACGCACCAAACAGCAAACCCCAAGGACCAAGCACCAAACACTAATCACCAAGCACCAAGCACCAAACAACAAGCACCAAGCACCAAGCACCAGGCACCAAGCACCAAGCACCAAACACAAAACACCAATCACCAAGCACCACACACCAAGCATCAAACACCAAACACCAAATACCAAGCACCAAACACCAAACACCAAGCACTAAGCACCAAGCACCAAACTCCATGCACCCAGCACCAAACACCAAACACCAAGCACCAAGCACCAAACACCAAACACCAAGCACCAAGCACCAAGCACCAAGCACCAAACACCAAGCACCAAACACCAGACACCAAGCAGCAAACACCAAACACCAAGCACCAAGCACCAAACACCATACAACAAGCACCAGGCACCAAGCACCAAACACCAAACACCAAGCACCAAGCACCAAACACCAAGCTCCAAGCACCAAACGCCAAACACCAAGCACCAAGCACCAAGCACCAAACACCAAACACAAAACAGCAAACACCAAACACCAAACAGCAAAAACCAAATACGAAACAGCAAACACCATACAGCAAACACCAAACACCAAGCACCAAGGACCAACCACCAAACCCCAAGCACCAAGCAACAAACACTAATCACCAAGAACCAAGCACCAAACACCAAGCACCAAGCACCAAGCACCAAACACCAAGCACCAAGCACCAAGCGCCAAACACCAAACACCATGCACCAAAGACCAAGCACCAACCACCAAGCACCAAACACCAAGCACCAAGCACCAAGCACCAAACACCAAGCACCAAGCACCAAGCGCCAAACACCAAACACCATGCACCAAAGACCAAGCACCAACCACCAAGCACCAAACAACAAGCACCAAGCACCAAGCACCAAACACCAAGCACCAAGCACCAAACACCAACCACCCAGCACCAAGCACCAAGCACCAAACACCAAGCACCAAACTCCAAACACCAAACACCAGGCACCAAGCACCAAGCACCAACTACCAAGCCCCAAGCACCAAGCACCAAACACCAAGCACCAAGCACCAAACACCAAGCCCCAAGCACCAAGCACCAAACACCAAACACCAAGCACCAAGCACCAAACACCAAGCACCAAGCACCAAACACCAAAGACCAAGCACCAAGGACCCAAGATCAAACACCAAGCACCAAGCACCAAACACCAAACACCAAGCCCCAAGCACCAAGCACCAAGCACCGAACACCAAGCCCCAAACACCAAGCACCAAACACCAATCACCAAACACCAAGCACCAAACACCAAACACTATGTCCCACGCACCAAGCACCAAAAACCAAACAGCAAGCACCAGGCACCAAACACCAAGCACCAAGCACCAAGCCCCTAGCACCAAACACCAAACACCAAGCACCAAGCACAAAACACCAAGCACCAATCACCAAGCACCAAACACCAAGCAGCAAGCAGCAAGCACCAAACACAAAACACCAAGCACCAAGCACCAAACACCAAACACCAAGCACCAAGGACCAAACATCAAACACCAAGCACCAAGCACCAAACACCTAACACCAAGCACCAAGCACCAAACACCAAGCACCAAGCACCAAGCACCAAACACCAAGCACCAAGCACCAAACACCAAACCCCAAGCACCAAACATCAAACCGCAAGCACCAAGCACCAAACACTAATCACCAAGCACCAAGCACCAAACAACAAGCACCAAGCACCAAGCACCAGGCACCAGGCACCAAGCACCAAACACAAAACACCAAGCACCAAGCACCAAGCAGCAAACACCAAGCATCAAACACCAAACACCAAACACCAAGCACCAAACACCAAGCACCAAGCACCAAACACCAAACACCAAGCACCAAACACCAGATACCAAGCACCAAGCACCAAGCACCAAACACAAAACACCAAGCACCAAGCACCAAGCAGCAAACACCAAGCATCAAACACCAAACACCAAACACCAAGCACCAAACACCAAGCACCAAGCACCAAACACCAAACACCAAGCACCAAACACCAGATACCAAGCACCAAGCACCAAGCACAAAACACCAAGCACCAATCACCAAGCACCAAACACCAAGCAGCAAGCAGCAAGCACCAAACACCAAACACCAAGCACCAAGCACCAAACACCAAACACCAAGCACCAAGGACCAAACATCAAACACCAAGCACCAAGCGCCAAACACCTAACACCAAGCACCAAGCACCAAACACCAAGCACCAAGCACCAAGCACCAAACACCAAGCACCAAGCACCAAACACCAAACCCCAAGCACCAAACATCAAACCGCAAGCACCAAGCACCAAACACTAATCACCAAGCACCAAGCACCAAACAACAAGCACCAAGCACCAAGCACCAGGCACCAGGCACCAAGCACCAAACACAAAACACCAAGCACCAAGCACCAAGCAGCAAACACCAAGCATCAAACACCAAACACCAAACACCAAGCACCAAACACCAAGCACCAAGCACCAAACACCAAACACCAAGCACCAAACACCAGATACCAAGCACCAAGCACCAAGCACCAAACACCAAACACCAAGCACCAAGCACCAAACACCAAACAACAAGCAGCAGGAATCAAGCTCCAAACACCAAACACCAAGCACCAAGCACCAAACACCAAACACCAAGCACGCAGCATCAAACACCAAACACCAAGCACCAAGCACCAAGCACCAAGCACCAAACACCAAGCACCAAGCACCAAGAACCAAACACCAATCACCAAACATCAAGCACCAAGCACCAAACACCAAGCACCAAACAGCAAACCCCAAGCACCAATCACCAAACACTAATCACCAAGCACCAAGCACCAAACACCAAGCAACAAGCAGCAATCACCAAACACCAAACACCAAGACCGAAGCACCAAACACCAAGCACCAAACTCCAAACACAAAACACCAAGCACCAAGCAGCAACCACCAAACACCAAACACCAAGTACCAAGCACCAAACACCAAACACCAAGCACCAAGAACCTAACATCAAACACCAATCACCAAGCACCAAACACCTAACACCAAGCACCAAGCACCAAGCACCAAGCACCAAACACCAAGCACCAAACACAAAGCACCAAGCACCAAACACCAAGCACCAAGCACCAAACACCAAGCACCAAGCACCAAACACCAAACCCCAAGCACCAAACACCAAACACCAAGCACCAAGCACCAAATACCAAGCTCCACGCACCAAACAGCAAACCCCAAGGACCAAGCACCAAACACTAATCACCAAGCACCAAGCACCAAACAACAAGCACCAAGCACCAAGCACCAGGCACCAAGCACCAAGCACGAAACACAAAACACCAAGCACCAAGCACCAAACACCAAACACCAAGCACTAAGCACCAAGCACCAAACTCCATGCACCCAGCACCAAACACCAAACACCAAGCACCAAGCACCAAACACCAAACACCAAGCACCAAGCACCAAGCACCAAGCACCAAACACCAAGCACCAAACACCAGACACCAAGCAGCAAACACCAAACACCAAGCACCAAGCACCAAACACCATACAACAAGCACCAGGCACCAAGCACCAAACACCAAACACCAAGCACCAAGCACCAAACACCAAGCTCCAAGCACCAAACGCCAAACACCAAGCACCAAGCACCAAGCACCAAACACCAAACACAAAACAGCAAACACCAAACACCAAACAGCAAAAACCAAATACGAAACAGCAAACACCATACAGCAAACACCAAACACCAAAAAGCAGACACCAAACAGCAAACACCAAACACCAAACACCAAGCACCAAGCAACAAACACTAATCACCAAGAACCAAGCACCAAACACCAAGCACCAAGCACCAAGCACCAAACACCAAGCACCAAGCACCAAGCGCCAAACACCAAACACCATGCACCAAAGACCAAGCACCAAGCACCAAGCACCAAACAACAAGCACCAAGGACCAAGCACCAAACACCAAGCACCAAGCACCAAACACCAACCACCCAGCACCAAGCACCAAGCACCAAACACCAAGCACCAAACACCAAACACCAAACACCAGGCACCAAGCACCAAGCACCAACTACCAAGCCCCAAGCACCAAGCACCAAACACCAAGCACCAAGCACCAAACACCAAGCCCCAAGCACCAAGCACCAAACACCAAACACCAAGCACCAAGCACCAAACACCAAGCACCAAGCACCAAACACCAAAGACCAAGCACCAAGGACCCAAGATCAAACACCAAGCACCAAGCACCAAACACCAAACACCAAGCCCCAAGCACCAAGCACCAAGCACCGAACACCAAGCCCCAAACACCAAGCACCAAACACCAATCACCAAACACCAAGCACCAAACACCAAACACTATGTCCCACGCACCAAGCACCAAACACCAAACAGCAAGCACCAGGCACTAAACACCAAGCACCAAGCACCAAGCCCCTAGCACCAAACACCAAGCACCAAGCACCAAGAACCAAACACCAAACACCAAACATCAAGCACCAAGCACCAAACACCAAGCACCAAACAGCAAACCCCAATCACCAATCAACAAACACTAATCACCAAGCACCAAGCACCAAACACCAAGCAACAAGCAGCAATCACCAAACACCAAACACCAAGACCGAAGCACCAAACACCAAGCACCAAACACCAAACACAAAACACCAAGCACCAAGCAGCAACCACCAAACACCAAACACCAAGTACCAAGCACCAAACACCAAACACCAAGCACCAAGAACCTAACATCAAACACCAATCACCAAGCACCAAACACCTAACACCAAGCACCAAGCACCAAGCACCAAGCACCAAACACCAAGCACCAAACACAAAGCACCAAGCACCAAACACCAAGCACCAAGCACCAAACACCAAGCACCAAGCACCAAACACCAAACCCCAAGCACCAAACACCAAACACCAAGCACCAAGCACCAAATACCAAGCTCCACGCACCAAACAGCAAACCCCAAGGACCAAGCACCAAACACTAATCACCAAGCACCAAGCACCAAACAACAAGCACCAAGCACCAAGCACCAGGCACCAAGCACCAAGCACCAAACACAAAACACCAAGCACCAAGCACCAAACACCAAACACCAAGCACTAAGCACCAAGCACCAAACTCCATGCACCCAGCACCAAACACCAAACACCAATCACCAAGCACCAAACACCAAACACCAAGCACCAAGCACCAAGCACCAAGCACCAAACACCAAGCACCAAACACCAGACACCAAGCAGCAAACACCAAACACCAAGCACCAGGCACCAAGCACCAAACACCAAACACCAAGCACCAAGCACCAAACACCAAGCTCCAAGCACCAAACGCCAAACACCAAGCACCAAGCACCAAGCACCAAACACCAAACACAAAACAGCAAACACCAAACACCAAACAGCAAAAACCAAATACGAAACAGCAAACACCATACAGCAAACACCAAACACCAAAAAGCAGACACCAAACAGCAAACACCAAACACCAAACACCAAGCAGCAAGCAACAAACACTAATCACCAAGAACCAAGCACCAAACACCAAGCACCAAGCACCAAGCACCAAACACCAAGCACCAAGCACCAAGCGCCAAACACCAAACACCATGCACCAAAGACCAAGCACCAAGCACCAAGCACCAAACAACAAGCACCAAGCACCAAGCACCAAACACCAAGCACCAAGCACCAAACACCAACCACCCAGCACCCAGCACCAAGCACCAAACACCAAGCACCAAACACCAAACACCAAACACCAGGCACCAAGCACCAAGCACCAACTACCAAGCCCCAAGCACCAAGCACCAAACACCAAGCACCAAGCACCAAACACCAAGCCCCAAGCACCAAGCACCAAGCACCAAACACCAAACACCAAGCACCAAGCACCAAACACCAAGCACCAAGCACCAAACACCAAAGACCAAGCACCAAGGACCCAAGATCAAACACCAAGCACCAAGCACCAAACACCAAACACCAAGCCCCAAGCACCAAGCACCAAGCACCGAACACCAAGCCCCAAACACCAAGCACCAAACACCAATCACCAAACACCAACCACCAAACACGAAACACTATGTCCCACGCACCAAGCACCAAACACCAAACAGCAAGCACCAGGCATTAAACACCAAGCACCAATCACCAAGCACCAAACACCAAGCAGCAAGCAGCAAGCACCAAACACCAAACACCAAGCACCAAGCACCAAACACCAAACACCAAGCACCAAGGACCAAACATCAAACACCAAGCACCAAGCACCAAACACCTAGCACCAAGCACCAAGCACCAAACACCAAGCACCAAGCACCAAGCACCAAACACCAAGCACCAAGCACCAAACACCAAACCCCAAGCACCAAACATCAAACCGCAAGCACCAAGCACCAAACACTAATCACCAAGCACCAAGCACCAAACAACAAGCACCAAGCACCAAGCACCAGGCACCAGGCACCAAGCACCAAACACAAAACACCAAGCACCAAGCACCAAGCAGCAAACACCAAGCATCAAACACCAAACACCAAACACCAAGCACCAAACACCAAGCACCAAGCACCAAACACCAAACACCAAGCACCAAGCACCAAGCACCAAACACCAAACATCAAGCACCAAACACCAGATACCAAGCACCAAGCACCAAGCACCAAACACCAAACACCAAGCACCAAGCACCAAACACCAAACAACAAGCAGCAGGAACCAAGCTCCAAACACCAAACACCAAGCACCAAGCACCAAACACCAAACACCAAGCACGCAGCATCAAACACCAAGCACCAAACACCAAGCACCAAGCACCAAGCACCAAGTACCAAACACCAAACACCAAGCACCAAACACCAAACACCAAGCACCAAGCACCAAGCACGAAACACCAGGCACCAAGCACCAAGCACCAAACTCCAAACACCAAGCACCAAGCACCAGCCACCAAGCACCAAGCACCAAACACCAAACACCAAGCACTAAGCACCAAACACCAAACAACAAGCACCAGGCACCAAGCACCAAACACCAAACACCAAGCACGCAGCACCAAACACCAAGCACCAAGCACCAAGCACCAAACACCAAGCACCAAGCACCAAGCACCAGACACCAAACACCAAACACCAAGCACCAAGAACCAAACACCAAACACCAAACAGCAAGCACCAAGCACCAAACACCAAGCACCAAGCACCAAACACCAAACACCAAGCACCAAACACCAAACATCAAGCACCAAACACCTGATACCAAGCACCAAGCACAAAGCACCAAACACCAAACACCAAGCACCAATCACCAAACACTAATCACCAAGCACCAAGCACCAAACACCAAGCACCAAGCAGCAATCACCAAACACCACGCACCAAGCACCAAGAACCAAGCACCAAACACCAAGCACCAAGGACCAAACACCAAGCACCAAGCACCAAGCACCAAACACCAAGCACCAAGCACCAAACACCCAGCACCAAGCACCAAGCACCAAACACCAAGCACCAAGCACCAAACACCAAACACCAAACACCAAGCACCAAGCACCAAACAGCAAGCACCAAACACCAAACAGCAAACAGCAAACGCCAAACACCAAACACCAAGCACCAAGCACCAAACACCAAGCACCAAGCACCAAACACCAAGCACCAAGCACCAAGCACCAAACACCAAGCACCAAGCACCAAACACCAAACCCCAAGCACCAAACACCAAACCGCAAGCACCAAGCACCAAACACTTATCACCAAGCACCAAGCACCAAACAACAAGCACCAAGCACCAAGCACCAGGCACCAAGCACCAAGCACCAAGCACCAAACACAAAACACCAAGCACCAAGCACCAAGCAGCAAACACCAAGCATCAAACACCAAACACCAAACACCAAGCACCAAACACCAAGCACCAAGCACCAAACACCAAACACCAAGCACCAAACACCAAACATCAAGCACCAAACACCAGATACCAAGCACCAAGCACAAAGCACCAAACACCAAACACCAAGCACCAAGAGCCAAACACCAAACAACAAGCACCAGGCACCAAGCTCCAAACACCAAACACCAAGCACCAAGCACCAAACACCAAACACCAAGCACGCAGCATCAAACACCAAGCACCAAACACCAAGCATCAAGCACCAAGCACCAAGTACCAAACACCAAACACCAAGCAGCAAACACCAAACACCAAGCACCAAGCACCAAGCACGAAACACCAGGCACCAAGCACCAAGCACCAAACTCCAAACACCAAGCACCAAACACCAGCCACCAAGCACCAAGCACCAAACACCAAACACCAAGCACTAAGCACGAAACACCAAACAACAAGCACCAGGCACCAAGCACCAAACACCAAACACCAAGCACGCAGCACCAAACACCAAGCACCAAGCACCAAGCACCAAACACCAAGCACCAAGCACCAACCACCAAACACCAAACACCAAACACCAAGCACCAAGAACCAAATACCAAACACCAAACAGCAAGCACTAAGCACCAAACACCAAGCCCCAAACACCAAACCCCAAGCACCAATCACCAAACACTAATCACCAAGCACTAAGCACCAAACACCAAGCACCAAGCAGCAAGCACCAAACACCAAGCACCAAGCACCAAGCACCAAGCACCAAACACAAAACACCAAGCACCAAGCACCAAACACCAAACACCAAGCACTAAGCACCAAGCACCAAACTCCATGCACCCAGCACCAAACACCAAACACCAATCACCAAGCACCAAACACCAAACACCAAGCACCAAGCACCAAGCACCAAGCACCAAACACCAAGCACCAAACACCAGACACCAAGCAGCAAACACCAAACACCAAGCACCAGGCACCAAGCACCAAACACCAAACACCAAGCACCAAGCACCAAACACCAAGCTCCAAGCACCAAACGCCAAACACCAAGCACCAAGCACCAAGCACCAAACACCAAACACAAAACAGCAAACACCAAACACCAAACAGCAAAAACCAAATACGAAACAGCAAACACCATACAGCAAACACCAAACACCAAAAAGCAGACACCAAACAGCAAACACCAAACACCAAACACCAAGCAGCAAGCAACAAACACTAATCACCAAGAACCAAGCACCAAACACCAAGCACCAAGCACCAAGCACCAAACACCAAGCACCAAGCACCAAGCGCCAAACACCAAACACCATGCACCAAAGACCAAGCACCAAGCACCAAGCACCAAACAACAAGCACCAAGCACCAAGCACCAAACACCAAGCACCAAGCACCAAACACCAACCACCCAGCACCCAGCACCAAGCACCAAACACCAAGCACCAAACACCAAACACCAAACACCAGGCACCAAGCACCAAGCACCAACTACCAAGCCCCAAGCACCAAGCACCAAACACCAAGCACCAAGCACCAAACACCAAGCCCCAAGCACCAAGCACCAAGCACCAAACACCAAACACCAAGCACCAAGCACCAAACACCAAGCACCAAGCACCAAACACCAAAGACCAAGCACCAAGGACCCAAGATCAAACACCAAGCACCAAGCACCAAACACCAAACACCAAGCCCCAAGCACCAAGCACCAAGCACCGAACACCAAGCCCCAAACACCAAGCACCAAACACCAATCACCAAACACCAAGCACCAAACACGAAACACTATGTCCCACGCACCAAGCACCAAACACCAAACAGCAAGCACCAGGCATTAAACACCAAGCACCAATCACCAAGCACCAAACACCAAGCAGCAAGCAGCAAGCACCAAACACCAAACACCAAGCACCAAGCACCAAACACCAAACACCAAGCACCAAGGACCAAACATCAAACACCAAGCACCAAGCACCAAACACCTAACACCAAGCACCAAGCACCAAACACCAAGCACCAAGCACCAAGCACCAAACACCAAGCACCAAGCACCAAACACCAAACCCCAAGCACCAAACATCAAACCGCAAGCACCAAGCACCAAACACTAATCACCAAGCACCAAGCACCAAACAACAAGCACCAAGCACCAAGCACCAGGCACCAGGCACCAAGCACCAAACACAAAACACCAAGCACCAAGCACCAAGCAGCAAACACCAAGCATCAAACACCAAACACCAAACACCAAGCACCAAACACCAAGCACCAAGCACCAAACACCAAACACCAAGCACCAAGCACCAAGCACCAAACACCAAACATCAAGCACCAAACACCAGATACCAAGCACCAAGCACCAAGCACCAAACACCAAACACCAAGCACCAAGCACCAAACACCAAACAACAAGCAGCAGGAACCAAGCTCCAAACACCAAACACCAAGCACCAAGCACCAAACACCAAACACCAAGCACGCAGCATCAAACACCAAGCACCAAACACCAAGCACCAAGCACCAAGCACCAAGTACCAAACACCAAACACCAAGCACCAAACACCAAACACCAAGCACCAAGCACCAAGCACGAAACACCAGGCACCAAGCACCAAGCACCAAACTCCAAACACCAAGCACCAAGCACCAGCCACCAAGCACCAAGCACCAAACACCAAACACCAAGCACTAAGCACGAAACACCAAACAACAAGCACCAGGCACCAAGCACCAAACACCAAACACCAAGCACGCAGCACCAAACACCAAGCACCAAGCACCAAGCACCAAACACCAAGCACCAAGCACCAAGCACCAGACACCAAACACCAAACACCAAGCACCAAGAACCAAACACCAAACACCAAACAGCAAGCACCAAGCACCAAACACCAAGCACCAAGCACCAAACACCAAACACCAAGCACCAAACACCAAACATCAAGCACCAAACACCTGATACCAAGCACCAAGCACAAAGCACCAAACACCAAACACCAAGCACCAATCACCAAACACTAATCACCAAGCACCAAGCACCAAACACCAAGCACCAAGCAGCAATCACCAAACACCACGCACCAAGCACCAAGAACCAAGCACCAAACACCAAGCACCAAGGACCAAACACCAAGCACCAAGCACCAAGCACCAAACACCAAGCACCAAGCACCAAACACCCAGCACCAAGCACCAAGCACCAAACACCAAGCACCAAGCACCAAACACCAAACACCAAACACCAAGCACCAAGCACCAAACAGCAAGCACCAAACACCAAACAGCAAACAGCAAACGCCAAACACCAAACACCAAGCACCAAGCACCAAACACCAAGCACCAAGCACCAAACACCAAGCACCAAGCACCAAGCACCAAACACCAAGCACCAAGCACCAAACACCAAACCCCAAGCACCAAACACCAAACCGCAAGCACCAAGCACCAAACACTTATCACCAAGCACCAAGCACCAAACAACAAGCACCAAGCACCAAGCACCAGGCACCAAGCACCAAGCACCAAGCACCAAACACAAAACACCAAGCACCAAGCACCAAGCAGCAAACACCAAGCATCAAACACCAAACACCAAACACCAAGCACCAAACACCAAGCACCAAGCACCAAACACCAAACACCAAGCACCAAACACCAAACATCAAGCACCAAACACCAGATACCAAGCACCAAGCACAAAGCACCAAACACCAAACACCAAGCACCAAGAGCCAAACACCAAACAACAAGCACCAGGCACCAAGCTCCAAACACCAAACACCAAGCACCAAGCACCAAACACCAAACACCAAGCACGCAGCATCAAACACCAAGCACCAAACACCAAGCATCAAGCACCAAGCACCAAGTACCAAACACCAAACACCAAGCAGCAAACACCAAACACCAAGCACCAAGCACCAAGCACGAAACACCAGGCACCAAGCACCAAGCACCAAACTCCAAACACCAAGCACCAAACACCAGCCACCAAGCACCAAGCACCAAACACCAAACACCAAGCACTAAGCACGAAACACCAAACAACAAGCACCAGGCACCAAGCACCAAACACCAAACACCAAGCACGCAGCACCAAACACCAAGCACCAAGCACCAAGCACCAAACACCAAGCACCAAGCACCAACCACCAAACACCAAACACCAAACACCAAGCACCAAGAACCAAATACCAAACACCAAACAGCAAGCACTAAGCACCAAACACCAAGCCCCAAACACCAAACCCCAAGCACCAATCACCAAACACTAATCACCAAGCACTAAGCACCAAACACCAAGCACCAAGCAGCAAGCACCAAACACCAAGCACCAAGCACCAAGCACCAAACACCAAGCACCAAGCACCAAACACCAAAACCCAAGCACCAAACACCAAGCACCAAGCACCAAACACCAAGCACCAAGCACCAAGCACCAAGCACCGAACACCAAGCACCAAGCACCAAACACCCAGCACCAAGCACCAAGCACCAAACACCAAGCACCAAACACCAAATACCAAGCACCAAGCACCAAACAGCCAGCACCAAACACCAAACACCAAACAGCAAACACCAAACAGCAAACACCAAACACCAAGCACCAAAAACCAAACAGCAAGCACCAAGCACCAAGCACACAACACCAAACACCAAGCACCACGGACCAAACGTCAAACACCAAGCACCAAGCACCAAGCACCGAACACCAAGTACCAAACACCAAGCACCAAACACCAAGCACCAAACACCAAACACCAAGCACCAGGCACCAAGCACCAAACACCAAGCACCAAACACCAAGCACCAAGCACCAAACACTAATCATCAAGCACCAAGCACCAAACAACAAGCACCAAGCACCAAGCACCAGGCACCAAGCACCAAGCACCAAACACAAAACACCAAGCACCAAGCACCACACACCAAGCATCAAATACCAAGCACCAAACACCAAACACCAAGCACTAAGCACCAAGCACCAAACTCCATGCACCCAGCACCAAACACCAAACACCAATCCCCAAACACCAAACACCAAGCACCAAGCACCAAGCACGAAACACCAGGCACCAAGCACCAAGCACCAAACTCCAAACACCAAGCACCAAGGACCAGCCACCAAGCACCAAGCACCAAACACCAAACACCAAGCACTAAGCACCAAACACCAAACAACAAGCACCAGGCACCAAGCACCAAACACCAAACACCAAGCACGCAGCACCAAACACCAAGCACCAAGCACCAAGCACCAAACACCAAGCACCAAGCACCAAGCACCAGACACCAAACACCAAACACCAAGCACCAAGAACCAAACACCAAACACCTAACAGCAAGCACCAAGCACCAAACACCAAGCACCAAACAGCAAACCCCAAGCACCAATCACCAAACACTAATCACCAAGCACCAAGTACCAAACACCAAGCACCAAGCAGCAATCACCAAACACCAAGCACCAAGCACCAAGACCAAGCACCAAACACCAAGCACCAAGCACCAAACACCAAAACCCAAGCACCAAATACTTAGCACCAAGCACCAAGGACCAAACACCAAGCACCAAGCACCAAGCACCAAACACCAAGCACCAAGCACCAAACACCCAGCACCAAGCACCAAGCACCAAACACCAAGCACCAAGCACAAAACACCAAACACCAAACACCATGCACCAAGCACCAAGCAGCAAGCACCAAACACCAAACAGCAAACAGCAAACGCCAAACACCAAACACCAGGCACCAAGCACCAAACACCAAGCACCAAGCACCAAACACCAAGCACCAAGCACCAAGCACCAAACCCCAAGCACCAAACACCAAACCGCAAGCACCAAGCACCAAACACTAATCACCAAGCACCAAGCACCAAACAACAAGCACCAAGCACCAAGCACCAGGCACCAAGCACCAAGCACCAAACACAAAACACCAAGCACCAAGCACCAAACACCAAGCACCAAGCACCAAACACCAAACACCAAGCACCAAACACCAAACATCAAGCACCAAACACCAGATACCAAGCACCAAGCACCAAGCACCAAACACCAAACACCAAGCACCAAGCGCCAAACACCAAGCAACAAGCACCAGGCACCAAGCTCCAAACACCAAACACCAAGCACCAAGCACCAAACACCAAACACCAAGCACGCAGCATCAAACACCAAGCACCAAACACCAAGCACCAAGCACCAAGCACCAAGTACCAAACACCAAACACCAAGCACCAAACACCAAACACCAAGCACCAAGCACCAAGCACGAAACACCAGGAACCAAGCACCAAGCGCCAAACACCAAGCAACAAGCACCAGGCACCAAGCTCCAAACACCAAACACCAAGCACCAAGCACCAAACACCAAACACCAAGCACGCAGCATCAAACACCAAGCACCAAACACCAAGCACCAAGCACCAAGCACCAAGTACCAAACACCAAACACCAAGCACCAAACACCAAACACCAAGCACCAAGCACCAAGCACGAAACACCAGGCACCAAGCACCAAGCACCAAACTCCAAACACCAAGCACCAAACACCAGCCACCAAGCACCAAGCACCAAACACCAAACACCAAGCACTAAGCACCAAACACCAAACAACAAGCACCAGGCACCAAGCACCAAACACCAAGCACCAAGCACCAAACACCAAGCACCAAGCACCAAGCACCAAACACCAAACACCAAACACCAAGCACCAAGAACCAAACACCAAACACCAAACAGCAAGCACTAAGCACCAAACACCAAGCCCCAAACACCAAACCCCAAGCACCAATCACCAAACACTAATCACCAAGCACCAAGCACCAAACACCAAGCACCAAGCAGCAAGCACCAAACACCAAGCACCAAGCACCAAGCACCAAGCACCAAACACCAAGCACCAAGCACCAAACACCAAAACCCAAGCACCAAAGACCAAGCACCAAGCACCAAGGACCAAACACCAAGCAACAATCACCAAGCACCAAACACCAAGCACCAAGCACCAAACACTCAGCACCAAGCACCAAGCACCAAACACCAAGCACCTAACACCAAACACCAAGCACCAAGCACCAAACAGCAAGCACCAAACACCAAACACCAAACAGCAAACACCAAACACCAAACACCAAACACCAAACAGCAAACAGCAAACGCCAAACACCAAGCACCAAGCACCAAGCACCAAACATCAAGCACCAAGCACCAAGCACACAACACCAAACACCAAGCACCAAGGACCAAACATCAAACACCAAGCACCAAGCACCAAACACCAAACACCAAGCACCAAGCACCAAGCACCAAGCACCGAACACCAAGCACCAGGCACCAAGCACCAAACACCAAGCACCAAACACCAAGCACCAAGCACCAAACACTAATCACCAAGCACCAAGCACCAAACACAAAACACCAAGCACCAAGCACCACACACCAAGCATCAAACACCAAACACCAAATACCAAGCACCAAACACCAAACACCAAGCACAAGCACCAAGCACCAAACTCCATGCACCCAGCACCAAACACCAAACACCAAGCACCAAGCACCAAACACCAAACAACAAGCACCAGGCACCAAGCACCAAACACCAAACACCAAGCACGCAGCACCAAACACCAAGCACCAAGCACCAAGCACCAAACACCAAGCACCAAGCACCAAGCACCAGACACCAAACACCAAACACCAAGCACCAAGAACCAAACACCAAACACCAAACAGCAAGCACCAAGCACCAAACACCAAGCACCAAGCACCAAACACCAAACACCAAGCACCAAACACCAAACATCAAGCACCAAACACCAGATACCAAGCACCAAGCACAAAGCACCAAACACCAAACACCAAGCACCAATCACCAAACACTAATCACCAAGCACCAAGCACCAAACACCAAGCACCAAGCAGCAATCACCAAACACCACGCACCAAGCACCAAGAACCAAGCACCAAACACCAAGCACCAAGGACCAAACACCAAGCACCAAGCACCAAGCACCAAACACCAAGCACCAAGCACCAAACACCCAGCACCAAGCACCAAGCACCAAACACCAAGCACCAAGCACCAAACACCAAACACCAAACACCAAGCACCAAGCACCAAAGAGCAAGCACCAAACACCAAACAGCAAACAGCAAACGCCAAACACCAAACACCAAGCACCAAGCACCAAACACCAAGCACAAAGCACCAAACACCAAGCACCAAGCACCAAGCACCAAACACCAAGCACCAAGCACCAAACACCAAACCCCAAGCACCAAACACCAAACCGCAAGCACCAAGCACCAAACACTTATCACCAAGCACCAAGCACCAAACAACAAGCACCAAGCACCAAGCACCAGGCCCCAAGCACCAAGCACCAAGCACCAAACACAAAACACCAAGCACCAAGCACCAAGCAGCAAACACCAAGCATCAAACACCAAACACCAAACACCAAGCACCAAACACCAAGCACCAAGCACCAAACACCAAACACCAAGCACCAAACACCAAACAACAAGCACCAAACACCAGATACCAAACACCAAGCACAAAGCACCAAACACCAAACACCAAGCACCAAGAGCCAAACACCAAACAACAAGCACCAGGCACCAAGCTCCGAACACCAAACACCAAGCACCAAGCACCAAACACCAAACACCAAGCACGCAGCATCAAACACCAAGCACCAAACACCAAGCACCAAGCACCAAGCACCAAGTACCAAACACCAAACACCAAGCACCAAACACCAAACACCAAGCACCAAGCACCAAGCACGAAACACCAGGCACCAAGCACCAAGCACCAAACTCCAAACACCAAGCACCAAACACCAGCCACCAAGCACCAAGCACCAAACACCAAACACCAAGCACTAAGCACGAAACACCAAACAACAAGCACCAGGCACCAAGCACCAAACACCAAACACCAAGCACGCAGCACCAAACACCAAGCACCAAGCACCAAGCACCAAACACCAAGCACCAAGCACCAACCACCAAACACCAAACACCAAACACCAAGCACCAAGAACCAAACACCAAACACCAAACAGCAAGCACTAAGCACCAAACACCAAGCCCCAAACACCAAACCCCAAGCACCAATCACCGAACACTAATCACCAAGCACTAAGCACCAAACACCAAGCACCAAGCAGCAAGCACCAAACACCAAGCACCAAGCACCAAGCACCAAACACCAAGCACCAAGCACCAAACACCAAAACCCAAGCACCAAAGACCAAGCACCAAGCACCAAACACCAAGCACCAAGCACCAAGCACCAAGCACCAAACACCAAGCACCAAGCACCAAACACCCAGCACCAAGCACCAAGCACCAAACACCAAGCACCAAACACCAAATACCAAGCACCAAGCACCAAACAGCAAGCACCAAACACCAAGCACCAAACACAAAACACCAAGCACCAAGCACCAAACACCAAGCACCAAGCACCAAACACCAAACACCAAGCACCAAACACCAAACATCAAGCACCAAACACCAGATACCAAGCACCAAGCACCAAGCACCAAACACCAAACACCAAGCACCAAGCGCCAAACACCAAGCAACAAGCACCAGGCACCAAGCTCCAAACACCAAACACCAAGCACCAAGCACCAAACACCAAACACCAAGCACGCAGCATCAAACACCAAGCACCAAACACCAAGCACCAAGCACCAAGCACCAAGTACCAAACACCAAACACCAAGCACCAAACACCAAACACCAAGCACCAAGCACCAAGCACGAAACACCAGGAACCAAGCACCAAGCGCCAAACACCAAGCAACAAGCACCAGGCACCAAGCTCCAAACACCAAACACCAAGCACCAAGCACCAAACACCAAACACCAAGCACGCAGCATCAAACACCAAGCACCAAACACCAAGCACCAAGCACCAAGCACCAAGTACCAAACACCAAACACCAAGCACCAAACACCAAACACCAAGCACCAAGCACCAAGCACGAAACACCAGGCACCAAGCACCAAGCACCAAACTCCAAACACCAAGCACCAAACACCAGCCACCAAGCACCAAGCACCAAACACCAAACACCAAGCACTAAGCACCAAACACCAAACAACAAGCACCAGGCACCAAGCACCAAACACCAAGCACCAAGCACCAAACACCAAGCACCAAGCACCAAGCACCAAACACCAAACACCAAACACCAAGCACCAAGAACCAAACACCAAACACCAAACAGCATGCACTAAGCACCAAACACCAAGCCCCAAACACCAAACCCCAAGCACCAATCACCAAACACTAATCACCAAGCACCAAGCACCAAACACCAAGCACCAAGCATCAAGCACCAAACACCAAGCACCAAGCACCAAGCACCAAGCACCAAACACCAAGCACCAAGCACCAAACACCAAAACCCAAGCACCAAAGACCAAGCACCAAGCACCAAGGACCAAACACCAAGCAACAATCACCAAGCACCAAACACCAAGCACCAAGCACCAAACACTCAGCACCAAGCACCAAGCACCAAACACCAAGCACCTAACACCAAACACCAAGCACCAAGCACCAAACAGCAAGCACCAAACACCAAACACCAAACAGCAAACACCAAACACCAAACACCAAACACCAAACAGCAAACAGCAAACGCCAAACACCAAGCACCAAGCACCAAGCACCAAACATCAAGCACCAAGCACCAAGCACACAACACCAAACACCAAGCACCAAGGACCAAACATCAAACACCAAGCACCAAGCACCAAACACCAAACACCAAGCACCAAGCACCAAGCACCAAGCACCGAACACCAAGTACCAAACACCAAACACCAAACACCAAGCATCAAACACCAAACACCAAGCACCAGGCACCAAGCACCAAACACCAAGCACCAAACACCAAGCACCAAGCACCAAACACTAATCACCAAGCACCAAGCACCAAACACAAAACACCAAGCACCAAGCACCACACACCAAGCATCAAACACCAAACACCAAATACCAAGCACCAAACACCAAACACCAAGCACAAGCACCAAGCACCAAACTCCATGCACCCAGCACCAAACACCAAACACCAAGCACCAAGCACCAAACACCAAACAACAAGCACCAGGCACCAAGCACCAAACACCAAACACCAAGCACGCAGCACCAAACACCAAGCACCAAGCACCAAGCACCAAACACCAAGCACCAAGCACCAAGCACCAGACACCAAACACCAAACACCAAGCACCAAGAACCAAACACCAAACACCAAACAGCAAGCACCAAGCACCAAACACCAAGCACCAAGCACCAAACACCAAACACCAAGCACCAAACACCAAACATCAAGCACCAAACACCAGATACCAAGCACCAAGCACAAAGCACCAAACACCAAACACCAAGCACCAATCACCAAACACTAATCACCAAGCACCAAGCACCAAACACCAAGCACCAAGCAGCAATCACCAAACACCACGCACCAAGCACCAAGAACCAAGCACCAAACACCAAGCACCAAGGACCAAACACCAAGCACCAAGCACCAAGCACCAAACACCAAGCACCAAGCACCAAACACCCAGCACCAAGCACCAAGCACCAAACACCAAGCACCAAGCACCAAACACCAAACACCAAACACCAAGCACCAAGCACCAAAGAGCAAGCACCAAACACCAAACAGCAAACAGCAAACGCCAAACACCAAACACCAAGCACCAAGCACCAAACACCAAGCACCAAGCACCAAACACCAAGCACCAAACACCAAACCGCAAGCACCAAGCACCAAACACTTATCACCAAGCACCAAGCACCAAACAACAAGCACCAAGCACCAAGCACCAGGCACCAAGCACCAAGCACCAAGCACCAAACACAAAACACCAAGCACCAAGCACCAAGCAGCAAACACCAAGCATCAAACATCAAACACCAAACACCAAGCACCAAACACCAAGCACCAAGCACCAAACACCAAACACCAAGCACCAAACACCAAACATCAAGCACCAAACACCAGATACCAAACACCAAGCACAAAGCACCAAACACCAAACACCAAGCACCAAGAGCCAAACACCAAACAACAAGCACCAGGCACCAATCTCCGAACACCAAACACCAAGCACCAAGCACCAAACACCAAACACCAAGCACGCAGCATCAAACACCAAGCACCAAACACCAAGCACCAAGCACCAAGCACCAAGTACCAAACACCAAACACCAAGCACCAAACACCAAACACCAAGCACCAAGCACCAAGCACGAAACACCAGGCACCAAGCACCAAGCACCAAACTCCAAACACCAAGCACCAAACACCAGCCACCAAGCACCAAGCACCAAACACCAAACACCAAGCACTAAGCACGAAACACCAAACAACAAGCACCAGGCACCAAGCACCAAACACCAAACACCAAGCACGCAGCACCAAACACCAAGCACCAAGCACCAAGCACCAAACACCAAGCACCAAGCACCAACCACCAAACACCAAACACCAAACACCAAGCACCAAGAACCAAACACCAAACACCAAACAGCAAGCACTAAGCACCAAACACCAAGCCCCAAACACCAAACCCCAAGCACCAATCACCGAACACTAATCACCAAGCACTAAGCACCAAACACCAAGCACCAAGCAGCAAGCACCAAACACCAAGCACCAAGCACCAAGCACCAAACACCAAGCACCAAGCACCAAACACCAAAACCCAAGCACCAAAGACCAAGCACCAAGCACCAAACACCAAGCACCAAGCACCAAGCACCAAGCACCAAACACCAAGCACCAAGCACCAAACACCCAGCACCAAGCACCAAGCACCAAACACCAAGCACCAAACACCAAATACCAAGCACCAAGCACCAAACAGCAAGCACCAAACACCAAACACCAAACAGCAAACACCAAACAGCAAACACCAAACACCAAGCACCAAAAACCAAACAGCAAGCACCAAGCACCAAGCACACAACACCAAACACCAAGCACCACGGACCAAACATCAAACACCAAGCACCAAGCACCAAGCACCGAACACCAAGTACCAAACACCAAGCACCAAACACCAAGCACCAAACACCAAACACCAAGCACCAGGCACCAAGCACCAAACACCAAGCACCAAACACCAAGCACCAAGCACCAAACACTAATCATCAAGCACCAAGCACCAAACAACAAGCACCAAGCACCAAGCACCAGGCACCAAGCACCAAGCACCAAACACAAAACACCAAGCACCAAGCACCACACACCAAGCATCAAATACCAAGCACCAAACACCAAACACCAAGCACTAAGCACCAAGCACCAAACTCCATGCACCCAGCACCAAACACCAAACACCAATCACCAAACACCAAACACCAAGCACCAAGCACCAAGCACGAAACACCAGGCACCAAGCACCAAGCACCAAACTCCAAACACCAAGCACCAAGCACCAGCCACCAAGCACCAAGCACCAAACACCAAACACCAAGCACTAAGCACCAAACACCAAACAACAAGCACCAGGCACCAAGCACCAAACACCAAACACCAAGCACGCAGCACCAAACACCAAGCACCAGGCACCAAGCACCAAACACCAAGCAGCAAGCAACAAGCACCAGACACCAAACACCAAACACCAAGCACCAAGAACCAAACACCAAACACCTAACAGCAAGCACCAAGCACCAAACACCAAGCACCAAACAGCAAACCCCAAGCACCAATCACCAAACACTAATCACCAAGCACCAAGTACCAAACACCAAGCACCAAGCAGCAATCACCAAACACCAAGCACCAAGCACCAAGAACCAAGCACCAAACACCAAGCACCAAGCACCAAACACCAAAACCCAAGCACCAAATACCAAGCACCAAGCACCAAGGACCAAACACCAAGCACCAAGCACCAAGCACCAAACACCAAGCACCAAGCACCAAACACCCAGCACCAAGCACCAAGCACCAAACACCAAGCACCAAGCACAAAACACCAAACACCAAACACCATGCACCAAGCACCAAACAGCAAGCACCAAACACCAAACAGCAAACAGCAAACGCCAAACACCAAACACCAGGCACCAAGCACCAAACACCAAGCACCAAGCACCAAACAGCAAGCACCAAGCACCAAGCACCAAACCCCAAGCACCAAACACCAAACCGCAAGCACCAAGCACCAAACACTAATCACCAAGCACCAAGCACCAAACAACAAGCACCAAGCACCAAGCACCAGGCACCAAGCACCAAGCACCAAACACAAAACACCAAGCACCAAGCACCAAACACCAAGCACCAAGCACCAAACACCAAACACCAAGCACCAAACACCAAACATCAAGCACCAAACACCAGATACCAAGCACCAAGCACCAAGCACCAAACACGAAACACCAAGCACCAAGCGCCAAACACCAAGCAACAAGCACCAGGCACCAAGCTCCAAACACCAAACACCAAGCACCAAGCACCAAACACCAAACACCAAGCACGCAGCATCAAACACCAAGCACCAAACACCAAGCACCAAGCACCAAGCACCAAGTACCAAACACCAAACACCAAGCACCAAACACCAAACACCAAGCACCAAGCACCAAGCACCAAGCACGAAACACCAGGCACCAAGCACCAAGCGCCAAACACCAAGCAACAAGCACCAGGCACCAAGCTCCAAACACCAAACACCAAGCACCAAGCACCAAACACCAAACACCAAGCACCAAGCACCAAGTACCAAACACCAAACACCAAGCACCAAACACCAAACACCAAGCACCAAGCACCAAGCACGAAACACCAGGCACCAAGCACCAAGCACCAAACTCCAAACACCAAGCACCAAACACCAGCCACCAAACACCAAGCACCAAGTACCAAACACCAAACACCAAGCACCAAACACCAAACACCAAGCACCAAGCACCAAGCACCAAGCACAAAACACCAGGCACCAAGCACCAAGCACCAAACTCCAAACACCAAGCACCAAACACCAGCCACAAACACCAAGCACCAAACACCAAACACCAAGCACTAAGCACCAAACACCAAACAACAAGCACCAGGCACCAAGCACCAAACACCAAGCACCAAGCACCAAACACCAAGCACCAAGCACCAAGCACCAAACACCAAACACCAAACACCAAGCACCAAGAACCAAACACCAAATACCAAACAGCAAGCACTAAGCACCAAACACCAAGCCCCAAACACCAAACCCCAAGCACCAATCACCAAACACTAATCACCAAGCACCAAGCACCAAACACCAAGCACCAAGCAGCAAGCACCAAACACCAAGCACCAAGCACCAAGCACCAAGCACCAAACACCAAGCACCAAGCACCAAACACCAAAACCCAAGCACCAAAGACCAAGCACCAAGCACCAAGGACCAAACACCAAGCACCAATCACCAAACACCAAACACCAAGCACCAAGCACCAAACACTCAGCACCAAGCACCAAGCACCAAACACCAAGCACCTAACACCAAACACCAAGCACCAAGCACCAAACAGCAAGCACCAAACACCAAACACCAAACAGCAAACACCAAACAGCAAACACCAAACACCAAACAGCAAACAGCAAACGCCAAACACCAAGCACCAAGCACCAAGCACCAAACATCAAGCACCAAGCACCAAGCACACAACACCAAACACCAAGCACCAAGGACCAAACATCAAACACCAAGCACCAAGCACCAAACACCATACACCAAGCACCAAGCACCAAGCACCAAGCACCGAACACCAAGTACCAAACACCAAACACCAAACACCAAGCATCAAACACCAAACACCAAGCACCAAACACTAATCATCAAGCACCAAGCACCAAACAACAAGCACCAAGCACCAAGCACCAGGCACCAAGCACCAAGCACCAAACACAAAACACCAAGCACCAAGCACCACACACCAAGCATCAAATACCAAGCACCAAACACCAAACACCAAGCACTAAGCACCAAGCACCAAACTCCATGCACCCAGCACCAAACACCAAACACCAATCACCAAACACCAAACACCAAGCACCAAGCACCAAGCACGAAACACCAGGCACCAAGCACCAAGCACCAAACTCCAAACACCAAGCACCAAGCACCAGCCACCAAGCACCAAGCACCAAACACCAAACACCAAGCACTAAGCACCAAACACCAAACAACAAGCACCAGGCACCAAGCACCAAACACCAAACACCAAGCACGCAGCACCAAACACCAAGCACCAGGCACCAAGCACCAAACACCAAGCAGCAAGCAACAAGCACCAGACACCAAACACCAAACACCAAGCACCAAGAACCAAACACCAAACACCTAACAGCAAGCACCAAGCACCAAACACCAAGCACCAAACAGCAAACCCCAAGCACCAATCACCAAACACTAATCACCAAGCACCAAGTACCAAACACCAAGCACCAAGCAGCAATCACCAAACACCAAGCACCAAGCACCAAGAACCAAGCACCAAACACCAAGCACCAAGCACCAAACACCAAAACCCAAGCACCAAATACCAAGCACCAAGCACCAAGGACCAAACACCAAGCACCAAGCACCAAGCACCAAACACCAAGCACCAAGCACCAAACACCCAGCACCAAGCACCAAGCACCAAACACCAAGCACCAAGCACAAAACACCAAACACCAAACACCATGCACCAAGCACCAAACAGCAAGCACCAAACACCAAACAGCAAACAGCAAACGCCAAACACCAAACACCAGGCACCAAGCACCAAACACCAAGCACCAAGCACCAAACACCAAGCACCAAGCACCAAGCACCAAACCCCAAGCACCAAACACCAAACCGCAAGCACCAAGCACCAAACACTAATCACCAAGCACCAAGCACCAAACAACAAGCACCAAGCACCAAGCACCAGGCACCAAGCACCAAGCACCAAACACAAAACACCAAGCACCAAGCACCAAACACCAAGCACCAAGCACCAAACACCAAACACCAAGCACCAAACACCAAACATCAAGCACCAAACACCAGATACCAAGCACCAAGCACCAAGCACCAAACACGAAACACCAAGCACCAAGCGCCAAACACCAAGCAACAAGCACCAGGCACCAAGCTCCAAACACCAAACACCAAGCACCAAGCACCAAACACCAAACACCAAGCACGCAGCATCAAACACCAAGCACCAAACACCAAGCACCAAGCACCAAGCACCAAGTACCAAACACCAAACACCAAGCACCAAACACCAAACACCAAGCACCAAGCACCAAGCACCAAGCACGAAACACCAGGCACCAAGCACCAAGCGCCAAACACCAAGCAACAAGCACAAGGCACCAAGCTCCAAACACCAAACACCAAGCACCAAGCACCAAACACCAAACACCAAGCACCAAGCACCAAGTACCAAACACCAAACACCAAGCACCAAACACCAAACACCAAGCACCAAGCACCAAGCACGAAACACCAGGCACCAAGCACCAAGCACCAAACTCCAAACACCAAGCACCAAACACCAGCCACCAAACACCAAGCACCAAGTACCAAACACCAAACACCAAGCACCAAACACCAAACACCAAGCACCAAGCACCAAGCACCAAGCACAAAACACCAGGCACCAAGCACCAAGCACCAAACTCCAAACACCAAGCACCAAACACCAGCCACAAACACCAAGCACCAAACACCAAACACCAAGCACTAAGCACCAAACACCAAACAACAAGCACCAGGCACCAAGCACCAAACACCAAGCACCAAGCACCAAACACCAAGCACCAAGCACCAAGCACCAAACACCAAACACCAAACACCAAGCACCAAGAACCAAACACCAAATACCAAACAGCAAGCACTAAGCACCAAACACCAAGCCCCAAACACCAAACCCCAAGCACCAATCACCAAACACTAATCACCAAGCACCAAGCACCAAACACCAAGCACCAAGCAGCAAGCACCAAACACCAAGCACCAAGCACCAAGCACCAAGCACCAAACACCAAGCACCAAGCACCAAACACCAAAACCCAAGCACCAAAGACCAAGCACCAAGCACCAAGGACCAAACACCAAGCACCAATCACCAAACACCAAACACCAAGCACCAAGCACCAAACACTCAGCACCAAGCACCAAGCACCAAACACCAAGCACCTAACACCAAACACCAAGCACCAAGCACCAAACAGCAAGCACCAAACACCAAACACCAAACAGCAAACACCAAACAGCAAACACCAAACACCAAACAGCAAACAGCAAACGCCAAACACCAAGCACCAAGCACCAAGCACCAAACATCAAGCACCAAGCACCAAGCACACAACACCAAACACCAAGCACCAAGGACCAAACATCAAACACCAAGCACCAAGCACCAAACACCATACACCAAGCACCAAGCACCAAGCACCAAGCACCGAACACCAAGTACCAAACACCAAACACCAAACACCAAGCATCAAACACCAAACACCAAGCACCAGGCACCAAGCACCAAACACCAAGCACCAAACACCAAGCACCAAGCACCAAACACTAATCACCAAGCACCAAGCACCAAACAACAAGCACCAACCACCAAGCACCAGGCACCAAGAACCAATCACCAAACACCAAGCACCAAGGACCAAACATCAAACACCAAGCACCAAGCATCAAACACAAAACACCAAGCACCAAGCACCACAAACCAAGCATCAAACACCAAACACCAAATACCAAGCACCAAACACCAAACACCAAGCACAAGCACCAAGCACCAAACTCCATGCACCCAGCACCAAAGACCAAACACCAAGCACCAAGCACCAAACACCAAGCACCAAGCAACAAGCACCAAGCACCAAACACCAAGCACCAAGCACCAAACACCAAAACCCAAGCACCAAAGACCAAGCACCAAGCACCAAGGACCAAAAACCAAGCACCAAGCACCAAGCACCAAACACCAAGCACCAAGCACCAAACACCCAGCACCAAGCACCAAGCACCAAACACCAAGCACCAAACACCAAACACCAAGCACCAAGCACCAAACACCAAACACCAAGCACCAAACACTAAACACCAAGCACCAAGCACCAAGCACGAAACACCAGGCACCAAGCACCAAGCACCAAACTCCAAACACCAAGCACCAAGCACCAGCCACCAAGCACCAAGCACCAAACACCAAACACCAAGCACTAAGCACCAAACACCAAACAACAAGCACCAGGCACCAAACACCAAACACCAAACACCAAGCACGCAGCACCAAACACCAAGCACCAAGCACCATGCACCAAACACCAAGCACCAAGCACCAAGCACCAGACACTAAACACCATACACCAAGCACCAAGAACCGAACACCAAACACCAATCAGCAAGCACCAAGCACCAAACACTAATCACCAAGCACCAAGAACCAAACAACAAGCACCAAGCACCAAGCACCAGGCACCAAGCACCAAGCACCAAACACAAAACACCAAGCACCAAGCACCAAGCAGCAAACACCAAGCATCAAACACCAAACACCAAACACCAAGCACCAAACACCAAGCACCAAACACCAAACACCAAGCACCAAACACCAAACATCAAGCACCAAACACCAGATACCAAGCACCAAGCACCAAGCACCAAACACCAAACACCAAGCACCAAGCGCCAAACACCAAACACCAAGCACCAAGCGCCAAACACCAAACAACAAGCACCAGGCACCAAGCTCCAAACACCAAACACCAAGCACCAAGCACCAAACACCAAACACCAAGCACGCAGCATCAAACACCAAGCACCAAACACCAAGCACCAAGCACCAAGCACCAAGTACCAAACACCAAACACCAAGCACCAAACATCAAACACCAAGCACCAAGCACCAAGCACGAAACACCAGGCACCAAGCACCAAGCACCAAACTCCAAACACCAAGCACCAAACACCAGCCACCAAGCACCAAGCACCAAACCCCAAACACCAAGCACTAAGCACCAAACACCAAACAACAAGCACCAGGCACCAAGCACCAAACACCAAACACCAAACACGCAGCACCAAACACCAAGCACCAAGCACCAAGCACCAAACACCAAGCACCAAGCACCAAGCACCAAACACCAAACACCAAACACCAAGCACCAAGAACCAAACACCAAACACCAAACAGCAAGCACTAAGCACCAAACACCAAGCCCCAAACACCAAACCCCAAGCACCAATCACCAAACACTAATAACCAAGCACCAAGCACCAAACACCAAGCACCAAACACCAAGCACCAAGCACCAAACACCAAAACCCAAGCACCAAAGACCAAGCACCAAGCACCAAGGACCAAACACCAAGCACCAATCACCAAGAACCAAACACCAAGCACCAAGCACCAAACACCCAGCACCAAGCACCAAGCACCAAACACCAAGCACCAAACACCAAACACCAAGCACCAAGCACCAAACAGCAAACACCAAACAGCAAACACCAAACACCAAACAGCAAACACCAAGCACCAAACACCAAACATCAAGCACCAAACACCAGATACCAAGCACCAAGCACCAAGCACCAAACACCAAACACCAAGCACCAAGCGCCAAACACCAAACACCAAGCACCAAGCGCCAAACACCAAACAACAAGCACCAGGCACCAAGCTCCAAACACCAAACACCAAGCACCAAGCACCAAACACCAAACACCAAGCACGCAGCATCAAACACCAAGCACCAAACACCAAGCACCAAGCACCAAGCACCAAGTACCAAACACCAAACACCAAGCACCAAACATCAAACACCAAGCACCAAGCACCAAGCACGAAACACCAGGCACCAAGCACCAAGCACCAAACTCCAAACACCAAGCACCAAACACCAGCCACCAAGCACCAAGCACCAAACCCCAAACACCAAGCACTAAGCACCAAACACCAAACAACAAGCACCAGGCACCAAGCACCAAACACCAAACACCAAACACGCAGCACCAAACACCAAGCACCAAGCACCAAGCACCAAACACCAAGCACCAAGCACCAAGCACCAAACACCAAACACCAAACACCAAGCACCAAGAACCAAACACCAAACACCAAACAGCAAGCACTAAGCACCAAACACCAAGCCCCAAACACCAAACCCCAAGCACCAATCACCAAACACTAATAACCAAGCACCAAGCACCAAACACCAAGCACCAAACACCAAGCACCAAGCACCAAACACCAAAACCCAAGCACCAAAGACCAAGCACCAAGCACCAAGGACCAAACACCAGGCACCAATCACCAAGCACCAAACACCAAGCACCAAGCACCAAACACCCAGCACCAAGCACCAAGCACCAAACAACAAGCACCAAACACCAAACACCAAGCACCAAGCACCAAACAGCAAACACCAAACAGCAAACACCAAACACCAAACAGCAAACAGCAAACGCCAAACACCAAGCACCAAGCACCAAGCACCAAACACCAAGCACCAAGCACCAAGCACACAACACCAAACACCAAGCACCAAGGACCAAACATCAAACACCAAGCACCAAGCTCCAAACACCAAACACCAAGCACCAAGCACCAAGCACCAAGCACCGAACACCAAGTACCAAACACCAAACACCAAACACCAAGCATCAAACACCAAACACCAAGCACCAGGCACCAAGCACCAAACACCAAGCACCAAACACCAAGCACCAAGCACCAAACACTAATCACCAAGCACCAAGCACCAGGCACCAAGCACCAAGCACCAAACACAAAACACCAAGCACCAAGCACCACGCACCAAGCATCAAACACCAAACACCAAATACCAAGCACCAAACACCAAACACCAAGCACTAAGCACCAAGCACCAAACTCCATGCACCCAGCACCAAACACCAAACACCAAGCACCAAGCACCAAACACCAAACACCAAGCACCAAGCACCAAGCACCAGGCACCAAGAACCAATCACCAAACACCAAGCACCAAGGACCAAACATCAAACACCAAGCACCAAGCACCAAACACAAAACACCAAGCACCAAGCACCACAAACCAAGCATCAAACACCAAACACCAAATACCAAGCACCAAACACCAAACACCAAGCACAAGCACCAAGCACCAAACTCCATGCACCCAGCACCAAACACCAAACACCAAGCACCAAGCACCAAACACCAAGCACCAAGCACCAAGCACCAAGCACCAAACACCAAGCACCAAGCACCAAACACCAAAACCCAAGCACCAAAGACCAAGCACCAAGCACCAAGGACCAAAAACCAAGCACCAAGCACAAAGCACCAAACACCAAGCACCAAGCACCAAACACCCAGCACCAAGCACCAAGCACCAAACACCAAGCACCAAACACCAAACACCAAGCACCAAGCACCAAACACCAAACACCAAGCACCAAACACCAAACACCAAGCACCAAGCACCAAGCACGAAACACCAGGCACCAAGCACCAAGCACCAAACTCCAAACACCAAGCACCAAGCACCAGCCACCAAGCACCAAGCACCAAACACCAAACACCAAGCACTAAGCACCAAACACCAAACAACAAGCACCAGGCACCAAACACCAAACACCAAACACCAAGCACGCAGCACCAAACACCAAGCACCAAGCACCATGCACCAAACACCAAGCACCAAGCACCAAGCACCAGACACTAAACACCATACACCAAGCACCAAGAACCGAACACCAAACACCAATCAGCAAGCACCAAGCACCAAACACTAATCAGCAAGCACCAAGAACCAAACAACAAGCACCAAGCACCAAGCACCAGGCACCAAGCACCAAGCACGAAACACAAAACACCAAGCACCAAGCACCAAGCAGCAAACACCAAGCATCAAACACCAAACACCAAACACCAAGCACCAAACACCAAGCACCAAACACCAAACACCAAGCACCAAACACCAAACATCAAGCACCAAACACCAGATACCAAGCACCAAGCACCAAGCACCAAACACCAAACACCAAGCACCAAGCGCCAAACACCAAACACCAAGCACCAAGCGCCAAACACCAAACAACAAGCACCAGGCACCAAGCTCCAAACACCAAACACCAAGCACCAAGCACCAAACACCAAACACCAAGCACGCAGCATCAAACACCAAGCACCAAACACCAAGCACCAAGCACCAAGCACCAAGTACCAAACACCAAACACCAAGCACCAAACATCAAACACCAAGCACCAAGCACCAAGCACGAAACACCAGGCACCAAGCACCAAGCACCAAACTCCAAACACCAAGCACCAAACACCAGCCACCAAGCACCAAGCACCAAACCCCAAACACCAAGCACTAAGCACCAAACACCAAACAACAAGCACCAGGCACCAAGCACCAAACACCAAACACCAAACACGCAGCACCAAACACCAAGCACCAAGCACCAAGCACCAAACACCAAGCACCAAGCACCAAGCACCAAACACCAAACACCAAACACCAAGCACCAAGAACCAAACACCAAACACCAAACAGCAAGCACTAAGCACCAAACACCAAGCCCCAAACACCAAACCCCAAGCACCAATCACCAAACACTAATAACCAAGCACCAAGCACCAAACACCAAGCACCAAACACCAAGCACCAAGCACCAAACACCAAAACCCAAGCACCAAAGACGAAGCACCAAGCACCAAGGACCAAACACCAAGCACCAATCACCAAGCACCAAACACCAAGCACCAAGCACCAAACACCCAGCACCAAGCACCAAGCACCAAACAACAAGCACCAAACACCAAACACCAAGCACCAAGCACCAAACAGCAAACACCAAACAGCAAACACCAAACACCAAACAGCAAACAGCAAACGCCAAACACCAAGCACCAAGCACCAAGCACCAAACACCAAGCACCAAGCACCAAGCACACAACACCAAACACCAAGCACCAAGGACCAAACATCAAACACCAAGCACCAAGCTCCAAACACCAAACAACAAGCACCAAGCACCAAGCACCAAGCACCGAACACCAAGTACCAAACACCAAACACCAAACACCAAGCATCAAACACCAAACACCAAGCACCAGGCACCAAGCACCAAACACCAAGCACCAAACACCAAGCACCAAGCACCAAACACTAATCACCAAGCACCAAGCACCAGGCACCAAGCACCAAGCACCAAACACAAAACACCAAGCACCAAGCACCACGCACCAAGCATCAAACACCAAACACCAAATACCAAGCACCAAACACCAAACACCAAGCACTAAGCACCAAGCACCAAACTCCATGCACCCAGCACCAAACACCAAACACCAAGCACCAAGCGCCAAACACCAAACACCAAGCACCAAGCACCAAGCACCAAACACCAAACACCAAGCACCAAACACCAGACACCAAGCACGCAGCATCAAACACCAAGCACCAAACACCAAGCACCAAGCACCAAGCACCAACTACCAAACACCAAACACCAAGCACCAAACATCAAACACCAAGCACCAAGCACCAAGCACGAAACACCAGGCACCAAGCACCAAGCACCAAACTCCAAACACCAAGCACCAAACACCAGCCACCAAGCACCAAGCACCAAACCCCAAACACCAAGCACTAAGCACCAAACACCAAACAACAAGCACCAGGCACCAAGCACCAAACACCAAACACCAAACACGCAGCACCAAACACCAAGCACCAAGCACCAAGCACCAAACACCAAGCACCAAGCACCAAGCACCAAACACCAAACACCAAACACCAAGCACCAAGAACCAAACACCAAACACCAAACAGCAAGCACTAAGCACCAAACACCAAGCCCCAAACACCAAACCCCAAGCACCAATCACCAAACACTAATAACCAAGCACCAAGCACCAAACACCAAGCACCAAACACCAAGCACCAAGCACCAAACACCAAAACCCAAGCACCAAAGACCAAGCACCAAGCACCAAGGACCAAACACCAAGCACCAATCACCAAGCACCAAACACCAAGCACCAAGCACCAAACACCCAGCACCAAGCACCAAGCACCAAACAACAAGCACCAAACACCAAACACCAAGCACCAAGCACCAAACAGCAAACACCAAACAGCAAACACCAAACACCAAACAGCAAACAGCAAACGCCAAACACCAAGCACCAAGCACCAAGCACCAAACACCAAGCACCAAGCACCAAGCACACAACACCAAACACCAAGCACCAAGGACCAAACATCAAACACCAAGCACCAAGCTCCAAACACCAAACACCAAGCACCAAGCACCAAGCACCAAGCACCGAACACCAAGTACCAAACACCAAACACCAAACACCAAGCATCAAACACCAAACACCAAGCACCAGGCACCAAGCACCAAACACCAAGCACCAAACACCAAGCACCAAGCACCAAACACTAATCACCAAGCACCAAGCACCAGGCACCAAGCACCAAGCACCAAACACAAAACACCAAGCACCAAGCACCACGCACCAAGCATCAAACACCAAACACCAAATACCAAGCACCAAACACCAAACACCAAGCACTAAGCACCAAGCACCAAACTCCATGCACCCAGCACCAAACACCAAACACCAAGCACCAAGCACCAAACACGAAACACCAAGCACCAAGCACCAAGCACCAGGCACCAAGAACCAATCACCAAACACCAAGCACCAAGGACCAAACATCAAACACCAAGCACCAAGCACCAAACACAAAACACCAAGCACCAAGCACCACAAACCAAGCATCAAACACCAAACACCAAATACCAAGCACCAAACACCAAACACCAAGCACAAGCACCAAGCACCAAACTCCATGCACCCAGCACCAAACACCAAACACCAAGCACCAAGCACCAAACACCAAGCACCAAGCACCAAGCACCAAGCACCAAACACCAAGCACCAAGCACCAAACACCAAAACCCAAGCACCAAAGACCAAGCACCAAACTCCAAACACCAAGCACCAAGCACCAGCCACCAAGCACCAAGCACCAAACACCAAACACCAAGCACTAAGCACCAAACACCAAACAACAAGCACCAGGCACCAAACACCAAACACCAAACACCAAGCACGCAGCACCAAACACCAAGCACTAAGCACCAAGCACCAAGCACCAACCACCAAACACCAAGCACCAAGCACCAAGCACCAAGCACCAAACACCAAGCACCAAACACCAAGCACCAAACACCCAGCACCAAGCACCAAGCACCAAACACCAAGCACCAAACACCAAACACCAAGCACCAAGCACCAAACACCAAACACCAAGCACCAAACACCAAACACCAAGCACCAAGCACCAAGCACGAAACACCAGGCACCAAGCACCAAGCACCAAACTCCAAACACCAAGCACCAAGCACCAGCCACCAAGCACCAAGCACCAAACACCAAACACCAAGCACTAAGCACCAAACACCAAACAACAAGCACCAGGCACCAAACACCAAACACCAAACACCAAGCACGCAGCACCAAACACCAAGCACTAAGCACCAAGCACCAAACTCCATGCACCCATCACCAAACACCAAACACCAAGCACCAAGCACCAAACACCAAACACCAAGCACCAAGCACCAAGCACCAAACACCAAACACCAAGCACCAAACACCAGACACCAAGCAGCAAACACCAAACACCAAGCACCAAGCACCAAACCCCATACAACAAGCACCAGGCACCAAGCACCAAACACCAAACACCAAGCACCAAGCACCAAACACCAAGCACCAAGCACCAAAGCCAAGCACCAAGCACCAAGCACCAAACACCAAACACCAAACAGCAAACACCAAACACCAAACAGCAAAAACCAAATACGAAACAGCAAACACCATACAGCAAACACCAAACACCAAAAAGCAGACACCAAACAGCAAACAGCAAACACCAAACACCAAACACCAAACACCAAGCACCAAGCACCAAGCACCAAGCACGAAACACCAGGCACCAAGCACCAAGCACCAAACTCCAAACACCAAGCACCAAACACCAGCCACCAAGCACCAAGCACCAAACACCAAACACCAAGCACTAAGCACCAAACACCAAACAACAAGCACCAGGCACCAAGCACCAAACACCAAGCACCAAGCACCAAACTCCAAGCACCAAGCACCAAGCACCAAACACCAAACACCAAACACCAAGCACCAAGAACCAAACACCAAACACCAAACAGCAAGCACTAAGCACCAAACACCAAGCCCCAAACACCAAACCCCAAGCACAATCACCAAACACTAATCACCAACCACCAAGCACCAAACACCAAGCACCAAGCAGCAAGCACCAAACACCAAGCACCAAACACAAAGCACCAAGCACCAAACACCAAGCACCAAGCACCAAACACCAAGCACCAAGCACCAAACACCAAGCACCAAGCACCAAACACCAAAACCCAAGCACCAAAGACCAAGCACCAAGCACCAAGGACCAAACACCAAGCACCAATCACCAAGCACCAAACACCAAGCACCAAGCACCAAACACTCAGCACCAAGCACCAAGCACCAAACACCAAGCACCTAACACCAAACACCAAGCACCAAGCACCAAACAGCAAGCACCAAACACCAAACACCAAACAGCAAACACCAAACAGCAAACACCAAACACCAAACAGCAAACAGCAAACGCCAAACACCAAGCACCAAGCACCAAGCACCAAACATCAAGCACCATGCACCAAGCACACAACACCAAACACCAAGCACCAAGGACCAAACATCAAACACCAAGCACCAAGCACCAAACACCAAGCACCAAGCACCAAACACCAAGCACCAAGCACCAAGCACACAACACCAAACACCAAGCACCAAGGACCAAACATCAAACACCAAGCACCAAGCACCAAACACCAAACACCAAGCACCAAGCACCAAGCACCAAGCACCGAACACCAAGTACCAAACACCAAACACCAAACACCAAGCATCAAACACCAAACACCAAGCACCAGGCACCAAGCACCAAACACCAAGCACCAAACACCAAGCACCAAGCACCAAACACTAATCACCAAGCACCAAGCACCAGGCACCAAGCACCAAGCACCAAGCACCAAACACAAAACACCAAGCACCAAGCACCACGCACCAAGCATCAAACACCAAACACCAAATACCAAGCACCAAACACCAAACACCAAGCACTAAGCACCAAGCACCAAACTCCATGCACCCAGCACCAAACACCAAACACCAAGCACCAAGCACCAAACACCAAACACCAAGCACCAAGCACCAAGCACCAAACACCAAACACCAAGCACCAAACACCAGACACCAAGCAGCAAACACCAAACAACAAGCACCAAGCACCAAACACCATACAACAAGCACCAGGCACCAAGCACCAAACACCAAACAGCAAACACCAAACACCAAACAGCAAAAACCAAATACGAAACAGCAAACACCATACAGCAAACACCAAACACCAAAAAGCAGACACCAAACAGCAAACACCAAACACCAAACACCAAACACCAAACACCAAGCACCAAGCACCAAGCACCAAGCACGAAACACCAGGCACCAAGCACCAAGCACCAAACTCCAAACACCAAGCACCAAACACCAGCCACCAAGCACCAAGCACCAAACACCAAACACCAAGCACTAAGCACCAAACACCAAACACCAAGCACCAAGCACCAAGCACCAAGCACCGAACACCAAGTACCAAACACCAAACACCAAACACCAAGCATCAAACACCAAACACCAAGCACCAGGCACCAAGCACCAAACACCAAGCACCAAACACCAAGCACCAAGCACCAAACACTAATCACCAAGCACCAAGTACCAGGCACCAAGCACCAAGCACCAAACACAAAACACCAAGCACCAAGCACCACGCACCAAGCATCAAACACCAAACACCAAATACCAAGCACCAAACACCAAACACCAAGCACTAAGCACCAAGCACCAAACTCCATGCACCCAGCACCAAACACCAAACACCAAGCACCAAGCACCAAACACCAAACACCAAGCACCAAGCACCAAGTACCAAACACCAAACACCAAGCACCAAACACCAGACACCAAGCAGCAAACACCAAACACCAAGCACCAAGCACCAAACACCATACAACAAGCACCAGGCACCAAGCACCAAACACCAAACACCAAACAGCAAACACCAAACACCAAACAGCAAAAACCAAATACGAAACAGCAAACACCATACAGCAAACACCAAACACCAAAAAGCAGACACCAAACAGCAAACACCAAACACCAAACACACAAACACCAAACACCAAGCACCAAGCACCAAGCACCAAGCACGAAACACCAGGCACCAAGCACCAAGCACCAAACTCCAAACACCAAGCACCAAACACCAGCCACCAAGCACCAAGCACCAAACACCAAACACCAAGCACTAAGCACCAAACACCAAACAACAAGCACCAGGCACCAAGCACCAAAAACCAAGCACCAAGCACCAAACACCAAGCACCAAGCACCAAGCACCAAACACCAAACACCAAACACCAAGCACCAAGAACCAAACACCAAACACCAAACAGCAAGCACTAAGCACCAAACACCAAGCCCCAAACACCAAACCCCAAGCACAATCACCAAACACTAATCACCAAGCACCAAGCACCAAACACCAAGCACCAAGCAGCAAGCACCAAACACCAAGCACCAAGCACCAAGCACCAAGTACCAAACACCAAGCACGAAGCACCAAACACCAAAACCCAAGCACCAAAGACCAAGCACCAAGCACCAAGGACCAAACACCAAGCACCAATCACCAAGCACCAAGCACCAAGCACCAAGCACCAAACACTCAGCACCAAGCACCAAGCACCAAACACCAAGCACCTAACACCAAACACCAAGCACCAAGCACCAAACAGCAAGCACCAAACACCAAACACCAAACAGCAAACACCAAACAGCAAACACCAAACACCAAACAGCAAACAGCAAACGCCAAACACCAAGCACCAAGCACCAAGCACCAAACATCAAGCACCATGCACCAAGCACACAACACCAAACACCAAGCACCAAGGACCAAACATCAAACACCAAGCACCAAGCACCAAACACCAAACACCAAGCACCAAGCACCAAGCACCAAGCACCGAACACCAAGTACCAAACACCAAACACCAAACACCAAACACCAAGCATCAAACACCAAACACCAAGCACCAGGCACCAAGCACCAAACACCAAGCACCAAACACCAAGCACCAAGCACCAAACACTAATCACCAAGCACCAAGCACCAAACAACAAGCACCAAGCACCAAGCGCCAGGCACCAAGCACCAAGCACCAAACACAAAACACCAAGCACCAAGCACCACACACCAAGCATCAAACACCAAACACCAAATACCAAGCACCAAACACCAAACACCAAGCACAAGCACCAAGCACCAAACTCCATGCACCCAGCACCAAACACCAAAACCCAAACACCAAAGACCAAGCACCAAGCACCAAGGACCAAAAACCAAGCACCAAGCACCAAGCACCAAACACCAAGCACCAAGCACCAAACACCCAGCACCAAGCACCAAGCACCAAACACCAAGCACCAAACACCAAACACCAAGCACCAAGCACCAAACACCAAACACCAAGCACCAAACACCAAACACCAAGCACCAAGCACCAAGCACGAAACGCCAGGCACCAAGCACCAAGCACCAAACTCCAAACACCAAGCACCAAGCACCAGCCACCAAGCACCAAGCACCAAACACCAAACACCAAGCACTAAGCACCAAACACCAAACAACAAGCACCAGGCACCAAACACCAAACACCAAACACCAAGCACGCAGCACCAAACACCAAGCACTAAGCACCAAGCACCAAACTCCATGCACCCAGCACCAAACACCAAACACCAAGCACCAAGCACCAAACACCAAACACCAAGCACCAAGCACCAAGCACCAAACAACAAACACCAAGCACCAAACACCAGACACCAAGCAGCAAACACCAAACACCAAGCACCAAGCACCAAACCCCATACAACAAGCACCAGGCACCAAGCACCAAACACCAAACACCAAGCACCAAGCACCAAACACCAAGCACCAAGCACCAAAGCCAAGCACCAAGCACCAAGCACCAAACACCAAACACCAAACAGCAAACACCAAACACCAAACAGCAAAAACCAAATACGAAACAGCAAACACCATACAGCAAACACCAAACACCAAAAAGCAGACACCAAACAGCAAACACCAAACACCAAACACCAAACACCAAACACCAAGCACCAAGCACCAAGCACCAAGCACGAAACACCAGGCACCAAGCACCAAGCACCAAACTCCAAACACCAAGCACCAAACACCAGCCACCAAGCACCAAGCACCAAACACCAAACACCAAGCACTAAGCACCAAACACCAAACAACAAGCACCAGGCACCAAGCACCAAACACCAAGCACCAAGCACCAAACACCAAGCACCAAGCACCAAGCACCAAACACCAAACACCAAACACCAAGCACCAAGAACCAAACACCAAACACCAAACAGCAAGCACTAAGCACCAAACACCAAGCCCCAAACAGCAAACCCCAAGCACAATCACCAAACACTAATCACCAAGCACAAAGCACCAAACACCAAGCACCAAGCAGCAAGCACCAAACACCAAGCACCTAACACAAAGCACCAAGCACCAAACACCAAGCACCAAGCACCAAACACCAAGCACCAAGCACCAAACACCAAGCACCAAGCACCAAACACCAAAACCCAAGCACCAAAGACCAAGCACCAAGCACCAAGGACCAAACACCAAGCACCAATCACCAAGCACCAAACACCAAGCACCAAGCATCAAACACTCAGCACCAAGCACCAAGCACCAAACACCAAGCACCTAACACCAAACACCAAGCACCAAGCACCAAACAGCAAGCACCAAACACCAAACACCAAACAGCAAACACCAAACAGCAAACACCAAACACCAAACAGCAAACAGCAAACGCCAAACACCAAGCACCAAGCACCAAGCACCAAACATCAAGCACCATGCACCAAGCACACAACACCAAACACCAAGCACCAAGGACCAAACATCAAACACCAAGCACCAAGCACCAAACACCAAACACCAAGCACCAAGCACCAAGCACCAAGCACCGAACACCAAGTACCAAACACCAAACACCAAACACCAAGCACCAAGCACCAGACACTAAACACCATACACCAAGCACCAAGAACCGAACACCAAACACCAATCAGCAAGCACCAAGCACCAAACACTAATCACCAAGCACCAAGAACCAAACAACAAGCACCAAGCACCAAGCACCAGGCACCAAGCACCAAGCACCAAGCACCAAACACAAAACACCAAGCACCAAGCACCAAGCAGCAAACACCAAGCATCAAACACCAAACACCAAACACCAAGCACCAAACACCAAGCACCAAACACCAAACACCAAGCACCAAACACCAAACATCAAGCACCAAACACCAGATACCAAGCACCAAGCACCAAGCACCAAACACCAAACACCAAGCACCAAGCGCCAAACACCAAACACCAAGCACCAAGCGCCAAACACCAAACAACAAGCACCAGGCACCAAGCTCCAAACACCAAACACCAAGCACCAAGCACCAAACACCAAACACCAAGCACGCAGCATCAAACACCAAGCACCAAACACCAAGCACCAAGCACCAAGCACCAAGTACCAAACACCAAACACCAAGCACCAAACATCAAACACCAAGCACCAAGCACCAAGCACGAAACACCAGGCACCAAGCACCAAGCACCAGACTCCAAACACCAAGCACCAAACACCAGCCACCAAGCACCAAGCACCAAACACCAAACACCAAGCACTAAGCACCAAACACCAAACAACAAGCACCAGGCACCAAGCACCAAACACCAAACACCAAACACGCAGCACCAAACACCAAGCACCAAGCACCAAGCACCAAACACCAAGCACCAAGCACCAAGCACCAAACACCAAACACCAAACACCAAGCACCAAGAACCAAACACCAAACACCAAACAGCAAGCACTAAGCACCAAACACCAAGCCCCAAACACCAAACCCCAAGCACCAATCACCAAACACTAATAACCAAGCACCAAGCACCAAACACCAAGCACCAAACACCAAGCACCAAGCACCAAACACCAAAACCCAAGCACCAAAGACCAAGCACCAAGCACCAAGGACCAAACACCAAGCACCAATCACCAAGAACCAAACACCAAGCACCAAGCACCAAACACCCAGCACCAAGCACCAAGCACCAAACACCAAGCACCAAACACCAAACACCAAGCACCAAGCACCAAACAGCAAACACCAAACAGCAAACACCAAACACCAAACAGCAAACAGCAAACGCCAAACACCAAGCACCAAGCACCAAGCACCAAACACCAAGCCCCAAGCACCAAGCACACAACACCAAACACCAAGCACCAAGGACCAAACATCAAACACCAAGCACCAAGCACCAAACACCAAACACCAAGCACCAAGCACCAAGCACCAAGCACCGAACACCAAGTACCAAACACCAAACACCAAACACCAAGCATCAAACACCAAACACCAAGCACCAGGCACCAAGCACCAAACACCAAGCACCAAACACCAAGCACCAAGCACCAAACACTAATCACCAAGCACCAAGCACCAGGCACCAAGCACCAAGCACCAAACACAAAACACCAAGCACCAAGCACCACGCACCAAGCATCAAACACCAAACACCAAATACCAAGCACCAAACACCAAACACCAAGCACTAAGCACCAAGCACCAAACTCCATGCACCCAGCACCAAACACCAAACACCAAGCACCAAGCACCAAACACCAAACACCAAGCACCAAGCACCAAGCACCAAACACCAAACACCAAGCACCAAACACCAGACACCAAGCAGCAAACACCAAACACCAAGCACCAAGCACCAAACACCATACAACAAGCACCAGGCACCAAGCACCAAACACCAAACACCATGCACCAAAGACCAAGCACCAAGCACCAAGCACCAAACAACAAGCACCAAGCACCAAGCACCAAACACCAAGCACCAAGCACCAAACACCAAGCACCAAGCACCAAAGCCAAACACCAAGCACCAAGCACCAAACACCAAACACCAAACAGCAAACACCAAACACCAAACAGCAAAAACCAAATACGAAACAGCAAACACCATACAACAAACACCAAACACCAAAAAGCAGACACCAAACAGCAAACAGCAAACACCAAACACCAAACACCAAACACCAAGCACCAAGCACCAACCACCAAACCCCAAGCACCAAGCAACAAACACTAATCACCAAGCACCAAGCACCAAACACCAAGCACCAAGCACCAATCACGAAGCACCAAGCACCAAGCGCGAAACACCAAACACCATGCACCAAAGACCAAGCACCAAGCACCAAGCACCAAACAACAAGCACCAAGCACCAAGCACCAAACACCAAGCACCAAGCACCAAACACCAACCACCCAGCACCAAGCACCAAGCACCATACACCAAGCACCAAACACCAAACACCAAACACCAGGCACCAAGCACCAAGCACCAACTACCAAGCCCCAAGCAGAAGCACCAAACACCAAGCACCAAGCACCAAACACCAAGCCCCAAGCACCAAGCACCAAACACCAAACACCAAGCACCAAGCACCAAACACCAAACACCAGCACCAAACACCAAACACCAAGCACCAAGGACCCAACATCAAACACCAAGCACCAAGCACCAAGCACCAAACATCAAGCCCCAAGCACCAAGCACCAAGCACCGAACACCAAGCCCCAAACACCAAGCACCAAACACCAAGCACCAAACACCAAGCACCAAACACCAAACACTAAGTCCCACGCACCAAGCACCAAACACCAAACAGCAAGCACCAAGCACCAAACACCAAGCACCAAGTACCAAGCCCCTAGCACCAAACACCAAACACCAAGCACCAAGCACAAAACACCAAGCACCAATCACCAAGCACCAAACACCAAGCAGCAAGCAGCAAGCACCAAACACCAAACACCAAACACCAAGCACCAAGCACCAAGCACCAAACACCAAGCACCAAGCACCAAGCACCAAACACCAAACACCAAACACCAAGCACCAAGCACCAAACACCAAACCCCAAGCACCAAGGACCAAACATCAAACACCAAGCACCAAGCACCAAACACCTAACACCAAGCACCAAGCACCAAGCACCAAGCACCAAACACCAAGCACCAAACACCAAGCACCAAGCACCAAACACCAAGCACCAAGCACCAAACACCAAGCACCAAGCACCAAGCACCAAACACCAAGCACCAAGCACCAAGCACCAAACAACAAGCACCAAGCACCAAGCACCAAGCAGCAAACACCAAGCATCAAACACCAAACACCAAACACCAAGCACCAAACACCAAGCACCAAGCACCAAACACCAAACACCAAGCACCAAGCACCAAGCACCAAACACCAAACATCAAGCACCAAACACCAGATACCAAGCATCAAGCACCAAGCACCAAACACCAAACACCAAGCACCAAGCACCAAACACCAAACAACAAGCAGCAGGCACCAAGCTCCAAACACCAAACACCAAGCACCAAGCACCAAACACCAAACACCAAGCACCAAGCACCAAGCACGAAACACCAGGCACCAAGCACCAAGCACCAAACTCCAAACACCAAACACCAAGCACCAGCCACCAAGCACCAAGCACCAAACACCAAGCACGCAGCACCAAACACCAAGCACCAAGCACCAAGCACCAAACACCAAGCACCAAGGACCAAGCACCAAACACCAAACACCAAACACCAAGCACCAAGAACCAAACACCAAACACCAAACAGCAAGCACCAAGCACCAAACACCAAGCACCAAACAGCAAACCCCAAGCACCAATCACCAAACACTAATCAGCAAGCACCAAGCACCAAACACCAAGCACCAAGCAGCAATCACCAAACACCAAGCACCAAGCACCAAGAACCAAGCACCAAACACCAAGCACCAAGCACCAAACACCAAAACCCAAGCACCAAAGACCAAGCACCAAGCACCAAGGACCAAACACCAAGCACCAAGCACCAACAACCAAACACCAAGCACCAAGCACCAAACACCCAGCACCAAGCACCAAGCACCAAACACCAAGCACCAAGCACCAAACACCAAACACCAAACACCAAGCACCAAGCACCAAACAGCAAACACCAAACACCAAACAGCAAACAGCAAACGCCAAACACCAAACACCAAGCACCAAGCACCAAACACCAAGCACCAAGCACCAAACACCAAGCACCAAGCACCAAGCACCAAACACCAAGCACCAAGCACCAAACATCAAACCCCAAGCACCGAACACCAAACCGCAAGCACCAAGCACCAAACACTAATCACCAAGCACCAAGCACCAAACAACAAGCACCAAGCACCAAGTACCAGACTCCATGCACCAAGCACCAAACACAAAACACCAAACACCAAGCACCAAGCAGCAAACACCAAGCATCAAACACCAAGCACCAAACACCAAGCACCAAACACCAAGCACCAAGCACCAAACACCAAACACCAAGCACCAAACACCAAACATCAAGCACCAAACACCAGATACCAAGCACCAAGCACCAAGCACCAAACACCAAACACCAAGCACCAAGCGCCAAACACCAAACAACAAGCACCAGGCACCAAGCTCCAAACACCAAACACCAAGCACCAAGCACCAAACACCAAACAGCAAGCACGCAGCATCAAACACCAAGCACCAAACACCAAGCACCAAGCACCAAGCACCAAGTACCAAACACCAAACACCAAGCACCATACACCAAACACCAAGCACCAAGCACCAAGCACGAAACACCAGGCACCAAGCACCAAGCACCAAACTACAAACACCAAGCACCAAACACTAGCCACCAAGCACCAAGCACCAAACACCAAACACCAAGCACTAAGCACCAAACACCAAACAACAATCACCAGGCACCAAGCACCAAACACCAAACACCAAGCACGCAGCACCAAACACCAAGCACCAAGCACCAAGCACCAAGCACCAAACACCAAGCACCAAGCACCAAGCACCAAACACCAAACACCAAACACCAAGCACCAAGAACCAAACACCAATCACCAAACAGCAAGCACCAAGCACCAAACACCAAGCCCCAAACACCAAACCCGAAGCACCAATCACCAAACACTAATCACCAAGCACCAAGCACCAAACACCAAGCACCAAGCAGCAAGCACCAAACACCAAGCACCAAGCACCAATCACCAAGCGCCAAACACCAAGCACCAAGCACCAAACACCAAAACCCAAGCACCAAAGACCAAGCACCAAGCACCAAGGACCAAACACCAAGCACCAAGCACCAAGCACCAAACACCAAGCACCAAGCACCAAACACCAAACACCAAACAGCAAACACCAAACAGCAAACACCAAATACCAAACAGCAAACAGCAAACGCCAAACACCAAGCACCAAGCACCAAGCACCAAACACCAAGCACCAAGCACCAAGCACACAACACCAAACACCAAGCACCAAGGACCAAACATCAAACACCAAGCACCAAGCACCAAACACCAAACACCAAGCACCAAGCACCAAGCACCAAGCACCAAACACCAAGTACCAAACACCAAGCACCAAACACCAAGCACCAAACACCAAACACCAAGCACCAGGCACCAAGCACCAAACACCAAGCACCAAACACCAAGCACCAAACACCAAGTCCCACGCACCAAGCACCAAACGCCAAACACCAAGCACCAAACACCAAGCACCAAGCACCAAGTCCCTAGCACCAAACACCAAGCAGCAAGCAGCAAGCACCAAACACCAAACACCAAGCACCAAGCTCCAAATACCAAACACCAAGCACCAAGGACCAAGCACCAAGCACCAAGCACCAAACACCAAGCACCAAACACCAAACACCAATCACCAAACACCAAACACCAAACACCAAACACCAAGCACCAAGCACCAAACACCAAGCACCAAACTCCAAACACAAAACACCAAGCACCAAGCATCAAGCACCAAACACCAAACACCAAGCACCAAGCACCAAACACCAAACACCAAGCACCAAGAACCTAACATCAAATACCAAGCACCAAGCACCAAACGCCTAACACCAAGCACCAAGCACCAAGCACCAAGCACCAAACACCAAGCACCAATCACCAAACACCAAACACCAAACACCAAACACCAAGCATCAAGCACCAAACACCAAGCACCAAACTCCAAACACAAAACACCAGGCACCAAGCAGCAAGCACCAAAGACCAAACACCAAGCACCAAGCACCAAACACCAAACACCAAGCACCAAGAACCTAACATCAAACACCAATCACCAAGCACCAAACACCTAACACCAAGCACCAAGCACCAAGCATCAAAGCACCAAACACCAAGCACCAAACACAAAGCACCAAGCACCAAACACCAAGCACCAAGCACCAAACACCAAGCACCAAGCACCAAACACCAAACCCCAAGCACCAAACACCAAACCCCAAGCACCAAGCACAAAACACTAATCACCAAGCACCAAGCACCAAACAACAAGCACCAAGCACCAAGCACCAGGCACCAAGCACCAAGCACCAAACACTAATCACCAAGCACCAAGCACCAAGCACCAAACACCAAACACCAAGCACCAAACACCAAGCACCAAAGACCAAGCACCAAGCACCAAGCACCAAGCACCAAACAATAAGCACCAATCACCAAGCACCAAACACCAAACACCAACCACCCAGCACCAAGCAGCAAGCACCAAACACCAAGCACCAAACACCAAAAACTAATCACCAAGCACCAAGCACCAAGCACCAAACACCAAACACCAAGCACCAAAGACCAAGCACCAAGCACCAAGCACCAAGCACCAAACAATAAGCACCAATCACCAAGCACCAAACACCAAACACCAACCACCCAGCACCAAGCACCAAGCACCAAACACCAAGCACCAAACACCATACACCAAACACAAAGCACCAAGCACCAAGCACCAAACACCAAGCACCAAACACTAAGCACCAAACACCAAGCCCCAAGCACCAAGCACCAAACACCAAACACCAAGCACCAAGCACCAAACACCAAGCACAAAACACCAAGCACCAAACACCAAACACTAAGTCCCACGCACCAAGCACCAAACACCAAACAGCAAGCACCAAGCACCAAACACCAAGCATCTAGCACCAAGCCCCTAGCACCAAACACCAAGCACCAAGCATAAAACACCAAGCACCAATCACCAAGCACCAAACACCAAGCAGCAAGCAGCAAGCACCAAACACCAAACACCAAGCACCAAGCACCAAACACCAAACAACAAGCACCAAGGACCAAACATCAAACACCAAGCACCAAGCACCAAACACCTAACACCAAGCACCAAGCACCAAGCACCAAACACCAAGCACCAAACACCAAGCACCAAACACCAAACACCAAGCACCAAGCACCAAGCACCAAACACCAAGCACCAAGCACCAAGCACCAAACACCAAGCAGCAAACACCAAGCATCAAACACCAAACACCAAACACCAAGCACCAAACACCAAGCACCAAACACCAAACACCAAGCACCAAACACCAAACATCAAGCACCAAACACCAGATACCAAGCACCAAGCACCAAGCACCAAACACCAAACACCAAGCACCAAGCGCCAAACACCAAACACCAAGCACCAAGCGCCAAACACCAAACAACAAGCACCAGGCACCAAGCTCCAAACACCAAACACCAAGCACCAAGCACCAAACACCAAACACCAAGCACGCAGCATCAAACACCAAGCACCAAACACCAAGCACCAAGCACCAAGCACCAAGTACCAAACACCAAAAACCAAGCACCAAACATCAAACACCAAGTACCAAGCACCAAGCACGAAACACCAGGCACCAAGCACCAAGCACCAAACTCCAAACACCAAGCACCAAACACCAGCCACCAAGCACCAAGCACCAAACACCAAACACCAAGCACTAAGCACCAAACACCAAACAACAAGCACCAGGCACCAAGCACCAAACACCAAGCACCAAACACCAAACACCAAGCACCAAACACCAAACATCAAGCACCAAACACCAGATACCAAGCACCAAGCACCAAGCACCAAACACCAAACACCAAGCACCAAGCGCCAAACACCAAACACCAAGCACCAAGCGCCAAACACCAAACAACAAGCACCAGGCACCAAGCTCCAAACACCAAACACCAAGCACCAAGCACCAAACACCAAACACCAAGCACGCAGCATCAAACACCAAGCACCAAACACCAAGCACCAAGCACCAAGCACCAAGTACCAAACACCAAACACCAAGCACCAAACATCAAACACCAAGCACCAAGCACCAAGCACGAAACACCAGGCACCAAGCACCAAGCACCAAACTCCAAACACCAAGCACCAAACACCAGCCACCAAGCACCAAGCACCAAACACCAAACACCAAGCACTAAGCACCAAACACCAAACAACAAGCACCAGGCACCAAGCACCAAACACCAAACACCAAACACGCAGCACCAAACACCAAGCACCAAGCACCAAGCACCAAACACCAAGCACCAAGCACCAAGCACCAAACACCAAACACCAAACACCAAACACCAAGCACCAAGAACCAAACACCAAACACCAAACAGCAAGCACTAAGCACCAAACACCAAGCCCCAAACACCAAACCCCAAGCACCAATCACCAAACACTAATAACCAAGCACCAAGCACCAAACACCAAGCACCAAACACCAAGCACCAAGCACCAAACACCAAAACCCAAGCACCAAAGACCAAGCACCAAGCACCAAGGACCAAACACCAAGCACCAATCACCAAGAACCAAACACCAAGCACCAAGCACCAAACACCCAGCACCAAGCACCAAGCACCAAACACCAAGCACCAAACACCAAACACCAAGCACCAAGCACCAAACAGCAAACAACAAACAGCAAACACCAAACACCAAACAGCAAACAGCAAACGCCAAACACCAAGCACCAAGCACCAAGCACCAAACACCAAGCACCAAGCACCAAGCACACAACACCAAACACCAAGCACCAAGGACCAAACATCAAACACCAAGCACCAAGCACCAAACACCAAACACCAAGCACCAAGCACCAAGCACCAAGCACCGAACACCAAGTACCAAACACCAAACACCAAACACCAAGCATCAAACACCAAACACCAAGCACCAGGCACCAAGCACCAAACACCAAGCACCAAACACCAAGCACCAAGCACCAAGCACCAAACACCAAGCACCAAGCACCAAACACCAACCACCCAGCACCAAGCACCAAGCACCATACACCAAGCACCAAACACCAAACACCAAACACCAGGCACCAAGCACCAAGCACCAACTACCAAGCCCCAAGCAGAAGCACCAAACACCAAGCACCAAGCACCAAACACCAAGCCCCAAGCACCAAGCACCAAACACCAAACACCAAGCACCAAGCACCAAACACCAAACACCAGCACCAAACACCAAACACCAAGCACCAAGGACCCAACATCAAACACCAAGCACCAAGCACCAAGCACCAAACACCAAGCCCCAAGCACCAAGCACCAAGCACCGAACACCAAGCCCCAAACACCAAGCACCAAACACCAAGCACCAAACACCAAGCACCAAACACCAAACACTAAGTCCCACGCACCAAGCACCAAACACCAAACAGCAAGCACCAAGCACCAAACACCAAGCACCAAGCACCAAGCCCCTAGCACCAAACACCAAACACCAAGCACCAAGCACAAAACACCAAGCGCCAATCACCAAGCACCAAACACCAAGCAGCAAGCAGCAAGCACCAAACACCAAACACCAAACACCAAGCACCAAGCACCAAGCACCAAACACCAAGCACCAAGCACCAAGCACCAAACACCAAACACCAAACACCAAGCACCAAGCACCAAACACCAAACCCCAAGCACCAAGGACCAAACATCAAACACCAAGCACCAAGCACCAAACACCTAACACCAAGCACCAAGCACCAAGCACCAAGCACCAAACACCAAGCACCAAACACCAAGCACCAAGCACCAAACACCAAGCACCAAGCACCAAGCACCAAGCACTAAGCACCAAGCACCAAACACCAAGCACCAAGCACCAAGCACCAAACAACAAGCACCAAGCACCAAGCACCAGGCACCAAGCACCAAGCACCAAACACAAAACACCAAGCACCAAGCACCAAGCAGCAAACACCAAGCATCAAACACCAAACACCAAACACCAAGCACCAAACACCAAGCACCAAGCACCAAACACCAAACACCAAGCACCAAGCACCAAGCACCAAACACCAAACATCAAGCACCAAACACCAGATACCAAGCATCAAGCACCAACCACCAAACACCAAACACCAAGCACCAAGCACCAAACACCAAACAACAAGCAGCAGGCACCAAGCTCCAAACACCAAACACCAAGCACCAAGCACCAAACACCAAACACCAAGCACCAAGCACCAAGCACGAAACACCAGGCACCAAGCACCCAGCACCAAACTCCAAACACCAAACACCAAGCACCAGCCACCAAGCACCAAGCACCAAACACCAAGCACGCAGCACCAAACACCAAGCACCAAGCACCAAGCACCAAACACCAAGCACCAAGGACCAAGCACCAAACACCAAACACCAAACACCAAGCACCAAGAACCAAACACCAAACACCAAACAGCAAGCACCAAGCACCAAACACCAAGCACCAAACAGCAAACCCCAAGCACCAATCACCAAACACTAATCAGCAAGCACCAAGCACCAAACACCAAGCACCAAGCAGCAATCACCAAACACCAAGCACCAAGCACCAAGAACCAAGCACCAAACACCAAGCACCAAGCACCAAACACCAAAACCCAAGCACCAAAGACCAAGCACCAAGCACCAAGGACCAAACACCAAGCACCAAGCACCAACAACCAAACACCAAGCACCAAGCACCAAACACCCAGCACCAAGCACCAAGCACCAAACACCAAGCACCAAGCACCAAACACCAAACACCAAACACCAAGCACCAAGCACCAAACAGCAAACACCAAACACCAAACAGCAAACAGCAAACGCCAAACACCAAACACCAAGCACCAAGCACCAAACACCAAGCACCAAGCACCAAACACCAAGCACCAAGCACCAAGCACCAAACACCAAGCACCAAGCACCAAACATCAAACCCCAAGCACCGAACACCAAACCGCAAGCACCAAGCACCAAACACTAATCACCAAGCACCAAGCACCAAACAACAAGCACCAAGCACCAAGCACCAGACTCCATGCACCAAGCACCAAACACAAAACACCAAGCACCAAGCACCAAGCAGCAAACACCAAGCATCAAACACCAAGCACCAAACACCAAGCACCAAACACCAAGCACCAAGCACCAAACACCAAACACCAAGCACCAAACACCAAACATCAAGCACCAAACACCAGATACCAAGCACCAAGCACCAAGCACCAAACACCAAACACCAAGCACCAAGCGCCAAACACCAAACAACAAGCACCAGGCACCAAGCTCCAAACACCAAACACCAAGCACCAAGCACCAAACACCAAACACCAAGCACGCAGCATCAAACACCAAGCACCAAACACCAAGCACCAAGCACCAAGCACCAAGTACCAAACACCAAACACCAAGCACCATACACCAAACACCAAGCACCAAGCACCAAGCACGAAACACCAGGCACCAAGCACCAAGCACCAAACTACAAACACCAAGCACCAAACACTAGCCACCAAGCACCAAGCACCAAACACCAAACACCAAGCACTAAGCACCAAACACCAAACAACAATCACCAGGCACCAAGCACCAAACACCAAACACCAAGCACGCAGCACCAAACACCAAGCACCAAGCACCAAGCACCAAGCACCAAACACCAAGCACCAAGCACCAAGCACCAAACACCAAACACCAAACACCAACCACCAAGAACCAAACACCAATCACCAAACAGCAAGCACCAAGCACCAAACACCAAGCCCCAAACACCAAACCCGAAGCACCAATCACCAAACACTAATCACCAAGCACCAAGCACCAAACACCAAGCACCAAGCAGCAAGCACCAAACACCAAGCACCAAGCACCAATCACCAAGCGCCAAACACCAAGCACCAAGCACCAAACACCAAAACCCAAGCACCAAAGACCAAGCACCAAGCACCAAGGACCAAACACCAAGCACCAAGCACCAAGCACCAAACACCAAGCACCAAGCACCAAACACCAAACACCAAACAACAAACACCAAACAGCAAACACCAAACACCAAACAGCAAACAGCAAACGCCAAACACCAAGCACCAAGCACCAAGCACCAAACACCAAGCACCAAGCACCAAGCACACAACACCAAACACCAAGCACCAAGGACCAAACATCAAACACCAAGCACCAAGCACCAAACACCAAACACCAAGCACCAAGCACCAAGCACCAAGCACCAAACACCAAGTACCAAACACCAAGCACCAAACACCAAGCACCAAACACCAAACACCAAGCACCAGGCACCAAGCACCAAACACCAAGCACCAAACACCAAGCACCAAACACCAAGTCCCACGCACCAAGCACCAAACGCCAAACACCAAGCACCAAACACCAAGCACCAAGCACCAAGTCCCTAGCACCAAACACCAAGCAGCAAGCAGCAAGCACCAAACACCAAACACCAAGCACCAAGCTCCAAATACCAAACACCAAGCACCAAGGACCAAGCACCAAGCACCAAGCACCAAACACCAAGCACCAAACACCAAACACCAATCACCAAACACCAAACACCAAACACCAAACACCAAGCACCAAGCACCAAACACCAAGCACCAAACTCCAAACACAAAACACCAAGCACCAAGCATCAAGCACCAAACACCAAACACCAAGCACCAAGCACCAAACACCAAACACCAAGCACCAAGAACCTAACATCAAATACCAAGCACCAAGCACCAAACGCCTAACACCAAGCACCAAGCACCAAGCACCAAGCACCAAACACCAAGCACCAATCACCAAACACCAAACACCAAACACCAAACACCAAGCATCAAGCACCAAACACCAAGCACCAAACTCCAAACACAAAACACCAGGCACCAAGCAGCAAGCACCAAAGACCAAACACCAAGCACCAAGCACCAAACACCAAACACCAAGCACCAAGAACCTAACATCAAACACCAATCACCAAGCACCAAACACCTAACACCAAGCACCAAGCACCAAGCATCAAAGCACCAAACACCAAGCACCAAACACAAAGCACCAAGCACCAAACACCAAGCACCAAGCACCAAACACCAAGCACCAAGCACCAAACACCAAACCCCAAGCACCAAACACCAAACCCCAAGCACCAAGCACAAAACACTAATCACCACGCACCAAGCACCAAACAACAAGCACCAAGCACCAAGCACCAGGCACCAAGCACCAAGCACCAAACACTAATCACCAAGCACCAAGCACCAAGCACCAAACACCAAACACCAAGCACCAAACACGAAGCACCAAAGACCAAGCACCAAGCACCAAGCACCAAGCACCAAACAATAAGCACCAATCACCAAGCACCAAACACCAAACACCAACCACCCAGCACCAAGCACCAAGCACCAAACACCAAGCACCAAACACCATACACCAAACACAAAGCACCAAGCACCAAGCACCAAACACCAAGCACCAAACACTAAGCACCAAACACCAAGCCCCAAGCACCAAGCACCAAACACCAAACACCAAGCACCAAGCACCAAACACCAAGCACAAAACACCAAGCACCAAACACCAAACACTAAGTCCCACGCACCAAGCACCAAACACCAAACAGCAAGCACCAAGCACCAAACACCAAGCATCTAGCACCAAGCCCCTAGCACCAAACACCAAGCACCAAGCATAAAACACCAAGCACCAATCACCAAGCACCAAACACCAAGCAGCAAGCAGCAAGCACCAAACACCAAACACCAAGCACCAAGCACCAAACACCAAACAACAAGCACCAAGGACCAAACATCAAACACCAAGCACCAAGCACCAAACACCTAACACCAAGCACCAAGCACCAAGCACCAAACACCAAGCACCAAACACCAAGCACCAAACACCAAACACCAAGCACCAAGCACCAAGCACCAAACACCAAGCACCAAGCACCAAGCACCAAACACCAAGCAGCAAACACCAAGCATCAAACACCAAACACCAAACACCAAGCACCAAACACCAAGCACCAAACACCAAACACCAAGCACCAAACACCAAACATCAAGCACCAAACACCAGATACCAAGCACCAAGCACCAAGCACCAAACACCAAACACCAAGCACCAAGCGCCAAACACCAAACACCAAGCACCAAGCGCCAAACACCAAACAACAAGCACCAGGCACCAAGCTCCAAACACCAAACACCAAGCACCAAGCACCAAACACCAAACACCAAGCACGCAGCATCAAACACCAAGCACCAAACACCAAGCACCAAGCACCAAGCACCAATACCAAACACCAAACACCAAGCACCAAACATCAAACACCAAGTACCAAGCACCAAGCACGAAACACCAGGCACCAAGCACCAAGCACCAAACTCCAAACACCAAGCACCAAACACCAGCCACCAAGCACCAAGCACCAAACACCAAACACCAAGCACTAAGCACCAAACACCAAACAACAAGCACCAGGCACCAAGCACCAAACACCAAGCACCAAACACCAAACACCAAGCACCAAACACCAAACATCAAGCACCAAACACCAGATACCAAGCACCAAGCACCAACCACCAAACACCAAACACCAAGCACCAAGCGCCAAACACCAAACACCAAGCACCAAGCGCCAAACACCAAACAACAAGCACCAGGCACCAAGCTCCAAACACCAAACACCAAGCACCAAGCACCAAACACCAAACACCAAGCACGCAGCATCAAACACCAAGCACCAAACACCAAGCACCAAGCACCAAGCACCAAGTACCAAACACCAAACACCAAGCACCAAACATCAAACACCAAGCACCAAGCACCAAGCACGAAACACCAGGCACCAAGCACCAAGCACCAAACTCCAAACACCAAGCACCAAACACCAGCCACCAAGCACCAAGCACCAAACACCAAACACCAAGCACTAAGCACCAAACACCAAACAACAAGCACCAGGCACCAAGCACCAAACACCAAACACCAAACACGCAGCACCAAACACCAAGCACCAAGCACCAAGCACCAAACACCAAGCACCAAGCACCAAGCACCAAACACCAAACACCAAACACCAAACACCAAGCACCAAGAACCAAACACCAAACACCAAACAGCAAGCACTAAGCACCAAACACCAAGCCCCAAACACCAAACCCCAAGCACCAATCACCAAACACTAATAACCAAGCACCAAGCACCAAACACCAAGCACCAAACACCAAGCACCAAGCACCAAACACCAAAACCCAAGCACCAAAGACCAAGCACCAAGCACCAAGGACCAAACACCAAGCACCAATCACCAAGAACCAAACACCAAGCACCAAGCACCAAACACCCAGCACCAAGCACCAAGCACCAAACACCAAGCACCAAACACCAAACACCAAGCACCAAGCACCAAACAGCAAACAACAAACAGCAAACACCAAACACCAAACAGCAAACAGCAAACGCCAAACACCAAGCACCAAGCACCAAGCACCAAACACCAAGCACCAAGCACCAAGCACACAACACCAAACACCAAGCACCAAGGACCAAACATCAAACACCAAGCACCAAGCACCAAACACCAAACACCAAGCACCAAGCACCAAGCACCAAGCACCGAACACCAAGTACCAAACACCAAACACCAAACACCAAGCATCAAACACCAAACACCAAGCACCAGGCACCAAGCACCAAACACCAAGCACCAAACACCAAGCACCAAGCACCAAACACTAATCACCAAGCACCAAGCACCAGGCACCAAGCACCAAGCACCAAACACAAAACACCAACCACCAAGCACCACGCACCAAGCATCAAACACCAAACACCAAATACCAAGCACCAAACACCAAACACCAAGCACTAAGCACCAAGCACCAAACTCCATGCACCCAGCACCAAACACCAAACACCAAGCACCAAGCACCAAACACCAAACACCAAGCACCAAGCACCAAGCACCAAACACCAAACACCAAGCACCAAACACCAGACACCAAGCAGCAAACACCAAACACCAAGCACCAAGCACCAAACACCATACAACAAGCACCAGGCACCAAGCACCAAACACCAAACACCATGCACCAAAGACCAAGCACCAAGCACCAAGCACCAAACAACAAGCACCAAGCACCAAGCACCAAACACCAAGCACCAAGCACCAAACACCAAGCACCAAGCACCAAAGCCAAACACCAAGCACCAAGCACCAAACACCAAACACCAAACAGCAAACACCAAACACCAAACAGCAAAAACCAAATACGAAACAGCAAACACCATACAACAAACACCAAACACCAATAAGCAGACACCAAACAGCAAACAGCAAACACCAAACACCAAACACCAAACACCAAGCACCAAGCACCAACCACCAAACCCCAAGCACCAAGCAACAAACACTAATCACCAAGCACCAAGCACCAAACACCAAGCACCAAGCACCAAGCACCAATCACGAATCACCAAGCACCAAGCGCCAAACACCAAACACCATGCACCAAAGACCAAGCACCAAGCACCAAGCACCAAACAACAAGCACCAAGCACCAAGCACCAAACACCAAGCACCAAGCACCAAACACCAACCACCCAGCACCAAGCACCAAGCACCATACACCAAGCACGAAACACCAAACACCAAACACCAGGCACCAAGCACCAAGCACCAACTACCAAGCCCCAAGCAGAAGCACCAAACACCAAGCACCAAGCACCAAACACCAAGCCCCAAGCACCAAGCACCAAACACCAAACACCAAGCACCAAGCACCAAACACCAAACACCAGCACCAAACACCAAACACCAAGCACCAAGGACCCAACATCAAACACCAAGCACCAAGCACCAAGCACCAAACACCAAGCCCCAAGCACCAAGCACCAAGCACCGAACACCAAGCCCCAAACACCAAGCACCAAACACCAAGCACCAAACACCAAGCACCAAACACCAAATACTAAGTCCCACGCACCAAGCACCAAACACCAAACAGCAAGCACCAAGCACCAAACACCAAGCACCAAGCACCAAGCCCCTAGCACCAAACACCAAACACCAAGCACCAAGCACAAAACACCAAGCACCAATCACCAAGCACCAAACACCAAGCAGCAAGCAGCAAGCACCAAACACCAAACACCAAACACCAAGCACCAAGCACCAAGCACCAAACACCAAGCACCAAGCACCAAGCACCAAACACCAAACACCAAACACCAAGCACCAAGCACCAAACACCAAACCCCAAGCACCAAGGACCAAACATCAAACACCAAGCACCAAGCACCAAACACCTAACACCAAGCACCAAGCACCAAGCACCAAGCACCAAACACCAAGCACCAAACACCAAGCACCAAGCACCAAACACCAAGCACCAAGCACCAAACACCAAGCACCAAGCACCAAGCACCAAACACCAAGCACCAAGCACCAAGCACCAAACAACAAGCACCAAGCACCAAGCACCAGGCACCAAGCACCAAGCACCAAACACAAAACACCAAGCACCAAGCACCAAGCAGCAAACACCAAGCATCAAACACCAAACACCAAACACCAAGCACCAAACACCAAGCACCAAGCACCAAACACCAAACACCAAGCACCAAGCACCAAGCACCAAACACCAAACATCAAGCACCAAACACCAGATACCAAGCATCAAGCACCAAGCACCAAACACCAAACACCAAGCACCAAGCACCAAACACCAAACAACAAGCAGCAGGCACCAAGCTCCAAACACCAAACACCAAGCACCAAGCACCAAACACCAAACACCAAGCACCAAGCACCAAGCACGAAACACCAGGCACCAAGCACCAAGCACCAAACTCCAAACACCAAACACCAAGCACCAGCCACCAAGCACCAAGCACCAAACACCAAACAACATGCACTAAGCACCAAACACCAAACACCAAACACCAAACACCAAGCACCAAGAACCAAACACCAAACACCAAATAGCAAGCACCAAGCACCAAACACCAAGCACCAAACAGCAAACCCCAAGCACCAATCACCAAACACTAATCAGCAAGCACCAAGCACCAAACACCAAGCACCAAGCAGCAATCACCAAACACCAAGCACCAAGCACCAAGAACCAAGCACCAAACACCAAGCACCAAGCACCAAACACCAAAACCCAAGCACCAAAGACCAAGCACCAAGCACCAAGGACCAAACACCAAGCACCAAGCACCAACAACCAAACACCAAGCACCAAGCACCAAACACCCAGCAACAAGCACCAAGCACCAAACACCAAGCACCAAGCACCAAACACCAAACACCAAACACCAAGCACCAAGCACCAAACAGCAAACACCAAACACCAAACAGCAAACAGCAAACGCCAAACACCAAACACCAAGCACCAAGCACCAAACACCAAGCACCAAGCACCAAACACCAAGCACCAAGCACCAAGCACCAAACACCAAGCACCAAGCACCAAACATCAAACCCCAAGCACCGAACACCAAACCGCAAGCACCAAGCACCAAACACTAATCACCAAGCACCAAGCACCAAACAACAAGCACCAAGCACCAAGCACCAGACTCCATGCACCAAGCACCAAACACAAAACACCAAGCACCAAGCACCAAGCAGCAAACACCAAGCATCAAACACCAAGCACCAAACACCAAGCACCAAACACCAAGCACCAAGCACCAAACACCAAACACCAAGCACCAAACACCAAACATCAAGCACCAAACACCAGATACCAAGCACCAAGCACCAAGCACCAAACACCAAACACCAAGCACCAAGCGCCAAACACCAAACAACAAGCACCAGGCACCAAGCTCCAAACACCGAACACCAAGCACCAAGCACCAAACACCAAACACCAAGCACGCAGCATCAAACACCAAGCACCAAACACCAAGCACCAAGCACCAAGCACCAAGTACTAAACACCAAACACCAAGCACCATACACCAAACACCAAGCACCAAGCACCAAGCACGAAACACCAGGCACCAAGCACCAAGCACCAAACTCCAAACACCAAGCACCAAACACTAGCCACCAAGCACCAAGCACCAAACACCAAACACCAAGCACTAAGCACCAAACACCAAACAACAATCACCAGGCACCAAGCACCAAACACCAAACACCAAGCACGCAGCACCAAACACCAAGCACCAAGCACCAAGCACCAAGCACCAAACACCAAGCACCAAGCACCAAGCACCAAACACCAAACACCAAACACCAAGCACCAAGAACCAAACACCAATCACCAAACAGCAAGCACCAAGCACCAAACACCAAGCCCCAAACACCAAACCCGAAGCACCAATCACCAAACACTAATCACCAAGCACCAAGCACCAAACACCAAGCACCAAGCAGCAAGCACCAAACACCAAGCACCAAGCACCAATCACCAAGCGCCAAACACCAAGCACCAAGCACCAAACACCAAACACCAAGCACCAAACACCAAACATCAAGCACCAAACACCAGATACCAAGCACCAAGCACCAAGCACCAAACACCAAACACCAAGCACCAAGCGCCAAACACCAAACAACAAGCACCAAACAGCAAACACCAAACACCAAACAGCAAACAGCAAACGCCAAACACCAAGCACCAAGCACCAAGCACCAAACACCAAGCACCAAGCACCAAGCACACAACACCAAACACCAAGCACCAAGGACCAAACATCAAACACTAAGCACCAAGCACCAAACACCAAACACCAAGCACCAAGCACCAAGCACCAAGCACCAAACACCAAGTACCAAACACCAAGCACCAAACACCAAGCACCAAACACCAAACACCAAGCACCAGGCACCAAGCACCAAACACCAAGCACCAAACACCAAGCACCAAACACCAAGTCCCACGCACCAAGCACCAAACGCCAAACACCAAGCACCAAACACCAAGCACCAAGCACCAAGTCCCTAGCACCAAACACCAAGCAGCAAGCAGCAAGCACCAAACACCAAACACCAAGCACCAAGCTCCAAATACCAAACACCAAGCACCAAGGACCAAGCACCAAGCACCAAGCACCAAACACCAAGCACCAAACACCAAACACCAATCACCAAACACCAAACACCAAACACCAAACACCAAGCACCAAGCACCAAACACCAAGCACCAAACTCCAAACACAAAACACCAAGCACCAAGCATCAAGCACCAAACACCAAACACCAAGCACCAAGCACCAAACACCAAACACCAAGCACCAAGAACCTAACATCAAATACCAAGCACCAAGCACCAAACGCCTAACACCAAGCACCAAGCATCAAGCACCAAGCACCAAACACCAAGCACCAATCACCAAACACCAAACACCAAACACCAAACACCAAGCATCAAGCACCAAACACCAAGCACCAAACTCCAAACACAAAACACCAGGCACCAAGCAGCAAGCACCAAAGACCAAACACCAAGCACCAAGCACCAAACACCAAACACCAAGCACCAAGAACCTAACATCAAACACCAATCACCAAGCACCAAACACCTAACACCAAGCACCAAGCACCAAGCATCAAAGCACCAAACACCAAGCACCAAACACAAAGCACCAAGCACCAAACACCAAGCACCAAGCACCAAACACCAAGCACCAAGCACCAAACACCAAACCCCAAGCACCAAACACCAAACCCCAAGCACCAAGCACAAAACACTAATCACCAAGCACCAAGCACCAAACAACAATCACCAAGCACCAAGCACCAGGCACCAAGCACCAAGCACCAAACACTAATCACCAAGCACCAAGCACCAAGCACCAAACACCAAACACCAAGCACCAAACACCAAGCACCAAAGACCAAGCACCAAGCACCAAGCACCAAGCACCAAACAATAAGCACCAATCACCAAGCACCAAACACCAAACACCAACCACCCAGCACCAAGCACCAAGCACCAAACACCAAGCACCAAACACCAAACACTAATCACCAAGCACCAAGCACCAAGCACCAAACACCAAACACCAAGCACCAAAGACCAAGCACCAAGCACCAAGCACCAAGCACCAAACAATAAGCACCAATCACCAAGCACCAAACACCAAACACCAACCACCCAGCACCAAGCACCAAGCACCAAACACCAAGCACCAAACACCATACACCAAACACAAAGCACCAAGCACCAAGCACCAAACACCAAGCACCAAACACTAAGCACCAAACACCAAGCCCCAAGCACCAAGCACCAAACACCAAACACCAAGCACCAAGCACCAAACACCAAGCACAAAACGCCAAGCACCAAACACCAAACACTAAGTCCCACGCACCAAGCACCAAACACCAAACAGCAAGCACCAAGCACCAAACACCAAGCATCTAGCACCAAGCCCCTAGCACCAAACACCAAGCACCAAGCATAAAACACCAAGCACCAATCACCAAGCACCAAACACCAAGCAGCAAGCAGCAAGCACCAAACACCAAACACCAAGCACCAAGCACCAAACACCAAACAACAAGCACCAAGGACCAAACATCAAACACCAAGCACCAAGCACCAAACACCTAACACCAAGCACCAAGCACCAAGCACCAAACACCAAGCACCAAACACCAAGCACCAAACACCAAACACCAAGCACCAAGCACCAAGCACCAAACACCAAGCACCAAGCACCAAGCACCAAACAACAAGCACCAAGCACCAAGCACCAGGCACCAAGCACCAAGCACCAAACACAAAACACCAAGCACCAAGCACCAAGCAGCAAACACCAAGCATCAAACACCAAACACCAAACACAAAGCACCAAACACCAAGCACCAAGCACCAAACACCAAACACCAAGCACCAAGCACCAAGCACCAAACACCAAACACCAAACACCAAGCACCAAGCACCAAACACCAAACAACAAGCAGCAGGCACCAAGCTCCAAACACCAAACACCAAGCACCAAGCACCAAACACCAAACACCAAGCACGCAGCATCAAACACCAAGCACCAAACACCAAGCACCAAGCACCAAACACCAAGTACCAAACACCAAACACCAAGCACCAAACACCAAACACCAAGCACCAAGCACCAAGCACGAAACACCAGGCACCAAGCACCAAGCACCAAACTCCAAACACCAAGCACCAAGCACCAGCCACCAAGCACCAAGCACCAAACACCAAACACCATGCACTAAGCACCAAACACCAAACAACAAGCACCAGGCACCAAGCACCAAACGCCAAACACCAAGCACGCAGCACCAAACACCAAGCACCAAGCACCAAGCACCAAACACCAAGCACCAAGCACCAAGCACCAAACACCAAACACCAAACACCAAGCACCAAGAACCAAACACCAAACACCAAACAGCAAGCACCAAGCACCAAACACCAAACACTAATCACCAAGCACCAAGCACCAAACACCAAGCACCAAGCAGCAATCACCAAACACCAAGCACCAAGCACCAAGAACCAAGCACCAAACACCAAGCACCAAGCACCAAACACCAAAACCCAAGCACCAAAGACCAAGCACCAAGCACCAAGGACCAAACACCAAGCACCAAGCACCAACAACCAAACACCAAGCACCAAGCACCAAACACCCAGCACCAAGCACCAAGCACCAAACACCAAGCACCAAGCACCAAACACCAAACACCAAACACCAAGCACCAAGCACCAAACAGCAAGCACCAAACACCAAACACCAAACAGCAAACACCAGACAGCAAACACCAAACACCAAGCACCAAGCACCAAACACCAAGCACCAAGCACCAAACACCAAACCCCAGGCACCAAACACCAAACCGCAAGCACGAAGCACCAAAAATAATCACCAAGCACCAAGCACCAAACAACAAGCACCAAGCACCAAGCACCAGGCTCCAAGCACCAAGCACCAAACACAAAACACCAAGCACCAAGCACCAAGCAGCAAACACCAAGCATCAAACACCAAGCATCAAACACCAAGCACCAAACACCAAGCACCAAGCACCAAACACCAAACACCAAGCACCAAACACCAAACATCAAGCCCCAAACACCAGATACCAAGCACCAAGCACCAAGCACCAAACACCAAACACCAAGCACCAAGCGCCAAACACCAAACAACAAGCACCAGGCACCAAGCTCCAAACACCAAACACCAAGCACCAAGCACCAAACACCAAACACCAAGCACGCAGCATCAAACACCAAGCACCAAACACCAAGCACCAAGCACCAAGCACCAAGTACCAAACACCAAACACCAAGCACCATACACCAAACACCAAACAGCAAGCACCAAGCACCAAACACCAAGCATCTAGCACCAAGCCCCTAGCACCAAACACCAAGCACCAAGCATAAAACACCAAGCACCAATCACGAAGCACCAAACACCAAGCAGCAAGCAGCAAGCACCAAACACCAAACACCAAGCACCAAGCACCAAACACCAAACACCAAGCACCAAGCACCAAACACCAAACACCAAGCACCAAGCACCAAGCACCAAACACCAAACACCAAACACCAAGCACCAAGCACCAAACACCAAACAACAAGCAGCAGGCACCAAGCTCCAAACACCAAACACCAAGCACCAAGCACCAAACACCAAACACCAAGCACGCAGGCATCAAACACCAAGCACCAAACACCAAGCACCAAGCACCAAGCACCAAGTTCCAAACACCAAACACCAAGCACCAAACACCAAACACCAAGCACCAAGCACCAAGCACGAAACACCAGGCACCAAGCACCAAGCACCAAACTCCAAACACCAAGCACCAAGCACCAGCCACCAAGCACCAAGCACCAAACACCAAACACCATGCACTAAGCACCAAACACCAAACAACAAGCACCAGGCACCAAGCACCAAACGCCAAACACCAAGCACGCAGCACCAAACACCAAGCACCAAGCACCAAGCACCAAACACCAAGCACCAAGCACCAAGCACCAAACACCAAACACCAAACACCAAGCACCAAGAACCAAACACCAAACACCAAACAGCAAGCACCAAGCACCAAACACCAAGCACCAAACAGCAAACCCCAAGCACCAATCACCAAACACTAATCACCAAGCACCAAACACCAAGCACCAAGCAGCAATCACCAAACACCAAGCACCAAGCACCAAGAACCAAGCACCAAACACCAAGCACCAAGCACCAAACACCAAAACCCAAGCACCAAAGACCAAGCACCAAGCACCAAGGACCAAACACCAAGCACCAAGCACCAACAACCAAACACCAAGCACCAAGCACCAAACACCAAGAACCAAGCACCAAACACCAAACACCAAACACCAAGCACCAAGCACCAAACAGCAAGCACCAAACACCAAACACCAAACAGCAAACACCAGACAGCAAACACCAAACACCAAGCACCAAGCACCAAACACCAAGCACCAAGCACCAAACACCAAACCCCAGGCACCAGACACCAAACTGCAAGCACGAAGCACCAAACACTAATCACCAAGCACCAAGCACCAAACAACAAGCACCAAGCACCAAGCACCAGGCTCCAAGCACCAAGCACCAAACACAAAACACCAAGCACCAAGCACCAAGCAGCAAACACCAAGCATCAAACACCAAGCATCAAACACCAAGCACCAAACACCAAGCACCAAGCATCAAACACCAAACACCAAGCACCAAACACCAAACATCAAGCCCCAAACACCAGATACCAAGCACCAAGCACCAAGCACCAAACACCAAACACCAAGCACCAAGCGCCAAACACCAAACAACAAGCACCAGGCACCAAGCTCCAAACACCAAACACCAAGCACCAAGCACCAAACACCAAACACCAAGCACGCAGCATCAAACACCAAGCACCAAACACCAAGCACCAAGCACCAAGCACCAAGTACCAAACACCAAACACCAAGCACCATACACCAAACACCAAGCACCAAGCACCAAACACCAAACACCAAGCACTAAGCACCAAACACCAAACAACAAGCACCAGGCACCAAGCACCAAACACCAAACACCAAGCACGCAGCACCAAACACCAAGCACCAAGCACCAAGCACCAAACACCAAGCACCAAGCACCAAGCACCAAACACCAAACACCAAACACCAAGCACCAAGAACCAAACACCAATCACCAAACAGCAAGCACCAAGCACCAAACACCAAGCCCCAAACACCAAACCCGAAGCACCAATCACCAAACACTAATCACCAAGCACCAAGCACCAAACACCAAGCACCAAGCAGCAAGCACGAAACACCAAGCACCAAGCACCAAGCACCAAGCACCAAGCACCAAACACCAAAACCCAAGCACCAAAGACCAAGCACCAAGCACCAAGGACCAAACACCAAGCACCAAGCACCAAGCAGCAAACACCAAGCACCAAGCACCAAACACCAAACACCAAACAGCAAACACCAAACAGCAAACACCAAACACCAAACAGCAAACAGCAAACGCCAAACACCAAGCACCAAGCACCAAGCACCAAACACCAAGCACCAAGCACCAAGCACACAACACCAAACACCAAGCACCAAGGACCAAACATCAAACATCAAGCACCAAGCACCAAACACCAAACACCAAGCACCAAGCACCAGCCACCAAGCACCAAGCACCAAACACCAAACACCATGCACTAAGCACCAAACACCAAACAACAAGCACCAGGCACCAAGCACCAAACGCCAAACACCAAGCACGCAGCACCAAACACGAAGCACCAAGCACCAAGCACCAAACACCAAGCACCAAGCACCAAGCACCAAACACCAAACACCAAACACCAAGCACCAAGAACCAAACACCAAACACCAAACAGCAAGCACCAAGCACCAAACACCAAACACCAAACAGCAAGCACCAAGCACCAAACACCAAGCACCAAACAGCAAACCCCAAGCACCAATCACCAAACACTAATCACCAAGCACCAAGCACCAAGAACCAAGCACCAAACACCAAGCACCAAGCACCAAACACCAAAACCCAAGCACCAAAGACCAAGCACCAAGCACCAAGGACCAAACACCAAGCACCAAGCACCAACAACCAAACACCAAGCACCAAGCACCAAACACCAAGAACCAAGCACCAAACACCAAACACCAAACACCAAGCACCAAGCACCAAACAGCAAGCACCAAACACCAAACACCAAACAGCAAACACCAGACAGCAAACACCAAACACCAAGCACCAAGCACCAAACACCAAGCACCAAGCACCAAACACCAAACCCCAGGCACCAAACACCAAACCGCAAGCACGAAGCACCAAACACTAATCACCAAGCACCAAGCACCAAACAACAAGCACCAAGCACCAAGCACCAGGCTCCAAGCACCAAGCACCAAACACAAAACACCAAGCACCAAGCACCAAGCAGCAAACACCAAGCATCAAACACCAAGCATCAAACACCAAGCACCAAACACCAAGCACCAAGCATCAAACACCAAACACCAAGCACCAAACACCAAACATCAAGCCCCAAACACCAGATACCAAGCACCAAGCACCAAGCACCAAACACCAAACACCAAGCACCAAGCGCCAAACACCAAACAACAAGCACCAGGCACCAAGCTCCAAACACCAAACACCAAGCACCAAGCACCAAACACCAAACACCAAGCACGCAGCATCAAACACCAAGCACCAAACACCAAGCACCAAGCACCAAGCACCAAGTACCAAACACCAAACACCAAGCACCATACACCAAACACCAAGCACCAAGCACCAAGCACGAAACACCAGGCACCAAGCACCAAGCACCAAACTCCAAACACCAAGCACCAAACACCAGCCACCAAGCACCAAGCACCAAACACCAAACACCAAGCACTAAGCACCAAACACCAAACAACAAGCACCAGGCACCAAGCACCAAACACCAAACACCAAGCACGCAGCACCAAACACCAAGCACCAAGCACCAAGCACCAAACACCAAGCACCAAGCACCAAGCACCAAACACCAAACACCAAACACCAAGCACCAAGAACCAAACACCAATCACCAAACAGCAAGCACCAAGCACCAAACACCAAGCCCCAAACACCAAACCCGAAGCACCAATCACCAAACACTAATCACCAAGCACCAAGCACCAAACACCAAGCACCAAGCAGCAAGCACGAAACACCAAGCACCAAGCACCAAGCACCAAGCACCAAGCACCAAACACCAAAACCCAAGCACCAAAGACCAAGCACCAAGCACCAAGGACCAAACACCAAGCACCAAGCACCAAGCAGCAAACACCAAGCACCAAGCACCAAACACCAAACACCAAACAGCAAACACCAAACAGCAAACACCAAACACCAAACAGCAAACAGCAAACGCCAAACACCAAGCACCAAGCACCAAGCACCAAACACCAAGCACCAAGCACCAAGCACACAACACCAAACACCAAGCACCAAGGACCAAACATCAAACACCAAGCACCAAGCACCAAACACCAAACACCAAGCACCAAGCACCAAGCACCAAGCACCGAACACCAAGTACCAAACACCAAGCACCAAACACCAAGCACCAAACACCAAACACCAAGCACCAGGCACCAAGCACCAAACACCAAGCACCAAACACCAAGCACCAAACACCAGGTCCCACGCACCAAGCACCAAAAACCAAACACCAAGCACCAAACACCAAGCACCAAGCACCAAGTCCCTAGCACCAAACACCAAGCAGCAAGCAGCAAGCACCAAACACCAAACACCAAGCACCAAGCTCCAAATACCAAACACCAAGCACCAAGGACTAAACATCAAACACCAAGCACCAAGCACCAAACGCCTAACACCAAGCACCAAGCACCAAGCACCAAGCACCAAACACCAAGCACCAATCACCAAACACCAAACACCAAACACCAAACACCAAGCACCAAGCACCAAACACCAAGCACCAAACTCCAAACACAAAACACCAAGCACCAAGCAGCAAGCACCAAACACCAAACACCAAGCACCAAGCACCAAACACCAAACACCAAGCACCAAGAACCTAACATCAAACACCAATCACCAAGCACCAAACACCTAACACCAAGCACCAAGCACCAAGCACCAAGCACCAAACACCAAGCACCAAACACAAAGCACCAAGCACCAAACACCAAGCACCAAGCACCAAACACCAAGCACCAAGCACCAAACACCAAACCCCAAGCACCAAACAGCAAACCCCAAGAACCAAGCACCAAACACTAATCACCAAGCACCAAGCACCAAACAACAAGCACCAAGCACCAAGCACCAGGCACCAAGCACCAAGCACCAAACACTAATCACCAAGCACCAAGCACCAAGCACCAAACACCAAACACCAAGCACGCAGCACCAAACACCAAGCACCAAGCACCAAGCACCAAACAATAAGCACCAATCACCAAGCACCAAACACCAAACACCAACCACCCAGCACCAAGCACCAAGCACCAAACACCAAGCACCAAACACCATACACCAAACACCAAGCACCAAGCACCAAGCACCAAACACCAAGCACCAAACACTAAGCACCAAACACCAAGTCCCAAGCACCAAGCACCAAACACCAAACACCAAGCACCAAGCACCAAACACCAAGCACAAAACACCAAGCACCAAACACCAAACACTAAGTCCCACGCACCAAGCACCAAACACCAAACAGCAAGCACCAAGCACCAAACACCAAACACCAAGCACCAAACACCAGATACCAAGCACCAAGCACCAAGCACCAAACACCAAACAACAAGCACCAAGCGCCAAACACCAAACAACAAGCACCAGGCACCAAGCTCCAAACACCAAACACCAAGCACCAAGCACCAAACACCAAACACCAAGCACGCAGCATCAAACACCAAGCACCAAACACCAAGCACCAAGCACCAAGCACCAAGTACCAAACACCAAACACCAAGCACCAAACACCAAGCACCAAACACCAAACACTAAGTCCCACGCACCAAGCACCAAACACCAAACAGCAAGCACCAAGCACCAAACACCAAGCATCAAACACCAAGCCCCTAGCACCAAACACCAAGCACCAAGCATAAAACACCAAGCACCAATCACCAAGCACCAAACACCAAGCAGCAAGCAGCAAGCACCAAACACCAAACACCAAGCACCAAGCACCAAACACCAAACAACAAGCACCAAGGACCAAACATCAAACACCAAGCACCAAGCACCAAACACCTAACACCAAGCACCAAGCACCAAGCACCAAACACCAAGCACCAAACACCAAGCACCAAACACCAAACACCAAGCACCAAGCACCAAGCACGAAACACCAGGCACCAAGCACCAAGCACCAAACTCCAAACACCAAGCACCAAACACCAGCCACCAAGCACCAAGCACCAAACACCAAAAACCAAGCACTAAGCACCAAACACCAAACAACAAGCACCAGGCACCAAGCACCAAACACCAAACACCAAGCACGCAGCACCAAACACCAAGCACCAAGCACCAAGCACCAAACACCAAGCACCAAGCACCAAGCACCAAACACCAAACACCAAACACCAAGCACCAAGAACCAAACACCAAACACCAAACAGCAAGCACTAAGCACCAAACACCAAGCCCCAAACACCAAACCCCAAGCACCAATCACCAAACACTAATCACCAAGCACCAAGCACCAAACACCAAGCACCAAGCAGCAAGCACCAAACTCCAAGCACCAAGCACCAAGCACCAAGCACCAAACACCAAGCACCAAGCACCAAACACCAAACAACAAGCACCAAAGACCAAGCACCAAGCACCAAGGGCCAAACACCAAGCACCAATCACCAAGCACCAAACACCAAGCACCAAGCACCAAACACCCAGCACCAAGCACCAAGCACCAAACACCAAGCACCAAACACCAAACACCAAGCACCAAGCACCAAACAGCAAGCACCAAACACCAAACACCAAACAGCAAACACCAAACAGCAAACACCAAACACCAAACACCAAACAGCAAACGCCAAACACCAAGCACCAAGCACCAAGCACCAAACACCAAGCACCAAGCACCAAGCACACAACACCAAACACCAAGCACCAAGGACCAAACATCAAACACCAAGCACCAATCACCAAACACCAAACACCAAGCACCAAGCACCAAGCACCAAGCACCGAACACCAAGTACCAAACACCAAACACCAAACACCAAGCATCAAACACCAAACACCAAGCACCAGGCACCAAGCACCAGGCACCAAGCACCAAGCACCAAACACAAAACACCAAGCACCAAGCACCACACACCAAGCATCAAACACCAAACACCAAGCACTAAGCACCAAACACCAAACGCCATGCACCCAGCACCAAACACCAAACACCAAGCACCAAGCACCAAACACCAAACACCAAGCACCAAGCACCAAACACCATACAACAAGCACCAGGCACCAAGCACCAAACACCAAACACCAAGCACCAAGCACCAAACACCAAGCACCAAGCACCAAATGCCAAACACCAAGCACCAAGCACCAAACACCAAACACCAAACACCAAACAGCAAACACCAAACACCAAACAGCAAAAACCAAATACGAAACAGCAAACACCATACAGCAAACCCCAAACACCAAAAAGCAGACACCAAACAGCAAACACCAAACACCAAGCACCAAGCACCAACCACCAAACCCCAAGCACCAAGCAACAAACACTAATCACCAAGCACCAAGCACCAAACACCAAGCACCAAGCACCAAGCACCAATCACGAAGCACCAAGCACCAAGCGCCAAACACCAAACACCATGCACCAAAGACCAAGCACCAAGCACCAAGCACCAAACAACAAGCACCAAGCACCAAGCACCAAACACCAAGCACCAAGCACCAAACACCAACCACCCAGCACCAAGCACCAAGCACCATACACCAAGCACCAAACACCAAACACCAAGCACCAAACACCAGACACCAAGCAGCAAACACCAAACACCAAGCACCAAGCACCAAACACCATACAACAAGCACCAGGCACCAAGCACCAAACACCAAACACCAAGCACCAAGCACCAAACACCAAGCACCAAGCACCAAACGCCAAACACCAAGCACCAAGCACCAAACACCAAACACCAAACACCAAACAGCAAACACCAAACACCAAACAGCAAAAACCAAATACGAAACAGCAAACACCATACAGCAAACACCAAACACCAAAAAGCAGACACCAAACAGCAAACAGCAAACAGCAAACACCAAACACCAAACACCAAACACCAAGCACCAAGCACCAACCACCAAACCCCAAGCACCAAGCAACAAACACTAATCACCAAGCACCAAGCACCAAACACCAAGCACCAAGCACCAAGCACCAATCACGAAGCACCAAGCACCAAGCGCGAAACACCAAACACCATGCACCAAAGACCAAGCACCAAGCACCAAGCACCAAGCACCAAGTCCCTAGCACCAAACACCAAGCAGCAAGCAGCAAGCACCAAACACCAAACACCAAGCACCAAGCTCCAAATACCAAACACCAAGCACCAAGGACCAAACATCAAACACCAAGCACCAAACGCCTAATACCAAGCACCAAGCACCAAGCACCAAGCACCAAACACCAAGCACCAATCACCAAACACCAAACACCGAACACCAAACACCAAGCACCAAGCACCAAACACCAAGCACCAAACTCCAAACACAAAACACCAAGCACCAAGCAGCAAGCACCAAACACCAAACACCAAGCACCAAGCACCAAACACCAAACACCAAGCACCAAGAACCTAACATCAAACACCAATCACCAAGCACCAAACACCTAACACCAAGCACCAAGCACCAAGCACCAAGCACCAAACACCAAGCACCAAACACAAAGCACCAAGCACCAAACACCAAGCACCAAGCACCAAACACCAAGCACCAAGCACCAAACACCAAACCCCAAGCACCAAACAGCAAACCCCAAGAACCAAGCACCAAACACTAATCACCAAGCACCAAGCACCAAACAACAAGCACCAAGCACCAAGCACCAGGCACCAAGCACCAAGCACCAAACACTAATCACCAAGCACCAAGCACCAAGCACCAAACACCAAACACCAAGCACCAAAGACCAAGCACCAAGCACCAAGCACCAAGCACCAAACAATAAGCACCAATCACCAAGCACCAAACACCAAACACCAACCACCCAGCACCAAGCACCAAGCACCAAACACCAAGCACCAAACACCATACACCAAACACCAAGCACCAAGCACCAAGCACCAAACACCAAGCACCAAACACTAAGCACCAAACACCAAGTCCCAAGCACCAAGCACCAAACACCAAACACCAAGCACCAAGCACCAAACACCAAGCACAAAACACCAAGCACCAAACACCAAACACTAAGTCCCACGCACCAAGCACCAAACACCAAACAGCAAGCACCAAGCACCAAACACCAAGCATCAAGCACCAAGCCCCTAGCACCAAACACCAAGCACCAAGCATAAAACACCAAGCACCAATCACCAAGCACCAAACACCAAGCAGCAAGCAGCAAGCACCAAACACCAAACACCAAGCACCAAACTCCAAACACCAAACAACAAGCACCAAGGACCAAACATCAAACACCAAGCACCAAGCACCAAACACCTAACACCAAGCACCAAGCACCAAGCACCAAACACCAAGCACCAAACACCAAGCACCAAACACCAAACACCAAGCACCAAGCACCAAGCACGAAACACCAGGCACCAAGCACCAAGCACCAAACTCCGAACACCAAGCACCAAGCACCAGCCACCAAGCACCAAGCACCAAACACCAAACACCAAGCACTAAGTACCAAACACCAAACAACAAGCCCCAGGCACCAAGCACCAAACACCAAACACCAAGCACCAAACACCAGATACCAAGCACCAAGCACCAAGCACCAAACACCAAACAACAAGCACCAAGCACCAAACACCAAACAACAAGCACCAGGCACCAAGCTCCAAACACCAAACACCAAGCACCAAGCACCAAACACCAAACACCAAGCACGCAGCATCAAACACCAAGCACCAAACACCAAGCACCAAGCACCAAGCACCAAGTACCAAACACCAAACACCAAGCACCAAACACCAAGCACCAAACACCAAACACTAAGCACGCAGCATCAAACACCAAGCACCAAACACCAAGCACCAAGCACCAAGCACCAAGTACCAAACACCAAGCACCAAGCACCAAGCACCAAGTACCAAACACCAAACACCAAGCACCAATCACCAAGCACCAAACACCAAGCAGCAAGCAGCAAGCACCAAACACCAAACACCAAGCACCAAGCACCAAACACCAAACAACAAGCACCAAGGACCAAACATCAAACACCAAGCACCAAGCACCAAACACCTAACACCAAGCACCAAGCACCAAGCACCAAACACCAAGCACCAAACACCAAGCACCAAACACCAAACACCAAGCACCAAGCACCAAGCACGAAACACCAGGCACCAAGCACCATGCACCAAACTCCAAACACCAAGCACCAAACACCAGCCACCAAGCACCAAGCACCAAACACCAAAAACCAAGCACTAAGCACCAAACACCAAACAACAAGCACCAGGCACCAAGCACCAAACACCAAAAACCAAGCACGCAGCACCAAACACCAAGCACCAAGCACCAAGCACCAAACACCAAGCACCAAGCACCAAGCACCAAACACCAAACACCAAACACCAAGCACCAAGAACCAAACACCAAACACCAAACAGCAAGCACTAAGCACCAAACACCAAGCTCCAAACACCAAACCCCAAGCACCAATCACCAAACACTAATCACCAAGCACCAAGCACCAAACACCAAGCACCAAGCAGCAAGCACCAAACTCCAAGCACCAAGCACCAAGCACCAAGCACCAAACACCAAGCACCAAGCACCAAACACCAAAACCCAAGCACCAAAGACCAAGCACCAAGCACCAAGGACCAAACACCAAGCACCAATCACCAAGCACCAAACACCAAGCACCAAGCACCAAACACCCAGCACCAAGCACCAAGCACCAAACACCAAGCACCAAACACCAAACACCAAGCACCAAGCACCAAACAGCAAGCACCAAACACCAAACACCAAAGAGCAAACACCAAACAGCAAACACCAAACACCAAACAGCAAACAGCAAACGCCAAACACCAAGCACCAAGCACCAAGCACCAAACACCAAGCACCAAGCACCAAGCACACAACACCAAACACCAAGCACCAAGGACCAAACATCAAACACCAAGCACCAATCACCAAACACCAAACACCAAGCACCAAGCACCAAGCACCAAGCACCGAACACCAAGTACCAAACACCAAGCACCAAACACCAAGCATCAAACACCAAACACCAAGCACCAGGCACCAAGCACCAGGCACCAAGCACCAAGCACCAAACACAAAACACCAAGCACCAAGCACCACACACCAAGCATCAAACACCAAACACCAAGCACTAAGCACCAAACACCAAACGCCATGCACCCAGCACCAAACACCAAACACCAAGCACCAAGCACCAAACACCAAACACCCAGCACCAAGCACCAAACACCATACAACAAGCACCAGGCACCAAGCACCAAACACCAAACACCAAGCACCAAGCACCAAACACCAAGCACCAAGCACCAAACGCCAAACACCAAGCACCAAGCACCAAACACCAAACACCAAACACCAAACAGCAAACACCAAACACCAAACAGCAAAAACCAAATACGAAACAGCAAACACCATACACCAAAACCCAAACACCAAAAAGCAGACACCAAACAGCAAACACCAAACACCAAGCACCAAGCACCAACCACCAAACCCCAAGCACCAAGCAACAAACACTAATCACCAAACACCAAGCACCAAACACCAAGCACCAAGCACCAATCACGAAGCACCAAGCACCAAGCGCGAAACACCAAACACCATGCACCAAAGACCAAGCACCAAGCACCAAGCACCAAGCACCAAGTCCCTAGCACCAAACACCAAGCACCAAACACCAAGCACCAAGCACCAAACACCAACCACCCAGCACCAAGCACCAAGCACCATACACCAAGCACCAAACACCAAACACCAAGCACCAAACACCAGACACCAAGCAGCAAACACCAAACACCAAGCACCAAGCACCAAACACCATACAACAAGCACCAGGCACCAAGCACCAAACACCAAACACCAAGCACCAAGCACCAAACACCAAGCACCAAGCACCAAACGCCAAACACCAAGCACCAAGCACCAAACACCAAACACCAAACACCAAACAGCAAACACCAAACACCAAACAGCAAAAACCAAATACGAAACAGCAAACACCATACGGCAAACACCAAACACCAAAAAGCAGACACCAAACAGCAAACAGCAAACACCAAACACCAAACACCAAACACCAAGCACCAAGCACCAACCACCAAATCCCAAGCACCAAGCAACAAACACTAATCACCAAGCACCAAGCACCAAACACCAAGCACCAAGCACCAAGCACCAATCACGAAGCACCAAGCACCAAGCGCGAAACACCAAACACCATGCACCAAAGACCAAGCACCAAGCACCAAGCACCAAGCACCAAGTCCCTAGCACCAAACACCAAGCAGCAAGCAGCAAGCACCAAACACCAAACACCAAGCACCAAGCTCCAAATACCAAACACCAAGCACCAAGGACCAAACATCAAACACCAAGCACCAAGCACCAAACGCCTAACACCAAGCACCAAGCACCGAGCACCAAGCACCAAACACCAAGCACCAATCACCAAACACCAAACACCAAACACCAAACACCAAGCACCAAGCACCAAACACCAAGCACCAAACTCCAAACACAAAACACCAAGCACCAAACAGCAAGCACCAAACACCAAACACCAAGCACCAAGCACCAAACACCAAACACCAAGCACCAAGAACCTAACATCAAACACCAATCACCAAGCACCAAACACCTAACACCAAGCACCAAGCACCAAGCACCAAGCACCAAACACCAAGCACCAAACACAAAGCACCAAGCACCAAACACCAAGCACCAAGCACCAAACACCAAGCACCAAGCACCAAACACCAAACCCCAAGCACCAAACAGCAAACCCCAAGAACCAAGCACCAAACACTAATCACCAAGCACCAAGCACCAAACAACAAGCACCAAGCACCAAGCACCAGGCACCAAGCACCAAGCACCAAACACTAATCACCAAGCACCAAGCACCAAGCACCAAACACCAAACACCAAGCACCAAAGACCAAGCACCAAGCACCAAGCACCAAGCACCAAACAATAAGCACCAATCACCAAGCACCAAACACCGAACACCAACCACCCAGCACCAAGCACCAAGCACCAAACACCAAGCAACAAACACCATACACCAAACACCAAGCACCAAGCACCAAGCACCAAACACCAAGCACCAAACACTAAGCACCAAACACCAAGTCCCAAGCACCAAGCACCAAACACCAAACACCAAGCACCAAGCACCAAACACCAAGCACAAAACATCAAGCACCAAACACCAAACACTAAGTCCCACGCACCAAGCACCAAACACCAAACAGCAAGCACAAAGCACCAAACACCAAGCATCAAGCACCAAGCCCCTAGCACCAAACACCAAGCACCAAGCATAAAACACCAAGCACCAATCACCAAGCACCAAACACCAAGCAGCAAGCAGCAAGCACCAAACACCAAACACCAAGCACCAAGCAACAAACACCAAACAACAAGCACCAAGGACCAAACATCAAACACCAAGCACCAAGCACCAAACACCTAACACCAAGCACCAAGCACCAAGCACCAAACACCAAGCACCAAACACCAAGCACCAAACACCAAACACCAAGCACCAAGCACCAAGCACAAAACACCAAGCACCAAGCACCAAGCACCAAACTCCGAACACCAAGCACCAAGCACCAGCCACCAAGCACCAAGCACCAAACACCAAACACCAAGCACTAAGCACCAAACACCAAACAACAAGCCCCAGGCACCAAGCACCAAACACCAAACACCAAGCACCAAACACCAGCTACCAAGCACCAAGCACCAAGCACCAAACACCAAACAACAAGCACCAAGCGCCAAACACCAAACAACAAGCACCAGGCACCAAGCTCCAAACACGAAACACCAAGCACCAAGCACCAAACACCAAACATCAAGCACGCAGCATCAAACACCAAGCACCAAACACCAAGCACCAAGCACCAAGCACCAAGTACCAAACACCAAACACCAAGCACCAAACACCAAGCACCAAACACCAAACACTAAGTCCCACGCACCAAGCACCAAACACCAAACAGCAAGCACCAAGCACCAAACACCAAGCATCAAGCACCAAGCCCCTAGCACCAAACACCAAGCACCAAGCATAAAACACCAAGCACCAATCACCAAGCACCAAACACCAAGCAGCAAGCAGCAAGCACCAAACACCAAACACCAAGCACCAAGCACCAAACACCAAACAACAAGCACCAAGGACCAAACATCAAACACCAAGCACCAAGCACCAAACACCTAACACCAAGCACCAAGCACCAAGCACCAAACACCAAGCACCAAACACCAAGCACCAAACACCAAACACCAAGCACCAAGCACCAAGCACGAAACACCAGGCACCAAGCACCAAGCACCAAACTCCAAACACCAAGCACCAAACACCAACCACCAAGCACCAAGCACCAAACACCAAAAACCAACCACTAAGCACCAAACACCAAACAACAAGCACCAGGCACCAAGCACCAAACACCAAACACCAAGCACGCAGCACCAAACACCAAGCACCAAGCACCAAGCACCAAACACCAAGCACCAAGCACAAAGCACCAAACACCAAACACCAAACACCAAGCACCAAGAACCAAACACCAAACACCAAACAGCAAGCACTAAGCACCAAACACCAAGCCCCAAACACCAAACCCCAAGCACCAATCACCAAACACTAATCACCAAGCACCAAGCACCAAACACCAAGCACCAAGCAGCAAGCACCAAACTCCAAGCACCAAGCACCAAGCACCAAGCACCAAACACCAAGCACCAAGCACCAAACACCAAAACCCAAGCACCAAAGACCAAGCACCAAGCACCAAGGACCAAACACCAAGCACCAATCACCAAGCACCAAACACCAAGCAATAAGCACCAAACACCCAGCACCAAGCACCAAGCACCAAACACCAAGCACCAAACACCAAACACCAAGCACCAAGCACCAAACAGCAAGCACCAAACACCAAACACCAAACAGCAAACACCAAACAGCAAACACCAAACACCAAACAGCAAACAGCAAACGCCAAACACCAAGCACCAAGCACCAAGCACCAAACACCAAGCACCAAGCACCAAGCACACAACACCAAACACCAAGCACCAAGGACCAAACATCAAACACCAAGCACCAATCACCAAACACCAAACACCAAGCACCAAGCACCAAGCACCAAGCACCGAACACCAAGTACCAAACACCAAACACCAAACACCAAGCATCAAACACCAAACACCAAGCACCAGGCACCAAGCACCAGGCACCAAGCACCAAGCACCAAACACAAAACACCAAGCACCAAGCACCACACACCAAGCATCAAACACCAAACACCAAGCACTAAGCACCAAACACCAAACGCCATGCACCCAGCACCAAACACCAAACACCAAGCACCAAGCACCAAACACCAAACACCAAGCACCAAGCACCAAACACCAAGCACCAAGCACCAAACGCCAAACACCAAGCACCAAGCACCAAACACCAAACACCAAACACCAAACAGCAAACACCAAACACCAAACAGCAAAAACCAAATACGAAACAGCAAACACCATACAGCAAACACCAAACACCAAAAAGCAGACACCAAACAGCAAACACCAAACACCAAGCACCAAGCACCAACCACCAAACCCCAAGCACCAAGCAACAAACACTAATCACCAAACACCAAGCACCAAACACCAAGCACCAAGCACCAAGCACCAATCACGAAGCACCAAGCACCAAGCGCCAAACACCAAACACCATGCACCAAAGACCAAGCACCAAGCACCAAGCACCAAACAACAAGCACCAAGCACCAAGCACCAAACACCAAGCACCAAGCACCAAACACCAACCACCCAGCACCAAGCACCAAGCACCATACACCAAGCACCAAACACCAAACACCAAACACCAGGCACCAAGCACCAAGCACCAACTAGCAAGCCCCAAGCAGAAGCACCAATCACCAAGCCCCAAGCACCAAGCACCAAACACCAAACACCAAGCACCAAGCACCAAACACCAAACACCAAGCACCAAACACCAAACACCAAGCACCAAGGACCCAACATCAAACACCAAGCACCAAGCACCAAACACCAAACACCAAGCCCCAAGCACCAAGCACCAAGCACCGAACACGAAGCCCCAAACACCAAGCACCAAACACCAAGCACCCAACACCAAGCACCAAACACCAAACACTAAGTCCCACGCACCAAGCACCAAACACCAAACAGCAAGCACCAAGCACCAAACACCAAGCACCAAGCACCAAGCCCCTAGCACCAAACACCAAACACCAAGCACCAAGCACAAAACACCAAGCACCAATCACCAAGCACCAAACACCAAGCAGCAAGCAGCAAGCACTAAACACCAAACACCAAGCACCAAGCACCAAACACCAAACACCAAGCACCAAGGACCAAACATCAAACACCAAGCACCAAGCACCAAACACCTAACACCAAGCACCAAGCACCAAGCACCAAGCACCAAACACCAAGCACCAAACACCAAGCACCAAGCACCAAACACCAAGCACCAAGCACCAAACACCAAGCACCAAGCACCAAGCACCAAACACCAAGCACCAAGCACCAAACACCAAACCCCAAGCACCAAACATCAAACCGCAAGCACCAAGCACCAAACACTAATCACCAAGCACCAAGCACCAAACAACAAGCACCAAGCACCAAGCACCAGGCACCAAGCACCAAGCACCAAACACAAAACACCAAGCACCAAGCACCAAGCAGCAAACACCAAGCATCAAACACCAAACACCAAACACCAAGCTCCAAACACCAAGCACCAAGCACCAAACACCAAACACCAAACACCAAGCACCAAGCACCAAGCAACAAACACCAAACATCAAGCACCAAACACCAAACAACAAGCAGCAGGCACCAAGCTCCAAACACCAAACACCAAGCACCAAGAACCAAACACCAAACACCAAGCACCAAACACCAAACACCAAGCACCAAGCACCAAGCACGAAACACCAGGCACCAAGCACCAAGCACCAAACTCCAAACACCAAGCACCAAGCACCAGCCACCAAGCACCAAGCACCAAACACCAAACACCATGCACTAAGCACCAAACACCAAACAACAAGCACCAGGCACCAAGCACCAAACACCAAACACCAAGCACGCAGCACCAAACACCAAGCACCAAGCACCAAGCACCAAACACCAAGCACTAAGCACCAAGCACCAAACACCAAACACCAAACACCAAGCACCAAGAACCAAACACCAAACACCAAACAGCAAGCACCAAGCACCAAACACCAAGCACCAAACAGCAAACCCCAAGCACCAATCACCAAACACTAATCACCAAGCACCAAGCACCAAACACCAAGCACCAAGCAGCAATCACCAAACACCAAGCACCAAGCACCAAGAACCAAGCACCAAACACCAAGCACCAAGCACCAAACACCAAAACCCAAGCACCAAAGACCAAGCACCAAGCACCAAGGACCAAACACCAAGCACCAAGCACCAACAACCAAACACCAAGCACCAAGCACCAAACACCCAGCACCAAGCACCAAGCACCAAACACCAAGCACCAAGCACCAAACACCAAACACCAAACACCAAGCACCAAGCACCAAACAGCAAGCACCAAACACCAAACACCAAACAGCAAACACCAAACAGCAAACACCAAACACCAAACAGCAAACAGCAAACGCCAAACACCAAACACCAAGCACCAAGCACCAAACACCAAGCACCAAGCACCAAACACCAAGCACCAAGCACCAAGCACCAAACACCAAGCACCAAGCACCGAACACCAAACTCCAAGCACCAAACACCAAACCGCAAGCACCAAGCAACAAACACTAATCACCAAGCACCAAGCACCAAACAACAAGCACCAAGCACCAAGCACCAGGCACCAAGCACCAAGCACCAGGCACCAAGCACCAAGCACCAAACACAAAACACCAAGCACCAAGCACCAAGCAGCAAACGCCAAGCATCAAACACCAAGCACCAAACACCAAGCACCAAACACCAAGCACCAAGCACCAAACACCAAACACCAAGCACCAAACACCAAACATCAAGCACCAAACACCAGATACCAAGCACCAAGCACCAAGCACCAAGCACCAAACACCAAACACCAAGCACCAAGCGCCAAACACCAAACAACAAGCACCAGGCACCAAGCTCCAAACACCAAACACCAAGCACCAAGCACCAAACACCAAACACCAAGCACGCAGCATCAAACACCAAGCACCAAACACCAAGCAAGAAGCACCAAGCACCAAGTACCAAACACCAAACACCAAGCACCATACACCAAACACCAAGCACCAAGCACCAAGCACGAAACACCAGGCACCAAGCACCAAGCACCAAACTCCAAACACCAAGCACCAAACACCAGCCACCAAGCACCAAGCACCAAACACCAAACACCAAGCACTAAGCACCAAACACCAAACAACAGGCACCAGGCACCAAGCACCAAACACCAAACACCAAGCACGCAGCACCAAACACCAAGCACCAAGCACCAAGCACCAAACACCAAGCACCAAGCACCAAGCACCAAACACCAAACACCAAACACCAAGCACCAAGAACCAAACACCAATCACCAAACAGCAAGCACCAAGCACCAAACACCAAGCCCCAAACACCAAACCCGAAGCACCAAGCACCAAACACTAATCACCAAGCACCAAGCACCAAACACCAAGCACCAAACAGCAAGCACCAAACACCAAGCACCAAGCACCAAGCACCAAGCACCAAACACCAAGCACCAAGCACCAAACACCAAAACCCAAGCACCAAAGACCAAGCACCAAGCACCAAGGACCAAACACCAAGCACCAAGCACCAAGCACCAAACACCAAGCACCAAGCACCAAACACCAAATACCAAACAGCAAACACCAAACAGCAAACACCAAACACCAAACAGCAAACAGCAAACGCCAAACACCAAGCGCCAAGCACCAAGCACCAAACACCAAGCACCAAGCACCAAGCACACAACACCAAACACCAAGCACCAAGGACCAAACATCAAACACCAAGCACCAAGCAGCAAGCACCAAACACCAAACACCAAGCACCAAGCTCCAAATACCAAACACCAAGCACCAAGGACCAAACATCAAACACCAAGCTCCAAGCACCAAACGCCTAACACCAAGAACCAAGCACCAAGCACCAAGCACCAAACACAAAGCACCAATCACCAAACACCAAACACCAAACACCAAGCACCAAGCACCAAGCACCAAACACCAAGCACCAAACTCCAAACACAAAACACCAAGCACCAAACACCAAGCACCAAACACCAAACACCAAGCACCAAGCACCAAACACCAAACACCAAGCACCAAGAACCTAACATCAAACACCAATCACCAAGCACCAAACACCTAACACCAAGCACCAAGCACCAAGCACCAAGCACCAAACACCAAGCACCAAACACAAAGCACCAAGCACCAAACACCAAGCACCAAGCACCAAACACCAAGCACCAAGCACCAAACACCAAACACCAAGCACCAAACACCAAACCCCAAGCACCAAGCACCAAACACTAATCACCAAGCACCAAGCACCAAACAACAAGCACCAAGCACCAAGCACCAGGCACCAAGCACCAAGCACCAAACACTAATCACCAAGCACCAAGCACCAAGCACCAAACACCAAACACCAAGCACCAAAGACCAAGCACCAAGCACCAAGCACCAAGCACCAAGCACCAAACAATAAGCACCAATCACCAAGCACCAAACACCAAACACCAACCACCCAGCACCAAGCACCAAGCACCAAACACTAAGCACCAAACACCAAGCCCCAAGCACCAAGCACCAAACACCATACACCAAACACCAAGCACCAAGCGCCAAGCACCAAACACCAAGCACCAAACACTAAGCACCAAACACCAAGCCCCAAGCACCAAGCACCAAACACCAAACACCAAGCACCAAGCACCAAACACCAAGCACAAAACACTAAGCACCAAGCACCAAACACTAATCACCAAGCACCAAGCACCAAGCACCAAACACCAAACACCAAGCATCAAAGACCAAGCACCAAGCACCAAGCACCAAGCACCAAACAATAAGCACCAATCACCAAGCACCAAACACCAAACACCAACCACCCAGCACCAAGCACCAAGCACCAAACACCAAGCACCAAACACCATACACCAAACACCAAGCACCAAGCACCAAGCACCAAACAGCAAGCACCAAGCACCAAACACCAAGCATCAAGCACCAAGCCCCTAGCACCAAATACCAAGCACCAAGCATAAAACACCAAGCACCAATCACCAAGCACCAAACACCAAGCAGCAAGCAGCAAGCACCAAACACCAAACACCAAGCACCAAGCACCAAACACCAAACAACAAGCACCAAGGACCAAACATCAAACACCAAGCACCAAGCACCAAACACCTAACACCAAGCACCAAGCACCAAGCACCAAACACCAAACAACAAGCCCCAGGCACCAAGCACCAAACACCAAACACCAAGCACGCAGCACCAAACACCAAGCACCAAGCACCAAGCACCAAACACCAATCACCAAGCACCAAGCACCAAACACCAAACACCAAGCACCAAGAACCAAACACCAAACACCAAACAGCAAGCACCAAGCACCAAACACCAAGCACGAAACACCAAACCCCAAGCACCAATCACCAAACACTAATCACCAAGCACCAAGCACCAAACACCAAGCACCAAGCACCAAGCACCAAACACCAAACACCAAGCACCAAGAACCAAACACCAAACACCAAACAGCGAGCACCAAGCACCAAGCACCAGGCACCAAACACCAAGCACCAAGCACCAAGCACCAAGCACCAAACACCAAGCACCAAGCACCAAACACCCAGCACCAAACACCAAACAGCAAGCACCACGCACCAAACACCAAGCCCCCAAACACCAAACCCCAAGCACCAATCACCAAACACTAATCACCAAGCACCAAGCACCAAAAACCAAGCGCCAAGCAGCAAGCACCAAACACCAAGCACCAAGCACCAAGCACCAAAGACCAAGCACCAAGCACCAAACACCAAAACCCAAGCACCAAAGACCAAGCACCAAGCACCAAGGACCAAACACCAAGCACCAAGCACCAAGCACCAAACACCAAGCACCAAGCACCAAACACCCAGCACCAAGCACCAAGCACCAAACACCAAGCACCAAGCACCAAGCACCAAACACCAAGCACCAAGCACCAAACACCAAACACCAAGCACCAAGCACCAAACAGCAAGCACCAAACACCAAACACCAAACAGCAAACACCAAACAGCAAACACCAAACACCAAACAGCAAACAGCAAACACCAAACACCAAGCACCAAGCACCAAGCACCAAGTACCAAACACCAAACACCAAGCACCATACACCAAACACCAAGCACCAAGCACCAAGCACGAAACACCAGGCACCAAGCACCAAGCACCAAACTCCAAACACCAAGCACCAAGCACCAAACACCATACAACAAGCACCAGGCACCAAGCACCAAACACCAAACACCAAGCACCAAGCACCAAACACCAAGCACCAAGCACCAAACGCCAAACACCAAGCACCAAGCACCAAACACCAAACACCAAACACCAAACAGCAAACACCAAACACCAAACAGCAAAAACCAAATACGAAACAGCAAACACCATACAGCAAACACCAAACACCAAAATGCAGACACCAAACAGCAAACACCAAACACCAAGCACCAAGCACCAACCACCAAACCCCAAGCACCAAGCAACAAACACTAATCACCAAACACCAAGCACCAAACACCAAGCACCAAGCACCAAGCACCAATCACGAAGCACCAAGCACCAAGCGCCAAACACCAAACACCATGCACCAAAGACCAAGCACCAAGCACCAAGCACCAAACAACAAGCACCAAGCACCAAGCACCAAACACCAAGCACCAAGCACCAAACACCAACCACCCAGCACCAAGCACCAAGCACCATACACCAAGCACCAAACACCAAACACCAAACACCAGGCACCAAGCACCAAGCACCAACTAGCAAGCCCCAAGCAGAAGCACCAATCACCAAGCCCCAAGCACCAAGCACCAAACACCAAACACCAAGCACCAAGCACCAAACACCAAACACCAAGCACCAAACACCAAACACCAAGCACCAAGGACCCAACATCAAACACCAAGCACCAAGCACCAAACACCAAACACCAAGCCCCAAGCACCAAGCACCAAGCACCGAACACGAAGCCCCAAACACCAAGCACCAAACACCAAGCACCCAACACCAAGCACCAAACACCAAACACTAAGTCCCACGCACCAAGCACCAAACACCAAACAGCAAGCACCAAGCACCAAACACCAAGCACCAAGCACCAAGCCCCTAGCACCAAACACCAAACACCAAGCACCAAGCACAAAACACCAAGCACCAATCACCAAGCACCAAACACCAAGCAGCAAGCAGCAAGCACTAAACACCAAACACCAAGCACCAAGCACCAAACACCAAACACCAAGCACCAAGGACCAAACATCAAACACCAAGCACCAAGCACCAAACACCTAACACCAAGCACCAAGCACCAAGCACCAAGCACCAAACACCAAGCACCAAACACCAAGCACCAAGCACCAAACACCAAGCACCAAGCACCAAACACCAAGCACCAAGCACCAAGCACCAAACACCAAGCACCAAGCACCAAACACCAAACCCCAAGCACCAAACATCAAACCGCAAGCACCAAGCACCAAACACTAATCACCAAGCACCAAGCACCAAACAACAAGCACCAAGCACCAAGCACCAGGCACCAAGCACCAAGCACCAAACACAAAACACCAAGCACCAAGCACCAAGCAGCAAACACCAAGCATCAAACACCAAACACCAAACACCAAGCTCCAAACACCAAGCACCAAGCACCAAACACCAAACACCAAGCACCAAGCACCAAGCAACAAACACCAAACATCAAGCACCAAACACCAAACAACAAGCAGCAGGCACCAAGCTCCAAACACCAAACACCAAGCACCAAGAACCAAACACCAAACACCAAGCACCAAACACCAAACACCAAGCACCAAGCACCAAGCACGAAACACCAGGCACCAAGCACCAAGCACCAAACTCCAAACACCAAGCACCAAGCACCAGCCACCAAGCACCAAGCACCAAACACCAAACACCATGCACTAAGCACCAAACACCAAACAACAAGCACCAGGCACCAAGCACCAAACACCAAACACCAAGCACGCAGCACCAAACACCAAGCACCAAGCACCAAGCACCAAACACCAAGCACTAAGCACCAAGCACCAAACACCAAACACCAAACACCAAGCACCAAGAACCAAACACCAAACACCAAACAGCAAGCACCAAGCACCAAACACCAAGCACCAAACAGCAAACCCCAAGCACCAATCACCAAACACTAATCACCAAGCACCAAGCACCAAACACCAAGCACCAAGCAGCAATCACCAAACACCAAGCACCAAGCACCAAGAACCAAGCACCAAACACCAAGCACCAAGCACCAAACACCAAAACCCAAGCACCAAAGACCAAGCACCAAGCACCAAGGACCAAACACCAAGCACCAAGCATCAACAACCAAACACCAAGCACCAAGCACCAAACACCCAGCACCAAGCACCAAGCACCAAACACCAAGCACCAAGCACCAAACACCAAACACCAAACACCAAGCACCAAGCACCAAACAGCAAGCACCAAACACCAAACACCAAACAGCAAACACCAAACAGCAAACACCAAACACCAAACAGCAAACAGCAAACGCCAAACACCAAACACCAAGCACCAAGCACCAAACACCAAGCACCAAGCACCAAACACCAAGCACCAAGCACCAAGCACCAAACACCAAGCACCAAGCACCAAACACCAAACTCCAAGCACCAAACACCAAACCGCAAGCACCAAGCAACAAACACTAATCACCAAGCACCAAGCACCAAACAACAAGCACCAAGCACCAAGCACCAGGCACCAAGCACCAAGCACCAAACACAAAACACCAAGCACCAAGCACCAAGCAGCAAACGCCAAGCATCAAACACCAAGCACCAAACACCAAGCACCAAACACCAAGCACCAAGCACCAAACACCAAACACCAAGCACCAAACACCAAACATCAAGCACCAAACACCAGATACCAAGCACCAAGCACCAAGCACCAAGCACCAAACACCAAACACCAAGCACCAAGCGCCAAACACCAAACAACAAGCACCAGGCACCAAGCTCCAAACACCAAACACCAAGCACCAAGCACCAAACACCAAACACCAAGCACGCAGCATCAAACACCAAGCACCAAACACCAAGCAAGAAGCACCAAGCACCAAGTACCAAACACCAAACACCAAGCACCATACACCAAACACCAAGCACCAAGCACCAAGCACGAAACACCAGGCACCAAGCACCAAGCACCAAACTCCAAACACCAAGCACCAAACACCAGCCACCAAGCACCAAGCACCAAACACCAAACACCAAGCACTAAGCACCAAACACCAAACAACAGGCACCAGGCACCAAGCACCAAACACCAAACACCAAGCACGCAGCACCAAACACCAAGCACCAAGCACCAAGCACCAAACACCAAGCACCAAGCACCAAGCACCAAACACCAAACACCAAACACCAAGCACCAAGAACCAAACACCAATCACCAAACAGCAAGCACCAAGCACCAAACACCAAGCCCCAAACACCAAACCCGAAGCACCAAGCACCAAACACTAATCACCAAGCACCAAGCACCAAACACCAAGCACCAAACAGCAAGCACCAAACACCAAGCACCAAGCACCAAGCACCAAGCACCAAACACCAAGCACCAAGCACCAAACACCAAAACCCAAGCACCAAAGACCAAGCACCAAGCACCAAGGACCAAACACCAAGCACCAAGCACCAAGCACCAAACACCAAGCACCAAGCACCAAACACCAAATACCAAACAGCAAACACCAAACAGCAAACACCAAACACCAAACAGCAAACAGCAAACGCCAAACACCAAGCGCCAAGCACCAAGCACCAAACACCAAGCACCAAGCACCAAGCACACAACACCAAACACCAAGCACCAAGGACCAAACATCAAACACCAAGCACCAAGCAGCAAGCACCAAACACCAAACACCAAGCACCAAGCTCCAAATACCAAACACCAAGCACCAAGGACCAAACATCAAACACCAAGCTCCAAGCACCAAACGCCTAACACCAAGAACCAAGCACCAAGCACCAAGCACCAAACACAAAGCACCAATCACCAAACACCAAACACCAAACACCAAGCACCAAGCACCAAGCACCAAACACCAAGCACCAAACTCCAAACACAAAACACCAAGCACCAAACACCAAGCACCAAACACCAAACACCAAGCACCAAGCACCAAACACCAAACACCAAGCACCAAGAACCTAACATCAAACACCAATCACCAAGCACCAAACACCTAACACCAAGCACCAAGCACCAAGCACCAAGCACCAAACACCAAGCACCAAACACAAAGCACCAAGCACCAAACACCAAGCACCAAGCACCAAACACCAAGCACCAAGCACCAAACACCAAACACCAAGCACCAAACACCAAACCCCAAGCACCAAGCACCAAACACTAATCACCAAGCACCAAGCACCAAACAACAAGCACCAAGCACCAAGCACCAGGCACCAAGCACCAAGCACCAAACACTAATCACCAAGCACCAAGCACCAAGCACCAAACACCAAACACCAAGCACCAAAGACCAAGCACCAAGCACCAAGCACCAAGCACCAAACAATAAGCACCAATCACCAAGCACCAAACACCAAACACCAACCACCCAGCACCAAGCACCAAGCACCAAACACTAAGCACCAAACACCAAGCCCCAAGCACCAAGCACCAAACACCATACACCAAACACCAAGCACCAAGCGCCAAGCACCAAACACCAAGCACCAAACACTAAGCACCAAACACCAAGCCCCAAGCACCAAGCACCAAACACCAAACACCAAGCACCAAGCACCAAACACCAAGCACAAAACACTAAGCACCAAGCACCAAACACTAATCACCAAGCACCAAGCACCAAGCACCAAACACCAAACACCAAGCATCAAAGACCAAGCACCAAGCACCAAGCACCAAGCACCAAACAATAAGCACCAATCACCAAGCACCAAACACCAAACACCAACCACCCAGCACCAAGCACCAAGCACCAAACACCAAGCACCAAACACCATACACCAAACACCAAGCACCAAGCACCAAGCACCAAACAGCAAGCACCAAGCACCAAACACCAAGCATCAAGCACCAAGCCCCTAGCACCAAATACCAAGCACCAAGCATAAAACACCAAGCACCAATCACCAAGCACCAAACACCAAGCAGCAAGCAACAAGCACCAAACACCAAACACCAAGCACCAAGCACCAAACACCAAACAACAAGCACCAAGGACCAAACATCAAACACCAAGCACCAAGCACCAAACACCTAACACCAAGCACCAAGCACCAAGCACCAAACACCAAACAACAAGCCCCAGGCACCAAGCACCAAACACCAAACACCAAGCACGCAGCACCAAACACCAAGCACCAAGCACCAAGCACCAAACACCAATCACCAAGCACCAAGCACCAAACACCAAACACCAAGCACCAAGAACCAAACATCAAACACCAAACAGCAAGCACCAAGCACCAAACACCAAGCACGAAACACCAAACCCCAAGCACCAATCACCAAACACTAATCACCAAGCACCAAGCACCAAACACCAAACACCAAGCACCAAGAACCAAACACCAAACACCAAACAGCGAGCACCAAGCACCAAGCACCAGGCACCAAACACCAAGCACCAAGCACCAAGCACCAAGCACCAAACACCAAGCACCAAGCACCAAACACCCAGCACCAAACACCAAACAGCAAGCACCACGCACCAAACACCAAGCCCCCAAACACCAAACCCCAAGCACCAATCACCAAACACTAATCACCAAGCACCAAGCACCAAAAACCAAGCGCCAAGCAGCAAGCACCAAACACCAAGCACCAAGCACCAAGCACCAAAGACCAAGCACCAAGCACCAAACACCAAAACCCAAGCACCAAAGACCAAGCACCAAGCACCAAGGACCAAACACCAAGCACCAAGCACCAAGCACCAAACACCAAGCACCAAGCACCAAACACCCAGCACCAAGCACCAAGCACCAAACACCAAGCACCAAGCACCAAGCACCAAACACCAAGCACCAAGCACCAAACACCAAACACCAAGCACCAAGCACCAAACAGCAAGCACCAAACACCAAACACCAAACAGCAAACACCAAACAGCAAACACCAAACACCAAACAGCAAACAGCAAACACCAAACACCAAGCACCAAGCACCAAGCACCAAGTACCAAACACCAAACACCAAGCACCATACACCAAACACCAAGCACCAAGCACCAAGCACGAAACACCAGGCACCAAGCACCAAGCACCAAACTCCAAACACCAAGCACCAAACACCAGCCACCAAGCACCAAGCACCAAACACCAAACACCAAGCACTAAGCACCAAACACCAAACAACAGGCACCAGGCACCAAGCACCAAACACCAAACACCAAGCACGCAGCACCAAACACCAAGCACCAAGCACCAAGCACCAAACACCAAGCACCAAGCACCAAGCACCAAACACCAAACACCAAACACCAAGCACCAAGAACCAAACACCAATCACCAAACAGCAAGCACCAAGCACCAAACACCAAGCCCCAAACACCAAACCCGAAGCACCAAGCACCAAACACTAATCACCAAGCACCAAGCAGCAAACACCAAGCATCAAACACCAAACACCAAACACCAAGCACCAAGCACCAAGCACCAAGCACCAAACACCAAACACCAAGCACCAAGCACCAAACACCAAACACCAAGCACCAAGAACCTAACATCAAACACCAATCACCAAACACCAAACACCTAACACCAAGCACCAAGCACCAAGCACCAAGCACCAAACACCAAGCACCAAACACAAAGCACCAAGCACCAAACACCAAGCACCAAGCACCAAACACCTAACACCAAGCACCAAGCACCAAGCACCAAGCACCAAACACCAAACACCAAGCACCAAGCATCAAACACCAAACACCAAGCACCAAGAACCTAACATCAAACACCAATCACCAAGCACCAAACACCTAACACCAAGCACTAAGCACCAAGCACCAAGCACCAAACACCAAGCACCAAACACAAAGCACCAAACACTAATCACCAAGCACCAAGCACCAAACACCAAGCACGCAGCACCAAACACCAAGCACCAAGCACCAAGCACCAAACACCAAGCACCAAGCACCAAGCACCAGACACCAAACACCAAACACCAAGCACCAAGAACCAAACACCAAACACCAAACAGCAAGCACCAAGCACCAAACACCAAGCACCAAACAGCAAACCCCAAGCACCAATCACCAAACACTAATCACCAAGCACCAAGCACCAAACACCAAGCACCAAGCAGCAATCACCAAACACCAAGCACCAAGCACCAAGAACCAAGCACCAAACACCAAGCACCATGCACCAAACACCAAAACCCAAGCACCAAAGACCAAGCACCAAGCACCAAGGAGCAAACACCAAGCACCAAGCACCAAGCACCAAACACCAAGCACCAAGCACCAAACACACAGCACCAAGCACCAAGCACCAAACACCAAGCACCAAGCACAAAACACCAAACACCAAACACCAAGCACCAAGCACCAAACAGCAAGCACCAAACAGCAAACAGCAAACAGCAAACAGCAAACGCCAAACACCAAACACCAAGCACCAAGCACCAAACACCAAGCACCAAGCACCAAACACCAAGCACCAAGCACCAAGCACCAAACCCCAAGCACCAAACACCAAACCGCAAGCACCAAGCACCAAACACTAATCACCAAGCACCAAGCACCAAACAACAAGCACCAAGCACCAAGCACCAGGCACCAAGCACCAATCACCAAACACAAAACACCAAGCACCAAACACCAAAACACAAACACCAAACACCAAGCACCAAGCACCAAACACCATACAACAAGCACCAGGCACCAAGCACCAAACACCAAACACCAAGCACGAAGCACCAAACACCAAGCACCAAGCACCAAACGCCAAACACCAAGCACCAAGCACCAAGCACCAAACACCAAACACCAAACACCAAACAGCAAACACCAAACACCAAACAGCAAAAACCAAATACGAAACAGCAAACACCATACAGCAAACACCAAACACCAAAAAGCAGACACCAAACAGCAAACACCAAACACCAAACACCAAACACCAAACACCAAGCACCAAGCACCAACCACCAAACCCCAAGCACCAATCACGAAGCACCAAGCACCAAGCGCCAAACACCAAACACCATGCACCAAAGACCAAGCACCAAGCACCAAGCACCAAACAACAAGCACCAAGCACCAAGCACCAAACACCAAGCACCAAGCACCAAACACCAACCACCCAGCACCAAGCACCAAGCACCATACACCAAGCACCAAACACCAAACACCAAACACCAGGCACCAAGCACCAACTACCAAGCCCCAAGCAGAAGCACCAAACACCAAGCACCAAGCACCAAACACCAAGCCCCATGCACCAAGCACCAAACACCAAACACCAAGCACCAAGCACCAAACACCAAACACCAAGCACCAAACACCAAACACCAAGCACCAAGGACCCAACATCAAACACCAAGCACCAAGCACCAAACACCAAACACCAAGCCCCAAGCACCAAGCACCAAGCACCGAACACCAAGCCCCAAACACCAAGCACCAAACACCAAGCACCAAACACCAAGCACCAAACACCAAACACTAAGTCCCACGCACCAAGCACCAAACACCAAACAGCAAGCACCAAGCACCAAACACCAAGCACGAAGCACCAAGCCCCTAGCACCAAACACCAAACACCAAGCACCAAGCACAAAACACCAAGCACCAATCACCAAGCAGCAAGCAGCAAGTACCAAACACCAAACACCAAGCACCAAGCAACAAACACCAAACACCAAGCACCAAGGACCAAACATCAAACACCAAGCACCAAGCACCAAACACCTAACACCAAGCACCAAGCACCAAGCACCAAGCACCAAACACCAAGCACCAAACTCCAAGCACCAAGCACCAAACACCAAGCACCAAGCACCAAGCACCAAGCACCAAGCACCAAACACCAAGCACCAAGCACCAAACACCAAACCCCAAGCACCAAACATCAAACCGCACGCACCAAGCACCAAACACTAATGGACCAAGCACCAAGCACCAATCAACAAGCACCAAGCAACAAGCACCAGGCACCAAGCACCAAGCACCAAACACAAAACACCAAGCACCAAGCACCAAGCAGCAAACACCAAGCATCAAACACCAAACACCAAACACCCAGCACCAAACACCAAGCACCAAGCACCAAACACCAAACACCAAGCACCAAGCACCAAGCACCAAACACCAGACATCAAGCACCAAACACCAGATACCAAGCAGCAAGCACCAAGCACCAAACACCAAACAACAAGCAGCAGGCACCAAGCTCCAAACACCAAACACCAAGCACCAAGCACCAAACACCAAACACCAAGCACGCAGCATCAAACACCAAGCACCAAACACCAAGCACCAAGCACCAAGCACCAAGTACCAAACACCAAACACCAAGCACCAAACACCAAACACCAAGCACCAAGCACGAAACACCAGGCACCAAGCACCAAGCACCAAACTCCAAACACCAAGCACCAAGCACCAGCCACCAAGCACCAAGCACCAAACACCAAACACCAAGCACTAAGCACCAAACAACAAGCACCAGGCACCAAGCACCAAACACCAAACACCAAGCACGCAGCACCAAACACCAAGCACCAAGCACCAAGCACCAAACACCAAGCACCAAGCACTTAACACCAAACACCAAACACCAAGCACCAAGAACCAAACACCAAACACCAAACAGCAAGCACCAAGCACCAAACACCAAGCACCAAACAGCAAACCCCAAGCACCAATCACCAAACACTAGTCACCAAGCACCAAGCACCAAACACCAAGCACCAAGCAGCAATCAACAAACACCAAGCACCAAGCACCAAGAACCAAGCACCAAACATCAAGCACCAAGCACCAAACACCAAAACACAAGCACCAAAGACCAAGCACCAAGCACCAAGGACCAAACACCAAGCACCAAGCACCAAGCACCAAACACCAAGCACCAAGCACCAAACACCAAATACCAAACAGCAAACACCAAACAGCAAACACCAAACACCAAACAGCAAACAGCAAACGCAAAACACCAAGCGCCAAGCACCAAGCACCAAACACCAAGCACCAAGCACCAAGCACACAACACCAAACACCAAGCACCAAGGACCAAACATCAAACACCAAGCACCAAGCAGCAAGCACCAAACACCAAACACCAAGCACCAAGCTCCAAATACCAAACACCAAGCACCAAGGACCAAACATCAAACACCAAGCTCCAAGCACCAAACGCCTAACACCAAGAACCAAGCACCAAGCACCAAGCACCAAACACAAAGCACCAATCACCAAACACCAAACACCAAACACCAAGCACCAAGCACCAAGCACCAAACACCAAGCACCAAACTCCAAACACAAAACACCAAGCACCAAACACCAAGCACCAAACACCAAACACCAAGCACCAAGCACCAAACACCAAACACCAAGCACCAAGAACCTAACATCAAACACCAATCACCAAGCACCAAACACCTAACACCAAGCACCAAGCACCAAGCACCAAGCACCAAACACCAAGCACCAAACACAAAGCACCAAGCACCAAACACCAAGCACCAAGCACCAAACACCAAGCACCAAGCACCAAACACCAAACACCAAGCACCAAACACCAAACCCCAAGCACCAAGCACCAAACACTAATCACCAAGCACCAAGCACCAAACAACAAGCACCAAGCACCAAGCACCAGGCACCAAGCACCAAGCACCAAACACTAATCACCAAGCACCAAGCACCAAGCACCAAACACCAAACACCAAGCACCAAAGACCAAGCACCAAGCACCAAGCACCAAGCACCAAGCACCAAACAATAAGCACCAATCACCAAGCACCAAACACCAAACACCAACCACCCAGCACCAAGCACCAAGCACCAAACACTAAGCACAAAACACCAAGCCCCAAGCACCAAGCACCAAACACCATACACCAAACACCAAGCACCAAGCGCCAAGCACCAAACACCAAGCACCAAACACTAAGCACCAAACACCAAGCCCCAAGCACCAAGCACCAAACACCAAACACCAAGCACCAAGCACCAAACACCAAGCACAAAACACTAAGCACCAAGCACCAAACACTAATCACCAAGCACCAAGCACCAAGCACCAAACACCAAACACCAAGCATCAAAGACCAAGCACCAAGCACCAAGCACCAAGCACCAAACAATAAGCACCAATCACCAAGCACCAAACACCAAACACCAACCACCCAGCACCAAGCACCAAGCACCAAACACCAAGCACCAAACACCATACACCAAACACCAAGCACCAAGCACCAAGCACCAAACAGCAAGCACCAAGCACCAAACACCAAGCATCAAGCACCAAGCCCCTAGCACCAAACACCAAGCACCAAGCATAAAACACCAAGCACCAATCACCAAGCACCAAACACCAAGCAGCAAGCAGCAAGCACCAAACACCAAACACCAAGCACCAAGCACCAAACACCAAACAACAAGCACCAAGGACCAAACATCAAACACCAAGCACCAAGCACCAAACACCTAACACCAAGCACCAAGCACCAAGCACCAAACACCAAACAACAAGCCCCAGGCACCAAGCACCAAACACCAAACACCAAGCACGCAGCACCAAACACCAAGCACCAAGCACCAAGCACCAAACACCAATCACCAAGCACCAAGCACCAAACACCAAACACCAAGCACCAAGAACCAAACACCAAACACCAAACAGCAAGCACCAAGCACCAAACACCAAGCACCAAACACCAAACCCCAAGCACCAATCACCAAACACTAATCACCAAGCACCAAGCACCAAACACCAAGCACCAAGCACCAAGCACCAAACACCAAACACCAAGCACCAAGAACCAAACACCAAACACCAAACAGCAAGCACCAAGCACCAAGCACCAGGCACCAAACACCAAGCACCAAGCACCAAGCACCAAGCACCAAACACCAAGCACCAAGCACCAAACACCCAGCACCAAACACCAAACAGCAAGCACCACGCACCAAACACCAAGCCCCCAAACACCAAACCCCAAGCACCAATCACCAAACACTAATCACCAAGCACCAAGCACCAAAAACCAAGCGCCAAGCAGCAAGCACCAAACACCAAGCACCAAGCACCAAGCACCAAAGACCAAGCACCAAGCACCAAACACCAAAACCCAAGCACCAAAGACCAAGCACCAAGCACCAAGGACCAAACACCAAGCACCAAGCACCAAGCACCAAACACCAAGCACCAAGCACCAAACACCCAGCACCAAGCACCAAGCACCAAACACCAAGCACCAAACACCAAACACCAAGCACCAAGCACCAAACAGCAAGCACCAAACACCAAACACCAAACAGCAAACACCAAACAGCAAACACCAAACACCAAACAGCAAACAGCAAACACCAAACACCAAGCACCAAGCACCAAGCACCAAGTACCAAACACCAAACACCAAGCACCATACACCAAACACCAAGCACCAAGCACCAAGCACGAAACACCAGGCACCAAGCACCAAGCACCAAACTCCAAACACCAAGCACCAAACACCAGCCACCAAGCACCAAGCACCAAACACCAAACACCAAGCACTAAGCACCAAACACCAAACAACAGGCACCAGGCACCAAGCACCAAACACCAAACACCAAGCACGCAGCACCAAACACCAAGCACCAAGCACCAAGCACCAAACACCAAGCACCAAGCACCAAGCACCAAACACCAAACACCAAACACCAAGCACCAAGAACCAAACACCAATCACCAAACAGCAAGCACCAAGCACCAAACACCAAGCCCCAAACACCAAACCCGAAGCACCAAGCACCAAACACTAATCACCAAGCACCAAGCAGCAAACACCAAGCATCAAACACCAAACACCAAACACCAAGCACCAAGCACCAAGCACCAAGCACCAAACACCAAACACCAAGCACCAAGCACCAAACACCAAACACCAAGCACCAAGAACCTAGCATCAAACACCAATCACCAAACACCAAACACCTAACACCAAGCACCAAGCACCAAGCACCAAGCACCAAACACCAAGCACCAAACACAAAGCACCAAGCACCAAACACCAAGCACCAAGCACCAAACACCTAACACCAAGCACCAAGCACCAAGCACCAAGCACCAAACACCAAACACCAAGCACCAAGCACCAAACACCAAACACCAAGCACCAAGAACCTAACATCAAACACCAATCACCAAGCACCAAACACCTAACACCAAGCACTAAGCACCAAGCACCAAGCACCAAACACCAAGCACCAAACACAAAGCACCAAACACTAATCACCAAGCACCAAGCACCAAACACCAAGCACGCAGCACCAAACACCAAGCACCAAGCACCAAGCACCAAACACCAAGCACCAAGCACCAAGCACCAGACACCAAACACCAAACACCAAGCACCAAGAACCAAACACCAAACACCAAACAGCAAGCACCAAGCACCAAACACCAAGCACCAAACAGCAAACCCCAAGCACCAATCACCAAACACTAATCACCAAGCACCAAGCACCAAACACCAAGCACCAAGCAGCAATCACCAAACACCAAGCACCAAGCACCAAGAACCAAGCACCAAACACCAAGCACCATGCACCAAACACCAAAACCCAAGCACCAAAGACCAAGCAGCAAGCACCAAGGAGCAAACACCAAGCACCAAGCACCAAGCACCAAACACCAAGCACCAAGCACCAAACACACAGCACCAAGCACCAAGCACCAAACACCAAGCACCAAGCACAAAACACCAAACACCAAACACCAAGCACCAAGCACCAAACAGCAAGCACCAAACAGCAAACAGCAAACAGCAAACAGCAAACGCCAAACACCAAACACCAAGCACCAAGCACCAAACACCAAGCACCAAGCACCAAACACCAAGCACCAAGCACCAAGCACCAAACCCCAAGCACCAAACACCAAACCGCAAGCACCAAGCACCAAACACTAATCACCAAGCACCAAGCACCAAACAACAAGCACCAAGCACCAAGCACCAGGCACCAAGCACCAATCACCAAACACAAAACACCAAGCACCAAACACCAAAACACAAACACCAAACACCAAGCACCAAGCACCAAACACCATACAACAAGCACCAGGCACCAAGCACCAAACACCAAACACCAAGCACGAAGCACCAAACACCAAGCACCAAGCACCAAACGCCAAACACCAAGCACCAAGCACCAAGCACCAAACACCAAACACCAAACACCAAACAGCAAACACCAAACACCAAACAGCAAAAACCAAATACGAAACAGCAAACACCATACAGCAAACACCAAACACCAAAAAGCAGACACCAAACAGCAAACACCAAACACCAAACACCAAACACCAAACACCAAGCACCAAGCACCAACCACCAAACCCCAAGCACCAATCACGAAGCACCAAGCACCAAGCGCCAAACACCAAACACCATGCACCAAAGACCAAGCACCAAGCACCAAGCACCAAACAACAAGCACCAAGCACCAAGCACCAAACACCAAGCACCAAGCACCAAACACCAACCACCCAGCACCAAGCACCAAGCACCATACACCAAGCACCAAACACCAAACACCAAACACCAGGCACCAAGCACCAACTACCAAGCCCCAAGCAGAAGCACCAAACACCAAGCACCAAGCACCAAACACCAAGCCCCATGCACCAAGCACCAAACACCAAACACCAAGCACCAAGCACCAAACACCAAACACCAAGCACCAAACACCAAACACCAAGCACCAAGGACCCAACATCAAACACCAAGCACCAAGCACCAAACACCAAACACCAAGCCCCAAGCACCAAGCACCAAGCACCGAACACCAAGCCCCAAACACCAAGCACCAAACACCAAGCACCAAACACCAAGCACCAAACACCAAACACTAAGTCCCACGCACCAAGCACCAAACACCAAACAGCAAGCACCAAGCACCAAACACCAAGCACGAAGCACCAAGACCCTAGCACCAAACACCAAACACCAAGCACCAAGCACAAAACACCAAGCACCAATCACCAAGCACCAAACACCAAGCAGCAAGCAGCAAGCACCAAACACCAAACACCAAGCACCAAGCAACAAACACCAAACACCAAGCACCAAGGACCAAACATCAAACACCAAGCACCAAGCACCAAACACCTAACACCAAGCACCAAGCACCAAGCACCAAGCACCAAACACCAAGCACCAAACACCAAGCACCAAGCACCAAACACCAAGCACCAAGCACCAAGCACCAAGCACCAAACACCAAGCACCAAGCACCAAACACCAAACCCCAAGCACCAAACATCAAACCGCACGCACCAAGCACCAAACACTAATGGACCAAGCACCAAGCACCAATCAACAAGCACCAAGCAACAAGCACCAGGCACCAAGCACCAAGCACCAAACACAAAACACTAAGCACCAAGCACCAAGCAGCAAACACCAAGCATCAAACACCAAACACCAAACACCAAGCACCAAACACCAAACACCAAGCACCAAACACCAAACACCAAGCACCAAGCACCAAGCACCAAACACCAGACATCAAGCACCAAACAACAGATACCAAGCACCAAGCACCAAGCACCAAACACCAAACAACAAGCAGCAGGCACCAAGCTCCAAACACCAAACACCAAGCACCAAGCACCAAACACCAAGCACCAAGCACCAAGCACCAAGTACCAAACACCAAACACCAAGCACCAAACAACAAGCACCAGGCACCAAGCACCAAACACCAAACACCAAGCACGCAGCACCAAACACCAAGCACCAAGCACCAAGCACCAAACCACAAGCACCAAGCACCAAACACCAAACACCAAACACCAAGCACCAAGAACCAAACACCAAACACCAAACAGTAAGCACCAAGCACCAAACACCAAGCACCAAACAGCAAACCCCAAGCACCAATCACCAAACACTAGTCACCAAGCACCAAGCACCAAACACCAAGCACCAAGCAGCAATCAACAAACACCAAGCACCAAGCACCAAGAACCAAGCACCAAACACCAAGCACCAAGCACCAAACACCAAAACACAAGCACCAAAGACCAAGCACCAAGCACCAAGGACCAAACACCAAGCACCAAGCACCAAGCACCAAACACCAAGCACCAAGCACCAAACACCCAGCACCAAGCACCAAACACCAAGCACCAAGCACCAAACACCAAACACCAAACACCAAGCACCAAGCACCAAACAGCAAACAGCAAACACCAAACAGCAAACAGCAAACGCCAAACACCAAACACCAAGCACCAAGCACCAAACACCAAGCACCAAGCACCAAACACCAAGCACCAAGCACCAAGCACCAAACACCAAGCACCAAGCACCAAACACCAAACCCCAAGCACCAAACACCAAACCGCAAGCACCAAGCACCAAACACTAATCACCAAGCACCAAGCACCAAACAACAAGCACCAAGCACCAAGCACCAGGCACCAAGCACCAAGCACCAAACACCAAGCACCAAGCACCAAGCCCCTAGCACCAAACACCAAGCAGCAAGCAGCCAGCAGCAAACACCAAGCATCAAACACCAAACACCAAACACCAAGCACCAAACACCAAGCACCAAGCACCAAACACCAAGCACCAAACACAAAGCACCAAGCACCAAACACCAAGCACCAAGCACCAAACACCTAACACCAAGCACCAAGCACCAAGCACCAAGCACCAAACACCAAGCACCAAACACAAAGCACCAAGCACCAAACACCAAGCACCAAGCACCAAACACCTAACACCAAGCACCAAGCACCAAGCACCAAGCACCAAACACCAAACACCAAGCACCAAGCACCAAACACCAAACACCAAGCACCAAGAACCTAACATCAAACACCAATCACCAAGCACCAAACACCTAACACCAAGCACTAAGCACCAAGCACCAAGCACCAAACACCAAGCACCAAACACAAAGCACCAAACACTAATCACCAAGCACCAAGCACCAAACACCAAGCACGCAGCACCAAACACCAAGCACCAAGCACCAAGCACCAAACACCAAGCACCAAGCACCAAGCACCAGACACCAAACACCAAACACCAAGCACCAAGAACCAAACACCAAACACCAAACAGCAAGCACCAAGCACCAAACACCAAGCACCAAACAGCAAACCCCAAGCACCAATCACCAAACACTAATCACCAAGCACCAAGCACCAAACACCAAGCACCAAGCAGCAATCACCAAACACCAAGCACCAAGCACCAAGAACCAAGCACCAAACACCAAGCACCATGCACCAAACACCAAAACCCAAGCACCAAAGACCAAGCACCAAGCACCAAGGAGCAAACACCAAGCACCAAGCACCAAGCACCAAACACCAAGCACCAAGCACCAAACACACAGCACCAAGCACCAAGCACCAAACACCAAGCACCAAGCACAAAACACCAAACACCAAACACCAAGCACCAAGCACCAAACAGCAAGCACCAAACAGCAAACAGCAAACAGCAAACAGCAAACGCCAAACACCAAACACCAAGCACCAAGCACCAAACACCAAGCACCAAGCACCAAACACCAAGCACCAAGCACCAAGCACCAAACCCCAAGCACCAAACACCAAACCGCAAGCACCAAGCACCAAACACTAATCACCAAGCACCAAGCACCAAACAACAAGCACCAAGCACCAAGCACCAGGCACCAAGCACCAATCACCAAACACAAAACACCAAGCACCAAACACCAAAACACAAACACCAAACACCAAGCACCAAGCACCAAACACCATACAACAAGCACCAGGCACCAAGCACCAAACACCAAACACCAAGCACGAAGCACCAAACACCAAGCACCAAGCACCAAACGCCAAACACCAAGCACCAAGCACCAAGCACCAAACACCAAACACCAAACACCAAACAGCAAACACCAAACACCATACAGCAAAAACCAAATACGAAACAGCAAACACCATACAGCAAACACCAAACACCAAAAAGCAGACACCAAACAGCAAACACCAAACACCAAACACCAAACACCAAACACCAAGCACCAAGCACCAACCACCAAACCCCAAGCACCAATCACGAAGCACCAAGCACCAAGCGCCAAACACCAAACACCATGCACCAAAGACCAAGCACCAAGCACCAAGCACCAAACAACAAGCACCAAGCACCAAGCACCAAACACCAAGCACCAAGCACCAAACACCAACCACCCAGCACCAAGCACCAAGCACCATACACCAAGCACCAAACACCAAACACCAAACACCAGGCACCAAGCACCAACTACCAAGCCCCAAGCAGAAGCACCAAACACCAAGCACCAAGCACCAAACACCAAGCCCCATGCACCAAGCACCAAACACCAAACACCAAGCACCAAGCACCAAACACCAAACACCAAGCACCAAACACCAAACACCAAGCACCAAGGACCCAACATCAAACACCAAGCACCAAGCACCAAACACCAAACACCAAGCCCCAAGCACCAAGCACCAAGCACCGAACACCAAGCCCCAAACACCAAGCACCAAACACCAAGCACCAAACACCAAGCACCAAACACCAAACACTAAGTCCCACGCACCAAGCACCAAACACCAAACAGCAAGCACCAAGCACCAAACACCAAGCACGAAGCACCAAGACCCTAGCACCAAACACCAAACACCAAGCACCAAGCACAAAACACCAAGCACCAATCACCAAGCACCAAACACCAAGCAGCAAGCAGCAAGCACCAAACACCAAACACCAAGCACCAAGCAACAAACACCAAACACCAAGCACCAAGGACCAAACATCAAACACCAAGCACCAAGCACCAAACACCTAACACCAAGCACCAAGCACCAAGCACCAAGCACCAAACACCAAGCACCAAACACCAAGCACCAAGCACCAAACACCAAGCACCAAGCACCAAGCACCAAGCACCAAACACCAAGCACCAAGCACCAAACACCAAACCCCAAGCACCAAACATCAAACCGCACGCACCAAGCACCAAACACTAATGGACCAAGCACCAAGCACCAATCAACAAGCACCAAGCAACAAGCACCAGGCACCAAGCACCAAGCACCAAACACAAAACACCAAGCACCAAGCACCAAGCAGCAAACACCAAGCATCAAACACCAAACACCAAACACCAAGCACCAAACACCAAGCACCAAGCACCAAACACCAAACACCAAGCACCAAGCACCAAGCACCAAACACCAGACATCAAGCACCAAACAACAGATACCAAGCACCAAGCACCAAGCACCAAACACCAAACAACAAGCAGCAGGCACCAAGCTCCAAACACCAAACACCAAGCACCAAGCACCAAACACCAAGCACCAAGCACCAAGCACCAAGTACCAAACACCAAACACCAAGCACCAAACAACAAGCACCAGGCACCAAGCACCAAACACCAAACACCAAGCACGCAGCACCAAACACCAAGCACCAAGCACCAAGCACCAAACCACAAGCACCAAGCACCAAACACCAAACACCAAACACCAAGCACCAAGAACCAAACACCAAACACCAAACAGTAAGCACCAAGCACCAAACACCAAGCACCAAACAGCAAACCCCAAGCACCAATCACCAAACACTAGTCACCAAGCACCAAGCACCAAACACCAAGCACCAAGCAGCAATCAACAAACACCAAGCACCAAGCACCAAGAACCAAGCACCAAACACCAAGCACCAAGCACCAAACACCAAAACACAAGCACCAAAGACCAAGCACCAAGCACCAAGGACCAAACACCAAGCACCAAGCACCAAGCACCAAACACCAAGCACCAAGCACCAAACACCCAGCACCAAGCACCAAACACCAAGCACCAAGCACCAAACACCAAACACCAAACACCAAGCACCAAGCACCAAACAGCAAACAGCAAACACCAAACAGCAAACAGCAAACGCCAAACACCAAACACCAAGCACCAAGCACCAAACACCAAGCACCAAGCACCAAACACCAAGCACCAAGCACCAAGCACCAAACACCAAGCACCAAGCACCAAACACCAAACCCCAAGCACCAAACACCAAACCGCAAGCACCAAGCACCAAACACTAATCACCAAGCACCAAGCACCAAACAACAAGCACCAAGCACCAAGCACCAGGCACCAAGCACCAAGCACCAAACACCAAGCACCAAGCACCAAGCCCCTAGCACCAAACACCAAGCAGCAAGCAGCCAGCAGCAAACACCAAGCATCAAACACCAAACACCAAACACCAAGCACCAAACACCAAGCACCATGCACCAAACACCAAACATCAAGCACCAAACACCAAACATCAAGCACCTAACACCAGATACCAAGCACCAAGCACCAAGCACCAAACACCAAACACCAAGCACCAAGCGCCAAACACCAAACAACAAGCACCAGGCACCAAGCTCCAAACACTAAACACCAAGCACCAAGCACCAAACAACAAACACCAAGCACGCAGCATCAAACACCAAACACAAAACACCAAGCACCAAGCACCAAGCAGCAAACACCAAGCATCAAACACCAAACACCAAACACCAAGCACCAAACACCAAGCACCAAGCACCAAACACCAAACACCAAGCACCAAACACCAAACATCAAGCACCAAACACCAGATACCAAGCACCAAGCACCAAGCACCAAACACCAAACGCCAAGCACCAAGCGCCAAACACCAAACAACAAGCACCAGGCACCAAGCTCCAAACACCAAACACCAAGCACCAAGCACCAAACACCAAACACCAAGCACGAAGCATCAAACACCAAGCACCAAACACCAAGCACCAAGCACCAAGCACCAATCACCATACAACAAGCACCAGGCACCAAACACCAAACACCAAGCACGAAGCACCAAACACCAAGCACCAAGCACCAAACGCCAAACACCAAGCACCAAGCACCAAGCACCAAACACCAAACACCAAACACCAAACAGCAAACACCAAACACCAAACAACAAAAACCAAATACGAAACAGCAAACACCATACAGCAAACACCAAACACCAAACACCAAACACCAAACACCAAGCACCAAGCACCAACCACCAAACCCCAAGCACCAAGCAACAAACACTAATCACCAAGCACCAAGCACCAAACACCAAGCACCAAGCACCAATCACGAAGCACCAAGCACCAAGCACCAAACAACAAGCACCAAGCACCAAGCACCAAACACCAAGCACCAAGCACCAAACACCAACCACCCAGCACCAAGCACCAAGCACCATACACCAAGCACCAAACACGAAACACCAAACACCAGGCACCAAGCACCAAGCACCAACTACCAAGCCCCAAGCAGAAGCACCAAACACCAAGCACCAAGCACCAAACACCAAGCCCCAAGCACCAAGCACCAAACACCAAACACCAAGCACCAAGCACCAAACACCAAACACCAAACACCAAACACCAAACACCAAGCACCAAGGACCCAACATCAAACACCAAGCACCAAGCACCAAACACCAAACACCAAGCCCCAAGCACCAAGCACCAAGCACCGAACACCAAGCCCCAAACACCAAGCACCAAACACCAAGCACCAAACAGCAAGCACCAAGCACCAAACACCAAGCACCAAGCACCAAGCCCCTAGCACCAAACACCAAACACCAAGCACCAAGCACAAAACACCAAGCACCAATCACCAAGCACCAAACACCAAGCAGCAAGCAGCAAGCACCAAACACCAAACACCAAGCACCAAGCAACAAACACCAAACACCAAGCACCAAGGACCAAACATCAAACACCAAGCACCAAGCACCAAACACCTAACACCAAGCACCAAGCACCAAGCACCAAGCACCAAACACCAAACACCAAGCACCAAACACCAAACACCAAGCACCAAGGACCCAACATCAAACACCAAGCACCAAGCACCAAACACCAAACACCAAGCCCCAAGCACCAAGCACCAAGCACCGAACACCAAGCCCCAAACACCAAGCACCAAACACCAAGCACCAAACACCAAGCACCAAACACCAAACACTAAGTCCCACGCACCAAGCACCAAACACCAAACAGCAAGCACCAAGCACCAAACACCAAGCACAAAGCACCAAGACCCTAGCACCAAACACCAAACACCAAGCACCAAGCACAAAACACCAAGCACCAATCACCAAGCACCAAACACCAAGCAGCAAGCAGCAAGCACCAAACACCAAACACCAAGCACCAAGCAACAAACACCAAACACCAAGCACCAAGGACCAAACATCAAACACCAAGCACCAAGCACCAAACACCTAACACCAAGCACCAAGCACCAAGCACCAAGCACCAAACACCAAGCACCAAACACCAAGCACCAAGCACCAAACACCAAGCACCAAGCACCAAGCACCAAGCACCAAACACCAAGCACCAAGCACCAAACACCAAACCCCAAGCACCAAACATCAAACCGCACGCACCAAGCACCAAACACTAATGGACCAAGCACCAAGCACCAATCAACAAGCACCAAGCAACAAGCACCAGGCACCAAGCACCAAGCACCAAACACAAAACACCAAGCACCAAGCACCAAGCAGCAAACACCAAGCATCAAACACCAAACACCAAACACCAAGCACCAAACACCAAGCACCAAGCACCAAACACCAAACACCAAGCACCAAGCACCAAGCACCAAACACCAGACATCAAGCACCAAACAACAGATACCAAGCACCAAGCACCAAGCACCAAACACCAAACAACAAGCAGCAGGCACCAAGCTCCAAACACCAAACACCAAGCACCAAGCACCAAACACCAAGCACCAAGCACCAAGCACCAAGTACCAAACACCAAACACCAAGCACCAAACAACAAGCACCAGGCACCAAGCACCAAACACCAAACACCAAGCACGCAGCACCAAACACCAAGCACCAAGCACCAAGCACCAAACCACAAGCACCAAGCACCAAACACCAAACACCAAACACCAAGCACCAAGAACCAAACACCAAACACCAAACAGTAAGCACCAAGCACCAAACACCAAGCACCAAAACAGCAAACCCCAAGCACCAATCACCAAACACTAGTCACCAAGCACCAAGCACCAAACACCAAGCACCAAGCAGCAATCAACAAACACCAAGCACCAAGCACCAAGAACCAAGCACCAAACACCAAGCACCAAGCACCAAACACCAAAACATAAGCACCAAAGACCAAGCACCAAGCACCAAGGACCAAACACCAAGCACCAAGCACCAAGCACCAAACACCAAGCACCAAGCACCAAACACCCAGCACCAAGCACCAAACACCAAGCACCAAGCACCAAACACCAAACACCAAACACCAAGCACCAAGCACCAAACAGCAAACAGCAAACACCAAACAGCAAACAGCAAACGCCAAACACCAAACACCAAGCACCAAGCACCAAACACCAAGCACCAAGCACCAAACACCAAGCACCAAGCACCAAGCACCAAACACCAAGCACCAAGCACCAAACACCAAACCCCAAGCACCAAACACCAAACCGCAAGCACCAAGCACCAAACACTAATCACCAAGCACCAAGCACCAAACAACAAGCACCAAGCACCAAGCACCAGGCACCAAGCACCAAGCACCAAACACCAAGCACCAAGCACCAAGCCCCTAGCACCAAACACCAAGCAGCAAGCAGCCAGCAGCAAACACCAAGCATCAAACACCAAACACCAAACACCAAGCACCAAACACCAAGCACCATGCACCAAACACCAAACACCAAGCACCAAACACCAAACATCAAGCACCTAACACCAGATACCAAGCACCAAGCACCAAGCACCAAACACCAAACACCAAGCACCAAGCGCCAAACACCAAACAACAAGCACCAGGCACCAAGCTCCAAACACCAAACACCAAGCACCAAGCACCAAACAACAAACACCAAGCACGCAGCATCAAACACCAAACACAAAACACCAAGCACCAAGCACCAAGCAGCAAACACCAAGCATCAAACACCAAACACCAAACACCAAGCACCAAACACCAAGCACCAAGCACCAAACACCAAACACCAAGCACCAAACACCAAACATCAAGCACCAAACACCAGATACCAAGCACCAAGCACCAAGCACCAAACACCAAACACCAAGCACCAAGCGCCAAACACCAAACAACAAGCACCAGGCACCAAGCTCCAAACACCAAACACCAAGCACCAAGCACCAAACACCAAACACCAAGCACGAAGCATCAAACACCAAGCACCAAACACCAAGCACCAAGCACCAAGCACCAATCACCATACAACAAGCACCAGGCACCAAACACCAAACACCAAGCACGAAGCACCAAACACCAAGCACCAAGCACCAAACGCCAAACACCAAGCACCAAGCACCAAGCACCAAACACCAAACACCAAACACCAAACAGCAAACACCAAACACCAAACAACAAAAACCAAATACGAAACAGCAAACACCATACAGCAAACACCAAACACCAAACACCAAACACCAAACACCAAGCACCAAGCACCAACCACCAAACCCCAAGCACCAAGCAACAAACACTAATCACCAAGCACCAAGCACCAAACACCAAGCACCAAGCACCAATCACGAAGCACCAAGCACCAAGCACCAAACAACAAGCACCAAGCACCAAGCACCAAACACCAAGCACCAAGCACCAAACACCAACCACCCAGCACCAAGCACCAAGCACCATACACCAAGCACCAAACACGAAACACCAAACACCAGGCACCAAGCACCAAGCACCAACTACCAAGCCCCAAGCAGAAGCACCAAACACCAAGCACCAAGCACCAAACACCAAGCCCCAAGCACCAAGCACCAAACACCAAACACCAAGCACCAAGCACCAAACACCAAACACCAAACACCAAACACCAAACACCAAGCACCAAGGACCCAACATCAAACACCAAGCACCAAGCACCAAACACCAAACACCAAGCCCCAAGCACCAAGCACCAAGCACCGAACACCAAGCCCCAAACACCAAGCACCAAACACCAAGCACCAAACAGCAAGCACCAAGCACCAAACACCAAGCACCAAGCACCAAGCCCCTAGCACCAAACACCAAACACCAAGCACCAAGCACAAAACACCAAGCACCAATCACCAAGCACCAAACACCAAGCAGCAAGCAGCAAGCACCAAACACCAAACACCAAGCACCAAGCAACAAACACCAAACACCAAGCACCAAGGACCAAACATCAAACACCAAGCACCAAGCACCAAACACCTAACACCAAGCACCAAGCACCAAGCACCAAACACCAAACACCAAGCACCAAACACCAAGCACCAAGCACCAGACACCAAGCACCAAGCACCAAACACCAAGCACCAAGCACCAAGCACCAAACACCAAGCACCAAGCACCAAACACCAAACCCCAAGCACCAAACATCAAACCGCAAGCACCAAGCACCAAACACTAATCACCAAGCACCAAGCACCAAACAACAAGCACCAAGCACCAAACACAAAACACCAAGCACCAAGCACCAAGCAGCAAACACCAAGCATCAAACACCAAACACCAAACACCAAGCACCCAACACCAAGCACCAAGCACCAAACACCAAACACCAAGCACCAAGCACCAAGCACCAAACACCAAACATCAAGCACCAAACACCAGATACCAAGCACCAAGCACCAAGCACCAAACACCAAACAACAAGCAGCAGGCACCAAGCTCCAAACACCAAACACCAAGCACCAAGCACCAAACACCAAACACCAAGCACGCAGCATCAAACACCAAGCACCAAACACCAGGCACCAAGCACCAAGTACCAAACACCAAACACCAAGCACCAAACACCAAACACCAAGCACCAAGCACCAAGCACGAAACACCAGGCACCGAGCACCAAGCACCAAACTCCAAACACCAAGCCAAGCACCAGCCACCAAGCACCAAGCACCAAACACCAAACACCAAGCACTAAGCACCAAACAACAAGCACCAGGCACCAAGCACCAAACACCAAACACCAAGCACGCAGCACCAAACACCAAGCACCAAGCAACAAGCACCAAACACCAAGCACCAAGCACCAAGAACCAAACACCAAACACCAAACACCAAGCACCAAGAACCAAACACCAAACACCAAACAGCAAGCACCAAGCACCAAACACCAAGCACCAAACAGCAAACCCCAAGCACCAATCACCAAACACTAATCACCAAGCACCAAGCACCAAACACCAAGCACCAAGCAGCAATCACCAAACACCAAGCACCAAGCACCAAGAACCAAGCACCAAACACCAAGCACCAAGCACCAAACACCACAACCCAAGCACCAAAGACCAAGCACCATGCACCAAGGACCAAACACCAAGCACCAAGCACCAAGCACCAAACACCAAGCACCAAGCACCAAACACCCAGCACCAAGCACCAAACACCAAGCACCAAGCACCAAGCACCGAACACCAAACACCAAGCACCAAGCACCAAACAGCGAGCACCAAACACCAAAAACCAAACAGCAAACACCAAACAGCAAACACCAAACACCAAACAGCAAACAGCAAACGCCAAACACCAAACACCAAGCACCAAGCACCAAACACCAAGCACCAAACACCAAGCACCAAGCACCAAGCACCAAACACCAAGCACCAAGCACCAAACACCAAACCCCAAGCACCAAACACCAAACCGCAAGCACCAAGCACCAAACACTAATCACCAAGCACCAAGCACCAAACAACAAGCACCAAGCACCAAGCACCAGGCACCAAGCACCAAGCACCAAACACCAAGCACCAAGCACCAAGCCCCTAGCACCAAACACCAAGCAGCAAGCAGCAAGCAGCAAACACCAAGCATCAATCACCAAACACCAAACACCAAGCACCAAACACCAAGCACCAAGCACCAAACACCAAACACCAAGCACCAAACACCAAACATCAAGCACCAAACACCAGATACCAAGCACCAAGCACCAAGCACCAAACACCAAACACCAAGCACCAAGCGCCAAACACCAAACAACAAGCACCAGGCACCAAGCTCCAAACACCAAATACCAAGCACCACGCACTAAACACCAAACACCAAGCACGCAGCATCAAACACCAAACACAAAACACCAAGCACCAAGCACCAAGCAGCAAACACCAAGCATCAAACACCAAACACCAAACACCAAGCACCAAACACCAAGCACCAAGCACCAAACACCAAACACCAAGCACCAAACACCAAACATCAAGCACCAAACACCAGATACCAAGCACCAAGCACCATGCACCAAACACCAAACACCAAGCACCAAGCGCAAAACACCAAACAACAAGCACCAGGCACCAAGCTCCAAACACCAAACACCAAGCACCAAGCACCAAACACCAAACACCAAGCACGCAGCATCAAACACCAAGCACCAAACACCAAGCACCAAGCACCAAGCACCAAGTACCAAACACCAAACACCAAGCACCAAACACCAAACACCAAGCACCAAGCACCAAGCACGAAACACCAGGCACCAAGCACCAAGCACCGAACTCCAAGCACCAAGCACCAAACACCAAACACCAAGCACTAAGCACCAAACACCAAACAACAAGCACCAGGCACCAAGCACCAAACACCAAACACCAAGCCCGCAGCACCAAACACCAAGCACCAAGCACCAAGCACCAAACACCAAGCACCAAGCACCAAGCACCAAACACCAAACACCAAACACCAAGCACCAAGAACCAAACACCAAACACCAAACAGCAAGCACCAAGCACCAAACACCAAGCCCCAAACACCAAACCCCAAGCACCAATCACCAAACACTAATCACCAAGCACCAAGCACCAAACACCAAGCACCAAGCAGCAAGCACCATGCACCAAACACCAAACACCAAGCACCAAACACCAAACATCAAGCACCTAACACCAGATACCAAGCACCAAGCACCAAGCACCAAACACCAAACACCAAGCACCAAGCGCCAAACACCAAACAACAAGCACCAGGCACCAAGCTCCAAACACTAAACACCAAGCACCAAGCACCAAACAACAAACACCAAGCACGCAGCATCAAACACCAAACACAAAACACCAAGCACCAAGCACCAAGCAGCAAACACCAAGCATCAAACACCAAACACCAAACACCAAGCACCAAACACCAAGCACCAAGCACCAAACACCAAACACCAAGCACCAAACACCAAACATCAAGCACCAAACACCAGATACCAAGCACCAAGCACCAAGCACCAAACACCAAACGCCAAGCACCAAGCGCCAAACACCAAACAACAAGCACCAGGCACCAAGCTCCAAACACCAAACACCAAGCACCAAGCACCAAACACCAAACACCAAGCACGAAGCATCAAACACCAAGCACCAAACACCAAGCACCAAGCACCAAGCACCAATCACCATACAACAAGCACCAGGCACCAAACACCAAACACCAAGCACGAAGCACCAAACACCAAGCACCAAGCACCAAACGCCAAACACCAAGCACCAAGCACCAAGCACCAAACACCAAACACCAAACACCAAACAGCAAACACCAAACACCAAACAACAAAAACCAAATACGAAACAGCAAACACCATACAGCAAACACCAAACACCAAACACCAAACACCAAACACCAAGCACCAAGCACCAACCACCAAACCCCAAGCACCAAGCAACAAACACTAATCACCAAGCACCAAGCACCAAACACCAAGCACCAAGCACCAATCACGAAGCACCAAGCACCAAGCACCAAACAACAAGCACCAAGCACCAAGCACCAAACACCAAGCACCAAGCACCAAACACCAACCACCCAGCACCAAGCACCAAGCACCATACACCAAGCACCAAACACGAAACACCAAACACCAGGCACCAAGCACCAAGCACCAACTACCAAGCCCCAAGCAGAAGCACCAAACACCAAGCACCAAGCACCAAACACCAAGCCCCAAGCACCAAGCACCAAACACCAAACACCAAGCACCAAGCACCAAACACCAAACACCAAACACCAAACACCAAACACCAAGCACCAAGGACCCAACATCAAACACCAAGCACCAAGCACCAAACACCAAAAACCAAGCCCCAAGCACCAAGCACCAAGCACCGAACACCAAGCCCCAAACACCAAGCACCAAACACCAAGCACCAAACAGCAAGCACCAAGCACCAAACACCAAGCACCAAGCACCAAGCCCCTAGCACCAAACACCAAACACCAAGCACCAAGCACAAAACACCAAGCACCAATCACCAAGCACCAAACACCAAGCAGCAAGCAGCAAGCACCAAACACCAAACACCAAGCACCAAGCAACAAACACCAAACACCAAGCACCAAGGACCAAACATCAAACACCAAGCACCAAGCACCAAACACCTAACACCAAGCACCAAGCACCAAGCACCAAGCACCAAACACCAAACACCAAGCACCAAACAAAAAACACCAAGCACCAAGGACCCAACATCAAACACCAAGCACCAAGCACCAAACACCAAACACCAAGCCCCAAGCACCAAGCACCAAGCACCGAACACCAAGCCCCAAACACCAAGCACCAAACACCAAGCACCAAACACCAAGCACCAAACACCAAACACTAAGTCCCACGCACCAAGCACCAAACACCAAACAGCAAGCACCAAGCACCAAACACCAAGCACGAAGCACCAAGACCCTAGCACCAAACACCAAACACCAAGCACCAAGCACAAAACACCAAGCACCAATCACCAAGCACCAAACACCAAGCAGCAAGCAGCAAGCACCAAACACCAAACACCAAGCACCAAGCAACAAACACCAAACACCAAGCACCAAGGACCAAACATCAAACACCAAGCACCAAGCACCAAACACCTAACACCAAGCACCAAGCACCAAGCACCAAGCACCAAACACCAAGCACCAAACACCAAGCACCAAGCACCAAACACCAAGCACCAAGCACCAAGCACCAAGCACCAAACACCAAGCACCAAGCACCAAACACCAAACCCCAAGCACCAAACATCAAACCGCACGCACCAAGCACCAAACACTAATGGACCAAGCACCAAGCACCAATCAACAAGCACCAAGCAACAAGCACCAGGCACCAAGCACCAAGCACCAAACACAAAACACCAAGCACCAAGCACCAAGCAGCAAACACCAAGCATCAAACACCAAACACCAAACACCAAGCACCAAACACCAAGCACCAAGCACCAAACACCAAACACCAAGCACCAAGCACCAAGCACCAAACACCAGACATCAAGCACCAAACAACAGATACCAAGCACCAAGCACCAAGCACCAAACACCAAACAACAAGCAGCAGGCACCAAGCTCCAAACACCAAACACCAAGCACCAAGCACCAAACACCAAGCACCAAGCACCAAGCACCAAGTACCAAACACCAAACACCAAGCACCAAACAACAAGCACCAGGCACCAAGCACCAAACACCAAACACCAAGCACGCAGCACCAAACACCAAGCACCAAGCACCAAGCACCAAACCACAAGCACCAAGCACCAAACACCAAACACCAAACACCAAGCACCAAGAACCAAACACCAAACACCAAACAGTAAGCACCAAGCACCAAACACCAAGCACCAAACAGCAAACCCCAAGCACCAATCACCAAACACTAGTCACCAAGCACCAAGCACCAAACACCAAGCACCAAGCAGCAATCAACAAACACCAAGCACCAAGCACCAAGAACCAAGCACCAAACACCAAGCACCAAGCACCAAACACCAAAACACAAGCACCAAAGACCAAGCACCAAGCACCAAGGACCAAACACCAAGCACCAAGCACCAAGCACCAAACACCAAGCACCAAGCACCAAACACCCAGCACCAAGCACCAAACACCAAGCACCAAGCACCAAACACCAAACACCAAACACCAAGCACCAAGCACCAAACAGCAAACAGCAAACACCAAACAGCAAACAGCAAACGCCAAACACCAAACACCAAGCACCAAGCACCAAACACCAAGCACCAAGCACCAAACACCAAGCACCAAGCACCAAGCACCAAACACCAAGCACCAAGCACCAAACACCAAACCCCAAGCACCAAACACCAAACCGCAAGCACCAAGCACCAAACACTAATCACCAAGCACCAAGCACCAAACAACAAGCACCAAGCACCAAGCACCAGGCACCAAGCACCAAGCACCAAACACCAAGCACCAAGCACCAAGCCCCTAGCACCAAACACCAAGCAGCAAGCAGCCAGCAGCAAACACCAAGCATCAAACACCAAACACCAAACACCAAGCACCAAACACCAAGCACCATGCACCAAACACCAAACACCAAGCACCAAACACCAAACATCAAGCACCTAACACCAGATACCAAGCACCAAGCACCAAGCACCAAACACCAAACACCAAGCACCAAGCGCCAAACACCAAACAACAAGCACCAGGCACCAAGCTCCAAACACCAAACACCAAGCACCAAGCACCAAACAACAAACACCAAGCACGCAGCATCAAACACCAAACACAAAACACCAAGCACCAAGCACCAAGCAGCAAACACCAAGCATCAAACACCAAACACCAAACACCAAGCACCAAACACCAAGCACCAAGCACCAAACACCAAACACCAAGCACCAAACACCAAACATCAAGCACCAAACACCAGATACCAAGCACCAAGCACCAAGCACCAAACACCAAACACCAAGCACCAAGCGCCAAACACCAAACAACAAGCACCAGGCACCAAGCTCCAAACACCAAACACCAAGCACCAAGCACCAAACACCAAACACCAAGCACGAAGCATCAAACACCAAGCACCAAACACCAAGCACCAAGCACCAAGCACCAATCACCATACAACAAGCACCAGGCACCAAACACCAAACACCAAGCACGAAGCACCAAACACCAAGCACCAAGCACCAAACGCCAAACACCAAGCACCAAGCACCAAGCACCAAACACCAAACACCAAACACCAAACAGCAAACACCAAACACCAAACAACAAAAACCAAATACGAAACAGCAAACACCATACAGCAAACACCAAACACCAAACACCAAACACCAAACACCAAGCACCAAGCACCAACCACCAAACCCCAAGCACCAAGCAACAAACACTAATCACCAAGCACCAAGCACCAAACACCAAGCACCAAGCACCAATCACGAAGCACCAAGCACCAAGCACCAAACAACAAGCACCAAGCACCAAGCACCAAACACCAAGCACCAAGCACCAAACACCAACCACCCAGCACCAAGCACCAAGCACCATACACCAAGCACCAAACACGAAACACCAAACACCAGGCACCAAGCACCAAGCACCAACTACCAAGCCCCAAGCAGAAGCACCAAACACCAAGCACCAAGCACCAAACACCAAGCCCCAAGCACCAAGCACCAAACACCAAACACCAAGCACCAAGCACCAAACACCAAACACCAAACACCAAACACCAAACACCAAGCACCAAGGACCCAACATCAAACACCAAGCACCAAGCACCAAACACCAAACACCAAGCCCCAAGCACCAAGCACCAAGCACCGAACACCAAGCCCCAAACACCAAGCACCAAACACCAAGCACCAAACAGCAAGCACCAAGCACCAAACACCAAGCACCAAGCACCAAGCCCCTAGCACCAAACACCAAACACCAAGCACCAAGCACAAAACACCAAGCACCAATCACCAAGCACCAAACACCAAGCAGCAAGCAGCAAGCACCAAACACCAAACACCAAGCACCAAGCAACAAACACCAAACACCAAGCACCAAGGACCAAACATCAAACACCAAGCACCAAGCACCAAACACCTAACACCAAGCACCAAGCACCAAGCACCAAACACCAAACACCAAGCACCAAACACCAAGCACCAAGCACCAGACACCAAGCACCAAGCACCAAACACCAAGCACCAAGCACCAAGCACCAAACACCAAGCACCAAGCACCAAACACCAAACCCCAAGCACCAAACATCAAACCGCAAGCACCAAGCACCAAACACTAATCACCAAGCACCAAGCACCAAACAACAAGCACCAAGCACCAAACACAAAACACCAAGCACCAAGCACCAAGCAGCAAACACCAAGCATCAAACACCAAACACCAAACACCAAGCACCAAACACCAAGCACCAAGCACCAAACACCAAACACCAAGCACCAAGCACCAAGCACCAAACACCAAACATCAAGCACCAAACACCAGATACCAAGCACCAAGCACCAAGCACCAAACACCAAACAACAAGCAGCAGGCACCAAGCTCCAAACACCAAACACCAAGCACCAAGCACCAAACACCAAACACCAAGCACGCAGCATCAAACACCAAGCACCAAACACCAGGCACCAAGCACCAAGTACCAAACACCAAACACCAAGCACCAAACACCAAACACCAAGCACCAAGCACCAAGCACGAAACACCAGGCACCGAGCACCAAGCACCAAACTCCAAACACCAAGCCAAGCACCAGCCACCAAGCACCAAGCACCAAACACCAAACACCAAGCACTAAGCACCAAACAACAAGCACCAGGCACCAAGCACCAAACACCAAACACCAAGCACGCAGCACCAAACACCAAGCACCAAGCAACAAGCACCAAACACCAAGCACCAAGCACCAAGAACCAAACACCAAACACCAAACACCAAGCACCAAGAACCAAACACCAAACACCAAACAGCAAGCACCAAGCACCAAACACCAAGCACCAAACAGCAAACCCCAAGCACCAATCACCAAACACTAATCACCAAGCACCAAGCACCAAACACCAAGCACCAAGCAGCAATCACCAAACACCAAGCACCAAGCACCAAGAACCAAGCACCAAACACCAAGCACCAAGCACCAAACACCACAACCCAAGCACCAAAGACCAAGCACCATGCACCAAGGACCAAACACCAAGCACCAAGCACCAAGCACCAAACACCAAGCACCAAGCACCAAACACCCAGCACCAAGCACCAAACACCAAGCACCAAGCACCAAGCACCGAACACCAAACACCAAGCACCAAGCACCAAACAGCGAGCACCAAACACCAAAAACCAAACAGCAAACACCAAACAGCAAACACCAAACACCAAACAGCAAACAGCAAACGCCAAACACCAAACACCAAGCACCAAGCACCAAACACCAAGCACCAAACACCAAGCACCAAGCACCAAGCACCAAACACCAAGCACCAAGCACCAAACACCAAACCCCAAGCACCAAACACCAAACCGCAAGCACCAAGCACCAAACACTAATCACCAAGCACCAAGCACCAAACAACAAGCACCAAGCACCAAGCACCAGGCACCAAGCACCAAGCACCAAACACCAAGCACCAAGCACCAAGCCCCTAGCACCAAACACCAAGCAGCAAGCAGCAAGCAGCAAACACCAAGCATCAATCACCAAACACCAAACACCAAGCACCAAACACCAAGCACCAAGCACCAAACACCAAACACCAAGCACCAAACACCAAACATCAAGCACCAAACACCAGATACCAAGCACCAAGCACCAAGCACCAAACACCAAACACCAAGCACCAAGCGCCAAACACCAAACAACAAGCACCAGGCACCAAGCTCCAAACACCAAATACCAAGCACCACGCACTAAACACCAAACACCAAGCACGCAGCATCAAACACCAAACACAAAACACCAAGCACCAAGCACCAAGCAGCAAACACCAAGCATCAAACACCAAACACCAAACACCAAGCACCAAACACCAAGCACCAAGCACCAAACACCAAACACCAAGCACCAAACACCAAACATCAAGCACCAAACACCAGATACCAAGCACCAAGCACCATGCACCAAACACCAAACACCAAGCACCAAGCGCAAAACACCAAACAACAAGCACCAGGCACCAAGCTCCAAACACCAAACACCAAGCACCAAGCACCAAACACCAAACACCAAGCACGCAGCATCAAACACCAAGCACCAAACACCAAGCACCAAGCACCAAGCACCAAGTACCAAACACCAAACACCAAGCACCAAACACCAAACACCAAGCACCAAGCACCAAGCACGAAACACCAGGCACCAAGCACCAAGCACCGAACTCCAAGCACCAAGCACCAAACACCAAACACCAAGCACTAAGCACCAAACACCAAACAACAAGCACCAGGCACCAAGCACCAAACACCAAACACCAAGCCCGCAGCACCAAATACCAAGCACCAAGCACCAAGCACCAAACACCAAGCACCAAGCACCAAGCACCAAACACCAAACACCAAACACCAAGCACCAAGAACCAAACACCAAACACCAAACAGCAAGCACCAAGCACCAAACACCAAGCCCCAAACACCAAACCCCAAGCACCAATCACCAAACACTAATCACCAAGCACCAAGCACCAAACACCAAGCACCAAGCAGCAAGCACCAAACACCAAGCACCAAGCACCAAGCACCAAGCACCAAACACCAAGCACCAAGCACCAAACACCAAAACCCAAGCACCAAACACCAAGCACCAAGCACCAAGGACCAAACACCAAGCACCAAGCACCAAGCACCAAACACCAAGCACCAAGCACCAAACACCCAGCACCAAGCACCAAGCACCAAACACCAAGCACCAAACACCAAACACCAAGCACCAAGCACCAAACAGCAAGCACCAAACACCAAACACCAAACAGCAAACACCAAACAGCAAACACCAAACACCAAACAGCAAACAGCAAACGCCAAACACCAAGCACCAAGCACCAAGCACCAAACACCAAGCACCAAGCACCAATCACACAACACCAAACACCAAGCACCAAGGACCAAACATCAAACACCAAGCACCAAGCACCAAGCACCAAACACCAAACACCAAGCACCAAGCACCAAGCACCGAACACCAAGTACCAAACACCAAGCACCAAACACCAAGCACCAAACACCAAACACCAAGCACCAGGCACCAAGCACCAAACACCAAGCACCAAACACCAAGCACCAAACACCAAGCCCCTAGCACCAAACACCAAGCAGTAAGCAGCAAGCACCAAACACCAAACACCAAGCACCAAGCACCAAATACCAAACACCAAGCACCAAGGACCAAACATCAAACACCAAGCACCAAGCCCCTAGCACCAAACACCAAGCAGCAAGCAGCAAGCACCAAACACCGAACACCAAGCACCAAGCACCAAATACCAAACACCAAGCACCAAGGACCAAACATCAAACACCAAGCACCAAGCACCAAACGCCTAACACCAAGCACCAAGCACCATGCACCAAGCACCAAACACCAAGCACCAATCACCAAACACCAAACACCAAGCACCAAACACCAAGCACCAGGCACCAAACACCAAACACCAAGCACCAAGCACCAAACACCAAGCACCAAACTCCAAACACAAAACACCAAGCACCAAGCAGCAAGCACCAAACACCAAACACCAAGCACCAAGCACCAAACACCAAACACCAAGCACCAAGAACCTAACATCAAACACCAATCACCAAGCACCAAACACCTAACACCAAGCACCAAGCACCAAGCACCAAGCACCAAACACCAAGCACCAAACACAAAGCACCAAGCACCAATCACCAAGCACCAAGCACCAAACACCATGCACCAAGCACCAAACACCAAACCCCAAGCACCAAACACCAAACCCCAAGCACCAAACACCAAACACCAAGCACCAAGCGCCAAACACCAAGCACCAAACACCAAACACCAAGCACCAAGCACCAAACACCAAGCACCAAGCGCCAAACACCAAACAACAAGCACCAGGCACCAAGCTCCAAACACCAAACACCAAGCACCAAGCACCAAACACCAAACACCAAGCACGCAGCATCAAACACCAAGCACCAAACACCAAGCACCAAGCACCAAGCACCAAACACCAACCACCAAGCACCAAGCACACAACGCCAAACACCAAGCACCAAGGACCAAACATCAAACACCAAGCACCAAGCACCAAACACCAAACACCAAGCACCAAGCACCAAGCACCAAGCACCGAACACCAAGTACCAAACACCAAACACCAAACACCAAGCATCAAACACCAAACACCAAGCACCAGGCACCAAGCACCAAACACCAAGCACCAAACACCAAGCACCAAGCACCAAACACTAATCACCAAGCACCAAGCACCAAACAACAAGCACCAAGCACCAAGCACCAGTCACCAAGCACCAAGCACCAAACACAAAACACCAAGCACCAAGCACCACACACCAAGCATCAAACACCAAACACCAAATACCAAGCACCAAACACCAAACACCAAGCACTAAGCACCAAGCACCAAACTCCATGCACCCAGCACCAAACACCAAACACCAAGCACCAAGCACCAAACACCAAACACCAAGCACCAAGCACCAAGCACCAAACACCAAACACCAAGCACCAAACACCAGACACCAAGCAGCAAACACCAAACACCAAGCACCAAGCACCAAACACCAAACACCAAGCACCAAGCACCAAGCACCAAACACCAAACACCAAACACCAAACAGCAAACACCAAACACCAAACAGCAAAAACCAAATACGAAACACCAAACACCATACAGCAAACACCAAACACCAAACACCAAACACCAAACACCAAGCACCAAGCACCAACCACCAAACCCCAAGCACCAAGCAACAAACACTAATCACCAAGCACCAAGCACCAAACACCAAGCACCAAGCACCAATCACGAAGCACCAAGCACCAAGCGCCAAACACCAAACACCATGCACCAAAGACCAAGCACCAAGCACCAAACACCAACCACCCAGCACCAAGCACCAAGCACCATACACCAAGCACCAAACACGAAACACCAAACACCAGGCACCAAGCACCAAGCACCAACTACCAAGCCCCAAGCAGAAGCACCAAACACCAAGCACCAAGCACCAAACACCAAGCCCCAAGCACCAAGCACCAAACACCAAACACCAAGCACCAAGCACCAAACACCAAACACCAAACACCAAACACCAAACACCAAGCACCAAGGACCCAACATCAAACACCAAGCACCAAGCACCAAACACCAAACACCAAGCCCCAAGCACCAAGCACCAAGCACCGAACACCAAGCCCCAAACACCAATCACCAAACACCAAGCACCAAACAGCAAGCACCAAGCACCAAACACCAAGCACCAAGCACCAAGCCCCTAGCACCAAACACCAAACACCAAGCACCAAGCACAAAACACCAAGCACCAATCACCAAGCACCAAACACCAAGCAGCAAGCAGCAAGCACCAAACACCAAACACCAAGCACCAAGCAACAAACACCAAACACCAAGCACCAAGGACCAAACATCAAACACCAAGCACCAAGCACCAAACACCTAACACCAAGCACCAAGCACCAAGCACCAAACACCAAACACCAAGCACCAAACACCAAGCACCAAGCACCAGACACCAAGCACCAAGCACCAAACACCAAGCACCAAGCACCAAGCACCAAACACCAAGCACCAAGCACCAAACACCAAACCCCAAGCACCAAACATCAAACCGCAAGCACCAAGCACCAAACACTAATCACCAAGCACCAAGCACCAAACAACAAGCACCAAGCACCAAACACAAAACACCAAGCACCAAGCACCAAGCAGCAAACACCAAGCATCAAACACCAAACACCAAACACCAAGCACCAAACACCAAGCACCAAGCACCAAACACCAAACACCAAGCACCAAGCACCAAGCACCAAACACCAAACATCAAGCACCAAACACCAGATACCAAGCACCAAGCACCAAGCACCAAACACCAAACAACAAGCAGCAGGCACCAAGCTCCAAACACCAAACACCAAGCACCAAGCACCAAACACCAAACACCAAGCACGCAGCATCAAACACCAAGCACCAAACACCAAGCACCAAGCACCAAGTACCAAACACCAAACACCAAGCACCAAACACCAAACACCAAGCACCAAGCACCAAGCACGAAACACCAGGCACCGAGCACCAAGCACCAAACTCCAAACACCAAGCACCGAGCACCAGCCACCAAGCACCAAGCACCAAACACCAAACACCAAGCACTAAGCACCAAACAACAAGCACCAGGCACCAAGCACCAAACACCAAACACCAAGCACGCAGCACCAAACACCAAGCACCAAGCAACAAGCACCAAACACCAAGCACCAAGCACCAAGCACCAAACACCAAACACCAAACACCAAGCACCAAGAACCAAACACCAAACACCAAACAGCAAGCACCAAGCACCAAACACCAAGCACCAAACAGCAAACCCCAAGCACCAATCACCAAACACTAATCACCAAGCACCAAGCACCAAACACCAAGCACCAAGCAGCAATCACCAAACACCAAGCACCAAGCACCAAGAACCAAGCACCAAACACCAAGCACCAAGCACCAAACACCACAACCCAAGCACCAAAGACCAAGCACCATGCACCAAGGACCAAACACCAAGCACCAAGCACCAAGCACCAAACACCAAGCACCAAGCACCAAACACCCAGCACCAAGCACCAAGCACCAAACACCAAGCACCAAGCACCAAGCACCGAACACCAAACACCAAGCACCAAGCACCAAACAGCAAGCACCAAACACCAAAAACCAAACAGCAAACACCAAACAGCAAACACCAAACACCAAACAGCAAACAGCAAACGCCAAACACCAAACACCAAGCACCAAGCACCAAACACCAAGCACCAAACACCAAGCACCAAGCACCAAGCACCAAACACCAAGCACCAAGCACCAAACACCAAACCCCAAGCACCAAACACCAAACCGCAAGCACCAAGCACCAAACACTAATCACCAAGCACCAAGCACCAAAAAACAAGCACCAAGCACCAAGCACCAGGCATCAAGCACCAAGCACCAAACACCAAGCACCAAGCACCAAGCCCCTAGCACCAAACACCAAGCAGCAAGCAGCAAGCAGCAAACACCAAGCATCAATCACCAAACACCAAACACCAAGCACCAAACACCAAGCACCAAGCCCCAAACACCAACACCAAGCACCAAACGCCAAACATCAAGCCCCAGGCACCAAGCTCCAAACACCAAACACCAAGCACCACGCACCAAACACCAAACACCAAGCACGCAGCATCAAACACCAAACACAAAACACCAAGCACCAAGCACCAAGCAGCAAACACCAAGCATCAAACACCAAACACCAAACACCAAGCACCAAACACCAAGCACCAAGCACCAAACACCAAACACCAAGCACCAAACACCAAACATCAAGCACCAAACACCAGATACCAAGCACCAAGCACCATGCACCAAACACCAAACACCAAGCACCAAGCGCCAAACACCAAACAACAAGCACCAGGCACCAAGCTCCAAACACCAAACACCAAGCACCAAGCACCAAACACCAAACACCAAGCACGCAGCATCAAACACCAAGCACCAAACACCAAGCACCAAGCACCAAGCACCAAGTACCAAACACCAAACACCAAGCACCAAACACCAAACACCAATCACCAAGCACCAAGCACGAAACACCAGGCACCAAGCACCAAGCACCGAACTCCAAACACCAAGCACCAAACACCAGCCACCAAGCACCAAGCACCAAACACCAAACACCAAGCACTAAGCACCAAACACCAAACAACAAGCACCAGGCACCAAGCACCAAACACCAAACACCAAGCCCGCAGCACCAAACACCAAGCACCAAGCACCAAGCACGAAACACCAGGCACCGAGCACCAAGCACCAAACTCCAAACACCAAGCACCGAGCACCAGCCACCAAGCACCAAGCACCAAACACCAAACACCAAGCACTAAGCACCAAACAACAAGCACCAGGCACCAAGCACCAAACACCAAACACCAAGCACGCAGCACCAAACACCAAGCACCAAGCAACAAGCACCAAACACCAAGCACCAAGCACCAAGCACCAAACACCAAACACCAAGCACCAAGCACCAAGCACGAAACACCAGGCACCGAGCACCAAGCACCAAACTCCAAACACCAAGCACCGAGCACCAGCCACCAAGCACCAAGCACCAAACACCAAACACCAAGCACTAAGCACCAAACAACAAGCACCAGGCACCAAGCACCAAACACCAAACACCAAGCACGCAGCACCAAACACCAAGCACCAAGCAACAAGCACCAAACACCAAGCACCAAGCACCAAGCACCAAACACCAAACACCAAACACCAAGCAACAAGAACCAAACACCAAACACCAAACAGCAAGCACCAAGCACCAAACACCAAGCACCAAACAGCAAACCCCAAGCACCAATCACCAAACACTAATCACCAAGCACCAAGCACCAAACACCAAGCACCAAGCAGCAATCACCAAACACCAAGCACCAAGCACCAAGAACCAAGCACCAAACACCAAGCACCAAGCACCAAACACCACAACCCAAGCACCAAAGACCAAGCACCATGCACCAAGGACCAAACACCAAGCACCAAGCACCAAGCACCAAACACCAAGCACCAAGCACCAAACACCCAGCACCAAGCACCAAGCACCAAACACCAAGCACCAAGCACCAAGCACCGAACACCAAACACCAAGCACCAAGCACCAAACAGCAAGCACCAAACACCAAAAACCAAACAGCAAACACCAAACAGCAAACACCAAACACCAAACAGCAAACAGCAAACGCCAAACACCAAACACCAAGCACCAAGCACCAAACACCAAGCACCAAACACCAAGCACCAAGCACCAAGCACCAAACACCAAGCACCAAGCACCAAACACCAAACCCCAAGCACCAAACACCAAACCGCAAGCACCAAGCACCAAACACTAATCACCAAGCACCAAGCACCAAAAAACAAGCACCAAGCACCAAGCACCAGGCACCAAGCACCAAGCACCAAACACCAAGCACCAAGCACCAAGCCCCTAGCACCAAACACCAAGCAGCAAGCAGCAAGCAGCAAACACCAAGCATCAATCACCAAACACCAAACACCAAGCACCAAACACCAAGCACCAAGCACCAAACACCAACACCAAGCACCAAACGCCAAACATCAAGCACCAGGCACCAAGCTCCAAACACCAAACACCAAGCACCACGCACCAAACACCAAACACCAAGCACGCAGCATCAAACACCAAACACAAAACACCAAGCACCAAGCACCAAGCAGCAAACACCAAGCATCAAACACCAAACACCAAACACCAAGCACCAAACACCAAGCACCAAGCACCAAACACCAAACACCAAGCACCAAACACCAAACATCAAGCACCAAACACCAGATACCAAGCACCAAGCACCATGCACCAAACACCAAACACCAAGCACCAAGCGCCAAACACCAAACAACAAGCACCAGGCACCAAGCTCCAAACACCAAACACCAAGCACCAAGCACCAAACACCAAACACCAAGCACATAACATCAAACACCAAGCACCAAACACCAAGCACCAAGCACCAAGCACCAAGTACCAAACACCAAACACCAAGCACCAAACACCAAACACCAATCACCAAGCACCAAGCACGAAACACCAGGCACCAAGCACCAAGCACCGAACTCCAAACACCAAGCACCAAACACCAGCCACCAAGCACCAAGCACCAAACACCAAACACCAAGCACTAAGCACCAAACACCAAACAACAAGCACCAGGCACCAAGCACCAAACACCAAACACCAAGCCCGCAGCACCAAACACCAAGCACCAAGCACCAAGCACCAAACACCAAGCACCAAGCACCAAGCACCAAACACCAAACACCAAACACCAAGCACCAAGAACCAAACACCAAACACCAAACAGCAAGCACCAAGCACCAAACACCAAGCCCCAAACACCAAACCCCAAGCACCAATCACCAAACACTAATCACCAAGCACCAAGCACCAAACACCAAGCACCAAGCAGCAAGCACCAAACACCAAGCACCAAGCACCAAGCACCAAGCACCAAACACCAAGCACCAAGCACCAAACACCAAAACCCAAGCACCAAACACCAAGCACCAAGCACCAAGGACCAAACACCAAGCACCAAGCACCAAGCACCAAACACCAAACACCAAGCACCAAGCACCAAACACCCAGCACCAACACCAAGCACCAAACACCAAGCACCAAACACCAAACACCAAGCACCAAGCACCAAACAGCAAGCACCAAACACCAAACACCAAACAGCAAACACCAAACAGCAAACACCAAACACCAAACAGCAAACAGCAAACGCCAAACACCAAGCACCAAGCACCAAGCACCAAACACCAAGCACCAAGCACCAAGCACACAACACCAAACACCAAGCACCAAGGACCAAACATCAAACACCAAGCACCAAGCACCAAGCACCAAACACCAAACACCAAGCACCAAGCACCAAGCACCGAACACCAAGTACCAAACACCAAGCACCAAACACCAAGCACCAAACACCAAACACCAAGCACCAGGCACCAAGCACCAAACACCAAGCACCAAACACCAAGCACCAAACACCAAGCCCCTAGCACCAAACACCAAGCAGCAAGCAGCAAGCACCAAACACCAAACACCAAGCACCAAGCACCAAATACCAAACACCAAGCACCAAGGACCAAACATCAAACACCAAGCACCAAGCCCCTAGCACCAAACACCAAGCAGCAAGCAGCAAGCACCAAACACCAAACACCAAGCACCAAGCACCAAATACCAAACACCAAGCACCAAGGACCAAACATCAAACACCAAGCACCAAGCACCAAACGCCTAACACCAAGCACCAAGCACCATGCACCAAGCACCAAACACCAAGCACCAATCACCAAACACCAAACACCAAGCACCAAACACCAAGCACCAGGCACCAAACACCAAACACCAAGCACCAAGCACCAAACACCAAGCACCAAACTCCAAACACAAAACACCAAGCACCAAGCAGCAAGCACCAAACACCAAACACCAAGCACCAAGCACCAAACACCAAACACCAAGCACCAAGAACCTAACATCAAACACCAATCACCAAGCACCAAACACCTAACACCAAGCACCAAGCACCAAGCACCAAGCACCAAACACCAAGCACCAAACACAAAGCACCAAGCACCAAACACCAAGCACCAAGCACCAAACACCATGCACCAAGCACCAAACACCAAACCCCAAGCACCAAACACCAAACCCCAAGCACCAAGCACCAAACACTAATCACCAAGCACCAAGCACCAAACAACAAGCACCAAGCACCAAGCACCAGGCACCAAGCACCAAGCACCAAACACTAATCACCAAGCACCAAGCACCAAGCACCAAACACCAAGCACCAAGCACCAAGCGCCAAACACCAAGCACCAAGCACCAAACACCAAACACCAAGCACCAAACACCAAGCACCAAGCACCAAGCACCAAACACCAAGCACCAAACACCAAACATCAAGCACCAAACACCAGATACCAAGCACCAAGCACCTTGCACCAAACACCAAACACCAAGCACCAAGCGCCAAACACCAAACAACAAGCACCAGGCACCAAGCTCCAAACACCAAACACCAAGCACCAAGCACCAAACACCAAACACCAAGCACATAACATCAAACACCAAGCACCAAACACCAAGCACCAAGCACCAAGCACCAAGTACCAAACACCAAACACCAAGCACCAAACACCAAACACCAATCACCAAGCACCAAGCACGAAACACCAGGCACCAAGCACCAAGCACCGAACTCCAAACACCAAGCACCAAACACCAGCCACCAAGCACCAAGCACCAAACACCAAACACCAAGCACTAAGCACCAAACACCAAACAACAAGCACCAGGCACCAAGCACCAAACACCAAACACCAAGCCCGCAGCACCAAACACCAAGCACCAAGCACCAAGCACCAAACACCAAGCACCAAGCACCAAGCACCAAACACCAAACACCAAACACCAAGCACCAAGAACCAAACACCAAACACCAAACAGCAAGCACCAAGCACCAAACACCAAGCCCCAAACACCAAACCCCAAGCACCAATCACCAAACACTAATCACCAAGCACCAAGCACCAAACACCAAGCACCAAGCAGCAAGCACCAAACACCAAGCACCAAGCACCAAGCACCAAGCACCAAACACCAAGCACCAAGCACCAAACACCAAAACCCAAGCACCAAACACCAAGCACCAAGCACCAAGGACCAAACACCAAGCACCAAGCACCAAGCACCAAACACCAAACACCAAGCACCAAGCACCAAACACCCAGCACCAACACCAAGCACCAAACACCAAGCACCAAACACCAAACACCAAGCACCAAGCACCAAACAGCAAGCACCAAACACCAAACACCAAACAGCAAACACCAAACAGCAAACACCAAACACCAAACAGCAAACAGCAAACGCCAAACACCAAGCACCAAGCACCAAGCACCAAACACCAAGCACCAAGCACCAAGCACACAACACCAAACACCAAGCACCAAGGACCAAACATCAAACACCAAGCACCAAGCACCAAGCACCAAACACCAAACACCAAGCACCAAGCACCAAGCACCGAACACCAAGTACCAAACACCAAGCACCAAACACCAAGCACCAAACACCAAACACCAAGCACCAGGCACCAAGCACCAAACACCAAGCACCAAACACCAAGCACCAAACACCAAGCCCCTAGCACCAAACACCAAGCAGCAAGCAGCAAGCACCAAACACCAAACACCAAGCACCAAGCACCAAATACCAAACACCAAGCACCAAGGACCAAACATCAAACACCAAGCACCAAGCCCCTAGCACCAAACACCAAGCAGCAAGCAGCAAGCACCAAACACCAAACACCAAGCACCAAGCACCAAATACCAAACACCAAGCACCAAGGACCAAACATCAAACACCAAGCACCAAGCACCAAACGCCTAACACCAAGCACCAAGCACCATGCACCAAGCACCAAACACCAAGCACCAATCACCAAACACCAAGCACCAAACACCAAGCACCAGGCACCAAACACCAAACACCAAGCACCAAGCACCAAACACCAAGCACCAAACTCCAAACACAAAACACCAAGCACCAAGCAGCAAGCACCAAACACCAAACACCAAGCACCAAGCACCAAACACCAAACACCAAGCACCAAGAACCTAACATCAAACACCAATCACCAAGCACCAAACACCTAACACCAAGCACCAAGCACCAAGCACCAAGCACCAAACACCAAGCACCAAACACAAAGCACCAAGCACCAAACACCAAGCACCAAGCACCAAACACCATGCACCAAGCACCAAACACCAAACCCCAAGCACCAAACACCAAACCCCAAGCACCAAGCACCAAACACTAATCACCAAGCACCAAGCACCAAACAACAAGCACCAAGCACCAAGCACCAGGCACCAAGCACCAAGCACCAAACACTAATCACCAAGCACCAAGCACCAAGCACCAAACACCAAGCACCAAGCACCAAGCGCCAAACACCAAGCACCAAGCACCAAACACCAAACACCAAGCACCAAAGACCAAGCACCAAGCACCAAGCACCAAACACCAAACCCCAAGCACCAAACACCAAACCGCAAGCACCAAGCACCAAACACTAATCACCAAGCACCAAGCACCAAACAACAAGCACCAAACAGTAAGCACCAAACACCAAGCCCCAAGCACCAAGCACCAAACACCAAACACCAAGCACCAAGCACCAAACACCAAGCACAAAACACCAAGCACCAAACACCAAACACTAAGTCCCACGCACCAAGCACCAAACACCAAACAGCAAGCACCAAGCACCAAACATCAAGCATCAAGCACCAAGTCCCTAGCACCAAACACCAAACACCAAGCACCAAGCATAAAACACCAAGCACCAATCACCAAGCACCAAACACCAAGCAGCAAGCAGCAAGCACCAAACACCAAACACCAAGCACCAAGCACCAAACACCAAACAACAAGCACCAAGGACCAAACATCAAACACCAAGCAACAAGCACCAAACACCTAACACCAAGCACCAAGAACCAAGCACCAAACACCAAGCACCAAACACCAAGCACCAAACACCAAACACCAAGCACCAAGCACCAAGCACGAAACACCAGACACCAAGCACCAAGCACCAAACTCCAAACACCAAGCACCAAGCACCAGCCACTAAGCACCAAGCACCAAACACCAAACACCAAGCACTAAGCACCAAACACCAAACAACAAGCCCCAGGCACCAAGCACCAAACACCAAACACCAAGCACGCAGCACCAAACACCAAGCACCAAGCACCAAGCACCAAACACCAAACACCAAGCACCAAACACCAAACATCAAGCACCAAACACCAGATACCAAGCACCAAGCACCATGCACCAAACACCAAACACCAAGCACCAAGCGCCAAACACCAAACAACAAGCACCAGGCACCAAGCTCCAAACACCAAACACCAAGCACCAAGCACCAAACACCAAACACCAAGCACGCAGCATCAAACACCAAGCACCAAACACCAAGCACCAAGCACCAAGCACCAAGTACCAAACACCAAACACCAAGCACCAAACACCAAACACCAAGCACCAAGCACCAAGCACGAAACACCAGGCACCAAGCACCAAGCACCGAACTCCAAACACCAAGCACCAAACACCAGCCACCAAGCACCAAGCACCAAACACCAAACACCAAGCACTAAGCACCAAACACCAAACAACAAGCACCAGGCACCAAGCACCAAACACCAAACACCAAGCCCGCAGCACCAAACACCAAGCACCAAGCACCAAGCACCAAACACCAAGCACCAAGCACCAAGCACCAAACACCAAACACCAAACACCAAGCACCAAGAACCAAACACCAAACACCAAACAGCAAGCACCAAGCACCAAACACCAAGCCCCAAACACCAAACCCCAAGCACCAATCACCAAACACTAATCACCAAGCACCAAGCACCAAACACCAAGCACCAAGCAGCAAGCACCAAACACCAAGCACCAAGCACCAAGCACCAAACACCAAGCACCAAGCACCAAACACCAAAACCCAAGCACCAAACACCAAGCACCAAGCACCAAGGACCAAACACCAAGCACCAAGCACCAAGCACCAAACACCAAACACCAAGCACCAAGCACCAAACACCCAGCACCAAGCACCAAGCACCAAACACCAAGCACCAAACACCAAACACCAAGCACCAAGCACCAAACAGCAAGCACCAAACACCAAACACCAAACAGCAAACACCAAACAGCAAACACCAAACACCAAACAACAAACAGCAAACGCCAAACACCAAGCACCAAGCACCAAGAACCAAACACCAAGCACCAAGCACCAAGCACACAACACCAAACACCAAGTACCAAGGACCAAACATCAAACACCAAGCACCAAGCACCAAGCACCAAACACCAAACACCAAGCACCAAGCACCAAGCACCGAACACCAAGTACCAAACACCAAGCACCAAACACCAAGCACCAAACACCAAACACCAAGCACCAGGCACCAAGCACCAAACACCAAGCACCAAACACCAAGCACCAAACACCAAGCCCCTAGCACCAAACACCAAGCAGCAAGCAGCAAGCACCAAACACCAAACACCAAGCACCAAGCACCAAATACCAAACACCAAGCACCAAGGACCAAACATCAAACACCAAGCACCAAGCCCCTAGCACCAAACACCAAGCAGCAAGCAGCAAGCACCAAACACCAAACACCAAGCACCAAGCACCAAATACCAAACACCAAGCACCAAGGACCAAACATCAAACACCAAGCACCAAGCACCAAACGCCTAACACCAAGCACCAAGCACCATGCACCAAGCACCAAACACCAAGCACCAATCACCAAACACCAAACACCAAGCACCAAACACCAAGCACCAGGCACCAAACACCAAACACCAAGCACCAAGCACCAAACACCAAGCACCAAACTCCAAACACAAAACACCAAGCACCAAGCAGCAAGCACCAAACACCAAACACCAAGCACCAAGCACCAAACACCAAACACCAAGCACCAAGAACCTAACATCAAACACCAATCACCAAGCACCAAACACCTAACACCAAGCACCAAGCACCAAGCACCAAGCACCAAACACCAAGCACCAAACACAAAGCACCAAGCACCAAACACCAAGCACCAAGCACCAAACACCATGCACCAAGCACCAAACACCAAACCCCAAGCACCAAACACCAAACCCCAAGCACCAAGCACCAAACACTAATCACCAAGCACCAAGCACCAAACAACAAGCACCAAGCACCAAGCACCAGGCACCAAGCACCAAGCACCAAACACTAATCACCAAGCACCAAGCACCAAGCACCAAACACCAAGCACCAAGCACCAAGCGCCAAACACCAAGCACCAAGCACCAAACACCAAACACCAAGCACCAAAGACCAAGCACCAAGCACCAAGCCCCAAACACCAAACCCCAAGCACCAATCACCAAACACTAATCACCAAGCACCAAGCACCAAACACCAAGCACCAAGCAGCAAGCACCAAACACCAAGCACCAAGCACCAAGGACCAAACACCAAGCACCAAGCACCAAGCACCAAACACCAAGCACCAAGCACCAAACACCCAGCACCAAGCACCAAGCACCAAACACCAAGCACCAAACACCAAACACCAAGCACCAAGCACCAAACAGCAAGCACCAAACACCAAACACCAAACAGCAAACACCAAACAGCAAACACCAACCACCAAACAGCAAACAGCAAACGCCAAACACCATGCACCAAGCACCAAGCACCAAACACCAAGCACCAAGCACCAAGCACACAACACCAAACACCAAGCACCAAGGACCAAACATCAAACACCAAGCACCAAGCACCAAACACCAAACACCAAGCACCAAGCACCAAGCACCAAGCACCGAACACCAAGCACCAAACAACAAGCACCAAACACCAAGCACCAAACACCAAACACCAAGCACCAGGCACCAAGCACCAAACACCAAGCACCAAACACCAAGCACCAAACACCAAGTCCCACGCACCAAGCACCAAACACCAAACACCAAGCACCAAGCACCAAACACGAAACACCAAGCACCAAGCCCCTAGCACCAAACACCAAGCAGCAAGCAGCAAGCACCAAACACCAAACACCAAGCACCAAGCACCAAACACCAAACACCAAGCACCAAAGACCAAGCACCAAGCACCAAGCACCAAACACCAAACCCCAAGCACCAAACACCAAACCGCAAGCACCAAGCACCAAACACTAATCACCAAGCACCAAGCACCAAACAACAAGCACCAAACACCATACACCAAACACCAAGCACCAAGCACCAAGCACCAAACACCAAGCACCAAACACCAAGCACCAAACACTAAGCACCAAACACCAAGCCCCAAGCACCAAGCACCAAACACCAAACACCAAGCACCAAGCACCAAACACCAAGCACAAAACACCAAGCACCAAACACCAAACACTAAGTCCCACGCACCAAGCACCAAACACCAAACAGCACGCACCAAGCACCAAACATCAAGCATCAAGCACCAAGCCCCTAGCACCAAACACCAAACACCAAGCACCAAGCATAAAACACCAAGCACCAATCACCAAGCACCAAACACCAAGCAGCAAGCAGCAAGCACCAAACACCAAACACCAAGCACCAAGCACCAAACACCAAACAACAAGCACCAAGGACCAAACATCAAACACCAAGCACCAAGCACCAAACACCTAACACCAAGCACCAAGAACCAAGCACCAAACACCAAGCACCAAACACCAAGCACCAAACACCAAACACCAAGCACCAAGCACCAAGCACGAAACACCAGACACCAAGCACCAAGCACCAAACTCCAAACACCAAGCACCAAGCACCAGCCACCAAGCACCAAGCACCAAACACCAAACACCAAGCACTAAGCACCAAACACCAAACAACAAGCCCCAGGCACCAAGCACCAAACACCAAACACCAAGCACGCAGCACCAAACACCAAGCACCAAGCACCAAACACCAAACACCAAGCACCAAGCACCAAGCACCAAACACCAAATACCAAACACCAAGCACCAAGAACCAAACACCAAACACCAAACAGCAAGCACCAAGCACCAAACACCAAGCCCCAAACACCAAACCCCAAGCACCAATCACCAAACACTAATCACCAAGCACCAAGCACCAAACACCAAGCACCAAGCAGCAAGCACCAAACACCAAGCACCAAGCACCAAGCACCAAACACCAAGCACCAAGCACCAAACACCAAAACCCAAGCACCAAAGACCAAGCACCAAGCACCAAGGACCAAACACCAAGCACCAAGCACCAAGCACCAAACACCAAGCACCAAGCACCAAACACCCAGCACCAAGCACCAAGCACCAAACACCAAGCACCAAACACCAAACACCAAGCACCAAGCACCAAACAGCAAGCACCAAACACCAAACACCAAACAGCAAACACCAAACAGCAAACACCAACCACCAAACAGCAAACAGCAAACGCCAAACACCAAGCACCAAGCACACAACACCAAACACCAAGCACCAAGGACCAAACATCAAACACCAAGCACCAAGCACCAAACACCAAACACCAAGCACCAAGCACCAAGCACCAAGCACTGAACACCAAGCACCAAACAACAAGCACCAAACACCAAGCACCAAACACCAAACACCAAGCACCAGGCACCAAGCACCAAACACCAAGCACCAAACACCAAGCACCAAACACCAAGTCCCACGCACCAAGCACCAAACACCAAACACCAAGCACCAAGCACCAAACACGAAACACCAAGCACCAAGCCCCTAGCACCAAACACCAAGCAGCAAGCAGCAAGCACCAAACACCAAACACCAAGCACCAAGCACCAAACACCAAACACCAAGCACCAAGCACAAAATACCAAACACCAAGCACAATGGACCAAACAACAAACACCAAGCACCAAGGACCAAACGCCTAACACCAAGCACCAAGCACCAAGCACCAAGCACCAAACAACAAGCACCAATCACCAAACACCAAACACCAAGCACCGAACACCAAGCACCAGGCACCAAACACCAAACACCAAGCACCAAGCACCAAACACCAAACACCAAGACCGAAGCACCAAACACCAAGCACCAAAATCCAAACACAAAACACCAAGCACCAAGCAGCAAGCACCAAACACCAAACACCAAGCACCAAGCACCAAACACCAAACACCAATCACCAAGAACCTAACATCAAACACCAATCATCAAGCACCAAACACCTAACACCAAGCACCAAGCACCAAGCACCAAGCACCAAACACCAAGCACCAAACACAAAGCACCAAGCACCAAACACCAAGCACCAAGCACCAAACACCAAGCACCAAGCACCAAACACTAATCACCAAGCACCAAGCACCAAACATCAAGCACCAAGCACCAAGCACCAGGCACCAAGCACCAAGCACCAAACACTAATCACCAAGCACCAAACACCAAGCACCAAACACCAAGCACCAAGCACCAAGCGCCAAACACCAGGCACCAAGCATCAAACACCAAACACCAAGCACCAAAGACCAAGCACCAAGCACCAAGCACCAAGCACCAAACAATAAGCACCAAGCACCAAGCACCAAACACCAAACACCAACCACCCAGCACCAAGCACCAAGCACCAAACACCAAGCACCAAACACCAAACACCAAACACCAGGCACCAAGCACCACGCACCAAACACCAAGCACCAAACACTAAGCACCAAACACCAAGCCCCAAGCACCAAGCACCAAACACCAAACACCAAGCACCAAGCACCAAACACCAAGCACCAAACACCAAGCACCAAACACCAAACACTAAGTCCCACGCACCAAGCACCAAACACCAAACAGCAAGCACCAAGCACCACACACCAAGCATCAAGCACCAAGCCCCTAGCAGCAAACACCAAACACCAAGCACCAAGCACAAAACACCAAGCACCAATCACCAAGCACCAAACACCAAGCAGCAAGCAGCAAGCACCAAACACCAAACACCAAGCACGAAGCACCAAACACCAAACAACAAGCACCAAGGACCAAACATCAAACACCAAGCACCAAGCACCAAGCACCAAGCACCAAACACCAAGCACCAAACACCAAGCACCAAGCACCAAGTACCAAACACCAAACACCAAGCACCAAACACCAAACACCAAGCACCAAGCACCAAGCACGAAACACCAGGCACCAAGCACCAAGCACCAAACTGCAAACACCAAGCACCAAGCACCAGCCACCAAGCACCAAGCACCAAACACCAAACACCAAGCACTAAGCACCAAACACCAAACAACAAGCCCCAGGCACCAAGCACCAAACACCAAACACCAAGACCGAAGCACCAAACACCAAGCACCAAACTGCAAACACAAAACACCAAGCACCAAGCAGCAAGCACCAAGCACCAAACACCAAGCACCAAGCACCAAACACCAAACACCAAGCACCAAGAACCTAACATCAAACACCAATCACCAAGCACCAAACACCTAACACCAAGAACCAAGCACCAAGCACCAAGCACCAAACACCAAGCACCAAACACAAAGCTCCAAGCACCAAACACCAAGCACCAAGCACCAAACACCAAGCACCAAGCACCAAACACCAAACCCCAAGCACCAAACACCAAACCCAAAGCACCAAGCACCAAACACTAATCACCAAGCACCAAGCACCAAACATCAAGCACCAAGCACCAAGCACCAGGCACCAAGCACCAAGCACCAAACACTAATCACCAAGCACCAAACACCAAGCACCAAACACCAAGCACCAAGCACCAAGCGCCAAACACCAGGCCCCAAGTACCAAACACCAAACACCAAGCACCAAAGACCAAGCACCAAGCACCAAGCACCAAGCACCAAACAATAAGCACCAAACACCAAGCACAAAACACCAAACACCAACCACCCAGCACCAAGCACCAAGCACCAAACACCAAGCACCAAACCCCAAGCACCAAACACCAAACCCCAAGCACCAAGCACCAAACACTAATCACCAAGCACCAAGCACCAAACAACAAGCACCAAGCACCAAGCACCAGGCACCAAGCACCAAGCACCAAACACTAATCACCAAGCACCAAGCACCAAGCACCAAAGACCAAGCACCAAGCACCAAGCGCCAAACACCAAGCACCAAGCACCAAACACCAAACACCAAGCACCAAAGACCAAGCACCAAGCACCAAGCACCAAACACCAAACCCCAAGCACCAAACACCAAACCGCAAGCACCAAGCACCAAACACTAATCACCAAGCACCAAGCACCAAACAACAAGCACCAAACAGTAAGCACCAAACACCAAGCCCCAAGCACCAAGCACCAAACACCAAACACCAAGCACCAAGCACCAAACACCAAGCACAAAACACCAAGCACCAAACACCAAACACTAAGTCCCACGCACCAAGCACCAAACACCAAACAGCAAGCACCAAGCACCAAACATCAAGCATCAAGCACCAAGTCCCTAGCACCAAACACCAAACACCAAGCACCAAGCATAAAACACCAAGCACCAATCACCAAGCACCAAACACCAAGCAGCAAGCAGCAAGCACCAAACACCAAACACCAAGCACCAAGCACCAAACACCAAAAAACAAGCACCAAGGACCAAACATCAAACACCAAGCAACAAGCACCAAACACCTAACACCAAGCACCAAGAACCAAGCACCAAACACCAAGCACCAAACACCAAGCACCAAACACCAAACACCAAGCACCAAGCACCAAGCACGAAACACCAGACACCAAGCACCAAGCACCAAACTCCAAACACCAAGCACCAAGCACCAGCCACTAAGCACCAAGCACCAAACACCAAACACCAAGCACTAAGCACCAAACACCAAACAACAAGCCCCAGGCACCAAGCACCAAACACCAAACACCAAGCACGCAGCACCAAACACCAAGCACCAAGCACCAAGCACCAAACACCAAACACCAAGCACCAAACACCAAACATCAAGCACCAAACACCAGATACCAAGCACCAAGCACCATGCACCAAACACCAAACACCAAGCACCAAGCGCCAAACACCAAACAACAAGCACCAGGCACCAAGCTCCAAACACCAAACACCAAGCACCAAGCACCAAACACCAAACACCAAGCACGCAGCATCAAACACCAAGCACCAAACACCAAGCACCAAGCACCAAGCACCAAGTACCAAACACCAAACACCAAGCACCAAACACCAAACACCAAGCACCAAGCACCAAGCACGAAACACCAGGCACCAAGCACCAAGCACCGAACTCCAAACACCAAGCACCAAACACCAGCCACCAAGCACCAAGCACCAAACACCAAACACCAAGCACTAAGCACCAAACACCAAACAACAAGCACCAGGCACCAAGCACCAAACACCAAACACCAAGCCCGCAGCACCAAACACCAAGCACCAAGCACCAAGCACCAAACACCAAGCACCAAGCACCAAGCACCAAACACCAAACACCAAACACCAAGCACCAAGAACCAAACACCAAACACCAAACAGCAAGCACCAAGCACCAAACACCAAGCCCCAAACACCAAACCCCAAGCACCAATCACCAAACACTAATCACCAAGCACCAAGCACCAAACACCAAGCACCAAGCAGCAAGCACCAAACACCAAGCACCAAGCACCAAGCACCAAACACCAAGCACCAAGCACCAAACACCAAAACCCAAGCACCAAACACCAAGCACCAAGCACCAAGGACCAAACACCAAGCACCAAGCACCAAGCACCAAACACCAAACACCAAGCACCAAGCACCAAACACCCAGCACCAAGCACCAAGCACCAAACACCAAGCACCAAACACCAAACACCAAGCACCAAGCACCAAACAGCAAGCACCAAACACCAAACACCAAACAGCAAACACCAAACAGCAAACACCAAACACCAAACAACAAACAGCAAACGCCAAACACCAAGCACCAAGCACCAAGAACCAAACACCAAGCACCAAGCACCAAGCACACAACACCAAACACCAAGTACCAAGGACCAAACATCAAACACCAAGCACCAAGCACCAAGCACCAAACACCAAACACCAAGCACCAAGCACCAAGCACCGAACACCAAGTACCAAACACCAAGCACCAAACACCAAGCACCAAACACCAAACACCAAGCACCAGGCACCAAGCACCAAACACCAAGCACCAAACACCAAGCACCAAACACCAAGCCCCTAGCACCAAACACCAAGCAGCAAGCAGCAAGCACCAAACACCAAACACCAAGCACCAAGCACCAAATACCAAACACCAAGCACCAAGGACCAAACATCAAACACCAAGCACCAAGCCCCTAGCACCAAACACCAAGCAGCAAGCAGCAAGCACCAAACACCAAACACCAAGCACCAAGCACCAAATACCAAACACCAAGCACCAAGGACCAAACATCAAACACCAAGCACCAAGCACCAAACGCCTAACACCAAGCACCAAGCACCATGCACCAAGCACCAAACACCAAGCACCAATCACCAAACACCAAACACCAAGCACCAAACACCAAGCACCAGGCACCAAACACCAAACACCAAGCACCAAGCACCAAACACCAAGCACCAAACTCCAAACACAAAACACCAAGCACCAAGCAGCAAGCACCAAACACCAAACACCAAGCACCAAGCACCAAACACCAAACACCAAGCACCAAGAACCTAACATCAAACACCAATCACCAAGCACCAAACACCTAACACCAAGCACCAAGCACCAAGCACCAAGCACCAAACACCAAGCACCAAACACAAAGCACCAAGCACCAAACACCAAGCACCAAGCACCAAACACCATGCACCAAGCACCAAACACCAAACCCCAAGCACCAAACACCAAACCCCAAGCACCAAGCACCAAACACTAATCACCAAGCACCAAGCACCAAACAACAAGCACCAAGCACCAAGCACCAGGCACCAAGCACCAAGCACCAAACACTAATCACCAAGCACCAAGCACCAAGCACCAAACACCAAGCACCAAGCACCAAGCGCCAAACACCAAGCACCAAGCACCAAACACCAAACACCAAGCACCAAAGACCAAGCACCAAGCACCAAGCACCAAACACCAAACCCCAAGCACCAAACACCAAACCGCAAGCACCAAGCACCAAACACTAATCACCAAGCACCAAGCACCAAACAACAAGCACCAAACACCATACACCAAACACCAAGCACCAAGCACCAAGCACCAAACACCAAGCACCAAACAGTAAGCACCAAACACCAAGCCCCAAGCACCAAGCACCAAACACCAAACACCAAGCACCAAGCACCAAACACCAAGCACAAAACACCAAGCACCAAACACCAAACACTAAGTCCCACGCACCAAGCACCAAACACCAAACAGCAAGCACCAAGCACCAAACATCAAGCATCAAGCACCAAGTCCCTAGCACCAAACACCAAACACCAAGCACCAAGCATAAAACACCAAGCACCAATCACCAAGCACCAAACACCAAGCAGCAAGCAGCAAGCACCAAACACCAAACACCAAGCACCAAGCACCAAACACCAAACAACAAGCACCAAGGACCAAACATCAAACACCAAGCACCAAGCACCAAACACCTAACACCAAGCACCAAGAACCAAGCACCAAACACCAAGCACCAAACACCAAGCACCAAACACCAAACACCAAGCACCAAGCACCAAGCACGAAACACCAGACACCAAGCACCAAGCACCAAACTCCAAACACCAAGCACCAAGCAACAGCCACTAAGCACCAAGCACCAAACACCAAACACCAAGCACTAAGCACCAAACACCAAACAACAAGCCCCAGGCACCAAGCACCAAACACCAAACACCAAGCACGCAGCACCAAACACCAAGCACCAAGCACCAAGCACCAAACACCAAGCACCAAGCACCAAGCACCAAACACCAAATACCAAACACCAAGCACCAACAACCAAACACCAAACACCAAACAGCAAGCACCAAGCACCAAACACCAAGCCCCAAACACCAAACCCCAAGCACCAATCACCAAACACTAATCACCAAGCACCAAGCACCAAACACCAAGCACCAAGCAGCAAGCACCAAACACCAAGCACCAAGCACCAAGGACCAAACACCAAGCACCAAGCACCAAGCACCAAACACCAAGCACCAAGCACCAAACACCCAGCACCAAGCACCAAGCACCAAACACCAAGCACCAAACACCAAACACCAAGCACCAAGCACCAAACAGCAAGCACCAAACACCAAACACCAAACAGCAAACACCAAACAGCAAACACCAACCACCAAACAGCAAACAGCAAACGCCAAACACCATGCACCAAGCACCAAGCACCAAACACCAAGCACCAAGCACCAAGCACACAACACCAAACACCAAGCACCAAGGACCAAACATCAAACACCAAGCACCAAGCACCAAACACCAAACACCAAGCACCAAGCACCAAGCACCAAGCACCGAACACCAAGCACCAAACAACAAGCACCAAACACCAAGCACCAAACACCAAACACCAAGCACCAGGCACCAAGCACCAAACACCAAGCACCAAACACCAAGCACCAAACACCAAGTCCCACGCACCAAGCACCAAACACCAAACACCAAGCACCAAGCACCAAACACGAAACACCAAGCACCAAGCCCCTAGCACCAAACACCAAGCAGCAAGCAGCAAGCACCAAACACCAAACACCAAGCACCAAGCACCAAACACCAAACACCAAGCACCAAAGACCAAGCACCAAGCACCAAGCACCAAACACCAAACCCCAAGCACCAAACACCAAACCGCAAGCACCAAGCACCAAACACTAATCACCAAGCACCAAGCACCAAACAACAAGCACCAAACACCATACACCAAACACCAAGCACCAAGCACCAAGCACCAAACACCAAGCACCAAACACCAAGCACCAAACACTAAGCACCAAACACCAAGCCCCAAGCACCAAGCACCAAACACCAAACACCAAGCACCAAGCACCAAACACCAAGCACAAAACACCAAGCACCAAACACCAAACACTAAGTCCCACGCACCAAGCACCAAACACCAAACAGCACGCACCAAGCACCAAACATCAAGCATCAAGCACCAAGCCCCTAGCACCAAACACCAAACACCAAGCACCAAGCATAAAACACCAAGCACCAATCACCAAGCACCAAACACCAAGCAGCAAGCAGCAAGCACCAAACACCAAACACCAAGCACCAAGCACCAAACACCAAACAACAAGCACCAAGGACCAAACATCAAACACCAAGCACCAAGCACCAAACACCTAACACCAAGCACCAAGAACCAAGCACCAAACACCAAGCACCAAACACCAAGCACCAAACACCAAACACCAAGCACCAAGCACCAAGCACGAAACACCAGACACCAAGCACCAAGCACCAAACTCCAAACACCAAGCACCAAGCACCAGCCACCAAGCACCAAGCACCAAACACCAAACACCAAGCACTAAGCACCAAACACCAAACAACAAGCCCCAGGCACCAAGCACCAAACACCAAACACCAAGCACGCAGCACCAAACACCAAGCACCAAGCACCAAACACCAAACACCAAGCACCAAGCACCAAGCACCAAACACCAAATACCAAACACCAAGCACCAAGAACCAAACACCAAACACCAAACAGCAAGCACCAAGCACCAAACACCAAGCCCCAAACACCAAACCCCAAGCACCAATCACCAAACACTAATCACCAAGCACCAAGCACCAAACACCAAGCACCAAGCAGCAAGCACCAAACACCAAGCACCAAGCACCAAGCACCAAACACCAAGCACCAAGCACCAAACACCAAAACCCAAGCACCAAAGACCAAGCACCAAGCACCAAGGACCAAACACCAAGCACCAAGCACCAAGCACCAAACACCAAGCACCAAGCACCAAACACCCAGCACCAAGCACCAAGCACCAAACACCAAGCACCAAACACCAAACACCAAGCACCAAGCACCAAACAGCAAGCACCAAACACCAAACACCAAACAGCAAACACCAAACAGCAAACACCAACCACCAAACAGCAAACAGCAAACGCCAAACACCAAGCACCAAGCACACAACACCAAACACCAAGCACCAAGGACCAAACATCAAACACCAAGCACCAAGCACCAAACACCAAACACCAAGCACCAAGCACCAAGCACCAAGCACTGAACACCAAGCACCAAACAACAAGCACCAAACACCAAGCACCAAACACCAAACACCAAGCACCAGGCACCAAGCACCAAACACCAAGCACCAAACACCAAGCACCAAACACCAAGTCCCACGCACCAAGCACCAAACACCAAACACCAAGCACCAAGCACCAAACACGAAACACCAAGCACCAAGCCCCTAGCACCAAACACCAAGCAGCAAGCAGCAAGCACCAAACACCAAACACCAAGCACCAAGCACCAAACACCAAACACCAAGCACCAAGCACAAAATACCAAACACCAAGCACAATGGACCAAACAACAAACACCAAGCACCAAGGACCAAACGCCTAACACAAAGCACCAAGCACCAAGCACCAAGCACCAAACAACAAGCACCAATCACCAAACACCAAACACCAAGCACCGAACACCAAGCACCAGGCACCAAACACCAAACACCAAGCACCAAGCACCAAACACCAAACACCAAGACCGAAGCACCAAACACCAAGCACCAAAATCCAAACACAAAACACCAAGCACCAAGCAGCAAGCACCAAACACCAAACACCAAGCACCAAGCACCAAACACCAAACACCAATCACCAAGAACCTAACATCAAACACCAATCATCAAGCACCAAACACCTAACACCAAGCACCAAGCACCAAGCACCAAGCACCAAACACCAAGCACCAAACACAAAGCACCAAGCACCAAACACCAAGCACCAAGCACCAAACACCAAGCACCAAGCACCAAACACTAATCACCAAGCACCAAGCACCAAACATCAAGCACCAAGCACCAAGCACCAGGCACCAAGCACCAAGCACCAAACACTAATCACCAAGCACCAAACACCAAGCACCAAACACCAAGCACCAAGCACCAAGCGCCAAACACCAGGCACCAAGCATCAAACACCAAACACCAAGCACCAAAGACCAAGCACCAAGCACCAAGCACCAAGCACCAAACAATAAGCACCAAGCACCAAGCACCAAACACCAAACACCAACCACCCAGCACCAAGCACCAAGCACCAAACACCAAGCACCAAACACCAAACACCAAACACCAGGCACCAAGCACCACGCACCAAACACCAAGCACCAAACACTAAGCACCAAACACCAAGCCCCAAGCACCAAGCACCAAACACCAAACACCAAGCACCAAGCACCAAACACCAAGCACCAAACACCAAGCACCAAACACCAAACACTAAGTCCCACGCACCAAGCACCAAACACCAAACAGCAAGCACCAAGCACCACACACCAAGCATCAAGCACCAAGCCCCTAGCAGCAAACACCAAACACCAAGCACCAAGCACAAAACACCAAGCACCAATCACCAAGCACCAAACACCAAGCAGCAAGCAGCAAGCACCAAACACCAAACACCAAGCACGAAGCACCAAACACCAAACAACAAGCACCAAGGACCAAACATCAAACACCAAGCACCAAGCACCAAGCACCAAGCACCAAACACCAAGCACCAAACACCAAGCACCAAGCACCAAGTACCAAACACCAAACACCAAGCACCAAACACCAAACACCAAGCACCAAGCACCAAGCACGAAACACCAGGCACCAAGCAACAAGCACCAAACTGCAAACACCAAGCACCAAGCACCAGCCACCAAGCACCAAGCACCAAACACCAAACACCAAGCACTAAGCACCAAACACCAAACAACAAGCCCCAGGCACCAAGCACCAAACACCAAACACCAAGACCGAAGCACCAAACACCAAGCACCAAACTGCAAACACAAAACACCAAGCACCAAGCAGCAAGCACCAAGCACCAAACACCAAGCACCAAGCACCAAACACCAAACACCAAGCACCAAGAACCTAACATCAAACACCAATCACCAAGCACCAAACACCTAACACCAAGAACCAAGCACCAAGCACCAAGCACCAAACACCAAGCACCAAACACAAAGCTCCAAGCACCAAACACCAAGCACCAAGCACCAAACACCAAGCACCAAGCACCAAACACCAAACCCCAAGCACCAAACACCAAACCCAAAGCACCAAGCACCAAACACTAATCACCAAGCACCAAGCACCAAACATCAAGCACCAAGCACCAAGCACCAGGCACCAAGCACCAAGCACCAAACACTAATCACCAAGCACCAAACACCAAGCACCAAACACCAAGCACCAAGCACCAAGCGCCAAACACCAGGCCCCAAGTACCAAACACCAAACACCAAGCACCAAAGACCAAGCACCAAGCACCAAGCACCAAGCACCAAACAATAAGCACCAAACACCAAGCACAAAACACCAAACACCAACCACCCAGCACCAAGCACCAAGCACCAAACACCAAGCACCAAACAACAAGCACCAAGCACCAAGCACCAGGCACCAAGCACCAAGCACCAAACACTAATCACCAAGTACCAAGCACCAAGCACCAAGCACCAAACACCAAGCACCAAGCACCAAGCGCCAAACACCAAGCACCAAGCACCAAACACCAAACACCAAGCACCAAACACCAAGCCCCAAGCACTAAGCACCAAACACCAAACACCAAGCACCAAGCACCAAACACCAAGCACCAAACACCAAGCACCAAACACCAAACACTAAGTCCCACGCACCAAGCACCAAACACCAAACAGCAAGCACCAAGCACCAAACACCAAGCATCAAGCACCAAGCCCCTAGCACCAAACACCAAACGCCAAGCACCAAGCACAAAACACCAAACAACAAGCACCAAGGACCAAACACCTAACACCAAGCACCAAGCACCAAGCACCAAGCACCAATCACCAAACACCAAGCACCAATCACCAAGCACGAAACACCAGGCACCAAGCACCAAGCACCAAACTCCAAACACCAAGCACCAAGCACCAGCCACCAAGCACCAAGCACCAAACACCAAACACCAAGCACTAAGCACCAAACACCAAACAACAAGCCCCAGGCACCAAGCACCAAACACCAAACAGCAAGCACCAAGCACCAAACACCAAGCATCAAGCACCAAGCCCCTAGCACCAAACACCAAACGCCAAGCACCAAGCACAAAACACCAAACAACAAGCACCAAGGACCAAACACCTAACACCAAGCACCAAGCACCAAGCACCAAGCACCAATCACCAAACACCAAGCACCAAGCACCAAACACCAAGCACCAAACACCAAGCACCAAACACCAAGCACGCAGCACCAAACACCAAGCACCAAGCACCAAGCACCAAACACCAAGCACCAAGCACCAAGCACCAAACACGAAACACCAAACACCAAGCACCAAGAACCAAACACCAAACAGCAAGCACCAAGCACCAAACACCAAGCACCAAACACCAAACCCCAAGCACCAATCACCAAACACTAATCACCAAGCACCAAGCACCAAACACCAAGCACCAAGCACCAAGCACCAAACACCAAACACCAAACACCAAGCACCAAGAACCAAACACCAAACACCAAACAGCAAGCACCAAGCACCAAGCACCAAGCACCAAGCACCAAGGACCAAACACCAGGCACCAAGCACCAAGCACCAAACACCAAGCACCAAGCACCAAACACCAAGCACCAAGCACAAAATACCAAACACCAAGCACAATGGACCAAACAACAAACACCAAGCACCAAGGACCAAACGCCTAACACCAAGCACCAAGCACCAAGCACCAAACAACAAGCACCAATCACCAAACACCAAACACCAAGCACCGAACACCAAGCACCAGGCACCAAACACCAAACACCAAGCACCAAGCACCAAACACCAAACACCAAGACCGAAGCACCAAACACCAAGCACCAAAATCCAAACACAAAACACCAAGCACCAAGCAGCAAGCACCAAACACCAAACACCAAGCACCAAGCACCAAACACCAAACACCAATCACCAAGAACCTAACATCAAACACCAATCATCAAGCACCAAACACCTAACACCAAGCACCAAGCACCAAGCACCAAGCACCAAACACCAAGCACCAAACACAAAGCACCAAGCACCAAACACCAAGCACCAAGCACCAAACACCAAGCACCAAGCACCAAACACTAATCACCAAGCACCAAGCACCAAACATCAAGCACCAAGCACCAAGCACCAGGCACCAAGCACCAAGCACCAAACACTAATCACCAAGCACCAAACACCAAGCACCAAACACCAAGCACCAAGCGCCAAACACCAGGCACCAAGCACCAAACACCAAACACCAAGCACCAAAGACCAAGCACCAAGCACCAAGCACCAAGCACCAAACAATAAGCACCAAGCACCAAGCACCAAACACCAAACACCAACCACCCAGCACCAAGCACCAAGCACCAAACACCAAGCACCAAACACCAAACACCAAACACCAGGCACCAAGCACCAAGCACCAAACACCAAGCACCAAACACTAAGCACCAAAGACCAAGCCCCAAGCACCAAGCACCAAACACCAAACACCAAGCACCAAGCACCAAACACCAAGCACCAAACACCAAGCACCAAACACCAAACACTAAGTCCCACGCACCAAGCACCAAACACCAAACAGCAAGCACCAAGCACCACACACCAAGCATCAAGCACCAAGCCCCTAGCAGCAAACACCAAACACCAAGCACCAAGCACAAAACACCAAGCACCAATCACCAAGCACCAAATACCAAGCGGCAAGCAGCAAGCACCAAACACCAAACACCAAGCACGAAGCACCAAACACCAAACAACAAGCACCAAGGACCAAACATCAAACACCAAGCACCAAGCACCAAGCACCAAGCACCAAACACCAAGCACCAAACACCAAGCACCAAGCACCAAGTACCAAACACCAAACACCAAGCACCAAACACCAAACACCAAGCACCAAGCACCAAGCACGAAACACCAGGCACCAAGCACCAAGCACCAAACTGCAAACACCAAGCACCAAGCACCAGCCACCAAGCACCAAGCACCAAACACCAAACACCAAGCACTAAGCACCAAACACCAAACAACAAGCCCCAGGCACCAAGCACCAAACACCAAACACCAAGACCGAAGCACCAAACACCAAGCACCAAACTGCAAACACAAAACACCAAGCACCAAGCAGCAAGCACCAAACACCAAACACCAAGCACCAAGCACCAAACACCAAACACCAAGCACCAAGAACCTAACATCAAACACCAATCACCAAGCACCAAACACCTAACACCAAGAACCAAGCACCAAGCACCAAGCACCAAACACCAAGCACCAAACACAAAGCACCAAGCACCAAACACCATGCACCAAGCACCAAACACCAAGCACCAAGCACCAAACACCAAACCCCAAGCACCAAACACCAAACCCAATGCACCAAGCACCAAACACTAATCACCAAGCACCAAGCACCAAACATCAAGCACCAAGCACCAAGCACCAGGCACCAAGCACCAAGCACCAAACACTAATCACCAAGCACCAAACACCAAGCACCAAACACCAAGCACCAAGCGCCAAACACCAGGCCCCAAGTACCAAACACCAAACACCAAGCACCAAAGACCAAGCACCAAGCACCAATCACCAAGCACCAAACAATAAGCACCAAGCACCAAGCACCAAACACCAAACACCAACCACCCAGCACCAAGCACCAAGCACCAAACACCAAGCACCAAACAACAAGCACCAAGCACCAAGCACCAGGCACCAAGCACCAAGCACCAAACACTAATCACCAAGCACCAAGCACCAAGCACCAAGCACCAAACACCAAGCACCAAGCACCAAGCGCCAAACACCAAGCACCAAGCACCAAACACCAAACACCAAGCACCAAACACCAAGCCCCAAGCACTAAGCACCAAACACCAAACACCAAGCACCAAGCACCAAACACCAAGCACCAAACACCAAGCACCAAACACCAAGCACCAAACGCCAAACACTAAGTCCCACGCACCAAGCACCAAACACCAAACAGCAAGCACCAAGCACCAAACACCAAGCATCAAGCACCAAGCCCCTAGCACCAAACACCAAACGCCAAGCACCAAGCACAAAACACCAAACAACAAGCACCAAGGACCAAACACCTAACACCAAGCACCAAGCACCAAGCACCAAGCACCAATCACCAAACACCAAGCACCAAACACCAAGCACCAAGCACCAAGTACCAAACACCAAACACCAAACACCAAACACCAAACACCAAGCACCAATCACCAAGCACGAAACACCAGGCACCAAGCACCAAGCACCAAACTCCAAACACCAAGCACCTAGCACCAGCCACCAAGCACCAAGCACCAAACACCAAACACCAAGCACTAAGCACCAAACACCAAACAACAAGCCCCAGGCACCAAGCACCAAACACCAAACAGCAAGCACCAAGCACCAAACACCAAGCATCAAGCACCAAGCCCCTAGCACCAAACACCAAACGCCAAGCACCAAGCACAAAACACCAAACAACAAGCACCAAGGACCAAACACCTAACACCAAGCACCAAGCACCAAGCACCAATCACCAAACACCAAGCACCAAGCACCAAGCACCAAGCACCAAACACCAAGCACCAAACACCAAGCACGCAGCACCAAACACCAAGCACCAAGCACCAAGCACCAAACACCAAGCACCAAGCACCAAGCACCAAACACCAAACACCAAACACCAAGCACCAAGAACCAAACACCAAACAGCAAGCACCAAGCACCAAACACCAAGCACCAAACACCAAACCCCAAGCACCAATCACCAAACACTAATCACCAAGCACCAAGCACCAAACACCAAGCACCAAGCACCAGGCACCAAACACCAAACACCAAACACCAAGCACCAAGAACCAAACACCAAACACCAAACAGCAAGCTCCAAGCACCAAACACCCAGCACCAAGCACCAAGCACCAAACACCAAGCACCAAGCACCAAACACCAAACACCAAACACCAAGCACCAAGCACCAAACAGCAAGCACCAAACACCAAACACCAAACAGCAAACACCAAACAGCAAACACCAAACACCAAACAGCAAACAGCAAACGCCAAACACCAAACACCAAGCACCAAGCACCAAACACCAAGCACCAAGCACCAAACACCAAGCACCAAGCACCAAGCACCAAACACCAAGCTCCAAGCACCAAACACCAAACCCCAAGCACCAAACACCAAACCGCAAGCACCAAGCACCAAACACTAATCACCAAGCACCAAGCACCAAACAACAAGCACCAAGCACCAAGCAGCAGGCACCAAGCACCAAGCACCAAACACAAAACACCAAGCACCAAGCACCAAGCAGCAAACACCAAGCATCAAACACCAAACACCAAACACCAAGCACCAAACACCAAGCACCAAGCACCAAACACCAAACACCAAGCACCAAGCACCAAACACCAAACATCAAGCACCAAACACCAGATACCAAGCACCAAGCACCAAACGCCAAACACCAAACACCAAGCACCAAGCACCAAACACTAAACAACAAGCACCAGGCACCAAGCTCCAAATACCAAACACCAAGCACCAAGCACCAAACACCAAACACCAAGCACGCAGCATCAAACACCAAGCACCAAACACCAAGCACCAAGCACCAAGCACCAAGTACCAAACACCAAACACCAAGCACCAAACACCAGACACCAAGCACCAAGCACCAAGCACGAAACACCAGGCACCAAGCACCAAACACCAAACTCCAAACACCAAGCACCAAACACCAGCCACCAAGCACCAAGCACCAAACACCAAACACCAACCACTAAGCACCAAACACCAAACAACAAGCACCAGGCAGCAAGCACCAAGCACCAAACTCCAAACACCAAGCACCAAGCACCAAACTCCAAGCACCAAGCACCAAACACCAAACCCCAAGCACCAAACACCAAACACCAAGCACCAAGCACCAAACACCAGACACCAAGCACCAAGCACCAAGCACGAAACACCAGGCACCAAGCACCAAACACCAAACTCCAAACACCAAGCACCAAACACCAGCCACCAAACACCAAGCACCAAACACCAAACACCAACCACTAAGCACCAAACACCAAACAACAAGCACCAGGCACCAAGCACCAAGCACCAAACTCCAAACACCAAGCACCAAGCACCAAACTCCAAGCACCAAGCACCAAACACCAAACCCCAAGCACCAAACACCAAACACCAAGCACCAAGCACCAAACACCAAGCACCAAGCAGCAAGCACCAAGCACCAAACACCAAACCCCAAGCACCAAACACCAAACCGCAAGCACCAAGCACCAAACACTAATCACCAAGTACCAAGCACCAAACACAAAACACCAAGCACCAAGCACCAAGCACCAAACACCAAGCACCAAGCACCAAGCACCAAACACCAAATACCAAACACCAAACACCAAGAACCAAACACCAAACACCAAACAGCAAGCACCAAGCACCAAACACCAAGCACCAAACACCAAACCCCAAGCACCAAACACCAAGCACCAAGCACCAAGCACCAAACACCAAACACCAAACACCAAGCACCAAGAACCAAACACCAAACACCAAACAGCAAGCACCAAGCACCAAGCACCAAGCACCAAACACCAAGCACCAAGCACCAAGCACCAAGCACCAAACACCAAGCACCAAGCACCTAACACCCAGCACCAAACACCAAACAGCAAGCACCAAGCACCAAACACCAAGCCCTAAACACCAAACCCCAAGCACCAATCACCAAACACTAATCACCAAGCACCAAGCACCAAACACCAAGCACCAAGCAGCAAGCACCAAACACCAAGCACCAAGCACCAAGCACCAAACACCAAGCACCAAGCACCAAAGACCAAAACCCAAGCACCAAAGACCAAGCACCAAGCACCAAGGACCAAAGACCAAGCACCAAGCACCAAGCACCAAACACCAAGCACCAAGCACCAAACACCCAGCACCAAGCACCAAGCACCAAACACCAAGCACCAAACACCAAACACCAAGCACCAAGCACCAAACAGCAAGCACCAAACACCAAACACCAAACAGCAAACACCAAACAGCAAACACCAACCACCAAACAGCAAACAGCAAACGCCAAACACCAAGCACCAAGAACCAAGCACCAAACACCAAGCACCAATCACCAAGCACACAACACCAAACACCAAGCACCAAGGACCAAACATCAAACACCAATCACCAAGCACCAAACACCAAACACCAAGCACCAAGCACCAAGCACCGAACACCAAGCACCAAACAACAAGCACCAAACACCAAGCACCAAACACCAAACACCAAGCACCCGGCACCAAGCACCAAACACCAAGCACCAAACACCAAGCACCAAAGACCAAGTCCCACGCACCAAGCACCAAACACCAAACACCAAGCACCAAGCACCAAACACGAAACACCAAGCACCAAGCCCCTAGCACCAAACACCAAGCAGCAAGCAGCAAGCACCAAACACCAAACACCAAGCACCAAGCACCAAACACCAAACACCAAGCACCAAGCACAAAATACCAAACACCAAGCACAATGGACCAAACATCAAACACCAAGCACCAAGCACCAAACGCCTAACACCAAGCACCAAGCACCAAGCACCAAGCACCAAACACCAAGCACCAATCACCAAACACCAAACACCAAGCACCGAACACCAAGCACCAGGCACCAAACACCAAACACCAAGCACCAAGCACCAAACACCAAACACCAAGACCGAAGCACCAAACACCAAGCACCAAAATCCAAACACAAAACACCAAGCACCAAGCAGCAAGCACCAAACACCAAACACCAAGCACCAAGCACCAAGCACCAAACACCAAGCACCAAGAACCTAACATCAAACACCAATCATCAAGCACCAAACACCTAACACCAATCACCTAAGCACCAAGCACCAAGCACCAAACACCAAGCACCAAACACAAAGCACCAAGCACCAAACACCAAGCACCAAGCACCAAACACCAAGCACCAAGCACCAAACACCAAACCCCAAGCACCAAACACCAAACCCAAAGCACCAAGCACCAAACACTAATCACCAAGCACCAAGCACCAAACATCAAGCACCAAGCACCAAGCACCAGGCACCAAGCACCAAGCACCAAACACTAATCACCAAGCACCAAACACCAAGCACCAAACACCAAGCACCAAGCACCAAGCGCCAAACACCAGGCACCAAGCACCAAACACCAAACACCTAGCACCAAAGACCAAGCACCAAGCACCAAGCACCAAGCACCAAACAATAAGCACCAAGCACCAAGCACCAAACACCAAACACCAACCACCCAGCACCAAGCAACAAGCACCAAACACCAAGCACCAAACACCAAACACCAAACACCAAGCACCAAGCACCAAACACCAAGCACCAAACACTAAGCACCAAAGACCAAGCCCCAAGCACCAAGCACCAAACACCAAACACCAAGCACCAAGCACCAAACACCAAGCACCAAACACCAAGCACCAAACACCAAACACTAAGTCCCACGCACCAAGCACCAAACACCAAACAGCAAGCACCAAGCACCAAACACCAAGCATCAAGCACCAAGCCCCTAGCAGCAAACACCAAACACCAAGCACCAAGCACAAAACACCAAGCACCAATCACCAAGCACCAAACACCAAGCAGCAAGCAGCAAGCACCAAACAACAAACACCAAGCACGAAGCACCAAACACCAAACAACAAGCACCAAGGACCAAACATCAAACACCAAGCACCAAGCACCAAACACCTGACACCAAGCACGAAGCACCAAGCACCAAGCACCAAACACCAAGCACCAAACACCAAGCACCAAGCACCAAGTACCAAACACCAAACACCAAGCACCAAACACCAAACACCAAGCACCAAGCACCAAGCACGAAACACCAGGCACCAAGCACCAAGCACCAAACTGCAAACACCAAGCACCAAGCACCAGCCACCAAGCACCAAGCACCAAACACCAAACACCAAGCACTAAGCACCAAACACCAAACAACAAGCCCCAGGCACCAAGCACCAAACACCAAACACCAAGACCGAAGCACCAAACACCAAGCACCAAACACCAAGCACCAAGCACCAAACACCAAACACCAAACACCAAGCACCAAGCACCAAACAGCAAGCACCAAACACCAAACACCAAACAGCAAACACCAAACAGCAAACACCAAACACCAAACAGCAAACAGCAAACGCCAAACACCAAACACCAAGCACCAAGCACCAAACACCAAGCACCAAGCACCAAACACCAAGCACCAAGCACCAAGCACCAAACACCAAGCACCAAGCACCAAACACCAAACCCCAAGCACCAAACACCAAACCGCAAGCACCAAGCACCAAACACTAATCACCAAGCACCAAGCACCAAACAACAAGCACCAAGCACCAAGCAGCAGGCACCAAGCACCAAGCACCAAACACAAAACACCAAGCACCAAGCACCAAGCAGCAAACACCAAGCATCAAACACCAAGCACCAAACACCAAGCACCAAACACCAAGCACCAAGCACCAAACACCAAACACCAAGCACCAAGCACCAAACACCAAACATCAAGCACCAAACACCAGATACCAAGCACCAAGCACCAAACGCCAAACACCAAACACCAAGCCCCAAGCACCAAACACCAAACAACAAGCACCAGGCACCAAGCTCCAAATACCAAACACCAAGCACCAAGCACCAAACACCAAACACCAAGCACGCAGCATCAAACACCAAGCACCAAACACCAAGCACCAAGCACCAAGCACCAAGTACCAAACACCAAACACCAAGCACCAAACACCAGACACCAAGCACCAAGCACCAAGCACGAAACACCAGGCACCAAGCACCAAACACCAAACTCCAAACACCAAGCACCAAACACCAGCCACCAAGCACCAAGCACCAAACACCAAACACCAACCACTAAGCACCAAACACCAAACAACAAGCACCAGGCAGCAAGCACCAAGCACCAAACTCCAAACACCAAGCACCAAGCACCAAACTCCAAGCACCAAGCACCAAACACCAAACCCCAAGCACCAAACACCAAACACCAAGCACCAAGCACCAAACACCAGACACCAAGCACCAAGCACCAAGCACGAAACACCAGGCACCAAGCACCAAACACCAAACTCCAAACACCAAGCACCAAACACCAGCCACCAAACACCAAGCACCAAACACCAAACACCAACCACTAAGCACCAAACACCAAACAACAAGCACCAGGCACCAAGCACCAAGCACCAAACTCCAAACACCAAGCACCAAGCACCAAACTCCAAGCACCAAGCACCAAACACCAAACCCCAAGCACCAAACACCAAACACCAAGCACCAAGCACCAAACACCAAGCACCAAGCACCAAGCACCAAACACCAAGCACCAAGCACCAAGCACCAAACACCAAGCACCAAGAACCTAACATCAAACACCAATCATCAAGCACCAAACACCTAACACCAAGCACCAAGCACCAAGCACCAAGCACCAAACACCAAGCACCAAACACAAAGCACCAAGCACCAAACACCAAGCACCAAGCACCAAACACCAAGCACCAAGCACCAAACACCAAACCCCAAGCACCAAACACCAAACCCAAAGCACCAAGCACCAAACACTAATCACCAAGCACCAAGCACCAAACATCAAGCACCAAGCACCAAGCACCAGGCACCAAGCACCAAGCACCAAACACTAATCACCAAGCACCAAACACCAAGCACCAAACACCAAGCACCAAGCACCAAGCGCCAAACACCAGGCACCAAGCACCAAACACCAAACACCAAGCACCAAAGACCAAGCACCAAGCACCAAGCACCAAGCACCAAACAAAAAGCACCAAGCACCAAGCACCAAACACCAAACACCAACCACCCAGCACCAAGCAACAAGCACCAAACACCAAGCACCAAACACCAAACACCAAACACCAAGCACCAAGCACCAAGCACCAAACACCAAGCACCAAACACTAAGCACCAAAGACCAAGCCCCAAGCACCAAGCACCAAACACCAAACACCAAGCACCAAGCACCAAACACCAAGCACCAAACACCAAGCACCAAACACCAAACACTAAGTCCCACGCACCAAGCACCAAACACCAAACAGCAAGCACCAAGCACCAAACACCAAGCATCAAGCACCAAGCCCCTAGCAGCAAACACCAAACACCAAGCACCAAGCACAAAACACCAAGCACCAATCACCAAGCACCAAACACCAAGCAGCAAGCAGCAAGCACCAAACACCAAACACCAAGCACGAAGCACCAAACACCAAACAACAAGCACCAAGGACCAAACATCAAACACCAAGCACCAAGCACCAAACACCTGACACCAAGCACGAAGCACCAAGCACCAAGCACCAAACACCAAGCACCAAACACCAAGCACCAAGCACCAAGTACCAAACACCAAACACCAAGCACCAAACACCAAACACCAAACACCAAGCACCAAGCACGAAACACCAGGCACCAAGCACCAAGCACCAAACTGCAAACACCAAGCACCAAGCACCAGCCACCAAGCACCAAGCACCAAACACCAAACACCAAGCACTAAGCACCAAACACCAAACAACAAGCCCCAGGCACCAAGCACCAAACACCAAACACCAAGACCGAAGCACCAAACCCCAAGCAGCAAACTCCAAACACAAAACACCAAGCACCAAGCAGCAAGCACCAAACACCAAGCACCAAGAACCTAACATCAAACACCAATCACCAAGCACCAAACACCTAACACCAAGAACCAAGCACCAAGCACCAAGCACCAAACACAAAGCACCAAACACAAAGCACCAAGCACCAAACACCAAGCACCAAGCACCAAACACCAAGCACCAAGCACCAAACACCAAACCCCAAGCACCAAACACCAAACCCAAAGCACCAAGCACCAAACACTAATCACCAAGCACCAAGCACCAAACATCAAGCACCAAGCACCAAGCACCAGGCACCAAGCACCAAGCACCAAACACTAATCACCAAGCACCAAACACCAAGCACCAAACACCAAGCACCAAGCACCAAGCGCCTAACACAAGGCACCAAGTACCAAACACCAAACACCAAGCACCAAAGACCAAGCACCAAGCACCAAGCACCAAGCACCAAACAATAAGCACGAAGCACCAAGCAACAAACACCAAACACCAACCACCCAGCACCAAGCACCAAGCACCAAACACCAAGCACCAAACACCAAACACCAAACACCAAGCACCAAGCACCAAGCACCAAACACCAAGCACCAAACACTAAGCACCAAAGACCAAGCCCCAAGCACCAAGCACCAAACACCAAACACCAAGCACCAAGCACCAAACACCAAGCACCAAACACCAAGCACCAAACAACAAGCACCAAGCACCAAACACCAAGCACCAAACACCAAGCACCAAACAACAAGCACCAAGCACCAAGCACCAGGCACCAAGCACCAAGCACCAAACACTAATCACCAAGCACCAAGCCCCAAGCACCAAGCACCAAACACCAAGCACCAAGCACCAAGCGCCAAACACCAAGCACCAAGCACCAAACACCAAACACCAAGCACCAAACACCAAGCCCCAAGCACTAAGCACCAAACACCAAACACCAAGCACCAAGCACCAAACACCAAGCACCAAACACCAAACACCAAACACCAAACACTAAGTCCCACGCACCAAGCACCAAACACCAAACAGCAAGCACCAAGCACCAAACACCAAGCATCAAGCACCAAGCCCCTAGCGCCAAACACCAAACGCCAAGCACCAAGCACAAAACACCAAACAACAAGCACCAAGGACCAAACACCTAACACCAAGCACCAAGCACCAAGCACCAAGCACCAATCACCAAACACCAAGCACCAAACACCAAGCACCAAGCACCAAGTACCAAACACCAAACACCAAACACCAAACACCAAACACCAAGCACCAAGCACCAAGCACGAAACACCAGGCACCAAGCACCAAGCACCAATCTCCAAACACCAAGCACCAAGCACCAGCCACCAAGCACCAAGCACCAAACACCAAACACCAAGCACTAAGCACCAAACACCAAACAACAAGCCCCAGGCACCAAGCACCAAACACCAAACACCAAGCACGCAGCACCAAACACCAAGCACCAAGCACCAAGCACCAAACACCAAACACCAAACACCAAGCACGAAGAACCAAACACCAAACACCAAACAGCAAGCACCAAGCACCAAACACCAAGCACCAAACACCAAACCCCAAGCACAAATCACCAAACACTAATCACCAAGCACCAAGCACCAAACACCAAGCACCAAGCACCAAGCACCAAACACCAAACACCAAACACCAAGCACCAAGAAGCAAACACCAAACACCAAACAGCAAGCACCAAGCACCAAGCACCAAGCACCAAGGACCAAACACCAGGCACCAAGCACCAAGCACCAAACACCAAGCACCAAGCACCAAACACCCAGCACCAAGCACCAAGCACCAAACACCAAGCACCAAGCACCAAACACCAAACACCAAACACCAAGCACCAAGCACCAAACAGCAAGCACCAAACACCAAACACCAAACAGCAAACACCAAACAGCAAACACCAAACACCAAACAGCAAACAGCAAACGCCAAACACCAAACACCAAGCACCAAGCACCAAACACCAAGCACCAAGCACCAAACACCAAGCACCAAGCACCAAGCACCAAACACCAAGCACCAAGCACCAAATACCAAACCCCAAGCACCAAACACCAAACCACAAGCACCAAGCACCAAACACTAATCACCAAGCACCAAGCACCAAACAACAAGCACCAAGCACCAAGCAGCAGGCACCAAGCACCAAGCACCAAACACAAAACACCAATCACCAAGCACCAAGCAGCAAACACCAAGCATCAAACACGAAACACCAAACACCAAGCACCAAACACCAAGCACCAAGCACCAAACACCAAACACCAAGCACCAAGCACCAAGCACCAAACACCAAACATCAAGCACCAAAAACCAGATACCAAGCACCAAGCACCAAACGCCAAACACCAAACACCAAGCACCAAGCTCAAAACACCAAACAACAAGCACCAGGCACCAAGCTCCAAATACCAAACACCAAGCACCAAGCACCAAACACCAAACACCAAGCACGCAGCATCAAACACCAAGCACCAAACACCAAGCACCAAGCACCAAGCACCAAGTACCAAACACCAAACACCAAGCACCAAACACCAGACACCAAGCACCAAGCACCAAGCACGAAACACCAGGCACCAAGCACCAAACACCAAACTCCAAACACCAAGCACCAAACACCAGCCACCAAGCACCAAGCACCAAACACCAAACACCAACCACTAAGCTTCAAACACCAAACAACAAGCACCAGGCACCAAGCACCAAGCACCAAACTCCAAACACCAAGCACCAAGCACCAAACTCCAAGCACCAAGCACCAAACACCAAACCCCAAGCACCAAACACCAAACACCAAGCACCAAGCACCAAGCACCAAGCAGCAAGCACCAAGCACCAAACACCAAACCCCAAGCACCAAACACCAAACCGCAAGCACCAAGCACCAAACACTAATCACCAAGTACCAAGCACAAAACACAAAACACCAAGCACCAAGCACCAAGCAGCAAACACCAAGCATCAAACACCAAACACCAAACACCAAGCACCAAACACCAAGCACCAAGCACCAAACACCAAACACCAAGCACCAAGTACCAAGCACCAAACACCAAACATCAAGCACGCAGCATCAAACACCAAGCACCAAACACCAAGCACCAAGCACCAAGCACCAAGTACCAAACACCAAACACCAAGCACCAAACACCAAACACCAAGCACCAAGCCCCAAGCACGAAACACCAAGCACCAAGCACCAGCCACCAAGCACCAAACACCAAACACCAAGCACTAAGCACCAAACACCAAACAACAAGCACCAGGCACCAAGCACCAAACACCAAACACCAAGCACGCAGCACCAAACACCAAGCACCAAGCACCAAACACCAAACATCAAACACCAAGCACCAAAACCAAACACCAAACACCAAACAGCAAGCACCAAGCACCAAACACCAAGCACCAAACACCAAACCCCAAGCACCAATCACCAAACACGAATCACCAAGCACCAAGCACCAAACAGCAAGCACCAAACAGCAAGCACCAAACACCAAAACCCAAGCACCAAGCACCAAGGACCAAACACCAAGCAACAAGCACCAAGCACCAAACACCAAGCACCAAGCACCAAACACCCAGCACCAAGCACCAAGCACCAAACACCAAGCACCAAGCACCAAACACCAAACACCAAACGCCAAGCACCAAGCACCAAACATCAAGCACCAAACAGCAAACACCAAACAGCAAACAGCAAACAGCAAACACCAAAAAGCAAACAGCAAACAGCAAATGCCAAACACCAAACACCAAGCACCAAGCACCAAACTCCAAGCACCAAGCACCAAACACCAAGCACCAAGCACAAAGCACCAAACACCAAGCACCAAGCAGCAAACACCAAACCCCAAGCACCAAACACCAAACCGCAAGCACCAAGCACCAAACACTAATCACCAAGCACCAAGCACCAAACAACAAGCACCAAGCACCAAGCACCAGGTACCAAGCACCAAACACCAAACACAAAACAACAAACACCAAGCACCAAACACCAAGCACCAAGCACCAAACACCAAACACCAAGCGCCAAGCAGCAAGCACCAAACACCAAACATCAAGCACCAAACACCAGATACCAAGCACCAAGCACCAAGCACCAAAAACCAATCACCAAGCACCAAGCACCAAACACCAAACAACAAGCACCAGGCACCAAGCTCCAAACACCAAACACCAAGCACCAAGCACCAAACACCAAACACCAAGCACGCAGCATCAAACACCAAGCACCAAACACCAGGCACCAAGCACCAAGCACCAAGCACCAAACACCAAGCACGAAACACCAGGCACCAAGCACCAAGCAGCAAACTCCAAACACCAAGCACCAAACACCAAGCACCAAGCACCAAGCACCAAGCACCAAACACCAAGCACGAAACACCAGGCACCAAGCACCAAGCACCAAACACCAAACACCAAGCACGCAGCATCAAACACCAAGCACCAAACACCAAGCACCAAACACGAAACACCAAGCACCAAGCACCAAGCACGAAACACCAGGCACCAAGCACCAAGCAGCAAACTCCAAACACCAAGCACCAAACACCAGCCACCAAGCACCAAGCACCAAACACCAAACACCAAGCATTAAGCACCAAACACCAAACAACAAGCACCAGGCACCAAGCACCAAACACCAAACACCAAGCACGCAGCACCAAGCACCATGCACCAAGCACCAAACACCAAGCACCAAGCACCAAGCACCAAACACCAAACACCAAACACCAAGCACCAAGAACCAAACACCAAACATCAAGCACCAAGCACCAAACACCAAGCACCAAACACCAAGCCCCAAGCACCAGGCACCAAGCACCGAACACCAAGCCCCAAACACCAAGCACCAAACACCAAGCACCAAACACCAAACACTAAGTCCCACGCACCAAGCACCAAACACCAAACAGCAAGCACCAAGCACCAAACACCAAGCACCAAGCACTAAGCCCCTAGCACCAAACAACAAACACCAAGCATCAAGCACAAAACACCAAGCACCAAACACCAAGCAGCAAGCAGCAAGCACCAAACACCAAACAACAAGCACCAAGCACCAAACACCAAACACCAAGCACCAAGGACCAAACATCAAACACCAAGCACCAAGCACCAAACACCTAACGCCAAGAACCAAGCATCAAGCACCAATCACCAAACACCAAGCACCAATCACCAAACACCAAGCTCCAAGCACCAAACACCAAGCACCAGGCACCAAGCACCAAACACCAAGCACCAAACACCAAACACCAAGCACCAAGCACCAAGCACGAAACACCAGGCACCAAGCACCAAGCACCTAACTCCAGACACCAAACACCAAGCACGCAGCACCAAACACCAAGCACCAAGCACCAAGCACCAAGCACCAAACACCAAACACCAAACACCAAGCACCAAGCGCAAAACACCAAGCACCAATCACCAAGCACCAAAACCCATGCAGCAGGCAGCAAGCACCAAACACCAAGCACCAAGCACCAAACACCAAACACCAAACACCAAGCACCAAACACCAAACACCAAGCACCAAGGACCAAACATCAAAAACCAAGCACCAAGCACCAAACACCTAACACCAAGCACCAGGCACCAAGCACCAAGCACCAAACACCAAGCACCAATCACCAAACACCAAGCACCAAGCACCAAACACCAAGCACCAGGCACCAAGCACCAAACACCAAGCACCAAGCACCAAACACCAAGCACCAAGCCCGAAGCACCAAACACCAAGCACCAAACTCCAAACACAAAACACCAAACACCAAGCACCAAGCACCAAACACCAAACACCAAGCACCAAGGACCAAACATCAAACACCAAGCACCAAGCACCAAACACCTAACACCAAGCACCAAGCACCAAGCACCAAGCACCAAACACCAAGCACCAAGCACCAAACATCAAGCACCAAGCACCAAGCACCAAACACCAAGCACCAAGCACCAAACACCAAACAACAAGCACCAGGCACCAAACAACAAGCACCAGGCACCAAGCTCCAATCACCAAACACCAAGCACCAAGCACCAAACACCAAACACCAAGCACGCAGCATTAAACACCAAGCACCAAGCACCAACCACCAAACACCAAGCACCAAGCACCAAGCACCAAATACCAAACACCAAACACCAAGCACCAAGCACGAAACACCAGGCACCAAGCACCAAGGACCAAAATCCAAACACCAAGCACCGAACACCAGCCACCAAGCACCAAGCACCAAACACCAAACAGCAAACACCAAACAGCAAATACCAAACACCAAACAGCAAACAGCAAACACCAAACACCAAGCCCCAAGCACCAATCATCAAACACCAAACACCAAGCACCAAGCACCAAACACCAAGCACCAAGCACCTAGCACCAAACACCAAACACCAAGCACCAACCACCAAGCACCAAACACCAAGCACCAATCACCAAGCACCAAACACCAAGCAGCAAGCAGCAAGCACCAAACACGAAACACCAAGCACCAAGCACCAAGCACCAAACACCAAACACCAAGCACCAAGGACCAAACATCAAACACCAAGCCCCAAGCACCAAAAACCTAACACCAAGTACCAAGCACCTAGCACCAAGCACCGAACACCAAGCACCAAGCACCAAGCACCAAACACCAAGCACCAAGCACCAAACACCAAACACCAAGCACCAAGCACCAAGCACCAAACACCAAGCACCAAGCACCTAGAACCAAACACCAAACACCATGCACCAAACACCAAGCACCAAGCACCAAACATCAACCACCCAGCACCAAGCACCAAGCACCAAACACCAAGCACCAAACACCAAACACCAAACACCAAGCAGCAAGCACCAAACACCAAGCAGCGAGCACCAAACACCAAGCCCCAAGCACCAAGCACCAAACACCAAACACCAAGCACCAAGCACCAAACACCAAGCACCAAGCACCTAGAACCAAACACCAAACACCAAGCACCAACCACCAAGCACCAAACACCAAGCACCAATCACCAAGCACCAAACACCAAGCAGCAAGCGGCAAGCACCAAACACGAAACACCAAGCACCAAGCACCAAACACCAAACACCAAGCACCAAGGACCAAACATGAAACACCAAGCCCCAAGCACCAAAAACCTAACACCAAGTACCAAGCACCAAGCACCAAGCACCGAACACCAAGCACCAAACACCAAGCACCAAACACCAAGCACCAAGCACCAAACACCAAACACCAAGCACCAAGCACCAAGCACCAAACACCAAGCACCAGGCACCAAGCCCCAAACATCAAGCACCATGCACCAAACACCAAGCACCAAGCACGAAGCACCAAACACCAAGCACCAAGCACCAAACACTTAACACCAAGCACCAAGCACCAAGCACCAAACACCAAGCACCAAACACCAAACACCAAGCACCAAGTACCAAACACCAAGCACCAAGCACCAAACACCAAGCACCAAGCACCAAGCACCAAACACCAAGAACCAAGCACCAAACACCAAGCACCAAGCACCAAGCACCAAGCACCAAACACCAAGCACCAAGCACCAAACACCAAACACCAAATACCAAACACCAAACACCAAGCACCAAGCACCAAACACCAAACACCAAACAGCAAGCACCAAGCACCAAACACCAAGCACCAAGCACCAAACAACAAACACCAAGCACCATGCACCAAACACTAATCACCAAGCACCAAGCACCAAACACCAAGCACCAAGCAGCAAGCACCAAACACCAAACACCAAGCACCAAGCACCAAGCACCAAACACCAAGCACCAAGCACCAAACACCAAACCCCAAGCACCAAAGACCAAGCACCAAGCACCAAGGACCAAACACCAAGCACCAAGCATCAAGCACCAAGCACCAAACACCAAGCACCAAGCACCAAACACCCAGCACCAAGCACCAAGCACCAAACGCCAAGCACCAAGCACCAAACACCAAAGACCAAACACCAAGCACCAAACACCAAACAGCAAAGAGCAAACGCCAAGCACCAAGCACCAAGCACCAAGCACCAAACACCAAGCACCAAGCACCAAGCACCAAGCACCAAGCACCAAACACCAAAGACCAAGCACCAAGCACCTAGCACCAAACACAAAGCACCAGGCACCAAGCCCCAAACACCAAGCACCATCCACCAAACACCAAGCACCAAGCACGAAGCACCAAACACCAAGCACCAAACACTTAACACCAAGCACCAAGCACCAAGTACCAAACACCAAGCACCAAACACCAAACACCAAGCACCAAACACCAAGCACCAAGCACCAAACACCAAGCACCAAGCACCAAGCACCAAGCACCAAGAACCAAACACCAAACACCAAGCACCAAGCACCAAGTACATACACCAAGCACCAAACACCAAACACAAAACATCAAGCACCAAGCAACAAGCATCAAACACCATACACCAAACACCAAACACCAAACACCAAGCACCAAGCACCAAACACCATACACCTAGCACCAAACAGCAGGCACAAAGCACCAAGAACCAAACACCAAGCACCAAACACCAAACACCAAGCACCAAGCACAAACACCAAACACTAAGCACCAAGCACCAAACACCAAAACCCAAACACTAGACACCAAGCACGAAACACCAAACACCAAACACCAAGCACCAAGCACCAAACACTAATCACCAAGCACCCAGCACCAAACAACAAGCACCAAGCACCAAGCACCAGGCACCAAGCACCAAGCACCAAACACAGAACACCAAGCACCAAGCACCAAGCAACAAGCAGCAAAAACCAAGCGTCAAACACCAAACACCAAACACCAAGCACCAAACACCAAACACCAAGCACTAAGCACCAAACACCAAGCACCAAACTCCAAGCACCCAGCACCAAACACCAAACACCAAGCACCAAGCACCAAACACCAAACACCAACACCAAGCACCAAGCACCAAACACCAAACACCAAGCACCAAACACCAGACACCAAGCACTAAACACCAAACACCAAGCACCAAGCACCAAACACCAAACAACAAGCACCAGGCACCAAGCACCAAACACCAAACACCAAGCACCAAGCACCAAACACCAAGCACCAAGCACCAAACGCCAAACACCAAGCACCAAGCACCAAACACCAAGCACCAAATACGAAACAGCAAACACCATACAGCAAACACTAAATACCAAAAAGCAGACACCAAACAGCAAACACCAAACACCAAACACCAAGCACCAAGCACCAACCACCAAACTCCAAGCACCAAAGACCAAGCACCAAGCACCAAGCACCAAACAACAAGCACCAAGCACCAAGCACCAAACACCAAGCACCAAGCACCAAACACCAACCACCCAGCACCAAGCACCAAGCACCAAACACCAAGCACCAAACACCAAACACTAAACACCAAGCACAAAGCACCAAGCACCAAACACCAAGCCCCAAGCACCAAGCACCAAACACCAAACACCAAGCACCAAGCACCAAACACCAAGCCCCAAGCACCAAGCACCAAACACCAACACCAAGCACCAAGCACCAAACACCAAACACCAAGCACCAAACACCAAACACCAAGCACCAAGGACCCAACATCAAACACCAAGCACCAAGCACCAAACACCAAACACCAAGCCCCAAGCACCAGGCACCAAACACCAAGCACCAAACACCAAGCACCAAACACCAAACACTAAGTCCCACGCACCAAGCACCAAACACCAAACAGCAAGCACCAAGCACCAAACACCAAGCACCAAGCACTAAGCCCCTAGCACCAAACAACAAACACCAAGCATCAAGCACAAAACACCAAGCAACAAACACCAAGCAGCAAGCAGCAAGCACCAAACACCAAACAACAAGCACCAAGCACCAAACACCAAACACCAAGCACCAAGGACCAAACATCAAACACCAAGCACCAAGCACCAAACACCTAACACCAAGCACCAAGCATCAAGCACCAATCACCAAACACCAAGCACCAATCACCAAACACTAAGCACCAAGCACCAAACATCAAGCACCAGGCACCAAGCACCAAACACCAAGTACCAAACACCAAACACCAAGCACCAAACACCAAACACCAAGCACCAAGCACCAAGCACGAAACACCAGGCACCAAGCACCAAGCACCAAACTCCAGGCACCAAACACCAAGCACGCAGCACCAAACACCAAGCACCAAGCACCAAGCACCAAGCACCAAACACCTAACACCAAACACCAAGCACCAAGCGCAAAACACCAAGCACCAATCACCAAGCACCAAAACCCAAGCAGCAAGCGGCAAGCACCAAACACCAAGCACCAAGCACCAAACACCAAACACCAAACACCAAGCACCAAACACCAAACACCAAGCACCAAGGACCAAACATCAAACACCAAGCACCAAGCACCAAACACCTAACACCAAGCACCAGGCACCAAGCACCAAGCACCAAACACCAAGCACCAAACACCAAGCACCAAGACCGAAGCACCAAACACCAAGCACCAAACTCCAAACACAAAACACCAAGCACCAAGCAGCAAGCAACAAACACCAAACACCAAGCACCAAGCACCAAACACCAAACACCAGGCACCAAGGACCAAACATCAAACACCAAGCACCAAGCACCAAACACCTAACACCAAGCACCAAGCACCAAGCACCAAGCACCAAACACCAAGCCCCAAGCACCAAAAACCTAACACCAAGTACCAAGCACCAAGCACCAAGCACCGAACACCAAGCACCAAACACCAAGCACCAAACACCAAGCACCAAGCAGCAAACACCAAACACCAAGCACCAAGCACCAAGCACCAAACACCAAGCACCAGGCACCAAGCCCCAAACATCAAGCACCATGCACCAAACACCAAGCACCAAGCACGAAGCACCAAACACCAAGCACCAAGCACCAAACACTTAACACCAAGCACCAAGCACCAAGCACCAAACACCAAGCACCAAACACCAAACACCAAGCACCAAGTACCAAACACCAAGCACCAAGCACCAAACACCAAGCACCAAGCACCAAGCACCAAACACCAAGAACCAAGCACCAAACACCAAGCACCAAGCACCAAGTACATACACCAAGCACCAAACACCAAGCTCCAAACACCAAGCACCAAGCACCAAACACCAAACACCAAACACCAAACACCAAGCACCAAGCACCAAACACCAAACACCAAACAGCAAGCACCAAGCACCAAACACCAAGCACCAAGCACCAAACAACAAACACCAAGCACCATGCACCAAACACTAATCACCAAGTGCCAAGCACCAAACACCTAACACCAAGCACCAAGCACCAAGCACCAAGCACCAAACACCAAGCCCCAAGCACCAAAAACCTAACACCAAGTACCAAGCACCAAGCACCAAGCACCGAACACCAAGCACCAAACACCAAGCACCAAACACCAAGCAGCAAGCACCAAACACCAAACACCAAGCACCAAGCACCAAGCACCAAACACCAAGCACCAAGCACCAAACACCAAACCCCAAGCACCAAAGACCAAGCACCAAGCACCAAGGACCAAACACCAAGCACCAAGCATCAAGCACCAAGCACCAAACAACAAGCACCAAGCACCAAACACCCAGCACCAAGCACCAAACACCAAGCACCAAGCACCAAACACCAAAGACCAAACACCAAGCACCAAGCACCAAACAGCAAGCACCAAACACCAAACACAAAACACCAAACACCAAACAGCAAGCACCAAACACCAAACAGCAAAGAGCAAACGCCAAGCACCAAGCACCAAGCACCAAGCACCAAACACCAAGCTCCAAGCACCAAGCATTAAACACCAAACAGCAAACACCAAACACGAAACAGCAAACACCATACAGCAAACACCAAACACAAAGCACCAAGTACCAAACACCAAACCCCAAGCACCAAGCACCAAACACTAATAACCAAGCACCAAGCACCAAGCACCAAACACCAAGCACCAAGCACCAAGCACCAAACACCAAAGACCAAGCACCAAGCACCTAGCACCAAACACAAAGCACCAGGCACCAAGCCCCAAACACCAAGCACCATCCACCAAACACCAAGCACCAAGCACGAAGCACCAAACACCAAGCACCAAACACTTAACACCAAGCACCAAGCACCAAGTACCAAACACCAAGCACCAAACACCAAACACCAAGCACCAAACACCAAGCACCAAGCACCAAACACCAAGCACCAAGCACCAAGCACCAAGAACCAAGCACCAAACACCAAGCACCAAGCACCAAGTACATACACCAAGCACCAAACACCAAACACAAAACATCAAGCACCAAGCAACAAGCATCAAACACCAAGCACCAAACACCAAACACCAAGCACCAAGCACCAAGCACCAAACACCATACACCCAGACCAAACAGCAGGCACAATGCACCAAGCACCAAACACCAAGCACCAAACACCAAACACCAACCACCAAGCACAAACACCAAACACTAAGCACCAAGCACCAAACACCAAAACCCAAACACTAGACACCAAGCACGAAACACCAAGCACCAAATACGAAACAGCAAACACCATACAGCAAACACTAAATACCAAAAAGCAGACACCAAACAGCAAACACCAAACACCAAACACCAAGCACCAAGCACCAACCACCAAACTCCAAGCACCAAAGACCAAGCACCAAGCACCAAGCACCAAGCACCAAGCACCAAACACCAAACACCAAGCACCAAGCACCAAACACCAAGCCCCAAGCACCAAGCACCAAACACCAACACCAAGCCCCAAGCACCAAGCACCAAACACCAAACACCAAGCACCAGACACCAAGCACCAAGGACCCAACATCAAACACCAAGCACCAAGCACCAAACACCAAACACCAAGCACCAAGCACCAGGCACCAAGCACCGAACACCAAGCCCCAAACACCAAGCACCAAACACCAAGCACCAAACACCAAGCACCAAACACCAAACACTAAGTCCCACGCACCAAGCACCAAACACCAAACAGCAAGCACCAAGCACCAAACACCAAGCACCAAGCACTAAGCCCCTAGCACCAAACAACAAACACGAAGCATCAAGCACAAAACACCAAGCAACAAACACCAAGCAGCAAGCAGCAAGCACCAAACACCAAACAACAAGCACCAAGCACCAAACACCAAACACCAAGCACCAAGGACCAAACATCAAACACCAAGCACCAAGCACCAAACACCTAACACCAAGCACCAAGCATCAAGCACCAATCACCAAACACCAAGCACCAATCACCAAACACTAAGCACCAAGCACCAAACACCAAGCACCAGGCACCAAGCACCAAACACCAAGTACCAAACACCAAACACCAAGCACCAAACACCAAACACCAAGCACCAAGCACCAAGCACGAAACACCAGGCACCAAGCACCAAGCACCAAACTCCAGACACCAAACACCAAGCACGCAGCACCAAACACCAAGCACCAAGCACCAAGCACCAAGCACCAAACACCTAACACCAAACACCAAGCACCAAGCGCAAAACACCAAGCACCAATCACCAAGCACCAAAACCCAAGCAGCAAGCGGCAAGCACCAAACACCAAGCACCAAGCACCAAACACCAAACACCAAACACCAAGCACCAAACACCAAACACCAAGCACCAAGGACCAAACATCAAACACCAAGCACCAAGCACCAAACACCTAACACCAAGCACCAGGCACCAAGCACCAAGCACCAAACACCAAGCACCAAACACCAAGCACCAAGACCGAAGCACCAAACACCAAGCACCAAACTCCAAACACAAAACACCAAGCACCAAGAAGCAAGCAACAAACACCAAACACCAAGCACCAAGCACCAAACACCAAACACCAGGCACCAAGGACCAAACATCAAACACCAAGCACCAAGCACCAAACACCTAACACCAAGCACCAAGCACCAAGCACCAAGCACCAAACACCAAGCCCCAAGCACCAAAAACCTAACACCAAGTACCAAGCACCAAGCACCAAGCACCGAACACCAAGCACCAAACACCAAGCACCAAACACCAAGCACCAAGCAGCAAACACCAAACACCAAGCACCAAGCACCAAGCACCAAACACCAAGCACCAGGCACCAAGTCCCAAACATCAAGCACCATGCACCAAACACCAAGCACCAAGCACGAAGCACCAAACACCAAGCACCAAGCACCAAACACTTAACACCAAGCACCAAGCACCAAGCACCAAACACCAAGCACCAAACACCAAACACCAAGCACCAAGTACCAAACACCAAGCACCAAGCACCAAACACCAAGCACCAAGCACCAAGCACCAAACACCAAGAACCAAGCACCAAACACCAAGCACCAAGCACCAAGTACATACACCAAGCACCAAACACCAAGCTCCAAACACCAAGCACCAAGCACCAAACACCAAACACCAAACACCAAACACCAAACACCAAGCACCAAGCACCAAACACCAAACACCAAACAGCAAGCACCAAGCACCAAACACCAAGCACCAAGCACCAAACAACATAACACCAAGCACCATGCACCAAACACTAATCACCAAGTGCCAAGCACCAAACACCTAACACCAAGCACCAAGCACCAAGCACCAAGCACCAAACACCAAGCCCCAAGCACCAAAAACCTAACACCAAGTACCAAGCACCAAGCACCAAGCACCGAACACCAAGCACCAAACACCAAGCACCAAACACCAAGCAGCAAGCACCAAACACCAAACACCAAGCACCAAGCACCAAGCACCAAACACCAAGCACCAAGCACCAAACACCAAACCCCAAGCACCAAAGACGAAGCACCAAGCACCAAGGACCAAACACCAAGCACCAAGCATCAAGCACCAAGCACCAAACACCAAGCACCAAACACCAAGCACCAAACACCAAACACTAAGTCCCACGCACCAAGCACCAAACACCAAACAGCAAGCACCAAGCACCAAACACCAAGCACCAAGCACTAAGCCCCTAGCACCAAACAACAAACACGAAGCATCAAGCACAAAACACCAAGCAACAAACACCAAGCAGCAAGCAGCAAGCACCAAACACCAAACAACAAGCACCAAGCACCAAACACCAAACACCAAGCACCAAGGACCAAACATCAAACACCAAGCACCAAGCACCAAACACCTAACACCAAGCACCAAGCATCAAGCACCAATCACCAAACACCAAGCACCAATCACCAAACACTAAGCACCAAGCACCAAACACCAAGCACCAGGCACCAAGCACCAAACACCAAGTACCAAACACCAAACACCAAGCACCAAACACCAAACACCAAGCACCAAGCACCAAGCACGAAACACCAGGCACCAAGCACCAAGCACCAAACTCCAGACACCAAACACCAAGCACGCAGCACCAAACACCAAGCACCAAGCACCAAGCACCAAGCACCAAACACCTAACACCAAACACAAAGCACCAAGCGCAAAACACCAAGCACCAATCACCAAGCACCAAAACCCAAGCAGCAAGCGGCAAGCACCAAACACCAAGCACCAAGCACCAAACACCAAACACCAAACACCAAGCACCAAACACCAAACACCAAGCACCAAGGACCAAACATCAAACACCAAGCACCAAGCACCAAACACCTAACACCAAGCACCAGGCACCAAGCACCAAGCACCAAACACCAAGCACCAAACACCAAGCACCAAGACCGAAGCACCAAACACCAAGCACCAAACTCCAAACACAAAACACCAAGCACCAAGAAGCAAGCAACAAACACCAAACACCAAGCACCAAGCACCAAACACCAAACACCAGGCACCAAGGACCAAACATCAAACACCAAGCACCAAGCACCAAACACCTAACACCAAGCACCAAGCACCAAGCACCAAGCACCAAACACCAAGCCCCAAGCACCAAAAACCTAACACCAAGTACCAAGCACCAAGCACCAAGCACCGAACACCAAGCACCAAACACCAAGCACCAAACACCAAGCACCAAGCAGCAAACACCAAACACCAAGCACCAAGCACCAAGCACCAAACACCAAGCACCAGGCACCAAGCCCCAAACATCAAGCACCATGCACCAAACACCAAGCACCAAGCACGAAGCACCAAACACCAAGCACCAAGCACCAAACACTTAACACCAAGCACCAAGCACCAAGCACCAAACACCAAGCACCAAACACCAAACACCAAGCACCAAGTACCAAACACCAAGCACCAAGCACCAAACACCAAGCACCAAGCACCAAGCACCAAACACCAAGAACCAAGCACCAAACACCAAGCACCAAGCACCAAGTACATACACCAAGCACCAAACACCAAGCTCCAAACACCAAGCACCAAGCACCAAACACCAAACACCAAACACCAAACACCAAACACCAAGCACCAAGCAACAAACACCAAACACCAAACAGCAAGCACCAAGCACCAAACACCAAGCACCAAGCACCAAACAACAAACACCAAGCACCATGCACCAAACACTAATCACCAAGTGCCAAGCACCAAACACCTAACACCAAGCACCAAGCACCAAGCACCAAGCACCAAACACCAAGCCCCAAGCACCAAAAACCTAACACCAAGTACCAAGCACCAAGCACCAAGCACCGAACACCAAGCACCAAACACCAAGCACCAAACACCAAGCAGCAAGCACCAAACACCAAACACCAAGCACCAAGCACCAAGCACCAAACACCAAGCACCAAGCACCAAACACCAAACCCCAAGCACCAAAGACCAAGCACCAAGCACCAAGGACCAAACACCAAGCACCAAGCATCAAGCACCAAGCACCAAACACCAAGCACCAAGCACCAAACACCCAGCACCAAGCACCAAACACCAAGCACCAAGCACCAAAAAACAAAGACCAAACACCAAGCACCAAGCACCAAACAGCAAGCACCAAACACCAAACACCAAACACCAAACACCAAACAGCAAGCACCAAACACCAAACAGCAAAGAGCAAACGCCAAGCACCAAGCACCAAGCACCAAGCACCAAACACCAAGCTCCAAGCACCAAGCATTAAACACCAAACAGCAAACACCAAACACGAAACAGCAAACACCATACAGCAAACACCAAACACAAAGCACCAAGCACCAAACACCAAACCCCAAGCACCAAGCACCAAACACTAATAACCAAGCACCAAGCACCAAGCACCAAACACCAAGCACCAAGCACCAAGCACCAAACACCAAAGACCAAGCACCAAGCACCTAGCACCAAACACAAAGCACCAGGCACCAAGCCCCAAACACCAAGCACCATGCACCAAACACCAAGCACCAAGCACGAAGCACCAAACACCAAGCACCAAACACTTAACACCAAGCACCAAGCACCAAGTACCAAACACCAAGCACCAAACACCAAACACCAAGCACCAAACACCAAGCACCAAGCACCAAACACCAAGCACCAAGCACCAAGCACCAAGAACCAAGCACCAAACACCAAGCACCAAGCACCAAGAACCAAGCACCAAACACCAAGCACCAAGCACCAAGTACATACACCAAGCACCAAACACCAAACACAAAACATCAAGCACCAAGCAACAAGCATCAAACACCAAGCACCAAACACCAAACACCAAGCACCAAGCACCAAGCACCAAACACCATACACCCAGACCAAACAGCAGGCACAATGCACCAAGCACCAAACACCAAGCACCAAACACCAAACACCAACCACCAAGCACAAACACCAAACACTAAGCACCAAGCACCAAACACCAAAACCCAAACACTAGACACCAAGCACGAAACACCAAGCACCAAATACGAAACAGCAAACACCATACAGCAAACACTAAATACCAAAAAGCAGACACCAAACAGCAAACACCAAACACCAAACACCAAGCACCAAGCACCAACCACCAAACTCCAAGCACCAAAGACCAAGCACCAAGCACCAAGCACCAAACAACAAGCACCAAGCACCAAGCACCAAACACCAAGCACCAAGCACCAAACACCAACCACCCAGCACCAAGCACCAAGCACCAAACACCAAGCACCAAACACCAAACACTAAACACCAAGCACAAAGCACCAAGCACCAAACACCAAGCCCCAAGCACCAAGCACCAAACACCAAACACCAAGCACCAAGCACCAAACACCAATCCCCAAGCACCAAGCACCAAACACCAACACCAAGCACCAAGCACCAAACACCAAACACCAAGCACCAAACAACAAACACCAAGCACCAAGCACCCAACATCAAACACCAAGCACCAAGCACCAAACACCAAACACCAAGCCCCAAGCACCAGGCACCAAGCACCGAACACCAAGCCCCAAACACCAAGCACCAAACACCAACCACCAAACACCAAGCACCAAACACCAAACACTAAGTCCCACGCACCAAGCACCAAACACCAAACAGCAAGCACCAAGCACCAAACACCAAGCACCAAGCACTAAGCCCCTAGCACCAAACAACAAACACCAAGCATCAAGCACAAAACACCAAGCAACAAACACCAAGCAGCAAGCAGCAAGCACCAAACACCAAACAACAAGCACCAAGCACCAAACACCAAACACCAAGCACCAAGGACCAAACATCAAACACCAAGCACCAAGCACCAAACAACTAACACCAAGCACCAAGCATCAAGCACCAATCACCAAACACCAAGCACCAATCACCAAACACCAAGCACCAAGCACCAAACACCAAGCACCAGGCACCAAGCACCAAACACCAAGTACCAAACACCAAACACCAAGCACCAAACACCAAACACCAAGCACCAAGCACCAAGCACGAAACACCAGGCACCAAGCACCAAGCACCAAACTCCAGACACCAAACACCAAGCACGCAGCACCAAACACCAAGCACCAAGCACCAAGCACCAAGCACCAAACACCAAACACCAAACACCAAGCACCAAGCGCAAAACACCAAGCACCAATCACCAAGCACCAAAACCCAAGCAGCAAGCAGCAAGCACCAAACACCAAGCACCAAGCACCAAACACCAAACACCAAACGCCAAGCACCAAACACCAAGCACCAAGCAGCAAGCACCAAACACCAAACACCAAGCACCAAGCACCAAACACCAAACACAAAGCACCAAAGACCAAACATCAAACACCAAGCACCAAGCACCAAACACCTAACACCAAGCACCAAGCACCAAGCACCAAGCACCAAACACCAAGCACCAAGCACCAAACACCAAGCACCAAGCACCAAGCACCAAACACCAAGCACCAAGCACCAAACACCAAACAACAAGCACCAGGCCCCAAACAACAAGCACCAGGCACCAAGCTCCAATCACCAAACACCAAGCACCAAGCACCAAACACCAAACACCAAGCACGCAGCATCAAACACCAAGCACCAAGCACCAAGCACCAAACACCAAGCACCAAGCACCAAGCACCAAATACCAAACACCAAACACCAAGCACCAAACACCAAACACCAAGCACCAAGCACCAAGCACGAAACACCAGGCACCAAGCACCAAGGATCAAAATCCAAACACCAAGCACCAAACACCAGCCACCAAGCACCAAGCACCAAACACCAAACAGCAAACACCAAACAGCAAACACCAAACAGCAAACAGCAAACAGCAAACGCCAAACACCAAGCACCAAGCACCAAGCACCAAACACCAAGCACCAAGCACCAAGCACCAAACACCAAACAGCAAACACGAAACACAAAACTGCAAACACCATACAGCAAACACCAAACACCAAAAAGCAGACACCAAACCGCATACACCAAACAGCAAACACAAAACGCCAAACCCCAAGCACCAAGCACCAAACACTAATCACCAAGCACCAAGCACCAAGCACCAAACACCAAGCGTTAAGCACCTAGCACCAAACACCAAGCACCAAGCACAAACACCAAACACCAAACACCAAACACCAAGCACCAAAGACCAAGCACCAAGCACCAAGCACCAAGCACCAAACAATAAGCACCAAGCACCAAGCACCAAACACCAAGCACCAAGCACCAAACATCAACCACCCAGCACCAAGCACCAAGCACCAAACAGCAAGCACCAAACACCAAACACCAAACACCAAGCAGCAAGCACCAAACACCAAGCAGCAAGCACCAAACACCAAGCCCCAAGCACCAAGCACCAAACACCAAACACCAAGCACCAAGCACCAAACACCAAGCACCAAGCACATAGCACCAAACACCAAACACCAAGCACCAACCACCAAGCACCAAACACCAAGCACCAATCACCAAGCACCAAACACCAAGCAGCAAGCAGCAAGCACCAAACACGAAACACCAAGCACCAAGCACCAAACACCAAACACCAAGCACCAAGGACCAAACATCAAACACCAAGCCCCAAGCACCAAAAACCTAACACCAAGTACCAAGCACCAAGCACCAAGCACCGAACACCAAGCACCAAACACCAAGCACCAAACACCAAGCACCAATCACCAAACACCAAACACCAAGCACCAAGCACCAAGCACCAAACACCAAGCACCAGGCACCAAGCCCCAAACATCAAGCACCATGCACCAAACACCAAGCACCAAGCACGAAGCACCAACCACCAAGCACCAAGCACCAAACACTTAACACCAAGCACCAAGCAGCAAGCACCAAACACCAAGCACCAAACACCAAACACCAAACACCAAGCAGCAAGCACCAAACACCAAGCAGCAAGAACCAAACACCAAGCCCCAAGCACCAAGCACCAAACACCAAACACCAAGCACCAAGCACCAAACACCAAGCACCAAGCACCTAGCACCAAACACCAAACACCAAGCACCAATCACCAAGCACCAAACACCAAGCACCAATCACCAAGCACCAAACACCAAGCAGCAAGCAGCAAGCACCAAACACGAAACACCAAGCACCAAGCACCAAACACCAAACACCAAGCACCAAGGACCAAACATGAAACACCAAGCCCCAAGCACCAAAAACCTAACACCAAGTACCAAGCACCAAGCACCAAGCACCGAACACCAAGCACCAAACACCAAGCACCAAACACCAAGCACCAAGCACCAAACGCCAAACACCAAGCACCAAGCACCAAGCACCAAACACCAAGCACCAGGCACCAAGCCCCAAACATCAAGCACCATGCACCAAACACCAAGCACCAAGCACGAAGCACCAAACACCAAGCACCAAGCACCAAACACTTAACACCAAGCACCAAACACCAAGCACCAAGCACCAAGCACCAAGCACCAAACACCAAGAACCAAGCACCAAACACCAAGCACCAAGCACCAAGTACATACACCAAGCACCAAACACCAAGCACCAAACACCAAGCACCAAGCACCAAACACCAAACACCAAGCACCAAGCACCAAGCACCAAACACCAAGCACCAGGCACCAAGCCCCAAACACCAAGCACCGAGCACGAAGCACCAAACACCAAACACCAAGCACCAAACACTAATCACCAAGCACCAAGCACCAAGCACCAAACACCAAGCGTTAAGCACCTAGCACCAAACACCAAGCACCAAGCACCAAGCACAAACACCAAACACCAAACACCAAACACCAAGCACCAAAGACCAAGCACCAAGCACCAAGCACCAAGCACCAAACAATAAGCACCAAGCACCAAGCACCAAACACCAAGCACCAAGCACCAAACATCAACCACCCAGCACCAAGCACCAAGCACCAAACAGCAAGCACCAAACACCAAACACCAAACACCAAGCAGCAAGCACCAAACACCAAGCAGCAAGCACCAAACACCAAGCCCCAAGCACCAAGCACCAAACACCAAACACCAAGCACCAAGCACCAAACACCAAGCACCAAGCACCTAGCACCAAACACCAAACACCAAGCACCAACCACCAAGCACCAAACACCAAGCACCAATCACCAAGCACCAAACACCAAGCAGCAAGCAGCAAGCACCAAACACGAAACACCAAGCACCAAGCACCAAACACCAAACACCAAGCACCAAGGACCAAACATCAAACACCAAGCCCCAAGCACCAAAAACCTAACACCAAGTACCAAGCACCAAGCAGCAAGCAGCAAGCACCAAACAGGAAACACCAAGCACCAAGCACCAAACACCAAACACCAAGCACCAAGGACCAAACATGAAACACCAAGCCCCAAGCACCAAAAACCTAACACCAAGTACCAAGCACCAAGCACCAAGCACCGAACACCAAGCACCAAACACCAAGCACCAAGCACCAAGCACCAAACACCAAGCACCAGGCACCAAGCCCCAAACATCAAGCACCATGCACCAAACACCAAGCACCAAGCACGAAGCACCAAACACCAAGCACCAAGCACCAAACACTTAACACCAATCACCAAACACCAAGCACCAAGCACCAAGCACCAAGCACCAAGCACCAAACACCAAGAACCAAGCACCAAACACCAAGCACCAAGCACCAAGTACATACACCAAGCACCAAACACCAAGCACCAAACACCAAGCACCAAGCACCAAACACCAAACACCAAGCACCAAGCACCAAGCACCAAACACCAAGCACCAGGCACCAAGCCCCAAACACCAAGCACCAAGCATGAAGCACCAAACACCAAACACCAAGCACCAAGTACCAAACACCAAGCACCAAGCACCAAACACCAAGCACCAAGCACCAAGCACCAAACACCAAGAACCAAGCACCAAACACCAAGCACCAAGCACCAAGTACATACACCAAGCACCAAACACCAAGCACCAAACAGCAAGCACCAAACACCAAACACCAAACACCAAACACCAAACACCAAACAGCAAGCACCAAACACCAAACAACAAGCACCAAACACCAAACACCAAGTACCAAGTACCAAACACCAAGCACCAAGCAACAAACACCAAGTACCAAGCACCAAACACCCAGCACCAAGCACCAAGCACCAAACACCAAGCACCAAGAACCAAACACCAAAGACCAAACACCAAGCACCAAGCACCAAACAGCAAGCACCAAACACCAAACACCAAACACCAAACACCAAACAGCAAGCACCAAACACCAAACAGCAAAGAGCAAACGCCAAGCACCAAGCACCAAGCACCAAGCACCAAACACCAAGAACCAAGCACCAAGCATTAAACACCAAACAGCAAACACCAAACACGAAACAGCAAACACCATACATCAAACACCAAACACCAAGCACCAAGCCCCAAACACCAAACCCCAAGCACCAAGCACCAAACACTAATAACCAAGCACCAAGCACCAAGCACCAAACACCAAGCACCAAGCACCAAGCACCAAACACCAAAGACCAAGCACCAAGCACCTAGCACCAAACACAAAGCACCAAGCACCAAACACCAATCCCCAAGCACCAAGCACCAAACACCAACACCAAGCACCAAGCACCAAACACCAAACACCAAGCACCAAACAACAAACACCAAGCACCAAGCACCCAACATCAAACACCAAGCACCAAGCACCAAACACCAAACACCAAGCCCCAAGCACCAGGCACCAAGCACCGAACACCAAGCCCCAAACACCAAGCACCAAACACCAACCACCAAACACCAAGCACCAAACACCAAACACTAAGTCCCACGCACCAAGCACCAAACACCAAACAGCAAGCACCAAGCACCAAACACCAAGCACCAAGCACTAAGCCCCTAGCACCAAACAACAAACACCAAGCATCAAGCACAAAACACCAAGCAACAAACACCAAGCAGCAAGCAGCAAGCACCAAACACCAAACAACAAGCACCAAGCACCAAACACCAAACACCAAGCACCAAGGACCAAACATCAAACACCAAGCACCAAGCACCAAACAACTAACACCAAGCACCAAGCATCAAGCACCAATCACCAAACACCAAGCACCAATCACCAAACACCAAGCACCAAGCACCAAACACCAAGCACCAGGCACCAAGCACCAAACACCAAGTACCAAACACCAAACACCAAGCACCAAACACCAAACACCAAGCACCAAGCACCAAGCACGAAACACCAGGCACCAAGCACCAAGCACCAAACTCCAGACACCAAACACCAAGCACGCAGCACCAAACACCAAGCACCAAGCACCAAGCACCAAGCACCAAACACCAAACACCAAACACCAAGCACCAAGCGCAAAACACCAAGCACCAATCACCAAGCACCAAAACCCAAGCAGCAAGCAGCAAGCACCAAACACCAAGCACCAAGCACCAAACACCAAACACCAAACGCCAAGCACCAAACACCAAGCACCAAGCAGCAAGCACCAAACACCAAACACCAAGCACCAAGCACCAAACACCAAACACAAAGCACCAAAGACCAAACATCAAACACCAAGCACCAAGCACCAAACACCTAACACCAAGCACCGAGCACCAAGCACCAAGCACCAAACACCAAGCACCAAGCACCAAACACCAAGCACCAAGCACCAAGCACCAAACACCAAGCACCAAGCACCAAACACCAAACAACAAGCACCAGGCCCCAAACAACAAGCACCAGGCACCAAGCTCCAATCACCAAACACCAAGCACCAAGCACCAAACACCAAACACCAAGCACGCAGCATCAAACACCAAGCACCAAGCACCAAGCACCAAACACCAAGCACCAAGCACCAAGCACCAAATACCAAACACCAAACACCAAGCACCAAACACCAAACACCAAGCACCAAGCACCAAGCACGAAACACCAGGCACCAAGCACCAAGGATCAAAATCCAAACACCAAGCACCAAACACCAGCCACCAAGCACCAAGCACCAAACACCAAACAGCAAACACCAAACAGCAAACACCAAACAGCAAACAGCAAACAGCAAACGCCAAACACCAAGCACCAAGCACCAAGCACCAAACACCAAGCACCAAGCACCAAGCACCAAACACCAAACAGCAAACACGAAACACAAAACTGCAAACACCATACAGCAAACACCAAACACCAAAAAGCAGACACCAAACCGCATACACCAAACAGCAAACACAAAACACCAAACCCCAAGCACCAAGCACCAAACACTAATCACCAAGCACCAAGCACCAAGCACCAAACACCAAGCGTTAAGCACCTAGCACCAAACACCAAGCACCAAGCACAAACACCAAAGACCAAACACCAAACACCAAGCACCAAAGACCAAGCACCAAGCACCAAGCACCAAGCACCAAACAATAAGCACCAAGCACCAAGCACCAAACACCAAGCACCAAGCACCAAACATCAACCACCCAGCACCAAGCACCAAGCACCAAACAGCAAGCACCAAACACCAAACACCAAACACCAAGCAGCAAGCACCAAACACCAAGCAGCAAGCACCAAACACCAAGCCCCAAGCACCAAGCACCAAACACCAAACACCAAGCACCAAGCACCAAACACCAAGCACCAAGCACCTAGCACCAAACACCAAACACCAAGCACCAACCACCAAGCACCAAACACCAAGCACCAATCACCAAGCACCAAACACCAAGCAGCAAGCAGCAAGCACCAAACACGAAACACCAAGCACCAAGCACCAAACACCAAACACCAAGCACCAAGGACCAAACATCAAACACCAAGCCCCAAGCACCAAAAACCTAACACCAAGTACCAAGCACCAAGCACCAAGCACCGAACACCAAGCACCAAACACCAAGCACCAAACACCAAGCACCAATCACCAAACACCAAACACCAAGCACCAAGCACCAAGCACCAAACACCAAGCACCAGGCACCAAGCCCCAAACATCAAGCACCATGCACCAAACACCAAGCACCAAGCACGAAGCACCAACCACCAAGCACCAAGCACCAAACACTTAACACCAAGCACCAAGCAGCAAGCACCAAACACCAAGCACCAAACACCAAACACCAAACACCAAGCAGCAAGCACCAAACACCAAGCAGCAAGAACCAAACACCAAGCCCCAAGCACCAAGCACCAAACACCAAACACCAAGCACCAAGCACCAAACACCAAGCACCAAGCACCTAGCACCAAACACCAAACACCAAGCACCAATCACCAAGCACCAAACACCAAGCACCAATCACCAAGCACCAAACACCAAGCAGCAAGCAGCAAGCACCAAACACGAAACACCAAGCACCAAGCACCAAACACCAAACACCAAGCACCAAGGACCAAACATGAAACACCAAGCCCCAAGCACCAAAAACCTAACACCAAGTACCAAGCACCAAGCACCAAGCACTGAACACCAAGCACCAAACACCAAGCACCAAACACCAAGCACCAAGCACCAAACACCAAACACCAAGCACCAAGCACCAAGCACCAAACACCAAGCACCAGGCACCAAGCCCCAAACATCAAGCACCATGCACCAAACACCAAGCACCAAGCACGAAGCACCAAACACCAAGCACCAAGCACCAAACACTTAACACCAAGCACCAAACACCAAGCACCAAGCACCAAGCACCAAGCACCAAACACCAAGAACCAAGCACCAAACACCAAGCACCAAGCACCAAGTACATACACCAAGCACCAAACACCAAGCACCAAACACCAAGCACCAAGCACCAAACACCAAACACCAAGCACCAAGCACCAAGCACCAAACACCAAGCACCAGGCACCAAGCCCCAAACACCAAGCACCGAGCACGAAGCACCAAACACCAAACACCAAGCACCAAACACTAATCACCAAGCACCAAGCACCAAGCACCAAACACCAAGCGTTAAGCACCTAGCACCAAACACCAAGCACCAAGCACCAAGCACAAACACCAAACACCAAACACCAAACACCAAGCACCAAAGACCAAGCACCAAGCACCAAGCACCAAGCACCAAACAATAAGCACCAAGCACCAAGCACCAAACACCAAGCACCAAGCACCAAACATCAACCACCCAGCACCAAGCACCAAGCACCAAACAGCAAGCACCAAACACCAAACACCAAACACCAAGCAGCAAGCACCAAACACCAAGCAGCAAGCACCAAACACCAAGCCCCAAGCACCAAGCACCAAACACCAAACACCAAGCACCAAGCACCAAACACCAAGCACCAAGCACCTAGCACCAAACACCAAACACCAAGCACCAACCACCAAGCACCAAACACCAAGCACCAATCACCAAGCACCAAACACCAAGCAGCAAGCAGCAAGCACCAAACACGAAACACCAAGCACCAAGCACCAAACACCAAACACCAAGCACCAAGGACCAAACATCAAACACCAAGCCCCAAGCACCAAAAACCTAACACCAAGTACCAAGCACCAAGCAGCAAGCAGCAAGCACCAAACAGGAAACACCAAGCACCAAGCACCAAACACCAAACACCAAGCACCAAGGACCAAACATGAAACACCAAGCCCCAAGCACCAAAAACCTAACACCAAGTACCAAGCACCAAGCACCAAGCACCGAACACCAAGCACCAAACACCAAGCACCAAGCACCAAGCACCAAACACCAAGCACCAGGCACCAAGCCCCAAACATCAAGCACCATGCACCAAACACCAAGCACCAAGCACGAAGCACCAAACACCAAGCACCAAGCACCAAACACTTAACACCAATCACCAAACACCAAGCACCAAGCACCAAGCACCAAGCACCAAACACCAAGAACCAAGCACCAAACACCAAGCACCAAGCACCAAGTACATACACCAAGCACCAAACACCAAGCACCAAACACCAAGCACCAAGCACCAAACACCAAACACCAAGCACCAAGCACCAAGCACCAAACACCAAGCACCAGGCACCAAGCCCCAAACACCAAGCACCAAGCATGAAGCACCAAACACCAAACACCAAGCACCAAGTACCAAACACCAAGCACCAAGCACCAAACACCAAGCACCAAGCACCAAGCACCAAACACCAAGAACCAAGCACCAAACACCAAGCACCAAGCACCAAGTACATACACCAAGCACCAAACACCAAGCACCAAACAGCAAGCACCAAACACCAAACACCAAACACCAAACACCAAACAGCAAGCACCAAACACCAAACAACAAGCACCAAACACCAAACACCAAGTACCAAGTACCAAACACCAAGCACCAAGCACCAAACACCAAGTACCAAGCACCAAACACCCAGCACCAAGCACCAAGCACCAAACACCAAGCACCAAGAACCAAACACCAAAGACCAAACACCAAGCACCAAGCACCAAACAGCAAGCACCAAACACCAAACACCAAACACCAAACACCAAACAGCAAGCACCAAACACCAAACAGCAAAGAGCAAACGCCAAGCACCAAGCACCAAGCACCAAGCACCAAACACCAAGAACCAAGCACCAAGCATTAAACACCAAACAGCAAACACCAAACACGAAACAGCAAACACCATACATCAAACACCAAACACCAAGCACCAAGCCCCAAACACCAAACCCCAAGCACCAAGCACCAAACACTAATAACCAAGCACCAAGCACCAAGCACCAAACACCAAGCACCAAGCACCAAGCACCAAACACCAAAGACCAAGCACCAAGCACCTAGCACCAAACACAAAGCACCAGGCACCAAGCCTCAAACACCAAGCACCATGCACCAAACACCAAGCACCAAGCACGAAGCACCAAACACCAAGCACCAAGCACCAAACACTTAACACCAAGCACCAAGCACCAAGTACCAAACACCAAGCACCAAACACCAAACACCAAGCACCAAACACCAAGCACCAAGCACCAAACACCAAGCACCAAGCACGAAGCACCAAACACCAAGAACCAAGCACCAAACACCAAGCACCAAGCACCAAACACCAAGCACCAAGCACGAAGCACCAAACACCAAGAACCAAGCACCAAACACCAAGCACCAAGCACCAAGTACATACACCAAGTACCAAGCACCAAGCACCAAGCACCGAACACCAAGCACCAAACACCAAGCACCAAACACCAAGCACCAGGCACCAAGCCCCAAACATCAAGCACCATGCACCAAACACCAAGCACCAAGCACGAAGCACCAAACACCAAACACCAAGCACCAAGCACCAAGCACCAAATACCAAACACCAAACACCAAGCACCAAACACCAAACACCAAGCACCAAGCACCAAGCACGAAACACCAGGCACCATGCACCAAGGACCAAAATCCAAACACCAAGCACCAAACACCAGCCACCAAGCACCAAGCACCAAACACCAAACAGCAAACACCAAACAGCAAACACCAAACAGCAAACAGCAAACAGCAAACGCCAAACACCAAGCACCAAGCACCAAGCACCAAACACCAAACAGCAAACACGAAACACAAAACTGCAAACACCATACAGCAAACACCAAACACCAAAAAGCAGACACCAAACCGCATACACCAAACAGCAAACACAAAACACCAAACCCCAAGCACCAAGCACCAAACACTAATCACCAAGCACCAAGCACCAAGCACCAAACACCAAGCGTTAAGCACCTAGCACCAAACACCAAGCACCAAGCACCAAGCACAAACACCAAACACCAAACACCAAACACCAAGCACCAAAGACCAAGCACCAAGCACCAAGCACCAAGCACCAAACAATAAGCACCAAGCACCAAGCACCAAACACCAAGCACCAAGCACCAAACATCAACCACCCAGCACCAAGCACCAAGCACCAAACACAAAGCACCAAACACCAAACACCAAACACCAAGCAGCAAGCACCAAACACCAAGCAGCAAGCACCAAACACCAAGCCCCAAGCACCAAGCACCAAACACCAAACACCAAGCACCAAGCACCAAACACCAAGCACCAAGCACCTAGCACCAAACACCAAACACCAAGCACCAACCACCAAGCACCAAACACCAAGCACCAATCACCAAGCACCAAACACCAAGCAGCAAGCAGCAAGCACCAAACACGAAACACCAAGCACCAAGCACCAAACACCAAACACCAAGCACCAAGGACCAAACATCAAACACCAAGCCCCAAGCACCAAAAACCTAACACCAAGTACCAAGCACCAAGCACCAAGCACCGAACACCAAGCACCAAACACCAAGCGCCAAACACCAAACACCAATCACCAAACACCAAACACCAAGCACCAAGCACCAAGCACCAAACACCAAGCACCAGGCACCAAGCCCCAAACATCAAGCACCATGCACCAAACACCAAGCACCAAGCATGAAGCACCAACCACCAAGCACCAAGCACCAAACACTTAACACCAAGCACCAAGCACCAAGCACCAAACACCAAGCACCAAACACCAAACACCAAACACCAAGCAGCAAGCACCAAACACCAAGCAGCAAGCACCAAACACCAATCCCCAAGCACCAAGCACCAAACACCAAACACCAAGCACCAAGCACCAAACACCAAGCACCAAGCACCTAGCACCAAACACCAAACACCAAGCACCAATCACCAAGCACCAAACACCAAGCACCAATCACCAAGCACCAAACACCAAGCAGCAAGCAGCAAGCACCAAACACGAAACACCAAGCACCAAGCACCAAACACCAAACACCAAGCACCAAGGACCAAACATGAAACACCAAGCCCCAAGCACCAAAAACCTAACACCAAGTACCAAGCACCAAGCACCAAGCACCGAACACCAAGCACCAAACACCAAGCACCAAACACCAAGCACCAAGCACCAAACACCAAACACCAAGCACCAAGCACCAAGCACCAAACACCAAGCACCAGGCACCAAGCCCCAAACATCAAGCACCATGCACCAAACACCAAGCACCAAGCACGAAGCACCAAACACCAAGCACCAAGCACCAAACACTTAACACCAAGCACCAAACACCAAGCACCAAGCACCAAACACCAAGAACCAAGCACCAAACACCAAGCACCAAGCACCAAGTACATACACCAAGCACCAAACACCAAGCACCAAACACCAAGCACCAAGCACCAAACACCAAACACCAAGCACCAAGCACCAAGCACCAAACACCAAGCACCAGGCACCAAGCCCCAAACACCAAGCACCAAGCACGAAGCACCAAACACCAAACACCAAGCACCAAGTACCAAACACCAAGCACCAAGCACCAAACACCAAGCACCAAGCACCAAGCACCAAGCACCAAACACCAAGAACCAAGCACCAAACACCAAGCACCAAGCACCAAGTACATACACCAAGCACCAAACACCAAGCACCAAACAGCAAGCACCAAACACCAAACACCAAACACCAAACACCAAACAGCAAGCACCAAACACCAAACAGCAAGCACCAAACACCAAACACCAAGCACCAAGTACCAAACACCAAGCACCAAGCACCAAACACCAAGCACCAAGCACCAAACACCCAGCACCAAGCACCAAGCACCAAACACCAAGCACCAAGAACCAAACACCAAAGACCAAACACCAAGCACCAAGCACCAAACAGCAAGCACCAAACACCAAACACCAAACACCAAACACCAAACAGCAAGCACCAAACACCAAACAGCAAAGAGCAAACGCCAAGCACCAAGCACCAAGCACCGAGCACCAAACACCAAGAACCAAGCACCAAGCATTAAACACCAAACAGCAAACACCAAACACGAAACAGCAAACACCATACAGCAAACACCAAACACCAAGCACCAAGCCCCAAACACCAAACCCCAAGCACCAAGCACCAAACACTAATAACCAAGCACCAAGCACCAAGCACCAAACACCAAGCACCAAGCACCAAGCACCAAACACCAAAGACCAAGCACCAAGCACCTAGCACCAAACACAAAGCACCAGGCACCAAGCCTCAAACACCAAGCACCATGCACCAAACACCAAGCACCAAGCACGAAGCACCAAACACCAAGCACCAAACACCAAACACCAAGCACCAAACACTTAACACCAAGCACCAAGCACCAAGTACCAAACACCAAGCACCAAACACCAAACACCAAGCACCAAACACCAAGCACCAAGCACCAAACACCAAGCACCAAGCACGAAGCACCAAACACCAAGAACCAAGCACCAAACACCAAGCACCAAGCACCAAACACCAAGCACCAAGCACGAAGCACCAAACACCAAGAACCAAGCACCAAGCACCAAACAACAAACACCAAGCACCATGCACCAAACACTAATCACCAAGCACCAAGCACCAAACACCATGCACCAAGCAGAAAGCACCAAACACCAAACACCAAGCACCAAGCACCAAACACTAAGCACCAAGCACCAAACACCAAACCCCAAGCACCAAAGACCAAGCACCAAGCACCAATGACCAAACACCAAGCACCAAGCATCAAGCACCAAGCACCAAGCACCAAGCACCAAACACCCAGCACCAAGCACCAAGCACCAAACACCAAGCACCAAACACCAAACACCAAACACCAAGCACCAAGCACCAAGCAGCAAGCACCAAACACCAAACACCAAGCAGCAAGCACCAAACACCAAACACCAAACACCAAACAGCAAAGAGCAAACGCCAAACACCAAGCACCAAGCACCAAGCACCAAGCACCAAACACCAAAGACCAAGCACCAAGCACCTAGCACCAAACACAAAGCACCAGGCACCAAGCCCCAAAGACCAAGCACCATGCACCAAACACCAAGCACCAAGCACGAAGCACCAAACACCAAGCACCAAGCACCAAACACTTAACACCAAGCACCAAGCACCAAGTACCAAACACCAAGCACCAAGCACCAAACACCAAGCACCAAACACCAAGCACCAAGCACCAAGGACCAAACATCAAACACCAAGCACCAAGCACCAAACACCTAACACCAAGCACCAAGCACCAAGCACCAAGCACCAAACACCAAGCACCAAACACCAAGCACCAAGCACCAAACACCAAGCACCAAGCACCAAACACCAAGCACCAAGCACCAAGCACCAAACACCAAGCACCAAGCACCAAACACCAAACAATAAGCACCAAGCACCAAGCACCAAACACCAAGCACCAAGCACCAAACATCAACCACCCAGCACCAAGCACCAAGCACCAAACACCAAGCACCAAACACGAAACACCAAACACCAAGCACCAAGCACCAAGCACCAAACACCAGGCAGCAAGCACCAAACACCAAGCCCCAAGCCCCAAGCACCAAACAGCAAACACCAAGCACCAAGCACCAAAGACCAAGCACCAAACGCCTAGCACCAAACACCAAACACCAAGCACCAACCACCAAGCACCAAACACCAAGCACCAATCACCAAGCACCAAACACCAAGCGGCAAGCAGCAAGCACCAAACACGAAACACCGAGCACCAAGCACCAAACACCAAACACCAAGCACCAAGGACCAAACATCAAACACCAAGCCCCAAGCACCAAAAACCTAACACCAAGTACCAAGCACCAAGCACCAAGCACCGAACACCAAGCACCAAACACAAAGCACCAGGCACCAAGCCCCAAACACCAAGCACCATGCACCAAACACCAAGCACCAAGCACAAAGCACCAAACACCAAGCACCAAGCACCAAACACTTAACACCAAGCACCAAGCACCAAGTACCAAACACCAAGCACCAAACACCAAACACCAAGCACCAAACACCAAGCACCAAGCACCAAACACCAAGAACCAAGCACCAGACACCAAGCACCAAGCACCAAGTACATACACCAAGCACCAAACACCAAACACAAAACACCAAGCACCAAGCAACAAGCATCAAACACCAAGCATCAAACACCAAACACCAAGTACCAAGCAACAAACACCAAACACCAAGCACCAAGCACCAAGCACCAAACACCATACACCCAGCCCCAAAGACCAAGCACAAAGCACCAAGCACCAAACACCAAGCACCAAACACCAAACACCAAGCACCAAGCACCAGACACCAAACACTAAGCACCAAGCACCAAACACCAAAACCCAAACACTAGACACCAAGCACAAAACACGAAACACCAAGCACCAAGCACCAAAGACTAATCACCAAGCACCAAGCACCAAACATCAAGCACCAAGCACCAAGCACCAGGCACCAAGCACCAAGCACCAAACACAGAACACCAAGCACCAAGCACCAAGCACCAAGCACCAAGCAGCAAAAACCAAGCATCAAACACCAAACACCAAACACCAAGCACCAATCACCAAACACCAAGCACCAAGCACCAAACACTAAAGACCAGGCACCAAGCACCAAACACCAAGCACCAAGCACCAAACACCAAACACCAAGCACCAAAGACCAAGCACCAAGCACCAAACAACAAACACCAAGCCCCAAGCACCAAGCACCAAGCACCGAACACCAAGCCCCAAACACCAAGCACCAAACACCAAGCACCAAACACCAAACACTAAGTCCCACGCACCAAGCACCAAACACCAAACAGCAAGCACCAAGCACCAAACACCAACCACCAAGCACTAAGCCCCTAGCACCAAACACCAAACACCAAGCACCAAGCACCAAACACCAAGCACCAAACGCCTAGCACCAAACACCAAACACCAAGCACCAACCACCAAGCACCAAACACCAAGCACCAATCACCAAGCACCAAACACCAAGCGGCAAACAGCAAGCACCAAACACGAAACACCAAGCACCAAGCACCAAACACCAAACACCAAGCACCAAGGACCAAACATCAAACACCAAGCCCCAAGCACCAAAAACCTAACACCAAGTACCAAGCACCAAGCACCAAGCACCGAACACCAAGCACCAAACACAAAGCACCAGGCACCAAGCCCCAAACACCAAGCACCATGCACCAAACACCAAGCACCAAGCACGAAGCACCAAACACCAAGCACCAAGCACCAAACACTTAACACCAAGCACCAAGCACCAAGTACCAAACACCAAGCACCAAACACCAAACACCAAGCACCAAACACCAAGCACCAAGCACCAAACACCAAGAACCAAGCACCAGACACCAAGCACCAAGCACCAAGTACATACACCAAGCACCAAACACCAAACACAAAACACCAAGCACCAAGCAACAAGCATCAAACACCAAGCATCAAACACCAAACACCAAGTACCAAGCACCAAACACCAAACACCAAGCATCAAGCACCAAGCACCAAACACCATACACCCAGCCCCAAACACCAAGCACAAAGCACCAAGCACCAAACACCAAGCACCAAACACCAAACACCAAGCACCAAGCACCAGACACCAAACACTAAGCACCAAGCACCAAACACCAAAACCCAAACACTAGATACCAAGCACGAAACACGAAACACCAAGCACCAAGCACCAAAGACTAATCACCAAGCACCAAGCACCAAACATCAAGCACCAAGCACCAAGCACCAGGCACCAAGCACCAAGCACCAAACACAGAACACCAAGCACCAAGCACCAAGCACCAAGCAGCAAAAACCAAGCATCAAACACCAAACACCAAACACCAAGCACCAATCACCAAACACCAAGCACCAAGCACCAAACACTAAAGACCAGGCACCAAGCACCAAACACCAAGCACCAAGCACCAAACACCAAACACCAAGCACCAAAGACCAAGCACCAAGCACCAAACAACAAACACCAAGCCCCGAGCACCAAGCACCAAGCACCGAACACCAAGCCCCAAACACCAAGCACCAAACACCAAGCACCAAACACCAAACACTAAGTCCCACGCACCAAGCACCAAACACCAAACAGCAAGCACCAAGCACCAAACACCAAGCCCCAAGCACTAAGCCCCTAGCACCAAACACCAAACACCAAGCACCAAGCACAAAACACCAAGCACCAATCACCAAGCACCAAACACCAAGCAGCAAGCAGCAAGCACCAAACACCAAACACCAAGCACCAAGCACCAAACACCAAACACCAAGCACCAAGGACCAAACATCAAACACCAATCACCAAGCACCAAACACCTAACACCAAGCACCAAGCATCAAGCACCAATCACCAAACACCAAGCACCAATCACCAAACACCAGGCACCAAGCACCAAACACCAAGCACCAGGCACCAAGCACCAAACACCAAGTACCAAACACCAAACACCAAGCACCAAGCACCAAACACCAAGCACCAAGCACCAAGCACGAAACACCAGGCACCAAGCACCAAGCACCAAACTCCAGACACCAAACACCAAGCACGCAGCACCAAACACCAAGCACCAATCACCAAGCACCAAACACCAAGCACCAAGCACCAAGCACCAAACACCAAACAACAAACACCAAGCACCAAGCACAAAACATCAAGCACCAATCACCAAGCACCAAAACCCAAGCAGCAAGCAGCAAGCACCAAACACCAAGCAGCAAGCACCAAACACCAAACACCAAGCACCAAGCACCAAACACCAAACACCAAGCACCAAGCACCAAACACCTAACACCAAGCACCAAGCACCAAGCACCAAACACCAAGCACCAAGCACCAAACACCAAGCACCAAGCACCAAACACCAAGCACCAAGCACCCAGCACCAAACACCAAGCACCAAGCACCAAACACCAAACAACAAGCACCAGGCACCGAACAACAAGCACCAGGCACCAAGCTCCAAACACCAAACACCAAGCACCAAGCACCAAACACCAAACACCAAGCACGCAGCATCAAACACCAAGCACCAAGCACCAAGCACCAAACACCAAGCACCAAGCACCAAGCACCAAATACCAAACACCAAACACCAAGCACCAAACACCAAACACCAAGCACCAAGCACCAAGCACGAAACACCAGGCACCAAGCACCAAGCACCAAAATCCAAACACCAAGCACCAAACACCAGACACCAAGCACCAAGCACCAAACACCAAACAGCAAACACCAAACAGCAAACACCAAACACCAAACAGCAAACAGCAAACGCCAAACACCAAACACCAAGCACCAAGCACCAAACACCAAGCACCAAGCACCAAGCAGCAAGCACCAAACACCAAACACCAAGCACCAAGCACCAAACACCAAACACCAAGCACCAAGGACCAAACATCAAACACCAAGCACCAAGCACCAAACACCTAACACCAAGCACCAAGCACCAAGCACCAAGCACCAAACACCAAGCACCAAACACCAAGCACCAAGCCCCAAACACCAAGCACCAAGCACCAAACACCAAGCACCAAGCACCAAGCACCAAACACCAAGCACCAAGCACCAAACACCAAACAATAAGCACCAAGCACCAAGCACCAAACACCAAGCACCAAGCACCAAACATCAACCACCCAGCACCAAGCACCAAGCACCAAACACCAAGCACCAAACACCAAACACCAAACACCAAGCACCAAGCACCAAGCACCAAACACCAGGCAGCAAGCACCAAACACCAAGCCCCAAGCCCAAAGCACCAAACAGCAAACACCAAGCACCAAGCACCAAACACCAAGCACCAAACGCCTAGCACCAAACACCAAACACCAAGCACCAACCACCAAGCACCAAACACCAAGCACCAATCACCAAGCACCAAACACCAAGCGGCAAGCAGCAAGCACCAAGCACGAAACACCGAGCACCAAGCACCAAACACCAAACACCAAGCACCAAGGACCAAACATCAAACACCAAGCCCCAAGCACCAAAAACCTAACACCAAGTACCAAGCACCAAGCACCAAGCACCGAACACCAAGCACCAAACACCAAACACCAAGCCCCAAGCACCAAGCACCAAACAACAAGCACCAGGCACCAAGCCCCAAACATCAAGCACCATGCACCAAACACCAAGCACCAAGCACGAAGCACCAAACACCAGCACCAAGCACCAAACACTTAACACCAAGCACCAAGCACCAAGCACCAAACACCAAGCACCAAACACCAAACACCAAGCACCAAGTACCAAATACCAAGCACCAAGCACCAAAAACCAAGCACCAAGCACCAAGCATCAAACACCAAGAACCAAGCACCAAACACCAAGCACCAAGCACCAAGTACATACACCAAGCACCAAACACCAAGCACCAAACACCAAGCACCAAGCAGCAAGCACCAAACACCAAACACCAAGCACCAAGCACCAAGCACCAAACACCAAGCACCAAGCACCAAACACCAAACCCCAAGCACCAAAGACCAAGCACCAAGCACCAAGGACCAAACACCAAGCACCAAGCATCAAGCACCAAGCACCAAACACCAAGCAACAAGCACCAAACACCCAGCACCAAGCACCAAGCACCAAACACCAAGCACCAAGCACCAAACACCAAACACCAAACACCAAGCACCAAGCACCAAACAGCAAGCACCAAACACCAAACACCAAACACCAAACAGCAAGCACCAAACACCAAACAGCAAAGAGCAAACGCCAAGCACCAAGCACCAAGCACCAAGCACCAAACACCAAGCATCAAGCACCAAGCATTAAACACCAAACAGCAAACACCAAACACGAAACAGCAAACACCATACAGCAAACACCAAACACCAAGCACCAAGCACCAAACACCAAACCCCAAGCACCAAGCACCAAACACTAATAACCAAGCACCAAGCACCAAGCACCAAACACCAAGCACCAAGCACCAAGCACCAAACACCAAAGACCAAGCACCAAGCACCTAGCACCAAACACAAAGCACCAGGCACCAAGCCTCAAACACCAAGCACCATGCACCAAACACCAAGCACCAAGCACGAAGCACCAAACACGAAACAGCAAACACCATACAGCAAACACCAAACACCAAAACCCAAACACTAGACACCAAGCACGAAACACCAAACACCAAGCACCAAGCACCAAAGACTAATAACCAAGCACCAAGCACCAAACAACAAGCACCAAGCACCAAGCACCAGGCACCAAGCACCAAGCACCAAACACAGAACACCAAGCACCAAGCACCAAGCACCAAGCAGCAAAAACCAAGCATCAAACACCAAACACCAAACACCAAGCACCAAACACCAAACACCAAGCACTAAGCACCAAGCACCAAGCACCAAACACTAAACACCAGGCACCAAGCACCAAACACCAAGCTCCAAGCACCAAACACCAAACACCAAGCACCAAAGACCAAGCACCAAGCACCAAACAACAAGCACCAAGCACCAAGCACCAAACACCAAGCACCAAGCACCAAGCACCAAAAACCAAGCACCAAGCACCAAGCACCAAACAGCAAACACCAACCACCAAAGACCAAGCACCAAGCACCAAACAACAAACACCAAGCCCCAAGCACCAAGCACCAAGCACCGAACACCAAGCCCCAAACACCAAGCACCAAACACCAAGCACCAAACACCAAACACTAAGTCCCACGCACCAAGCACCAAACACCAAACAGCAAGCACCAAGCACCAAACACCAAGCACCAAGCACTAAGCCCCTAGCACCAAACACCAAACACCAAGCACCAAGCACAAAACACCAAGCACCAATCACCAAGCACCAAACACCAAGCAGCAAGCAGCAAGCACCAAACACCAAACACCAAGCACCAAGCACCAAACACCAAACACCAAGCACCAAGGACCAAACATCAAACACCAAGCACCAAGCACCAAACACCTAACACCAAGCACCAAGCATCAAGCACCAATCACCAAACACCAAGCACCAATCACCAAACACCAAGCACCAAGCACCAAACACCAAGCACCAGGCACCAAGCACCAAACACCAAGTACCAAACACCAAACACCAAGCACCAAACACCAAACACCAAGCACCAATCACCAAGCACGAAACACCAGGCACCAAGCACCAAGCACCAAACTCCAGACACCAAACACCAAGCACGCAGCACCAAACACCAAGCACCAAGCACCAAGCACCAAGCATCAAACACCAAACACCAAACACCAAGCACCAAGCACAAAACACCAAGCACCAATCACCAAGCACCAAAACCCAAGCAGCAAGCAGCAAGCACCAAACACCAAGCACCAAGCACCAAACACCAAACACCAAGCACCAAGCACCAAACACCAAACACCAAGCGCCAAGGACCAAACATCAAACACCAAGCACCAAGCACCAAACACCTAACACCAAGCACCAAGCACCAAGCACCAAACACCAAGCACCAATCATCAAACACCAAGCACCAAGCACCAAACAACAAGCACCAGGCAACAAGCACCAAACACCAAGCACCAAGCACCAAACACCAAGCACCAAGACCGAAGCACCAAACACCAAGCACCAAACTTCAAACACAAAACACCAAGCACCAAGCACCAAGCACCAAACACCAAACACCAAGCACCAAGCACCAAACACCAAACACCAAGCACCAAGGACCAAACATCAAACACCAAGCACCAAGCACCAAACACCTAACACCAAGCACCAAGCACCAAGCACCAAGCACCAAACACCAAGCACCAAACACCAAGCACCAAGCACCAAACACCAAGCACCAAGCACCAAACACCAAGCACCAAGCACCAAGCACCAAACACCAAGCACCAAGCACCAAACACCAAACAACAAGCACGAGGCACCAAACAACAAGCACCAGGCACCAAGCTCCAAACAACAAACACCAAGCATCAAGCACCAAACACCAAACACCAAGCACGCAGCATCAAACACCAAGCACCAAGCACCAAGCACCAAACACCAAGCACCAAGCACCAAGCACCAAATACCAAACACCAAGCACCAAACACCAAACACCAAGCACCAAGCACCAAGCACGAAACACCAGGCACCAAGCACCAAGCACCAAAATTCAAACACCAAGCACCAAACACCAGCCACCAAGCACCAAGCACCAAACACCAAACAGCAAACACCAAACAGCAAACACCAAACACCAAAGAGCAAACAGCAAATGCCAAACACCAAGCACCAAGCACCAAGCACGAAACACCAAACACCAAGCACCAAGCACCAAACACCAAACCCCAAGCACCAAAGACCAAGCACCAAGTACCAAGGACCAAACACCAAGCACCAAGCATCAAGCACCAAGCACCAAACACCAAGCAACAAGCACCAAACACCCAGCACCAAGCACCAAGCACCAAACACCAAGCACCAAGCACCAAACACCAAACACCAAACACCAAGCACCAAGCACCAAACAGCAAGCACCAAACACCAAACACCAAACACCAAACACCAAACAGCAAGCACCAAACACCAAACAGCAAAGAGCAAACGCCAAGCACCAAGCACCAAGCACCAAGCACCAAACACCAAGCACGAAGCACCAAGCATTAAACACCAAACAGCAAACACCAAACACGAAACAGCAAACACCATACAGCAAACACCAAACACCAAGCACCAAGCACCAAACACCAAACCCCAAGCACCAAGCACCAAACACTAATAACCAAGCACCAAGCACCAAGCACCAAACACCAAGCACCAAGCACCAAGCACCAAACACCAAAGACCAAGCACCAAGCACCTAGCACCAAACACAAAGCACCAGGCACCAAGCCTCAAACACCAAGCACCATGCACCAAACACCAAGCACCAAGCACGAAGCACCAAACACGAAACAGCAAACACCATACAGCAAACACCAAACACCAAAACCCAAACACTAGACACGAAGCACGAAACACCAAACACCAAGCACCAAGCACCAAAGACTAATAACCAAGCACCAAGCACCAAACAACAAGCACCAAGCACCAAGCACCAGGCACCAAGCACCAAGCAGCAAAAACCAAGCATCAAACACCAAACACCAAGCACCAAACACCAAACACCAAGCACTAAGCACCAAGCACCAAGCACCAATCACCAAACACCAAGCACCAAGCACCAAACACTAAACACCAGGCACCAAGCACCAAACACCAAGCACCAAGCACCAAACACCAAACACCAAGCACCAAAGACCAAGCACCAAGCACCAAACAACAAGCACCAAGCACCAAGCACCAAACACCAAGCACCAAGCACCAAGCACCAAAAACCAAGCACCAAGCACCAAGCACCAAACACCAAACACCAAGCACCAAAGACCAAGCACCAAGCACCAAACAACAAACACCAAGCCCCAAGCACCAAGCACCAAGCACCGAACACCAAGCCCCAAACACCAAGCACCAAACACCAAGCACCAAACACCAAACACTAAGTCCCACGCACCAAGCACCAAACACCAAACAGCAAGCACCAAGCACCAAACACCAAGCACCAAGCACTAAGCCCCTAGTACCAAACACCAAACACCAAGCACCAAGCACAAAACACCAAGCACCAATCACCAAGCACCAAACACCAAGCAGCAAGCAGCAAGCACCAAACACCAAACACCAGGCACCAAGCACCAAACACCAAACACCAAGCACCAAGGACCAAACATCAAAAACCAAGCACCAAGCACCAAACACCTAACACCAAGCACCAAGCATCAAGCACCAATCACCAAACACCAAGCACCAATCACCAAACACCAAGCACCAAGCACCAAACACCAAGCACCAGGCACCAAGCACCAAACACCAAGTACCAAACACCAAACACCAAGCACCAAACACCAAACACCAAGCACCAAGCACCAAGCACGAAACACCAGGCACCAAGCACCAAGCACCAAACTCCAGACACCAAACACCAAGCACGCAGCACCAAACACCAAGCACCAAGCACCAAGCACCAAGCACAAAACACCAAGCACCAATCACCAAGCACCAAAACCCAAGCAGCAAGCAGCATGCACCAAACACCAAGCACCAAGCACCAAACACCAAACACCAAGCACCAAGCACCAAACACCAAACACCAAGCACCAAGGACCAAACATCAAACACCAAGCACCAAGCACCAAACACCTAACACCAAGCACCAAGCACCAAGCACCAAGCACCAAACACCAAGCACCAATCATCAAACACCAAGCACCAAGCACCAAACAACAAGCACCAGGCACCAAGCACCAAACACCAAGCACCAAGCACCAAACACCAAGCACCAAGACCGAAGCACCAAACACCAAACACCAAACTCCAAACACAAAACACCAAGCACCAAGCAGCAAGCACCAAACACCAAACACCAAGCACCAAGCACCAAACACCAAACACCAAGCACCAAGGACCAAACATCAAACACCAAGCACCAAGCACCAAACACCTAACACCAAGCACCAAGCACCAAGCACCAAGCACCAAACACCAAGCACCAAACACCAAGCACCAAGCACCAAACACCAAGCACCAAGCACCGAACACCAAGCACCAAGCACCAAGCACCAAACACCAAGCACCAAGCACCAAACACCAAACAACAAGCACGAGGCACCAAACAACAAGCACCAGGCACCAAGCTCCAAACAACAAACACCAAGCATCAAGCACCAAACACCAAACACCAAGCACGCAGCATCAAACACCAAGCACCAAGCACCAAGCACCAAATACCAAACACCAAGCACCAAACACCAAACACCAAGCACCAAGCACCATGCACGAAACACCAGGCACCAAGCACCAAGCACCAAAATCCAAACACTAAGCACCAAACACCAGCCACCAAGCACCAAGCACCAAACACCAAACAGCAAACACCAAACAGCAAACACCAAACACCAAACAGCAAACAGCAAACGCCAAACACCAAGCACCAAGCACCAAGCACGAAACACCAAGCACCAAGCACCAAGCACCAAGCACCAAACACCAAACAGCAAACACGAAACACAAAACAGCAAACACCATACAGCAAACACCAAACAGCAAATACCAAACACCAAATCCCAAGCACCAAGCACCAAACACTAATCACCAAGCACCAAGCACCAAGCACCAAACGCCAAGCGTCAAGCACCTAGCACCAAACACCAAGCACCAAGCACCAAGCACAAACACCAAACACCAAACAGCAAACACCAAGCACCAAAGGCCAAGCCCCAAGCACCAAGCACCAAGCACCAAACAATAAGCACCAAGCACCAAGCACCAAACACCAAGCACCAAGCACCAAACATCAACCACCCAGCACCAAGCACCAAGCACCAAACACCAAGCACCAAACACCAAACACCAAACACCAAGCACCAAGCACCAAGCACCAAACACCAAGCAGCAAGCACCAAACACCAAGCCCCAAGCACCAAGCACCAAACACCAAGCACCAAGCACCAAACACCAAGCACCAAGCACCTAGCACCAAACACCAAACACCAAACACCAAGCATCAAGCACCAAGCACCAAACACCAAGCAACAAGCACCAAACACCCAGCACCAAGCACCAAGCACCAAACACCAAGCACCAAGCACCAAACACCAAACACCAAACACCAAGCACCAAGCACCAAACAGCAAGCACCAAACACCAAACAGCAAAGAGCAAACGCCAAGCACCAAGCACCAAGCACCAAGCACCAAACACCAAGCACGAAGCACCAAGCATTAAACACCAAACAGCAAACACCAAACACGAAACAGCAAACACCATACAGCAAACACCAAACACCAAGCACCAAGCACCAAACACCAAACCCCAAGCACCAAGCACCAAACACTAATAACCAAGCACCAAGCACCAAGCACCAAACACCAAGCACCAAGCACCAAGCACCAAACACCAAAGACCAAGCACCAAGCACCTAGCACCAAACACAAAGCACCAGGCACCAAGCCTCAAACACCAAGCACCATGCACCAAACACCAAGCACCAAGCACGAAGCACCAAACACGAAACAGCAAACACCATACAGCAAACACCAAACACCAAAACCCAAACACTAGACACCAAGCACGAAACACCAAACACCAAGCACCAAGCACCAAAGACTAATAACCAAGCACCAAGCACCAAACAACAAGCACCAAGCACCAAGCACCAGGCACCAAGCACCAAGCACCAAACACAGAACACCAAGCACCAAGCACCAAGCACCAAGCAGCAAAAACCAAGCATCAAACACCAAACACCAAACACCAAGCACCAAACACCAAACACCAAGCACTAAGCACCAAGCACCAAGCACCAAACACTAAACACCAGGCACCAAGCACCAAACACCAAGCTCCAAGCACCAAACACCAAACACCAAGCACCAAAGACCAAGCACCAAGCACCAAACAACAAGCACCAAGCACCAAGCACCAAACACCAAGCACCAAGCACCAAGCACCAAAAACCAAGCACCAAGCACCAAGCACCAAACAGCAAACACCAACCACCAAAGACCAAGCACCAAGCACCAAACAACAAACACCAAGCCCCAAGCACCAAGCACCAAGCACCGAACACCAAGCCCCAAACACCAAGCACCAAACACCAAGCACCAAACACCAAACACTAAGTCCCACGCACCAAGCACCAAACACCAAACAGCAAGCACCAAGCACCAAACACCAAGCACCAAGCACTAAGCCCCTAGCACCAAACACCAAACACCAAGCACCAAGCACAAAACACCAAGCACCAATCACCAAGCACCAAACACCAAGCAGCAAGCAGCAAGCACCAAACACCAAACACCAAGCACCAAGCACCAAACACCAAACACCAAGCACCAAGGACCAAACATCAAACACCAAGCACCAAGCACCAAACACCTAACACCAAGCACCAAGCATCAAGCACCAATCACCAAACACCAAGCACCAATCACCAAACACCAAGCACCAAGCACCAAACACCAAGCACCAGGCACCAAGCACCAAACACCAAGTACCAAACACCAAACACCAAGCACCAAACACCAAACACCAAGCACCAATCACCAAGCACGAAACACCAGGCACCAAGCACCAAGCACCAAACTCCAGACACCAAACACCAAGCACGCAGCACCAAACACCAAGCACCAAGCACCAAGCACCAAGCACCAAACACCAAACACCAAACACCAAGCACCAAGCACAAAACACCAAGCACCAATCACCAAGCACCAAAACCCAAGCAGCAAGCAGCAAGCACCAAACACCAAGCACCAAGCACCAAACACCAAACACCAAGCACCAAGCACCAAACACCAAACACCAAGCGCCAAGGACCAAACATCAAACACCAAGCACCAAGCACCAAACACCTAACACCAAGCACCAAGCACCAAGCACCAAACACCAAGCACCAATCATCAAACACCAAGCACCAAGCACCAAACAACAAGCACCAGGCAACAAGCACCAAACACCAAGCACCAAGCACCAAACACCAAGCACCAAGACCGAAGCACCAAACACCAAGCACCAAACTTCAAACACAAAACACCAAGCACCAAGCACCAAGCACCAAACACCAAACACCAAGCACCAAGCACCAAACACCAAACACCAAGCACCAAGGACCAAACATCAAACACCAAGCACCAAGCACCAAACACCTAACACCAAGCACCAAGCACCAAGCACCAAGCACCAAACACCAAGCACCAAACACCAAGCACCAAGCACCAAACACCAAGCACCAAGCACCAAACACCAAGCACCAAGCACCAAGCACCAAACACCAAGCACCAAGCACCAAACACCAAACAACAAGCACGAGGCACCAAACAACAAGCACCAGGCACCAAGCTCCAAACAACAAACACCAAGCATCAAGCACCAAACACCAAACACCAAGCACGCAGCATCAAACACCAAGCACCAAGCACCAAGCACCAAACACCAAGCACCAAGCACCAAGCACCAAATACCAAACACCAAGCACCAAACACCAAACACCAAGCACCAAGCACCAAGCACGAAACACCAGGCACCAAGCACCAAGCACCAAAATTCAAACACCAAGCACCAAACACCAGCCACCAAGCACCAAGCACCAAACACCAAACAGCAAACACCAAACAGCAAACACCAAACACCAAAGAGCAAACAGCAAATGCCAAACACCAAGCACCAAGCACCAAGCACGAAACACCAAACACCAAGCACCAAGCACCAAACACCAAACCCCAAGCACCAAAGACCAAGCACCAAGTACCAAGGACCAAACACCAAGCACCAAGCATCAAGCACCAAGCACCAAACACCAAGCAACAAGCACCAAACACCCAGCACCAAGCACCAAGCACCAAACACCAAGCACCAAGCACCAAACACCAAACACCAAACACCAAGCACCAAGCACCAAACAGCAAGCACCAAACACCAAACACCAAACACCAAACACCAAACAGCAAGCACCAAACACCAAACAGCAAAGAGCAAACGCCAAGCACCAAGCACCAAGCACCAAGCACCAAACACCAAGCACGAAGCACCAAGCATTAAACACCAAACAGCAAACACCAAACACGAAACAGCAAACACCATACAGCAAACACCAAACACCAAGCACCAAGCACCAAACACCAAACCCCAAGCAGCAAGCACCAAACACTAATAACCAAGCACCAAGCACCAAGCACCAAACACCAAGCACCAAGCACCAAGCACCAAACACCAAAGACCAAGCACCAAGCACCTAGCACCAAACACAAAGCACCAGGCACCAAGCCTCAAACACCAAGCACCATGCACCAAACACCAAGCACCAAGCACGAAGCACCAAACACGAAACAGCAAACACCATACAGCAAACACCAAACACCAAAACCCAAACACTAGACACGAAGCACGAAACACCAAACACCAAGCACCAAGCACCAAAGACTAATAACCAAGCACCAAGCACCAAACAACAAGCACCAAGCACCAAGCACCAGGCACCAAGCACCAAGCAGCAAAAACCAAGCATCAAACACCAAACACCAAGCACCAAACACCAAACACCAAGCACTAAGCACCAAGCACCAAGCACCAATCACCAAACACCAAGCACCAAGCACCAAACACTAAACACCAGGCACCAAGCACCAAACACCAAGCACCAAGCACCAAACACCAAACACCAAGCACCAAAGACCAAGCACCAAGCACCAAACAACAAGCACCAAGCACCAAGCACCAAACACCAAGCACCAAGCACCAAGCACCAAAAACCAAGCACCAAGCACCAAGCACCAAACACCAAACACCAAGCACCAAAGACCAAGCACCAAGCACCAAACAACAAACACCAAGCCCCAAGCACCAAGCACCAAGCACCGAACACCAAGCCCCAAACACCAAGCACCAAACACCAAGCACCAAACACCAAACACTAAGTCCCACGCACCAAGCACCAAACACCAAACAGCAAGCACCAAGCACCAAACACCAAGCACCAAGCACTAAGCCCCTAGTACCAAACACCAAACACCAAGCACCAAGCACAAAACACCAAGCACCAATCACCAAGCACCAAACACCAAGCAGCAAGCAGCAAGCACCAAACACCAAACACCAGGCACCAAGCACCAAACACCAAACACCAAGCACCAAGGACCAAACATCAAAAACCAAGCACCAAGCACCAAACACCTAACACCAAGCACCAAGCATCAAGCACCAATCACCAAACACCAAGCACCAATCACCAAACACCAAGCACCAAGCACCAAACACCAAGCACCAGGCACCAAGCACCAAACACCAAGTACCAAACACCAAACACCAAGCACCAAACACCAAACACCAAGCACCAAGCACCAAGCACGAAACACCAGGCACCAAGCACCAAGCACCAAACTCCAGACACCAAACACCAAGCACGCAGCACCAAACACCAAGCACCAAGCACCAAGCACCAAGCACAAAACACCAAGCACCAATCACCAAGCACCAAAACCCAAGCAGCAAGCAGCATGCACCAAACACCAAGCACCAAGCACCAAACACCAAACACCAAGCACCAAGCACCAAACACCAAACACCAAGCACCAAGGACCAAACATCAAACACCAAGCACCAAGCACCAAACACCTAACACCAAGCACCAAGCACCAAGCACCAAGCACCAAACACCAAGCACCAATCATCAAACACCAAGCACCAAGCACCAAACAACAAGCACCAGGCACCAAGCACCAAACACCAAGCACCAAGCACCAAACACCAAGCACCAAGACCGAAGCACCAAACACCAAACACCAAACTCCAAACACAAAACACCAAGCACCAAGCAGCAAGCACCAAACACCAAACACCAAGCACCAAGCACCAAACACCAAACACCAAGCACCAAGGACCAAACATCAAACACCAAGCACCAAGCACCAAACACCTAACACCAAGCACCAAACACCAAGCACCAAGCACCAAACACCAAGCACCAAACACCAAGCACCAAGCACCAAACACCAAGCACCAAGCACCGAACACCAAGCACCAAGCACCAAGCACCAAACACCAAGCACCAAGCACCAAACACCAAACAACAAGCACGAGGCACCAAACAACAAGCACCAGGCACCAAGCTCCAAACAACAAACACCAAGCATCAAGCACCAAACACCAAACACCAAGCACGCAGCATCAAACACCAAGCACCAAGCACCAAGCACCAAACACCAAGCACCAAGCACCAAGCACCAAATACCAAACACCAAGCACCAAACACCAAACACCAAGCACCAAGCACCATGCACGAAACACCAGGCACCAAGCACCAAGCACCAAAATCCAAACACTAAGCACCAAACACCAGCCACCAAGCACCAAGCACCAAACACCAAACAGCAAACACCAAACAGCAAACACCAAACACCAAACAGCAAACAGCAAACGCCAAACACCAAGCACCAAGCACCAAGCACGAAACACCAAGCACCAAGCACCAAGCACCAAGCACCAAACACCAAACAGCAAACACGAAACACAAAACAGCAAACACCATACAGCAAACACCAAACAGCAAATACCAAACACCAAATCCCAAGCACCAAGCACCAAACACTAATCACCAAGCACCAAGCACCAAGCACCAAACGCCAAGCGACAAGCACCTAGCACCAAACACCAAGCACCAAGCACCAAGCACAAACACCAAACACCAAACAGCAAACACCAAGCACCAAAGGCCAAGCCCCAAGCACCAAGCACCAAGCACCAAACAATAAGCACCAAGCACCAAGCACCAAACACCAAGCACCAAGCACCAAACATCAACCACCCAGCACCAAGCACCAAGCACCAAACACCAAGCACCAAACACCAAACACCAAACACCAAGCACCAAGCACCAAGCACCAAACACCAAGCAGCAAGCACCAAACACCAAGCCCCAAGCACCAAGCACCAAACACCAAGCACCAAGCACCAAACACCCAGCACCAAGCACCTAGCACCAAACACCAAACACCAAACACCAAGCATCAAGCACCAAGCACCAAACACCAAGCAACAAGCACCAAACACCCAGCACCAAGCACCAAGCACCAAACACCAAGCACCAAGCACCAAACACCAAACACCAAACACCAAGCACCAAGCACCAAACAGCAAGCACCAAACACCAAACACCAAACACCAAACACCAAACAGCAAGCACCAAACACCAAACAGCAAAGAGCAAACGCCAAGCACCAAGCACCAAGCACCAAGCACCAAACACCAAGCACGAAGCACCAAGCATTAAACACCAAACAGCAAACACCAAACACGAAACAGCAAACACCATACAGCAAACACCAAACACCAAGCACCAAGCACCAAACACCAAACCCCAAGCACCAAGCACCAAACACTAATAACCAAGCACCAAGCACCAAGCACCAAACACCAAGCACCAAGCACCAAGCACCAAACACAAAAGACCAAGCACCAAGCACCTAGCACCAAACACAAAGCACCAGGCACCAAGCCTCAAACACCAAGCACCATGCACCAAACACCAAGCACCAAGCACGAAGCACCAAACACGAAACAGCAAACACCATACAGCAAACACCAAACACCAAAACCCAAACACTAGACACGAAGCACGAAACACCAAACACCAAGCACCAAGCACCAAAGACTAATAACCAAGCACCAAGCACCAAACAACAAGCACCAAGCACCAAGCACCAGGCACCAAGCACCAAGCAGCAAAAACCAAGCATCAAACACCAAACACCAAGCACCAAACACCAAACACCAAGCACTAAGCACCAAGCACCAAGCACCAATCACCAAACACCAAGCACCAAGCACCAAACACTAAACACCAGGCACCAAGCACCAAACACCAAGCACCAAGCACCAAACACCAAACACCAAGCACCAAAGACCAAGCACCAAGCACCAAACAACAAGCACCAAGCACCAAGCACCAAACACCAAGCACCAAGCACCAAGCACCAAAAACCAAGCACCAAGCACCAAGCACCAAACACCAAACACCAAGCACCAAAGACCAAGCACCAAGCACCAAACAACAAACACCAAGCCCTAAGCACCAAGCACCAAGCACCGAACACCAAGCCCCAAACACCAAGCACCAAACACCAAGCACCAAACACCAAACACTAAGTCCCACGCACCAAGCACCAAACACCAAACAGCAAGCACCAAGCACCAAACACCAAGCACCAAGCACTAAGCCCCTAGTACCAAACACCAAACACCAAGCACCAAGCACAAAACACCAAGCACCAATCACCAAGCACCAAACACCAAGCAGCAAGCAGCAAGCACCAAACACCAAACACCAGGCACCAAGCACCAAACACCAAACACCAAGCACCAAGGACCAAACATCAAAAACCAAGCACCAAGCACCAAACACCTAACACCAAGCACCAAGCATCAAGCACCAATCACCAAACACCAAGCACCAATCACCAAACACCAAGCACCAAGCACCAAACACCAAGCACCAGGCACCAAGCACCAAACACCAAGTACCAAACACCAAACACCAAGCACCAAACACCAAACACCAAGCACCAAGCACCAAGCACGAAACACCAGGCACCAAGCACCAAGCACCAAACTCCAGACACCAAACACCAAGCACGCAGCACCAAACACCAAGCACCAAGCACCAAGCACCAAGCACAAAACACCAAGCACCAATCACCAAGCACCAAAACCCAAGCAGCAAGCAGCATGCACCAAACACCAAGCACCAAGCACCAAACACCAAACACCAAGCACCAAGCACCAAACACCAAACACCAAGCACCAAGGACCAAACATCAAACACCAAGCACCAAGCACCAAACACCTAACACCAAGCACCAAGCACCAAGCACCAAGCACCAAACACCAAGCACCAATCATCAAACACCAAGCACCAAGCACCAAACAACAAGCACCAGGCACCAAGCACCAAACACCAAGCACCAAGCACCAAACACCAAGCACCAAGACCGAAGCACCAAACACCAAACACCAAACTCCAAACACAAAACACCAAGCACCAAGCAGCAAGCACCAAACACCAAACACCAAGCACCAAGCACCAAACACCAAACACCAAGCACCAAGGACCAAACATCAAACACCAAGCACCAAGCACCAAACACCTAACACCAAGCACCAAGCACCAAGCACCAAGCACCAAACACCAAGCACCAAACACCAAGCACCAAGCACCAAACACCAAGCACCAAGCACCGAACACCAAGCACCAAGCACCAAGCACCAAACACCAAGCACCAAGCACCAAACACCAAACAACAAGCACGAGGCACCAAACAACAAGCACCAGGCACCAAGCTCCAAACAACAAACACCAAGCATCAAGCACCAAACACCAAACACCAAGCACGCAGCATCAAACACCAAGCACCAAGCACCAAGCACCAAACACCAAGCACCAAGCACCAAGCACCAAATACCAAACACCAAGCACCAAACACCAAACACCAAGCACCAAGCACCATGCACGAAACACCAGGCACCAAGCACCAAGCACCAAAATCCAAACACTAAGCACCAAACACCAGCCACCAAGCACCAAGCACCAAACACCAAACAGCAAACACCAAACAGCAAACACCAAACACCAAACAGCAAACAGCAAACGCCAAACACCAAGCACCAAGCACCAAGCACGAAACACCAAGCACCAAGCACCAAGCACCAAGCACCAAACACCAAACAGCAAACACGAAACACAAAACAGCAAACACCATACAGCAAACACCAAACAGCAAATACCAAACACCAAATCCCAAGCACCAAGCACCAAACACTAATCACCAAGCACCAAGCACCAAGCACCAAACGCCAAGCGTCAAGCACCTAGCACCAAACACCAAGCACCAAGCACCAAGCACAAACACCAAACACCAAACAGCAAACACCAAGCACCAAAGGCCAAGCCCCAAGCACCAAGCACCAAGCACCAAACAATAAGCACCAAGCACCAAGCACCAAACACCAAGCACCAAGCACCAAACATCAACCACCCAGCACCAAGCACCAAGCACCAAACACCAAGCACCAAACACCAAACACCAAACACCAAGCACCAAGCACCAAGCACCAAACACCAAGCAGCAAGCACCAAACACCAAGCCCCAAGCACCAAGCACCAAACACCAAGCACCAAGCACCAAACACCAAGCACCAAGCACCTAGCACCAAACACCAAACACCAAGCACGAAGCACCAAACACCAAGCACCAAGCACCAAACACTTAACACCAAGCACCAAGCACCAAGCACCAAACACCAAGCACCAAACACCAAACACCAAGCACCAAGTACCAAACACCAAGCACCAAGCACCAAACACCAAGCACCAAGCACCAAACACCAAGCACCAAGCACGAAGCACCAAACACCAAGCACCAAGCACCAAACACTTAACACCAAGCACCAAGCACCAAGCACCAAACACCAAGCACCAAACACCAAACACCAAGCACCAAGTACCAAACACCAAGCACCAAGCACCAAACACCAAGCACCAAGCACCAAGCACCAAACACCAAGAACCAAGCACCAAACACCAAGCACCAAGCACCAAGTACATACACCAAGCACCAAACACCAAGCACCAAACACCAAGCACCAAGCACCAAACACCAAACACCAAACACCAAACACCAAACACCAAGCACCAAGCACCAAACACCAAACACCAAACAGCAAGCACCAAGCACCAAACACCAAGCACCAAGCACCAAACAACAAACACCAAGCACCATGCAACAAACACTAATCACCAAGCACCAAGCACCAAACACCAAGCACCAAGCAGCAAGCACCAAACACCAAACACCAAGCACCAAGCACCAAGCACCAAACACCAAGCACCAAGCACCAAACACCAAACCCCAAGCACCAAAGACCAAGCACCAAGCACCAAGGACCAAACACCAAGCACCAAACATCAAGCACCAAGCACCAAACACCAAGCAACAAGCACCAAACACCCAGCACCAAGCACCAAGCACCAAACACCAAGCACCAAGCACCAAACACCAAACACCAAACACCAAGCACCAAGCACCAAACAGCAAGCACCAAACACCAAACACCAAACACCAAACACCAAACAGCAAGCACCAAACACCAAAAAGCAAAGAGCAAACGCCAAGCACCAAGCACCAAGCACCAAGCACCAAACACCAAGCACCAAGCACCAAGCATTAAACACCAAACAGCAAACACCAAACACGAAACAGCAAACACCATACAGCAAACACCAAACACTTAACACCAAGCACCAAGCACCAAGCACCAAACACCAAGCACCAAACACCAAACACCAAGCACCAAGTACCAAACACCAAGCACCAAGCACCAAACACCAAGCACCAAACACCAAGCACCAAACACCAAGAACCAAGCACCAAGCACCAAGGACCAAGCACATACACCAAGCACCAAACACCAAGCACCAAACACCAAGCACCAAGCACCAAACACCAAACACCAAAGACCAAAGACCAAGCACCAAGCACCAAACACCAAACACCAAACAGCAAGCACCAAGCACCAAACACCAAGCACCAAGCACCAAACAACAAACACCAAGCACCATGCACCAAACACTAATCACCAAGCACCAAGCACCAAACACCAAGCACCAAGCAGCAAGCACCAAACACCAAACACCAAGCACCACGCACCAAGCACCAAACACCAAGCAACCAGCACCAAACACCCAGCACCAAGCAACAAGCACCAAACACCAAGCACCAAGCACCAAACACCAAACACCAAACACCAAGCACCAAGCACCAAACAGCAAGCACCAAACACCAAACACCAAACACCAAACACCAAACAGCAAGCACCAAACACCAAACAGCAAAGAGCAAACGCCAAGCACCAAGCACCAAGCACCAAGCACCAAGCACCAAGCATTAAACACCAAACAGCAAACACCAAACACGAAACAGCAAACACCATACAGCAAACACCAAACACCAAGCACCAAGCACCAAACACCAAACCCCAAGCACCAAGCACCAAACACTAATAACCAAGCACCAAGCACCAAGCACCAAACACCAAGCACCAGGCACCAAGCCTCAAACACCAAGCACCATGCACCAAACACCAAGCACCAAGCACGAAGCACCAAACACGAAACAGCAAACACCATACAGCAAACACCAAACACCAAAACCCAAACACTAGACACGAAGCACGAAACACCAAACACCAAGCACCAAGCACCAAAGACTAATAACCAAGCACCAAGCACCAACCAACAAGCACCAAGCACCAAGCACCAGGCACCAAGCACCAAGCAGCAAAAACCAAGCATCAAACACCAAACACCAAACACCAAGCACCAAACACCAAACACCAAGCACTAAGCACCAAGCACCAAGCACCAATCACCAAACACCAAGCACCAAGCACCAAACACTAAACACCTAGCACCAAGCACCAAACACCAAGCACCAAGCACCAAACACCAAACACCAAGCACCAAAGACCAGGCACCAAGCACCAAACAACAAGCACCAAGCACCAAGCACCAAACACCAAGCACCAAGCACCAAGCACCAAAAACCAAGCACCAAGCACCAAGCACCAAACACCAAACACCAAGCACCAAAGACCAAGCACCAAGCACCAAACAACAAACACCAAGCCCCAAGCACCAAGCACCAAGCACCGAACACCAAGCCCCAAACACCAAGCACCAAACACCAAGCACCAAACACCAAACACTAAGTCCCACGCACCAAGCACCGAACACCAAACAGCAAGCACCAAGCACCAAACACCAAGCACCAAGCACTAAGCCCCTAGCACCAAACACCAAACACCAAGCACCAAGCACAAAACACCAAGCACCAATCACCAAGCACCAAACACCAAGCAGCAAGCAGCAAGCACCAAACACCAAACACCAAGCACCAAGCACCAAACACCAAACACCAAGCACCAAGGACCAAACATCAAACACCAAGCACCAAGCACCAAACACCTAACACCAAGCACCAAGCATCAAGCACCAATCACCAAACACCAAGCACCAATCACCAAACACCAAGCACCAAGCACCAAACACCAAGCACCAGGCACCAAGCACCAAACACCAAGTACCAAACACCAAACACCAAGCACCAAACACCAAACACCAAGCACCAAGCACCAAGCACGAAACACCAGGCACCAAGCACCAAGCACCAAACTCCAGACACCAAACACCAAGCACGCAGCACCAAACACCAAGCACCAAGCACCAAGCACCAAGCACCAAGCACCAAACACCAAACACCAATCACCAAGCACCAAAACCCAAGCAGCAAGCAGCAAGCACCAAACACCAAGCACCAAGCACCAAACACCAAACACCAAGCACGAAGCCCCAAACACCAAACACCAAGCACCAAGGACCAAACATCAAACACCAAGCACCAAGCACCAAACACCTAACACCAAGCACCAAGCACCAAGCACCAAGCACCAAACACCAAGCACCAATTATCAAACACCAAGCACCAAGCACCAAACAACAAGCACCAGGCACCAAGCACCAAACACCAAGCACCAAGCACCAAACACCAAGCACCAAGACCGAAGCACCAAACACCAAACACCAAACTCCAAACACAAAACACCAAGCACCAAGCAGCAAGCACCAAACACCAAACACCAAGCACCAAGCACCAAACACCAAACACCAAGCACCAAGGACCAAACATCAAACACCAAGCACCAAGCACCAAACACCTAACACCAAGCACCAAGCACCAAGCACCAAGCACCAAACACCAAGCACCAAACACCAAGCACCAAGCACCAAACACCAAGCACCAAGCACCAAACACCAAGCACCAAGCACCAAGCACCAAACATCAAGCACCAAGCACCAAACACCAAACAACAAGCACGAGGCACCAAACAACAAGCACCAGGCACCAAGCTCCAAACAACAAACACCAAGCATCAAGCACCAAACACCAAACACCAAGCACGCAGCATCAAACACCAAGCACCAAGCACCAAGCAACAAACACCAAGTACCAAGCACCAAGCACCAAATACCAAACACCAAGCACCAAACACCAAACACCAAGCACCAAGCACCAAGCACGAAACACCAGGCACCAAGCACCAAGCACCAAAATCCAAACACCAAGCACCAAACACCAGCCACCAAGCACCAAGCACCAAACACCAAACAGCAAACACCAAACAGCAAACACCAAACACCAAACAGCAAACAGCAAACGCCAAACACCAAGCACCAAGCACCAAGCACGAAACACCAAGCACCAAGCACCAAGCACCAAACACCAAACAGCAAACACGAAACACAAAACAGCAAACACCATACAGCAAACACCAAACAGCAAATACCAAACACCAAACCCCAAGCACCAAGCACCAAACACTAATCACCAAGCACCAAGCACCAAGCACCAAACGCCAAGCGTCAAGCACCTAGCACCAAACACCAAGCACCAAGCACAAACACCAAACACCAAACAGCAAACACCAAGCACCAAAGGCCAAGCACCAAGCACCAAGCACCAAGCACCAAACAATAAGCACCAAGCACCAAGCACCAAACACCAAGCAACAAGCACCAAACATCAACCACCCAGCACCAAGCACCAAGCACCAAACACCAAGCACCAAACACCAAACACCAAACACCAAGCACCAAGCACCAAGCACCAAACACCAAGCAGCAAGCACCAAACACCAAGCCCCAAGCACGAAGCACCAAACACCAAGCACCAAGCACCAAACACCAAGCACCAAGCACCTAGCACCAAACACCAAACACCAAGCACGAAGCACCAAACACCAAGCACCAAGCACCAAACACTTAACACCAAGCACCAAGCACCAAGCACCAAACACCAAGCACCAAACACCAAACACCAAGCACCAAGTACCATACACCAAGCACCAAGCACCAAACACCAAGCACCAAGCACCAAACACCAAGCACCAAGCACGAAGCACCAAACACCAAGCACCAAGCACCAAACACTTAACACCAAGCACCAAGCACCAAGCACCAAACACCAAGCACCAAACACCAAACACCAAGCACCAAATACCAAACACCAAGCACCAAACACCAAACACCAAGCACCAAGCACCAAGCACGAAACACCAGGCACCAAGCACCAAGCACCAAAATCCAAACACCAAGCACCAAACACCAGCCACCAAGCACCAAGCACCAAACACCAAACAGCAAACACCAAACAGCAAACACCAAACACCAAACAGCAAACAGCAAACGCCAAACACCAAGCACCAAGCACCAAGCACGAAACACCAAGCACCAAGCACCAAGCACCAAACACCAAACAGCAAACACGAAACACAAAACAGCAAACACCATACAGCAAACACCAAACAGCAAATACCAAACACCAAACCCCAAGCACCAAGCACCAAACACTAATCACCAAGCACCAAGCACCAAGCACCAAACGCCAAGCGTCAAGCACCTAGCACCAAACACCAAGCACCAAGCACCAAGCACAAACACCAAACACCAAACAGCAAACACCAAGCACCAAAGGCCAAGCCCCAAGCACCAAGCACCAAGCACCAAACAATAGGCACCAAGCACCAAGCACCAAACACCAAGCACCAAGCACCAAACATCAACCACCCAGCACCAAGCACCAAGCACCAAACACCAAGCACCAAACACCAAACACCAAACACCAAGCACCAAGCACCAAGCACCAAACACCAAGCAGCAAGCACCAAACACCACCCCCAAGCACCAAGCACCAAACACCAAGCACCAAGCACCAAACACCAAGCACCAAGCACCTAGCACCAAACACCAAACACCAAGCACGAAGCACCAAACACCAAGCACCAAACACCAAACACCAAGCACCAAGTACCAAACACCAAGCACCAAGCACCAAACACCAAGCACCAAGCACGAAGCACCAAACACCAAGCACCAAGCACCAAACACTTAACACCAAGCACCAAGCACCAAGCACCAAACACCAAGCACCAAACACCAAACACCAAGCACCAAGTACCAAACACCAAGCACCAAGCACCAAACACCAAGCACCAAGCACCAAGCCCCAAACACCAAGAACCAAGCACCAAACACCAAGCACCAAGCACCAAGTACATACACCAAGCACCAAATACCAAGCACCAAACACCAAGCACCAAGCACCAAACACCAAACACCAAACACCAAACACCAAACACCAAGCACCAAGCACCAAACACCAAACACCAAACAGCAAGCACCAAGCACCAAACACCAAGCACCAAGCACCAAACAACAAACACCAAGCACCATGCAACAAACACTAATCACCAAGCACCAAGCACCAAACACCAAGCACCAAGCAGCAAGCACCAAACACCAAACACCAAGCACCAAGCACCAAGCACCAAACACCAAGCACCAAGCACCAAACACCAAACCCCAAGCACCAAAGACCAAGCACCAAGCACCAAGGACCAAACACCAAGCACCAAACATCAAGCACCAAGCACCAAACACCAAGCAACAAGCACCAAACACCCAGCACCAAGCACCAAGCACCAAACACCAAGCACCAAGCACCAAACACCAAACACCAAGCACCAAGCACCAAACAGCAAGCACCAAACACCAAACACCAAACACCAAACACCAAACAGCAAGCACCAAACACCAAAAAGCAAAGAGCAAACGCCAAGCACCAAGCACCAAGCACCAAGCACCAAACACCAAGCACCAAGCACCAAGCATTAAACACCAAACAGCAAACACCAAACACGAAACAGCAAACACCATACAGCAAACACCAAACACCAAACACCAAGCACCAAGCACCAAACACCAAACCCCAAGCACCAAGCACCAAACACTAATAACCAAGCACCAAGCACCAAGCACCAAACACCAAGCACCAAGCACCAAGCACCAAACACCAAAGACCAAGCACCAAGCACCTAGCACCAAACACAAAGCACCAGGCACCAAGCCTCAAACACCAAGCACCAAGCACGAAGCACCAAACACCAAGCACCAAGCACCAAACACTTAACACCAAGCACCAAGCACCAAGTACCAAACACCAAGCACCAAACACCAAACACCAAGCACCAAACACCAAGCACCAAGCACCAAACACCAAGCACCAAGCACCAAGCACCAAACACCAAGAACCAAGCACCAAACACCAAGCACCAAGCACCAAGTACATACACCAAGCACCAAACACCAAACACAAAACACCAAGCACCAATCAACAAGCATCAAACACCAAGCATCAAACACCAAACACCAAGTACCAAGCACCAAACACCAAACACCAAGCACCAAGCACCAAGCACCAAACACCATACACCCAGCACCAAACACCAAGCACAAAGCACCAAGCACCAAACACCAAGCACCAAACACCAAACACCAAGCACCAAGCACCAAACACCAAACACCAAGCCCCAAGCACCAAAAACCTAACACCAAGTACCAAGCACCAAGCACCAAGCACCGAACACCAAGCACCAAACACCAAGCACCAAACACCAAGCACCAAGCACCAAACACCAAACACCAAGCACCAAGCACCAAACTCCAAGCACCAGGCACCAAGCCCCAAACATCAAGCACCATGCACCAAACACTAAGCACCAAGCACGAAGCACCAAACACCAAGCACCAAGCACCAAAGACTTAACACCAAGCACCAAGCACCAAGCACCAAACACCAAGCACCAAACACCAAACACCAAGCACCAAGTACCAAACACCAAGCACCAAGCACCAAACACCAAGCACCAAACACCAAGCACCAAACACCAAGAACCAAGCACCAAGCACCAAGCACCAAGCACATACACCAAGCACCAAACACCAAGCACCAAACACCAAGCACCAAGCACCAAACACCAAACACCAAACACCAAAGACCAAGCACCAAACACCAAACACCAAACAGCAAGCACCAAGCACCAAACACCAAGCACCAAGCACCAAACAACAAACACCAAGCACCATGCACCAAACACTAATCACCAAGCACCAAGCACCAAACACCAAGCACCAAGCAGCAAGCACCAAACACCAAACACCAAGCACCACGCACCAAGCACCAAACACCGAGCACTATGCACCAAACACCAAATCCCAAGCACCAAAGACCAAGCACCAAGCCCCAAGGATCAAACACCAAGCACCAAGCATCAAGCACCAAGCACCAAACACCAAGCACCAAGCACCAAACACCCAGCACCAAGCACCAAGCACCAAACACCAAGCACCAAGCACCAAACACCAAACACCAAACACCAAGCACCAAGCACCAAACAGCAAGCACCAAACACCAAACACCATACACCAAACACCAAACAGCAAGCACCAAACACCAAACAGCAAAGAGCAAACGCCAAACACCAAGCACCAAGCACCAAGCACCAAACACCATGCACCAAGCACCAAGCATTAAACACCAAACAGCAAACACCAAACACGAAACAGCAAACACCATACAGCAAACACCAAACACCAAGCACCAAGCACCAAACACCAAACCCCAAGCAACAAGCACCAAACACTAATAACCAAGCACCAAGCACCAATCACCAAGCACCAAACACCAAGCACCAAGCACCAACACCAAACACCAAAGACCAAGCACCAAGCACCTAGCACCAAACACAAAGCACCAGGCACCAAGCCTCAAACACCAAGCACCATGCACCAAACACCAAGCACCAAGCACGAAGCACCAAACACCAAGCACCAAGCACCAAACACTTAACACCAAGCACCAAGCACCAAGTACCAAACACCAAGCACCAAACACCAAACACCAAGCACCAAACACCAAGCACCAAGCACCAAACACCAAGCACCAAACACCAAACACAAAACACCAAGCACCAAGCAACAAGCATCAAACACCAAGCATCAAACACCAAACACCAAGTATCAAGCACCAAACACCAAACACCAAGCACCAAGCACCAAGCACCAAACACCATACACCCAGCACCAAACACCAAGCACAAAGCACCAAGCACCAAACACCAAGCACCAAACACCAAACACCAAGCACCAAGCACCAAACACCAAACACCAAGCCCCAAGCACCAAAAACCTAACACCAAGTACCAAGCACCAACCACCAAGCACCGAACACCAATCACCAAACACCAAGCACCAAACACCAAGCACCAAGCACCAAACACCAAACACCAAGCACCAAGCACCAAGCACCAAACACCAAGCACCAGGCACCAAGCCCCAAACATCAAGCACCATGCACCAAACACCAAGCACCAAGCACGAAGCACCAAACACCAAGCACCATGCACCAAACACTTAACACCAAGCACCAAGCACCAAGCACCAAACACCAAGCACCAAACACCAAACACCAAGCACCAAGTACCAAACACCAAGCACCAAGCACCAAACACCAAGCACCAAACACCAAGCACCAAACACCAAGAACCAAGCACCAAACACCAAGCACCAAGCACCAAGTACATACACCAAGAACCAAACACCAAGCACCAAACACCAAGCACCAAGCACCAAACACCAAACACCAAACAGCAAGCACCAAGCACCAAACACCAAGCACCAAGCACCAAACAACAAACACCAAGCACCATGCACCAAACACTAATCACCAAGGACCAAGCACCAAACACCAAGCACCAAGCAGCAAGCACCAAACACCAAACACCAAGCACCAAGCACCAAGCACCAAACACCGAGCACCATGCACCAAACACCAAATCCCAAGCACCAAAGACCAAGCACCAAGCCCCAAGGACCAAACACCAAGCACCAAGCATCAAGCACCAAGCACCAAACACCCAGCACCAAGCACCAAGCACCAAACAGCAAGCACCAAACACCAAACACCAAACACCAAACACCAAACAGCAAGCACCAAACACCAAACAGCAAAGAGCAAACGCCAAACACCAAGCACCAAGCACCAAGCACCAAACACCAAGCACCAAGCACCAAGCATTAAACACCAAACAGCAAACACCAAACACGAAACAGCAAACACCATACAGCAAACACCAAACACCAAGCACCAAGCACCAAACACCAAACCCCAAGCACCAAGCACCAAACACTAATAACCAAGCACCAAGCACCAAGCACCAAACACCAAGCACCAAGCACCAAGCACCAAACACCAAAGACCAAGCACCAAGCACCTAGCACCAAACACAAAGCACCAGGCACCAAGCCCCAAACACCAAGCACCATGCACCAAACACCAAGAACCAAGCACGAAGCACCAAACACCAAGCACCAAGCACCAAACACTTAACACCAAGCACCAAGCACCAAGTACCAAACACCAAGCACCAAACACCAAACACCAAGCACCAAACACCAAGCACCAAGCACCAAACACCAAGAACCAAGCACCAAACACCAAGCACCAAGCACCAAGTACATACACCAAGCACCAAACACCAAACACAAAACACCAAGCACCAAGCAACAAGCATCAAACACCAAGCATCAAACACCAAACACCAAGCACCAAGCACCAAGCACCAAACACCATACACCCAGCACCAAACACCAAGCACAAAGCACCCAGCACCAAACACCAAGCACCAAGCACCAAACACCAAACACTAAGCACCAAGCGCCAAACACCAAAACCCAAACACTAGACACCAAGCACGAAACACCAAACACCAAACACCAAACACCAAGCACCAAGCACCAAAGACCAAGCACCAAGCACCAAACAACAAGCACCAAGCACCAAGCACCAAACACCAAGCCCCAAGCACCAAACACCAAGCACCAAGCACCAAACACCAAACACCAAGCACCAAAGACCAAGCACCAAGCACCAAGCACCAAGCACCAAGCACCAAGCAACAAGCACCAAACACCCAGCACCAAGCACCAACCACCAAACACCAAGCACCAAGCACCAAACACCAAACACCAAACACCAAGCACCAAGCACCAAACAGCAAGCACCAAACACCAAACACCAAACACCAACCACCAAACAGCAAGCACCAAACACCAAACAGCAAAGAGCAAACGCCAAACACCAAGCACCAAGCACCAACCACCAAACACCAAGCACCAAGCACCAAGCATTAGACACCAAACAGCAAACACCAAACACCAAACAGCAAACACCATACAGCAAACACCAAACACCAAGCACCAAGCACCAAACACCAAACCCCAAGCACCAAGCACCAAACACTAATAACCAAGCACCAAGCACCAAGCACCAAACACCAAGCACCAAGCACCAAGCACCAAGCACCAAAGACCAAGCACCAAGCTCCTAGCACCAAACACAAAGCACCAGGCACCAAGCCCCAAACACCAAGCACCATGCACCAAACACCAAGCACCAAGCACGAAGCACCAAACACCAAGCACCAAGCACTAAACACTTAAAACCAAGCACCAAGCACCAAGTACCAAACACCAAGCACCAAACACCAAACACCAAGCACCAAACACCAAGCACCAAGCACCAAACACCAAGCACCAAGCACCAAGCACCAAACACCAAGAACCAAGCACCAAACACCAAGCACCAAGCACCAAGTACATACACCAAGCACCAAACACCAAACACAAAACACCAAGCACCAAGCAACAAGCATCAAACACCAAGCATCAAACACCAAACACCAAGTACCAAGCACCAAACACCAAACACCAAGCACCAAGCACCAAGCACCAAACACCATACACCCAGCACCAAACACCAAGCACAAAGCACCAAACACCAAACACCAAGCACCAAACACCAAATACCAAGCACCAAGCACCAAACACCAAACACCAAGCCCCAAGCACCAAAAACCTAACACCAAGTACCAAGCACCAAGCACCAAGCACCGAACACCAAGCACCAAACACCAAGCACCAAACAGCAAGCACCAAGCACCAAACACCAAGCACCAAGCACCAAACAACAAACACCAAGCACCATGCACCAAACACTAATCACCAAGCACCAAGCACCAAACACCAAGCACCAAGCAGCAAGCACCAAACACCAAACACCAAGCACCACGCACCAAGCACCAAACACCGAGCACTATGCACCAAACACCAAATCCCAAGCACCAAAGACCAAGCACCAAGCCCCAAGGATCAAACACCAAGCACCAAGCATCAAGCACCAAGCACCAAACACCAAGCACCAAGCACCAAACACCCAGCACCAAGCACCAAGCACCAAACACCAAGCACCAAGCACCAAACACCAAACACCAAACACCAAGCACCAAGCACCAAACAGCAAGCACCAAACACCAAACACCATACACCAAACACCAAACAGCAAGCACCAAACACCAAACAGCAAAGAGCAAACGCCAAACACCAAGCACCAAGCACCAAGCACCAAACACCATGCACCAAGCACCAAGCATTAAACACCAAACAGCAAACACCAAACACGAAACAGCAAACACCATACAGCAAACACCAAACACCAAGCACCAAGCACCAAACACCAAACCCCAAGCAACAAGCACCAAACACTAATAACCAAGCACCAAGCACCAATCACCAAGCACCAAACACCAAGCACCAAGCACCAACACCAAACACCAAAGACCAAGCACCAAGCACCTAGCACCAAACACAAAGCACCAGGCACCAAGCCTCAAACACCAAGCACCATGCACCAAACACCAAGCACCAAGCACGAAGCACCAAACACCAAGCACCAAGCACCAAACACTTAACACCAAGCACCAAGCACCAAGTACCAAACACCAAGCACCAAACACCAAACACCAAGCACCAAACACCAAGCACCAAGCACCAAACACCAAGCACCAAACACCAAACACAAAACACCAAGCACCAAGCAACAAGCATCAAACACCAAGCATCAAACACCAAACACCAAGTATCAAGCACCAAACACCAAACACCAAGCACCAAGCACCAAGCACCAAACACCATACACCCAGCACCAAACACCAAGCACAAAGCACCAAGCACCAAACACCAAGCACCAAACACCAAACACCAAGCACCAAGCACCAAACACCAAACACCAAGCCCCAAGCACCAAAAACCTAACACCAAGTACCAAGCACCAACCACCAAGCACCGAACACCAATCACCAAACACCAAGCACCAAACACCAAGCACCAAGCACCAAACACCAAACACCAAGCACCAAGCACCAAGCACCAAACACCAAGCACCAGGCACCAAGCCCCAAACATCAAGCACCATGCACCAAACACCAAGCACCAAGCACGAAGCACCAAACACCAAGCACCATGCACCAGACACTTAACACCAAGCACCAAGCACCAAGCACCAAACACCAAGCACCAAACACCAAACACCAAGCACCAAGTACCAAACACCAAGCACCAAGCACCAAACACCAAGCACCAAACACCAAGCACCAAACACCAAGAACCAAGCACCAAACACCAAGCACCAAGCACCAAGTACACACACCAAGAACCAAACACCAAGCACCAAACACCAAGCACCAAGCACCAAACACCAAACACCAAACAGCAAGCACCAAGCACCAAACACCAAGCACCAAGCACCAAACAACAAACACCAAGCACCATGCACCAAACACTAATCACCAAGGACCAAGCACCAAACACCAAGCACCAAGCAGCAAGCACCAAACACCAAACACCAAGCACCAAGCACCAAGCACCAAACACCGAGCACCATGCACCAAACACCAAATCCCAAGCACCAAAGACCAAGCACCAAGCCCCAAGGACCAAACACCAAGCACCAAGCATCAAGCACCAAGCACCAAACACCCAGCACCAAGCACCAAGCACCAAACAGCAAGCACCAAACACCAAACACCAAACACCAAACACCAAACAGCAAGCACCAAACACCAAACAGCAAAGAGCAAACGCCAAACACCAAGCACCAAGCACCAAGCACCAAACACCAAGCACCAAGCACCAAGCATTAAACACCAAACAGCAAACACCAAACACGAAACAGCAAACACCATACAGCAAACACCAAACACCAAGCACCAAGCACCAAACACCAAACCCCAAGCACCAAGCACCAAACACTAATAACCAAGCACCAAGCACCAAGCACCAAACACCAAGCACCAAGCACCAAGCACCAAACACCAAAGACCAAGCACCAAGCACCTAGCACCAAACACAAAGCACCAGGCACCAAGCCCCAAACACCAAGCACCATGCACCAAACACCAAGAACCAAGCACGAAGCACCAAACACCAAGCACCAAGCACCAAACACTTAACACCAAGCACCAAGCACCAAGTACCAAACACCAAGCACCAAACACCAAACACCAAGCACCAAACACCAAGCACCAAGCACCAAACACCAAGAACCAAGCACCAAACACCAAGCACCAAGCACCAAGTACATACACCAAGCACCAAACACCAAACACAAAACACCAAGCACCAAGCAACAAGCATCAAACACCAAGCATCAAACACCAAACACCAAGCACCAAGCACCAAGCACCAAACACCATACACCCAGCACCAAACACCAAGCACAAAGCACCCAGCACCAAACACCAAGCACCAAGCACCAAACACCAAACACTAAGCACCAAGCGCCAAACACCAAAACCCAAACACTAGACACCAAGCACGAAACACCAAACACCAAACACCAAACACCAAGCACCAAGCACCAAAGACCAAGCACCAAGCACCAAACAACAAGCACCAAGCACCAAGCACCAAACACCAAGCACCAAGCCCCAAACACCAACCACCCGGCACCAAGCACCAAGCACCAAACACCAATCACCAAACAGCAACCACCAAACAGCAAGCACCAAGCACCAGGCACCAAACACTAATCACCAAGCACCAAGCACCAAACAACAAGCACCAAGCACCAGGTACCAAGCACCAAGCACCAAACACTAATCACCAAGCACCAAGCACCAAACAACAAGCACCAAGCACCAAGCACAAGGCACCAAGCACCAAGCACCAAACACTAATCACCAAGCACCAAGCACCAAGCACCAAACTCCAAACACCAAGCAGCAATCACCAAGCACCAAACACCAAGCCCCAAGCACCAAACACCAAGCACCAAGCACCAAACACCAAACACCAAGCACCAAAGACCAAGCACCAAGCACCAAGCACCAAGCACCAAGCACCAAGCAACAAGCACCAAACACCCAGCACCAAGCACCAACCACCAAACACCAAGCACCAAGCACCAAACACCAAACACCAAACACCAAGCACCAAGCACCAAACAGCAAGCACCAAACACCAAACACCAAACACCAACCACCAAACAGCAAGCACCAAACACCAAACAGCAAAGAGCAAACGCCAAACACCAAGCACCAAGCACCAACCACCAAACACCAAGCACCAAGCACCAAGCATTAAACACCAAACAGCAAACACCAAACACCAAACAGCAAACACCATACAGCAAACACCAAACACCAAGCACCAAGCACCAAACACCAAACCCCAAGCACCAAGCACCAAACACTAATAACCAAGCACCAAGCACCAAGCACCAAACACCAAGCACCAAGCACCAAGCACCAAGCACCAAAGACCAAGCACCAAGCTCCTAGCACCAAACACAAAGCACCAGGCACCAAGCCCCAAACACCAAGCACCATGCACCAAACACCAAGCACCAAGCACGAAGCACCAAACACCAAGCACCAAGCACTAAACACTTAAAACCAAGCACCAAGCACCAAGTACCAAACACCAAGCACCAAACACCAAACACCAAGCACCAAACACCAAGCACCAAGCACCAAACACCAAGCACCAAGCACCAAGCACCAAACACCAAGAACCAAGCACCAAACACCAAGCACCAAGCACCAAGTACATACACCAAGCACCAAACACCAAACACAAAACACCAAGCACCAAGCAAAAAGCATCAAACACCAAGCATCAAACACCAAACACCAAGTACCAAGCACCAAACACCAAACACCAAGCACCAAGCACCAAGCACCAAACACCATACACCCAGCACCAAACACCAATCACAAAGCACCAAACACCAAACACCAAGCACCAAACACCAAATACCAAGCACCAAGCACCAAACACCAAACACCAAGCCCCAAGCACCAAAAACCTAACACCAAGTACCAAGCACCAAGCACCAAGCACCGAACACCAAGCACCAAACACCAAGCACCAAACACCAAACACCTAGCACCAAACACCAAACACCAAACACCAAAGACCAAGCACCAAGCACCAAACAGCAAACACCAAACAGCAAGCACCAAGCACCAAACACCAAGCACCAAGCACCAAACAACAAACACCAAGCACCAAGCATCAAGCACCAAGCACCAAACACCAAGCACCAAGCACCAAACACCCAGCACCAAGCACCAAGCACCAAACACCAAGCACCAAGCACCAAACACCAAACACCAAATACCAAGCACCAAGCACCAAACAGCAAGCACCAAACACCAAACACCAAACACCAAACACCAAACACCATGCACCAAGCATTAAACACCAAACAGCAAACACCAAACACGAAACAGCAAACACCATACAGCAAACACCAAACACCAAGCACCAAGCACCAAACACCAAACCACAAGCACCAAGCACCAAACACTAATAACCAAGCACCAAGCACCAATCACCAAGCACCAAACACCAAGCACCAAGCACCAACACCAAACACCAAAGACCAAGCACCAAGCACCTAGCACCAAACACAAAGCACCAGGCACCAAGCCTCAAACACCAAGCACCATGCACCAAACACCAAACACCAAGCACGAAGCACCAAACACCAAGCACCAAGCACCAAACACTTAACACCAAGCACCAAGCACCAAGTAACAAACACCAAGCACCAAACACCAAACACCAAGCACCAAACACCAAGCACCAAGCACCAAACACCAAGCACCAAACACCAAACACAAAACACCAAGCACCAAGCAACAAGCATCAAACACCAAGCATCAAACACCAAACACCAAGTACCAAGCACCAAACACCAAACACCAAGCACCAAGCACCAAGCACCAAACACCATACACCCAGCACCAAACACCAAGCACAAAGCACCAAGCACCAAACACCAAGCACCAAACACCAAACACCAAGCACCAAGCACCAAACACCAAACACCAAGCCCCAAGCACCAAAAACCTAACACCAAGTACCAAGCACCAAGCACCAAGCACCGAACACCAAGCACCAAACACCAAGCACCAAACACCAAGCACCAAGCACCAAGCACCAAACACCAAGCACCAAACACCAAACACAAAACACCAAGCACCAAGCAACAAGCATCAAACACCAAGCATCAAACACCAAACACCAAGTATCAAGCACCAAACACCAAACACCAAGCACCAAGCACCAAGCACCAAACACCATACACCCAGCACCAAACACCAAGCACAAAGCACCAAGCACCAAACACCAAGCACCAAACACCAAACACCAAGCACCAAGCACCAAACACCAAACACCAAGCCCCAAGCACCAAAAACCTAACACCAAGTACCAAGCACCAACCACCAAGCACCGAACACCAATCACCAAACACCAAGCACCAAACACCAAGCACCAAGCACCAAACACCAAACACCAAGCACCAAGCACCAAGCACCAAACACCAAGCACCAGGCACCAAGCCCCAAACATCAAGCACCATGCACCAAACACCAAGCACCAAGCACGAAGCACCAAACACCAAGCACCATGCACCAGACACTTAACACCAAGCACCAAGCACCAAGCACCAAACACCAAGCACCAAACACCAAACACCAAGCACCAAGTACCAAACACCAAGCACCAAGCACCAAACACCAAGCACCAAACACCAAGCACCAAACACCAAGAACCAAGCACCAAACACCAAGCACCAAGCACCAAGTACACACACCAAGAACCAAACACCAAGCACCAAACACCAAGCACCAAGCACCAAACACCAAACACCAAACAGCAAGCACCAAGCACCAAACACCAAGCACCAAGCACCAAACAACAAACACCAAGCACCATGCACCAAACACTAATCACCAAGGACCAAGCACCAAACACCAAGCACCAAGCAGCAAGCACCAAACACCAAACACCAAGCACCAAGCACCAAGCACCAAACACCGAGCACCATGCACCAAACACCAAATCCCAAGCACCAAAGACCAAGCACCAAGCCCCAAGGACCAAACACCAAGCACCAAGCATCAAGCACCAAGCACCAAACACCCAGCACCAAGCACCAAGCACCAAACAGCAAGCACCAAACACCAAACACCAAACACCAAACACCAAACAGCAAGCACCAAACACCAAACAGCAAAGAGCAAACGCCAAACACCAAGCACCAAGCACCAAGCACCAAACACCAAGCACCAAGCACCAAGCATTAAACACCAAACAGCAAACACCAAACACGAAACAGCAAACACCATACAGCAAACACCAAACACCAAGCACCAAGCACCAAACACCAAACCCCAAGCACCAAGCACCAAACACTAATAACCAAGCACCAAGCACCAAGCACCAAACACCAAGCACCAAGCACCAAGCACCAAACACCAAAGACCAAGCACCAAGCACCTAGCACCAAACACAAAGCACCAGGCACCAAGCCCCAAACACCAAGCACCATGCACCAAACACCAAGAACCAAGCACGAAGCACCAAACACCAAGCACCAAGCACCAAACACTTAACACCAAGCACCAAGCACCAAGTACCAAACACCAAGCACCAAACACCAAACACCAAGCACCAAACACCAAGCACCAAGCACCAAACACCAAGAACCAAGCACCAAACACCAAGCACCAAGCACCAAGTACATACACCAAGCACCAAACACCAAACACAAAACACCAAGCACCAAGCAACAAGCATCAAACACCAAGCATCAAACACCAAACACCAAGCACCAAGCACCAAGCACCAAACACCATACACCCAGCACCAAACACCAAGCACAAAGCACCCAGCACCAAACACCAAGCACCAAGCACCAAACACCAAACACTAAGCACCAAGCGCCAAACACCAAAACCCAAACACTAGACACCAAGCACGAAACACCAAACACCAAACACCAAACACCAAGCACCAAGCACCAAAGACCAAGCACCAAGCACCAAACAACAAGCACCAAGCACCAAGCACCAAACACCAAGCACCAAGCCCCAAACACCAACCACCCGGCACCAAGCACCAAGCACCAAACACCAATCACCAAACAGCAACCACCAAACAGCAAGCACCAAGCACCAGGCACCAAACACTAATCACCAAGCACCAAGCACCAAACAACAAGCACCAAGCACCAGGTACCAAGCACCAAGCACCAAACACTAATCACCAAGCACCAAGCACCAAACAACAAGCACCAAGCACCAAGCACAAGGCACCAAGCACCAAGCACCAAACACTAATCACCAAGCACCAAGCACCAAGCACCAAACTCCAAACACCAAGCAGCAATCACCAAGCACCAAACACCAAGCCCCAAGCACCAAACACCAAGCACCAAGCACCAAACACCAAACACCAAGCACCAAAGACCAAGCACCAAGCACCAAGCACCAAGCACCAAGCACCAAGCAACAAGCACCAAACACCCAGCACCAAGCACCAACCACCAAACACCAAGCACCAAGCACCAAACACCAAACACCAAACACCAAGCACCAAGCACCAAACAGCAAGCACCAAACACCAAACACCAAACACCAACCACCAAACAGCAAGCACCAAACACCAAACAGCAAAGAGCAAACGCCAAACACCAAGCACCAAGCACCAACCACCAAACACCAAGCACCAAGCACCAAGCATTAAACACCAAACAGCAAACACCAAACACCAAACAGCAAACACCATACAGCAAACACCAAACACCAAGCACCAAGCACCAAACACCAAACCCCAAGCACCAAGCACCAAACACTAATAACCAAGCACCAAGCACCAAGCACCAAACACCAAGCACCAAGCACCAAGCACCAAGCACCAAAGACCAAGCACCAAGCTCCTAGCACCAAACACAAAGCACCAGGCACCAAGCCCCAAACACCAAGCACCATGCACCAAACACCAAGCACCAAGCACGAAGCACCAAACACCAAGCACCAAGCACTAAACACTTAAAACCAAGCACCAAGCACCAAGTACCAAACACCAAGCACCAAACACCAAACACCAAGCACCAAACACCAAGCACCAAGCACCAAACACCAAGCACCAAGCACCAAGCACCAAACACCAAGAACCAAGCACCAAACACCAAGCACCAAGCACCAAGTACATACACCAAGCACCAAACACCAAACACAAAACACCAAGCACCAAGCAAAAAGCATCAAACACCAAGCATCAAACACCAAACACCAAGTACCAAGCACCAAACACCAAACACCAAGCACCAAGCACCAAGCACCAAACACCATACACCCAGCACCAAACACCAATCACAAAGCACCAAACACCAAACACCAAGCACCAAACACCAAATACCAAGCACCAAGCACCAAACACCAAACACCAAGCCCCAAGCACCAAAAACCTAACACCAAGTACCAAGCACCAAGCACCAAGCACCGAACACCAAGCACCAAACACCAAGCACCAAACACCAAACACCTAGCACCAAACACCAAACACCAAACACCAAAGACCAAGCACCAAGCACCAAACAGCAAACACCAAACAGCAAGCACCAAGCACCAAACACCAAGCACCAAGCACCAAACAACAAACACCAAGCACCAAGCATCAAGCACCAAGCACCAAACACCAAGCACCAAGCACCAAACACCCAGCACCAAGCACCAAGCACCAAACACCAAGCACCAAGCACCAAACACCAAACACCAAATACCAAGCACCAAGCACCAAACAGCAAGCACCAAACACCAAACACCAAACACCAAACACCAAACACCATGCACCAAGCATTAAACACCAAACAGCAAACACCAAACACGAAACAGCAAACACCATACAGCAAACACCAAACACCAAGCACCAAGCACCAAACACCAAACCACAAGCACCAAGCACCAAACACTAATAACCAAGCACCAAGCACCAATCACCAAGCACCAAACACCAAGCACCAAGCACCAACACCAAACACCAAAGACCAAGCACCAAGCACCTAGCACCAAACACAAAGCACCAGGCACCAAGCCTCAAACACCAAGCACCATGCACCAAACACCAAACACCAAGCACGAAGCACCAAACACCAAGCACCAAGCACCAAACACTTAACACCAAGCACCAAGCACCAAGTAACAAACACCAAGCACCAAACACCAAACACCAAGCACCAAACACCAAGCACCAAGCACCAAACACCAAGCACCAAACACCAAACACAAAACACCAAGCACCAAGCAACAAGCATCAAACACCAAGCATCAAACACCAAACACCAAGTACCAAGCACCAAACACCAAACACCAAGCACCAAGCACCAAGCACCAAACACCATACACCCAGCACCAAACACCAAGCACAAAGCACCAAGCACCAAACACCAAGCACCAAACACCAAACACCAAGCACCAAGCACCAAACACCAAACACCAAGCCCCAAGCACCAAAAACCTAACACCAAGTACCAAGCACCAAGCACCAAGCACCGAACACCAAGCACCAAACACCAAGCACCAAACACCAAGCACCAAGCACCAAACACCAAACACCAAGCACCAAGCACCAAGCACCAAACACCAAGCACCAGGCACCAAGCCTCAAACATCAAGCACCATGCACCAAACACCAAGCACCAAGCACGAAGCACCAAACACCAAGCACCATGCACCAAACACTTAACACCAAGCACCAAGCACCAAGCACCAAACACCAAGCACCAAACACCAAACACCAAGCACCAAACACCAAGAACCAAGCACCAAACACAAAGCACCAAGCACCAAGAACATACACCAAGAACCAAACACCAAGCACCAAGCACCAAACACCAAAGACCAAACAGCAAGCACCAAGCACCAAGCACCAAACACTAATCACCAAGCACCAAGCACCAAACAACAAGCACCAAGCACCAAGCACAAGGCACCAAGCACCAAGCACCAAACACTAATCACCAAGCACCAAGCACCAAGCACCAAACACCAAACACCAAGCAGCAATCACCAAGCACCAAACACCAAGCCCCAAGCACCAAACACCAAGCACCAAGCACAAAACACCAAACACCAAGCACCAAAGACCAAGCACCAAGCACCAAGCACCAAGCACCAAGCACCAAGCAACAAGCACCAAACACCCAGCACCAAGCACCAACCACCAAACACCAAGCACCAAGCACCAAACAGCAAGCACCAAACACCAAACACCAAACACCAACCACCAAACAGCAAGCACCAAACACCAAACAGCAAAGAGCAAACGCCAAACACCAAGCACCAAGCACCAACCACCAAACACCAAGCACCAAGCACCAAGCATTAAACACCAAACAGCAAACACCAAACACCAAACAGCAAACACCATACAGCAAACACCAAACACCAAGCACCAAGCACCAAACACCAAACCCCAAGCACCAAGCACCAAACACTAATAACCAAGCACCAAGCACCAAGCACCAAACACCAAGCACCAAGCACCAAGCACCAAGCACCAAAGACCAAGCACCAAGCTCCTAGCACCAAACACAAAGCACCAGGCACCAAGCCCCAAACACCAAGCACCATGCACCAAACACCAAGCACCAAGCACGAAGCACCAAACACCAAGCACCAAGCACCAAGCACTAAACACTTAAAACCAAGCACCAAGCACCAAGTACCAAACACCAAGCACCAAACACCACACAACAAGCACCAAACACCAAGCACCAAGCACCAAACACCAAGCACCAAGCACCAAGCACCAAACACCAAGAACCAAGCACCAAACACCAAGCACCAAGCACCAAGTACATACACCAAGCACCAAACACCAAACACAAAACACCAAGCACCAAGCAACAAGCATCAAACACCAAGCATCAAACACCAAACACCAAGTACCAAGCACCAAACACCAAACACCAAGCACCAAGCACCAAGCACCAAACACCATACACCCAGCACCAAACACCAAGCACAAAGCACCAAACACCAAACACCAAGCACCAAACACCAAATACCAAGCACCAAGCACCAAACACCAAACACCAAGCCCCAAGCACCAAAAACCTAACACCAAGTACCAAGCACCAAGCACCAAGCACCGAACACCAAGCACCAAACACCAAGCACCAAACACCAAGCACCTAGCACCAAACACCAAACACCAAACACCAAAGACCAAGCCCCAAGCACCAAACACCAAACACCAAACAGCAAGCACCAAGCACCAAACACCAAGCACCAAGCACCAAACAACAAACACCAAGCACCAAGCATCAAGCACCAAGCACCAAACACCAAGCACCAAGCACCAAACACCCAGCACCAAGCACCAAGCACCAAACACCAAGCACCAAGCACCAAACACCAAACACCAAACACCAAGCACCAAGCACCAAACAGCAAGCACCAAACACCAAACACCAAACACCAAACACCAAACACCATGCACCAAGCATTAAACACCAAACAGCAAACACCAAACACGAAACAGCAAACACCATACAGCAAACACCAAACACCAAGCACCAAGCACCAAACACCAAACCACAAGCACCAAGCACCAAACACTAATAACCAAGCACCAAGCACCAATCACCAAGCACCATACACCAAGCACCAAGCACCAACACCAAACACCAAAGACCAAGCACCAAGCACCTAGCACCAAACACAAAGCACCAGGCACCAAGCCTCAAACACCAAGCACCATGCACCAAACACCAAGCACCAAGCACGAAGCACCAAACACCAAGCACCAAGCACCAAACACTTAACACCAAGCACCAAGCACCAAGTAACAAACACCAAGCACCAAACACCAAACACCAAGCACAAAACACCAAGCACCAAGCACCAAACACCAAGCACCAAACACCAAACACAAAACACCAAGCACCAAGCAACAAGCATCAAACACCAAGCATCAAACACCAAACACCAAGTACCAAGCACCAAACACCAAACACCAAGCACCAAGCACCAAGCACCAAACACCATACACCCAGCACCAAACACCAAGCACAAAGCACCAAGCACCAAACACCAAGCACCAAACACCAAACACCAAGCACCAAGCACCAAACACCAAACACCAAGCCCCAAGCACCAAAAACCTAACACCAAGTACCAAGCACCAAGCACCAAGCACCGAACACCAAGCACCAAACACCAAGCACCAAACACCAAGCACCAAGCACCAAACACCAAACACCAAGCACCATGCACCAAGCACCAAACACCAAGCACCAGGCACCAAGCCCCAAACATCAAGCACCATGCACCAAACACCAAGCACCAAGCACAAAGCACCAAACACCAAGCACCATGCACCAAACACATAACACCAAGCACCAAGCACCAAGCACCAAACACCAAGCACCAAACACCAAACACCAAGCACCAAACACCAAGAACCAAGCACCAAACACCAAGCACCAAGCACCAAGTACATACACCAAGAACCAAACACCAAGCACCAAACACCAAGCACCAAGCACCAAACACCAAACACCAAACAGCAAGCACCAAGCACCAAACACCAAGCACCAAGCACCAAACAACAAACACCAAGCACCATGCACCAAACACTAATCACCAAGCACCAAGTACCAAACACCAAGCACCAAGCACCAAACACCAAGCACCAAACACCAAGCACCAAACACCAAGAACCAAGCACCAAACACCAAGCACCAAGCACCAAGTACATACACCAAGAACCAAACACCAAGCACCAAACACCAAGCACCAAGCACCAAACACCAAACACCAAACAGCAAGCACCAAGCACCAAACACCAAGCACCAAGCACCAAACAACAAACACCAAGCACCATGCACCAAACACTAATCACCAAGGACCAAGCACCAAACACCAAGCACCAAGCAGCAAGCACCAAACACCAAACACCAAGCACCAAGCACCAAGCACCAAACACCGAGCACCAAGCACCAAACACCAAACCCCAAGCACCAAAGACCAAGCACCAAGCACCAAGGACCAAACACCAAGCACCAAGCACCAAACACCCAGCACCAAGCACCAAACACCCAGCACCAAGCACCAAGCACCAAACAGCAAGCACCAAACACCAAACACCAAACACCAAACACCAAACAGCAAGCACCAAACACCAAACAGCAAAGAGCAAACGCCAAACACCAAGCACCAAGCACCAAGCACCAAACACCAAGCACCAAGCACCAAGCATTAAACACCAAACAGCAAACACCAAACACGAAACAGCAAACACCATACAGCAAACACCAAACACCAAGCACCAAGCACCAAACACCAAACCCCAAGCACCAAGCACCAAACATTAATAACCAAGCACCAAGCACCAAGCACCAAACACCAAGCACCAAGCACCAAGCACCAAACACCAAAGACCAAGCACCAAGCACCTAGCACCAAACACAAAGCACCAGGCACCAAGCCCCAAACACCAAGCACCATGCACCAAACACCAAGAACCAAGCACGAAGCACCAAACACCAAGCACCAAGCACCAAACACTTAACACCAAGCACCAAGCACCAAGTACCAAACACCAAGCACCAAACACCAAACACCAAGCACCAAACACCAAGCACCAAGCACCAAACACCAAGAACCAAGCACCGAACACCAAGCACCAAGCACCAAGTACATACACCAAGCACCAAACACCAAACACAAAACACCAAGCACCAAGCAACAAGCATCAAACACCAAGCATCAAACACCAAACACCAAGTACCAAGCACCAAACACCAAACACCAAGCACCAAGCACCAAGCACCAAACACCATACACCCAGCACCAAACACCAAGCACAAAGCACCCAGCACCAAACACCAAGCACCAAACACCAAACACCAAGCACCAAGCACCAAACACCAAACACTAAGCACAAAGCACCAAACACCAAAACCCAAACACTAGACACCAAGCACGAAACACCAAACACCAAACACCAAACACCAAACACCAAGCACTAAGCACCAAGCACCAAGCACCAATCAGCAAACACCAAGCACCAAGCACCAAACACCAAGCACCAGGCACCAAGCACCAAACACCAAGCACCAAGCACCAAAAGCCAAACAACAAGCACCAAGCACCAAGCACCAAACACCAAGCACCAAGCACCAAGCACCAAAAACCAAGCACCAAGCACCAAGCACCACACACCAAACACCAAGCACCAAAGACCAAGCACCAAGCACCAAACAACAAGCACCAAGCACCAAGCACCAAACACCAAGCACCAAGCACCAAACACCAACCACCCAGCACCAAGCACCAAGCACCAAACACCAAGCACCAAACAGCAACCACCAAACAGCAAGCACCAAGCACCAGGCACCAAATATTAATCACCAAGCACCAAGCACCAAACAACAAGCACCAAGCACCAGGCACCAAGCACCAAGCACCAAACACTAATCACCAAGCTCCAAGCACCAAACAACAAGCACCAAGCACCAAGCACAAGGCACCAAGCACCAAGCACCAAACACTAATCACCAAGCACCAAGCACCAAGCACCAAACACCAAACACCAAGCAGCAATCACCAAGCACCAAACACCAAGCCCCAAGCACCAAACACCAAGCACCAAGCACCAAACACCAAACACCAAGCACCAAAGACCAAGCACCAAGCACCAAGCACCAAGCACCAAACACCAAGCACCAAGCACCAAACACCCAGCACCAAGCACCAAACACCAAACACCAAACACCAAACAGCAAGCACCAAACACCAAACAGCAAAGAGCAAACGCCAAACACCAAGCACCAAGCACCAAGCACCAAACACCAAGCACCAAGCACCAAGCATTAAACACCAAACACCAAGCACCAAGCACTAATAACCAAGCACCAAGCACCAAGCACCAAACACCAAGCACCAAGCACCAAGCACCAAGCACCAAAGACCAAGCACCAAGCACCTAGCACCAAACACAAAGCACCAGGCACCAAGCCCCAAACACCAAGCACCATGCACCAAACACCAAGCACCAAGCACGAAGCACCAAACACCAAGCACCAAGCACTAAACACTTAAAACAAAGCACCAAGCACCAAGTACCAAACACCAAGCACCAAACACCAAACACCAAGCACCAAACACCAAGCACCAAGCACCAAACACCAAGCACCAAGCACCAAGCACCAAACACCAAGAACCAAGCACCAAACACCAAGCACCAAGCACCAAGTACATACACCAAGCACCAAACACCAAACACAAAACACCAAGCACCAAGCAACAAGCATCAAACACCAAGCATCAAACACCAAACACCAAGTACCAAGCACCAAACACCAAACACCAAGCACCAAGCACCAAGCACCAAACACCATACACACAGCACCAAACACCAAGCACAAAGCACCAAACACCAAACACCAAGCACCAAACACCAAACACCAAGCACCAAGCACCAAACACCAAACACCAAGCCCCAAGCACCAAAAACCTAACACCAAGTACCAAGCACCAAGCACCAAGCACCGAACACCAAGCACCAAACACCAAGCACCAAACACCAAGCACCAAGCACCAAACACCAAACACCAAGCACCAAGCACCAAGCACCAAACACCAAGCACCAGGCACCAAGCCCCAAACATCAAGCACCATGCACCAAACACCAAGCACCAAGCACGAAGCACCAAACACGAAGCACCAAGCACCAAACACTTAACACCAAGCACCAAGCACCAAGCACCAAACACCAAGCACCAAACACCAAAAACCAAGCACCAAGTACCAAACACCAAGCACCAAGCTCCAAACACCAAGCACCAAGCACCAAGCACCAAACACCAAGAACCAAGCACCAAACACCAAGCACCAAGCACCAAGTACATAAACCAAGCACCAAACACCAAGCACCAAACACCAAGCACCAAGCACCAAACACCAAACACCAAACACCAAACACCAAACACCAAGCACCAAGCACCAAACACCAAACACCAAACAGCAAGCACCAAGCACCAAACACCAAGCACCAAGCACCAAACAACAAACACCAAGCAGCATGCACCAAACACTAATCACCAAGCACCAAGCACCAAACACCAAGCACCAAGCAGCAAGCACCAAACACCAAACACCAAGCACCAAGCACCAAGCACCAAACACCAAGCACCAAGCACCAAACACCAAACCCCAAGCACCAAAGACCAAGCACCAAGGACCAAGGACCAAACACCAAGCACCAAGCATCAAGCACCAAGCACCAAACACCAAGCACCAAGCACCAAACACCCAGCACCAAGCACCAAGCACCAAACACCAAGCACCAAGCACCAAACACCAAACACCAAACACCAAACACCAAGCACCAAACACCAAGCACCAAGCACCAAACACCAAGCACCAAACACCAAACACAAAACACCAAGCACCAAGCAACAAGCATCAAACACCAAGCATCAAACACCAAACACCAAGTACCAAGCACTAAACACCAAACACCAAGCACCAAGCACCAAGCACCAAACACCATACACCCAGCACCAAACACCAAGCACAAAGCACCAAGCACCAAACACCAAGCACCAAACACCAAACACCAAGCACCAAGCACCAAACACCAAACACCAAGCCCCAAGCACCAAAAACCTAACACCAAGTACCAAGCACCAAGCACCAAGCACTGAACACCAAGCACCAAACACCAAGCACCAAACACCAAGCACCAAGCACCAAACACCAAACACCAAGCACCAAGCACCAAGCACCAAACACCAAGCACCAGGCACCAAGCCCCAAACATCAAGCACCATGCACCAAACACCAAGCACCAAGCACGAAGCACCAAACACCAAGCACCATGCACCAAACACTTAACACCAAGCACCAAGCACCAAGCACCAAACACCAAGCACCAAACACCAAACACCAAGCACCAAACACCAAGAACCAAGCACCAAACACCAAGCACCAAGCACCAAGTACATACACCAAGAACCAAACACCAAGCACCAAACACCAAGTACCAAGCACCAAACACCAAACACCAAACAGGAAGCACCAAGCACCAAACACCAAGCACCAAGCACCAAACAACAAACACCAAGCACCATGCACCAAACACTAATCACCAAGCACCAAGTATCAAACACCAAGCACCAAGCACCAAACACCAAGCACCAAACACCAAGCACCAAACACCAAACACCAAGTACCAAACACCAAGAACCAAGCACCAAACACCAAGCACCAAGCACCAAGTACATACACCAAGAACCAAACACCAAGCACCAAACACCAAGCACCAAGCACCAAACACCAAACACCAAACAGCAAGCACCAAGCACCAAACACCAAGCACCAAGCACCAGACAACAAACACCAAGCACCATGCACCAAACACTAATCACCAAGGACCAAGCACCAAACACCAAGCACCAAGCAGCAAGCCCCAAACACCAAACACCAAGCACCAAGCACCAAGCACCAAACACCGAGCACCAAGCACCAAACACCAAACCCCAAGCACCAAAGACCAAGCACCAAGCACCAAGGACCAAACACCAAGCACCAAGCACCAAACACCCAGCACCAAGCACCAAACACCCAGCACCAAGCACCAAGCACCAAACAGCAAGCACCAAACACCAAACACCAAACACCAAACACCAAACAGCAAGCACCAAACACCAAACAGCAAAGAGCAAACGCCAAACACCAAGCACCAAGCACCAAGCACCAAACACCAAGCACCAAGCACCAAGCATTAAACACCAAACAGCAAACACCAAACAAGAAACAGCAAACACCATACAGCAAACACCAAACACCAAGCACCAAGCACCAAACACCAAACCCCAAGCACCAAGCACCAAACACTAATAACCAAGCACCAAGCACCAAGCACCAAACACCAAGCACCAAGCACCAAGCACCAAACACCAAAGACCAAGCACCAAGCACCTAGCACCAAACACAAAGCAGCAGACACCAAGCCCCAAACACCAAGCACCATGCACCAAACACCAAGAACCAAGCACGAAGCACCAAACACCAAGCACCAAGCACCAAACACTTAACACCAAGCACCAAGCACCAAGTACCAAACACCAAGCACCAAACACCAAACACCAAGCACCAAATACCAAGCACCAAGCACCAAACACCAAGAACCAAGCACCAAACACCAAGCACCAAGCACCAAGTACATACACCAAGCACCAAACACCAAACACAAAACACCAAGCACCAAGCAACAAGCATCAAACACCAAGCATCAAACACCAAACACCAAGTACCAAGCACCAAACACCAAACACCAAGCACCAAGCACCAAGCACCAAGCACCAAACACCATACACCCAGCACCAAACACCAAGCACAAAGCACCCAGCACCAAACACCAAGCACCAAACACCAAACACCAAGCACCAAGCACCAAACACCAAACACTAAGCACCAAGCACCAAACACCAAAACCCAAACACTAGACACCAAGCACCAAACACCAAACACCAAGCACTAAGCACCAAGCACCAAGCACCAATCAGCAAACACCAAGCACCAAGCACCAAACACCAAGCACCAGGCACCAAGCACCAAACACCAAGCACCAAGCACCAAACACCAAACAACAAGCACCAAGCACCAAGCACCAAACACCAAGCACCAAGCACCAAGCACCAAACACCAAACACCAAGCACCAAAGACCAATCACCAAGCACCAAACAACAAGCACCAAGCACCAAGCACCAAACACCAAGCACCAAGCACCAAACACCAACCACCCAGCACCAAGCACCAAGCACCAAATACCAAGCACCAAACAGCAACCACCAAACAGCAAGCACCAAGCACCAGGCACCAAACACTAATCACCAAGCACCAAGCACCAAACAACAAGCACCAAGCACCAGGCACCAAGCACCAAGCACCAAACACTAATCACCAAGCACCAAGCACCAAACAACAAGCACCAAGCACCAAGCACAAGGCACCAAGCACCAAGCACCAAACACTAATCACCAAGCAACAAGCACCAAGCACCAAACACCAAACACCAAGCAGCAATCACCAAGCACCAAACACCAAGCCCCAAGCACCAAACACCAAGCACCAAGCACCAAACACCAAACACCAAGCACCAAAGACCAAGCACCAAGCACCAAGCACCAAGCACCAAACACCAAGCACCAAGCACCAAACACCCAGCACCAAGCACCAACCACCAAACACCAAGCACCAAGCACCAAACACCAAACACCAAACACCAAGCACCAAGCACCAAACAGCAAGCACCAAACACCAAACACCAAACACCAAACACCAAACAGCAAGCACCAAACACCAAACAGCAAAGAGCAAACGCCAATCACCAAGCACCAAGCACCAAGCACCAAACACCAAACCCCAAGCACCAAGCACCAAACACTAATAACCAAGCACCAAGCACCAAGCACCAAACACCAAGCACCAAGCACCAAGCACCAATCACCAAAGACCAAGCACCAAGCACCTAGCACCAAACACAAAGCACCAGGCACCAAGCCCCAAACACCAAGCACCATGCACCAAACACCAAGCACCAAGCACGAGGCACCAAACACCAAGCACCAAGCACTAAACACTTAAAACCAAGCACCAAGCACCAAGTACCAAACACCAAGCACCAAACACCAAACACCAAGCACCAAACACCAAGCACCAAGCACCAAACACCAAGCACCAAGCACCAAGCACCAAACACCAAGAACCAAGCACCAAACACCAAGCACCAAGCACCAAGTACATACACCAAGCACCAAACACCAAACACAAAACACCAAGCACCAAGCAACAAGCATCAAACACCAAGCATCAAACACCAAACACCAAGTACCAAGCACCAAACACCAAACACCAAGCACCAAGCACCAAGCACCAAACACCATACACCCAGCACCAAACACCAAGCACAAAGCACCAAACACCAAGCACCAAGCACCAAGCACCGAACACCAAGCACCAAACACCAAGCACCAAACACCAAGCACCAAGCACCAAACACCAAACACCAAGCACCAAGCACCAAGCACCAAACACCAAGCACCAGGCACCAAGCCCCAAACATCAAGCACCATGCACCAAACACCAAGTACCAAGCACCAAGCACCAAGCACCAAACACGAAGCACCAAGCACCAAACACTTAACACCAAGCACCAAGCACCAAGCACCAAACACCAAGCACCAAACACCAAACACCAAGCACCAAGTACCAAACACCAAGCACCAAGCACCAAACACCAAGCACCAAGCACCAAGCACCAAACACCAAGAACCAAGCACCAAACACCAAGCACCAAGCACCAAGTACATACACCAAGCACCAAACACCAAGCACCAAACACCAAGCACCAAGCACCAAACACCAAACACCAAACACCAAGCACCAAGCAGCAAGCACCAAACACCAAACACCAAGCACCAAGCACCAAGCACCAAACACCAAGCACCAAGCACCAAACACCAAACCCCAAGCACCAAAGACCGAGCACCAAGCACCAAGGACCAAACACCAAGCACCAAGGATCAAGCACCAAGCACCAAACACCAAGCACCAAGCACCAAACACCCAGCACCAAGCACCAAGCACCAAACACCAAGCACCAAGCACCAAACACCAAACACCAAACACCAAGCACCAAGCATTAAACACCAAACACCAAACACCAAACACGAAACAGCAAACACCATACAGCAAACACCAAACACCAAGCACCAAGCACCAAACACCAAACCCCAAGCACCAAGCACTAAACACTAATTACCAAGCACCAAGCACCAAGCACCAAACACCAAGCACCAAGCACCAAGCACCAAACACCAAAGACCAAGCACCAAGCACCTAGCACCAAACAGAAAGCACCAGGCACCAAGCCCCAAACACCAAGCACCATGCACCAAACACCAAGCACCAAGCACGAAGCACCAAACACCAAGCACCAAACACTTAACACCAAGCACCAAGCACCAAGTACCAAACACCAAGCACCAAACACCTAACACCAAGCACCAAACACCAAGTACCAAGCACCAAACACCAAGCACCAAGCACCAAGCACCAAAAACCAAGAACCAAGCACCAAACACCAAGCACTAAGCACCAAGTACCAAACACCAAGCACCAAACACCAAACACCAAGCACCAAACACCAAGCACCAAGCACCAAACACCAAGAACCAAGCACCAAACACCAAGCACCAAGCACCAAGTACATACACCAAGCACCAAACACCAAACACAAAACACCAAGCACCAAGCAACAAGCATCAAACACCAAGCATCAAACACCAAACACCAAGTACCAAGCACCAAACACCAAACACCAAGCACCAAGCACCAAGCACCAAACACCATACACCCAGCACCAAACACCAAGCTCAAAGCACCAAGCACCAAACACCAAGCACCAAACACCAAACACCAAGCACCAAGCACCAAACACCAAACACTAGACACCAAGCACGAAACACCAAACACCAAACACCAAGCACCAAAGACTAATCACCAAGCACCAAGCACCAAACAACAAGCACCAAGCACCAAGCACCAGGCACCAAGCACCAAGCACCAAATACAGAACACCAAGCACCAAGCACCAAGCACCAAGCAGCAAAAACCAAGCATCAAACACCAAACACCAAACACCAAGCACCAAACACCAAACACCAAGCACTAAGCACCAAGCACCAAGCACCAAGCACCAATCAGCAAACACCAAGCACCAAGCACCAAACACCAAGCACCAGGCACCAAGCACCAAACACCAAGCAACAAGCACCAAACACCAAACACCAAGCACCAAAGACCAAGCACCAAGCACCAAACAACAAGCACCAAGCACCAAGCACCAAACACCAAGCACCAAGCACCAAGCACCAAAAACCAAGCACCAAGCACCAAGCACCAAACACCAAGCACCAAACAGCAACCACCAAACAGCAAGCACCAAGCACCAAGCACCAAACACCAAGCCCCAAGCACCAAGCACCAAACACTAATCACCAAGCACCAAGCACCAAACAACAAGCACCAAGCACCAGGCACCGAGCACCAAGCACCAAACACTAATCACCAAGCACCAAGCACCAAACAACAAGCACCAAACACCAAGCACAAGGCACCAAGCACCAAGCACCAAACACTAATCACCAAGCACCAAGCACCAAGCACCAAACACCAAACACCAAGCAGCAATCACCAAGCACCAAACACCAAGCCCCAAGCACCAAACACCATGCACCAAGCACCAAGCACCAAACACCAAGCACCAAAGACCAAGCACCAAGCACCAAGCACCAAGCACCAAACACCAAGCACCTAGCACCAAACACCCAGCACCAAGCACCAACCACCAAACACCAAGCACCAAGCACCAAACACCAAACACCAAACACCAAGCACCAAGCACCAAACAGCAAGCACCAAACACCAAACACCAAACACCAAACACCAAACAGCAAGCACCAAACACCAAACAGCAAAGAGCAAACGCCAAACACCAAGCACCAAGCACCAAGCACCAAACACCAAGCACCAAGCACCAAGCATTAAACACCAAACAGCAAACACCAAACACGAAACAGCAAACACCATACAGCAAACACCAAACACCAAGCACCAAGCACCAAACACCAAACCCCAAGCACCAAGCACCAAACACTAATAACCAAGCACCAAGCATCAAGCACCAAACACCAAGCACCAAGCACCAAGCACCAAACACCAAAGACCAAGCACCAAGCACCTAGCACCAAACACAAAGCCCCAGGCACCAAGCCCCAAACACCAAGCACCATGCACCAAACACCAAGCACCAAGCACAAAGCACCAAACACCAAGCACCAAGCACCAAACACTTAACACCAAGCACCAAGCACCAAGTACCAAACACCAAGCACCAAACACCAAACACCAAGCACCAAACACCAAGCACCAAGCACCAAACACCAAACACCAAACACCAAGCACCAAGCACCAAACACCAAACACCAAACAGCAAGCACCAAGCACCAAACACCAAGCACCAAGCAGCAAGCACCAAACACCAAGCACCAAGCACCAAACACCAAGCACCAAGTACCAAGCACCAAACACCAAGCACCAAGCACCAAGCACCAAAAACCAAGAACCAAGCACCAAACACCAAGCACCAAGCACCAAGTACCAAACACCAAGCACCAAACACCAAACACCAAGCACCAAACTCCAAGCACCAAGCACCAAACACCAAGAACCAAGCACCAAACACCAAGCACCAAGCACCAAGTACATACACCAAGCACCAAACACCAAACACAAAACACCAAGCACCAAGCAACAAGCATCAAACACCAAGCATCAAACACCAAACACCAAGTACCAAGCACCAAACACCAAACACCAAGCACCAAGCACCAAGCACCAAACACCATACACCCAGCACCAAACACCAAGCTCAAAGCACCAAGCACCAAACACCAAGCACCAAACACCAAACACCAAGCACCAATCACCAAACACCAAACACTAAGCACCAAGCACCAAACACCAAAACCCAAACACTAGACACCAAGCACGAAACACCAAACACCAAACACCAAGCACCAAGCACCAAAGACTAATCACCAAGCACCAAGCACCAAACACCAAGCCCCAAGCACCAAGCACCAAACACTAATCACCAAGCACCAAGCACCAAACAACAAGCACCAAGCACCAGGCACCAATCACCAAGCACCAAACACTAATCACCAAGCACCAAGCACCAAACAACAAGCACCAAGCACCAAGCACAAGGCACCAAGCACCAAGCACCAAACACTAATCACCAAGCACCAAGCACCAAGCACCAAACACCAAACACCAAGCAGCAATCACCAAGCACCAAACACCAACCCCAAGCACCAAACACCAAGCACCAAGCACCAAGCACCAAACACCAAGCACCAAAGACCAAGCACCAAGCACCAAGCACCAAGCACCAAACACCAAGCACCTAGCACCAAACACCCAGCACCAAGCACCAACCACCAAACACCAAGCACCAAGCACCAAACACCAAACACCAAACACCAAGCACCAAGCACCAAACAGCAAGCACCAAACACCAAACACCAAACACCAAACACCAAACAGCAAGCACCAAACACCAAACAGCAAAGAGCAAACGCCAAACACCAAGCACCAAGCACCAAGCACCAAACACCAAGCACCAAGCACCAAGCATTAAACACCATACAGCAAACACCAAACACCAAGCACCAAGCACCAAACACCAAACCCCAAGCACCAAGCACCAAACACTAATAACCAAGCACCAAGCACCAAGCACCAAACACCAAGCACCAAGCACCAAGCACCAAACACCAAAGACCAAGCACCAAGCACCTAGCACCAAACACAAAGCCCCAGGCACCAAGCCCCAAACACCAAGCACCATGCACCAAACACCAAGCACCAAGCACGAAGCACCAAACACCAAGCACCAAGCACCAAACACTTAACACCAAGCACCAAGCACCAAGTACCAAACACCAAGCACCAAACACCAAACACCAAGCACCAAACACCAAGCACCAAGCACCAAACACCAAGCACCAAGCACCAAGCACCAAACACCAAGAACCAAGCACCAAACACCAAGCACCAAGCACCAAGTACATACACCAAGCACCAAACACCAAACACAAAACACCAAGCACCAAGCAACAAGCATCAAACACCAAGCATCAAACACCAAACACCAAGTACCAAGCACCAAACACCAAACACCAAGCACCAAGCACCAAGCACCAAACACCATACACCCAGCACCAAACACCAAGCACAAAGCACCAAACACCAAACACCAAGCACCAAACACCAAACACCAAGCACCAAGCACCAAACACCAAACACCAAGCCCCAAGCACCAAAAACCTAACACCAAGTACCAAGCACCAAGCACCAAGCACCGAACACCAAGCACCAAACACCAAGCACCAAACACCAAGCACCAAGCACCAAACACCAAACACCAACCACCAAAGACCAAGCACCAAACACCAAGCACCAGGCACCAAGCCCCAAACATCAAGCACCATGCACCAAACACCAAGCACCAAGCACGAAGCACCAAACACGAAGCACCAAGCACCAAACACTTAACACCAAGCACCAAGCACCAAGCACCAAACACCAAGCACCAAACACCAAACACCAAGCACCAAGTACCAAACACCAAGCACCAAGCACCAAACACCAAGCACCAAGCACCAAGCACCAAACACCAAGAACCAAGCACCAGACACCAAGCACCAAGCACCAAGTACATACACCAAGCACCAAACACCAAGCACCAAACACCAAGCACCAAGCACCAAACACCAAACTCCAAACACCAAACACCAAACACCAAGCACCAAGCACCAAACACCAAACACCAAACAGCAAGCACCAAGCACCAAACACCAAGCACCAAGCACCAAGCACCAAACACCAAGCACCAAGCAGCAAGCACCAAACACCAAACACCAAGCACCAAGCACCAAGCACCAAACACCAAGCGCCAAGCACCAAACACCAAACACTAATAACCAAGCACCAAGCACCAAGCACCAAACACCAAGCACCAAGTACTAAGCACCAAACACCAAAGACCAAGCACCAAGCACCTAGCACCAAACACAAAGCACCAGGCACCAAGCCCCAAACACCAAGCACCATGCACCAAACACCAAGCACCAAGCACGAAGCACCAAACACCAAGCACCAAGCACCAAACACTTAACACCAAGCACCAAGCACCAAGTACCAAACACCAAGCACCAAACACCAAACACCAAGCACCAAACACCAAGCACCAAGCACCAAACACCAAGCACCAAGCACCAAGCATCAAACACCAAGAACCAAGCACCAAAAACCAAGCACCAAGCACCAAGTACATACACCAAGCACCAAACACCAAACACAAAACACCAAGCACCAAGCAACAAGCATCAAACACCAAGCATCAAACACCAAACACCAAGTACCAAGCACCAAACAACAAACACCTAGCACCAAGCACCAAGCACCAAACACCATACACCCAGCACCAAACACTAAGCACAAAGCACCAAGCACCAAACACCAAGCACCAAACACCAAACACCAAGCACCAAGCACCAAACACCAAACACTAAGCACCAAGCACCAAACACCAAAACCCAAACACTAGACACCAAGCACGAAACACCAAACACCAAATACCAAGCACCAAGCACCAAAGACTAATCACCAAGCACCAAGCACCAAACAACAAGCACCAAGCACCAAGCACCAAACACAGAACACCATGCACCAAGCACCAAGCACCAAGCACCAAGCATCAAACACCAAACACCAAGCACCAAACACCAAACACCAAGCACTAAGCACCAAGCACCAAGCACCAATCACCAAACACCAAGCACCAAGCACCAAACACCAAGCACCAGGCACCAAGCACCAAACACCAAGCACCAAACACCAAACACCAAGCACCAAAGACCAAGCACCAAGCACCAAACACCAAGTACAAAGCACCAAGCACCAAACACCAAGAACCAAGCACCAAACACCAAGCACCAAGCACCAAGTACATACACCAAGCACCAAACACCAAGCACCAAACACCAAGCACCAAGCACCAAACACCAAACACCAAACACCAAACACCAAACACCAAGCACCAAGCACCAAACACCAAACACCAAACAGCAAGCACCAAGCACCAAACACCAAGCACCAAGCACCAAACAACAAACACCAAGCACCATGCACCAAACACCAAACCCCAAGCACCAAAGACCAAGCACCAAGCACCAAGGACCAAACACCAAGCACCAAGCATCAAGCACCAAGCACCAAACACCAAGCACCAAGCACCAAACACCCAGCACCAAGCACCAAGCACCAAACACCAAGCACCAAGCACCAAACATCAGACACCAAACACCAAGCACCAAGCATTAAACACCAAACACCAAACACCAAACACGAAACAGCAAACACCATACAGCAAACACCAAACACCAAGCACCAAGCACCAAACACCAAACCCCAAGCACCAAGCACCAAACACTAATAACCAAGCACCAAGCACCAAGCACCAAACACCAAGCACCAAGCACCAAGCACCAAACACCAAAGACCAAGCACCAAGCACCTAGCACCAAACAGAAAGCACCAGGCACCAAGCCCCAAACACCAAGCACCATGCACCAAACACCAAGCACCAAGCACGAAGCACCAAACACCAAGCACCAAGCACCAAACACTTAACACCAAGCACCAAGCACCAAGTACCAAACACCAAGCACCAAACACCAAACACCAAGCACCAAACACCAAGTACCAAGCACCAAACACCAAGCACCAAGCACCAAGCACCAAACACCAAGAACCAAGCACCAAACACCAAGCACCAAGCACCAAGTACCAAACACCAAGCACCAAACACCAAACACCAAGCACCAAACACCAAGCACCAAGCACCAAGTACATACACCAAGCACCAAACACCAAACACAAAACACCAAGCACCAAGCAACAAGCATCAAACACCAAGCATCAAACACCAAACACCAAGTACCAAGCACCAAACACCAAACACCAAGCACCAAGCACCAAGCACCAAACACCATACACCCAGCACCAAACACCAAGCTCAAAGCACCAAGCACCAAACACCAAGCACCAAACACCAAACACCAAGCACCAAGCAAGAAACACCAAACACCAAACACCAAGCACCAAGCACCAAAGACTAATCACCAAGCACCAAGCACCAAACAACAAGCACCAAGCACCAAGCACCAGGCACCAAGCACCAAGCACCAAACACAGAACACCAAGCACCAAGCACCAAGCACCAAGCAGCAAAAACCAAGCATCAAACACCAAGCACCAAACACCAAGCACCAAACACCAAACACCAATCACTAAGCACCAAGCACCAAGCACCAAGCACCAATCAGCAAACACCAAGCACCAAGCACCAAACACCAAGCACCAGGCACTAAGCACCAAACACGAAGCACCAAGCACCAAACACCAAACACCAAGCACCAAAGACCAAGCACCAAGCACCAAACAACAAGCACCAAGCACCAAGCACCAAACACCAAGCACCAAGCACCAAGCACCAAAAACCAAGCACCAAGCACCAAGCACCAAACACCAAACACCAAGCACCAAAGACCAAGCACCAAGCACCAAACAACAAGCACCAAGCACCAAGCACCAAACACCAAGCACCAAGCACCAAACACCAACCACCCAGCACCAAGCACCAAGCACCAAACACCAAGCACTAAACAGCAACCACCAAACAGCAAGCACCAAGCACCAAACACCAAGCCCCAAGCACCAAGCACCAAACACTAATCACCAAGCACCAAGCACCAAACAACAAGCACCAAGCACCAGGCACCAAGCACCAAGCACCAAACACTAATCACCAAGCACCAAGCACCAAACAACAAGCACCAAGCACCAAGCACAAGGCACCAAGCACCAAGCACCAAACACTAATCACCAAGCACCAAGCACCAAGCACCAAACACCAAACACCAAGCAGCAATCACCAAGCACCAAACACCAAGCCCCAAGCACCAAACACCAAGCACCAAGCACCAAACACCAAACACCAAGCACCAAAGACCAAGCACCAAGCACCAAGCACCAAGCACCAAACACCAAGCACCTAGCACCAAACACCCAGCACCAAGCACCAACCACCAAGCACCAAGCACCAAACACCAAACACCAAACACCAAGCACCAAGCACCAAACAACAAGCACCAAGCACCAAGCACAAGGCACCAAGCACCAAGCACCAAACACTAATCACCAAGCACCAAGCACCAAGCACCAAACACCAAACACCAAGCAGCAATCACCAAGCACCAAACACCAAGCCCCAAGCACCAAACACCAAGCACCAAGCACCAAGCACCAAGCACCAAACACCAAGCACCTAGCACCAAACACCCAGCACCAAGCACCAACCACCAAACACCAAGCACCAAGCACCAAACACCAAACACCAAACACCAAGCACCAAGCACCAAACAGCAAGCACCAAACACCAAACACCAAACACCAAACACCAAACAGCAAGCACCAAACACCAAACAGCAAAGAGCAAACGCCAAACACCAAGCACCAAGCACCAAGCACCAAACACCAAGCACCAAGCACCAAGCATTAAACACCAAACAGCAAACACCAACCACGAAACAGCAAACACCATACAGCAAACACCAAACACCAAGCACCAAGCACCAAACACCAAACCCCAAGCACCAAGCACCAAACACTAATAACCAAGCACCAAGCACCAAGCACCAAACACCAAGCAACAAGCACCAAGCACCAAACACCAAAGACCAAGCACCAAGCACCTAGCACCAAACACAAAGCCCCAGGCACCAAGCCCCAAACACCAAGCACCATGCACCAAACACCAAGCACCAAGCACGAAGCACCAAACACCAAGCACTAAGCACCAAACACTTAACACCAAGCACCAAGCACCAAGTACCAAACACCAAGCACCAAACACCAAACACCAAGCACCAAACACCAAGCACCAAGCACCAAACACCAAGCACCAAGCACCAAGCACCAAACACCAAGAACCAAGCACCAAACACCAAGCACCAAGCACCAAGTACATACACCAAGCACCAAACACCAAACACAAAACACCAAGCACCAAGCAACAAGCATCAAACACCAAGCATCAAACACCAAACACCAAGTACCAAGCACCAAACACCAAACACCAAGCACCAAGCACCAAGCACCAAACACCATACACCCAGCACCAAACACCAAGCACAAAGCACCAAACACCAAACACCAAGCACCAAACACCAAACACCAAGCACCAAGCACCAAACACCAAACACCAAGCCCCAAGCACCAGAAACCTAACACCAAGTACCAAGCACCAAGCACCAAGCACCGAACACCAAGCACCAAACACCAAGCACCAAGCACCAAACACCAACCACCAAAGACCAAGCACCAAACACCAAGCACCAGGCACCAAGCCCCAAACATCAAGCACCATGAACCAAACACCAAGCACCAAGCACGAAGCACCAAACACGAAGCACCAAGCATCAAACACTTAACACCAAGCACCAAGCACCAAGCACCAAACACCAAGCACCAAACACCAAACACCAAGCACCAAGTACCAAACACCAAGCACCAAGCACCAAACACCAAGCACCAAGCACCAAGCACCAAACACCAAGAACCAAGCACCAAACACCAAGCACCAAGCACCAAGTACATACACCAAGCACCAAACACCAAGCACCAAACACCAAGCACCAAGCACCAAACACCAAACACCAAACACCAAACACCAAACACCAAGCACCAAGCACCAAACACCAAACACCAAACAGCAAGCACCAAGCACCAAACACCAAGCACCAAGCACCAAGCACCAAACACCAAGCACCAAGCAGCAAGCACCAAACACCAAACACCAAGCACCAAGCACCAAGCACCAAACACCAAGCGCCAAGCACCAAACACCAAACACTAATAACCAAGCACCAAGCACCAAGCACCAAACACCAAGCACCAAGTACTAAGCACCAAACACCAAACACCAAGCACCAAGCACCTAGCACCAAACACAAAGCACCAGGCACCAAGCCCCAAACACCAAGCACCATGCACCAAACACCAAGCACCAAGCACGAAGCACCAAACACCAAGCACCAAGCACCAAACACTTAACACCAAGCACCAAGCACCAAGTACCAAACACCAAGCACCAAACACCAAACACCAAGCACCAAACACCAAGCACCAAGCACCAAACACCAAGCACCAAGCACCAAGCACCAAACACCAAGAACCAAGCACCAAACACCAAGCACCAAGCACCAAGTACATACACCAAGCACCAAACACCAAACACAAAATACCAAGCACCAAGCAACAAGCATCAAACACCAAGCATCAAACACCAAACACCAAGTAACAAGCACCAAACAACAAACACCAAGCACCAAGCACCAAGCACCAAACACCATACACCCAGCACCAAACACTAAGCACAAAGCACCAAGCACCAAACACCAAGCACCAAACACCAAACACCAAGCACCAAGCACCAAACACCAAACACTAAGCACCAAGCACCAAACACCAAAACCCAAACACTAGACACCAAGCACGAAACACCAAACACCAAATACCAAGCACCAAGCACCAAAGACTAATCACCAAGCACCAAGCACCAAACAACAAGCACCAAGCACCAAACACAGAACACCATGCACCAGGCACCAAGCACCAAGCACCAAGCATCAAACACCAAACACCAAGCACCAAACACCAAACACCAAGCACTAAGCACCAAGCACCAAGCACCAATCACCAAACACCAAGCACCAAGCACCAAACACCAAGCACCAGGCACCAAGCACCAAACACCAAGCACCAAACACCAAACACCAAGCACCAAAGACCAAGCACCAAGCACCAAACACCAAGTACAAAGCACCAAGCACCAAACACCAAGAACCAAGCACCAAACACCAAGCACCAAGCACCAAGTACATTCACCAAGCACCAAACACCAAGCACCAAACACCAAGCACCAAGCACCAAACACCAAACACCAAACACCAAACACCAAACACCAAGCACCAAGCACCAAACACCAAACACCAAACAGCAAGCACCAAGCACCAAACACCAAGCACCAAGCACCAAACAACAAACACCAAGCACCATGCACCAAACACTAATCACCAAGCACCAAGCACCAAACACCAAGCACCAAGCAGCAAGCACCAAACACCAAACACCAAGCACCAAGCACCAAGCACCAAACACCAAGCACCAAGCACCAAACACCAAACCCCAAGCACCAAAGACCAAGCACCAAGCACCAAGGACCAAACACCAAGCACCAAGCATCAAGCACCAAGCACCAAACACCAAGCACCAAGCACCAAACACCCAGCACCAAGCACCAAGCACCAAACACCAAGCACCAAGCACCAAACATCAAACACCAAACACCAAGCACCAAGCATTAAACACCAAACACCAAACACCAAACACGAAACAGCAAACACCATACAGCAAACACCAAACACCAAGCACCAAGCACCAAACACCAAACCCCAAGCACCAAGCACCAAACACTAATAACCAAGCACCAAGCACCAAGCACCAAACACCAAGCACCAAGCACCAAGCACCAAACACCAAAGACCAAGCACCAAGCACCTAGCACCAAACAGAAAGCACCAGGCACCAAGCCCCAAACACCAAGCACCATGCACCAAACACCAAGCACCAAGCACGAAGCACCAAACACCAAGCACCAAGCACCAAACACTTAACACCAAGCACCAAGCACCAAGTACCAAACACCAAGCACCAAACACCAAACACCAAGCACCAAACACCAAGTACCAAGCACCAAACACCAAGCACCAAGCACCAAGCACCAAACACCAAGAACCAAGCACCAAACACCAAGCACCAAGCACCAAGTACCAAACACCAAGCACCAAACACCAAACACCAAGCACCAAACACCAAGCACCAAGCACCAAGTACATACACCAAGCACCAAACACCAAACACAAAACACCAAGCACCAAGCAACAAGCATCAAACACCAAGCATCAAACACCAAACACCAAGTACCAAGCACCAAACACCAAACACCAAGCACCAAGCACCAAGCACCAAACACCATACACCCAGCACCAAACACCAAGCTCAAAGCACCAAGCACCAAACACCAAGCACCAAACACCAAACACCAAGCACCAAGCAAGAAACACCAAACACCAAACACCAAGCACCAAGCACCAAAGACTAATCACCAAGCACCAAGCACCAAACAACAAGCACCAAGCACCAAGCACCAGGCACCAAGCACCAAGCACCAAACACAGAACACCAAGCACCAAGCACCAAGCACCAAGCAGCAAAAACCAAGCATCAAACACCAAACACCAAACACCAAGCACCAAACACCAAACACCAAGCACTAAGCACCAAGCACCAAGCACCAAGCACCAATCAGCAAACACCAAGCACCAAGCACCAAACACCAAGCACCAGGCACTAAGCACCAAACACGAAGCACCAAGCACCAAACACCAAACACCAAGCACCAAAGACCAAGCACCAAGCACCAAAGAACAAGCACCAAGCACCAAGCACCAAACACCAAGCACCAAGCACCAAGCACCAAAAACCAAGCACCAAGCACCAAGCACCAAACACCAAACACCAAGCACCAAAGACCAAGCACCGAGCACCAAACAACAAGCACCAAGCACCAAGCACCAAACACCAAGCACCAAGCACCAAACACCAACCACCCAGCACCAAGCACCAAGCACCAAACACCAAGCACTAAACAGCAACCACCAAACAGCAAGCACCAAGCACCAAACACCAAGCCCCAAGCACCAAGCACCAAACACTAATCACCAAGCACCAAGCACCAAACAACAAGCACCAAGCACCAGGCACCAAGCACCAAGCACCAAACACTAATCACCAAGCACCAAGCACCAAACAACAAGCACCAAGCACCAAGCACAAGGCACCAAGCACCAAGCACCAAACACTAATCACCAAGCACCAAGCACCAAGCACCAAACACCAAACACCAAGCAGCAATCACCAAGCACCAAGCACCAAGCACCAAACACCAAACACCAAGCCCCAAGCACCAAACACCAAGCACCAAGCACCAAACACCAAACACCAAGCACCAAAGACCAAGCACCAAGCACCAAGCACCAAGCACCAAACACCAAGCACCTAGCACCAAACACCCAGCACCAAGCACCAACCACCAAGCACCAAGCACCAAACACCAAACACCAAACACCAAGCACCAAGCACCAAACAGCAAGCACCAAACACCAAACACCAAACACCAAACACCAAACAGCAAGCACCAAACACCAAACAGCAAAGAGCAAACGCCAAACACCAAGCACCAAGCACCAAGCACCAAACACCAAGCACCAAGCACCAAGCATTAAACACCAAACAGCAAACACCAAACACGAAACAGCAAACACCATACAGCAAACACCAAACACCAAGCACCAAGCACCAAACACCAAACCCCAAGCACCAAGCACCAAACACTAATAACCAAGCACCAAGCACCAAGCACCAAACACCAAGCACCAAGCACCAAGCACCAAACACCAAAGACCAAGCACCAAGCACCTAGCACCAAACACAAAGCACCAGGCACCAAGCCCCAAACACCAAGCACCATGCACCAAACACCAAGCACCAAGCACCAAGCACCAAACACCAAGCACCAAGCACCAAACACTTAACACCAAGCACCAAGCACCAAGTACCAAACACCAAGCACCAAACACCAAACACCAAGCACCAAACACCAAGCACCAAGCACCAAACACCAAGCACCAAGCACCAAGCACCAAAAACCAAGAACCAAGCACCAAACACATATCACCAAGCACCAAGTACATACACCAAGCACCAAACACCAAACACAAAACACCAAGCACCAAGCAACAAGCATCAAACACCAAGCATCAAACACCAAACACCAAGTACCAAGCACCAAACACCAAACACCAAGCACCAAGCACCAAGCACCAAACACCATACACCCAGCACCAAACACCAAGCACAAAGCACCAAACACCAAACACCAAGCACCAAACACCAAACACCAAGCACCAAGCACCAAACACCAAACACCAAGCCCCAAGCACCAAAAACCTAACACCAAGTACCAAGCACCAAGCACCAAGCACCGAACACCAAGCACCAAACACCAAGCACCAAACACCAAGCACCAAGCACCAAACACCAAACACCAAGCACCAAGCACCAAGCACCAAACACCAAGCACCAGGCACCAAGCCCCAAACATCAAGCACCATGCACCAAACACCAAGCACCAAGCACGAAGCACCAAACACGAAGCACCAAGCACCAAACACTTAACACCAAGCACCAAGCACCAAGCACCAAACACCAAACACCAAACACCAAGCACCAAGTACCAAACACCAAGCACCAAGCACCAAACACCAAGCACCAAGCACCAAGCACCAAACACCAAGAACCAAGCACCAAACACCAAGCACCAAGCACCAAGTACATACACCAAGCACCAAACACCAAGCACCAAACACCAAGCACCAAGCACCAAACACCAAACACCAAACACCAAACACCAAACACCAAGCACCAAGCACCAAAGACCAAACACCAAACAGCAAGCACCAAGCACCAAACACCAAGCACCAAGCACCAAGCACCAAACACCAAGCACCAAGCAGCAAGCACCAAAAACCAAACACCAAGCACCAAGCACCAAGCACCAAACACCAAGCGCCAAGCACCAAACACCAAACACTAATAACCAAGCACCAAGCACCAAGCACCAAACACCAAGCACCAAGCACCAAGCACCAAACACCAAAGACCAAGCACCAAGCACCTAGCACCAAAGAGAAAGCACCAGGCACCAAGCCCCAAACACCAAGCACCATGCACCAAACACCAAGCACCAAGCACCAAGCACCAAACACCAAGCACCAAGCACTTAACACCAAGCACCAAGCACCAAGTCCCAAACACCAAGCACCAAACACCAAACACCAAGCACCAAACACCAAGCACCAAGCACCAAACACCAAGCACCAAGCACCAAGCACCAAACACCAAGAACCAAGCACCAAACACCAAGCACCAAGTACATACACCAAGCACCAAACACCAAACACAAAACACCAAGCACCAAGCAACAAGCATCAAACACCAAGCATCAAACACCAAACACCAAGTACCAAGCACCAAACAACAAACACCAAGCACCAAGCACCAAGCACCAAACACCATACACCCAGCACCAAAAACTAAGCACAAAGCACCAAGCACCAAGCACCAAACACCAAACACCAAACACCAAGCACCAAGCACCAAACACCAAACACTAAGCACCAAGCACCAAACACCAAAACCCAAACACTAGACACCAATCACGAAACACCAAACACCAAATACCATGCACCAAGCACCAAAGACTAATCACCAAGCACCAAGCACCAAACAACAAGCACCAAGCACCAAGCACCAAACACAGAACACCAAGCACCAAGCACCAAGCACCAAGCACCAAGCATCAAACACCAAACACCAAGCACCAAACACCAAACACCAAGCACTAAGCACCAAGCACCAAGCACCAATCACCAAACACCAAGCACCAAGCACCAAACACCAAGCACCAGGCACCAAGCACCAAACACCAAGCACCAAGCCCCAAACACCAAACACCAAGCACCAAAGACCAAGCACCAAGCACCAAACAACAAGCACCAAGCACCAAGCACCAAACACCAAGCACCAAGCACCAAGCACCAAGCAGCAAGCACCAAACACCAAACACCAAGCACCAAGCACCAAACACCAAGCACCAAGGACCAAACATCAAACACCAAGCACCAAGCACCAAACACCTAACACCAAGCACCAAGCACCAAGCACCAAGCACCGAACACCAAGCACCAAACACCAAGCACCAAGCACCAAGCACCAAACACCAAGCACCAAGCAGCAAGCACCAAACACCAAACACCAAGCACCAAGCACCAAGCACCAAACACCAAGCGCCAAGCACCAAACACCAAACACTAATAACCAAGCACCAAGCACCAAGCACCAAACACCAAGCACCAAGTACTAAGCACCAAACACCAAAGACCAAGCACCAAGCACCTAGCACCAAACACAAAGCACCAGGCACCAAGCCCCAAACACCAAGCACCATGCACCAAACACCAAGCACCAAGCACGAAGCACAAAACACCAAGCACCAAGCACCAAACACTTAACACCAAGCACCAAGCACCAAGTACCAAACACCAAGCACCAAACACCAAACACCAAGCACCAAACACCAAGCACCAAGCACCAAACACCAAGCACCAAGCACCAAGCACCAAACACCAAGAACCAAGCACCAAACACCAAGCACCAAGCACCAAGTACATACACCAAGCACCAAACACCAAACACAAAACACCAAGCACCAAGCAACAAGCATCAAACACCAAGCATCAAACACCAAACACCAAGTACCAAGCACCAAACAACAAACACCAAGCACCAAGCACCAAACACCATACACCCAGCACCAAACACTAAGCACAAAGCACCAAGCACCAAACACCAAGCACCAAACACCAAACACCAAGCACCAAGCACCAAACAACAAACACTAAGCACCAAGCACCAAACACCAAAACCCAAACACTAGACACCAAGCACGAAACACGAAACACCAAATACCAAGCACCAAGCACCAAAGACTAATCACCAAGCACCAAGCACCAAACAACAAGCACCAAGCACCAAGCACCAAACACAGAACACCATGCACCAAGCACCAAGCACCAAGCACCAAGCATCAAACACCAAACACCAAGCACCAAACACCAAACACCAAGCACTAAGCACCAAGCACCAAGCACCAATCACCAAACACCAAGCACCAAGCACCAAACACCAAGCACCAGGCACCAAGCACCAAACACCAAGCACCAAGCACCAAACACCAAACACCAAGCACCAAAGACCAAGCACCAAGCACCAAACACCAAGTACAAAGCACCAAGCACCAAACACCAAGAACCAAGCACCAAACACCAAGCACCAAGCACCAAGTACATACACCAAGCACCAAACACCAAGCACCAAACACCAAGCACCAAGCACCAAACACCAAACACCAAACACCAAACACCAAACACCAAGCACCAAGCACCAAACACCAAACACCAAACAGCAAGCACCAAGCACCAAACACCAAGCACCAAGCAGCAAGCACCAAACACCAAACACCAAGCACCAAGCACCAAGCACCAAACACCAAGCACCAAGCACCAAACACCAAACCCCAAGCACCAAAGACCAAGCACCAAGCACCAAGGACCAAACACCAAGCACCAAGCATTAAGCACCAAGCACCAAACACCAAGCACCAAGCACCAAACACCCAGCACCAAGCACCAAGCACCAAACACCAAGCACCAAGCACCAAACACCAAACACCAAACACCAAACACGAAACAGCAAACACCATACAGCAAACACCAAACACCAAGCACCAAGCACCAAACAACAAACCCCAAGCACCAAGCACCAAACACTAATAACCAAGCACCAAGCACCAAGCACCAAACACCAAGCACCAAGCACCAAGCACCAAACACCAAAGACCAAGCACCAAGCACCTAGCACCAAACAGAAAGCACCAGGCACCAAGCCCCAAACACCAAGCACCATGCACCAAACACCAAGCACCAAGCACGAAGCACCAAACACCAAGCACCAAGCACCAAACACTTAACACCAAGCACCAAGCACCAAGTACCAAACACCAAGCACCAAACACCAAACACCAAGCACCAAACACCAAGTACCAAGCACCAAACACCAAGCACCAAGCACCAAGCACCAAACACCAAGAACCAAGCACCAAACACCAAGCACCAAGCACCAAGTACCAAACACCAAGCACCAAACACCAAACACCAAGCACCAAACACCAAGCACCAAGCACCAAGTACATACACCAAGCACCAAACACCAAACACAAAACACCAAGCACCAAGCAACAAGCATCAAACACCAAGCATCAAACACCAAACACCAAGTACCAAGCACCAAACACCAAACACCAAGCACCAAGCACCAAGCACCAAACACCATACACCCAGCACCAAACACCAAGCTCAAAGCACCAAGCACCAAACACCAAGCACCAAACACCAAACACCAAGCACCAAGCACGAAACACCAAACACCAAACACCAAGCACCAAGCACCAAAGACTAATCACCAAGCACCAAGCACCAAACAACAAGCACCAAGCACCAAGCACCAGGCACCAAGCACCAAGCACCAAACACAGAACACCAAGCACCAAGCACCAAGCACCAAGCAGCAAAAACCAAGCATCAAACACCAAACACCAAACACCAAGCACCAAACACCAAACACCAAGCACTAAGCACCAAGCACCAAGCACCAAGCACCAATCAGCAAACACCAAGCACCAAGCACCAAACACCAAGCACCAGGCACTAAGCACCAAACACGAAGCACCAAGCACCAAACACCAAACACCAAGCACCAAAGACCAAGCACCAAGCACCAAACAACAAGCACCAAGCACCAAGCACTAAACACCAAGCACCAAGCACCAAGCACCAAAAACCAAGCACCAAGCACCAAGCACCAAACACCAAACACCAAGCACCAAAGACCAAGCACCAAGCACCAAACAACAAGCACCAAGCACCAAGCACCAAACACCAAGCACCAAGCACCAAACACCAACCACCCAGCACCAAGCACCAAGCACCAAACACCAAGCACTAAACAGCAACCACCAAACAGCAAGCACCAAGCACCAAACACCAAGCCCCAAGCACCAAGCACCAAACACTAATCACCAAGCACCAAGCACCAAACAACAAGCACCAAGCACCAGGCACCAAGCACCAAGCACCAAACACTAATCACCAAGCACCAAGCACCAAACAACAAGCACCAAGCACCAAGCACAAGGCACCAAGCACCAAGCACCAAACACTAATCACCAAGCACCAAGCACCAAGCACCAAACACCAAACACCAAGCAGCAATCACCAAGCACCAAACACCAAGCCCCAAGCACCAAACACCAAGCACCAAGCACCAAACACCAAACACCAAGCACCAAAGACCAAGCACCAAGCACCAAGCACCAAGCACCAAACACCAAGCACCTAGCACCAAACACCCAGCACCAAGCACCAACCACCAAGCACCAAGCACCAAACACCAAACACCAAACACCAAGCACCAAGCACCAAATAGCAAGCACCAAACACCAAACACCAAACACCAAACACCAAACAACAAGCACCAAACACCAAACAGCAAAGAGCAAACGCCAAACACCAAGCACCAAGCACCAAGCACCAAACACCAAGCACCAAGCACCAAGCATTAAACACCAAACAGCAAACACCAAACACGAAACAGCAAACACCATACAGCAAACACCAAACACCAAGCACCAAGCACCAAACACCAAACCCCAAGCACCAAGCACCAAACACTAATAACCAAGCACCAAGCACCAAGCACCAAACACCAAGCACCAAGCACCAAGCACCAAACACCAAAGACCAAGCACCAAGCACCTAGCACCAAACACAAAGCACCAGGCACCAAGCCCCAAACACCAAGCACCATGCACCAAACACCAAGCACCAAGCACCAAGCACCAAACACCAAGCACCAAGCACCAAACACTTAACACCAAGCACCAAGCACCAAGTACCAAACACCAAGCACCAAACACCAAACACCAAGCACCAAACACCAAGCACCAAGCACCAAACGCCAAGCACCAAGCACCAAGCACCAAAAACCAAGAACCAAGCACCAAACACCAATCACCAAGCACCAAGTACATACACCAAGCACCAAACACCAAACACAAAACACCAAGCACCAAACACCAAGCACCAAACACCAAGCACCAAGCACCAAACACCAAACACCAAACACCAAACACCAAACACCAAGCACCAAGCACCAAACACCAAACACCAAACAGCAAGCACCAAGCACCAAGCACCAAGCACCAAGCAGCAAGCACCAAACACCAAACACCAAGCACCAAGCACCAAGCACCAAACACCAAGCACCAAGCACCAAACACCAAACCCCAAGCACCAAAGACCAAGCACCAAGCACCAAGGACCAAACACCAAGCACCAAGCATCAAGCACCAAGCACCAAACACCAAGCACCAAGCACCAAATACCCAGCACCAAGCACCAAGCACCAAACACCAAGCACCAAGCACCAAACACCAAACACCAAACACCAAGCACCAAGCATTAAACACCAAACACCAAACACCAAACACGAAACAGCAAACACCATACAGCAAACACCAAACACCAAGCACCAAGCACCAAACAACAAACCCCAAGCACCAAGCACCAAACACTAATAACCAAGCACCAAGCACCAAGCACCAAACACCAAGCACCAAGCACCAAGCACCAAACACCAAAGACCAAGCACCAAGCACCTAGCACCAAACAGAAAACACCAGGCACCAAGCCCCAAACACCAAGCACCATGCACCAAACACCAAGCACCAAGCACAAAGCACCAAACACCAAGCACCAAGCACCAAACACTTAACACCAAGCACCAAGCACCAAGTACCAAACACCAAGCACCAAACACCAAACACCAAGCACCAAACACCAAGTACCAAGCACCAAACACCAAGCACCAAGCACCAAGCACCAAACACCAAGAACCAAGCACCAAACACCAAGCACCAAGCACCAAGTACCAAACACCAAGCACCAAACACCAAACACCAAGCACCAAACACCAAGCACCAAGCACCAAGTACATACACCAAGCACCAAACACCAAACACAAAACACCAAGCACCAAGCAACAAGCATCAAACACCAAGCATCAAACACCAAACACCAAGTACCAAGCACCAAACACCAAACACCAAGCACCAAGCACCAAGCACCAAACACCATACACCCAGCACCAAACACCAAGCTCAAAGCACCAAGCACCAAACACCAAGCACCAAACACCAAACACCAAGCACCAAGCACGAAACACCAAACACCAAACACCAAGCACCAAGCACCAAAGACTAATCACCAAGCACCAAGCACCAAACAACAAGCACCAAGCACCAACCACCAGGCACCAAGCACCAAGCACCAAACACAGAACACCAAGCACCAAGCACCAAGCACCAAGCAGCAAAAACCAAGCATCAAACACCAAACACCAAACACCAAGCACCAAACACCAAACACCAAGCACTAAGCACCAAGCACCAAGCACCAAGCACCAATCAGCAAACACCAAGCACCAAGCACCAAACACCAAGCACCAGGCACTAAGCACCAAACACGAAGCACCAAGCACCAAACACCAAACACCAAGCACCAAAGACCAGGCACCAAGCACCAAACAACAAGCACCAAGCACCAAGCACCAAACACCAAGCACCAAGCACCAAGCACCAAAAACCAAGCACCAAGCACCAAGCACCAAACACCAAACACCAAGCACCAAAGACCAAGCACCAAGCACCAAACAACAAGCACCAAGCACCAAGCACCAAACACCAAGCACCAAGCACCAAACACCAACCACCCAGCACCAAGCACCAAGCACCAAACACCAAGCACTAAACAGCAACCACCAAACAGCAAGCACCAAGCACCAAACACATAGCCCCAAGCACCAAGCACCAAACACTAATCACCAAGCACCAAGCACCAAACAACAAGCACCAAGCACCAGGCACCAAGCACCAAGCACCAAACACTAATCACCAAGCACCAAGCACCAAACAACAAGCACCAAGCACCAAGCACAAGGCACCAAGCACCAAGCACCAAACACTAATCACCAAGCACCAAGCACCAAGCACCAAACACCAAACACCAAGCAGCAATCACCAAGCACCAAACACCAAGCCCCAAGCACCAAACACCAAGCACCAAGCACCAAACACCAAACACCAAGCACCAAAGACCAAGCACCAAGCACCAAGCACCAAGCACCAAACACCAAGCACCTAGCACCAAACACCCAGCACCAAGCACCAACCACCAAGCACCAAGCACCAAACACCAAACACCAAACACCAAGCACCAAGCACCAAATAGCAAGCACCAAACACCAAACACCAAACACCAAACAGCAAACACCAAACACGAAACAGCAAACACCATACAGCAAACACCAAACACCAAGCACCAAGCACCAAACACCAAACCCCAAGCACCAAGCACCAAACACTAATAACCAAGCACCAAGCACCAAGCACCAAACACCAAGCACCAAGCACCAAGCACCAAACACCAAAGACCAAGCACCAAGCACCTAGCACCAAACACAAAGCACCAGGCACCAAGCCCCAAACACCAAGCACCATGCACCAAACACCAAGCACCAAGCACCAAGCACCAAACACCAAGCACCAAGCACCAAACACTTAACACCAAGCACCAAGCACCAAGTACCAAACACCAAGCACCAAACACCAAACACCAAGCACCAAACACCAAGCACCAAGCACCAAACACCAAGCACCAAGCACCAAGCACCAAAAACCAAGAACCAAGCACCAAACACCAATCACCAAGCACCAAGTACATACACCAAGCACCAAACACCAAACACAAAACACCAAGCACCAAGCAACAAGCATCAAACACCAAGCATCAAACACCAAACACCAAGTACCAAGCACCAAACACCAAACACCAAGCACCAAGCACCAAGCACCAAACACCATACACCCAGCACCAAACACCAAGCACAAAGCACCAAACACCAAACACCAAGCACCAAACACCAAACACCAAGCACCAAGCACCAAACACCAAACACCAAGCCCCAAGCACAAAAAACCTAACACCAAGTACCAAGCACCAAGCACCAAGCACCGAACACCAAGCACCAAACACCAAGCACCAAACACCAAGCACCAAGCACCAAACACCAAACACCAAGCACCAAGCACCAAGCACCAAACACCAAGCACCAGGCACCAAGCCCCAAACATCAAGCACCATGCACCAAACACCAAGCACCAAGCACGAAGCACCAAACACGAAGCACCAAGCACCAAACACTTAACACCAAGCACCAAGCACCAAGCACCAAACACCAAACACCAAACACCAAACACCAAGCACCAAGTACCAAACACCAAGCACCAAGCACCAAACACCAAGCACCAAGCACCAAGCACCAAACACCAAGAACCAAGCACCAAACACCAAGCACCAAGCACCAAGTACATACACCAAGCACCAAACACCAAGCACCAAACACCAAGCACCAAGCACCAAACACCAAACACCAAACACCAAACACCAAACACCAAGCACCAAGCACCAAAGACCAAACACCAAACAGCAAGCACCAAGCACCAAACACCAAGCACCAAGCACCAAGCACCAAACACCAAGCACCAAGCAGCAAGCACCAAACACCAAACACCAAGCACCAAGCACCAAGCACCAAACACCAAGCGCCAAGCACCAAACACCAAACACTAATAACCAAGCACCAAGCACCAAGCACCAAACACCAAGCACCAAGTACCAAGCACCAAACACCAAAGACCAAGCACCAAGCACCTAGCACCAAACACAAAGCACCAGGCACCAAGCCCCAAACAACAAGCACCATGCACCAAACACCAAGCACCAAGCACGAAGCACCAAACACCAAGCACCAAACACTTAACACCAAGCACCAAGCACCAAGTACCAAACACCAAGCACCAAACACCAAACACCAAGCACCAAACACCAAGCACCAAGCACCAAACACCAAGCACCAAGCACCAAGCACCAAACACCAAGAACCAAGCACCAAACACCAAGCACCAAGTACATACACCAAGCACCAAACACCAAACACAAAACACCAAGCACCAAGCAACAAGCATCAAACACCAAGCATCAAACACCAAACACCAAGTACCAAGCACCAAACAACAAACACCAAGCACCAAGCACCAAGCACCAAACACCATACACCCAGCACCAAACACTAAGCACAAAGCACCAAGCACCAAGCACCAAACACCAAACACCAAACACCAAGCACCAAGCACCAAACACCAAACACTAAGCACCAAGCACCAAACACCAAAACCCAAACACTAGACCCCAATCACGAAACACCAAACACCAAATACCAAGCACCAAGCACCAAAGACTAATCACCAAGCACCAAGCAACAAACAACAAGCACCAAGCACCAAGCACCAAACACAGAACACCAAGCACCAAGCACCAAGCACCAAGCACCAAGCATCAAACACCAAACACCAAGCACTAAGCACCAAGCACCAAGCACCAATCACCAAACACCAAGCACCAAGCACCAAACACCAACCACCAGGCACCAAGCACCAAACACCAAGCACCAAGCCCCAAACACCAAACACCAAGCACCAAAGACCAAGCACCAAGCACCAAAAACCAAGCACCAAGCACCAAGCACCAAACACCAAACACCAAGCACCAAAGACCAAGCACCAAGCACCAAACAACAAGCACCAAGCACCAAGCAGCAAGCACCAAACACCAAACACCAAGCACCAAGCACCAAACACCAAGCACCAAGGACCAAACATCAAACACCAAGCACCAAGCACCAAACACCTAACACCAAGCACCAAGCACCAAGCACCAAGCACCGAACACCAAGCACCAAACACCAAGCACCAAACACCAAGCACCAAACACCAAGCACCAAATACAAAGCACCAAGCACCAAGCAACAAACACCAAGCACCAGGCACCAAGCACCAAACACCAAGCACCATGCACCAAGCACCAAGCCCCAAACACTTAACACCAAGCACCAAGCACCAAGCACCAAACACCAAACACCAAGCACCAAAGACCAAACACCAAGCACCAAGTACCAAACACCAAGCACCAAGCACCAAACACCAAGCACCAAGCACCAATCACCAAATACCAAGCACCAAACACCAAACACCAAGCACCAAGCACCAAGCACCAAACACCAAGCACCAAACACCAAGCACCAAACACCAAGTCCCACGCACCAAGCACCAAACACCAAACACCAAGCACCAAGCACCAAACACCAAGCACCAAGCACCAAGCCCCTAGCACCAAACACCAAACACCAAGCACCAAGCACCAAACACCAAGCACCAAGCACCAAGCACCAAACACCAAGAACCAAGCACCAAACACCAAGCACCAAGTACATACACCAAGCACCAAACACCAAACACAAAACACCAAGCACCAAGCAACAAGCATCAAACACCAAGCATCAAACACCAAACACCAAGTACCAAGCACCAAACAACAAACACCAAGCACCAAGCACCAAGCACCAAACACCATACACCCAGCACCAAACACCAAAACCCAAACACTAGACCCCAATCACGAAACACCAAACACCAAATACCAAGCACCAAGCACCAAAGACTAATCACCAAGCACCAAGCACCAAACAACAAGCACCAAGCACCAAGCACCAAACACAGAACACCAAGCACCAAGCACCAAGCACCAAGCACCAAGCATCAAACACCAAACACCAAGCACCAAACACCAAACACCAAGCACTAAGCACCAAGCACCAAGCACCAATCACCAAACACCAAGCACCAAGCACCAAACACCAAGCACCAGGCACCAAGCACCAAACACCAAGCACCAAGCCCCAAACACCAAACACCAAGCACCAAAGACCAAGCACCAAGCACCAAGCACCAAACAACAAGCACCAAGCACCAAGCACCAAACACCAAGCACCAAGCACCATGCACCAAAAACCAAGCACCAAGCACCAAACACCAAACACCAAGCACCAAAGACCAAGCACCAAGCACCAAACAACAAGCACCAAGCACCAAGCAGCAAGCACCAAACACCAAACACCAAGCACCAAGCACCAAACACCAAGCACCAAGGACCAAACATCAAACACCAAGCACCAAGCACCAAACACCTAACACCAAGCACCAAGCATCAAGCACCAAGCACCAAACACCAAGCATCAAACACAAAGCACCAAGCACCAAACACCAAGCACCAAGCACCAAACACCAAGCACCAAGCACCAAACACCAAACCCCAAGCACCAAACACCAAACCCCAAGCACCAAGCACCAAACACTAATCACCAAGCACCAAGCATCAAACAACAAGCACCAAGCACCAAGCACCAGGCACCAAGCACCAAGCACCAAACACTAATCACCAAGCACCAAGCACCAAGCACCAAACACCAATCACCAAGCACCAAGCATCAAACACCAAGCACCAAGCACCAAACACCAAACACCAAGCACCAAAGACCAAGCACCAAGCACCAAGCACCAAGCACCAAACCCCAAGCACCAACCACCATGCACCAAACACCAAGCACCAAGCACCAAACACCAACCACCCAGCACCAAGCACCAAGCACCAAACACCAAACACCAAACACCAAACACCAAGCACCAAGTACCAAACACCAAGCACCAAGCACCAAACACCAAGCACCAAGCACCAAGCACCAAACACCAAGAACCAAGCACCAAACACCAAGCACCAAGCACCAAGTACATACACCAAGCACCAAACACCAAGCACCAAACACCAAGCACCAAGCACCAAACACCAAACACCAAACACCAAACACCAAACACCAAGCACCAAGCACCAAAGACCAAACACCAAACAGCAAGCACCAAGCACCAAACACCAAGCACCAAGCACCAAGCACCAAACACCAAGCACCAAGCAGCAAGCACCAAACACCAAACACCAAGCACCAAGCACCAAGCACCAAACACCAAGCGCCAAGCACCAAACACCAAACACTAATAACCAAGCACCAAGCACCAAGCACCAAACACCAAGCACCAAGTACCAAGCACCAAACACCAAAGACCAAGCACCAAGCACCTAGCACCAAACACAAAGCACCAGGCACCAAGCCCCAAACAACAAGCACCATGCACCAAACACCAAGCACCAAGCACGAAGCACCAAACACCAAGCACCAAACACTTAACACCAAGCACCAAGCACCAAGTACCAAACACCAAGCACCAAACACCAAACACCAAGCACCAAACACCAAGCACCAAGCACCAAACACCAAGCACCAAGCACCAAGCACCAAACACCAAGAACCAAGCACCAAACACCAAGCACCAAGTACATACACCAAGCATCAAACACCAAACACCAAGTACCAAGCACCAAACAACAAACACCAAGCACCAAGCACCAAGCACCAAACACCATACACCCAGCACCAAACACTAAGCACAAAGCACCAAGCACCAAGCACCAAACACCAAACACCAAACACCAAGCACCAAGCACCAAACACCAAACACTAAGCACCAAGCACCAAACACCAAAACCCAAACACTAGACCCCAATCACGAAACACCAAACACCAAATACCAAGCACCAAGCACCAAAGACTAATCACCAAGCACCAAGCAACAAACAACAAGCACCAAGCACCAAGCACCAAACACAGAACACCAAGCACCAAGCACCAAGCACCAAGCACCAAGCATCAAACACCAAACACCAAGCACCAAACACCAAACACCAAGCACTAAGCACCAAGCACCAAGCACCAATCACCAAACACCAAGCACCAAGCACCAAACACCAACCACCAGGCACCAAGCACCAAACACCAAGCACCAAGCCCCAAACACCAAACACCAAGCACCAAAGACCAAGCACCAAGCACCAAAAACCAAGCACCAAGCACCAAGCACCAAACACCAAACACCAAGCACCAAAGACCAAGCACCAAGCACCAAACAACAAGCACCAAGCACCAAGCAGCAAGCACCAAACACCAAACACCAAGCACCAAGCACCAAACACCAAGCACCAAGGACCAAACATCAAACACCAAGCACCAAGCACCAAACACCTAACACCAAGCACCAAGCACCAAGCACCAAGCACCGAACACCAAGCACCAAACACCAAGCACCAAACACCAAGCACCAAGCACCAAACACCAAGCACCAAACACAAAGCACCAAGCACCAAGCAACAAACACCAAGCACCAGGCACCAAGCACCAAACACCAAGCACCATGCACCAAGCACCAAGCCCCAAACACTTAACACCAAGCACCAAGCACCAAGCACCAAACACCAAACACCAAGCACCAAAGACCAAACACCAAGCACCAAGTACCAAACACCAAGCACCAAGCACCAAACACCAAGCACCAAGCACCAATCACCAAATACCAAGCACCAAACACCAAACACCAAGCACCAAGCACCAAGCACCAAACACCAAGCACCAAACACCAAGCACCAAACACCAAGTCCCACGCACCAAGCACCAAACACCAAACACCAAGCACCAAGCACCAAACACCAAGCACCAAGCACCAAGCCCCTAGCACCAAACACCAAACACCAAGCACCAAGCACCAAACACCAAGCACCAAGCACCAAGCACCAAACACCAAGAACCAAGCACCAAACACCAAGCACCAAGTACATACACCAAGCACCAAACACCAAACACAAAACACCAAGCACCAAGCAACAAGCATCAAACACCAAGCATCAAACACCAAACACCAAGTACCAAGCACCAAACAACAAACACCAAGCACCAAGCACCAAGCACCAAACACCATACACCCAGCACCAAACACCAAAACCCAAACACTAGACCCCAATCACGAAACACCAAACACCAAATACCAAGCACCAAGCACCAAAGACTAATCACCAAGCACCAAGCACCAAACAACAAGCACCAAGCACCAAGCACCAAACACAGAACACCAAGCACCAAGCACCAAGCACCAAGCACCAAGCATCAAACACCAAACACCAAGCACCAAACACCAAACACCAAGCACTAAGCACCAAGCACCAAGCACCAAGCACCAAACACCAAGCACCAAGCACCAAACACCAAGCACCAGGCACCAAGCACCAAACACCAAGCACCAAGCCCCAAACACCAAACACCAAGCACCAAAGACCAAGCACCAAGCACCAAGCACCAAACAACAAGCACCAAGCACCAAGCACCAAACACCAAGCACCAAGCACCATGCACCAAAAACCAAGCACCAAGCACCAAACACCAAACACCAAGCACCAAAGACCAAGCACCAAGCACCAAACAACAAGCACCAAGCACCAAGCAGCAAGCACCAAACACCAAACACCAAGCACCAAGCACCAAACACCAAGCACCAAGGACCAAACATCAAACACCAAGCACCAAGCACCAAACACCTAACACCAAGCACCAAGCATCAAGCACCAAGCACCAAACACCAAGCATCAAACACAAAGCACCAAGCACCAAACACCAAGCACCAAGCACCAAACACCAAGCACCAAGCACCAAACACCAAACCCCAAGCACCAAACACCAAACCCCAAGCACCAAGCACCAAACACTAATCACCAAGCACCAAGCATCAAACAACAAGCACCAAGCACCAAGCACCAGGCACCAAGCACCAAGCACCAAACACTAATCACCAAGCACCAAGCACCAAGCACCAAACACCAATCACCAAGCACCAAGCATCAAACACCAAGCACCAAGCACCAAACACCAAACACCAAGCACCAAAGACCAAGCACCAAGCACCAAGCACCAAGCACCAAACCCCAAGCACCAACCACCATGCACCAAACACCAAGCACCAAGCACCAAACACCAACCACCCAGCACCAAGCACCAAGCACCAAACACCAAGCACCAAACACCAAACACCAAACACGAAGCACCAAGCACCAAGCACCAAACACCAAGCACCAAGCACCAAGCACCAAACACCAAGAACCAAGCACCAAACACCAAGCACCAAGTACATACACCAAGCACCAAACACCAAACACAAAACACCAAGCACCAAGCAACAAGCATCAAACACCAAGCATCAAACACCAAACACCAAGTACCAAGCACCAAACAACAAACACCAAGCACCAAGCACCAAGCACCAAACACCATACACCCAGCACCAAACACCAAAACCCAAACACTAGACCCCAATCACGAAACACCAAACACCAAATACCAAGCACCAAGCACCAAAGACTAATCACCAAGCACCAAGCACCAAACAACAAGCACCAAGCACCAAGCACCAAACACAGAACACCAAGCACCAAGCACCAAGCACCAAGCACCAAGCATCAAACACCAAACACCAAGCACCAAACACCAAACACCAAGCACTAAGCACCAAGCACCAAGCACCAATCACCAAACACCAAGCACCAAGCACCAAACACCAAGCACCAGGCACCAAGCACCAAACACCAAGCACCAAGCCCCAAACACCAAACAACAAGCACCAAAGACCAAGCACCAAGCACCAAGCACCAAACAACAAGCACCAAGCACCAAGCACCAAACACCAAGCACCAAGCACCATGCACCAAAAACCAAGCACCAAGCACCAAGCACCAAACACCAAACACCAAGCACCAAAGACCAAGCACCAAGCACCAAACAACAAGCACCAAGCACCAAGCAGCAAGCACCAAACACCAAACACCAAGCACCAAGCACCAAACACCAAGCACCAAGGACCAAACATCAAACACCAAGCACCAAGCACCAAACACCTAACACCAAGCACCAAGCATCAAGCACCAAGCACCAAACACCAAGCATCAAACACAAAGCACCAAGCACCAAACACCAAGCACCAAGCACCAAACACCAAGCACCAAGCACCAAACACCAAACCCCAAGCAGCAAACACCAAACCCCAAGCACCAAGCACCAAACACTAATCACCAAGCACCAAGCATCAAACAACAAGCACCAAGCACCAAGCACCAGGCACCAAGCACCAAGCACCAAACACTAATCACCAAGCACCAAGCACCAAGCACCAAACACCAATCACCAAGCACCAAGCATCAAACACCAAGCACCAAGCACCAAACACCAAACACCAAGCACCAAAGACCAAGCACCAAGCACCAAGCACCAAGCACCAAACCCCAAGCACCAACCACCATGCACCAAACACCAAGCACCAAGCACCAAACACCAACCACCCAGCACCAAGCACCAAGCACCAAACACCAAGCACCAAACACCAAACACCAAACACGAAGCACCAAGCACCAAGCACCAAACACCAAGCACCAAGCACCAAGCACCAATCACCAAGCACCAAACACCAAGCACCAGGCACCAAGCCCCAAACATCAAGCACCATGCACCAAACACCAAGCACCAAGCACGAAGCACCAAACACGAAGCACCAAGCACCAAACACTTAACACCAAGCACCAAGCACCAAGCACCAAACACCAAACACCAAACACCAAACACCAAGCACCAAGTACCAAACACCAAGCACCAAGCACCAAACACCAAGCACCAAGCACCAAGCACCAAACACCAAGAACCAAGCACCAAACACCAAGCACCAAGCACCAAGTACATACACCAAGCACCAAACACCAAGCACCAAACACAAAGCACCAAGCACCAAACACCAAACACCAAACACCAAACACCAAACACCAAGCACCAAGCACCAAAGACCAAACACCAAACAGCAAGCACCAAGCACCAAACACCAAGCACCAAGCACCAAGCACCAAACACCAAGCACCAAGCAGCAAGCACCAAACACCAAACACCAAGCACCAAGCACCAAGCACCAAACACCAAGCGCCAAGCACCAAACACCAAACACTAATAACCAAGCACCAAGCACCAAGCACCAAACACCAAGCACCAAGTACCAAGCACCAAACACCAAAGACCAAGCACCAAGCACCTAGCACCAAACACAAAGCACCAGGCACCAAGCCCCAAACAACAAGCACCATGCACCAAACACCAAGCACCAAGCACGAAGTACCAAACACCAAGCACCAAACACCAAACACCAAGCACCAAACACCAAGCACCAAGCACCAAACACCAAGCACCAAGCACCAAGCACCAAACACCAAGAACCAAGCACCAAACACCAAGCACCAAGTACATACACCAAGCACCAAACACCAAACACAAAACACCAAGCACCAAGCAACAAGCATCAAACACCAAGCATCAAACACCAAACACCAAGTACCAAGCACCAAACAACAAACACCAAGCACCAAGCACCAAGCACCAAACACCATACACCCAGCACCAAACACTAAGCACAAAGCACCAAGCACCAAGCACCAAACACCAAACACCAAACACCAAGCACCAAGCACCAAACACCAAACACTAAGCACCAAGCACCAAACACCAAAACCCAAACACTAGACCCCAATCACGAAACACCAAACACCAAATACCAAGCACCAAGCACCAAAGACTAATCACCAAGCACCAAGCAACAAACAACAAGCACCAAGAACCAAGCACCAAACACAGAACACCAAGCACCAAGCACCAAGCACCAAGCACCAAGCATCAAACACCAAACACCAAGCACCAAACACCAAACACCAAGCACTAAGCACCAAGCACCAAGCACCAATCACCAAACACCAAGCACCAAGCACCAAACACCAAGCACCAGGCACCAAGCACCAAACACCAAGCACCAAGCCCCAAACACCAAACACCAAGCACCAAAGACCAAGCACCAAGCACCAAACAACAAGCACCAAGCACCAAGCACCAAACACCAAGCACCAAGCACCATGCACCAAAAACCAAGCACCAAGCACCAAGCACCAAACACCAAACACCAAGCACCAAAGACCAAGCACCAAGCACCAAACAACAAGCACCAAGCACCAAGCAGCAAGCACCAAACACCAAACACCAAGCACCAAGCACCAAACACCAAGCACCAAGGACCAAACATCAAACACCAAGCACCAAGCACCAAACACCTAACACCAAGCACCAAGCACCAAGCACCAAGCACCGAACACCAAGCACCAAACACCAAGCACCAAACACCAAGCACCAAGCACCAAACACCAAGCACCAAACACAAAGCACCAAGCACCAAGCAACAAACACCAAGCACCAGGCACCAAGCACCAAACACCAAGCACCATGCACCAAGCACCAAGCCCCAAACACTTAACACCAAGCACCAAGCACCAAGCACCAAGCACCAAACACCAAGCACCAAAGACCAAACACCAAGCACCAAGTACCAAACACCAAGCACCAAGCACCAAACACCAAGCACCAAGCACCAATCACCAAATACCAAGCACCAAACACCAAACACCAAGCACCAAGCACCAAGCACCAAACACCAAGCACCAAACACCAAGCACCAAACACCAAGTCCCACGCACCAAGCACCAAACACCAAACACCAAGCACCAAGCACCAAACACCAAGCACCAAGCACCAAGCCCCTAGCACCAAACACCAAACACCAAGCACCAAGCACCAAACACCAAGCACCAAGCACCAAGCACCAAACACCAAGAACCAAGCACCAAACACCAAGCACCAAGTACATACACCAAGCACCAAACACCAAACACAAAACACCAAGCACCAAGCAACAAGCATCAAACACCAAGCATCAAACACCAAACACCAAGTACCAAGCACCAAACAACAAACACCAAGCACCAAGCACCAAGCACCAAACACCATACACCCAGCACCAAACACGAAAACCCAAACACTAGACCCCAATCACGAAACACCAAACACCAAATACCAAGCACCAAGCACCAAAGACTAATCACCAAGCACCAAGCACCAAACAACAAGCACCAAGCACCAAGCACCAAACACAGAACACCAAGCACCAAGCACCAAGCACCAAGCACCAAGCATCAAACACCAAACACCAAGCACCAAACACCAAACACCAAGCTCTAAGCACCAAGCACCAAGCACCAATCACCAAACACCAAGCACCAAGCACCAAACACCAAGCACCAGGCACCAAGCACCAAACACCAAGCACCAAGCCCCAAACACCAAACACCAAGCACCAAAGACCAAGCACCAAGCACCAAGCACCAAACAACAAGCACCAAGCACCAAGCACCAAACACCAAGCACCAAGCACCATGCACCAAAAACCAAGCACCAAGCACCAAGCACCAAACACCAAACACCAAGCACCAAAGACCAAGCACCAAGCACCAAACAACAAGCACCAAGCACCAAGCAGCAAGCACCAAACACCAAACACCAAGCACCAAGCACCAAACACCAAGCACCAAGGACCAAACATCAAACACCAAGCACCAAGCACCAAACACCTAACACCAAGCACCAAGCATCAAGCACCAAGCACCAAACACCAAGCATCAAACACAAAGCACCAAGCACCAAACACCAAGCACCAAGCACCAAACACCAAGCACCAGGCACCAAACACCAAACCCCAAGCACCAAACACCAAACCCCAAGCACCAAGCACCAAACACTAATCACCAAGCACCAAGCATCAAACAACAAGCACCAAGCACCAAGCACCAGGCACCAAGCACCAAGCACCAAACACTAATCACCAAGCACCAAGCACCAAGCACCAAACACCAATCACCAAGCACCAAGCATCAAACACCAAGCACCAAGCACCAAACACCAAACACCAAGCACCAAAGACCAAGCACCAAGCACCAAGCACCAAGCACCAAACCCCAAGCACCAACCACCATGCACCAAACACCAAGCACCAAGCACCAAACACCAACCACCCAGCACCAAGCACCAAGCACCAAACACCAAGCACCAAACACCAAACACCAAACACGAAGCACCAAGCACCAAGCACCAAACACCAAGCACCAAGCACCAAGCACCAATCACCAAGCACCAAACACCAAGCAGCAAGCAACAAGCACCAAACACCAAACACCAAGCACCAAGCACCAAACACCAAGCACCAAGGATCAAACATCCAACACCAAGCACCAAGCACCAATCACCTAACACCAAGCACCAAACACCAAGCACCAAGCACCGAACACCAAGCACCAAACACCAAGCACCAAACACCAAGCACCAAGCACCAAATACGAAGCACCAAACACCAAGCACCAAGCACCAAGCACCAAACACCAAGCACCAGGCACCAAGCACCAAACACCAAGCACCATGCACCAAGCACCAAGCCCCAAACACTTAAACACCAAGCACCAAGCACCAAGCATCAAACACCAAGCATCAAAAACCAAATACCAAGCACCAAGTACCAAACACCAAGCACCAAGCACCAAACACCAAGCAACAAGCACCAATCACCAAACACCAAGAACCAAACACCAAACACCAAGAACCAAGCAACAAGTACATAAACCAAGCACGAAACACCAAACACAAAACACCAAGCACCAAGCAACAAGCATCAAACACCAAGCATCAAACACCAAACACCAAGCACCAAGCGCCAAACACCAAACACCAAGCACCACGCACCAAGCACAAAACGCCAAGCACTCCGCACCAAACACCAAGCACCAAACACCAAACACCAAGCACCAAGCACCAAAACCCAAACACCAAGCACCAAGCACCAAACACCAAACACCAAACACCAGACACCAAGCACCAAACACCAAACACCAAACACCAAGCACCAAGCACCAAACAGCAAACCCCAAGCACCAAGCACCAAACACTAATAACCAAGCACCAAGCACCAAACAACAAGCACCAAGCACCAAGCACCAGGCACCAAGCACCAAGCACCAAACAAAAAACACCAAGCACCAAGCACCAAGCAGCACACACCAAGCATCAAACACCAAACACCCAACACCAAGCACCAAACACCAAACACCAAGCACTAAGCACCAAGCACCAAGAACCAAACTCCAAGCACCCAGCACCAAACAACAAACACCAAGCACCAAGCACCAAACACCAAATACCAAGCACCAAGCACCAAGCACCAAACACCAAACACCAAGCACCAAACACCAGACAACAAGCAGCAAACACCAAACACCAAGCACCAAGCACCAAACAGCATACAACAAGCACCAGGCACCAAGCACCAAACACCAAACACCAAGCACCAAGCACCAAACACCAAGCACCAAGGATCAAACATAAAACACCAAGCACCAAGCACCAATCACCTAACACCAAGCACCAAACACCAAGCACCAAGCACCGAACACCAAGCACCAAACACCAAGCACCAAACACCAAGCACCAAGCACCAAATACCAAGCACCAAACACCAAGCACCAAGCACCAAGCACCAAACACCAAGCACCAGGCACCAAGCACCAAACACCAAGCACCATGCAACAAGCACCAAGCCCCAAACACTTAACACCAAGCACCAAGCACCAAGCATCAAACACCAAGCATCAAAAACCAAACACCAAGCACCAAGTACCAAACACCAAGCACCAAGCACCAAACACCAAGCCCCAAGCACCAATCACCAAACACCAAGAACCAAGCACCAAACACCAAGAACCAAGCACCAAGTACATACACCAAGCACCAAACACCAAACACAAAACACCAAGCACCAAGCAACAAGCATCAAACACCAAGCATCAAACACCAAACACCAAGCACCAAGCACCAAACACCAAACACCAAGCACCACACACCAAGCACAAAACACCAAGCACTCAGCACCAAACACCAAGCACCAAACACCAAGCACCAAACACCAAACACCAAGCACCAAGCACCAAAACCCAAACACCAAGCACCAAGCACCAAACACCAAACACCAAACACCAGACACCAATCACCAAACACCAAACACCAAACACCAAGCACCAGGCACCAAACAGCATACAACAAGCACCAGGCACCAAGCACCAAACACCAAACACCAAGCACCAAGCACCAAACACCAAGCACCAAGCACCAAACACCAAACACCAAGCACCAAGCACAAAGCACCAAACACCAAACACCAAACACCAAACAGCAAACACCAAACACCAAACAGCAAAAACCAAATACGAAACAGCAAACACCATACAGCAAACACCAAACACCAAAAAGCAGACACCAAACAGCAAACACCAAACAGCAAACACCAAACACCAAACACCAAGCACCAAGCACCAACCACCAAACTCCAAGCACCAAAGACCAAACAACAAGCACCAAGCACCAAGCACCAAACACCAAGCACCAAGCACCAAACACCAACCACCCAGCACCAACCACCAAGCACCAAACACCAAGCACCAAACACCTAACACCAAACACGAAGCACCAAGCACCAAGCAACAAACAACAAGCACCAAGCACAAAGCACCAAACACCAAGCCCCAAGCACCAAGCACCAAACACCAAACACCAAGCACCAAGCACCAAACCCCAAGCACCAAGCACCAAGCACCTAGCACCAAACACCAAACAACAAGCACCAAGTACCCAACACCAAGCACCAATCACCAAGCACCAAACACCAAGCAGCAAGCAGCAAGCACCAAACACCAAACACCAAGCACCAAGCACCAAACACCAAGCACCAAGGATCAAACATCAAACACCAAGCACCAAGCACCAATCACCTAACACCAAGCACCAAACACCAAGCACCAAGCACCGAACACCAAGCACCAAACACCAAGCACCAAACACCAAGCACCAAGCACCAAATACCAAGCACCAAACACCAAGCACCAAGCACCAAGCACCAAACACCAAGCACCAGGCACCAAGCACCAAACACCAAGCACCATGCACCAAGCACCAAGCCCCAAACACTTAACACCAAGCACCAAGCACCAAGCATCAAACACCAAGCATCAAAAACCAAACACCAAGCACCAAGTACCAAACACCAAGCACCAAGCACCAAACACCAAGCAGCAAGCACCAATCACCAAACACCAAGAACCAAGCACCAAACACCAAGAACCAAGCACCAAGTTCATACACCAAGCACCAAACACCAAACACAAAACACCAAGCACCAAGCAACAAGCATCAAACACCAAGCGTCAAACACCAAACACCAAGCACTCAGCACCAAACACCAAGCACCAAACACCAAGCACCAAACACCAAACACCAAGCACCAAGCACCAAACCCAAACACCTAGCACCAAGCACCAAACACCAAACACCAAGCACCAAGCACCAAACACCAAGCACCAAGCACCAAACAGCAAACCCCAAGCACCAAGCACCAAACACTAATCACCAAGCACCAAGCACCAAACAACAAGCACCAAGCACCAAGCACCAGGCACCAAGCACCAAGCACCAAACACAAAACACCAAGCACCAAGCACCAAGCAGCACACACCAAGCATCAAACACCAAACACCCAACACCAAGCACCAAACACCAAACACCAAGCACTAAGCACCAAGCACCAAGCACCAAACTCCAAGCACCCAGCACCAAACAACAATCACCAAGCACCAAGCACCAAACACCAAATACCAAGCACCAAGCACCAAGCACCAAACACCAAACACCAAGCACCAAACACCAGACACCAAGCAGCAAACACCAAACACCAAGCACCAAGCACCAAACAGCATACAACAAGCACCAGGCACCAAGCACCAAACACCAAGAACCAAGCACCAAACAACAAGAACCAAGCAACAAGTACATACACCAAGCACGAAACACCAAACACAAAACACCAAGCACCAAGCAACAAACATCAAACACCAAGCATCAAACACCAAACACCAAGCACCAAGCGCCAAACACCAAACACCAAGCACCACGCACCAAGCACAAAACACCAAGCACTCAGCACCAAACACCAAGCACCAAACACCAAGCACCAAACACCAAACACCAAGCACCAAGCACCAAAACCCAAACACCAAGCACCAAGCACCAAACGCCAAACACCAAACACCAGACACCAAGCACCAAACACAAAAAAACCAAACACCAAGCACCAAGCACCAAACAGCAAACCCCAAGCACCAAGCACCAAACACTAATCACCAAGCACCAAGAACCAAACAACAAGCACCAAGCACCAAGCACCAGGCACCAAGCACCAAGCACCAAACAAAAAACACCAAGCACCAAGCACCAAGCAGCACACACCAAGCATCAAACACCAAACACCCAACACCAAGCACCAAACAGCAAGCACCAAGCACTAAGCACCAAGCACCAAGAACCAAACTCCAAGCACCCAGCACCAAACAACAAACACCAAGCACCAAGCACCAAACACCAAATACCAAGCACCAAGCACCAAGCACCAAACACCAAACACCAAGCACCAAACACCAGACAACAAGCAGCAAACACCAAACACCAAGCACCAAGCAACAAACAGCATACAACAAGCACCAGGCACCAAGCACCAAACACCAAACACCAAGCACCAAGCACCAAACACCAAGCACCAAGGATCAAACATAAAACACCAAGCACCAAGCACCAATCACCTAACACCAAGCACCAAACACCAAGCACCAAGCACCGAACACCAGGCACCAAACACCAAGCACCAAACACCAAGCACTAAGCACCAAATACCAAGCACCAAACACCAAGCACCAAGCACCAAGCACCAAACACCAAGCACCAGGCACCAAGCACCAAACACCAAGCACCATGCAACAAGCACCAAGCCCCAAACACTTAACACCAAGCACCAAGCACCAAGCATCAAACACCAAGCATCAAAAACCAAACACCAAGCACCAAGTACCAAACACCAAGCACCAAGCACCAAACACCAAGCCCCAAGCACCAATCACCAAACACCAAGAACCAAGCACCAAACACCAAGAACCAAGCACCAAGTACATACACCAAGCACCAAACACCAAACACAAAACACCAAGCACCAAGCAACAAGCATCAAACACCAAGCATCAAACACCAAACACCAAACACCAAGCACCACGCACCAAGCACAAAACACCAAGCACTCAGCACCAAACACCAAGCACCAAACACCAAGCACCGAACACCAAACACCAAGCACCAAGCAGCAAAACCCAAACACCAAGCACCAAGCACCAAACACCAAACACCAAACACCAGACACCAAGCACCAAACACCAAACACCAAACACCAAGCACCAGGCACCAAACAGCATACAACAAGCACCAGGCACCAAGCACCGAACACCAAACACCAAGCACCAAGCACCAAACACCAAGCACCAAGCACCAAACACCAAACACCAAGCACCAAGCACAAAGCACCAAACACCAAACACCAAACACCAAACAGCAAACACCAAACACCAAACAGCAAAAACCAAATACGAAACAGCAAACACCATACAGCAAACACCAAACACCAAAAAGCAGACACCAAACAGCAAACACCAAACAGCAAACACCAAACACCAAACACCAAGCACCAAGCACCAACCACCAAACTCCAAGCACCAAACAACAAGCACCAAGCACCAAGCACCAAACACCAAGCACCAAGCACCAAACACCAACCACCCAGCACCAACCACCAAGCACCAAACACCAAGCACCAAACACCAAACACCAAACACGAAGCACCAAGCACCAAGCACGAAACAACAAGCACCAAGCACAAAGCACCAAACACCAAGCCCCAAGCACCAAGCACCAAACACCAAACACCAAGCACCAAGCACCAAACCCCAAGCACCAAGCACCAAGCATCTAGCACCAAACACCAAACAACAAGCACCAAGTACCCAACACCAAGCACCAATCACCAAGCACCAAACACCAAGCAGCAAGCAGCAAGCACCAAACACCAAACACCAAGCACCAAGCACCAAACACCAGGCACCAAGGATCAAACATCAAACACCAAGCACCAAGCACCAAGCACCAAACACCAAGCACAAAACACCAAGTCCCACGCACCAAGCACCAAACACCAAACACCAAGCACCAAGCACCAAACACCAAGCACCAAGCACCAAGCCCCTAGCACCAAACACCAAACACCAAGCACCAAGCACAAAACACCAAGCACCAATCACCAAGCACCAAACACCAAGCAGCAAGCAGCAAGCACCAAACACCAAACACCAAGCACCAAGCACCAAATACCAAACACCAAGCACCAAGGACCAAACATCAAACACCAAGCACCAAGCACCAAACGCCTAACACCAAGCACCAAGCACCTAGCAGCAAACACAAAGCACCAGGCACCAAGCCCCAAACACCAAGCACCATGCACCAAACACCAAGCACCAAGCACGAAGCACCAAACACCAAGCACCAAGCACCATACACCAAACACCAAACACCAAACACCAAGCACCAAGACCGAAGCACCAAACATCAAGCACCAAACTCCTAACACAAAACACCAAGCACCAAGCAGCAAGCACCACACACAAAACACCTAGCACCAAGCACCAAACACCAAACACCAAGCACCAAGGACCAAACATCAAACACCAAGCACCAAGCACCAAACACCTAACACCAAGCACCAAGCATCAAGCACCAAGCACCAAACACCAAGCATCAAACACAAAGCACCAAGCACCAAACACCAAGCACCAAGCACCAAACACCAAGCACCAAGCACCAAACACCAAACCCCAAGCACCAAACACCAAACCCCAAGCACCAAGCACCAAACACTAATCACCAAGCACCAAGCATCAAACAACAAGCACCAAGCACCAAGCACCAGGCACCAAGCACCAAGCACCAAACACTAATCACCAAGCACCAAGCACCAAGCACCAAACACCAATCACCAAGCACCAAGCATCAAACACCAAGCACCAAGCACCAAACACCAAACACCAAGCACCAAAGACCAAGCACCAAGCACCAAGCACCAAGCACCAAACCCCAAGCACCAACCACCAAGCACCAAACACCAAGCACCAAGCACCAAACACCAACCACCCAGCACCAAGCACCAAGCACCAAACACCAAGCACCAAACACCAAACACCAAACACGAAGCACCAAGCACCAAGCACCAAACACCAAGCACCAAGCACAAAGCACCAAACACCAAGCCCCAAGCACCAAGCACCAAACACCAAACACCAAGCACCAAGCACCGAACACCAAGCACCAAACACCAAGCACCAAACACCAAGCACCAAGCACCAAATACCAAGCACCAAACACCAAGCACCAAGCACCAAGCACCAAACACCAAGCACCAGGCACCAAGCACCAAACACCAAGCACCATGCACCAAGCACCAAGCCCCAAACACTTAAACACCAAGCACCAAGCACCAAGCATCAAACGCCAAGCATCAAAAACCAAACACCAAGCACCAAGTACCAAACACCAAGCACCAAGCACCAAACACCAAGCACCAAGCACCAATCACCAAACACCAAGAACCAAGCACCAAACACCAAGAACCAAGCAACAAGTACATACACCAAGCACGAAACACCAAACACAAAACACCAAGCACCAAGCAACAAGCATCAAACACCAAGCATCAAACACCAAACACTAAGCACCAAGCGCCAAACACCAAACACCAAGCACCACGCACCAAGCACAAAACACCAAGCACTCAGCACCAAACACCAAGCACCAAACACCAAGCACCAAACACCAAACACCAAGCACCAAGCACCAAAACCCAAACACCAAGCACCAAGCACCAAACACCAAACACCAAACACCAGACACCAAGCACCAAACACCAAACACCAAACACCAAGCACCAAGCACCAAACAGCAAACCCCAAGCACCAAGCACCAAACACTAATCACCAAGCACCAAGCACCAAACAACAAGCACCAAGCACCAAGCACCAGGCACCAAGCACCAAGCACCAAACAAAAAACACCAAGCACCAAGCACCAAGCAGCACACACCAAGCATCAAACACCAAACACCCAACACCAAGCACCAAACACCAGACACCAAGCACTAAGCACCAAGCACCAAGAACCAAACTCCAAGCACCCAGCACCAAACAACAAACACCAAGCACCAAGCACCAAACACCAAATACCAAGCACCAAGCACCAAGCACCAAACACCAAACACCAAGCACCAAACACCAGACAACAAGCAGCAAACACCAAACACCAAGCACCAAGCACCAAACAGCATACAACAAGCACCAGGCACCAAGCACCAAACACCAAACACCAAGCACCAAGCACCAAACACCAAGCACCAAGGATCAAACATAAAACACCAAGCACCAAGCACCAATCACCTAACACCAAGCACCAAACACCAAGCACCAAGCACCGAACACCAAGCACCAAACACCAAGCACCAAACACCAAGCACCAAGCACCAAATACCAAGCACCAAACACCAAGCACCAAGCACCAAGCACCAAACACCAAGCACCAGGCACCAAGCACCAAACACCAAGCACCATGAAACAAGCACCAAGCCCCAAACACTTAACACCAAGCACCAAGCACCAAGCATCAAACACCAAGCATCAAAAACCAAACACCAAGCACCAAGTACCAAACACCAAGCACCAAGCACCAAACACCAAGCCCCAAGCACCAATCACCAAACACCAAGAACCAAGCACCAAACACCAAGAACCAAGCACCAAGTACATACACCAAGCACCAAACACCAAACACAAAACACCAAGCACCAAGCAACAAGCATCAAACACCAAGCATCAAACACCAAACACCAAACACCAAGCACCAAGCACCAACCACCAAACTCCAAGCACCAAAGACCAAGCACCAAGCACCAAGCACCAAACAACAAGCACCAAGCACCAAGCACCAAACACCAAGCACCAAGCACCAAACACCAACCACCCAGCACCAAGCACCAAGCACCAAACACCAAGCACCAAACACCAAACACCAAACACGAAGCACCAAGCACCAAGCACCAAACACCAAGCACCAAGCACCAAACACCAACCACCCAGCACCAACCACCAAGCACCAAACACCAAGCACCAAACACCAAACACCAAACACGAAGCACCAAGCACCAAGCACGAAACAACAAGCACCAAGCACAAAGCACCAAACACCAAGCACAAAGCACCAAACACCAAGCCCCAAGCACCAAGCACCAAACACCAAACACCAAGCACCAAGCACCAAACCCCAAGCACCAAGCACCAAGCACCTAGCACCAAACACCAAACAACAAGCACCAAGTACCCAACACCAAGCACCAATCACCAAGCACCAAACACCAAGCAGCAAGCAGCAAGCACCAAACACCAAACACCAAGCACCAAGCACCAAACATCAAGCACCAAGGATCAAACATCAAACACCAAGCACCAAGCACCAATCACCTAACACCAAGCACCAAACACCAAGCACCAAGCACCGAACACCAAGCACCAAACACCAAGCACCAAGCACCAAGCACCAAGCATCAAACACCAAGCATCAAAAACAAAGCACCAAGCACCAAGTACCAAACACCAAGCACCAAGCACCAAACACCATGGACCAAGCACCAATCACCAAACACCAAGAACCAAGCACCAAACACCAAGAACCAAGCACCAAGTACATACACCAAGCACCAAACACGAAACACAAAACACCAAGTACCAAGCAACAAGCATCAAACACCAAGCGTCAAACACCAAACACCAAGCACTCAGCACCAAACACCAAGCACCAAACACCAAGCACCAAACACCAAACACCAAGCACCAAGCACCAAAACCCAAACACCAAGCACCAAGCACCAAACACCAAACACCAAGCACCAAGCACCAAACACCAAGCACCAAGCACCAAACAGCAAACCCCAAGCACCAAGCACCAAACACTAATCACCAAGCACCAAGCACCAAACAACAAGCACCAAGCACCAAGCACCAGGCACCAAGCACCAAGCACCAAACACAAAACACCAAGCACCAAGCACCAAGCAGCACACACCAAGCATCAAACACCAAACACCCAACACCAAGCACCAAACACCAAACACCAAGCACTAAGCACCAAGCACCAAGCACCAAACTCCAAGCACCCAGCACCAAACAACAATCACCAAGCACCAAGCATCAAACACCAAATACCAAGCACCAAGCACCAAGCACCAAACACCAAACACCAAGCACCAAACACCAGACACCAAGCAGCAAACACCAAACACCAAGCACCAAGCACCAAACAGCATACAACAAGCACCAGGCACCAAGCACCAAACACCAAACACCAAGCACCAAGCACCAAACACCAAGCACCAAGCACCAAATGCCAAACACCAAGCACCAAGCACAAAGCACCAAACACCAAACACCAAACACCAAACAGCAAACACCAAACACCAAACAGCAAAAACCAAATACGAAACAGCAAACACCATACAGCAAACACCAAACACCAAAAAGCAGACACCAAACAGCAAACACCAAGCACCAAGCACCAAGCACCAAACACCAAGCACCAAGCACCAAACACCAACCACCCAGCACCAAGCACCAAGCACCAAACACCAAGCACCAAACACCAAACACTAAACACCAAGCACCAAGCACCAAGCACCAAACACCAAGCCCCAAGCACCAAGTACCAAACACCAAACACCAAGCACCAAGCACCAAACACCAAGCCCCAAGCACCAAGCACCAAACACCAAACATCAAGCACCAAGCACCAAACACCAAAAACCAAGCACCAAACACCAAACACCAAGCACCAAGGACCCAACATCAAACACCAAGCACCTAGCACCAAACACCAAACACCAAGCCCCAAGCACCAAGCACCAAGCACCGAACACCAAGCCCCAAACACCAAGCACCAAACACCAAGCACCAAACATCAAACACTAAGTCCCACGCACCAAGCACCAAACAACAAACAGCAAGCACCAAGCACCAAACACCAAGCACCAAGCACCAAGCCCCTAGCACCAAACACCAAACACCAAGCACCAAGCACAAAACACCAAGCACCAATCACCAAGCACCAAACACCAAGCAGCAAGCAGCAAGCACCAAACACCAAACACCAATCACCAAGCACCAAGCACCAAACACCAAGCACCAAGGACCAAACAACAAACACCAAGCATCATGCACCAAACACCTAACACCAAGCACCAAGCACCAAGCACCAAGCACCAAACACCAAGCACCAATCACCAAACACCAAGCACCAAGCACCAAACACCAAGCACCAGGCACCAAGCACCAAACACCAAGCACCAAGCACCAAACACCAAGCACCAAGACCGAAGCACCAAACACCAAGCACCAAGCTCCAAACACAAAACACCAAGCACCAGGCAGCAAGCATCAAACACCAAACACCAAGCACCAAGCACCAAGCACCAAACACCAAGCACCAAACACCAAGCACCAAACACCAAGTCCCACGCACCAAGCACCAAACACCAAACACCAAGCACCAAGCATCAAACACCAAGCACCAAGCAGCAAGCACCAAACACCAAACACCAAGCACCAACCACCAACCACCAAACACCAAGCACCAATAACCAAACACCAAACCCCAAGCACCAAAGACCAAGCACCAAGCACCAAACACTTAAACACCAAGCACCAAGCACCAAGCATCAAACACCAAGCATCAAAAACCAAACACCAAGCACCAAGTACCAAACACCAAGCACCAAGCACCAAACACCAAGCACCAAGCACCAATCACCAAACACCAAGAACCAAGCACCAAACACCAAGAACCAAGCAACAAGTACATACACCAAGCACGAAACACCAAACACAAAACACCAAGCACCAAGCAACAAGCATCAAACACCAAGCATCAAACACCAAACACCAAGCACCAAGCGCCAAACACCAAACACCAAGCACCACGCACCAAGCACAAAACACCAAGCACTCAGCACCAAACACCAAGCACCAAACACCAAGCACCAAACACCAAACACCAAGCACCAAGCACCAAAACCCAAACACCAAGCACCAAGCACCAAACACCAAACACCAAACACCAGACACCAAGCACCAAACACCAAACACCAAACACCAAGCACCAAGCACCAAACAGCAAACCCCAAGCACCAAGCACCAAACACTAATCACCAAGCACCAAGCACCAAACAACAAGCACCAAGCACCAAGCACCAGGCACCAAGCACCAAGCACCAAACAAAAAACACCAAGCACCAAGCACCAAGCAGCACAAACCAAGCATCAAACACCAAACACCCAACACCAAGCACCAAACACCAAACACCAAGCACTAAGCACCAAGCACCAAGGACCAAACTCCAAGCACCCAGCACCAAACAACAAACACCAAGCACCAAGCACCAAACACCAAATACCAAGCACCAAGCACCAAGCACCAAACACCAAACACCAAGCACCAAACACCAGACAACAAGCAGCAAACACCAAACACCAAGCACCAAGCACCAAACAGCATACAACAAGCACCAGGCACCAAGCACCAAACACCAAACACCAAGCACCAAGCACCAAACACCAAGCACCAAGGATCAAACATAAAACACCAAGCACCAAGCACCAATCACCTAACACCAAGCACCAAACACCAAGCACCAAGCACCGAACACCAAGCACCAAACACCAAGCACCAAACACCAAGCACCAAGCACCAAATACCAAGCACCAAGCACCAGGCACCAAGCACCAAACACCAAGCACCATGCAACAAGCACCAAGCCCCAAACACTTAACACCAAGCACCAAGCACCAAGCATCAAACACCAAGCATCAAAAACCAAACACCAAGCACCAAGTACCAAACACCAAGCACCAAGCACCAAACACCAGGCCCCAAGCACCAATCACCAAACACCAAGAACCAAGCACCAAACACCAAGAACCAAGCACCAAGTACATACACCAAGCACCAAACACCAAACACAAAACACCAAGCACCAAGCAACAAGCATCAAACACCAAGCATCAAACACCAAACACCAAGCACCAAGCACCAAACACCAAACACCAAGCACCACGCACCAAGCACAAAACACCAAGCACTCAGCACCAAACACCAAGCACCAAACACCAAGCACCAAACACCAAACACCAAGCACCAAGCACCAAAACCCAAACACCAAGCAGCAAGCACCAAACACCAAACACCAAACACCAGACACCAAGCACCAAACACCAAACACCAAACACCAAGCACCAGGCACCAAACAGCATACAACAAGCACCAGGCACCAAGCACCAAACACCAAACACCAAGCACCAAGCACCAAACACCAAGCACCAAGCACCAAATGCCAAACACCAAGCACCAAGCACAAAGCACCAAACACCAAACACCAAACACCAAACAGCAAACACCAAACACCAAACAGCAAAAACCAAATACGAAACAGCAAACACCATACAGCAAACACCAAACACCAAAAAGCAGACACCAAACAGCAAACACCAAACAGCAAACACCAATCACCAAACACCAAGCACCAAGCACAAAGCACCAAACACCAAGCCCCAAGCACCAAGCACCAAACACCAAACACCAAGCACCAAGCACCAAACCCCAAGCACCAAGCACCAAGCACCTAGCACCAAACACCAAACAACAAGCACCAAGTACCCAACACCAAGCACCAATCACCAAGCACCAAACACCAAGCAGCAAGCAGCAAGCACCAAACACCAAACACCAAGCACCAAGCACCAAACATCAAGCACCAAGGATCAAACATCAAACACCAAGCACCAAGCACCAATCACCTAACACCAAGCACCAAACACCAAGCACCAAGCACCGAACACCAAGCACCAAACACCAAGCACCAAACACCAAGCACCAAGCACCAAATACCAAGCACCAAACACCAAGCACCAAGCACCAAGCACCAAACACCAAGCACCAGGCACCAAGCACCAAACACCAAGCACCATGCACCAAGCACCAAGCCCCAAACACTTAACACCAAGCACCAAGCACCAAGCATCAAACACCAAGCATCAAAAACCAAGCACCAAGCACCAAGTACCAAACACCAAGCACCAAGCACCAAACACCATGCACCAAGCACCAATCACCAAACACCAAGAACCAAGCACCAAACACCAAGAACCAAGCACCAAGTACATACACCAAGCACCAAACACCAAACACAAAACACCAAGCACCAAGCAACAAGCATCAAACACCAAGCGTCAAACACCAAACACCAAGCACTCAGCACCAAACACCAAGCACCAAACACCAAGCACCAAACACCAAACACCAAGCACCAAGCACCAAAACCCAAACACCAAGCACCAAGCACCAAACACCAAACACCAAGCACCAAGCACCAAACACCAAGCACCAAGCACCAAACAGCAAACCCCAAGCACCAAGCACCAAACACTAATCACCAAGCACCAAGCACCAAACAACAAGCACCAAGCACCAAGCACCAGGCACCAAGCACCAAGCACCAAACACAAAACACCAAGCACCAAGCACCAAGCAGCACACACCAAGCATCAAACACCAAAAACCCAACACCAAGCACCAAACACCAAACACCAAGCACTAAGCACCAAGCACCAAGCACCAAACTCCAAGCACCCAGCACCAAACAACAATCACCAAGCACCAAGCATCAAACACCAAATACCAAGCACCAAGCACCAAGCACCAAACACCAAACACCAAGCACCAAACACCAGACACCAAGCAGCAAACACCAAACACCAAGCACCAAGCACCAAACAGCATACAACAAGCACCAGGCACCAAGCACCAAACACCAAACACCAAGCACCAAGCACCAAACACCAAGCACCAAGCACCAAATGCCAAACACCAAGCACCAAGCACAAAGCACCAAACACCAAACACCAAACACCAAACAGCAAACACCAAACACCAAACAGCAAAAACCAAATACGAAACAGCAAACACCATACAGCAAACACCAAACACCAAAAAGCAGACACCAAACAGCAAACACCAAACAGCAAACACCAAACACCAAACACCAAGCACCAAGCACCAACCACCATACTCCAAGCACCAAAGACCAAGCACCAAGCACCAAGCACCAAACACCAAGCACCAAGCACCAAACACCAACCACCCAGCACCAAGCACCAAGCACCAAACACCAAGCACCAAACACCAAACACTAAACACCAAGCACCAAGCACCAAGCACCAAACACCAAGCCCCAAGCACCAAGTACCAAACACCAAACACCAAGCACCAAGCACCAAACACCAAGCCCCAAGCACCAAGCACCAAACACCAAACATCAAGCACCAAGCACCAAACACCAAAAACCAAGCACCAAACACCAAACACCAAGCACCAAGGACCCAACATCAAACACCAAGCACCTAGCACCAAACACCAAACACCAAGCCCCAAGCACCAAGCACCAAGCACCGAACACCAAGCCCCAAACACCAAGCACCAAACACCAAGCACCAAACATCAAACACTAAGTCCCACGCACCAAGCACCAAACAACAAACAGCAAGCACCAAGCACCAAACACCAAGCACCAAGCACCAAGCCCCTAGCACCAAACACCAAACACCAAGCACCAAGCACAAAACACCAAGCACCAATCACCAAGCACCAAACACCAAGCAGCAAGCAGCAAGCACCAAACACCAAACACCAATCACCAAGCACCAAGCACCAAACACCAAGCACCAAGGACCAAACAACAAACACCAAGCATCAACCACCAAACACCTAACACCAAGCACCAAGCACCAAGCACCAAGCACCAAACACCAAGCACCAATCACCAAACACCAAGCACCAAGCACCAAACACCAAGCACCAGGCACCAAGCACCAAACACCAAGCACCAAGCACCAAACACCAAGCACCAAGACCGAAGCACCAAACACCAAGCACCAAGCTCCAAACACAAAACACCAAGCACCAGGCAGCAAGCATCAAACACCAAACACCAAGCACCAAGCACCAAGCACCAAACACCAAGCACCAAACACCAAGCACCAAACACCAAGTCCCACGCACCAAGCACCAAACACCAAACACCAAGCACCAAGCATCAAACACCAAGCACCAAGCAGCAAGCACCAAACACCAACCACCAAACACCAAGCACCAATAACCAAACACCAAACCCCAAGCACCAAAGACCAAGCACCAAGCACCAAGGACCAAACACCAAGCACCAAGCACCAAGCACCAAGCACCAAGCACCAAACACCAAGCACCAAGCAACAAACACCCAGCACCAAGCACCAAGCACCAAACACCAAGCACCAGGCACCAAACACCAAACACCAAACACCAAGCACCAAGCACCAAACAGCAAGCACCAAGCACCAAACACCAAGCACCAAGCACCAAACAACAAACACCAAGGACCATGCACCAAACACTAAACACCAAACAGCAAACACCAAACACCAAACAGCAAAAACCAAATACGAAACAGCAAACACCATACAGCAAACAGCAAACACCAAACACCAAACACCAAACACCAAACACCAAACAGCAAGCACCAAACAGCAAACAGCAAACAGCAAACGCCAAACACGAAGCACCAAGCACCAGGCACCAAACACCAAGCACCAAGCACCAACCACCAAACTCCAAGCACCAAAGACCAAGCACCAAGCACCAAGCACCAAACAACAAGCACCAAGCACCAAGCACCAAACACCAAGCACCAAGCACCAAACACCAACCACCCAGCACCAAGCACCAAGCACCAAACACCAAGCACCAAACACCAAACACTAAACACCAAGCACCAAGCACCAAGCACCAGACACCAAGCCCCAAGCACCAAGCACCAAACACCAAACACCAAGCCCCAGGCACCAAACACCAAGCCCCAAGCACCAAGCACCAAACACCAAACATCAAGCACCAAGCACCAAACACCAAATACCAAGCACCAAAGACCAAACACCAAGCACCAAGGACCCAACATCAAACACCAAGCACCAAGCACCAAACACCAAACACCAAGCCCCAAGCACCAAGCACCAAGCACCGAACACCAAGCCCCAAACACCAATCACCAAACACCAAGCACCAAACACCAAACACTAAGTCCCACGCACCAAGCACCAAACACCAAACAGCAAGCACCAAGCACCAAACACCAAGCACCAAGCACCAAGCCCCTAGCACCAAACACCAAACACCAAGCACCAAGCACAAAACGCCAAGCACCAATCACCAAGCACCAAACACCAAGCAGCAAGCAGCAAGCACCAAACACCTAACACCAAGCACCAAGCACCAAACACCAAACACCAAGCACCAAGCACCAAACATCAAACACCAAGCACCAAGCACCAAACACCTAACACCAAGCACCAAGCACCAAGCACCAAGCACCAAACACCAAGCACCAATCACCAAACACCAAGCACCAAGCACCAAACACCAAGCACCAGGCACCAAGCACCAAACACCAAGCACCAAGCACAAAACACCAAGCACCAAGACCGAAGCACCAAACACCAAGCACCAAACTCCAAACACAAAACACCAAGCACCAAGCAGCAAGCACCAAACACCAAACACCAAGCACCAAGCACCAAACACCAAACACCAAGCACCAGGGACCAAACATCAAACACCAAGCACCAAGCACCAAACACCTAACACCAAGCACCAACCACCAAGCACCAAGCACCAAACAACAAGCACCAGGCACCAAACAACAAGCACCAGGCACCAAGCTCCAAACACCAAACACCAAGCACCAAGCACCAAACACCAAACACCAAGCACGCAGCATCAAACACCAATCACCAAGCACCAAGCACCAACCACCAAGCACCAAGCACCAAGCACCAAGTACCAAACACCAAACACCAAGCACAAAACACCAAACACCAAGCACCAAGCACCAAGCACGAAACACCAGGCACCAAGCACCAAGAACCAAAATCCAAACACCAAGCACCAAACACCAGCCACCAAGCACCAAGCACCAAACACCAAACAGCAAACACCAAACAGCAAACACCAAACACCAAACAGCAAACAGCAAACGCCAAACACCAAGCACCAAGCACCAAGCACCAAACACCAAGCACCAAGCACCAAGCAGCAAGCACCAAACACCAAACACCAAGCACCAAGCACCAAACACCAAACACCAAACACCAAGCACCAACCACAAAACAGCAAGCACCAAGCACCAAACACCAAGCACCAAGCACCAAACAACAAACACCAAGGACCATGCACCAAACATTAATCACCAAGCACCAAACACCAAACACCAAACACCAAACACCAAACAGCAAGCACCAAACAGCAAACAGCAAACAGCAAACGCCAAACACCAAGCACCAAGCACCAAGCACCAAACACCAAGCACCAAGCACCAAGCATTAAACACCAAACACCAAGCACCAAGCACCAGGCACCAAACACCAAGCACCAAGCACCAAACACCAAACCCCAAGCAGCAAAGACCAAGCACCAAGCACCAAGGACCAAACACCAAACACCAAGCACCAAATACCAAACACCAAGCACCAAGCACCAGGCACCAAACACCAGGCACCAAGCACCAAGCACCAAACACCAAACACCAAGCACCAAACACCAGCCACCAAGCACCAAGCACCAAACACCAAACACCAAGCACTAAGCACCAAACACCAAACAACAAGCACCAGGCACCAAGCACCAAACACCAAACACCAAGCACCAAGCACCAAGCACCAAACACCAAGCACCAAGCACCAAATGCCAAACACCAAGCACCAAGCACAAAGCACCAAACACCAAACACCATACACCAAACAGCAAACACCAAACACCAAACAGCAAAAGCCAAATACGAAACAGCAAACACCATACAGCAAACACCAAACACCAAAAAGCAGACACCAAACAGCAAACACCAAACAGCAAACACCAAACCCCAAACACCAAGCACCAAGCACCAACAACCAAACTCCAAGCACCAAAGACCAAGCACCAAGCACCAAGCACCAAACAACAAGCACCAAGCACCAAGCACCAAACACCAAGCACCAAGCACCAAACACCAACCACCCAGCACCAAGCACCAAGCACCAAACACCAAGCACCAAACACCAAACACTAAACACCAAGCACCAAGCACCAAGCACCAAACACCAAGCCCCAAGCACCAAGCACCAAACACCAAACACCAAGCACCAAGCACCAAGCACCAAGTACCAAACACCAAACACCAAGCACCAAACACCAAACACCAAGCACCAAGCACCAAGCACGAAACACCAGGCACCAAGCACCAAGCACCAAAATCCAAACACCAAGCACCAAACACCAGCCACCAAGCACCAAGCACCAAGCACCAAGCACCAAGCACCCAATACCAAACAGCAAACACGAAACACAAAACAACAAACACCATACAGCAAACACCAAACACCAAACAGCAGACACCAAACAGCAAACACCAAACAGCAAACACCGAACACCAAACCCCAAGCACCGAACACTAATCACCAAGCACCAAGCACCAAGCACCAAACACCAAGCGTCAAGCACCTAGCACCAAACACCAAGCACCAAGCACCAAGCACAAACACCAAACACCAAGCACCAAAGACCAAGCACCAAGCACCAAGCACCAAACAATAAGCACAAAGCACCAAGCACCAAACACCAAGCACCAAGCACCAAACATCAACCACCCAGCACCAAGCACCAAGCACCTAACACCAAGCACCAAGCACAAAGCACCAAGCACCAAGCACCAAACAGCAAGCACCAAGCACCAAACACCAAGCCCCAAGCACCAAGCACCAAACACCAAACACCAAGCACCAAGCACCAAACACCAAGCACCAAGCACCAAGCACCTAGCACCAAACACCAAACACCAAGCACCAAGCACCAAGCACCAAACACCAAGCACCAATCACCAAGCACCAAACACCAAGCAGCAAGCAGCAAGCACCAAACACGAAACACCAAGCACCAAGCACCAAACACCAAACACCAAGCACCAAGGACCAAACATCAAACACCGAGCACCAAGCACCAAAAACCTAACACCAAGTACCAAGCACCAAGCACCAAGCACCGAACACCAAGCACCAAACACCAAGCACCAAACACCAAGCACCAAGCACCAAACACCAAACACCAAGCACCAAGCACCAAGCACCAAACACCAAGCACCAGGCACCAAGCCCCAAACATCAAGCACCATGCACCAAACACCAAACACCAAGCACCAAGTACATACACCAAGCACCAAACACCAAACACAAAACACCAAGCACCAAGCACCAAACACCAAGCACCAAGCACCAAGTACATACACCAAGCACCAAACACCAAACACAAAACACCAAGCACCAAACACCAAGCACCAAGCACCAAACAGCAAACCCCAAGCACCAAGCACCAAACACTAATCACCCAGCACCAAGCACCAAGCACCAAACACCAAGCACCAAGCACCAAGCACCAAGTACCAAACACCAAACACCAAGCGCCAAACACCAAACACCATGCACCAAGCACCAGGCACCAAACACCAGGCACCAAGCACCAAGCACCAAACACCAAACACCAAGCACCAAACACCATCCACCAAGCACCAAGCACCAAACACCAAACACCAAGCACTAAGCACCAAACACCAAACAACAAGCACCAGGCACCAAGCACCAAACACCAAACAACAAGCACCAAGCACCAAGCACCAAACACCAAGCACCAAGCACCAAACACCAATCACCAAACACCAAACACCAAACACCAAGCACCAAGCACCAAACACCAAACACCAAACAGCAAGCACCAAGCACCAAACACCAAGCACCAAGCAGTAAGCACCAAACACCAAACACCAAGCACCAAGCACCAAGCACCTAGCACCAAGCACCAAACACCAAGCACCAAGCACCAAACACCAAACCCCAAGCACCAAAGACCAAGCACCAAGCACCAAGGACCAAACACCAAGCACCAAGCACCAAGCACAAAGCACCAAACACCAAGCACCAAGCACCAAACACCCAGCACCAGGCACCAAGCACCAAACACCAAGCACCAAGCACCAAACATCAAACACCAAACACCAAGCACCAAGCACCAAACAGCAAGTACCAAGCACCAAACACCAAGCACCAAGCACCAAACAACAAACACCAAGGACCATGCACCAAACACTAATCACCAAGCACCAAGCACCAAACACCAAACAGCAAGCACCAAACACCAAACACCAAACACCAAACACCAAACAGCAAGCACCAAACAGCAAACAGCAAACAGCAAACGCCAAGAACCAAGCACCAAGCACCAGGCACCAAACACCAAGCACCAAGCACCAAACACCAAACCCCAAGCACCAAAGACCAAGCACCAAGCACCAAACACCAAACACCAAACAGCAAACACCAAACACCAAACAGCAAAAACCAAATACGAAACAGCAAACACCATACAGCAAACACCAAACACCAAAAAGCAGACACCAAACAGCAAACACCAGGCACCAAGCTCCAAACACCAAACACCAAGCACCAAGCACCAAACACCAAACACCAAGACACGCAGCATCAAACACCAATCACCAAGCACCAAGCACCAAACACCAAGCACCAAGCACCAAGCACCAAGTACCAAACACCAAACACCAAGCACCAAACACCAAACACCAAGCACCAAGCACCAAGCACGAAACACCAGGCACCAAGCACCAAGCACCAAAATCCAAACACCAAGCACCAAACACCAGCCACCAAGCACCAAGCACCAAACACCAAACAGCAAACACCAAACACCAAACACCAAACACCAAGCACCAAGCACCAACCACCAAACTCCAAGCACCAAAGACCAAGCACCAAGCACCAAGCACCAAACAACAAGCACCAAGCACCAAGCACCAAACACCAAGCACCAAGCACCAAACACCAACCACCCAGCACCAAGCACCAAGCACCAAACACCAAGCACCAAACACCAAACACTAAACACCAAGCTCCAAGCACCAAGCACCAGACACCAAGCCCCAAGCACCAAGCACCAAACACCAAACACCAAGCACCAAGCACCAAACACCAAGCCCCAAGCACCAAGCACCAAACACCAAACATCAAGCACCAAGCACCAAACACCAAACACCAAGCACCAAAGACCAAACACCAAGCACCAAGGACCCAACATCAAACACCAAGCACCAAGCACCAAACACCAAACACCAAGCCTCAAGCACCAAGCACCAAGCACCGAACACCAAGCCCCAAACACCAAGCACCAAACACCAAGCACCAAACACCAAACACTAAGTCCAACGCACCAAGCACCAAACACCAAACAGCAAGCACCAAGCACCAAACACCAAGCACCAAGCACAAAACACCAAGCACCAATCACCAAGCACCAAACACCAAGCAGCAAGCAGCAAGCACCAAACACCAAACACCAAGCACCAAGAACCAAACACCAAACACCAAGCACCAAGCACCAAACATCAAACACCAAGCACCAAGCACCAAACACCTAACACCAAGCACCAAGCACCAAGCACCAAGCACCAAACACCAAGCACCAATCACCAAACACCAAGCACCAAGCACCAAACACCAAGCACCAGGCACCAAGCACCAAACACCAAGCACCAAGCACCAAACACCAAGCACCAAGACCGAAGCACCAAACACCAACACTAAACTCCAAACACAAAACACCAAGCACCAAGCAGCAAGCACCAAACACCAAACACCAAGCACCAAGCACCAAACACCAAACACCAAGCACCAGGGACCAAACATCAAACACCAAGCACCAAGCACCAAACACCTAACACCAAGCACCAACCACCAAGCACCAAGCACCAAACACCAAGCACCAAGCACCAAGCACCAAACACCAAGCACCAAACACCAAACACCAAAAAACAAGCACCAGGCACCAAACAACAAGCACCAGGCACCAAGCTCCAAACACCAAACACCAAGCACCAAGCACCAAACACCAAACACCAAGACACGCAGCATCAAACACCAATCACCAAGCACCAAGCACCAAACACCAAGCACCAAGCACCAAGCACCAAGTACCAAACACCAAACACCAAGCACCAAACACCAAACACCAAGCACCAAGCACCAAGCACGAAACACCAGGCACCAAGCACCAAGCACCAAAATCCAAACACCAAGCACCAAACACCAGCCACCAAGCACCAAGCACCAAACACCAAACAGCAAACACCAAACAGCAAACACCAAACAGCAAACAGCAAACAGCAAACGCCAAACACCAAGCACCAAGCACCAATCACCAAACACCAAGCACCAAGCACCAAGCAGCAAGCACCAAACACCAAACACCAAGCACCAAGCACCAAGCACCAAACACCAAGCACCAAGCACCAAGCACCAAACACCAAACCCCAAGCAGCAATGACCAAGCACCAAGCACCAAGGACCAAACACCAAGCACCAAGCACCAAACACCAAACACCAAACACCAAGCACCAACCACCAAACAGCAAGCACCAAGCACCAAACACCAAGCACCAAACACCAAACAACAAACACCAAGGACCATGCACCAAACACTAATCACCAAGCTCCAAGTACCAAACACCAAACAGCAAGCACCAAACACCAAACACCAAACACCAAACACCAAACAGCAAGCACCAAACACCAAACAGCAAACAGCAAATGCCAAACACCAAGCACCAAGCACCAAGTACCAAACACCAAGCACCAAGCACCAAGCATTAAACACCAAACACCAAGCACCAAGCACCAGGCACCAAACACCAAGCACCAAGCACCAAACACCAAACCCCAAGCAGCAAAGACCAAGCACCAAGCACCAAGCACCAAGCACCAGGCACCAAACACCAGGCACCAAGCACCAAGCACCAAACACCAAACACCAAACACCAAGCACCAACCACCAGCCACCAAGCACCAAGCACCAAACACCAAACACCAAGCACTAAGCACCAAACACCAAACAACAAGCACCAGGCACCAAGCACCAAACACCAAACACCAAGCACCAAGCACCAAGCACCAAACACCAAGCACCAAGCACCAAATGCCAAACACCAAGCACCAAGCACCAAGCACAAAGCACAAAAAACCAAACACCAAGCACGCAGCATCAAACAACAAACACCAAACACCAAACAGCATAAACCAAATACGAAACAGCAAACACCATACAGCAAACACCAAACACCAAAAAGCAGACACCAAACAGCAAACACCAAACAGCAAACACCAAACACCAAACACCAAGCACCAAGCACCAACCACCAAACTCCAAGCACCAAAGACCAAGCACCAAGCACCAAGCACCAAACAACAAGCACCAAGCACCAAGCACCAAACACCAAGCACCAAGCACCAAGCACCAAACACCAACCACCCAGCACCAAGCACCAAGCACCAAACACCAAGCACCAAACACCAAACACTAAACACCAAGCACCAAGCACCAAGCACCAAACACCAAACACCAAACACTAAACACCAAACAGCAAACACCAAATACGAAACAGCAAACACCTTACAGCAAACACCAAATACCAAAAAGCAGACACCAAACAGCAAACACCAAACACCAAGCACTAAGCACAAAACACCAAACCCCAAGCATCAAGCACCAAACACTAATCACCAAGCACCAACCACCAAACACCAAGCACCAAGCACCAAGCACCAAACACCAAGCACCAAGCACCAAGCACCAAACACCAAACACCAAGCACCAAAGACCAAGCACCAAGCACCAAACAACAAGCACCAAGCACCAAGCACCAAACACCAAGCACCAAGCACAAAACACCAACCAACCAGCACCAAGCACCAAGCACCAAACAGCAAGCACCAAACACCAAACAGCAAACAGCAAACTCCAAACACCAAGCACCAAGCACCAAACACCAAGCACCAAGCACCAAGCATTAAACACCAAACAGCAAACACCAAACACGAAACAGCAAACACCATACAGCAAACACCAAACACCAAACACCAAGCACCAAACACCAAACCCCAAGCACCAAGCACCAAACACTAATAACCAAGCACCAAGCACCAAGCACCAAACACCAAGCACCAAGCACCAAGCACCAAACACCAAGCACCAAGCACCAAGCACCAATCACCAAACAATAAGCACCAAGCACCAAGCACCAAACACCAAGCAACAAGCACCAAACACCAACCACCCAGCAACAAGCACCAAGCACAAAACACCAAGCACCAAACACCAAACACCAAACACCAAGCACCAAGCACCAAGCACCAAACACCAAGCACCAAACACCAAGCACCAAACACCAAGCCCCAAGCGCCAAGCACCAAACACCAAACACCAAGCACCAAGCACCAAACACCAAGCACCAAGCACCAAGCACCAAGCACCAATCACCAAGCACCAAACACCAAGCAGCAAGCAGCAAGCACCAAACACGAAACACCAAGCACCAAGCACCAAACACCAAACACCAAGCACCAAGGACCAAACATCAAACACCAAGCACCAAGCACCAAACACCTAACACCAAGCACCAAGCACCAAGCACCAAGCACCGAACACCAAGCACCAAACACCTAGCACCAAACACCAAGCACCAAGCACCAAACACCAAAGACCAAGCACCAAGCACCTAGCACCAAACACAAAGCACCAGGCACCAAGCCCCAAACACCAAGCACCATGCACCAAACACCAAGCACCAAGCACGAAGCACCAAACACCAAGCACCAAGCACCAAACACTTAACACCAAGCAACAGGCACCAAGCACCAAACACCAAGCACCAAACACCAAACACCAAGCACCAAACACCAAGCACCAAGCACCAAACACCAAGCACCAAGCACCAAGCACCAAACACCAAGAACCAAGCACCAAACCCCAAGCACCAAGCACCAAGTACATACACCAAGCACCAAACACCAAACAGCAAACACCAAGCACCAAGCAACAAGCATCAATCACCAAGCTTCACACACCAAACACCAAGTACCAAGCACCAAACACCAAACACCAAGCACCAAACACCAAACACCAAGCACCAAGCACCAAACACCAAGCACCAAACACCAAACACCAAACACCAAACAGCAAACACCTAATACGAAACAGCAAACACCATACAGCAAACACCAAATACCAAAAAGCAGACACCAAACGGCAAACACCAAACACCAAGCACTAAGCACAAAACACCAAACCCCAAGCATCAAGCACCAAACACTAATCACCAAGCACCAACCACCAAACACCAAGCACCAAGCACCAAGCACCAAACAGCAAGCACCAAACAACAAACAGCAAACAGCAAACGCCAAACACCAAACACCAAGCACCAAACACCAAGCACCAAGCACCAAGCATTAAACACCAAACAGCAAACACCAAACACGAAACAGCAAACACCATACAGCAAACACCAAACACCAAACACCAAGCACCAAACACCAAACCCCAAGCACCAAGCACCAAACACTAATAACCAAGCACCAAGCACCAAGCACCAAACACCAAGCACCAAACACCAAACACCAAACACCAAGCACCAAGCACCAAGCACCAATCACCAAACAATAAGCACCAAGCACCAAGCACCAAACACCAAGCACCAAGCACCAAACACCAACCACCCAGCAACAAGCACCAAGCACAAAACACCAAGCACCAAACACCAAACACCAAACACCAAGCACCAAGCACCAAGCACCAAACACCAAGCACCAAGCACCAAGCACCAAACACCAGGCCCCAAGCATCAAGCACCAAACACCAAACACCAAGCACCAAGCACCAAACACCAAGCACCAAGCACCAAGCACATAGCACGAAACACCAAACACCAAGCACCAAGCACCAAACACCAAGCACCAATCACCAAGCACCAAACACCAAGCAGCAAGCAGCAAGCACCAAACACGAAACACCAAGCACCAAGCACCAAACACCAAACACCAAGCACCAAGGACCAAACATCAAACACCAAGCACCAAGCACCAAACACCTAACACCAAGCACCAAGCACCAAGCACCAAGCACCGAACACCAAGCACCAAACACCTAGCACCAAACACCAAGCACCAAGCACCAAACACCAAAGACCAAGCACCAAGCACCTAGCACCAAACACAAAGCACCAGGCACCAAGCCCCAAACACCAAGCACCATGCACCAAACACCAAGCACCAAGCACGAAGCACCAAACACCAAGCACCAAGCACCAAACACTTAACACCAAGCACCAAGCACCAAGCACCAAACACCAAGCACCAAACACCAAACACCAAGCACCAAACACCAAGCACCAAGCACCAAACACCAAGCACCAAGCACCAAGCACCAAACACCAAGAACCAAGCACCAAACACCAAGCACCAAGTACATACACCAAGCACCAAACACCAAACACAAAACACCAAGCACCAAGCAACAAGCATCAAACACCAAGCATCACACACCAAACACCAAGTACCAAGCACCAAACACCAAACACCAAGCACCAAGCACCAAACACCAAGCACCCAGCACCAAACACCAAGCACAAAGCACCAAGCACCAAACACCAAGCACCAATCACCAAACACCAAGCACCAAGCACCAAACACCAAACACCAAGCACCAAGCACCAAACACCAAAACCCAAACACTAGACACCAAGCACGAAACACCAAACACCAAACACCAAGCACCAAGCACCAAACACTAATCACCAAGCACCAAGCACCAAACAACAAGCACCAAGCACCAAGCACCAGGCACCAAGCATCAAGCACCAAACACAGAACACCAAGCACCAAGCACCAAGCACCAAGCAGCAAAAACCAAGCATCAAACACCAAACACCAAACACCAAGCACCAAACACCAAACACCAAGCACTAAGCACCAAACACAAAACACCAAGCACCAAGCACCAAGCAGCACACACCAAGCATCAAACACCAAACACCCAACACCAAGCACCAAACACCAAACACCAAGCACTAAGCACCAAGCACCAAGAACCAAACTCCAAGCACCCAGCACCAAACAACAAACACCAAGCACCAAGCACCAAACACCAAATACCAAGCACCAAGCACCAAGCACCAAACACCAAACACCAAGCACCAAACACCAGACAACAAGCAGCAAACACCAAACACCAAGCACCAAGCACCAAACAGCATACAACAAGCACCAGGCACCAAGCACCAAACACCAAACACCAAGCACCAAGCACCAAACACCAAGCACCAAGGATCAAACATAAAACACCAAGCACCAAGCACCAATCACCTAACACCAAGCACCAAACACCAAGCACCAAGCACCGAACACCAAGCACCAAACACCAAGCACCAAACACCAAGCACCAAGCACCAAATACCAAGCACCAAACACCAAGCACCAAGCACCAAGCACCAAACACCAAGCACCAGGCACCAAGCACCAAACACCAAGCACCATGCAACAAGCACCAAGCCCCAAACACTTAACACCAAGCACCAAGCACCAAGCATCAAACACCAAGCATCAAAAACCAAACACCAAGCACCAAGTACCAAACACCAAGCACCAAGCACCAAACACCAAGCCCCAAGCACCAATCACCAAACACCAAGAACCAAGCACCAAACACCAAGAACCAAGCACCAAGTACATACACCAAGCACCAAACACCAAACACAAAACACCAAGCACCAAGCAACAAGCATCAAACACCAAGCATCAAACATCAAACACCAAACACCAAGCACCAAGCACCAACCACCAAACTCCAAGCACCAAAGACCAAGCACCAAGCACCAAGCACCAAACAACAAGCACCAAGCACCAAGCACCAAACACCAAGCACCAAGCACCAAACACCAACCACCCAGCACCAAGCACCAAGCACCAAACACCAAGCACCAAACACCAAACACCAAACACGAAGCACCAAGCACCAAGCACCAAACACCAAGCACCAAGCACCAAACACCAACCACCCAGCACCAACCACCAAGCACCAAACACCAAGCACCAAACACCAAACACCAAACACGAAGCACCAAGCACCAAGCACGAAACAACAAGCACCAAGCACAAAGCACCAAACACCAAGCACAAAGCACCAAACACCAAGCCCCAAGCACCAAGCACCAAACACCAAACACCAAGCACCAAGCACCAAACCCCAAGCACCAAGCACCAAGCACCTAGCACCAAACACCAAACAACAAGCACCAAGTACCCAACACCAAGCACCAATCACCAAGCACCAAACACCAAGCAGCAAGCAGCAAGCACCAAACACCAAACACCAAGCACCAAGCACCAAACATCAAGCACCAAGGATCAAACATCAAACACCAAGCACCAAGCACCAATCACCTAACACCAAGCACCAAACACCAAGCACCAAGCACCGAACACCAAGCACCAAACACCAAGCACCAAGCACCAAGCACCAAGCATCAAACACCAAGCATCAAAAACAAAGCACCAAGCACCAAGTACCAAACACCAAGCACCAAGCACCAAACACCATCCACCAAGCACCAATCAACAAACACCAAGAACCAAGCACCAAACACCAAGAACCAAGCACCAAGTACATACACCAAGCACCAAACACGAAACACAAAACACCAAGTACCAAGCAACAAGCATCAAACACCAAGCGTCAAACACCAAACACCAAGCACTCAGCACCAAACACCAAGCACCAAACACCAAGCACCAAACACCAAACACCAAGCACCAAGCACCAAAACCCAAACACCAAGCACCAAGCACCAAACACCAAACACCAAGCACCAAGCACCAAACACCAAGCACCAAGCACCAAACAGCAAACCCCAAGCACCAAGCACCAAACACTAATCACCAAGCACCAAGCACCAAACAACAAGCACCAAGCACCAAGCACCAGGCACCAAGCACCAAGCACCAAACACAAAACACCAAGCACCAAGCACCAAGCAGCACACACCAAGCATCAAACACCAAACACCCAACACCAAGCACCAAACACCAAACACCAAGCACTAAGCACCAAGCACCAAGCACCAAACTCCAAGCACCCAGCACCAAACAACAATCACCAAGCACCAAGCATCAAACACCAAATACCAAGCACCAAGCACCAAGCACCAAACACCAAACACCAAGCACCAAACACCAGACACCAAGCAGCAAACACCAAACACCAAGCACCAAGCACCAAACAGCATACAACAAGCACCAGGCACCAAGCACCAAACACCAAACACCAAGCACCAAGCACCAAACACCAAGCACCAAGCACCAAATGCCAAACACCAAGCACCAAGCACAAAGCACCAAACACCAAACACCAAACACCAAACAGCAAACACCAAACACCAAACAGCAAAAACCAAATACGAAACAGCAAACACCATACAGCAAACACCAAACACCAAAAAGCAGACACCAAACAGCAAACACCAAGCACCAAGCACCAAGCACCAAACACCAAGCACCAAGCACCAAACACCAACCACCCAGCACCAAGCACCAAGCACCAAACACCAAGCACCAAACACCAAACACTAAACACCAAGCACCAAGCACCAAGCACCAAACACCAAGCCCCAAGCACCAAGTACCAAACACCAAACACCAAGCACCAAGCACCAAACACCAAGCCCCAAGCACCAAGCACCAAACACCAAACATCAAGCACCAAGCACCAAACACCAAAAACCAAGCACCAAACACCAAACACCAAGCACCAAGGACCCAACATCAAACACCAAGCACCTAGCACCAAACACCAAACACCAAGCCCCAAGCACCAAGCACCAAGCACCGAACACCAAGCCCCAAACACCAAGCACCAAACACCAAGCACCAAACATCAAACACTAAGTCCCACGCACCAAGCACCAAACAACAAACAGCAAGCACCAAGCACCAAACACCAAGCACCAAGCACCAAGCCCCTAGCACCAAACACCAAACACCAAGCACCAAGCACAAAACACCAAGCACCAATCACCAAGCACCAAACACCAAGCAGCAAGCAGCAAGCACCAAACACCAAACACCAATCACCAAGCACCAAGCACCAAACACCAAGCACCAAGGACCAAACAACAAACACCAAGCATCATGCACCAAACACCTAACACCAAGCACCAAGCACCAAGCACCAAGCACCAAACACCAAGCACCAATCACCAAACACCAAGCACCAAGCACCAAACACCAAGCACCAGGCACCAAGCACCAAACACCAAGCACCAAGCACCAAACACCAAGCACCAAGACCGAAGCACCAAACACCAAGCACCAAGCTCCAAACACAAAACACCAAGCACCAGGCAGCAAGCATCAAACACCAAACACCAAGCACCAAGCACCAAGCACCAAACACCAAGCACCAAACACCAAGCACCAAACACCAAGTCCCACGCACCAAGCACCAAACACCAAACACCAAGCACCAAGCATCAAACACCAAGCACCAAGCAGCAAGCACCAAACACCAAACACCAAGCACCAACCACCAACCACCAAACACCAAGCACCAATAACCAAACACCAAACCCCAAGCACCAAAGACCAAGCACCAAGCACCAAACACTTAAACACCAAGCACCAAGCACCAAGCATCAAACACCAAGCATCAAAAACCAAACACCAAGCACCAAGTACCAAACACCAAGCACCAAGCACCAAACACCAAGCACCAAGCACCAATCACCAAACACCAAGAACCAAGCACCAAACACCAAGAACCAAGCAACAAGTACATACACCAAGCACGAAACACCAAACACAAAACACCAAGCACCAAGCAACAAGCATCAAACACCAAGCATCAAACACCAAACACCAAGCACCAAGCGCCAAACACCAAACACCAAGCACCACGCACCAAGCACAAAACACCAAGCACTCAGCACCAAACACCAAGCACCAAACACCAAGCACCAAACACCAAACACCAAGCACCAAGCACCAAAACCCAAACACCAAGCACCAAGCACCAAACACCAAACACCAAACACCAGACACCAAGCACCAAACACCAAACACCAAACACCAAGCACCAAGCACCAAACAGCAAACCCCAAGCACCAAGCACCAAACACTAATCACCAAGCACCAAGCACCAAACAACAAGCACCAAGCACCAAGCACCAGGCACCAAGCACCAAGCACCAAACAAAAAACACCAAGCACCAAGCACCAAGCAGCACAAACCAAGCATCAAACACCAAACACCCAACACCAAGCACCAAACACCAAACACCAAGCACTAAGCACCAAGCACCAAGGACCAAACTCCAAGCACCCAGCACCAAACAACAAACACCAAGCACCAAGCACCAAACACCAAATACCAAGCACCAAGCACCAAGCACCAAACACCAAACACCAAGCACCAAACACCAGACAACAAGCAGCAAACACCAAACACCAAGCACCAAGCACCAAACAGCATACAACAAGCACCAGGCACCAAGCACCAAACACCCAACACCAAGCACCAAGCACCAAACACCAAGCACCAAGGATCAAACATAAAACACCAAGCACCAAGCACCAATCACCTAACACCAAGCACCAAACACCAAGCACCAAGCACCGAACACCAAGCACCAAACACCAAGCACCAAACACCAAGCACCAAGCACCAAATACCAAGCACCAAGCACCAGGCACCAAGCACCAAACACCAAGCACCATGCAACAAGCACCAAGCCCCAAACACTTAACACCAAGCACCAAGCACCAAGCATCAAACACCAAGCATCAAAAACCAAACACCAAGCACCAAGTACCAAACACCAAGCACCAAGCACCAAACACCAGGCCCCAAGCACCAATCACCAAACACCAAGAACCAAGCACCAAACACCAAGAACCAAGCACCAAGTACATACACCAAGCACCAAACACCAAACACAAAACACCAAGCACCAAGCAACAAGCATCAAACACCAAGCATCAAACACCAAACACCAAGCACCAAGCACCAAACACCAAACACCAAGCACCACGCACCAAGCACAAAACACCAAGCACTCAGCACCAAACACCAAGCACCAAACACCAAGCACCAAACACCAAACACCAAGCACCAAGCACCAAAACCCAAACACCAAGCAGCAAGCACCAAACACCAAACACCAAACACCAGACACCAAGCACCAAACACCAAACACCAAACACCAAGCACCAGGCACCAAACAGCATACAACAAGCACCAGGCACCAAGCACCAAACACCAAACACCAAGCACCAAGCACCAAACACCAAGCACCAAGCACCAAATGCCAAACACCAAGCACCAAGCACAAAGCACCAAACACCAAACACCAAACACCAAACAGCAAACACCAAACACCAAACAGCAAAAACCAAATACGAAACAGCAAACACCATACAGCAAACACCAAACACCAAAAAGCAGACACCAAACAGCAAACACCAAACAGCAAACACCAATCACCAAACACCAAGCACCAAGCACAAAGCACCAAACACCAAGCCCCAAGCACCATGCACCAAACACCAAACACCAAGCACCAAGCACCAAACCCCAAGCACCAAGCACCAAGCACCTAGCACCAAACACCAAACAACAAGCACCAAGTACCCAACACCAAGCACCAATCACCAAGCACCAAACACCAAGCAGCAAGCAGCAAGCACCAAACACCAAACACCAAGCACCAAGCACCAAACATCAAGCACCAAGGATCAAACATCAAACACCAAGCACCAAGCACCAATCACCTAACACCAAGCACCAAACACCAAGCACCAAGCACCGAACACCAAGCACCAAACACCAAGCACCAAACACCAAGCACCAAGCACCAAATACCAAGCACCAAACACCAAGCACCAAGCACCAAGCACCAAACACCAAGCACCAGGCACCAAGCACCAAACACCAAGCACCATGCACCAAGCACCAAGCCCCAAACACTTAACACCAAGCACCAAGCACCAAGCATCAAACACCAAGCATCAAAAACCAAGCACCAAGCACCAAGTACCAAACACCAAGCACCAAGCACCAAACACCATGCACCAAGCACCAATCACCAAACACCAAGAACCAAGCACCAAACACCAAGAACCAAGCACCAAGTACATACACCAAGCACCAAACACCAAACACAAAACACCAAGCACCAAGCAACAAGCATCAAACACCAAGCGTCAAACACCAAACACCAAGCACTCAGCACCAAACACCAAGCACCAAACACCAAGCACCAAACACCAAACACCAAGCACCAAGCACCAAAACCCAAACACCAAGCACCAAGCACCAAACACCAAACACCAAGCACCAAGCACCAAACACCAAGCACCAAGCACCAAACAGCAAACCCCAAGCACCAAGCACCAAACACTAATCACCAAGCACCAAGCACCAAACAACAAGCACCAAGCACCAAGCACCAGGCACCAAGCACCAAGCACCAAACACAAAACACCAAGCACCAAGCACCAAGCAGCACACACCAAGCATCAAACAGCAAAAACCCAACACCAAGCACCAAACACCAAACACCAAGCACTAAGCACCAAGCACCAAGCACCAAACTCCAAGCACCCAGCACCAAACAACAATCACCAAGCACCAAGCATCAAACACCAAATACCAAGCACCAAGCACCAAGCACCAAACACCAAACACCAAGCACCAAACACCAGACACCAAGCAGCAAACACCAAACACCAAGCACCAAGCACCAAACAGCATACAACAAGCACCAGGCACCAAGCACCAAACACCAAACACCAAGCACCAAGCACCAAACACCAAGCACCAAGCACCAAATGCCAAACACCAAGCACCAAGCACAAAGCACCAAACACCAAACACCAAACACCAAACAGCAAACACCAAACACCAAACAGCAAAAACCAAATACGAAACAGCAAACACCATACAGCAAACACCAAACACCAAAAAGCAGACACCAAACAGCAAACACCAAACAGCAAACACCAAACACCAAACACCAAGCACCAAGCACCAACCACCATACTCCAAGCACCAAAGACCAAGCACCAAGCACCAAGCACCAAACACCAAGCACCAAGCACCAAACACCAACCACCCAGCACCAAGCACCAAGCACCAAACACCAAGCACCAAACACCAAACACTAAACACCAAGCACCAAGCACCAAGCACCAAACACCAAGCCCCAAGCACCAAGTACCAAACACCAAACACCAAGCACCAAGCACCAAACACCAAGCCCCAAGCACCAAGCACCAAACACCAAACATCAAGCACCAAGCACCAAACACCAAAAACCAAGCACCAAACACCAAACACCAAGCACCAAGGACCCAACATCAAACACCAAGCACCTAGCACCAAACACCAAACACCAAGCCCCAAGCACCAAGCACCAAGCACCGAACACCAAGCCCCAAACACCAAGCACCAAACACCAAGCACCAAACATCAAACACTAAGTCCCACGCACCAAGCACCAAACAACAAACAGCAAGCACCAAGCACCAAACACCAAGCACCAAGCACCAAGCCCCTAGCACCAAACACCAAACACCAAGCACCAAGCACAAAACACCAAGCACCAATCACCAAGCACCAAACACCAAGCAGCAAGCAGCAAGCACCAAACACCAAACACCAATCACCAAGCACCAAGCACCAAACACCAAGCACCAAGGACCAAACAACAAACACCAAGCATCAACCACCAAACACCTAACACCAAGCACCAAGCACCAAGCACCAAGCACCAAACACCAAGCACCAATCACCAAACACCAAGCACCAAGCACCAAACACCAAGCACCAGGCACCAAGCACCAAACACCAAGCACCAAGCACCAAACACCAAGCACCAAGACCGAAGCACCAAACACCAAGCACCAAGCTCCAAACACAAAACACCAAGCACCAGGCAGCAAGCATCAAACACCAAACACCAAGCACCAAGCACCAAGCACCAAACACCAAGCACCAAACACCAAGCACCAAACACCAAGTCCCACGCACCAAGCACCAAACACCAAACACCAAGCACCAAGCATCAAACACCAAGCACCAAGCAGCAAGCACCAAACACCAACCACCAAACACCAAGCACCAATAACCAAACACCAAACCCCAAGCACCAAAGACCAAGCACCAAGCACCAAGGACCAAACACCAAGCACCAAGCACCAAGCACCAAGCACCAAGCACCAAACACCAAGCACCAAGCAACAAACACCCAGCACCAAGCACCAAGCACCAAACACCAAGCACCAGGCACCAAACACCAAACACCAAACACCAAGCACCAAGCACCAAACAGCAAGCACCAAGCACCAAACACCAAGCACCAAGCACCAAACAACAAACACCAAGGACCATGCACCAAACACTAAACACCAAACAGCAAACACCAAACACCAAACAGCAAAAACCAAATACGAAACAGCAAACACCATACAGCAAACAGCAAACACCAAACACCAAACACCAAACACCAAACACCAAACAGCAAGCACCAAACAGCAAACAGCAAACAGCAAACGCCAAACACGAAGCACCAAGCACCAGGCACCAAACACCAAGCACCAAGCACCAACCACCAAACTCCAAGCACCAAAGACCAAGCACCAAGCACCAAGCACCAAACAACAAGCACCAAGCACCAAGCACCAAACACCAAGCACCAAGCACCAAACACCAACCACCCAGCACCAAGCACCAAGCACCAAACACCAAGCACCAAACACCAAACACTAAACACCAAGCACCAAGCACCAAGCACCAGACACCAAGCCCCAAGCACCAAGCACCAAACACCAAACACCAAGCCCCAGGCACCAAACACCAAGCCCCAAGCACCAAGCACCAAACACCAAACATCAAGCACCAAGCACCAAACACCAAATACCAAGCACCAAAGACCAAACACCAAGCACCAAGGACCCAACATCAAACACCAAGCACCAAGCACCAAACACCAAACACCAAGCCCCAAGCACCAAGCACCAAGCACCGAACACCAAGCCCCAAACACCAATCACCAAACACCAAGCACCAAACACCAAACACTAAGTCCCACGCACCAAGCACCAAACACCAAACAGCAAGCACCAAGCACCAAACACCAAGCACCAAGCACCAAGCCCCTAGCACCGAACACCAAACACCAAGCACCAAGCACAAAACGCCAAGCACCAATCACCAAGCACCAAACACCAAGCAGCAAGCAGCAAGCACCAAACACCTAACACCAAGCACCAAGCACCAAACACCAAACACCAAGCACCAAGCACCAAACATCAAACACCAAGCACCAAGCACCAAACACCTAACACCAAGCACCAAGCACCAAGCACCAAGCACCAAACACCAAGCACCAATCACCAAACACCAAGCACCAAGCACCAAACACCAAGCACCAGGCACCAAGCACCAAACACCAAGCACCAAGCACAAAACACCAAGCACCAAGACCGAAGCACCAAACACCAAGCACCAAACTCCAAACACAAAACACCAAGCACCAAGCAGCAAGCACCAAACACCAAACACCAAGCACCAAGCACCAAACACCAAACACCAAGCACCAGGGACCAAACATCAAACACCAAGCACCAAGCACCAAACACCTAACACCAAGCACCAACCACCAAGCACCAAGCACCAAACAACAAGCACCAGGCACCAAACAACAAGCACCAGGCACCAAGCTCCAAACACCAAACACCAAGCACCAAGCACCAACCACCAAGCACCAAGCACCAAGCACCAAGTACCAAACACCAAACACCAAGCACAAAACACCAAACACCAAGCACCAAGCACCAAGCACGAAACACCAGGCACCAAGCACCAAGAACCAAAATCCAAACACCAAGCACCAAACACCAGCCACCAAGCACCAAGCACCAAACACCAAACAGCAAACACCAAACAGCAAACACCAAACACCAAACAGCAAACAGCAAACGCCAAACACCAAGCACCAAGCACCAAGCACCAAACACCAAGCACCAAGCACCAAGCAGCAAGCACCAAACACCAAACACCAAGCACCAAGCACCAAACACCAAACACCAAACACCAAGCACCAACCACCAAACAGCAAGCACCAAGCACCAAACACCAAGCACCAAGCACCAAACAACAAACACCAAGGACCATGCACCAAACATTAATCACCAAGCACCAAGCACCAAACACCAAACAGCAAGCACCAAACACCAAACACCAAACACCAAACACCAAACAGCAAGCACCAAACAGCAAACAGCAAACAGCAAACGCCAAACACCAAGCACCAAGCACCAAGCACCAAACACCAAGCACCAAGCACCAAGCATTAAACACCAAACACCAAGCACCAAGCACCAGGCACCAAACACCAAGCACCAAGCACCAAACACCAAACCCCAAGCAGCAAAGACCAAGCACCAAGCACCAAGGACCAAACACCAAACACCAAGCACCAAATACCAAACACCAAGCACCAAGCACCAGGCACCAAACACCAGGCACCAAGCACCAAGCACCAACCACCAAACACCAAGCACCAAACACCAGCCACCAAGCACCAAGCACCAAACACCAAACACCAAGCACTAAGCACCAAACACCAAACAACAAGCACCAGGCACCAAGCACCAAACACCAAACACCAAGCACCAAGCACCAAGCACCAAACACCAAGCACCAAGCACCAAATGCCAAACACCAAGCACCAAGCACAAAGCACCAAACACCAAACACCATACACCAAACAGCAAACACCAAACACCAAACAGCAAAAGCCAAATACGAAACAGCAAACACCATACAGCAAACACCAAACACCAAAAAGCAGACACCAAACAGCAAACACCAAACAGCAAACACCAAACCCCAAACACCAAGCACCAAGCACCAACAACCAAACTCCAAGCACCAAAGACCAAGCACCAAGCACCAAGCACCAAACAACAAGCACCAAGCACCAAGCACCAAACACCAAGCACCAAGCACCAAACACCAACCACCCAGCACCAAGCACCAAGCACCAAACACCAAGCACCAAACACCAAACACTAAACACCAAGCACCAAGCACCAAGCACCAAACACCAAGCCCCAAGCACCAAGCACCAAACACCAAACACCAAGCACCAAGCACCAAGCACCAAGTACCAAACACCAAACACCAAGCACCAAACACCAAACACCAAGCACCAAGCACCAAGCACGAAACACCAGGCACCAAGCACCAAGCACCAAAATCCAAACACCAAGCACCAAACACCAGCCACCAAGCACCAAGCACCAAGCACCAAGCACCAAGCACCCAATACCAAACAGCAAACACGAAACACAAAACAACAAACACCATACAGCAAACACCAAACACCAAACAGCAGACACCAAACAGCAAACACCAAACAGCAAACACCGAACACCAAACCCCAAGCACCGAACACTAATCACCAAGCACCAAGCACCAAGCACCAAACACCAAGCGTCAAGCACCTAGCACCAAACACCAAGCACCAAGCACCAAGCACAAACACCAAACACCAAGCACCAAAGACCAAGCACCAAGCACCAAGCACCAAACAATAAGCACAAAGCACCAAGCACCAAACACCAAGCACCAAGCACCAAACATCAACCACCCAGCACCAAGCACCAAGCACCTAACACCAAGCACCAAGCACAAAGCACCAAGCACCAAGCACCAAACAGCAAGCACCAAGCACCAAACACCAAGCCCCAAGCACCAAGCACCAAACACCAAACACCAAGCACCAAGCACCAAACACCAAGCACCAAGCACCAAGCACCTAGCACCAAACACCAAACACCAAGCACCAAGCACCAAGCACCAAACACCAAGCACCAATCACCAAGCACCAAACACCAAGCAGCAAGCAGCAAGCACCAAACACGAAACACCAAGCACCAAGCACCAAACACCAAACACCAAGCACCAAGGACCAAACATCAAACACCGAGCACCAAGCACCAAAAACCTAACACCAAGTACCAAGCACCAAGCACCAAGCACCGAACACCAAGCACCAAACACCAAGCACCAAACACCAAGCACCAAGCACCAAACACCAAACACCAAGCACCAAGCACCAAGCACCAAACACCAAGCACCAGGCACCAAGCCCCAAACATCAAGCACCATGCACCAAACACCAAACACCAAGCACCAAGTACATACACCAAGCACCAAACACCAAACACAAAACACCAAGCACCAAGCACCAAACACCAAGCACCAAGCACCAAGTACATACACCAAGCACCAAACACCAAACACAAAACACCAAGCACCAAACACCAAGCACCAAGCACCAAACAGCAAACCCCAAGCACCAAGCACCAAACACTAATCACCCAGCACCAAGCACCAAGCACCAAACACCAAGCACCAAGCACCAAGCACCAAGTACCAAACACCAAACACCAAGCGCCAAACACCAAACACCATGCACCAAGCACCAGGCACCAAACACCAGGCACCAAGCACCAAGCACCAAACACCAAACACCAAGCACCAAACACCATCCACCAAGCACCAAGCACCAAACACCAAACACCAAGCACTAAGCACCAAACACCAAACAACAAGCACCAGGCACCAAGCACCAAACACCAAACAACAAGCACCAAGCACCAAGCACCAAACACCAAGCACCAAGCACCAAACACCAATCACCAAACACCAAACACCAAACACCAAGCACCAAGCACCAAACACCAAACACCAAACAGCAAGCACCAAGCACCAAACACCAAGCACCAAGCAGTAAGCACCAAACACCAAACACCAAGCACCAAGCACCAAGCACCTAGCACCAAGCACCAAACACCAAGCACCAAGCACCAAACACCAAACCCCAAGCACCAAAGACCAAGCACCAAGCACCAAGGACCAAACACCAAGCACCAAGCACCAAGCACAAAGCACCAAACACCAAGCACCAAGCACCAAACACCCAGCACCAAGCACCAAGCACCAAACACCAAGCACCAAGCACCAAACATCAAACACCAAACACCAAGCACCAAGCACCAAACAGCAAGCACCAAGCACCAAACACCAAGCACCAAGCACCAAACAACAAACACCAAGGACCATGCACCAAACACTAATCACCAAGCACCAAGCACCAAACACCAAACAGCAAGCACCAAACACCAAACACCAAACACCAAACACCAAACAGCAAGCACCAAACAGCAAACAGCAAACAGCAAACGCCAAGAACCAAGCACCAAGCACCAGGCACCAAACACCAAGCACCAAGCACCAAACACCAAACCCCAAGCACCAAAGACCAAGCACCAAGCACCAAACACCAAACACCAAACAGCAAACACCAAACACCAAACAGCAAAAACCAAATACGAAACAGCAAACACCATACAGCAAACACCAAACACCAAAAAGCAGACACCAAACAGCAAACACCAGGCACCAAGCTCCAAACACCAAACACCAAGCACCAAGCACCAAACACCAAACACCAAGACACGCAGCATCAAACACCAATCACCAAGCACCAAGCACCAAACACCAAGCACCAAGCACCAAGCACCAAGTACCAAACACCAAACACCAAGCACCAAACACCAAACACCAAGCACCAAGCACCAAGCACGAAACACCAGGCACCAAGCACCAAGCACCAAAATCCAAACACCAAGCACCAAACACCAGCCACCAAGCACCAAGCACCAAACACCAAACAGCAAACACCAAACACCAAACACCAAACACCAAGCACCAAGCACCAACCACCAAACTCCAAGCACCAAAGACCAAGCACCAAGCACCAAGCACCAAACAACAAGCACCAAGCACCAAGCACCAAACACCAAGCACCAAGCACCAAACACCAACCACCCAGCACCAAGCACCAAGCACCAAACACCAAGCACCAAACACCAAACACTAAACACCAAGCTCCAAGCACCAAGCACCAGACACCAAGCCCCAAGCACCAAGCACCAAACACCAAACACCAAGCACCAAGCACCAAACACCAAGCCCCAAGCACCAAGCACCAAACACCAAACATCAAGCACCAAGCACCAAACACCAAACACCAAGCACCAAAGACCAAACACCAAGCACCAAGGACCCAACATCAAACACCAAGCACCAAGCACCAAACACCAAACACCAAGCCTCAAGCACCAAGCACCAAGCACCGAACACCAAGCCCCAAACACCAAGCACCAAACACCAAGCACCAAACACCAAACACTAAGTCCAACGCACCAAGCACCAAACACCAAACAGCAAGCACCAAGCACCAAACACCAAGCACCAAGCACAAAACACCAAGCACCAATCACCAAGCACCAAACACCAAGCAGCAAGCAGCAAGCACCAAACACCAAACACCAAGCACCAAGAACCAAACACCAAACACCAAGCACCAAGCACCAAACATCAAACACCAAGCACCAAGCACCAAACACCTAACACCAAGCACCAAGCACCAAGCACCAAGCACCAAACACCAAGCACCAATCACCAAACACCAAGCACCAAGCACCAAACACCAAGCACCAGGCACCAAGCACCAAACACCAAGCACCAAGCACCAAACACCAAGCACCAAGACCGAAGCACCAAACACCAACACTAAACTCCAAACACAAAACACCAAGCACCAAGCAGCAAGCACCAAACACCAAACACCAAGCACCAAGCACCAAACACCAAACACCAAGCACCAGGGACCAAACATCAAACACCAAGCACCAAGCACCAAACACCTAACACCAAGCACCAACCACCAAGCACCAAGCACCAAACACCAAGCACCAAGCACCAAGCACCAAACACCAAGCACCAAACACCAAACACCAAAAAACAAGCACCAGGCACCAAACAACAAGCACCAGGCACCAAGCTCCAAACACCAAACACCAAGCACCAAGCACCAAACACCAAACACCAAGACACGCAGCATCAAACACCAATCACCAAGCACCAAGCACCAAACACCAAGCACCAAGCACCAAGCACCAAGTACCAAACACCAAACACCAAGCACCAAACACCAAACACCAAGCACCAAGCACCAAGCACGAAACACCAGGCACCAAGCACCAAGCACCAAAATCCAAACACCAAGCACCAAACACCAGCCACCAAGCACCAAGCACCAAACACCAAACAGCAAACACCAAACAGCAAACACCAAACAGCAAACAGCAAACAGCAAACGCCAAACACCAAGCACCAAGCACCAATCACCAAACACCAAGCACCAAGCACCAAGCAGCAAGCACCAAACACCAAACACCAAGCACCAAGCACCAAGCACCAAACACCAAGCACCAAGCACCAAGCACCAAACACCAAACCCCAAGCAGCAATGACCAAGCACCAAGCACCAAGGACCAAACACCAAGCACCAAGCACCAAACACCAAACACCAAACACCAAGCACCAACCACCAAACAGCAAGCACCAAGCACCAAACACCAAGCACCAAACACCAAACAACAAACACCAAGGACCATGCACCAAACACTAATCACCAAGCTCCAAGTACCAAACACCAAACAGCAAGCACCAAACACCAAACACCAAACACCAAACACCAAACAGCAAGCACCAAACACCAAACAGCAAACAGCAAATGCCAAACACCAAACACCAAGCACCAAGCACCAAGTACCAAACACCAAGCACCAAGCACCAAGCATTAAACACCAAACACCAAGCACCAAGCACCAGGCACCAAACACCAAGCACCAAGCACCAAACACCAAACCCCAAGCAGCAAAGACCAAGCACCAAGCACCAAGCACCAAGCACCAGGCACCAAACACCAGGCACCAAGCACCAAGCACCAAACACCAAACACCAAACACCAAGCACCAACCACCAGCCACCAAGCACCAAGCACCAAACACCAAACACCAAGCACTAAGCACCAAACACCAAACAACAAGCACCAGGCACCAAGCACCAAACACCAAACACCAAGCACCAAGCACCAAGCACCAAACACCAAGCACCAAGCACCAAATGCCAAACACCAAGCACCAAGCACCAAGCACAAAGCACAAAAAACCAAACACCAAGCACGCAGCATCAAACAACAAACACCAAACACCAAACAGCATAAACCAAATACGAAACAGCAAACACCATACAGCAAACACCAAACACCAAAAAGCAGACACCAAACAGCAAACACCAAACAGCAAACACCAAACACCAAACACCAAGCACCAAGCACCAACCACCAAACTCCAAGCACCAAAGACCAAGCACCAAGCACCAAGCACCAAACAACAAGCACCAAGCACCAAGCACCAAACACCAAGCACCAAGCACCAAGCACCAAACACCAACCACCCAGCACCAAGCACCAAGCACCAAACACCAAGCACCAAACACCAAACACTAAACACCAAGCACCAAGCACCAAGCACCAAACACCAAACACCAAACACTAAACACCAAACAGCAAACACCAAATACGAAACAGCAAACACCTTACAGCAAACACCAAATACCAAAAAGCAGACACCAAACAGCAAACACCAAACACCAAGCACTAAGCACAAAACACCAAACCCCAAGCATCAAGCACCAAACACTAATCACCAAGCACCAACCACCAAACACCAAGCACCAAGCACCAAGCACCAAACACCAAGCACCAAGCACCAAGCACCAAACACCAAACACCAAGCACCAAAGACCAAGCACCAAGCACCAAACAACAAGCACCAAGCACCAAGCACCAAACACCAAGCACCAAGCACAAAACACCAACCAACCAGCACCAAGCACCAAGCACCAAACAGCAAGCACCAAACACCAAACAGCAAACAGCAAACTCCAAACACCAAGCACCAAGCACCAAACACCAAGCACCAAGCACCAAGCATTAAACACCAAACAGCAAACACCAAACACGAAACAGCAAACACCATACAGCAAACACCAAACACCAAACACCAAGCACCAAACACCAAACCCCAAGCACCAAGCACCAAACACTAATAACCAAGCACCAAGCACCAAGCACCAAACACCAAGCACCAAGCACCAAGCACCAAACACCAAGCACCAAGCACCAAGCACCAATCACCAAACAATAAGCACCAAGCACCAAGCACCAAACACCAAGCAACAAGCACCAAACACCAACCACCCAGCAACAAGCACCAAGCACAAAACACCAAGCACCAAACACCAAACACCAAACACCAAGCACCAAGCACCAAGCACCAAACACCAAGCACCAAACACCAAGCACCAAACACCAAGCCCCAAGCGCCAAGCACCAAACACCAAACACCAAGCACCAAGCACCAAACACCAAGCACCAAGCACCAAGCACCAAGCACCAATCACCAAGCACCAAACACCAAGCAGCAAGCAGCAAGCACCAAACACGAAACACCAAGCACCAAGCACCAAACACCAAACACCAAGCACCAAGGACCAAACATCAAACACCAAGCACCAAGCACCAAACACCTAACACCAAGCACCAAGCACCAAGCACCAAGCACCGAACACCAAGCACCAAACACCTAGCACCAAACACCAAGCACCAAGCACCAAACACCAAAGACCAAGCACCAAGCACCTAGCACCAAACACAAAGCACCAGGCACCAAGCCCCAAACACCAAGCACCATGCACCAAACACCAAGCACCAAGCACGAAGCACCAAACACCAAGCACCAAGCACCAAACACTTAACACCAAGCAACAGGCACCAAGCACCAAACACCAAGCACCAAACACCAAACACCAAGCACCAAACACCAAGCACCAAGCACCAAACACCAAGCACCAAGCACCAAGCACCAAACACCAAGAACCAAGCACCAAACCCCAAGCACCAAGCACCAAGTACATACACCAAGCACCAAACACCAAACAGCAAACACCAAGCACCAAGCAACAAGCATCAATCACCAAGCTTCACACACCAAACACCAAGTACCAAGCACCAAACACCAAACACCAAGCACCAAACACCAAACACCAAGCACCAAGCACCAAACACCAAGCACCAAACACCAAACACCAAACACCAAACAGCAAACACCTAATACGAAACAGCAAACACCATACAGCAAACACCAAATACCAAAAAGCAGACACCAAACGGCAAACACCAAACACCAAGCACTAAGCACAAAACACCAAACCCCAAGCATCAAGCACCAAACACTAATCACCAAGCACCAACCACCAAACACCAAGCACCAAGCACCAAGCACCAAACAGCAAGCACCAAACAACAAACAGCAAACAGCAAACGCCAAACACCAAACACCAAGCACCAAACACCAAGCACCAAGCACCAAGCATTAAACACCAAACAGCAAACACCAAACACGAAACAGCAAACACCATACAGCAAACACCAAACACCAAACACCAAGCACCAAACACCAAACCCCAAGCACCAAGCACCAAACACTAATAACCAAGCACCAAGCACCAAGCACCAAACACCAAGCACCAAACACCAAACACCAAACACCAAGCACCAAGCACCAAGCACCAATCACCAAACAATAAGCACCAAGCACCAAGCACCAAACACCAAGCACCAAGCACCAAACACCAACCACCCAGCAACAAGCACCAAGCACAAAACACCAAGCACCAAACACCAAACACCAAACACCAAGCACCAAGCACCAAGCACCAAACACCAAGCACCAAGCACCAAGCACCAAACACCAGGCCCCAAGCATCAAGCACCAAACACCAAACACCAAGCACCAAGCACCAAACACCAAGCACCAAGCACCAAGCACATAGCACGAAACACCAAACACCAAGCACCAAGCACCAAACACCAAGCACCAATCACCAAGCACCAAACACCAAGCAGCAAGCAGCAAGCACCAAACACGAAACACCAAGCACCAAGCACCAAACACCAAACACCAAGCACCAAGGACCAAACATCAAACACCAAGCACCAAGCACCAAACACCTAACACCAAGCACCAAGCACCAAGCACCAAGCACCGAACACCAAGCACCAAACACCTAGCACCAAACACCAAGCACCAAGCACCAAACACCAAAGACCAAGCACCAAGCACCTAGCACCAAACACAAAGCACCAGGCACCAAGCCCCAAACACCAAGCACCATGCACCAAACACCAAGCACCAAGCACGAAGCACCAAACACCAAGCACCAAGCACCAAACACTTAACACCAAGCACCAAGCACCAAGCACCAAACACCAAGCACCAAACACCAAACACCAAGCACCAAACACCAAGCACCAAGCACCAAACACCAAGCACCAAGCACCAAGCACCAAACACCAAGAACCAAGCACCAAACACCAAGCACCAAGTACATACACAAAGCACCAAACACCAAACACAAAACACCAAGCACCAAGCAACAAGCATCAAACACCAAGCATCACACACCAAACACCAAGTACCAAGCACCAAACACCAAACACCAAGCACCAAGCACCAAACACCAAGCACCCAGCACCAAACACCAAGCACAAAGCACCAAGCACCAAACACCAAGCACCAATCACCAAACACCAAGCACCAAGCACCAAACACCAAACACCAAGCACCAAGCACCAAACACCAAAACCCAAACACTAGACACCAAGCACGAAACACCAAACACCAAACACCAAGCACCAAGCACCAAACACTAATCACCAAGCACCAAGCACCAAACAACAAGCACCAAGCACCAAGCACCAGGCACCAAGCATCAAGCACCAAACACAGAACACCAAGCACCAAGCACCAAGCACCAAGCAGCAAAAACCAAGCATCAAACACCAAACACCAAACACCAAGCACCAAACACCAAACACCAAGCACTAAGCACCAAACACAAAACACCAAGCACCAAGCACCAAACACCAAACACCAACACCAAGCACCAAGCACCAAACACCAAACACCAAGCACCAAACACCAGACACCAAGCACCAAACACCAAACACCAAGCACCAAGTACCAAACACCAAACACCAAACACCAAGCACCAAGCACCAGGCACCAAACACCAAGCACCAAACACCAAACACCAAACACCAAACAGCAAACACCAAATACGAAACAGCAAACACCATACAGCAAACACCAAATACCGAAAAGCAGACACCAAACAGCAAACACCAAACACCAAACACCAAGCACTAAGCACAAAACACCAAACCCCAAGCACCAAGCACCAAACACTAATCACCAAGCACCAAGCACCAAACACCAAGCACCAAGCACCAAGCACCAATCACCAAACACCAAACACCAGGCACCAAAGACCAAGCACCAAGCACCAAACAACAAGCACCAAGCACCAAGCACCAAACACCAAGCACCAAGCACCAAACACCAACCACCCAGCACCAAGCACCAAGCACCAAACACCAAGCACCAAACAGCAACCACCAAAGAGCAAGCACCAAGCACCAAGCACCAAACACCAAGCACCAAGCACCAAGCACCAAACACCAAGCACCAAGCACCAAGCACCAAGCTTGGTGCTTGGTGCTTGGTATTTGGTGCTTGGTGCTTGGTGTTTGGTGTTTGGCGCTTGGTGCTTGGTGTTTGGTGCTTGGTGCTGCTTGGTGTTTGGTGCTTGGCGTTTGGTGCTTGGAGCTTGGTGCTTGGTTTTTGGTGCTTGGTGCTTGGTGCTTGGTGCTTGGTGTCTGGTGCTTGGTGTTTGGTGCTTGGTGTTTGGTGCTTGGTGCTTGGTGCTTGGTGTTTGGTGCTTGGTGTTTGGTGCTTGGTGCTTGGTGCTAGGTGTTTGGTGTTTAGTGTTTGGCGCTTGGTGCTTGGTGTTTGGTGATTGGTGCTTGGTGTTTGGTGTCTGGTGATTGGTGCTTGGTGTTTGGTGTTTGGTGCTTGGTGCTTGGTGTTTGGTGTTTGGTGCTTGTCGCTTGGTGTTTGGTGTTTGGTGATTGGCGTTTGCTGTTTGGCGTTTGGGGTTTGGCATTTGCTGTTTGGCGTATGGGGCTTGGTGTTTGCTTTTTGGTGTTTGCTGTTTGGTGTTTGGTGCTTGGTGTTTGGTGTTTGGTACTTGGTGTTTGGTGCTTGGTGTTTGGTGTTTGGTGCTTGGCGCTTGGTGTTTGGTGTTTGGCGCTTGGCGTTTGCTGTTTGGCGTTTGGGTTTTGGCATTTGCTGTTTGGCGTTTGGGGTTTGGCGTTTGCTTTTTGGCGTTTGCTGTTTGGTGTTTGCTGTTTGGTGTTTGCTGTTTGGTGTTTGCTGTTTGGTGTTTGGTGTTTGGTGTTTGCTGGTTGGTGTTTGGTGTTTGGTGTTTGCTGTTTGGTGTTTGCTGTTTGGTGCTTGGTGCTTGGTGTTTGGTGTATGGTGCTTGGTGCTTGGTGCTTGGTGTTTGGTGCTTGGTGCTTGGTGTTTGGTGCTTGGGGCTTGGTGCTTGGTGTTTGGTTCTTGGTGTTTTGTGCTTGGTGCTTGGTGCTTGGGGTTGGGTGTTTGGTGCTTGGTGTTTGCTGTTTGGTGCTTGGTGCTTTGTGTTTGGTGCTTGGTGCTTGGTGCTTAGTGCTTGGTGTTTGGTGTTTAGTGCTTGGTGCTTGGTGTTTGGTGTTTGGTGCTTGGTGCTTGGTGTTTGGTGCTTGGTGTTTGGTGCTTGGTGCTTAGTGTCTGGTGCTTGGTGCTTGGTGCTTGGTGTCTGGTGCTTGGTGCTTGGTGTTTGGTGTTTGGTGCTTGGTGCTTGGTGTTTGGTGTTAAGTGTTTGGTGCTTGGTACTTGTTGTTTTGTGTTTGGTGCTTCGTGCTTGGTGCTTGGTGTTTGGTGCTTGGTGCTTGATGCTTGGTGCTTGGTGCTTGGTGCTTGGTGTTTGGTGTTTGGTGCTTGGTGCTTGGTGTTTGGTGATTGGTGCTTGGTACTTGGTGTTTGGTGCTCGGTGCTTGGTGCTTGGTGTTTTGTGCTTGGTTTTTGGTGTTTGGTCTTTGGCGCTTGGTGCTTGGTGTTTGGTGCTTGGTGCTTGGTATTTTGTGTTTGGCGTTTGGTGTTTGGTGCTTGGTGCTTGGTACTTGATTTTTGGTGTTTGGTGCTTGGTGCTTGGTGTTTGGTGTTTGGTGATTGGTGCTTGGTGTTTGGTGCTTGGGACTTGGTGCTTGGTACTTGGTGATTGGTGTTTGGTGCTTGGTGCTTGGTATTTGGTGCTTGGTCTTTGGTGCTTGGTGTTTGGTGCTTGGTGCATGGTGCTTGGTGTTTGGTGCTTGGTGCTTGGTCCTAGGTGTTTGGTGTTTAGTGCTTGGTGCTTGGTGATTGGTGCTTGTTGCTTGGTGCTTGGTGTTTGGTGCTTGGTGCTTGGTGTTTGGTGTTTTGTGTTTGCTGTTTGCTGTTTGGTGTTTGCTATTTGGTGTTTGCTGTTTGGTGTTTGCTGTTTGGTGTTTGCTGTTTGGTGTTTGGTGTTTGGTGTTTGGTGCTTGGTGCTTGGTGCTTGGTGTTTGGTGTTTGGTGCTTGGTGCTTGGTGTTTGGTGTTTGGTGCTTGGTGCTTGGTGTTTGGTGCTTGGTGCTTGCTGGTTGGCATTTGGTGTTTGGTGTTTGCTGTTTGGCGTTTGGTGTTTGGCGTTTAATGTTTGGCGTTTGGTGTTTGGTGTTTGGTATTTGCTGGTTGGTGTTTGGTGTTTGGTGTTTGCTGTTTGGTGTTTGCTGTTTGGTGTTTGCTGTTTGCTGTTTGGTGTTTGGTGTTTGGTTTTTGCTGTTTGGTGTTTGGTGCTTGGTGTTTGGTGCTTGGTGCTTGGTGTTTGGTGTTTAGTGCTTGGTATTTGGTGCTTGGTGTGTGGTGTTTGGCGCTTGGTGCTTGGTGTTTGGTGCTTGGTGCTTAGTGTTTGTTGTTTGGTGCTTGGTGTTTGGTGCTTGGTGCTTGGTGTCTGGTGCTTGGTGTTTGGTGCTTGGTGTTTGGTGCTTGGTGCTTGGTGCTTGGTGTTTGGTGCTTGGTATTTGGTGTTTGGTGCTTGGTGCTTGGTGTTTGGTGTTTGGTGCTTGGTGCTTGGTGTTTGGTGTTTGGTGCTTGGTGCTTGGTGTTTGGTGTTTGGTGTTTGGTGTTTGGTGTTTGGTGCTTGGTGCTTGGTGCTTGGTATTTGGTGCTTGGTGCTTGGTGTTTGGTGTTTGGCGCTTGGTGCTTGGTGTTTGGTGCTTGGTGCTTGGTGTTTGGTGTTTGGTGCTTGGTGTTTGGTGCTTGGAGCTTGGTGCTTGGTTTTTGGTGCTTGGTGCTTGGAGCTTGGTGCTTGGTGTCTGGTGCTTGGTGTTTGGTGCTTGGTGTTTGGTGCTTGGTGCTTGGTGCCTGGTGTTTGGTGCTTGGTGTTTGGTGCTTGGTACTTGGTGCTAGGTGTTTGGTGTTTGGTGTTTGGCACTTGGTGCTTGGTGTTTGGTGATTGGTGCTTGGTGTTTGGTACTTGGTGCTTGGTGCTTGGTGTTTGGTATTTGGTGCTTGGCGCTTGGTGTTTGGTGTTTGGCGCTTGGCGTTTGCTGTTTGGCGTTTGGGGTTTGGCATTTGCTGTTTGGCGTTTGCTGTTTGGTGTTTGCTGTTTGGTGTTTGGTGTTTGGTGTTTGCCGGTTGGTGTTTGGTGTTTGGTGTTTGCTGTTTGGTGTTTGCTGTTTGGTGCTTGGTGCTTGGTGTTTGGTGTATGGTGCTTGGTGCTTGGTGCTTGGTGTTTGGTGCTTGGTGCTTGGTGTTTGGTGCTTGGGGCTTGGTGCTTGGTGTTTGGTGCTTGGTGTTTGGTGTTTGGTGCTTGGTACTTGGTGTTTGGTGTTTGGTGCTTGGTGTTTGCTGTTTGGTGCTTGGTGCTTTGTGTTTGGTGCTTGGTGCTTGGTGCTTGGTGCTTGGTGCTTGGTGTTTGGTGTTTGGTGCTTGGTGCTTGATGTTTGGTGTTTGGTGCTTGGTGCTTGGTGTTTGGTGCTTGGTGTTTGGTGCTTGGTGCTTGGTGTCTGGTGCTTGGTGCTTGGTGCTTGGTGTTTGGTGCTTGGTGTTTGGTGCTTGGTGTTTGGTGCTTGGTGCTTGGTGCTTGGTGCTTGGTGTTTCGTGTTTAGTGCTTGGTGCTTGGTATTTGGTGTTTGGTGCTTAGTGCTTGGTGTTTGGTGTTTGGTGCTTGGTGCTTGGTGTTTGGTGTTTGGTGTTTGCTGTTTGCTGTTTGGTGATTCGTAATTGGTGTTTGATGTTTGGTGTTTGGTGTTGGGTGTTTGGTGCTTGGGGCTTGGTGTTTGCTCTTTGGTGCTTGGTGATTGGTGTTTGGTGTTGGGTGCTTGGTGCTTGGTGTTTGGTGCTTGGTGCTTGGTGCTTGGTGTTTGGTGCTTTGTGTTTGTTGCTTGGTGCTTGGTGCTTGGCGATTGGTGCTTGGTGCTTGGTGTTTGATGTGGTGCTTGGTGTTTGGTGTTTGGTATTTGGTGCTTGGTGCTTCATGCTTGGTGTTTGGTGTTTGTTTTATGGTGCATGGTGTTTGGTGCTTGGGATTTGGTGCTTGGTGCTTGGTGTTTGGTGTTTGGAGTTTGGTACTTGGTGCTTGGTGTTTGTGTTTGGTGCTTGGTGCTTGGTGTTTAGTGTTTAGTGATTGGTGCTTGGTTCTTGGTGTTTGGTGCTTGGTGCTTGGTGATTGGTGTTTGGTGCTTGGTGCTTGGTATTTGGTGCTTGGTCTTTGGTGCTTGGTGTTTGGTGCTTGGTGCTTGGTGCTTGGTGTTTGGTGCTTGTTGGTTGGCGTTTGGTGCTTGGTGCTTTGTGCTTGGTGTTTGGTGCTTGGTGCTTGGTGCTTGGTGTTTGGTGTTTAGTGCTTGGTGCTTGGTGATTGGTGCTTGTTGATTGGTGCTTGGTGTTTGGTGCTTGGTGCTTGGTGTTTGGTGTTTGGTGTTTGCTGTTTGCTGTTTGGTGTTTGCTGTTTGGTGTTTGTTGTTTGGTGTTTGCTGTTTGGTGTTTGCTATTTGGTGTTTGGTGTTTGGTGTTTGCTGTTTGGTGTTTGGTGTTTGCTGTTTGGCGTTTGGTGTTTGGCGTTTGCTGTTAGGCATCTGGTGGCTGGCATTTGCTGTTTGGCGTTTGTTGTTTGGTGTTTGGTGTTTGCTGTTTGCTGTTTGGTGTTTGCTGTTTGCTGTTTGTTTGGTGTTTGGTGTTTGGTGTTTGGTGTTTGGTGTTTGCTGTTTGGTGTTTGGTGTTTGGTGTTTGCTGTTTGGTGTTTGGTGTTTACTGTTTGGTGTTTGGTGTTTGTTGTTTGGTGATTGGTGTTTGCTGTTTGGTGTTTGGTGTTTGGTGATTGGTGTTTGCTGTTTGGTGTTTGGTGCCTGGTGTTTGGTGTTTGGTGATTGTTGCTTGGTGCTTGGTGTTTGGTGCTTGGTGCTTGGTGCTTGGTGCTTGGTGTTTGGTGTTTGGTGCTTGATGCTTGGTGTTTGGTGTTTGGCATTTGGTGTTTGGTGTTTGGTGCTTGGTGCTTGGTGCTTGGTGCTTGTTGTTTGGTGCTTGGTGCTTGGTGCTTGGTGTTTGGTGTTTAGTGTTTGCTGTTTGGTGTTTGGTGTTTGCTGTTTGGTGTTTGCTATTTGGTGTTTGCTGTTTGGTGTTTGCTGTTTGCTGTTTGCTGTGTGGTGTTTGGTGTTTGGTGTTTGATGCTTGGTGCTTGGTTTTTTTCTCTTTGGTGCTTGGTGCTTGGTGTTTGGTGCTTGGTGCTTGGTGTTTGGTGTTTGGTGATTGGTGCTTGGTGTTTGGTGTTTGGTGCTTGGTGCTTGGTGTTTGGTGCTTGGTGCTTGGTGCTTGCTGCTTGGTGGTTGGTGCTTGGTGCTTGGTGTTTGGTGCTTGGTGCTTGGTGCTTGGTGTTTGGTGCTTGGTGCTTGGTGCTTGGTGTTTGCTGTTTAGTGCTTGGTGCTTGGTGTTTGCTGGTTGGTGTTTGGTGTTTCGTGTTTGCTGTTTGGTGTTTGCTGTTTGGTGTTTGCTGTTTGGTGTTTGGTGCTTGGTGCTTGGTGTCTGGTGCTTGGTGTTTGGTGCTTGGTGTTTGGTGCTTGGTGCTTGGTGCTTGGTGTTTGGTGCTTGGTGCCTGGTGCTTGGTGCTTGGTATTTGGTCTTTGGTGGTTGGTGCTTGGTGTTTGGTGTTTGGTGCTTGGTGCTTGGTGTTTTGTGTTTGGTGCTTGGGGCTTGGTGTTTGGTGTTTGGTGTTTGGTGTTTGGTGTTTGGTGCTTGTTGCTTGGTGCTTGGTATTTGGTGCTTGGTGCTTGGTGATTGGTGCTTGGTGCTTGGTGTTTGGTGTTTGGTGCTTGGTGTTTGGTGCTTGGAGCTTGGTGCTTGGTTTTTGGTGCTTGGTGCTTAGTGCTTGGTGCTTGGTGTCTGGTGCTTGGTGTTTGGTGTTTGGTGTTTGGTGCTTGGTGCTTGGTGCTTGGTGCTTGGTGTTTGGTGTTTAGTGCTTGGTGCTTGGTATTTGGTGTTTGGTGCTTGGTGCTTGGTGTTTGGTGTTTGGTGCTTGGTGCTTGGTGTTTGGTGTTTGCTGCTAGGTTCTTGGTGTTTGGTGATTGGTGCTTGGTACTTGGTGTTTGGTGCTCGGTGCTTTGTGCTTGGTGTTTCATGCTTGGTGCTTGGTGTTTGGTCTTTGGCGCTTGGTGCTTGGTGTTTGGTGCTTGGTGCTTGGTGTTTGGTGTTTGGTGTTTGGTGCTTGGTGCTTGGTGCTTGGTGTTTGGTGTTTGCTGCTTGGTTCTTGGTGCATGTTGCCTGGTGTTTGGTGTTCGGAGTTTGGTACTTGGTGCTTGGTGTTTGGTGTTTGGTGCTTGGTGCTTGGTGTTTGGTGTTTAGTGCTTGGTGCTTGGTGTTTGGTGTTTGGTGTTTAGTGCTTGGTGCTTGGTATTTGGTGTTTGGTGCTTGGTGCTTGGTGTTTGGTGTTTGGTGCTTGGAGCTTGGTGTTTGGTGTTTGCTGCTTGGTTCTTGGTGCTTGGTGCCTGGTGTTTGGTGTTCGGAGTTTGGTACTTGGTGCTTGGTGTTTGGTGTTTGGTGCTTGGTGCTTGGTGTTTGGTGTTTAGTGCTTGGTGCTTGGTGTTTGGTGTTTGGTGCTTGGTCCTTGGTGTGTGGTGCTTGGTCCTTAGTGCTTGGTTTTTGGTGCTTGGTGCTTGGTGCTTGGTTCTTGGTGTTTGGTGCTTGGTGCTTGGCGTTTGGTTCTTGGTGCTTGGTGCTTGGTGTTTGGTGCTTGGTGCTTGGTGCTTGGTGTTTGGTGTTTAGGGTTTGGTGCTTGGTGATTGGTGCTTGTTGCTTGGTGCTTGGTGTTTGGTGCTTGGTGCTTTGTGTTTGGTGTTGGGTGTTTGCTGTTTGCTGTTTGGTGTTTGCTGTTTGGTGTTTGCTGTTTGGTGTTTGCTGTTTGGTGTTTGGTGTTTGGTGTTTGCTGTTTGGTGTTTGGTGTTTGCTGTTTGGTGTTTGGTGTTTTGTGTTTGGTGTTTAGTGTTTGCTGTTTGGTGTTTGGTGTTTGGTGTTTGGTGTTTGGTGCTTGGTGACTGGTACTTGGTGTTTTGTGTTTGGTGCTTGGTGCTTTGTGCTTGGTGCTTGGTGGTTGGTGCTTGGTGTTTGGTGTTTGGAGCTTGGTGCTTGGTGTTTTGTGCTTGGTGCCTGGTGATTGGTGTTTGGTGTTTGGTGCTTGGTGTTTGGTTGTTTGGTGTTTGGTGTTTGTGTTTGCTGTTTGGCGTTTGCTGTTTGGTGTTTGCTGTTTGGTGTTTGCTGGTTGGTGTTTGCTGTTTAGTGTTTGGTGTTTGGTGTTTGGTGTTTGGTGCTTGGGGCTTGGTGTTTGCTCTTTGGTGCTTGGTGATTGGTTTTTGGTGTTTGGTGCTCGGTGCTTGGTGTATGCTGTTTGGTGCTTGGTGATTGGTGCTTGGTGCTTGGTATTTGGTGTTTGGTGCTTGGTGCTTGGTGTTTGGTGTTTCGTGCTTGGTGCTTGGTTCTGGGTGCTTGGTGCTTGGTGTTTGGTGTTTGGTGCTTGACGCTTGGTGTTTGGTGCTTGGGGCTTGGTGATTGGTGTTTGGTGCTTGGTGATTGGTGCTTGGTGTTTGGTGTTTGGTGCTTGGTGCTTGGTGTTCGGTGTTTGGTGCTTGGCGTTTGGGGTATGGTGTTTGCTGTTTGGCGTTTGGGTTTTGGCATTTGCTTTTTGGCGTTTGGTGCTTGGCGTTTGCTGTTTGGTGTTTGGTGTTTGGTGTTTCTGTTTGGTGTTTGCTGTTTGGTGTTTGCTTTTTAGTGTTTGGTGTTTGGTGTTTGCTGGTTGGTGTTTGGTGCTTGGGGCTTGGTGTTTGGTGCTTGGTGCTTGGTGCTCGGTGTTTGGTTACTGGTGCTCGGTGCTTGGTGCTTGGTGTTTGGTGCTTGGTGCTTGGCGCTTGGTGTTTGGCGTTTAGTGCTTGGTGCTTGGTGTTTGGTGTTTGGTGCTTGGTGCTTGGTGTTTGGCGTTTCGTGCTTGGCGCTTGCTGTTTGGCGTTTGGTGTTTGGCGTTTGCTGTTTGGCGTTTGGTGTTTGGCGTTTGATGTTTGGCGTTTGCTGTTTGGTGTTTGGTGTTTGGTGTTTGCTGTTTGCTGTTTGGTGTTTGGTGTTTGGTGTTTGGTGCTTGGTGCTTGGTGCTTGGTGCTTGGTATTTGGTGCTTGGTGCTTATTGTTTGGTTTTTGGCGCTTGGTGCTTGGTGTTTGGTGCTTGGTGCTTGGTGTTTGTTGTTTGGTGCTTGGTGTTTGGTGCTTGGAGCTTGGTGCTTGGTTTTTGGTGCTTGGTGCTTGGTGCTTCGCGTCTGGTGCTTGGTATTTGGTGCTTGGTGTTTGGTGCTTGGTGCTTGGTTCTTGGTGTTTGGTGCTTGGTGGTTGGTGGTTGGTGCTTGGTATTTGGTGTTTGGTGCTTGGTGCTTGTAGTTTGGTGTTTGGTGCTTGGTGCTTGATGTTTGGTGTTTGGTGCTTGGTGCTTGGTGTTTGGTGATTGGTGCTTGGTGCTTGGTGTTTGGTGCTTGGTGGTTGGTGCTTGGTGTTTGGTGCTTGGTGCTTGGTGTTCGGTGTTTGCGCTTGGTGCTTGGTTCTTGGTGTTTGGTGCTTGGTGCTTGGTGTTTGGTGTTTAGTGCTTGGTGCTTGGTTCTTGGTGTTAGGTGCTTGGTGCCTGGTGATTGGTGTTTGGTGCTTGGTGCTTGGTATTTGGGGCTTGGTCTTTGGTGCTTGGTGTTTGGTGCTTGGTGCTTGGTGCTTGGTGTTTGGTGCTTGGTGCTTGGTGCTAGGTGTTTGGTGTTTAGTGCTTGGTGCTTGGTGATTGGTGCTTGTTGCTTGGTGTTGGTGTTTGCTGCTTGGTGCTTGGTGTTTGGTGTTTGGTGTTTGCTGTTTGTTGTTTGGTGTTTGCTGTTTGGTGTTTGCTGTTTGGTGTTTGCTGTTTGGTGTTTGGTGTTTGGTGTTTGCTGTTTGGTGTTTGGTGTTTGCTGTTTGGTGTTTGGTGTCTGGTGTTTGGTGATTGGTGTTTGGTGTTTGGTGTTTGGTGTTTGGTGTTTGGTGCTTGGCGCTTGGTGCTTGGTGTTTTGTGCTTGGTGCTTGGTGTTTGGTGTTTGGTGTTTGGTGTTTGTGTTTGCTGTTTGGCGTTTGCTGTTTGGTGTTTGCTGTTTGGTGTTTCCTTGTTGGTGTTTGGTGTTTGCTATTTGGTGTTTGGTGTTTGCTCTTTGGTCTTTGGTGTTTAGTGTTTGCTGTTTGGTGTTTGGTGTTTGGTGTTTGGTGCTTGGGGCTTGGTGTTTGCTCTTTGGTGCTTGGTGATTGGTATTTGGTGCTTGGTGCTTCATGCTTGGTGTTTGGTGTTTGTTTTATGGTGAATGGTGTTTGGTGCTTGGGATTTGGTGCTTGGTGCTTGGTGTTTGGTGTTTGGAGTTTGGTACTTGGTGCTTGGTGTTTGTGTTTGGTGCTTGGTGCTTGGTGTTTAGTGTTTAGTGATTGGTGCTTGGTGCTTGGTGTATGGTGTTTAGTGCTTGGTGCTTGGTGCTTGGTGCTTGGTGTTTGGTGTTTGGTGCTTGGTGCTTGGTGTTTGGTGTTTGGTGCTTGGTGCTTGGTTCTGGGTGCTTGGTGCTTGGTGTTTGGTGTTTGGTGCTTGGTGCTTGGTGTTTGGTGCTTGGGGCTTGGTGATTGGTGTTTGGTGCTTGGTGCTTGGTGCTTGGTGCTTGGTGCTTGGTGTTTGGTGCTTGGTGTTCGGTGCTTGGTGCTTGGTGCTAGGTGTTTGGTGTTTGGTGTTTGGCGCTTGGTGCTTGGTGTTTGGTGCTTGGTGCTTGGTGTTTGGTGTTTGGTGCTTGGTGCTTGGTGCTTGGTGCTTGGTGTTTGGTGTTTGGTGCTTGGAGCTTGGTGTTTGGTGTTTGGTGCTTGGTGCTTTGTTCTGGGTGCTTGGTGCTTGGTGTTTGGTGTATGGTGCTGGGTGCTTGCTGTTTGGTGCTTGGGGCTTGGTGCTTGGTGTTTGGTGCTTGGTGCTTGGTGCTAGGTGTTTGGTTTTTGGTGTTTGGCGCTTGGTGCTTGGTGTTAGGTGATTGGTCCTTGGTGTTTGGTGTTTGGTGCTTGGTGCTTGGTGTTTGGTATTTGGTGCTTGGCGCTTGGTGTTTGGTGTTTGGTCCTTGGCGTTTGCTGTTTGGCGTTTGGGGTTTGGCGTTTGCTTTTTGGCGTTTGTTGTTTGGTGTTTGGTGCTTGGTGTTTGGTGTTTGGTACTTGGTGCTTGGTGTTTGGTGTTTGGTGCTTGGTGCTTGGTGTTTGGTGTTTGTTGCTTGGCGCTTGGTCTTTGGTGTTTGGCGCTTGGGGTTTGGCATTTGCTGTTTGGCGTTTGGGGTTTGGCGTTTACTTTTTGGCGTTTGGTGTTTGGTGTTTGGTGTTTGGTGTTTGCTGTTTGGTGTTTGCTGTTTGGTGTTTGCTGTTTGGTGTTTGGTGTTTGGTGTTTGCTGGTTGGTGTTTGGTGTTTGGTGTTTGCTGTTTGGTGTTTGCTGTTTGGTGCTTGGTGCTTGGTGTTTGGTGCATGGTGCTTGGTGCTTGGTGCTTGGTGTTTGGTGCTTGGTGCTTGGTGTTTGGTGCTTGGGGCTTGGTGCTTGGTGTTTGGTGCTTGGTCTTTGGTGTTTCCTGGTTGGTGTTTGGTGTTTGCTGTTTGGTGTTTGGTGTTCGCTGTTTGGTATTTGCTATTTGTTGTTTTGTGTTTGCTGTTTGGTGTTTGGTGTTTAGTGTTTGCTATTTGGTATTTGGTGTTTTGTGTTTGGTGCTTGGGGCTTGGTGTTTGCTCTTTGGTGCTTGGTGATTGGTTTTTGGTGTTTGGTGCTTGGTGCTTGGTGTTTGGTGCTTGGTGCTTGGTGTTTGGTGCTTGGTGCTTGGTGTTTGGTGTTTGGTGCTTGGTGTTTGCTGTTTGGTGATTGGTGCTTGGTGTTTGGTGCTTGGTGCTTGGTGTTTGGTGCTTGGTGGTTGGTGCTTGGTGTTTGGTGCTTGGTGCTTGGTGTTTGGTGTTTGGCGCTTGGTGCTTGGTGTTTGGTGCTTGGTGCTTGGAGTTTGGTGTTTGGTGCTTGGTGCTTGCTGTCTGGTGTTTGGTGCTTGGTTCTTGGTGTTTGGTGATTGGTGCCTGGTACTTGGTGTTTGGTGCTCGGTGCTTGGTGCTTGGTGTTTCGTGCTTGGTGCTAGGTGTTTGGTCTTTGACGCTTGGTGCTTGGTGTTTGGTGCTTGGTACTTGGTTTTCGGTGTTTGGCGTTAGGTGTTTGGTGCTTGGTGCTTGGTGCTTGGTTTTTGGTGTTTGGTGCTTGGTGCTTGGTGTTTGGTGTTTGGTGATTGGTGCTTGGTGTTTGGTGCTTGGGATTTGGTGCTTGGTGCTTGGTGTTTGGTGTTTGGAGTTTGGTACTTGGTGCTTGGTGTTTGGTGTTTGGTGCTTGGTGCTTGGTATTTGGTGTTTAGTGCTTGGTGCTTGGTTCTTGGTGTTTGGTGCTTGGTGCCTGGTGATTGGTGTTTGGTGCTTGGTGCTTGGTATTTGGGGCTTGGTCTTTGGTGCTTGGTGTTTGCTGCTTGGTGCTTGGTGCTTGGTGTTTGGTGCTTGGTGCTTGGTGCTAGATGTTTGGTTTTTAGTGCTCGGTGCTTGGTGATTGGTGTTTGTTGCTTGGTGCTTGGTGTTTGGTGGTTGGTGCTTGGTGTTTGGTGTTTGGTGTTTGGTGTTTGCTGTTTGGTGTTTGCTGTTTGGTGTCTGCTGTTTGGTGTTTGCTGTTTCGTGTTTGCTGTTTGGTGTTTGGTGTTTGGTGTTTGCTGTTTGGTGTTTGGTGTTTGCTGTTTGGTGTTTGGTGTCTGGTATTTGGTGATTGGTGTTTGCTGTTTGGTGTTTGGTGTTTGGTGTTTGGTGCTTGGCGCTTGGTGCTTGGTGTTTTGTGCTTGGTGCTTGGTGCTTGGTGTTTGGTGTTTGGTGTTTGTGTTTGCTGTTTGGCGTTTGCTGTTTGGTGTTTGCTGTTTGGTGTTTCCTGGTTGGTGTTTGGTGTTTGCTATTTGGTGTTTGGTGTTTGCTGTTTGGTGTTTGGTGTTTAGTGTTTGTTGTTTGGTGTTTGGTGTTTGGTGTTTGGTGCTTGGGGCTTGGTGTTTGCTCTTTGGTGCTTGGTGATTGGTTTTTGGTGTTTGGTGCTTGGTGCTTGGTGTATGGTGTTTGGTGCTTGGTGCTTGGTGCTTGGTGCTTGGTGTTTGGTGTTTGGTGCTTGGTGCTTGGTGTTTGGTGTTTGGTGCTTGGTGCTTGGTTCTGGGTGCATGGTGTTTGGTGTTTGGTGTTTGCTGTTTGGTGTTTGGTGTTTGCTGTTTGGTGTTTGGTGTCTGGTGTCTGGTGATTGGTGTTTGGTGTTTGGTGTTTGGTGTTTGGTGTTTGGTGCTTGGCGCTTGGTGCTTGGTGTTTTGTGCTTGGTGCTTGGTGCTTGGTGTTTGGTGTTTGTGTTTGCTGTTTGGCGTTTGCTGTTTGGTGTTTGCTGTTTGGTGTTTCCTGGTTGGTGTTTGGTGTTTGCTATTTGCTGTTTGGTGTTTGCTGTTTGGTGTTTGGTGTTTAGTGTTTGCTGTTTGGTGTTTGGTGTTTGGTGCTTGGGGCTTGGTGTTTGCTCTTTGGTGCTTGGTGATTGGTTTTTGGTGTTTGGTGCTTGGTGCTTGGTGTATGGTGTTTGGTGCTTGGTGCTTGGTGCTTGGTGCTTGGTGTTTGGTGTTTGGTGCTTGGTGCTTGGTGTTTGGTGTTTGGTGCTTGGTGCTTGGTTCTGGGTGCTTGGTGCTTGGTGTTTGGTGTTTGGTGCTTGGTGCTTGGTGTTTGGTGCTTGGGGCTTGGTGATTGGTGTTTGGTGCTTGGTGCTTGGTGCTTGGTGCTTGGTGCTTGGTGTTTGGTGCTTGGTGTTCGGTGCTTGGTGCTTGGTGCTAGGTGTTTGGTGTTTGGTGTTTGGCGCTTGGTGCTTGGTGTTTGGTGCTTGGTGCTTGGTGTTTGGTGTTTGGTGCTTGGTGCTTGGTGCTTGGTGCTTGGTGTTTGGTGTTTGGTGCTTGGAGCTTGGTGTTTGGTGTTTGATGGTTGGTGCTTTGTTCTGGGTGCTTGGTGTTTGGTGTATGGTGCTGGGTGCTTGCTATTTGGTGCTTGGGGCTTGGTGCTTGGTGTTTGGTGCTTGGTGCTTGGTGCTAGGTGTATGGTGTTTGGTGTTTGGCGCTTGGTGCTTGGTGTTTGGTGATTGGTCCTTGGTGTTTGGTGTTTGGTGCTTGGTGCTTGGTGTTTGGTATTTGGTGCTTGGCGCTTGGTGTTTGGTGTTTGGTCCTTGGCGTTTGCTGTTTGGCGTTTGGGGTTTGGCGTTTGCTTTTTGGCGTTTGCTGTTTGGTGTTTGGTGCTTGGTGTTTGGTGTTTGGTACTTGGTGCTTGGTGTTTGGTGTTTGGTGCTTGGTGCTTGGTGTTTGGTGTTTGTTGCTTGGCGCTTGGTCTTTGGTGTTTGGCGCTTGGCGTTTGCTGTTTGGCGTTTGGGGTTTGGCATTTGCTGTTTGGCGTTTGGGGTTTGGCGTTTGCTTTTTGGCGTTTGGTGTTTCGTGTTTGGTGTTTGGTGTTTGCTGTTTGGTGTTTGCTGTTTGGTGTTTGCTGTTTGGTGTTTGGTGTTTGGTGTTTGCTGGTTGGTGTTTGGTGTTTGGTGTTTGCTGTTTGGTGTTTGCTGTTTGGTGCTTGGTGCTTGGTGTTTGGTGCATGGTGCTTGGTGCTTGGTGCTTGGTGTTTGGTGCTTGGTGCTTGGTGTTTGGTGCTTGGGGCTTGGTGCTTGGTGTTTGGTGCTTGGTCTTTGGTGTTTCCTGGTTGGTGTTTGGTGTTTGCTGTTTGGTGTTTGGTGTTTGCTGTTTGGTATTTGCTATTTGGTGTTTTGTGTTTGATGTTTGGTGTTTGGTGTTTAGTGTTTGCTATTTGGTGTTTGGTGTTTGGTGTTTGGTGCTTGGGGCTTGGTGTTTGCTCTTTGGTGCTTGGTCATTGGTTTTTGGTGTTTGGTGCTTGGTGCTTGGTGTTTGGTGCTTGGTGCTTGGTGTTTGGTGCTTGGTGCTTGGTGTTTGGTGTTTGGTGCTTGGTGCTTGCTGTTTGGTGATTGGTGCTTGGTGTTTGGTGCTTGGTGCTTGGTGTTTGGTGCTTGGTGGTTGGTGCTTGGTGTTTGGTGCTTGGTGCTTGGTGTTTGGTGTTTGGCGCTTGGTGCTTGGTGTTTGGTGCTTGGTGCTTGGTGTTTGGTGTTTGGTGCTTGGTGCTTGCTGTCTGGTGTTTGGTGCTTGGTTCTTGGTGTTTGGTGCTTGGTGCCTGGTACTTGGTGTTTGGTGCTCGGTGCTTGGTGCTTGGTGTTTCGTGCTTGGTGCTAGGTGTTTGGTCTTTGACGCTTGGTGCTTGGTGTTTGGTGCTTGGTACTTGGTTTTCGGTGTTTGGCGTTAGGTGTTTGGTGCTTGGTGCTTGGTGCTTGGTTTTTGGTGTTTGGTGCTTGGTGCTTGGTGTTTGGTGTTTGGTGATTGGTGCTTGGTGTTTGGTGCTTGGGATTTGGTGTTTAGTGCTTGGTGCTTGGTTCTTGGTGTTTGGTGCTTGGTGCCTGGTGATTGGTGTTTGGTGCTTGGTGCTTGGTATTTGGGGCTTGGTCTTTGGTGCTTGGTGTTTGGTGCTTGGTGCTTGGTGCTTGGTGTTTGGTGCTTGGTGCTTGGTGCTAGATGTTTGGTTTTTAGTGCTCGGTGCTTGGTGATTGGTGTTTGTTGCTTGGTGCTTGGTGTTTGGTGGTCGGTGCTTGGTGTTTGGTGTTTGGTGTTTAGTGTTTGCTGTTTGGTGTTTGCTGTTTGGTGTCTGCTGTTTGGTGTTTGCTGTTTCGTGTTTGCTGTTGGTGTTTGGTGTTTGGTGTTTGCTGTTTGGTGTTTGGTGTTTGCTGTTTGGTGTTTGGTGTCTGGTATTTGGTGATTGGTGTTTGCTGTTTGGTGTTTGGTGTTTGGTGTTTGGTGCTTGGCGCTTGGTGCTTGGTGTTTTGTGCTTGGTGCTTGGTGCTTGGTGTTTGGTGTTTGGTGTTTGTGTTTGCTGTTTGGCGTTTGCTGTTTGGTGTTTGCTGTTTGGTGTTTCCTGGTTGGTGTTTGGTGTTTGCTATTTGGTGTTTGGTGTTTGCTGTTTGTTGTTTGGTGTTTAGTGTTTGTTGTTTGGTGTTTGGTGTTTGGTGTTTGGTGCTTGGGGCTTGGTGTTTGCTCTTTGGTGCTTGGTGATTGGTTTTTGGTGTTTGGTGCTTGGTGCTTGGTGTATGGTGTTTGGTGCTTGGTGCTTGGTGCTTGGTGCTTGGTGTTTGGTGTTTGGTGCTTGGTGCTTGGTGTTTGGTGTTTGGTGCTTGGTGCTTGGTTCTGGGTGCATGGTGTTTGGTGCTTGGTGCTTGCTGTCTGGTGTTTGGTGCTTGGTTCTTGGTGTTTGGTGCTTGGTGCTTGGTGTTTCGTGCTTGGTGCCTGGTGTTTGGTCTTTGGCGCTTGGTGCTTGGTGTTTGGTGCTTGGTACTTGGTGTTCGGTGTTTGGCGTTTGGTGTTTGGTGCTTGGTGCTTGGTGCTTGGTTTTTGGTGTTTGGTGCTTGGTGCTTGGTGTTTGGTGTTTGGTGATTGGTGCTTGGTGTTTGGTGCTTGGGATTTGGTGCTTGGTGCTTGGTGTTTGGTGTTTGGAGTTTGGTACTTGGTGCTTGGTGTTTGGAGTTTGGTGCTTGGTGCTTGGTATTTGGTGTTTAGTGCTTGGTGCTTGGTTCTTGGTGTTTGGTGCTTGGGGCCTGGTGATTGGTGTTTGGTGCTTGGTGCTTGGTATTTGGGGCTTGGTCTTTGGTGCTTGGTGTTTGGTGCTTGGTGCTTGGTGCTTGGTCTTTGGTGCTTGGTGCTTGGTGCTGGGTGTTTGGTTTTTAGTGCTTGGTGCTTGGTGATTGGTGTTTGTTGCTTGGTGCTTGGTGTTTGGTGCTTGGTGCTTGGTGTTTGGTGTTTGGTGTTTGGTGTTTGCTGTTTGGTGTTTGGTGTTTGGTGTTTGCTGTTTGGTGTTTGGTGTTTGCTGTTTGGTGTTTGGTGTCTGGTGTTTGGTGATTGGTGTTTGCTGTTTGGTGTTTGGTGTTTGGTGTTTGGTACTTGGCGCCTGGTGCTTGGTGTTTTGTGCTTGGTGCTTGGTGCTTGCTGTTTGGTGTTTGGTGTTTGTGTTTGCTGTTTGGCGATTGCTGTTTGGTGTTTGCTGTTTGGTGTTTCCTGGTTGGTGTTTGGTGTTTGCTATTTGGTGTTTGGTGTTTGCTGTTTGGTGTTTGTTGTTTAGTGTTTGTTGTTTGGTGTTTGGTGTTTGGTGTTTGGTGCTTGGGGCTTGGTGTTTGCTCTTTGGTGCTTGGTGATTGGTTTTTGGTGTTTGGTGCTTGGTGCTTGGTGTATGGTGTTTGGTGCTTGGTGCTTGGTGCTTGGTGCTTGGTGTTTGGTGTTTGGTGCTTGGTGCTTGGTGTTTGGTGTTTGGTGCTTGGTGCTTGGTTCTGGGTGCATGGTGCTTGGTTTCTGGTGTTTGGGTCTTGGTGCTTGGTGTTTGGTGCTTGGTGTTCGGTGCTTGGTGCTTGGTGCTAGGTGTTTGGTCTTTGGTGTTTGGCGCTTGGTGCTTGGTGTTTGGTGATTGGTGCTTGGTGTTTGGTGTCTGGTGCTTGGTGCTTGGTGTTTGGTGTTTGGTGCTTGGTGCTTTGTGTTTGGTGTTTTGTGCTTGGTGTTTGGTCCTTGGATCTTGGTGCTTGGTTTTTGGTGCTTGGTGCTTGGTGCTTGGTGCTTGGTGTCTGGTGCTTGGTGCTTGGTGTTTGGTGTTTGGTGCTTTGTGCTTGGTGTTTGGTGTTTGGTGTTTGGTGTTTGGTGCTTGGTACTTGTTGTTTTATGTTTGGTGCTTGGTGCTTGGTGCTTGCTGTTTGGTGTTTGGTGCTTGGTGCTTGGTGTTTGGTGATGGGTGCTTGGTACTTGGTGTTTGGTGCTCAGTGCTTGGTGCTTGGTGTTTCGTGCTTGGTGCTTGGTGTTTGGTGCTTGGCGCTTGGTGTTTGGTGTTTGGTGATTGGTGCTTGGTGTTTGGTGCTTGGGATTTGGTGCTTGGTGCTTGGTGTTTGGTGTTTGGAGTTTGGTACTTGGTGCTTGGTGTTTGGTGTTTGGTGCTTGGTGCTTTGTGTTTGGTGTTTAGTGTTTGGTGCTTGGTTCTTGGTGTTTGGTGCTTGGTCCCTGGTGATTAGTGTTTGGTGCTTGGTGCTTGGTATTTGGGGCTTGGTCTTTGGTGCTTGGTGTTTGGTGCTTGGTGCTTGGTGCTTGGTGTTTGGTGCTTGGTGCTTGGTGCTAGGTGTTTGGTGTTTAGTGCTTGGTGCTTGGTGATTGGTGCTTGTTGCTTGGTGCTTGGTGTTTGGTGCTTGTGGCTTGGTGTTTGGAGTTTGATGTTTGCTGTTTGCTGTTTGGTGTTTGCTGTTTGGTGTTTGCTGTTTGGTGTTTGCTGTTTCGTGTTTGCTGTTTGGTGTTTGGTGTTTGGTGTTTGCTGTTTGGTGTTTGGTGTTTGCTGTTTGGTGTTTGGTGTCTGGTGTTTGGTGATTGGTGTTTGCTGTTTGGTGTTTGGTGTTTGGTGTTTGGTGCTTGGCGCTTGGTGCTTGGTGTTTGCTATTTGGTGTTTGGTGTTTGCTGTTTGGTGTTTTGTGTTTAGTGTTTGCTTTTTGGTGTTTGGTGTTTGGTGTTTGGTGCTTGGGGATTGGTGTTTGCTCTTTGGTGCTTGGTGATTGGTTTTTGGTGTTTGGTGCTTGGTGCTTGGTGTATGGTATTTGGTGCTTGGTGCTTGGTGCTTGGTGCTTGGTGTTTGGTGTTTGGTGCTTGGTGCTTGGTGTTTGGTGTTTGGTGCTTGGTGCTTGGTTCTGGGTGCATGGTGCTTGGTGTTTGGTGTTTGGGTCTTGGTGCTTGGTGTTTGGTGCTTGGTGCTTGGTGTTTGGTGCTTGGTGTTCGGTGCTTGGTGCTTGGTGCTAGGTGTTTGGTGTTTGGTGTTTGGCGCTTGGTGCTTCGTGTTTGGTGATTGGTGCTTGGTGTTTGGTGTTTGGTGCTTGGTGCTTGGTGTTTGGTGTTTGGTGCTTGGTGCTTTGTGTTTGGTGTTTGGTGCTTGGTGTTTGGTCCTTGGAGCTTGGTGCTTGGTTTTTGGTGCTTGGTGCTTGGTGCTTGGTGCTTGGTGTCTGGTGCTTGGTGCTTGGTGTTTGGTGTTTGGTGCTTGGTGCTTTGTGTTTGGTGTTTGGTGCTTGGTGTTTGGTCCTTGGAGCTTGGTGCTTGGTTTTTGGTGCTTGGTGCTTGGTGCGTGGTGCTTGGTGTCTGGTGCTTGGTGCTTGGTGTTTGGTGTTTGGTGCTTTGTGCTTGGTGTTTGGTGTTTGGTGTTTGGTGTTTGGTGCTTGGTACTTGTTGTTTTATGTTTGGTGCTTGGTGCTTGGTGCTTGCTGTTTGGTGTTTGGTGCTTGGTGCTTGGTGTTTGGTGATTGGTGCTTGGTACTTGGTGTTTGGTGCTCGGTGCTTGGTGCTTGGTGTTTCGTGCTTGGTGCTTGGTGTTTGGTGATTGGCGCTTGGTGTTTGGTGTTTGGTGATTGGTGCTTGGTGTTTGGTGCTTGGGATTTGGTGCTTGGTGCTTGGTGTTTGGTGTTTGGAGTTTGGTATTTGGTGCTTGGTGTTTCGTGTTTGGTGCTTGGTGTTTGGTGTTTAGTGCTTGGTGCTTGGTTCTTGGTGTTTGGTGCTTGGTCCCTGGTGATTAGTGTTTGGTGCTTGGTGCTTGGTATTTGGGGCTTGGTCTTTGGTGCTTGGTGTTTGGTGCTTGGTGCTTGGTGCTTGGTGTTTGGTGCTTGGTGCTTGGTGCTAGGTGTTTGGTGTTTAGTGCTTGGTGCTTGGTGATTGGTGCTTGTTGCTTGGTGCTTGGTGTTTGGTGCTTGGTGCTTTGTGTTTGGAGTTTGGTGTTTGCTGTTTGCTGTTTGGTGTTTGCTGTTTGGTGTTTGCTGTTTGGTGTTTGCTGTTTCGTGTTTGCTGTTTGGTGTTTGGTGTTTGGTGTTTGCTGTTTGGTGTTTGGTGTTTGCTGTTTGGTGTTTGGTGTCTGGTGTTTGGTGATTGGTGTTTGCTGTTTGGTGTTTGGTGTTTGGTGTTTGGTGCTTGGCGCTTGGTGCTTGGTGTTTTGTGCTTGGTGCTTGGTGCTTGGTGTTTGGTGTTTGGTGTTTGTGTTTGCTGTTTGGCGTTTGCTGTTTGGTGTTTGCTGTTTCCTGGTTGGTGTTTGGTGTTTGCTATTTGGTGTTTGGTGTTTGCTGTTTGGTGTTTTGTGTTTAGTGTTTGCTTTTTGGTGTTTGGTGTTTGGTGTTTGGTGCTTGGGGCTTGGTGTTTGCTCTTTGGTGCTTGGTGATTGGTTTTTGGTGTTTGGTGCTTGGTGCTTGGTGTATAGTGTTTGGTGCTTGGTGCTTGGTGTTTGGTGTTTGGTGCTTGGTGCTTGGTGTTTGGTGTTTGGTGCTTGGTGCTTGGTTCTGGGTGCATGGTGCTTGGTGTTTGGTGTTTGGGTCTTGGTGCTTGGTGTTTGGTGCTTGGGGCTTGGTGATTGGTGTTTGGTGCTTGGTGCTTGGTGCTTGGTGCTTGGTGTTTGGTGCTTGGTGTTCGGTGCTTGGTGCTTGGTGCTAGGTGTTTGGTGTTTGGTGTTTGGCGCTTGGTGCTTGGTGTTTGGTGATTGGTGCTTGGTGTATGGTGTTTGGTGCTTGGTGCTTGGTGTTTGGTGTTTGGTGCTTGGTGCTTTGTGTTTGGTGTTTGGTGCTTGGAGTTTGGTCCTTGGAGCTTGGTGCTTGGTTTTTGGTGCTTGGTGCTTGGTGCTTGGTGCTTGGTGTCTGGTGCTTGGTGCTTGGTGTTTGGTGTTTGGTGCTTTGTGCTTGGTGTTTGGTGTTTGGTGTTTGGTGTTTGGTGCTTGGTACTTGTTGTTTTATGTTTGGTGCTTGGTGCTTGGTGATTGCTGTTTGGTGTTTGGTGCTTGGTGCTTGATGTTTGGTGATTGGTGCTTGGTACTTGGTGTTTGGTGCTCGGTGCTTGGTGCTTGGTGTTTCGTGCTTGGTGCTTGGTGTTTGGTGCTTGGCGCTTGGTGTTTGGTGTTTGGTGATTGGTGCTTGGTGTTTGGTGCTTGGGATTTGGTGCTTGGTGCTTGGTGTTTGGTGTTTGGAGTTTGGTACTTGGTGCTTGGTGTTTGGTGTTTGGTGCTTGGTGCTTGGTGTTTGGTGTTTAGTGCTTGGTGCTTGGTTCTTGGTGTTTGGTGCTTGGTCCCTGGTGATTAGTGTTTGGTGCTTGGTGCTTGGTATTTGGGGCTTGGTCTTTGGTGCTTGGTGTTTGGTGCTTGGTGCTTGGTGCTTGGTGTTTGGTGCTTGGTGCTTGGTGCTAGGTGTTTGGTGTTTAGTGCTTGGTGCTTGGTGATTGGTGCTTGTTGCTTGGTGCTTGGTGTTTGGTGCTTGGTGCTTGGTGTTTGGAGTTTGGTGTTTGCTGTTTGCTGTTTGAGTGTTTGCTGTTTGGTGTTTGCTGTGTGGTGTTTGCTGTTTCGTGTTTGCTGTTTGGTGTTTGGTGTTTGGTGTTTGCTGTTTGGTGTTTGGTGTTTGCTGTTTGGTGTTTGGTGTCTGGTGTTTGGTGATTGGTGTTTGCTGTTTGGTGTTTGGTGTTTGGTGTTTGGTGCTTGGCGCTTGGTGCTTGGTGTTTTGTGCTTGGTGCTTGGTGCTTGGTGTTTGGTGTTTGGTGTTTGTGTTTGCTGTTTGGCGTTTGCTGTTTGGTGTTTGCTGTTTGGTGTTTCCTGGTTGGTGTTTGGTGTTTGCTATTTGGTGTTTTGTGTTTGCTGTTTGGTGTTTTGTGTTTAGTGTTTGCTTTTTGGTGTTTGGTGTTTGTTGTTTGGTGCTTGGGGCTTGGTGTTTGCTCTTTGGTGCTTGGTGATTGGTTTTTGGTGTTTGGTGCTTGGTGCTTGGTGTATGGTGTTTGGTACTTGGTGCTTGGTGCTTGGTGCTTGGTGTTTGGTGTTTGGTGCTTGGTGCTTTGTGTTTGGTGTTTGGTGCTTGGTGCTTGGTTCTGGGTGCTTGGTGCTTGGTGTTTGGTGTTTGGTGCTTGGTGCTTGGTGTTTGGTGCTTGGGGCTTGGTGATTGGTGTTTGGTGCTTGGTGCTTGGTGCTTGGTGCATGGTGCTTGGTGTTTGGTGCTTGGTGTTTGGTGCTTGGTGCTTGGTGCTAGGTGTATGGTGATTGGTGCTTGGTGTTTGGTGTTTGGTGCTTGGTGCTTGGTGTATGGTGATTGGTGCTTGGTGTTTGGTGTTTGGTGCTTGGTGCTTGGTGTTTGGTGTTTGGTGCTTGGTGCTTGGTGCATGGTGCTTCGTGTTTGGTGTTTGGTGCTTGGAGCTTGGTGTTTGGTGTTTGGTGCTTGGTGCTTTGTTCTGGGTGCTTGGTGCTTGGTGTTTGGTGCTTGGTGCTTGGTGCTTGGTGCTTGGTGCTTGGTGTTTGGTGCTTGGTGTTTGGTGCTTGGTGCTTGGTGCTAGGTGTTTGGTGTTTGGTGTTTGGTGCTTGGTGCTTGGTGTTTGGTGATTGGTCCTTGGTGTTTGGTGTTTGGTGCTTGGTGCTAGGTGCTTGGTGCTTGGTGTTTGGTGTTTGGTGCTTGGTGGTTGTTGTTTGGTGTTTGGTGCTTGGTGCTTGGTTCTGGGTGCTTGGTGCTTGGTGTTTGGTGTTTGGTGCTTGGTGCTTGGTGTTTGGTGCTTGGGGCTTGGTGATTGGTGTTTGGTGCTTGGTGCTTGGTGCTTGGTGCTTGGTGCTTGGTGCTTGGTGCTTGGTGTTTGGTGTTTGGGGCTTGCTGCTAGGTGCTTGGTGTTTGGTGCTTTGGGCTTGGTACTTGGTGTTTGGTGTTTGGTGCTTGGTGCTTGCTGTTTGGTGTTTGGTGCTTGGTGCTTGGTGTTTGGTGATTGGTGCTTGGTGCTTGGTGTTTAGTGTTTGGTGCTTGGTGTTTGGTGCTTGGTGCTTGGTGCTTGGTGCTCGGTGCTTGGTGATTGGTGCTTTATGTTTGTTGCTTGGTGCTTGGTGCTTGGTGATTGGTGCTTGGTGTTTGGGCCTGGTGTTTGGTGTTTGGTGCTCGGTGTTTGATGTGTGGTACTTGGTGCTTGGTGTTTGGTGTTTGGTGCTTGGCGCTTGGTGTTTGGTGTTTGGTCCTTGGCGTTTGCTGTTTGGCGTTTGGAGTTTGGCGTTTGCTTTTTGGCGTTTGCTGTTTGGTGTTTGGTGTTTGGTGTTTGCTGTTTGGTGTTTGCTGTTTGGTGTTTGCTGTTTGGTGTTTGGTGTTTGGTGTTTGCTGGTTGGTGTTTGGTGTTTGGTGTTTACTGTTTGGTGTTTGCTGTTTGGTGCTTGGTGCTTGGTGTTTGGTGCATGGTGCTAGGTGCATGGTGCTTGGTCTTTGGTGCTTGGTGCTTGGTGTTTGGTGCTTGGGGCTTGGTGCTTGGTGTTTCCTGGTTGGTGTTTCCTGGTTGGTGTTTGGTGTTTGCTGTTTGGTGTTTGGTGTTTGCTCTTTGGTGTTTGCTATTTGGTGTTTTGTGTTTGCTGTTTGGTGTTTGGTGTTTAGTGTTTGCTATTTGGTGTTTGGTGTTTGGTGTTTGGTGCTTGGGGCTTGGTGTTTGCTCTTTGGTGCTTGGTGATTGGTTTTTGGTGTTTGGTCCTTTGTGCTTGGTGTATGGTGTTTGGTGCTTGGTGCTTGGTGCTTGCTGCTTGGTGTTTGGTGTTTGGTGCTTGGTGCTTGGTGTTTGGTGTTTGGTGCTTGGTGCTTGGTTCTGGGTGCTTGGTGCTTGGTGTTTGGTGTTTGGGGCTTGGTGATTGGTGTTTAGTGCTTGGTGCTTGGTGCTTGGTGCTTGGTGTTTGGTGCTTGGTGCTTTGTTCTGGGTGCTTGGTGCTTGGTGTTTGGTGTTTGGTGCTGGGTGCTTGGTGTTTGGTGCTTGGGGCTTGGTGATTGGTGTTTGGTGCTTGGTGCTTGGTGCTTGGTGCTTGGTGCTTGGCGTTTGGTGCTTGCTGTTTGGTGATTGGTGATTGGTGCTAGGTGTTTGGTGTTTGGTGTTTGGCGCTTGGTGTTTGGTGTTTGGTGATTGGTGCTTGGTGTTTGGTGTTTGGTGCTTGGTGCTTGGTGCTTGGTGCTTGGTGCTTGGCGCTTGGCGCTTGGTGTTTGGTGTTTGGTGCTTGGCGTTTGCTGTTTGGCATTTGGGGTTTGGCATTTGCTGTTTGGCGTATGGGGTTTGGCGTTTGCTTTTTTGCGTTTGCTGTTTGGTGTTTGGTGCTTGGTGTTTGGTGTTTGGTACTTGGTGCTTGGTGTTTGGTGTTTGGTGCTTGGTGCTTGGTGTTTGGTGTTTGGTGCTTGGCGCTTGGTGTTTGGTGTTTGGTGCTTGGCGTTTGCTGATTGGCGTTTGGGGTTTGGCATTTGTTGTTTGGCGTTTGGAGTTTGGCGTTTGCTTTTTGGCGTTTGCTGTTTGGTGTTTGCTGTTTGGTGTTTGCTGTTTGGTGTTTGCTGTTTGGTGCTTGGTGCTTGGTGTTTGGTGCATGGTGCTTGGTGCTTGGTGCTTGGTGTTTGGTGCTTGGTGCTTGGTGTTTGGTGCTTGGGGCTTGGTGATTGGTGTTTGGTGCTTGGTGTTTGGTGTTTGTTGCTTGGTGCTTGGTGTTTGGTGTTTGGTGCTTGGTGTTTGCTGTTTGGTGCTTGGTGCTTGGTGTTTGGTGCTTGGTGCTTGGTGCTTGGTGCCTGGTGCTTGGTGTTTGGTGCTTGGTGGTTGGTGCTTGGTGTTTGGTGCTTGGTGCTTGGAGTTTGGTGTTTGGCGCTTTGTGCTTGGTGTTTGGTGCTTGGTGCTTGGTGTTTGGTGTTTGGTGCTTGGTGTTTGGTGCTTGGAGCTTGGTGCTTGGTCTTTGGTGCTTGGTGCTTGGTGCTTGGTGCTTGGTGTCTGGTGCTTGGTGCTTGGTGTTTGGTGTTTGGTGTTTGGTGTTTGGTGCTTGGTGCTTTGTTGTGGGTGCTTGGTGCTTGGTGTTTGGTGTATGGTGCTGGGTGCTTGGTGTTTGGTGCTTGGGGCTTGGTGATTGGTGTTTGGTGCTTGGTGCTTGGTGCTTGGTGCTTGGTGCTTGGTGTTTGGTGCTTGGTGTTTGGTGCTTGGTGCTTGGTGCTAGGTGTTTGGTGTTTGGTGTTTGGTGCTTGGTGCTTGGTGTTTGGTGCTTGGTGGTTGGTGCTTGGTGTTTGGTGCTTGGTGCTTGGTGTTTGGTGTTTGGCGCTTGGTGCTTGGTGTTTGGTGCTTGGTGCTTGGTGTTTGGTGTTTGGTGCTTGGTGCTTGCTGTCTGGTGTTTGGTGCTTGGTTCTTGGTGTTTGGTGCTTGGTGCTTGGTGTTTCGTGCTTGGTGCCTGGTGTTTGGTCTTTGGCGCTTGGTGCTTGGTGTTTGGTGCTTGGTGCTTGGAGTTTGGTGTTTGGTGCTTGGTGCTTGCTGTCTGGTGTTTGGTGCTTGGTTCTTGGTGTTTGGTGATTGGTGCCTGGTACTTGGTGTTTGGTGCTCGGTGCTTGGTGCTTGGTGTTTTGTGCTTGGTGCTAGGTGTTTGGTCTTTGACGCTTGGTGCTTGGTGTTTGGTGCTTGGTACTTGGTTTTCGGTGTTTGGCGTTAGGTGTTTGGTGCTTGGTGCTTGGTGCTTGGTTTTTGGTGTTTGGTGCTTGGTGCTTGGTGTTTGGTGTTTGGTGATTGGTGCTTGGTGTTTGGTGCTTGGGATTTGGTGCTTGGTGCTTGGTGTTTGGTGTTTGGAGTTTGGTACTTGGTGCTTGGTGTTTGGTGTTTGGTGCTTGGTGCTTGGTATTTGGTGTTTAGTGCTTGGTGCTTGGTTCTTGGTGTTTGGTGCTTGGTGCCTGGTGATTGGTGTTTGGTGCTTGGTGCTTGGTATTTGGGGCTTGGTCTTTGGTGCTTGGTGTTTGGTGCTTGGTGCTTGGTGCTTGGTGTTTGGTGCTTGGTGCTTGGTGCTAGATGTTTGGTTTTTAGTGCTCGGTGCTTGGTGATTGGTGTTTGTTGCTTGGTGCTTGGTGTTTGGTGGTTGGTGCTTGGTGTTTGGTGTTTGGTGTTTGGTGTTTGCTGTTTGGTGTTTGCTGTTTGGTGTCTGCTGTTTGGTGTTTGCTGTTTCGTGTTTGCTGTTTGGTGTTTGGTGTTTGGTGTTTGCTGTTTGGTGTTTGGTGTCTGGTATTTGGTGATTGGTGTTTGCTGTTTGGTGTTTGGTGTTTGGTGTTTGGTGCTTGGCGCTTGGTGCTTGGTGTTTTGTGCTTGGTGCTTGGTGCTTGGTGTTTGGTGTTTGGTGTTTGTGTTTGCTGTTTGGCGTTTGCTGTTTGGTGTTTGCTGTTTGGTGTTTCCTGGTTGGTGTTTGGTGTTTGCTATTTGGTGTTTGGTGTTTGCTGTTTGTTGTTTGGTGTTTAGTGTTTGTTGTTTGGTGTTTGGTGTTTGGTGTTTGGTGCTTGGGGCTTGGTGTTTGCTCTTTGGTGCTTGGTGATTGGTTTTTGGTGTTTGGTGCTTGGTGCTTGGTGTATGGTGTTTGGTGCTTGGTGCTTGGTGCTTGGTGCTTGGTGTTTGGTGTTTGGTGCTTGGTGCTTGGTGTTTGGTGTTTGGTGCTTGGTGCTTGGTTCTGGGTGCATGGTGTTTGGTGCTTGGTGCTTGCTGTCTGGTGTTTGGTGCTTGGTTCTTGGTGTTTGGTGCTTGGTGCTTGGTGTTTCGTGCTTGGTGCCTGGTGTTTGGTCTTTGGCGCTTGGTGCTTGGTGTTTGGCACTTGGTACTTGGTGTTCGGTGATTGGCGTTTGGTGTTTGGTGCTTGGTGCTTGGTGCTTGGTTTTTGGTGTTTGGTGCTTGGTGCTTGGTGTTTGGTGTTTGGTGATTGGTGCTTGGTGTTTGGTGCTTGGGATTTGGTGCTTGGTGCTTGGTGTTTGGTGTTTGGAGTTTGGTACTTGGTGCTTGGTGTTTGGAGTTTGGTGCTTGGTGCTTGGTATTTGGTGTTTAGTGCTTGGTGCTTGGTTCTTGGTGTTTGGTGCTTGGTGCCTGGTGATTGGTGTTTGGTGCTTGGTGCTTGGTATTTGGGGCTTGGTCTTTGGTGCTTGGTGTTTGGTGCTTGGTGCTTGGTGTTTGGTCTTTGGTTCTTGGTGCTTGGTGCTGGGTGTTTGGTTTTTAGTGCTTGGTGCTTGGTGATTGGTGTTTGTTGCTTGGTGCTTGGTGTTTGGTGCTTGGTGCTTGGTGTTTGGTGTTTGGTGTTTGGTGTTTGCTGTTTGGTGTTTGCTGTTTGGTGTTTGGTGTTTGGTGTTTGCTGTTTGGTGTTTGGTGTTTGCTGTTTGGTGTTTGGTGTCTGGTGTTTGGTGATTGGTGTTTGCTGTTTGGTGTTTGGTGTTTGGTGTTTGGTACTTGGCGCCTGGTGCTTGGTGTTTTGTGCTTGGTGCTTGGTGCTTGCTGTTTGGTGTTTGGTGTTTGTGTTTGCTGTTTGGCGATTGCTGTTTGGTGTTTGCTGTTTGGTGTTTCCTGGTTGGTGTTTGGTGTTTGCTATTTGGTGTTTGGTGTTTGCTGTTTGGTGTTTGTTGTTTAGTGTTTGTTGTTTGGTGTTTGGTGTTTGGTGATTGGTGCTTGGGGCTTGGTGTTTGCTCTTTGGTGCTTGGTGATTGGTTTTTGGTGTTTGGTGCTTGGTGCTTGGTGTATGGTGTTTGGTGCTTGGTGCTTGGTGCTTGGTGCTTGGTGTTTGGTGTTTGGTGCTTGGTGCTTGGTGTTTGGTGTTTGGTGCTTGGTGCTTGGTTCTGGGTGCATGGTGCTTGGTTTCTGGTGTTTGGGTCTTGGTGCTTGGTGTTTGGTGTTTGGGTCTTGGTGATTGGTGTTTGGTGCTTGGTGCTTGGTGCTTGGTGCTTGGTGCTTGGTGTTTGGTGCTTGGTGTTCGATGCTTGGTGCTTGGTGCTAGGTGTTTGGTGTTTGGTGTTTGGTGCTTGGTGCTTGGTGTTTGGTGATTGGTGCTTGGTGTTTGGTGTTTGGTGCTTGGTGCTTGGTGTTTGGTGTTTGGTGCTTGGTGCTTTGTGTTTGGTGTTTTGTGCTTGGTGTTTGGTCCTTGGAGCTTGGTGCTTGGTTTTTGGTGCTTGGTGCTTGGTGCTTGGTGCTTGGTGTCTGGTGCTTGGTGCTTGGTGTTTGGTGTTTGGTGCTTTGTGCTTGGTGTTTGGTGTTTGGTGTTTGGTGTTTGGTGCTTGGTACTTGTTGTTTTATGTTTGGTGCTTGGTGCTTGGTGCTTGCTGTTTGGTGTTTGGTGCTTGGTGCTTGGTGTTTGGTGATTGGTGCTTGGTACTTGGTGTTTGGTGCTCAGTGCTTGGTGCTTGGTGTTTCGTGCTTGGTGCTTGGTGTTTGGTGCTTGGCGCTTGGTGTTTGGTGTTTGGTGATTGGTGCTTGGTGTTTGGTGCTTGGGATTTGGTGCTTGGTGCTTGGTGTTTGGTGTTTGGAGTTTGGTACTTGGTGCTTGGTGTTTGGTGTTTGGTGCTTGGTGCTTGGTGTTTGGTGTTTAGTGTTTGGTGCTTGGTTCTTGGTGTTTGGTGCTTGGTCCCTGGTGATTAGTGTTTGGTGCTTGGTGCTTGGTATTTGGGGCTTGGTCTTTGGTGCTTGGTGTTTGGTGCTTGGTGCTTGGTGCTTGGTGTTTGGTGCTTGGTGCTTGGTGCTAGGTGTTTGGTGTTTAGTGCTTGGTGCTTGGTGATTGGTGCTTGTTGCTTGGTGCTTGGTGTTTGGTGCTTGATGCTTGGTGTTTGGAGTTTGATGTTTGCTGTTTGCTGTTTGGTGTTTGCTGTTTGGTGTTTGCTGTTTGGTGTTTGCTGTTTCGTGTTTGCTGTTTGGTGTTTGGTGTTTGGTGTTTGCTGTTTGGTGTTTGGTGTTTGCTGTTTGGTGTTTGGTGTCTGGTGTTTGGTGATTGGTGTTTGCTGTTTGGTGTTTGGTGTTTGGTGTTTGGTGCTTGGCGCTTGGTGCTTGGTGTTTTGTGCTTGGTGCTTGGTGCTTGGTGTTTGTTGTTTGGTGTTTGTGTTTGCTGTTTGGCGTTTGCTGTTTGGTGTTTGCTGTTTGGTGTTTCCTGGTTGGTGTTTGGTGTTTGCTATTTGGTGTTTGGTGTTTGCTGTTTGGTGTTTTGTGTTTAGTGTTTGCTTTTTGGTGTTTGGTGTTTGGTGTTTGGTGCTTGGGGCTTGGTGTTTGCTCTTTGGTGCTTGGTGATTGGTTTTTGGTGTTTGGTGCTTGGTACTTGGTGTATGGTATTTGGTGCTTGGTGCTTGGTGCTTGGTGCTTGGTGTTTGGTGTTTGGTGCTTGGTGCTTGGTGTTTGGTGTTTGGTGCTTGGTGCTTGGTTCTGGGTGCATGGTGCTTGGTGTTTGGTGTTTGGGTCTTGGTGCTTGGTGTTTGGTGCTTGGTGCTTGGTGTTTGGTGCTTGGTGTTCGGTGCTTGGTGCTTGGTGCTAGGTGTTTGGTGTTTGGTGTTTGGCGCTTGGTGCTTGGTGTTTGGTGATTGGTGCTTGGTGTTTGGTGTTTGGTGCTTGGTGCTTGGTGTTTGGTGTTTGGTGCTTGGTGCTTTGTGTTTGGTGTTTGGTGCTTGGTGTTTGGTCCTTGGAGCTTGGTGCTTGGTTTTTGGTGCTTGGTGCTTGGTGCTTGGTGCTTGGTGTCTGGTGCTTGGTGCTTGGTGTTTGGTGTTTGGTGCTTTGTGCTTGGTGTTTGGTGTTTGGTGTTTGGTGTTTGGTGCTTGGTACTTGTTGTTTTATGTTTGGTGCTTGGTGCTTGGTGCTTGCTGTTTGGTGTTTGGTGCTTGGTGCTTGGTGTTTGGTGATTGGTGCTTGGTACTTGGTGTTTGGTGCTCGGTGCTTGGTGCTTGGTGTTTCGTGCTTGGTGCTTGGTGTTTGGTGCTTGGCGCTTGGTGTTTGGTGTTTGGTGATTGGTGCTTGGTGTTTGGTGCTTGGGATTTGGTGCTTGGTGCTTGGTGTTTGGTGTTTGGAGTTTGGTATTTGGTGCTTGGTGTTTCGTGTTTGGTGCTTGGTGTTTGGTGTTTAGTGCTTGGTGCTTGGTTCTTGGTGTTTGGTGCTTGGTCCCTGGTGATTAGTGTTTGGTGCTTGGTGCTTGGTATTTGGGGCTTGGTCTTTGGTGCTTGGTGTTTGGTGCTTGGTGCTTGGTGCTTGGTGTTTGGTGCTTGGTGCTTGGTGCTAGGTGTTTGGTGTTTAGTGCTTGGTGCTTGGTGATTGGTGCTTGTTGCTTGGTGCTTGGTGTTTGGTGCTTGGTGCTTTGTGTTTGGAGTTTGGTGTTTGCTGTTTGCTGTTTGGTGTTTGCTGTTTGGTGTTTGCTGTTTGGTGTTTGCTGTTTCGTGTTTGCTGTTTGGTGTTTGGTGTTTGGTGTTTGCTGTTTGGTGTTTGGTGTTTGCTGTTTGGTGTTTGGTGTCTGGTGTTTGGTGATTGGTGTTTGCTGTTTGGTGTTTGGTGTTTGGTGTTTGGTGCTTGGCGCTTGGTGCTTGGTGTTTTGTGCTTGGTGCTTGGTGCTTGGTGTTTGGTGTTTGGTGTTTGTGTTTGCTGTTTGGCGTTTGCTGTTTGGTGTTTGCTGTTTCCTGGTTGGTGTTTGGTGTTTGCTATTTGGTGTTTGGTGTTTGCTGTTTGGTGTTTTGTGTTTAGTGTTTGCTTTTTGGTGTTTGGTGTTTGGTGTTTGGTGCTTGGGGCTTGGTGTTTGCTCTTTGGTGCTTGGTGATTGTTTTTTGGTGTTTGGTGCTTGGTGCTTGGTGTATAGTGTTTGGTGCTTGGTGCTTGGTGTTTGGTGTTTGGTGCTTGGTGCTTGGTGTTTGGTGTTTGGTGCTTGGTGCTTGGTTCTGGGTGCATGGTGCTTGGTGTTTGGTGTTTGGGTCTTGGTGCTTGGTGTTTGGTGCTTGGGGCTTGGTGATTGGTGTTTGGTGCTTGGTGCTTGGTGCTTGGTGCTTGGTGTTTGGTGCTTGGTGTTCGGTGCTTGGTGCTTGGTGCTAGGTGTTTGGTGTTTGTTGTTTGGCGCTTGGTGCTTGGTGTTTGGTGATTGGTGCTTGGTGTATGGTGTTTGGTGCTTGGTGCTTGGTGTTTGGTGTTTGGTGCTTGGTGCTTTGTGTTTGGTGTTTGGTGCTTGGTGTTTGGTCCTTGGAGCTTGGTGCTTGGTTTTTTGTGCTTGGTGCTTGGTGCTTGGTGCTTGGTGTCTGGTGCTTGGTGCTTGGTGTTTGGTGTTTGGTGCTTTGTGCTTGGTGTTTGGTGTTTGGTGTTTGGTGTTTGGTGCTTGGTACTTGTTGTTTTATGTTTGGTGCTTGGTGCTTGGTGCTTGCTGTTTGGTGTTTGGTGCTTGGTGCTTGGTGTTTGGTGATTGGTGCTTGGTACTTGGTGTTTGGTGCTCGGTGCTTGGTGCTTGGTGTTTCGTGCTTGGTGCTTGGTGTTTGGTGATTGGCGCTTGGTGTTTGGTGTTTGGTGATTGGTGCTTGGTGTTTGGTGCTTGGGATTTGGTGCTTGGTGCTTGGTGTTTGGTGTTTGGAGTTTGGTATTTGGTGCTTGGTGTTTCGTGTTTGGTGCTTGGTGTTTGGTGTTTAGTGCTTGGTGCTTGGTTCTTGGTGTTTGGTGCTTGGTCCCTGGTGATTAGTGTTTGGTGCTTGGTGCTTGGTATTTGGGGCTTGGTCTTTGGTGCTTGGTGTTTGGTGCTTGGTGCTTGGTGCTTGGTGTTTGGTGCTTGGTGCTTGGTGCTAGGTGTTTGGTGTTTAGTGCTTGGTGCTTGGTGATTGGTGCTTGTTGCTTGGTGCTTGGTGTTTGGTGCTTGGTGCTTTGTGTTTGGAGTTTGGTGTTTGCTGTTTGCTGTTTGGTGTTTGCTGTTTGGTGTTTGCTGTTTGGTGTTTGCTGTTTCGTGTTTGCTGTTTGGTGTTTGGTGTTTGGTGTTTGCTGTTTGGTGTTTGGTGTTTGCTGTTTGGTGTTTGGTGTCTGGTGTTTGGTGATTGGTGTTTGCTGTTTGGTGTTTGGTGTTTGGTGTTTGGTGCTTGGCGTTTGGTGCTTGGTGTTTTGTGCTTGGTGCTTGGTGCTTGGTGTTTGGTGTTTGGTGTTTGTGTTTGCTGTTTGGCGTTTGCTGTTTGGTGTTTGCTGTTTCCTGGTTGGTGTTTGGTGTTTGCTATTTGGTGTTTGGTGTTTGCTGTTTGGTGTTTTGTGTTTAGTGTTTGCTTTTTGGTGTTTGGTGTTTGGTGTTTGGTGCTTGGGGCTTGGTGTTTGCTCTTTGGTGCTTGGTGATTGGTTTTTGGTGTTTGGTGCTTGGTGCTTGGTGTATAGTGTTTGGTGCTTGGTGCTTGGTGTTTGGTGTTTGGTGCTTGGTGCTTGGTGTTTGGTGTTTGGTGCTTGGTGCTTGGTTCTGGGTGCATGGTGCTTGGTGTTTGGTGTTTGGGTCTTGGTGCTTGGTGTTTGGTGCTTGGGGCTTGGTGATTGGTGTTTGGTGCTTGGTGCTTGGTGCTTGGTGCTTGGTGTTTGGTGCTTGGTGTTCGGTGCTTGGTGCTTGGTGCTAGGTGTTTGGTGTTTGGTGTTTGGCGCTTGGTGCTTGGTGTTTGGTGATTGGTGCTTGGTGTATGGTGTTTGGTGCTTGGTGCTTGGTGTTTGGTGTTTGGTGCTTGGTGCTTTGTGTTTGGTGTTTGGTTATTGGTGTTTGGTCCTTGGAGCTTGGTGCTTGGTTTTTGGTGCTTGGTGCTTGGTGCTTGGTGCTTGGTGTCTGGTGCTTGGTGCTTGGTGTTTGGTGTTTGGTGCTTTGTGCTTGGTGTTTGGTGTTTGGTGTTTGGTGTTTGGAGCTTGGTACTTGTTGTTTTATGTTTGGTGCTTGGTGCTTGGTGCTTGCTGTTTGGTGTTTGGTGCTTGGTGCTTGATGTTTGGTGATTGGTGCTTGGTACTTGGTGTTTGGTGCTCGGTGCTTGGTGCTTGGTGTTTCGTGCTTGGTGCTTGGTGTTTGGTGCTTGGCGCTTGGTGTTTGGTGTTTGGTGATTGGTGCTTGGTGTTTGGTGCTTGGGATTTGGTGCTTGGTGCTTGGTGTTTGGTGTTTGGAGTTTGGTACTTGGTGCTTGGTGTTTGGTGTTTGGTGCTTGGTGCTTGGTGTTTGGTGTTTAGTGCTTGGTGCTTGGTTCTTGGTGTTTGGTGCTTGGTCCCTGGTGATTAGTGTTTGGTGCTTGGTGCTTGGTATTTGGGGCTTGGTCTTTGGTGCTTGGTGTTTGGTGCTTGGTGCTTGGTGCTTGGTGTTTGGTGCTTGGTGCTTGGTGCTAGGTGTTTGGTGTTTAGTGCTTGGTGCTTGGTGATTGGTGCTTGTTGCTTGGTGCTTGGTGTTTGGTGCTTGGTGCTTGGTGTTTGGAGTTTGGTGTTTGCTGTTTGCTGTTTGAGTGTTTGCTGTTTGGTGTTTGCTGTGTGGTGTTTGCTGTTTCGTGTTTGCTGTTTGGTGTTTGCTGTTTGGTGTTTGCTGTTTGGTGTTTGGTGTTTGCTGTTTGGTGTTTGGTGTCTGGTGTTTGGTGATTGGTGTTTGCTGTTTGGTGTTTGGTGTTTGGTGTTTGGTGCTTGGCGCTTGGTGCTTGGTGTTTTGTGCTTGGTGCTTGGTGCTTGGTGTTTGGTGTTTGGTGTTTGTGTTTGCTGTTTGGCGTTTGCTGTTTGGTGTTTGCTGTTTGGTGTTTCCTGGTTGGTGTTTGGTGTTTGCTATTTGGTGTTTTGTGTTTGCTGTTTGGTGTTTTGTGTTTAGTGTTTGCTTTTTGGTGTTTGGTGTTTGTTGTTTGGTGCTTGGGGCTTGGTGTTTGCTCTTTGGTGCTTGGTGATTGGTTTTTGGTGTTTGGTGCTTGGTGCTTGGTGTATGGTGTTTGGTACTTGGTGCTTGGTGCTTGGTGCTTGGTGTTTGGTGTTTGGTGCTTGGTGCTTTGTGTTTGGTGTTTGGTGCTTGGTGCTTGGTTCTGGGTGCTTGGTGCTTGGTGTTTGGTGTTTGGTGCTTGGTGCTTGGTGTTTGGTGCTTGGGGCTTGGTGATTGGTGTTTGGTGCTTGGTGCTTGGTGCTTGGTGCATGGTGCTTGGTGTTTGGTGCTTGGTGTTTGGTGCTTGGTGCTCGGTGCTAGGTGTATGGTGATTGGTGCTTGGTGTTTGGTGTTTGGTGCTTGGTGCTTGGTGTATGGTGATTGGTGCTTGGTGTTTGGTGTTTGGTGCTTGGTGCTTGGTGTTTGGTGTTTGGTGCTTGGTGCTTGGTGCATGGTGCTTCGTGTTTGGTGTTTGGTGCTTGGAGCTTGGTGTTTGGTGTTTGGTGCTTGGTGCTTTGTTCTGGGTGCTTGGTGCTTGGTGTTTGGTGCTTGGTGCTTGGTGCTTGGTGCTTGGTGCTTGGTGTTTGGTGCTTGGTGTTTGGTGCTTGGTGCTTGGTGCTAGGTGTTTGGTGTTTGGTGTTTGGTGCTTGGTGCTTGGTGTTTGGTGATTGGTCCTTGGTGTTTGGTGTTTGGTGCTTGGTGCTAGGTGCTTGGTGCTTGGTGTTTGGTGTTTGGTGCTTGGTGGTTGTTGTTTGGTGTTTGGTGCTTGGTGCTTGGTTCTGGGTGCTTGGTGCTTGGTGTTTGGTGTTTGGTGCTTGGTGCTTGGTGTTTGGTGCTTGGGGCTTGGTGATTGGTGTTTGGTGCTTGGTGCTTGGTGCTTGGTGCTTGGTGCTTGGTGCTTGGTGCTTGGTGTTTGGTGTTTGGGGCTTGCTGCTAGGTGCTTGGTGTTTGGTGCTTTGGGCTTGGTACTTGGTGTTTGGTGTTTGGTGCTTGGTGCTTGCTGTTTGGTGTTTGGTGCTTGGTGCTTGGTGTTTGGTACTTGGTGCTTGGTGTTTGGTGTTTGGTGCTTGGTGCTTGGTGTTTGGTGTTTGGTGCTTGGCGCTTGGTGTTTGGTGTTTGGTGCTTGGCGTTTGCTGATTGGCGTTTGGGGTTTGGCATTTGCTGTTTGGCGTTTGGAGTTTGGCGTTTGCTTTTTGGCGTTTGCTGTTTGGTGTTTGCTGTTTGGTGTTTGCTGTTTGGTGTTTGCTGTTTGGTGCTTGGTGCTTGGTGTTTGGTGCATGGTGCTTGGTGCTTGGTGCTTGGTGTTTGGTGCTTGGTGCTTGGTGTTTGGTGCTTGGGGCTTGGTGATTGGTGTTTGGTGCTTGGTGTTTGGTGTTTGTTGCTTGGTGCTTGGTGTTTGGTGTTTGGTGCTTGGTGTTTGCTGTTTGGTGCTTGGTGCTTGGTGTTTGGTGCTTGGTGCTTGGTGCTTGGTGCCTGGTGCTTGGTGTTTGGTGCTTGGTGGTTGGTGCTTGGTGTTTGGTGCTTGGTGCTTGGAGTTTGCTGTTTGGCGCTTGGTGCTTGGTGTTTGGTGCTTGGTGCTTGGTGTTTGGTGTTTGGTGCTTGGTGTTTGGTGCTTGGAGCTTGGTGCTTGGTCTTTGGTGCTTGGTGCTTGGTGCTTGGTGCTTGGTGTCTGGTGCTTGGTGCTTGGTGTTTGGTGTTTGGTGTTTGGTGTTTGGTGCTTGGTGCTTTGTTCTGGGTGCTTGGTGCTTGGTGTTTGGTGTATGGTGCTGGGTGCTTGGTGTTTGGTGCTTGGGGCTTGGTGATTGGTGTTTGGTGCTTGGTGCTTGGTGCTTGGTGCTTGGTGCTTGGTGTTTGGTGCTTGGTGTTTGGTGCTTGGTGCTTGGTGCTAGGTGTTTGGTGTTTGGTGTTTGGTGCTTGGTGCTTGGTGTTTGGTGCTTGGTGGTTGGTGCTTGGTGTTTGGTGCTTGGTGCTTGGTGTTTGGTGTTTGGCGCTTGGTGCTTGGTGTTTGGTGCTTGGTGCTTGGTGTTTGGTGTTTGGTGCTTGGTGCTTGCTGTCTGGTGTTTGGTGCTTGGTTCTTGGTGTTTGGTGCTTGGTGCTTGGTGTTTCGTGCTTGGTGCCTGGTGTTTGGTCTTTGGCGCTTGGTGCTTGGTGTTTGGTGCTTGGTGCTTGGAGTTTGGTGTTTGGTGCTTGGTGCTTGCTGTCTGGTGTTTGGTGCTTGGTTCTTGGTGTTTGGTGATTGGTGCCTGGTACTTGGTGTTTGGTGCTCGGTGCTTGGTGCTTGGTGTTTCGTGCTTGGTGCTAGGTGTTTGGTCTTTGACGCTTGGTGCTTGGTGTTTGGTGCTTGGTACTTGGTTTTCGGTGTTTGGCGTTAGGTGTTTGGTGCTTGGTGCTTGGTGCTTGGTTTTTGGTGTTTGGTGCTTGGTGCTTGGTGTTTGGTGTTTGGTGATTGGTGCTTGGTGTTTGGTGCTTGGGATTTGGTGCTTGGTGCTTGGTGTTTGGTGTTTGGAGTTTGGTACTTGGTGCTTGGTGTTTGGTGTTTGGTGCTTGGTGCTTGGTATTTGGTGTTTAGTGCTTGGTGCTTGGTTCTTGGTGTTTGGTGCTTGGTGCCTGGTGATTGGTGTTTGGTGCTTGGTGCTTGGTATTTGGGGCTTGGTCTTTGGTGCTTGGTGTTTGGTGCTTGGTGCTTGGTGCTTGGTATTTGGTGCTTGGTGCTTGGTGCTAGATGTTTGGTTTTTAGTGCTCGGTGCTTGGTGATTGGTGTTTGTTGCTTGGTGCTTGGTGTTTGGTGGTTGGTGCTTGGTGTTTGGTGTTTGGTGTTTGGTGTTTGCTGTTTGGTGTTTGCTGTTTGGTGTCTGCTGTTTGGTGTTTGCTGTTTCGTGTTTGCTGTTTGGTGTTTGGTGTTTGGTGTTTGCTGTTTGGTGTTTGGTGTCTGGTATTTGGTGATTGGTGTTTGCTGTTTGGTGTTTGGTGTTTGGTGTTTGGTGCTTGGCGCTTGGTGCTTGGTGTGTTGTGCTTGGTGCTTGGTGCTTGGTGTTTGGTGTTTGGTGTTTGTGTTTGCTGTTTGGCGTTTGCTGTTTGGTGTTTCCTGGTTGGTGTTTGGTGTTTGCTATTTGGTGTTTGGTGTTTGCTGTTTGTTGTTTGGTGTTTAGTGTTTGTTGTTTGGTGTTTGGTGTTTGGTGTTTGGTGCTTGGGGCTTGGTGTTTGCTCTTTGGTGCTTGGTGATTGGTTTTTGGTGTTTGGTGCTTGGTGCTTGGTGTATGGTGTTTGGTGCTTGGTGCTTGGTGCTTGGTGCTTGGTGTTTGGTGTTTGGTGCTTGGTGCTTGGTGTTTGGTGTTTGGTGCTTGGTGCTTGGTTCTGGGTGCATGGTGTTTGGTGCTTGGTGCTTGCTGTCTGGTGTTTGGTGCTTGGTTCTTGGTGTTTGGTGCTTGGTGCTTGGTGTTTCGTGCTTGGTGCCTGGTGTTTGGTCTTTGGCGCTTGGTGCTTGGTGTTTGGCACTTGGTACTTGGTGTTCGGTGATTGGCGTTTGGTGTTTGGTGCTTGGGGCTTGGTGATTGGTGTTTGGTGCTTGGTGCTTGGTGCTTGGTGCTTGGTGCTTGGTGCTTGGTGCTTGGTGTTTGGTGTTTGGGGCTTGCTGCTAGGTGCTTGGTGTTTGGTGCTTTGGGCTTGGTACTTGGTGTTTGGTGTTTGGTGCTTGGTGCTTGCTGTTTGGTGTTTGGTGCTTGGTGCTTGGTGTTTGGTACTTGGTGCTTGGTGTTTGGTGTTTGGTGCTTGGTGCTTGGTGTTTGGTGTTTGGTGCTTGGCGCTTGGTGTTTGGTGTTTGGTGCTTGGCGTTTGCTGATTGGCGTTTGGGGTTTGGCATTTGCTGTTTGGCGTTTGGAGTTTGGCGTTTGCTTTTTGGCGTTTGCTGTTTGGTGTTTGCTGTTTGGTGTTTGCTGTTTGGTGTTTGCTGTTTGGTGCTTGGTGCTTGGTGTTTGGTGCATGGTGCTTGGTGCTTGGTGCTTGGTGTTTGGTGCTTGGTGCTTGGTGTTTGGTGCTTGGGGCTTGGTGATTGGTGTTTGGTGCTTGGTGTTTGGTGTTTGTTGCTTGGTGCTTGGTGTTTGGTGTTTGGTGCTTGGTGTTTGCTGTTTGGTGCTTGGTGCTTGGTGTTTGGTGCTTGGTGCTTGGTGCTTGGTGCCTGGTGCTTGGTGTTTGGTGCTTGGTGGTTGGTGCTTGGTGTTTGGTGCTTGGTGCTTGGAGTTTGCTGTTTGGCGCTTGGTGCTTGGTGTTTGGTGCTTGGTGCTTGGTGTTTGGTGTTTGGTGCTTGGTGTTTGGTGCTTGGAGCTTGGTGCTTGGTCTTTGGTGCTTGGTGCTTGGTGCTTGGTGCTTGGTGTCTGGTGCTTGGTGCTTGGTGTTTGGTGTTTGGTGTTTGGTGTTTGGTGCTTGGTGCTTTGTTCTGGGTGCTTGGTGCTTGGTGTTTGGTGTATGGTGCTGGGTGCTTGGTGTTTGGTGCTTGGGGCTTGGTGATTGGTGTTTGGTGCTTGGTGCTTGGTGCTTGGTGCTTGGTGCTTGGTGTTTGGTGCTTGGTGTTTGGTGCTTGGTGCTTGGTGCTAGGTGTTTGGTGTTTGGTGTTTGGTGCTTGGTGCTTGGTGTTTGGTGCTTGGTGGTTGGTGCTTGGTGTTTGGTGCTTGGTGCTTGGTGTTTGGTGTTTGGCGCTTGGTGCTTGGTGTTTGGTGCTTGGTGCTTGGTGTTTGGTGTTTGGTGCTTGGTGCTTGCTGTCTGGTGTTTGGTGCTTGGTTCTTGGTGTTTGGTGCTTGGTGCTTGGTGTTTCGTGCTTGGTGCCTGGTGTTTGGTCTTTGGCGCTTGGTGCTTGGTGTTTGGTGCTTGGTGCTTGGAGTTTGGTGTTTGGTGCTTGGTGCTTGCTGTCTGGTGTTTGGTGCTTGGTTCTTGGTGTTTGGTGATTGGTGCCTGGTACTTGGTGTTTGGTGCTCGGTGCTTGGTGCTTGGTGTTTCGTGCTTGGTGCTAGGTGTTTGGTCTTTGACGCTTGGTGCTTGGTGTTTGGTGCTTGGTACTTGGTTTTCGGTGTTTGGCGTTAGGTGTTTGGTGCTTGGTGCTTGGTGCTTGGTTTTTGGTGTTTGGTGCTTGGTGCTTGGTGTTTGGTGTTTGGTGATTGGTGCTTGGTGTTTGGTGCTTGGGATTTGGTGCTTGGTGCTTGGTGTTTGGTGTTTGGAGTTTGGTACTTGGTGCTTGGTGTTTGGTGTTTGGTGCTTGGTGCTTGGTATTTGGTGTTTAGTGCTTGGTGCTTGGTTCTTGGTGTTTGGTGCTTGGTGCCTGGTGATTGGTGTTTGGTGCTTGGTGCTTGGTATTTGGGGCTTGGTCTTTGGTGCTTGGTGTTTGGTGCTTGGTGCTTGGTGCTTGGTATTTGGTGCTTGGTGCTTGGTGCTAGATGTTTGGTTTTTAGTGCTCGGTGCTTGGTGATTGGTGTTTGTTGCTTGGTGCTTGGTGTTTGGTGGTTGGTGCTTGGTGTTTGGTGTTTGGTGTTTGGTGTTTGCTGTTTGGTGTTTGCTGTTTGGTGTCTGCTGTTTGGTGTTTGCTGTTTCGTGTTTGCTGTTTGGTGTTTGGTGTTTGGTGTTTGCTGTTTGGTGTTTGGTGTCTGGTATTTGGTGATTGGTGTTTGCTGTTTGGTGTTTGGTGTTTGGTGTTTGGTGCTTGGCGCTTGGTGCTTGGTGTGTTGTGCTTGGTGCTTGGTGCTTGGTGTTTGGTGTTTGGTGTTTGTGTTTGCTGTTTGGCGTTTGCTGTTTGGTGTTTCCTGGTTGGTGTTTGGTGTTTGCTATTTGGTGTTTGGTGTTTGCTGTTTGTTGTTTGGTGTTTAGTGTTTGTTGTTTGGTGTTTGGTGTTTGGTGTTTGGTGCTTGGGGCTTGGTGTTTGCTCTTTGGTGCTTGGTGATTGGTTTTTGGTGTTTGGTGCTTGGTGCTTGGTGTATGGTGTTTGGTGCTTGGTGCTTGGTGCTTGGTGCTTGGTGTTTGGTGTTTGGTGCTTGGTGCTTGGTGTTTGGTGTTTGGTGCTTGGTGCTTGGTTCTGGGTGCATGGTGTTTGGTGCTTGGTGCTTGCTGTCTGGTGTTTGGTGCTTGGTTCTTGGTGTTTGGTGCTTGGTGCTTGGTGTTTCGTGCTTGGTGCCTGGTGTTTGGTCTTTGGCGCTTGGTGCTTGGTGTTTGGCACTTGGTACTTGGTGTTCGGTGATTGGCGTTTGGTGTTTGGTGCTTGGTGCTTGGTGCTTGGTTTTTGGTGTTTGGTGCTTGGTGCTTGGTGTTTGGTGTTTGGTGATTGGTGCTTGGTGTTTGGTGCTTGGGATTTGGTGCTTGGTGCTTGGTGTTTGGTGTTTGGAGTTTGGTACTTGGTGCTTGGTGTTTGGAGTTTGGTGCTTGGTGCTTGGTATTTGGTGTTTAGTGCTTGGTGCTTGGTTCTTGGTGTTTGGTGCTTGGTGCCTGGTGATTGGTGTTTGGTGCTTGGTGCTTGGTATTTGGGGCTTGGTCTTTGGTGCTTGGTGTTTGGTGCTTGGTGCTTGGTGCTTGGTCTTTGGTACTTGGTGCTTGGTGCTGGGTGTTTGGTTTTTAGTGCTTGGTGCTTGGTGATTGGTGTTTGTTGCTTGGTGCTTGGTGTTTGGTGCTTGGTGCTTGGTGTTTGGTGTTTGGTGTTTGGTGTTTGCTGTTTGGTGTTTGCTGTTTGGTGTTTGGTGTTTGGTGTTTGCTGTTTGGTGTTTGGTGTTTGCTGTTTGGTGTTTGGTGTCTGATGTTTGGTGATTGGTGTTTGCTGTTTGGTGTTTGGTGTTTGGTGTTTGGTACTTGGCGCCTGGTGCTTGGTGTTTTGTGCTTGGTGCTTGGTGCTTGCTGTTTGGTGTTTGGTGTTTGTGTTTGCTGTTTGGCGATTGCTGTTTGGTGTTTGCTGTTTGGTGTTTCCTGGTTGGTGTTTGGTGTTTGCTATTTGGTGTTTGGTGTTTGCTGTTTGTTGTTTGTTGTTTAGTGTTTGTTGTTTGGTGTTTGGTGTTTGGTGATTGGTGCTTGGGGCTTGGTGTTTGCTCTTTGGTGCTTGGTGATTGGTTTTTGGTGTTTGGTGCTTGGTGCTTGGTGTATGGTGTTTGGTGCTTGGTGCTTGGTGCTTGGTGCTTGGTGTTTGGTGTTTGGTGCTTGGTGCTTGGTGTTTGGTGTTTGGTGCTTGGTGCTTGGTTCTGGGTGCATGGTGCTTGGTTTCTGGTGTTTGGGTCTTGGTGCTTGGTGTTTGGTGCTTGGGGCTTGGTGATTGGTGTTTGGTGCTTGGTGCTTGGTGCTTGGTGCTTGGTGCTTGGTGTTTGGTGCTTGGTGTTCGGTGCTTGGTGCTTGGTGCTAGGTTTTTTGGTGTTTGGTGTTTGGCGCTTGGTGCTTGGTGTTTGGTGATTGGTGCTTGGTGTTTGGTGTTTGGTGCTTGGTGCTTGGTGTTTGGTGTTTGGTGCTTGGTGCTTTGTGTTTGGTGTTTTGTGCTTGGTGTTTGGTCCTTGGAGCTTGGTGCTTGGTTTTTGGTGCTTGGTGCTTGGTGCTTGGTGCTTGGTGTCTGGTGCTTGGTGCTTGGTGTTTGGTGTTTGGTGCTTTGTGCTTGGTGTTTGGTGTTTGGTGTTTGGTGTTTGGTGCTTGGTACTTGTTGTTTTATGTTTGGTGCTTGGTGCTTGGTGCTTGCTGTTTGGTGTTTGGTGCTTGGTGCTTGGTGTTTGGTGATTGGTGCTTGGTACTTGGTGTTTGGTGCTCAGTGCTTGGTGCTTGGTGTTTCGTGCTTGGTGCTTGGTGTTTGGTGCTTGGCGCTTGGTGTTTGGTGTTTGGTGATTGGTGCTTGGTGTTTGGTGCTTGGGATTTGGTGCTTGGTGCTTGGTGCTTGGTGTTTGGTGTTTGGAGTTTGGTACTTCGTGCTTGGTGTTTGGTGTTTGGTGCTTGGTGCTTGGTGTTTGGTGTTTAGTGTTTGGTGCTTGGTTCTTGGTGTTTGGTGCTTGGTCCCTGGTGATTAGTGTTTGGTGCTTGGTGCTTGGTATTTGGGGCTTGGTCTTTGGTGCTTGGTGTTTGGTGCTTGGTGCTTGGTGCTTGGTGTTTGGTGCTTGGTGCTTGGTGCTAGGTGTTTGGTGTTTAGTGCTTGGTGCTTGGTGATTGGTGCTTGCTGTTTGGTGTTTGGTGTTTGTGTTTGCTGTTTGGCGATTGCTGTTTGGTGTTTGCTGTTTGGTGTTTCCTGGTTGGTGTTTGGTGTTTGCTATTTGGTGTTTGGTGTTTGCTGTTTGGTGTTTGTTGTTTAGTGTTTGTTGTTTGGTGTTTGGTGTTTGGTGATTGGTGCTTGGGGCTTGGTGTTTGCTCTTTGGTGCTTGGTGATTGGTTTTTGGTGTTTGGTGCTTGGTGCTTGGTGTATGGTGTTTGGTGCTTGGTGCTTGGTGCTTGGTGCTTGGTGTTTGGTGTTTGGTGCTTGGTGCTTGGTGTTTGGTGTTTGGTGCTTGGTGCTTGGTTCTGGGTGCATGGTGCTTGGTTTCTGGTGTTTGGGTCTTGGTGCTTGGTGTTTGGTGCTTGGGGCTTGGTGATTGGTGTTTGGTGCTTGGTGCTTGGTGCTTGGTGCTTGGTGCTTGGTGTTTGGTGCTTGGTGTTCGGTGCTTGGTGCTTGGTGCTAGGTTTTTTGGTGTTTGGTGTTTGGCGCTTGGTGCTTGGTGTTTGGTGATTGGTGCTTGGTGTTTGGTGTTTGGTGCTTGGTGCTTGGTGTTTGGTGTTTGGTGCTTGGTGCTTTGTGTTTGGTGTTTTGTGCTTGGTGTTTGGTCCTTGGAGCTTGGTGCTTGGTTTTTGGTGCTTGGTGCTTGGTGCTTGGTGCTTGGTGTCTGGTGCTTGGTGCTTGGTGTTTGGTGTTTGGTGCTTTGTGCTTGGTGTTTGGTGTTTGGTGTTTGGTGTTTGGTGCTTGGTACTTGTTGTTTTATGTTTGGTGCTTGGTGCTTGGTGCTTGCTGTTTGGTGTTTGGTGCTTGGTGCTTGGTGTTTGGTGATTGGTGCTTGGTACTTGGTGTTTGGTGCTCAGTGCTTGGTGCTTGGTGTTTCGTGCTTGGTGCTTGGTGTTTGGTGCTTGGCGCTTGGTGTTTGGTGTTTGGTGATTGGTGCTTGGTGTTTGGTGCTTGGGATTTGGTGCTTGGTGCTTGGTGTTTGGTGTTTGGAGTTTGGTACTTCGTGCTTGGTGTTTGGTGTTTGGTGCTTGGTGCTTGGTGTTTGGTGTTTAGTGTTTGGTGCTTGGTTCTTGGTGTTTGGTGCTTGGTCCCTGGTGATTAGTGTTTGGTGCTTGGTGCTTGGTATTTGGGGCTTGGTCTTTGGTGCTTGGTGTTTGGTGCTTGGTGCTTGGTGCTTGGTGTTTGGTGCTTGGTGCTTGGTGCTAGGTGTTTGGTGTTTAGTGCTTGGTGCTTGGTGATTGGTGCTTGTTGCTTGGTGCTTGGTGTTTGGTGCTTGATGCTTGGTGTTTGGAGTTTGATGTTTGCTGTTTGCTGTTTGGTGTTTGCTGTTTGGTGTTTGCTGTTTGGTGTTTGCTGTTTCGTGTTTGCTGTTTGGTGTTTGGTGTTTGGTGTTTGCTGTTTGGTGTTTGGTGTTTGCTGTTTGGTGTTTGGTGTCTGGTGTTTGGTGATTGGTGTTTGCTGTTTGGTGTTTGGTGTTTGGTGTTTGGTGCTTGGCGCTTGGTGCTTGGTGTTTTGTGCTTGGTGCTTGGTGCTTGGTGTTTGTTGTTTGGTGTTTGTGTTTGCTGTTTGGCGTTTGCTGTTTGGTGTTTGCTGGTTGGTGTTTGGTGTTTGCTATTTGGTGTTTGGTGTTTGCTGTTTGGTGTTTTGTGTTTAGTGTTTGCTTTTTGGTGTTTGGTGTTTGGTGTTTGGTGCTTGGGGCTTGGTGTTTGCTCTTTGGTGCTTGGTGATTGGTTTTTGGTGTTTGGTGCTTGGTACTTGGTGTATGGTATTTGGTGCTTGGTGCTTGGTGCTTGGTGCTTGGTGTTTGGTGTTTGGTGCTTGGTGCTTGGTGTTTGGTGTTTGGTGCTTGGTGCTTGGTTCTGGGTGCATGGTGCTTGGTGTTTGGTGTTTGGGTCTTGGTGCTTGGTGTTTGGTGCTTGGTGCTTGGTGTTTGGTGCTTGGTGTTCGGTGCTTGGTGCTTGGTGCTAGGTGTTTGGTGTTTGGTGTTTGGCGTTTGGTGCTTGGTGTTTGGTGATTGGTGCTTGGTGTTTGGTGTTTGGTGCTTGGTGCTTGGTGTTTGGTGTTTGGTGCTTGGTGCTTTGTGTTTGGTGTTTGGTGCTTGGTGTTTGGTCCTTGGAGCTTGGTGCTTGGTTTTTGGTGCTTGGTGCTTGGTGCTTGGTGCTTGGTGTCTGGTGCTTGGTGCTTGGTGTTTGGTGTTTGGTGCTTTGTGCTTGGTGTTTGGTGTTTGGTGTTTGGTGTTTGGTGCTTGGTACTTGTTGTTTTATGTTTGGTGCTTGGTGCTTGGTGCTTGCTGTTTGGTGTTTGGTGCTTGGTGCTTGGTGTTTGGTGATTGGTGCTTGGTACTTGGTGTTTGGTGCTCGGTGCTTGGTGCTTGGTGTTTCGTGCTTGGTGCTTGGTGTTTGGTGCTTGGCGCTTGGTGTTTGGTGTTTGGTGATTGGTGCTTGGTGTTTGGTGCTTGGGATTTGGTGCTTGGTGCTTGGTGTTTGGTGTTTGGAGTTTGGTATTTGGTGCTTGGTGTTTCGTGTTTGGTGTTTGGTGTTTGGTGTTTAGTGCTTGGTGCTTGGTTCTTGGTGTTTGGTGCTTGGTCCCTGGTGATTAGTGTTTGGTGCTTGGTGCTTGGTGCTAGGTGTTTGGTGTTTAGTGCTTGGTGCTTGGTGATTGGTGCTTGTTGCTTGGTGCTTGGTGTTTGGTGCTTGGTGCTTTGTGTTTGGAGTTTGGTGTTTGCTGTTTGCTGTTTGGTGTTTGCTGTTTGGTGTTTGCTGTTTGGTGTTTGCTGTTTCGTGTTTGCTGTTTGGTGTTTGGTGTTTGGTGTTTGCTGTTTGGTGTTTGGTGTTTGCTGTTTGGTGTTTGGTGTCTGGTGTTTGGTGATTGGTGTTTGCTGTTTGGTGTTTGGTGTTTGGTGTTTGGTGCTTGGCGCTTGGTGCTTGGTGTTTTGTGCTTGGTGCTTGGTGCTTGGTGTTTGGTGTTTGGTGTTTGTGTTTGCTGTTTGGCGTTTGCTGTTTGGTGTTTGCTGTTTCCTGGTTGGTGTTTGGTGTTTGCTATTTGGTGTTTGGTGTTTGCTGTTTGGTGTTTTGTGTTTAGTGTTTGCTTTTTGGTGTTTGGTGTTTGGTGTTTGGTGCTTGGGGCTTGGTGTTTGCTCTTTGGTGCTTGGTGATTGTTTTTTGGTGTTTGGTGCTTGGTGCTTGGTGTATAGTGTTTGGTGCTTGGTGCTTGGTGTTTGGTGTTTGGTGCTTGGTGCTTGGTGTTTGGTGTTTGGTGCTTGGTGCTTGGTTCTGGGTGCATGGTGCTTGGTGTTTGGTGTTTGGGTCTTGGTGCTTGGTGTTTGGTGCTTGGGGCTTGGTGATTGGTGTTTGGTGCTTGGTGCTTGGTGCTTGGTGCTTGGTGTTTGGTGCTTGGTGTTCGGTGCTTGCTGCTTGGTGCTAGGTGTTTGGTGTTTGGTGTTTGGCGCTTGGTGCTTGGTGTTTGGTGATTGGTGCTTGGTGTATGGTGTTTGGTGCTTGGTGCTTGGTGTTTGGTGTTTGGTGCTTGGTGCTTTGTGTTTGGTGTTTGGTGCTTGGTGTTTGGTCCTTGGAGCTTGGTGCTTGGTTTTTGGTGCTTGGTGCTTGGTGCTTGGTGCTTGGTGTCTGGTGCTTGGTGCTTGGTGTTTGGTGTTTGGTGCTTTGTGCTTGGTGTTTGGTGTTTGGTGTTTGGTGTTTGGTGCTTGGTACTTGTTGTTTTATGTTTGGTGCTTGGTGCTTGGTGCTTGCTGTTTGGTGTTTGGTGCTTGGTGCTTGGTGTTTGGTGATTGGTGCTTGGTACTTGGTGTTTGGTGCTCGGTGCTTGGTGCTTGGTGTTTCGTGCTTGGTGCTTGGTGTTTGGTGCTTGGCGCTTGGTGTTTGGTGTTTGGTGATTGGTGCTTGGTGTTTGGTGCTTGGGATTTGGTGCTTGGTGCTTGGTGTTTGGTGTTTGGAGTTTGGTACTTGGTGCTTGGTGTTTGGTGTTTGGTGCTTGGTGCTTGGTGTTTGGTGTTTAGTGCTTGGTGCTTGGTTCTTGGTGTTTGGTGCTTGGTCCCTGGTGATTAGTGTTTGGTGCTTGGTGCTTGGTATTTGGGGCTTGGTCTTTGGTGCTTGGTGTTTGGTGCTTGGTGCTTGGTGCTTGGTGTTTGGTGCTTGGTGCTTGGTGCTAGGTGTTTGGTGTTTAGTGCTTGGTGCTTGGTGATTGGTGCTTGTTGCTTGGTGCTTGGTGTTTGGTGCTTGATGCTTGGTGTTTGGAGTTTGATGTTTGCTGTTTGCTGTTTGGTGTTTGCTGTTTGGTGTTTGCTGTTTGGTGTTTGCTGTTTCGTGTTTGCTGTTTGGTGTTTGGTGTTTGGTGTTTGCTGTTTGGTGTTTGGTGTTTGCTGTTTGGTGTTTGGTGTCTGGTGTTTGGTGATTGGTGTTTGCTGTTTGGTGTTTGGTGTTTGGTGTTTGGTGCTTGGCGCTTGGTGCTTGGTGTTTTGTGCTTGGTGCTTGGTGCTTGGTGTTTGTTGTTTGGTGTTTGTGTTTGCTGTTTGGCGTTTGCTGTTTGGTGTTTGCTGGTTGGTGTTTGGTGTTTGCTATTTGGTGTTTGGTGTTTGCTGTTTGGTGTTTTGTGTTTAGTGTTTGCTTTTTGGTGTTTGGTGTTTGGTGTTTGGTGCTTGGGGCTTGGTGTTTGCTCTTTGGTGCTTGGTGATTGGTTTTTGGTGTTTGGTGCTTGGTACTTGGTGTATGGTATTTGGTGCTTGGTGCTTGGTGCTTGGTGCTTGGTGTTTGGTGTTTGGTGCTTGGTGCTTGGTGTTTGGTGTTTGGTGCTTGGTGCTTGGTTCTGGGTGCATGGTGCTTGGTGTTTGGTGTTTGGGTCTTGGTGCTTGGTGTTTGGTGCTTGGTGCTTGGTGTTTGGTGCTTGGTGTTCGGTGCTTGGTGCTTGGTGCTAGGTGTTTGGTGTTTGGTGTTTGGCGTTTGGTGCTTGGTGTTTGGTGATTGGTGCTTGGTGTTTGGTGTTTGGTGCTTGGTGCTTGGTGTTTGGTGTTTGGTGCTTGGTGCTTTGTGTTTGGTGTTTGGTGCTTGGTGTTTGGTCCTTGGAGCTTGGTGCTTGGTTTTTGGTGCTTGGTGCTTGGTGCTTGGTGCTTGGTGTCTGGTGCTTGGTGCTTGGTGTTTGGTGTTTGGTGCTTTGTGCTTGGTGTTTGGTGTTTGGTGTTTGGTGTTTGGTGCTTGGTACTTGTTGTTTTATGTTTGGTGCTTGGTGCTTGGTGCTTGCTGTTTGGTGTTTGGTGCTTGGTGCTTGGTGTTTGGTGATTGGTGCTTGGTACTTGGTGTTTGGTGCTCGGTGCTTGGTGCTTGGTGTTTCGTGCTTGGTGCTTGGTGTTTGGTGCTTGGCGCTTGGTGTTTGGTGTTTGGTGATTGGTGCTTGGTGTTTGGTGCTTGGGATTTGGTGCTTGGTGCTTGGTGTTTGGTGTTTGGAGTTTGGTATTTGGTGCTTGGTGTTTCGTGTTTGGTGTTTGGTGTTTGGTGTTTAGTGCTTGGTGCTTGGTTCTTGGTGTTTGGTGCTTGGTCCCTGGTGATTAGTGTTTGGTGCTTGGTGCTTGGTGCTAGGTGTTTGGTGTTTAGTGCTTGGTGCTTGGTGATTGGTGCTTGTTGCTTGGTGCTTGGTGTTTGGTGCTTGGTGCTTTGTGTTTGGAGTTTGGTGTTTGCTGTTTGCTGTTTGGTGTTTGCTGTTTGGTGTTTGCTGTTTGGTGTTTGCTGTTTCGTGTTTGCTGTTTGGTGTTTGGTGTTTGGTGTTTGCTGTTTGGTGTTTGGTGTTTGCTGTTTGGTGTTTGGTGTCTGGTGTTTGGTGATTGGTGTTTGCTGTTTGGTGTTTGGTGTTTGGTGTTTGGTGCTTGGCGCTTGGTGCTTGGTGTTTTGTGCTTGGTGCTTGGTGCTTGGTGTTTGGTGTTTGGTGTTTGTGTTTGCTGTTTGGCGTTTGCTGTTTGGTGTTTGCTGTTTCCTGGTTGGTGTTTGGTGTTTGCTATTTGGTGTTTGGTGTTTGCTGTTTGGTGTTTTGTGTTTAGTGTTTGCTTTTTGGTGTTTGGTGTTTGGTGTTTGGTGCTTGGGGCTTGGTGTTTGCTCTTTGGTGCTTGGTGATTGTTTTTTGGTGTTTGGTGCTTGGTGCTTGGTGTATAGTGTTTGGTGCTTGGTGCTTGGTGTTTGGTGTTTGGTGCTTGGTGCTTGGTGTTTGGTGTTTGGTGCTTGGTGCTTGGTTCTGGGTGCATGGTGCTTGGTGTTTGGTGTTTGGGTCTTGGTGCTTGGTGTTTGGTGCTTGGGGCTTGGTGATTGGTGTTTGGTGCTTGGTGCTTGGTGCTTGGTGCTTGGTGTTTGGTGCTTGGTGTTCGGTGCTTGCTGCTTGGTGCTAGGTGTTTGGTGTTTGGTGTTTGGCGCTTGGTGCTTGGTGTTTGGTGATTGGTGCTTGGTGTATGGTGTTTGGTGCTTGGTGCTTGGTGTTTGGTGTTTGGTGCTTGGTGCTTTGTGTTTGGTGTTTGGTGCTTGGTGTTTGGTCCTTGGAGCTTGGTGCTTGGTTTTTGGTGCTTGGTGCTTGGTGCTTGGTGCTTGGTGTCTGGTGCTTGGTGCTTGGTGTTTGGTGTTTGGTGCTTTGTGCTTGGTGTTTGGTGTTTGGTGTTTGGTGTTTGGTGCTTGGTACTTGTTGTTTTATGTTTGGTGCTTGGTGCTTGGTGCTTGCTGTTTGGTGTTTGGTGCTTGGTGCTTGGTGTTTGGTGATTGGTGCTTGGTACTTGGTGTTTGGTGCTCGGTGCTTGGTGCTTGGTGTTTCGTGCTTGGTGCTTGGTGTTTGGTGCTTGGCGCTTGGTGTTTGGTGTTTGGTGATTGGTGCTTGGTGTTTGGTGCTTGGGATTTGGTGCTTGGTGCTTGGTGTTTGGTGTTTGGAGTTTGGTACTTGGTGCTTGGTGTTTGGTGTTTGGTGCTTGGTGCTTGGTGTTTGGTGTTTAGTGCTTGGTGCTTGGTTCTTGGTGTTTGGTGCTTGGTCCCTGGTGATTAGTGTTTGGTGCTTGGTGCTTGGTATTTGGGGCTTGGTCTTTGGTGCTTGGTGTTTGGTGCTTGGTGCTTGGTGCTTGGTGTTTGGTGCTTGGTGCTTGGTGCTAGGTGTTTGGTGTTTAGTGCTTGGTGCTTGGTGATTGGTGCTTGTTGCTTGGTGCTTGGTGTTTGGTGCTTGGTGCTTTGTGTTTGGAGTTTGGTGTTTGCTGTTTGCTGTTTGGTGTTTGCTGTTTGGTGTTTGCTGTTTCGTGTTTGCTGTTTGGTGTTTGGTGTTTGGTGTTTGCTGTTTGGTGTTTGGTGTTTGCTGTTTGGTGTTTGGTGTCTGGTGTTTGGTGATTGGTGTTTGCTGTTTGGTGTTTGGTGTTTGGTGTTTGGTGCTTGGCGCTTGGTGCTTGGTGTTTTGTGCTTGGTGCTTGGTGCTTGGTGTTTGGTGTTTGGTGTTTGTGTTTGCTGTTTGGCGTTTGCTGTTTGGTGTTTGCTGTTTGGTGTTTCCTGGTTGGTGTTTGGTGTTTGCTATTTGGTGTTTTGTGTTTGCTGTTTGGTGTTTTGTGTTTAGTGTTTGCTTTTTGGTGTTTGGTGTTTGTTGTTTGGTGCTTGGGGCTTGGTGTTTGCTCTTTGGTGCTTGGTGATTGGTTTTTGGTGTTTGGTGCTTGGTGCTTGGTGTATGGTGTTTGGTACTTGGTGCTTGGTGCTTGGTGCTTGGTGTTTGGTGTTTGGTGCTTGGTGCTTTGTTTTTGGTGTTTGGTGCTTGGTGCTTGGTTCTGGGTGCTTGGTGCTTGGTGTTTGGTGTTTGGTGCTTGGTGCTTGGTGTTTGGTGATTGGGGCTTGGTGATTGGTGTTTGGTGCTTGGTGCTTGGTGCTTGGTGCATGGTGCTTGGTGTTTGGTGCTTGGTGTTTGGTGCTTGGTGCTTGGTGCTAGGTGTATGGTGATTGGTGCTTGGTGTTTGGTGTTTGGTGCTTGGTGCTTGGTGTATGGTGATTGGTGCTTGGTGTTTGGTGTTTGGTGCTTGGTGCTTGGTGTTTGGTGTTTGGTGCTTGGTGCTTGGTGCATGGTGCTTCGTGTTTGGTGTTTGGTGCTTGGAGCTTGGTGTTTGGTGTTTGGTGCTTGGTGCTTTGTTCTGGGTGCTTGGTGCTTGGTGTTTGGTGCTTGGTGCTTGGTGCTTGGTGCTTGGTGCTTGGTGTTTGGTGCTTGGTGTTTGGTGCTTGGTGCTTGGTGCATGGTGCTTCGTGTTTGGTGTTTGGTGCTTGGTGCTGGGTGTTTGGTTTTTAGTGCTTGGTGCTTGGTGATTGGTGTTTGTTGCTTGGTGCTTGGTGTTTGGTGCTTGGTGCTTGGTGTTTGGTGTTTGGTGTTTGGTGTTTGCTGTTTGGTGTTTGCTGTTTGGTGTTTGGTGTTTGGTGTTTGCTGTTTGGTGTTTGGTGTTTGCTGTTTGGTGTTTGGTGTCTGGTGTTTGGTGATTGGTGTTTGCTGTTTGGTGTTTGGTGTTTGGTGTTTGGTACTTGGCGCCTGGTGCTTGGTGTTTTGTGCTTGGTGCTTGGTGCTTGCTGTTTGGTGTTTGGTGTTTGTGTTTGCTGTTTGGCGATTGCTGTTTGGTGTTTGCTGTTTGGTGTTTCCTGGTTGGTGTTTGGTGTTTGCTATTTGGTGTTTGGTGTTTGCTGTTTGGTGTTTGTTGTTTAGTGTTTGTTGTTTGGTGTTTGGTGTTTGGTGATTGGTGCTTGGGGCTTGGTGTTTGCTCTTTGGTGCTTGGTGATTGGTTTTTGGTGTTTGGTGCTTGGTGCTTGGTGTATGGTGTTTGGTGCTTGGTGCTTGGTGCTTGGTGCTTGGTGTTTGGTGTTTGGTGCTTGGTGCTTGGTGTTTGGTGTTTGGTGCTTGGTGCTTGGTTCTGGGTGCATGGTGCTTGGTTTCTGGTGTTTGGGTCTTGGTGCTTGGTGTTTGGTGCTTGGGGCTTGGTGATTGGTGTTTGGTGCTTGGTGCTTGGTGCTTGGTGCTTGGTGCTTGGTGTTTGGTGCTTGGTGTTCGGTGCTTGGTGCTTGGTGCTAGGTGTTTGGTGTTTGGTGTTTGGCGCTTGGTGCTTGGTGTTTGGTGATTGGTGCTTGGTGTTTGGTGTTTGGTGCTTGGTGCTTGGTGTTTGGTGTTTGGTGCTTGGTGCTTTGTGTTTGGTGTTTTGTGCTTGGTGTTTGGTCCTTGGAGCTTGGTGCTTGGTTTTTGGTGCTTGGTGCTTGGTGCTTGGTGCTTGGTGTCTGGTGCTTGGTGCTTGGTGTTTGGTGTTTGGTGCTTTGTGCTTGGTGTTTGGTGTTTGGTGTTTGGTGTTTGGTGCTTGGTACTTGTTGTTTTATGTTTGGTGCTTGGCGCTTGGTGCTTGCTGTTTGGTGTTTGGTGCTTGGTGCTTGGTGTTTGGTGATTGGTGCTTGGTACTTGGTGTTTGGTGCTCAGTGCTTGGTGCTTGGTGTTTCGTGCTTGGTGCTTGGTGTTTGGTGCTTGGCGCTTGGTGTTTGGTGTTTGGTGATTGGTGCTTGGTGTTTGGTGCTTGGGATTTGGTGCTTGGTGCTTGGTGTTTGGTGTTTGGAGTTTGGTACTTGGTGCTTGGTGTTTGGTGTTTGGTGCTTGGTGCTTGGTGTTTGGTGTTTAGTGTTTAGTGCTTGGTTCTTGGTGTTTGGTGCTTGGTCCCTGGTGATTAGTGTTTGGTGCTTGGTGCTTGGTATTTGGGGCTTGGTCTTTGGTGCTTGGTGTTTGGTGCTTGGTGCTTGGTGCTTGGTGTTTGGTGCTTGGTGCTTGGTGCTAGGTGTTTGGTGTTTAGTGCTTGGTGCTTGGTGATTGGTGCTTGTTGCTTGGTGCTTGGTGTTTGGTGCTTGATGCTTGGTGTTTGGAGTTTGATGTTTGCTGTTTGCTGTTTGGTGTTTGCTGTTTGGTGTTTGCTGTTTGGTGTTTGCTGTTTCGTGTTTGCTGTTTGGTGTTTGGTGTTTGGTGTTTGCTGTTTGGTGTTTGGTGCTTGCTGTTTGGTGTTTGGTGTCTGGTGTTTGGTGATTGGTGTTTGCTGTTTGGTGTTTGGTGTTTGGTGTTTGGTACTTGGCGCCTGGTGCTTGGTGTTTTGTGCTTGGTGCTTGGTGCTTGCTGTTTGGTGTTTGGTGTTTGTGTTTGCTGTTTGGCGATTGCTGTTTGGTGTTTGCTGTTTGGTGTTTCCTGGTTGGTGTTTGGTGTTTGCTATTTGGTGTTTGGTGTTTGCTGTTTGGTGTTTGTTGTTTAGTGTTTGTTGTTTGGTGTTTGGTGTTTGGTGATTGGTGCTTGGGGCTTGGTGTTTGCTCTTTGGTGCTTGGTGATTGGTTTTTGGTGTTTGGTGCTTGCTGCTTGGTGTATGGTGTTTGGTGCTTGGTGCTTGGTGCTTGGTGCTTGGTGTTTGGTGTTTGGTGCTTGGTGCTTGGTGTTTGGTGTTTGGTGCTTGGTGCTTGGTTCTGGGTGCATGGTGCTTGGTTTCTGGTGTTTGGGTCTTGGTGCTTGGTGTTTGGTGCTTGGGGCTTGGTGATTGGTGTTTGGTGCTTGGTGCTTGGTGCTTGGTGCTTGGTGCTTGGTGTTTGGTGCTTGGTGTTCGGTGCTTGGTGCTTGGTGCTAGGTGTTTGGTGTTTGGTGTTTGGCGCTTGGTGCTTGGTGTTTGGTGATTGGTGCTTGGTGTTTGGTGTTTGGTGCTTGGTGCTTGGTGTTTGGTGTTTGGTGCTTGGTGCTTTGTGTTTGGTGTTTTGTGCTTGGTGTTTGGTCCTTGGAGCTTGGTGCTTGGTTTTTGGTGCTTGGTGCTTGGTGCTTGGTGCTTGGTGTCTGGTGCTTGGTGCTTGGTGTTTGGTGTTTGGTGCTTTGTGCTTGGTGTTTGGTGTTTGGTGTTTGGTGTTTGGTGCTTGGTACTTGTTGTTTTATGTTTGGTGCTTGGTGCTTGGTGCTTGCTGTTTGGTGTTTGGTGCTTGGTGCTTGGTGTTTGGTGATTGGTGCTTGGTACTTGGTGTTTGGTGCTCAGTGCTTGGTGCTTGGTGTTTCGTGCTTGGTGCTTGGTGTTTGGTGCTTGGCGCTTGGTGTTTGGTGTTTGGTGATTGGTGCTTGGTGTTTGGTGCTTGGGATTTGGTGCTTGGTGCTTGGTGTTTGGTGTTTGGAGTTTGGTACTTGGTGCTTGGTGTTTGGTGTTTGGTGCTTGGTGCTTGGTGTTTGGTGTTTAGTGTTTGGTGCTTGGTTCTTGGTGTTTGGTGCTTGGTCCCTGGTGATTAGTGTTTGGTGCTTGGTGCTTGGTATTTGGGGCTTGGTCTTTGGTGCTTGGTGTTTGGTGCTTGGTGCTTGGTGCTTGGTGTTTGGTGCTTGGTGCTTGGTGCTAGGTGTTTGGTGTTTAGTGCTTGGTGCTTGGTGATTGGTGCTTGTTGCTTGGTGCTTGGTGTTTGGTGCTTGATGCTTGGTGTTTGGAGTTTGATGTTTGCTGTTTGCTGTTTGGTGTTTGCTGTTTGGTGTTTGCTGTTTGGTGTTTGCTGTTTCGTGTTTGCTGTTTGGTGTTTGGTGTTTGGTGTTTGCTGTTTGGTGTTTGGTGTTTGCTGTTTGGTGTTTGGTGTCTGGTGTTTGGTGATTGGTGTTTGCTGTTTGGTGTTTGGTGTTTGGTGTTTGGTGCTTGGCGCTTGGTGCTTGGTGTTTTGTGCTTGGTGCTTGGTGCTTGGTGTTTGTTGTTTGGTGTTTGTGTTTGCTGTTTGGCGTTTGCTGTTTGGTGTTTGCTGTTTGGTGTTTCCTGGTTGGTGTTTGGTGTTTGCTATTTGGTGTTTGGTGTTTGCTGTTTGGTGTTTTGTGTTTAGTGTTTGCTTTTTGGTGTTTGGTGTTTGGTGTTTGGTGCTTGGGGCTTGGTGTTTGCTCTTTGGTGCTTGGTGATTGGTTTTTGGTGTTTGGTGCTTGGTACTTGGTGTATGGTATTTGGTGCTTGGTGCTTGGTGCTTGGTGTTTGGTGTTTGGTGCTTGGTGCTTGGTGTTTGGTGTTTGGTGCTTGGTGCTTGGTTCTGGGTGCATGGTGCTTGGTGTTTGGTGTTTGGGTCTTGGTGCTTGGTGTTTGGTGCTTGGTGCTTGGTGTTTGGTGCTTGGTGTTCGGTGCTTGGTGCTTGGTGCTAGGTGTTTGGTGTTTGGTGTTTGGCGCTTGGTGCTTGGTGTTTGGTGATTGGTGCTTGGTGTTTGGTGTTTGGTGCTTGGTGCTTGGTGTTTGGTGTTTGGTGCTTGGTGCTTTGTGTTTGGTGTTTGGTGCTTGGTGTTTGGTCCTTGGAGCTTGGTGCTTGGTTTTTGGTGCTTGGTGCTTGGTGCTTGGTGCTTGGTGTCTGGTGCTTGGTGCTTGGTGTTTGGTGTTTGGTGCTTTGTGCTTGGTGTTTGGTGTTTGGTGTTTGGTGTTTGGTGCTTGGTACTTGTTGTTTTATGTTTGGAGCTTGGTGCTTGGTGCTTGCTGTTTGGTATTTGGTGCTTGGTGCTTGGTGTTTGGTGATTGGTGCTTGGTACTTGGTGTTTGGAGGTCGGTGCTTGGTGCTTGGTGTTTCGTGCTTGGTGCTTGGTGTTTGGTGCTTGGCGCTTGGTGTTTGGTGTTTGGTGATTGGTGCTTGGTGTTTGGTGCTTGGGATTTGGTGCTTGGTGCTTGGTGTTTGGTGTTTGGAGTTTGGTATTTGGTGCTTGGTGTTTCGTGTTTGGTGCTTGGTGTTTGGTGTTTAGTGCTTGGTGCTTGGTTCTTGGTGTTTGGTGCTTGGTCCCTGGTGATTAGTGTTTGGTGCTTGGTGCTTGGTATTTGGGGCTTGGTCTTTGGTGCTTGGTGTTTGGTGCTTGGTGCTTGGTGCTTGGTGTTTGGTGCTTGGTGCTTGGTGCTAGGTGTTTGGTGTTTAGTGCTTGGTGCTTGGTGATTGGTGCTTGTTGCTTGGTGCTTGGAGTTTGGTGCTTGGTGCTTTGTGTTTGGAGTTTGGTGTTTGCTGTTTGCTGTTTGGTGTTTGCTGTTTGGTGTTTGCTGTTTGGTGTTTGCTGTTTCGTGTTTGCTGTTTGGTGTTTGGTGTTTGGTGTTTGCTGTTTGGTGTTTGGTGTTTGCTGTTTGGTGTTTGGTGTCTGGTGTTTGGTGATTGGTGTTTGCTGTTTGGTGTTTGGTGTTTGGTGTTTGGTGCTTGGCGCTTGGTGCTTGGTGTTTTGTGCTTGGTGCTTGGTGCTTGGTGTTTGGTGTTTGGTGTTTGTGTTTGCTGTTTGGCGTTTGCTGTTTGGTGTTTGCTGTTTCCTGGTTGGTGTTTGGTGTTTGCTATTTGGTGTTTGGTGTTTGCTGTTTGGTGTTTTGTGTTTAGTGTTTGCTTTTTGGTGTTTGGTGTTTGGTGTTTGGTGCTTGGGGCTTGGTGTTTGCTCTTTGGTGCTTGGTGATTGTTTTTTGGTGTTTGGTGCTTGGTGCTTGGTGTATAGTGTTTGGTGCTTGGTGCTTGGTGTTTGGTGTTTGGTGCTTGGTGCTTGGTGTTTGGTGTTTGGTGCTTGGTGCTTGGTTCTGGGTGCATGGTGCTTGGTGTTTGGTGTTTGGGTCTTGGTGCTTGGTGTTTGGTGCTTGGGGCTTGGTGATTGGTGTTTGGTGCTTGGTGCTTGGTGCTTGGTGCTTGGTGTTTGGTGCTTGGTGTTCGGTGCTTGGTGCTTGGTGCTAGGTGTTTGGTGTTTGGTGTTTGGCGCTTGGTGCTTGGTGTTTGGTGATTGGTGCTTGGTGTATGGTGTTTGGTGCTTGGTGCTTGGTGTTTGGTGTTTGGTGCTTGGTGCTTTGTGTTTGGTGTTTGGTGCTTGTTGTTTGGTCCTTGGAGCTTGGTGCTTGGTTTTTGGTGCTTGGTGCTTGGTGCTTGGTGCTTGGTGTCTGGTGCTTGGTGCTTGGTGTTTGGTGTTTGGTGCTTTGTGCTTGGTGTTTGGTGTTTGGTGTTTGGTGTTTGGTGCTTGGTACTTGTTGTTTTATGTTTGGTGCTTGGTGCTTGGTGCTTGCTGTTTGGTGTTTGGTGATTGGTGCTTGGTGTTTGGTGCTTGGGATTTGGTGCTTGGTGCTTGGTGTTTGGTGTTTGGAGTTTGGTATTTGGTGCTTGGTGTTTCGTGTTTGGTGCTTGGTGTTTGGTGTTTAGTGCTTGGTGCTTGGTTCTTGGTGTTTGGTGCTTGGTCCCTGGTGATTAGTGTTTGGTGCTTGGTGCTTGGTATTTGGGGCTTGGTCTTTGGTGCTTGGTGTTTGGTGCTTGGTGCTTGGTGCTTGGTGTTTGGTGCTTGGTGCTTGGTGCTAGGTGTTTGGTGTTTAGTGCTTGGTGCTTGGTGATTGGTGCTTGTTGCTTGGTGCTTGGAGTTTGGTGCTTGGTGCTTTGTGTTTGGAGTTTGGTGTTTGCTGTTTGCTGTTTGGTGTTTGCTGTTTGGTGTTTGCTGTTTGGTGTTTGCTGTTTCGTGTTTGCTGTTTGGTGTTTGGTGTTTGGTGTTTGCTGTTTGGTGTTTGGTGTTTGCTGTTTGGTGTTTGGTGTCTGGTGTTTGGTGATTGGTGTTTGCTGTTTGGTGTTTGGTGTTTGGTGTTTGGTGCTTGGCGCTTGGTGCTTGGTGTTTTGTGCTTGGTGCTTGGTGCTTGGTGTTTGGTGTTTGGTGTTTGTGTTTGCTGTTTGGCGTTTGCTGTTTGGTGTTTGCTGTTTCCTGGTTGGTGTTTGGTGTTTGCTATTTGGTGTTTGGTGTTTGCTGTTTGGTGTTTTGTGTTTAGTGTTTGCTTTTTGGTGTTTGGTGTTTGGTGTTTGGTGCTTGGGGCTTGGTGTTTGCTCTTTGGTGCTTGGTGATTGTTTTTTGGTGTTTGGTGCTTGGTGCTTGGTGTATAGTGTTTGGTGCTTGGTGCTTGGTGTTTGGTGTTTGGTGCTTGGTGCTTGGTGTTTGGTGTTTGGTGCTTGGTGCTTGGTTCTGGGTGCATGGTGCTTGGTGTTTGGTGTTTGGGTCTTGGTGCTTGGTGTTTGGTGCTTGGGGCTTGGTGATTGGTGTTTGGTGCTTGGTGCTTGGTGCTTGGTGCTTGGTGTTTGGTGCTTGGTGTTCGGTGCTTGGTGCTTGGTGCTAGGTGTTTGGTGTTTGGTGTTTGGCGCTTGGTGCTTGGTGTTTGGTGATTGGTGCTTGGTGTATGGTGTTTGGTGCTTGGTGCTTGGTGTTTGGTGTTTGGTGCTTGGTGCTTTGTGTTTGGTGTTTGGTGCTTGTTGTTTGGTCCTTGGAGCTTGGTGCTTGGTTTTTGGTGCTTGGTGCTTGGTGCTTGGTGCTTGGTGTCTGGTGCTTGGTGCTTGGTGTTTGGTGTTTGGTGCTTTGTGCTTGGTGTTTGGTGTTTGGTGTTTGGTGTTTGGTGCTTGGTACTTGTTGTTTTATGTTTGGTGCTTGGTGCTTGGTGCTTGCTGTTTGGTGTTTGGTGCTTGGTGCTTGGTGTTTGGTGATTGGTGCTTGGTACTTGGTGTTTGGTGCTCGGTGCTTGGTGCTTGGTGTTTCGTGCTTGGTGCTTGGTGTTTGGTGCTTGGCGCTTGGTGTTTGGTGTTTGGTGATTGGTGCTTGGTGTTTGGTGCTTGGGATTTGGTGCTTGGTGCTTGGTGTTTGGTGTTTGGAGTTTGGTACTTGGTGCTTGGTGTTTGGTGTTTGGTGCTTGGTGCTTGGTGTTTGGTGTTTAGTGCTTGGTGCTTGGTTCTTGGTGTTTGGTGCTTGGTCCCTGGTGATTAGTGTTTGGTGCTTGGTGCTTGGTATTTGGGGCTTGGTCTTTGGTGCTTGGTGTTTGGTGCTTGGTGCTTGGTGCTTGGTGTTTGGTGCTTGGTGCTTGGTGCTAGGTGTTTGGTGTTTAGTGCTTGGTGCTTGGTGATTGGTGCTTGTTGCTTGGTGCTTGGTGTTTGGTGCTTGGTGCTTGGTGTTTGGAGTTTGGTGTTTGCTGTTTGCTGTTTGAGTGTTTGCTGTTTGGTGTTTGCTGTTTGGTGTTTGCTGTTTCGTGTTTGCTGTTTGGTGTTTGGTGTTTGGTGTTTGCTGTTTGGTGTTTGGTGTTTGCTGTTTGGTGTTTGGTGTCTGGTGTTTGGTGATTGGTGTTTGCTGTTTGGTGTTTGGTGTTTGGTGTTTGGTGCTTGGCGCTTGGTGCTTGGTGTTTTGTGCTTGGTGCTTGGTGCTTGGTGTTTGGTGTTTGGTGTTTGTGTTTGCTGTTTGGCGTTTGCTGTTTGGTGTTTGCTGTTTGGTGTTTCCTGGTTGGTGTTTGGTGTTTGCTATTTGGTGTTTTGTGTTTCCTTTTTGGTGTTTGGTGTTTGTTGTTTGGTGCTTGGGGCTTGGTGTTTGCTCTTTGGTGCTTGATGATTGGTTTTTGGTGTTTGGTGCTTGGTGCTTGGTGTATGGTGTTTGGTACTTGGTGCTTGGTGCTTGGTGCTTGGTGTTTGGTGTTTGGTGCTTGGTGCTTTGTGTTTGGTGTTTGGTGCTTGGTGCTTGGTTCTGGGTGCTTGGTGCTTGGTGTTTGGTGTTTGGTGCTTGGTGCTTGGTGTTTGGTGATTGGGGCTTGGTGATTGGTGTTTGGTGCTTGGTGCTTGGTGCTTGGTGCATGGTGCTTGGTGTTTGGTGCTTGGTGTTTGGTGCTTGGTGCTTGGTGCTAGGTGTATGGTGATTGGTGCTTGGTGTTTGGTGTTTGGTGCTTGGTGCTTGGTGTATGGTGATTGGTGCTTGGTGTTTGGTGTTTGGTGCTTGGTGCTTGGTGTTTGGTGTTTGGTGCTTGGTGCTTGGTGCATGGTGCTTCGTGTTTGGTGTTTGGTGCTTGGAGCTTGGTGTTTGGTGTTTGGTGCTTGGTGCTTTGTTCTGGGTGCTTGGTGCTTGGTGTTTGGTGCTTGGTGCTTGGTGCTTGGTGCTTGGTGCTTGGTGTTTGGTGCTTGGTGTTTGGTGCTTGGTGCTTGGTGCTAGGTGTTTGGTGTTTGGTGTTTGGTGCTTGGTGCTTGGTGTTTGGTGATTGGTCCTTGGTGTTTGGTGTTTGGTGTTTGGTGTTTGGTGCTTGGTGCTAGGTGCTTGGTGCTTGGTGTTTGGTGTTTGGTGCTTGGTGGTTGGTGTTTGGTGTTTGGTGCTTGGTGCTTGGTTCTGGGTGCTTGGTGCTTGGTGTTTGGTGTTTGGTGCTTGGTGCTTGGTGTTTGGTGCTTGGGGCTTGGTGATTGGTGTTTGGTGCTTGGTGCTTGGTGCTTGGTGCTTGGTGCTTGGTGCTTGGTCCTTGGTGTTTGGTGTTTGGGGCTTGCTGCTAGGTGCTTGGTGTTTGGTGCTTTGGGCTTGGTACTTGGTGTTTGGTGTTTGGTGCTTGGTGCTTGCTGTTTGGTGTTTGGTGCTTGGTGCTTGGTGTTTGGTGCTTGGTGCTTGGTGCTTGGTGCTCGGTGCTTGGTGATTGGTGCTTTATGTTTGTTGCTTGGTGCTTGGTGCTTGGTGATTGGTGCTTGGTGTTTGGGCCTGGTGTTTGGTGTTTGGTGCTCGGTGTTTGATGTGTGGTACTTGGTGCTTCGTGTTTGGTGTTTGGTGCTTGGCGCTTGGTGTTTGGTGTTTGGTCCTTGGCGTTTGCTGTTTGGCGTTTGGAGTTTGGCGTTTGCTTTTTGGCGTTTGCTGTTTGGTGTTTGGTGTTTGGTGTTTGCTGTTTGGTGTTTGCTGTTTGGTGTTTGCTGTTTGGTGTTTGGTGTTTGGTGTTTGCTGGTTGGTGTTTGGTGTTTGGTGTTTACTGTTTGGTGTTTGCTGTTTGGTGCTTGGTGCTTGGTGTTTGGTGCATGGTGCTTGGTGCATGGTGCTTGGTGTTTGGTGCTTGGTGCTTGGTGTTTGGTGCTTGGGGCTTGGTGCTTGGTGTTTCCTGGTTGGTGTTTCCTGGTTGGTGTTTGGTGTTTGCTGTTTGGTGTTTGGTGTTTGCTGTTTGGTGTTTGCTATTTGGTGTTTTGTGTTTGCTGTTTGGTGTTTGGTGTTTAGTGTTTGCTATTTGGTGTTTGGTGTTTGGTGTTTGGTGCTTGGGGCTTGGTGTTTGCTCTTTGGTGCTTGGTGATTGGTTTTTGGTGTTTGGTCCTTTGTGCTTGGTGTATGGTGTTTGGTGCTTGGTGCTTGGTGCTTGGTGCTTGGTGTTTGGTGTTTGGTGCTTGGTGCTTGGTGTTTGGTGTTTGGTGCTTGGTGCTTGGTTCTGGGTGCTTGGTGCTTGGTGTTTGGTGTTTGGGGCTTGGTGATTGGTGTTTGGTGCTTGGTGCTTGGTGCTTGGTGCTTGGTGTTTGGTGCTTGGTGCTTTGTTCTGGGTGCTTGGTGCTTGGTGTTTGGTGTTTGGTGCTGGGTGCTTGGTGTTTGGTGCTTGGGGCTTGGTGATTGGTGTTTGGTGCTTGGTGCTTGGTGCTTGGTGCTTGGTGCTTGGCGTTTGGTGCTTGCTGTTTGGTGATTGGTGATTGGTGCTAGGTGTTTGGTGTTTGGTGTTTGGCGCTTGGTGTTTGGTGTTTGGTGATTGGTGCTTGGTGTTTGGTGTTTGGTGCTTGGTGCTTGGTGCTTGGTGCTTGGTGCTTGGCGCTTGGCGCTTGGTGTTTGGTGTTTGGTGCTTGGCGTTTGCTGTTTGGCATTTGGGGTTTGGCATTTGCTGTTTGGCGTATGGGGTTTGGCGTTTGCTTTTTTGCGTTTGCTGTTTGGTGTTTGGTGCTTGGTGTTTGGTGTTTGGTACTTGGTGCTTGGTGTTTGGTGTTTGGTGCTTGGTGCTTGGTGTTTGGTGTTTGGTGCTTGGCGCTTGGTGTTTGGTGTTTGGTGCTTGGCGTTTGCTGATTGGCGTTTGGGGTTTGGCATTTTTTTTTTGCGTTTGCTGTTTGGTGTTTGGTGCTTGGTGTTTGGTGTTTGGTACTTGGTGCTTGTTGTTTGGTGTTTGGTGCTTGGTGCTTGGTGTTTGGTGTTTGGTGCTTGGTGCTTGGTGTTTGGTGCTTGGTGCTTGGTGTTTGGTGCTTGGGGCTTGGTGATTGGTGTTTGGTGCTTGGTGTTTGGTGTTTGTTGCTTGGTGCTTGGTGTTTGGTGTTTGGTGCTTGGTGTTTGCTGTTTGGTGCTTGGTGCTTGGTGTTTGGTGCTTGGTGCTTGGTGCTTGGTGCCTGGTGCTTGGTGTTTGGTGCTTGGTGGTTGGTGCTTGGTGTTTGGTGCTTGGAGTTTGGTGTTTGGCGCTTGGTGCTTGGTGTTTGGTGCTTGGTGCTTGGTGTTTGGTGTTTGGTGCTTGGTGTTTGGTGCTTGGAGCTTGGTGCTTGGTCTTTGGTGCTTGGTGCTTGGTGCTTGGTGCTTGGTGTCTGGTGCTTGGTGCTTGGTGTTTGGTGTTTGGTGTTTGGTGTTTGGTGCTTGGTGCTTTGTTCTGGGTGCTTGGTGCTTGGTGTTTGGTGTATGGTGCTGGGTGCTTGGTGTTTGGTGCTTGGGGCTTGGTGATTGGTGTTTGGTGCTTGGTGCTTGGTGCTTGGTGCTTGGTGCTTGGTGTTTGGTGCTTGGTGTTTGGTGCTTGGTGCTTGGTGCTAGGTGTTTGGTGTTTGGTGTTTGGTGCTTGGTGCTTGGTGTTTGGTGATTGGTCCTTGGTGTTTGGTGTTTGGTGTTTGGTGTTTGGTGCTTGGTGCTTGGTGCTTGGTGCTTGGTGTTTGGTGTTTGGTGCTTGGTGGTTGGTGTTTGGTGTTTGGTGCTTGTTGCTTGGTTCTGGGTGCTTGGTGCTTGGTGTTTGGTGTTTGGTGCTTGGTGCTTGGTGTTTGGTGCTTGGGGCTTGGTGATTGGTGTTTGGTGCTTGGTGCTTGGTGCTTGGTGCTTGGTGCTTGGTGCTTGGTGCTTGGTGTTTGGTGCTTGGTGTTTGGTGCTTGGTGCTTGGTGCTAGGTGTTTGGTGTTTGGTGTTTGGTGCTTGGTGCTTGGTGTTTGGTGATTGGTCCTTGGTGTTTGGTGTTTGGTGTTTGGTGTTTGGTGCTTGGTGCTTGGTGCTTGGTGCTTGGTGTTTGGTGTTTGGTGCTTGGTGGTTGGTGGTTGGTGTTTGGTGCTTGGTGCTTGGTTCTGGGTGCTTGGTGCTTGGTGTTTGGTGTTTGGTGCTTGGTGCTTGGTGTTTGGTGCTTTGGGCTTGGTACTTGGTGTTTGGTGTTTGGTGCTTGGTGCTTGCTGTTTGGTGTTTGGTGCTTGGTGCTTGGTGTTTGGTGATTGGTGCTTGGTGCTTGGTGTTTAGTGTTTGGTGCTTGGTGTTTGGTGCTTGGTGCTTGGTGCTTGGTGCTCGGTGCTTGGTGATTGGTGCTTTGTGTTTGTTGCTTGGTGCTTGGTGCTTGGTGTTTGGTGCTTGGTGCTTGGTGTTTGGTGCTTGGGGCTTGGTGCTTGGTGTTTGGTGTTTCCTGGTTGGTGTTTCCTGGTTGGTGTTTGGTGTTTGCTGTTTGGTGTTTGGTGTTTGCTGTTTGGTGTTTGCTATTTGGTGTTTTGTGTTTGCTGTTTGGTGTTTGGTGTTTAGTGTTTGCTATTTGGTGTTTGGTGTTTGGTGTTTGGTGCTTGGGGCTTGGTGTTTGCTCTTTGGTGCTTGGTGATTGGTTTTTGGTGTTTGGTCCTTGGTGCTTGGTGTATGGTGTTTGGTGCTTGGTGCTTGGTGCTTGGTGCTTGGTGCTTGGTGTTTGGTGTTTGGTGCTTTGTGCTTGGTGTTTGGTGTTTGGTGCTTGGTGCTTGGGTCTGGGTGCTTGGTGCTTGGTGTTTGGTGTTTGGGGCTTGGTGATTGGTGTTTGGTGCTTGGTGCTTGGTGCTTGGTGCTTGGTGTTTGGTGCTTGGTGCTTTGTTCTGGGTGCTTGGTGCTTGGTGTTTGGTGTTTGGTGCTGGGTGCTTGGTGTTTGGTGCTTGGGGCTTGGTGATTGGTGTTTGGTGCTTGGTGCTTGGTGCTTGGTGCTTGGTGCTTGGCGTTTGGTGCTTGCTGTTTGGTGATTGGTGATTGGTGCTAGGTGTTTGGTGTTTGGTGTTTGGCGCTTGGTGTTTGGTGTTTGGTGATTGGTGCTTGGTGTTTGGTGTTTGGTGCTTGGTGCTTGGTGCTTGGTGCTTGGTGTTTGGTGCTTGGTGCTTGGTGTTTGGTGTTTGGTGCTTGGCGCTTGGTGTTTGGTGTTTGGTGCTTGGCGTTTGCTGTTTGGCGTTTGGGGTTTGGCATTTGCTGTTTGGCGTTTGGAGTTTGGCGTTTGCTTTTTGGCGTTTGCTGTTTGGTGTTTGGTGTTTGGTGTTTGCTGTTTGGTGTTTGCTGTTTGGTGTTTGCTGTTTGGTGTTTGCTGTTTGGTGCTTGGTGCTTGGTGTTTGGTGCATGGTGCTTGGTGCTTGGTGCTTGGTGTTTGGTGCTTGGTGGTTGGTGCTTGGTGTTTGGTGCTTGGTGCTTGGAGTTTGGTGTTTGGCGCTTGGTGCTTGGTGTTTGGTGCTTGGTGCTTGGTGTTTGGTGTTTGGTGCTTGGTGTTTGGTGCTTGGAGCTTGGTGCTTGGTCTTTGGTGCTTGGTGCTTGGTGCTTGGTGCTTGGTGTCTGGTGCTTGGTGCTTGGTGTTTGGTGTTTGGTGTTTGGTGTTTGGTGCTTGGTGCTTTGTTCTGGGTGCTTGGTGCTTGGTGTTTGGTGTATGGTGCTGGGTGCTTGGTGTTTGGTGCTTGGGGCTTGGTGATTGGTGTTTGGTGCTTGGTGCTTGGTGCTTGGTGCTTGGTGCTTGGTGTTTGGTGCTTGGTGTTTGGTGCTTGGTGCTTGGTGCTAGGTGTTTGGTGTTTGGTGTTTGGTGCTTGGTGCTTGGTGTTTGGTGATTGGTCCTTGGTGTTTGGTGTTTGGTGTTTGGTGTTTGGTGCTTGGTGCTTGGTGCTTGGTGCTTGGTGTTTGGTGTTTGGTGCTTGGTGGTTGGTGTTTGGTGTTTGGTGCTTGGTGCTTGGTTCTGGGTGCTTGGTGCTTGGTGTTTGGTGTTTGGTGCTTGGTGCTTGGTGTTTGGTGCTTGGGGCTTGGTGATTGGTGTTTGGTGCTTGGTGCTTGGTGCTTGGTGCTTGGTGCTTGGTGCTTGGTGCTTGGTGTTTGGTGTTTGGTGCTTGCTGCTAGGTGCTTGGTGCTTTGGGCTTGGTACTTGGTGTTTGGTGTTTGGTGCTTGGTGCTTGCTGTTTGGTGTTTGGTGCTTGGTGCTTGGTGTTTGGTGATTGGTGCTTGGTGCTTGGTGTTTAGTGTTTGGTGCTTGGTGTTTGGTGCTTGGTGCTTGGTGTTTGGTGCTCGGTGCTTGGTGATTGGTGCTTTGTGTTTGTTGCTTGGTGCTTGGTGCTTGGTGTTTGGTGCTTGGTGCTTGGTGTTTGGTGCTTGGGGCTTGGTGCTTGGTGTTTGGTGTTTCCTGGTTGGTGTTTCCTGGTTGGTGTTTGGTGTTTGCTGTTTGGTGTTTGGTGTTTGCTGTTTGGTGTTTGCTATTTGGTGTTTTGTGTTTGCTGTTTGGTGTTTGGTGTTTAGTGTTTGCTATTTGGTGTTTGGTGTTTGGTGTTTGGTGCTTGGGGCTTGGTGTTTGCTCTTTGGTGCTTGGTGATTGGTTTTTGGTGTTTGGTCCTTGGTGCTTGGTGTATGGTGTTTGGTGCTTGGTGCTTGGTGCTTGGTGCTTGGTGCTTGGTGTTTGGTGTTTGGTGCTTTGTGCTTGGTGTTTGGTGTTTGGTGCTTGGTGCTTGGTTCTGGGTGCTTGGTGCTTGGTGTTTGGTGTTTGGGGCTTGGTGATTGGTGTTTGGTGCTTGGTGCTTGGTGCTTGGTGCTTGGTGTTTGGTGCTTGGTGCTTTGTTCTGGGTGCTTGGTGCTTGGTGTTTGGTGTTTGGTGCTGGGTGCTTGGTGTTTGGTGCTTGGGGCTTGGTGATTGGTGTTTGGTGCTTGGTGCTTGGTGCTTGGTGCTTGGTGCTTGGCGTTTGGTGCTTGCTGTTTGGTGATTGGTGATTGGTGCTAGGTGTTTGGTGTTTGGTGTTTGGCGCTTGGTGTTTGGTGTTTGGTGATTGGTGCTTGGTGTTTGGTGTTTGGTGCTTGGTGCTTGGTGCTTGGTGCTTGGTGTTTGGTGTTTGGTGCTTGGTGTTTGGTGTTTGGTGCTTGGCGCTTGGTGTTTGGTGTTTGGTGCTTGGCGTTTGCTGTTTGGCGTTTGGGGTTTGGCATTTGCTGTTTGGCGTTTGGAGTTTGGCGTTTGCTTTTTGGCGTTTGCTGTTTGGTGTTTGGTGTTTGGTGTTTGCTGTTTGGTGTTTGCTGTTTGGTGTTTGCTGTTTGGTGTTTGCTGTTTGGTGCTTGGTGCTTGGTGTTTGGTGCATGGTGCTTGGTGCTTGGTGCTTGGTGTTTGGTGCTTGGTGCTTGGTGTTTGGTGCTTGGGGCTTGGTGATTGGTGTTTGGTGCTTGGTGTTTGGTGTTTGTTGCTTGGTGCTTGGTGTTTGGTGTTTGGTGCTTGGTGTTTGCTGTTTGGTGCTTGGTGCTTGGTGTTTGGTGCTTGGTGCTTGGTGCTTGGTGCCTGGTGCTTGGTGTTTGGTGCTTGGTGGTTGGTGCTTGGTGTTTGGTGCTTGGTGCTTGGAGTTTGGTGTTTGGCGCTTGGTGCTTGGTGTTTGGTGCTTGGTGCTTGGTGTTTGGTGTTTGGTGCTTGGTGTTTGGTGCCTGGAGCTTGGTGCTTGGTCTTTGGTGCTTGGTGCTTGGTGCTTGGTGCTTGGTGTCTGGTGCTTGGTGCTTGGTGTTTGGTGTTTGGTGTTTGGTGTTTGGTGCTTGGTGCTTTGTTCTGGGTGCTTGGTGCTTGGTGTTTGGTGTATGGTGCTGGGTGCTTGGTGTTTGGTGCTTGGGGCTTGGTGATTGGTGTTTGGTGCTTGGTGCTTGGTGCTTGGTGCTTGGTGCTTGGTGTTTGGTGCTTGGTGTTTGGTGCTTGGAGCTTGGTGCTAGGTGTTTGGTGTTTGGTGTTTGGTGCTTGGTGCTTGGTGTTTGGTGATTGGTGTTTGCTGTTTGGTGTTCGCTATTTAGTGTTTTGTGTTTGCTGTTTGGTGTTTGGTGTTTAGTGTTTGCTATTTGGTGTTTGGTGTTTGGTGTTTGGTGCTTGGGGCTTGGTGTTTGCTCTTTGGTGCTTGGTGATTGGTTTTTGGTGTTTGGTCCTTGGTGCTTGGTGTATGGTGTTTGGTGCTTGGTGCTTGGTGCTTGGTGCTTGGTGTTTGGTGTTTGGTGCTTGGTGCTTGGTGTTTGGTGTTTGGTGCTTGGTGCTTGGTTCTGGGTGCTTGGTGCTTGGTGTTTGGTGTTTGGTGCTTGGTGCTTGGTGTTTGGTGCTTGGGGCTTGGTGATTGGTGTTTGGTGCTTGGTGCTTGGTGCTTGGTGCTTGGTGTTTGGTGCTTGGTGCTTTGTTCTGGGTGCTTGGTGCTTGGTGTTTGGTGTTTGGTGCTGGGTGCTTGGTGTTTGGTGCTTGGGGCTTGGTGATTGGTGTTTGGTGCTTGGTGCTTGGTGCTTGGTGCTTGGTGCTTGGTGTTTGGTGCTTGGTGTTTGGTGATTGGTGATTGGTGCTAGGTGTTTGGTGTTTGGTGTTTGGCGCTTGGTGTTTGGTGTTTGGTGATTGGTGCTTGGTGTTTGGTGTTTGGTGCTTGGTGCTTGGTGCTTGGTGCTTGGTGTTTGGCGCTTGGTGCTTGGTGTTTGGTGTTTGGTGCTTGGCGTTTGCTGTTTGGCGTTTGGGGTTTGGCATTTGCTGTTTGGCGTATGGGGTTTGGCGTTTGCTTTTTTGCGTTTGCTCTTTGGTGTTTGGTGCTTGGTGTTTGGTGTTTGGTACTTGGTGCTTGGTGTTTGGTGTTTGGTGCTTGGTGCTTGGTGTTTGGTGTTTGGTGCTTGGCGCTTGGTGTTTGGTGTTTGGTGCTTGGCTTTTGCTGTTTGGCGTTTGGGGTTTGGCATTTGCTGTTTGGCGTTTGGAGTTTGGCGTTTGCTTTTTGGCGTTTGCTGTTTGGTGTTTGGTGTTTGGTGTTTGCTGTTTGGTGTTTGCTGTTTTGTGTTTGCTGTTTGGTGTTTGCTGTTTGGTGCTTGGTGCTTGGTGTTTGGTGCATGGTGCTTGGTGCTTGGTGCTTGGTGTTTGGTGCTTGGTGCTTGGTGTTTGGTGCTTGGGGCTTGGTGCTTGGTGTTTGGTGCTTGGTGTTTGGTGTTTGTTGCTTGGTGCTTGGTGTTTGGTGTTTGGTGCTTGGTGTTTGCTGTTTGGTGCTTGGTGCTTGGTGTTTGGTGCTTGGTGCTTGGTGCTTGGTGCCTGGTGCTTGGTGTTTGGTGCTTGGTGGTTGGTGCTTGGTGTTTGGTGCTTGGAGCTTGGTGCTTGGTTTTTGGTGCTTGGTGCTTGGTGCTTGGTGCTTGGTGTCTGGTGCTTGGTGCTTGGTGTTTGGTGTTTGGTGTTTGGTCTTTGGTGCTTGGTACTTGTTGTTTTGTGTTTGGTGCTTGGTGCTTGGTGGTTGGTGTTTGGTGCTTGGTGCTTGATGCTTGGTGCTTGGTGCTTGGTGTTTGGTGTTTAGTGCTTGGTGCTTGGTATTTGGTGTGTGGTGCTTGGTGCTTGGTGTTTGGTGTTTGGTGCTTGGTGCTTGGTGTTTGGTGTTTGGTGCTTGGTGTTTGCTGGTTGGTGTTTGGTGTTTGGTGTTTGCTGTTTGGTGTTTGCTGTTTGGTGCTTGGTGCTTGGTGTTTGGTGCATGGTGCTTGGTGCTTGGTGTTTGGTGCTTGGTGCTTGGTGTTTGGTGCTTGGGGCTTGGTGCTTGGTGTTTGGTGCTTGGTGTTTGGTGTTTCCTGGTTGGTGTTTGGTGTTTGCTGTTTGGTGTTTGGTGTTTGCTGTTTGGTATTTGCTATTTGGTGTTTTGTGTTTGCTGTTTGGTGTTTGGTGTTTAGTGTTTGCTATTTGGTGTTTGGTGTTTGGTGTTTGGTGCTTGGTGCTTGGTGTTTGGTGCTTGGTGCTTGGTGTTTGGTGCTTGGTGCTTGGTGTTTGGTGTTTGGTGCTTGGTGTTTGCTGTTTGGTGATTGGTGCTTGGTGTTTGGTGCTTGGTGCTTGGTGTTTGGTGCTTGGTGGTTGGTGCTTGGTGTTTGGTGCTTGGTGCTTGGTGTTTGGTGTTTGGCGCTTGGTGCTTGGTGTTTGGTGCTTGGTGCTTGGTGTTTGGTGTTTGGTGCTTGGTGTCTGGTATTTGGTGCTTGGTGCTTGGTGTTTGTTGATTGGTGCCTGGTACTTGGTGTTTGGTGCTCGGTGCTTGGTGCTTGGTGTTTCGTGCTTGGTGCTTGGTGTTTGGTCTTTGGCGCTTGGTGCTTGGTGTTTGGTGCTTGGTACTTGGTGTTCAGTGTTTGGTGTTTGGTGCTTGGTGCTTGGTGCTTGGTTTTGGGTGTTTGGTGCTTGGTGCTTGGTGTTTGGTGTTTGGTGTTTGGTGATTGGTGCTTGGTGTTTGGTGCTTGGGATTTGGTGCTTGGTGCTTGGTGTTTGGTGTTTGGAGTTTAGTGCTTGGTGCTTGGTTGTTGGTGTTTGGTGCTTGGTGCCTGGTGACTGGTGTTTGGTGCTTGGTGCTTGGTATTTGGGGCTTGGTCTTTGGTGCTTGGTGTTTGGTGCTTGGTGCTTGGTGCTTGGTGCTTGGTGTTTGGTGCTTGGTGCTTGGTGCTAGGTGTTTGGTGTTTAGTGCTTGGTGCTTGGTGATTGGTGCTTGTTGCTTGGTGCTTGGTGTTTGGTGCTTGGTGCTTGGTGTTTGGTGTTTGGTGTTTGGTGTTTGCTGTTTGGTGTTTGCTGTTTGGTGTTTACTGTTTGGTGTTTGCTGTTTCGTGTTTGCTGTTTGGTGTTTGGTGTTTGGTGTTTGCTGTTTGGTGTTTGGTGTTTGCTGTTTGGTGTTTGGAGTCTGGTGTTTGGTGATTGGTGTTTGCTGTTTGGTGTTTGGTGTTTGGCGTTTGGTGCTTGGCGCTTGTTGCTTGGTGTTTTGTGCTTGGTGCTTGGTGCTTGGTGTTTGGTGTTTGGTGTTTATGTTTGCTGTTTGGTGCTTGCTGTTTGGTGTTTGCTGTTTGGTGTTTCCTGGTTGGTGTTTGGTGTTTGCTATTTGGTGTTTCGTGTTTGCTGTTTGGTGTTTGGTGTTTAGTGTTTGCTGTTTGGTGTTTGGTGTTTGGTGTTTGGTGCTTGGGGCTTGGTGTTTGCTCTTTGGTGCTTGGTGATTGGTTTTTGGTGTTTGGTGCTTGGTGCTTGGTGTATGGTGTTTGGTGCTTGGTGCTTGGTGCTTGGTGCTTGGTGTTTGGTGATTGGTGCTTGGTGCTTGGTGTTTGGTGTTTGGTGCTTGGTGCTTGGTTCTGGGTGCATGGTGCTTGGTGTTTGGTGTTTGGTGCTTGGTGCTTCGTGTTTGGTGCTTCGGGCTTGGTGATTGGTGTTTGGTGCTTGGTGCTTGGTGCTTGGTGCTTGGTGCTTGGTGTTTGGTGCTTGGGATTCGGTGCTTGGTGCTTGGTGCTAGGTGTTTGGTGTTTGGTGCTTGGTGTTTGGTGTTTGGTGCTTGGTGCTTGCTGTCTGGTATTTGGTGCTTGGTGCTTGGTGTTTGTTGATTGGTGCCTGGTACTTGGTGTTTGGTGCTCGGTGCTTGGTGCTTGGTGTTTCGTGCTTGGTGCTTGGTGTTTGGTCTTTGGCGCTTGGTGCTTGGTACTTGGTGTTCAGTGTTTGGTGTTTGGTGCTTGGTGCTTGGTGCTTGGTTTTGGGTGTTTGGTGCTTGGTGCTTGGTGTTTGGTGTTTGGTGATTGGTGCCTGGTGTTTGGTGCTTGGGATTTGGTGCTTGGTGCTTGGTGTTTGGTGTTTGGAGTTTGGTACTTGGTGCTTGGTGTTTGGTGTTTGGTGCTTGGTGCTTGGTGTTTGGTGTTTAGTGCTTGGTGCTTGGTTGTTGGTGTTTGGTGCTTGGTGCCTGGTGACTGGTGTTTGGTGCTTGGTGCTTGGTATTTGGGGCTTGGTCTTTGGTGCTTGGTGTTTGGTGCTTGGTGCTTGGTGCTTGGTGCTTGGTGTTTGGTGCTTGGTGCTTGGTGCTAGGTGTTTGGTGTTTAGTGCTTGGTGCTTGGTGATTGGTGCTTGTTGCTTGGTGCTTGGTGTTTGGTGCTTGGTGCTTGGTGTTTGGTGTTTGGTGTTTGGTGTTTGCTGTTTGGTGTTTGCTGTTTGGTGTTTACTGTTTGGTGTTTGCTGTTTCGTGTTTGCTGTTTGGTGTTTGGTGTTTGGTGTTTGGTGATTGGTGTTTGCTGTTTGGTGTTTGGTGTTTGGCGTTTGGTGCTTGGCGCTTGTTGCTTGGTGTTTTGTGCTTGGTGCTTGGTGCTTGGTGTTTGGTGTTTGGTGTTTATGTTTGCTGTTTGGCGTTTGCTGTTTGGTGTTTGCTGTTTGGTGTTTCCTGGTTGGTGTTTGGTGTTTGCTATTTGGTGTTTCGTGTTTGCTGTTTGGTGTTTGGTGTTTAGTGTTTGCTGTTTGGTGTTTGGTGTTTGGTGTTTGGTGCTTGGGGCTTGGCGTTTGCTCTTTGGTGCTTGGTGATTGGTTTTTGGTGTTTGGTGCTTGGTGCTTGGTGTATGGTGTTTGGTGCTTGGTGCTTGGTGTTTGGTGCTTGGGGCTTGGTGATTGGTGTTTGGTGCTTGGTGCTTGGTGCTTGGTGCTTGGTGCTTGGTGTTTGGTGCTTGGTGTTTGGTGATTGGTGATTGGTGCTAGGTGTTTGGTGTTTGGTGTTTGGCGCTTGGTGTTTGGTGTTTGGTGTTTGGTGCTTGGTGCTTGGTGCTTGGTGTTTGGCGCTTGGTGCTTGGTGTTTGGTGTTTGGTGCTTGGCGTTTGCTGTTTGGCGTTTGGGGTTTGGCATTTGCTGTTTGGCGTATGGGGTTTGGCGTTTGCTTTTTTGCGTTTGCTCTTTGGTGTTTGGTGCTTGGTGTTTGGTGTTTGGTACTTGGTGCTTGGTGTTTGGTGTTTGGTGCTTGGTGCTTGGTGTTTGGTGTTTGGTGCTTGGCGCTTGGTGTTTGGTGTTTGGTGCTTGGCGTTTGCTGTTTGGCGTTTGGGGTTTGGCATTTGCTGTTTGGCGTTTGGAGTTTGGCGTTTGCTTTTTGGCGTTTGCTGTTTGGTGTTTGGTCTTTGGTGTTTGCTGTTTGGTGTTTGCTGTTTGGTGTTTGCTGTTTGGTGTTTGCTGTTTGGTGCTTGGTGCTTGGTGTTTGGTGCATGGTGCTTGGTGCTTGGTGCTTGGTGTTTGGTGCTTGGTGCTTGGTGTTTGGTGCTTGGGGCTTGGTGCTTGGTGTTTGGTGCTTGGTGTTTGGTGTTTGTTGCTTGGTGCTTGGTGTTTGGTGTTTGGTGCTTGGTGTTTGCTGTTTGGTGCTTGGTGCTTGGTGTTTGCTGTTTGGTGCTTGGTGCTTGGTGTTTGGTGCATGGTGCTTGGTGCTTGGTGCTTGGTGGTTGGTGCTTGGTGTTTGGTGCTTGGAGCTTGGTGCTTGGTTTTTGGTGCTTGGTGCTTGGTGCTTGGTGCTTGGTGTCTGGTGCTTGGTGCTTGGTGTTTGGTGTTTGGTGTTTGGTGTTTGGTGCTTGGTACTTGTTTTGTGTTTGGTGCTTGGTGCTTGGTGGTTGGTGTTTGGTGCTTGGTGCTTGATGCTTGGTGCTTGGTGCTTGGTGTTTGGTGTTTAGTGCTTGGTGCTTGGTATTTGGTGTGTGGTGCTTGGTGCTTGGTGTTTGGTGTTTGGTGTTTGGTGCTTGGTGTTTGGTGTTTGGTGCTTGGTGTTTGCTGGTTGGTGTTTGGTGTTTGGTGTTTGCTGTTTGGTGTTTGCTGTTTGGTGCTTGGTGCTTGGTGTTTGGTGCATGGTGCTTGGTGCTTGGTGTTTGGTGCTTGGTGCTTGGTGTTTGGTGCTTGGGGCTTGGTGCTTGGTGTTTGGTGCTTGGTGTTTGGTGTTTCCTGGTTGGTGTTTGGTGTTTGCTGTTTGGTGTTTGGTGTTTGCTGTTTGGTATTTGCTATTTGGTGTTTTGTGTTTGCTGTTTGGTGTTTGGTGTTTAGTGTTTGCTATTTGGTGTTTGGTGTTTGGTGATTGGTGCTTGGGGCTTGGTGTTTGCTCTTTGGTGCTTGGTGATTGGTTTTTGGTGTTTGGTGCTTGGTGCTTGGTGTTTGGTGCTTGGTGCTTGGTGTTTGGTGCTTGGTGCTTGGTGTTTGGTGTTTGGTGCTTGGTGTTTGCTGTTTGGTGATTGGTGCTTGGTGTTTGGTGCTTGGTGCTTGGTGTTTGGTGCTTGGTGCTTGGTGCTTGGTGTTTGGTGCTTGGTGCTTGGTGTTTGGTGTTTGGCGCTTGGTGCTTGGTGTTTGGTGCTTGGTGCTTGGTGTTTGGTGTTTGGTGCTTGGTGCTTGCTGTCTGGTATTTGGTGCTTGGTGCTTGGTGTTTGTTGATTGGTGCCTGGTACTTGGTGTTTGGTGCTCGGTGCTTGGTGCTTGGTGTTTCGTGCTTGGTGCTTGGTGTTTGGTCTTTGGCGCTTGGTGCTTGGTGTTTGGTGCTTGGTACTTGGTGTTCAGTGTTTGGTGTTTGGTGCTTGGTGCTTGGTGCTTGGTTTTGGGTGTTTGGTGCTTGGTGCTTGGTGTTTGGTGTTTGGTGATTGGTGCTTGGTGTTTGGTGCTTGGGATTTGGTGCTTGGTGCTTGGTGTTTGGTGTTTGGAGTTTGGTACTTGGTGCTTGGTGTTTGGTGTTTGGTGCTTGGTGCTTGGTGTTTGGTGTTTAGTGCTTGGTGCTTGGTTGTTGGTGTTTGGTGCTTGGTGCCTGGTGACTGGTGTTTGGTGCTTGGTGCTTGGTATTTGGGGCTTGGTCTTTGGTGCTTGGTGTTTGGTGCTTGGTGCTTGGTGCTTGGTGCTTGGTGTTTGGTGCTTGGTGCTTGGTGCTAGGTGTTTGGTGTTTAGTGCTTGGTGCTTGGTGATTGGTGCTTGTTGCTTGGTGCTTGGTGTTTGGTGCTTGGTGCTTGGTGTTTGGTGTTTGGTGTTTGGTGTTTGCTGTTTGGTGTTTGCTGTTTGGTGTTTACTGTTTGGTGTTTGCTGTTTCGTGTTTGCTGTTTGGTGTTTGCTGTTTCGTGTTTGCTGTTTGGTGTTTGGTGTTTGCTGTTTGGTGTTTGGAGTCTGGTGTTTGGTGATTGGTGTTTGCTGTTTGGTGTTTGGTGTTTGGCGTTTGGTGCTTGGCGCTTGTTGCTTGGTGTTTTGTGCTTGGTACTTGGTGCTTGGTGTTTGGTGTTTGGTGTTTATGTTTGCTGTTTGGCGTTTGCTGTTTGGTGTTTGCTGTTTGGTGTTTCCTGGTTGGTGTTTGGTGTTTGCTATTTGGTGTTTCGTGTTTGGTGTTTGGTGTTTGGTGTTTAGTGTTTGCTGTTTGGTGTTTGGTGTTTGGTGTTTGGTGCTTGGGGCTTGGTGTTTGCTCTTTGGTGCTTGGTGATTGGTTTTTGGTGTTTGGTGCTTGGTGCTTGGTGTATGGTGTTTGGTGCTTGGTGCTTGGTGCTTGGTGCTTGGTGTTTGGTGATTGGTGCTTGGTGCTTGGTGTTTGGTGTTTGGTGCTTGGTGCTTGGTTCTGGGTGCATGGTGCTTGGTGTTTGGTGTTTGGTGCTTGGTGCTTCGTGTTTGGTGCTTCGGGCTTGGTGATTGGTGTTTGGTGCTTGGTGCTTGGTGCTTGGTGCTTGGTGCTTGGTGTTTGGTGCTTGGGATTCGGTGCTTGGTGCTTGGTGCTAGGTGTTTGGTGTTTGGTGCTTGGTGTTTGGTGTTTGGTGCTTGGTGCTTGCTGTCTGGTATTTGGTGCTTGGTGCTTGGTGTTTGTTGATTGGTGCCTGGTACTTGGTGTTTGGTGCTCGGTGCTTGGTGCTTGGTGTTTCGTGCTTGGTGCTTGGTGTTTGGTCTTTGGCGCTTGGTGCTTGGTGTTTGGTGCTTGGTACTTGGTGTTCAGTGTTTGGTGTTTGGTGCTTGGTGCTTGGTGCTTGGTTTTGGGTGTTTGGTGCTTGGTGCTTGGTGTTTGGTGTTTGGTGATTGGTGCCTGGTGTTTGGTGCTTCGGATTTGGTGCTTGGTGCTTGGTGTTTGGTGTTTGGAGTTTGGTACTTGGTGCTTGGTGTTTGGTGTTTGGTGCTTGGTGCTTGGTGTTTGGTGTTTAGTGCTTGGTGCTTGGTTGTTGGTGTTTGGTGCTTGGTGCCTGGTGACTGGTGTTTGGTGCTTGGTGCTTGGTATTTGGGGCTTGGTCTTTGGTGCTTGGTGTTTGGTGCTTGGTGCTTGGTGCTTGGTGCTTGGTGTTTGGTGCTTGGTGCTTGGTGCTAGGTGTTTGGTGTTTAGTGCTTGGTGCTTGGTGATTGGTGCTTGTTGCTTGGTGCTTGGTGTTTGGTGCTTGGTGCTTGGTGTTTGCTGTTTGGTGTTTACTGTTTGGTGTTTGCTGTTTCGTGTTTGCTGTTTGGTGTTTGGTGTTTGGTGTTTGGTGATTGGTGTTTGCTGTTTGGTGTTTGGTGTTTGGCGTTTGGTGCTTGGCGTTTGTTGCTTGGTGTTTTGTGCTTGGTGCTTGGTGCTTGGTGTTTGGTGTTTGGTGTTTATGTTTGCTGTTTGGCGTTTGCTGTTTGGTGTTTGCTGTTTGGTGTTTCCTGGTTGGTGTTTGGTGTTTGCTATTTGGTGTTTCGTGTTTGCTGTTTGGTGTTTGGTGTTTAGTGTTTGCTGTTTGGTGTTTGGTGTTTGGTGTTTGGTGCTTGGGGCTTGGTGTTTGCTCTTTGGTGCTTGGTGATTGGTTTTTGGTGTTTGGTGCTTGGTGCTTGGTGTATGGTGTTTGGTGCTTGGTGCTTGGTGTTTGGTGCTTGGTGTTTGGTGATTGGTGCTTGGTGCTTGGTGTTTGGTGTTTGGTGCTTGGTGCTTGGTTCTGGGTGCATGGTGCTTGGTGTTTGGTGTTTGGTGCTTGGTGCTTCGTGTTTGGTGCTTCGGGCTTGGTGATTGGTGTTTGGTGCTTGGTGCTTGGTGCTTGGTGCTTGGTGCTTGGTGTTTGGTGCTTGGGATTCGGTGCTTGGTGCTTGGTGCTAGGTGTTTGGTGTTTGGTGTTTGGCGCTTGGTGCTTGGTGTTTGGTGATTGGTGCTTGGTGTTTGGTGTTTGGTGCTTGGTGTTTGGTGTTTGGTGCTTGGTGCTTGGTGTTTGGTGTTTGGTGCTTGGTGTTTGGTCCTTGGTGCTTGGTGCTTGGTTTTTGGTGCTTGGTGCTTGGTGCTTGGTGCTTGGTGTCTGGTGCTTGGTGCTTGGTGTTTGGTGTTTGGTGCTTTGTGCTTGGTGTTTGGTGTTTGGTGTTTGGTGTTTGGTGCTTGGTACTTGTTGTTTTATGTTTGGTGCTTGGTGCTTGGTGCTTGGTGTTTGGTGCTTGGTGCTTGATGCTTGGTGCTTGGTGCTTGGTGTTTGGTGTTTAGTGCTTGGTGCTTGGTAGTTGGTGTGTGGTGCTTGGTGCTTGGTGTTTGGTGTTTGGTGCTTGGTGCTTGCTGTTTGGTGTTTGGTGCTTGGTGCTTGGTGTTTGGTGCTTGGTGCTTGGTGCTTGGTTTTTGGTGTTTGGTGCTTGGTGCTTGGTGTTTGGTGTTTGGTGATTGGTGCTTGGTGTTTGGTGCTTGGGATTTGGTGCTTGGTGCTTGGTGTTTGGTGTTTGGAGTTTGGTACTTGGTGCTTGGTGTTTGGTGTTTGGTGCTTGGTGCTTGGTGTTTGGTGTTTAGTGCTTGGTGCTTGGTTCTTGGTGTTTGGTGCTTAGTCCCTGGTGATTAGTGTTTGGTGCTTGGTGCTTGGTATTTGGGGATTGGTCTTTGGTGCTTGGTGTTTGGTGCTTGGTGCTTGGTGCTTGGTGTTTGGTGCTTGGTGCTTGGTGCTAGGTGTTTGGTGTTTAGTGCTTGGTGCTTGGTGATTGGTGCTTGGTGCTTGGTGTTTGGTGTTTAGTGCTTGGTGCTTGGTATTTGGTGTGTGGTGCTTGGTGCTTGGTGTTTGGTGTTTGGTGCTTGGTGCTTGGTGTTTGGTGTTTGGTGCTTGGTGTTCGCTGGTTGGTGTTTGGTGTTTGCTGTTTGGTGTTTGCTGTTTGGTGTTTGGTGCTTGGGGCTTGGTGTTTGCTCTTTGGTGCTTGGTGATTGGTTTTTGGTGTTTGGTGCTTGGTGCTTGGTGTATGGTGTTTGGTGCTTGGTGCTTGGTGTTTGGTGCTTGGGGCTTGGTGATTGGTGTTTGGTGCTTGGTGCTTGGTGCTTGGTGCTTGGTGCTTGGTGTTTGGTGCTTGGTGTTTGGTGATTGGTGATTGGTGCTAGGTGTTTGGTGTTTGGTGTTTGGCACTTGGTGTTTGGTGTTTGGTGATTGGTGCTTGGTGTTTGGTGTTTGGTGCTTGGTGCTTGGTGCTTGGTGTTTGGCGCTTGGTGCTTGGTGTTTGGTGTTTGGTGCTTGGCGTTTGCTGTTTGGCGTTTGGGGTTTGGCATTTGCTGTTTGGCGTATGGGGTTTGGCGTTTGCTTTTTTGCGTTTGCTCTTTGGTGTTTGGTGCTTGGTGTTTGGTGTTTGGTACTTGGTGCTTGGTGTTTGGTGTTTGGTGCTTGGTGCTTGGTGTTTGGTGTTTGGTGCTTGGCGCTTGGTGTTTGGTGTTTGGTGCTTGGCGTTTGCTGTTTGGCGTTTGGGGTTTGGCATTTGCTGTTTGGCGTTTGGAGTTTGGCGTTTGCTTTTTGGCGTTTGCTGTTTGGTGTTTGGTCTTTGGTGTTTGCTGTTTGGTGTTTGCTGTTTGGTGTTTGCTGTTTGGTGTTTGCTGTTTGGTGCTTGGTGCTTGGTGTTTGGTGCATGGTGCTTGGTGCTTGGTGCTTGGTGTTTGGTGCTTGGTGCTTGGTGTTTGGTGCTTGGGGCTTGGTGCTTGGTGTTTGGTGCTTGGTGTTTGGTGTTTGTTGCTTGGTGCTTGGTGTTTGGTGTTTGGTGCTTGGTGTTTGCTGTTTGGCGCTTGGTGCTTGGTGTTTGGTGCTTGGTGCTTGGTGCTTGGTGCCTGGTGCTTGGTGTTTGGTGCTTGATGGTTGGTGCTTGGTGTTTGGTGCTTGGAGCTTGGTGCTTGGTTTTTGGTGCTTGGTGCTTGGTGCTTGGTGCTTGGTGTCTGGTGCTTGGTGCTTGGTGTTTGGTGTTTGGTGTTTGGTGCTTGGTACTTGTTGTTTTGTGTTTGGTGCTTGGTGCTTGGTGGTTGGTGTTTGGTGCTTGGTGCTTGATGCTTGGTGCTTGGTGCTTGGTGTTTGGTGTTTAGTGCTTGGTGCTTGGTATTTGGTGTGTGGTGCTTGGTGCTTGGTGTTTGGTGTTTGGTGCTTGGTGCTTGGTGTTTGGTGTTTGATGCTTGGTGTTTGCTGGTTGGTGTTTGGTGTTTGGTGTTTGCTGTTTGGTGTTTGCTGTTTGGTGCTTGGTGCTTGGTGTTTGGTGCATGGTGCTTGGTGCTTGGTGTTTGGTGCTTGGTGCTTGGTGTTTGGTGCTTGGGGCTTGGTGCTTGGTGTTTGGTGCTTGGTGTTTGGTGTTTCCTGGTTGGTGTTTGGTGTTTGCTGTTTGGTGTTTGGTGTTTGCTGTTTGGTATTTGCTATTTGGTGTTTTGTGTTTGCTGTTTGGTGTTTGGTGTTTAGTGTTTGCTATTTGGTGTTTGGTGTTTGGTGTTTGGTGCTTGGGGCTTGGTGTTTGCTCTTTGGTGCTTGGTGATTGGTTTTTGGTGTTTGGTGCTTGGTGCTTGGTGTTTGGTGCTTGGTGCTTGGTGTTTGGTGCTTGGTGCTTGGTGTTTGGTGTTTGGTGCTTGGTGTTTGCTGTTTGGTGATTGGTGCTTGGTGTTTGGTGCTTGGTGCTTGGTGTTTGGTGCTTGGTGCTTGGTGCTTGGTGTTTGGTGCTTGGTGCTTGGTGTTTGGTGTTTGGCGCTTGGTGCTTGGTGTTTGGTGCTTGGTGCTTGGTGTTTGGTGTTTGGTGCTTGGTGCTTGCTGTCTGGTATTTGGTGCTTGGTGCTTGGTGTTAGTTGATTGGTGCCTGGTACTTGGTGTTTGGTGCTCGGTGCTTGGTGCTTGGTGTTTCGTGCTTGGTGCTTGGTGTTTGGTCTTTGGCGCTTGGTGCTTGGTGTTTGGTGCTTGGTACTTGGTGTTCAGTGTTTGGTGTTTGGTGCTTGGTGCTTGGTGCTTGGTTTTGGGTGTTTGGTGCTTGGTGCTTGGTGTTTGGTGTTTGGTGATTGGTGCTTGGTGTTTGGTGCTTGGGATTTGGTGCTTGGTGCTTGGTGTTTGGTGTTTGGAGTTTGGTACTTGGTGCTTGGTGTTTGGTGTTTGGTGCTTGGTGCTTGGTGTTTGGTGTTTAGTGCTTGGTGCTTGGTTGTTGGTGTTTGGTGCTTGGTGCCTGGTGACTGGTGTTTGGTGCTTGGTGCTTGGTATTTGGGGCTTGGTCTTTGGTGCTTGGTGTTTGGTGCTTGGTGCTTGGTGCTTGGTGCTTGGTGTTTGGTGCTTGGTGCTTGGTGCTAGGTGTTTGGTGTTTAGTGCTTGGTGCTTGGTGATTGGTGCTTGTTGCTTGGTGCTTGGTGTTTGGTGCTTGGTGCTTGGTGTTTGGTGTTTGGTGTTTGGTGTTTGCTGTTTGGTGTTTGCTGTTTGGTGTTTACTGTTTGGTGTTTGCTGTTTCGTGTTTGCTGTTTGGTGTTTGCTGTTTCGTGTTTGCTGTTTGGTGTTTGGTGTTTGCTGTTTGGTGTTTGGAGTCTGGTGTTTGGTGATTGGTGTTTGCTGTTTGGTGTTTGGTGTTTGGCGTTTGGTGCTTGGCGCTTGTTGCTTGGTGTTTTGTGCTTGGTGCTTGGTGCTTGGTGTTTGGTGTTTGGTGTTTATGTTTGCTGTTTGGCGTTTGCTGTTTGGTGTTTGCTGTTTGGTGTTTCCTGGTTGGTGTTTGGTGTTTGCTATTTGGTGTTTCGTGTTTGCTGTTTGGTGTTTGGTGTTTAGTGTTTGCTGTTCGGTGTTTGGTGTTTGGTGTTTGGTGCTTGGGGCTTGGTGTTTGCTCTTTGGTGCTTGGTGATTGGTTTTTGGTGTTTGGTGCTTGGTGCTTGGTGTATGGTGTTTGGTGCTTGGTGCTTGGTGCTTGGTGCTTGGTGTTTGGTGATTGGTGCTTGGTGCTTGGTGTTTGGTGTTTGGTGCTTGGTGCTTGGTTCTGGGTGCATGGTGCTTGGTGTTTGGTGTTTGGTGCTTGGTGCTTCGTGTTTGGTGCTTCGGGCTTGGTGATTGGTGTTTGGTGCTTGGTGCTTGGTGCTTGGTGCTTGGTGCTTGGTGTTTGGTGCTTGGGATTCGGTGCTTGGTGCTTGGTGCTAGGTGTTTGGTGTTTGGTGCTTGGTGTTTGGTGTTTGGTGCTTGGTGCTTGCTGTCTGGTATTTGGTGCTTGGTGCTTGGTGTTTGTTGATTGGTGCCTGGTACTTGGTGTTTGGTGCTCGGTGCTTGGTGCTTGGTGTTTCGTGCTTGGTGCTTGGTGTTTGGTCTTTGGCGCTTGGTGCTTGGTGTTTGGTGCTTGGTACTTGGTGTTCAGTGTTTGGTGTTTGGTGCTTGGTGCTTGGTGCTTGGTTTTGGGTGTTTGGTGCTTGGTGCTTGGTGTTTGGTGTTTGGTGATTGGTGCCTGGTGTTTGGTGCTTGGGATTTGGTGCTTGGTGCTTGGTGTTTGGTGTTTGGAGTTTGGTACTTGGTGCTTGGTGTTTGGTGTTTGGTGCTTGGTGCTTGGTGTTTGGTGTTTAGTGCTTGGTGCTTGGTTGTTGGTGTTTGGTGCTTGGTGCCTGGTGACTGGTGTTTGGTTCTTGGTGCTTGGTATTTGGGGCTTGGTCTTTGGTGCTTGGTGTTTGGTGCTTGGTGCTTGGTGCTTGGTGCTTGGTGTTTGGTGCTTGGTGCTTGGTGCTAGGTGTTTGGTGTTTAGTGCTTGGTGCTTGGTGATTGGTACTTGTTGCTTGGTGCTTGGTGTTTGGTGCTTGGTGCTTGGTGTTTGGTATTTGGTGTTTGGTGTTTGCTGTTTGGTGTTTGCTGTTTGGTGTTTACTGTTTGGTGTTTGCTGTTTCGTGTTTGCTGTTTGGTGTTTGGTGTTTGGTGTTTGGTGATTGGTGTTTGCTGTTTGGTGTTTGGTGTTTGGCGTTTGGTGTTTGGCGCTTGTTGCTTGGTGTTTTGTGCTTGGTGCTTGGTGCTTGGTGTTTGGTGTTTGGTGTTTATGTTTGCTGTTTGGCGTTTGCTGTTTGGTGTTTGCTGTTTGGTATTTCCTAGTTGGTGTTTGGTGTTTGCTATTTGGTGTTTCGTGTTTGCTGTTTGGTGTTTGGTGTTTAGTGTTTGCTGTTTGGTGTTTGGTGTTTGGTGTTTGGTGCTTGGGGCTTGGTGTTTGCTCTTTGGTGCTTGGTGATTGGTTTTTGGTGTTTGGTGCTTGGTGCTTGGTGTATGGTGTTTGGTGCTTGGTGCTTGGTGTTTGGTGCTTGGTGTTTGGTGATTGGTGCTTGGTGCTTGGTGTTTGGTGTTTGGTGCTTGGTGCTTGGTTCTGGGTGCATGGTGCTTGGTGTTTGGTGTTTGGTGCTTGGTGCTTCGTGTTTGGTGCTTCGGGCTTGGTGATTGGTGTTTGGTGCTTGGTGCTTGGTGCTTGGTGCTTGGTGCTTGGTGTTTGGTGCTTGGGATTCGGTGCTTGGTGCTTGGTGCTAGGTGTTTGGTGTTTGGTGTTTGGCGCTTGGTGCTTGGTGTTTGGTGATTGGTGCTTGGTGTTTGGTGTTTGGTGCTTGGTGTTTGGTGTTTGGTGCTTGGTGCTTGGTGTTTGGTGTTTGGTGTTTGGTCCTTGGTGCTTGGTGCTTGGTTTTTGGTGCTTGGTGCTTGGTGCTTGGTGCTTGGTGTCTGGTGCTTGGTGCTTGGTGTTTGGTGTTTGGTGCTTTGTGCTTGGTGTTTGGTGTTTGGTGTTTGGTGTTTGGTGCTTGGTACTTGTTGTTTTATGTTTGGTGCTTGGTGCTTGGTGCTTGGTGTTTGGTGCTTGGTGCTTGATGCTTGGTGCTTGGTGCTTGGTGTTTGGTGTTTAGTGCTTGGTGCTTGGTAGTTGGTGTGTGGTGCTTGGTGCTTGGTGTTTGGTGTTTGGTGCTTGGTGCTTGCTGTTTGGGGTTTGGTGCTTGGTGCTTGGTGTTTGGTGCTTGGTGCTTGGTGCTTGGTTTTTGGTGTTTGGTGCTTGGTGCTTGGTGTTTGGTGTTTGGTGATTGGTGCTTGGTGTTTGGTGCTTGGGATTTGGTGCTTGGTGCTTGGTGTTTGGTGTTTGGAGTTTGGTACTTGGTGCTTGGTGTTTGGTGTTTGGTGCTTGGTGCTTGGTGTTTGGTGTTTAGTGCTTGGTGCTTGGTTCTTGGTGTTTGGTGCTTAGTCCCTGGTGATTAGTGTTTGGTGCTTGGTGCTTGGTATTTGGGGATTGGTCTTTGGTGCTTGGTGTTTGGTGCTTGGTGCTTGGTGCTTGGTGTTTGGTGCTTGGTGCTTGGTGCTAGGTGTTTGGTGTTTAGTGCTTGGTGCTTGGTGATTGGTGCTTGGTGCTTGGTGTTTGGTGTTTAGTGCTTGGTGCTTGGTATTTGGTGTGTGGTGCTTGGTGCTTGGTGTTTGGTGTTTGGTGCTTGGTGCTTGGTGTTTGGTGTTTGGTGCTTGGTGTTCGCTGGTTGGTGTTTGGTGTTTGCTGTTTGGTGTTTGCTGTTTGGTGCTTGGTGCTAGGTGTTTGGTGCATGGTGCTTGGTGCTTGGTATTTGGTGCTTGGTGCTTGGTGTTTGGTGCTTGGGGCTTGGTGCTTGGTGTTTGGTGCTTGGTGTTTGGTGTTTCCTGGTTGGTGTTTGGTGTTTGCTGTTTGGTGTTTGGTGTTTGCTGTTTGGTATTTGCTATTTGGTGTTTTGTGTTTGCTGTTTGGTGTTTGGTGTTTAGTGTTTGCTATTTGGTGTTTGGTGTTTGGTGTTTGGTGCTCGGGGCTTGGTGTTTGCTCTTTGGTGCTTGGTGATTGGTTTTTGGTGTTTGGTGCTTGGTGCTTGGTGTTTGGTGCTTGGTGCTTGGTGTTTGGTGCTTGGTGCTTGGTGTTTGGTGTTTGGTGCTTGGTGTTTGCTGTTTGGTGATTGGTGCTTGGTGTTTGGTGCTTGGTGCTTGGTGTTTGGTGCTTGGTGGTTGGTGCTTGGTGTTTGGTGCTTGGTGCTTGGTGTTTGGTGTTTGGCGCTTGGTGCTTGGTGTTTGGTGCTTGGTGCTTGGTGTTTGGTGTTTGGTGCTTGGTGCTTGCTGTCTGGTATTTGGTGCTTGGTGCTTGGTGTTTGTTGATTGGTGCCTGGTACTTGGTGTTTGGTGCTCGGTGCTTGGTGCTTGGTGTTTCGTGCTTGGTGCTTGGTGTTTGGTCTTTGGCGCCTGGTGCTTGGTGTTTGGTGCTTGGTACTTGGTGTTCGGTGTTTGGTGTTTGGTGCTTGGTGCTTGGTGCTTGGTTTTTGGTGTTTGGTGCTTGGTGCTTGGTGTTTGGTGTTTGTTGATTGGTGCTTGGTGTTTGGTGCTTGGGATTTGGTGCTTCGTGCTTGGTGTTTGGTGTTTGGAGTTTGGTACTTGGTGCTTGGTGTTTGGTGTTCGGTGCTTGGTGCTTGGTGTTTGGTGTTTAGTGCTTGGTGCTTGGTTGTTGGTGTTTGGTGCTTGGTGCCTGGTGACTGGTGTTTGGTGCTTGGTGCTTGGTATTTGGGGCTTGGTGTTTGGTGCTTGGTGTTTGGTGCTTGGTGCTTGGTGTTTGGTGTTTGGTGTTTGGTGCTTGGTACTTGTTGTTTTGTGTTTGGTGCTTGGTGCTTGGTGGTTGGTGTTTGGTGCTTGGTGCTTGATGCTTGGTGCTTGGTGCTTGGTGTTTGGTGTTTAGTGCTTGGTGCTTGGTATTTGGTGTGTGGTGCTTGGTGCTTGGTGTTTGGTGTTTGGTGCTTGGTGCTTGGTGTTTGGTGTTTGATGCTTGGTGTTTGCTGGTTGGTGTTTGGTGTTTGGTGTTTGCTGTTTGGTGTTTGCTGTTTGGTGCTTGGTGCTTGGTGTTTGGTGCATGGTGCTTGGTGCTTGGTGTTTGGTGCTTGGTGCTTGGTGTTTGGTGCTTGGGGCTTGGTGCTTGGTGTTTGGTGCTTGGTGTTTGGTGTTTCCTGGTTGGTGTTTGGTGTTTGCTGTTTGGTGTTTGGTGTTTGCTGTTTGGTATTTGCTATTTGGTGTTTTGTGTTTGCTGTTTGGTGTTTGGTGTTTAGTGTTTGCTATTTGGTGTTTGGTGTTTGGTGTTTGGTGCTTGGGGCTTGGTGTTTGCTCTTTGGTGCTTGGTGATTGGTTTTTGGTGTTTGGTGCTTGGTGCTTGGTGTTTGGTGCTTGGTGCTTGGTGTTTGGTGCTTGGTGCTTGGTGTTTGGTGTTTGGTGCTTGGTGTTTGCTGTTTGGTGATTGGTGCTTGGTGTTTGGTGCTTGGTGCTTGGTGTTTGGTGCTTGGTGCTTGGTGCTTGGTGTTTGGTGCTTGGTGCTTGGTGTTTGGTGTTTGGCGCTTGGTGCTTGGTGTTTGGTGCTTGGTGCTTGGTGTTTGGTGTTTGGTGCTTGGTGCTTGCTGTCTGGTATTTGGTGCTTGGTGCTTGGTGTTAGTTGATTGGTGCCTGGTACTTGGTGTTTGGTGCTCGGTGCTTGGTGCTTGGTGTTTCGTGCTTGGTGCTTGGTGTTTGGTCTTTGGCGCTTGGTGCTTGGTGTTTGGTGCTTGGTACTTGGTGTTCAGTGTTTGGTGTTTGGTGCTTGGTGCTTGGTGCTTGGTTTTGGGTGTTTGGTGCTTGGTGCTTGGTGTTTGGTGTTTGGTGATTGGTGCTTGGTGTTTGGTGCTTGGGATTTGGTGCTTGGTGCTTGGTGTTTGGTGTTTGGAGTTTGGTACTTGGTGCTTGGTGTTTGGTGTTTGGTGCTTGGTGCTTGGTGTTTGGTGTTTAGTGCTTGGTGCTTGGTTGTTGGTGTTTGGTGCTTGGTGCCTGGTGACTGGTGTTTGGTGCTTGGTGCTTGGTATTTGGGGCTTGGTCTTTGGTGCTTGGTGTTTGGTGCTTGGTGCTTGGTGCTTGGTGCTTGGTGTTTGGTGCTTGGTGCTTGGTGCTAGGTGTTTGGTGTTTAGTGCTTGGTGCTTGGTGATTGGTGCTTGTTGCTTGGTGCTTGGTGTTTGGTGCTTGGTGCTTGGTGTTTGGTGTTTGGTGTTTGGTGTTTGCTGTTTGGTGTTTGCTGTTTGGTGTTTACTGTTTGGTGTTTGCTGTTTCGTGTTTGCTGTTTGGTGTTTGCTGTTTCGTGTTTGCTGTTTGGTGTTTGGTGTTTGCTGTTTGGTGTTTGGAGTCTGGTGTTTGGTGATTGGTGTTTGCTGTTTGGTGTTTGGTGTTTGGCGTTTGGTGCTTGGCGCTTGTTGCTTGGTGTTTTGTGCTTGGTGCTTGGTGCTTGGTGTTTGGTGTTTGGTGTTTATGTTTGCTGTTTGGCGTTTGCTGTTTGGTGTTTGCTGTTTGGTGTTTCCTGGTTGGTGTTTGGTGTTTGCTATTTGGTGTTTCGTGTTTGCTGTTTGGTGTTTGGTGTTTAGTGTTTGCTGTTCGGTGTTTGGTGTTTGGTGTTTGGTGCTTGGGGCTTGGTGTTTGCTCTTTGGTGCTTGGTGATTGGTTTTTGGTGTTTGGTGCTTGGTGCTTGGTGTATGGTGTTTGGTGCTTGGTGCTTGGTGCTTGGTGCTTGGTGTTTGGTGATTGGTGCTTGGTGCTTGGTGTTTGGTGTTTGGTGCTTGGTGCTTGGTTCTGGGTGCATGGTGCTTGGTGTTTGGTGTTTGGTGCTTGGTGCTTCGTGTTTGGTGCTTCGGGCTTGGTGATTGGTGTTTGGTGCTTGGTGCTTGGTGCTTGGTGCTTGGTGCTTGGTGTTTGGTGCTTGGGATTCGGTGCTTGGTGCTTGGTGCTAGGTGTTTGGTGTTTGGTGCTTGGTGTTTGGTGTTTGGTGCTTGGTGCTTGCTGTCTGGTATTTGGTGCTTGGTGCTTGGTGTTTGTTGATTGGTGCCTGGTACTTGGTGTTTGGTGCTCGGTGCTTGGTGCTTGGTGTTTCGTGCTTGGTGCTTGGTGTTTGGTCTTTGGCGCTTGGTGCTTGGTGTTTGGTGCTTGGTACTTGGTGTTCAGTGTTTGGTGTTTGGTGCTTGGTGCTTGGTGCTTGGTTTTGGGTGTTTGGTGCTTGGTGCTTGGTGTTTGGTGTTTGGTGATTGGTGCCTGGTGTTTGGTGCTTGGGATTTGGTGCTTGGTGCTTGGTGTTTGGTGTTTGGAGTTTGGTACTTGGTGCTTGGTGTTTGGTGTTTGGTGCTTGGTGCTTGGTGTTTGGTGTTTAGTGCTTGGTGCTTGGTTGTTGGTGTTTGGTGCTTGGTGCCTGGTGACTGGTGTTTGGTTCTTGGTGCTTGGTATTTGGGGCTTGGTCTTTGGTGCTTGGTGTTTGGTGCTTGGTGCTTGGTGCTTGGTGCTTGGTGTTTGGTGCTTGGTGCTTGGTGCTAGGTGTTTGGTGTTTAGTGCTTGGTGCTTGGTGATTGGTACTTGTTGCTTGGTGCTTGGTGTTTGGTGCTTGGTGCTTGGTGTTTGGTATTTGGTGTTTGGTGTTTGCTGTTTGGTGTTTGCTGTTTGGTGTTTACTGTTTGGTGTTTGCTGTTTCGTGTTTGCTGTTTGGTGTTTGGTGTTTGGTGTTTGGTGATTGGTGTTTGCTGTTTGGTGTTTGGTGTTTGGCGTTTGGTGTTTGGCGCTTGTTGCTTGGTGTTTTGTGCTTGGTGCTTGGTGCTTGGTGTTTGGTGTTTGGTGTTTATGTTTGCTGTTTGGCGTTTGCTGTTTGGTGTTTGCTGTTTGGTATTTCCTAGTTGGTGTTTGGTGTTTGCTATTTGGTGTTTCGTGTTTGCTGTTTGGTGTTTGGTGTTTAGTGTTTGCTGTTTGGTGTTTGGTGTTTGGTGTTTGGTGCTTGGGGCTTGGTGTTTGCTCTTTGGTGCTTGGTGATTGGTTTTTGGTGTTTGGTGCTTGGTGCTTGGTGTATGGTGTTTGGTGCTTGGTGCTTGGTGTTTGGTGCTTGGTGTTTGATGATTGGTGCTTGGTGCTTGGTGTTTGGTGTTTGGTGCTTGGTGCTTGGTTCTGGGTGCATGGTGCTTGGTGTTTGGTGTTTGGTGCTTGGTGCTTCGTGTTTGGTGCTTCGGGCTTGGTGATTGGTGTTTGGTGCTTGGTGCTTGGTGCTTGGTGCTTGGTGCTTGGTGTTTGGTGCTTGGGATTCGGTGCTTGGTGCTTGGTGCTAGGTGTTTGGTGTTTGGTGTTTGGCGCTTGGTGCTTGGTGTTTGGTGATTGGTGCTTGGTGTTTGGTGTTTGGTGCTTGGTGTTTGGTGTTTGGTGCTTGGTGCTTGGTGTTTGGTGTTTGGTGTTTGGTCCTTGGTGCTTGGTGCTTGGTTTTTGGTGCTTGGTGCTTGGTGCTTGGTGCTTGGTGTCTGGTGCTTGGTGCTTGGTGTTTGGTGTTTGGTGCTTTGTGCTTGGTGTTTGGTGTTTGGTGTTTGGTGTTTGGTGCTTGGTACTTGTTGTTTTATGTTTGGTGCTTGGTGCTTGGTGCTTGGTGTTTGGTGCTTGGTGCTTGATGCTTGGTGCTTGGTGCTTGGTGTTTGGTGTTTAGTGCTTGGTGCTTGGTAGTTGGTGTGTGGTGCTTGGTGCTTGGTGTTTGGTGTTTGGTGCTTGGTGCTTGCTGTTTGGGGTTTGGTGCTTGGTGCTTGGTGTTTGGTGCTTGGTGCTTGGTGCTTGGTTTTTGGTGTTTGGTGCTTGGTGCTTGGTGTTTGGTGTTTGGTGATTGGTGCTTGGTGTTTGGTGCTTGGGATTTGGTGCTTGGTGCTTGGTGTTTGGTGTTTGGAGTTTGGTACTTGGTGCTTGGTGTTTGGTGTTTGGTGCTTGGTGCTTGGTGTTTGGTGTTTAGTGCTTGGTGCTTGGTTCTTGGTGTTTGGTGCTTAGTCCCTGGTGATTAGTGTTTGGTGCTTGGTGCTTGGTATTTGGGGATTGGTCTTTGGTGCTTGGTGTTTGGTGCTTGGTGCTTGGTGCTTGGTGTTTGGTGCTTGGTGCTTGGTGCTAGGTGTTTGGTGTTTAGTGCTTGGTGCTTGGTGATTGGTGCTTGGTGCTTGGTGTTTGGTGTTTAGTGCTTGGTGCTTGGTATTTGGTGTGTGGTGCTTGGTGCTTGGTGTTTGGTGTTTGGTGCTTGGTGCTTGGTGTTTGGTGTTTGGTGCTTGGTGTTCGCTGGTTGGTGTTTGGTGTTTGCTGTTTGGTGTTTGCTGTTTGGTGCTTGGTGCTAGGTGTTTGGTGCATGGTGCTTGGTGCTTGGTATTTGGTGCTTGGTGCTTGGTGTTTGGTGCTTGGGGCTTGGTGCTTGGTGTTTGGTGCTTGGTGTTTGGTGTTTCCTGGTTGGTGTTTGGTGTTTGCTGTTTGGTGTTTGGTGTTTGCTGTTTGGTATTTGCTATTTGGTGTTTTGTGTTTGCTGTTTGGTGTTTGGTGTTTAGTGTTTGCTATTTGGTGTTTGGTGTTTGGTGTTTGGTGCTCGGGGCTTGGTGTTTGCTCTTTGGTGCTTGGTGATTGGTTTTTGGTGTTTGGTGCTTGGTGCTTGGTGTTTGGTGCTTGGTGCTTGGTGTTTGGTGCTTGGTGCTTGGTGTTTGGTGTTTGGTGCTTGGTGTTTGCTGTTTGGTGATTGGTGCTTGGTGTTTGGTGCTTGGTGCTTGGTGTTTGGTGCTTGGTGGTTGGTGCTTGGTGTTTGGTGCTTGGTGCTTGGTGTTTGGTGTTTGGCGCTTGGTGCTTGGTGTTTGGTGCTTGGTGCTTGGTGTTTGGTGTTTGGTGCTTGGTGCTTGCTGTCTGGTATTTGGTGCTTGGTGCTTGGTGTTTGTTGATTGGTGCCTGGTACTTGGTGTTTGGTGCTCGGTGCTTGGTGCTTGGTGTTTCGTGCTTGGTGCTTGGTGTTTGGTCTTTGGCGCCTGGTGCTTGGTGTTTGGTGCTTGGTACTTGGTGTTCGGTGTTTGGTGTTTGGTGCTTGGTGCTTGGTGCTTGGTTTTTGGTGTTTGGTGCTTGGTGCTTGGTGTTTGGTGTTTGTTGATTGGTGCTTGGTGTTTGGTGCTTGGGATTTGGTGCTTCGTGCTTGGTGTTTGGTGTTTGGAGTTTGGTACTTGGTGCTTGGTGTTTGGTGTTCGGTGCTTGGTGCTTGGTGTTTGGTGTTTAGTGCTTGGTGCTTGGTTGTTGGTGTTTGGTGCTTGGTGCCTGGTGACTGGTGTTTGGTGCTTGGTGCTTGGTATTTGGGGCTTGGTCTTTGGTGCTTGGTGTTTGGTGCTTGGTGCTTGGTGCTTGGTGTTTGGTGCTTGGTGCTTGGTGCTAGGTGTTTGGTGTTTAGTGCTTGGTGCTTGGTGATTGGTGCTTGTTGCTTGGTGCTTGGTGTTTGGTGCTTGGTGCTTGGTGTTTGGTGTTTGGTGTTTGGTGCTTGCTGTTTGGTGTTTGCTGTTTGGTGTTTGCTGTTTGGTGTTTGCTGTTTCGTGTTTGCTGTTTGGTGTTTGGTGTTTGGTGTTTGCTGTTTGGTGTTTGGTGTTTGCTGTTTGGTGTTTGGTGTTTGGTGTTTGGTGCTTGGCGCTTGTTGCTTGGTGTTTTGTGCTTGGTGCTTGGTACTTGGTGTTTGGTGTTTGCTGTTTATGTTTGCTGTTTGGCGTTTGCTGTTTGGTGTTTGCTGTTTGGTGTTTCCTGGTTGGTGTTTGGTGTTTGCTATTTGGTGTTTCGTGTTTGCTGTTTGGTGTTTGGTGTTTAGTGTTTGCTGTTTGGTGTTTGGTGTTTGGTGTTTGGTGCTTGGGGCTTGGTGTTTGCTCTTTGGTGCTTGGTGATTGGTTTTTGGTGTTTGGTGCTTGGTGCTTGGTGTATGGTGTTTGGTGCTTGGTGCTTGGTGCTTGGTGTTTGGTGTTTGGTGCTTGGTGCTTGGTGTTTGGTGCTTGGTGCTTGGTTCTGGGTGCATGGTGCTTGGTGTTTGGTGTTTGGTGCTTGGTGCTTCGTGGTTGGTGCTTCGGGCTTGGTGATTGGTGTTTGGTGCTTGGTGCTTGGTGCTTGGTGCTTGGTGCTTGGTGTTTGGTGCTTGGTGTTCGGTGCTTGGTGCTTGGTGCTAGGTGTTTGGTGTTTGGTGTTTGGCGCTTGGTGCTTGGTGTTTGGTGATTGATGCTTGGTGTTTGGTGTTTGGTGCTTGGTGTTTGGTGTTTGGTGCTTGGTGCTTGGTGTTTGGTGTTTGGTGCTTGGTGTTTGGTCCTTGGTGCTTGGTGCTTGGTTTTTGGTGCTTGGTGCTTGGTGCTTGGTGCTTGGTGTCTGGTGCTTGGTGCTTGGTGTTTGGTGTTTGGTGCTTTGTGCTTGGTGTTTGGTGTTTGGTGTTTGGTGTTTGGTGCTTGGTACTTGTTGTTTTATGTTTGGTGCTTGGTGCTTGGTGCTTGGTGTTTGGTGCTTGATGCTTGATGCTTGGTGCTTGGTGCTTGGTGTTTGGTGTTTAGTGCTTGGTGCTTGGTAGTTGGTGTGTGGTGCTTGGTGCTTGGTGTTTGGTGTTTGGTGCTTGGTGCTTGCTGTTTGGTGTTTGGTGCTTGGTGCTTGGTGTTTGGTGATTGGTGCTTGGTACTTGGTGTTTGGTGCTCGGTGCTTGGTGCTTGGTGTTTCGTGCTTGGTGCTTGGTGTTTGGTCTTTGGCGCTTGGTGCTTGGTGTTTGGTGCTTGGTACTTGGTGTTCGGTGTTTGGCGTTTGCTGTTTGGTGCTTGGTGCTTGGTGTTTGGTGATTGGTGCTTGGTGTTTGGTGCTTGGGATTTGGTGCTTGGTGCTTGGTGTTTGGTGTTTGGAGTTTGGTACTTGGTGCTTGGTGTTTGGTGTTTGGTGCTTGGTGCTTGGTGTTTGGTGTTTAGTGCTTGGTGCTTGGTTCTTGGTGTTTGGTGCTTGGTCCCTGGTGATTAGTGTTTGGTGCTTGGTGCTTGGTATTTGGGGCTTGGTCTTTGGTGCTTGGTGTTTGGTGCTTGGTGCTTGGTGCTTGGTGTTTGGTGCTTGGTGCTTGGTGCTAGGTGTTTGGTGTTTAGTGCTTGGTGCTTGGTGATTGGTGCTTGTTGCTTGGTGTTTGGTGTCTGGTTTTTGGTGATTGGTGTTTGCTGTTTGGTGTTTGGTGTTTGGCGTTTGGTGCTTGGCGCTTGGTGCTTGGGGTTTTGTGCTTGGTGCTTGGTGCTTGGTGTTTGGTGTTTGGTGTTTGTGTTTGCTGTTTGGCGTTTGCTGTTTGGTGTTTGCTGTTTGGTGTTTCCTGGTTGGTGTTTGGTGTTTGCTATTTGGTGTTTGGTGTTTGCTATTTGGTGTTTGGTGTTTAGTGTTTGCTTTTTGGTGTTTGGTGTTTGGTGTTTGTTGCTTGGGGCTTGGTGTTTGCTCTTTGGTGCTTGGTGATTGGTTTTTGGTGTTTGGTGCTTGGTGCTTGGTGTATGGTGTTTGGTGCTTGGTGCTTGGTGCTTGGTGCTTGGTGTTTGGGGTTTGGTGCTTGGTGCTTGGTGTTTGGTGTTTGGTGCTTGGTGTTTGGTGCTTGGTGTTCGGTGCTTGGTGCTTGGTGCTAGGTGTTTGGTGTTTGGTGTTTGGCGCTTGGTGCTTGGTGTTTGGTGATTGGTGCTTGGTGTTTGGTGTTTGGTGCTTGGTGCTTGGTGTTTGGTGTTTGGTGCTTGGTGCTTGGTGCTTGGTGCTTGGTGTTTGGTGTTTGGTGCTTGGAGCTTGGGTTTGGTGTTTGGTGCTTGGTGCTTTGTTCTGGGTGCTTGGTGCTTGGTGTTTGGTGTATGGTGCTGGGTGCTTGGTGTTTGGTGCTTGGGGCTTGGTGATTGGTGTTTGGTGCTTGGTGCTTGGTGCTTGGTGCTTGGTGCTTGGTGTTTGGTGCTTGGTGTTTGGTGCTTGGTGCTTGGTGCTAGGTGTTTGGTGTTTGGTGTTTGGCGCTTGGTGCTTGGTGCTTGGTGTTTGGTGCTTGGTGTTTGGTGCTTGGTGTTTGGTGATTGGTCCTTGGTGTTTGGTGTTTGGTGCTTGGTGCTTGGTGTTTGGTGTTTGGTGCTTGGCGCTTGGTGTTTGGTGTTTGGTCCTTGGCGTTTGTTGTTTGGCGTTTGGAGTTTGGCGTTTGCTTTTTTGCGTTTGCTGTTTGGTGTTTGGTGTTTGGTGTTTGGTGTTTGGTACTTGGTGCTTGGTGTTTGGTGTTTGGTGCTTGGTGCTTGGTGTTTGGTGTTTGGTGCTTGGTACTTGGTGTTTGGTGCTCGGTGCTTGGTGCTTGGTGTTTCGTGCTTGGTGCTTGGTGTTTGGTCTTTGGCGCTTGGTGCTTGGTGTTTGGTGCTTGGTACTTGGTGTTTGGTGTTTGGCGTTTGGTGTTGGGTGCTTGGTGCTTGGTGCTTGGTTTTTGGAGTTTGGTGCTTGGTGCTTGGTGTTTGGTGTTTGGTGATTGGTGCTTGGTGTTTGGTGCTTGGGATTTGGTGCTTGGTGCTTGGTGTTTGGTGTTTGGAGTTTGGTACTTGGTGCTTGGTGTTTGGTGTTTGGTGCTTGGTGCTTGGTGTTTGGTGTTTAGTGCTTGGTGCTTGGTTCTTGGTGTTTGGTGCTCGGTGCTTGGTGCTTGGTGTTTGGTGCTTGGTCCTTGGTGCTTGGTGCTTGGTGTTTGGTGTTTGGTGCTTGGTGCTTGGTGTTTGGTGATTGGGGCTTGGTGATTGGTGTTTGGTGCTTGGTGTTTGGTGCTTGGTGCTTGGTGCTAGGTGTTTGGTGTTTGGTGCTTGGCGCTTGGTGCTTGGTGTTTGGTGATTGGTGCTTGGTGTTTGGTGTTTGGTGCTTGGTGCTTGGTGTTTGGTGTATGGTGCTTGGCGCTTGGTGTTTGGTGTTTGGTGCCTGGCGTTTGCTGTTTGGCGTTTGGGGTTTGGCATTTGCTGTTTGGCGTATGGGGTTTGGCGTTTGCTTTTTGGCGTTTGCTGTTTGGTGTTTGGTGCTTGGTGTTTGGTGTTTGGTGCTTGGTGCTTGGTGTTTGGTGTTTAGTGCTTGGTGCTTGGTTCTTGGTGTTTGGTGCTCGGTGCTTGGTGCTTGGTGTTTGGTGCTTGGTGCTTGGTTCTGGGTGCTTGGTCCTTGGTGTTTGGTGTTTGGTACTTGGTGCTTGGTGTTTGGTGTTTGGTGCTTGGTGCTTGGTGTTTGGTGTTTGGTGCTTGGCGCTTGGTGTTTGGCGTTTGGCGCTTGGCGTTTGCTGTTTGGCGTTTGGGGTTTGGCATTTACTGTTTGGCGTTTGGGGTTTGGCGTTTGCTTTTTGGCATTTGTTGTTTGGTGTTTGGTGTTTGGTGTTTGCTGTTTGGTGTTTGCTGTTTGGTGTTTGCTGTTTGGTGTTTGGTGTTTGGTGTTTGCTGGTTGGTGTTTGGTGTTTGGTGTTTGCTGTTTGGTGTTTGCTGTTTGGTGCTTGGTGCTTGGTGCTTGGTGCTTGGTGTTTGGTGTTTAGTGCTTGGTGCTTGGTGTTTGGTGTTTGGTGCTTGGTGCTTGCTGTTTGGTGCTTGGGGCTTGGTGCTTGGTGTTTGGTGTTTGGTCCTTGGTGCTTGGTGTTTGGTGTTTGGTGCTTGGTGCTTGGTGTTTGGTGATTGGTGCTTGGTACTTGGTGTTTGGTGCTCGGTGCTTGGTGCTTGGTGTTTCGTGCTTGGTGCTTGGTGTTTGGTCTTTGGCGCTTGGTGCTTGGTGTTTGGTGCTTGGTACTTGGTGTTTGGTGCTTGGTGCTTGGTGTTTGGTGTTTGGTGATTGGTGCTTGGTGTTTGGTGCTTGGGATTTGGTGCTTGGTGCTTGGTGTTTGGTGTTTGGAGTTTGGTACTTGGTGCTTGGTGTTTGGTGTTTGGTGCTTGGTGCTTGGTGTTTGGTGTTTAGTGCTTGGTGCTTGGTTCTTGGTGTTTGGTGCTCGGTACTTGGTGCTTGGTGTTTGGTGCTTGGTGCTTGGTTCTGGGTGCTTGGTGCTTGGTGTTTGGTGTTTGGTGCTTGGTGCTTGGTGTTTGGTGCTTGGGGCTTGGTGATTGGTGTTTGGTGCTTGGTGTTTGGTGCTTGGTGCTTGGTGCTAGGTGTTTGGTGTTTGGTGCTTGGCGCTTGGTGCTTGGTGTTTGGTGATTGGTGCTTGGTGTTTGGTGTTTGGTGCTTGGTGCTTGGTGTTTGGTGTTTGGTGCTTGGCGCTTGGTGTTTGGTGTTTGGTGCTTGGCGTTTGCTGTTTGGCGTTTGGGGTTTGGCATTTGCTGTTTGGCGTATGGGGTTTGGCGTTTGCTTTTTGGCGTTTGCTGTTTGGTGTATGGTGTTTGGTGCTTGGTGCTTGGTGCTTGGTGCTTGGTGTTTGGTGTTTGGTGCTTGGTGCTTGGTGTTTGGTGTTTGGTGCTTGGTGCTTGGTGTTTGGTGCTTGGGGCTTGGTGATTGGTGTTTGGTGCTTGGTGCTTGGTGCTTGGTGCTTGGTGCTTGGTGTTCGGTGCTTGGTGCTTGGTGCTAGGTGTTTGGTGTTTGGTGTTTGGCGCTTGGTGCTTGGTGTTTGGTGATTGGTGCTTGGTGTTTGGTGTTTGGTGCTTGGTGCTTGGTGCTTGGTGTTTGGTGTTTGGTGCTTGGAGCTTGGTGTTTGGTGTTTGGTGCTTGGTGCTTTGTTCTGGGTGCTTGGTGCTTGGTGTTTGGTGTTTGGTGCTGGGTGCTTGGTGTTTGGTGCTTGGGGCTTGGTGATTGGTGTTTGGTGCTTGGTGCTTGGTGCTTGGTGCTTGGTGTTTGGTGCTTGGTGTTTGGTGCTTGGTGCTTGGTGATAGGTGTTTGGTGTTTGGTGTTTGGCGCTTGGTGTTTGGTGTTTGGTGATTGGTGCTTGGTGTTTGGTGTTTGGTGCTTGGTGCTTGGTGTTTGGTGTTTGGTGCTTGGCGCTTGGTGTTTGGTGTTTGGTGCTTGGCGTTTGCCGTTTGGCATTTGGGGTTTGGCATTTGCTGTTTGGCGTATGGGGTTTGGCGTTTGCTTTTTTGCGTTTGCTGTTTGGTGTTTGGTGCTTGGTGTTTGGTGTTTGGTACTTGTTGCTTGGTGTTTGGTGTCTGGTGCTTGGTGCTTGGTGTTTGGTGTTTGGTGCTTGGCGCTTGGTGTTTGGTGTTTTGTGCTTGGCGTTTGCTGTTTGGCGTTTGGGTTTGGCATTTGCTGTTTGGCGTTTGGAGTTTGGCATTTGCTTTTTGGCGTTTGCTGTTTGGTGTTTGCTGTTTGGTGTTTGCTGTTTGGTGTTTGCTGTTTGGTGTTTGCTGTTTGGTGTTTGCTGTTTGGTGCTTGGTGCTTGGTGTTTGGTGCATGGTGCTTGGTGCTTGGTGCTTGGTGTTTCGTGCTTGGTGCTTGGTGTTTCGTGCTTCGGGCTTGGTGCTTGGTGTTTGGTGCTTGGTGTTTGGTGTTTGTTGCTTGGTGCGTGGTGTTTGGTGTTTGGTGCTTGGTGTTTGCTGTTTGGTGCTTGGTGCTTGGTGTTTGGTGCTTGGTGCTTGGTGCTTGGTGCTTGGTGCTTGGTGTTTGGTGCTTGGTGGTTGGTGCTTGGTGTTTGGTGCTTGGTGCTTGGTGTTTGGTGTTTGGCGCTTGGTGCTTGGTGTTTGGTGCTTGGTGCTTGGTGTTTGGTGTTTGGTGCTTGGTGTTTGGTGCTTGGAGCTTGGTGCTTGGTTTTTGGTGCTTGGTGCTTGGTGCTTGGTGCTTGGTGTCTTGTGCTTGGTGCTTGGTGTTTGGTGTTTGGTGTTTGGTGTTTGGTGCTTGGTACTTGTTGTTTTGTGTTTGGTGTTTGGTGCTTGGTGGTTGGTGTTTGGTGCTTGGTGCTTGATGCTTGGTGCTTGGTGCTTGGTGTTTGGTGTTTGGTGCTTGGTGCTTAGTGTTTGGTGATTGGTGCTTGGTACTTGGTGTTTGGTGCTCGGTGCTTGGTGCTTGGTGTTTCGTGCTTGGTGCTTGGTGTTTGGTGCTTGGTTTTTGGAGTTTGGTGCTTGGTGCTTGGTGTTTGGTGTTTGGTGATTGGTGCTTGGTGTTTGGTGCTTGGGATTTGGTGCTTGGTGCTTGGTGTTTGGTGTTTGGAGTTTTGTACTTGGTGCTTGGTGTTTGGTGTTTGGTGCTTGGTGCTTGGTGTTTGGTGTTTAGTGCTTGGTGCTTGGTTCTTGGTGTTTGGTGCTCGGTGCTTGGTGCTTGGTGTTTGGTGCTTGGTCCTTGGTGCTTGGTGCTTGGTGTTTGGTGTTTGGTGCTTGGTGCTTGGTGTTTGGTGCTTGGGGCTTGGTGATTGGTGTTTGGTGCTTGGTGTTTGGTGCTTGGTGCTTGGTGCTAGGTGTTTGGTGTTTGGTGCTTGGCGCTTGGTGCTTGGTGTTTGGTGATTGGTGCTTGGTGTTTGGTGTTTGGTGCTTGGTGCTTGGTGTTTGGTGTTTGGTGCTTGGCGCTTGGTGTTTGGTGTTTGGTGCCTGGCGTTTGCTGTTTGGCGTTTGGAGTTTGGCATTTGCTGTTTGGCGTATGGGGTTTGGCGTTTGCTTTTTGGCGTTTGCTGTTTGGTGTTTGGTGCTTGGTGTTTGGTGTTTGGTGCTTGGTGCTTGGTGTTTGGTGTTTAGTGCTTGGTGCTTGGTTCTTGGTGTTTGGTGCTCGGTGCTTGGTGCTTGGTGTTTGGTGTTTGGTGCTTGGTGCTTGGTGTTTGGTATTTAGTGCTTGGTGCTTGGTTCTTGGTGTTTGGTGTTCGGTGCTTGGCGTTTGCTGTTTGGCGTTTGGGGTTTGGCATTTGCTGTTTGGCGTATGGGGTTTGGCGTTTGCTTTTTGGCGTTTGCTGTTTGGTGTTTGGTACTTGGTGTTTGGTGTTTGGTACTTGGTGCTTGGTGTTTGGTGTTTGGTGCTTGGTGCTTGGTGTTTGGTGTTTGGTGCTTGGCGCTTGGTGTTTGGCGTTTGGCGCTTGGCGTTTGCTGTTTGGCGTTTGGGGTTTGGCATTTACTGTTTGGCGTTTGGGGTTTGGCGTTTGCTTTTTGGCATTTGCTGTTTGGTGTTTGGTGTTTGGTGTTTGGTGTTTGGTGCTTGGTGCTTGGTGTTTGGTGTTTAGAGCTTGGTGCTTGGTTCTTGGTGTTTGGTGCTCGGTGCTTGGTGCTTGGTGTTTGGTGCTTGGTGCTTGGTTCTGGGTGCTTGGTGCTTGGTGTTTGGTGTTTGGTGCTTGGCGCTTGGTGTTTGGTGCTTGGGGCTTGGTGATTGGTGTTTGGTACTTGGTGTTTGGTGCTTGGTGCTTGGTGCTAGGTGTTTGGTGTTTGGTGCTTGGCGCTTGGTGCTTGGTGTTTGGTGATTGGTGCTTGGTGTTTGGTGTTTGGTGCTTGGTGCTTGGTGTTTGGTGTTTGGGGCTTGGCGCTAGGTGTTTGGTGTTTGGTGCTTGGCGTTTGCTGTTTGGCGTTTGAGGTTTGGCATTTGCTGTTTGGCGTATGGGGTTTGGCGTTTGCTTTTTGGCGTTTGCTGTTTGGTGTTTGGTGCTTGGTGCTTGGTGCTTGGTGTTTGGTGTTTGGTGCTTGGCACTTGGTGTTTGGCGTTTGGCGCTTGGCGTTTGCTGTTTGGCGTTTGGGGTTTGGCATTTGCTGTTTGGCGTTTGGGGTTTGGCGTTTGCTTTTTGGCATTTGCTGTTTGGTGTTTGGTGTTTGGTGTTTGCTGTTTGGTGTTTGCTGTTTGGTGTTTGCTGTTTGGTGTTTGGTGTTTGGTGTTTGCTGGTTGGTGTTTGGTGTTTGGTGTTTGCTGTTTGGTGTTTGCTGTTTGGTGCTTGGTGCTTGGTGTTTGGTGCATGGTGCTTGGTGCTTCGTGCTTGGTGTTTGGTGCTTGGTGCTTGGTGTTTGGTGCTTGGGGCTTGGTGCTTGGTGTTTGGTGTTTGGTGTTTGGTGCTTGGTGCTTGGTGTTTGGTGTTTGGTGCTTGGTGTTTGCTGTTTGGTGCTTGGTGCTTGGTGTTTGGTGCTTGGTGCTTGGTGCTTGGTGCTTGGTGCTTGGTGTTTGGTGCTTGGTGCTTGGTGCTTGGTGCTTGGTGCTTGGTGTTTGGTGTTTAGTGCTTGGTGCTTGGTGTTTGGTGTTTGGTGCATGGTGCTTGGTGTCTGGTGCTTGGCGCTTGGTGCTTGGTGTTTGGTGATTGGTGCTTGGTGTTTGGTGTTTGGTGCTTGGTGCTTGGTGTTTGGTGTTTGGTGCTTGGCGCTTGGTGTTTGGTGTTTGGTGCTTGGCGTTTGCTGTTTGGCGTTTGGGGTTTGGCATTTGCTGTTTGGCGTATGGGGTTTGGCGTTTGCTTTTTGGCGTTTGCTGTTTGGTGTATGGTGTTTGGTGCTTGGTGCTTGGTGCTTGGTGCTTGGTGTTTGGTGTTTGGTGCTTGGTGCTTGGTGTTTGGTGTTTGGTGCTTGGTGCTTGGTGCTTGGTGTTTGGTGCTTGGGGCTTGGTGATTGGTGTTTGGTGCTTGGTGCTTGGTGCTTGGTGCTTGGTGCTTGGTGTTCGGTGCTTGGTGCTTGGTGCTAGGTGTTTGGTGTTTGGTGTTTGGCGCTTGGTGCTTGGTGTTTGGTGATTGGTGCTTGGTGTTTGGTGTTTGGTGCTTGGTACTTGGTGCTTGGTGTTTGGTGTTTGGTGCTTGGAGCTTGGTGTTTGGTGTTTGGTGCTTGGTGCTTTGTTCTGGGTGCTTGGTGCTTGGTGTTTGGTGTTTGGTGCTGGGTGCTTGGTGTTTGGTGCTTGGGGCTTGGTGATTGGTGTTTGGTGCTTGGTGCTTGGTGCTTGGTGCTTGGTGTTTGGTGCTTGGTGTTTGGTGCTTGGTGCTTGGTGATAGGTGTTTGGTGTTTGGTGTTTGGCGCTTGGTGTTTGGTGTTTGGTGATCGGTGCTTGGTGTTTGGTGTTTGGTGCTTGGTGCTTGGTGTTTGGTGTTTGGTGCTTGGCGTTTGCCGTTTGGCATTTGGGGTTTGGCATTTGCTGTTTGGCGTATGGGGTTTGCCGTTTGCTTTTTTGCGTTTGCTGTTTGGTGTTTGGTGCTTGGTGTTTGGTGTTTGGTACTTGGTGCTTGGTGTTTGGTGTTTGGTGCTTGGTGCTTGGTGTTTGGTGTTTGGTGCTTGGCGCTTGGTGTTTGGTGTTTTGTGCTTGGCGTTTGCTGTTTGGCGTTTGGGTTTGGCATTTGCTGTTTGGCGTTTGGAGTTTGGCGTTTGCTTTTTGGCGTTTGCTGTTTGGTGTTTGCTGTTTGGTGTTTGCTGTTTGGTGTTTGCTGTTTGGTGTTTGCTGTTTGGTGTTTGCTGTTTGGTGCTTGGTGCTTGGTGTTTGGTGCATGGTGCTTGGTGCTTGGTGCTTGGTGTTTCGTGCTTGGTGCTTGGTGTTTCGTGCTTGGGGCTTGGTGCTTGGTGTTTGGTGCTTGGTGTTTGGTGTTTGTTGCTTGGTGCTTGGTGTTTGGTGTTTGGTGCTTGGTGTTTGCTGTTTGGTGCTTGGTGCTTGGTGTTTGGTGCTTGGTGCTTGGTGCTTGGTGCTTGGTGCTTGGTGTTTAGGTGCTTGGTGGTTGGTGCTTGGTGTTTGGTGCTTGGTGCTTGGTGTTTGGTGTTTGGCGCTTGGTGCTTGGTGTTTGGTGCTTGGTGCTTGGTGTTTGGTGTTTGGTGCTTGGTGTTTGGTGCTTGGAGCTTGGTGCTTGGTTTTTGGTGCTTGGTGCTTGGTGCTTGGTGCTTGGTGTCTTGTGCTTGGTGCTTGGTGTTTGGTGTTTGGTGTTTGGTGTTTGGTGCTTGGTACTTGTTGTTTTGTGTTTGGTGTTTGGTGCTTGGTGGTTGGTGTTTGGTGCTTGGTGCTTGATGCTTGGTGCTTGGTGCTTGGTGTTTGGTGTTTGGTGCTTGGTGCTTGGTGTTTGGTGATTGGTGCTTGGTACTTGGTGTTTGGTGCTCGGTGCTTGGTGCTTGGTGTTTCGTGCTTGGTGCTTGGTGTTTGGTCTTTGGCGCTTGGTGCTTGGTGTTTGGTGCTTGGAACTTGGTGTTTGGTGTTTGGCGTTTGGTGTTTGGTGCTTGGTGCTTGGTGCTTGGTTTTTGGAGTTTGGTGCTTGGTGCTTGGTGTTTGGTGTTTGGTGATTGGTGCTTGGTGTTTGGTGCTTGGGATTTGGTGCTTGGTGCTTGGTGTTTGGTGTTTGGAGTTTTGTACTTGGTGCTTGGTGTTTGGTGTTTGGTGCTTGGTGCTTGGTGTTTGGTGTTTAGTGCTTGGTGCTTGGTGTTTGGTGTTTGGTGCTTGGCGCTTGGTGTTTGGTGTTTGGTGCTTGGCGTTTGCTGTTTGGCGTTTGGGGTTTGGCATTTGCTGTTTGGCGTATGGGGTTTGGCGTTTGCTTTTTGGCGTTTGCTGTTTGGTGTATGGTGTTTGGTGCTTGGTGCTTGGTGCTTGGTGCTTGGTTTTTGGTGTTTGGTGCTTGGTGCTTGGTGTTTGGTGTTTGGTGCTTGGTGCTTGGTGTTTGGTGCTTGGGGCTTGGTGATTGGTGTTTGGTGCTTGGTGCTTGGTGCTTGGTGCTTGGTGCTTGGTGTTCGGTGCTTGGTGCTTGGTGCTAGGTGTTTGGTGTTTGGTGTTTGGCGCTTGGTGCTTGGTGTTTGGTGATTGGTGCTTGGTGTTTGGTGTTTGGTGCTTGGTGCTTGGTGCTTGGTGTTTGGTGTTTGGTGCTTGGAGCTTGGTGTTTGGTGTTTGGTGCTTGGTGCTTTGTTCTGGGTGCTTGGTGCTTGGTGTTTGGTGTTTGGTGCTGGGTGCTTGGTGTTTGGTGCTTGGGGCTTGGTGATTGGTGTTTGGTGCTTGGTGCTTGGTGCTTGGTGCTTGGTGTTTGGTGCTTGGTGTTTGGTGCTTGGTGCTTGGTGATAGGTGTTTGGTGTTTGGTGTTTGGCGCTTGGTGTTTGGTGTTTGGTGATTGGTGCTTGGTGTTTGGTGTTTGGTGCTTGGTGCTTGGTGTTTGGTGTTTGGTGCTTGGCGCTTGGTGTTTGGTGTTTGGTGCTTGGCGTTTGCCGTTTGGCATTTGGGGTTTGGCATTTGCTGTTTGGCGTATGGGGTTTGGCGTTTGCTTTTTTGCGTTTGCTGTTTGGTGTTTGGTGCTTGGTGTTTGGTGTTTGGTACTTGGTGCTTGGTGTTTGGTGTCTGGTGCTTGGTGCTTGGTGTTTGGTGTTTGGTGCTTGGCGCTTGGTGTTTGGTGTTTTGTGCTTGGCGTTTGCTGTTTGGCGTTTGGGTTTGGCATTTGCTGTTTGGCGTTTGGAGTTTGGCGTTTGCTTTTTGGCGTTTGCTGTTTGGTGTTTGCTGTTTGGTGTTAGCTGTTTGGTGTTTGCTGTTTGGTGTTTGCTGTTTGGTGTTTGCTGTTTGGTGCTTGGTGCTTGGTGTTTGGTGCATGGTGCTTGGTGCTTGGTGCTTGGTGTTTCGTGCTTGGTGCTTGGTGTTTCGTGCTTGGGGCTTGGTGCTTGGTGTTTGGTGCTTGGTGTTTGGTGTTTGTTGCTTGGTGCGTGGTGTTTGGTGTTTGGTGCTTGGTGTTTGCTGTTTGGTGCTTGGTGCTTGGTGTTTGGTGCTTGGTGCCTGGTGCTTGGTGCTTGGTGCTTGGTGTTTGGTGCTTGGTGGTTGGTGCTTGGTGTTTGGTGCTTGGTGCTTGGTGTTTGGTGTTTGGCGCTTGGTGCTTGGTGTTTGGTGCTTGGTGCTTGGTGTTTGGTGTTTGGTGCTTGGTGTTTGGTGCTTGGAGCTTGGTGCTTGGTTTTTGGTGCTTGGTGCTTGGTGCTTGGTGCTTGGTGTCTTGTGCTTGGTGCTTGGTGTTTGGTGTTTGGTGTTTGGTGTTTGGTGCTTGGTACTTGTTGTTTTGTGTTTGGTGTTTGGTGCTTGGTGGTTGGTGTTTGGTGCTTGGTGCTTGATGCTTGGTGCTTGGTGCTTGGTGTTTGGTGTTTGGTGCTTGGTGCTTGGTGTTTGGTGATTGGTGCTTGGTACTTGGTGTTTGGTGCTCGGTGCTTGGTGCTTGGTGTTTCGTGCTTGGTGCTTGGTGTTTGGTCTTTGGCGCTTGGTGCTTGGTGTTTGATGATTGGTGTTTGGTGCTTGGTTTTTGGAGTTTGGTGCTTGGTGCTTGGTGTTTGGTGTTCGGTGATTGGTGCTTGGTGTTTGGTGCTTGGGATTTGGTGTTTGGTGCTTGGTGTTTGGTGTTTGGAGTTTTGTACTTGGTGCTTGGTGTTTGGTGTTTGGTGCTTGGTGCTTGGTTCTTGGTGTTTGGTGCTCGGTGCTTGGTGCTTGGTGTTTGGTGCTTGGTCCTTGGTGCTTGGTGCTTGGTGTTTGGTGTTTGGTGCTTGGTGCTTGGTGTTTGGTGCTTGGGGCTTGGTGATTGGTGTTTGGTGCTTGGTGTTTGGTGCTTGGTGCTTGGTGCTAGGTGTTTGGTGTTTGGTGCTTGGCGCTTGGTGCTTGGTGTTTGGTGATTGGTGCTTGGTGTTTGGTGTTTGGTGCTTGGTGCTTGGTGTTTGGTGTTTGGTGCTTGGCGCTTGGTGTTTGGTGTTTGGTGCCTGGCGTTTGCTGTTTGGCGTTTGGAGTTTGGCATTTGCTGTTTGGCGTATGGGGTTTGGCGTTTGCTTTTTGGCGTTTGCTGTTTGGTGTTTGGTGCTTGGTGTTTGGTGTTTGGTGCTTGGTGCTTGGTGTTTGGTGTTTAGTGCTTGGTGCTTGGTTCTTGGTGTTTGGTGCTCGGTGCTTGGTGCTTGGTGTTTGGTGTTTGGTGCTTGGTGCTTGGTGTTTGGTGTTTAGTGCTTGGTGCTTGGTTCTTGGTGTTTGGTGTTCGGTGCTTGGCGTTTGCTGTTTGGCGTTTGGGGTTTGGCATTTGCTGTTTGGCGTATGGGGTTTGGCGTTTGCTTTTTGGCGTTTGCTGTTTGGTGTTTGGTACTTGGTGTTTGGTGTTTGGTACTTGGTGCTTGCTGTTTGGTGTTTGGTGCTTGGTGCTTGGTGTTTGGTGTTTGGTGCTTGGCGCTTGGTGTTTGGCGTTTGGCGCTTGGCGTTTGCTGTTTGGCGTTTGGGGTTTGGCATTTACTGTTTGGCGTTTGGGGTTTGGCGTTTGCTTTTTGGCATTTGCTGTTTGGTGTTTGGTGTTTGGTGTTTGGTGTTTGGTGCTTGGTGCTTGGTGTTTGGAGTTTAGAGCTTGGTGCTTGGTTCTTGGTGTTTGGTGCTCGGTGCTTGGTGCTTGGTGTTTGGTGCTTGGTGCTTGGTTCTGGGTGCTTGGTGCTTGGTGTTTGGTGTTTGGTGCTTGGCGCTTGGTGTTTGGTGCTTGGGGCTTGGTGATTGGTGTTTGGTACTTGGTGTTTGGTGCTTGGTGCTTGGTGCTAGGTGTTTGGTGTTTGGTGCTTGGCGCTTGGTGCTTGGTGTTTGGTGATTGGTGCTTGGTGTTTGGTGTTTGGTGCTTGGTGCTTGGTGTTTGGTGTTTGGTGTTTGGTGCTTGGCGTTTGCTGTTTGGCGTTTGGGGTTTGGCATTTGCTGTTTGGCGTATGGGGTTTGGCGTTTGCTTTTTGGCGTTTGCTGTTTGGTGTTTGGTGCTTGGTGCTTGGTGCTTGGTGTTTGGTGTTTGGTGCTTGGCACTTGGTGTTTGGCGTTTGGCGCTTGGCGTTTGCTGTTTGGCGTTTGGGGTTTGGCATTTGCTGTTTGGCGTTTGGGGTTTGGCGTTTGCTTTTTGGCATTTGCTGTTTGGTGTTTGGTGTTTGGTGTTTGCTGTTTGGTGTTTGCTGTTTGGTGTTTGCTGTTTGGTGTTTGGTGTTTGGTGTTTGCTGGTTGGTGTTTGGTGTTTGGTGTTTGCTGTTTGGTGTTTGCTGTTTGGTGCTTGGTGCTTGGTGTTTGGTGCATGGTGCTTGGTGCTTCGTGCTTGGTGTTTGGTGCTTGGTGCTTGGTGTTTGGTGCTTGGGGCTTGGTGCTTGGTGTTTGGTGTTTGGTGTTTGGTGCTTGGTGCTTGGTGTTTGGTGTTTGGTGCTTGGTGTTTGCTGTTTGGTGCTTGGTGCTTGGTGTTTGGTGCTTGGTGCTTGGTGCTTGGTGCTTGGTGCTTGGTGTTTGGTGCTTGGTGCTTGGTGCTTGGTGCTTGGTGCTTGGTGTTTGGTGTTTAGTGCTTGGTGCTTGGTGTTTGGTGTTTGGTGCATGGTGCTTGGTGTCTGGTGCTTGGCGCTTGGTGCTTGGTGTTTGGTGATTGGTGCTTGGTGTTTGGTGTTTGGTGCTTGGTGCTTGGTGTTTGGTGTTTGGTGCTTGGCGCTTGGTGTTTGGTGTTTGGTGCTTGGCGTTTGCTGTTTGGCGTTTGGGGTTTGGCATTTGCTGTTTGGCGTATGGGGTTTGGCGTTTGCTTTTTGGCGTCTGCTGTTTGGTGTATGGTGTTTGGTGCTTGGTGCTTGGTGCTTGGTGCTTGGTGTTTGGTGTTTGGTGCTTGGTGCTTGGTGTTTGGTGTTTGGTGCTTGGTGCTTGGTGCTTGGTGTTTGGTGCTTGGGGCTTGGTGATTGGTGTTTGGTGCTTGGTGCTTGGTGCTTGGTGCTTGGTGCTTGGTGTTCGGTGCTTGGTGCTTGGTGCTAGGTGTTTGGTGTTTGGTGTTTGGCGCTTGGTGCTTGGTGTTTGGTGATTGGTGCTTGGTGTTTGGTGTTTGGTGCTTGGTGCTTGGTGCTTGGTGTTTGGTGTTTGGTGCTTGGAGCTTGGTGTTTGGTGTTTGGTGCTTGGTGCTTTGTTCTGGGTGCTTGGTGCTTGGTGTTTGGTGTTTGGTGCTGGGTGCTTGGTGTTTGGTGCTTGGGGCTTGGTGATTGGTGTTTGGTGCTTGGTGCTTGGTGCTTGGTGCTTGGTGTTTGGTGCTTGGTGTTTGGTGCTTGGTGCTTGGTGATAGGTGTTTGGTGTTTGGTGTTTGGCGCTTGGTGTTTGGTGTTTGGTGATCGGTGCTTGGTGTTTGGTGTTTGGTGCTTGGTGCTTGGTGTTTGGTGTTTGGTGCTTGGCGCTTGGTGTTTGGTGTTTGGTGCTTGGCGTTTGCCGTTTGGCATTTGGGGTTTGGCATTTGCTGTTTGGCGTATGGGGTTTGGCGTTTGCTTTTTTGCGTTTGCTGTTTGGTGTTTGGTGCTTGGTGTTTGGTGTTTGGTACTTGGTGCTTGGTGTTTGGTGTTTGGTGCTTGGTGCTTGGTGTTTGGTGTTTGGTGCTTGGCGCTTGGTGTTTGGTGTTTTGTGCTTGGCGTTTGCTGTTTGGCGTTTGGGTTTGGCATTTGCTGTTTGGCGTTTGGAGTTTGGCGTTTGCTTTTTGGCGTTTGCTGTTTGGTGTTTGCTGTTTGGTGTTTGCTGTTTGGTGTTTGCTGTTTGGTGTTTGCTGTTTGGTGTTTGCTGTTTGGTGCTTGGTGCTTGGTGTTTGGTGCATGGTGCTTGGTGCTTGGTGCTTGGTGTTTCATGCTTGGTGCTTGGTGTTTCGTGCTTGGGGCTTGGTGCTTGGTGTTTGGTGCTTGGTGTTTGGTGTTTGTTGCTTGGTGCTTGGTGTTTGGTGTTTGGTGCTTGGTGTTTGCTGTTTGGTGCTTGGTGCTTGGTGTTTGGTGCTTGGTGCTTGGTGCTTGGTGCTTGGTGCTTGGTGTTTGGTGCTTGGTGGTTGGTGCTTGGTGTTTGGTGCTTGGTGCTTGGTGTTTGGTGTTTGGCGCTTGGTGCTTGGTGTTTGGTGCTTGGTGCTTGGTGTTTGGTGTTTGGTGCTTGGTGTTTGGTGCTTGGAGCTTGGTGCTTGGTTTTTGGTGCTTGGTGCTTGGTGCTTGGTGCTTGGTGTCTTGTGCTTGGTGCTTGGTGTTTGGTGTTTGGTGTTTGGTGTTTGGTGCTTGGTACTTGTTGTTTTGTGTTTGGTGTTTGGTGCTTGGTGTTTGGTGTTTGGTGCTTGGTGCTTGATGCTTGGTGCTTGGTGCTTGGTGTTTGGTGTTTGGTGCTTGGTGCTTGGTGTTTGGTGATTGGTGCTTGGTACTTGGTGTTTGGTGCTCGGTGCTTGGTGCTTGGTGTTTCGTGCTTGGTGCTTGGTGTTTGGTCTTTGGCGCTTGGTGCTTGGTGTTTGGTGCTTGGTACTTGGTGTTTGGTGTTTGGCGTTTGGTGTTTGGTGCTTGGTGCTTGGTGCTTGGTTTTTGGAGTTTGGTGCTTGGTGCTTGGTGTTTGGTGTTTGGTGATTGGTGCTTGGTGTTTGGTGCTTGGGATTTGGTGCTTGGTGCTTGGTGTTTGGTGTTTGGAGTTTTGTACTTGGTGCTTGGTGTTTGGTGTTTGGTGCTTGGTGCTTGGTGTTTGGTGTTTAGTGCTTGGTGCTTGGTTCTTGGTGTTTGGTGATCGGTGCTTGGTGCTTGGTGTTTGGTGCTTGGTCCTTGGTGCTTGGTGCTTGGTGTTTGGTGTTTGGTGCTTGGTGCTTGGTGTTTGGTGCTTGGGGCTTGGTGATTGGTGTTTGGTGCTTGGTGTTTGGTGCTTGGTGCTTGGTGCTAGGTGTTTGGTGTTTGGTGCTTGGCGCTTGGTGCTTGGTGTTTGGTGATTGGTGCTTGGTGTTTGGTGTTTGGTGCTTGGTGCTTGGTGTTTGGTGTTTGGTGCTTGGCGCTTGGTGTTTGGTGTTTGGTGCCTGTCGTTTGCTGTTTGGCGTTTGGAGTTTGGCATTTGCTGTTTGGCATATGGGGTTTGGCGTTTGCTTTTTGGCGTTTGCTGTTTGGTGTTTGGTGCTTGGTGTATGGTGTTTGGTGCTTGGTGCTTGGTGTTTGGTGTTTAGTGCTTGGTGCTTGGTTCTTGGTGTTTGGTGCTCGGTGCTTGGTGCTTGGTGTTTGGTGCTTGGTGCTTGGTTCTGGGTGCTTGGTGCTTGGTGTTTGGTGTTTGGTGCTTGGTGCTTGGTGTTTGGTGCTTGGCGCTTGGTGTTTGGTGTTCGGTGCTTGGCGTTTGCTGTTTGGCGTTTGGGGTTTGGCATTTGCTGTTTGGCGTATGGGGTTTGGCGTTTGCTTTTTGGCGTTTGCTGTTTGGTGTTTGGTGTTTGGTGTTTGCTGTTTGGTGTTTGCTGTTTGGTGTTTGCTGTTTGGTGTTTGGTGTTTGGTGTTTGCTGGTTGGTGTTTGGTGTTTGGTGTTTGCTGTTTGGTGTTTGCTGTTTGGTGCTTGGTGCTTGGTGTTTGGTGCATGGTGCTTGGTGCTTCGTGCTTGGTGTTTGGTGCTTGGTGCTTGGTGTTTGGTGCTTGGGGCTTGGTGCTTGGTGTTTGGTGTTTGGTGTTTGGTGCTTGGTGCTTGGTGTTTGGTGTTTGGTGCTTGGTGTTTGCTGTTTGGTGCTTGGTGCTTGGTGTTTGGTGCTTGGTGCTTGGTGCTTGGTGCTTGGTGTTTGGTGCTTGGTGCTTGGTGTTTGGTGTTTGGTGCTTGGTGTTTGGTGCTTGGAGCTTGGTGCTTGGTTTTTGGTGCTTGGTGCTTGGTGCTTGGTGCTTGGTGTCTTGTGCTTGGTGCTTGGTGTTTGGTGTTTGGTGTTTGGTGTTTGGTGCTTGGTACTTGTTGTTTTGTGTTTGGTGTTTGGTGCTTGGTGGTTGGTGTTTGGTGCTTGGTGCTTGATGCTTGGTGCTTGGTGCTTGGTGTTTGGTGTTTGGTGCTTGGTGCTTGGTGTTTGGTGATTGGTGCTTGGTACTTGGTGTTTGGTGCTCGGTGCTTGGTGCTTGGTGTTTCGTGCTTGGTGCTTGGTGTTTGGTCTTTGGCGCTTGGTGCTTGGTGTTTGGTGCTTGGTACTTGGTGTTTGGTGTTTGGCGTTTGGTGTTTGGTGCTTGGTGCTTGGTTTTTGGAGTTTGGTGCTTGGTGCTTGGTGTTTGGTGTTTGGTGATTGGTGCTTGGTGTTTGGTGCTTGGGATTTGGTGCTTGGTGCTTGGTGTTTGGTGTTTGGAGTTTTGTACTTGGTGCTTGGTGTTTGGTGTTTGGTGCTTGGTGCTTGGTGTTTGGTGTTTAGTGCTTGGTGCTTGGTTCTTGGTGTTTGGTGCTCGGTGCTTGGTGCTTGGTGTTTGGTGCTTGGTCCTTGGTGCTTGGTGCTTGGTGTTTGGTGTTTGGTGCTTGGTGCTTGGTGTTTGGTGCTTGGGGCTTGGTGATTGGTGTTTGGTGCTTGGTGTTTGGTGCTTGGTGCTTGGTGCTAGGTGTTTGGTGTTTGGTGCTTGGCGCTTGGTGCTTGGTGTTTGGTGATTGGTGCTTGGTGTTTGGTGTTTGGTGCTTGGTGCTTGGTGTTTGGTGTTTGGTGCTTGGCGCTTGGTGTTTGGTGTTTGGTGCCTGGCGTTTGCTGTTTGGCGTTTGGAGTTTGGCATTTGCTGTTTGGCATATGGGGTTTGGCGTTTGCTTTTTGGCGTTTGCTGTTTGGTGTTTGGTGCTTGGTGTATGGTGTTTGGTGCTTGGTGCTTGGTGTTTGGTGTTTAGTGCTTGGTGCTTGGTTCTTGGTGTTTGGTGCTCGGTGCTTGGTGCTTGGTGTTTGGTGCTTGGTGCTTGGTTCTGGGTGCTTGGTGCTTGGTGTTTGGTGTTTGGTGCTTGGTGCTTGGTGTTTGGTGCTTGGGGCTTGGTGATTGGTGTTTGGTACTTGGTGTTTGGTGCTTGGTGCTTGGTGCTAGGTGTTTGGTGTTTGGTGCTTGGCGCTTGGTGCTTGGTATTTGGTGATTGGTGCTTGGTGTTTGGTGTTTGGTGCTTGGTGCTTGGTGTTTGGTGTTTGGTGCTTGGCGCTTGGTGTTTGGTGTTCGGTGCTTGGCGTTTGCTGTTTGGCGTTTGGGGTTTGGCATTTGCTGTTTGGCGTATGGGGTTTGGCGTTTGCTTTTTGGCGTTTGCTGTTTGGTGTTTGGTGTTTGGTGTTTGCTGTTTGGTGTTTGCTGTTTGGTGTTTGCTGTTTGGTGTTTGGTGTTTGGTGTTTGCTGGTTGGTGTTTGGTGTTTGGTGTTTGCTGTTTGGTGTTTGCTGTTTGGTGCTTGGTGCTTGGTGTTTGGTGCATGGTGCTTGGTGCTTCGTGCTTGGTGTTTGGTGCTTGGTGCTTGGTGTTTGGTGCTTGGGGCTTGGTGCTTGGTGTTTGGTGTTTGGTGTTTGGTGCTTGGTGCTTGGTGTTTGGTGTTTGGTGCTTGGTGTTTGCTGTTTGGTGCTTGGTGCTTGGTGTTTGGTGCTTGGTGCTTGGTGCTTGGTGCTTGGTGCTTGGTGTTTGGTGCTTGGTGCTTGGTGCTTGGTGCTTGGTGCTTGGTGTTTGTTGTTTAGTGCTTGGTGCTTGGTGTTTGGTGTTTGGTGCTTGGTGCTTGGTGTCTGGTGCTTGGCGCTTGGTGCTTGGTGTTTGGTGATTGGTGCTATGTGTTTGGTGTTTGGTGCTTGGTGCTTGGTGTTTGGTGTTTGGTGCTTGGCGCTTGGTGTTTGGTGTTTGGTGCTTGGCGTTTGCTGTTTGGCGTTTGGGGTTTGGCATTTGCTGTTTGGCGTATGGGGTTTGGCGTTTGCTTTTTGGCGTTTGCTGTTTGGTGTATGGTGTTTGGTGCTTGGTGCTTGGTGCTTGGTGCTTGGTGTTTGGTGTTTGGTGCTTGGTGCTTGGTGTTTGGTGTTTGGTGCTTGGTGCTTGGTGTTTGGTGCTTGGGGCTTGGTGATTGGTGTTTGGTGCTTGGTGCTTGGTGCTTGGTGCTTGGTGCTTGGTGTTCGGTGCTTGGTGCTTGGTGCTAGGTGTTTGGTGTTTGGTGTTTGGCGCTTGGTGCTTGGTGTTTGGTGATTGGTGCTTGGTGTTTGGTGTTTGGTGCTTGGTGCTTGGTGCTTGGTGTTTGGTGTTTGGTGCTTGGAGCTTGGTGTTTGGTGTTTGGTGCTTGGTGCTTTGTTCTGGGTGCTTGGTGCTTGGTGTTTGGTGTTTGGTGCTGGGTGCTTGGTGTTTGGTGCTTGGGGCTTGGTGATTGGTGTTTGGTGCTTGGTGCTTGGTGCTTGGTGCTTGGTGTTTGGTGCTTGGTGTTTGGTGCTTGGTGCTTGGTGATAGGTGTTTGGTGTTTGGTGTTTGGCGCTTGGTGTTTGGTGTTTGGTGATTGGTGCTTGGTGTTTGGTGTTTGGTGCTTGGTGCTTGGTGTTTGGTGTTTGGTGCTTGGCGCTTGGTGTTTGGTGTTTGGTGCTTGGCGTTTGCCGTTTGGCATTTGGGGTTTGGCATTTGCTGTTTGGCGTATGGGGTTTGGCGTTTGCTTTTTTGCGTTTGCTGTTTGGTGTTTGGTGCTTGGTGTTTGGTGTTTGGTACTTGGTGCTTGGTGTTTGGTGTTTGGTGCTTGGTGCTTGGTGTTTGGTGTTTGGTGCTTGGCGCATGGTGTTTGGTGTTTTGTGCTTGGCGTTTGCTGTTTGGCGTTTGGGTTTGGCATTTGCTGTTTGGCGTTTGGAGTTTGGCGTTTGCTTTTTGGCGTTTGCTGTTTGGTGTGTTTGCTGTTTGGTGTTTGCTGTTTGGTGTTTGCTGTTTGGTGTTTGCTGTTTGGTGTTTGCTGTTTGGTGCTTGGTGCTTGGTGTTTGGTGCATGGTGCTTGGTGCTTGGTGCTTGGTGTTTCGTGCTTGGTGCTTGGTGTTTCGTGCTTGGGGCTTGGTGCTTGGTGTTTGGTGCTTGGTGTTTGGTGTTTGTTGCTTGGTGCTTGGTGTTTGGTGTTTGGTGCTTGGTGTTTGCTGTTTGGTGCTTGGTGCTTGGTGTTTGGTGCTTGGTGCTTGGTGCTTGGTGCTTGGTGCTTGGTGTTTGGTGCTTGGTGGTTGGTGCTTGGTGTTTGGTGCTTGGTGCTTGGTGTTTGGTGTTTGGCGCTTGGTGCTTGGTGTTTGGTGCTTGGTGCTTGGTGTTTGGTGTTTGGTGCTTGGTGTTTGGTGCTTGGAGCTTGGTGCTTGGTTTTTGGTGCTTGGTGCTTGGTGCTTGGTGCTTGGTGTCTTGTGCTTGGTGCTTGGTGTTTGGTGTTTGGTGTTTGGTGTTTGGTGTTTGGTGCTTGGTGGTTGGTGCTTGGTGTTTGGTGCTTGGTGCTTGGTGATTGGTGTTTGGCGCTTGGTGCTTGGTGTTTGGTGCTTGGTGCTTGGTGTTTGGTGTTTGGTGCTTGGTGTTTGGTGCTTGGAGCTTGGTGCTTGGTTTTTGGTGCTTGGTGCTTGGTGCTTGGTGTTTGGTGTCTTGTGCTTGGTGCTTGGTGTTTGGTGTTTGGCGTTTGGTGTTTGGTGCTTGGTACTTGTTGTTTTGTGTTTGGTGTTTGGTGCTTGGTGGTTGGTGTTTGGTGCTTGGTGCTTGATGCTTGGTGCTTGGTGTTTGGTGTTTGGTGTTTGGAGCTTGGTGCTTGGTGTTTGGTGATTGGTGCTTGGTACTTGGTGTTTGGTGCTCGGTGCTTGGTGCTTGGTGTTTCGTGCTTGGTGCTTGGTGTTTGGTCTTTGGCGCTTGGTGCTTGGTGTTTGGTGCTTGGTGTTTGGTGCTTGGTTTTTGGAGTTTGGTGCTTGGTGCTTGGTGTTTGGTGTTTGGTGATTGGTGCTTGGTGTTTGGTGCTTGGGATTTGGTGCTTGGTGCTTGGTGTTTGGTGTTTGGAGTTTTGTACTTGGTGCTTGGTGTTTGGTGTTTGGTGCTTGGTGCTTGGTGTTTGGTGTTTAGTGCTTGGTGCTTGGTTCTTGGTGTTTGGTGCTCGGTGCTTGGTGCTTGGTGTTTGGTGCTTGGTCCTTGGTGCTTGGTGCTTGGTGTTTGGTGTTTGGTGCTTGGTGCTTGGTGTTTGGTGCTTGGGGCTTGGTGATTGGTGTTTGGTGCTTGGTGTTTGGTGCTTGGTGCTTGGTGCTAGGTGTTTGGTGTTTGGTGCTTGGCGCTTGGTGCTTGGTGTTTGGTGATTGGTGCTTGGTGTTTGGTGTTTGGTGCTTGGTGCTTGGTGTTTGGTGTTTGGTGCTTGGCGCTTGGTGTTTGGTGTTTGGTGTCTGGCGTTTGCTGTTTGGCGTTTGGAGTTTGGCATTTGCTGTTTGGCGTATGGGGTTTGGCGTTTGCTTTTTGGCGTTTGCTGTTTGGTGTTTGGTGCTTGGTGTTTGGTGTTTGGTTCTTGGTGCTTGGTGTTTGGTGTTTAGTGCTTGGTGCTTGGTTCTTGGTGTTTGGTGCTCGGTGCTTGGTGCTTGGTGTTTGGTGTTTGGTGCTTGGTGCTTGGTGTTTGGTGTTTAGTGCTTGGTGCTTGGTTCTTGGTGTTTGGTGTTCGGTGCTTGGCGTTTGCTGTTTGGCGTTTGGGGTTTGGCATTTGCTGTTTGGCGTATGGGGTTTGGCGTTTGCTTTTTGGCGTTTGCTGTTTGGTGTTTGGTGCTTGGTGTTTGAGGTTTGGTACTTGGTGCTTGGTGTTTGGTGTTTGGTGCTTGGTGCTTGGTGTTTGGTGTTTGGTGCTTGGCGCTTGGTGTTTGGCGTTTGGCGCTTGGCGTTTGCTGTTTGGCGTTTGGGGTTTGGCATTTACTGTTTGGCGTTTGGGGTTTGGCGTTTGCTTTTTGGCATTTGCTGTTTGGTGTTTGGTGTTTGGTGTTTGGTGTTTGGTGCTTGGTGCTTGGTGTTTGGTGTTTAGAGCTTGGTGCTTGGTTCTTGGTGTTTGGTGCTCGGTGCTTGGTGCTTGGTGTTTGGTGCTTGGTGCTTGGTTCTGGGTGCTTGGTGCTTGGTGTTTGGTGTTTGGTGCTTGGCGCTTGGTGTTTGGTGCTTGGGGCTTGGTGATTGGTGTTTGGTACTTGGTGTTTGGTGCTTGGTGCTTGGTGCTAGGTGTTTGGTGTTTGGTGCTTGGCGCTTGGTGCTTGGTGTTTGGTGATTGGTGCTTGGTGTTTGGTGTTTGCTGCTTGGTGCTTGGTGTTTGGTGTTTGGTGCTTGGCGCTTGGTGTTTGGTGTTTGGTGCTTGGCGTTTGCTGTTTGGCGTTTGGGGTTTGGCATTTGCTGTTTGGCGTATGGGGTTTGGCGTTTGCTTTTTGGCGTTTGCTGTTTGGTGTTTGGTGCTTGGTGCTTGGTGCTTGGTGTTTGGTGTTTGGTGCTTGGCACTTGGTGTTTGGCGTTTGGCGCTTGGCGTTTGCTGTTTGGCGTTTGGGGTTTGGCATTTGCTGTTTGGCGTTTGGGGTTTGGCGTTTGCTTTTTGGCATTTGCTGTTTGGTGTTTGGTGTTTGGTGTTTGCTGTTTGGTGTTTGCTGTTTGGTGTTTGCTGTTTGGTGTTTGGTGTTTGGTGTTTGCTGGTTGGTATTTGGTGTTTGGTGTTTGCTGTTTGGTGTTTGCTGTTTGGTGCTTGGTGCAAGGTGTCTGGTGCATGGTGCTTGGTGCTTCGTGCTTGGTGTTTGGTGCTTGGTGCTTGGTGTTTGGTGCTTGGGGCTTGGTGCTTGGTGTTTGGTGTTTGGTGTTTGGTGCTTGGTGCTTGGTGTTTGGTGTTTGGTGCTTGGTGTTTGGTGTTTGGTGCTTGGTGCTTGGTGTTTGGTGCTTGGTGCTTGGTGCTTGGTGCTTGGTGCTTGGTGTTTGGTGCTTGGTGCTTGGTGCTTGGTGCTTGGTGCTTGGTGTTTGGTGTTTAGTGCTTGGTGCTTGGTGTTTGGTGTTTGGTGCTTGGTGCTTGGTGTCTGGTGCTTGGCGCTTGGTGCTTGGTGTTTGGTGATTGGTGCTTGGTGTTTGGTGTTTGGTGCTTGGTGCTTGGTGTTTGGTGTTTGGTGCTTGGCGCTTGGTGTTTGGTGTTTGGTGCTTGGCGTTTGCTGTTTGGCGTTTGGGGTTTGGCATTTGCTGTTTGGCGTATGGGGTTTGGCGTTTGCTTTTTGGCGTTTGCTGTTTGGTGTATGGTGTTTGGTGCTTGGTGCTTGGTGCTTGGTGCTTGGTGTTTGGTGTTTGGTGCTTGGTGCTTGGTGTTTGGTGTTTGGTGCTTGGTGTTTGGTGCTTGGTGTTTGGTGCTTGGGGCTTGGTGATTGGTGTTTGGTGCTTGGTGCTTGGTGCTTGGTGCTTGGTGCTTGGTGTTCGGTGCTTGGTGCTTGGTGCTAGGTGTTTGGTGTTTGGTGTTTGGCGCTTGGTGCTTGGTGTTTGGTGATTGGTGCTTGGTGTTTGGTGTTTGGTGCTTGGTGCTTGGTGCTTGGTGTTTGGTGTTTGGTGCTTGGAGCTTGGTGTTTGGTGTTTGGTGCTTGGTGCTTTGTTCTGGGTGCTTGGTGCTTGGTGTTTGGTGCTTGGGGCTTGGTGATTGGTGTTTGGTGCTTGGTGCTTGGTGCTTGGTGCTTGGTGTTTGGTGCTTGGTGTTTGGTGCTTGGTGCTTGGTGATAGGTGTTTGGTGTTTGGTGTTTGGCGCTTGGTGTTTGGTGTTTGGTGATTGGTGCTTGGTGTTTGGTGTTTGGTGCTTGGTGCTTGGTGTTTGGTGTTTGGTGCTTGGCGCTTGGTGTTTGGTGTTTGGTGCTTGGCGTTTGCCGTTTGGCATTTGGGGTTTGGCATTTGCTGTTTGGCGTATGGGGTTTGGCGTTTGCTTTTTTGCGTTTGCTGTTTGGTGTTTGGTGCTTGGTGTTTGGTGTTTGGTACTTGGTGCTTGGTGTTTGGTGTTTGGTGCTTGGTGCTTGGTGTTTGGTGTTTGGTGCTTGGTGCTTGGTGTTTGGTGTTTTGTGCTTGGCGTTTGCTGTTTGGCGTTTGGGTTTGGCATTTGCTGTTTGGCGTTTGGAGTTTGGCGTTTGCTTTTTGGCGTTTGCTGTTTGGTGTTTGCTGTTTGGTGTTTGCTGTTTGGTGTTTGCTGTTTGGTGTTTGCTGTTTGGTGTTTGCTGTTTGGTGCTTGGTGCTTGGTGTTTGGTGCATGGTGCTTGGTGCTTGGTGCTTGGTGTTTCGTGCTTGGTGCTTGGTGTTTCGTGCTTGGGGCTTGGTGCTTGGTGTTTGGTGCTTGGTGTTTGGTGTTTGTTGCTTGGTGCTTGGTGTTTGGTGTTTGGTGCTTGGTGTTTGCTGTTTGGTGCTTGGTGCTTGGTGTTTGGTGCTTGGTGCTTGGTGCTTGGTGCTTGGTGCTTGGTGTTTGGTGCTTGGTGGTTGGTGCTTGGTGTTTGGTGCTTGGTGCTTGGTGTTTGGTGTTTGGCGCTTGGTGCTTGGTGTTTGGTGCTTGGTGCTTGGTGTTTGGTGTTTGGTGCTTGGTGTTTGGTGCTTGGAGCTTGGTGCTTGGTTTTTGGTGCTTGGTGCTTGGTGCTTGGTGCTTGGTGTCTTGTGCTTGGTGCTTGGTGTTTGGTGTTTGGTGTTTGATGTTTGGTGCTTGGTACTTGTTGTTTTGTGTTTGGTGTTTGGTGCTTGGTGGTTGGTGTTTGGTGCTTGGTGCTTGATGCTTGGTGCTTGGTGCTTGGTGTTTGGTGTTTGGTGCTTGGTGCTTGGTGTTTGGTGATTGGTGCTTGGTACTTGGTGTTTGGTGCTCGGTGCTTGGTGCTTGGTGTTTCGTGCTTGGTGCTTGGTGTTTGGTCTTTGGCGCTTGGTGCTTGGTGTTTGGTGCTTGGTACTTGGTGTTTGGTGTTTGGCGTTTGGTGTTTGGTGCTTGGTGCTTGGTGCTTGGTTTTTGGAGTTTGGTGCTTGGTGCTTGGTGTTTGGTGTTTGGTGATTGGTGCTTGGTGTTTGGTGCTTGGGATTTGGTGCTTGGTGCTTGGTGTTTGGTGTTTGGAGTTTTGTACTTGGTGCTTGGTGTTTGGTGTTTGGTGCTTGGTGCTTGGTGTTTGGTGTTTAGTGCTTGGTGCTTGGTTCTTGGTGTTTGGTGCTCGGTGCTTGGTGCTTGGTGTTTGGTGCTTGGTCCTTGGTGCTTGGTGCTTGGTGTTTGGTGTTTGGTGCTTGGTGCTTGGTGTTTGGTGCTTGGGGCTTGGTGATTGGTGTTTGGTGCTTGGTGTTTGGTGCTTGGTGCTTGGTGCTAGGTATTTGGTGTTTGGTGCTTGGCGCTTGGTGCTTGGTGTTTGGTGATTGGTGCTTGGTGTTTGGTGTTTGGTGCTTGGTGCTTGGTGTTTGGTGTTTGGTGCTTGGCGCTTGGTGTTTGGTGTTTGGTGCCTGGCGTTTGCTGTTTGGCGTTTGGAGTTTGGCATTTGCTGTTTGGCATATGGGGTTTGGCGTTTGCTTTTTGGCGTTTGCTGTTTGGTGTTTGGTGCTTGGTGTTTGGTGTTTGGTGCTTGGTGCTTGGTGTTTGGTGTTTAGTGCTTGGTGCTTGGTTCTTGGTGTTTGGTGCTCGGTGCTTGGTGCTTGGTGTTTGGTGCTTGGTGCTTGGTTCTGGGTGCTTGGTGCTTGAGGTTTGGTGTTTGGTGCTTGGTTGGTGCTTGGTGTTTGGTGCTTGGGGCTTGGTGATTGGTGTTTGGTACTTGGTGTTTGGTACTTGGTGCTTGGTGCTAGGTGTTTGGTGTTTGGTGCTTGGCGCTTGGTGCTTGGTGTTTGGTGATTGGTGCTTGGTGTTTGGTGTTTGGTGCTTGGTGCTTGGTGTTTGGTGTTTGGTGCTTGGCGCTTGGTGTTTGGTATTCGGTGCTTGGCGTTTGCTGTTTGGCGTTTGGGGTTTGGCATTTGCTGTTTGGCGTATGGGGTTTGGCGTTTGCTTTTTGGCGTTTGCTGTTTGGTGTTTGGTGTTTGGTGTTTGCTGTTTGGTGTTTGCTGTTTGGTGTTTGCTGTTTGATGTTTGGTGTTTGGTGTTTGCTGGTTGGTGTTTGGTGTTTGGTGTTTGCTGTTTGGTGTTTGCTGTTTGGTGCTTGGTGCTTGGTGTTTGGTGCATGGTGCTTGGTGCTTCGTGCTTGGTGTTTGGTGCTTGGTGCTTGGTGTTTGGTGCTTGGGGCTTGGTGCTTGGTGTTTGGTGTTTGGTGTTTGGTGCTTGGTGCTTGGTGTTTTGTGTTTGGTGCTTGGTGTTTGCTGTTTGGTGCTTGGTGCTTGGTGTTTGGTGCTTGGTGCTTGGTGCTTGGTGCTTGGTGCTTGGTGTTTGGTGCTTGGTGCTTGGTGCTTGGTGCTTGGTGCTTGGTGTTTGGTGTTTAGTGCTTGGTGCTTGGTGTTTGGTGTTTGGTGCTTGGTGCTTGGTGTCTGGTGCTTGGCGCTTGGTGCTTGGTGTTTGGTGATTGGTGCTTGGTGTTTGGTGTTTGGTGCTTGGTGCTTGGTGTTTGGTGTTTGGTGCTTGGCGCTTGGTGTTTGGTGTTTGGTGCTTGGCGTTTGCTGTTTGGCGTTTGGGGTTTGGCATTTGCTGTTTGGCGTATGGGGTTTGGCGTTTGCTTTTTGGCGTTTGCTGTTTGGTGTATGGTGTTTGTTGCTTGGTGCTTGGTGCTTGGTGCTTGGTGTTTGGTGTTTGGTGCTTGGTGCTTGGTGTTTGGTGTTTGGTGCTTGGTGCTTGGTGTTTGGTGCTTGGGGCTTGGTGATTGGTGTTTGGTGCTTGGTGCTTGGTGCTTGGTGTTTGGTGCTTGGTGTTCGGTGCTTGGTGCTTGGTGCTAGGTGTTTGGTGTTTGGTGTTTGGCGCTTGGTGCTTGGTGTTTGGTGATTGGTGCTTGGTGTTTGGTGTTTGGTGCTTGGTGCTTGGTGCTTGGTGTTTGGTGTTTGGTGCTTGGAGCTTGGTGTTTGGTGTTTGGTGCTTGGTGCTTTGTTCTGGGTGCTTGGTGCTTGGTGTTTGGTGTTTGGTGCTGGGTGCTTGGTGTTTGGTGCTTGGGGCTTGGTGATTGGTGTTTGGTGCTTGGTGCTTGGTGCTTGGTGCTTGGTGTTTGGTGCTTGGTGTTTGGTGCTTGGTGCTTGGTGATAAGTGTTTGGTGTTTGGTGTTTGGCGCTTGGTGTTTGGTGTTTGGTGATTGGTGCTTGGTGTTTGGTGTTTGGTGCTTGGTGCTTGGTGTTTGGTGTTTGGTGCTTGGTGCTTGGTGTTTGGTGTTTGGTGCTTGGCGCTTGGTGTTTGGTGTTCGGTGCTTGGCGTTTGCTGTTTGGCGTTTGGGGTTTGGCATTTGCTGTTTGGCGTATGGGGTTTGGCGTTTGCTTTTTGGCGTTTGCTGTTTGGTGTTTGGTGTTTGGTGTTTGCTGTTTGGTGTTTGCTGTTTGGTGTTTGCTGTTTGGTGTTTGGTGTTTGGTGTTTGCTGGTTGGTGTTTGGTGTTTGGTGTTTGCTGTTTGGTGTTTGCTGTTTGGTGCTTGGTGCTTGGTGTTTGGTGCATGGTGCTTGGTGCTTCGTGCTTGGTGTTTGGTGCTTGGTGCTTGGTGTTTGGTGCTTGGGGCTTGGTGCTTGGTGTTTGGTGTTTGGTGTTTGGTGCTTGGTGCTTGGTGTTTGGTGTTTGGTGCTTGGTGTTTGCTGTTTGGTGCTTGGTGCTTGGTGTTTGGTGCTTGGTGCTTGGTGCTTGGTGCTTGGTGCTTGGTGTTTGGTGCTTGGTGCTTGGTGCTTGGTGCTTGGTGCTTGGTGTTTGGTGTTTAGTGCTTGGTGCTTGGTGTTTGGTGTTTGGTGCTTGGTGCTTGGTGTCTGGTGCTTGGCGCTTGGTGCTTGGTGTTTGGTGATTGGTGCTTGGTGTTTGGTGTTTGGTGCTTGGTGCTTGGTGTTTGGTGTTTGGTGCTTGGCGCTTGGTGTTTGGTGTTTGGTGCTTGGCGTTTGCTGTTTGGCGTTTGGGATTTGGCATTTGCTGTTTGGCGTATGGGGTTTGGCGTTTGCTTTTTGGCGTTTGCTGTTTGGTGTATGGTGTTTGGTGCTTGGTGCTTGGTGCTTGGTGCTTGGTGTTTGGTGTTTGGTGCTTGGTGCTTGGTGTTTGGTGTTTGGTGCTTGGTGCTTGGTGTTTGGTTCTTGGGGCTTGGTGATTGGTGTTTGGTGCTTGGTGCTTGGTGCTTGGTGCTTGGTGCTTGGTGTTCGGTGCTTGGTGCTTGGTGCTAGGTGTTTGGTGTTTGGTGTTTGGCGCTTGGTGCTTGGTGTTTGGTGATTGGTGCTTGGTGTTTGGTGTTTGGTGCTTGGTGCTTGGTGCTTGGTGTTTGGTGTTTGGTGCTTGGAGCTTGGTGTTTGGTGTTTGGTGCTTGGTGCTTTGTTCTGGGTGCTTGGTGCTTGGTGTTTGGTGTTTGGTGCTGGGTGCTTGGTGTTTGGTGCTTGGGGCTTGGTGATTGGTGTTTGGTGCTTGGTGCTTGGTGCTTGGTGCTTGGTGTTTGGTGCTTGGTGTTTGGTGCTTGGTGCTTGGTGATAGGTGTTTGGTGTTTGGTGTTTGGCGCTTGGTGTTTGGTGTTTGGTGATTGGTGCTTGGTGTTTGGTGTTTGGTGCTTGGTGCTTGGTGTTTGGTGTTTGGTGCTTGGTGCTTGGTGTTTGGTGTTTGGTGCTTGGCGCTTGGTGTTTGGTGTTCGGTGCTTGGCATTTGCTGTTTGGCGTTTGGGGTTTGGCATTTGCTGTTTGGCGTATGGGGTTTGGCGTTTGCTTTTTGGCGTTTGCTGTTTGGTGTTTGGTGTTTGGTGTTTGCTGTTTGGTGTTTGCTGTTTGGTGTTTGCTGTTTGGTGTTTGGTGTTTGGTGTTTGCTGGTTGGTGTTTGGTGTTTGCTGTTTGGTGTTTGCTGTTTGGTGCTTGGTGCTTGGTGTTTGGTGCATGGTGCTTGGTGCTTCGTGCTTGGTGTTTGGTGCTTGGTGCTTGGTGTTTGGTGCTTGGGGCTTGGTGCTTGGTGTTTGGTGTTTGGTGTTTGGTGCTTGGTGCTTGGTGTTTGGTGTTTGGTGCTTGGTGTTTGCTGTTTGGTGCTTGGTGCTTGGTGTTTGGTGCTTGGTGCTTGGTGCTTGGTGCTTGGTGCTTGGTGTTTGGTGCTTGGTGCTTGGTGCTTGGTGCTTGGTGCTTGGTGTTTGGTGTTTAGTGCTTGGTGCTTGGTGTTTGGTGTTTGGTGCTTGGTGCTTGGTGTCTGGTGCTTGGCGCTTGGTGCTTGGTGTTTGGTGATTGGTGCTTGGTGTTTGGTGTTTGGTGCTTGGTGCTTGGTGTTTGGTGTTTGGTGCTTGGCGCTTGGTGTTTGGTGTTTGGTGCTTGGCGTTTGCTGTTTGGCGTTTGGGGTTTGGCATTTGCTGTTTGGCGTATGGGGTTTGGCGTTTGCTTTTTGGCGTTTGCTGTTTGGTGTATGGTGTTTGGTGCTTGGTGCTTGGTGCTTGGTGCTTGGTGTTTGGTGCTTGGGGCTTGGTGATTGGTGTTTGGTGCTTGGTGCTTGGTGCTTGGTGCTTGGTGTTCGGTGCTTGGTGCTTGGTGCTAGGTGTTTGGTGTTTGGTGTTTGGCGCTTGGTGCTTGGTGTTTGGTGATTGGTGCTTGGTGTTTGGTGTTTGGTGCTTGGTGCTTGGTGCTTGGTGTTTGGTGTTTGGTGCTTGGAGCTTGGTGTTTGGTGTTTGGTGCTTGGTGCTTTGTTCTGGGTGCTTGGTGCTTGGTGTTTGGTGTTTGGTGCTGGGTGCTTGGTGTTTGGTGCTTGGGGCTTGGTGATTGGTGTTTGGTGCTTGGTGCTTGGTGCTTGGTGCTTGGTGTTTGGTGCTTGGTGTTTGGTGCTTGGTGCTTGGTGATAGGTGTTTGGTGTTTGGTGTTTGGCGCTTGGTGTTTGGTGTTTGGTGATTGGTGCTTGGTGTTTGGTGTTTGGTGCTTGGTGCTTGGTGTTTGGTGTTTGGTGCTTGGCACTTGGTGTTTGGTGTTTGGTGCTTGGCGTTTGCCGTTTGGCATTTGGGGTTTGGCATTTGCTGTTTGGCGTATGGGGTTTGGCGTTTGCTTTTTTGCGTTTGTTGTTTGGTGTTTGGTGCTTGGTGTTTGGTGTTTGGTACTTGGTGCTTGGTGTTTGGTGTTTGGTGCTTGGTGCTTGGTGTTTGGTGTTTGGTGCTTGGCGCTTGGTGTTTGGTGTTTTGTGCTTGGCGTTTGCTGTTTGGCGTTTGGGTTTGGCATTTGCTGTTTGGCGTTTCGAGTTTGGCGTTTGCTGTTTGGTGTTTGCTGTTTGGTGTTTGCTGTTTGGTGTTTGCTGTTTGGTGTTTGCTGTTTGGTGCTTGGTGCTTGGTGTTTGGTGCATGGTGCTTGGTGCTTGGTGCTTGGTGTTTCGTGCTTGGTGCTTGGTGTTTCGTGCTTGGGGCTTGGTGCTTGGTGTTTGGTGCTTGGTGTTTGGTGTTTGTTGCTTGGTGCTTGGTGTTTGGTGTTTGGTGCTTGGTGTTTGCTGTTTGGTGCTTGGTGCTTGGTGTTTGGTGCTTGGTGCTTGGTGCTTGGTGCTTGGTGCTTGGTGTTTGGTGCTTGGTGGTTGGTGCTTGGTGTTTGGTGCTTGGTGCTTGGTGTTTGGTGTTTGGCGCTTGGTGCTTGGTGTTTGGTGCTTGGTGCTTGGTGTTTGGTGTTTGGTGCTTGGTGTTTGGTGCTTGGAGCTTGGTGCTTGGTTTTTGGTGCTTCGTGCTTGGTGCTTGGTGCTTGGTGTCTTGTGCTTGGTGCTTGGTGTTTGGTGTTTGGTGTTTGGTGTTTGGTGCTTGGTACTTGTTGTTTTGTGTTTGGTGTTTGGTGCTTGGTGGTTGGTGTTTGGTGCTTGGTGCTTGATGCTTGGTGCTTGGTGCTTGGTGTTTGGTGTTTGGTGCTTGGTGCTTGGTGTTTGGTGATTGGTGCTTGGTACTTGGTGTTTGGTGCTCGGTGCTTGGTGCTTGGTGTTTCGTGCTTGGTGCTTGGTGTTTGGTCTTTGGCGCTTGGTGCTTGGTGTTTGGTGCTTGGTACTTGGTGTTTGGTGTTTGGCGTTTGGTGTTTGGTGCTTGGTGCTTGGTGCTTGGTTTTTGGAGTTTGGTGCTTGGTGCTTGGTGTTTGGTGTTTGGTGATTGGTGCTTGGTGTTTGGTGCTTGGGATTTGGTGCTTGGTGCTTGGTGTTTGGTGTTTGGAGTTTTGTACTTGGTGCTTGGTGTTTGGTGTTTGGTGCTTGGTGCTTGGTGTTTGGTGTTTAGTGCTTGGTGCTTGGTTCTTGGTGTTTGGTGCTCGGTGCTTGGTGCTTGGTGTTTGGTGCTTGGTCCTTGGTGCTTGGTGCTTGGTGTTTGGTGTTTGGTGCTTGGTGCTTGATGTTTGGTGCTTGGGGCTTGGTGATTGGTGTTTGGTGCTTGGTGTTTGGTGCTTGGTGCTTGGTGCTAGGTGTTTGGTGTATGGTGCTTGGCGCTTGGTGCTTGGTGTTTGGTGATTGGTGCTTGGTGTTTGGTGTTTGGTGCTTGGTGCTTGGTGTTTGGTGTTTGGTGCTTGGCGCTTGGTGTTTGGTGTTTGGTGCCTGGCGTTTGCTGTTTGGCGTTTGGAGTTTGGCATTTGCTGTTTGGCATATGGGGTTTGGCGTTTGCTTTTTGGCGTTTGCTGTTTGGTGTTTGGTGCTTGGTGTTTGGTGTTTGGTGCTTGGTGCTTGGTGTTTGGTGTTTAGTGCTTGGTGCTTGGTTCTTGGTGTTTGGTGCTCGGTGCTTGGTGCTTGGTGTTTGGTGCTTGGTGCTTGGTTCTGGGTGCTTGGTGCTTGGTGTTTGGTGTTTGGTGCTTGGTGCTTGGTGTTTGGTGCTTGGGGCTTGGTGATTGGTGTTTGGTACTTGGTGTTTGGTGCTTGGTGCTTGGTGCTAGGTGTTTGGTGTTTGGTGCTTGGCGCTTGGTGCTTGGTGTTTGGTGATTGGTGCTTGGTGTTTGGTGTTTGGTGCTTGGTGCTTGGTGTTTGGTGTTTGGTGCTTGGCGCTTGGTGTTTGGTGTTCGGTGCTTGGCGTTTGCTGTTTGGCGTTTGGGGTTTGGCATTTGCTGTTTGGCGTATGGGGTTTGGCGTTTGCTTTTTGGCATTTGCTGTTTGGTGTTTGGTGTTTGGTGTTTGGTGTTTGGTGCTTGGTGTTTGGTGTTTGGTGTTTAGAGCTTGGTGCTTGGTTCTTGGTGTTTGGTGCTCGGTGCTTGGTGCTTGGTGTTTGGTGCTTGGTGCTTGGTTCTGGGTGCTTGGTGCTTGGTGTTTGGTGTTTGGTGCTTGGCGCTTGGTGTTTGGTGCTTGGGGCTTGGTGATTGGTGTTTGGTACTTGGTGTTTGGTGCTTGGTGCTTGGTGCTAGGTGTTTGGTGTTTGGTGCTTGGCGCTTGGTGCTTGGTGTTTGGTGATTGGTGCTTGGTGTTTGGTGTTTGGTGCTTGGTGCTTGGTGTTTGGTGTTTGGTGCTTGGCGCTTGGTGTTTGGTGTTTGGTGCTTGGCGTTTGCTGTTTGGCGTTTGGGGTTTGGCATTTGCTGTTTGGCGTATGGGGTTTGGCGTTTGCTTTTTGGCGTTTGCTGTTTGGTGTTTGGTGCTTGGTGTTTGGTGTTTGGTGCTTGGTGCTTGGTGTTTGGTGTTTAGTGCTTGGTGCTTGGTTCTTGGTGTTTGGTGCTCGGTGCTTGGTGCTTGGTGTTTGGTGCTTGGTGCTTGGTTCTGGGTGCTTGGTGCTTGGTGTTTGGTGTTTGGTGCTTGGTGCTTGGTGTTTGGTGCTTGGGGCTTGGTGATTGGTGTTTGGTACTTGGTGTTTGGTGCTTGGTGCTTGGTGCTAGGTGTTTGGTGTTTGGTGCTTGGCGCTTGGTGCTTGGTGTTTGGTGATTGGTGCTTGGTGTTTGGTGTTTGGTGCTTGGTGCTTGGTGTTTGGTGTTTGGTGCTTGGCGCTTGGTGTTTGGTGTTCGGTGCTTGGCGTTTGCTGTTTGGCGTTTGGGGTTTGGCATTTGCTGTTTGGCGTATGGGGTTTGGCGTTTGCTTTTTGGCGTTTGCTGTTTGGTGTTTGGTGCTTGGTGTTTGGTGTTTGGTACTTGGTGCTTGGTGTTTGGTGTTTGGTGCTTGGTGCTTGGTGTTTGGTGTTTGGTGCTTGGCGCTTGGTGTTTGGCGTTTGGCGCTTGGCGTTTGCTGTTTGGCGTTTGGGGTTTGGCATTTACTGTTTGGCGTTTGGGGTTTGGCGTTTGCTTTTTGGCATTTGCTGTTTGGTGTTTGGTGTTTGGTGTTTGGTGTTTGGTGCTTGGTGTTTGGTGTTTGGTGTTTAGAGCTTGGTGCTTGGTTCTTGGTGTTTGGTGCTCGGTGCTTGGTGCTTGGTGTTTGGTGCTTGGTGCTTGGTTCTGGGTGCTTGGTGCTTGGTGTTTGGTGTTTGGTGCTTGGCGCTTGGTGTTTGGTGCTTGGGGCTTGGTGATTGGTGTTTGGTACTTGGTGTTTGGTGCTTGGTGCTTGGTGCTAGGTGTTTGGTGTTTGGTGCTTGGCGCTTGGTGCTTGGTGTTTGGTGATTGGTGCTTGGTGTTTGGTGTTTGGTGCTTGGTGCTTGGTGTTTGGTGTTTGGTGCTTGGCGCTTGGTGTTTGGTGTTTGGTGCTTGGCGTTTGCTGTTTGGCGTTTGGGGTTTGGCATTTGCTGTTTGGCGTATGGGGTTTGGCGTTTGCTTTTTGGCGTTTGCTGTTTGGTGTTTGGTGCTTGGTGTTTGGTGTTTGGTACTTGGTGCTTGGTGTTTGGTGTTTGGTGCTTGGTGCTTGGTGCTTGGTGTTTGGTGTTTGGTGCTTGACACTTGGTGTTTGGCGTTTGGCGCTTGGCGTTTGCTGTTTGGCGTTTGGGGTTTGGCATTTGCTGTTTGGCGTTTGGGGTTTGGCGTTTGCTTTTTGGCATTTGCTGTTTGGTGTTTGGTGTTTGGTGTTTGCTGTTTGGTGTTTGCTGTTTGGTGTTTGGTGTTTGGTGTTTGGTGTTTGGTGTTTGCTGGTTGGTGTTTGGTGTTTGGTGTTTGCTGTTTGGTGTTTGCTGTTTGGTGCTTGGTGCTTGGTGTTTGGTGCATGGTGCTTGGTGCTTCGTGCTTGGTGTTTGGTGCTTGGTGCTTGGTGTTTGGTGCTTGGGGCTTGGTGCTTGGTGTTTGGTGTTTGGTGTTTGGTGCTTGGTGCTTGGTGTTTGCTGTTTGGTGCTTGGTGCTTGGTGTTTGGTGCTTGGTGCTTGGTGCTTGGTGCTTGGTGCTTGGTGTTTGGTGCTTGGTGCTTGGTGCTTGGTGCTTGGTGCTTGGTGCTTGGTGCTTGGTGTTTGGTGCTTGGTGCTTGGTGCTTGGTGCTTGGTGCTTGGTGTTTGGTGTTTAGTGCTTGGTGCTTGGTGTTTGGTGTTTGGTGCTTGGTGCTTGGTGTCTGGTGCTTGGTGCTTGGTGCTTGCTGTTTGGTGCTTGGTGTTTGGTGCTTGGTGTTTGGTGTTTGGTGCTTGGTGCTTGGTGTTTGGTGCTTGGTGCTTGGTGCTTGGTGTTTGGTGCTTGGTGCTTGGTGCTTGGTGTTTGGTGTTTAGTGCTTGGTGCTTGGTGTTTGGTGTTTGGTGCTTGGTGCTTGGTGCTTGGTGTTTGGTGTTTGGTGCTTGGTGATTCGTGATTGGTGTTTGATGTTTGGTGTTTGGTGTTTTGTGATTCGTGATTGGTGTTTGATGTTTGGTGTTTGGTGTTGGGTGTTTGGTGCTTGGGGCTTCGTGTTTGCTCTTTGGTGCTTGGTGATTGGTGTTTGGTGTTGGGTGCTTGGTGCTTGGTGTTTGGTGCTTGGTGCTTGGTGCTTGGTGCTTGGTGCTTGGTGCTTTGTGTTTATTGCTTGGTGCTTGGTGCTTGGCGATTGGTGCTTCGTGCTTGGTGTTTGATGTGTGGTGCTTGGTGTTTGGTGTTTGGTATTTGATGCTTGGTGCTTCGTGCTTGGTGTTTGGTGTTTGGTGCTTGGTGCTTGGTGTTTGGTGCTTGGGATTTGGTGCTTGGTGCTTGGTGTTTGGGGTTTGGTGTTTGGTACTTGGTGCTTGGTGTTTGGTGTTTGGTGCTTGGTGCTTGGTGTTTGGTGTTTAGTGATTGGTGCTTGGTTCTTGGTGTTAGGTGCTTGGTGCTTGGTGATTGGTGTTTGGTGCTTGGTGCTTGGTATTTGGTGCTTGGTCTTTGGTGCTTGGTGCTTGGTGCTTGGTGTTTGGTGCTTGGTGCTTGGCGTTTGGTGCATGGTGCTTGGTGCTTGCTGTTTGGTGCTTGGTGCTTGATGCTTGGTGTTTGGTGTTTAGTGCTTGGTGCTTGGTGATTGGTGCTTGTTGCTTGGTGCTTGGTGTTTGGTGCTTGGTGCTTGGTGTTTGGTGTTTGGTGTTTGCTGTTTGCTGTCTGGTGTTTGCTGTTTGGTGTCTGCTGTTTGGTGTTTGCTGTTTGGTGTTTGCTATTTGGTGTTTGGTGTTTGGTGTTTGCTGTTTGGTGTTTGCTGTTTGCTGTTTGTTTGGTGTTTGCTGTTTGGTGTTTGGTGTTTGGTGTTTGCTGTTTGGTGTTTGGTGTTTGGTGTTTGCTGTTTGGTGTTTGTTGTTTACTGTTTGGTGTTTGGTGTTTGGTGTTTGGAGATTGGTGTTTGCTATTTGGTGTTTGGTGTTTGGTGATTGGTGTTTGCTGTTTCGTGTTTGGTGCTTGGTGTTTGGTGTTTGGTGATTGGTGCTTGGTGTTTCGTGCTTGGTGCTTGGTGCTTGGTGTTTGGCGCTTGGTGCTTGGTGTTTGGTGTTTGGTGCTTGGTGTTTGGTGCTTGGTGCTTGGTGTTTTGTGCTTGGTGCTTCGTGCTTGGTGTTTGGTGTTTGGTGCTTGGTGTTTGGTGTTTGCTGTTTGGTGTTTGCTGTTTGGTGTTCGCTGTTTGGTGTTTGGTGTTTGCTGTTTGGTGTTTGGTGTTTGCGGTTTGGTGTTTGCTATTTGGTGTTTGTGTTTGGCGTTTGATGTTTGGCGTTTGTTGTTTGTTGTTTGCTATTTGATGTTTGATGTTTGGTGTTTGGTGTTTGGTGTTTGCTGTTTGATGTTTGGTGATTGGTGTTTGATGTTTGGTGTTTGGTGCTTGGTGCTTGGTGCTTGGTGCTTAGTGTTTTATGTTTAGCGCTTGGTGCTTGGTGTTTTGTGCTTGGTGCTTGGTGCTTGGTGTTTGGAGTTTGGTGCTTGGTGTTTGGTGTTTGGTGTTTGGTGTTTGCTGTTTGCTGTTTGGTGTTTGCTGTTTGGAGTTCGCTGTTTGGTGTTTGGTGTTTGCTGTTTGGTGTTTGGTGTTTGCGGTTTGGTGTTTGCTATTTGGCGTTTGGTGTTTGGCGTTTGATGTTTGGCGTTTGTTGTTTGTTGTTTGCTGTTTGGTGTTTGATGTTTGGTGTTTGCTGTTTGGTGCTTGGTGCTTGGTGTTTGGTGCATGGTGCTTGGTGCTTCGTGCTTGGTGTTTGGTGCTTGGTGCTTGGTGTTTGGTGCTTGGGGCTTGGTGCTTGGTGTTTGGTGTTTGGTGTTTGGTGCTTGGTGCTTGGTGTTTGCTGTTTGGTGCTTGGTGCTTGGTGTTTGGTGCTTGGTGCTTGGTGCTTGGTGCTTGGTGCTTGGTGTTTGGTGCTTGGTGCTTGGTGCTTGGTGCTTGGTGCTTGGTGCTTGGTGCTTGGTGTTTGGTGCTTGGTGCTTGGTGCTTGGTGCTTGGTGCTTGGTGTTTGGTGTTTAGTGCTTGGTGCTTGGTGTTTGGTGTTTGGTGCTTGGTGCTTGGTGTCTGGTGCTTGGTGCTTGGTGCTTGCTGTTTGGTGCTTGGTGTTTGGTGCTTGGTGTTTGGTGTTTGGTGCTTGGTGCTTGGTGTTTGGTGCTTGGTGCTTGGTGCTTGGTGTTTGGTGCTTGGTGCTTGGTGCTTGGTGTTTGGTGTTTAGTGCTTGGTGCTTGGTGTTTGGTGTTTGGTGCTTGGTGCTTGGTGCTTGGTGTTTGGTGTTTGGTGCTTGGTGATTCGTGATTGGTGTTTGATGTTTGGTGTTTGGTGTTTTGTGATTCGTGATTGGTGTTTGATGTTTGGTGTTTGGTGTTGGGTGTTTGGTGCTTGGGGCTTCGTGTTTGCTCTTTGGTGCTTGGTGATTGGTGTTTGGTGTTGGGTGCTTGGTGCTTGGTGTTTGGTGCTTGGTGCTTGGTGCTTGGTGCTTGGTGCTTGGTGCTTTGTGTTTATTGCTTGGTGCTTGGTGCTTGGCGATTGGTGCTTCGTGCTTGGTGTTTGATGTGTGGTGCTTGGTGTTTGGTGTTTGGTATTTGATGCTTGGTGCTTCGTGCTTGGTGTTTGGTGTTTGGTGCTTGGTGCTTGGTGTTTGGTGCTTGGGATTTGGTGCTTGGTGCTTGGTGTTTGGGGTTTGGTGTTTGGTACTTGGTGCTTGGTGTTTGGTGTTTGGTGCTTGGTGCTTGGTGTTTGGTGTTTAGTGATTGGTGCTTGGTTCTTGGTGTTAGGTGCTTGGTGCTTGGTGATTGGTGTTTGGTGCTTGGTGCTTGGTATTTGGTGCTTGGTCTTTGGTGCTTGGTGCTTGGTGCTTGGTGTTTGGTGCTTGGTGCTTGGCGTTTGGTGCATGGTGCTTGGTGCTTGCTGTTTGGTGCTTGGTGCTTGATGCTTGGTGTTTGGTGTTTAGTGCTTGGTGCTTGGTGATTGGTGCTTGTTGCTTGGTGCTTGGTGTTTGGTGCTTGGTGCTTGGTGTTTGGTGTTTGGTGTTTGCTGTTTGCTGTCTGGTGTTTGCTGTTTGGTGTCTGCTGTTTGGTGTTTGCTGTTTGGTGTTTGCTATTTGGTGTTTGGTGTTTGGTGTTTGCTGTTTGGTGTTTGCTGTTTGCTGTTTGTTTGGTGTTTGCTGTTTGGTGTTTGGTGTTTGGTGTTTGCTGTTTGGTGTTTGGTGTTTGGTGTTTGCTGTTTGGTGTTTGTTGTTTACTGTTTGGTGTTTGGTGTTTGGTGTTTGGAGATTGGTGTTTGCTATTTGGTGTTTGGTGTTTGGTGATTGGTGTTTGCTGTTTCGTGTTTGGTGCTTGGTGTTTGGTGTTTGGTGATTGGTGCTTGGTGTTTCGTGCTTGGTGCTTGGTGCTTGGTGTTTGGCGCTTGGTGCTTGGTGTTTGGTGTTTGGTGCTTGGTGTTTGGTGCTTGGTGCTTGGTGTTTTGTGCTTGGTGCTTCGTGCTTGGTGTTTGGTGTTTGGTGCTTGGTGTTTGGTGTTTGCTGTTTGGTGTTTGCTGTTTGGTGTTCGCTGTTTGGTGTTTGGTGTTTGCTGTTTGGTGTTTGGTGTTTGCGGTTTGGTGTTTGCTATTTGGTGTTTGTGTTTGGCGTTTGATGTTTGGCGTTTGTTGTTTGTTGTTTGCTATTTGATGTTTGATGTTTGGTGTTTGGTGTTTGGTGTTTGCTGTTTGATGTTTGGTGATTGGTGTTTGATGTTTGGTGTTTGGTGCTTGGTGCTTGGTGCTTGGTGCTTGGTGCTTAGTGTTTTATGTTTAGCGCTTGGTGCTTGGTGTTTTGTGCTTGGTGCTTGGTGCTTGGTGTTTGGAGTTTGGTGCTTGGTGTTTGGTGTTTGGTGTTTGGTGTTTGCTGTTTGCTGTTTGGTGTTTGCTGTTTGGAGTTCGCTGTTTGGTGTTTGGTGTTTGCTGTTTGGTGTTTGGTGTTTGCGGTTTGGTGTTTGCTATTTGGCGTTTGGTGTTTGGCGTTTGATGTTTGGCGTTTGTTGTTTGTTGTTTGCTGTTTGGTGTTTGATGTTTGGTGTTTGGTGTTTGTTGTTTGCTGTTTGATGTTTGGTGATTGCTGTTTGATGTTTGGTGTTTGGTGCTTGGTGCTTGGTGTTTTGTGCTTGGTGTTTGGTGCTTGGGGTTTGCTATTTGGTGTTTTGTGTTTTTGGTGCTTGGAGCTTGGTGTTTGGTGTTTGGTGCTTGGTGCTTGGTGTTTGGTGCTTGGTGCTTGGTGTTGGTGTTTGGTGCTTGGTGCTTGGTGCTTGGTGTTTGGTGTTTGCTGTTTGCTGTTTGCTGTTTGCTGTTTGTTGTTTGCTGTTTGGTGTTTTGTGTTTGCTGTTTGGTGTTTGGAGTTTGCCCTTTGGTGTTTGCTATTTGGTGTTTGGTGTTTACTGTTTGGTGTTTGGTGTTTGGTGTTTGGTGCTTGGTGCTTTGTTTTTGCTCTTTGGTGCTTTGTGCTTGGTCTTTGGTGTTTGGTGCTTGGTGCTTGGTGTTTGGTGCTTTGTGCCTGGTGTTTGGTGTTTGGTGTTTGGTCCTTGGTGCTTGGTGCTTGGTCTCTGGTGCTTGGTGCTTGGTGTTTGGTGTTTGGTGCTTGGTGCTTGGTGTTTGGTGTTTGGTGTTTGGTGCTTGGTGCTTGGTACTTGGTGTTTTGTGTTTGGTGCTTGGTGCTTGGTGTTTGGTGCTTGGTGTTTGGTGCTTGGTGTTTGGTGTTTAGTGCTTGGTGCTTGGTATTTGGTGTTTGGTGCTTGGTTCTTGGTGTTTGGTGTTTGGTGCTTGGTGCTTGGTGTTTGGTGTTTGGTGTTTGGTGCTCGGTGCTTGGTGCTTGGTGTTTCGTGCTTGGTGCTTGGTGTTTGGTCTTTGGTGCTTGGTGCTTGGTGTTTGGTGCTTGGTGCTTGGTGTTTGGTGTTTGGCGTATGGTGTTTGGTGCTTGGTGCTTGGTGTTTGGTGTTTGCTGTTTGGTGTTTGCTGTTTGGTGTTTGCTGTTTGGTGTTTGCTGTTTGGTGCTTGGTGCTTGGTGTTTCGTGCATGGTGCTTGGTGCTTGGTGCTTGGTGTTTGGTGCTTGGTGCTTGGTGTTTGGTGCTTGGGGCTTGGTGCTTGGTGTTTGGTGCTTGGTGTTTGGTGTTTGTTGCTTGGTGCTTGGTGCTTGGTGTTTTGTGCTTGGAGCCTGGTGTTTGGTGTTTGGTGCTTGGTGCTTGGTGTTTGGTGTTTGGTGCTTGGTGCTTGGTGTTTGGTGTTTGGTACTTGGTGCTTGGTGTTTGGTGTTTGGTACTTGGTGCTTGGTGTTTGGTGCTTGGTGCTTGGTGCTTGGTGTTTGGTGCTTGGTGCTTGGTGCTTGGTGTTTGGTGTTTAGTGCTTGGTGCTTGGTGTTTGGTGTTTGGTGCTTGGTGCTTGGTGCTTGGTGTTTGGTGTTTGGTGCTTGGTGATTCGTGATTGGTGTTTGATGTTTGGTGTTTGGTGTTTTGTGATTCGTGATTGGTGTTTGATGTTTGGTGTTTGGTGTTGGGTGTTTGGTGCTTGGGGCTTCGTGTTTGCTCTTTGGTGCTTGGTGATTGGTGTTTGGTGTTGGGTGCTTGGTGCTTGGTGTTTGGTGCTTGGTGCTTGGTGCTTGGTGCTTGGTGCTTGGTGCTTTGTGTTTATTGCTTGGTGCTTGGTGCTTGGCGATTGGTGCTTCGTGCTTGGTGTTTGATGTGTGGTGCTTGGTGTTTGGTGTTTGGTATTTGATGCTTGGTGCTTCGTGCTTGGTGTTTGGTGTTTGGTGCTTGGTGCTTGGTGTTTGGTGCTTGGGATTTGGTGCTTGGTGCTTGGTGTTTGGGGTTTGGTGTTTGGTACTTGGTGCTTGGTGTTTGGTGTTTGGTGCTTGGTGCTTGGTGTTTGGTGTTTAGTGATTGGTGCTTGGTTCTTGGTGTTTGGTGCTTGGTGCTTGGTGATTGGTGTTTGGTGCTTGGTGCTTGGTATTTGGTGCTTGGTCTTTGGTGCTTGGTGTTTGGTGCTTGGTGCTTGGTGCTTGGTGTTTGGTGCTTGGTGCTTGGCGTTTGGTGCATGGTGCTTGGTGCTTGCTGTTTGGTGCTTGGTGCTTGATGCTTGGTGTTTGGTGTTTAGTGCTTGGTGCTTGGTGATTGGTGCTTGTTGCTTGGTGCTTGGTGTTTGGTGCTTGGTGCTTGGTGTTTGGTGTTTGGTGTTTGCTGTTTGCTGTCTGGTGTTTGCTGTTTGGTGTTTGCTGTTTGGTGTTTGCTGTTTGGTGTTTGCTATTTGGTGTTTGGTGTTTGGTGTTTGCTGTTTGGTGTTTGCTGCTTGGTGTTTGCTGTTTGCTGTTTGTTTGGTGTTTGCTGTTTGGTGTTTGGTGTTTGGTGTTTGCTGTTTGGTGTTTGGTGTTTGGTGTTTGCTGTTTGGTGTTTGGTGTTTACTGTTTGGTGTTTGGTGTTTGGTGTTTGGAGATTGGTGTTTGCTATTTGGTGTTTGGTGTTTGGTGATTGGTGTTTGCTGTTTGGTGTTTGGTGCTTGGTGTTTGGTGTTTGGTGATTGGTGCTTGGTGTTTCGTGCTTGGTGCTTGGTGCTTGGTGTTTGGCGCTTGGTGCTTGGTGTTTGGTGTTTGGTGCTTGGTGTTTGGTGCTTGGTGCTTGGTGTTTTGTGCTTGGTGCTTCGTGCTTGGTGTTTGGTGTTTGGTGCTTGGTGTTTGGTGTTTGCTGTTTGGTGTTTGCTGTTTGGTGTTCGCTGTTTGGTGTTTGGTGTTTGCTGTTTGGTGTTTGGTGTTTGCGGTTTGGTGTTTGCTATTTGGTGTTTGTGTTTGGCGTTTGATGTTTGGCGTTTGTTGTTTGTTGTTTGCTATTTGGTGTTTGATGTTTGGTGTTTGGTGTTTGGTGTTTGCTGTTTGATGTTTGGTGATTGGTGTTTGATGTTTGGTGTTTGGTGCTTGGTGCTTGGTGCTTGGTGCTTAGTGTTTTATGTTTAGCGCTTGGTGCTTGGTGTTTTGTGCTTGGTGCTTGGTGCTTGGTGTTTGGAGTTTGGTGCTTGGTGTTTGGTGTTTGGTGTTTGCTGTTTGCTGTTTGCTGTTTGGTGTTTGCTGTTTGGAGTTCGCTGTTTGGTGTTTGGTGTTTGCTGTTTGGTGTTTGGTGTTTGCGGTTTGGTGTTTGCTATTTGGCGTTTGGTGTTTGGCGTTTGATGTTTGGCGTTTGTTGTTTGTTGTTTGCTGTTTGGTGTTTGATGTTTGGTGTTTGGTGTTTGTTGTTTGCTGTTTGATGTTTGGTGATTGCTGTTTGATGTTTGGTGTTTGGTGCTTGGTGCTTGGTGTTTTGTACCTGGTGTTTGGTGCTTGGGGTTTGCTATTTGGTGTTTTGTGTTTTTGGTGCTTGGAGCTTGGTGTTTGGTGTTTGGTGCTTGGTGCTTGGTGTTTGGTGCTTGGTGCTTGGTGTTGGTGTTTGGTGCTTGGTGCTTGGTGCTTGGTGTTTGGTGTTTGCTGTTTGCTGTTTGCTGTTTGCTGTTTGTTGTTTGCTGTTTGGTGTTTTGTGTTTGCTGTTTGGTGTTTGGAGTTTGCCCTTTGGTGTTTGCTATTTGGTGTTTGGTGTTTGCTGTTTGGTGTTTGGTGTTTGGTGTTTGGTGCTTGGTGCTTTGTTTTTGCTCTTTGGTGCTTTGTGCTTGGTCTTTGGTGTTTGGTGCTTGGTGCTTGGTGTTTGGTGCTTTGTGCCTGGTGTTTGGTGTTTGGTGTTTGGTCCTTGGTGCTTGGTGCTTGGTCTCTGGTGCTTGGTGCTTGGTGTTTGGTGTTTGGTGCTTGGTGCTTGGTGTTTGGTGTTTGGTGTTTGGTGCTTGGTGCTTGGTACTTGGTGTTTTGTGTTTGGTGCTTGGTGCTTGGTGTTTGGTGCTTGGTGTTTGGTGCTTGGTGTTTGGTGTTTAGTGCTTGGTGCTTGGTATTTGGTGTTTGGTGCTTGGTTCTTGGTGTTTGGTGTTTGGTGCTTGGTGCTTGGTGTTTGGTGTTTGGTGTTTGGTGCTCGGTGCTTGGTGCTTGGTGTTTCGTGCTTGGTGCTTGGTGTTTGGTCTTTGGTGCTTGGTGCTTGGTGTTTGGTGCTTGGTGCTTGGTGTTTGGTGTTTGGCGTATGGTGTTTGGTGCTTGGTGCTTGGTGTTTGGTGTTTGCTGTTTGGTGTTTGCTGTTTGGTGTTTGCTGTTTGGTGTTTGCTGTTTGGTGCTTGGTGCTTGGTGTTTCGTGCATGGTGCTTGGTGCTTGGTGCTTGGTGTTTGGGGCTTGGTGCTTGGTGTTTGGTGCTTGGGGCTTGGTGCTTGGTGTTTGGTGCTTGGTGTTTGGTGTTTGTTGCTTGGTGCTTGGTGCTTGGTGTTTTGTGCTTGGAGCCTGGTGTTTGGTGTTTGGTGCTTGGTGCTTGGTGTTTGGTTTTTGGTGCTTGGTGCTTGGTGTTTGGTGTTTGGTACTTGGTGCTTGGTGTTTGGTGTTTGGTACTTGGTGCTTGGTGTTTGGTGCTTGGTGCTTGGTGCTTGGTGTTTGGTGCTTGGTGCTGGGTGTTTGGTGTTTGGTGATTGGTGCTTGGTGTTTGGTGCTTGAGGTTTGGTGATTGGTGCTTGGTGATTGGTGTTTGGTGCTTGGTGCTTGGTGTATGGTGTTTGGTGCTTGGAGTTTGGTGTTTGGCGTTTGGTGCTTGGCGCTTGGTGTTTGGTGCTTGGTGCTTGGTGTTGTTGTTTGGTGCTTGGTGCTTGGTGTTTGGTGCTTGGTGCTTGTTTGCTGTTTGCTGTTTGGTGTTTGCTGTTTGGTGTTTGCTGTTTGGTGTTTGGTGTTTGGTGTTTGGTGTTTGCTGTTTGGTTCTGGGTGCTTGGTGCTTGGTGTTTGGTGTTTGGTGCTTGGTGCTTGGTGTTTAGTGCTTGGGGCTTGGTGATTGGTGTTTGGTGCTTGGTGCTTGGTGCTTGGTGCTTGGTGCTTGGTGTTTGGTGCTTGGTGTTCGGTGCTTGGTGCTTGGTGCTAGGTGTTTGGTGTTTGGTGTTTGGCGCTTGGGGCTTGGTGTTTGGCGATTGGTGCTTGGTGTTTGGTGTTTGGTGCTTGGTGCTTGGTGTTTGGTGTTTGGTGATTGGTGCTTGGTGCTTGGTGTTTGGTGTTTGGTGCTTGGAGCTTGGTGTTTGGTGTTTGGTTCTTGGTGCTTTGTTCTGGGTGCTTGGTGCTTGGTGTTTGGTGTTTGGTGCTGGGTGCTTGGTGTTTGATGCTTGGGGCTTGGTGATTGGTGTTTGGTGCTTGGTGCTTGGTGCTTGGTGCTTGGTGTTTGGTGCTTGGTGTTTGGTGCTTGGTGCTTGGTGCTAGGTGTTTGGTGTTTGGTGTTTGGCGCTTGGTGTTTGGTGTTTGGTGATTTGTGCTTGGTGTTTGGTGTTTGGTGCTTGGTGTTTGGTGTTTGGTGTTTAGTGCTTGGTGCTTGGTTCTTGGTGTTTGGTGCTCGGTGCTTGGTGCTTGGTGTTTGGTGCTTGGTGCTTGGTTCTGGGTGCTTGGTGCTTGGTGTTTGGTGTTTGGTGCTTGGTGCTTGGTGTTTGGTGCTTGGGGCTTGGTGATTGGTGTTTGGTACTTGGTGTTTGGTGCTTGGTGCTTGGTGCTAGGTGTTTGGTGTTTGGTGCTTGGCGCTTGGTGCTTGGTGTTTGGTGATTGGTGCTTGGTGTTTGGTGTTTGGTGCTTGGTGCTTGGTGTTTGGTGTTTGGTGCTTGGCGCTTGGTGTTTGGTGTTCGGTGCTTGGCGTTTGCTGTTTGGCGTTTGGGGTTTGGCATTTGCTGTTTGGCGTATGGGGTTTGGCGTTTGCTTTTTGGCGTTTGCTGTTTGGTGTTTGGTGCTTGGTGTTTGGTGTTTGGTACTTGGTGCTTGGTGTTTGGTGTTTGGTGCTTGGTGCTTGGTGTTTGGTGTTTGGTGCTTGGCGCTTGGTGTTTGGCGTTTGGGGTTTGGGGTTTGGCGTTTGCTTTTTGGCATTTGCTGTTTGGTGTTTGGTGTTTGGTGTTTGGTGTTTGGTGTTTGGTGCTTGGTGCTTGGTGTTTGGTGTTTAGAGCTTGGTGCTTGGTTCTTGGTGTTTGGTGCTCGGTGCTTGGTGCTTGGTGTTTGGTGCTTGGTGCTTGGTTCTGGGTGCTTGGTGCTTGGTGTTTGGTATTTGGTGCTTGGCGCTTGGTGTTTGGTGCTTGGGGCTTGGTGATTGGTGTTTGGTACTTGGTGTTTGGTGCTTGGTGCTTGGTGCTAGGTGTTTGGTGTTTGGTGCTTGGCGCTTGGTGCTTGGTGTTTGGTGATTGGTGCTTGGTGTTTGGTGTTTGGTGCTTGGTGCTTGGTGTTTGGTGTTTGGTGCTTGGCGCTTGGTGTTTGGTGTTTGGTGCTTGGCGTTTGCTGTTTGGCGTATGGGGTTTGGCGTTTGCTTTTTGGCGTTTGCTGTTTGGTGTTTGGTGCTTGGTGTTTGGTGTTTGGTACTTGGTGCTTGGTGTTTGGTGTTTGGTGCTTGGTGCTTGGTGCTTGGTGTTTGGTGTTTGGTGCTTGGCACTTGGTGTTTGGCGTTTGGCGCTTGGCGTTTGCTGTTTGGCGTTTGGGGTTTGGCATTTGCTGTTTGGCGTTTGGGGTTTGGCGTTTGCTTTTTGGCATTTGCTGTTTGGTGTTTGGTGTTTGGTGTTTGCTGTTTGGTGTTTGCTGTTTGGTGTTTGCTGTTTGGTGTTTGGTGTTTGGTGTTTGCTTGTTGGTGTTTGGTGTTTGGTGTTTGCTGTTTGGTGTTTGCTGTTTGGTGCTTGGTGCTTGGTGTTTGGTGCATGGTGCTTGGTGCTCCGTGCTTGGTGTTTGGTGCTTGGTGCTTGGTGTTTGGTGCTTGGGGCTTGGTGCTTGGTGTTTGGTGTTTGGTGTTTGGTGCTTGGTGCTTGGTGTTTGGTGTTTGGTGCTTGGTGTTTGCTGTTTGGTGCTTGGTGCTTGGTGTTTGGTGCTTGGTGCTTGGTGCTTGGTGCTTGGTGCTTGGTGTTTGGTGCTTGGTGTTTGGTGTTTAGTGCTTGGTGCTTGGTGTTTGGTGTTTGGTGCTTGGTGCTTGGTGCTTGGTGTTTGGTGTTTGGTGCTTGGTGATTCGTGATTGGTGTTTGATGTTTGGTGTTTGGTGTTTTGTGATTCGTGATTGGTGTTTGATGTTTGGTGTTTGGTGTTGGGTGTTTGGTGCTTGGGGCTTCGTGTTTGCTCTTTGGTGCTTGGTGATTGGTGTTTGGTGTTGGGTGCTTGGTGCTTGGTGTTTGGTGCTTGGTGCTTGGTGCTTGGTGCTTGGTGCTTGGTGCTTTGTGTTTATTGCTTGGTGCTTGGTGCTTGGCGATTGGTGCTTCGTGCTTGGTGTTTGATGTGTGGTGCTTGGTGTTTGCTGTTTGGTATTTGATGCTTGGTGCTTCGTGCTTGGTGTTTGGTGTTTGGTGCTTGGTGCTTGGTGTTTGGTGCTTGGGATTTGGTGCTTGGTGCTTGGTGTTTGGTGTTTGGTGTTTGGTACTTGGTGCTTGGTGTTTGGTGTTTGGTGCTTGGTGCTTGGTGTTTGGTGTTTAGTGATTGGTGCTTGGTTCTTGGTGTTTGGTGCTTGGTGGTTGGTGATTGGTGTTTGGTGCTTGGTGCTTGGTATTTGGTGCTTGGTCTTTGGTGCTTGGTGTTTGGTGCTTGGTGCTTGGTGCTTGGTGTTTGGTGCTTGGTGCTTGGCGTTTGGTGCATGGTGCTTGGTGCTTGCTGTTTGGTGCTTGGTGCTTGGTGCTTGGTGTTTGGTGTTTAGTGCTTGGTGCTTGGTGATTGGTGCTTGTTGCTTGGTGCTTGGTGTTTGGTGCTTGGTGCTTGGTGTTTGGTGTTTGGTGTTTGCTGTTTGCTGTCTGGTGTTTGCTGTTTGGTGTTTGCTGTTTGGTGTTTGCTGTTTGGTGTTTGCTATTTGGTGTTTGGTGTTTGGTGTTTGCTGTTTGGTGTTTACTGCTTGGTGTTTGCTGTTTGCTGTTTGTTTGGTGTTTGCTGTTTGGTGTTTGGTGTTTGGTGTTTGCTGTTTGGTGTTTGGTGTTTGGTGTTTGCTGTTTGGTGTTTGGTGTTTACTGTTTGGTGTTTGGTGTTTGGTGTTTGGTGATTGGTGTTTGCTGTTTGGTGTTTGGTGTTTGGTGATTGGTGTTTGCTGTTTGGTGTTTGGTGCTTGGTGTTTGGTGTTTGGTGATTGGTGCTTGGTGTTTCGTGCTTGGTGCTTGGTGCTTGGTGTTTGGCGCTTGGTGCTTGGTGTTTGGTGTTTGGTGCTTGGTGTTTGGTGCTTGGTGCTTGGTGTTTTGTGCTTGGTGCTTCGTGCTTGGTGTTTGGTGTTTGGTGCTTGGTGTTTGGTGTTTGCTGTTTGGTGTTTGCTGTTTGGTGTTCGCTGTTTGGTGTTTGGTGTTTGGTGTTTGGTGTTTGGTGTTTGCGGTTTGGTGTTTGCTATTTGGTGTTTGTGTTTGGCGTTTGATGTTTGGCGTTTGTTGTTTGTTGTTTGCTATTTGGTGTTTGATGTTTGGTGTTTGGTGTTTGGTGTTTGCTGTTTGATGTTTGGTGATTGGTGTTTGATGTTTGGTGTTTGGTGCTTGGTGCTTGGTGCTTGGTGCTTAGTGTTTTATGTTTAGCGCTTGGTGCTTGGTGTTTTGTGCTTGGTGCTTGGTGCTTGGTGTTTGGAGTTTGGTGCTTGGTGTTTGGTGTTTGGTGTTTGCTGTTTGCTGTTTGCTGTTTGGTGTTTGCTGTTTGGAGTTCGCTGTTTGGTGTTTGGTGTTTGCTGTTTGGTGTTTGGTGTTTGCGGTTTGGTGTTTGCTATTTGGCGTTTGGTGTTTGGCGTTTGATGTTTGGCGTTTGTTGTTTGTTGTTTGCTGTTTGGTGTTTGATGTTTGGTGTTTGGTGTTTGGTGTTTGCTGTTTGATGTTTGGTGATTGCTGTTTGATGTTTGGTGTTTGGTGCTTGGTGCTTGGTGTTTTGTGCTTGGTGTTTGGTGCTTGGGGTTTTCGTGCTTGGTGTTTTTTTTTTTTTGGTGCTTGGAGCTTGGTGTTTGGTGTTTGGTGCTTGGTGCTTGGTGTTTGGTGCTTGGTGCTTGGTGTTTGGTGCTTGGTGCTTGGTGTTGGTGTTTGGTGCTTGGTGCTTGGTGCTTGGTGTTTGGTGTTTGCTGTTTGCTGTTTGCTGTTTGCTGTTTGCTGTTTGTTGTTTGCTGTTTGGTGTTTTGTGTTTGCTGTTTGGTGTTTGGAGTTTGCCCTTTGGTGTTTGCTATTTGGTGTTTGGTGTTTGCTGTTTGGTGTTTGGTGTTTGGTGTTTGGTGCTTGGTGCTTTGTTTTTGCTCTTTGGTGCTTTGTGCTTGGTCTTTGGTGTTTGGTGCTTGGTGCTTGGTGTTTGGTGCTTTGTGCCTGGTGTTTGGTGTTTGGTGTTTGGTCCTTGGTGCTTGGTGCTTGGTCTCTGGTGCTTGGTGCTTGGTGTTTGGTGTTTGGTGCTTGGTGCTTGGTGTTTGGTGTTTGGTGTTTGGTGTTTGCTGTTTGGTGCTTGGTGCTTGGTGTTTGGTGCATGGTGCTTGGTGCTTGGTGCTTGGTGTTTGGTGCTTGGTGCTTGGTGTTTGGTGCTTGGGGCTTGGTGCTTGGTGTTTGGTGCTTGGTGTTTGGTGTTTGTTGCTTGGTGCTTGGTGCTTGGTGTTTTGTGCTTGGAGCCTGGTGTTTGGTGTTTGGTGCTTGGTGCTTGGTGTTTGGTGTTTGGTGCTTGGTGCTTGGTGTTTGGTGTTTGGTACTTGGTGCTTGGTGTTTGGTGTTTGGTACTTGGTGCTTGGTGTTTGGTGCTTGGTGCTTGGTGCTTGGTGTTTGGTGCTTGGTGCTGGGTGTTTGGTGTTTGGTGATTGGTGCTTGGTGTTTGGTGCTTGTGGTTTGGTGCTTGGTGCTTGGTGATTGGTGTTTGGTGCTTGGTGCTTGGTGTATGGTGTTTGGTGCTTGGAGCTTGGTGTTTGGTGTTTGGTGCTTGGCGCTTGGTGTTTGGTGCTTGGTGCTTGGTGTTGTTGTTTGGTGCTTGGTGCTTGGTGTTTGGTGCTTGGTGTTTGTTTGCTGTTTGCTGTTTGGTGTTTGCTGTTTGGTGTTTGCTGTTTGGTGTTTGGTGTTTGCTGTTTGGTGTTTGCTGTTTGGTTCTGGGTGCTTGGTGCTTGGTGTTTGGTGTTTGGTGCTTGGTGCTTGGTGTTTGGTGCTTGGGGCTTGGTGATTGGTGTTTGGTGCTTGGTGCTTGGTGCTTGGTGCTTGGTGCTTGGTGTTTGGTGCTTGGTGTTCGGTGCTTGGTGCTTGGTGCTAGGTGTTTGGTGTTTGGTGTTTGGCGCTTGGGGCTTGGTGTTTGGTGATTGGTGCTTGGTGTTTGGTGTTTGGTGCTTGGTGCTTGGTGTTTGGTGTTTGGTGCTTGGTGCTTGGTGCTTGGTGTTTGGTGTTTGGTGCTTGGAGCTTGGTGTTTGGTGTTTGGTGCTTGGTGCTTTGTTCTGGGTGCTTGGTGCTTGGTGTCTGGTGTTTGGTGCTGGGTGCTTGGTGTTTGATGCTTGGGGCTTGGTGATTGGTGTTTGGTGCTTGGTGCTTGGTGCTTGGTGCTTGGTGCTTGGTGTTTGGTGCTTGGTGTTTGGTGCTTGGTGCTTGGTGCTAGGTGTTTGGTGTTTGGTGTTTGGCGCTTGGTGTTTGGTGTTTGGTGATTTGTGCTTGGTGTTTGGTGTTTGGTGCTTGGTGCTTGGTGTTTGGTGTTTGGTGCTTGGCGCTTGGTGTTTGGTGTTTGGTGCTGGGCGTTTGCTGTTAGGCGTTTGGGGTTTGGCATTTGCTTTTTTGCGTTTGCTGTTTAGTGTTTGGTGCTTGGTGCTTGGTGTTTGGTGTTTGGTGCTTGGTGTTTGGTGTTTGGTGCTTGGTGCTTGGTGTTTGGTGATTGGTGCTTGGTGTTTGGTGCTTGGGATTTGGTGCTTGGTGCTTGGTGTTTGGTGTTTGGAGTTTGCTGTTTGCTGTTTGCTGTTTGGTGTTTTGTGTTTGCTGTTTGGTGCTTGGAGTTTGCTCTTTGGTTTTTGCTATTTGGTGTTTGGTGTTTGCTATTTGGTGTTTGGTGTTTGGTGTTTGGTGTTTGGTGCTTGGTGTTTGGTGTTTGGTGCTTGGTGTTTTGTTTTTGCTCTTTGGTGATTTGGGCTTGGTGTTTGGTGTTTGGTGTTTGGTGCTTGGTGCTTGGTGCTTTGTGTTTTTGCTTGGTGCTTGGTGATTGGTGCTTGGTGCCTGGTGTTTGGTGTTTGGTGTTTGGTGCTTGGTGCTTGGTGTTTGGTGTGTGGTACTTGGTGCTTGGTGTTTGGTGCTTGGTGCTTGGTGCTTGGTGCTTGGTGCTTGGTGTTTGGTGCATGGTGCTTGGTTCTTGGTGTTCGGTGTTTGGTGATTGGTGCTTGGTGTTTGGTGCTTGGGGTTTGGTGCTTGGTGTTTGGTGTTTGGTGCTGGGTGCTTGGTGTTTGATGCTTGGGGCTTGGTGATTGGTGTTTGGTGCTTGGTGCTTGGTGCTTGGTGCTTGGTGTTTGGTGCTTGGTGTTTGGTGCTTGGTGCTAGGTGTTTGGTGTTTGGTGTTTGGCGCTTGGTGTTTGGTGTTTGGTGATTTGTGCTTGGTGTTTGGTGTTTGGTGCTTGGTGCTTGGTTCTTGGTGTTTGGTGCTCGGTGCTTGGTGCTTGGTGTTTGGTGCTTGGTGCTTGGTTCTGGGTGCTTGGTGCTTGGTGTTTGGTGTTTGGTGCTTGGTGCTTGGTGTTTGGTGCTTGGGACTTGGTGATTGGTGTTTGGTACTTGGTGTTTGGTGCTTGGTGCTTGGTGCTAGGTGTTTGGTGTTTGGTGCTTGGCGCTTGGTGCTTGGTGTTTGGTGATTGGTGCTTGGTGTTTGGTGTTTGGTGCTTGGTGCTTGGTGTTTGGTGTTTGGTGCTTGGCGCTTGGTGTTTGGTGTTCGGTGCTTGGCGTTTGCTGTTTGGCGTTTGGGGTTTGGCATTTGCTGTTTGGCGTATGGGGTTTGGCGTTTTCTTTTTGGCGTTTGCTGTTTGGTGTTTGGTGCTTGGTGTTTGGTGTTTGGTACTTGGTGCTTGGTGTTTGGTGTTTGGTGCTTGGTGCTTGGTGTTTGGTGTTTGGTGCTTGGCGCTTGGTGTTTGGCGTTTGGCGCTTGGCGTTTGCTGTTTGACGTTTGGGGTTTGGGGTTTGGCGTTTGCTTTTTGGCATTTGCTGTTTGGTGTTTGGTGTTTGGTGTTTGGTGTTTAGAGCTTGGTGCTTGGTTCTTGGTGTTTGGTGCTCGGTGCTTGGTGCTTGGTGTTTGGTGCTTGGTGCTTGGTTCTGGGTGCTTGGTGCTTGGTGTTTGGTGTTTGGTGCTTGGCGCTTGGTGTTTGGTGTTTGGGGCTTGGTGATTGGTGTTTGGTACTTGGTGTTTGGTGCTTGGTGCTTGGTGCTAGGTGTTTGGTGTTTGGTGATTGGCGCTTGGTGCTTGGTGTTTGGTGATTGGTGCTTGGTGTTTGGTGTTTGGTGCTTGGTGCTTGGTGTTTGGTGTTTGGTGCTTGGCGCTTGGTGTTTGGTGTTTGGTGCTTGGCGTTTGCTGTTTGGCGTTTGGGGTTTGGCATTTGCTGTTTGGCGTATGGGGTTTGGCGTTTGCTTTTTGGCGTTTGCTGTTTGGTGTTTGGTGCTTGATGTTTGGTGTTTGGTGTTTGGTGCTTGGTGCTTGGTGTTTGGTGTTTGGTGCTTGGCACTTGGTGTTTGGCGTTTGGCGCTTGGCGTTTGCTGTTTGGCGTTTGGGGTTTGGCATTTGCTGTTTGGCGTTTGGGGTTTGGCGTTTGCTTTTTGGCATTTGCTGTTTGGTGTTTGCTGTTTGGTGTTTGCTGTTTGGTGTTTGCTGTTTGGTGTTTGGTGTTTGGTGTTTGCTGGTTGGTGTTTGGTGTTTGGTGTTTGCTGTTTGGTGTTTGCTGTTTGGTGCTTGGTGCTTGGTGTTTGGTGCATGGTGCTTGGTGCTTCGTGCTTGGTGTTTGGTGCTTGGTGCTTGGTGTTTGGTGCTTGGGGCTTGGTGCTTGGTGTTTGGTGTTTGGTGTTTGGTGCTTGGTGCTTGGTGTTTGGTGTTTGGTGCTTGGTGTTTGCTGTTTGGTGCTTGGTGCTTGGTGTTTGGTGCTTGGTGCTTGGTGCTTGGTGCTTGGTGCTTGGTGCTTGGTGCTTGGTGCTTGGTGCTTGGTGCTTGGTGCTTGGTGCTTGGTGCTTGGTGTTTGGTGTTTAGTGCTTGGTGCTTGGTGTTTGGTGTTTGGTGCTTGGTGCTTGGTGTCTGGTGCTTGGTGCTTGGTGCTTGCTGTTTGGTGCTTGGTGTTTGGTGCTTGGTGTTTGGTGTTTGGTGCTTGGTGCTTGGTGTTTGGTGCTTGGTGCTTGGTGCTTGGTGCTTGGTGCTTGGTGTTTGGTGTTTGGTGTTTAGTGCTTGGTGCTTGGTGTTTGGTGTTTGGTGCTTGGTGCTTGGTGCTTGGTGTTTGGTGTTTGGTGCTTGGTGATTCGTGATTGGTGTTTGATGTTTGGTGTTTGGTGTTTTGTGATTCGTGATTGGTGTTTGATGTTTGGTGTTTGGTGTTGGGTGTTTGGTGCTTGGGGCTTCGTGTTTGCTCTTTGGTGCTTGGTGATTGGTGTTTGGTGTTGGGTGCTTGGTGCTTGGTGTTTGGTGCTTGGTGCTTGGTGCTTGGTGCTTGGTGCTTGGTGCTTTGTGTTTATTGCTTGGTGCTTGGTGCTTGGCGATTGGTGCTTCGTGCTTGGTGTTTGATGTGTGCTGCTTGGTGTTTGGTGTTTGGTATTTGATGCTTGGTGCTTCGTGCTTGGTGTTTGGTGTTTGGTGCTTGGTGCTTGGTGTTTGGTGCTTGGGATTTGGTGCTTGGTGCTTGGTGTTTGGTGTTTGGTGTTTGGTGCTTGGTGCTTTGTTTTTGCTCTTTGGTGCTTTGTGCTTGGTCTTTGGTGTTTGGTGCTTGGTCCTTGGTGTTTGGTGCTTTGTGCTTGGTCTTTGGTGTTTGGTGCTTGGTGCTTGGTGCTTGGTCTCTGGTGCTTGGTGCTTGGTGTTTGGTGTTTGGTGCTTGGTGCTTGGTGTTTGGTGTTTGGTGTTTGGTGCTTGGTGCTTGGTACTTGGTGTTTTGTGTTTGGTGCTTGGTGCTTGGTGTTTGGTGCTTGGTGTTTGGTGCTTGGTGTTTGGTGTTTAGTGCTTGGTGCTTGGTATTTGGTGTTTGGTGCTTGGTTCTTGGTGTTTGGTGTTTGGTGCTTGGTGCTTGGTGTTTGGTGTTTGGTGTTTGGTGCTCGGTGCTTGGTGCTTGGTGTTTCGTGCTTGGTGCTTGGTGTTTGGTCTTTGGTGCTTGGTGCTTGGTGTTTGGTGCTTGGTGCTTGGTGTTTGGTGTTTGGCGTATGGTGTTTGGTGCTTGGTGCTTGGTGTTTGGTGTTTGCTGTTTGGTGTTTGCTGTTTGGTGTTTGCTGTTTGGTGTTTGCTGTTTGGTGCTTGGTGCTTGGTGTTTCGTGCATGGTGCTTGGTGCTTGGTGCTTGGTGTTTGGTGCTTGGTGCTTGGTGTTTGGTGCTTGGGGCTTGGTGCTTGGTGTTTGGTGCTTGGTGTTTGGTGTTTGTTGCTTGGTGCTTGGTGCTTGGTGTTTTGTGCTTGGAGCCTGGTGTTTGGTGTTTGGTGCTTGGTGCTTGGTGTTTGGTGTTTGGTGCTTGGTGCTTGGTGTTTGGTGTTTGGTACTTGGTGCTTGGTGCTTGGTGTTTGGTGCTTGGTGCTTGGTGCTTGGTGTTTGGTGCTTGGTGCTGGGTGTTTGGTGTTTGGTGATTGGTGCTTGGTGTTTGGTGCTTGGGGTTTGGTGCTTGGTGCTTGGTGATTGGTGTTTGGTGCTTGGTGCTTGGTGTATGGTGTTTGGTGCTTGGAGCTTGGTGTTTGGCGTTTGGTGCTTGGCGCTTGGTGTTTGGTGCTTGGTGCTTGGTGTTGTTGTTTGGTGCTTGGTGCTTGGTGTTTGGTGCTTGGTGCTTGTTTGCTGTTTGCTGTTTGGTGTTTGCTGTTTGGTGTTTGCTGTTTGGTGTTTGGTGTTTGGTGTTTGGTGTTTGCTGTTTGGTTCTGGGTGCTTGGTGCTTGGTGTTTGGTGTTTGGTGCTTGGTGCTTGGTGTTTGGTGCTTGGGGCTTGGTGATTGGTGTTTGGTGCTTGGTGTTTGGTGTTTGGTGATTGGTGCTTGGTGTTTCGTGCTTGGTGCTTGGTGCTTGGTGTTTGGCGCTTGGTGCTTGGTGTTTGGTGTTTGGTCCTTGGTGTTTGGTGCTTGGTGCTTGGTGTTTTGTGCTTGGTGCTTCGTGCTTGGTGTTTGGTGTTTGGTGCTTGGTGTTTGGTGTTTGCTGTTTGGTGTTTGCTGTTTGGTGTTCGCTGTTTGGTGTTTGGTGTTTGGTGTTTGGTGTTTGGTGTTTGCGGTTTGGTGTTTGCTATTTGGTGTTTGTGTTTGGCGTTTGATGTTCGGCGTTTGTTGTTTGTTGTTTGCTATTTGGTGTTTGATGTTTGGTGTTTGGTGTTTGGTGTTTGCTGTTTGATGTTTGGTGATTGGTGTTTGATGTTTGGTGTTTGGTGCTTGGTGCTTGGTGCTTGGTGCTTAGTGTTTTATGTTTAGCGCTTGGTGCTTGGTGTTTTGTGCTTGGTGCTTGGTGCTTGGTGTTTGGAGTTTGGTGCTTGGTGTTTGGTGTTTGGTGTTTGCTGTTTGCTGTTTGCTGTTTGGTGTTTGCTGTTTGGAGTTCGCTGTTTGGTGTTTGGTGTTTGCTGTTTGGTGTTTGGTGTTTGCGGTTTGGTGTTTGCTATTTGGCGTTTGGTGTTTGGCGTTTGATGTTTGGCGTTTGTTGTTTGTTGTTTGCTGTTTGGTGTTTGATGTTTGGTGTTTGGTGTTTGGTGTTTGCTGTTTGATGTTTGGTGATTGCTGTTTGATGTTTGGTGTTTGGTGCTTGGTGCTTGGTGTTTTGTGCTTGGTGTTTGGTGCTTGGGGTTTTCGTGCTTGGTGTTTTTTTTTTTTTGGTGCTTGGAGCTTGGTGTTTGGTGTTTGGTGCTTGGTGCTTGGTGTTTGGTGCTTGGTGCTTGGTGTTGGTGTTTGGTGCTTGGTGCTTGGTGCTTGGTGTTTGGTGTTTGCTGTTTGCTGTTTGCTGTTTGCTGTTTGCTGTTTGTTGTTTGCTGTTTGGTGTTTTGTGTTTGCTGTTTGGTGTTTGGAGTTTGCCCTTTGGTGTTTGCTATTTGGTGTTTGGTGTTTGCTGTTTGGTGTTTGGTGTTTGGTGTTTGGTGCTTGGTGCTTTGTTTTTGCTCTTTGGTGCTTTGTGCTTGGTCTTTGGTGTTTGGTGCTTGGTGCTTGGTGTTTGGTGCTTTGTGCCTGGTGTTTGGTGTTTGGTGTTTGGTCCTTGGTGCTTGGTGCTTGGTCTCTGGTGCTTGGTGCTTGGTGTTTGGTGTTTGGTGCTTGGTGCTTGGTGTTTGGTGTTTGGTGTTTGGTGCTTGGTGCTTGGTACTTGGTGTTTTGTGTTTGGTGCTTGGTGCTTGGTGCTTGGTGCTTGGTGGTTGGTGCTTGGTGTTTGGTGTTTAGTGCTTGGTGCTTGGTATTTGGTGTTTGGTGCTTGGTTCTTGGTGTTTGGTGTTTGGTGCTTGGTGCTTGGTGTTTGGTGTTTGGTGTTTGGTGCTCGGTGCTTGGTGCTTGGTGTTTCGTGCTTGGTGCTTGGTGTTTGGTCTTTGGTGCTTGGTGCTTGGTGTTTGGTGCTTGGTGCTTGGTGTTTGGTGTTTGGCGTATGGTGTTTGGTGCTTGGTGCTTGGTGTTTGGTGTTTGCTGTTTGGTGTTTGCTGTTTGGTGTTTGCTGTTTGCTGTTTGCTGTTTGGTGCTTGGTGCTTGGTGTTTGGTGCGTGGTGCTTGGTGCTTGGTGCTTGGTGTTTGGTGCTTGGTGCTTGGTGTTTGGTGCTTGGGGCTTGGTGCTTGGTGTTTGGTGCTTGGTGTTTGGTGTTTGTTGCTTGGTGCTTGGTGCTTGGTGTTTTGTGCTTGGAGCCTGGTGTTTGGTGTTTGGTGCTTGGTGCTTGGTGTTTGGTGTTTGGTGCTTGGTGCTTGGTGTTTGGTGTTTGGTACTTGGTGCTTGGTGTTTGGTGTTTGGTACTTGGTGCTTGGTGTTTGGTGCTTGGTGCTTGGTGCTTGGTGTTTGGTGCTTGGTGCTGGGTGTTTGGTGTTTGGTGATTGGTGCTTGGTGTTTGGTGCTTGGGGTTTGGTGCTTGGTGCTTGGTGATTGGTGTTTGGTGCTTGGTGCTTGGTGTATGGTGTTTGGTGCTTGGAGCTTGGTGTTTGGTGTTTGGTGCTTGGCGCTTGGTGTTTGGTGCTTGGTGCTTGGTGTTGTTGTTTGGTGCTTGGTGCTTGGTGTTTGGTGCTTGGTGTTTGTTTGCTGTTTGCTGTTTGGTGTTTGCTGTTTGGTGTTTGCTGTTTGGTGTTTGGTGTTTGCTGTTTGGTGTTTGCTGTTTGGTTCTGGGTGCTTGGTGCTTGGTGTTTGGTGTTTGGTGCTTGGTGCTTGGTGTTTGGTGCTTGGGGCTTGGTGATTGGTGTTTGGTGCTTGGTGCTTGGTGCTTGGTGCTTGGTGCTTGGTGTTTGGTGCTTGGTGTTCGGTGCTTGGTGCTTGGTGCTAGGTGTTTGGTGTTTGGTGTTTGGCGCTTGGGGCTTGGTGTTTGGTGATTGGTGCTTGGTGTTTGGTGTTTGGTGCTTGGTGCTTGGTGTTTGGTGTTTGGTGCTTGGTGCTTGGTGCTTGGTGTTTGGTGTTTGGTGCTTGGAGCTTGGTGTTTGGTGTTTGGTGCTTGGTGCTTTGTTCTGGGTGCTTGGTGCTTGGTGTCTGGTGTTTGGTGCTGGGTGCTTGGTGTTTGATGCTTGGGGCTTGGTGATTGGTGTTTGGTGCTTGGTGCTTGGTGCTTGGTGCTTGGTGCTTGGTGTTTGGTGCTTGGTGTTTGGTGCTTGGTGCTTGGTGCTAGGTGTTTGGTGTTTGGTGTTTGGCGCTTGGTGTTTGGTGTTTGGTGCTTGGTGCTTGGTGTTTGGTGTTTGGTGCTTGGCGCTTGGTGTTTGGTGTTTGGTGCTGGGCGTTTGCTGTTAGGCGTTTGGGGTTTGGCATTTGCTTTTTTGCGTTTGCTGTTTAGTGTTTGGTGCTTGGTGCTTGGTGTTTGGTGTTTGGTGCTTGGTGTTTGGTGTTTGGTGCTTGGTGCTTGGTGTTTGGTGATTGGTGCTTGGTGTTTGGTGCTTGGGATTTGGTGCTTGGTGCTTGGTGTTTGGTGTTTGGAGTTTGCTGTTTGCTGTTTGCTGTTTGCTGTTTTGTGTTTGCTGTTTGGTGCTTGGAGTTTGCTCTTTGGTTTTTGCTATTTGGTGTTTGGTGTTTGCTATTTGGTGTTTGGTGTTTGGTGTTTGGTGTTTGGTGCTTGGTGTTTGGTGTTTGGTGCTTGGTGTTTTGTTTTTGCTCTTTGGTGATTTGGGCTTGGTGTTTGGTGTTTGGTGTTTGGTGCTTGGTGCTTGGTGCTTTGTGTTTTTGCTTGGTGCTTGGTGATTGGTGCTTGGTGCCTGGTGTTTGGTGTTTGGTGTTTGGTGCTTGGTGCTTGGTGTTTGGTGTGTGGTACTTGGTGCTTGGTGTTTGGTGCTTGGTGCTTGGTGCTTGGTGCTTGGTGCTTGGTGTTTGGTGCATGGTGCTTGGTTCTTGGTGTTCGGTGTTTGGTGATTGGTGCTTGGTGTTTGGTGCTTGGGGTTTGGTGCTTGGTGTTTGGTGTTTGGTGCTTGGTGCTTTGTTCTGGGTGCTTGGTGCTTGGTGTTTGGTGTTTGGTGCTGGGTGCTTGGTGTTTGATGCTTGGGGCTTGGTGATTGGTGTTTGGTGCTTGGTGCTTGGTGCTTGGTGCTTGGTGTTTGGTGCTTGGTGTTTGGTGCTTGGTGCTAGGTGTTTGGTGTTTGGTGTTTGGCGCTTGGTGTTTGGTGTATGGTGATTTGTGCTTGGTGTTTGGTGTTTGGTGCTTGGTGCTTGGTTCTTGGTGTTTGGTGCTCGGTGCTTGGTGCTTGGTGTTTGGTGCTTGGTGCTTGGTTCTGGGTGCTTGGTGCTTGGTGTTTGGTGTTTGGTGCTTGGTGCTTGGTGTTTGGTGCTTGGGACTTGGTGATTGGTGTTTGGTACTTGGTGTTTGGTGCTTGGTGCTTGGTACTAGGTGTTTGGTGTTTGGTGCTTGGCGCTTGGTGCTTGGTGTTTGGTGATTGGTGCTTGGTGTTTGGTGTTTGGTGCTTGGTGCTTGGTGTTTGGTGTTTGGTGCTTGGCGCTTGGTGTTTGGTGTTCGGTGCTTGGCGTTTGCTGTTTGGCGTTTGGGGTTTGGCATTTGCTGTTTGGCGTATGGGGTTTGGCGTTTTCTTTTTGGCGTTTGCTGTTTGGTGTTTGGTGCTTGGTGTTTGGTGTTTGGTACTTGGTGCTTGGTGTTTGGTGTTTGGTGCTTGGTGCTTGGTGTTTGGTGTTTGGTGCTTGGCGCTTGGTGTTTGGCGTTTGGCGCTTGGCGTTTGCTGTTTGACGTTTGGCGTATGGGGTTTGGCGTTTTCTTTTTGGCGTTTGCTGTTTGGTGTTTGGTGCTTGGTGTTTGGTGTTTGGTACTTGGTGCTTGGTGTTTGGCGTTTGGCGCTTGGCGTTTGCTGTTTGGCGTTTGGGGTTTGGCATTTGCTGTTTGGCGTTTGGGGTTTGGCGTTTGCTTTTTGGCATTTGCTGTTTGGTGTTTGGTGTTTGGTGTTTGCTGTTTGGTGTTTGCTGTTTGGTGTTTGCTGTTTGGTGTTTGGTGTTTGGTGTTTGCTGGTTGGTGTTTGGTGTTTGGTGTTTGCTGTTTGGTGTTTGCTGTTTGGTGCTTGGTGCTTGGTGTTTGGTGCATGGTGCTTGGTGCTTCGTGCTTGGTGTTTGGTGCTTGGTGCTTGGTGTTTGGTGCTTGGGGCTTGGTGCTTGGTGTTTGGTGTTTGGTGTTTGGTGCTTGGTGCTTGGTGTTTGGTGTTTGGTGCTTGGTGTTTGCTGTTTGGTGCTTGGTGCTTGGTGTTTGGTGCTTGGTGCTTGGTGCTTGGTGCTTGGTGCTTGGTGCTTGGTGCTTGGTGCTTGGTGCTTGGTGCTTGGTGCTTGGTGCTTGGTGCTTGGTGTTTGGTGTTTAGTGCTTGGTGCTTGGTGTTTGGTGTTTGGTGCTTGGTGCTTGGTGTCTGGTGCTTGGTGCTTGGTGCTTGCTGTTTGGTGCTTGGTGTTTGGTGCTTGGTGTTTGGTGTTTGGTGCTTGGTGCTTGGTGTTTGGTGCTTGGTGCTTGGTGCTTGGTGCTTGGTGCTTGGTGTTTGGTGTTTGGTGTTTAGTGCTTGGTGCTTGGTGTTTGGTGTTTGGTGCTTGGTGCTTGGTGCTTGGTGTTTGGTGTTTGGTGCTTGGTGATTCGTGATTGGTGTTTGATGTTTGGTGTTTGGTGTTTTGTGATTCGTGATTGGTGTTTGATGTTTGGTGTTTGGTGTTGGGTGTTTGGTGCTTGGGGCTTCGTGTTTGCTCTTTGGTGCTTGGTGATTGGTGTTTGGTGTTGGGTGCTTGGTGCTTGGTGTTTGGTGCTTGGTGCTTGGTGCTTGGTGCTTGGTGCTTGGTGCTTTGTGTTTATTGCTTGGTGCTTGGTGCTTGGCGATTGGTGCTTCGTGCTTGGTGTTTGATGTGTGCTGCTTGGTGTTTGGTGTTTGGTATTTGATGCTTGGTGCTTCGTGCTTGGTGTTTGGTGTTTGGTGCTTGGTGCTTGGTGTTTGGTGCTTGGGATTTGGTGCTTGGTGCTTGGTGTTTGGTGTTTGGTGTTTGGTGCTTGGTGCTTTGTTTTTGCTCTTTGGTGCTTTGTGCTTGGTCTTTGGTGTTTGGTGCTTGGTCCTTGGTGTTTGGTGCTTTGTGCCTGGTGTTTGGTGTTTGGTGTTTGGTCCTTGGTGCTTGGTGCTTGGTCTCTGGTGCTTGGTGCTTGGTGTTTGGTGTTTGGTGCTTGGTGCTTGGTGTTTGGTGTTTGGTGTTTGGTGCTTGGTGCTTGGTACTTGGTGTTTTGTGTTTGGTGCTTGGTGCTTGGTGTTTGGTGCTTGGTGTTTGGTGCTTGGTGTTTGGTGTTTAGTGCTTGGTGCTTGGTATTTGGTGTTTGGTGCTTGGTTCTTGGTGTTTGGTGTTTGGTGCTTGGTGCTTGGTGTTTGGTGTTTGGTGTTTGGTGCTCGGTGCTTGGTGCTTGGTGTTTCGTGCTTGGTGCTTGGTGTTTGGTCTTTGGTGCTTGGTGCTTGGTGTTTGGTGCTTGGTGCTTGGTGTTTGGTGTTTGGCGTATGGTGTTTGGTGCTTGGTGCTTGGTGTTTGGTGTTTGCTGTTTGGTGTTTGCTGTTTGGTGTTTGCTGTTTGGTGTTTGCTGTTTGGTGCTTGGTGCTTGGTTTTTCGTGCATGGTGCTTGGTGCTTGGTGCTTGGTGTTTGGTGCTTGGTGCTTGGTGTTTGGTGCTTGGGGCTTGGTGCTTGGTGTTTGGTGCTTGGTGTTTGGTGTTTGTTGCTTGGTGCTTGGTGCTTGGTGTTTTGTGCTTGGAGCCTGGTGTTTGGTGTTTGGTGCTTGGTGCTTGGTGTTTGGTGTTTGGTGCTTGGTGCTTGGTGTTTGGTGTTTGGTACTTGGTGCTTGGTGTTTGGTGTTTGGTACTTGGTGCTTGGTGTTTGGTGCTTGGTGCTTGGTGCTTGGTGTTTGGTGCTTGGTGCTGGGTGTTTGGTGTTTGGTGATTGGTGCTTGGTGTTTGGTGCTTGGGGTTTGGTGCTTGGTGCTTGGTGATTGGTGTTTGGTGCTTGGTGCTTGGTGTATGGTGTTTGGTGCTTGGAGCTTGGTGTTTGGCGTTTGGTGCTTGGCGCTTGGTGTTTGGTGCTTGGTGCTTGGTGTTGTTGTTTGGTGCTTGGTGCTTGGTGTTTGGTGCTTGGTGCTTGTTTGCTGTTTGCTGTTTGGTGTTTGCTGTTTGGTGTTTGCTGTTTGGTGTTTGGTGTTTGGTGTTTGGTGTTTGCTGTTTGGTTCTGGGTGCTTGGTGCTTGGTGTTTGGTGTTTGGTGCTTGGTGCTTGGTGTTTGGTGCTTGGGGCTTGGTGATTGGTGTTTGGTGCTTGGTGCTTGGTGCTTGGTGCTTGGTGCTTGGTGTTTGGTGCTTGGTGTTCGGTGCTTGGTGCTTGGTGCTAGGTGTTTGGTGTTTGGTGTTTGGCGCTTGGGGCTTGGTGTTTGGTGATTGGTGCTTGGTGTTTGGTGTTTGGTGCTTGGTGCTTGGTGTTTGGTGTTTGGTGATTGGTGCTTGGTGCTTGGTGTTTGGTGTTTGGTGCTTGGAGCTTGGTGTTTGGTGTTTGGTTCTTGGTGCTTTGTTCTGGGTGCTTGGTGCTTGGTGTTTGGTGTTTGGTGCTGGGTGCTTGGTGTTTGATGCTTGGGGCTTGGTGATTGGTGTTTGGTGCTTGGTGCTTGGTGCTTGGTGCTTGGTGTTTGGTGCTTGGTGTTTGGTGCTTGGTGCTTGGTGCTAGGTGTTTGGTGTTTGGTGTTTGGCGCTTGGTGTTTGGTGTTTGGTGATTTGTGCTTGGTGTTTGGTGTTTGGTGCTTGGTGTTTGGTGTTTGGTGTTTAGTGCTTGGTGCTTGGTTCTTGGTGTTTGGTGCTCGGTGCTTGGTGCTTGGTGTTTGGTGCTTGGTGCTTGGTTCTGGGTGCTTGGTGCTTGGTGTTTGGTGTTTGGTGCTTGGTGCTTGGTGTTTGGTGCTTGGGGCTTGGTGATTGGTGTTTGGTACTTGGTGTTTGGTGCTTGGTGCTTGGTGCTAGGTGTTTGGTGTTTGGTGCTTGGCGCTTGGTGCTTGGTGTTTGGTGATTGGTGCTTGGTGTTTGGTGTTTGGTGCTTGGTGCTTGGTGTTTGGTGTTTGGTGCTTGGCGCTTGGTGTTTGGTGTTCGGTGCTTGGCGTTTGCTGTTTGGCGTTTGGGGTTTGGCATTTGCTGTTTGGCGTATGGGGTTTGGCGTTTGCTTTTTGGCGTTTGCTGTTTGGTGTTTGGTGCTTGGTGTTTGGTGTTTGGTACTTGGTGCTTGGTGTTTGGTGTTTGGTGCTTGGTGCTTGGTGTTTGGTGTTTGGTGCTTGGCGCTTGGTGTTTGGCGTTTGGGGTTTGGGGTTTGGCGTTTGCTTTTTGGCATTTGCTGTTTGGTGTTTGGTGTTTGGTGTTTGGTGTTTGGTGTTTGGTGCTTGGTGCTTGGTGTTTGGTGTTTAGAGCTTGGTGCTTGGTTCTTGGTGTTTGGTGCTCGGTGCTTGGTGCTTGGTGTTTGGTGCTTGGTGCTTGGTTCTGGGTGCTTGGTGCTTGGTGTTTGGTGTTTGGTGCTTGGCGCTTGGTGTTTGGTGCTTGGGGCTTGGTGATTGGTGTTTGGCACTTGGTGTTTGGTGCTTGGTGCTTGGTGCTAGGTGTTTGGTGTTTGGTGCTTGGCGCTTGGTGCTTGGTGTTTGGTGATTGGTGCTTGGTGTTTGGTGTTTGGTGCTTGGTGCTTGGTGTTTGGTGTTTGGTGCTTGGCGCTTGGTGTTTGGTGTTTGGTGCTTGGCGTTTGCTGTTTGGCGTTTGGGGTTTGGCATTTGCTGTTTGGCGTTTGGGGTTTGGCGTTTGCTTTTTGGCATTTGCTGTTTGGTGTTTGGTGTTTGGTGTTTGCTGTTTGGTGTTTGCTGTTTGGTGTTTGCTGTTTGGTGTTTGGTGTTTGGTGTTTGCTTGTTGGTGTTTGGTGTTTGGTGTTTGCTGTTTGGTGTTTGCTGTTTGGTGCTTGGTGCTTGGTGTTTGGTGCATGGTGCTTGGTGCTCCGTGCTTGGTGTTTGGTGCTTGGTGCTTGGTGTTTGGTGCTTGGGGCTTGGTGCTTGGTGTTTGGTGTTTGGTGTTTGGTGCTTGGTGCTTGGTGTTTGGTGTTTGGTGCTTGGTGTTTGCTGTTTGGTGCTTGGTGCTTGGTGTTTGGTGCTTGGTGCTTGGTGCTTGGTGCTTGGTGCTTGGTGTTTGGTGCTTGGTGTTTGGTGTTTAGTGCTTGGTGCTTGGTGTTTGGTGTTTGGTGCTTGGTGCTTGGTGCTTGGTGTTTGGTGTTTGGTGCTTGGTGATTCGTGATTGGTGTTTGATGTTTGGTGTTTGGTGTTTTGTGATTCGTGATTGGTGTTTGATGTTTGGTGTTTGGTGTTGGGTGTTTGGTGCTTGGGGCTTCGTGTTTGCTCTTTGGTGCTTGGTGATTGGTGTTTGGTGTTGGGTGCTTGGTGCTTGGTGTTTGTTGCTTGGTGCTTGGTGCTTGGTGCTTGGTGCTTGGTGCTTTGTGTTTATTGCTTGGTGCTTGGTGCTTGGCGATTGGTGCTTCGTGCTTGGTGTTTGATGTGTGGTGCTTGGTGTTTGGTGTTTGGTATTTGATGCTTGGTGCTTCGTGCTTGGTGTTTGGTGTTTGGTGCTTGGTGCTTGGTGTTTGGTGCTTGGGATTTGGTGCTTGGTGCTTGGTGTTTGGTGTTTGGTGTTTGGTACTTGGTGCTTGGTGTTTGGTGTTTGGTGCTTGGTGCTTGGTGTTTGGTGTTTAGTGATTGGTGCTTGGTTCTTGATGTTTGGTGCTTGGTGGTTGGTGATTGGTGTTTGGTGCTTGGTGCTTGGTATTTGGTGCTTGGTCTTTGGTGCTTGGTGTTTGGTGCTTGGTGCTTGGTGCTTGGTGTTTGGTGCTTGGTGCTTGGCGTTTGGTGCATGGTGCTTGGTGCTTGCTGTTTGGTGCTTGGTGCTTGGTGCTTGGTGTTTGGTGTTTAGTGCTTGGTGCTTGGTGATTGGTGCTTGTTGCTTGGTGCTTGGTGTTTGGTGCTTGGTGCTTGGTGTTTGGTGTTTGGTGTTTGCTGTTTGCTGTCTGGTGTTTGCTGTTTGGTGTTTGCTGTTTGGTGTTTGCTGTTTGGTGTTTGCTATTTGGTGTTTGGTGTTTGGTGTTTGCTGTTTGGTGTTTACTGCTTGGTGTTTGCTGTTTGCTGTTTGTTTGGTGTTTGCTGTTTGGTGTTTGGTGTTTGGTGTTTGCTGTTTGGTGTTTGGTGTTTGGTGTTTGCTGTTTGGTGTTTGGTGTTTACTGTTTGGTGTTTGGTGTTTGGTGTTTGGTGATTGGTGTTTGCTGTTTGGTGTTTGGTGTTTGGTGGTTGGTGTTTGCTGTTTGGTGTTTGGTGCTTGGTGTTTGGTGTTTGGTGATTGGTGCTTGGTGTTTCGTGCTTGGTGCTTGGTGCTTGGTGTTTGGCGCTTGGTGCTTGGTGTTTGGTGTTTGGTGCTTGGTGTTTGGTGCTTGGTGCTTGGTGTTTTGTGCTTGGTGCTTCGTGCTTGGTGTTTGGTGTTTGGTGCTTGGTGTTTGGTGTTTGCTGTTTGGTGTTTGCTGTTTGGTGTTCGCTGTTTGGTGTTTGGTGTTTGCTGTTTGGTGTTTGGTGTTTGCGGTTTGGTGTTTGCTATTTGGTGTTTGTGTTTGGCATTTGATGTTTGGCGTTTGTTGTTTGTTGTTTGCTATTTGGTGTTTGATGTTTGGTGTTTGGTGTTTGGTGTTTGCTGTTTGATGTTTGGTGATTGGTGTTTGATGTTTGGTGTTTGGTGCTTGGTGCTTGGTGCTTGGTGCTTAGTGTTTTATGTTTAGCGCTTGGTGCTTGGTGTTTTGTGCTTGGTGCTTGGTGCTTGGTGTTTGGAGTTTGGTGCTTGGTGTTTGGTGTTTGGTGTTTGCTGTTTGCTGTTTGCTGTTTGGTGTTTGCTGTTTGGAGTTCGCTGTTTGGTGTTTGGTGTTTGCTGTTTGGTGTTTGGTGTTTGCGGTTTGGTGTTTGCTATTTGGCGTTTGGTGTTTGGCGTTTGATGTTTGGCGTTTGTTGTTTGTTGTTTGCTGTTTGGTGTTTGATGTTTGGTGTTTGGTGTTTGGTGTTTGCTGTTTGATGTTTGGTGATTGCTGTTTGATGTTTGGTGTTTGGTGCTTGGTGCTTGGTGTTTTGTGCTTGGTGTTTGGTGCTTGGGGTTTGGTGCTTGGTGTTTTTTTTTTTTTGGTGCTTGGAGCTTGGTGTTTGGTGTTTGGTGCTTGGTGCTTGGTGTTTGGTGCTTGGTGCTTGGTGTTGGTGTTTGGAGTTTGCCATTTGGTGTTTGCTATTTGGTGTTTGGTGTTTGCTGTTTGGTGTTTGGTGTTTGGTGTTTGGTGCTTGGTGCTTTGTTTTTGCTCTTTGGTGCTTTGTGCTTGGTCTTTGGTGTTTGGTGCTTGGTGCTTGGTGTTTGGTGCTTTGTGCCTGGTGTTTGGTGTTTGGTGTTTGGTCCTTGGTGCTTGGTGCTTGGTCTCTGGTGCTTGGTGCTTGGTGTTTGGTGTTTGGTGCTTGGTGCTTGGTGTTTGGTGTTTGGTGTTTGGTGCTTGGTGCTTGGTACTTGGTGTTTTGTGTTTGGTGCTTGGTGCTTGGTGTTTGGTGCTTGGTGGTTGGTGCTTGGTGTTTGGTGTTTAGTGCTTGGTGCTTGGTATTTGGTGTTTGGTGCTTGGTTCTTGGTGTTTGGTGTTTGGTGCTTGGTGCTTGGTGTTTGGTGTTTGGTGTTTGGTGCTCGGTGCTTGGTGCTTGGTGTTTCGTGCTTGGTGCTTGGTGTTTGGTCTTTGGTGCTTGGTGCTTGGTGTTTGGGGCTTGGTGCTTGGTGTTTGGTGTTTGGCGTATGGTGTTTGGTGCTTGGTGCTTGGTGTTTGGTGTTTGCTGTTTGGTGTTTGCTGTTTGGTGTTTGCTGTTTGGTGTTTGCTGTTTGGTGCTTGGTGCTTGGTGTTTGGTGCATGGTGCTTGGTGCTTGGTGCTTGGTGTTTGGTGCTTGGTGCTTGGTGTTTGGTGCTTGGGGCTTGGTGCTTGGTGTTTGGTGCTTGGTGTTTGGTGTTTGTTGCTTGGTGCTTGGTGCTTGGTGTTTTGTGCTTGGAGCCTGGTGTTTGGTGTTTGGTGCTTGGTGCTTGGTGTTTGGTGTTTGGTGCTTGGTGCTTGGTGTTTGGTGTTTGGTACTTGGTGCTTGGTGTTTGGTGTTTGGTACTTGGTGCTTGGTGTTTGGTGCTTGGTGCTTGGTGCTTGGTGTTTGGTGCTTGGTGCTGGGTGTTTGGTGTTTGGTGATTGGTGCTTGGTGTTTGGTGCTTGGGGTTTGGTGCTTGGTGCTTGGTGATTGGTGTTTGGTGCTTGGTGCTTGGTGTATGGTGTTTGGTGCTTGGAGCTTGGTGTTTGGTGTTTGGTGCTTGGCGCTTGGTGTTTGGTGCTTGGTGCTTGGTGTTGTTGTTTGGTGCTTGGTGCTTGGTGTTTGGTGCTTGGTGTTTGTTTGCTGTTTGCTGTTTGGTGTTTGCTGTTTGGTGTTTGCTGTTTGGTGTTTGGTGTTTGCTGTTTGGTGTTTGCTGTTTGGTTCTGGGTGCTTGGTGCTTGGTGTTTGGTGTTTGGTGCTTGGTGCTTGGTGTTTGGTGCTTGGGGCTTGGTGATTGGTGTTTGGTGCTTGGTGCTTGGTGCTTGGTGCTTGGTGCTTGGTGTTTGGTGCTTGGTGTTCGGTGCTTGGTGCTTGGTGCTAGGTGTTTGGTGTTTGGTGTTTGGCGCTTGGGGCTTGGTGTTTGGTGATTGGTGCTTGGTGTTTGGTGTTTGGTGCTTGGTGCTTGGTGTTTGGTGTTTGGTGCTTGGTGCTTGGTGCTTGGTGTTTGGTGTTTGGTGCTTGGAGCTTGGTGTTTGGTGTTTGGTGCTTGGTGCTTTGTTCTGGGTGCTTAGTGCTTGGTGTCTGGTGTTTGGTGCTGGGTGCTTGGTGTTTGATGCTTGGGGCTTGGTGATTGGTGTTTGGTGCTTGGTGCTTGGTGCTTGGTGCTTGGTGCTTGGTGTTTGGTGCTTGGTGTTTGGTGCTTGGTGCTTGGTGCTAGGTGTTTGGTGTTTGGTGTTTGGCGCTTGGTGTTTGGTGTTTGGTGATTTGTGCTTGGTGTTTGGTGTTTGGTGCTTGGTGCTTGGTGTTTGGTGTTTGGTGCTTGGCGCTTGGTGTTTGGTGTTTGGTGCTGGGCGTTTGCTGTTAGGCGTTTGGGGTTTGGCATTTGCTTTTTTGCGTTTGCTGTTTAGTGTTTGGTGCTTGGTGTTTGGTGTTTGGTACTTGGTGCTTGGTGTTTGGTGTTTGGTGCTTGGTGCTTGGTGTTTGGTGATTGGTGCTTGGTGTTTGGTGCTTGGGATTTGGTGCTTGGTGCTTGGTGTTTGGTGTTTGGAGTTTGCTGTTTGCTGTTTGCTGTTTGGTGTTTTGTGTTTGCTGTTTGGTGCTTGGAGTTTGCTCTTTGGTTTTTGCTATTTGGTGTTTGGTGTTTGCTGTTTGGTGTTTGGTGTTTGGTGTTTGGTGTTTGGTGCTTGGTGTTTGGTCTTTGGTGCTTGGTGTTTTGTTTTTGCTCTTTGGTGATTTGGGCTTGGTGTTTGGTGTTTGGTGTTTGGTGCTTGGTGCTTGGTGCTTTGTGTTTTTGCTTGGTGCTTGGTGATTGGTGCTTGGTGCCTGGTGTTTGGTGTTTGGTGTTTGGTGCTTGGTGCTTCGTGTTTGGTGTGTGGTACTTGGTGCTTGGTGTTTGGTGCTTGGTGCTTGGTGCTTGGTGCTTGGTGCTTGGTGTTTGGTGCTTGGTGCTTGGTTCTTGGTGTTCGGTGTTTGGTGATTGGTGCTTGGTGTTTGGTGCTTGGGGTTTGGTGCTTGGTGTTTGGTGTTTGGTGCTTGGTGCTTTGTTCTGGGTGCTTGGTGCTTGGTGTTTGGTGTTTGGTGCTGGGTGCTTGGTGTTTGATGCTTGGGGCTTGGTGATTGGTGTTTGGTGCTTGGTGCTTGGTGCTTAGTGCTTGGTGTTTGGTGCTTGGTGTTTGGTGCTTGGTGCTTGGTGCTAGGTGTTTGGTGTTTGGTGTTTGGCGCTTGGTGTTTGGTGTTTGGTGATTTGTGCTTGGTGTTTGGTGTTTGGTGCTTGGTGCTTGGTGTTTGGTGTTTGGTGCTTGGCGCTTGGTGTTTGGTGTTTGGTGTTTAGTGCTTGGTGCTTGGTTCTTGGTGTTTGGTGCTCGGTGCTTGGTGCTTGGTGTTTGGTGCTTGGTGCTTGGTTCTGGGTGCTTGGTGCTTGGTGTTTGGTGTTTGGTGCTTGGTGCTTGGTGTTTGGTGCTTGGGACTTGGTTATTGGTGTTTGGTACTTGGTGTTTGGTGCTTGGTGCTTGGTGCTAGGTGTTTGGTGTTTGGTGCTTGGCGCTTGGTGCTTGGTGTTTGGTGATTGGTGCTTGGTGTTTGGTGTTTGGTGCTTGGTGCTTGGTGTTTGGTGTTTGGTGCTTGGCGCTTGGTGTTTGGTGTTCGGTGCTTGGCGTTTGCTGTTTGGCGTTTGGGGTTTGGCATTTGCTGTTTGGCGTATGGGGTTTGGCGTTTTCTTTTTGGCGTTTGCTGTTTGGTGTTTGGTGCTTGGTGTTTGGTGTTTGGTACTTGGTGCTTGGTGTTTGGTGTTTGGTGCTTGGTGCTTGGTGTTTGGTGTTTGGTGCTTGGCGCTTGGTGTTTGGCGTTTGGCGCTTGGCGTTTGCTGTTTGACGTTTGGGGTTTGGGGTTTGGCGTTTGCTTTTTGGCATTTGCTGTTCGGTGTTTGGTGTTTGGTGTTTGGTGTTTAGAGCTTGGTGCTTGGTTCTTGGTGTTTGGTGCTCGGTGCTTGGTGCTTGGTGTTTGGTGCTTGGTGCTTGGTTCTGGGTGCTTGGTGCTTGGTGTTTGGTGTTTGGTGCTTGGCGCTTGGTGTTTGGTGCTTGGGGCTTGGTGATTGGTGTTTGGTACTTGGTGTTTGGTGCTTGGTGCTTGGTGCTAGGTGTTTGGTGTTTGGTGATTGGCGCTTGGTGCTTGGTGTTTGGTGATTGGTGCTTGGTGTTTGGTGTTTGGTGCTTGGTGCTTGGTGTTTGGTGTTTGGTGCTTGGCGCTTGGTGTTTGGTGTTTGGTGCTTGGCGTTTGCTGTTTGGCGTTTGGGGTTTGGCATTTGCTGTTTGGCGTATGGGGTTTGGCGTTTGCTTTTTGGCGTTTGCTGTTTGGTGTTTGGTGCTTGGTGTTTGGTGTTTGGTACTTGGTGCTTGGTGTTTGGTGTTTGGTGCTTGGTACTTGGTGCTTGGTGTTTGGTGTTTGGTGCTTGGCACTTGGTGTTTGGCGTTTGGCGCTTGGCGTTTGCTGTTTGGCGTTTGGGGTTTGGCATTTGCTGTTTGGCGTTTGGGGTTTGGCGTTTGCTTTTTGGCATTTGCTGTTTGGTGTTTGGTGTTTGGTGTTTGCTGTTTGGTGTTTGCTGTTTGGTGTTTGCTGTTTGGTGTTTGGTGTTTGGTGTTTGCTGGTTGGTGTTTGGTGTTTGGTGTTTGCTGTTTGGTGTTTGCTGTTTGGTGCTTGGTGCTTGGTGTTTGGTGCATGGTGCTTGGTGCTTCGTGCTTGGTGTTTGGTGCTTGGTGCTTGGTGTTTGGTGCTTGGGGCTTGGTGCTTGGTGTTTGGTGTTTGGTGTTTGGTGCTTGGTGCTTGGTGTTTGGTGTTTGGTGCTTGGTGTTTGCTGTTTGGTGCTTGGTGCTTGGTGTTTGGTGCTTGGTGCTTGGTGCTTGGTGCTTGGTGCTTGGTGCTTGGTGCTTGGTGCTTGGTGCTTGGTGCTTGGTGCTTGGTGTTTGGTGTTTAGTGCTTGGTGCTTGGTGTTTGGTGTTTGGTGCTTGGTGCTTGGTGTCTGGTGCTTGGTGCTTGGTGCTTGCTGTTTGGTGCTTGGTGTTTGGTGCTTGGTATTTGGTGTTTGGTGCTTGGTGCTTGGTGTTTGGTGCTTGGTGCTTGGTGCTTGGTGCTTGGTGCTTGGTGTTTGGTGTTTGGTGTTTAGTGCTTGGTGCTTGGTGTTTGGTGTTTGGTGCTTGGTGCTTGGTGCTTGGTGTTTGGTGTTTGGTGCTTGGTGATTCGTGATTGGTGTTTGATGTTTGGTGTTTGGTGTTTTGTGATTCGTGATTGGTGTTTGATGTTTGGTGTTTGGTGTTGGGTGTTTGGTGCTTGGGGCTTCGTGTTTGCTCTTTGGTGCTTGGTGATTGGTGTTTGGTGTTGGGTGCTTGGTGCTTGGTGTTTGGTGCTTGGTGCTTGGTGCTTGGTGCTTGGTGCTTGGTGCTTTGTGTTTATTGCTTGGTGCTTGGTGCTTGGCGATTGGTGCTTCGTGCTTGGTGTTTGATGTGTGGTGCTTGGTGTTTGGTGTTTGGTATTTGATGCTTGGTGCTTCGTGCTTGGTGTTTGGTGTTTGGTGCTTGGTGCTTGGTGTTTGGTGCTTGGGATTTGGTGCTTGGTCCTTGGTGTTTGGTGTTTGGTGTTTGGTACTTGGTGCTTGGTGTTTGGTGTTTGGTGCTTGGTGCTTGGTGTTTGGTGTTTAGTGATTGGTGCTTGGTTCTTGGTGTTTGGTGCTTGGTGCTTGGTGATTGGTGTTTGGTGCTTGGTGCTTGGTATTTGGTGCTTGGTCTTTGGTGCTTGGTGTTTGGTGCTTGGTGCTTGGTGCTTGGTGTTTGGTGCTTGGTGCTTGGCGTTTGGTGCATGGTGCTTGGTGCTTGCTGTTTGGTGCTTGGTGCTTGGTGCTTGGTGTTTGGTGTTTAGTGCTTGGTGCTTGGTGATTGGTGCTTGTTGCTTGGTGCTTGGTGTTTGGTGCTTGGTGCTTGGTGTTTGGTGTTTGGTGTTTGCTGTTTGCTGTCTGGTGTTTGCTGTTTGGTGTTTGCTGTTTGGTGTTTGCTGTTTGGTGTTTGCTATTTGGTGTTTGGTGTTTGGTGTTTGCTGTTTGGTGTTTGCTGCTTGGTGTTTGCTGTTTGCTGTTTGTTTGGTGTTTGCTGTTTGGTGTTTGGTGTTTGGTGTTTGCTGTTTGGTGTTTGGTGTTTGGTGTTTGCTGTTTGGTGTTTGGTGTTTACTGTTTGGTGTTTGGTGTTTGGTGTTTGGTGATTGGTGTTTGCTGTTTGGTGTTTGGTGTTTGGTGATTGGTGCTTGGTGTTTGGTGTTTGGTGATTGGTGCTTGGTGTTTCGTGCTTGGTGCTTGGTGCTTGGTGTTTGGCGCTTGGTGCTTGGTGTTTGGTGTTTGGTGCTTGGTGTTTGGTGCTTGGTGCTTGGTGTTTTGTGCTTGGTGCTTCGTGCTTGGTGTTTGGTGTTTGGTGCTTGGTGTTTGGTGTTTGCTGTTTGGTGTTTGCTGTTTGGTGTTCGCTGTTTGGTGTTTGGTGTTTGCTGTTTGGAGTTTGGTGTTTGCGGTTTGGTGTTTGCTATTTGGTGTTTGTGTTTGGCGTTTGATGTTTGGCGTTTGTTGTTTGTTGTTTGCTATTTGGTGTTTGATGTTTGGTGTTTGGTGTTTGGTGTTTGCTGTTTGATGTTTGGTGATTGGTGTTTGATGTTTGGTGTTTGGTGCTTGGTGCTTGGTGCTTGGTGCTTAGTGTTTTATATTTAGCGCTTGGTGCTTGGTGTTTTGTGCTTGGTGCTTGGTGCTTGGTGTTTGGAGTTTGGTGCTTGGTGTTTGGTGTTTGGTGTTTGCTGTTTGCTGTTTGCTGTTTGGTGTTTGCTGTTTGGAGTTCGCTGTTTGGTGTTTGCTGTTTGGTGTTTGGTGTTTGCGCTTTGGTGTTTGCTATTTGGCGTTTGGTGTTTGGCGTTTGATGTTTGGCGTTTGTTGTTTGTTGTTTGCTGTTTGGTGTTTGATGTTTGGTGTTTGGTGTTTGGTGTTTGCTGTTTGATGTTTGGTGATTGCTGTTTGATGTTTGGTGTTTGGTGCTTGGTGCTTGGTGTTTTGTGCTTGGTGTTTGGTGCTTGGGGTTTGGTGCTTGGTGTTTTTTTTTTTTTGGTGCTTGGAGCTTGGTGTTTGGTGTTTGGTGCTTGGTGCTTGGTGTTTGGTGCTTGGTGCTTGGTGTTGGTGTTTGGTGCTTGGTGCTTGATGCTTGGTGTTTGGTGTTTGCTGTTTGCTGTTTGCTGTTTGCTGTTTGCTGTTTGTTGTTTGCTGTTTGGTGTTTTGTGTTTGCTGTTTGGTGTTTGGAGTTTGCCCTTTGGTGTTTGCTATTTGGCGTTTGGTGTTTGCTGTTTGGTGTTTGGTGTTTGGTGTTTGGTGCTTGGTGCTTTGTTTTTGCTCTTTGGTGCTTTGTGCTTGGTCTTTGGTGTTTGGTGCTTGGTGCTTGGTGTTTGGTGCTTTGTGCCTGGTGTTTGGTGTTTGGTGTTTGGTCCTTGGTGCTTGGTGCTTGGTCTCTGGTGCTTGGTGCTTGGTGTTTGGTGTTTGGTGCTTGGTGCTTGGTGTTTGGTGTTTGGTGTTTGGTGCTTGGTGCTTGGTACTTGGTGTTTTGTGTTTGGTGCTTGGTGCTTGGTGCTTGGTGCTTGGTGTTTGGTGCTTGGTGTTTGGTGTTTAGTGCTTGGTGCTTGGTATTTGGTGTTTGGTGCTTGGTTCTTGGTGTTTGGTGTTTGGTGCTTGGTGCTTGGTGTTTGGTGTTTGGTGTTTGGTGCTCGGTGCTTGGTGCTTGGTGTTTCGTGCTTGGTGCTTGGTGTTTGGTCTTTGGTGCTTGGTGCTTGGTGTTTGGTGCTTGGTGCTTGGTGTTTGGTGTTTGGCGTATGGTGTTTGGTGCTTGGTGCTTGGTGCTAGGTGTTTGGTGTTTGGTGTTTGGCGCTTGGTGTTTGGTGTTTGGTGATTTGTGCTTGGTGTTTGGTGTTTGGTGCTTGGTGCTTGGTGTTTGGTGTTTGGTGCTTGGCGCTTGGTGTTTGGTGTTTGGTGTTTAGTGCTTGGTGCTTGGTTCTTGGTGTTTGGTGCTCGGTGCTTGGTGCTTGGTGTTTGGTGCTTGGTGCTTGGTTCTGGGTGCTTGGTGCTTGGTGTTTGGTGTTTGGTGCTTGGTGCTTGGTGTTTGGTGCTTGGGACTTGGTGATTGGTGTTTGGTACTTGGTGTTTGGTGCTTGGTGCTTGGTGCTAGGTGTTTGGTGTTTGGTGCTTGGCGCTTGGTGCTTGGTGTTTGGTGATTGGTGCTTGGTGTTTGGTGTTTGGTGATTGGTGCTTGGTGTTTGGTGTTTGGTGCTTGGCGCTTGGTGTTTGGTGTTCGGTGCTTGGCGTTTGCTGTTTGGCGTTTGGGGTTTGGCATTTGCTGCTTGGCGTATGGGGTTTGGCGTTTTCTTTTTGGCGTTTGCTGTTTGGTGTTTGGTGCTTGGTGTTTGGTGTTTGGTACTTGGTGCTTGGTGTTTGGTGTTTGGTGCTTGGTGCTTGGTGTTTGGTGTTTGGTGCTTGGCGCTTGGTGTTTGGCGTTTGGCGCTTGGCGGTTGCTGTTTGGCGTTTGGGGTTTGGGGTTTGGCGTTTGCTTTTTGGCATTTGCTGTTTGGTGTTTGGTGTTTGGTGTTTGGTGTTTAGAGCTTGGTGCTTGGTTCTTGGTGTTTGGTGCTCGGTGCTTGGTGCTTGGTGTTTGGTGCTTGGTGCTTGGTTCTGGGTGCTTGGTGCTTGGTGTTTGGTGTTTGGTGCTTGGCGCTTGGTGTTTGGTGCTTGGGGCTTGGTGATTGGTGTTTGGTACTTGGTGTTTGGTGCTTGGTGCTTGGTGCTAGGTGTTTGGTGTTTGGTGATTGGCGCTTGGTGCTTGGTGTTTGGTGATTGGTGCTTGGTGTTTGGTGTTTGGTGCTTGGTGCTTGGTGTTTGGTGTTTGGTGCTTGGCGCTTGGTGTTTGGTGTTTGGTGCTTGGCGTTTGCTGTTTGGCGTTTGGGGTTTGGCATTTGCTGTTTGGCGTATGGGGTTTGGCGTTTGCTTTTTGGCGTTTGCTGTTTGGTGTTTGGTGCTTGGTGTTTGGTGTTTGGTACTTGGTGCTTGGTGTTTGGTGTTTGGTGCTTGGTGCTTGGTGCTTGGTGTTTGGTGTTTGGTGCTTGGCACTTGGTGTTTGGCATTTGGCGCTTGGCGTTTGCTGTTTGGCGTTTGGGGTTTGGCATTTGCTGTTTGGCGTTTGGGGTTTGGCGTTTGCTTTTTGGCATTTGCTGTTTGGTGTTTGGTGTTTGGTGTTTGCTGTTTGGTGTTTGCTGTTTGGTGTTTGCTGTTTGGTGTTTGGTGTTTGGTGTTTGCTGGTTGGTGTTTGGTGTTTGCTGTTTGCTGTTTGGTGTTTGTTGTTTGGTGCTTGGTGCTTGGTGTTTGGTGCATGGTGCTTGGTGCTTCGTGCTTGGTGTTTGGTGCTTGGTGCTTGGTGTTTGGTGCTTGGGGCTTGGTGCTTGGTGTTTGGTGTTTGGTGTTTGGTTCTTGGTGCTTGGTGTTTGGTGTTTGGTGCTTGGTGTTTGCTGTTTGGTGCTTGGTGCTTGGTGTTTGGTGCTTGGTGCTTGGTGCTTGGTGCTTGGTGCTTGGTGCTTGGTGCTTGGTGCTTGGTGCTTGGTGCTTGGTGCTTGGTGCTTGGTGCTTGGTGTTTGGTGTTTAGTGCTTGGTGCTTGGTGTTTGGTGTTTGGTGCTTGGTGCTTGGTGTCTAGTGCTTGGTGCTTGGTGCTTGCTGTTTGGTGCTTGGTGTTTGGTGCTTGGTGTTTGGTGTTTGGTGCTTGGTGCTTGGTGTTTGGTGCTTGGTGCTTGGTGCTTGGTGCTTGGTGCTTGGTGCTTGGTGTTTGGTGTTTAGTGCTTGGTGCTTGGTGTTTGGTGTTTGGTGCTTGGTGCTTGGTGCTTGGTGTTTGGTGTTTGGTGCTTGGTGATTCGTGATTGGTGTTTGATGTTTGGTGTTTGGTGTTTTGTGATTCGTGATTGGTGTTTGATGTTTGGTGTTTGGTGTTGGGTGTTTGGTGCTTGGGGCTTCGTGTTTGCTCTTTGGTGCTTGGTGATTGGTGTTTGGTGTTGGGTGCTTGGTGCTTGGTGTTTGGTGCTTGGTGCTTGGTGCTTGGTGCTTGGTGCTTGGTGCTTTGTGTTTATTGCTTGGTGCTTGGTGCTTGGCGATTGGTGCTTCGTGCTTGGTGTTTGATGTGTGGTGCTTGGTGTTTGGTGTTTGGTATTTGATGCTTGGTGCTTGGTGTTTGGTGTTTGGTGCTTGGTGCTTGGTGTTTGGTGCTTGGGATTTGGTGCTTGGTGCTTGGTGTTTGGTGTTTGGTGTTTGGTACTTGGTGCTTGGTGTTTGGTGTTTGGTGCTTGGTGCTTGGTGTTTGGTGTTTAGTGATTGGTGCTTGGTTCTTGGTGTTTGGTGCTTGGTGCTTGGTGATTGGTTTTTGGTGCTTGGTGCTTGGTATTTGGTGCTTGGTCTTTGGTGCTTGGTGTTTGGTGCTTGGTGCTTGGTGCTTGGTGTTTGGTGCTTGGTGCTTGGCGTTTGGTGCATGGTGCTTGGTGCTTGCTGTTTGGTGCTTGGTGCTTGGTGCTTGGTGTTTGGTGTTTAGTGCTTGGTGCTTGGTGATTGGTGCTTGTTGCTTGGTGCTTGGTGTTTGGTGCTTGGTGCTTGGTGTTTGGTGTTTGGTGTTTGCTGTCTGGTGTTTGCTGTTTGGTGTTTGCTGTTTGGTGTTTGCTGTTTGGTGTTTGCTATTTGGTGTTTGGTGTTTGGTGTTTGCTGTTTGGTGTTTGCTGCTTGGTGTTTGCTGTTTGCTGTTTGTTTGGTGTTTGCTGTTTGGTGTTTGGTGTTTGGTGTTTGCTGTTTGGTGTTTGGTGTTTGGTGTTTGCTGTTTGGTGTTTGGTGTTTACTGTTTGGTGTTTGGTGTTTGGTGTTTGGTGATTGGTGTTTGCTGTTTGGTGTTTGGTGTTTGGTGATTGGTGTTTGCTGTTTGGTGTTTGGTGCTTGGTGTTTGGTGTTTGGTGATTGGTGCTTGGTGTTTCGTGCTTGGTGCTTGGTGCTTGGTGTTTGGCGCTTGGTGCTTGGTGTTTGGTGTTTGGTGCTTGGTGTTTGGTGCTTGGTGCTTGGTGTTTTGTGCTTGGTGCTTCGTGCTTGGTGTTTGGTGTTTGGTGCTTGGTGTTTGGTGTTTGCTGTTTGGTGTTTGCTGTTTGGTGTTCGCTGTTTGGTGTTTGGTGTTTGCTGTTTGGAGTTTGGTGTTTGCGGTTTGGTGTTTGCTATTTGGTGTTTGTGTTTGGCGTTTGATGTTTGGCGTTTGTTGTTTGTTGTTTGCTATTTGGTGTTTGATGTTTGGTGTTTGGTGTTTGGTGTTTGCTGTTTGATGTTTGGTGATTGGTGTTTGATGTTTGGTGTTTGGTGCTTGGTGCTTGGTGCTTGGTGCTTAGTGTTTTATATTTAGCGCTTGGTGCTTGGTGTTTTGTGCTTGGTGCTTGGTGCTTGGTGTTTGGAGTTTGGTGCTTGGTGTTTGGTGTTTGGTGTTTGCTGTTTGCTGTTTGCTGTTTGGTGTTTGCGGTTTGGTGTTTGCTATTTGGCGTTTGGTGTTTGGCGTTTGATGTTTGGCGTTTGTTGTTTGTTGTTTGCTGTTTGGTGTTTGATGTTTGGTGTTTGGTGTTTGGTGTTTGCTGTTTGATGTTTGGTGATTGCTGTTTGATGTTTGGTGTTTGGTGCTTGGTGCTTGGTGTTTTGTGCTTGGTGTTTGGTGCTTGGGGTTTGGTGCTTGGTGTTTTTTTTTTTTTGGTGCTTGGAGATTGGTGTTTGGTGTTTGGTGCTTGGTGCTTGGTGTTTGGTGCTTGGTGCTTGGTGTTGGTGTTTGGTGCTTGGTGCTTGATGCTTGGTGTTTGGTGTTTGCTGTTTGCTGTTTGCTGTTTGCTGTTTGCTGTTTGTTGTTTGCTGTTTGGTGTTTTGTGTTTGCTGTTTGGTGTTTGGAGTTTGCCCTTTGGTGTTTGCTATTTGGCGTTTGGTGTTTGCTGTTTGGTGTTTGGTGTTTGGTGTTTGGTGCTTGGTGCTTTGTTTTTGCTCTTTGGTGCTTTGTGCTTGGTCTTTGGTGTTTGGTGCTTGGTGCTTGGTGTTTGGTGCTTTGTGCCTGGTGTTTGGTGTTTGGTGTTTGGTCCTTGGTGCTTGGTGCTTGGTCTCTGGTGCTTGGTGCTTGGTGTTTGGTGTTTGGTGCTTGGTGCTTGGTGTTTGGTGTTTGGTGTTTGGTGCTTGGTGCTTGGTACTTGGTGTTTTGTGTTTGGTGCTTGGTGCTTGGTGCTTGGTGCTTGGTGTTTGGTGCTTGGTGTTTGGTGTTTAGTGCTTGGTGCTTGGTATTTGGTGTTTGGTGCTTGGTTCTTGGTGTTTGGTGTTTGGTGCTTGGTGCTTGGTGTTTGGTGTTTGGTGTTTGGTGCTCGGTGCTTGGTGCTTGGTGTTTCGTGCTTGGTGCTTGGTGTTTGGTCTTTGGTGCTTGGTGCTTGGTGTTTGGTGCTTGGTGCTTGGTGTTTGGTGTTTGGCGTATGGTGTTTGGTGCTTGGTGCTTGGTGTTTGGTGTTTGCTGTTTGGTGTTTGCTGTTTGGTGTTTGCTGTTTGGTGTTTGCTGTTTGGTGCTTGGTGCTTGGTGTTTGGTGCATGGTGCTTGGTGCTTGGTGCTTGGTGTTTGGTGCTTGGTGCTTGGTGTTTGGTGCTTGTGGCTTGGTGCTTGGTGTTTGGTGCTTGGTGTTTGGTGTTTGTTGCTTGGTGCTTGGTGCTAGGTGTTTTGTGTTTGGAGCCTGGTGTTTGGTGTTTGGTGCTTGGTGCTTGGTGTTTGGTGTTTGGTGCTTGGTGCTTGGTGTTTGGTGTTTGGTACTTGGTGCTTGGTGCTTGGTGTTTGGTGCTTGGTGCTGGGTGTTTGGTGTTTGGTGATTGGTGCTTGGTGTTTGGTGCTTGGGGTTTGGTGCTTGGTGCTTGGTGATTGGTGTTTGGTGCTTGGTGCTTGGTGTATGGTGTTTGGTGCTTGGAGCTTGGTGTTTGGTGTTTGGTGCTTGGCGCTTGGTGTTTGGTGCTTGGTGCTTGGTGTTGTTGTTTGGTGCTTGGTGCTTGGTGTTTGGTGCTTGGTGCTTGTTTGCTGTTTGCTGTTTGGTGTTTGCTGTTTGGTGTTTGCTGTTTGGTGTTTGGTGTTTGGTGTTTGGTGTTTGCTGTTTGGTTCTGGGTGCTTGGTGCTTGGTGTTTGGTCTTTGGTGCTTGGTGCTTGGTGTTTGGTGCTTGGGGCTTGGTGATTGGTGTTTGGTGCTTGGTGCTTGGTGCTTGGTGCTTGGTGCTTGGTGTTTGGTGCTTGGTGTTCGGTGCTTGGTGCTTGGTGCTAGGTGTTTGGTGTTTGGTGTTTGGCGCTTGGGGCTTGGTGTTTGGTGATTGGTGCTTGGTGTTTGGTGTTTGGTGCTTGGTGCTTGGTGTTTGGTGTTTGGTGCTTGGTGTTTAGTGTTTGGTGCTTGGAGCTTGGTGTTTGGTGTTTGGTGCTTGGTGCTTTGTTCTGGGTGCTTGGTGCCTGGTGTTTGGTGTTTGGTGCTGGGTGCTTGGTGTTTGATGCTTGGGGCTTGGTGATTGGTGTTTGGTGCTTGGTGCTTGGTGCTTGGTGCTTGGTGCTTGGTGTTTGGTGCTTGGTGTTTGGTGCTTGGTGCTTGGTGCTAGGTGTTTGGTGTTTGGTGTTTGGCGCTTGGTGTTTGGTGTTTGGTGATTTGTGCTTGGTGCTTGGTGTTTGGTGTTTGGTGCTTGGCGCTTGGTGTTTGGTGTTTGGTGCTGGGCGTTTGCTGTTTGGCGTTTGGGGTTTGGCATTTGCTTTTTTGCGTTTGCTGTTTAGTGTTTGGTGCTTGGTGTTTGGTGTTTGGTACTTGGTGCTTGGTGTTTGGTGTTTGGTGCTTGGTGCTTGGTGTTTGGTGATTGGTGCTTGGTGTTTGGTGCTTGGGATTTGGTGCTTGGTGCTTGGTGTTTGGTGTTTGGAGTTTGCTGTTTGCTGTTTGCTGTTTGGTGTTTTGTGTTTGCTGTTTGGTGCTTGGAGTTTGCTCTTTGGTTTTTGCTATTTGGTGTTTGGTGTTTGCTGTTTGGTGTTTGGTGTTTGGTGTTTGGTGTTTGGTGCTTGGTGTTTGGTGTTTGGTGCTTGGTGTTTTGTTTTTGCTCTTTGGTGATTTGGGCTTGGTGTTTGGTGTTTGGTGTTTGGTGCTTGGTGCTTGGTGCTTTGTGTTTTTGCTTGGTGCTTGGTGATTGGTGCTTGGTGCCTGGTGTTTGGTGTTTGGTGTTTGGTGCTTGGTGCTTGGTGTTTGGTGTGTGGTACTTGGTGCTTGGTGTTTGTTGCTTGGTGCTTGGTGCTTGGTGCTTGGTGCTTGGTGTTTGGTGCTTGGTGCTTGGTTCTTGGTGTTCGGTGTTTGGTGATTGGTGCTTGGTGTTTGGTGCTTGGGGTTTGGTGCTTGGTGCTTGGTTCTTGGTGTTTGGTGTTTGGTGATTGGTGCTTGGTGTTTGGTGCTTGGGGTTTGGTGCTTGGTGCTTGGTGATTGGTGTTTGGTGCTTGGTGCTTGGTGTTTGGTGTTTGGTGCTTGGAGCTTGGTGTTTGGTGTTTGGTGCTTGGTGCTTGGTGCTTGGTGTTTGGTGTTTGGTGCTTGGAGCTTGGTGTTTGGTGTTTGGTGCTTGGTGCTTTGTTCTGGGTGCTTGGTGCTTGGTGTTTGGTGTTTGGTGCTGGGTGCTTGGTGTTTGGTGCTTGGGGCTTGATGATTGGTGTTTGGTGCTTGGTGCTTGGTATTTGGTGCTTGGTCTTTGGTGCTTGGTGTTTGGTGCTTGGTGCTTGGTGCTTGGTGTTTGGTGCTTTTTGCTTGGCGTTTGGTGCATGGTGCTTGGTGCTTGCTGTTTGGTGCTTGGTGCTTGGTGCTTGGTGTTTGGTGTTTAGTGCTTGGTGCTTGGTGATTGGTGCTTGTTGCTTGGTGCTTGGTGTTTGGTGCTTGGTGCTTGGTGTTTGGTGTTTGGTGTTTGCTGTTTGCTGTCTGGTGTTTGCTGTTTGGTGTTTGCTGTTTGGTGTTTGCTGTTTGGTGTTTGCTATTTGGTGTTTGGTGTTTGGTGTTTGCTGTTTGGTGTTTGGTGTTTGCTGTTTGGCGTTTGCTGTTTGGCGTTTGCTGTTTGGCATCTGGTGGTTGGCGTTTGCTGTTTGGCGTTTGTTGTTTGGTGTTTGGTGTTTGCTGCTTGGTGTTTGCTGTTTGCTGTTTGTTTGGTGTTTGCTGTTTGGTGTTTGGTGTTTGGTGTTTGCTGTTTGGTGTTTGGTGTTTGGTGTTTGCTGTTTGGTGTTTGGTGTTTACTGTTTGGTGTTTGGTGTTTGGTGTTTGGTGATTGGTGTTTGCTGTTTGGTGTTTGGTGTTTGGTGATTGGTGTTTGCTGTTTGGTGTTTGGTGCTTGGTGTTTGGTGTTTGGTGATTGGTGCTTGGTGTTTCGTGCTTGGTGCTTGGTGCTTGGTGTTTGGCGCTTCGTGCTTGGTGTTTGGTGTTTGGTGCTTGGTGTTTGGTGCTTGGTGCTTGGTGTTTTGTGCTTGGTGCTTCGTGCTTGGTGTTTGGTGTTTGGTGCTTGGTGTTTGGTGTTTGCTGTTTGGTGTTTGCTGTTTGGTGTTCGCTGTTTGGTGTTTGGTGTTTGCTGTTTGGTGTTTGGTGTTTGCGGTTTGGTGTTTGCTATTTGGTGTTTGTGTTTGGCGTTTGGTGTTTGGTGTTTGCTGTTTGATGTTTGGTGATTGGTGTTTGATGTTTGGTGTTTGGTGCTTGGTGCTTGGTGCTTGGTGCTTAGTGTTTTATGTTTAGCGCTTGGTGCTTGGTGTTTTGTGCTTGGTGCTTGGTGCTTGGTGTTTGGAGTTTGGTGCTTGGTGTTTGGTGTTTGGTGTTTGCTGTTTGCTGTTTGCTGTTTGGTGTTTGCTGTTTGGAGTTCGCTGTTTGGTGTTTGGTGTTTGCTGTTTGGTGTTTGGTGTTTGCGGTTTGGTGTTTGCTATTTGGCGTTTGGTGTTTGGCGTTTGATGTTTGGCGTTTCTTGTTTGTTGTTTGCTGTTTGGTGTTTGGTGCTTGGTGTTTGGTGTTTGGTGATTGGTGCTTGGTGTTTCGTGCTTGGTGCTTGGTGCTTGGTGTTTGGCGCTTGGTGCTTGGTGTTTGGTGTTTGGTGATTGGTGTTTGGTGCTTGGTGCTTGGTGTTTTGTGCTTGGTGCTTCGTGCTTGGTGTTTGGTGTTTGGTGCTTGGTGTTTGGTGTTTGCTGTTTGGTGTTTGCTGTTTGGTGTTCGCTGTTTGGTGTTTGGTGTTTGCTGTTTGGTGTTTGGTGTTTGCGGTTTGGTGTTTGCTATTTGGTGTTTGTGTTTGGCGTTTGGTGTTTGGTGTTTGCTGTTTGATGTTTGGTGATTGGTGTTTGATGTTTGGTGTTTGGTGCTTGGTGCTTGGTGCTTGGTGCTTAGTGTTTTATGTTTAGCGCTTGGTGCTTGGTGTTTTGTGCTTGGTGCTTGGTGCTTGGTGTTTGGAGTTTGGTGCTTGGTGTTTGGTGTTTGGTGTTTGCTGTTTGCTGTTTGCTGTTTGGTGTTTGCTGTTTGGAGTTCGCTGTTTGGTGTTTGGTGTTTGCTGTTTGGTGTTTGGTGTTTGCGGTTTGGTGTTTGCTATTTGGCATTTGGTGTTTGGCGTTTGATGTTTGGCGTTTGTTGTTTGTTGTTTGCTGTTTGGTGTTTGATGTTTGGTGTTTGGTGCTTGGTGCTTGGTGTTTTGTGCTTGGTGTTTGGTGCTTGGGGTTTGGTGCTTGGTGTTTTTTTTTTTTGGTGCTTGGAGCTTGGTGTTTGGTGTTTGGTGCTTGGTGCTTGGTGTTTGGTGCTTGGTGCTTGGTGTTGGTGTTTGGTGCTTGGTGCTTGGTGCTTGGTGTTTGGTGTTTGCTGTTTGCTGTTTGCTGTTTGCTGTTTGCTGTTTGTTGTTTGCTGTTTGGTGTTTTGTGTTTGCTGTTTGGTGTTTGGAGTTTGCCCTTTGGTGTTTGCTATTTGGTGTTTGGTGTTTGCTGTTTGGTGTTTGGTGTTTGGTGTTTGGTGCTTGGTGCTTTGTTTTTGCTCTTTGGTGCTTTGTGCTTGGTCTTTGGTGTTTGGTGCTTGGTGCTTGGTGTTTGGTGCTTTTTGCCTGGTGTTTGGTGTTTGGTGTTTGGTGCTTGGTGCTTGGTACTTGGTGTTTTGTGTTTGGTGCTTGGTGCTTGATGCTTGGTGCTTGGTGTTTGGTGCTTGGTGTTTGGTGTTTAGTGCTTGGTGCTTGGTATTTGGTGTTTGGTGCTTGGTTCTTGGTGTTTGGTGTTTGGTGCTTGGTGCTTGGTGTTTGGTGTTTGGTGTTTGGTGCTCGGTGCTTGGTGCTTGGTGTTTCGTGCTTGGTGCTTGGTGTTTGGTCTTTGGTGCTTGGTGCTTTGTGTTTAGTGCTTGGTGCTTGGTGTTTGGTGTTTGGCGTATGGTGTTTGGTGCTTGGTGCTTGGTGTTTGGTGTTTGCTGTTTGGTGTTTGCTGTTTGGTGTTTGCTGTTTGGTGTTTGCTGTTTGGTGCTTGGTGCTTGGTGTTTGGTGCATGGTGCTTGGTGCTTGGTGCTTGGTGTTTGGTGCTTGGTGCTTGGTGTTTGGTGCTTGGGGCTTGGTGCTTGGTGTTTGGTGCTTGGCGTATGGTGTTTGGTGCTTGGTGTTTGGTGTTTGGTGTTTGCTGTTTGCTGTTTGCTGTTTGGTGTTTGCTGTTTGGAGTTCGCTGTTTGGTGTTTGGTGTTTGCTGTTTGGTGTTTGGTGTTTGCGGTTTGGTGTTTGCTATTTGGCGTTTGGTGTTTGGCGTTTGATGTTTGGCGTTTGTTGTTTGTTGTTTGCTGTTTGGTGTTTGATGTTTGGTGTTTGGTGCTTGGTGCTTGGTGTTTTGTGCTTGGTGTTTGGTGCTTGGGGTTTGGTGCTTGGTGTTTTTTTTTTTTTGGTGCTTGGAGCTTGGTGTTTGGTGTTTGGTGCTTGGTGCTTGGTGTTTGGTGCTTGGTGCTTGGTGTTGGTGTTTGGTGCTTGGTGCTTGGTGCTTGGTGTTTGGTGTTTGCTGTTTGCTGTTTGCTGTTTGCTGTTTGCTGTTTGTTGTTTGCTGTTTGGTGTTTTGTGTTTGCTGTTTGGTGTTTGGAGTTTGCCCTTTGGTGTTTGCTATTTGGTGTTTGGTGTTTGCTGTTTGGTGTTTGGTGTTTGGTGTTTGGTGCTTGGTGCTTTGTTTTTGCTCTTTGGTGCTTTGTGCTTGGTCTTTGGTGTTTGGTGCTTGGTGCTTGGTGTTTGGTGCTTTTTGCCTGGTGTTTGGTGTTTGGTGTTTGGTGCTTGGTGCTTGGTACTTGGTGTTTTGTGTTTGGTGCTTGGTGCTTGGTGCTTGGTGCTTGGTGTTTGGTGCTTGGTGTTTGGTGTTTAGTGCTTGGTGCTTGGTATTTGGTGTTTGGTGCTTGGTTCTTGGTGTTTGGTGTTTGGTGCTTGGTGCTTGGTGTTTGGTGTTTGGTGTTTGGTGCTCGGTGCTTGGTGCTTGGTGTTTCGTGCTTGGTGCTTGGTGTTTGGTCTTTGGTGCTTGGTGCTTGGTGTTTGGTGCTTGGTGCTTGGTGTTTGGTGTTTGGCGTATGGTGTTTGGTGCTTGGTGCTTGGTGTTTGGTGTTTGCTGTTTGGTGTTTGCTGTTTGGTGTTTGCTGTTTGGTGTTTGCTGTTTGGTGCTTGGTGCTTGGTGTTTGGTGCATGGTGCTTGGTGCTTGGTGCTTGGTGTTTGGTGCTTGGTGCTTGGTGTTTGGTGCTTGGGGCTTGGTGCTTGGTGTTTGGTGCTTGGTGTTTGGTGTTTGTTGCTTGGTGCTTGGTGCTTGGTGTTGTGTGCTTGGAGCCTGGTGTTTGGTGTTTGGTACTTGGTGCTTGGTGTTTGGTGCTTGGTGCTTGGTGCTTGGTGTTTGGTGCTTGGTGCTGGGTGTTTGGTGTTTGGTGATTTGTGCTTGGTGTTTGGTGCTTGGGGTTTGGTGCTTGGTGCTTGGTGATTGGTGTTTGGAGCTTGGTGCTTGGTGTATGGTGTTTGGTGCTTGGAGCTTGGTGTTAGGTGTTTGGTGCTTGGTGCTTGGTGTTTGGTGCTTGGTGCTTGGTGTTGTTGTTTGGTGCTTGGTGCTTGGTGCTTGGTGTTTGGTGTTTGGTGTTTGCTGTTTGCTGTTTGCTGTTTGCTGTTTGGTGTTTGCTGTTTGGTGTTTGGTGTTTGGTGTTTGGTGTTTGCTGTTTGGTGTTTGGTGTTTGGTGTTTGGTGTTTGCTATTTGGTGTTTTGTGTTTGCTGTTTGGTGTTTGGTGTTTAGTGTTTGCTATTTGGTGTTTGGTGTTTGGTGTTTGGTGCTTGGGGCTTGGTGTTTGCTCTTTGGTGCTTGGTGATTGGTTTTTGGTGTTTGGTGCTTGGTGCTTGGTGTATGGTGTTTGGTGCTTGGTGCTTGGTGCTTGGTGCTTGGTGTTTGGTGTTTGGTGCTTGGTGCTTGGTAGTTTGGTGTTTGGTGCTTGGTGCTTGGTTCTGGGTGCTTGGTGCTTGCTGTTTGGTGTTTGGTGCTTGGTGCTTGGTGTTTGGTGCTTGGGGCTTGGTGATTGGTGTTTGGTGCTTGGTGCTTGGTGCTTGGTGCTTGGTGCTTGGTGTTTGGTGCTTGGTGTTCGGTGCTTGGTGCTTGGTGCTAGGTGTTTGGTGTTTGGTGTTTGGCGCCTGGGGCTTGGTGTTTGGTGATTGGTGCTTGGTGTTTGGTGTTTGGTGCTTGGTGCTTGGTGTTTGGTGTTTGGTGCTTGGTGCTTGGTGCTTGGTGTTTGGTGTTTGGTGCTTGGAGCTTGGTGTTTGGTGTTTGGTGCTTGGTGCTTTGTTCTGGGTGCTTGGTGCTTGGTGTTTGGTGTTTGGTGCTGGGTGCTTGGTGTTTGATGCTTGGGGCTTGGTGATTGGTGTTTGGTGCTTGGTGCTTGGTGCTTGGTGCTTGGTGCTTGGTGTTTGGTGCTTGGTGTTTGGTGCTTGGTGCTTGGTGCTAGGTGTTTGGTGTTTGGTGTTTGGCGCTTGGTGTTTGGTGTTTGGTGATTTGTGCTTGGTGTTTGGTGTTTGGTGCTTGGTGCTTGGTGTTTGGTGTTTGGTGCTTGGCGCTTGGTGTTTGGTGTTTGGTGCTGGGCGTTTGCTGTTTGGCGTTTGGGGTTTGGCATTTGCTTTTTTGCGTTTGCTGTTTAGTGTTTGGTGCTTGGTGTTTGGTGTTTGGTACTTGGTGCTTGGTGTTTGGTGTTTGGTGCTTGGTGCTTGGTGTTTGGTGATTGGTGCTTGGTGTTTGGTGCTTGGGATTTGGTGCTTGGTGCTTGGTGTTTGGTGTTTGGAGTTTGCTGTTTGGTGTTTGCTGTTTGGTGTTTTGTGTTTGGTGTTTGGTGTTTGGAGTTTGCTCTTTGGTTTTTGCTATTTGGTGTTTGGTGTTTGGTGTTTGGTGCTTGGTGTTTGGTGTTTGGTGCTTGGTGTTTTGTTTTTGCTCTTTGGTGATTTGGGCTTGGTGTTTGGTGTTTGGTGCTTGGTGCCTGGTGTTTGGTGTTTGGTATTTGGTGCTTGGTGCTTGGTGCTTTGTGTTTTTGCTTGGTGCTTGGTGATTGGTGCTTGGTGCCTGGTGTTTGGTGTTTGGTGTTTGGTGCTTGGTGCTTGGTGTTTGGTGTGTGGTACTTGGTGCTTGGTGTTTGGTGCTTGGTGCTTGGTGCTTGGTGCTTGGTGCTTGGTGTTTGGTGCTTGGTGCTTGGTTCTTGGTGTTCGGTGTTTGGTGATTGGTGCTTGGTGTTTGGTGCTTGGGGTTTGGTGCTTGGTGCTTGGTTCTTGGTGTTTGGTGTTTGGTGATTGGTGCTTGGTGTTTGGTGTTTGGTGCTTGGTGCTTGGTGTTTGGTGTTTGGTGCTTGGAGCTTGGTGTTTGGTGTTTGGTGCTTGGTGCTTGGTGCTCGGTGTTTGGTGTTTGGTGCTTGGAGCTTGGTGTTTGGTGTTTGGTGCTTGGTGCTTTGTTCTGGGTGCTTGGTGCTTGGTGTTTGGTGTTTGGTGCTGGGTGCTTGGTGTTTGGTGCTTGGGGCTTGGTGATTGGTGTTTGGTGCTTGGTGCTTGGTGCTTGGTGCTTGGTGCTTGGTGTTTGGTGCTTGGTGTTTGGTGCTTGGTGCTTGGTGCTAGGTGTTTGGTGTTTGGTGTTTCGCGCTTGGTGTTTGGTGTTTGGTAATTGGTGCTTGGTGTTTGGTGTTTGGTGCTTGGTGCTTGGTGTTTGGTGTTTGGTGCTTGGCTCTTGGTGTTTGGTGTTTGGTGCTTGGCGTTTGCTATTTGGCGTTTGGGTTTTGGCATTTGCTGTTTGGCATTTGGGGTTTGGCGTTTGCTTTTTGGCGTTTGCTGTTTGGTGTTTGGTGTTTGGTGTTTGCTGTTTGGTGTTTGCTGTTTGGTGTTTGCTGTTTGGCGTTTGCTGTTTGGTGCTTGGTGCTTGGTGTTTGGTTCATGGTGCTTGGTGCTTGGTGCTTGGTGTTTGGTGCTCGGTGCTTGGTGTTTGGTGCTTGGGGCTTGGTGCTTGGTGTTTGGTGCTTGGTGTTTGTTGTTTGTTGCTTGGTGCTTGGTGTTTGGTGTTTGGTGCTTGGTGTTTGCTGTTTGGTGCTTGGTGCTTGGTGTTTGGTGCTTGGTGCTTGGTGCTTGGTGCTTGGTGTTTGGTGCTTGGTGATTGGTGCTTGGTGTTTGGTGTTTGGTGCTTGGTGTTTGGTGCTTGGAGCTTGGTGCTTGGTTTTTGGTGCTTGGTGTTTGGTGTTTGGTGTTTGGTGCTTGGTGCTTGATGCTTGGTGCTTGATGCTTGGTGTTTGGTGTTTAGTGCTTGGTGCTTGGTATTTGGTGTGTGGTGCTTGGTGCTTGGTGTTTGGTGTTTGGTGCTTGGTGCTTGGTGTTTGATGTTTGGTGCTTGGTGCTTGGTGTTTGGTGATCGGTGCTTGGTACTTGGTGTTTGGTGCTCGGTGCTTGGTGCTTGGTGTTTCGTGCTTGGTGCTTGGTGTTTGGTCTTTGGCGATTGGTGCTTGGTGTTTGGTGCTTGGTACTTGGTGTTCGGTGTTTGGTGCTTGGTGCTTGGTGTTTGGTGTTTGGTGATTGGTGCTTGGTGTTTGGTGCTTGGGATTTGGTGCTTGGTGCTTGGTGTTTGGTGTTTGGAGTTTGGTACTTGGTGCTTGGTGTTTGGTGTTTGGTGCTTGGTGCTTGGTGTTTGGTGTTTAGTGCTTGGTGCTTGGTTCTTGGTGTTTGGTGCTTGGTGCTTGGTGATTGGTGTTTGGTGTTTGGTGCTTGGTGCTTGGTGTTTGGTGATTGGTGCTTGGTACTAGGTGTTTGGTGCTCGGTGCTTGGTGCTTGGTGTTTGGTGTTTGGTGCTTGGTGCTTGGTGCTTGGTGTTTGGTGTTTGGTGCTTGGAGCTTGGTGTTTGGTGTTTGGTGCTTGGTGCTTTGTTCTGGGTGCTTGGTGCTTGGTGTTTGGTGTTTGGTGCTGGGTGCTTGGTGTTTGGTGCTTGGGGCTTGATGATTGGTGTTTGGTGCTTGGTGCTTGGTATTTGGTGCTTGGTCTTTGGTGCTTGGTGTTTGGTGCTTGGTGCTTGGTGCTTGGTTTTTGGTGCTTGGTGCTTGGCGTTTGGTGCATGGTGCTTGGTGCTTGCTGTTTGGTGCTTGGTGCTTGGTGCTTGGTGTTTGGTGTTTAGTGCTTGGTGCTTGGTGATTGGTGCTTGTTGCTTGGTGCTTGGTGTTTGGTGCTTGGTGCTTGGTGTTTGGTGTTTGGTGTTTGCTGTTTGCTGTCTGGTGTTTGCTGTTTGGTGTTTGCTGTTTGGTGTTTGCTGTTTGGTGTTTGCTATTTGGTGTTTGGTGTTTGGTGTTTGCTGTTTGGTGTTTGGTGTTTGCTGTTTGGCGTTTGCTGTTTGGCGTTTGCTGTTTGGCATCTGGTGGTTGGCGTTTGCTGTTTGGCGTTTGTTGTTTGGTGTTTGGTGTTTGCTGCTTGGTGTTTGCTGTTTGCTGTTTGTTTGGTGTTTGCTGTTTGGTGTTTGGTGTTTGGTGTTTGCTGTTTGGTGTTTGGTGTTTGGTGTTTGCTGTTTGGTGTTTGGTGTTTACTGTTTGGTGTTTGGTGTTTGGTGTTTGGTGATTGGTGTTTGCTGTTTGGTTTTTGGTGTTTGGTGATTGGTGTTTGCTGTTTGGTGTTTGGTGCTTGGTGTTTGGTGTTTGGCGCTTGGTGCTTGGTGTTTGGTGTTTGGTGCTTGGTGTTTGGTGCTTGGTGCTTGGTGTTTTGTGCTTGGTGCTTGGTGCTTGGTGTTTGGTGTTTGGTGTTTGGTGTTTGCTGTTTGGTGTTTGCTGTTTGGTCTTCGCTGTTTGGTGTTTGCTGTTTGGTGTTTGGTGTTTGCGGTTTGGTGTTTGCTATTTGGTGTTTGGTGTTTGGCGTTTGATGTTTGGCGTTTGTTGTTTGTTGTTTGCTATTTGGTGTTTGATGTTTGGTGTTTGGTGTTTGGTGTTTGCTGTTTGATGTTTGGTGATTGGTGTTTGATGTTTGGTGTTTGGTGCTTGGTGCTTGGTGCTTGGTGCTTAGTGTTTTATGTTTAGCGCTTGGTGCTTGGTGTTTTGTGCTTGGTGCTTGGTGCTTGGTGTTTGGAGTTTGGTGCTTGGTGTTTGGTGTTTGGTGTTTGTTGCTTGCTGTTTGCTGTTTGGTGTTTGCTGTTTGGTGTTCGCTGTTTGGTGTTTGGTGTTTGCTGTTTGGTGTTTGGTGTTTGCGGTTTGGTGTTTGCTATTTGGTGTTTGGTGTTTGGCGTTTGATGTTTGGCGTTTGTTGTTTGTTGTTTGCTGTTTGGTGTTTTATGTTTGGTGTTTGGTGTTTGGTGTTTGCTGTTTGATGTTTGGTGATTGGTGTTTGATGTTTGGTGTTTGGTGCTTGGTGCTTGGTGTTTTGTGCTTGGTGTTTGGTGCTTGGGGTTTGGTGCTTGGTGCTTGGTGATTGGTGTTTGGTGCTTGGTGCTTGGTGTTTGGTGTTTGTTGCTTGGAGCTTGGTGTTTGGTGTTTGGTGCTTGGTGCTTGGTGTTTGGTGCTTGGTGCTTGGTGTTGGTGTTTGGTGCTTGGTGCTTGGTGCTTGGTGTTTGGTGTTTGCTGTTTGCTGTTTGCTCTTTGGTGTTTGCTGTTTGTTGTTTGCTGTTTGGTGTTTTGTGTTTGCTGTTTGGTGTTTGGAGTTTGCCCTTTGGTGTTTGCTATTTGGTGTTTGGTGTTTGCTGTTTGGTGTTTGCTGTTTGGTGTTTGGTGTTTGGTGTTTGCTGTTTGGTGTTTGCTCTTTGGTGCTTTGTGCTTGGTCTTTGGTTTTTGGTGCTTGGTGCTTGGTGTTTGGTGCTTTGTGCCTGGTGTTTGGTGTTTGGTGTTTGGTGTTTGGTCCTTGGTGCTTGGTGCTTGGTGTCTGGTGCTTGGTGCTTGGTGTTTGGTGTTTGGTGCTTGGTGCTTGGTGTTTGGTGTTTGGTGTTTGGTGCTTGGTGCTTGGTACTTGGTGTTTTGTGTTTGGTGCTTGGTGCTTGGTGCTTGGTGCTTGGTGTTTGGTGCTTGGTGCTTGATGCTTGGTGCATGATGCTTGGTGTTTGGTGTTTAGTGCTTGGTGCTTCGTATTTGGTGTTTGGTGCTTGGTGTTTGGTGTTTGGTGCTTGGTGCTTGGTGTTTGGTGTTTGGTGTTTGGTGCTTGGTGCTTGGTGTTTGGTGATTGGTGCTTGGTACATGGTGTTTGGTGCTCGGTGCTTGGTGCTTGGTGTTTCGTGCTTGGTGCTTGGTGTTTGGTCTTTGGCGCTTGGTGCTTGGTGTTTGGTGCTTGGTGCTTGGTGTTTGGTGTTTGGCGTATGGTGTTTGGTGCTTGGTGCTTGGTGCTTGGTTTTTGGTGTTTGGTGCTTGGTGCTTGGTGTTTCGTGCTTGGTGCTTGGTGTTTGGTCTTTGGCGCTTGGTGCTTGGTGTTTGGTGCTTGGTGCTTGGTGTTTGGTGTTTGGCGTATGGTGTTTGGTGCTTGGTGCTTGGTGCTTGGTTTTTGGTGTTTGGTGCTTGGTGCTTGGTGTTTGGTGTTTGGTGATTGGTGCTTGGTGTTTGGTGCTTGGTATTTGGTGCTTGGTGCTTGGTGTTTGGTGTTTGGTGTTTGCTGTTTGGTGTTTGCTGTTTGGTGTTTTGTGTTTGCTGTTTGGTGTTTGGAGTTTGCTCTTTGGTTTTTGCTATTTGGTGTTTGGTGTTTGCTGTTTGGTGTTGGCTGTTTGGTGTTTGGTGCTTGGTGTTTGGTGTTTGGTGCTTGGTGTTTTGTTTTTGCTCTTTGGTGCTTTGGGCTTGGTGTTTGGTGTTTGGTGCTTGGTGCTTGGTGTTTGGTGTTTGATGCTTGGTGCTTGGTGCTTGGTGTTTGGTGCTCGGTGCTTGGTGTTTGGTGTGTGGTGTTTGGTGCTTGGTGCTTGGTACTTGGTGTTTTGTGTTTGGTGCTTGGTGCTTGGTGCTTGGTGCTTGGTGTTTGGTGCTTGGTGCTTGATGCTTGGTGCATGATGCTTGGTGTTTGGTGTTTAGTGCTTGGTGCTTGGTATTTGGTGTTTGGTGGTTGGTTCTTGGTGTTTGGTGTTTGGTGCTTGGTGCTTGGTGTATGGTGTTTGGTGCTTGGTGCTTGGTGCTTGGTGCTTGGTGTTTGGTGTTTGGTGCTTGGTGCTTGGTAGTTTGGTGTTTGGTGCTTGGTGCTTGGTTCTGGGTGCTTGGTGCTTGGTGTTTGGTGTTTGGTGCTTGGTGCTTGGTGTTTGGTGCTTGGGGCTTGGTGATTGGTGTTTGGTGCTTGGTGCTTGGTGCTTGGTGCTTGGTGCTTGGTGTTTGGTGCTTGGTGTTCGGTGCTTGGTGCTTGGTGCTAGGTGTTTGGTGTTTGGTGTTTGGCGCTTGGGGCTTGGTGTTTGGTGATTGGTGCTTGGTGTTTGGTGTTTGGTGCTTGGTGCTTGGTGTTTGGTGTTTGGTGCTTGGTGCTTGGTGCTTGGTGTTTGGTGTTTGGTGCTGGGTGCTTGGTGTTTGATGCTTGGGGCTTGGTGATTGGTGTTTGGTGCTTGGTGCTTGGTGCTTGGTGCTTGGTGCTTGGTGTTTGGTGCTTGGTGTTTGGTGCTTGGTGCTTGGTGCTAGGTGTTTGGTGTTTGGTGTTTGGCGCTTGGTGTTTGGTGTTTGGTGATTTGTGCTTGGTGTTTGGTGTTTGGTGCTTGGTGCTTGGTGTTTGGTGTTTGGTGCTTGGCGCTTGGTGTTTGGTGTTTGGTGCTGGGCGTTTGCTGTTTGGCGTTTGGGGTTTGGCATTTGCTTTTTTGCGTTTGCTGTTTAGTGTTTGGTGCTTGGTGTTTGGTGTTTGGTACTTGGTGCTTGGTGTTTGGTGTTTGGTGCTTGGTGCTTGGTGTTTGGTGATTGGTGCTTGGTGTTTGGTGCTTGGGATTTGGTGCTTGGTGCTTGGTGTTTGGTGTTTGGAGTTTGCTGTTTGGTGTTTGCTGTTTGGTGTTTTGTGTTTGCTGTTTGGTGTTTGGAGTTTGCTCTTTGGTTTTTGCTATTTGGTGTTTGGTGTTTGGTGTTTGGTGCTTGGTGTTTGGTGTTTGGTGCTTGGTGTTTTGTTTTTGCTCTTTGGTGATTTGGGCTTGGTGTTTGGTGTTTGGTGCTTGGTGCTTGCTGCTTGGTGCTTGGTGCTTGGTGCCTGGTGTTTGGTGTTTGGTGTTTGGTGCTTGGTGCTTGGTGCTTTGTGTTTTTGCTTGGTGCTTGGTGATTGGTGCTTGGTGCCTGGTGTTTGGTGTTTGGTGTTTGGTGCTTGGTGCTTGGTGTTTGGTGTGTGGTACTTGGTGCTTGGTGTTTGGTGCTTGGTGCTTGGTGCTTGGTGCTTGGTGCTTGGTGTTTGGTGCTTGGTGCTTGGTTCTTGGTGTTCGGTGTTTGGTGATTGGTGCTTGGTGTTTGGTGCTTGGGGTTTGGTGCTTGGTGCTTGGTTCTTGGTGTTTGGTGTTTGGCGATTGGTGCTTGGTGTTTGGTGTTTGGTGCTTGGTGCTTGGTGTTTGGTGTTTGGTGTTTGGAGCTTGGTGTTTGGTGTTTGGTGCTTGGTGCTTGGTGCTTGGTGTTTGGTGTTTGGTGCTTGGAGCTTGGTGTTTGGTGTTTGGTGTTGGGTGCTTGGTGTTTGGTGCTTGGGGCTTGGTGATTGGTGTTTGGTGCTTGGTGCTTGGTGCCTGGTGCTTGGTGCTTGGTGTTTGGTGCTTGGTGTTTGGTGCTTGGTGCTTGGTGCTAGGTGTTTGGTGTTTGGTGTTTCGCGCTTGGTGTTTGGTGTTTGGTAATTGGTGCTTGGTGTTTGGTGTTTGGTGCTTGGTGCTTGGTGTTTGGTGTTTGGTGCTTGGCTCTTGGTGTTTGGTGTTTGGTGCTTGGCGTTTGCTGTTTGGCGTTTGGGGTTTGGCATTTGCTGTTTGGCATTTGGGGTTTGGCGTTTGCTTTTTGGCGTTTGCTGTTTGGTGTTTGGTGTTTGGTGTTTGCTGTTTGGTGTTTGCTGTTTGGTGTTTGCTGTTTGGCGTTTGCTGTTTGGTGCTTGGTGCTTGGTGTTTGGTTCATGGTGCTTGGTGCTTGGTGCTTGGTGTTTGGTGCTCGGTGCTTGGTGTTTGGTGCTTGGGGCTTGGTGCTTGGTGTTTGGTGCTTGGTGTTTGTTGTTTGTTGCTTGGTGCTTGGTGTTTGGTGTTTGGTGCTAGGTGTTTGCTGTTTGGTGCTTGGTGCTTGGTGTTTGGTGCTTGGTGCTTGGTGCTTGGTGCTTGGTGTTTGGTGCTTGGTGATTGGTGCTTGGTGTTTGGTGCTTGGTGTTTGGTGCTTGGAGCTTGGTGCTTGGTTTTTGGTGCTTGGTGTTTGGTGTTTGGTGTTTGGTGCTTGGTGCTTGATGCTTGGTGCTTGGTGCTTGGTGTTTGGTGTTTAGTGCTTGGTGCTTGGTATTTGGTGTGTGGTGCTTGGTGCTTGGTGTTTGGTGTTTGGTGCTTGGTGCTTGGTGTTTGATGTTTGGTGCTTGGTGCTTGGTGTTTGGTGATTGGTGCTTGGTACTTGGTGTTTGGTGCTCGGTGCTTGGTGCTTGGTGTTTCGTGCTTGGTGCTTGGTGTTTGGTCTTTGGCGATTGGTGCTTGGTGTTTGGTGCTTGGTACTTGGTGTTCGGTGTTTGGTGCTTGGTGCTTGGTGTTTGGTGTTTGGTGATTGGTGCTTGGTGTTTGGTGCTTGGGATTTGGTGCTTGGTGCTTGGTGTTTGGTGTTTGGAGTTTGGTACTTGGTGCTTGGTGTTTGGTGTTTGGTGCTTGGTGCTTGGTGTTTGGTGTTTAGTGCTTGGTGCTTGGTTCTTGGTGTTTGGTGCTTGGTGCTTGGTGATTGGTGTTTGGTGTTTGGTGCTTGGTGCTTGGTGTTTGGTGATTGGTGCTTGGTACTAGGTGTTTGGTGCTCGGTGCTTGGTGCTTGGTGTTTGGTGCTTGGTGCTTGGTTCTGGGTGCTTGGTGCTTGGTGTTTGGTGTTTGGTGCTTGGTGTTTGGTGTTTGGTGCTTGGAGCTTGGTGATTGGTGTTTGGTGCTTGGTGTTTGGTGCTTGGTGCTTGGTGCTTGGTGCTAGGTGTTTGGTGCTTGGTGTTTCGCGCTTGGTGTTTGGTGTTTGGTAATTGGTGCTTGGTGTTTGGTGTTTGGTGCTTGGTGCTTGGTGCTTGGTGCTTGGTGTTTGGTGCTTGGTGTTTGGTGCTTGGTGCTTGGTGCTAGGTGTTTGGTGTTTGGTGTTTCGCGCTTGGTGTTTGGTGTTTGGTAATTGGTGCTTGGTGTTTGGTGTTTGGTGCTTGGAGCTTGGTGTTTGGTGTTTGGTGCTTGGTGCTTTGTTCTGGGTGCTTGGTGTTTGGTGTTTGGTGCTGGGTGCTTGGTGTTTGGTGCTTGGGGCTTGGTGATTGGTGTTTGGTGCTTGGTGCTTGGTGCTTGGTGCTTGGTGCTTGGTGTTTGGTGCTTGGTGTTTGGTGCTTGGTGCTTGGTGCTAGGTGTTTGGTGTTTGGTGTTTCGCGCTTGGTGTTTGGTGTTTGGTAATTGGTGCTTGGTGTTTGGTGTTTGGTGCTTGGTGCTTGGTGTTTGGTGTTTGGTGCTTGGCTCTTGGTGTTTGGTGTTTGGTGCTTGGCGTTTGCTGTTTGGCGTTTGGGGTTTGGCATTTGCTGTTTGGCATTTGGGGTTTGGCGTTTGCTTTTTGGCGTTTGCTGTTTGGTGTTTGGTGTTTGGTGTTTGCTGTTTGGTGTTTGCTGTTTGGTGTTTGCTGTTTGGCGTTTGCTGTTTGGTGCTTGGTGCTTGGTGTTTGGTTCATGGTGCTTGGTGCTTGGTGCTTGGTGTTTGGTGCTCGGTGCTTGGTGTTTGGTGCTTGGGGCTTGGTGCTTGGTGTTTGGTGCTTGGTGTTTGTTGTTTGTTGCTTGGTGCTTGGTGTTTGGTGTTTGGTGCTAGGTGTTTGCTGTTTGGTGCTTGGTGCTTGGTGTTTGGTGCTTGGTGCTTGGTGCTTGGTGCTTGGTGTTTGGTGCTTGGTGATTGGTGCTTGGTGTTTGGTGTTTGGTGCTTGGTGTTTGGTGCTTGGAGCTTGGTGCTTGGTTTTTGGTGCTTGGTGTTTGGTGTTTGGTGTTTGGTGCTTGGTGCTTGATGCTTGGTGCTTGGTGCTTGGTGTTTGGTGTTTAGTGCTTGGTGCTTGGTATTTGGTGTGTGGTGCTTGGTGCTTGGTGTTTGGTGTTTGGTGCTTGGTGCTTGGTGTTTGATGTTTGGTGCTTGGTGCTTGGTGTTTGGTGATTGGTGCTTGGTACTTGGTGTTTGGTGCTCGGTGCTTGGTGCTTGGTGTTTCGTGCTTGGTGCTTGGTGTTTGGTCTTTGGCGATTGGTGCTTGGTGTTTGGTGCTTGGTACTTGGTGTTCGGTGTTTGGTGCTTGGTGCTTGGTGTTTGGTGTTTGGTGATTGGTGCTTGGTGTTTGGTGCTTGGGATTTGGTGCTTGGTGCTTGGTGTTTGGTGTTTGGAGTTTGGTACTTGGTGCTTGGTGTTTGGTGTTTGGTGCTTGGTGCTTGGTGTTTGGTGTTTAGTGCTTGGTGCTTGGTTCTTGGTGTTTGGTGCTTGGTGCTTGGTGATTGGTGTTTGGTGTTTGGTGCTTGGTGCTTGGTGTTTGGTGATTGGTGCTTGGTACTAGGTGTTTGGTGCTCGGTGCTTGGTGCTTGGTGTTTGGTGCTTGGTGCTTGGTTCTGGGTGCTTGGTGCTTGGTGTTTGGTGTTTGGTGCTTGGTGTTTGGTGTTTGGTGCTTGGAGCTTGGTGATTGGTGTTTGGTGCTTGGTGTTTGGTGCTTGGTGCTTGGTGCTAGGTGTTTGGTGTTTGGTGCTTGGCGCTTGGTGCTTGGTGTTTGGTGATTGGTGCTTGGTGTTTGGTGTTTGGTGCTTGGTGCTTGGTGTTTGGTGTTTGGTGCTTGGCGCTTGATGTTTGGTGTTTGGTGCTTGCTGTTTGGCGTTTGGGGTTTGGCATTTGCTGTTTGGCGTATGGGCTTTGGCGTTTGCTTTTTGGCGTTTGCTGTTTGGTGTTTGGTGCTTAGTGTTTGGTGTTTGGTATTTGGTGCTTGGTGTTTGGTGTTTGGTGCTTGGTGCTTGGTGCTTGGTGTTTGGTGTTTGGTGCTTGGCGCTTGGTTTTTGGCGTTTGGCGCTTGCTGTCTGGCGTTTGGGGTTTGGCATTTGCTGTTTGGCGTTTGGGGTTTGGCGTTTGCTTCTTGGCGTTTGCTATTTGGTGTTTGGTGTTTGGTGTTTGCTGTTTGGTGTTTGCTGTTTGGTGTTTGCTGTTTGGTGTTTGGTGTTTGGTGTTTGCTGTTTGGTGTTTGCTGTTTGGTGCTTGGTGCTTGGTGTTTGGTGCATGGTGCTTGGTGCTTGGTGCTTGGTGTTTGGTGCTTGGTGCTTGGTGTTTGGTGCTTGGGGTTTGGTGCTTGGTGTTTGGTGCTTGGTATTTGGTGTTTGGTGCTTGGTGCTTGGTGTTTGGTGTTTGGTGCTTGGTGTTTGGTGCTTGGTGCTTGGTGCTTGGTGTTTGGTGCTTGGTGCTTGGTGCTTGGTGCTTGGTGCTTGGTGTTTGGTGCTTGGTGCTTGGTGCTTGGTGCTTGGTGTTTGGTGTTTAGTGCTTGGTGCTTGGTGTTTGGTGTTTGGTGCTCGGTGCTTGGTGTCTGGTGCTTGGTGCTTGGTGCTTGCTGTTTGGTGCTTGGTGTTTGGTGCTTGGTGTTTGGTGTTTGGTGCTTGGGGCTTGGTGTTTGGTGCTTGGTGCTTGGTGCTTGGTGTTTGGTGCTTGGTGCTTGGTGCTTGGTGTTTGGTGTTTAGTGCTTGGTGCTTGGTGTTTGGTGTTTGGTGCTTGGTGCTTGGTGTTTGGTGTTTGGTGTTTGGTGCTTGGTGTTTGGTGTTTGGTGTTTGATGTTTGCTGTTTGGTGATTCGTGATTGGTGTTTGATGTTTGGTGTTTGGTGTTGGGTGTTTGGTGCTTGGGGCTTCGTGTTTGCTCTTTGGTGCTTGGTGCTTGGTGCTTGGTGCTTTGTGTTTGTTGCTTGGTGCTTGGTGCTTGGCGATTGGTGCTTGGTGCTTGGTGTTTGATGTGTGGTGCTTGGTGTTTGGTGCTTGGGATTTGGTGCTTGGTGCTTGGTGTTTGGTGTTTGGAGTTTACTACTTGGTGCTTGGTGTTTGGTGTTTGGTGCTTGGTGCTTGGTGTTTGGTGTTTAGTGATTGGTGCTTGGTTCTTGGTGTTTGGTGCTTGGTGCTTGGTGATTGGTGTTTGGTGTTTGGTGCTTGGTGCTTGGTGTTTGGTGATTGGTGCTTGGTACTAGGTGTTTGGTGCTCGGTGCTTGGTGCTTGGTGTTTGGTGCTTGGTGCTTGGTTCTGGGTGCTTGGTGCTTGGTGTTTGGTGTTTGGTGCTTGGTGTTTGGTGTTTGGTGCTTGGAGCTTGGTGATTGGTGTTTGGTGCTTGGTGTTTGGTGCTTGGTGCTTGGTGCTTGGTGCTAGGTGTTTGGTGTTTGGTGTTTCGCGCTTGGTGTTTGGTGTTTGGTAATTGGTGCTTGGTGTTTGGTGTTTGGTGCTTGGTGCTTGGTGCTTGGTGCTTGGTGTTTGGTGCTTGGTGTTTGGTGCTTGGTGCTTGGTGCTAGGTGTTTGGTGTTTGGTGTTTCGCGCTTGGTGTTTGGTGTTTGGTAATTGGTGCTTGGTGTTTGGTGTTTGGTGCTTGGAGCTTGGTGTTTGGTGTTTGGTGCTTGGTGCATTGTTCTGGGTGCTTGGTGTTTGGTGTTTGGTGCTGGGTGCTTGGTGTTTGGTGCTTGGGGCTTGGTGATTGGTGTTTGGTGCTTGGTGCTTGGTGCTTGGTGCTTGGTGCTTGGTGTTTGGTGCTTGGTGTTTGGTGCTTGGTGCTTGGTGCTAGGTGTTTGGTGTTTGGTGTTTCGCGCTTGGTGTTTGGTGTTTGGTAATTGGTGCTTGGTGTTTGGTGTTTGGTGCTTGGTGCTTGGTGTTTGGTGTTTGGTGCTTGGCTCTTGGTGTTTGGTGTTTGGTGCTTGGCGTTTGCTGTTTGGCGTTTGGGGTTTGGCATTTGCTGTTTGGCATTTGGGGTTTGGCGTTTGCTTTTTGGCGTTTGCTGTTTGGTGTTTGGTGTTTGGTGTTTGCTGTTTGGCGTTTGCTGTTTGGTGCTTGGTGCTTGGTGTTTGGTTCATGGTGCTTGGTGCTTGGTGCTTGGTGTTTGGTGCTCGGTGCTTGGTGTTTGGTGCTTGGGGCTTGGTGCTTGGTGTTTGGTGCTTGGTGTTTGTTGTTTGTTGCTTGGTGCTTGGTGTTTGGTGTTTGGTGCTAGGTGTTTGCTGTTTGGTGCTTGGTGCTTGGTGTTTGGTGCTTGGTGCTTGGTGCTTGGTGCTTGGTGTTTGGTGCTTGGTGATTGGTGCTTGGTGTTTGGTGTTTGGTGCTTGGTGTTTGGTGCTTGGAGCTTGGTGCTTGGTTTTTGGTGCTTGGTGTTTGGTGTTTGGTGTTTGGTGCTTGGTGCTTGATGCTTGGTGCTTGGTGCTTGGTGTTTGGTGTTTAGTGCTTGGTGCTTGGTATTTGGTGTGTGGTGCTTGGTGCTTGGTGTTTGGTGTTTGGTGCTTGGTGCTTGGTGTTTGATGTTTGGTGCTTGGTGCTTGGTGTTTGGTGATTGGTGCTTGGTACTTGGTGTTTGGTGCTCGGTGCTTGGTGCTTGGTGTTTCGTGCTTGGTGCTTGGTGTTTGGTCTTTGGCGATTGGTGCTTGGTGTTTGGTGCTTGGTACTTGGTGTTCGGTGTTTGGTGCTTGGTGCTTGGTGTTTGGTGTTTGGTGATTGGTGCTTGGTGTTTGGTGCTTGGGATCTGGTGCTTGGTGCTTGGTGTTTGGTGTTTGGAGTTTGGTACTTGGTGCTTGGTGTTTGGTGTTTGGTGCTTGGTGCTTGGTGTTTGGTGTTTAGTGCTTGGTGCTTGGTTCTTGGTGTTTGGTGCTTGGTGCTTGGTGATTGGTGTTTGGTGTTTGGTGCTTGGTGCTTGGTGTTTGGTGATTGGTGCTTGGTACTAGGTGTTTGGTGCTCGGTGCTTGGTGCTTGGTGTTTGGTGCTTGGTGCTTGGTTCTGGGTGCTTGGTGCTTGGTGTTTGGTGTTTGGTGCTTGGTGTTTGGTGTTTGGTGCTTGGAGCTTGGTGATTGGTGTTTGGTGCTTGGTGTTTGGTGCTTGGTGCTTGGTGCTAGGTGTTTGGTGTTTGGTGCTTGGCGCTTGGTGCTTGGTGTTTGGTGATTGGTGCTTGGTGTTTGGTGTTTGGTGCTTGGTGCTTGGTGTTTGGTGTTTGGTGCTTGGCGCTTGATGTTTGGTGTTTGGTGCTTGCTGTTTGGCGTTTGGGGTTTGGCATTTGCTGTTTGGCGTATGGGCTTTGGCGTTTGCTTTTTGGCGTTTGCTGTTTGGTGTTTGGTGCTTAGTGTTTGGTGTTTGGTACTTGGTGCTTGGTGTTTGGTGTTTGGTGCTTGGTGATTGGTGCTTGGTGTTTGGTGTTTGGTGCTTGGCGCTTGGTTTTTGGCGTTTGGCGCTTGCTGTCTGGCGTTTGGGGTTTGGCATTTGCTGTTTGGCGTTTGGGGTTTGGCGTTTGCTTCTTGGCGTTTGCTATTTGGTGTTTGGTGTTTGGTGTTTGCTGTTTGGTGTTTGCTGTTTGGTGTTTGCTGTTTGGTGTTTGGTGTTTGGTGTTTGCTGTTTGGTGTTTGCTGTTTGGTGCTTGGTGCTTGGTGTTTGGTGCATGGTGCTTGGTGCTTGGTGCTTGGTGTTTGGTGCTTGGTGCTTGGTGTTTGGTGCTTGGGGTTTGGTGCTTGGTGTTTGGTGCTTGGTATTTGGTGTTTGGTGCTTGGTGCTTGGTGTTTGGTGTTTGGTGCTTGGTGTTTGGTGCTTGGTGCTTGGTGCTTGGTGTTTGGTGCTTGGTGCTTGGTGCTTGGTGCTTGGTGCTTGGTGTTTGGTGCTTGGTGCTTGGTGCTTGGTGCTTGGTGTTTGGTGTTTAGTGCTTGGTGCTTGGTGTTTGGTGTTTGGTGCTCGGTGCTTGGTGTCTGGTGCTTGGTGCTTGGTGCTTGCTGTTTGGTGCTTGGTGTTTGGTGCTTGGTGTTTGGTGTTTGGTGCTTGGGGCTTGGTGTTTGGTGCTTGGTGCTTGGTGCTTGGTGTTTGGTGCTTGGTGCTTGGTGCTTGGTGTTTGGTGTTTAGTGCTTGGTGCTTGGTGTTTGGTGTTTGGTGCTTGGTGCTTGGTGTTTGGTGTTTGGTGTTTGGTGCTTGGTGTTTGGTGTTTGGTGTTTGATGTTTGCTGTTTGGTGATTCGTGATTGGTGTTTGATGTTTGGTGTTTGGTGTTGGGTGTTTGGTGCTTGGGGCTTCGTGTTTGCTCTTTGGTGCTTGGTGCTTGGTGCTTGGTGCTTTGTGTTTGTTGCTTGGTGCTTGGTGCTTGGCGATTGGTGCTTGGTGCTTGGTGTTTGATGTGTGGTGCTTGGTGTTTGGTGCTTGGGATTTGGTGCTTGGTGCTTGGTGTTTGGTGTTTGGAGTTTACTACTTGGTGCTTGGTGTTTGGTGTTTGGTGCTTGGTGCTTGGTGTTTGGTGTTTAGTGATTGGTGCTTGGTTCTTGGTGTTTGGTGCTTGGTGCTTGGTGATTGGTGCTTGTTGCTTGGTGCTTGGTGTTTGGTGCTTGGTGCTTGGTGTTTGCTGTTTGCTGTTTGGTGTTTGCTGTTTGGTGTTTGCTGTTTGGTGTTTGCTGTTTGGTGTTTGCTATTTGGTGTTTGGTGTTTGGTGTTTGCTGTTTGGTGTTTGGTGTTTGCTGTTTGGCGTTTGGTGTTTGGCGTTTGCTGTTTGGCATCTGGTGGTTGGCGTTTGCTGTTTGGCGTTTGTTGTTTGGTGTTTGTTGGTTGATGCTTGGTGTTTGCTGTTTGCTGTTTGTTTGGTGTTTGCTGTTTGGTGTTTGTTATTTGGTGTTTTGTGTTTGGTGTTTGCTGTTTGGTGTTTGGTGTTTGGTGTTTGCTGTTTGGTGTTTGGTGTTTACTGTTTGGTGTTTGGTGTTTGGTGTTTGGTGTTTGGTGTTTGGTGTTTGGTGATTGGTGTTTGGTGTTTGGTGTTTGGTGTTTGGTGATTGGTGTTTGCTGTTTGGTGTTTGGTGCTTGGTGTTTGGTGTTTGGTGATTGGTGCTTGGTGTTTCGTGCTTGGTGCTCGGTGCTTGGTGTTTGGCGCTTGGTGCTTGGTGTTTGGTGTTTGGTGCTTGGTGTTTGGTGCTTGGTGTTTGGTGTTTGGTGTTTGGTGTTTGGTGATTGGTGTTTGCTGTTTGGTGTTTGGTGCTTGGTGTTTGGTGTTTGGTGATTGGTGCTTGGTGTTTCGTGCTTGGTGCTCGGTGCTTGGTGTTTGGCGCTTGGTGCTTGGTGTTTGGTGTTTGGTGCTTGGTGTTTGGTGCTTGGTGCTTGGTGTTTTGTGCTTGGTGCTTGGTGCTTGGTGTTTGGTGTTTGGTGTTTGGTGTTTGCTGTTTGGTGTTTGCTGTTTGGTCTTCGCTGTTTGGTGTTTGCTGTTTGGTGTTTGGTGTTTGCGGTTTGGTGTTTGCTATTTGGTGTTTGGTGTTTGGCGTTTGATGTTTGGCGTTTGTTGTTTGTTGTTTGCTATTTGGTGTTTGATGTTTGGTGTTTGGTGTTTGGTGATTGCTGTTTGATGTTTGGTGATTGCTGTTTGGTGTTTGTTATTTGGTGTTTTGTGTTTGGTGTTTGCTGTTTGGTGTTTGGTGTTTGGTGTTTGCTGTTTGGTGTTTGGTGTTTACTGTTTGGTGTTTGGTGTTTGGTGTTTGGTGTTTGGTGTTTGGTGTTTGGTGATTGGTGTTTGATGTTTGGTGTTTGGTGCTTGGTGCTTGGTGCTTGGTGCATAGTGTTTTATGTTTAGCGCTTGGTGCTTGGTGTTTTGTGCTTGGTGCTTGGTGCTTGGTGTTTGGAGTTTGGTGCTTGGTGTTTGGTGTTTGGTGTTTGTTGCTTGCTGTTTGCTGTTTGGTGTTTGCTGTTTGGTGTTCGCTGTTTGGTGTTTGGTGTTTGCTGTTTGGTGTTTGGTGTTTGCGGTTTGGTGTTTGCTATTTGGTGTTTGGTGTTTGGCGTTTGATGTTTGGCGTTTGTTGTTTGTTGTTTGTTGTTTGGTGTTTTATGTTTGGTGTTTGGTGTTTGGTGTTTGCTGTTTGATGTTTGGTGATTGGTGTTTGATGTTTGGTGTTTGGTGCTTGGTGCTTGGTGTTTTGTGCTTGGTGTTTGGTGCTTGGGGTTTGGTGCTTGGTGCTTGGTGATTGGTGTTTGGTGCTTGGTGCTTGGTGTTTGGTGTTTGTTGCTTGGAGCTTGGTGTTTGGTGTTTGGTGCTTGGTGCTTGGTGTTTGGTGCTTGGTGCTTGGTGTTGGTGTTTGGTGCTTGGTGCTTGGTGCTTGGTGTTTGGTGTTTGCTGTTTGCTGTTTGCTCTTTGGTGTTTGCTGTTTGTTGTTTGCTGTTTGGTGTTTTGTGTTTGCTGTTTGGTGTTTGGAGTTTGCCCTTTGGTGTTTGCTATTTGGTGTTTGGTGTTTGCTGTTTGGTGTTTGCTGTTTGGTGTTTGGTGTTTGGTGTTTGCTGTTTGGTGTTTGCTCTTTGGTGCTTTGTGCTTGGTCTTTGGTTTTTGGTGCTTGGTGCTTGGTGTTTGGTGCTTTGTGCCTGGTGGTTGGTGTTTGGTGTTTGGTGTTTGGTGTTTGGTCCTTGGTGCTTGGTGCTTGGTGTTTGGTGCTTGGTGCTTGGTGCTTGGTGCTTGGTGCTTGGTGTTTGGTGCTTGGTGCTTGGTGCTTGGTGCTTGGTGTTTGGTGTTTAGTGCTTGGTGCTTGGTGTTTGGTGTTTGGTGCTCGGTGCTTGGTGTCTGGTGCTTGGTGCTTGGTGCTTGCTGTTTGGTGCTTGGTGTTTGGTGCTTGGTGTTTGGTGTTTGGTGCTTGGGGCTTGGTGTTTGGTGCTTGGTGCTTGGTGCTTGGTGTTTGGTGCTTGGTGCTTGGTGCTTGGTGTTTGGTGTTTAGTGCTTGGTGCTTGGTGTTTGGTGTTTGGTGCTTGGTGCTTGGTGTTTGGTGTTTGGTGTTTGGTGCTTGGTGTTTGGTGTTTGGTGTTTGATGTTTGCTGTTTGGTGATTCGTGATTGGTGTTTGATGTTTGGTGTTTGGTGTTGGGTGTTTGGTGCTTGGGGCTTCGTGTTTGCTCTTTGGTGCTTGGTGCTTGGTGCTTGGTGCTTTGTGTTTGTTGCTTGGTGCTTGGTGCTTGGCGATTGGTGCTTGGTGCTTGGTGTTTGATGTGTGGTGCTTGGTGTTTGGTGCTTGGGATTTGGTGCTTGGTGCTTGGTGTTTGGTGTTTGGAGTTTACTACTTGGTGCTTGGTGTTTGGTGTTTGGTGCTTGGTGCTTGGTGTTTGGTGTTTAGTGATTGGTGCTTGGTTCTTGGTGTTTGGTGCTTGGTGCTTGGTGATTGGTGTTTGGTGCTTGGTGCTTGGTATTTGGTGCTTGGTCTTTGGTGCTTGGTGTTTGGTGCTTGGTGCTTGGTGCTTGGTGTTTGGTGCTTGGTGCTTGGCGTTTAGTGCTTGGTGCTTGGTGATTGGTGCTTGTTGCTTGGTGCTTGGTGTTTGGTGCTTGGTGCTTGGTGTTTGCTGTTTGCTGTTTGGTGTTTGCTGTTTGGTGTTTGCTGTTTGGTGTTTGCTGTTTGGTGTTTGCTATTTGGTGTTTGGTGTTTGGTGTTTGCTGTTTGGTGTTTGGTGTTTGCTGTTTGGCGTTTGGTGTTTGGCGTTTGCTGTTTGGCATCTGGTGGTTGGCGTTTGCTGTTTGGCGTTTGTTGTTTGGTGTTTGTTGGATGATGCTTGGTGTTTGCTGTTTGCTGTTTGTTTGGTGTTTGCTGTTTGGTGTTTGTTATTTGGTGTTTTGTGTTTGGTGTTTGCTGTTTGGTGTTTGGTGTTTGGTGTTTGCTGTTTGGTGTTTGGTGTTTACTGTTTGGTGTTTGGTGTTTGGTGTTTGGTGTTTGGTGTTTGGTGTTTGGTGATTGGTGTTTGGTGTTTGGTGTTTGGTGTTTGGTGATTGGTGTTTGCTGTTTGGTGTTTGGTGCTTGGTGTTTGGTGTTTGGTGATTGGTGCTTGGTGTTTCGTGCTTGGTGCTCGGTGCTTGGTGTTTGGCGCTTGGTGCTTGGTGTTTGGTGTTTGGTGCTTGGTGTTTGGTGCTTGGTGCTTGGTGTTTTGTGCTTGGTGCTTGGTGCTTGGTGTTTGGTGTTTGGTGTTTGGTGTTTGCTGTTTGGTGTTTGCTGTTTGGTCTTCGCTGTTTGGTGTTTGCTGTTTGGTGTTTGGTGTTTGCGGTTTGGTGTTTGCTATTTGGTGTTTGGTGTTTGGCGTTTGATGTTTGGCGTTTGTTGTTTGTTGTTTGCTATTTGGTGTTTGATGTTTGGTGTTTGGTGTTTGGTGTTTGCTGTTTGATGTTTGGTGATTGGTGTTTGATGTTTGGTGTTTGGTGCTTGGTGCTTGGTGCTTGGTGCATAGTGTTTTATGTTTAGCGCTTGGTGCTTGGTGTTTTGTGCTTGGTGCTTGGTGCTTGGTGTTTGGAGTTTGGTGCTTGGTGTTTGGTGTTTGGTGTTTGTTGCTTGCTGTTTGCTGTTTGGTGTTTGCTGTTTGGTGTTCGCTGTTTGGTGTTTGGTGTTTGCTGTTTGGTGTTTGGTGTTTGCGGTTTGGTGTTTGCTATTTGGTGTTTGGTGTTTGGCGTTTGATGTTTGGCGTTTGTTGTTTGTTGTTTGTTGTTTGGTGTTTTATGTTTGGTGTTTGGTGTTTGGTGTTTGCTGTTTGATGTTTGGTGATTGGTGTTTGATGTTTGGTGTTTGGTGCTTGGTGCTTGGTGTTTTGTGCTTGGTGTTTGGTGCTTGGGGTTTGGTGCTTGGTGCTTGGTGATTGGTGTTTGGTGCTTGGTGCTTGGTGTTTGGTGTTTGTTGCTTGGAGCTTGGTGTTTGGTGTTTGGTGCTTGGTGCTTGGTGTTTGGTGCTTGGTGCTTGGTGTTGGTGTTTGGTGCTTGGTGCTTGGTGCTTGGTGTTTGGTGTTTGCTGTTTGCTGTTTGCTCTTTGGTGTTTGCTGTTTGTTGTTTGCTGTTTGGTGTTTTGTGTTTGCTGTTTGGTGTTTGGAGTTTGCCCTTTGGTGTTTGCTATTTGGTGTTTGGTGTTTGCTGTTTGGTGTTTGCTGTTTGGTGTTTGGTGTTTGGTGTTTGCTGTTTGGTGTTTGCTCTTTGGTGCTTTGTGCTTGGTCTTTGGTTTTTGGTGCTTGGTGCTTGGTGTTTGGTGCTTTGTGCCTGGTGGTTGGTGTTTGGTGTTTGGTGTTTGGTCCTTGGTGCTTGGTGCTTGGTGTCTGGTGCTTGGTGCTTGGTGTTTGGTGTTTGGTGCTTGGTGCTTGGTGTTTGGTGTTTGGTGTTTGGTGCTTGGTGCTTGGTACTTGGTGTTTTGTGTTTGGTGCTTGGTGCTTGGTGCTTGGTGCTTGGTGTTTGGTGCTTGGTGCTTGATGCTTGGTGCATGATGCTTGGTGTTTGGTGTTTAGTGCTTGGTGCTTGGTATTTGGTGTTTGGTGCTTGGTGTTTGGTGTTTGGTGCTTGGTGCTTGGTGTTTGGTGTTTGGTGTTTGGTGCTTGGTGCTTGGTGTTTGGTGATTGGTGCTTGGTACATGGTGTTTGGTGCTCGGTGCTTGGTGCTTGGTGTTTCGTGCTTGGTGCTTGGTGTTTGGTCTTTGGCGCTTGGTGCTTGGTGTTTGGTGCTTGGTGCTTGGTGTTTGGTGTTTGGCGTATGGTGTTTGGTGCTTGGTGCTTGGTGCTTGGTTTTTGGTGTTTGGTGCTTGGTGCTTGGTGTTTGGTGTTTGGTGATTGGTGCTTGGTGTTTGGTGCTTGGTATTTGGTGCTTGGTGCTTGGTGTTTGGTGTTTGGTGTTTGCTGTTTGGTGTTTGCTGTTTGGTGTTTTGTGTTTGCTGTTTGGTGTTTGGAGTTTGCTCTTTGGTTTTTGCTATTTGGTGTTTGGTGTTTGCTGTTTGGTGTTGGCTGTTTGGTGTTTGGTGCTTGGTGTTTGGTGTTTGGTGCTTGGTGTTTTGTTTTTGCTCTTTGGTGCTTTGGGCTTGGTGTTTGGTGTTTGGTGCTTGGTGCTTGGTGTTTGGTGTTTGATGCTTGGTGCTTGGTGCTTGGTGTTTGGTGCTCGGTGCTTGGTGTTTGGTGTGTGGTGTTTGGTGCTTGGTGCTTGGTACTTGGTGTTTTGTGTTTGGTGCTTGGTGCTTGGTGCTTGGTGCTTGGTGTTTGGTGCTTGGTGCTTGATGCTTGGTGCATGATGCTTGGTGTTTGGTGTTTAGTGCTTGGTGCTTGGTATTTGGTGTTTGGTGGTTGGTTCTTGGTGTTTGGTGTTTGGTGCTTGGTGCTTGGTGTTTGGTGTTTGGTGTTTGGTGCTTGGTGCTTGGTGTTTGGTGATTGGTGCTTGGTACATGGTGTTTGGTGCTCGGTGCTTGGTGCTTGGTGTTTCGTGCTTGGTGCTTGGTGTTTGGTCTTTGGAGTTTGCTGTTTGGTGTTAGCTGTTTGGTGTTTTGTGTTTGCTGTTTGGTGTTTGGAGTTTGCTGTTTGGTGTTGGCTGTTTGGTGTTTGGTGCTTGGTGTTTGGTGTTTGGTGCTTGGTGTTTTGTTTCTGCTCTTTGGTGCTTTGGGCTTGGTGTTTGGTGTTTGGTGCTTGGAGCTTGGTGTTTGGTGTTTGGTGCTTGGTGCTTGGTGCTTGGTGTTTGGTGCTCGGTGCTTGGTGTTTGGTGTTTGGTGTTTGGTGCTTGGTGCTTGGTGCTTGGTGTTTTGTGCTTGGAGCCTGGTGTTTAGTGTTTGGTGCTTGGTGCTTGGTGTTTGGTGTTTGGTGCTTGGTGCTTGGTGTTTGGTGTTTGGTACTTGGTGCTTGGTGTTTGGTGCTTGGTGCTTGGTGCTTGGTGTTTGGTGCTTGGTGCTTGATGTTTTGTGTTTGGTGCTTGGTTCTTGGTGTTTGGTGTTTGGTGATTGGTGCTTGGTGTTTGGTGCTTGGGGTTTCGTGCTTGGTGCTTGGTGATTGGTGTTTGGTGCTTGGTGCTTGGTGTTTGGTGCTTGGAGCTTGGTGTTTGGTATTTGGTGCTTGGTGCTTGGTGTTTGGTGCTTGGTGCTTGGTGTTGTTGTTTGGTGCTTGGTGCTTGGTGCTTGGTGTTTGGTGTTTGGTGTTTGCTGTTTGCTGTTTGGTGTTTGGTGTTTGGTGCATGGTGCTTGGTGTTTGATGTGTGGTGCTTGGTGCTTGGTGTTTGGTGCTTGGTGCTCGGTGCTTGGTGTTGGTGCTTGGTGCTTGGTGCTTGGTGCTTGGTATTTGGTGTTTGGTGCTTGGTGCTTGGTGTTTGGTGTTTGGTGCTTGGTGCTTGGTGTTTGGTGTTTGGTGCTTCGTGCTTGGTGTTTGGTGATTGGTGCTTGGTGCTTGGTGCTTGGTGTCTGGTGCTTGGTGCTTGGTGTTTGGTGTTTGGTGCTTGGTGCTTGGTGTTTGGTGTTTGGTGTTTGGTGCTTGGTGCTTGGTACTTGGTGTTTTGTGTTTGGTGCTTGGTGCTTGGTGCTTGGTGCTTGGTGTTTGGTGCTTGGTGCTTGATGCTTGGTGCTTGGTGCTTGGTGTTTGGTGTTTAGTGCTTGGTGCTTGGTATTTGGTGTTTGGCGCTTGGTGATTGGTGTTTGGTGTTTGGTGCTTGGTGTTTGGTGCTTGGTGCTTGGTGTTTGGTGTTTGGCGCTTGGTGCTTGGTGTTTTGTGCTTGGTGCTTGGTGCTTGGTGTTTGGTGTTTACTGTTTGGTGTTCGCTGTTTGGTGTTTGGTGTTTCCTGTTTGGTGTTTGGTGTTTGCGGTTTGGTGTTTGCTATTTGGTGTTTGGTGTTTGGCGTTTGAAGTTTGGCATTTGTTGTTTGTTGTTTGCTGTTTGGTGTTTGATGTTTGGTGTTTGGTGTTTGGTGTTTGCTGTTTGATGTTTGGTGATTGGTGTTTGATGTTTGGTGTTTGGTGCTTGGTGCTTGGTGCTTGGTGCTTAGTGTTTTATGTTTAGCGCTTGGTGCTTGGTGTTTTGTGCTTGGTGCTTGGTGCTTGGTGTTTGGTGCTTGGTTCTTGGTGTTTGGTGTTTGGTGATTGGTGCTTGGTGTTTGGTGCTTGGGGTTTGGTGCTTGGTGCTTGGTGATTGGTGTTTGTTGCTTGGTGCTTGGTATTTGGTGTTTGGTGCTTGGAGCTTGGTATTTGGTGTTTGGTGCTTGGTGCTTGGTGTTTGGTGTTTGGTGTTTGGTGCTTGGTGCTTGGTACTTGGTGTTTTGTGTTTGGTGCTTGGTGCTTGGTGCTTGGTGCTTGGTGTTTGGTGCTTGGTGCTTGATGCTTGGTGCTTGGTGCTTGGTGTTTGGTGTTTAGTGCTTGGTGCTTGGTATTTGGTGTTTGGTGCTTGGTTCTTGGTGTTTGGTGTTTGGTGCTTGGTGCTAGGTGTTTGGTGTTTGGTGTTTGGTGCTTGGTGCTTGGTGTTTGGTGATTGGTGCTTGGTACTTGGTGTTTGGTGCTCGGTGCTTGGTGCTTGGTGTTTTGTGCTTGGTGCTTGGTGTTTGGTGCTTGGTGCTGGGTGTTTGTTGCTTGGTGCTTGGTGCTTGGTGTTTGGTGCTAGGTGCTTGGTGTTTGGTGTTTGGTGTTTGGTGCTTGGTGCTTGGTGCTTGGTGTTTGGTGCTTGGTGCTTGGTGTTTTGTGTTTGGTGCTTGGTTCTTGGTGTTTGGTGTTTGGTGATTGGTGCTTGGTGTTTGGTGCTTGGTGTTTGGTGCTTGGTGCTTGGTGATTGGTGTTTGCTGCTTGGTGCTTGGTGTTTGGTGTTTGGTGCTTGGAGCTTGGTGTTTGGTGTTTGGTGCTTGGTGCTTGGTGTTTGGTGCTTGGTGCTTGGTGTTGTTGTTTGGTGCTTGGTACTTGGTGCTTGGTGTTTGGTGTTTGGTGTTTGCTGTTTGCTGTTTGGTGTTTGCTGTTTGGTGTTTGCTGTTTGGTGTTTGGTGTTTGGTGTTTGGTGTTTGGTGCTTGGTGATTTGTTTTTGCTCTTTGGTGCTTTGTGCTTGGTGTTTGGTGTTTGGTGCTTAGTGCTTGGTGTTTGGTCTTTGGTGCTTGGTGCTTGGTGCTTGGTGCTTGCTGCTTGGTGCTTGGTGCCTGGTGTTTGGTGTTTGGTGTTTGGTGCTTGGTGCTTGGTGCTTTGTGTTTTGCTTGGTGCTTGGTGATTGGTGCTTGGTGCCTGGTGTTTGGTGTTTGGTGTTTGGTGCTTGGTGCTTGGTGTTTGGTATTTGGTGATTGGTGCTTCGTGTCTGGTGCTTGGTATTTGGTGCTTGGTTCTTGGTGCTTGGTGCTTGGTGCTTGGTGTTTGGTGCTTGGTGCTTGGTGCTTGGTATTTGGTGTTTGGTGCTTGGTGCTTGGTGTTTGGTGTTTGGTGCTTGGTGCTTGGTGTTTGGTATTTGGTGCTTCGTGCTTGGTGTTTGGTGATTGGTGCTTGGTGTTTGGTGCTTGGTGTCTGGTGCTTGGTGCTTGGTGTTTGGTGTTTGGTGCTTGGTGCTTGGTGTTTGGTGTTTGGTGTTTGGTGCTTGGTGCTTGGTACTTGGTGTTTGGTGCTTGGTGCTTGGTGCTTGGTGTTTGGTGTTTGGTGCTTGGTGCTTGGTGTTTGGTGTTTGGTGCTTCGTGCTTGGTGTTTGGTGATTGGTGCTTGGTGCTTGGTGCTTGGTGTCTGGTGCTTGGTGCTTGGTGTTTGGTGTTTGGTGCTTGGTGCTTGGTGTTTGGTGTTTGGTGTTTGGTGCTTGGTGCTTGGTACTTGGTGTTTTGTGTTTGGTGCTTGGTGCTTGGTGCTTGGTGCTTGGTGTTTGGTGCTTGATGCTTGGTGCTTGGTGCTTGGTGTTTGGTGTTTAGTGCTTGGTGCTTGGTATTTGGTGTTTGGCGCTTGGTGATTGGTGTTTGGTGTTTGGTGCTTGGTGTTTGGTGCTTGGTGCTTGGTGTTTGGTGTTTGGCGCTTGGTGCTTGGTGTTTTGTGCTTGGTGCTTGGTGCTTGGTGTTTGGTGTTTGCTGTTTGGTGTTCGCTGTTTTGTGTTTGGTGTTTCCTGTTTGGTGTTTGGTGTTTGCGGTTTGGTGTTTGCTATTTGGTGTTTGGTGTTTGGCGTTTGAAGTTTGGCATTTGTTGTTTGTTGTTTGCTGTTTGGTGTTTGATGTTTGGTGTTTGGTGTTTGGTGTTTGCTGTTTGATGTTTGGTGATTGGTGTTTGATGTTTGGTGTTTGGTGCTTGGTGCTTGGTGCTTGGTGCTTAGTGTTTTATGTTTAGCGCTTGGTGCTTGGTGTTTTGTGCTTGGTGCTTGGTGCTTGGTGTTTGGTGCTTGGTTCTTGGTGTTTGGTGTTTGGTGATTGGTGCTTGGTGTTTGGTGCTTGGGGTTTGGTGCTTGGTGCTTGGTGATTGGTGTTTGTTGCTTGGTGCTTGGTATTTGGTGTTTGGTGCTTGGAGCTTGGTATTTGGTGTTTGGTGCTTGGTGCTTGGTGTTTGGTGTTTGGTGTTTGGTGCTTGGTGCTTGGTACTTGGTGTTTTGTGTTTGGTGCTTGGTGCTTGGTGCTTGGTGCTTGGTGTTTGGTGCTTGGTGCTTGATGCTTGGTGCTTGGTGCTTGGTGTTTGGTGTTTAGTGCTTGGTGCTTGGTATTTGGTGTTTGGTGCTTGGTTCTTGGTGTTTGGTGTTTGGTGCTTGGTGCTAGGTGTTTGGTGTTTGGTGTTTGGTGCTTGGTGCTTGGTGTTTGGTGATTGGTGCTTGGTACTTGGTGTTTGGTGCTCGGTGCTTGGTGCTTGGTGTTTCGTGCTTGGTGCTTGGTGTTTGGTGCTTGGTGCTTGGTGTTTGTTGCTTGGTGCTTGGTGCTTGGTGTTTGGTGCTAGGTGCTTGGTGTTTGGTGTTTGGTGTTTGGTGTTTGGTGTTTGCGGTTTGGTGTTTGCTATTTGGTGTTTGGTGTTTGGCGTTTGATGTTTGGCGTTTGTTGTTTGTTGTTTGCTGTTTGGTGTTTGATGTTTGGTGTTTGCTGCTTGGTGCTTGGTGTTTTGTGCTTGGTGTTTGGTGCTTGGGGTTTGGTGCTTGGTGCTTGGTGATTGGTGTTTGGTGCTTGGTGCTTGGTGTTTGGTGTTTGGTGCTTGGAACTTGGTGTTTGGTGTTTGGTGCTTGGTGCTTGGTGTTTGGTGCTTGGTGCTTGGTGTTGGTGTTTGGTGCTTGGTGCTTGGTGCTTGGTGTTTGGTGTTTGGTGTTTGCTGTTTGCTCTTTGGTGTTTGCTGTTTGTTGTTTGCTGTTTGGTGTTTTGTGTTTGCTGTTTGGTGTTTGGAGTTTGCCCTTTGGTGTTTGCTATTTGGTGTTTGGTGTTTGCTGTTTGGTGTTTGCTGTTTGGTGTTTGGTGTTTGGTGTTTGCTGTTTGGTGTTTGCTCTTTGGTGCTTTGTGCTTGGTCTTTGGTTTTTGGTGCTTGGTGCTTGGTGTTTGGTGCTTTGTGCCTGGTGTTTGGTGTTTGGTGTTTGGTGTTTGGTCCTTGGTGCTTGGTGCTTGGTGCTTGGTGTCTGGTGCTTGGTGCTTGGTGTTTGGTGTTTGGTGCTTGGTGCTTGGTGTTTGGTGTTTGGTGTTTGGTGCTTGGTGCTTGGTACTTGGTGTTTTGTGTTTGGTGCTTGGTGCTTGGTGCTTGGTGCTTGATGTTTGGTGCTTGGTGCTTGATGCTTGGTGCTTGGTGCTTGGTGTTTGGTGTTTAGTGCTTGGTGCTTGGTATTTGGTGTTTGGTGCTTGGTTCTTGGTGTTTGGTGTTTGGTGCTTGGTGCTAGGTGTTTGGTGTTTGGTGTTTGGTGCTTGGTGCTTGGTGTTTGGTGATTGGTGCTTGGTACTTGGTGTTTGGTGCTCGGTGCTTGGTGCTTGGTGTTTCGTGCTTGGTGCTTGGTGTTTGGTGCTTGGTGCTTGGTGTTTGTTGCTTGGTGCTTGGTGCTTGGTGTTTGGTGCTAGGTGTTTGGTGTTTGGTGTTTGGTGTTTGGTGTTTGGTGTTTGCGGTTTGGTGTTTGCTATTTGGTGTTTGGTGTTTGGCGTTTGATGTTTGGCGTTTGTTGTTTGTTGTTTGCTGTTTGGTGTTTGATGTTTGGTGTTTGGTGTTTGGTGTTTGCTGTTTGATGTTTGGTGATTGGTGTTTGATGTTTGGTGTTTGGTGCTTGGTGCTTGGTGTTTTGTGCTTGGTGTTTGGTGCTTGGGGTTTGGTGCTTGGTGCTTGGTGATTGGTGTTTTGTGCTTGGTGCTTGGTGTTTGGTGTTTGGTGCTTGGAGCTTGGTGTTTGGTGTTTGGTGCTTGGTGCTTGGTGTTTGGTGCTTGGTGCTTGGTGTTGGTGTTTGGTGCTTGGTGCTTGGTGCTTGGTGTTTGGTGTTTGGTGTTTGCTGTTTGCTCTTTGGTGTTTGCTGTTTGTTGTTTGCTGTTTGGTGTTTTGTGTTTGCTGTTTGGTGTTTGGAGTTTGCCCTTTGGTGTTTGCTATTTGGTGTTTGGTGTTTGCTGTTTGGTGTTTGCTGTTTGGTGTTTGGTGTTTGGTGTTTGCTGTTTGGTGTTTGCTCTTTGGTGCTTTGTGCTTGGTCTTTGGTTTTTGGTGCTTGGTGCTTGGTGTTTGGTGCTTTGTGCCTGGTGTTTGGTGTTTGGTGTTTGGTGTTTGGTCCTTGGTGCTTGTTGCTTGGTGCTTGGTGTCTGGTGCTTGGTGCTTGGTGTTTGGTGTTTGGTGCTTGGTGCTTGGTGTTTGGTGTTTGGTGTTTGGTGCTTGGTGCTTGGTACTTGGTGTTTTGTGTTTGGTGCTTGGTGCTTGGTGCTTGGTGCTTGGTGTTTGGTGCTTGGTGCTTGATGCTTGGTGCATGATGCTTGGTGTTTGGTGTTTAGTGCTTGGTGCTTGGTATTTGGTGTTTGGTGGTTGGTGCTTGGTGCTTGGTGTTTCGTGCTTGGTGCTTGGTGTTTGGTCTTTGGCGCTTGGTGCTTGGTGTTTGGTGCTTGGTGCTTGGTGTTTGGTGTTTGGCGTATGGTGTTTGGTGCTTGGTGCTTGGTGCTTGGTTTTTGGTGTTTGGTGCTTGGTGCTTGGTGTTTGGTGTTTGGTGATTGGTGCTTGGTGTTTGGTGCTTGGTATTTGGTGCTTGGTGCTTGGTGTTTGGTGTTTGGAGTTTGCTGTTTGGTGTTTGCTGTTTGGTGTTTTGTGTTTGCTGTTTGGTGTTTGGAGTTTGCTCTTTGGTTTTTGCTATTTTGTGTTTGGTGTTTGCTGTTTGGTGTTGGCTGTTTGGTGTTTGGTGCTTGGTGTTTGGTGTTTGGTGCTTGGTGTTTTGTTTCTGCTCTTTGGTGCTTTGGGCTTGGTGTTTGGTGTTTGGTGCTTGGAGCTTGGTGTTTGGTGTTTGGTGCTTGGTGCTTGGTGCTTGGTGTTTGGTGCTCGGTGCTTGGTGTTTGGTGTTTGGTGTTTGGTGCTTGGTGTTTAGTGTTTGGTGCTTGGTGCTTGGTGTTTGGTGTTTGGTGCTTCGTGCTTGGTGTTTGGTGATTGGTGCTTGGTGCTTGGTGCTTGGTGTCTGGTGCTTGGTGCTTGGTGTTTGGTGTTTGGTGCTTGGTGCTTGGTGTTTGGTGTTTGGTGTTTGGTGCTTGGTGCTTGGTACTTGGTGTTTTGTGTTTGGTGCTTGGTGCTTGGTGCTTGGTGCTTGGTGTTTGGTGCTTGGTGCTTGATGCTTGGTGCCTGTTGCTTGGTGTTTGGTGTTTAGTGCTTGGTGCTTGGTATTTGGTGTTTGGCGCTTGGTGATTGGTGTTTGGTGTTTGGTGCTTGGTGTTTGGTGCTTGGTGCTTGGTGTTTGGTGTTTGGCGCTTGGTGCTTGGTGTTTTGTGCTTGGTGCTTGGTGCTTGGTGTTTGGTGTTTGCTGTTTGGTGTTCGCTGTTTGGTGTTTGCTGTTTCCTGTTTGGTGTTTGGTGTTTGCGGTTTGGTGTTTGCTATTTGGTGTTTGGTGTTTGGCGTTTGATGTTTGGCATTTGTTGTTTGTTGTTTGCTGTTTGCTGTTTGATGTTTGGTGTTTGGTGTTTGGTGTTTGCTGTTTGATGTTTGGTGATTGGTGTTTGATGTTTGGTGTTTGGTGCTTGGTGCTTGGTGCTTGTTGCTTAGTGTTTTATGTTTAGCGCTTGGTGCTTGGTGTTTTGTGCTTGGTGCTTGGTGCTTGGTGTTTGGTGCTTGGTTCTTGGTGTTTGGTGTTTGGTGATTGGTGCTTGGTGTTTGGTGCTTGGGGTTTGGTGCTTGGTGCTTGGTGATTGGTGTTTGTTGCTTGGTGCTTGGTATTTGGTGTTTGGTGCTTGGAGCTTGGTATTTGGTGTTTGGTGCTTGGTGCTTGGTGTTTGGTGTTTGGTGTTTGGTGCTTGGTGCTTGGTACTTGGTGTTTTGTGTTTGGTGCTTGGTGCTTGGTGCTTGGTGCTTGGTGTTTGGTGCTTGGTGCTTGATGCTTGGTGCTTGCTGCTTGGTGTTTGGTGTTTAGTGCTTGGTGCTTGGTATTTGGTGTTTGGTGCTTGGTTCTTGGTGTTTGGTGTTTGGTGCTTGGTGCTAGGTGTTTGGTGTTTGGTGTTTGGTGCTTGGTGCTTGGTGTTTGGTGATTGGTGCTTGGTACTTGGTGTTTGGTGCTCGGTGCTTGGTGCTTGGTGTTTCGTGCTTGGTGCTTGGTGTTTGGTGCTTGGTGCTTGGTGTCTGTTGCTTGGTGCTTGGTGCTTGGTGTTTGGTGCTAGGTGCTTGGTGTTTGGTGTTTGGTGTTTGGTGTTTGGTGTTTGCGGTTTGGTGTTTGCTATTTGGTGTTTGGTGTTTGGCGTTTGATGTTTGGCGTTTGTTGTTTGTTGTTTGCTGTTTGGTGTTTGATGTTTGGTGTTTGGTGCTTGGTGCTTGGTGTTTTGTGCTTGGTGTTTGGTGCTTGGGGTTTGGTGCTTGGTGCTTGGTGATTGGTGTTTGGTGCTTGGTGCTTGGTGTTTGGTGTTTGGTGCTTGGAGCTTGGTGTTTGGTGTTTGGTGCTTGGTGCTTGGTGTTTGGTGCTTGGTGCTTGGTGTTGGTGTTTGGTGCTTGGTGCTTGGTGCTTGGTGTTTGGTGTTTGGTGTTTGCTGTTTGCTCTTTGGTGTTTGCTGTTTGTTGTTTGCTGTTTGGTGTTTTGTGTTTGCTGTTTGGTGTTTGGAGTTTGCCCTTTGGTGTTTGCTATTTGGTGTTTGGTGTTTGCTGTTTGGTGTTTGCTGTTTGGTGTTTGGTGTTTGGTGTTTGCTGTTTGGTGTTTGCTCTTTGGTGCTTTGTGCTTGGTCTTTGGTTTTTGGTGCTTGGTGCTTGGTGTTTGGTGCTTTGTGCCTGGTGTTTGGTGTTTGGTGTTTGGTGTTTGGTCCTTGGTGCTTGGTGCTTGGTGCTTGGTGTCTGGTGCTTGGTGCTTGGTGTTTGGTGTTTGGTGCTTGGTGCTTGGTGTTTGGTGTTTGGTGTTTGGTGCTTGGTGCTTGGTACTTGGTGTTTTGTGTTTGGTGCTTGGTGCTTGGTGCTTGGTGCTTGATGTTTGGTGCTTGGTGCTTGATGCTTGGTGCTTGGTGCTTGGTGTTTGGTGTTTAGTGCTTGGTGCTTGGTATTTGGTGTTTGGTGCTTGGTTCTTGGTGTTTGGTGTTTGGTGCTTGGTGCTAGGTGTTTGGTGTTTGGTGTTTGGTGCTTGGTGCTTGGTGTTTGGTGATTGGTGCTTGGTACTTGGTGTTTGGTGCTCAGTGCTTGGTGCTTGGTGTTTCGTGCTTGGTGCTTGGTGTTTGGTGCTTGGTGCTTGGTGTTTGTTGCTTGGTGCTTGGTGCTTGGTGTTTGGTGCTAGGTGCTTGGTGTTTGTTGTTTGGTGTTTGGTGTTTGGTGTTTGCGGTTTGGTGTTTGCTATTTGGTGTTTGGTGTTTGGCGTTTGATGTTTGGCGTTTGTTGTTTGTTGTTTGCTGTTTGGTGTTTGATGTTTGGTGTTTGGTGTTTGGTGTTTGCTGTTTGATGTTTGGTGATTGGTGTTTGATGTTTGGTGTTTGGTGCTTGGTGCTTGGTGTTTTGTGCTTGGTGTTTGGTGCTTGGGGTTTGGTGCTTGGTGCTTGGTGATTGGTGTTTGGTGCTTGGTGCTTGGTGTTTGGTGTTTGGTGCTTGGAGCTTGGTGTTTGGTGTTTGGTGCTTGGTGCTTGGTGTTTGGTGCTTGGTGCTTGGTGTTGGTGTTTGGTGCTTGGTGCTTGGTGCTTGGTGTTTGGTGTTTGGTGTTTGCTGTTTGCTCTTTGGTGTTTGCTGTTTGTTGTTTGCTGTTTGGTGTTTTGTGTTTGCTGTTTGGTGTTTGGAGTTTGCCCTTTGGTGTTTGCTATTTGGTGTTTGGTGTTTGCTGTTTGGTGTTTGCTGTTTGGTGTTTGGTGTTTGGTGTTTGCTGTTTGGTGTTTGCTCTTTGGTGCTTTGTGCTTGGTCTTTGGTTTTTGGTGCTTGGTGCTTGGTGTTTGGTGCTTTGTGCCTGGTGTTTGGTGTTTGGTGTTTGGTGTTTGGTCCTTGGTGCTTGTTGCTTGGTGCTTGGTGTCTGGTGCTTGGTGCTTGGTGTTTGGTGTTTGGTGCTTGGTGCTTGGTGTTTGGTGTTTGGTGTTTGGTGCTTGGTGCTTGGTACTTGGTGTTTTGTGTTTGGTGCTTGGTGCTTGGTGCTTGGTGCTTGGTGTTTGGTGCTTGGTGCTTGATGCTTGGTGCATGATGCTTGGTGTTTGGTGTTTAGTGCTTGGTGCTTGGTATTTGGTGTTTGGTGGTTGGTTCTTGGTGTTTGGTGTTTGGTGCTTGGTGGTTGGTGTTTGGTGTTTGGTGTTTGGTGCTTGTTGCTTGGTGTTTGGTGATTGGTGCTTGGTACATGGTGTTTGGTGCTCGGTGCTTGGTGCTTGGTGTTTCGTGCTTGGTGCTTGGTGTTTGGTCTTTGGCGCTTGGTGCTTGGTGTTTGGTGCTTGGTGCTTGGTGTTTGGTGTTTGGCGTATGGTGTTTGGTGCTTGGTGCTTGGTGCTTGGTTTTTGGTGTTTGGTGCTTGGTGCTTGGTGTTTGGTGTTTGGTGATTGGTGCTTGGTGTTTGGTGCTTGGTATTTGGTGCTTGGTGCTTGGTGTATGGTGTTTGGAGTTTGCTGTTTGGTGTTTGCTGTTTGGTGTTTTGTGTTTGCTGTTTGGTGTTTGGAGTTTGCTCTTTGGTTTTTGCTATTTGGTGTTTGGTGTTTGCTGTTTGGTGTTGGCTGTTTGGTGTTTGGTGCTTGGTATTTGGTGCTTGGTGCTTGGTGTATGGTGTTTGGAGTTTGCTGTTTGGTGTTTGCTGTTTGGTGTTTTGTGTTTGCTGTTTGGTGTTTGGAGTTTGCTCTTTGGTTTTTGCTATTTGGTGTTTGGTGTTTGCTGTTTGGTGTTGGCTGTTTGGTGCTTTGGGCTTGGTGTTTGGTGTTTGGTGCTTGGAGCTTGGTGTTTGGTGTTTGGTGCTTGGTGCTTGGTGCTTGGTGTTTGGTGCTCGGTGCTTGGTGTTTGGTGTTTGGTGTTTGGTGCTTGGTGTTTGGTGTTTGGTGCTTGGTGCTTGGTGTTTGGTGTTTGGTGCTTCGTGCTTGGTGTTTGGTGATCGGTGCTTGGTGCTTGGTGCTTGGTGTCTGGTGCTTGGTGCTTGGTGTTTGGTGTTTGGTGCTTGGTGCTTGGTGTTTGGTGTTTGGTGTTTGGTGCTTGGTGCTTGGTACTTGGTGTTTTGTGTTTGGTGCTTGGTGCTTGGTGCTTGGTGCTTGGTGTTTGGTGCTTGGTGCTTGATGCTTGGTGCCTGTTGCTTGGTGTTTGGTGTTTAGTGCTTGGTGCTTGGTATTTGGTGTTTGGCGCTTGGTGATTGGTGTTTGGTGTTTGGTGCTTGGTGTTTGGTGCTTGGTGCTTGGTGTTTGGTGTTTGGCGCTTGGTGCTTGGTGTTTTGTGCTTGGTGCTTGGTGCTTGGTGTTTGGTGTTTGCTGTTTGGTGTTCGCTGTTTGGTGTTTGCTGTTTCCTGTTTGGTGTTTGGTGTTTGCGGTTTGGTGTTTGCTATTTGGTGTTTGGTGTTTGGCGTTTGATGTTTGGCATTTGTTGTTTGTTGTTTGCTGTTTGCTGTTTGATGTTTGGTGTTTGGTGTTTGGTGTTTGCTGTTTGATGTTTGGTGATTGGTGTTTGATGTTTGGTGTTTGGTGCTTGGTGCTTGGTGCTTGTTGCTTAGTGTTTTATGTTTAGCGCTTGGTGCTTGGTGTTTTGTGCTTGGTGCTTGGTGCTTGGTGTTTGGTGCTTGGTTCTTGGTGTTTGGTGTTTGGTGATTGGTGCTTGGTGTTTGGTGCTTGGGGTTTGGTGCTTGGTGCTTGGTGATTGGTGTTTGTTGCTTGGTGCTTGGTATTTGGTGTTTGGTGCTTGGAGCTTGGTATTTGGTGTTTGGTGCTTGGTGCTTGGTGTTTGGTGTTTGGTGTTTGGTGCTTGGTGCTTGGTACTTGGTGTTTTGTGTTTGGTGCTTGGTGCTTGGTGCTTGGTGCTTGGTGTTTGGTGCTTGGTGCTTGATGCTTGGTGCTTGCTGCTTGGTGTTTGGTGTTTAGTGCTTGGTGCTTGGTATTTGGTGTTTGGTGCTTGGTTCTTGGTGTTTGGTGTTTGGTGCTTGGTGCTAGGTGTTTGGTGTTTGGTGTTTGGTGCTTGGTGCTTGGTGTTTGGTGATTGGTGCTTGGTACTTGGTGTTTGGTGCTCGGTGCTTGGTGCTTGGTGTTTTGTGCTTGGTGCTTGGTGTTTGGTGTTTGGTGCTTGGTGTTTGTTGCTTGGTGCTTGGTGCTTGGTGTTTGGTGCTAGGTGCTTGGTGTTTGGTGTTTGGTGTTTGGTGCTTGGTGCTTGGTGCTTGGTGTTTGGTGCTTGGTGCTTGGTGTTTTGTGTTTGGTGCTTGGTTCTTGGTGTTTGGTGTTTGGTGATTGGTGCTTGGTGTTTGGTGCTTGGTGTTTGGTGCTTGGTGCTTGGTGATTGGTGTTTGCTGCTTGGTGCTTGGTGTTTGGTGTTTGGTGCTTGGAGCTTGGTGTTTGGTGTTTGGTGCTTGGTGCTTGGTGTTTGGTGCTTGGTGCTTGGTGTTGTTGTTTGGTGCTTGGTACTTGGTGCTTGGTGTTTGGTGTTTGGTGTTTGCTGTTTGCTGTTTGGTGTTTGCTGTTTGGTGTTTGCTGTTTGGTGTTTGGTGTTTGGTGTTTGGTGTTTGGTGCTTGGTGCTTTGTTTTTGCTCTTTGGTGCTTTGTGCTTGGTGTTTGGTGTTTGGTGCTTAGTGCTTGGTGTTTGGTGTTTGGTGCTTGGTGCTTGGTGCTTGGTGCTTGCTGCTTGGTGCTTGGTGCCTGGTGTTTGGTGTTTGGTGTTTGGTGCTTGGTGCTTGGTGCTTGGTGATTGGTGCTTGGTGCCTGGTGTTTGGTGTTTGGTGTTTGGTGCTTGGTGCTTGGTGTTTGGTATTTGGTGATTGGTGCTTCGTGTCTGGTGCTTGGTATTTGGTGCTTGGTGTTTGGTGCTTGGTGCTTGGTGCTTGGTGTTTGGTGCTTGGTGCTTGGTGCTTGGTGTTTGGTGTTTGGTGCTTGGTGCTTGGTGTTTGGTATTTGGTGCTTCGTGCTTGGTGTTTGGTGTTTGGTGCTTCGTGCTTGGTGTTTGGTGATTGGTGCTTGGTGCTTGGTGCTTGGTGTCTGGTGCTTGGTGCTTGGTGTTTGGTGTTTGGTGCTTGGTGCTTGGTGTTTGGTGTTTGGTGTTTGGTGCTTGGTGCTTGGTACTTGGTGTTTTGTGTTTGGTGCTTGGTGCTTGGTGCTTGGTGCTTGGTGTTTGGTGCTTGGTGCTTGATGCTTGGTGCTTGGTGCTTGGTGTTTGGTGTTTAGTGCTTGGTGCTTGGTATTTGGTGCTTGGCGCTTGGTGATTGGTGTTTGGTGTTTGGTGCTTGGTGTTTGGTGCTTGGTGCTTGGTGTTTGGTGTTTGGCGCTTGGTGCTTGGTGTTTTGTGCTTGGTGCTTGGTGCTTGGTGTTTGGTGTTTGCTGTTTGGTGGTCGCTGTTTGGTGTTTGGTGTTTCCTGTTTGGTGTTTGGTGTTTGCGGTTTGGTGTTTGGTGTTTGGCGTTTGAAGTTTGGCATTTGTTGTTTGTTGTTTGCTGTTTGGTGTTTGATGTTTGGTGTTTGGTGTTTGGTGTTTGCTGTTTGATGTTTGGTGATTGGTGTTTGATGTTTGGTGTTTGGTGCTTGGTGCTTGGTGCTTGGTGCTTAGTGTTTTATGTTTAGCGCTTGGTGCTTGGTGTTTTGTGCTTGGTGCTTGGTGCTTGGTGTTTGGTGCTTGGTTCTTGGTGTTTGGTGTTTGGTGATTGGTGCTTGGTGTTTGGTGCTTGGGGTTTGGTGCTTGGTGCTTGGTGATTGGTGTTTGTTGCTTGGTGCTTGGTATTTGGTGTTTGGTGCTTGGAGCTTGGTATTTGGTGTTTGGTGCTTGGTGCTTGGTGTTTGGTGTTTGGTGTTTGGTGCTTGGTGCTTGGTACTTGGTGTTTTGTGTTTGGTGCTTGGTGCTTGGTGCTTGGTGCTTGGTGTTTGGTGCTTGGTGCTTGATGCTTGGTGCTTGGTGCTTGGTGTTTGGTGTTTAGTGCTTGGTGCTTGGTATTTGGTGTTTGGTGCTTGGTTCTTGGTGTTTGGTGTTTGGTGCTTGGTGCTAGGTGTTTGGTGTTTGGTGTTTGGTGCTTGGTGCTTGGTGTTTGGTGATTAGTGCTTGGTACTTGGTGTTTAGTGCTCGGTGCTTGGTGCTTGGTGTTTCGTGCTTGGTGCTTGGTGTTTGGTGCTTGGTGCTTGGTGTTTGTTGCTTGGTGCTTGGTGCTTGGTGTTTGGTGCTAGGTGCTTGGTGTTTGGTGTTTGGTGTTTGGTGCTTGGTGCTTGGTGCTTGGTGTTTGGTGCTTGGTGCTTGGTGTTTTGTGTTTGGTGTTTGGTTCTTGGTGTTTGGTGTTTGGTGATTGGTGCTTGGTGTTTGGTGTTTGGCGCTTGGTGCTTGGTGTTTTGTGCTTGGTGCTTGGTGTTTGGTGTTTGCTGTTTGCTGTTCGCTGTTTGGTGTTTGGTGTTTCCTGTTTGGTGTTTGGTGTTTGCGGTTTGGTGTTTGCTATTTGGTGTTTGATGTTTGGTGTTTGGTGTTTGGTGTTTGCTGTTTGATGTTTGGTGATTGGTGTTTGATGTTTGGTGTTTGGTGCTTGGTGCTTGGTGCTTGGTGCTTAGTGTTTTATGTTTAGCGCTTGGTGCTTGGTGTTTTGTGCTTGGTGCTTGGTGCTTGGTGTTTGGTGCTTGGTTCTTGGTGTTTGGTGTTTGGTGATTGGTGCTTGGTGTTTGGTGCTTGGGGTTTGGTGCTTGGTGCTTGGTGATTGGTGCTTGGTGCTTGGTGTTTGGTGTTTGGTGTCTGGTGCTTGGTGCTTGGTACTTGGTGTTTTGTGTTTGGTGCTTGGTGCTTGGTGCTTGGTGCTTGGTGTTTGGTGCTTGGTGCTTGATGCTTGGTGCTTGGTGCTTGGTGTTTGGTGCTTAGTGCTTGGTGCTTGGTATTTGGTGTTTGGTGCTTGGTGCTTGGTGTTTGGTGTTTGGTGTTTGGTGCTTGGTGCTTGGTGTTTGGTGATTGGTGCTTGGTACTTGGTGTTTGGTGCTCGGTGCTTGGTGCTTGGTGTTTCGTGCTTGCTGCTTGGTGTTTGGTGCTTGGTGCTTGGTGTTTGTTGCTTGGTGCTTGGTGCTTGGTGTTTGGTGCTTGGTGCTTGGTGTTTGGTGTTTGGTGTTTGGTGCTTGGTGCTTGGTGCTTGGTGCTTGGTGTTTTGTGCTTGGAGCCTGGTGTTTGGTGTTTGGTGCTTGGTGCTTGGTGTTTGGTGTTTGGTGCTTGGTGCTTGGTGTTTTGTGTTTGGTGCTTGGTTCTTGGTGTTTGGTGTTTGGTGATTGGTGCTTGGTGTTTGGTGCTTGGGGTTTGGTGCTTGGTGCTTGGTGTTTGCTGTTTTGTGTTTGGTGTTTGGTGTTTGGTGTTTGGTGCTTGGTGCTTTGTTTTTGCTCTTTGGTGCTTTGTGCTTGGTGTTTGGTGTTTGGTGCTTAGTGCTTGGTGTTTGGTGTTTGGTGCTTGGTGCTTGGTGCTTGGTGCTTGCTGCTTGGTGCTTGGTGCCTGGTGTTTGGTGTTTGGTGTTTGGTGCTTGGTGCTTGGTGATTTGTGTTTTTTGCTTGGTGCTTGGTTATTGGTGCTTGGTGCCTGGTGTTTTGTGTTTGGTGTTTGGTGCTTGGTGCTTGGTGTTTGGTGTTTTGTGCTTGGTGCTAGGTGTTTGGTGTTTGGTGCTTGGCGTTTGCTGTTTGGCATTTGGGGTTTGGCATTTGCTGTTTGGCGTTTGGGGTTTGGCGTTTGCTTTTTGGCGTTTGCTGTTTGGTGTTTGGTGTTTGCTGTTTGCTGTTTGGTGTTTGCTGTTTGGTGTTTGCTGTTTGGTGTTTGCTGTTTGGTGTTTGCTATTTGGTGCTTGGTGCTTGGTGTTTGGTGCATGGTGCTTGGTGCTTGGTGCTTGGTGTTTGGTGCTTGGTGCTTGGTGTTGGGTGCTTGGGACTTGGTGCTTGGTGTTTGGTGCTTGGTGTTTGGTGTTTGGTGCTTGGTGCTTGGTGTTTGGTGTTTGGTGCTTGGTATTTGCTGTTTGGTGCTTGGTGCTTGGTGTTTGGTGCTTGGTGCTTGGTGCTTGGTGTTTGGTGCTTGGTGCTTGGTGCTTGGTGCTTGATGCTTGGTGCTTGTTGCTTGGTGTTTAGTGCTTGGTGCTTGGTGTTTGGTGCTTGGTGCTTGGTGCTTGGTGTTTGGTGATTGGTGCTTGGTGTTTGGTGCTTGGTACTTGGTGGTTGGTGTTTGGTGTTTGGTGCTTGGTGCTTGGTGCTTGGTGTCTGGTGCTTGGTGCTTGGTGCTTGGTGTTTGGTGCTTGGTGTTTGGCACTTGGTGTTTGGTGTTTGGTGCTTGGTGCTTGGTGTTTGGTGCTTGGTGCTTGGTGCTTGGTGTTTGGTGCTTGGTGCTTGCTGCTTGGTGTTTGGTGTTTAGTGCTTGGTGCTTGGTGTTTGGTGTTTGGTGCTTGGTGTTTGGTGTTTGGTGCTTGGTGTTTTGTTTTTGCTCTTTGGTGCTTTGGGCTTGGTGTTTGGTGTTTGGTGCTTGGTGCTTGGTGTTTGGTGTTTGGTGCTTGGTGCTTGGTGCTTGGTGCTTGCTGCTTGGTGCTTGGTGCCTGGTGTTTGGTGTTTGGTGTTTGGTGCTTGGTGCTTGGTGCATTGTGTTTTTGGCTTGGTGCTTGGTGATTGGTGCTTGGTGCCTGGTGTTTGGTGTTTGGTGTTTGGTGCTTGGTGCTTGGTGTTTGGTGTGTGGTGCTTGGTGCTTGGTGTTTGGTATTTGGTGCTTGATGCTTGGTGCTTGGTGCTTGGTGCTTCGTGTCTGGTGCTTGGTGCTTGGTGCTTGGTGCTTGGTGTTTGGTATTTGGTGCTTGGTGCTTGGTGCTTGGTGTTTGGTGCTTGGTGCTTGTTGTTTGTTGCTTGGTGCTTGGTGCTTGGTGTTTGGTGCTCGGCGCTTGGTGTTTGGTGTTTGGTGTTTGGTGCTTGGTGCTTGGTGCTTGGTGTTTTGTGCTTGGAGCCTGGTGTTTAGTGTTTGGTGCTTGGTGCTTGGTGTTTGGTGTTTGGTGCTTGGTGCTTGGTGTTTGGTGTTTGGTACTTGGTGCTTGGTGTTTGGTGCTTGGTGCTTGGTGCTTGGTGTTTGGTGCTTGGTGCTTGGTGTTTTGTGTTTGGTGCTTGGTTCTTGGTGTTTGGTGTTTGGTGATTGGTGCTTGGTGTTTGGTGCTTGGGGTTTGGTGCTTGGTGCTTGGTGATTGAGGTTTGGTGCTTGGTGCTTGGTGTTTGGTGTTTGGTGCTTGGAGCTTGGTGTTTGGTATTTGGTGCTTAGTGCTTGGTGTTTGGTGATTGGTGCTTGGTGCTTGCTGCTTGGTGTCTGGTGCTTGGTGCTTGGTGTTTGGTGTTTGGTGCTTGGTGCTTGGTGTTTGGTGTTTGGTGTTTGGTGCTTGGTGCTTGGTACTTGGTGTTTTGTGTTTGGTGCTTGGTGCTTGGTGCTTGGTGCTTGGTGTTTGGTGCTTGGTGCTTGATGCTTGGTGCTTGGTGCTTGGTGTTTGGTGTTTAGTGCTTGGTGCTTGGTATTTGGTGTTTGGCGGTTGGTGATTGGTGTTTGGTGTTTGGTGCTTGGTGTTTGGTGCTTGGTGCTTGGTGTTTGGTGTTTGGCGCTTGGTGCTTGGTCTTTTGTGCTTGGTGCTTGGTGCTTGGTGTTTGGTGTTTGCTGTTTGTTGTTCGCTGTTTGGTGTTTGGTGTTTCCTGTTTGGTGTTTGGTGTTTGCGGTTTGGTGTTTGCTATTTGGTGTTTGGTGTTTGGCGTTTGATGTTTGGCATTTGTTGTTTGTTGTTTGCTGTTTGGTGTTTGATGTTTGGTGTTTGGTGTTTGGTGTTTGCTGTTTGATGTTTGGTGATTGGTGTTTGATGTTTGGTGTTTGGTGCTTGGTGCTTGGTGCTTGGTGCTTAGTGTTTTATGTTTAGCGCTTGGTGCTTGGTGTTTTGTGCTTGGTGCTTGGTGCTTGGTGTTTGGTGCTTGGTGCTTGGTATTTGGTGTTTGGTGCTTGGTTCTTGGTGTTTGGTGTTTGGTGCTTGGTGCTTGGTGTTTGGTGTTTGGTGTTTGGTGCTTGGTGCTTGGTGTTTGGTGATTGGTGCTTGGTACTTGGTGTTTGGTGCTCGGTGCTTGGTGCTTTGTGTTTCGTGCTTGGTGCTTGGTGTTTGGTGCTTGGTGCTTGGTGTTTGTTGCTTGGTGCTTGGTGCTTGGTGTTTGGTGCTAGGTGCTTGGTGTTTGGTGTTTGGTGTTTGGTGCTTGGTGCTTGGTGCTTGGTGTTTGGTGCTTGGTGCTTGGTGTTTTGTGTTTGGTGCTTGGTTCTTGGTGTTTGGTGTTTGGTGATTGGTGCTTGGTGTTTGGTGCTTGGTGTTTGGTGCTTGGTGCTTGGTGATTGGTGTTTGCTGCTTGGTGCTTGGTGTTTGGTGTTTGGTGCTTGGAGCTTGGTGTTTGGTGTTTGGTGCTTGGTGCTTGGTGTTTGGTGCTTGGTGCTTGGTGTTGTTGTTTGATGCTTGGTACTTGGTGCTTGGTGTTTGGTGTTTGGTGTTTGCTGTTTGCTGTTTGGTGTTTGCTGTTTGGTGTTTGCTGTTTGGTGTTTGGTGTTTGGTGTTTGGTGTTTGGTGCTTGGTGCTTTGTTTTTGCTCTTTGGTGCTTTGTGCTTGGTGTTTGGTGTTTGGTGCTTAGTGCTTGGTGTTTGGTGTTTGGTGCTTTGTGCTTGGTGCTTGGTGCTTGCTGCTTGGTGCTTGGTGCCTGGTGTTTGGTGTTTGGTGTTTGGTGCTTGGTGCTTGGTGCTTTGTGTTTTTGGCTTGGTGCTTGGTGCTTGGTCCTTGGTGCCTGGTGTTTGGTGTTTGGTGCTTGGTCTTGGTGTTTGGTGTTTGGTGCTTGGTGCTTGGTGTTTGGTGTTTGGTGTTTGGTGCTTGGTGCTTGGTGTTTGGTGATTGGTGCTTGGTACTTGGTGTTTGGTGCTCGGTGCTTGGTGCTTGGTGTTTAGTGCTTGGTGCTTGGTTTTTGGTGTTTGGTGCTTGGTGCTTGGTGTTTGGTGCTTGGTGCTTGGTGCTTGCTGTTTGGTGTTTGCTGTTTGGTGTTCGCTGTTTGGTGTTTGGTGTTTCCTGTTTGGTGTTTGGTGTTTGCGGTTTGGTGTTTGCTATTTGGTGTTTGGTGTTTGGCGTTTGATGTTTGGCATTTGTTGTTTGTTGTTTGCTGTTTGATGTTTGGTGTTTGGTGTTTGGTGTTTGCTGTTTGATGTTTGGTGATTGGTGTTTGATGTTTGGTGTTTGGTGCTTGGTGCTTGGTGCTTGGTGCTTAGTGTTTTATGTTTAGCGCTTGGTGTTTGGTGCTAGGTGCTTGGTGTTTGGTGTTTGGTGCTTGGTTCTTGGTGTTTGGTGTTTGGTGATTGGTGCTTGGTGTTTGGTGCTTGGTGTTTGGTGCTTGGTGCTTGGTGATTGGTGTTTGCTGCTTGGTGCTTGGTGTTTGGTGTTTGGTGCTTGGAGCTTGGTGTTTGGTGTTTGGTGCTTGGTGCGTGGTGTTTGGTGCTTGGTGCTTGGTGTTGTTGTTTGGTGCTTGGTACTTGGTGCTTGGTGTTTGGTGTTTGGTGTTTGCTGTTTGCTGTTTGGTTTTTGCTGTTTGGTGTTTGCTGTTTGGTGTTTGGTGTTTGGTGTTTGGTGTTTGGTGCTTGGTGCTTTGTTTTTGCTCTTTGGTGCTTTGTGCTTGGTGTTTGGTGTTTGGTGCTTAGTGCTTGGTGTTTGGTGTTTGGTGCTTTGTGCTTGGTGCTTGGTGCTTGCTGCTTGGTGCTTGGTGCCTGGTGTTTGGTGTTTGGTGTTTGGTGCTTGGTGCTTGGTGCTTTGTGTTTTTTGCTTGGTGCTTGGTGCTTGGTGCTTGGTGCCTGGTGTTTGGTGTTTGGTGTTTGGTGCTTGTTGCTTGGTGTTTGGTATTTGGTGCTTGGTGCTTGGTGCTTCGTGCTTGGTATTTGGTGTTTGGTGCTTGGTGCTTGGTGTTTGGTGTTTGGTGCTTCGTGCTTGGTGTTTCGTGATTGGTGCTTGGTGCTTGGTGCTTGGTGTCTGGTGCTTGGTGCTTGGTGTTTGGTGTTTGGTGCTTGGTGCTTGGTGTTTGGTGTTTGGTGTTTGGTGCTTGGTGCTTGGTACTTGGTGTTTGGTGCTTGGTGCTTGGTGCTTGGTGCTTGGTGCTTGCTGTTTGGTGTTTAGTGCTTGGTGCTTGGTATTTGGTGTTTGGCGCTTGGCGCTTGGTGTTTGGTGTTTGGTGCTTGGTGCTTGGTGCTTGGTGTTTGGTGCTTGGTGCTTGGTGCTTGGTGTTTTGTGCTTGGTGGTTGGTGCTTGGTGTTTGGTACTTTGTTCTTGGTGTTTGGTGTTTGGCGCTTGGTGCTTGGTGTTTGGTGCTTGGTGCTTGGTGTTTGGTGTTTGGTGCTTGGTGCTCGGTGCTTGGAGCTTGGTGCTTGGTGCTTGGTTCTGGGTGCTTGGTGCTTGGTGCTTGTTATTTGGTGCTTGGGGCTTGGTGATTGGTGTTTGGTGCTTGGTGCTTGGTGCTTGGTGCTTGGTGTTTGGTGCTTGGTGTTTGGTGCTTGGTGCTTGGTGCTAGGAGTTTGGTGTTTGGTGTTTGGCGATTGGTGCTTGGTGTTTGGTGATTGGTGCTTGGTGTTTGGTGTTTGGTGCTTGGTGCTTGGTGTTTGGTGTTTGGTGCTTGGCGCTTGGCGTTTGCTGTTTGGCGTTTGCTGGTTGGTGTTTGGTGTTTTCTGTTTGCTGTTTGGTGTTTGCTGGTTGGTGTTTGATATTTGGTGTTTGGTGTTTGCTGTTTGGAGTTTGGTGTTTAGTGTTTGCTGTTTGGTGTTTGGTGTTTGGTGTTTGGTCTTTGGGGCTTGGTGTTTGCTCTTTGGTGCTTGGTGATTGGTTTTTGGTGTTTGGTGCTTCGTGCTTGGTGTATGGTGTTTGGTGCTTGGTGCTTGCTGCTTGGTGCTTGGTGTTTGGTGTTTGGTGCTTGGTGCTTGGTGTTTGGTGTTTGTTGCTTGGTTCTGGGTGCTTGGTGCTTGGTGCTTGGTGTTTGGTGCGTGGGGCTTGGTGATTGGTGTTTGGTGCTTGGTGCTTGGTGCTTGGTGCTTGGTGTTTGGTGCTTGGTGTTTGGTGCTTAGTGCTTGGTGCTAGGAGTTTGGTGTTTGGTGTTTGGCGCTTGGTGCTTGGTGTTTGGTGATTGGTGCTTGGTGTTTGGTGTTTGGTGCTTGGCGCTTGGTGTTTGGTGTTTGGTGCTTGGCGTTTGCTGTTTGGCGTTTGGGGTTTGGCATTTGCTGTTTGGCGTATGGGGTTTGGCATTTGCTTTTTGGCGTTTGCTGTTTGGTGTTTGGTGTTTGCTGTTTGCTGTTTGGTGTTTGCTGTTTGGTGTTTGTGGTTTGGTGTTTGGTGCTTGGTGCTTGGTGTTTGGTGTTTGGTGCTTGGTGCTTGGTGTTTGGTGTTTGGTGCCTGGTGCTTGGTGCTTGGTGTTTGGTGCTTGGTGCTTGGTGCTTGGTGCTTGATGCTTGGTGTTTGGTGCTTGGTGTTTGCTGTTTGGTGCTTGATGCTTGGTGTTTGGGGCTTGGTGCCTGGTGCTTGGTGCTTGGTGTTTGGTGCTTGGTGCTTGGTGCTTGGTGTTTGATGCTTGGTGCTTGGTGCTTGGTGTTTAGTGCTTGGTGCTTGGTTTTTGGTGTTTTGGTGCTTGGTGCTTGGTGTTTGGTGCTTGCTTTTTGGTGCTTGGTGTTTGGTGCTTGGTGCTTGGTGCTTGGTGTTTGGTGCTTCGTGTTTGGTGCTTGGTGCTTGGTGTTTGGTGCTTGGTGCTTGGTGCTTGGTGTTTGGTGCTTGGTGCTTGGTGCTTGGTGTTTGGTGTTTGGTGCTTGGTGCTTGGTGTTTGGTGTTTGGTGCTTGGTGTTTGGTGTTTGGTGCTTGGTGTTTGGTGTTTAGTGCTTGGTGCTTGCTGTTTGGCGTTTGGTGTTTGGCGTTTGCTGTTTGGCGTTTGGTGTTTTGCGTTTGATGTTTGGCGTTTGCTGTTTGGTGTTTGGTGTTTGGTGTTTGCTGGTTGGTGTTTGGTGTTTGGTGTTTGCTGTTTGGTGTTTGCGGTTTGGTGTTTGCTGTTTGCTGTTTGGTGTTTGGTGTTTGGTGTTTGCTGTTTGCTGTTTGGTGTTTGGTGCTTGGTTCTTTGTGCTTGGTGCTTGGTATTTGGTGCTTGGTGCTTGGTGTTTGGTGTTTGGCGCTTGGTGCTTGGTGTTTCGTGCTTGGTGCTTGGTGTTTGGTGTTTGGTGCTTGGTGTTTGGTGCTTGGTGCTTGGTGCTTGGTGTTTGGTGCTTGGTGCTTGGTGCTTGGTGCTTGGTATTTGGTGTTTGGTGCTTGGGGCTTGGTGTTTGGTGTTTGGTGCTTGGTGCTTGGTGTTTGGTGTTTGGTGCTTGGTGCTTGGTGTTTGGTGATTGGTGCTTGGTGCTTGGTGTTTTGTGCTTGGTGGTTGGTGGTTGGTGTTTGGTACTTTGTTCTTGGTGTTTGGTGTTTGGCGCTTGGTGCTTGGTGTTTGGTGCTTGGTGCTTGGTGTTTTGTGTTTGGTGCTTGGTGTTTGGTGCTTGGAGCTTGGTGCTTGGTTTTTGGTGCTTGGTGCTTGGTGCTTGGTGCTTGGTGTCTGGTGCTTGGTGCTTGGTGTTTGGTGTTTGGTGCTTGGTGCTTGGTGTTTGGTGCTTGGGATTTGGTGCTTGGTGCTTGGTGTTTGGTGTTTGGAGTTTGGTGCTTGGTGCTTGGTGTTTGGTGTTTAGTGATTGGTGCTTAATTCTTGGTGTTTGGTGCTTGGGGCTTGGTGATTGGTGTTTGGTGCTTGGTGCTTGGTATTTGGTGCTTGGTCTTTGGTGCTTGGTGTTTGGTGCTTGGTGCTTGGTGCTTGGTGCTTGGTGTTTGTTGCTTGGTGCTTGGCGTTTGGTGCTTGGTGCTTCATGCTTGGTGTTTGGTGCATGGTGCTTGGTGCTTGGTGTTTGGTGTTTAGTGCTTGCTGCTTACTGATTGGTGCTTGTTGCTTGGTGCTTGGTGTTTGGTGCTTGGTGTTTGGTGTTTGGTGTTTGCTGTTTGCTGTTTGCTGTTTGGTGTTTGCTGTTTGGTGTTTGGTGCTTGGTGCTTGGCGCTTGGTGCTTGGTGTTTGGTGTTTGGCGCTTGGTGCTTGGTATTTTGTGCTTGGTGCTTGGTGCTTGGTGTTTGGTGTTTGGTGTTTGTGTTTGCTGTTTGGCGTTTGCTGTTTGGTGTTTGCTGTTTGGTGTTTGCTGGTTGGTGGTTGGTGTTTGCTGTTTGCTGTTTGGTGTTTGCTGTTTGGTGTTTGATATTTGGTGTTTGGTGTTTGCTGTTTGGTGTTTGGTGTTTAGTGTTTGCTGTTTGGTGTTTGGTGTTTGGTGTTTGGTGCTTGGGGCTTGGTGTTTGCTCTTTGGTGCTTGGTGATTGGTTTTTGGTGTTTGGTGCTTCGTGCTTGGTGCATGGTGTTTGGTGCTTGGTGCTTGGTGCTTGGTGTTTGGTCTTTGGTGCTTGGTGCTTGGTTCTGGGTGCTTGGTGCTTGGTGCTTGGTGTTTGGTGCTTGGGGCTTGGTGATTGGTGTTTGGTGTTTGCTGTTTGGTGTTTGCTGTTTGGTGTTTGTGGTTTGCTGTTTGGTGTTTGCTGGTTGGTGTTTGGTGTTTGGTGTTTGCTGTTTGGTGTTTGCTGTTTGGTGTTTGGTGTTTGGTGTTTGGTGCTTGGTGCTTGGTGTTTGGTGTTTGGTGCTTGGTGTTTGCTGTTTGGTGCTTGATGATTGGTGTTTGGTGCTTGGTGCTTGGTGCTTGGTGCTTGATGCTTGGTGCTTGGTGCTTGGTGCTTGGTGTTTGGTGTTTGGTGCTTGGTGCTTGGTGTTTGGTCTTTGGTGCTTGGTGCTTGGTTCTGGGTGCTTGGTGCTTGGTGCTTGGTGTTTGGTGCTTGGGGCTTGGTGATTGGTGTTTGGTGTTTGCTGTTTGGTGTTTGCTGTTTGGTGTTTGTGGTTTGCTGTTTGGTGTTTGCTGGTTGGTGTTTGGTGTTTGGTGTTTGCTGTTTGGTGTTTGCTGTTTGGTGTTTGGTGCTTGGTGTTTAGTGCTTGGTGCTTGATTTTTGGTGTTTTGGTGCTTGGTTCTTGGTTTTTGGTGTTTTGGTGCTTGGTTCTTGGTGTTTGGTGCTTCGTGCTTGGTGCATGGTGTTTGGTGCTTGGTGCTTGGTGCTTGGTGTTTGGTGTTTGGTGCTTGGTGCTTGGTGTTTGGTCTTTGGTGCTTGGTGCTTGGTTCTGGGTGCTTGGTGCTTGGTGCTTGGTGTTTGGTGCTTGGGGCTTGGTGATTGGTGTTTGGTGTTTGCTGTTTGGTGTTTGCTGTTTGGTGTTTGTGGTTTGGTGTTTGGTGTTTGGTGTTTGCTGGTTGGTGTTTGGTGTTTGGTGTTTGCTGTTTGGTGTTTGCTGTTTGGTGCTTGGTGTTTGGTGTTTGGTGCTTGGTGCTTGGTGTTTGGTGTTTGGTGCTTGGTGCTTGGTGTTTGGTGTTTGGTGCTTGGTGTTTGCTGTTTGGTGCTTGATGATTGGTGTTTGGTGCTTGGTGCTTGGTGCTTGGTGCTTGATGCTTGCTGTTTGGTGCTTGGTGTTTGGTGTTTGGTGCTTGGTGCTTGGTGTTTGGTGTTTTGGTGCTTGGTTCTTGGTTTTTGGTGTTTTGGTGCTTGGTTCTTGGTGTTTGGTGCTTCGTGCTTTGTGCATGGTGTTTGGTGCTTGGTGCTTGGTGCTTGGTGCTAGGTGTTTGGTGTTTGGTGCTTGGTGCTTGGTGTTTGGTCTTTGGTGCTTGGTGCTTGGTTCTGGGTGCTTGGTGCTTGGTGCTTGGTGTTTGGTGCTTGGGGCTTGGTGATTGGTGTTTGGTGTTTGCTGTTTGGTGTTTGCTGTTTGGTGTTTGTGGTTTGGTGTTTGGTGTTTGGTGTTTGCTGGTTGGTGTTTGGTGTTTGGTGTTTGCTGTTTGGTGTTTGCTGTTTGGTGCTTGGTGTTTGGTGTTTGGTGCTTGGTGCTTGGTGTTTGGTGTTTGGTGCTTGGTGCTTGGTGTTTGGTGCTTGGTGTTTGCTGTTTGGTGCCTGGTGCTTGGTGCTTCGTGTTTGGTGCTTGGTGCTTGGTGCTTGGTGCTTGATGCTTGGTGCTTGGTGCTTGGTGTTTAGTGCTTGGTGCTTGGTTTTTGGTGTTTTGGTGCTTGGTTCTTGGTGTTTGGTGCTTGGGGCTTGGTGATTGGTGTTTAGGGCTTGGTGCTTGGTATTTGGTGCTTGGTCTTTGGTGCTTGGTGTCTGGTGCTTGGTGCTTGGTGCTTGGTGTTTGGTGCTTGGTGCTTGGCGTTTGGTGCTTGGTGCTTCATGCTTGGTGTTTGGTGCTTGGTGCTTGGTGTTTGGTGTTTAGTGCTTGGTGCTTGCTGATTGGCGCTTGTTGCTTGGTGCTTGGTGTTTGGTGCTTGGTGTTTGGTGTTTGCTGTTTGCTGTTTGCTGTTTGCTGTTTGGTGTTTGCTGTTTGGTGTTTGCTGTTTGGTGTTTGCTGTTTGGTGTTTGCTGTTTGGTGTTTGGTGTTTGGTGTTTGCTGTTTGGTGTTTGGTGTTTGGTGTTTGGTGTTTGCTGTTTGGTGTTTCGTGTTTGGTGTTTGGTGATTGGTGTTTGCTGTTTGGTGTTTGGTGTTTGGTGTTTGGTGCTTGGTGCTTGGTGCTTGGTGCTTGGTGTTTGGTGTTTGGCGCTTGGTGCTTGGTGTTTTGTGCTTGGTGCTTGGTGCTTGGTGTTTGGTGTTTGGTGTTTGTGTTTGCTGTTTGGCGTTTGCTGTTTGGTGTTTGCTGTTTGGTGTTTGCTGGTTGGTGTTTGGTGTTTGCTGTTTGCTGTTTGGTGTTTGCTGTTTGGTGTTTGATATTTGGTGTTTGGTGTTTGCTGTTTGGAGTTTGTTGTTTAGTGTTTGCTGTTTGGTGTTTGGTGCTTGGTGTTTGGTACTTGGGGCTTGGTGATTGGTTTTTGGTGTTTGGTGCTTCGTGCTTGGTGTTTGGTGTCTGGTGCTTGGTGCTTGGTGCTTGGTGCTTGGTGTTTGGTGTTTGGTGCTTGGGGCTTGGTGATTGGTGTTTGGTGCTTGGTGCTTTGTGCTTGGTGCTTGGTGTTTGGTGCTTGGTGTTTGGTGCTTGGTGCTTGGTGCTAGGAGTTTGGTGTTTGGTGTTTGGCGCTTGGTGCTTGGTGTTTGGTGATTGCTGCTTGGTGTTTGGTGTTTGGTGCTTGGTGCTTGGTGTTTGGTGTTTGGTGCTTGGCACTTGGTGTTTGGTGTTTGGTGCTTGGCGTTTGCTGTTTGGCGTTTGGGGTTTGGCATTTCCTGTTTGGCGTATGGGGTTTGGCATTTGCTTTTTGGCGTTTGCTGTTTGGTGTTTGGTGCTTGGTGGTTGGTGTTTTGTACTTGGTGTTTGGTGTTTGGGGTTTGGTGCTTGGTGCTAGGTGTTTGGTGTTTGGTGCTTGGCGTTTGCTGATTGGCATTTGGGGTTTGGCATTTGCTGTTTGGCGTTTGGGGTTTGGCGTTTGCTTTTTGGCGTTTGCTGTTTGGTGTTTGGTGTTTGGTCTTTGCTGTTTGGTGTTTGCTGTTTGGTGTTTGTGGTTTGGTGTTTGGTGTTTGGTGTTTGCTGGTTGGTGTTTGGTGTTTGGTGTTTGCTGTTTGGTGTTTGCTGTTTGGTCCTTGGTGTTTGGTGTTTGGTGCTTGGTACTTGGTGTTTGGTGTTTGGTGCTTGATGTTTGCTGTTTGGTGCTTGATGCTTGGTGTTTGGTGCTTGGTGCCTGCTTCTTGGTGCTTGGTGTTTGGTGCTTGGTGCTTGGTGCTTGGTGCTTGATGCTTGGTGCTTGGTGCTTGGTGTTTAGTGCTTGGTGCTTGGTTTTTGGTGTTTTGGTGCTTGGTGCTTGGTGTTTGGTGCTTGGTGTTTGGTGCTTGGTGTTTGGTGTTTGGTGCGTGGTACTTGGTGCTTGGTGTTTGGTGTTTGGTGCTTGGTGCTTGGTGCTTGGTATCTGGTGCTTGGTGCTTGGTGCTTGGTGTTTGGTGCTTGTTGTTTGGTGCTTGGTTTTTGGTGTCTGGTGCTTGGTGCTTGGTGTTTGGTGCCTGGTGCTTGGTGCTTGGTGTTTGGTGCTTGGTGCTTGCTGCTTGGTGTTTGGTGTTTAGTGCTTGGTGCTTGGTGTTTGGTGTTTGGTGCTTGGTGCTTGGTGTTTGGTGTTTGGTGCTTGGTGCTTGGTGTTTGGTGTTTGGTGTTTGGTGTTTTCTGTTTGCTGTTTGGTGATTCGTGATTGGTGTTTGATGTTTGGTGTTTGGTGTTGGGTGTTTGGTGCTTGGGGCTTGGTGTTTGCTCTTTGGTGCTTGGTGCTTGGTGTTTGGTGTTTGGTGCTTGGTGCTTGGTGTTTGGTGTTTGGTGCTTGGCGCTTGGTGTTTGGTGTTTGGTGCTTGGCGTTTGCTGTTTGGCGTTTGGGGCTTGGCGTTTGCTTTTTGGCGTTTGCTATTTGGTGTTTGGTGTTTGGTGTTTGCTGTTTGGTGTTTGGTGTTTGGTGTTTGCTGGTTGGTGTTTGGTGCTTGGTGCTTGGTGTTTGGTGCTTGGTGCTTGGTGCTTGGTGCTTGGTGTTTGGTGCTTGGTGTTTGGTGCTTGGTGTTTGGTGCTTGGTGCTTGGTGCTTGGTGTTTGGTGTTTAGTGCTTGGTGCTTGGTGTTTGGTGCTTGGTGCTTGGTGTTTGGTGTTTGGTGCTTGGTGCTTGGTGTTTGGTGTTTGGTGCTTGGTGCTTGGTGTTTGGTGTTTGGTGCTTCGTGCTTGGTGCATGGTGTTTGGTGCTTGGTGCTTGGTGCTTGGTGTTTGGTGTTTGGTGCTTGGTGCTTGGTGTTTGGTCTTTGGTGCTTGGTGCTTGGTTCTGGGTGCTTGGTGCTTGGTGCTTGGTGTTTGGTGCTTGGGGCTTGGTGATTGGTGTTTGGTGTTTGCTGTTTGGTGTTTGCTGTTTGGTGTTTGTGGTTTGGTGTTTGGTGTTTGGTGTTTGCTGGTTGGTGTTTGGTGTTTGGTGTTTGCTGTTTGGTGTTTGCTGTTTGGTGCTTGGTGTTTGGTGTTTGGTGCTTGGTGCTTGGTGTTTGGTGTTTGGTGCTTGGTGCTTGGTGTTTGGTGTTTGGTGCTTGGTGTTTGCTGTTTGGTGCTTGATGATTGGTGTTTGGTGCTTGGTGCTTGGTGCTTGGTGCTTGATGCTTGCTGTTTGGTGCTTGGTGTTTGGTGTTTGGTGCTTGGTGCTTGGTGTTTGGTGTTTTGGTGCTTGGTTCTTGGTTTTTGGTGTTTTGGTGCTTGGTTCTTGGTGTTTGGTGCTTCGTGCTTGGTGCATGGTGTTTGGTGCTTGGTGCTTGGTGCTTGGTGCTAGGTGTTTGGTGTTTGGTGCTTGGTGCTTGGTGTTTGGTCTTTGGTGCTTGGTGCTTGGTTCTGGGTGCTTGGTGCTTGGTGCTTGGTGTTTGGTGCTTGGTGATTGGTGTTTGGTGTTTGCTGTTTGGTGTTTGCTGTTTGGTGTTTGTGGTTTGGTGTTTGGTGTTTGGTGTTTGCTGGTTGGTGTTTGGTGTTTGGTGTTTGCTGTTTGGTGTTTGCTGTTTGGTGCTTGGTGTTTGGTGTTTGGTGCTTGGTGCTTGGTGTTTGGTGTTTGGTGCTTGGTGCTTGGTGTTTGGTGCTTGGTGTTTGCTGTTTGGTGCCTGGTGCTTGGTGCTTCGTGTTTGGTGCTTGGTGCTTGGTGCTTGGTGCTTGATGCTTGGTGCTTGGTGCTTGGTGTTTAGTGCTTGGTGCTTGGTTTTTGGTGTTTTGGTGCTTGGTTCTTGGTGTTTGGTGCTTGGGGCTTGGTGATTGGTGTTTAGGGCTTGGTGCTTGGTATTTGGTGCTTGGTCTTTGGTGCTTGGTGTCTGGTGCTTGGTGCTTGGTGCTTGGTGTTTGGTGCTTGGTGCTTGGCGTTTGGTGCTTGGTGCTTCATGCTTGGTGTTTGGTGCTTGGTGCTTGGTGTTTGGTGTTTAGTGCTTGGTGCTTGCTGATTGGCGCTTGTTGCTTGGTGCTTGGTGTTTGGTGCTTGGTGTTTGGTGTTTGCTGTTTGCTGTTTGCTGTTTGCTGTTTGGTGTTTGCTGTTTGGTGTTTGCTGTTTGGTGTTTGCTGTTTGGTGTTTGCTGTTTGGTGTTTGGTGTTTGGTGTTTGCTGTTTGGTGTTTGGTGTTTGGTGTTTGGTGTTTGCTGTTTGGTGTTTCGTGTTTGGTGTTTGGTGATTGGTGTTTGCTGTTTGGTGTTTGGTGTTTGGTGTTTGGTGCTTGGTGCTTGGTGCTTGGTGCTTGGTGTTTGGTGTTTGGCGCTTGGTGCTTGGTGTTTTGTGCTTGGTGCTTGGTGCTTGGTGTTTGGTGTTTGGTGTTTGTGTTTGCTGTTTGGCGTTTGCTGTTTGGTGTTTGCTGTTTGGTGTTTGCTGGTTGGTGTTTGGTGTTTGCTGTTTGCTGTTTGGTGTTTGCTGTTTGGTGTTTGATATTTGGTGTTTGGTGTTTGCTGTTTGGAGTTTGTTGTTTAGTGTTTGCTGTTTGGTGTTTGGTGCTTGGTGTTTGGTACTTGGGGCTTGGAGATTGGTTTTTGGTGTTTGGTGCTTCGTGCTTGGTGTTTGGTGTCTGGTGCTTGGTGCTTGGTGCTTGGTGCTTGGTGTTTGGTGTTTGGTGCTTGGGGCTTGGTGATTGGTGTTTGGTGCTTGGTGCTTTGTGCTTGGTGCTTGGTGTTTGGTGCTTGGTGTTTGGTGCTTGGTGCTTGGTGCTAGGAGTTTGGTGTTTGGTGTTTGGCGCTTGGTGCTTGGTGTTTGGTGTTTGGTGCTTGGCACTTGGTGTTTGGTGTTTGGTGCTTGGCGTTTGCTGTTTGGCGTTTGGGGTTTGGCATTTCCTGTTTGGCGTATGGGGTTTGGCATTTGCTTTTTGGCGTTTGCTGTTTGGTGTTTGGTGCTTGGTGGTTGGTGTTTTGTACTTGGTGTTTGGTGTTTGGGGTTTGGTGCTTGGTGCTAGGTGTTTGGTGTTTGGTGCTTGGCGTTTGCTGATTGGCATTTGGGGTTTGGCATTTGCTGTTTGGCGTTTGGGGTTTGGCGTTTGCTTTTTGGCGTTTGCTGTTTGGTGTTTGGTGTTTGGTCTTTGCTGTTTGGTGTTTGCTGTTTGGTGTTTGTGGTTTGGTGTTTGGTGTTTGGTGTTTGCTGGTTGGTGTTTGGTGTTTGGTGTTTGCTGTTTGGTGTTTGCTGTTTGGTCCTTGGTGTTTGGTGTTTGGTGCTTGGTACTTGGTGTTTGGTGTTTGGTGCTTGATGTTTGCTGTTTGGTGCTTGATGCTTGGTGTTTGGTGCTTGGTGCCTGCTTCTTGGTGCTTGGTGTTTGGTGCTTGGTGCTTGGTGCTTGGTGCTTGATGCTTGGTGCTTGGTGCTTGGTGTTTAGTGCTTGGTGCTTGGTTTTTGGTGTTTTGGTGCTTGGTGCTTGGTGTTTGGTGCTTGGTGTTTGGTGCTTGGTGTTTGGTGTTTGGTGCGTGGTACTTGGTGCTTGGTGTTTGGTGTTTGGTGCTTGGTGCTTGGTGCTTGGTATCTGGTGCTTGGTGCTTGGTGCTTGGTGTTTGGTGCTTGTTGTTTGGTGCTTGGTTTTTGGTGTCTGGTGCTTGGTGCTTGGTGTTTGGTGCCTGGTGCTTGGTGCTTGGTGTTTGGTGCTTGGTGCTTGCTGCTTGGTGTTTGGTGTTTAGTGCTTGGTGCTTGGTGTTTGGTGTTTGGTGCTTGGTGCTTGGTGTTTGGTGTTTGGTGCTTGGTGCTTGGTGTTTGGTGTTTGGTGTTTGGTGTTTTCTGTTTGCTGTTTGGTGATTCGTGATTGGTGTTTGATGTTTGGTGTTTGGTGTTGGGTGTTTGGTGCTTGGGGCTTGGTGTTTGCTCTTTGGTGCTTGGTGCTTGGTGTTTGGTGTTTGGTGCTTGGTGCTTGGTGTTTGGTGTTTGGTGCTTGGCGCTTGGTGTTTGGTGTTTGGTGCTTGGCGTTTGCTGTTTGGCGTTTGGGGCTTGGCGTTTGCTTTTTGGCGTTTGCTATTTGGTGTTTGGTGTTTGGTGTTTGCTGTTTGGTGTTTGGTGTTTGGTGTTTGCTGGTTGGTGTTTGGTGCTTGGTGCTTGGTGTTTGGTGCTTGGTGCTTGGTGCTTGGTGCTTGGTGTTTGGTGCTTGGTGTTTGGTGCTTGGTGTTTGGTGCTTGGTGCTTGGTGCTTGGTGTTTGGTGTTTAGTGCTTGGTGCTTGGTGTTTGGTGCTTGGTGCTTGGTGTTTGGTGTTTGGTGCTTGGTGCTTGGTGTTTGGTGTTTGGTGCTTGGTGCTTGGTGTTTGGTGTTTGGTGCTTGGTGCTTACTGTTTGGCGTTTGGTGTTTGGCGTTTGCTGTTTGGCGTTTGGTGTTTGGCGTTTGATGTTTGGCGTTTGCTGTTTGGTGTTTGGTGTTTGGTGTTTGCTGGTTGGTGTTTGGTGTTTGCTGTTTGGTGTTTGCTGTTTGGTGTTTGGTGTTTGCTGTTTGGTGTTTGGTGTTTGGAGTTTGCTGTTTGCTGTTTGGTGTTTGGTGTTTGGTGTTTGGTGTTTGGTGCTTGGTGCTTGGTGCTTGGTGCTTGGTATTTGGTGCTTGGTGCTTGGTGTTTGGTGTTTGGCGCTTGGTGCTTGGTGTTTCAGGCTTGGTGCTTGGTGTTTGGTGTTTGGTGCTTGGTGTTTGGTCCTTGGAGCTTGGTGCTTGGTTTTTGGTGCTTGGTATTTGGTGCTTGGTGCTTCGTGTCTGGTGCTTGGTGTTTGGTGCTTGGTGTTTGGGGCTTGGTGCTTGGTGCTTGGTGTTTGGTGCTTGGTGCTTGGTGCTTGGTGCTAGGTGCTTGGTGTTTGGTGTTTGGTGCTTGGTGCTTAGTGTTTGGTCTTTGGTGCTTGGTGCTTGGTGTTTGGTGATTGGTGCATGGTGCTTGGTGCTTGGTGTTTGGTGTTTGGTGCTTGGTGCTTGGTGTTTGGTGCTTGCGATTTGGTGCTTGGTGCTTGGTGTTTGGTGTTTGGAGTTTGGTACTTGGTGCTTGGTGCTTGGTGTTTGGTGTTTAGTGATTGGTGCTGGGTTCTTGGTGTTTGGTGCTTGGTGCTTGGTGATTGGTGTTTGGTGCTTGGTGCTTGGTATTTGGTGCTTGGTCTTTGGTGCTTGGTGTTTGGTGCATGGTGCTTGGTGCTTGGTGTTTGGTGCTTGGTGCTTGGCGTTTGGTGCTTGGTGCTTGATGCTTGGTGTTTGGTCCATGGTGCTTGGTGCTTGGTGTTTGGTGTTTAGTGCTTGGTGCTTGGTGATTGGTGCTTGTTGCTTGGTGCTTGGTGTTTGGTGCTTGGTGTTTGCTGGTTGGTGTTTGGTGTTTGCTGTTTGCTGTTTGGTGTTTGCTGTTTGGTGTTTGGTGTTTGCTGTTTGGTGTTTGGTGTTTGGAGATTGCTGTTTGCTGTTTGGTGTTTGGTGTTTGGTGTTTGGTGCTTGGTGCTTGGTGCTTGGTGCTTGGTATTTGGTGCTTGGTGCTTGGTGTTTGGTGTTTGGCGCTTGGTGCTTGGTGTTTCATGCTTGGTGCTTGGTGTTTGGTGTTTGGTGCTTGGTGTTTGGTCCTTGGAGCTTGGTGCTTTGTTTTTGGTGCTTGGTATTTGGTGCTTGGTGCTTCGTGTCTGGTGCTTGGTGTTTGGTGCTTGGTGTTTGGTGCTTGGTGCTTGGTGCTTGGTGTTTGGTGCTTGGTGCTTGGTGCTTGGTGCTTGGTATTTGGTGTTTGGTGCTTGGTGCTTGGTGTTTGGTGTTTGGTGCTTGGTGCTTGGTGTTTGGTGTTTGGTGTTTGGTGTTTGCTGTTTGCTGTTTGGTGATTCGTGATTGCTGTTTGATGTTTGGTGTTTGGTGTTGGGTGCAAACACCAAACACGAAACAGCAAACACCATACAGCAAACACTAAACACCAAAAAGCAGACACCAGACAGCAAAACCAAACACCAAACACCAAACTCCAAACAGCAAACACCAAACACCAAGCACCAAACACGAAGCACCAAGCACCAAATACCTAACACCAAGCACCAAGCACCAAGCACCAAGTACCAAACACCAAGAACCAAGAACCAAACACCAAACACCAAGCACCAAGTACAAACACCAAGCACCAAGCACCAAGCACCAAACACCAAGCACCAAGCACCAAACACAAAACACCAAGCACCAAGCATCAAACACCAAGCAGCAAACACCAAACACCAAGCACCAATCACCAAACACAAAGCACCCAGCACCAAACACCAAGCACCAAGCACCAAGCACCAAACACCAAACTCCAAGCACCAAGCCCCAAACACCAAACACCAAGCACCAAGCACCAAGCACCAGGCACCAAACACCAAGCACCAAGCACCAAACACCAAGCACCAAGCACCAAACACCAAATGCCAAACACCAAACACCAAGAACCAAGAACCAAACACCAAGCACCAAGCACCAAGTACAAACATCAAGCACCAAGCACCAAGCACCAAACACCAAGCATCAAGCACCAAGCAGCAAACACCAAACACCAAGCACCAAGCACCAAACACAAAGCACCCACCACCTAACACCAAGGACCAAGCACCAAGCACCAAGCACCAAAAACCAAACACGAAACACAAAACACCAAGCACCAAGCACCAAACACCAAACACCAAGCACCAAGCACCAAGCACCAAACACCAAACACCAAGCACCAAGCACCAAGCACCAGGCACCAAACACCAAGCACCAAGCACCAAACACCAAACACCAAACACCAAACAGCAAACAACATACAGCAAACACCAAACACCAAAAAGCAAACACCAAACACCAAACAGCAAACACCAAACAACAAACACCAAACAACAAACACCAAACAGCAAACAGCAAACACCAAGCACCAAGCACCAAACACCAAGCACCAAGCACCAAACACCAAGCACCAAGCACCAAGCACCAAACACCAAGCACCAAAGACCAAGCACCAAGCACCAAACACCAAGCACCCAGCACCAAACACCAAGCACCCAGCACCAAACACCAAGCACCAAACACCAACCACTCAGCACCAAGCACCAAACACCAAGCACCAAGCACCAAACACCAAACACCCAGCACCAAACACCAAGCACCAAGCACCAAACATCAAGCACCAAGCAACAAGCACCAAACACCAAACACCAAGCACCAAACACCAAACACCAAGCACCAAGCACCAAACACCAAACACCAAGCACCAAACACCAAACACCAAGCACCAGACACCAAGCACCAAACACCAAACACCAAACACCAAGCACCAAGCACCAAACACCAAACACCAAGCACCAAGCACCAAACACCAAACACCAAGCACCAAACACCAAGCACCAAAGACCAAACACCAAACAGCAAACACCAAACAGCAAACAGCAAACACCAAACACCAAACACCAAACACCAAACAGCAAACACCAAACACCAAGCACCAAACACCAAGCACCAAGCACCAAATACCTAACACCAAGCACCAAGCACCAAGCACCAACCACCAAGCACCAAACACCAAGCACCAAACACCAAACATCAAGCACCAAGCACCAAGCACCAAGTACCAAACACCAAGAACCAAGAACCAAACACCAAGCACCAAGCACCAAGTAGAAACACCAAGCACCAAGCACCAAGCACCAAACACCAAGCACCAAGCACCAAATACAAAACACCAAGCATCAAACACCAAGCAGCAAACACCAAACACCAAGCACCAATCACCAAACACAAAGCACCCAGCACCAAACACTAAGGACCAAGCACCAAGCACCAAGCACCAAACACCAAACTCCAAGCACCAAGCACCAAACACCAAACACCAAGCACCAAGCACCAAGCACCAGGCACCAAACACCAAGCACCAAGCACCAAACACCAAGCACCAAACACCAAACGCAAAACACCAAACACCAAGAACCAAGAACCAAACACCAAGCACCAAGCACCAAGTACAAACACCAAGCACCAAGCACCAAGCACCAAACACCAAGCACCAAGCACCAAACACCAAGGACCATGCACCAAGCACCAAGCACCAAAAACCAAACACCAAGTATCAAGCACCAAGCACCAGGCACCAAACACCAAGCACCAAGCACCAAACACCAAGCACCAAACACCAAACACCAAACACCAAACACCAAACACCAAACACCAAACAGCAAACAACATACAGCAAACACCAAACACCAAATAGCAAACACCAAACAGCAAACAGCAAGCACCAAGCACCAAACACCAAACACCAAACACCAAACACCAAGCACCAAGCACCAAACACCAAGCACCTAACACCAAGCACCTAGCACCTAGCACCAAACACTAAGCACCAAGCACCAAACACCAAGCACCAAGCACCAAACACCAAGCACCAAGCACCAAGCACCAAACACCAAGCACCCAGGACCAAAAACCAAGCACCCAGCACCAAACACCAAGCACCAAACACCAACCACTCAGCACCAAGCACCAAACACCAAGCACCAAGCACCAAACACCAAACACCAAACACCAAGCACCAAGCACCAAGCACCAAACACCAAACACCAAGCACCAAGCACCAAGCACCAAACACCAAACACCAAACACCAAGCACCAAGCACCAAACACCAAGCACCAAACACCAAGCACCTAGCACCAAACACTAAGCACCAAGCACCAAACACCAAGCACCAAGCACCAAACACCAAGCACCAAGCACCAAGCACCAAACACCAAGCACCCAGGACCAAAAACCAAGCACCCAGCACCAAACACCAAGCACCAAACACCAACCACTCAGCACCAAGCACCAAACACCAAGCACCAAGCACCAAACACCAAACACCAAACACCAAGCACCAAGCACCAAGCACCAAACACCAAACACCAAACACCAAACACCAAGCACCAGACACCAAGCACCAAACACCAAACACCAAACACCAAGCACCAAACACCAAGCACCAAGCACCGAATACCAAACACCAAGCACCGAGCACCAAACACCAAGCACCAAAGACCAAACACGAAACAGCAAACACCAAACACCATACAGCAAACACTAAACACCAAAAAGCAGACACCAAACAGCAAACACCAAACACCAAACACCAAACACCAAACAGCAAACACCAAACACCAAGCACCAAGTACCAAACACCAAGAACCAAGAACCAAACACCAAGCACCAAGCACCAAGTTCAAACACCAAGCACCAAGCACCAAGCACCAAACACCAAGCACCAAACACCAAACACAAAACACCAAGCACCAAGCATCAAACACCAAGCAGCAAACACCAAACACCAAGCACCAATCACCAAACACCAAACACCAAGCACCAAACACCAAACACCAAGCACCAGACACCAAGCACCAAACACTAAACACCAAACACCAAGCACCAAGCACCAAACACCAAACACCAAGCAGCAAGCACCAAACACCAAACACCAAGCACCAAACACCAAGCACCAAAGACCAAACACCAGACAGCAAACACCAAACACGAAACAGCAAACACCATACAGCAAACACTAAACACCAAAAAGCAGACACCAGACAGCAAAACCAAACACCAAACACCAAACTCCAAACAGCAAACACCAAACACCAAGCACCAAACACGAAGCACCAAGCACCAAATACCTAACACCAAGCACCAAGCACCAAGCACCAAGTACCAAACACCAAGAACCAAGAACCAAACACCAAACACCAAGCACCAAGTACAAACACCAAGCACCAAGCACCAAGCACCAAACACCAAGCACCAAGCACCAAACACAAAACACCAAGCACCAAGCATCAAACACCAAGCAGCAAACACCAAACACCAAGCACCAATCACCAAACACAAAGCACCCAGCACCAAACACCAAGGACCAAGCACGAAGCACCAAGCACCAAACACCAAACTCCAAACACCAAGCACCAAGCACCAAGCACCAGGCACCAAACACCAAGCACCAAGCACCAAACACCAAGCACCAAGCACCAAACACCAAATACCAAGCACCAAACACCAAGAACCAAGAACCAAACACCAAGCACTAAGCACCAAGTACAAACACCAAGCACCAAGCACCAAGCACCAAACACCAAGCATCAAGCACCAAGCAGCAAACACCAAACACCAAGCACCAAGCACCAAACACAAAGCACCCAGCACCTAACACCAAGGACCAAGCACCAAGCACCAAGCACCAAAAACCAAACACGAAACACAAAACACCAAGCACCAAGCACCAAACACCAAGCACCAAGCACCAAGCACCAAACACCAAACACCAAGCACCAAACACCAAGCACCAAAGACCAAACACCAAACAGCAAACACCAAACACCAAACAGCAAACACCAAACAGCAAACACCAAACACCAAACAGCAAACACCAAACACCAAGCACCAAACACCAAGCACCAAGCACCAAATACCTAACACCAAGCACCAAGCACCAAGCACCAACCACCAAGCACCAAACACCAAGCACCAAACACCAAACATCAAGCACCAAGCACCAAGCACCAAGTACCAAACACCAAGAACCAAGAACCAAACACCAAGCACCAAGCACCAAGTAGAAACACCAAGCACCAAGCACCAAGCAGCAAACACCAAACACCAAGCACCAATCACCAAACACAAAGCACCCTGCACCAAACACCAAGGACCAAGCACCAAGCACCAAGCACCAAACACCAAACACCAAGCACCAAACACCAAACGCAAAACACCAAACACCAAGAACCAAGAACCAAACACCAAGCACCAAGCACCAAGTACAAACACCAAGCACCAAGCACCAAACACCAAACACCAAGCACCAAGCACCAAACACAAAACACCAAGCACCAAGCACCAAGCATCAAACACCAAGCAGCAAACACCAAACACCAAGCACCAAGCACCAAGCACCAAACACAAAGCACCCAGCACCAAACACCAAGGACCAAGCACCAAGCACCAAGCACCAAAAACCAAACACCAAGCATCAAGCACCAAGCACCAGGCACCAAACACCAAGCACCAAGCACCAAACACCAAGCACCAAACACCAAACACCAAACACCAAACACCAAACACCAAACACCAAACAGCAAACAACATACAGCAAACACCAAACACCAAATAGCAAACACCAAACACCAAACAGCAAACACCAAACAACAAACACCAAACAGCAAACAGCAAACACCAAGCACCAAGCACCAAACATCAAACACCAAACACCAAGCACCAAGCACCAAACACCAAGCACCAAACACCAAGCACCTAGCACCAAACACTAAGCACCAAGCACCAAACACCAAGCACCAAGCACCAAACACCAAGCACCAAGCACCAAGCACCAAACACCAAGCACCCAGGACCAAAAACCAAGCACCCAGCACCAAACACCAAGCACCAAACACCAACCACTCAGCACCAAGCACCAAACACCAAGCACCAAGCACCAAACACCAAACACCAAACACCAAGCACCAAGCACCAAGCACCAAACACCAAACACCAAGCACCAAGCACCAAACACCAAGCACCAAACACCAAACACCAAACACCAAGCACCAAGCACCAAACACCAAGCACCAAACACCAAGCACCTAGCACCAAACACTAAGCACCAATCCCCCAAACAACAAGCACCAAGCACCAAACACCAAGCACCAAGCACCAAGCACCAAACACCAAGCACCCAGGACCAAAAACCAAGCACCCAGCACCAAACACCAAGCACCAAACACCAACCACTCAGCACCAAGCACCAAACACCAAGCACCAAGCACCAAACACCAAACACCAAACACCAAGCACCAAGCACCAAGCAACAAACACCAAACACCAAACACCAAGCACCAAACACCAAACACCAAGCACCAGACACCAAGCACCAAACACCAAACACCAAACACCAAGCACCAAGCACCAAACACCAAACACCAAACACCAAGCACCAAACACCAAACACCAAGCACCAAACACCAAGCACCAGACACCAAGCACCAAACACCAAACACCAAACACCAAGCACCAAACACCAAGCAGCAAGCACCGAATACCAAACACCAAGCACCGAGCACCAAACACCAAGCACCAAAGACCAAACACCAAACAGCAAACACCAAACACCATACAGCAAACACTAAACACCAAAAAGCAGACACCAAACAGCAAACACCAAACACCAAACACCAAACACCAAACAGCAAACACCAAACACCAAGCACCAAGTACCAAACACCAAGAACCAAGAACCAAACACCAAGCACCAAGCACCAAGTACAAACACCAAGCACCAAGAAACAAGCACCAAACACCAAGCACCAAGCACCAAACACAAAACACCAAGCACCAAGCATCAAACACCAAGCAGCAAACACCAAACACCAAGCACCAATCACCAAACACCAAACACCAAGCACCAAACACCAAACACCAAGCACCAGACACCAAGCACCAAACACTAAACACCAAACACCAAGCACCAAGCACCAAACACCAAACACCAAGCAGCAAGCACCAAACACCAAACACCAAGCACCAAACACCAAGCACCAAAGACCAAACACCAAACAGCAAACACCAAACACGAAACAGCAAACACCATACAGCAAACACTAAACACCAAAAAGCAGACACCAGACAGCAAAACCAAACACCAAACACCAAACTCCAAACAGCAAACACCAAACACCAAGCACCAAACACGAAGCACCAAGCACCAAATACCTAACACCAAGCACCAAGCACCAAGCACCAAGTACCAAACACCAAGAACCAAGAACCAAACACCAAACACCAAGCACCAAGTACAAACACCAAGCACCAAGCACCAAGCACCAAACACCAAGCACCAAGCACCAAACACAAAACACCAAGCACCAAGCATCAACACCAAGCAGCAAACACCAAACACCAAGCACCAATCACCAAACACAAAGCACCCAGCACCAAACACCAAGGACCAAGCACCAAGCACCAAGCACCAAACACCAAACTCCAAACACCAAGCACCAAGCACCAAGCACCAGGCACCAAACACCAAGCACCAAGCACCAAACACCAAGCACCAAGCACCAAACACCAAATGCCAAACACCAAACACCAAGAACCAAGAACCAAACACCAAGCACCAAGCACCAAGTACAAACACCAAGCACCAAGCACCAAGCACCAAACACCAAGCATCAAGCACCAAGCAGCAAACACCAAACACCAAGCACCAAGCACCAAACACAAAGCACCCAGCACCTAACACCAATGACCAAGCACCAAGCACCAAGCACCAAAAACCAAACACGAAACACAAAACACCAAGCACCAAGCACCAAACACCAAACACCAAGCACCAAGCACCAAGCACCAGGCACCAAACACCAAATACCAAACAGCAAACAACATACAGCAAACACCAAACACCAAAAAGCAAACACCAAACACCAAACAGCAAACACCAAACAACAAACACCAAACAACAAACACCAAACAGCAAACAGCAAACACCAAGCACCAAGCACCAAACACCAAGCACCAAGCACCAAACACCAAGCACCAAGCACCAAGCACCAAACACCAAGCACCAAAGACCAAGCACCAAGCACCAAACACCAAGCACCCAGCACCAAACACCAAGCACCCAGCACCAAACACCAAGCACCAAACACCAACCACTCAGCACCAAGCACCAAACACCAAGCACCAAGCACCAAACACCAAACACCAAACACCAAGCACCAAGCACCAAGCATCAAACACCAAGCATATAACACCAAACAACAAACACCAAGCACCAAGCACCAAAAACCAAATAACAAGCACCAAGCACCCAGCACCAAACACCAAGCACCAAGCACCAAACATCAAGCACCAAGCAACAAGCACCAAACACCAAACACCAAGCACCAAACACCAAACACCAAGCACCAAGCACCAAACACCAAACACCAAGCACCAAACACCAAGCACCAGACACCAAGCACCAAACACCAAACACCAAACACCAGGCACCAAGCACCAAACACAAAGCACCCAGCACCTAACACCAAGGACCAAGCACCAAGCACCAAGCACCAAAAACCAAACACGAAACACAAAACACCAAGCACCAAGCACCAAACACCAAGCACCAAGCACCAAGCACCAAACACCAAACACCAAGCACCAAACACCAAGCACCAAAGACCAAACACCAAACAGCAAACACCAAACACCAAACAGCAAACACCAAACAGCAAACACCAAACACCAAACAGCAAACACCAAACACCAAGCACCAAACACCAAGCACCAAGCACCAAATACCTAACACCAAGCACCAAGCACCAAGCATCAACCACCAAGCACCAAACACCAAGCACCAAACACCAAACATCAAGCACCAAGCACCAAGCACCAAGTACCAAACACCAAGAACCAAGAACCAAACACCAAGCACCAAGCACCAAGTAGAAACACCAAGCACCAAGCACCAAGCAGCAAACACCAAACACCAAGCACCAATCACCAAACACAAAGCACCCTGCACCAAACACCAAGGACCAAGCACCAAGCACCAAGCACCAAACACCAAACTCCAAGCACCAAGCACCAAACACCAAACACCAAGCACCAAGCACCAAGCACCAGGCACCAAACACCAAGCACCAAGCACCAAACACCAAGCACCAAACACCAAACGCAAAACACCAAACACCAAGAACCAAGAACCAAACACCAAGCACCAAGCACCAAGTACAAACACCAAGCACCAAGCACCAAACACCAAACACCAAGCACCAAGCACCAAACACAAAACACCAAGCACCAAGCACCAAGCATCAAACACCAAGCAGCAAACACCAAACACCAAGCACCAAGCACCAAGCACCAAACACAAAGCACCCAGCACCAAACACCAAGGACCAAGCACCAAGCACCAAGCACCAAAAACCAAACACCAAGCATCAAGCACCAAGCACCAGGCACCAAACACCAAGCACCAAGCACCAAACACCAAGCACCAAACACCAAACACCAAACACCAAACACCAAACACCAAACACCAAACAGCAAACAACATACAGCAAACACCAAACACCAAATAGCAAACACCAAACACCAAACAGCAAACACCAAACAACAAACACCAAACAACAAACACCAAACAGCAAACAGCAAACACCAAGCACCAAGCACCAAACACCAAACACCAAACACCAAGCACCAAGCACCAAACACCAAGCACCAAACACCAAGCACCTAGCACCAAACACTAAGCACCAAGCACCAAACACCAAGCACCAAGCACCAAACACCAAGCACCAAGCACCAAGCACCAAACACCAAGCACCCAGGACCAAAAACCAAGCACCCAGCACCAAACACCAAGCACCAAACACCAACCACTCAGCACCAAGCACCAAACAACAAGCACCAAGCACCAAACACCAAACACCAAACACCAAGCACCAAGCACCAAGCACCAAACACCAAACACCAAGCACCAAGCACCAAACACCAAGCACCAAACACCAAACACCAAACACCAAGCACCAAGCACCAAACACCAAGCACCAAACACCAAGCACCTAGCACCAAACACTAAGCACCAAGCACCAAACACCAAGCACCAAGCACCAAACACCAAGCACCAAGCACCAAGCACCAAACACCAAGCACCCAGGACCAAAAACCAAGCACCCAGCACCAAACACCAAGCACCAAACACCAACCACTCAGCACCAAGCACCAAACACCAAGCACCAAGCACCAAACACCAAACACCAAACACCAAGCACCAAGCACCAAGCAACAAACACCAAACACCAAACACCAAGCACCAAACACCAAACACCAAGCACCAGACACCAAGCACCAAACACCAAACACCAAACACCAAGCACCAAGCACCAAACACCAAACACCAAACACCAAGCACCAAACACCAAACACCAAGCACCAAACACCAAGCACCAGACACCAAGCACCAAGCACCAAACACCAAACACCAAACACCAAGCACCAAACACCAAGCAGCAAGCACCGAATACCAAACACCAAGCACCGAGCACCAAACACCAAGCACCAAAGACCAAACACCAAACAGCAAACACCAAACACCATACAGCAAACACTAAACACCAAAAAGCAGACACCAAACAGCAAACACCAAACACCAAACACCAAACACCAAACAGCAAACACCAAACACCAAGCACCAAGTACCAAACACCAAGAACCAAGAACCAAACACCAAGCACCAAGCACCAAGTACAAACACCAAGCACCAAGAAACAAGCACCAAACACCAAGCACCAAGCACCAAACACAAAACACCAAGCACCAAGCATCAAACACCAAGCAGCAAACACCAAACACCATGCACCAATCACCAAACACCAAACACCAAGCACCAAACACCAAACACCAAGCACCAGACACCAAGCACCAAACACTAAACACCAAACACCAAGCACCAAGCACCAAACACCAAACACCAAGCAGCAAGCACCAAACACCAAACACCAAGCACCAAACACCAAGCACCAAAGACCAAACACCAAACAGCAAACACCAAACACGAAACAGCAAACACCATACAGCAAACACTAAACACCAAAAAGCAGACACCAGACAGCAAAACCAAACACCAAACACCAAACTCCAAACAGCAAACACCAAACACCAAGCACCAAACACGAAGCACCAAGCACCAAATACCTAACACCAAGCACCAAGCACCAAGCACCAAGTACCAAACACCAAGAACCAAGAACCAAACACCAAACACCAAGCACCAAGTACAAACACCAAGCACCAAGCACCAAGCACCAAACACCAAGCACCAAGCACCAAACACAAAACACCAAGCACCAAGCATCAAACACCAAGCAGCAAACACCAAACACCAAGCACCAATCACCAAACACAAAGCACCCAGCACCAAACACCAAGGACCAAGCACCAAGCACCAAGCACCAAACACCAAACTCCAAACACCAAGCACCAAGCACCAAGCACCAGGCACCAAACACCAAGCACCAAGCACCAAACACCAAGCACCAAGCACCAAACACCAAATGCCAAACACCAAACACCAAGAACCAAGAACCAAACACCAAGCACCAAGCACCAAGTACAAACACCAAGCACCAAGCACCAAGCACCAAACACCAAGCATCAAGCACCAAGCAGCAAACACCAAACACCAAGCACCAAGCACCAAACACAAAGCACCCAGCACCTAACACCAAGGACCAAGCACCAAGCACCAAGCACCAAAAACCAAACACGAAACACAAAACACCAAGCACCAAGCACCAAACACCAAGCACCAAGCACCAAGCACCAAACACCAAACACCAAGCACCAAGCACCAAGCACCAGGCACCAAACACCAAACACCAAACAGCAAACAACATACAGCAAACACCAAACACCAAAAAGCAAACACCAAACACCAAACAGCAAACACCAAACAACAAACACCAAACAACAAACACCAAACAGCAAACAGCAAACACCAAGCACCAAGCACCAAACACCAAGCACCAAGCACCAAACACCAAGCACCAAGCACCAAGCACCAAACACCAAGCACCAAAGACCAAGCACCAAGCACCAAACACCAAGCACCCAGCACCAAACACCAAGCACCCAGCACCAAACACCAAGCACCAAACACCAACCACTCAGCACCAAGCACCAAACACCAAGCACCAAGCACCAAACACCAAACACCAAACACCAAGCACCAAGCACCAAGCATCAAACACCAAGCATATAACACCAAACACCAAACACCAAGCACCAAGCACCAAAAACCAAATAACAAGCACCAAGCACCCAGCACCAAACACCAAGCACCAAGCACCAAACATCAAGCACCAAGCAACAAGCACCAAACACCAAACACCAAGCACCAAACACCAAACACCAAGCACCAAGCACCAAACACCAAACACCAAGCACCAAACACCAAGCACCAGACACCAAGCACCAAACACCAAACACCAAACACCAGGCACCAAGCACCAAACACCAAACACCAAGCCCCAAGCACCAAACACCAAACACCAAGCACCAAACACCAAGCACCAAAGACCAAACACCAAACAGCAAACAACAAACACCAAACAGCAAACACCAAACAGCAAACACCAAACACCAAACAGCAAACACCAAACACCAAGCACCAAACACCAAGCACCAAGCACCAAATACCTAACACCAAGCACCAAGCACCAAGCACCAAGCACCAAGCACCAAGCACCAAACACCAAGCACCAAACACCAAACATCAAGCACCAAACACCAAGCACCAAGCACCAAACACAAAACACCTAGCACCAAGCATCAAACACCAAGCAGCAAACACCAAACACCAAGCACCAATCACCAAACACCAAACACCAAGCACCAAACACCAAACACCAAGCACCAGACACCAAGCACCAAACACTAAACACCAAACACCAAGCACCAAGCACCAAACACCAAACACCAAGCAGCAAGCACCAAACACCAAACACCAAGCACCAAACACCAAGCACCAAAGACCAAACACCAAACAGCAAACACCAAACACGAAACAGCAAACACCATACAGCAAACACTAAACACCAAAAAGCAGACACCAGACAGCAAAACCAAACGCCAAACACCAAACTCCAAACAGCAAACACCAAACACCAAGCACCAAACACGAAGCACCAAGCACCAAATACCTAACACCAAGCACCAAGCACCAAGCACCAAGTACCAAACACCAAGAACCAAGAACCAAACACCAAACACCAAGCACCAAGTACAAACACCAAGCACCAAGCACCAAGCACCAAACACCAAGCACTAAGCACCAAACACAAAACACCAAGCACCAAGCATCAAACACCAAGCAGCAAACACCAAGCACCAAACACCAAACACCAAACACCAAACACCAAACACCAAACACCAAGCATCAAACACCAAGCAGCAAACACCAAGCACCAAACACCAAACACCAAACACCAAACACCAAACACCAAGCACCAATCACCAAACACAAAGCACCCAGCACCAAACACCAAGGACCAAGCACCAAGCACCAAGCACCAAACACCAAACTCCAAACACCAAGCACCAAGCACCAAGCACCAGGCACCAAACACCAAGCACCAAGCACCAAACACCAAGCACCAAGCACCAAACACCAAATGCCAAGCACCAAACACCAAGAACCAAGAACCAAACACCAAGCACTAAGCACCAAGTACAAACACCAAGCACCAAGCACCAAGCACCAAACACCAAGCATCAAGCACCAAGCAGCAAACACCAAACACCAAGCACCAAGCACCAAACACAAAGCACCCAGCACCTAACACCAAGGACCAAGCACCAAGCACCAAGCACCAAAAACCAAACACGAAACACAAAACACCAAGCACCAAGCACCAAACACCAAGCACCAAGCACCAAGCACCAAACACCAAACACCAAGCACCAAACACCAAGCACCAAAGACCAAACACCAAACAGCAAACACCAATCACCAAACAGCAAACACCAAACAGCAAACACCAAACACCAAACAGCAAACACCAACCACCAAGCACCAAACACCAAGCACCAAACACCAAACATCAAGCACCAAGGACCAAGCACCAAGTACCAAACACCAAGAACCAAGAACCAAACACCAAGCACCAAGCACCAAGTAGAAACACCAAGCACCAAGCACCAAGCAGCAAACACCAAACACCAAGCACCAATCACCAAACACAAAGCACCCTGCACCAAACACCAAGGACCAAGCACCAAGCACCAAGCACCGAACACCAAACTCCAAGCACCAAGCACCAAACACCAAACACCAAGCACCAAGCACCAAGCACCAGGCACCAAACACCAAGCACCAAGCACCAAACACCAAGCACCAAACACCAAACGCAAAACACCAAACACCAAGAACCAAGAACCAAACACCAAGCACCAAGCACCAAGTACAAACACCAAGCACCAAGCACCAAGCACCAAACACCAAGCACCAAGCACCAAGCATCAAACACCAAGCAGCAAACACCAAACACCAAGCACCAAGCACCAAGCACCAAACACAAAGCACCCAGCACCAAACACCAAGGACCAAGCACCAAGCACCAAGCACCAAAAACCAAACACCAAGCATCAAGCACCAAGCACCAGGCACCAAACACCAAACACCAAGCACCAAACACCAAGCACCAAACACCAAACACCAAACACCAAACACCAAACACCAAACACCAAACAGCAAACAACATAGAGCAAACACCAAACACCAAATAGCAAACACCAAACACCAAACAGCAAACACCAAACAACAAACACCAAACAACAAACACCAAACAGCAAACAGCAAACACCAAGCACCAAGCACCAAACACCAAACATCAAACACCAAGCACCAAGCACCAAACACCAAGCACCAAACACCAAGCACCTAGCACCAAACACTAAGCACCAAGCACCAAACACCAAGCACCAAGCACCAAACACCAAGCACCAAGCACCAAGCACCAAACACCAAGCACCCAGGACCAAAAACCAAGCACCCAGCACCAAACACCAAGCACCAAACACCAACCACTCAGCACCAAGCACCAAACACCAAGCACCAAACACCAAACACCAAACACCAAGCACCAAGCACCAAGCACCAAACACCAAACACCAAGCACCAAGCACCAAACACCAAGCACCAAACACCAAACACCAAACACCAAGCACCAAGCACCAAACACCAAGCACCAAACACCAAGCACCTAGCACCAAACACTAAGCACCAAGCACCAAACACCAAGCACCAAGCACCAAGCACCAAACACCAAGCACCCAGGACCAAAAACCAAGCACCCAGCACCAAACACCAAGCACCAAACACCAACCACTCAGCACCAAGCACCAAACACCAAGCACCAAGCACCAAACACCAAACACCAAACACCAAGCACCAAGCACCAAGCAACAAACACCAAACACCAAACACCAAGCACCAAACACCAAACACCAAGCACCAGACACCAAGCACCAAACACCAAATACCAAACACCAAGCACCAAGCACCAAACACCAAACACCAAACACCAAGCACCAAACACCAAACACCAAGCACCAAACACCAAGCACCAGACACCAAGCACCAAACACCAAACACCAAACACCAAGCACCAAACACCAAGCAGCAAGCACCGAATACCAAACACCAAGCACCGAGCACCAAACACCAGGCACCAAAGACCAAACACCAAACAGCAAACACCAAACACCATACAGCAAACACTAAACACCAAAAAGCAGACACCAAACAGCAAACACCAAACACCAAACACCAAACACCAAACAGCAAACACCAAACACGAAGCACCAAGTACCAAACACCAAGAACCAAGAACCAAACACCAAGCACCAAGCACCAAGTACAAACACCAAGCACCAAGAACCAAGCACCAAACACCAAGCACCAAGCACCAAACACAAAACACCAAGCACCAAGCATCAAACACCAAGCAGCAAACACCAAACACCAAGCACCAATCACCAAACACCAAACACCAAGCACCAAACACCAAACACCAAGCACCAGACACCAAGCACCAAACACTAAACACCAAACACCAAGCACCAAGCACCAAACACCAAACACCAAGCAGCAAGCACCAAACACCAAACACCAAGCACCAAACACCAAGCACCAAAGACCAAACACCAAACAGCAAACACCAAACACGAAACAGCAAACACCATACAGCAAACACTAAACACCAAAAAGCAGACACCAGACAGCAAAACCAAACACCAAACACCAAACTCCAAACAGCAAACACCAAACACCAAGCACCAAACACGAAGCACCAAGCACCAAATACCTAACACCAAGCACCAAGCACCAAGCACCAAGTACCAAACACCATGAACCAAGAACCAAACACCAAACACCAAGCACCAAGTACAAACACCAAGCACCAAGCACCAAGCACCAAACACCAAGCACCAAGCACCAAACACAAAACACCAAGCACCAAGCAGCAAACACCAAACACCAAGCACCAATCACCAAACACAAAGCACCCAGCACCAAACACCAAGGACCAAGCACCAAGCACCAAGCACCAAACACCAAACTCCAAACACCAAGCACCAAGCACCAAGCACCAGGCACCAAACACCAAGCACCAAGCACCAAACACCAAGCACCAAGCACCAAACACCAAATGCCAAACACCAAACACCAAGAACCAAGAACCAAACACCAAGCACCAAGCACCAAGTACAAACACCAAGCACCAAGCACCAAGCACCAAACACCAAGCATCAAGCACCAAGCAGCAAACACCAAACACCAAGCACCAAGCACCAAACACAAAGCACCCAGCACCTAACACCAAGGACCAAGCACCAAGCACCAAGCACCAAAAACCAAACACGAAACACAAAACACCAAGCACCAAGCACCAAACACCAAGCACCAAGCACCAAGCACCAAACACCAAACACCAAGCACCAAGGACCAAGCACCAGGCACCAAACACCAAACACCAAACAGCAAACAACATACAGCAAACACCAAACACCAAAAAGCAAACACCAAACACCAAACAGCAAACACCAAACAACAAACACCAAACAACAAACACCAAACAGCAAACAGCAAACACCAAGCACCAATCACCAAACACCAAGCACCAAGCACCAAACACCAAGCACCAAGCACCAAGCACCAAACACCAAGCACCAAACACCAAGCACCAAGCACCAAACACCAAGCACCCAGCACCAAACACCAAGCACCCAGCACCAAACACCAAGCACCAAACACCAACCACTCAGCACCAAGCACCAAACACCAAGCACCAAGCACCAAACACCAAACACCAAACACCAAGCACCAAGCACCAAGCATCAAACACCAAGCATATGACACCAAACACCAAACACCAAGCACCAAGCACCAAAAAGCAGACACCAAACAGCAAACACCAAACACCAAACACCAAACACCAAACAGCAAACACCAAACACCAAGCACCAAGTACCAAACACCAAGAACCAAGAACCAAACACCAAGCACCAAGCATCAAGTACAAACACCAAGCACCAAGCACCAAGCACCAAGCACCAAGCACCAAACACAAAACACCAAGCACCAAGCACCAAGCACCAAACACAAAGCACCCAGCACCAAACACCAAGGACCAAGCACCAAGCACCAAGCACCAAAAACCAAACACGAAACACAAAACACCAAGCACCAAGCACCAAACACCAAACTCCAAGCACCAAGCACCAAGCATCAAACACCAAACACCAAGCACCAAGCACCAAGCACCAGGCACGAAACACCAAGCACCAAGCACCAAACACCAAGCACCAAGCACCAAAGACCAAACACCAAACACCAAACAGCAAACAACATACAGCAAACACCAAACACCAAAAAGCAAACACCAAACACCAAACAGCAAACACCAAACAACAAACACCAAACAACAAACACCAAACAGCAAACAGCAAACACCAAACACCAAGCACCAAGCACCAAACACCAAGCACCAGGCACCAAACACCAAGCCCCAAGCACCAAACACCAAGCACCTAGCACCAAACACTAAGCACCAAGCACCAAACACTAAGCACCAAGCACCAAACACCAAGCACCAAGCACCAAACACCAAGCACCAAGCACCAAGCACCAAACACCAAACACCAAGCACCAAAGACCAAGCACCAAGCACCAAACACCAAGCACCAAGCACCAAGCACCAAACACCAAGCACCTAGCACCAAACACCAAACACCAAGCACCAAACACCAAGCACCAATCACCAAGCATCAAACACCAAGCAGCCAGCAGCAAGCACCAAACACCAAGCACCAAGCACCAAAAACCAAACACCAAACACCAAGCACCAAACACCTAACACCAAGCACCAAACACCAAGCACCAAACACCAAGCACCAAGCACCAAGCACCAAGCACCAAACACCAAGCACCAAACACCAAGCACCAAACACCAAGCACCAAGCACCAAACACCAAGCACCAAGCACCAAACACCAAGAACCAAGCACCAAGCACCAAGTACAAACACCAAGCACCAAGCACCAAACACCAAGCACCAAGCACCAAGCATCAAACACCAAGCACCAAACACCAAGCACCAAGCACCAAGCATCAAACACCAAGCATATAACACCAAACACCAAACACCAAGCACCAAACACCAAACACCAAGCACCAAGCACCAAACACCAAACACCAAGCACCAAGCACCAAACACCTAACACCAAGCACCAAACACCGAGCACCAAGCACCAAGCACCAAACACCAAGCACCAAGCACCAAACACCAAGCACCAAGCACCAAACACAAAGAACCAAGCACCAAGCACCAAGTACAAACACCAAACACCAAGCACCAAACACCAAGCACCTAGCACCAAACACCAAACACCAAGCCCCAAACACCAAGCACCAATCATTAAGCACCAAACACCAAGCAACCAGCAGCAAGCACCAAACACCAAACACCAAGCACCAAGCACAAAAACCAGACACCAAGCACCAAGCACCAAACACCTAACACCAAGCACCAAGCACCAAGTTCCAAGCACCAAACACCAACAACCAAACACCAAACACCAAGCACCAAACACCAAACACCAAGCACCAAGCACCAAACACCTAACACCAAGCACCAAGCACCAACCACCAAACACCAAGCACCAAGCACCAAGCATCAATCACCAAACACCAAGCACCAAACACCAAACACCAAGCACCAAGCACCAAACACCAAGCACCAAGCACCAAGCATCAAACACCAAGCACCAAACACCAAACACCAAGCACCAAACACCAAGCACCAAACACCAAGCACCAAACACCAAGCACCAAGCACCAAACACCAAGCACCAAGCACCAAACACCAAGAACCAAGCACCAAGCCCCAAGTACAAACACCAAGCACCAAGCACCAAACACCAAGCACCAAGCACCAAGCATCAAACACCAAGCACCAAACACCAAGCACCAAGCACCAAGCATCAAACACCAAGCATATAACACCAAACACCAAACACCAAGCACCAAACACCAAACACCAAGCACCAAGCACCAAACACCAAACACCAAGCACCAAGCACCAAACACCTAACACCAAGCACCAAACACCGAGCACCAAGCACCAAGCACCAAACACCAAGCACCAAGCACCAAACACCAAGCACCAAGCACCAAACACAAAGAACCAAGCACCAAGCACCAAGTACAAACACCAAACACCAAGCACCAAACACCAAGCACCTAGCACCAAACACCAAACACCAAGCCCCAAACACCAAGCACCAATCATCAAGCACCAAACACCAAGCAACCAGCAGCAAGCACCAAACACCAAACACCAAGCACCAAGCACAAAAACCAGACACCAAGCACCAAGCACCAAACACCTAACACCAAGCACCAAGCACCAAGTTCCAAGCACCAAACACCAACAACCAAACACCAAACACCAAGCACCAAACACCAAACACCAAGCACCAAGCACCAAACACCTAACACCAAGCACCAAGCACCAACCACCAAACACCAAGCACCAAGCACCAAGCATCAATCACCAAACACCAAGCACCAAACACCAAACACCAAGCACCAAGCACCAAACACTAAGCACCAAGCACCAAGCATCAAACACCAAGCACCAAACACCAAACACCAAACACCAAGCACCAAGCATCAAACACCAAGCATATAACACCAAACACCAAACACCAAGCACCAAGCACCAAACACCAAACACCAAGCACCAAGCACCCAACACCAAACACCAAGCACCAAGCACCAAACACCAAGCACCAAGCACCAAGCAAAAAGCACCAAACACCAAGCACCAAACACCAAACACCAAGCACCAAACACCAAACACCAAGCACCAAGCACCAAACACCTAACACCAAGCACCAAACACCAACCACCAAACACCAAGCACCAAGCACCAAGCACCAAGCACCAAACACCAAGCACCAAACACCAAGCACCAAACACCTAACACCAAGCACCAAGCACCAAGTACCAAGCACCAAACACCAAGCACCAAGCACCAAACACCAAGCACTAAACACCAAACACCAAGCACCAAGCACCAAACACCTAACACCAAGCACCAAACACCAACCACCAAACACCAAGCACCAAGCACCAAGCACCAAGCACCAAACACCAAGCACCAAGCACCAAACACCAAGCACCAAACACCAAGCACGAGGCACCAAGCACCAAGTACAAACACCAAGCACCAAGCACCAAACACCAAGCACCAAGCATCAAACACCAAACACCAAACACCAAGCACCAAGCACCAAGCATCAAACACCAAGCATATATAACACCAAGCACCAAGCACCAAGCACCAAAGACCAAACACCAAACAGCAAACACCAAACACCATACAGCAAACACTAAACACCAAAAAGCAGACACCAAACAGCAAACACCAAACACCAAACACCAAACACCAAACAGCAAACACCAAACACCAAGCACCAAACACCAAGGACCAAGCACCAAACACCTAACACCAAGCACCAAGCACCAAGCACCAAACACCAAGCACCAAATACCAAACATCAAGCACCAAGCATCAAGCAACAAGTATCCAAACACCAAGAACCAAGAACCAAACACCAAGCACCAAGCACCAAGTACAAACACCAAGCACCAAGCACCAAGCACCAAACACCAAGAACCAAGCACCAAACACAAAACACCAAGCACCAAGCACCAAGCATCAAACACCAAGCAGCAAACACCAAACACCAAGCACCAAGCACCAAACACAAAGCACCCAGCACCAAACACCAAACACCAAACACCAGGCACCAAGCACCAAACACCAAACACCAAGCACCAAGCACCAAACACCAAACACCAAGCACCAAACACCAAGCACCAAAGACCAAACACCAAACAGCAAACACCAAACACCAAACAGCAAACACCAAACAGCAAACACCAAACACCAAACAGCAAACACCAAACACCAAGCACCAAACACCAAGCACCAAGCACCAAATACCTAACACCAAGCACCAAGCACCAAGCACCAAGCACCAAGCACCAAGCACCAAACACCAAGCACCAAACACCAAACATCAAGCACCAAACACCAAGCACCAAGCACCAAACACAAAACACCTAGCACCAAGCATCAAACACCAAGCAGCAAACACCAAACACCAAGCACCAATCACCAAACACCAAACACCAAGCACCAAACACCAAACACCAAGCACCAGACACCAAGCACCAAACACTAAACACCAAACACCAAGCAGCAAGCACCAAACACCAAACACCAAGCACCAAACACCAAGCACCAAAGACCAAACACCAAACAGCAAACACCAAACACGAAACAGCAAACACCATACAGCAAACACTAAACACCAAAAAGCAGACACCAGACAGCAAAACCAAACGCCAAACACCAAACTCCAAACAGCAAACACCAAACACCAAGCACCAAACACGAAGCACCAAGCACCAAATACCTAACACCAAGCACCAAGCACCAAGCACCAAGTACCAAACACCAAGAACCAAGAACCAAACACCAAACACCAAGCACCAAGTACAAACACCAAGCACCAAGCACCAAGCACCAAACACCAAGCACCAAGCACCAAACACAAAACACCAAGCACCAAGCGTCAAACACCAAGCAGCAAACACCAAACACCAAGCACCAATCACCAAACACAAAGCACCCAGCACCAAACACCAAGGACCAAGCACCAAGCACCAAGCACCAAACACCAAACTCCAAACACCAAGCACCAAGCACCAAGCACCAGGCACCAAACACCAAGCACCAAGCACCAAACACCAAGCACCAAGCACCAAACACCAAATGCCAAGCACCAAACACCAAGAACCAAGAACCAAACACCAAGCACTAAGCACCAAGTACAAACACCAAGCACCAAGCACCAAGCACCAAACACCAAGCATCAAGCACCAAGCAGCAAACACCAAACACCAAGCACCAAGCACCAAACACAAAGCACCCAGCACCTAACACCAAGGACCAAGCACCAAGCACCAAGCACCAAAAACCAAACACGAAACACAAAACAACAAGCACCAAGCACCAAACACCAAGCACCAAGCACCAAGCACCAAACACCAAACACCAAGCACCAAACACCAAGCACCAAAGACCAAACACCAAACAGCAAACACCAAACACCAAACAGCAAACACCAAACAGCAAACACCAAACACCAAACAGCAAACACCAAACACCAAGCACCAAACACCAAGCACCAAGCACCAAATACCTAACACCAAGCACCAAGCACCAAGCACCAACCACCAAGCACCAAACACCAAGCACCAAACACCAAACATCAAGCACCAAGCACCAAGCACCAAGTACCAAACACCAAGAACCAAGAACCAAACACCAAGCACCAAGCACCAAGTAGAAACACCAAGCACCAAGCACCAAGCAGCAAACACCAAACACCAAGCACCAATCACCAAACACAAAGCACCCTGCACCAAACACCAAGGACCAAGCACCAAGCACCAAGCACCAAACACCAAACTCCAAGCACCAAGCACCAAACACCAAACACCAAGCACCAAGCACCAAGCACCAGGCACCAAACACCAAGCACCAAGCACCAAACACCAAGCACCAAACACCAAACGCAAAACACCAAACACCAAGAACCAAGAACCAAACACCAAGCACCAAGCACCAAGTACAAACACCAAGCACCAAGCACCAAGCACCAAACACCAAGCACCAAGCACCAAACACAAAACACCAAGCACCAAGCACCAAGCATCAAACACCAAGCAGCAAACACCAAACACCAAGCACCAAGCACCAAGCACCAAACACAAAGCACCCAGCACCAAACACCAAGGACCAAGCACCAAGCACCAAGCACCAAAAACCAAACACCAAGCATCAAGCACCAAGCACCAGGCACCAAACACCAAGCACCAAGCACCAAACACCAAGCACCAAACACCAAACACCAAACACCAAACACCAAACACCAAACACCAAACAGCAAACAACATAGAGCAAACACCAAACACCAAATAGCAAACACCAAACACCAAACAGCAAACACCAAACAACAAACACCAAACAACAAACACCAAACAGCAAACAGCAAACACCAAGCACCAAGCACCAAACACCAAACACCAAACACCAAGCACCAAGCACCAAACACCAAGCACCAAACACCAAGCACCTAGCACCAAACACTAAGCACCAAGCACCAAACACCAAGCACCAAGCACCAAACACCAAGCACCAAGCACCAAGCACCAAACACCAAGCACCCAGGACCAAAAACCAAGCACTCAGCACCAAACACCAAGCACCAAACACCAACCACTCAGCACCAAGCACCAAACACCAAGCACCAAGCACCAAACACCAAACACCAAACACCAAGCACCAAGCACCAAGCACCAAACACCAAACACCAAGCACCAAGCACCAAACACCAAGCACCAAAGACCAAACACCAAACACCAAGCACCAAGCACCAAACACCAAGCACCAAACACTAAGCACCAAGCACCAAACACCAAGCACCAAGCACCAAGCACCAAACACCAAGCACCCAGGACCAAAAACCAAGCACCCAGCACCAAACACCAAGCACCAAACACCAACCACTCAGCACCAAGCACCAAACACCAAGGACCAAGCACCAAGTACCAAGCACCAAAAACCAAACACGAAACACAAAACACCAAGCACCAAGCACCAAACACCAAGCACCAAGCACCAAGCACCAAACACCAAACACCAAGCACCAAGGACCAAGCACCAGGCACAAAACACCAAACACCAAACAGCAAACAACATACAGCAAACACCAAACACCAAAAAGCAAACACCAAACACCAAACAGCAAACACCAAACAACAAACACCAAACAACAAACACCAAACAGCAAACAGCAAACACCAAGCACCAATCACCAAACACCAAGCACCAAGCACCAAACACCAACCACCAAGCACCAAGCACCAAACACCAAGCACCAAAGACCAAGCACCAAGCACCAAACACCAAGCACCCAGCACAAAACACCAAGCACCCAGCACCAAACACCAAGCACCAAACACCAACCACTCAGCACCAAGCACCAAACACCAAGCACCAAGCACCAAACACCAAACACCAAACACCAAGCACCAAGCACCAAGCATCAAACACCAAGCATATAACACCAAACACCAAACACCAAGCACCAAGCACCAAAAAGCAGACACCAAACAGCAAACACCAAACACCAAACACCAAACACCAAACAGCAAACACCAAACACCAAGCACCAAGTACCAAACACCAAGAACCAAGAACCAAACACCAAGCACCAAGCATCAAGTACAAACACCAAGCACCAAGCACCAAGCACCAAGCACCAAGCACCAAACACAAAACACCAAGCACCAAGCACCAAGCACCAAACACAAAGCACCCAGCACCAAACACCAAGGACCAAGCACCAAGCACCAAGCACCAAAAACCAAACACGAAACACAAAACACCAAGCACCAAGCACCAAACACCAAACTCCAAGCACCAAGCACCAAGCACCAAACACCAAACACCAAGCACCAAGCACCAAGCACCAGGCACGAAACACCAAGCACCAAGCACCAAACACCAAGCACCAAGCACCAAAGACCAAACACCAAACACCAAACAGCAAACAACATACAGCAAACACCAAACACCAAAAAGCAAACACCAAACACCAAACAGCAAACACCAAACAACAAACACCAAACAACAAACACCAAACAGCAAACAGCAAACACCAAACACCAAGCACCAAGCACCAAACACCAAGCACCAGGCACCAAACACCAAGCCCCAAGCACCAAACACCAAGCACCTAGCACCAAACACTAAGCACCAAGCACCAAACACTAAGCACCAAGCACCAAACACCAAGCACCAAGCACCAAACACCAAGCACCAAGCACCAAGCACCAAACACCAAACACCAAGCACCAAAGACCAAGCACCAAGCACCAAACACCAAGCACCAAGCACCAAGCACCAAACACCAAGCACCTAGCACCAAACACCAAACACCAAGCACCAAACACCAAGCACCAATCACCAAGCATCAAACACCAAGCAGCCAGCAGCAAGCACCAAACACCAAGCACCAAGCACCAAAATCCAAACACCAAACACCAAGCACCAAACACCTAACACCAAGCACCAAACACCAAGCACCAAACACCAAGCACCAAGCACCAAGCACCAAGCACCAAACACCAAGCACCAAACACCAAGCACCAAACACCAAGCACCAAGCACCAAACACCAAGCACCAAGCACCAAACACCAAGAACCAAGCACCAAGCACCAAGTACAAACACCAAGCACCAAGCACCAAACACCAAGCACCAAGCACCAAGCATCAAACACCAAGCACCAAACACCAAGCACCAAGCACCAAGCATCAAACACCAAGCATATAACACCAAACACCAAACACCAAGCACCAAACACCAAACACCAAGCACCAAGCACCAAACACCAAACACCAAGCACCAAGCACCAAACACCTAACACCAAGCACCAAACACCGAGCACCAAGCACCAAGCACCAAACACCAAGCACCAAGCACCAAACACCAAGCACCAAGCACCAAACACAAAGAACCAAGCACCAAGCACCAAGTACAAACACCAAACACCAAGCACCAAACACCAAGCACCTAGCACCAAACACCAAACACCAAGCCCCAAACACCAAGCACCAATCATCAAGCACCAAACACCAAGCAACCAGCAGCAAGCACCAAACACCAAACACCAAGCACCAAGCACAAAAACCAGACACCAAGCACCAAGCACCAAACACCTAACACCAAGCACCAAGCACCAAGTTCCAAGCACCAAACACCAACAACCAAACACCAAACACCAAGCACCAAACACCAAACACCAAGCACCAAGCACCAAACACCTAACACCAAGCACCAAGCACCAACCACCAAACACCAAGCACCAAGCACCAAGCATCAATCACCAAACACCAAGCACCAAACACCAAACACCAAGCACCAAGCACCAAACACCAAGCACCAAGCACCAAGCATCAAACACCAAGCACCAAACACCAAACACCAAACACCAAGCACCAAGCATCAAACACCAAGCATATAACACCAAACACCAAACACCAAGCACCAAGCACCAAACACCAAACACCAAGCACCAAGCACCCAACACCAAACACCAAGCACCAAGCACCAAACACCAAGCACCAAGCACCAAGCAAAAAGCACCAAACACCAAGCACCAAACACCAAACACCAAGCACCAAACACCAAACACCAAGCACCAAGCACCAAACACCTAACACCAAGCACCAAACACCAACCACCAAACACCAAGCACCAAGCACCAAGCACCAAGCACCAAACACCAAGCACCAAACACCAAGCACCAAACACCTAACACCAAGCACCAAGCACCAAGTACCAAGAACCAAACAACCAAACACCAAGCACCAAGCACCAAACACCAAGCACTAAACACCAAACACCAAGCACCAAGCACCAAACACCTAACACCAAGCACCAAACACCAACCACCAAACACCAAGCACCAAGCACCAAGCACCAAGCACCAAACACCAAGCACCAAGCACCAAACACCAAGCACCAAACACCAAGCACGAAGCACCAAGCACCAAGTACAAACACCAAGCACCAAGCACCAAACACCAAGCACCAAGCATCAAACACCAAACACCAAACACCAAGCACCAAGCACCAAGCATCAAACACCAAGCATATATAACACCAAGCACCAAGCACCAAGCACCAAAGACCAAACACCAAACAGCAATCACCAAACACCATACAGCAAACACTAAACACCAAAAAGCAGACACCAAACAGCAAACACCAAACACCAAACACCAAACACCAAACAGCAAACACCAAACACCAAGCACCAAACACCAAGGACCAAGCACCAAACACCTAACACCAAGCACCAAGCACCAAGCACCAAACACCAAGCACCGAACACCAGACATCAAGCACCAAGCATCAAGCAACAAGTATCCAAACACCAAGAACCAAGAACCAAACACCAAGCACCAAGCACCAAGTACAAACACCAAGCACCAAGCACCAAGCACCAAACACCAAGAACCAAGCACCAAACACAAAACACCAAGCACCAAGCACCAAGCATCAAACACCAAGCAGCAAACACCAAACACCAAGCACCAAGCACCAAACACAAAGCACCCAGCACCAAACACCAAACACCAAACACCAGGCACCAAGCACCAAACACCAAACACCAAGCACCAAGCACCAAACACCAAACACCAAGCACCAAACACCAAGCACCAAACACCAAACACCAAGCACCAAACACCAAGCACCAAAGACCAAACACCAAACAGCAAACACCAAACACCAAACAGCAAACACCAAACAGCAAACACCAAACACCAAACAGCAAACACCAAACACCAAGCACCAAACACCAAGCACCAAGCACCAAATACCTAACACCAAGCACCAAGCACCAAGCACCAACCACCAAGCACCAAGCACCAAACACCAAGCACCAAACACCAAACATCAAGCACCAAACACCAAGCACCAAGCACCAAACACAAAACACCTAGCACCAAGCATCAAACACCAAGCAGCAAACACCAAACACCAAGCACCAATCACCAAACACCAAACACCAAGCACCAAACACCAAACACCAAGCACCAGACACCAAGCACCAAACACTAAACACCAAACACCAAGCACCAAGCACCAAACACCAAACACCAAGCAGCAAGCACCAAACACCAAACACCAAGCACCAAACACCAAGCACCAAAGACCAAACACCAAACAGCAAACACCAAACACGAAACAGCAAACACCATACAGCAAACACTAAACACCAAAAAGCAGACACCAGACAGCAAAACCAAACGCCAAACACCAAACTCCAAACAGCAAACACCAAACACCAAGCACCAAACACGAAGCACCAAGCACCAAATAACTAACACCAAGCACCAAGCACCAAGCACCAAGTACCAAACACCAAGAACCAAGAACCAAACACCAAACACCAAGCACCAAGTACAAACACCAAGCACCAAGCACCAAGCACCAAACACCAAGCACCAAGCACCAAACACAAAACACCAAGCACCAAGCATCAAACACCAAGCAGCAAACACCAAACACCAAGCACCAATCACCAAACACAAAGCACCCAGCACCAAACACCAAGGACCAAGCACCAAGCACCAAGCACCAAACACCAAACTCCAAACACCAAGCACCAAGCACCAAGCACCAGGCACCAAACACCAAGCACCAAGCACCAAACACCAAGCACCAAGCACCAAACACCAAATGCCAAGCACCAAACACCAAGAACCAAGAACCAAACACCAAGCACTAAGCACCAAGTACAAACACCAAGCACCAAGCACCAAGCACCAAACACCAAGCATCAAGCACCAAGCAGCAAACACCAAACACCAAGCACCAAGCACCAAACACAAAGCACCCAGCACCTAACACCAAGGACCAAGCACCAAGCACCAAGCACCAAAAACCAAACACGAAACACAAAACACCAAGCACCAAGCACCAAACACCAAGCACCAAGCACCAAGCACCAAACACCAAACACCAAGCACCAAACTCCAAGCACCAAAGACCAAACACCAAACAGCAAACACCAAACACCAAACAGCAAACACCAAACAGCAAACACCAAACACCAAACAGCAAACACCAAACACCAAGCACCAAACACCAAGCACCAAGCACCAAATACCTAACACCAAGCACCAAGCACCAAGCACCAACCACCAAGCACCAAACACCAAGCACCAAACACCAAACATCAAGCACCAAGCACCAAGCACCAAGTACCAAACACCAAGAACCAAGAACCAAACACCAAGCACCAAGCACCAAGTAGAAACACCAAGCACCAAGCACCAAGCAGCAAACACCAAACACCAAGCACCAATCACCAAACACAAAGCACCCTGCACCAAACACCAAGGACCAAGCACCAAGCACCAAGCACCAAACACCAAACTCCAAGCACCAAGCACCAAACACCAAACACCAAGCACCAAGCACCAAGCACCAGGCACCAAACACCAAGCACCAAGCACCAAACACCAAGCACCAAACACCAAACGCAAAACACCAAACACCAAGAACCAAGAACCAAACACCAAGCACCAAGCACCAAGTACAAACACCAAGCACCAAGCACCGAGCACCAAATACCAAGCACCAAGCACCAAACACAAAACACCAAGCACCAAGCACCAAGCATCAAACACCAAGCAGCAAACACCAAACACCAAGCACCAAGCACCAAGCACCAAACACAAAGCACCCAGCACCAAACACCAAGGACCAAGCACCAAGCACCAAGCACCAAAAACCAAACACCAAACACCAAACACCAAACACCAAACACCAAACAGCAAACAACATAGAGCAAACACCAAACACCAAATAGCAAACACCAAACACCAAACAGCAAACACCAAACAACAAACACCAAACAACAAACACCAAACAGCAAACAGCAAACACCAAGCACCAAGCACCAAACACTAAACACCAAACACCAAGCACCATGCACCAAACACCAAGCACCAAACACCAAGCACCTAGCACCAAACACTAAGCACCAAGCACCAAACACCAAGCACCAAGCACCAAACACCAAGCACCAAGCACCAAGCACCAAACACCAAGCACCCAGGACCAAAAACCAAGCACCCAGCACCAAACACCAAGCACCAAACACCAACCACTCAGCACCAAGCACCAAACACCAAGCACCAAGCACCAAACACCAAACACCAAACACCAAGCACCAAGCACCAAGCACCAAACACCAAACACCAAGCACCAAGCACCAAACACCAAGCACCAAACACCAAACACCAAACACCAAGCACCAAGCACCAAACACCAAGCACCAAACACCAAGCACCTAGCACCAAACACTAAGCACCAAGCACCAAACACCAAGCACCAAGCACCAAGCACCAAACACCAAGCACCCAGGACCAAAAACCAAGCACCCAGCACCAAACACCAAGCACCAAACACCAACCACTCAGCACCAAGCACCAAACACCAAGCACCAAGCACCAAACACCAAACACCAAACACCAAGCACCAAGCACCAAGCAACAAACACCAAACACCAAACACCAAGCACCAAACACCAAACACCAAGCACCAGACACCAAGCACCAAACACCAAATACCAAACACCAAGCACCAAGCACCAAACACCAAACACCAAACACCAAGCACCAAACACCAAACACCAAGCACCAAACACCAAGCACCAGACACCAAGCACCAAACACCAAACACCAAACACCAAGCACCAAACACCAAGCAGCAAGCACCGAATACCAAACACCAAGCACCGAGCACCAAACACCAAGCACCAAAGACCAAACACCAAACAGCAAACACCAAACACCATACAGCAAACACTAAACACCAAAAAGCAGACACCAAACAGCAAACACCAAACACCAAGCACCAACTACCAAACACCAAGAACCAAGAACCAAACACCAAGCACCAAGCACCAAGTACAAACACCAAGCACCAAGAACCAAGCACCAAACACCAAGCACCAAGCACCAAACACAAAACACCAAGCACCAAGCATCAAACACCAAGCAGCAAACACCAAACACCAAGCACCAATCACCAAACACCAAACACCAAGCACCAAACACCAAACACCAAGCACCAGACACCAAGCACCAAACACTAAACACCAAACACCAAGCACCAAGCACCAAACACCAAACACCAAGCAGCAAGCACCAAACACCAAACACCAAGCACCAAACACCAAGCACCAAAGACCAAACACCAAACAGCAAACACCAAACACGAAACAGCAAACACCATACAGCAAACACTAAACACCAAAAAGCAGACACCAGACAGCAAAACCAAACACCAAACACCAAACTCCAAACACCTAACACCAAACACCAAGCACCAAACACGAAGCACAAAGCACCAAATACCTAACACCAAGCACCAAGCACCAAGCACCAAGTACCAAACACCAAGAACCAAGAACCAAACACCAAACACCAAGCACCAAGTACAAACACCAAGCACCAAGCACCAAGCACCAAACACCAAGCACCAAGCACCAAACACAAAACACCAAGCACCAAGCATCAAACACCAAGCAGCAAACACCAAACACCAAGCACCAATCACCAAACACAAAGCACCCAGCACCAAACACCAAGGACCAAGCACCAAGCACCAAGCACCAAACACCAAACTCCAAACACCAAGCACCAAGCACCAAGCACCAGGCACCAAACACCAAGCACCAAGCACCAAACACCAAGCACCAAGCACCAAACACCAAATGCCAAACACCAAACACCAAGAACCAAGAACCAAACACCAAGCACCAAGCACCAAGTACAAACACCAAGCACCAAGCACCAAGCACCAAACACCAAGCATCAAGCACCAAGCAGCAAACACCAAACACCAAGCACCAAGCACCAAACACAAAGCACCCAGCACCTAACACCAAGGACCAAGCACCAAGCACCAAGCACCAAAAACCAAACACGAAACACAAAACACCAAGCACCAAGCACCAAACACCAAGCACCAAGCACCAAGCACCAAACACCAAACACCAAGCACCAAGGACCAAGCACCAGGCACCAAACACCAATCACCAAACAGCAAACAACATACAGCAAACACCAAACACCAAAAAGCAAACACCAAACACCAAACAGCAAACACCAAACAACAAACACCAAACAACAAACACCAAACAGCAAACAGCAAACACCAAGCACCAATCACCAAACACCAAGCACCAAGCACCAAACACCAAGCACCAAGCACCAAGCACCAAACACCAAGCACCAAAGACCAAGCACCAAGCACCAAACACCAAGCACCCAGCACCAAACACCAAGCACCCAGCACCAAACACCAAGCACCAAACACCAACCACTCAGCACCAAGCACCAAACACCAAGCACCAAGCACCAAACACCAAACACCAAACACCAAGCACCAAGCACCAAGCATCAAACACCAAGCATATAACACCAAACACCAAACACCAAGCACCAAGCACCAAAAAGCAGACACCAAACAGCAAACACCAAACACCAAACACCAAACACCAAACAGCAAACACCAAACACCAAGCACCAAGTACCAAACACCAAGAACCAAGAACCAAACACCAAGCACCAAGCATCAAGTACAAACACCAAGCACCAAGCACCGAGCACCAAGCACCAAGCACCAAACACAAAACACCAAGCACCAAGCACCAAGCACCAAACACAAAGCACCCAGCACCAAACACCAAGGACCAAGCACCAAGCACCAAGCACCAAAAACCAAACACGAAACACAAAACACCAAGCACCAAGCACCAAACACCAAACTCCAAGCACCAAGCACCAAGCACCAAACACCAAACACCAAGCACCAAGCACCAAGCACCAGGCACGAAACACCAAGCACCAAGCACCAAACACCAAGCACCAAGCACCAAAGACCAAACACCAAACACCCAAACAGCAAACAACATACAGCAAACACCAAACACCAAAAAGCAAACACCAAACACCAAACAGCAAACACCAAACAACAAACACCAAACAACAAACACCAAACAGCAAACAGCAAACACCAAACACCAAGCACCAAGCACCAAACACCAAGGACCAGGCACCAAACACCAAGCCCCAAGCACCAAACACCAAGCACCTAGCACCAAACACTAAGCACCAAGCACCAAACACTAAGCACCAAGCACCAAACACCAAGCACCAAGCACCAAACACCAAGCACCAAGCACCAAGCACCAAACACCAAACACCAAGCACCAAAGACCAAGCACCAAGCACCAAACACCAAGCACCAAGCACCAAGCACCAAACACCAAGCACCTAGCACCAAACACCAAACACCAAGCACCAAACACCAAGCACCAATCACCAAGCATCAAACACCAAGCAGCCAGCAGCAAGCACCAAACACCAAGCACCAAGCACCAAATACCAAACACCAAACACCAAGCACCAAACACCTAACACCAAGCACCAAACACCAAGCACCAAACACCAAGCACCAAGCACCAAGCACCAAGCACCAAACACCAAGCACCAAACACCAAGCACCAAACACCAAGCACCAAGCACCAAACACCAAGCACCAAGCACCAAACACCAAGAACCAAGCACCAAGCACCAAGTACAAACACCAAGCACCAGGCACCAAACACCAAGCACCAAGCACCAAGCATCAAACACCAAGCACCAAACACCAAGCACCAAGCACCAAGCATCAAACACCAAGCATATAACACCAAACACCAAACACCAAGCACCAAACACCAAACACCAAGCACCAAGCACCAAACACCAAACACCAAGCACCAAGCACCAAACACCTAACACCAAGCACCAAACACCGAGCACCAAGCACCAAGCACCAAACACCAAGCACCAAGCACCAAACACCAAGCACCAAGCACCAAACACAAAGAACCAAGCACCAAGCACCAAGTACAAACACCAAGCACCAAGCACCAAACACCAAGCACCTAGCACCAAACACCAAACACCAAGCCCCAAACACCAAGCACCAATCATCAAGCACCAAACACCAAGCAACCAGCAGCAAGCACCAAACACCAAACACCAAGCACCAAGCACCAAAAACCAGACACCAAGCACCAAGCACCAAACACCTAACACCAAGCACCAAGCACCAAGTTCCAAGCACCAAACACCAACAACCAAACACCAAACACCAAGCACCAAACACCAAACACCAAGCACCAAGCACCAAACACCTAACACCAAGCACCAAGCACCAACCACCAAACACCAAGCACCAAGCACCAAGCATCAATCACCAAACACCAAGCACCAAACACCAAACACCAAGCACCAAGCACCAAACACCAAGCACCAAGCACCAAGCATCAAACACCAAGCACCAAACACCAAACACCAAACACCAAGCACCAAGCATCAAACACCAAGCATATAACACCAAACACCAAACACCAAGCACCAAGCACCAAACACCAAACACCAAGCACCAAGCACCCAACACCAAACACCAAGCACCAAGCACCAAACACCAAGCACCAAGCACCAAGCAAAAACACCAAACACCAAGCACCAAACACCAAACACCAAGCACCAAACACCAAACACCAAGCACCAAGCACCAAACACCTAACACCATGCACCAAACACCAACCACCAAACACCAAGCACCAAGCACCAAGCACCAAGCACCAAACACCAAGCACCAAACACCAAGCACCAAACACCTAACACCAAGCACCAAGCACCAAGTACCAAGCACCAAACACCAAGCACCAAGCACCAAACACCAAGCACTAAACACCAAACACCAAGCACCAAGCACCAAACACCTAACACCAAGCACCAAACACCAACCACCAAACACCAAGCACCAAGCACCAAGCACCAAGCACCAAACACCAAGCACCAAGCACCAAACACCAAGCACCAAACACCAAGCACGAAGCACCAAGCACCAAGTACAAACACCAAGCACCAAGCACCAAACACCAAGCACCAAGCATCAAACACCAAACACCAAACACCAAGCACCAAGCACCAAGCATCAAACACCAAGCATATATAACACCAAGCACCAAGCACCAAGCACCAAAGACCAAACAGCAAACAGCAAACACCAAACACCATACAGCAAACACTAAACACCAAAAAGCAGACACCAAACAGCAAACACCAAACAGCAAACACCAAACACCAAACAGCAAACACCAAACACCAAGCACCAAACACCAAGGACCAAGCACCAAACACCTAACACCAAGCACCAATCACCAAGCACCAAACACCAAGCACCAAACACCAAACATCAAGCACCAAGCATCAAGCAACAAGTATCCAAACACCAAGAACCAAGAACCAAACACCAAGCACCAAGCACCAAGTACAAACACCAAGCACCAAGCACCAAGCACCAAACACCAAGAACCAAGCACCAAACACAAAACACCAAGCACCAAGCACCAAGCATCAAACACCAAGCAGCAAACACCAAACACCAAGCACCAAGCACCAAACACAAAGCACCCAGCACCAAACACCAAGGCCCAAGCACCCAGCACCAAAAACCAAACACCAAACATCAAACTCCAAGCACCAAGCACCAAGCACCAGGCACCAAACACCAAGCACCAAGCACCAAACACCAAACGCCAAACACCAAACACCAAGCACCAAGCACCAAACACAAAACACCAAGCACCAAGCACCAAGCATCAAACACCAAGCAGCAAACACCAAACACCAAGCACCAAGCACCAAGCACCAAACACAAAGCACCCAGCACCAAACACCAAGGACCAAGCACCAAGCACCAAGCACCAAAAACCAAACACGAAACACAAAACACCAAGCACCAAGCACCAAACACCAAACTCCAAGCACCAAGCACCAAGCACCAAACACCAAACACCAAGCACCAAGCACCAAGCACCAGGCACCAAACACCAAGCACCAAACACCAAGGAACAAGCACCAAACACCAAACACCAAACACCAAACACCAAACAGCAAACAACATACAGCAAACACTAAACACCAAAAAGCAAACACCAAACACCAAACAGCAAACAGCAAACAACAAACACCAAACAACAAACACCAAACAGCAAACAGCAAACACCAAACACCAAGCACCAAGCACCAAACACCAAACACCAAACACCAAGCACCAGGCACCTAAACACCAAGCACCAAACACCAAGCACCTAGCACCAAACACTAAGCACCAAGCACCAAACACTAAACACCAAGCACCAAACACCAAGCACCAAGCACCAAACACGAAGCACCAAGCACCAAGCACCAAACACCAAGCACCAAGCACCAAAGACCAAGCACCAAGCAGCAAATACCAAGCACCCAGCACCAAACACCAAACACTAAACACCAACCACCCAGCACCAAGCACCAAACGCCAAGCACCTAGCACCAAACACCAAACACCAAGCACCAAACACCAAGCACCAATCACCAAGCATCAAACACCAAGCAGCCAGCAGCAAGCACCAAACACCAAACACCAAGCACCAAAAACCAAACACCAAGCACCAGGCACCAAACACCTAACACCAAGCACCAAGCACCAAGTACCAAGCACCAAACACCAAGCACCAAACACCAAACACCAGGCACCAAGCACCAAACACCAAGCACCAAACACCAAACACCAAGCACCAAACACCTAACACCAAACACCAAACACCAACCACCAAACACCAAACACCAAGCACCAAGCACCAAGCACCAAACACCAAGCACCAAACACCGAGCACCAAACACCAAGCACCAAGCACCAAGCACCAAGCACCAAACACCAAGCACCAAACACCAAGCACCAAACACCAAGCACCAAGCACCAAACACCAAGCACCAAGCACCAAACACCAAGAACCAAGCACCAAGCACCAAGTACAAACACCAAGCACCAAGCACCAAACACCAAGCACCAAGCACCAAGCATCAAACACCAAGCACCAAACACCAAGCACCAAGCACCAAGCATCAAACACCAAGCATATAACACCAAACACCAAACACCAAGCACCAAACACCAAAGACCAAGCACCAAGCAACAAACACCTAACACCAAGCACCAAACACCAAGCACCAAACACCAAGCACCAAGCACCAAGCACCAAGCACCAATCACCAAGCACCAAACACCAAGCACCAAGCACCAAACACCAAGCACCAAGCACCAAACACCAAGAACCAAGCACCAAGCACCAAGTACAAACACCAAGCAGCAAGCACCAAACACCAAGCACCTAGCACCAAACACCAAACACCAAGCACCAAACACCAAGCAGCAATCACCAAGCACCAAACACCAAGCAGCCAGCAGCAAGCACCAAACACCAAACACCAAGCACCAAGCACCAAAAACCAGACACCAAGCACCAAGCACCAAACACCTAACACCAAGCACCAAGCACCAAGTACCAAGCACCAAACACCAAGCACCAAACACCAAACACCAAGCACCAAACACCAAACACCAAGCACCAAGCACCAAACACCTAACACCAAGCACCAAGCACCAACCACCAAACAGCAAGCACCAAGCACCAAGCACCAAGCACCAAACACCAAGCACCAAACAGCAAGCACCAAGCACCAAGCACCAAACACCAAGCACCAAGCACCAAACACCAAGCACCAAGCAACAAGCATCAAACACCAAGCACCAAACACCAAACACCAAGCACCAAGCACCAAGCACCAAGCACCAAACACCTAACACCAAGCACCAAACACCAAACACGAAACACCAAGCACCAAGCACCAAGCACCAAGTACCAAACACCAAGAACCAAGAACCAAACACCAAGCACCAAGCACCAAGTACAAACACCAAGCACCAAGCACCAAACACCAAGCACCAAGCACCAAACACAAAACACCAAGCACCAAGCACCAAGCATCAAACACCAAGCAGCAAACACCAAACACCAAGCACCAAACACAAAGCACCCAGCACCAAACACCAAGGACCAAGCACCAAGCACCAAGCACCAAAAACCAAACCCCAAACACAAAACACCAAGCACCAAGCACCAAGCACCAAGCATCAAACACCAAACACCAAGCACCAAGCACCAGGCACCAAACACCAAGCACCAAGCACCAAGCACCAGACACCAAACACCAAACACCAAGCACCAAGAACCAAACACCAAACACCTAACAGCAAGCACCAAGCACCAAACACCAAGCACCAAACAGCAAGCACCAAGCACCAAGCACCAAGCACCAAACACCAAACACCAAACACCAAACACCAAACACCAAGCACCAAACACCAAACACCAAGCACCAAGCACCAAACACCTAACACCAAGCACCAAGCACCAACCACCAAACAGCAAGCACCAAGCACCAAGCACCAAGCACCAAACACCAAGCACCAAACAGCAAGCACCAAGCACCAAGCACCAAACACCAAGCACCAAGCACCAAACACCAAGCACCAAGCACCAAGCATCAAACACCAAGCACCAAACACCAAAAACCAAGCACCAAGCACCAAGCACCAAGCACCAAACACCTAACACCAAGCACCAAACACCAACCACCAAACACCAAGCACCAAGCACCAAGCACCAAGCACCAAACACCAAGCACCAAACACCAAACACCAAGCACCATGCTCCAAGCACCAAACACCTAGCACCAAGCACCAAGTACCAAGCACCAAACACCAAGCACCAAACACCAAACACCAAGCACCAAACACGAAACACCAAGCACCAAGCACCAAACACCTAACACCAAGCACCAAACACCAACCACCAAACACCAAGCACCAAGCACCAAGCACCAAGCACCAAACACCAAGCACCAAACACCAAGCACCAAGCACCAAGCACCAAGTACAAACACCAAGCACCAAGCACCAAACACCAAGCACCAATCATCAAACGCCAAACACCAAGCACCAAGCACCAAGCACCAAGCATCAAACACCAAGCATATAACACCAAACACCAAACACCAAGCACCAAGCACCAAACACCAAACACCAAGTACCAAGCACCCAGCACCAAACACCAAGCACCAAACACCAAGTACCAAGCACCAAGCAAAAAGCACCAAACACCAAACACCAAGCACCAAACACCGAACACCAAACACCAAGCACAAAGCACCAAACACCGAACACCAAACACCAAGCACCAAACACCAAACACCAAGCACCAGACACCAAGCACCAAACAACAAACACCAAACACCAAGCACCAAGCACCAAACACCAAACACCAAGCACCAAGCACCAAGCACCAAACACCAAGCACCAAAGACCAAACTCCAAACAACAAACACCAAACACGAAACAGCAAACACCATACAGCAAACACTAAACACCAAAAAGCAGACACCAAACAGCAAACACCAAACAGCAAACACCAAACACCAAACAGCAAACACCAAACACCAAGCACCAAACACCAAGCACCAAGCACCAAGCACCAAGCACCAAGCACCAAACACCAAGCACCAAACACGAAACACCAAGCACCAAGCACCAAGCACCAAGTACCAAACACCAAGAACCAAGAACCAAACACCAAGCACCAAGCACCAAGTACAAACACCAAGCACCAAGCACCAAACACCAAGCACCAAGCACCAAACACAAAACACCAAGCACCAAGCACCAAGCATCAAACACCAAGCAGCAAACACCAAACACCAAGCACCAAACACAAAGCACCCAGCACCAAACACCAAGGACCAAGCACCAAGCACCAAGCACCAAAAACCAAACCCCAAACACAAAACACCAAGCACCAAGCACCAAGCACCAAGCATCAAACACCAAACACCAAGCACCAAGCACCAGGCACCAAACACCAAGCACCAAGCACCAAGCACCAGACACCAAACACCAAACACCAAGCACCAAGAACCAAACACCAAACACCTAACAGCAAGCACCAAGCACCAAACACCAAGCACCAAACAGCAAGCACCAAGCACCAAGCACCAAGCACCAAACACCAAACACCAAACACCAAACACCAAACAACATACAGCAAACACCAAACACCAAAAAGCAGACACGAAACAGCAAACACCAAACACCAAACAGCAAACACCAAACAACAAACACCAAACAACAAACACCAAACAGCAAACAGCAAATACCTAACACCAAGAACCAAGAACCAAACCCCAAGCACCTAGCACCAAACACTAAGCACCAAGCACTAAACACCAAGCACCAAGCACCAAACACCAAGCACAAAGCACCAAGCACCAAACACCAAGCACCAAGCACCAAACACCAAGCACCAAGCACCAAACACCAAGCACCAAGCACCTAGCACCAAACACCAAGCACCAATCACCAAGCACCAAACACCAAGCAGCCAGCAGCAAGCACCAAACACCAAACACCAAGCACCAAGCACCAAAAACCAAACACCAAGCACCAAGCACTAAACACCTAACACCAAGCACCAAGTACCAAATACCAAGCACCAAACACCAAGCACCAAACACCAAACACCTAGCACCAAACACCAAACACCAAACAGCAAGCACCAAACACCAAACACCAAGCACCAAGCACCAAACACCTAACACCAAGCACCTAGCACCAAACACCAAACACCAAGCACCAAACACCAAGCACCAATCACCAAGCATCAAACACCAAGCAGCCAGCAGCAAGCACCAAACACCAATCACCAAGCACCAAGCACCAAGCACCAAACAACAAGCACCAAGCACCAAGCACCAAGCACCAAGCACCAAACACCAAGCACCAAACACCAAGCACCAAACACCAAGCACCAAGCACCAAACACCAAGCACCAAGCACCAAACACCAAGAACCGAGCACCAAGCACCAAGTACAAACACCAAGCACCAAGCACCAAACACCAAGCACCAAGCACCAAGCATCGAACACCAAGCACCAAACACCAAGCACCAGACACCAAGCACCAAGCACCAAGCACCAAGCACCAAACACCAAGCACCAAACACCAAGCACCAAACACCAAACACCAAGCACCAAACACCAAGCACCAAGCACCAAACACCAAGAACCAAGCACCAAGCATCAAGTACAAACACCAAGCACCAAGCACCAAACACCAAACACCAAACAACATACAGCAAAAAACCAAACACCAAAAAGTAGACACGAAACAGCAAACACCAAACACCAAACACCAAACAGCAAACAGCAAACACCAAGCACCAAGCACCAAACACCTAACACCAAGCACCAAACACCAAGCACCAAACACCAAGCACCAAGCACCAAGCACCAAACACCAAGCACCAAACACCAAGCACCAAACACCAAACACCAAGCACCAAACACCAAGCACCAAGCAGCAAACACCAAGAACCAAGCACCAAGCACCAAGTACAAACACCAAGCACCAAACACCAAGCAGCAATCACCATGCACCAAACACCAAGCAGCCAGCAGCAAGCACCAAACACCAAACACCAAGCACCAAGCACCAAAAACCAGACACCAGACACCAAGCACCAAGCACCAAACACCTAACACCAAGCACCAAGCACCAAGTACCAAGCACCCAACACCAAGCACCAAACACCAAACACCAAGCACCAAGCACCAAACACCAAGCACCAAACACCAAGCACCAAGCACCAAACACCAAGCACCAAGCACCAAGCACCAAACACCAAGAACCAAGCACCAAACACAAAACACCAAGCACCAAGCACCAAGCATCAAACACCAAGCAGCAAACACCAAACACCAAGCACCAAGCACCAAACACAAAGCACCCAGCACCAAACACCAAGGCCCAAGCACCCAGCACCAAAAACCAAACACCAAACACCAAACTCCAAGCACCAAGCACCAAGCACCAGGCACCAAACACCAAGCACCAAGCACCAAACGCCAAACGCCAAACACCAAACACCAAGAACCAAGAACCAAACACCAAGCACCAAGCACCAAGTACAAACACCAAGCACCAAGCACCAAGCACCAAACACCAAACACCAAGCACCAAGCACCAAACACAAAACACCAAGCACCAAGCACCAAGCATCAAACACCAAGCAGTAAACACCAAACACCAAGCACCAAGCACCAAGCACCAAACACAAAGCACCCAGCACCAAACACCAAGGACCAAGCACCAAGCACCAAGCACCAAATACCAAACACGAAACACAAAACACCAAGCACCAAGCACCAAACACCAAACTCCAAGCACCAAGCACCAAGCACCAAACACCAAACACCAAGCACCAAGCACCAAACAGCAAACAACATACAGCAAACACTAAACACCAAAAAGCAAACACCAAACACCAAACAGCAAACACCAAACAACAAACACCAAACAACAAACACCAAACAGCAAACAGCAAACACCAAACACCAAGCAGCAAGCACCAAACACCAAACACCAAACACCAAGCACCAGGCACCTAAACACCAAGCACCAAACACCAAGCACCTAGCACCAAACACTAAGCACCAAGCACCAAACACTAAACACCAAGCACCAAACACCAAGCACCAAGCACCAAACACCAAGCACCAAGCACCAAGCACCAAACACCAAACACCAAGCACCAAAGACCAAGCACCAAGCAGCAAACACCAAGCACCCAGCACCAAACACCAAACACTAAACACCAACAATCCAGCACCAAGCACCAAACACCAAGCACCTAGCACCAAATACCAAACACCAAGCACCAAACACCAAGCACCAATCACCAAGCATCAAACACCAAACAGCCAGCAGCAAGCACCAAACACCAAACACCAAGCACCAAAAACCAAACACCAAGCACCAAGCACCAAACACCTAACACCAAGCACCAAGCACCAAGTACCAAGCACCAAACACCAAGCACCAAACACCAAGCACCAAGCACCAAGCACCAAACACCAAGCACCAAACACCAAACACCAAACACCAAACACCAACCACCAAACACTAAACACCAAGCACCAAGCACCAAGCACCAAACACCAAGCATCAAACACCAAGCACCAAACACCAAGCACCAAGCACCAAGCACCAAGCACCAAACACCAAGCACCAAGCACCAAGCACCAAACACTAAGCACCAAGCACCAAACACCAAGCACCAATCACCAAACACCAAGAACCAAGCACCAAGCACCAAGTACAAACACCAAGCACCAAGCACCAAACACCAAGCACCAAGCACCAAGCATCAAACACCAAGCACCAAACACCAAGCACCAAGCACCAAGCATCAAACACCAAGCATATAGCACCAAACACCAAACACCCAGCACCAAACACCAAAGACCAAGCACCAAGCAACAAACACCTAACACCAAGCACCAAACACCAAGCACCAAACACCAAGCACCAAGCACCAAGCACCAAGCACCAATCACCAAGCACCAAACACCAAGCACCAAGCACCAAACACCAAGCACCAAGCGCCAAACACCAAGAACCAAACACCAAGCACCAAGTACAAACACCAAGCAGCAAGCACCAAACACCAAGCACCTAGCACCAAACACCAAACACCAAGCACCAAACACCAAGCAGCAATCACCAAGCACCAAACACCAAGCAGCCAGCAGCAAGCACCAAACACCAAACACCAAGCACCAAGCACCAAAAACCAGACACCAAGCACCAAGCACCAAACACCTAACACCAAGCACCAAGCACCAAGTACAAAGCACCAAACACCAAGCACCAAACACCAAACACCAAGCACCAAACACCAAACACCAAGCACCAAGCACCAAACACCTAACACCAAGCACCAAGCATCAACCACCAAACAGCAAGCACCAAGCACCAAGCACCAAGCACCAAACACCAAGCACCAAACAGCAAGCACCAAGCACCAAGCACCAAACACCAAGCACCAAGCACCAAACACCAAGCACCAAGCACCAAGCATCAAACACCAAGCACCAAACACCAAACACCAAGCACCAACACCAAGGATCAAACATCAAGCATATAACACCAAATACCAAACACCAAGAACCAAGCACCAAACACCAAACACCAAGCACCAAGCACCCAGCACCAAACACTAAGCACCAAACACCAAGCACCAAGCACCAAGCAAAAAGCACCAAACACCAAGCACCAAACACCAAACACCAAGCACCAAACACCAAACACCAAGCACCAAGCACCAAACACCTAACACCAAGCACCAAACACCAACCACCAAACACCAAGCACCAAGCACCAAGCACCAAGCACCAAACACCAAGCACCAAACACCAAGCACCATGCTCCAAGCACCAAACACCTAGCACCAAGCACCAAGTACCAAGCACCAAACACCAAGCACCAAACACCAAACACCAAGCACCAAACACCAAACACCAAGCACCAAGCACCAAACACCTAACACCAAGCACCAAACACCAACCACCAAACACCAAGCACCAAGCACCAAGCACCAAGCACCAAACACCAAGCACCAAACACCAAGCACCAAGCACCAAGCACCAAGTACAAACACCAAGCCCCAAGCACCAAACACCAAGCACCAAGCACCAATCATCAAACGCCAAACACCAAACACCAAGCAACAAGCACCAAGCATCAAACACCAAGCATATAACACCAAACACCAAACACCAAGCACCAAGCACCAAACACCAAACACCAAGCACCAAGCACCCAGCACCAAACACCAAGCACCAAACACTAAGCACCGAACACCGAACACCAAACACCAAGCACAAAGCACCAAACACCGAACACCAAACACCAAGCACCAAACACCAAACACCAAGCACCAGACACCAAACACCAAACAACAAACACCAAACACCAAGCACCAAGCACCAAACACCAAACACCAAGCACCAAGCACCAAGCACCAAACACCAAGCACCAAAGACCAAACTCCAAACAACAAACACCAAACACGAAACAGCAAACACCATACAGCAAACACTAAACACCAAAAAGCAGACACCAAACAGCAAACACCAAACACCAAACACCAAACACCAAACACCAAACAGCAAACACCAAACACCAAGCACCAAACACCAAGCACCAAGCACCAAGCACCAAGCACCAAGCACCAAACACCAAGCACCAAACACGAAACACCAAGCACCAAGCACCAAGCACCAAGTACCAAACACCAAGAACCAAGAACCAAACACCAAGCACCAAGCACCAAGTACAAACACAAAGCACCAAGCACCAAACACCAAGCACCAAGCACCAAACACAAAACACCAAGCACCAAGCACCAAGCATCAAACACCAAGCAGCAAACACCAAACACCAAGCACCAAACACAAAGCACCCAGCACCAAACACCAAGGACCAAGCACCAAGCACCAAGCACCAAAAACCAAACACCAAACACAAAACACCAAGCACCAAGCACCAAGCACCAAGCATCAAACACCAAACACCAAGCACCAAGCACCAGGCACCAAACACCAAGCACCAAGCACCAAACACCAAGCACCAAGCACCAAGCACCAAACACCAAACACCAAACACCAAACACCAAACAACATACAGCAAACACCAAACACCAAAAAGCAGACACGAAACAGCAAACACCAAACACCAAACAGCAAACACCAAACAACAAACACCAAATAACAAACACCAAACAGCAAACAGCAAATACCTAACACCAAGAACCAAGAACCAAACCCCAAGCACCTAGCACCAAACACTAAGCACCAAGCACTAAACACCAAGCACCAAGCACCAAACACCAAGCACCAAGCACCAAGCACCAAACACCAAACACCAAGCCCCAAAGACCAAGCACCAAGCACCAAACACCAAGCACCAAGCACCAAACACCAAGCACCAAGCACCAAACACCAAGCACCAAGCACCTAGCACCAAACACCAAGCACCAATCACCAAGCACCAAACACCAAGCAGCCAGCAGCAAGCACCAAACACCAAACACCAAGCACCAAGCACCAAAAACCAAACACCAAGCACCAAGCACCAAACACCTAACACCAAGCACCAAGTACCAAATACCAAGCACCAAACACCAAGCACCAAACACCAAACACCAAGCACCAAACACCAAACACCAAACACCAAGCACCAAACACCAAACACCAAGCACCAAGCACCAAACACCTAACACCAAGCACCTAGCACCAAACACCAAACACCAAGCACCAAACACCAAGCACCAATCACCAAGCATCAAACACCAAGCAGCCAGCAGCAAGCACCAAACACCAAACACCAAGCACCAAGCACCAAAAACCAATCACCAAGCACCAAGCACCTAACACCAAGCACCAAGCACCAAGTACCAAGCACCAAACACCAAGCACCAAACACCAAACACCAAGCACCAAGCACCAAACACCAAGCACCAAACACCAAACACCAAGCATCAAACACCTAACACCAAACACCAAGCACCAAACACCAAGCACCAAACACCAAGCACCAAGCACCAAACACCTAACACCAAGCACCAAACACCAAGCACCAAACACCAAGCACCAAGCACCAAGCACCAAGCACCAAACACCAAGCACCAAACACCAAGCACCAAACACCAAGCACCAAGCACCAAACACCAAGCACCAAGCACCAAACACCAAGAACCGAGCACCAAGCACCAAGTACAAACACCAAGCACCAAGCACCAAACACCAAGCACCAAGCACCAAGCATCGAACACCAAGCATATAACACCAAACACCAAACACCAAGCACCAAGCACCAAACACCAAACACCAAGCACCAAGCACCCAGCACCAAACACCAAGCACCAAACACTAAGCACCGAACACCGAACACCAAACACCAAGCACAAAGCACCAAACACCGAACACCAAACACCAAGCACCAAACACCAAACACCAAGCACCAGACACCAAACACCAAACAACAAACACCAAACACCAAGCACCAAGCACCAAACACCAAACACCAAGCACCAAGCACCAAGCACCAAACACCAAGCACCAAACACCAAACTCCAAACAACAAACACCAAACACGAAACAGCAAACACCATACAGCAAACACTAAACACCAAAAAGCAGACACCAAACAGCAAACACCAAACACCAAACACCAAACACCAAACAGCAAACACCAAACACCAAGCACCAAACACCAAGCACCAAGCACCAAGCACCAAGCACCAAGCACCAAACACCAAGCACCAAACACGAAACACCAAGCACCAAGCACCAAGCACCAAGTACCAAACACCAAGAACCAAGAACCAAACACCAAGCACCAAGCACCAAGTACAAACACCAAGCACCAAGCACCAAACACCAAGCACCAAGCACCAAACACAAAACACCAAGCACCAAGCACCAAGCACCAAGCATCAAACACCAAGCAGCAAACACCAAACACCAAGCACCAAACACAAAGCACCCAGCACCAAACACCAAGGACCAAGCACCAAGCACCAAGCACCAAAAACCAAACACCAAACACAAAACACCAAGCACCAAGCACCAAGCACCAAGCATCAAACACCAAACACCAAGCACCAAGCACCAGGCACCAAACACCAAGCACCAAGCACCAAACACCAAGCACCAAGCACCAAGCACCAAACACCAAACACCAAACACCAAACACCAAACAACATACAGCAAACACCAAACACCAAAAAGCAGACACGAAACAGCAAACACCAAACACCAAACAGCAAACACCAAACAACAAACACCAAATAACAAACACCAAACAGCAAACAGCAAATACCTAACACCAAGAACCAAGAACCAAACCCCAAGCACCTAGCACCAAACACTAAGCACCAAGCACTAAACACCAAGCACCAAGCACCAAACACCAAGCACCAAGCACCAAGCACCAAACACCAAACACCAAGCCCCAAAGACCAAGCACCAAGCACCAAACACCAAGCACCAAACACCAACCACCCAGCACCAAGCACCAAACACCAAGCACCAAGCACCAAACACCAAGCACCAAGCACCAAACACCAAGCACCAAGCACCTAGCACCAAACACCAAGCACCAATCACCAAGCACCAAACACCAAGCAGCCAGCAGCAAGCACCAAACACCAAACACCAAGCACCAAGCACCAAAAACCAAACACCAAGCACCAAGCACCAAACACCTAACACCAAGCACCAAGTACCAAATACCAAGCACCAAACACCAAGCACCAAACACCAAACACCAAGCACCAAACACCAAACACCAAACACCAAGCACCAAACACCAAACACCAAGCACCAAGCACCAAACACCTAACACCAAGCACCTAGCACCAAACACCAAACACCAAGCACCAAACACCAAGCACCAATCACCAAGCATCAAACACCAAGCAGCCAGCAGCAAGCACCAAACACCAAACACCAAGCACCAAGCACCAAAAACCAATCACCAAGCACCAAGCACCTAACACCAAGCACCAAGCACCAAGTACCAAGCACCAAACACCAAGCACCAAACACCAAACACCAAGCACCAAGCACCAAACACCAAGCACCAAACACCAAACACCAAGCATCAAACACCTAACACCAAACACCAAGCACCAAACACCAAGCACCAAACACCAAGCACCAAGCACCAAACACCTAACACCAAGCACCAAACACCAAGCACCAAACACCAAGCACCAAGCACCAAGCACCAAGCACCAAACACCAAGCACCAAACACCAAGCACCAAACACCAAGCACCAAGCACCAAACACCAAGCACCAAGCACCAAACACCAAGAACCGAGCACCAAGCACCAAGTACAAACACCAAGCACCAAGCACCAAACACCAAGCACCAAGCACCAAGCATCGAACACCAAGCACCAAACACCAAGCACCAAACACCAAGCACCAAGCACCAAGCACCAAGCACCAAACACCAAGCACCAAACACCAAGCACCAAACACCAAACACCAAGCACCAAACACCAAGCACCAAGCACCAAACACCAAGAACCAAGCACCAAGCATCAAGTACAAACACCAAGCACCAAGCACCAAACACCAAACACCAAACAACATACAGCAAAAAACCAAACACCAAAAAGTAGACACGAAACAGCAAACACCAAACACCAAACACCAAACACCAAACAGCAAACACCAAGCACCAAGCACCAAACACCTAACACCAAGCACCAAACACCAAGCACCAAACACCAAGCACCAAGCACCAAGCACCAAACACCAAGCACCAAACACCAAGCACCAAGCAGCATTCACCAAGCACCAAACACCAAGCAGCCAGCAGCAAGCACCAAACACCAAACACCAAGCACCAAGCACCAAAAACCAGACACCAGACACCAAGCACCAAGCACCAAACACCTAACACCAAGCACCAAGCACCAAGTACCAAGCACCCAACACCAAGCACCAAACACCAAACACCAAGCACCAAGCACCAAACACCAAGCACCAAACACCAAGCACCAAGCACCAAACACCAAGCACCAAGCACCAAACACCAAGCACCAAGCACCAAGCATCAAACACCAAACACCAAGCACCAAACACCAAGCACCAATCACCATGCATCAAACACGAAGCAGCCAGCAGCAAGCACCAAACACCAAACACCAAGCACCAGACACCAAGCACCAAACACCAAACACCAAGCACCAAACACCAAACACCAAGCACAAAGCACCAAACACCAAACACCAAGCACCAAGCACCAAACACCAAGCACCAAACACCAAACACCAAACAGCAAACACCAAACACCATACAGCAAACACTAATCACCAAAAAGCAGACACCAAACAGCAAACACCAAACACCAAACACCAAACACCAAACAGCAAACACCAAACACCAAGCACCAAACACCAAGGACCAAGCACCAAACACCAACACCAAGCACCAAGCACCAAGCACCAAACACCAAGCACCAAACACCAAACATCAAGCACCAAGCACCAAGTACCAAACACCAAGAACCAAGAACCAAACACCAAGCACCAAGCACCAAGTACAAACACCAAGCACCAAGCACCAAGCACCAAACACCAAGCAGCAAACACCAAACACCAAGCACCAAGCACCAAACACAAAGCACCCAGCACAAAACACCAAGCACCAAGCACCAAACACCAAACTCCAAACACCAAGCACCAAGCACCAAACACCAAACACCAAGCACCAAGCACCAAGCACCAGGCACCAAACACCAAGCACCAAGCACCAAACACCAAGCACCAAACACCAAACACCAAACGCCAAACACCAAACACCAAGCACCAAGTACAAACACCAAGCACCAAGCACCAAGCACCAAACACCAAGCACCAAGCACCAAACACAAAACACCAAGCACCAAGCACCAAGCATCAAACACCAAGCAGCAAACACCAAACACCAAGCACCAAGCACCAAGCACCAAACACAAAGCACCCAGCACCAAACACCAAGGACCAAGCACCAAGCACCAATCACCAAAAACCAAACACGAAACACGAATCACCAATCACCAAGCACCAAACACCAAAATCCAAGCACCAAGCACAAAACACCAAACACCAAGCACCAAGCACCAAGCACCAGGCACCAAATACCAAGCACCGAGCACCAAACACCAAGCACCAAACACCAAACACCAAACACCAAACAGCAAACAACATACAGCAAACACCAAACACCAAAAAGCAAACACCAAACACCAAACAGCAAACACCAAACAACAAACACCAAACAACAAACACCAAACAACAAACACCAAACACCAAGCACCAAGCACCAAACACCAAACACCAAACACCAAGCACCAGGCACCAAACACCAAGCACCAAGCACCAAACACCAAGCACCTAGCACCAAACACTAAGCACCAAGCACCAAACACTAAGCAGCAAGCACCAAACACCAAGCACCAAGCACCAAGCACCAAACACCAAGCACCAAGCACCAAGCACCAAACACGAAACACCAAGCACCAAAGACCAAGCACCAAGCACCAAACACCAAGCACCCAGCACTAAACACCAAGCACTAAACACCAACCACCCAGCACCAAGCACCAAACACCAAGCACCAAGCACCAAACACCAAACACCAAGCACCAAGCACCAAGCACCAAACACCAAGCACCTAGCACCAAACACCAAACACCAAGCACAAAACACCAAGCACCAATCACCAAGCATCAAACACCAAGCAGCCAGCAGCAAGCACCAAACACCAAACACCAAGCACCAAGCACCAAAAACCAAACACCAAGCACCAAGCACCAAACACCTAACACCAAGCACCAAGCACCAAGTACCAAGCACCAAACACCAAGCACCAAACACCAAGCACCAAACACCAAGCACCAAACACCAAACACCAAGCACCAAACACCTAACACCAAACACCAAGCACCAAACACCAAGCACCAAACACCAAACACCAAGCACCAAGCACCAAACACCTAACACCAAGCACCAAACACCAAGCACCAAGCACCAAGCACCAAGCACCAAACACCAAGCACCAAACACCAAGCACCAAGCACACAAGCACCAAACACTAAGCACCAAGCACCAAACACCAAGCACCAAGCACCAAGCACCAAACACCAAACACCAAGCACCCAGCACCAAACACCTAGCACTAAACACCAACCACCCAGCACCAAGCACCAAACACCAAGCACCAAGCACCAAACACCAAACACCAAGCACCAAGCACCAAGCACCAAACACCAAGCACCTAGCACCAATCACCAAACACCAAGCACAAAACACCAAGCACCAATCACCAAGCATCAAACACCAAGCAGCCAGCAGCAAGCACCAAACACCAAACACCAAGCACCAAGCACCAAAAACCAAACACCAAGCACCAAGCACCAAACACCTAACACCAAGCATCAAGCACCAAGTACCAAGCACCAAACACCAAGCACCAAACACCAAGCACCAAACACCAACCACCAAACACCAAACACCTAACACCAAGCACCAAACACCAAGCACCAAACACCAACCACCAAACACCAAGCACCAAGCACCAAGCACCAAGCACCAAACACCAAACACCAAGCACCAAGCACCAAACACCTAACACCAAGCACCAAACACCAAGCACCAAACACCAACCACCAAACACCAAGCACCAAGCACCAAGCACCAAGCACCAAACACCAAGCACCAAACACCAAGCACCAAACACCTAACACCAAGCACCAAGCACCAAGTACCAAGCACCAAACTCCAAGCACCAAACACCAAACACCAAGCACCAAACACCAAACACCAAGCACCAAGCACCAAACACCTAACACCAAGCACCAAACACCAACCACCAAACACCAAGCACCAAGGACCAAGCACCAAGCACCAAGCACCAAACACCAAGCCCCAAACACCAAGCACCAAGCACCAAGCACCAAGTACAAACACCAAGCACCAAGCACCAAACACCAAGCACCAAGCATCAAACACCAAACACCAAACACTAAGCACCAAGCACCAAGCATCAAACACCAAGCATATAACACCAAACACCAAGCACCAAACATCAAGCAGCAATCACCAAGCACCAAACACCAAGCAGCCAGCAGCAAGCACCAAACACCAAACACCAAGCACCAAGCACCAAAAACCAGACACCAAGCACCAAGCACCAAACACCTAACACCAAGCACCAAGCACCAAGTACCAAGCACCAAACACCAAGCACCAAACACCAAACACCAAGCACCAAGCACCAAACACCAAGCACCAAACACCAAGCACCAAGCACCAAACACCAAGCACCAAGCACCAAACACCAAGCACCAAGCACCAAGCATCAAACACCAAACACCAAGCACCAAACACCAAGCACCAATCACCACGCATCAAACACCACGTAGCCAGCAGCAAGCACCAAAAACCAAACACCAAGCACCAAGCACCAAACACCAAGCACCAAGCACCAAACACCAAGCAGCAAGCACCAAGCACCAAACACCAAGCACCAAAGACCAAGCATCAAGCACCAAACACCAAGCACCCAGCACCAAACACCAAGCACCCAGCACCAAACACCAAGCACCCAGCACCAAACACCAAGCACCAAACACCAACCACCCAGCACCAAGCACCAAACACCAAGCACCAAGCACCAAACACCAAACACCAAACACCAAACACCAAGCACCAAGCACCAAGCACCAAACACCAAACACCAAACACCAAGCACCAAACACCAAACACCAAGCACCAGACACCAAGCACCAAACACCAAACACCAAACACCAAGCACGAAGCACCAAACACCAAACACCAAACACCAAGCACCAAACACCAAACACCAAGCACCAAACACCAAACACCAAGCACCAGACACCAAGCACCAAACACCAAACACCAAGCACCAAACACCAAACACCAAGCACCAAGCACCAAACACCAAACACCAAGCACCAAGCACCAAACACCAAGCACCAAAGACCAAACACCAAACAGCAAACACCAAACACCATACAGCAAACACTAAACACCAAAAAGGAGACACCAAACAGCAAACACCAAACACCAAACACCAAACACCAAACAGCAAACAGCAAACACCAAGCACCAAACACCAAGTACCAATCACCAAACACCTAACACCAAGCACCAAGCACCAAGCACCAAACACCAAGCACCAAACACCAAACATCAAGCACCAAGCACCAAGTACCAAACACCAAGAACCAAGAACCAAACACCAAGTACCAAGCACCAAGTACAAACACCAAGCACCAAGCACCAAGCACCAAACACCAAGAACCAAGCACCAAACACAAAACACCAAGCACCAAGCACCAAGCATCAAACACCAAGCAGCAAACACCAAACACCAATCACCAAGCACCAAACACAAAGCACCCAGCACCAAACACCAAGCACCAAGCACCAAGCACCAAAAACCAAACACCAAACACAAAACACCAAGCACCAAGCACCAAACACCAAACTCCAAGCACCAAGCACCAAGCACCAAACACCAAACACCAAGCACCAAGCACCAAGCACCAGGCACCAAACATCAAGCACCAAGCACCAAACACCAAGCACCAAGTACCAAACACCAAACGCCAAACACCAAACACCAAGAACCAAGAACCAAACACCAATCACCAAGAACCAAGTACAAACACCAAGCACCAAGCACCAAGCACCAAACACCAAGCACCAAGCACCAAACACAAAACACCAAGCACCAAGCACCAAGCATCAAACACCAAGCAGCAAACACCAAACACCAAGCACCAAGCACCAAGCACCAAACACAAAGCACCCAGCACCAAACACCAAGGACCAAGCACCAAGCACCAATCACCAAAAACCAAACACGAAACACGAAACACCAAGCACCAAGCACCAAACTCCAAAATCCAAGCACCAAGCTCCAAACACCAAACACCAAGCACCAAGCACCAAGCACCAGGCACCAAACACCAAGCACCAAGCACCAAACATCAAGCACCAAACACCAAGCACCAAACACCAAACACCAAAAAGCAAACACCAAACACCAAACAGCAAACACCAAACAACAAACACCAAACAGCAAACAGCAAACACCAAACACCAAGCACCAAGCACCAAACACCAAACACCAAACACCAAGCACCAGGCACCAAACGCCAAGCACCAAGCACCAAACACCAAGCACCTAGCACCAAACACTAAGCACCAAGCACCAAACACTAAGCACCAAGCACCAAACACCAAGCACCAAGCACCAAACACCAAGCACCAAGCACCAAGCACCAAACACCAAACACCAAGCACCAAAGACCAAGCACCAAGCACCAAACACCAAGCACCCAGCACCAAACACCAAGCACTAAACACCAACCACCCAGGACCAAGCACCAAACACCAAGCACCAAGCACCAAACACCAAACACCAAGCACCAAGCACCAAGCACCAAACACCAAGAACCTAGCACCAAACACCAAACACCAAGCACAAAACACCAAGCACCAATCACCAAACACCAAGCACCAAGCACCAAACACCTAACAACAAGCACCAAGCACCAAGTACCAAGCACCAAACACCAAGCACCAAACACCAAGCACCAAACACCAAGCACCAAACACCAAACACCAAGCACCAAACACCTAACACCAAACACCAAGCATCAAACACCAAGCACCAACACCAAACACCAAGCACCAAGCACCAAACACCTAACACCAAGCACCAAACACCAAGCACCAAACACCAAGCACCCAGCACCAAACACCAAGGACCAAGCACCAAGCACCAAGCACCAAAAACCAAACACGAAACACGAAATACCAAGCACCAAGCGCCAAACACCAAACTCCAAGCACCAAGCACCAAACACCAAACACCAAGCACCAAGCACCAAGCACCAGGCACCAAACACCAAGCACCAAGCAGCCAGCAGCAAGCACCAAGCACCAACCACCAAACACCAAACACCAAACAGCAAACAACATACAGCAAACACCAAACACCAAAAAGCAAACACCAAACACCAAACAGCAAACACCAAACAACAAACACCAAACAACAAACACCAAACAGCAAACAGCAAACACCAAACAACAAGCACCAAGCACCAAACACCAAACACCAAACACCAAGCACCAGGCACCAAACACCAAGGACCAAGCACCAAACACCAAGCACCTAGCACCAAACACTAAGCACCAAGCACCAAACACTAAGCACCAAGCACCAAACACCAAGCACCAAGCACCAAACACCAAGCACCAAGCACCAAGCACCAAACACCAAACACCAAGCACCAAAGACCAAGCACCAAGCACCAAACACCAAGCACCCAGCACCAAACACCAAGCACTAAACACCAACCACTCAGCACCAAGCACCAAACACCAAGCATGAAGCACCTAACACCAAACACCAAACACCAAGCACCAAGCAACAAGCACCAAACACCAAGCACCTAGCACCAAACACCAAACACCAAGCACAAAACACCAAGCACCAATCACCAAGCATCAAACACCAAGCAGCCAGCAGCAAGCACCAAACACCAAACACCAAGCACCAAGCACCAAAAACCAAACACCAAGCACCAAGCACCAAACACCTAACCCCAAGCACCAAGCACCAAGTACCAAGCACCAAACACCAAGCACCAAACACCAAACATCAAGCACCAAGCACCAAGTACCAAACACCAAGAACCAAGAACCAAACACCAAGCACCAAGCACCAAGTACAAACACCAAGTACCAAGCACCAAGCACCAAACACCAAGAACCAAGCACCAAACACAAAACACCAAGCACCAAGCACCAAGCATCAAACACCAAGCAGCAAACACCAAACACCAAGCACCAAGCACAAAACACAAAGCACCCAGCACCAAACACCAATGACCAAGCACCAAGCACCAAAAACCATACACCAAACACAAAACACAAAGCACCAAGCACCAAACACCAAACTCCAAGCACCAAGCACCAAGAACCAAACACCAAACACCAAGCACCAAGCACCAAGCACCAGGCACCAAACACCAAGCACCAAACACCAAACACCAAGCACCAAGCACCAAACACCAAGTACCAAGCACCAAGCACCAAACATCAAGCATCAAGAACCAAGCACCAAACACAAAGCACCAAGCACCAAGCACCAAACACCTAGCACCAAGCACCAAACACCAAGCACCAAGCACCAAGCACCAAACACCAAGAACCAAGCACCAAGCACCAAGCACCAAATACCAAACACCAAGCACCAAGCACCACACATCAAACACCAAACACCACACACCAAACACCAAACAGCAAACACCAAATAGCAAACACCAAACAGCAAACACCAAACACCAAATAGCAAACAGCAAACACCAAACACCAAACACCTAGCACCAAGCACCAAACACCAAACAGCAAGCACCAAGCACCAAGCACCAAGCACCAAGCACCAAGCACCAAACACCAAACACCAAGCACCAAGCACCAAGCACAAAACATCAAGCACCAAGCACCAAGAACCAAGCACCAAGCACCAAACACCAAACACCAAGCACCAAATACCAAACACCAGACACCAAGCACCAAACACCAAACACCAAGCACCAAGAACCAAACACCAAGCACCAAGCACCAAGCACCAAGCACCAAACACCAAGCACCAAGCAAGAAGCACCAAACATCAAGCCCCAAGCACCAAGCACCAAACAACAAGAACCAAGCACCAACAACCAAACACCAATCACCAAGCACCAAACACCAATCACCAAGCACCAAGCACCAATCACCAAACACCAAAAACCAAGCACCAAGCACCAAGTACCAAACACCAAATGCCAAACACCAAACACCAAGCACGTAGCACCAAGCACCAAGCACCAAGCACCAAACACCAAGCACCAAGCACCAAACACCAAACACCAAGCACCAAGCACCAAGCACAAAACATCAAGCACCAAGCACCAAGAACCAAGCACCAAGCACCAAACACCAAGCACCAAGCAAGAAGCACCAAACACCAAGCCCCAAGCTCCAAGCACCAAACAACAAGAACCAAGCACCAAGCACCAAACACCAATCACCAAGCACCAAACACCAAGCACCAAGCACCAAGCACCAATCACCAAACACCAAAAACCAAGCACCAAGCACCAAGTACCAAACACCAAATGCCAAACACCAAACACGAACCAGCAAACATCAAGCACCAAACACCAAACAGCAAACGCCAAACATCAAACGCCGAACACCAAACGCCAAACCGCAAACACCAAGCACCAAGCACCAAACACCAATCACCAAGCATCAAACACCATACACCAAGCACCAATCACCAAGCACCAAGCACCAAGCACCAAGCACCAAGCATCAAACACCAAGCACCTAGCACCAAGTACAACACCAAGCACCAAACACCAAGCACCAGATACCAAGCACCAAGCACCAAGCACCAAGCACCAAACACCAAACACCAAGCACCAAGCACCAAGCACCAAGCACCAAACACCAAACACCAAACAGCAAACACAAAACACCAAATAGCAAACACCAATCACCAAACAGCAAACACCAAACACCAAACACCAAACAGCAAACACCAAACAACAAATAGCAAACAGCAAACAGCAAACAGCAAACACCAAACACCAAGCACCAAGCACCAAACACCAAGCACCAAACACCAAACACCAAGCATCAAGCACCAAACAGCAGACACCAAGCACCAAGCACCAAACACCAAGCACCAAGCCCCAAGCACCAAACACCAAACACCAAGCACCAAACACCAAACACCAAGCACCAAGCACCAAACACCAAGCACCAAACACCAAGCACCAAGCGCCAAACACCAAACACCAAGCACCAAGCACCAAACACCAAGCACCAAGCACCAATCACCAAACACCGAGCACCAAGCACCAAACACCAAACACCAAGCACCAAGCACCAGACACCAAACACCAAGTACCAAGCACCAAGCACCAAACACCAAGCACCAAGCACCAAGCACCAAGCACCAAACACCAAACACCAAGCACCACGCACCGAACACCAAATACCTAGCACCAAGAACCAAACACCAAGCACCAAGCACCAAACACCAAGCACCAAGCACCAAACATAAAATACAAAACACCAAACAGCAAACACCAAACAGCAAACACCAAACACAAAAACAGCAAACACCAAACACCAAACACCAAACACCAAACAGCAAACACCAAACACCAAACATAAAATACAAAACACCAAACAGCAAACACCAAACAGCAAACACCAAACACAAAAACAGCAAACACCAAACAGCAAACACCAAAAACCAAACACCAAACAGAAAATGCCAAACATCAAACGACAAACACCAAACGCCAAGCACCAAGCACCAAGCACCAAACACCAAGCACCACGCACCGAACACCAAATACCTAGCACCAAGAACCAAACACCAAGCACCAAGCACCAAACACCAAGCACCAAGCACCAAGCACCAAGCACCAAATACCAAACACCAAGCATCAAGCACCACACATCAAACACCAAGCACCAAGCACCAAGCACCAAAATCCAAACACCAAAGACCAGGCACCAAGCACCAATCACCAAGCACCAAGCACCAAGGAACAAACACCAAGCACCAAGCACCAAGCACCAAACAGCAAACACAAACAGCAAACACCAAACAGCAAACACCAAACACCAAACAGCAAACACCAAACACCAAACAGCAAACACCAAACACCAAACAGCAAACACCAAACAGCAAACACCAAACAGCAAACACCAAACACCAAACACCAACCACCAAACACCAAGCACCAAACACCAAGCACCAAGCAACAAGCACCAATCACCAAGCACCAAGCACCAAACACCAAACACCAAACACCAAACACCAAGCACCAAACACCAAAAACCAAGCACCAAGCACAAAGCACCAAGCACCAAACACCAAACGCCAAACACCAAACACCAAGCACCAAGCACCAAACACCAAGCACCAAGCGCCAAAGACCAAACACCAAGCACCAAGCACTAAACACCAAACACCAAGCACCAAGCACCAAGCACCAAGCACCAAACACCAAGCACCAAGCACCAAACACCAAACACAAAACACCAAGTAACAAGCACCAAACACCAAGCACCAAGCACCAAACACCAAACACAAAACACCAAGTAACAAGCACCAAACACCAAACACCAAACACCAAGCACCAAGCACCAAGCACCAAACACCAAACACCAAACACCAAGCACCAAGCACCAAACACCAAGTACCAAGCACCAAGCACCAAACATCAAGCATCAAGAACCAAGCACCAATCACAAAGCACCAAGCACCAAGCACCAAACACCTAGCACCAAGCACCAAACACCAAGCACCAAGCACCAAGCACCAAACACCAAGAACCAAGCACCAAGCACCAAGCACCAAATACCAAACACCAAGCACCAAGCACCACACATCAAACACCAAACACCACACACCAAACACCAAACAGCAAACACCAAATAGCAAACACCAAACAGCAAACACCAAACACCAAACAGCAAACAGCAAACACCAAACACCAAACACCTAGCACCAAGCACCAAACACCAAACAGCAAGCACCAAGCACCAAGCACCAAGCACCAAGCACCAAGCACCAAACACCAAACACCAAGCACCAAGCACCAAGCACAAAACATCAAGCACCAAGCACCAAGGACCAAGCACCAAGCACCAAACACCAAACACCAAACACCAAACACCAAACACCAGACACCAAGCACCAAACACCAAACACCAAGCACCAAGAACCAAACACCAAGCACCAAGCACCAAGCACCAAGCACCAAACACCAAGCACCAAGCAAGAAGCACCAAACATCAAGCCCCAAGCACCAAGCACCAAACAACAAGAACCAAGCACCAACAACCAAACACCAATCACCAAGCACCAAACACCAATCACCAAGCACCAAGCACCAATCACCAAACACCAAAAACCAAGCACCAAGCACCAAGTACCAAACACCAAATGCCAAACACCAAACACCAAGCACGTAGCACCAAGCACCAAACAGCAAACACCAAACACCAAACACCAAACAGCAAACAGCAAACAGCAAACACCAAATAGCAAACACCAAACAGCAAACAGCAAACACCAAACACCAAGCACCAAACACCAAACACCAAGCACCAAACACCAAACACCAAGCATCAAGCACCAAACAGCAAACACCAAGCACCAAGCACCAAACACCAAGCACCAAGCCCCAAGCACCAAACATCAAAAACCAAGCACCAAACACCAAGCACCAAGCACCAAACACCAAGCACCAAGCAAGAAGCACCAAACATCAAGCCCCAAGCACCAAGCACCAAACAACAAGAACCAAGCACCAACAACCAAACACCAATCACCAAGCACCAAACACCAATCACCAAGCACCAAGCACAAATCACCAAACACCAAAAACCAAGCACCAAGCACCAAGTACCAAACACCAAATGCCAAACACCAAACACCAAGCACGTAGCACCAAGCACCAAGCACCAAACACCAAACACCAAACACCAATCACCAAACAGCAAACACCAAACACCAAACACCAAACAGCAAACAGCAAACACCAAACACCAAATAGCAAACACCAAACAGCAAACAGCAAACACCAAACACCAATCACCAAGCACCAAACACCAAGCACCAAACACCAAACACCAAGCATCAAGCACCAAACAGCAAACACCAAGCACCAAGCACCAAACACCAAGCACCAAGCCCCAAGCACCAAACATCAAAAACCAAGCACCAAACACCAAGCACCAAGCACCAAACACCAAGCACCAAACACCAAGCACCAAGCGCCAAACACCAAACACCAAGCACCAAGCACCAAACACCAAGCACCAAGCAAGAATCACCAAACACCAAGCACCAAGCACCAAACACCAAACACCAAGCACCAAGCACCAAAGACCAAACACCAAACACCAAACAGCAAACACCAAACACCAAACATGAAATACAAAACACCAAACAGCAAACAGCAAACAGCAAACACCAAACACAAAAACAGCAAACACCAAACAGCAAACACCAAACACCAAACACCAAACAGAAAATGCCAAAACTCAAACGACAAACACCAAACGCCAAGCACCAAGCACCAAGCACCAAACACCAAGCACCACGCACCAAACACCAAATACCTAGCACCAAGAACCAAACACCAAGCACCAAGCACCAAACACCAAGCACCAAGCACCAAGCACCAAGCACCAAATACCAAACACCAAGCATCAAGCACCACACATCAAACACCAAGCACCAAGCACCAAACACCAAACACCAAAGACCAGGCACCAAGCACCAATCACCAAGCACCAAGCACCAAGGAACAAACACCAAGCACCAAGCACCAAGCACCAAACAGCAAACACAAACAGCAAACACCAAACAGCAAACACCAAACACCAAACAGCAAACACCAAACACCAAACAGCAAACACCAAACACCAAACAGCAAACACCAAACAGCAAACACCAAACAGCAAACAGCAAACACCAAACACCAAACACCAAACACCAAGCACCAAACACCAAGCACCAAGCAACAAGCACCAATCACCAAGCACCAAGCACCAAACACCAAACACCAAGTACCAAGCACCAAACACCAAACACCAAACAGCGAGCACCAAACACCAATCACCAAGCACCAAACACCAAACACCAAACACCAAACACCAAGCACCAAACACCAAAAACCAAGCACCAAGCACAAAGCACCAAGCACCAAACACCAAACGCCAAACACCAAACACCAAGCACCAAGCACCAAACACCAAGCACCAAGCGCCAAAGACCAAACACCAAGCACCAAGCACTAAACACCAAACACCAAGCACCAAGCACCAAGCACCAAGCACCAAACACCAAGCACCAAGCACCAAACACCAAACACAAAACACCAAGTAACAAGCACCAAACACCAAACACCAAACACCAAGCACCAAGCACCAAGCACCAAACACCAAACACCAAACACCAAGCACCAAGCACCAAACACCAAGTACCAAGCACCAAGCACCAAACATCAAGCATCAAGAACCAAGCACCAAACACAAAGCACCAAGCACCAAGCACCAAACACCTAGCACCAAGCACCAAACACCAAGCACCAAGCACCAAGCACCAAACACCAAGAACCAAGCACCAAGCACCAAGCACCAAATACCAAACACCAAGCACCAAGCACCACACATCAAACACCAAACACCACACACCAAACACCAAACAGCAAACACCAAATAGCAAACACCAAACAGCAAACACCAAACACCAAACAGCAAACAGCAAACACCAAACACCAAACACCTAGCACCAAGCACCAAACACCAAACAGCAAGCACCAAGCACCAAGCACCAAGCACCAAGCACCAAGCACCAAACACCAAACACCAAGCACCAAGCACCAAGCACAAAACATCAAGCACCAAGCACCAAGAACCAAGCACCAGACACCAAGCACCAAACACCAAACACCAAGCACCAAGAACCAAACACCAAGCACCAAGCACCAAGCACCAAGCACCAAACACCAAGCACCAAGCAAGAAGCACAAAACATCAAGCCCCAAGCACCAAGCACCAAACAACAAGAACCAAGCACCAACAACCAAACACCAATCACCAAGCACCAAACACCAATCACCAAGCACCAAGCACCAATCACCAAACACCAAAAACCAAGCACCAAGCACCAAGTACCAAACACCAAATGCCAAACACCAAACACCAAGCACGTAGCACCAAGCACCAAGCACCAAGCACCAAACACCAAACACCAATCACCAAACAGCAAACACCAAACACCAAACACCAAACAGCAAACAGCAAACACCAAACACCAAATAGCAAACACCAAACAGCAAACAGCAAACACCAAACACCAAGCACCAAGCACCAAACACCAAGCACCAAACACCAAACACCAAGCACCAAACACCAAGCACCAAGCAAGAAGCACCAAACATCAAGCTCCAAGCAACAAGCACCAAACAACAAGAACCAAGCACCAACAACCAAACACCAATCACCAAGCACCAAACACCAATCACCAAGCACCCAGCACCAATCACCAAACACCAAAAACCAAGCACCAAGCACCAAGTACCAAACACCAAATGCCAAACACCAAACACCAAGCACGTAGCACCAAGCACTAAGCACCAAACACCAAACACCAAACACCAATCACCAAACAGCAAACACCAAACACCAAACACCAAACAGCAAACAGCAAACACCAAACCCCAAATAGCAAACACCAAACAGCAAACAGCAAACACCAAACACCAAGCACCAAGCACCAAACACCAAGCACCAAACACCAAACACCAAGCATCAAGCACCAAACAGCAAACACCAAGCACCAAGCACCAAACACCAAGCACCAAGCCCCAAGCACCAAACATCAAAAACCAAGCACCAAACACCAAGCACCAAGCACCAAACACCAAGCACCAAACACCAAGCACCAAGCGCCAAATACCAAACACCAAGCACCAAGCACCAAACACCAAGCACCAAGCAAGAATCACCAAACACCCAGCACCAAGCACCAAACACCAAACACCAAGCACCAAGCACCAAAGACCAAACACCAAACACCAAACAGCAAACACCAAACACCAAACATGAAATACAAAACACCAAACAGCAAACAGCAAACAGCAAACACCAAACACAAAAACAGCAAACACCAAACAGCAAACACCAAACACCAAACACCAAACAGAAAATGCCAAACATCAAACGACAAACACCAAACGCCAAGCACCAAGCAGCAAGCACCAAACACCAAGCACCACGCACCAAACACCAAATACCTAGCACCAAGAACCAAACACCAAGCACCAAGCACCAAACACCAAGCACCAAGCACCAAGCACCAAGCACCAAATACCAAACACCAAGCATCAAGCACCACACATCAAACACCAAGCACCAAGCACCAAACACCAAACACCAAAGACCAGGCACCAAGCACCAATCACCAAGCACCAAGCACCAAGGAACAAACACCAAGCACCAAGCACCAAGCACCAAACAGCAAACACAAACAGCAAACACCAAACAGCAAACACCAAACACCAAACAGCAAACACCAAACACCAAACAGCAAACACCAAACACCAAACAGCAAACACCAAACAGCAAACACCAAACAGCAAACAGCAAACACCAAACACCAAACACCAAACACCAAGCACCAAACACCAAGCACCAAGCAACAAGCACCAATCACCAAGCACCAAGCACCAAACACCAAACACCAAGCACCAAGCACCAAACACCAAACACCAAACAGCGAGCACCAAACACCAATCACCAAGCACCAAACACCAAACACCAAACACCAAACACCAAGCACCAAACACCAAAAACCAAGCACCAAGCACAAAGCACCAAGCACCAAACACCAAACGCCAAACACCAAACACAAGCACCAAGCACCAAACACCAAGCACCAAGCGCCAAAGACCAAACACCAAGCACCAAGCACTAAACACCAAACACCAAGCACCAAGCACCAAGCACCAAGCACCAAACACCAAGCACCAAGCACCAAACACCAAACACAAAACACCAAGTAACAAGCACCAAACACCAAACACCAAACACCAAGCACCAAGCACCAAGCACCAAACACCAAACACCAAACACCAAGCACCAAGCACCAAACACCAAGTACCAAGCACCAAGCACCAAACATCAAGCATCAAGAACCAAGCACCAAACACAAAGCACCAAGCACCAAGCACCAAACACCTAGCACCAAGCACCAAACACCAAGCACCAAGCACCAAGCACCAAACACCAAGAACCAAGCACCAAGCACCAAGCACCAAATACCAAACACCAAGCACCAAGCACCACACATCAAACACCAAACACCACACACCAAACACCAAACAGCAAACACCAAATAGCAAACACCAAACAGCAAACACCAAACACCAAACACCAAACAGCAAACACCAAACACCAAACACCAAGCACCAAGCACCAAACACCAAACAGCAAGCACCAAGCACCAAGCACCAAGCACCAAGCACCAAACACCAAACACCAAGCACCAAGCACCAAGCACAAAACATCAAGCACCAAGCACCAAGAACCAAGCACCAAGCACCAAACACCAAACACCAAGCACCAAACACCAAACACCAGACACCAAGCACCAAACACCAAACACCAAGCACCAAGAACCAAACACCAAGCACCAAGCACCAAGCACCAAGCACCAAACACCAAGCACCAAGCAAGAAGCACCAAACATCAAGCCCCAAGCACCAAGCACCAAACAACAAGAACCAAGCACCAACAACCAAACACCAATCACCAAGCACCAAACACCAATCACCAAGCACCAAGCACCAATCACCAAACACCAAAAACCAAGCACCAAGCACCAAGTACCAAACACCAAATGCCAAACACCAAACACCAAGCACGTAGCACCAAGCACCAAGCACCAAGCACCAAACACCAAACACCAATCACCAAACAGCAAACACCAAACACCAAACAGCAAACACCAAATAGCAAACACCAAACAGCAAACACCAAACACCAAACAGCAAACAGCAAACACCAAACACCAAACACCTAGCACCAAGCACCAAACACCAAACAGCAAGCACCAAGCACCAAGCACCAAGCACCAAGCACCAAGCACCAAACACCAAACACCAAGCACCAAGCACCAAGCACAAAACATCAAGCACCAAGCACCAAGGACCAAGCACCAAGCACCAAACACCAAACACCAAACACCAAACACCAAACACCAGACACCAAGCACCAAACACCAAACACCAAGCACCAAGAACCAAACACCAAGCACCAAGCACCAAGCACCAAGCACCAAACACCAAGCACCAAGCAAGAAGCACCAAACATCAAGCCCCAAGCACCAAGCACCAAACAACAAGAACCAAGCACCAACAACCAAACACCAATCACCAAGCACCAAACACCAATCACCAAGCACCAAGCACCAATCACCAAACACCAAAAACCAAGCACCAAGCACCAAGTACCAAACACCAAATGCCAAACACCAAACACCAAGCACGTAGCACCAAGCACCAAGCACCAAACACCAAACACCAAACACCAATCACCAAACAGCAAACACCAAACACCAAACACCAAACAGCAAACAGCAAACAGCAAACACCAAATAGCAAACACCAAACAGCAAACAGCAAACACCAAACACCAAGCACCAAACACCAAACACCAAGCACCAAACACCAAACACCAAGCATCAAGCACCAAACAGCAAACACCAAGCACCAAGCACCAAACACCAAGCACCAAGCCCCAAGCACCAAACATCAAAAACCAAGCACCAAACACCAAGCACCAAGCACCAAACACCAAGCACCAAGCAAGAAGCACCAAACATCAAGCCCCAAGCACCAAGCACCAAACAACAAGAACCAAGCACCAACAACCAAACACCAATCACCAAGCACCAAACACCAATCACCAAGCACCAAGCACAAATCACCAAACACCAAAAACCAAGCACCAAGCACCAAGTACCAAACACCAAATGCCAAACACCAAACACCAAGCACGTAGCACCAAGCACCAAGCACCAAACACCAAACACCAAACACCAATCACCAAACAGCAAACACCAAACACCAAACACCAAACAGCAAACAGCAAACACCAAACACCAAATAGCAAACACCAAACAGCAAACAGCAAACACCAAACACCAATCACCAAGCACCAAACACCAAGCACCAAACACCAAACACCAAGCATCAAGCACCAAACAGCAAACACCAAGCACCAAGCACCAAACACCAAGCACCAAGCCCCAAGCACCAAACATCAAAAACCAAGCACCAAACACCAAGCACCAAGCACCAAACACCAAGCACCAAACACCAAGCACCAAGCGCCAAACACCAAACACCAAGCACCAAGCACCAAACACCAAGCACCAAGCAAGAATCACCAAACACCAAGCACCAAGCACCAAACACCAAACACCAAGCACCAAGCACCAAAGACCAAACACCAAACACCAAACAGCAAACACCAAACACCAAACATGAAATACAAAACACCAAACAGCAAACAGCAAACAGCAAACACCAAACACAAAAACAGCAAACACCAAACAGCAAACACCAAACACCAAACACCAAACAGAAAATGCCAAAACTCAAACGACAAACACCAAACGCCAAGCACCAAGCACCAAGCACCAAACACCAAGCACCACGCACCAAACACCAAATACCTAGCACCAAGAACCAAACACCAAGCACCAAGCACCAAACACCAAGCACCAAGCACCAAGCACCAAGCACCAAATACCAAACACCAAGCATCAAGCACCACACATCAAACACCAAGCACCAAGCACCAAACACCAAACACCAAAGACCAGGCACCAAGCACCAATCACCAAGCACCAAGCACCAAGGAACAAACACCAAGCACCAAGCACCAAGCACCAAACAGCAAACACAAACAGCAAACACCAAACAGCAAACACCAAACACCAAACAGCAAACACCAAACACCAAACAGCAAACACCAAACACCAAACAGCAAACACCAAACAGCAAACACCAAACAGCAAACAGCAAACACCAAACACCAAACACCAAACACCAAGCACCAAACACCAAGCACCAAGCAACAAGCACCAATCACCAAGCACCAAGCACCAAACACCAAACACCAAGTACCAAGCACCAAACACCAAACACCAAACAGCGAGCACCAAACACCAATCACCAAGCACCAAACACCAAACACCAAACACCAAACACCAAGCACCAAACACCAAAAACCAAGCACCAAGCACAAAGCACCAAGCACCAAACACCAAACGCCAAACACCAAACACCAAGCACCAAGCACCAAACACCAAGCACCAAGCGCCAAAGACCAAACACCAAGCACCAAGCACTAAACACCAAACACCAAGCACCAAGCACCAAGCACCAAGCACCAAACACCAAGCACCAAGCACCAAACACCAAACACAAAACACCAAGTAACAAGCACCAAACACCAAACACCAAACACCAAGCACCAAGCACCAAGCACCAAACACCAAACACCAAACACCAAGCACCAAGCACCAAACACCAAGTACCAAGCACCAAGCACCAAACATCAAGCATCAAGAACCAAGCACCAAACACAAAGCACCAAGCACCAAGCACCAAACACCTAGCACCAAGCACCAAACACCAAGCACCAAGCACCAAGCACCAAACACCAAGAACCAAGCACCAAGCACCAAGCACCAAATACCAAACACCAAGCACCAAGCACCACACATCAAACACCAAACACCACACACCAAACACCAAACAGCAAACACCAAATAGCAAACACCAAACAGCAAACACCAAACACCAAACAGCAAACAGCAAACACCAAACACCAAACACCTAGCACCAAGCACCAAACACCAAACAGCAAGCACCAAGCACCAAGCACCAAGCACCAAGCACCAAGCACCAAACACCAAACACCAAGCACCAAGCACCAAGCACAAAACATCAAGCACCAAGCACCAAGAACCAAGCACCAGACACCAAGCACCAAACACCAAACACCAAGCACCAAGAACCAAACACCAAGCACCAAGCACCAAGCACCAAGCACCAAACACCAAGCACCAAGCAAGAAGCACCAAACATCAAGCCCCAAGCACCAAGCACCAAACAACAAGAACCAAGCACCAACAACCAAACACCAATCACCAAGCACCAAACACCAATCACCAAGCACCAAGCACCAATCACCAAACACCAAAAACCAAGCACCAAGCACCAAGTACCAAACACCAAATGCCAAACACCAAACACCAAGCACGTAGCACCAAGCACCAAGCACCAAGCACCAAACACCAAACACCAATCACCAAACAGCAAACACCAAACACCAAACACCAAACAGCAAACAGCAAACACCAAACACCAAATAGCAAACACCAAACAGCAAACAGCAAACACCAAACACCAAGCACCAAGCACCAAACACCAAGCACCAAACACCAAACACCAAGCACCAAACACCAAGCACCAAGCAAGAAGCACCAAACATCAAGCTCCAAGCAACAAGCACCAAACAACAAGAACCAAGCACCAACAACCAAACACCAATCACCAAGCACCAAACACCAATCACCAAGCACCAAGCACCAATCACCAAACACCAAAAACCAAGCACCAAGCACCAAGTACCAAACACCAAATGCCAAACACCAAACACCAAGCACGTAGCACCAAGCACTAAGCACCAAACACCAAACACCAAACACCAATCACCAAACAGCAAACACCAAACACCAAACACCAAACAGCAAACAGCAAACACCAAACCCCAAATAGCAAACACCAAACAGCAAACAGCAAACACCAAACACCAAGCACCAAGCACCAAACACCAAGCACCAAACACCAAACACCAAGCATCAAGCACCAAACAGCAAACACCAAGCACCAAGCACCAAACACCAAGCACCAAGCCCCAAGCACCAAACATCAAAAACCAAGCACCAAACACCAAGCACCAAGCACCAAACACCAAGCACCAAACACCAAGCACCAAGCGCCAAATACCAAACACCAAGCACCAAGCACCAAACACCAAGCACCAAGCAAGAATCACCAAACACCCAGCACCAAGCACCAAACACCAAACACCAAGCACCAAGCACCAAAGACCAAACACCAAACACCAAACAGCAAACACCAAACACCAAACATGAAATACAAAACACCAAACAGCAAACAGCAAACAGCAAACACCAAACACAAAAACAGCAAACACCAAACAGCAAACACCAAACACCAAACACCAAACAGAAAATGCCAAACATCAAACGACAAACACCAAACGCCAAGCACCAAGCAGCAAGCACCAAACACCAAGCACCACGCACCAAACACCAAATACCTAGCACCAAGAACCAAACACCAAGCACCAAGCACCAAACACCAAGCACCAAGCACCAAGCACCAAGCACCAAATACCAAACACCAAGCATCAAGCACCACACATCAAACACCAAGCACCAAGCACCAAACACCAAACACCAAAGACCAGGCACCAAGCACCAATCACCAAGCACCAAGCACCAAGGAACAAACACCAAGCACCAAGCACCAAGCACCAAACAGCAAACACAAACAGCAAACACCAAACAGCAAACACCAAACACCAAACAGCAAACACCAAACACCAAACAGCAAACACCAAACACCAAACAGCAAACACCAAACAGCAAACACCAAACAGCAAACAGCAAACACCAAACACCAAACACCAAACACCAAGCACCAAACACCAAGCACCAAGCAACAAGCACCAATCACCAAGCACCAAGCACCAAACACCAAACACCAAGCACCAAGCACCAAACACCAAACACCAAACAGCGAGCACCAAACACCAATCACCAAGCACCAAACACCAAACACCAAACACCAAACACCAAGCACCAAACACCAAAAACCAAGCACCAAGCACAAAGCACCAAGCACCAAACACCAAACGCCAAACACCAAACACCAAGCACCAAGCACCAAACACCAAGCACCAAGCGCCAAAGACCAAACACCAAGCACCAAGCACTAAACACCAAACACCAAGCACCAAGCACCAAGCACCAAGCACCAAACACCAAGCACCAAGCACCAAACACCAAACACAAAACACCAAGTAACAAGCACCAAACACCAAACACCAAACACCAAGCACCAAGCACCAAGCACCAAACACCAAACACCAAACACCAAGCACCAAGCACCAAACACCAAGTACCAAGCACCAAGCACCAAACATCAAGCATCAAGAACCAAGCACCAAACACAAAGCACCAAGCACCAAGCACCAAACACCTAGCACCAAGCACCAAACACCAAGCACCAAGCACCAAGCACCAAACACCAAGAACCAAGCACCAAGCACCAAGCACCAAATACCAAACACCAAGCACCAAGCACCACACATCAAACACCAAACACCACACACCAAACACCAAACAGCAAACACCAAATAGCAAACACCAAACAGCAAACACCAAACACCAAACACCAAACAGCAAACACCAAACACCAAACACCAAGCACCAAGCACCAAACACCAAACAGCAAGCACCAAGCACCAAGCACCAAGCACCAAGCACCAAACACCAAACACCAAGCACCAAGCACCAAGCACAAAACATCAAGCACCAAGCACCAAGAACCAAGCACCAAGCACCAAACACCAAACACCAAGCACCAAACACCAAACACCAGACACCAAGCACCAAACACCAAACACCAAGCACCAAGAACCAAACACCAAGCACCAAGCACCAAGCACCAAGCACCAAACACCAAGCACCAAGCAAGAAGCACCAAACATCAAGCCCCAAGCACCAAGCACCAAACAACAAGAACCAAGCACCAACAACCAAACACCAATCACCAAGCACCAAACACCAATCACCAAGCACCAAGCACCAATCACCAAACACCAAAAACCAAGCACCAAGCACCAAGTACCAAACACCAAATGCCAAACACCAAACACCAAGCACGTAGCACCAAGCACCAAGCACCAAGCACCAAACACCAAACACCAATCACCAAACAGCAAACACCAAACACCAAACACCAAACAGCAAACAGCAAACACCAAACACCAAATAGCAAACACCAAACAGCAAACAGCAAACACCAAACACCAAGCACCAAGCACCAAACACCAAGCACCAAACACCAAACACCAAGCATCAAGCACCAAACAGCAAACACCAAGCACCAAGCACCAAGCACCAAACACCAAGCACCAAGCACCAAACACCAAACAGAAAACACCAAGCACCAAGCACCAAACACCAAGTACCAAGCACCAAGCACCAAACATCAAGCATCAAGAACCAAGCACCAAACACAAAGCACCAAGCACCAAGCACCAAACACCTAGCACCAAGCACCAAACATCAAGCACCAAGCACCAAGCACCAAACACCAAGAACCAAGCACCAAGCACCAAGCACCAAATACCAAACACCAAGCACCAAGCACCACACATCAAACACCAAACACCACACACCAAACACCAAACAGCAAACACCAAATAGCAAACACCAAACAGCAAACACCAAACACCAAACAGCAAAAACCAAACACCAAACACCAAACACCAAGCACCAAGCACCAAACACCAAACAGCAAGCACCAAGCACCAACCACCAAGCACCAAGCACCAAACACCAAACACCAAGCACCAAGTACCAAGCACAAAACGTCAAGCACCAAGCACCAAGAACCAAGCACCAAGCACCAAACACCAAACACCAAGCACCAAACACCAAACACCAGGCACCAAGCACCAAGAACCAAACACCAAGCACCAAGCACCAAGCACCAAGCACCAAACACCAAGCACCAAGCAAGAAGCACCAAGCACCAAGCACCAAGCACCAAACACCAAGCACCAAGCACCAAGCACCAAGCACCAAGCACCAAACACCAATCACCAAGCACCAAACACCAATCACCAAGCACCAAGCACCAATCACCAAACACCAAAAACCAAGCACCAAGCACCAAGTACCAAACACCAAATGCCAAACACCAAACACCAAGCACCAGGCACCAAACACCAAGCACCAAGCGCCAAAGACCAAACACCAAGCACCAAGCACCAAGCACCAAGCACCAAACACTAAACAGCAAACACCAAACAGCAAACACCAAACACCAAACACGAACCAGCAAACATCAAGCACCAAACACGAAACAGCAAACGCCAAACATCAAACGCCGAACACCAAACGCCAAACAGCAAACACCAAGCACCAAGCACCAAACACCAATCACCAAACACCAAGCACCAAACACCAAACACCAAGCACCAAGCACCAAACACCAAGCACCAAACACCAAACACCAAGCATCAAGCACCAAACAGCAAACACCAAGCACCAAGCACCAAACACCAAGCACCAAGCTCCAAGCACCAAACACCAAGCAGCAAACACCAAACACCAAGCACCAAGCACCAAACACCAAGCACCAAACACCAAACACCAAGCATCAAGCACCAAACAGCAAACACCAAGCACCAAGCACCAAACACCAAACACCAAGTAACAAGCATCAAACACCAACCACCAAGCACCAAGCACTAAACACCAAACACCAAGCACCAAGCACCAAACACAAAACACCAAGCACCAAGCACCAAGCACCAAGCACCAAGCACCAAACACCAAGCACCAAACACCAAACACCAAGCATCAAGCACCAAACAGCAAATACCAAGCACCAAGCACCAAACACCAAACACCAAGCACCAAGCATCAAACACCAAACACCAAGCACCAAGCACTAAACACCAAACACCAAGCACCAAGCACCAAACACAAAGCACCAAGCACCAAGCACCAAGCACCAAGCACCAAACACCAAGCACCCAGCACCAAACACCAAACACCAAGCACCAAGTACAAAGCACCAAGCACCTAGCAGCAATCACCAAGCACCAAGCACCAAACACCAAACACCAAGCACCAAGGACCTAGCACCAAGCACCAAAGACCAAGCACCAAGCACCAAGCACCAAACACCAAGCACCAAACACCAAACACCAAGCACCAAGAACCAAACACCAAGCACCAAACACCAAGCACCAAGCACCAAGCGCCAAACACCAAACATAAAACACCAGAGTACCAAGCACCAAACACCAAACACCAAACACCAAGCACCAAACACCAAGCCCCAAGCACCAAGTGCCAAACACCAAGCACCAAGCACCAAACACCAAACACCTAGCACCAAGCACCAAACACCAAGCACCAAGCACACAGCACCAAACATCAAGCACCAAGCACCAAGCACCAAATACCAAACACCAAGCACCAAGCACCACACATCAAACACCAAGCACCAATAACCAAACACCAAACACCAGGCACCAAACACGAAGCACCAATCACCAAGCACCAAGCACCAAGCACCAAACACCAAACACCAAGCACCAAGCACCAAACACCAAGCACCAAGCACCAAACACCAAACACCACACAGCAAACACCAAACAGCAAACACCAAACAGCAAACACCAAACACCAAATAGCAAACACCAAACAGCAAACAGCAAACACCAAACACCAAGCACCAAGCACCAAACACCAAGCACCAAACACCAAACACCAAGCATCAAGCACCAAACAGCAAACACCAAGCACCAAGCACCAAACACCAAGCACCAAGCTCCAAGCACCAAACACCAAGCAGCAAACACCAAACACCAAGCACCAAGCACCAAACACCAAGCACCAAACACCAAACACCAAGCATCAAGCACCAAACAGCAAACACCAAGCACCAAGCACCAAACACCAAACACCAAGTAACAAGCATCAAACACCAACCACCAAGCACCAAGCACTAAACACCAAACACCAAGCACCAAGCACCAAACACAAAACACCAAGCACCAAGCACCAAGCACCAAGCACCAAGCACCAAACACCAAGCACCCAGCACCAAACACCAAACACCAAGCACCAAGTACAAAGCACCAAGCACCAAGCAGCAAGCACCAAGCACCAAGCACCAAGCACCAAACACCAAACACCAAGCACCAAACACCAAACACCAAGCACCAAGCACCAAGCACCAAGCACCAAACACCAAGCACCAAGCACCAAACACCAAGCACCAAGCGCCAAACACCAAACACCAAACACCAAACACCAAGCACCAAGCACCAAACACCAAGCACCAAGCACCAAACACCAAACACCAAGCACCAAGGACCAAATACCAAGCACCAAGCACCAAGCACCAAACACCAAGCACCAAGCACCAAACACCAAGCATCAAGCACCAAACAGCAAACACCAACCACCAAGCACCAAACACCAAACACCAAGCACCAAGCACAAAGTACCAAACACCAAGCACCAAGCACCAAACAGCAAGCATCAAGCACCAAAGAGCAAACACCAAGCACCAAGCAGCAAGCACCAAACACCAAGCACCAAGCACTAAACACCAAACACCAAGCACCAAGCTCCAAACACAAAGCACCAAGCACCAAGCACCAAGCACCAAGCACCAAGCACCAAACACCAAGCACCAAGCACCAAGCACCAAGCACCAAACACCCAACACCAAGCACCAAGCACCAAACACCAAGCACCAAGCACCAAACACCAAGTACCAAGCACCTAGCACCAAACACCAAACACCAAGCACCAAGCACCAAACACCAAACACCACACAGCAAACACCAAACAGCAAACACCAAACTGCAAACAGCAAACACCAAATAGCAAACACCAAACAGCAAACAACAAACACCAAACAGCAAACACCAAACACCAAGCACCAAACACCAAACACCAAACACCAAGCACCAAGCACCAAGCACCAAACACCAGACACCAAGCCCCAAGCACCAAACACCAAACACCAAGCACCAAGCACCAAGCACCAAGCACCAAGCACCAAACACCAAACACCAAGCACGAAGTGCCAAACAGCAAGCACCAAGCACCAAGCACCAAGCACCAAACACCAAGCACCAAGCACCAAACACCAAGCACCAAGCACCAGACACAAAACGCCAAACACCAAGCACCAAACACCAAACACCAAGCACCAAGCACCAAGCACCAAACACCAAACACCAAGCAACAAGCACCAAACAACAAGCACCAAGCACCAAGCACAAAACACCAATCACCAAGCACCAGACACCAAACACCAAGCACCAAGCACAAAGCACCAATCACCAAGCAGCAAGGACCAAGCACCAAGCACCAAACAGCAAGCACCAAGCACCAAGCACCAAACACCAAGCACCAAGCACCAAACACAAAGCACCAAGCACCAAGCACCAAGTACCAAACACCAAGCACCAAGCACCAAACAGCAAGCATCAAGCACCAAAGAGCAAACACCAAGCACCAAGCAGCAAGCACCAAACACAAAGCACCAAGCACCAAGCACCAAACACCTAGCACCAAGCACCAAACATCAAGCACCAAGCACCAAGCACCAAACACCAAGAACCAAGCACCAAGCACCAAGCACCAAATACCAAACACCAAGCACCAAGCACCACACATCAAACACCAAACACCACACACCAAACACCAAACAGCAAACACCAAATAGCAAACACCAAACAGCAAACACCAAACACCAAACAGCAAAAACCAAACACCAAACACCTAACACCAAGCACCAAGCACCAAACACCAAACAGCAAGCACCAAGCACCAACCACCAAGCACCAAGCACCAAACACCAAACACCAAGCACCAAGTACCAAGCACAAAACGTCAAGCACCAAGCACCAAGAACCAAGCACCAAGCACCAAACACCAAACACCAAGCACCAAACACCAAACACCAGGCACCAAGCACCAAACACCAAACACCAAGCACCAAGAACCAAACACCAAGCACCAAGCACCAAGCACCAAGCACCAAACACCAAGCACCAAGCAAGAAGCACCAAGCACCAAGCACCAAGCACCAAACACCAAGCACCAAGCACCAAGCACCAAGCACCAAGCACCAAACACCAATCACCAAGCACCAAACACCAATCACCAAGCACCAAGCACCAATCACCAAACACCAAAAACCAAGCACCAAGCACCAAGTACCAAACACCAAATGCCAAACACCAAACACCAAGCACCAGGCACCAAACACCAAGCACCAAGCGCCAAAGACCAAACACCAAGCACCAAGCACCAAGCACCAAACACTAAACAGCAAACACCAAACAGCAAACACCAAACACCAAACACGAACCAGCAAACATCAAGCACCAAACACGAAACAGCAAACGCCAAACATCAAACGCCGAACACCAAACGCCAAACAGCAAACACCAAGCACCAAGCACCAAACACCAATCACCAAACACCAAGCACCAAACACCAAACACCAAGCACCAAGCACCAAACACCAAGCACCAAGCACCAAACACCAAGCATCAAGCACCAAACAGCAAATACCAAGCACCAAGCACCAAACACCAAACACCAAGCACCAAGCATCAAACACCAAACACCAAGCACCAAGCACTAAACACCAAACACCAAGCACCAAGCACCAAACACAAAGCACCAAGCACCAAGCACCAAGCACCAAGCACCAAGCACCAAACACCAAGCACCCAGCACCAAACACCAAACACCAAGCACCAAGTACAAAGCACCAAGCACCAAGCAGCAAGCACCAAGCACCAAGCACCAAGCACCAAACACCAAACACCAAGCACCAAGCACCAAGCACCAATCACCAAGCACCAAACACCAAACACCAAGCACCAAGCACCAAACACCAAGCACCAAGCGCCAAACACCAAACACCAAACACCAAACACCAAGCACCAAGCACCAAACACCAAGCACCAAGCACCAAACACCAAACACCAAGCACCAAGGACCAAATACCAAGCACCAAGCACCAAGCACCAAACACCAAGCACCAAGCACCAAACACCAAGCATCAAGCACCAAACAGCAAACACCAACCACCAAGCACCAAACACCAAACACCAAGCACCAAGCACAAAGTACCAAACACCAAGCACCAAGCACCAAACAGCAAGCATCAAGCACCAAAGAGCAAACACCAAGCACCAAGCAGCAAGCACCAAACACCAAGCACCAAGCACTAAACACCAAACACCAAGCACCAAGCTCCAAACACAAAGCACCAAGCACCAAGCACCAAGCACCAAGCACCAAGCACCAAACACCAAGCACCAAGCACCAAGCACCAAGCACCAAACACCCAACACCAAGCACCAAGCACCAAACACCAAGCACCAAGCACCAAACACCAAGTACCAAGCACCTAGCACCAAACACCAAACACCAAGCACCAAGCACCAAACACCAAACACCACACAGCAAACACCAAACAGCAAACACCAAACTGCAAACAGCAAACACCAAATAGCAAACACCAAACAGCAAACAACAAACACCAAACAGCAAACACCAAACACCAAGCACCAAACACCAAACACCAAACACCAAGCACCAAGCACCAAGCACCAAACACCAGACACCAAGCCCCAAGCACCAAACACCAAACACCAAGCACCAAGCACCAAGCACCAAGCACCAAGCACCAAACACCAAACACCAAGCACGAAGTGCCAAACAGCAAGCACCAAGCACCAAGCACCAAGCACCAAACACCAAGCACCAAGCACCAAACACCAAGCACCAAGCACCAGACACAAAACGCCAAACACCAAGCACCAAACACCAAACACCAAGCACCAAGCACCAAGCACCAAACACCAAACACCAAGCAACAAGCACCAAACAACAAGCACCAAGCACCAAGCACAAAACACCAATCACCAAGCACCAGACACCAAACACCAAGCACCAAGCACAAAGCACCAATCACCAAGCAGCAAGGACCAAGCACCAAGCACCAAACAGCAAGCACCAAGCACCAAGCACCAAACACCAAGCACCAAGCACCAAACACAAAGCACCAAGCACCAAGCACCAAGTACCAAACACCAAGCACCAAGCACCAAACAGCAAGCATCAAGCACCAAAGAGCAAACACCAAGCACCAAGCAGCAAGCACCAAACACAAAGCACCAAGCACCAAGCACCAAACACCTAGCACCAAGCACCAAACATCAAGCACCAAGCACCAAGCACCAAACACCAAGAACCAAGCACCAAGCACCAAGCACCAAATACCAAACACCAAGCACCAAGCACCACACATCAAACACCAAACACCACACACCAAACACCAAACAGCAAACACCAAATAGCAAACACCAAACAGCAAACACCAAACACCAAACAGCAAAAACCAAACACCAAACACCTAACACCAAGCACCAAGCACCAAACACCAAACAGCAAGCACCAAGCACCAACCACCAAGCACCAAGCACCAAACACCAAACACCAAGCACCAAGTACCAAGCACAAAACGTCAAGCACCAAGCACCAAGAACCAAGCACCAAGCACCAAACACCAAACACCAAGCACCAAACACCAAACACCAGGCACCAAGCACCAAACACCAAACACCAAGCACCAAGAACCAAACACCAAGCACCAAGCACCAAGCACCAAGCACCAAACACCAAGCACCAAGCAAGAAGCACCAAGCACCAAGCACCAAGCACCAAACACCAAGCACCAAGCACCAAGCACCAAGCACCAAGCACCAAACACCAATCACCAAGCACCAAACACCAATCACCAAGCACCAAGCACCAATCACCAAACACCAAAAACCAAGCACCAAGCACCAAGTACCAAACACCAAATGCCAAACACCAAACACCAAGCACCAGGCACCAAACACCAAGCACCAAGCGCCAAAGACCAAACACCAAGCACCAAGCACCAAGCACCAAACACTAAACAGCAAACACCAAACAGCAAACACCAAACACCAAACACGAACCAGCAAACATCAAGCACCAAACACGAAACAGCAAACGCCAAACATCAAACGCCGAACACCAAACGCCAAACAGCAAACACCAAGCACCAAGCACCAAACACCAATCACCAAACACCAAGCACCAAACACCAAACACCAAGCACCAAGCACCAAACACCAAGCACCAAGCACCAAACACCAAGCATCAAGCACCAAACAGCAAATACCAAGCACCAAGCACCAAACACCAAACACCAAGCACCAAGCATCAAACACCAAACACCAAGCACCAAGCACTAAACACCAAACACCAAGCACCAAGCACCAAACACAAAGCACCAAGCACCAAGCACCAAGCACCAAGCACCAAACACCAAGCACCCAGCACCAAACACCAAACACCAAGCACCAAGTACAAAGCACCAAGCACCTAGCAGCAATCACCAAGCACCAAGCACCAAACACCAAACACCAAGCACCAAGGACCTAGCACCAAGCACCAAAGACCAAGCACCAAGCACCAAGCACCAAACACCAAGCACCAAACACCAAACACCAAGCACCAAGAACCAAACACCAAGCACCAAACACCAAGCACCAAGCACCAAGCGCCAAACACCAAACATAAAACACCAAGTACCAAGCACCAAACACCAAACACCAAACACCAAGCACCAAACACCAAGCCCCAAGCACCAAGTGCCAAACACCAAGCACCAAGCACCAAACAACAAACACCTAGCACCAAGCAGCAAACACCAAGCACCAAGCACACAGCACCAAACATCAAGCACCAAGCACCAAGCACCAAATACCAAACACCAAGCACCAAGCACCACACATCAAACACCAAGCACCAATAACCAAACACCAAACACCAGGCACCAAACACGAAGCACCAATCACCAAGCACCAAGCACCAAGCACCAAACACCAAACACCAAGCACCAAGCACCAAACACCAAGCACCAAGCACCAAACACCAAACACCACACAGCAAACACCAAACAGCAAACACCAAACAGCAAACACCAAACACCAAATAGCAAACACCAAACAGCAAACAGCAAACACCAAACACCAAGCACCAAGCACCAAACACCAAGCACCAAACACCAAACACCAAGCATCAAGCACCAAACAGCAAACACCAAGCACCAAGCACCAAACACCAAGCACCAAGCTCCAAGCACCAAACACCAAGCAGCAAACACCAAACACCAAGCACCAAGCACCAAACACCAAGCACCAAACACCAAACACCAAGCATCAAGCACCAAACAGCAAACACCAAGCACCAAGCACCAAACACCAAACACCAAGTAACAAGCATCAAACACCAACCACCAAGCACCAAGCACTAAACACCAAACACCAAGCACCAAGCACCAAACACAAAACACCAAGCACCAAGCACCAAGCACCAAGCACCAAGCACCAAACACCAAGCACCCAGCACCAAACACCAAACACCAAGCACCAAGTACAAAGCACCAAGCACCAAGCAGCAAGCACCAAGCACCAAGCACCAAGCACCAAACACCAAACACCAAGCACCAAGCACCAAGCACCAATCACCAAGCACCAAACACCAAACACCAAGCACCAAGCACCAAACACCAAGCACCAAGCGCCAAACACCAAACACCAAACACCAAACACCAAGCACCAAGCACCAAACACCAAGCACCAAGCACCAAACACCAAACACCAAGCACCAAGGACCAAATACCAAGCACCAAGCACCAAGCACCAAACACCAAGCACCAAGCAACAAACACCAAGCATCAAGCACCAAACAGCAAACACCAACCACCAAGCACCAAACACCAAACACCAAGCACCAAGCACAAAGTACCAAACACCAAGCACCAAGCACCAAACAGCAAGCATCAAGCACCAAAGAGCAAACACCAAGCACCAAGCAGCAAGCACCAAACACCAAGCACCAAGCACTAAACACCAATCACCAAGCACCAAGCTCCAAACACAAAGCACCAAGCACCAAGCACCAAGCACCAAGCACCAAGCACCAAGCACCAAGCACCAAGCACCAAGCACCAAACACCAAACACCAAGCACCAAGCACCAAACACCAAGCACCAAGCACCAAACACCAAGTACCAACCACCTAGCACCAAACACCAAACACCAAGCACCAAGCACCAAACACCAAACACCACACAGCAAACACCAAACAGCAAACACCAAACTTCAAACAGCAAACACCAAATAGCAAACACCAAACAGCAAACAACAAACACCAAAGAGCAAACACCAAACACCAAGCACCAAACACCAAACACCAAACACCAAGCACCAAGCACCAAGCACCAAACACCAGACACCAAGCCCCAAGCACCAAACACCAAACACCAAGCACCAAGCACCAAGCACCAAGCACCAAGCACCAAACACCAAACACCAAGCACGAAGTGCCAAACAGCAAGCACCAAGCACCAAGCACCAAGCACCAAACACCAAGCACCAAGCACCAAACACCAAACACCAAGCACCAGACACAAAACGCCAAACACCAAGCACCAAACACCAAACACCAAGCACCAAGCACCAAGCACCAAACACCAAACACCAAGCAACAAGCACCAAACAACAAGCACCAAGCACCAAGCACAAAACACCAATCACCAAGCACCAGACACCAAACACCAAGCACCAAGCACAAAGCACCAATCACCAAGCAGCAAGGACCAAGCACCAAGCACCAAACAGCAAGCACCAAGCACCAAGCACCAAACACCAAGCACCAAGCACCAAACACAAAGCACCAAGCACCAAGCACCAAGTACCAAACACCAAGCACCAAGCACCAAACAGCAAGCATCAAGCACCAAAGAGCAAACACCAAGCACCAAGCAGCAAGCACCAAACACCAAGCACCAAGCACTAAACACCAAACACCAAGCACCAAGCACCAAGCACCAAGCACCAAGCACCAAATACCAAGCACCAGGCACCAAACACCAAACACCAATCACCAAGCACCAAACACCAAACACCAAGCACCAAGCACAAAGCACCAATCACCAAGCAGCAAGGACCAAGCACCAAACACCAAACACCAAGCACCAAACACCAAACACCAAGCACCAAACAGCAAACACCAAACAGCAAACACCAAACACCAAATAGCAAACACTAAACACCAAACACCAAACACCAAGCACCAAACACCAAACAGCAAGCACCAAGCACCAAGCACCAAGCACTAAACACCAAGCCCCAACCACCAAACACCAAACACCATGCACCAAGCACCGAGCCCCAAACAACAAGCACCAAGCTTCAAGCACCAAGCACCAAGCACCAAACACCAAACACCAATCACCAAGCACCAAACACCAAACACCAAGCACCAAGCACAAAGCACCAATCACCAAGCAGCAAGGACCAAGCACCAAACACCAAACACCAAGCACCAAACACCAAACACCAAGCACCAAACAGCAAACACCAAACAGCAAACACCAAACACCAAATAGCAAACACTAAACACCAAACACCAAACACCAAGCACCAAACACCAAACAGCAAGCACCAAGCACCAAGCACCAAGCACTAAACACCAAGCCCCAACCACCAAACACCAAACACCATGCACCAAGCACCGAGCCCCAAACAACAAGCACCAAGCTTCAAGCACCAAGCACCAAGCACCAAGCACCAAACACCAAGAACCAAGCACCAAACACCAAACACCAAGCACCAAACACCTAAAAACAAGCACCAAGCACCAAACACCAAACACCAAGCACCAAGCACCAAGCACCAAACACCAAGCACCAAGCACCAAGCACCAAGCACCATACACAAAACACCAAGCACCAAGCACCAAACACCAAGCACCAAGCACCAAACACCAAACACCAAGCACCAAGCACCAAACAACAAGCACCAAGCACCAAACACCATTCACCAAGCACCAAAGACCAAACACCAAGCACCAAGCACAAATCACCAAGCACCAAACAGCAAGCACCAAGCTCCAAGCACCAAACACCAAGCACCAAGCACCAAACACCAAACACCAAGCACCAAGTACAAAGCATCAAGCACCAAGCAGCAAGCTCCAAGCACTAAACACCAAACAGCAAGCACCAAGCAGCAAGCACCGAACACCAAGCACCAAACACCAAGCACCAAACACCAAGAACCAATAACCAAGCACCAAAAACCAAGCATCAAGCGCCAAAGACCAAACAACAAGCACCAAGCACCAATCACCAAACACCAAGCACCAAGCACCAAACACCAAACAACAATCACCAAGCACCACACACCAAATACCAAGCACCAAGCACTAAACATCAAACACCAAGCACCAAGCACCAAGCACCAAGCATCAAACACCAAGCACCAAGCACCAAGCACCAAACAACAAGCACCAAGCACACAGCACCAAACACCAAGCACCAAGCACCAAGCACCAAATACCAAACACCAAGCACCAAGCACCACACATCAAACGCCAAGCACCAATAACCAAACACCAAACACCAGGCACCAAACACCAAGCACCAAGCATCAAGCACCAAACAGCAAACACCAACCACCAAGCACCAAACACCAAACACCAAGCACCAAGCACAAAGTACCAAACACCAAGCACCAAGCACCAAACAGCAAGCATCAAGCACCAAAGAGCAAACACCAAGCACCAAGCAGCAAGCACCAAACACCAAGCACCAAGCACTAAACACCAATCACCAAGCACCAAGCTCCAAACACAAAGCACCAAGCACCAAGCACCAAGCACCAAGCACCAAGCACCAAACACCAAGCACCAAGCACCAAGCACCAAGCACCAAACACCAAACACCAAGCACCAAGCACCAAACACCAAGCACCAAGCACCAAACACCAAGTACCAAGCACCTAGCACCAAACACCAAACACCAAGCACCAAGCACCAAACACCAAACACCACACAGCAAACACCAAACAGCAAACACCAAACTGCAAACAGCAAACACCAAATAGCAAACACCAAACAGCAAACAACAAACACCAAAGAGCAAACACCAAACACCAAGCACCAAACACCAAACACCAAACACCAAGCACCAAGCACCAAGCACCAAACACCAGACACCAAGCCCCAAGCACCAAACACCAAACACCAAGCACCAAGCACCAAGCACCAAGCACCAAGCACCAAACACCAAACACCAAGCACGAAGTGCCAAACAGCAAGCACCAAGCACCAAGCACCAAGCACCAAACACCAAGCACCAAGCACCAAACACCAAGCACCAAGCACCAGACACAAAACGCCAAACACCAAGCACCAAACACCAAACACCAAGCACCAAGCACCAAGCACCAAACACCAAACACCAAGCAACAAGCACCAAACAACAAGCACCAAGCACCAAGCACAAAACACCAATCACCAAGCACCAGACACCAAACACCAAGCACCAAGCACAAAGCACCAATCACCAAGCAGCAAGGACCAAGCACCAAGCACCAAACAGCAAGCACCAAGCACCAAGCACCAAACACCAAGCACCAAGCACCAAACACAAAGCACCAAGCACCAAGCACCAAGTACCAAACACCAAGCACCAAGCACCAAACAGCAAGCATCAAGCACCAAAGAGCAAACACCAAGCACCAAGCAGCAAGCACCAAACACCAAGCACCAAGCACTAAACACCAAACACCAAGCACCAAGCACCAAGCACCAAGCACCAAACACCAAACACCAATCACCAAGCACCAAACACCAAACACCAAGCACCAAGCACAAAGCACCAATCACCAAGCAGCAAGGACCAAGCACCAAACACCAAACACCAAGCACCAAACACCAAACACCAAGCACCAAACAGCAAACACCAAACAGTAAACACCAAACACCAAATAGCAAACACTAAACACCAAACACCAAACACCAAGCACCAAACACCAAACAGCAAGCACCAAGCACCAAGCACCAAGCACTAAACACCAAGCCCCAACCACCAAACACCAAACACCATGCACCAAGCACCGAGCCCCAAACAACAAGCACCAAGCTTCAAGCACCAAGCACCAAGCACCAAGCACCAAACACCAAACACCAAGCACCAAACACCTAAAAACAAGCACCAAGCACCAAACACCAAACACCAAGCACCAAGCACCAAGCACCAAACACCAAGCACCAAGCACCAAGCACCAAGCACCATACACAAAACACCAAGCACCAAGCACCAAACACCAAGCACCAAGCACCAAACACCAAACACCAAGCACCAAGCACCAAACAACAAGCACCAAGCACCAAACACCATTCACCAAGCACCAAAGACCAAACACCAAGCACCAAGCACAAATCACCAAGCACCAAACAGCAAGCACCAAGCTCCAAGCACCAAACACCAAGCACCAAGCACCAAACACCAAACACCAAGCACCAAGTACAAAGCATCAAGCACCAAGCAGCAAGCTCCAAGCACTAAACACCAAACAGCAAGCACCAAGCAGCAAGCACCGAACACCAAGCACCAAACACCAAGCACCAAACACCAAGAACCAAGAACCAAGCACCAAAAACCAAGCGTCAAGCGCCAAAGACCAAACAACAAGCACCAAGCACCAATCACCAAACACCAAGCACCAAGCACCAAACACCAAACAACAATCACCAAGCACCACACACCAAATACCAAGCACCAAGCACTAAACATCAAACACCAAGCACCAAGCACCAAGCACCAAGCATCAAACACCAAGCACCAAGCACCAAGCACCAAACAACAAGCACCAAGCACACAGCACCAAACACCAAGCACCAAGCACCAAGCACCAAATACCAAACACCAAGCACCAAGCACCACACATCAAACGCCAAGCACCAATAACCAAACACCAAACACCAGGCACCAAACACCAAGCACCAATCACCAAGCACCAAGCACCAAGCACCAACCACCAAACACCAAGCACCAAGCACCAAACAACAAGCACCAAGCACCAAAGAGAAAAAACCAAGCACCAAGCACCGAACACCAAACACCAAACACCACACAGCAAACACCAAACAGCAAACACCAAATAGCAAACACCAAACACCAAATAGCAAACACCAAACAGCAAACAGCAAACAGCAAACACCAAGCACCAAGCACCAAACACCAAGCACCAAACACCAAACACCAAGCATCAAGCACCAAACAGCAAACACCAAGCACCAAGCACCAAACACCAAGCACCAAGCTCCAAGCACCAAACACCAAGCAGCAAACACCAAACACCAAGCACCAAGCACCAAACACCAAGCACCAAACACCAAACACCAAGCATCAAGCACCAAACAGCAAACACCAAGCACCAAGCACCAAACACCAAACACCAAGCACCAAGCATCAAACACCAAACACCAAGCACCAAGCACTAAACACCAAACACCAAGCACCAAGCACCAAACACAAAACACCAAGCACCAAGCACCAAACACCAAGCACCCAGCACCAAACACCAAACAGCAAACACCAAACAGCAAACACCAAACACCAAATAGCAAACACCAAACAGCAAACAGCAAACAGCAAACACCAAGCACCAAGCACCAAACACCAAGCACCAAACACCAAACACCAAGCATCAAGCACCAAACAGCAAACACCAAGCACCAAGCACCAAACACCAAGCACCAAGCTCCAAGCACCAAACACCAAGCAGCAAACACCAAACACCAAGCACCAAGCACCAAACACCAAGCACCAAACACCAAACACCAAACACCAAGCATCAAGCACCAAACAGCAAACACCAAGCACCAAGCACTAAACAACAAACACCAAGCACCAAGCACCAAACACAAAACACCAAGCACCAAGCACCAAGCACCAAGCACCAAGCACAAAACACCAAGCACCCAGCACCAAACACCAAACACCAAGCACCAAGTACAAAGCACCAAGCACCAAGCAGCAAGCACCAAGCACCAAGCACCAAGAACCAATCACCAAGCACCAAACACCAAACACCAACCACCAAGCACCAAACACCAAGCACCAAACACCAAGCACCAAGTGCCAAACACCAAACAACAAACACCAAACACCAAGCACCAAACACCAAACACCAAGCACCAAGGACCAAACACCAAGCACCAAGCACCAAGCACGAAGCACCAAACACCAAGCATCAAGCACCAAACAGCAAACACCAACCACCAAGCACCAAACACCAAACACCAAGCACCAAGCACTAAACACCAAACACCAAGCACCAAGCACCAAACACAAAGCACCAAGCACCAAGCACCAAGTACCAAACACCAAGCACCAAGCACCAAACAGCAAGCATCAAGCACCAAAGAGCAAACACCAAGCACCAAGCAGCAAGCACCAAACACCAAGCACCAAGCACTAAACACCAAACACCAAGCACCAAGCTCCAAACACAAAGCACCAAGCACCAAGCACCAAGCACCAAGCACCAAGCACCAAGCACCAAACACCAAGCACCAAGCACCAAGCACCAAGCACCAAACACCAAACACCAAGCACCAAGCACCAAACACCAAGCACCAAGCACCAAGCACCAAGCACCAAGCACCAAACACCAAGCACCAAGCACCAAACACCAAACACCAAGCACCAATGACTAAACACCGAACACCACACAGCAAACATCAAACAGCAAACACCAAGCACCAAACACAAAACACCAAGCACCAAGCACTAAACACCAAACACCAAGCACCAAGCACCAAGCACCAAGCACCAAACACCAAGCACCAAGCACCAAACACCAAATAGCAAACACCAAGCACCAAACACCAAGCACCAAGCACCAAGCACCAAACACCAAGCACCCAGCACCAAACACCAAACACCAAGCACCAAGTACAAAGCACCAAGCACCAAGCACCAAACACAACGCACCAAGCACCAAGCACCAAGCACCAAGCACCAAGCACCAAACACCAAGCACCAAGCACCAAACACCAAACACCACACAGCAAACACCAAACAGCAAACACCAAACTGCAAACACCAAACACAAAATAGCAAATACCAAACAGCAAACACCAAACACCAAACAGCAAACACCAAACACCAAACACCAAGCACCAAACACCAAACACCAAACACAAAACAGCAAGCACCAAGCACCAAGCACCAAACACCAGACACCAAGCCCCAAGCACCAAACACCAAACACCAAGCACCAAGCACCAAGCACCAAGCACCAAACACCAAACACCAAGCACCAAACACCAAACACCAAGCACCAAGCACCAAACACCAAACACCAAGCACCAAGCACCAAGCACCAAATACCAAACACCAAGCACCAATTCACCAAACACCAAACACCAAGCACCAAACACCTAACAACAAGCACCAAGCACCAAACACCAAACACCAAGCACCAAGCACCAAGCACCAAACACCAAGCACCAAGCACCAAGCACCAAGCACCATCCACCAAACACCAAGCACCAAGCACCAAACACCAAGCACCAAGCACCAAACACCAAGCACCAAGCACCAAGCACCAAACAACAAGCACCAAGCACCAAACACCATTCACCAAGCACCAAACACCAAACACCAAGCACCAAGCACAAATCACCAAGCACCAAGCAGCAAGCACCAAGCTCCAAGCACTAAACACCAAACAGCAAGCACCAAGCAGCAAGCACCAAACACCAAGCACCAAACACCAAGCACCAAACACCAAGAACCAAGCACCAAAAACCAAGCAACAAGCGCCAAAGACCAAACAACAAGCACCAAGCACCAATCACCAAACACCAAGCACCAAGCACCAAACACCAAACAACAAGCACCAAGCACCACACACCAAATACCAAGCACCAAGCACTAAACATCAAACACCAAGCACCAAGCACCAAGCACCAAGCACGAAACACCAAGCACCAAGCACCAAGCACCAAACACCAAACATAAAACACCAAGTACCAAGCACCAAACACGAAACACCAAACACCAAGCACCAAACACCAAACACCTAGCACCAAGCACCAAACAACAAGCACCAAGCACACAGCACCAAACACCAAGCACCAAGCACCAAGCACCAAATACCAAACACCAAGCACCAAGCACCACACATCAAACACCAAGCACCAATAACCAAACACCAAACACCAGGCACCAAACACCAAGCACCAATCACCAAGCACCAAGCACCAACCACCAAACACCAAGCACCAAGCACCAAACACCAAGCACCAAGCACCAAAGAGAAAAAACCAAGCACCAATCACCGAACACCAAACACCAAACACCACACAGCAAACCCCAAACAGCAAACACCAAACAGCAAACACCAAACACCAAATAGCAAACACCAAACAGCAAACAGCAAACAGCAAACACCAAGCACCAAGCACCAAACACCAAGCACCAAACACCAAACACCAAGCATCAAGCACCAAACAGCAAACACCAAGCACCAAGCACCAAACACCAAGCACCAAGATCCAAGCACCAAACACCAAGCAGCAAACACCAAACACCAAGCACCAAGCACCAAACACCAAGCACCAAACACCAAACACCAAGCACCAAGCACCAAACACAAAACACCAAGCACCAAGCACCAAGCACCAAGCACCAAGCACCAAGCACCAAGCACCAAACACCAAGCACCCAGCACCAAACACCAAACACCAAGCACCAAGTACAAAGCACCAAGCACCAAGTACAAAGCACCAAGCACCAAGCAGCAAGCACCAAGCACCAAGCACCAAACACCAAACACCAAGCACCAAGCACCAAGAACCAATCACCAAGCACCAAACACCAAACACCAAGCACCAAGCACCAAACACCAAGCACCAAGTGCCAAACACCAAACACCAAACACCAAACACCAAGCACCAAGCACCAAACACCAAACACCAAGCACCAAGGACCAAACACCAAGCACCAAGCACCAAGCACCAAGCACCAAGCACCAAACACCAAGCACCAAGCACCAAACACCAAGCATCAAGCACCAAACAGCAAACACCAACCACCAAGCACCAAACACCAAACACCAAGCACCAAGCACTAAACACCAGACACCAAGCACCAAGCACCAAACACCAAGCACCAAGCACCAAACACCAAGCACCAAGCACCAGGCACCAAGCACCAAGCACCAAACACCAAGCACCAAGCACCAAACACCAAACACCAAGCACCAAGCACTAAACACCAAACACCACACAGCAAACACCAAACAGCAAACACCAATCTGCAAACACCAAACACCAAATAGCAAACCCCAAACAGCAAACACCAAACACCAAACAGCAAACACCAAACACCAAACATCAAGCACCAAACACCAAACACCAAACACAAAACACCAAGCACCAAGCACCAAGCACCAAACACCAGACACCAAGCCCCACGCACCAAACACCAAGCACCAAGCACCAAGCACCAAGCACCAAGCACCAAACACCAAACACCAAGCACCAAACACCAAACACCAAGCACCAAGCACCAAACACCAAACACCAAGCACCAAGCACCAAACAGCAAGCACCAAGCACCAAGCACCAAGCACCAAACACCAAGCACCAAGCACCAAACACCAAGCACCAAGCACCAGACACCAAACACCAAACACCAAGCACCAAACACCAAACACCAAGCACCAAGCACAAAACACCAATCACCAAGCAGCAAGGACCAAGCACCAAGCACCAAACACCAAGCACCAAGCACCAAGCACCAAACAGCAAGCACCAAGCACCAAACACAAAGCACCAAGCCCCAAGCACCAAGTACCAAACACCAAGCACCAAGCACCAAACACCAAACACCACACAGCAAACACCAAACAGCAAACACCAAACTGCATACACCAAACACAAAATAGCAAACACCAAACAGCAAACACCAAACACCAAACAGCAAACACCAAACACCAAACACCAAGCACCAAACACCAAACACCAAACACAAAACAGCAAGCACCAAGCACCAAGCACCAAACACCAGACACCAAGCCCCAAGCACCAAACACCAAACACCAAGCACCAAGCACCAAGCACCAAGCACCAAACACCAAACACCAAGCACCAAACACCAAACACCAAGCACGAAGCACCAAACACCAAACACCAAGCACCAAGCACGAAGCACCAAACAGCAAGCACCAAGCACCAAACACCAAGCACCAAGCACCAGACACCAAACACCAAACACCAAGCACCAAACACCAAACACCAAACACCAAGCACCAAGCACAAAGCAACAAACACCAAGCACCAAGCACCAAGCACCAAACAACAAGCACCAAGCACCAAGCACCAAACACCAATCACCAAGCACCAAACACCAAACACCAAGCACCAAGCACGAAGCACCAATCACCAAGCAGTAAGGACCAAACACCAAGCACCAAACACCAAGCACCAAGGACCAAGCACCAAACACCAAGCACCAAGCACCAAACACCAAACACCAAGCACCAAGCACCAAACACCAAACACCAAGCACCAAGCACGAAGCACCAAACAGCAAGCACCAAGCACCAAACACCAAGCACCAAGCACCAGACACCAAACACCAAACACCAAGCACCAAACACCAAACACCAAACACCAAGCACGAAGCACCAAGCACCAAACACCAAGCACCAAGCACCAAGCACCAAACAACAAGCACCAAGCACCAAGCACCAAACACCAATCACCAAGCACCAAACACCAAACACCAAGCACCAAGCACAAAGCACCAATCACCAAGCAGCAATGAACAAACACCAAGCACCAAACACCAAGCACCAAGGACCAAGCACCAAACACCAAGCACCAAGCACCAAACACCAAGCACCAAGCACCAAGCACCAAGCACGAAAGACCAAGCACCAACCATCAAGTACCAAAGATCAAGCACCAAACACCAAACACCAAGCACCAAGCACCAAACACCAAGCACCAAGCGCCAAACACCAAACACCTAGCACCAAGCACCAAACACCAAGCACCAAGCACCAATCACCAAACACCAAGCACCAAGCACCAAATACCAAACACCAAGCACCAAGCACCAAACACCAAACACCAAGCACCAAGTACCAAACACCAAACACCAAGTACCAAGTAACAAGCACCAAGCACCAAACACCAAGCACCAAGCAGCAAGCACCAAACACCAATCACCAAACAGCAAACACCAAACAGCAAACAGAAAACACCAAATAGCAAGCAGCAAACACCAAACAGCAAACAGAAAAAGCCAAACATCAAACGAGAAACACCAAACGCCAAGCACCAAGCACCAAACACCAAACACCAAGCACCAAGCACCAAGCACCAAATACCAAACACCAAGCACCAAGCACCAAACACCAAACACCAAGCACCAAACACCTAACAACAAGCACCAAGCACCAAACACCAAACACCAAGCACCAAGCACCAAGCACCAAACACCAAGCACCAAGCACCAAGCACCAAGCACCATCCACCAAACACCAAGCACCAAGCACCAAACACCAAGCACCAAGCACCAAACACCAAGCACCAAGCACCAAGCACCAAACAACAAGCACCAAGCACCAAACACCATTCACCAAGCACCAAACACCAAACACCAAGCACCAAGCACAAATCACCAAGCACCAAGCAGCAAGCACCAAGCTCCAAGCACTAAACACCAAACAGCAAGCACCAAGCAGCAAGCACCAAACACCAAGCACCAAACACCAAGCACCAAACACCAAGAACCAAGCACCAAGCACCAAAAACCAAGCAACAAGCGCCAAAGACCAAACAACAAGCACCAAGCACCAATCACCAAACACCAAGCACCAAGCACCAAACACCAAACAACAAGCACCAAGCACCACACACCAAATACCAAGCACCAAGCACTAAACATCAAACACCAAGCACCAAGCACCAAGCACCAAGCACGAAACACCAAGCACCAAGCACCAAGCACCAAACACCAAACATAAAACACCAAGTACCAAGCACCAACCACGAAACACCAAACACCAAGCACCAAACACCAAACACCTAGCACCAAGCACCAAACAACAAGCACCAAGCACACAGCACCAAACACCAAGCACCAAGCACCAAGCACCAAATACCAAACACCAAGCACCAAGCACCACACATCAAACACCAAGCACCAATAACCAAACACCAAACACCAGGCACCAAACACCAAGCACCAATCACCAAGCACCAAGCACCAACCACCAAACACCAAGCACCAAGCAGCAAACACCAAGCACCAAGCACCAAAGAGAAAAAACCAAGCACCAATCACCGAACACCAAACACCAAACACCACACAGCAAACCCCAAACAGCAAACACCAAACAGCAAACACCAAACACCAAATAGCAAACACCAAACAGCAAACAGCAAACAGCAAACACCAAGCACCAAGCACCAAACACCAAGCACCAAACACCAAACACCAAGCATCAAGCACCAAACAGCAAACACCAAGCACCAAGCACCAAACACCAAGCACCAAGATCCAAGCACCAAACACCAAGCAGCAAACACCAAACACCAAGCACCAAGCACCAAACACCAAGCACCAAACACCAAACACCAAGCATCAAGCACCAAACAGCAAACACCAAGCACCAAGCACCAAACACCAAACACCAAGCACCAAGCATCAAACACCAAACACCAAGCACCAAGCACTAAACACCAAACACCAAGCACCAAGCATCAAACACAAAACACCAAGCACCAAGCACCAAGCACCAAGCACCAAGCACCAAGCACCAAGCACCAAACACCAAGCACCCAGCACCAAACACCAAACACCAAGCACCAAGTACAAAGCACCAAGCACCAAGTACAAAGCACCAAGCACCAAGCAGCAAGCACCAAGCACCAAGCACCAAACACCAAACACCAAGCACCAAGCACCAAGAACCAATCACCAAGCACCAAACACCAAACACCAAGCACCAAGCACCAAACACCAAGCACCAATTGCCAAACACCAAACACCAAGCACCAAGCACCAAACACCAAACACCAAGCACCAAGCACGAAGCACCAAACAGCAAGCACCAAGCACCAAACACCAAGCACCAAGCACCAGACACCAAACACCAAACACCAAGCACCAAACACCAAACACCAAACACCAAGCACGAAGCACCAAGCACCAAACACCAAGCACCAAGCACCAAGCACCAAACAACAAGCACCAAGCACCAAGCACCAAACACCAATCACCAAGCACCAAACACCAAACACCAAGCACCAAGCACAAAGCACCAATCACCAAGCAGCAATGAACAAACACCAAGCACCAAACACCAAGCACCAAGGACCAAGCACCAAACACCAAGCACCAAGCACCAAACACCAAGCACCAAGCACCAAGCACCAAGCACGAAAGACCAAGCACCAACCATCAAGTACCAAAGATCAAGCACCAAACACCAAACACCAAGCACCAAGCACCAAACACCAAGCACCAAGCGCCAAACACCAAACACCTAGCACCAAGCACCAAACACCAAGCACCAAGCACCAATCACCAAACACCAAGCACCAAGCACCAAATACCAAACACCAAGCACCAAGCACCAAACACCAAACACCAAGCACCAAGTACCAAACACCAAACACCAAGTACCAAGTAACAAGCACCAAGCACCAAACACCAAGCACCAAGCAGCAAGCACCAAACACCAATCACCAAACAGCAAACACCAAACAGCAAACAGAAAACACCAAATAGCAAGCAGCAAACACCAAACAGCAAACAGAAAAAGCCAAACATCAAACGAGAAACACCAAACGCCAAGCACCAAGCACCAAACACCAAACACCAAGCACCAAGCACCAAGCACCAAATACCAAACACCAAGCACCAAGCACCAAACACCAAACACCAAGCACCAAACACCTAACAACAAGCACCAAGCACCAAACACCAAACACCAAGCACCAAGCACCAAGCACCAAACACCAAGCACCAAGCACCAAGCACCAAGCACCATCCACCAAACACCAAGCACCAAGCACCAAACACCAAGCACCAAGCACCAAACACCAAGCACCAAGCACCAAGCACCAAACAACAAGCACCAAGCACCAAACACCATTCACCAAGCACCAAACACCAAACACCAAGCACCAAGCACAAATCACCAAGCACCAAGCAGCAAGCACCAAGCTCCAAGCACTAAACACCAAACAGCAAGCACCAAGCAGCAAGCACCAAACACCAAGCACCAAACACCAAGCACCAAACACCAAGAACCAAGCACCAAGCACCAAAAACCAAGCAACAAGCGCCAAAGACCAAACAACAAGCACCAAGCACCAATCACCAAACACCAAGCACCAAGCACCAAACACCAAACAACAAGCACCAAGCACCACACACCAAATACCAAGCACCAAGCACTAAACATCAAACACCAAGCACCAAGCACCAAGCACCAAGCACGAAACACCAAGCACCAAGCACCAAGCACCAAACACCAAACATAAAACACCAAGTACCAAGCACCAAACACGAAACACCAAACACCAAGCACCAAACACCAAACACCTAGCACCAAGCACCAAACAACAAGCACCAAGCACACAGCACCAAACACCAAGCACCAAGCACCAAGCACCAAATACCAAACACCAAGCACCAAGCACCACACATCAAACACCAAGCACCAATAACCAAACACCAAACACCAGGCACCAAACACCAAGCACCAATCACCAAGCACCAAGCACCAACCACCAAACACCAAGCACCAAGCACCAAACACCAAGCACCAAGCACCAAAGAGAAAAAACCAAGCACCAATCACCGAACACCAAACACCAAACACCACACAGCAAACCCCAAACAGCAAACACCAAACAGCAAACACCAAACACCAAATAGCAAACACCAAACAGCAAACAGCAAACAGCAAACACCAAGCACCAAGCACCAAACACCAAGCACCAAACACCAAACACCAAGCATCAAGCACCAAACAGCAAACACCAAGCACCAAGCACCAAACACCAAGCACCAAGATCCAAGCACCAAACACCAAGCAGCAAACACCAAACACCAAGCACCAAGCACCAAACACCAAGCACCAAACACCAAACACCAAGCATCAAGCACCAAACAGCAAACACCAAGCACCAAGCACCAAACACCAAACACCAAGCACCAAGCATCAAACACCAAACACCAAGCACCAGGCACTAAACACCAAACACCAAGCACCAAGCACCAAACACAAAACACCAAGCACCAAGCACCAAGCACCAAGCACCAAGCACCAAGCACCAAGCACCAAACACCAAGCACCCAGCACCAAACACCAAACACCAAGCACCAAGTACAAAGCACCAAGCACCAAGTACAAAGCACCAAGCACCAAGCAGCAAGCACCAAGCACCAAGCACCAAACACCAAACACCAAGCACCAAGCACCAAGAACCAATCACCAAGCACCAAACACCAAACACCAAGCACCAAGCACCAAACACCAAGCACCAAGTGCCAAACACCAAACACCAAACACCAAACACCAAGCACCAAGCACCAAACACCAAGCACCAAGCACCAAACACCAAACACCAAGCACCAAGGAACAAACACCAAGCACCAAGCACCAAGCACCAAGCACCAAGCACCAATCACCAAGCACCAAGCACCAAACACCAAGCATCAAGCACCAAACAGCAAACACCAACCACCAAGCACCAAACACCAAACACCAAGCACCAAACACTAAACACCAAACACCAAGCACCAAGCACCAAACACCAAGCACCAAGCACCAAACACCAAGCACCAAGCACCAGGCACCAAGCACCAAGCACCAAACACCAAGCACCAAGCACCAGACACCAAACACCAAGCACCAAGCACTAAACACCAAACACCACACAGCAAACACCAAACAGCAAACACCAATCTGCAAACACCAGACACCAAATAGCAAACCCCAAACAGCAAACACCAAACACCAAACAGCAAACACCAAACACCAAACACCAAGCACCAAACACCAAACACCAAACACAAAAGACCAAGCACCAAGCACCAAGCACCAAACAGCAAGCACCAAGCACCAAACACAAAGCACCAAGCCCCAAGCACCAAGTACCAAACACCAAGCACCAAGCACCAAACACCAAACACCACACAGCAAACACCAAACAGCAAACACCAAACTGCATACACCAAACACAAAATAGCAAACACCAAACAGCAAAAACCAAACACCAAACAGCAAACACCAAACACCAAACACCAAGCACCAAACACCAAACACCAAACACAAAACAGCAAGCACCAAGCAACAAGCACCAAACACCAGACACCAAGCACGAAGCACCAAACACCAAACACCAAGCACCAAGCACGAAGCACCAAACAGCAAGCACCAAGCACCAAACACCAAGCACCAAGCACCAGACACCAAACACCAAACACCAAGCACCAAACACCAAACACCAAACACCAAGCACCAAGCACAAAGCAACAAACACCAAGCACCAAGCACCAAGCACCAAACAACAAGCACCAAGCACCAAGCACCAAACACCAATCACCAAGCACCAAACACCAAACACCAAGCACCAAGCACGAAGCACCAATCACCAAGCAGCAAGGACCAAACACCAAGCACCAAACACCAAGCACCAAGGACCAAGCACCAAACACCAAGCACCAAGCACCAAGCACCAAGCACCAAGCACCAAAGTCCAAGCACCAACCATCAAGTACCAAACACCAAGCACCAAGTACCAAACAACAAACACCAAGCACCAAGTAACAAGCACCAAGCACCAAACACCAAGCACCAAGCAGCAAGCACCAAACACCAATCACCAAACAGCAAACACCAAACACCATACAGCAAACACAAAACACCAAAAAGCAGACACCAAACAGCAAACATCAAACACCAAACACCAAACACCAAACAGCAAACAGCAAACACCAAACACCAAGCACCAAACACCAAGTACCAAGCACCAAACACCAAGCACCAAACACCAAACACCAAGCACCAAGCACCAAACACCAAACACTAATCACCAAGCACCAAGCACCAAACACCAAGCACCAAGCACCAAGCACCAAACACCAAGCACCAAAGACCAAGCACCAAGTACCAAGCACCAAACACCAGGCACCAAGCACCAAGCACCAAACACCAAGCACCAAACACCAACCACCCAGTATCAAGCACCAAGCACCAAACACCAAGCACCAAGCACCAAACACCAAACACCAAACACCAAGCACCAAGCACCAAACACCAAGCACCAAGCACCAAACACCAAGCACCAAACACCAAACACCAAGCACCAAGCACCAAACACCAAGCACCAAACACCAAACACCAAGAACCAAGTACCAAACACCAAGCACCAAGCACCAAGCACCAAGTACAAACACCAAGCACCAAGCACCAAACACCAAGCACCAAGCACCAAGCATCAAACACCAAGCATCAAACACCAAACACCAAACACCAAGGACCAAACACCAAGCATAAAGCACCAAACACGAAGCAGCAAGCAGAAAGCACCAAACAACAAACACCAAGCACCAAGCGCCAAACACCAAGCACCAAGGACCAAACACCAAACACCATGCACCAAGCACCAAACACCTAACACCAAGCACCAAGCACCAAACACCAAACACCAAGCACCAAGCACCAAACACCAAGCACCAGGCACCAAGCACCAAACACCAAGCACCAAGCACCAAACACCAAGCACCAAGCAGAAAACAACAAGCACCAAGCACCAAACACCTAACACCTAACACCAAGCACCAAGCACCAAGCACCAAGCACCAAACACCAAACACCAAGCACCAAGCACCAAACACCAAGCACCAAACACCAAGAACCAAGCACCAAACACCAAGCTCCAAACACCAAGCACCAAGCACCAAGCACCAAACACCAAGCACCAAGCACCAAGCACCAAGTACAAACACCAAGCACCAAACACCAAACACCAAACACCAAACACCAAGCACCAAGCACCAATCACCAAACAACAAGCACCAAGCACCAAGATCCAAACACCAAACACCAAGCACCAAGCACCCAGCACGAAGCACCAAACACGAAGCACGCAGCACCAAACACCAAGCACCAAGCACCAAACACCAAGCACCAAGCACCAAACACCAAACCCCAAGCACCAAGCACCAAGCACCAAGCACCAAACACCAAACACCAAGCACCAAATACCAAGCACCAAATACCAAACAGCAAACACCAAACACGAAACAGCAAACACCAAACGCCAAACACCAAGCACCAAGCACCAATCACCAAACAACAAGCACCAAGCACCAAGCACCAAACACCAAGCACCAAGCACCAAACACCAAACACCAATCACCAAACACCAAGCACCAAGCACCAAACACCAAACCCCAAGCACCAAGCACCAAACACTAATCACCAAGCACCAAGCACCAAGCACCAAACACCAAGCACCAAGCACAGAGCACCAAACACCAAACACCAAGCACCAAAGACCAAGCACCAAGCACCAAGCACCAAGCACCAAACACCAAGCACCAAGCACCAAACACCAACAACCCAGCACCAAACACGAAGCACCAAACACGAAGCACCAAGCACCTAGCACAAAACACCAAACACCAAGCACAAAGCACCAAACACCAAGCACCAATCACCAAGCACCAAACACCAAGCAGCAAGCAGAAAGCACCAAACAACAAACACCAAGCACCAAACACCAAACACCAAGCACCAAGCACCAAACACCTAACACCAAGCACCAAGCACCAAACACCAAACACCAAGCACCAAGCACCAAACACCAAGCACCAAAGACCAAACACCAAACAGCAAACACCAAACACCAAACAGCAAACACTAAACATGAAACAGCAAACACCATAGAGCAAACACCAAACACTAAACAGCAAACAGCAAACAGCAAACACCAAGCACCAAACACCAAGTTCCAAGCACCAAACACCAAGCACCAAGCACCAAACACCAAACCCCAAGCACCAAGCACCAAACACTAAGCACAATGCACCAAGCACAAAGCACTAAACACCAAGCACCAAGCACCAAGCACCAAGCACCAAGAACCAAAGACCAAGCACCAAGCACCAAACACCAAGTACCAAGCACCAAGCATCGAACACCAAGCATCAAACACCAAACACCAAGCACCAAACACCAAGCACGAAACACCAAGCACCCAGCACCAAACACCAAGCACCAATCACCAAGCACCAAACACCAAGCACCAACCACCAAACACCAAGCACCAGGCACCAAGCACCAAACATCAAACACCAAGCACCAAGCACCCAGCACCAAACACCAAACACCAAGCACCAAGCACCAAGCACCAAACACCAAACACCAAGCACCAAGCACCAAACACCAAACACCAAACACCAAACACCAAACACCAAGCACCAAGCACCAAACAACAAGCACCAGGCACCAAGCACCAAACATCAAACACCAAGCACCAAGCATCAAACACCAAGCACCAAGCTCCAAACACCAAGCACCAAGCACCAAGCACCAAACACCAAACAGCAAACACCAAACACCAAACAGCAAACAGCAAACACCAAGCACCAATCACCAAACAACAAGCACCAGGCACCAAGGACCAAACACCAAACACCAAGCACCAAGCACCAAACACCAAGCACCAGAGACCAAACACTAAACAGCAAACACCAAACACCAAACAGCAAACACCAAACACGAAACAGCAAAAACCATACAGCAAACACCAAACACCAAAAAGCAGACACCAAACAGCAAACACCAAACACCAAACAGCAAACAGCAAACACCACACACCAAGCACCAAAACCAAGTACCAAGCACCAAACACCAAGCACCAAGCACCAAGTACAAACACCAAGCACCAAGCACCAAACACCAAGCACCAAGCACCAAGCATCAAACACCAAGCATCAAACACCAAACACCAAACACCAAGCAACAAGCACCAAACACCAAGCACCAAGCACCAAACTCCAAGCAGCAAGCAGAAAGCACCAAACAACAAACACCAAGCACAAAGCACCAAACACCAAGCACCAAAGACCAAACACCAAACACCAAGCACCAAGCACCAAACACCTAACACCAAGCACCAAGCACCAAACACCAAACACCAAGCACCAAGCACCAAACACCAAGCACCAGGCACCAAGCACCAAACACCAAGCACCAAGCACCAAACACCAAGCACCAAGCATAAAACACCAAGCACCAAGCACCACACACCTAAGACCAAGCACCAAGCACCAAGCACCAAACACCAAGCACTAAACACCAAACACCAAGCACCAAGCACCAAGCACCAAACACCAAGCACCAAGCACAAAACACCAAGCACCAAGCACCAAACACCTAACACCAAGCACCAAGCACCAAGCACCAAACACCAAGCACCAAACACCAAACACCAAGCACCAAGCACCAAACACCAAGCACCAAACACCAAGCACCAAGCACCAAGTACAAACACCAAGCACCAAGCACCAAACACCAAGCACCAAGCACCTAGCATCAAACACCAAGCATCAAACACCAAACACCAAACACCAAGCAACAAGCACCAAACACCAAGCACCAAGCACCAAGCACCAAATACCAAGCACCAATTACGAAGCACCAAACACAGAGCCCCAAGCACCAAGCACCAAACACCAAACACGAAGCACCAAACACCAAATACCAAGCACCTAGCACCAAACACCAAACACCAAGCACCAATCACCAAGCACCAAACACGAAGCAGCAAGCAGAAAGCACCAAACAACAAACACCAAGCACCAAGCACCAAACACCAAGCACCATGGACCAAACACCAAACACCAAGCACCAAACACCTAACACCAAGCACCAAGCACCAAACACCAAGCACCAAAGACCAAACACCAAACAGCAAACACCAAACACCAAACAGCAAACACCAAACATGAAACAGCCAACACCATTGAGCAAAAACCAAACACCAAAAAGCAGACACCAAACAGCAAACAGCAAACACCAAGCACCAAACACCAAGTTCCAAGCACCAAACACCAAACACCAAGCACCAAACACCAAACCCCAAGCACCAAGCACCAAACACTAATCACAATGCACCAAGCACCAAGCACTAAACACCAAGCACCAAGCACCAAGCACTAAACACCAAACACCAAGGACCAAGCACCAAGCACCAAGAACCAAAGACCAAGCACCAAGCACCAAACACCAAGCACCAAGCACCAAGCATCGAACACCAAGCATCAAACACCAAACACCAAGCACCAAACACCAAGCACAAAACACCAAGCACCCAGCACCAAACACCAAGCACCAATCACCAAACACCAAGCACCAAGCACCAAACACCAAGCACCAAACACCAAGAACCAAGCACCAAACACCAAGCTCCAAACACCAAGCACCAAGCACCAAGCACCAAACACCAAGCACCAAGCACCAAGCACCAAGTACAAACACCAAGCACCAAACACCAAACACCAAACATCAAACACCAAGCACCAAGCATCAAACACCAAGACCCAAGCTCCAAACACCAAGCACCAAGCACCAAGCACCAAACACCAAACACCAAACACCAAACACCAAACAGCAAACAGCAAACACCAAACACCAAGCACCAAACACCAAGTACCAAGCACCAAACACCAAGCACCAAACACCAAACACCAAGCACCAAGCACCAAACACCAAACACTAATCACCAAGCACCAAGCACCAAACACCAAGCACCAAGCACCAAGCACCAAACACCAAGCACCAAAGACCAAGCACCAAGTACCAAGCACCAAACACCAGGCACCAAGCACCAAGCACCAAACACCAAGCACCAAACACCAACCACCCAGTATCAAGCACCAAGCACCAAACACCAAGCACCAAGCACCAAACACCAAACACCAAACACCAAGCACCAAGCACCAAACACCAAGCACCAAGCACCAAACACCAAGCACCAAACACCAAACACCAAGCACCAAGCACCAAACACCAAGCACCAAACACCAAACACCAAGAACCAAGTACCAAACACCAAGCACCAAGCACCAAGCACCAAGTACAAACACCAAGCACCAAGCACCAAACACCAAGCACCAAGCACCAAGCATCAAACACCAAGCATCAAACACCAAACACCAAACACCAAGGACCAAACACCAAGCATAAAGCACCAAACACGAAGCAGCAAGCAGAAAGCACCAAACAACAAACACCAAGCACCAAGCGCCAAACACCAAGCACCAAGGACCAAACACCAAACACCATGCACCAAGCACCAAACACCTAACACCAAGCACCAAGCACCAAACACCAAACACCAAGCACCAAGCACCAAACACCAAGCACCAGGCACCAAGCACCAAACACCAAGCACCAAGCACCAAACACCAAGCACCAAGCAGAAAACACCAAGCACCAAGCACCAAACACCTAACACCTAACACCAAGCACCAAGCACCAAGCACCAAGCACCAAACACCAAACACCAAGCACCAAGCACCAAACACCAAGCACCAAACACCAAGAACCAAGCACCAAACACCAAGCTCCAAACACCAAGCACCAAGCACCAAGCACCAAACACCAAGCACCAAGCACCAAGCACCAAGTACAAACACCAAGCACCAAACACCAAACACCAAACACCAAACACCAAGCACCAAGCACCAATCACCAAACAACAAGCACCAAGCACCAAGATCCAAACACCAAACACCAAGCACCAAGCACCCAGCACGAAGCACCAAACACGAAGCACGCAGCACCAAACACCAAGCACCAAGCACCAAACACCAAGCACCAAGCACCAAACACCAAACCCCAAGCACCAAGCACCAAGCACCAAGCACCAAACACCAAACACCAAGCACCAAATACCAAGCACCAAATACCAAACAGCAAACACCAAACACGAAACAGCAAACACCAAACGCCAAACACCAAGCACCAAGCACCAATCACCAAACAACAAGCACCAAGCACCAAGCACCAAACACCAAGCACCAAGCACCAAACACCAAACACCAATCACCAAACACCAAGCACCAAGCACCAAACACCAAACCCCAAGCACCAAGCACCAAACACTAATCACCAAGCACCAAGCACCAAGCACCAAACACCAAGCACCAAGCACAGAGCACCAAACACCAAACACCAAGCACCAAAGACCAAGCACCAAGCACCAAGCACCAAGCACCAAACACCAAGCACCAAGCACCAAACACCAACAACCCAGCACCAAACACGAAGCACCAAACACGAAGCACCAAGCACCTAGCACAAAACACCAAACACCAAGCACAAAGCACCAAACACCAAGCACCAATCACCAAGCACCAAACACCAAGCAGCAAGCAGAAAGCACCAAACAACAAACACCAAGCACCAAACACCAAACACCAAGCACCAAGCACCAAACACCTAACACCAAGCACCAAGCACCAAACACCAAACACCAAGCACCAAGCACCAAACACCAAGCACCAAAGACCAAACACCAAACAGCAAACACCAAACACCAAACAGCAAACACTAAACATGAAACAGCAAACACCATAGAGCAAACACCAAACACTAAACAGCAAACAGCAAACAGCAAACACCAAGCACCAAACACCAAGTTCCAAGCACCAAACACCAAGCACCAAGCACCAAACACCAAACCCCAAGCACCAAGCACCAAACACTAAGCACAATGCACCAAGCACAAAGCACTAAACACCAAGCACCAAGCACCAAGCACCAAGCACCAAGAACCAAAGACCAAGCACCAAGCACCAAACACCAAGTACCAAGCACCAAGCATCGAACACCAAGCATCAAACACCAAACACCAAGCACCAAACACCAAGCACGAAACACCAAGCACCCAGCACCAAACACCAAGCACCAATCACCAAGCACCAAACACCAAGCACCAACCACCAAACACCAAGCACCAGGCACCAAGCACCAAACATCAAACACCAAGCACCAAGCACCCAGCACCAAACACCAAACACCAAGCACCAAGCACCAAGCACCAAACACCAAACACCAAGCACCAAGCACCAAACACCAAACACCAAACACCAAACACCAAACACCAAGCACCAAGCACCAAACAACAAGCACCAGGCACCAAGCACCAAACATCAAACACCAAGCACCAAGCATCAAACACCAAGCACCAAGCTCCAAACACCAAGCACCAAGCACCAAGCACCAAACACCAAACAGCAAACACCAAACACCAAACAGCAAACAGCAAACACCAAGCACCAATCACCAAACAACAAGCACCAGGCACCAAGGACCAAACACCAAACACCAAGCACCAAGCACCAAACACCAAGCACCAGAGACCAAACACTAAACAGCAAACACCAAACACCAAACAGCAAACACCAAACACGAAACAGCAAAAACCATACAGCAAACACCAAACACCAAAAAGCAGACACCAAACAGCAAACACCAAACACCAAACAGCAAACAGCAAACACCACACACCAAGCACCAAAACCAAGTACCAAGCACCAAACACCAAGCACCAAGCACCAAGTACAAACACCAAGCACCAAGCACCAAACACCAAGCACCAAGCACCAAGCATCAAACACCAAGCATCAAACACCAAACACCAAACACCAAGCAACAAGCACCAAACACCAAGCACCAAGCACCAAACTCCAAGCAGCAAGCAGAAAGCACCAAACAACAAACACCAAGCACAAAGCACCAAACACCAAGCACCAAAGACCAAACACCAAACACCAAGCACCAAGCACCAAACACCTAACACCAAGCACCAAGCACCAAACACCAAACACCAAGCACCAAGCACCAAACACCAAGCACCAGGCACCAAGCACCAAACACCAAGCACCAAGCACCAAACACCAAGCACCAAGCATAAAACACCAAGCACCAAGCACCACACACCTAAGACCAAGCACCAAGCACCAAGCACCAAACACCAAGCACTAAACACCAAACACCAAGCACCAAGCACCAAGCACCAAACACCAAGCACCAAGCACAAAACACCAAGCACCAAGCACCAAACACCTAACACCAAGCACCAAGCACCAAGCACCAAACACCAAGCACCAAACACCAAACACCAAGCACCAAGCACCAAACACCAAGCACCAAACACCAAGCACCAAGCACCAAGTACAAACACCAAGCACCAAGCACCAAACACCAAGCACCAAGCACCTAGCATCAAACACCAAGCATCAAACACCAAACACCAAACACCAAGCAACAAGCACCAAACACCAAGCACCAAGCACCAAGCACCAAATACCAAGCACCAATTACGAAGCACCAAACACAGAGCCCCAAGCACCAAGCACCAAACACCAAACACGAAGCACCAAACACCAAATACCAAGCACCTAGCACCAAACACCAAACACCAAGCACCAATCACCAAGCACCAAACACGAAGCAGCAAGCAGAAAGCACCAAACAACAAACACCAAGCACCAAGCACCAAACACCAAGCACCATGGACCAAACACCAAACACCAAGCACCAAACACCTAACACCAAGCACCAAGCACCAAACACCAAGCACCAAAGACCAAACACCAAACAGCAAACACCAAACACCAAACAGCAAACACCAAACATGAAACAGCCAACACCATTGAGCAAAAACCAAACACCAAAAAGCAGACACCAAACAGCAAACAGCAAACACCAAGCACCAAACACCAAGTTCCAAGCACCAAACACCAAACACCAAGCACCAAACACCAAACCCCAAGCACCAAGCACCAAACACTAATCACAATGCACCAAGCACCAAGCACTAAACACCAAGCACCAAGCACCAAGCACTAAACACCAAACACCAAGGACCAAGCACCAAGCACCAAGAACCAAAGACCAAGCACCAAGCACCAAACACCAAGCACCAAGCACCAAGCATCGAACACCAAGCATCAAACACCAAACACCAAGCACCAAACACCAAGCACAAAACACCAAGCACCCAGCACCAAACACCAAGCACCAATCACCAAGCACCAAACACCAAGCACCAACCACCAAACACCAAGCACCAAGCACCCAGCACCAAACACCAAACACCAAGCACCAAGCACCAAACACCAAACACCAAACACCAAACACCAAACACCAAGCACCAAGCACCAAACAACAAGCACCAGGCACCAAGCACCAAACATCAAACACCAAGCACCAAGCATCAAACACCAAGACCCAAGCTCCAAACACCAAGCACCAAGCACCAAGCACCAAACACCAAACAGCAAACACCAAACACCAAACAGCAAACAGCAAACACCAAGCACCAATCACCAAACAACAAGCACCAGGCACCAAGGACCAAACACCAAACACCAAGCACCAAGCACCAAACACCAAGCACCAGAGACCAAACACTAAACAGCAAACACCAAACACCAAACAGCAAACACCAAACACGAAACAGCAAAAACCATACAGCAAACACCAAACACCAAAAAGCAGACACCAAACAGCAAACACCAAACACCAAACAGCAAACAGCAAACACCACACACCAAGCACCAAAACCAAGTACCAAGCACCAAACACCAAGCACCAAGCACCAAGTACAAACACCAAGCACCAAGCACCAAACACCAAGCACCAAGCACCAAGCATCAAACACCAAGCATCAAACACCAAACACCAAACACCAAGCAACAAGCACCAAACACCAAGCACCAAGCACCAAACTCCAAGCAGCAAGCAGAAAGCACCAAACAACAAACACCAAGCACAAAGCACCAAACACCAAGCACCAAAGACCAAACACCAAACACCAAGCACCAAGCACCAAACACCTAACACCAAGCACCAAGCACCAAACACCAAACACCAAGCACCAAGCACCAAACACCAAGCACCAGGCACCAAGCACCAAACACCAAGCACCAAGCACCAAACACCAAGCACCAAGCATAAAACACCAAGCACCAAGCACCACACACCTAAGACCAAGCACCAAGCACCAAGCACCAAACACCAAGCACTAAACACCAAACACCAAGCACCAAGCACCAAGCACCAAACACCAAGCACCAAGCACAAAACACCAAGCACCAAGCACCAAACACCTAACACCAAGCACCAAGCACCAAGCACCAAACACCAAGCACCAAACACCAAACACCAAGCACCCAGCACCAAACACCAAGCACCAAACACCAAGCACCAAGCACCAAGTACAAACACCAAGCACCAAGCACCAAACACCAAGCACCAAGCACCTAGCATCAAACACCAAGCATCAAACACCAAACACCAAACACCAAGCAACAAGCACCAAACACCAAGCACCAAGCACCAAGCACCAAATACCAAGCACCAATTACGAAGCACCAAACACAGAGCCCCAAGCACCAAGCACCAAACACCAAACACGAAGCACCAAACACCAAATACCAAGCACCTAGCACCAAACACCAAACACCAAGCACCAATCACCAAGCACCAAACACGAAGCAGCAAGCAGAAAGCACCAAACAACAAACACCAAGCACCAAGCACCAAACACCAAGCACCATGGACCAAACACCAAACACCAAGCACCAAACACCTAACACCAAGCACCAAGCACCAAACACCAAGCACCAAAGACCAAACACCAAACAGCAAACACCAAACACCAAACAGCAAACACCAAACATGAAACAGCCAACACCATTGAGCAAAAACCAAACACCAAAAAGCAGACACCAAACAGCAAACAGCAAACACCAAGCACCAAACACCAAGTTCCAAGCACCAAACACCAAACACCAAGCACCAAACACCAAACCCCAAGCACCAAGCACCAAACACTAATCACAATGCACCAAGCACCAAGCACTAAACACCAAGCACCAAGCACCAAGCACTAAACACCAAACACCAAGGACCAAGCACCAAGCACCAAGAACCAAAGACCAAGCACCAAGCACCAAACACCAAGCACCAAGCACCAAGCATCGAACACCAAGCATCAAACACCAAACACCAAACACCAAGCACCAAACACCATGCACCAAGCACCAAACACCAAGCACCCAGCACCAAACACCAAGCACCAATCACCAAGCACCAAACACCAAGCACCAACCACCAAACACCAAGCACCAAACATCAAACACCAAGCACCAAGAACCAAGCACCAAATACCAAACACCAAGCACCACGCACCAAACACCAAACACCAAACACCAAGCACCAAACACCAAACACCAAACACCAAACACCAAGCACCAAGTACCAAACAACAAGCACCAGGCACCAAGCACCAAACATCAAACACCAAGCACCAAGCACCAAACACCAAGCACCAACCACCAAACACCAAGCACCAATCACCAAGCACCAAACACCAAACAGCAAACAGCAAACAGCAAACAGCAAACAGCAAACACCAAGCACCAATCACCAAACAACAAGCACCAGGCACCAAGGACCAAACACCAAACACCAAGCACCAAGCACCAAGCACCAAACACCAAACACCAAGCACCAAGCACCAAACACCCAGCACCAGAGACCAAACACCAAACAGCAAACACCAAACACGAAACAGCAAACACCATACAGCAAACACAAAACACCAAAAAGCAGACACCAAACAGCAAACATCAAACACCAAACACCAAACACCAAGCACCAAACACCAAGTACCAAGCACCAAACACCAAGCACCAAACACCAAACACCAAGCACCAAGCACCAAACACTAATCACCAAGCACCAAGCACCAAACACCAAGCACCAAGCACCAAGCACCAAACACCAAGCACCAAAGACCAAGCACCAAGCACCAAGCACCAAACACCAAGCACCAAGCACCAAGCACCAAACACCAAGCACCAAACACCAACCACCCAGCATCAAGCACCAAGCACCAAACACCAAGCACCAAGCACCAAACACCAAACACCAAACACCAAACACCAAGCACCAAGCACCAAACACCAAGCACCAAGGACCAAGCACCAAACACCAAGCACCAAGCACCAAACACCAAGCACCAAGCACCAAGCACCAAGCACGAAAGACCAAGCACCAACCATCAAGTACCAAAGATCAAGCACCAAACACCAAACACCAAGCACCAAGCACCAAACACCAAGCACCAAGCGCCAAACACCAAACACCTAGCACCAAGCACCAAACACCAAGCACCAAGCAGCAAGCACCAAACACCAATCACCAAACAGCAAACACCAAACAGCAAACAGAAAACACCAAATAGCAAGCAGCAAACACCAAACAGCAAACAGAAAAAGCCAAACATCAAACGAGAAACACCAAACGCCAAGCACCAAGCACCAAACACCAAACACCAAGCACCAAGCACCAAGCACCAAATACCAAACACCAAGCACCAAGCACCAAACACCAAACACCAAGCACCAAACACCTAACAACAAGCACCAAGCACCAAACACCAAACACCAAGCACCAAGCACCAAGCACCAAACACCAAGCACCAAGCACCAAGCACCAAGCACCATCCACCAAACACCAAGCACCAAGCACCAAGCACCAAGCACCAAGCACCAAACACCAAGCACCAAGCACCAAGCACCAAACAACAAGCACCAAGCACCAAACACCATTCACCAAGCACCAAACACCAAACACCAAGCACCAAGCACAAATCACCAAGCACCAAGCAGCAAGCACCAAGCTCCAAGCACTAAACACCAAACAGCAAGCACCAAGCAGCAAGCAGCAAACACCAAGCACCAAACACCAAGCACCAAACACCAAGAACCAAGCACCAAGCACCAAAAACCAAGCAACAAGCGCCAAAGACCAAACAACAAGCACCAAGCACCAATCACCAAACACCAAGCACCAAGCACCAAACACCAAACAACAAGCACCAAGCACCACACACCAAATACCAAGCACCAAGCACTAAACATCAAACACCAAGCACCAAGCACCAAGCACCAAGCACGAAACACCAAGCACCAAGCACCAAGCACCAAACACCAAACATAAAACACCAAGTACCAAGCACCAAACACGAAACACCAAACACCAAGCACCAAACACCAAACACCTAGCACCAAGCACCAAACAACAAGCACCAAGCACACAGCACCAAACACCAAGCACCAAGCACCAAGCACCAAATACCAAACACCAAGCACCAAGCACCACACATCAAACACCAAGCACCAATAACCAAACACCAAACACCAGGCACCAAACACCAAGCACCAATCACCAAGCACCAAGCACCAACCACCAAACACCAAGCACCAAGCACCAAACACCAAGCACCAAGCACCAAAGAGAAAAAACCAAGCACCAATCACCGAACACCAAACACCAAACACCACACAGCAAACCCCAAACAGCAAACACCAAACAGCAAACACCAAACACCAAATAGCAAACACCAAACAGCAAACAGCAAACAGCAAACACCAAGCACCAAGCACCAAACACCAAGCACCAAACACCAAACACCAAGCATCAAGCACCAAACAGCAAACACCAAGCACCAAGCACCAAACACCAAGCACCAAGATCCAAGCACCAAACACCAAGCAGCAAACACCAAACACCAAGCACCAAGCACCAAACACCAAGCACCAAACACCAAACACCAAGCATCAAGCACCAAACAGCAAACACCAAGCACCAAGCACCACAACACCAAACACCAAACACCAAGCATCAAACACCAAACACCAAGCACCAAGCACTAAACACCAAACACCAAGCACCAAGCACCAAACACAAAACACCAAGCACCAAGCACCAAGCACCAAGCACCAAGCACCAAGCACCAAGCACCAAACACCAAGCACCCAGCACCAAACACCAAACACCAAGCACCAAGTACAAAGCACCAAGCACCAAGTACAAAGCACCAAGCACCAAGCAGCAAGCACCAAGCACCAAGCACCAAACACCAAACACCAAGCACCAAGCACCAAACACCAAGCACCAAGTGCCAAACACCAAACACCAAACACCAAACACCAAGCACCAAGCACCAAACACCAAGCACCAAGCACCAAACACCAAACACCAAGCACCAAGGACCAAACACCAAGCACCAAGCACCAAGCACCAAGCACCAAGCACCAATCACCAAGCACCAAGCACCAAACACCAAGCATCAAGCACCAAACAGCAAACACCAACCACCAAGCACCAAACACCAAACACCAAGCACCAAGCACTAAACACCAAACACCAAGCACCAAGCACCAAACACCAAGCACCAAGCACCAAACACCAAGCACCAAGCACCAGGCACCAAGCACCAAGCACCAAACACCAAGCACCAAGCACCAAACACCAAACACCAAGCACCAAGCACTAAACACCAAACACCACACAGCAAACACCAAACAGCAAACACCAATCTGCAAACACCAAACACCAAATAGCAAACCCCAAACAGCAAACACCAAACACCAAACAGCAAACACCAAACACCAAACACCAAGCACCAAACACCAAACACCAAACACAAAACACCAAGCACCAAGCACCAAGCACCAAACACCAAACACGAAGCACCAAACACCAAATACCAAGCACCTAGCACCAAACACCAAACACCAAGCACCAATCACCAAGCACCAAACACGAAGCAGCAAGCAGAAAGCACCAAACAACAAACACCAAGCACCAAGCACCAAACACCAAGCACCATGGACCAAACACCAAACACCAAGCACCAAACACCTAACACCAAGCACCAAGCACCAAACACCAAGCACCAAAGACCAAACACCAAACAGCAAACACCAAACACCAAACAGCAAACACCAAACATGAAACAGCCAACACCATTGAGCAAAAACCAAACACCAAAAAGCAGACACCAAACAGCAAACAGCAAACACCAAGCACCAAACACCAAGTTCCAAGCACCAAACACCAAACACCAAGCACCAAACACCAAACCCCAAGCACCAAGCACCAAACACTAATCACAATGCACCAAGCACCAAGCACTAAACACCAAGCACCAAGCACCAAGCACTAAACACCAAACACCAAGGACCAAGCACCAAGCACCAAGAACCAAAGACCAAGCACCAAGCACCAAACACCAAGCACCAAGCACCAAGCATCGAACACCAAGCATCAAACACCAAACACCAAGCACCAAACACCAAGCACAAAACACCAAGCACCCAGCACCAAACACCAAGCACCAATCACCAAGCACCAAACACCAAGCACCAACCACCAAACACCAAGCACCAAGCACCCAGCACCAAACACCAAACACCAAGCTTCAAGCACCAAACACCAAACACCAAACACCAAACACCAAACACCAAGCACCAAGCACCAAACAACAAGCACCAGGCACCAAGCACCAAACATCAAACACCAAGCACCAAGCATCAAACACCAAGACCCAAGCTCCAAACACCAAGCACCAAGCACCAAGCACCAAACACCAAACAGCAAACACCAAACACCAAACAGCAAACAGCAAACACCAAGCACCAATCACCAAACAACAAGCACCAGGCACCAAGGACCAAACACCAAACACCAAGCACCAAGCACCAAACACCAAGCACCAGAGACCAAACACTAAACAGCAAACACCAAACACCAAACAGCAAACACCAAACACGAAACAGCAAAAACCATACAGCAAACACCAAACACCAAAAAGCAGACACCAAACAGCAAACACCAAACACCAAACAGCAAACAGCAAACACCACACACCAAGCACCAAAACCAAGTACCAAGCACCAAACACCAAGCACCAAGCACCAAGTACAAACACCAAGCACCAAGCACCAAACACCAAGCACCAAGCACCAAGCATCAAACACCAAGCATCAAACACCAAACACCAAACACCAAGCAACAAGCACCAAACACCAAGCACCAAGCACCAAACTCCAAGCAGCAAGCAGAAAGCACCAAACAACAAACACCAAGCACAAAGCACCAAACACCAAGCACCAAAGACCAAACACCAAACACCAAGCACCAAGCACCAAACACCTAACACCAAGCACCAAGCACCAAACACCAAACACCAAGCACCAAGCACCAAACACCAAGCACCAGGCACCAAGCACCAAACACCAAGCACCAAGCACCAAACACCAAGCACCAAGCATAAAACACCAAGCACCAAGCACCACACACCTAAGACCAAGCACCAAGCACCAAGCACCAAACACCAAGCACTAAACACCAAACACCAAGCACCAAGCACCAAGCACCAAACACCAAGCACCAAGCACAAAACACCAAGCACCAAGCACCAAACACCTAACACCAAGCACCAAGCACCAAGCACCAAACACCAAGCACCAAACACCAAACACCAAGCACCCAGCACCAAACACCAAGCACCAAACACCAAGCACCAAGCACCAAGTACAAACACCAAGCACCAAGCACCAAACACCAAGCACCAAGCACCTAGCATCAAACACCAAGCATCAAACACCAAACACCAAACACCAAGCAACAAGCACCAAACACCAAGCACCAAGCACCAAGCACCAAATACCAAGCACCAATTACGAAGCACCAAACACAGAGCCCCAAGCACCAAGCACCAAACACCAAACACGAAGCACCAAACACCAAATACCAAGCACCTAGCACCAAACACCAAACACCAAGCACCAATCACCAAGCACCAAACACGAAGCAGCAAGCAGAAAGCACCAAACAACAAACACCAAGCACCAAGCACCAAACACCAAGCACCATGGACCAAACACCAAACACCAAGCACCAAACACCTAACACCAAGCACCAAGCACCAAACACCAAGCACCAAAGACCAAACACCAAACAGCAAACACCAAACACCAAACAGCAAACACCAAACATGAAACAGCCAACACCATTGAGCAAAAACCAAACACCAAAAAGCAGACACCAAACAGCAAACAGCAAACACCAAGCACCAAACACCAAGTTCCAAGCACCAAACACCAAACACCAAGCACCAAACACCAAACCCCAAGCACCAAGCACCAAACACTAATCACAATGCACCAAGCACCAAGCACTAAACACCAAGCACCAAGCACCAAGCACTAAACACCAAACACCAAGGACCAAGCACCAAGCACCAAGAACCAAAGACCAAGCACCAAGCACCAAACACCAAGCACCAAGCACCAAGCATCGAACACCAAGCATCAAACACCAAACACCAAACACCAAGCACCAAACACCATGCACCAAGCACCAAACACCAAGCACCCAGCACCAAACACCAAGCACCAATCACCAACCACCAAACACCAAGCACCAACCACCAAACACCAAGCACCAAACATCAAACACCAAGCACCAAGAACCAAGCACCAAATACCAAACACCAAGCACCACGCACCAAACACCAAACACCAAACACCAAGCACCAAACACCAAACACCAAACACCAAACACCAAGCACCAAGTACCAAACAACAAGCACCAGGCACCAAGCACCAAACATCAAACACCAAGCACCAAGCACCAAACACCAAGCACCAACCACCAAACACCAAGCACCAATCACCAAGCACCAAACACCAAACAGCAAACAGCAAACAGCAAACAGCAAACAGCAAACACCAAGCACCAATCACCAAACAACAAGCACCAGGCACCAAGGACCAAACAACAAGCACCAAGCACCAAACACCATTCACCAAGCACCAAACACCAAACACCAAGCACCAAGCACAAATCACCAAGCACCAAGCAGCAAGCACCAAGCTCCAAGCACTAAACACCAAACAGCAAGCACCAAGCAGCAAGCACCAAACACCAAGCACCAAACACCAAGCACCAAACACCAAGAACCAAGCACCAAGCACCAAAAACCAAGCAACAAGCGCCAAAGACCAAACAACAAGCACCAAGCACCAATCACCAAACACCAAGCACCAAGCACCAAACACCAAACAACAAGCACCAAGCACCACACACCAAATACCAAGCACCAAGCACTAAACATCAAACACCAAGCACCAAGCACCAAGCACCAAGCACGAAACACCAAGCACCAAGCACCAAGCACCAAACACCAAACATAAAACACCAAGTACCAAGCACCAAACACGAAACACCAAACACCAAGCACCAAACACCAAACACCTAGCACCAAGCACCAAACAACAAGCACCAAGCACACAGCACCAAACACCAAGCACCAAGCACCAAGCACCAAATACCAAACACCAAGCACCAAGCACCACACATCAAACACCAAGCACCAATAACCAAACACCAAACACCAGGCACCAAACACCAAGCACCAATCACCAAGCACCAAGCACCAACCACCAAACACCAAGCACCAAGCACCAAACACCAAGCACCAAGCACCAAAGAGAAAAAACCAAGCACCAATCACCGAACACCAAACACCAAACACCACACAGCAAACCCCAAACAGCAAACACCAAACAGCAAACACCAAACACCAAATAGCAAACACCAAACAGCAAACAGCAAACAGCAAACACCAAGCACCAAGCACCAAACACCAAGCACCAAACACCAAACACCAAGCATCAAGCACCAAACAGCAAACACCAAGCACCAAGCCCCAAACACCAAGCACCAAGATCCAAGCACCAAACACCAAGCAGCAAACACCAAACACCAAGCACCAAGCACCAAACACCAAGCACCAAACACCAAACACCAAGCATCAAGCACCAAACAGCAAACACCAAGCACCAAGCACCACAACACCAAACACCAAACACCAAGCATCAAACACCAAACACCAAGCACCAAGCACTAAACACCAAACACCAAGCACCAAACACCAAGCACCAAACACCAAACACCAAGCATCAAGCACCAAACAGCAAACACCAAGCACCAAGCACCAAGCACCAAGCACCAAGCACCAAGCACCAAGCACCAAACACCAAGCACCCAGCACCAAACACCAAACACCAAGCACCAAGTACAAAGCACCAAGCACCAAGTACAAAGCACCAAGCACCAAGCAGCAAGCACCAAGCACCAAGCACCAAACACCAAACACCAAGCACCAAGCACCAAACACCAAGCACCAAGTGCCAAACACCAAACACCAAACACCAAACACCAAGCACCAAGCACCAAACACCAAGCACCAAGCAACAAACACCAAACACCAAGCACCAAGGACCAAACACCAAGCACCAAGCACCAAGCACCAAGCACCAAGCACCAATCACCAAGCACCAAGCACCAAACACCAAGCATCAAGCACCAAACAGCAAACACCAACCACCAAGCACCAAACACCAAACACCAAGCACCAAGCACTAAACACCAAACACCAAGCACCAAGCACCAAACACCAAGCACCAAGCACCAAACACCAAGCACCAAGCACCAGGCACCAAGCACCAAGCACCAAACACCAAGCACCAAGCACCAAACACCAAACACCAAGCACCAAGCACTAAACACCAAACACCACACAGCAAACACCAAACAGCAAACACCAATCTGCAAACACCAAACACCAAATAGCAAACCCCAAACAGCAAACACCAAACACCAAACAGCAAACAACAAACACCAAACACCAAGCACCAAACACCAAACACCAAACACAAAACACCAAGCACCAAGCACCAAGCACCAAACACCAAACACGAAGCACCAAACACCAAATACCAAGCACCTAGCACCAAACACCAAACACCAAGCACCAATCACCAAGCACCAAACACGAAGCAGCAAGCAGAAAGCACCAAACAACAAACACCAAGCACCAAGCACCAAACACCAAGCACCATGGACCAAACACCAAACACCAAGCACCAAACACCTAACACCAAGCACCAAGCACCAAACACCAAGCACCAAAGACCAAACACCAAACAGCAAACACCAAACACCAAACAGCAAACACCAAACATGAAACAGCCAACACCATTGAGCAAAAACCAAACACCAAAAAGCAGACACCAAACAGCAAACAGCAAACACCAAGCACCAAACCCCAAGTTCCAAGCACCAAACACCAAACACCAAGCACCAAACACCAAACCCCAAGCACCAAGCACCAAACACTAATCACAATGCACCAAGCACCAAGCACTAAACACCAAGCACCAAGCACCAAGCACTAAACACCAAACACCAAGGACCAAGCACCAAGCACCAAGAACCAAAGACCAAGCACCAAGCACCAAACACCAAGCACCAAGCACCAAGCATCGAACACCAAGCATCAAACACCAAACACCAAGCACCAAACACCAAGCACAAAACACCAAGCACCCAGCACCAAACACCAAGCACCAATCACCAAGCACCAAACACCAAGCACCAACCACCAAACACCAAGCACCAAGCACCCAGCACCAAACACCAAACACCAAGCACCAAGCACCAAACACCAAACACCAAACACCAAACACCAAACACCAAGCACCAAGCACCAAACAACAAGCACCAGGCACCAAGCACCAAACATCAAACACCAAGCACCAAGCATCAAACACCAAGACCCAAGCTCCAAACACCAAGCACCAAGCACCAAGCACCAAACACCAAACAGCAAACACCAAACACCAAACAGCAAACAGCAAACACCAAGCACCAATCACCAAACAACAAGCACCAGGCACCAAGGACCAAACACCAAACACCAAGCACCAAGCACCAAACACCAAGCACCAGAGACCAAACACTAAACAGCAAACACCAAACACCAAACAGCAAACACCAAACACGAAACAGCAAAAACCATACAGCAAACACCAAACACCAAAAAGCAGACACCAAACAGCAAACACCAAACACCAAACAGCAAACAGCAAACACCACACACCAAGCACCAAAACCAAGTACCAAGCACCAAACACCAAGCACCAAGCACCAAGTACAAACACCAAGCACCAAGCACCAAACACCAAGCACCAAGCACCAAGCATCAAACACCAAGCATCAAACACCAAACACCAAACACCAAGCAACAAGCACCAAACACCAAGCACCAAGCACCAAACACCAAGCAGCAAGCAGAAAGCACCAAACAACAAACACCAAGCACAAAGCACCAAACACCAAGCACCAAAGACCAAACACCAAACACCAAGCACCAAGCACCAAACACCTAACACCAAGCACCAAGCACCAAACACCAAACACCAAGCACCAAGCACCAAACACCAAGCACCAGGCACCAAGCACCAAACACCAAGCACCAAGCACCAAACACCAAGCACCAAGCATAAAACACCAAGCACCAAGCACCACACACCTAAGACCAAGCACCAAGCACCAAGCACCAAACACCAAGCACTAAACACCAAACACCAAGCACCAAGCACCAAGCACCAAACACCAAGCACCAAGCACAAAACACCAAGCACCAAGCACCAAACACCTAACACCAAGCACCAAGCACCAAGCACCAAACACCAAGCACCAAACACCAAACACCAAGCACCCAGCACCAAACACCAAGCACCAAACACCAAGCACCAAGCACCAAGTACAAACACCAAGCACCAAGCACCAAACACCAAGCACCAAGCACCTAGCATCAAACACCAAGCATCAAACACCAAACACCAAACACCAAGCAACAAGCACCAAACACCAAGCACCAAGCACCAAGCACCAAATACCAAGCACCAATTACGAAGCACCAAACACAGAGCCCCAAGCACCAAGCACCAAACACCAAACACGAAGCACCAAACACCAAATACCAAGCACCTAGCACCAAACACCAAACACCAAGCACCAATCACCAAGCACCAAACACGAAGCAGCAAGCAGAAAGCACCAAACAACAAACACCAAGCACCAAGCACCAAACACCAAGCACCATGGACCAAACACCAAACACCAAGCACCAAACACCTAACACCAAGCACCAAGCACCAAACACCAAGCACCAAAGACCAAACACCAAACAGCAAACACCAAACACCAAACAGCAAACACCAAACATGAAACAGCCAACACCATTGAGCAAAAACCAAACACCAAAAAGCAGACACCAAACAGCAAACAGCAAACACCAAGCACCAAACACCAAGTTCCAAGCACCAAACACCAAACACCAAGCACCAAACACCAAACCCCAAGCACCAAGCACCAAACACTAATCACAATGCACCAAGCACCAAGCACTAAACACCAAGCACCAAGCACCAAGCACTAAACACCAAACACCAAGGACCAAGCACCAAGCACCAAGAACCAAAGACCAAGCACCAAGCACCAAACACCAAGCACCAAGCACCAAGCATCGAACACCAAGCATCAAACACCAAACACCAAACACCAAGCACCAAACACCATGCACCAAGCACCAAACACCAAGCACCCAGCACCAAACACCAAGCACCAATCACCAAGCACCAAACACCAAGCACCAACCACCAAACACCAAGCACCAAACATCAAACACCAAGCACCAAGAACCAAGCACCAAATACCAAACACCAAGCACCACGCACCAAACACCAAACACCAAACACCAAGCACCAAACACCAAACACCAAACACCAAACACCAAGCACCAAGTACCAAACAACAAGCACCAGGCACCAAGCACCAAACATCAAACACCAAGCACCAAGCACCAAACACCAAGCACCAACCACCAAACACCAAGCACCAATCACCAAGCACCAAACACCAAACAGCAAACAGCAAACAGCAAACAGCAAACAGCAAACACCAAGCACCAATCACCAAACAACAAGCACCAGGCACCAAGGACCAAACACCAAACACCAAGCACCAAGCACCAAGCACCAAACACCAAACACCAAGCACCAAGCACCAAACACCCAGCACCAGAGACCAAACACCAAACAGCAAACACCAAACACGAAACAGCAAACACCATACAGCAAACACAAAACACCAAAAAGCAGACACCAAACAGCAAACATCAAACACCAAACACCAAACACCAAACAGCAAACAGCAAACACCAAACACCAAGCACCAAACACCAAGTACCAAGCACCAAACACCAAGCACCAAACACCAAACACCAAGCACCAAGCACCAAGCACCAAGCACCAAACACCAAGCACCAAACACCAACCACCCAGCATCAAGCACCAAGCACCAAACACCAAGCACCAAGCACCAAACACCAAACACCAAACACCAAACACCAAGCACCAAGCACCAAACACCAAGCACCAAGGACCAAGCACCAAACACCAAGCACCAAGCACCAAACACCAAGCACCAAGCACCAAGCACCAAGCACGAAAGACCAAGCACCAACCATCAAGTACCAAAGATCAAGCACCAAACACCAAACACCAAGCACCAAGCACCAAACACCAAGCACCAAGCGCCAAACACCAAACACCTAGCACCAAGCACCAAACACCAAGCACCAAGCACCAATCACCAAACACCAAGCACCAAGCACCAAATACCAAACACCAAGCACCAAGCACCAAACACCAAACACCAAGCACCAAGTACCAAACACCAAACACCAAGTACCAAGTAACAAGCACCAAGCACCAAACACCAAGCACCAAGCAGCAAGCACCAAACACCAATCACCAAACAGCAAACACCAAACAGCAAACAGAAAACACCAAATAGCAAGCAGCAAACACCAAACAGCAAACAGAAAAAGCCAAACATCAAACGAGAAACACCAAACGCCAAGCACCAAGCACCAAACACCAAACACCAAGCACCAAGCACCAAGCACCAAATACCAAACACAAAGCACCAAGCACCAAACACCAAACACCAAGCACCAAACACCTAACAACAAGCACCAAGCACCAAACACCAAACACCAAGCACCAAGCACCAAGCACCAAACACCAAGCACCAAGCACCAAGCACCAAGCACCATCCACCAAACACCAAGCACCAAGCACCAAACACCAAGCACCAAGCACCAAACACCAAGCACCAAGCACCAAGCACCAAACAACAAGCACCAAGCACCAAACACCATTCACCAAGCACCAAACACCAAACACCAAGCACCAAGCACAAATCACCAAGCACCAAGCAGCAAGCACCAAGCTCCAAGCACTAAACACCAAACAGCAAGCACCAAGCAGCAAGCACCAAACACCAAGCACCAAACACCAAGCACCAAACACCAAGGACCAAGCACCAAGCACCAAAAACCAAGCAACAAGCGCCAAAGACCAAACAACAAGCACCAAGCACCAATCACCAAACACCAAGCACCAAGCACCAAACACCAAACAACAAGCACCAAGCACCACACACCAAATACCAAGCACCAAGCACTAAACATCAAACACCAAGCACCAAGCACCAAGCACCAAGCACGAAACACCAAGCACCAAGCACCAAGCACCAAACACCAAACATAAAACACCAAGTACCAAGCACCAAACACGAAACACCAAACACCAAGCACCAAACACCAAACACCTAGCACCAAGCACCAAACAACAAGCACCAAGCACACAGCACCAAACACCAAGCACCAAGCACCAAGCACCAAATACCAAACACCAAGCACCAAGCACCACACATCAAACACCAAGCACCAATAACCAAACACCAAACACCAGGCACCAAACACCAAGCACCAATCACCAAGCACCAAGCACCAACCACCAAACACCAAGCACCAAGCACCAAACACCAAGCACCAAGCACCAAAGAGAAAAAACCAAGCACCAATCACCGAACACCAAACACCAAACACCACACAGCAAACCCCAAACAGCAAACACCAAACAGCAAACACCAAACACCAAATAGCAAACACCAAACAGCAAACAGCAAACAGCAAACACCAAGCACCAAGCACCAAACACCAAGCACCAAACACCAAACACCAAGCATCAAGCACCAAACAGCAAACACCAAGCACCAAGCACCAAACACCAAGCACCAAGATCCAAGCACCAAACACCAAGCAGCAAACACCAAACACCAAGCACCAAGCACCAAACACCAAGCACCAAACACCAAACACCAAGCATCAAGCACCAAACAGCAAACACCAAGCACCAAGCACCAAACACCAAACACCAAGCACCAAGCATCAAACACCAAACACCAAGCACCAAGCACTAAACACCAAACACCAAGCACCAAGCACCAAACACAAAACACCAAGCACCAAGCACCAAGCACCAAGCACCAAGCACCAAGCACCAAGCACCAAACACCAAGCACCCAGCACCAAACACCAAACACCAAGCACCAAGTACAAAGCACCAAGCACCAAGTACAAAGCACCAAGCACCAAGCAGCAAGCACCAAGCACCAAGCACCAAACACCAAACACCAAGCACCAAGCACCAAGAACCAATCACCAAGCACCAAACACCAAACACCAAGCACCAAGCACCAAACACCAAGCACCAGGCACCAAGCACCAAACACCAAGCACCAAGCACCAAACACCAAGCACCAAGCATAAAACACCAAGCACCAAGCACCACACACCTAAGACCAAGCACCAAGCACCAAGCACCAAACACCAAGCACTAAACACCAAACACCAAGCACCAAGCACCAAGCACCAAACACCAAGCACCAAGCACAAAACACCAAGCACCAAGCACCAAACACCTAACACCAAGCACCAAGCACCAAGCACCAAACACCAAGCACCAAACACCAAACACCAAGCACCCAGCACCAAACACCAAGCACCAAACACCAAGCACCAAGCACCAAGTACAAACACCAAGCACCAAGCACCAAACACCAAGCACCAAGCACCTAGCATCAAACACCAAGCATCAAACACCAAACACCAAACACCAAGCAACAAGCACCAAACACCAAGCACCAAGCACCAAGCACCAAATACCAAGCACCAATTACGAAGCACCAAACACAGAGCCCCAAGCACCAAGCACCAAACACCAAACACGAAGCACCAAACACCAAATACCAAGCACCTAGCACCAAACACCAAACACCAAGCACCAATCACCAAGCACCAAACACGAAGCAGCAAGCAGAAAGCACCAAACAACAAACACCAAGCACCAAGCACCAAACACCAAGCACCATGGACCAAACACCAAACACCAAGCACCAAACACCTAACACCAAGCACCAAGCACCAAACACCAAGCACCAAAGACCAAACACCAAACAGCAAACACCAAACACCAAACAGCAAACACCAAACATGAAACAGCCAACACCATTGAGCAAAAACCAAACACCAAAAAGCAGACACCAAACAGCAAACAGCAAACACCAAGCACCAAACACCAAGTTCCAAGCACCAAACACCAAACACCAAGCACCAAACACCAAACCCCAAGCACCAAGCACCAAACACTAATCACAATGCACCAAGCACCAAGCACTAAACACCAAGCACCAAGCACCAAGCACTAAACACCAAACACCAAGGACCAAGCACCAAGCACCAAGAACCAAAGACCAAGCACCAAGCACCAAACACCAAGCACCAAGCACCAAGCATCGAACACCAAGCATCAAACACCAAACACCAAACACCAAGCACCAAACACCATGCACCAAGCACCAAACACCAAGCACCCAGCACCAAACACCAAGCACCAATCACCAAGCACCAAACACCAAGCACCAACCACCAAACACCAAGCACCAAACATCAAACACCAAGCACCAAGAACCAAGCACCAAATACCAAACACCAAGCACCACGCACCAAACACCAAACACCAAACACCAAGCACCAAACACCAAACACCAAACACCAAACACCAAGCACCAAGTACCAAACAACAAGCACCAGGCACCAAGCACCAAACATCAAACACCAAGCACCAAGCACCAAACACCAAGCACCAACCACCAAACACCAAGCACCAATCACCAAGCACCAAACACCAAACAGCAAACAGCAAACAGCAAACAGCAAACAGCAAACACCAAGCACCAATCACCAAACAACAAGCACCAGGCACCAAGGACCAAACACCAAACACCAAGCACCAAGCACCAAGCACCAAACACCAAACACCAAGCACCAAGCACCAAACACCCAGCACCAGAGACCAAACACCAAACAGCAAACACCAAACACGAAACAGCAAACACCATACAGCAAACACAAAACACCAAAAAGCAGACACCAAACAGCAAACATCAAACACCAAACACCAAACACCAAACAGCAAACAGCAAACACCAAACACCAAGCACCAAACACCAAGTACCAAGCACCAAACACCAAGCACCAAACACCAAACACCAAGCACCAAGCACCAAGCACCAAGCACCAAACACCAAGCACCAAACACCAACCACCCAGCATCAAGCACCAAGCACCAAACACCAAGCACCAAGCACCAAACACCAAACACCAAACACCAAACACCAAGCACCAAGCACCAAACACCAAGCACCAAGGACCAAGCACCAAACACCAAGCACCAAGCACCAAACACCAAGCACCAAGCACCAAGCACCAAGCACGAAAGACCAAGCACCAACCATCAAGTACCAAAGATCAAGCACCAAACACCAAACACCAAGCACCAAGCACCAAACACCAAGCACCAAGCGCCAAACACCAAACACCTAGCACCAAGCACCAAACACCAAGCACCAAGCACCAATCACCAAACACCAAGCACCAAGCACCAAATACCAAACACCAAGCACCAAGCACCAAACACCAAACACCAAGCACCAAGTACCAAACACCAAACACCAAGTACCAAGTAACAAGCACCAAGCACCAAACACCAAGCACCAAGCAGCAAGCACCAAACACCAATCACCAAACAGCAAACACCAAACAGCAAACAGAAAACACCAAATAGCAAGCAGCAAACACCAAACAGCAAACAGAAAAAGCCAAACATCAAACGAGAAACACCAAACGCCAAGCACCAAGCACCAAACACCAAACACCAAGCACCAAGCACCAAGCACCAAATACCAAACACAAAGCACCAAGCACCAAACACCAAACACCAAGCACCAAACACCTAACAACAAGCACCAAGCACCAAACACCAAACACCAAGCACCAAGCACCAAGCACCAAACACCAAGCACCAAGCACCAAGCACCAAGCACCATCCACCAAACACCAAGCACCAAGCACCAAACACCAAGCACCAAGCACCAAACACCAAGCACCAAGCACCAAGCACCAAACAACAAGCACCAAGCACCAAACACCATTCACCAAGCACCAAACACCAAACACCAAGCACCAAGCACAAATCACCAAGCACCAAGCAGCAAGCACCAAGCTCCAAGCACTAAACACCAAACAGCAAGCACCAAGCAGCAAGCACCAAACACCAAGCACCAAACACCAAGCACCAAACACCAAGGACCAAGCACCAAGCACCAAAAACCAAGCAACAAGCGCCAAAGACCAAACAACAAACACCAAGCACCAATCACCAAACACCAAGCACCAAGCACCAAACACCAAACAACAAGCACCAAGCACCACACACCAAATACCAAGCACCAAGCACTAAACATCAAACACCAAGCACCAAGCACCAAGCACCAAGCACGAAACACCAAGCACCAAGCACCAAGCACCAAACACCAAACATAAAACACCAAGTACCAAGCACCAAACACGAAACACCAAACACCAAGCACCAAACACCAAACACCTAGCACCAAGCACCAAACAACAAGCACCAAGCACACAGCACCAAACACCAAGCACCAAGCACCAAGCACCAAATACCAAACACCAAGCACCAAGCACCACACATCAAACACCAAGCACCAATAACCAAACACCAAACACCAGGCACCAAACACCAAGCACCAATCACCAAGCACCAAGCACCAACCACCAAACACCAAGCACCAAGCACCAAACACCAAGCACCAAGCACCAAAGAGAAAAAACCAAGCACCAATCACCGAACACCAAACACCAAACACCACACAGCAAACCCCAAACAGCAAACACCAAACAGCAAACACCAAACACCAAATAGCAAACACCAAACAGCAAACAGCAAACAGCAAACACCAAGCACCAAGCACCAAACACCAAGCACCAAACACCAAACACCAAGCATCAAGCACCAAACAGCAAACACCAAGCACCAAGCACCAAACACCAAGCACCAAGATCCAAGCACCAAACACCAAGCAGCAAACACCAAACACCAAGCACCAAGCACCAAACACCAAGCACCAAACACCAAACACCAAGCATCAAGCACCAAACAGCAAACACCAAGCACCAAGCACCAAACACCAAACACCAAGCACCAAGCATCAAACACCAAACACCAAGCACCAAGCACTAAACACCAAACACCAAGCACCAAGCACCAAACACAAAACACCAAGCACCAAGCACCAAGCACCAAGCACCAAGCACCAAGCACCAAGCACCAAACACCAAGCACCCAGCACCAAACACCAAACACCAAGCACCAAGTACAAAGCACCAAGCACCAAGTACAAAGCACCAAGCACCAAGCAGCAAGCACCAAGCACCAAGCACCAAACACCAAACACCAAGCACCAAGCACCAAGAACCAATCACCAAGCACCAAACACCAAACACCAAGCACCAAGCACCAAACACCAAGCACCAAGTGCCAAACACCAAACACCAAACACCAAACACCAAGCACCAAGCACCAAACACCAAGCACCAAGCACCAAACACCAAACACCAAGCACCAAGGACCAAACACCAAGCACCAAGCACCAAGCACCAAGCACCAAGCACCAATCACCAAGCACCAAGCACCAAACACCAAGCATCAAGCACCAAACAGCAAACACCAACCACCAAGCACCAAACACCAAACACCAAGCACCAAGCACTAAACACCAAACACCAAGCACCAAGCACCAAACACCAAGCACCAAGCACCAAACACCAAGCACCAAGCACCAGGCACCAAGCACCAAGCACCAAACACCAAGCACCAAGCACCAAACACCAAACACCAAGCACCAAGCACTAAACACCAAACACCACACAGCAAACACCAAACAGCAAACACCAATCTGCAAACACCAAACACCAAATAGCAAACCCCAAACAGCAAACACCAAACACCAAACAGCAAACACCAAACACCAAACACCAAGCACCAAACACCAAACACCAAACACAAAACACCAAGCACCAAGCACCAAGCACCAAACAGCAAGCACCAAGCACCAAACACAAAGCACCAAGCCCCAAGCACCAAGTACCAAACACCAATCACCAAGCACCAAACACCAAACACCACACAGCAAACACCAAACAGCAAACACCAAACTGCATACACCAAACACAAAATAGCAAACACCAAACAGCAAAAACCAAACACCAAACAGCAAACACCAAACACCAAACACCAAGCACCAAACACCAAACTCCAAACACAAAACAGCAAGCACCAAGCACCAAGCACCAAACACCAGACACCAAGCACGAAGCACCAAACACCAAACACCAAGCACCAAGCACGAAGCACCAAACAGCAAGCACCAAGCACCAAACACCAAGCACCAAGCACCAGACACCAAACACCAAACACCAAGCACCAAACACCAAACACCAAACACCAAGCACCAAGCACAAAGCAACAAACACCAAGCACCAAGCACCAAGCACCAAACAACAAGCACCAAGCACCAAGCACCAAACACCAATCACCAAGCACCAAACACCAAACACCAAGCACCAAGCACGAAGCACCAATCACCAAGCAGCAAGGACCAAACACCAAGCACCAAACACCAAGCACCAAGGACCAAGCACCAAACACCAAGCACCAAGCACCAAGCACCAAGCACCAAGCACCAAAGTCCAAGCACCAACCATCAAGTACCAAACACCAAGCACCAAGTACCAAACAACAAACACCAAGTACCAAGTAACAAGCACCAAGCACCAAACACCAAGCACCAAGCAGCAAGCACCAAACACCAATCACCAAACAGCAAACACCAAACACCATACAGCAAACACAAAACACCAAAAAGCAGACACCAAACAGCAAACATCAAACACCAAACACCAAACACCAAACAGCAAACAGCAAACACCAAACACCAAGCACCAAACACCAAGTACCAAGCACCAAACACCAAGCACCAAACACCAAACACCAAGCACCAAGCACCAAACACCAAACACTAATCACCAAGCACCAAGCACCAAACACCAAGCACCAAGCACCAAGCACCAAACACCAAGCACCAAAGACCAAGCACCAAGTACCAAGCACCAAACACCAGGCACCAAGCACCAAGCACCAAACACCAAGTACCAAACACCAACCACCCAGTATCAAGCACCAAGCACCAAACACCAAGCACCAAGCACCAAACACCAAACACCAAACACCAAGCACCAAGCACCAAACACCAAGCACCAAGCACCAAACACCAAGCACCAAACACCAAACACCAAGCACCAAGCACCAAACACCAAGCACCAAACACCAAACACCAAGAACCAAGTACCAAACACCAAGCACCAAGCACCAAGCACCAAGTACAAACACCAAGCACCAAGCACCAAACACCAAGCACCAAGCACCAAGCATCAAACACCAAGCATCAAACACCAAACACCAAACACCAAGGACCAAACACCAAGCATAAAGCACCAAACACGAAGCAGCAAGCAGAAAGCACCAAACAACAAACACCAAGCACCAAGCGCCAAACACCAAGCACCAAGGACCAAACACCAAACACCATGCACCAAGCACCAAACACCTAACACCAAGCACCAAGCACCAAACACCAAACACCAAGCACCAAGCACCAAACACCAAGCACCAGGCACCAAGCACCAAACACCAAGCACCAAGCACCAAACACCAAGCACCAAGCAGAAAACACCAAGCACCAAGCACCAAACACCTAACACCTAACACCAAGCACCAAGCACCAAGCACCAAGCACCAAACACCAAACACCAAGCACCAAGCACCAAACACCAAGCACCAAACACCAAGAACCAAGCACCAAACACCAAGCTCCAAACACCAAGCACCAAGCACCAAGCACCAAACACCAAGCACCAAGCACCAAGCACCAAGTACAAACACCAAGCACCAAACACCAAACACCAAACACCAAACACCAAGCACCAAGCACCAATCACCAAACAACAAGCACCAAGCACCAAGATCCAAACACCAAACACCAAGCACCAAGCACCCAGCACGAAGCACCAAACACGAAGCACGCAGCACCAAACACCAAGCACCAAGCACCAAACACCACGCACCAAGCACCAAACACCAAACCCCAAGCACCAAGCACCAAGCACCAAGCACCAAACACCAAACACCAAGCACCAAATACCAAGCACCAAATACCAAACAGCAAACACCAAACACGAAACAGCAAACACCAAACGCCAAACACCAAGCACCAAGCACCAATCACCAAACAACAAGCACCAAGCACCAAGCACCAAACACCAAGCACCAAGCACCAAACACCAAACACCAATCACCAAACACCAAGCACCAAGCACCAAACACCAAACCCCAAGCACCAAGCACCAAACACTAATCACCAAGCACCAAGCACCAAGCACCAAACACCAAGCACCAAGCACAGAGCACCAAACACCAAACACCAAGCACCAAAGACCAAGCACCAAGCACCAAGCACCAAGCACCAAACACCAAGCACCAAGCACCAAACACCAACAACCCAGCACCAAACACGAAGCACCGAACACGAAGCACCAAGCACCTAGCACAAAACACCAAACACCAAGCACAAAGCACCAAACACCAAGCACCAATCACCAAGCACCAAACACCAAGCAGCAAGCAGAAAGCACCAAACAACAAACACCAAGCACCAAACACCAAACACCAAGCACCAAGCACCAAACACCTAACACCAAGCACCAAGCACCAAACACCAAACACCAAGCACCAAGCACCAAACACCAAGCACCAAAGACCAAACACCAAACAGCAAACACCAAACACCAAACAGCAAACACTAAACATGAAACAGCAAACACCATAGAGCAAACACCAAACACTAAACAGCAAACAGCAAACAGCAAACACCAAGCACGAAACACCAAGTTCCAAGCACCAAACACCAAGCACCAAGCACCAAACACCAAACCCCAAGCACCAAGCACCAAACACTAAGCACAATGCACCAAGCACAAAGCACTAAACACCAAGCACCAAGCACCAAGCACCAAGCACCAAGAACCAAAGACCAAGCACCAAGCACCAAACACCAAGTACCAAGCACCAAGCATCGAACACCAAGCATCAAACACCAAACACCAAGCACCAAACACCAAGCACGAAACACCAAGCACCCAGCACCAAACACCAAGCACCAATCACCAAGCACCAAACACCAAGCACCAACCACCAAACACCAAGCACCAGGCACCAAGCACCAAACATCAAACACCAAGCACCAAGCACCCAGCACCAAACACCAAACACCAAGCACCAAGCACCAAGCACCAAACACCAAACACCAAGCACCAAGCACCAAACACCAAACACCAAACACCAAACACCAAACACCAAGCACCAAGCACCAAACAACAAGCACCAGGCACCAAGCACCAAACATCAAACACCAAGCACCAAGCATCAAACACCAAGCACCAAGCTCCAAACACCAAGCACCAAGCACCAAGCACCAAACACCAAACAGCAAACACCAAACACCAAACAGCAAACAGCAAACACCAAGCACCAATCACCAAACAACAAGCACCAGGCACCAAGGACCAAACACCAAACACCAAGCACCAAGCACCAAACACCAAGCACCAGAGACCAAACACTAAACAGCAAACACCAAACACCAAACAGCAAACACCAAACACGAAACAGCAAAAACCATACAGCAAACACCAAACACCAAAAAGCAGACACCAAACAGCAAACACCAAACACCAAACAGCAAACAGCAAACACCACACACCAAGCACCAAAACCAAGTACCAAGCACCAAACACCAAGCACCAAGCACCAAGTACAAACACCAAGCACCAAGCACCAAACACCAAGCACCAAGCACCAAGCATCAAACACCAAGCATCAAACACCAAACACCAAACACCAAGCAACAAGCACCAAACACCAAGCACCAAGCACCAAACTCCAAGCAGCAAGCAGAAAGCACCAAACAACAAACACCAAGCACAAAGCACCAAACACCAAGCACCAAAGACCAAACACCAAACACCAAGCACCAAGCACCAAACACCTAACACCAAGCACCAAGCACCAAACACCAAACACCAAGCACCAAGCACCAAACACCAAGCACCAGGCACCAAGCACCAAACACCAAGCACCAAGCACCAAACACCAAGCACCAAGCATAAAACACCAAGCACCAAGCACCACACACCTAAGACCAAGCACCAAGCACCAAGCACCAAACACCAAGCACTAAACACCAAACACCAAGCACCAAGCACCAAGCACCAAACACCAAGCACCAAGCACGAAACACCAAGCACCAAGCACCAAACACCTAACACCAAGCACCAAGCACCAAGCACCAAACACCAAGCACCAAACACCAAACACCAAGCACCAAGCACCAAACACCAAGCACCAAACACCAAGCACCAAGCACCAAGTACAAACACCAAGCACCAAGCACCAAACACCAAGCACCAAGCACCTAGCATCAAACACCAAGCATCAAACACCAAACACCAAACACCAAGCAACAAGCACCAAACACCAAGCACCAAGCACCAAGCACCAAATACCAAGCACCAATTACGAAGCACCAAACACAGAGCCCCAAGCACCAAGCACCAAACACCAAACACGAAGCACCAAACACCAAATACCAAGCACCTAGCACAAAACACCAAACACCAAGCACCAATCACCAAGCACCAAACACGAAGCAGCAAGCAGAAAGCACCAAACAACAAACACCAAGCACCAAGCACCAAACACCAAGCACCATGGACCAAACACCAAACACCAAGCACCAAACACCTAACACCAAGCACCAAGCACCAAACACCAAGCACCAAAGACCAAACACCAAACAGCAAACACCAAACACCAAACAGCAAACACCAAACATGAAACAGCCAACACCATTGAGCAAAAACCAAACACCAAAAAGCAGACACCAAACAGCAAACAGCAAACACCAAGCACCAAACACCAAGTTCCAAGCACCAAACACCAAACACCAAGCACCAAACACCAAACCCCAAGCACCAAGCACCAAACACTAATCACAATGCACCAAGCACCAAGCACTAAACACCAAGCACCAAGCACCAAGCACTAAACACCAAACACCAAGGACCAAGCACCAAGCACCAAGAACCAAAGACCAAGCACCAAGCACCAAACACCAAGCACCAAGCACCAAACATCAAACACCAAGCACCAAGCATCAAACACCAAGCACCAAGCTCCAAACACCAAGCACCAAGCACCAAGCACCAAACACCAAACAGCAAACACCAAACACCAAACAGCAAACAGCAAACACCAAGCACCAATCACCAAACAACAAGCACCAGGCACCAAGGACCAAACACCAAACACCAAGCACCAAGCACCAAACACCAAGCACCAGAGACCAAACACTAAACAGCAAACACCAAACACCAAACAGCAAACACCAAACACGAAACAGCAAAAACCATACAGCAAACACCAAACACCAAAAAGCAGACACCAAACAGCAAACACCAAACACCAAACAGCAAACAGCAAACACCACACACCAAGCACCAAAACCAAGTACCAAGCACCAAACACCAAGCACCAAGCACCAAGTACAAACACCAAGCACCAAGCACCAAACACCAAGCACCAAGCACCAAGCATCAAACACCAAGCATCAAACACCAAACACCAAACACCAAGCAACAAGCACCAAACACCAAGCACCAAGCACCAAACTCCAAGCAGCAAGCAGAAAGCACCAAACAACAAACACCAAGCACAAAGCACCAAACACCAAGCACCAAAGACCAAACACCAAACACCAAGCACCAAGCACCAAACACCTAACACCAAGCACCAAGCACCAAACACCAAACACCAAGCACCAAGCACCAAACACCAAGCACCAGGCACCAAGCACCAAACACCAAGCACCAAGCACCAAACACCAAGCACCAAGCATAAAACACCAAGCACCAAGCACCACACACCTAAGACCAAGCACCAAGCACCAAGCACCAAACACCAAGCACTAAACACCAAACACCAAGCACCAAGCACCAAGCACCAAACACCAAGCACCAAGCACGAAACACCAAGCACCAAGCACCAAACACCTAACACCAAGCACCAAGCACCAAGCACCAAACACCAAGCACCAAACACCAAACACCAAGCACCAAGCACCAAACACCAAGCACCAAACACCAAGCACCAAGCACCAAGTACAAACACCAAGCACCAAGCACCAAACGCCAAGCACCAAGCACCTAGCATCAAACACCAAGCATCAAACACCAAACACCAAACACCAAGCAACAAGCACCAAACACCAAGCACCAAGCACCAAGCACCAAATACCAAGCACCAATTACGAAGCACCAAACACAGAGCCCCAAGCACCAAGCACCAAACACCAAACACGAAGCACCAAACACCAAATACCAAGCACCTAGCACAAAACACCAAACACCAAGCACCAATCACCAAGCACCAAACACGAAGCAGCAAGCAGAAAGCACCAAACAACAAACACCAAGCACCAAGCACCAAACACCAAGCACCATGGACCAAACACCAAACACCAAGCACCAAACACCTAACACCAAGCACCAAGCACCAAACACCAAGCACCAAAGACCAAACACCAAACAGCAAACACCAAACACCAAACAGCAAACACCAAACATGAAACAGCCAACACCATTGAGCAAAAACCAAACACCAAAAAGCAGACACCAAACAGCAAACAGCAAACACCAAGCACCAAACACCAAGTTCCAAGCACCAAACACCAAACACCAAGCACCAAACACCAAACCCCAAGCACCAAGCACCAAACACTAATCACAATGCACCAAGCACCAAGCACTAAACACCAAGCACCAAGCACCAAGCACTAAACACCAAACACCAAGGACCAAGCACCAAGCACCAAGAACCAAAGACCAAGCACCAAGCACCAAACACCAAGCACCAAGCACCAAGCATCGAACACCAAGCATCAAACACCAAACACCAAGCACCAAACACCAAGCACGAAACACCAAGCACCCAGCACCAAACACCAAGCACCAATCACCAAGCACCAAACACCAAGCACCAACCACCAAACACCAAGCACCAAGCACCCAGCACCAAACACCAAACACCAAGCACCAAGCACCAAACACCAAACACCAAACACCAAACACCAAACACCAAGCACCAAGCACCAAACAACAAGCACCAGGCACCAAGCACCAAACATCAAACACCAAGCACCAAGCATCAAACACCAAGCACCAAGCTCCAAACACCAAGCACCAAGCACCAAGCACCAAACACCAAACAGCAAACACCAAACACCAAACAGCAAACAGCAAACACCAAGCACCAATCACCAAACAACAAGCACCAGGCACCAAGGACCAAACACCAAACACCAAGCACCAAGCACCAAACACCAAGCACCAGAGACCAAACACTAAACAGCAAACACCAAACACCAAACAGCAAACACCAAACACGAAACAGCAAAAACCATACAGCAAACACCAAACACCAAAAAGCAAACACCACACACCAAGCACCAAAACCAAGTACCAAGCACCAAACACCAAGCACCAAGCACCAAGTACAAACACCAAGCACCAAGCACCAAACACCAAGCACCAAGCACCAAGCATCAAACACCAAGCATCAAACACCAAACACCAAACACCAAGCAACAACACCAAACACCAAGCACCAAGCACCAAACTCCAAGCAGCAAGCAGAAAGCACCAAACAACAAACACCAAGCACAAAGCACCAAACAGCAAGCACCAAAGACCAAACACCAAACACCAAGCACCAAGCACCAAACACCTAACACCAAGCACCAAGCACCAAACACCAAACACCAAGCACCAAGCACCAAACACCAAGCACCAGGCACCAAGCACCAAACACCAAGCACCAAGCACCAAACACCAAGCACCAAGCATAAAACACCAAGCACCAAGCACCACACACCTAAGACCAAGCACCAAGCACCAAGCACCAAACACCAAGCACTAAACACCAAACACCAAGCACCAAGCACCAAGCACCAAACACCAAACACCAAGCACAAAACACCAAGCACCAAGCACCAAACACCTAACACCAAGCACCAAGCACCAAGCACCAAACACCAAGCACCAAACACCAAACACCAAGCACCAAGCACCAAACACCAAGCACCAAACACCAAGCACCAAGCACCAAGTACAAACACCAAGCACCAAGCACCAAACACCAAGCACCAAGCACCTAGCATCAAACACCAAGCATCAAACACCAAACACCAAACACCAAGCAACAAGCACCAAACACCAAGCACCAAGCACCAAGCACCAAATACCAAGCACCAATTACGAAGCACCAAACACAGAGCCCCAAGCACCAAGCACCAAACACCAAACACGAAGCACCAAACACCAAATACCAAGCACCTAGCACCAAACACCAAACACCAAGCACCAATCACCAAGCACCAAACACGAAGCAGCAAGCAGAAAGCACCAAACAACAAACACCAAGCACCAAGCACCAAACACCAAGCACCATGGACCAAACACCAAACACCAAGCACCAAACACCTAACACCAAGCACCAAGCACCAAACACCCAGCACCAAAGACCAAACACCAAACAGCAAACACCAAACACCAAACAGCAAACACCAAACATGAAACAGCCAACACCATTGAGCAAAAACCAAACACCAAAAAGCAGACACCAAACAGCAAACAGCAAACACCAAGCACCAAACACCAAGTTCCAAGCACCAAACACCAAACACCAAGCACCAAACACCAAACCCCAAGCACCAAGCACCAAACACTAATCACAATGCACCAAGCACCAAGCACTAAACACCAAGCACCAAGCACCAAGCACTAAACACCAAACACCAAGGACCAAGCACCAAGCACCAAGAACCAAAGACCAAGCACCAAGCACCAAACACCAAGCACCAAGCACCAAGCATCGAACACCAAGCATCAAACACCAAACACCAAACACCAAGCACCAAACACCATGCACCAAGCACCAAACACCAAGCACCCAGCACCAAACACCAAGCACCAATCACCAAGCACCAAACACCAAGCACCAACCACCAAACACCAAGCACCAAACATCAAACACCAAGCACCAAGAACCAAGCACCAAATACCAAACACCAAGCACCACGCACCAAACACCAAACACCAAACACCAAGCACCAAACACCAAACACCAAACACCAAACACCAAGCACCAAGTACCAAACAACAAGCACCAGGCACCAAGCACCAAACATCAAACACCAAGCACCAAGCACCAAACACCAAGCACCAACCACCAAACACCAAGCACCAATCACCAAGCACCAAACACCAAACAGCAAACAGCAAACAGCAAACAGCAAACAGCAAACACCAAGCACCAATCACCAAACAACAAGCACCAGGCACCAAGGACCAAACACCAAACACCAAGCACCAAGCACCAAGCACCAAACACCAAACACCAAGCACCAAGCACCAAACACCCAGCACCAGAGACCAAACACCAAACAGCAAACACCAAACTCGAAACAGCAAACACCATACAGCAAACACAAAACACCAAAAAGCAGACACCAAACAGCAAACATCAAACACCAAACACCAAACACCAAACAGCAAACAGCAAACACCAAACACCAAGCACCAAACACCAAGTACCAAGCACCAAACACCAAGCACCAAACACCAAACACCAAGCACCAAGCACCAAACACTAATCACCAAGCACCAAGCACCAAACACCAAGCACCAAGCACCAAGCACCAAACACCAAGCACCAAAGACCAAGCACCAAGCACCAAGCACCAAACACCAAGCACCAAGCACCAAGCACCAAACACGAAGCAGCAAGCAGAAAGCACCAAACAACAAACACCAAGCACCAAGCACCAAACACCAAGCACCATGGACCAAACACCAAACACCAAGCACCAAACACCTAACACCAAGCACCAAGCACCAAACACCAAGCACCAAAGACCAAACACCAAACAGCAAACACCAAACACCAAACAGCAAACACCAAACATGAAACAGCCAACACCATTGAGCAAAAACCAAACACCAAAAAGCAGACACCAAACAGCAAACAGCAAACACCAAGCACCAAACACCAAGTTCCAAGCACCAAACACCAAACACCAAGCACCAAACACCAAACCCCAAGCACCAAGCACCAAACACTAATCACAATGCACCAAGCACCAAGCACTAAACACCAAGCACCAAGCACCAAGCACTAAACACCAAACACCAAGGACCAAGCACCAAGCACCAAGAACCAAAGACCAAGCACCAAGCACCAAACACCAAGCACCAAGCACCAAGCATCGAACACCAAGCATCAAACACCAAACACCAAGCACCAAACACCAAGCACGAAACACCAAGCACCCAGCACCAAACACCAAGCACCAATCACCAAGCACCAAACACCAAGCACCAACCACCAAACACCAAGCACCAAGCACCCAGCACCAAACACCAAACACCAAGCACCAAGCACCAAACACCAAACACCAAACACCAAACACCAAACACCAAGCACCAAGCACCAAACAACAAGCACCAGGCACCAAGCACCAAACATCAAACACCAAGCACCAAGCATCAAACACCAAGCACCAAGCTCCAAACACCAAGCACCAAGCACCAAGCACCAAACACCAAACAGCAAACACCAAACACCAAACAGCAAACAGCAAACACCAAGCACCAATCACCAAACAACAAGCACCAGGCACCAAGGACCAAACACCAAACACCAAGCACCAAGCACCAAACACCAAGCACCAGAGACCAAACACTAAACAGCAAACACCAAACACCAAACAGCAAACACCAAACACGAAACAGCAAAAACCATACAGCAAACACCAAACACCAAAAAGCAAACACCACACACCAAGCACCAAAACCAAGTACCAAGCACCAAACACCAAGCACCAAGCACCAAGTACAAACACCAAGCACCAAGCACCAAACACCAAGCACCAAGCACCAAGCATCAAACACCAAGCATCAAACACCAAACACCAAACACCAAGCAACAAGCACCAAACACCAAGCACCAAGCACCAAACTCCAAGCAGCAAGCAGAAAGCACCAAACAACAAACACCAAGCACAAAGCACCAAACACCAAGCACCAAAGACCAAACACCAAACACCAAGCACCAAGCACCAAACACCTAACACCAAGCACCAAGCACCAAACACCAAACACCAAGCACCAAGCACCAAACACCAAGCACCAGGCACCAAGCACCAAACACCAAGAACCAAGCACCAAACACCAAGCACCAAGCATAAAACACCAAGCACCAAGCACCACACACCTAAGACCAAGCACCAAGCACCAAGCACCAAACACCAAGCACTAAACACCAAACACCAAGCACCAAGCACCAAGCACCAAACACCAAGCACCAAGCACAAAACACCAAGCACCAAGCACCAAACACCTAACACCAAGCACCAAGCACCAAGCACCAAACACCAAGCACCAAACACCAAACACCAAGCACCAAGCACCAAACACCAAGCACCAAACACCAAGCACCAAGCACCAAGTACAAACACCAAGCACCAAGCACCAAACACCAAGCACCAAGCACCTAGCATCAAACACCAAGCATCAAACACCAAACACCAAACACCAAGCAACAAGCACCAAACACCAAGCACCAAGCACCAAGCACCAAATACCAAGCACCAATTACGAAGCACCAAACACAGAGCCCCAAGCACCAAGCACCAAACACCAAACACGAAGCACCAAACACCAAATACCAAGCACCTAGCACCAAACACCAAACACCAAGCACCAATCACCAAGCACCAAACACGAAGCAGCAAGCAGAAAGCACCAAACAACAAACACCAAGCACCAAGCACCAAACACCAAGCACCATGGACCAAACACCAAACACCAAGCACCAAACACCTAACACCAAGCACCAAGCACCAAACACCCAGCACCAAAGACCAAACACCAAACAGCAAACACCAAACACCAAACAGCAAACACCAAACATGAAACAGCCAACACCATTGAGCAAAAACCAAACACCAAAAAGCAGACACCAAACAGCAAACAGCAAACACCAAGCACCAAACACCAAGTTCCAAGCACCAAACACCAAACACCAAGCACCAAACACCAAACCCCAAGCACCAAGCACCAAACACTAATCACAATGCACCAAGCACCAAGCACTAAACACCAAGCACCAAGCACCAAGCACTAAACACCAAACACCAAGGACCAAGCACCAAGCACCAAGAACCAAAGACCAAGCACCAAGCACCAAACACCAAGCACCAAGCACCAAGCATCGAACACCAAGCATCAAACACCAAACACCAAACACCAAGCACCAAACACCATGCACCAAGCACCAAACACCAAGCACCCAGCACCAAACACCAAGCACCAATCACCAAGCACCAAACACCAAGCACCAACCACCAAACACCAAGCACCAAACATCAAACACCAAGCACCAAGAACCAAGCACCAAATACCAAACACCAAGCACCACGCACCAAACACCAAACACCAAACACCAAGCACCAAACACCAAACACCAAACACCAAACACCAAGCACCAAGTACCAAACAACAAGCACCAGGCACCAAGCACCAAACATCAAACACCAAGCACCAAGCACCAAACACCAAGCACCAACCACCAAACACCAAGCACCAATCACCAAGCACCAAACACCAAACAGCAAACAGCAAACAGCAAACAGCAAACAGCAAACACCAAGCACCAATCACCAAACAACAAGCACCAGGCACCAAGGACCAAACACCAAACACCAAGCACCAAGCACCAAGCACCAAACACCAAACACCAAGCACCAAGCACCAAACACCCAGCACCAGAGACCAAACACCAAACAGCAAACACCAAACTCGAAACAGCAAACACCATACAGCAAACACAAAACACCAAAAAGCAGACACCAAACAGCAAACATCAAACACCAAACACCAAACACCAAACAGCAAACAGCAAACACCAAACACCAAACAGCAAACAGCAAACACCAAACACCAAGCACCAAACACCAAGTACCAAGCACCAAACACCAAGCACCAAACACCAAACACCAAGCACCAAGCACCAAACACTAATCACCAAGCACCAAGCACCAAACACCAAGCACCAAGCACCAAGCACCAAACACCAAGCACCAAAGACCAAGCACCAAGCACCAAGCACCAAACACCAAGCACCAAGCACCAAGCACCAAACACCAAGCACCAAACACCAACCACCCAGCATCAAGCACCAAGCACCAAACACCAAGCACCAAGCACCAAACACCAAACACCAAACACCAAACACCAAGCACCAAGCACCAAACACCAAGCACCAAGCACCAAACACCAAGCACCAAACACCAAACACCAAGCACCAAGCACCAAACACCAAGCACCAAACACCAAACACCAAGAACCAAGTACCAAACACCAAGCACCAAGCACCAAGCACCAAGTACAAACACCAAGCACCAAGCACCAAACACCAAGCACCAAACACCAAACACCAAGCACCAAGCACCAAACACCTAACACCAAGCACCAAGCACCAAACACCAAACACCAAGCACCAAGCACCAAACACCAAGCACCAAAGACCAAACACCAAACAGCAAACACCAAACACCAAACAGCAAACACTAAACATGAAACAGCAAACACCATAGAGCAAACACCAAACACTAAACAGCAAACAGCAAACAGCAAACACCAAGCACCAAACACCAAGTTCCAAGCACCAAACACCAAGCACCAAGCACCAAACACCAAACCCCAAGCACCAAGCACCAAACACTAAGCACAATGCACCAAGCACAAAGCACTAAACACCAAGCACCAAGCACCAAGCACCAAGCACCAAGAACCAAAGACCAAGCACCAAGCACCAAACACCAAGTACCAAGCACCAAGCATCGAACACCAAGCATCAAACACCAAACACCAAGCACCAAACACCAAGCACGAAACACCAAGCACCCAGCACCAAACACCAAGCACCAATCACCAAGCACCAAACACCAAGCACCAACCACCAAACACCAAGCACCAGGCACCAAGCACCAAACATCAAACACCAAGCACCAAACACCCAGCACCAAACACCAAACACCAAGCACCAAGCACCAAGCACCAAACACCAAACACCAAGCACCAAGCACCAAACACCAAACACCAAACACCAAACACCAAACACCAAACACCAAGCACCAAACAACAAGCACCAGGCACCAAGCACCAAACATCAAACACCAAGCACCAAGCATCAAACACCAAGCACCAAGCTCCAAACACCAAGCACCAAGCACCAAGCACCAAACACCAAACAGCAAACACCAAACACCAAACAGCAAACAGCAAACACCAAGCACCAATCACCAAACAACAAGCACCAGGCACCAAGGACCAAACACCAAACACCAAGCACCAAGCACCAAACACCAAGCACCAGAGACCAAACACTAAACAGCAAACACCAAACACCAAACAGCAAACACCAAACACGAAACAGCAAAAACCATACAGCAAACACCAAACACCAAAAAGCAGACACCAAACAGCAAACACCAAACACCAAACAGCAAACAGCAAACACCACACACCAAGCACCAAAACCAAGTACCAAGCACCAAACACCAAGCACCAAGCACCAAGTACAAACACCAAGCACCAAGCACCAAACACCAAGCACCAAGCACCAAGCATCAAACACCAAGCATCAAACACCAAACACCAAACACCAAGCAACAAGCACCAAACACCAAGCACCAAGCACCAAACTCCAAGCAGCAAGCAGAAAGCACCAAACAACAAACACCAAGCACAAAGCACCAAACACCAAGCACCAAAGACCAAACACCAAACACCAAGCACCAAGCACCAAACACCTAACACCAAGCACCAAGCACCAAACACCAAACACCAAGCACCAAGCACCAAACACCAAGCACCAGGCACCAAGCACCAAACACCAAGCACCAAGCACCAAACACCAAGCACCAAGCATAAAACACCAAGCACCAAGCACCACACACCTAACACCAAGCACGAAGCACCAAGCACCAAACACCAAGCACTAAACACCAAACACCAAGCACCAAGCACCAAGCACCAAACACCAAGCACCAAGCACAAAACACCAAGCACCAAGCACCAAACACCTAACACCAAGCACCAAGCACCAAGCACCAAACACCAAGCACCAAACACCAAACACCAAGCACCAAACACCAAACACCAAGCACCAAACACCAAGCACCAAGCACCAAGTACAAACACCAAGCACCAAGCACCAAACACCAAGCACCAAGCACCTAGCATCAAACACCAAACATCAAACACCAAACACCAAACACCAAGCAACAAGCACCAAACACCAAGCACCAAGCACCAAGCACCAAATACCAAGCACCAATTACGAAGCACCAAACACAGAGCCCCAAGCACCAAGCACCAAACACCAAACACGAAGCACCAAACACCAAATACCAAGCACCTAGCACCAAACACCAAACACCAAGCACCAATTACCAAGCACCAATCACGAAGCAGCAAGCAGAAAGCACCAAACAACAAACACCAAGCACCAAGCACCAAACACCAAGCACCATGGACCAAACACCAAACACCAAGCACCAAACACCTAACACCAAGCACCAAGCACCAAACACCAAGCACCAAAGACCAAACACCAAACAGCAAACACCAAACACCAAACAGCAAACACCAAACATGAAACAGCCAACACCATTGAGCAAAAACCAAACTCCAAAAAGCAGACACCAAACAGCAAACAGCAAACACCAAGCACCAAACACCAAGTTCCAAGCACCAAACACCAAACACCAAGCACCAAACACCAAACCCCAAGCACCAAGCACCAAACACTAATCACAATGCACCAAGCACCAAGCACTAAACACCAAGCACCAAGCACCAAGCACTAAACACCAAACACCAAGGACCAAGCACCAAGCACCAAGAACCAAAGACCAAGCACCAAGCACCAAACACCAAGCACCAAGCACCAAGCATCGAACACCAAGCATCAAACACCAAACACCAAACACCAAGCACCAAACACCATGCACCAAGCACCAAACACCAAGCACCCAGCACCAAACACCAAGCACCAATCACCAAGCACCAAACACCAAGCACCAACCACCAAACACCAAGCACCAAACATCAAACACCAAGCACCAAGAACCAAGCACCAAATACCAAACACCAAGCACCACGCACCAAACACCAAACACCAAACACCAAGCACCAAACACCAAACACCAAACACCAAACACCAAGCACCAAGTACCAAACAACAAGCACCAGGCACCAAGCACCAAACATCAAACACCAAGCACCAAGCACCAAACACCAAGCACCAACCACCAAACACCAAGCACCAATCACCAAGCACCAAACACCAAACAGCAAACAGCAAACAGCAAACAGCAAACAGCAAACACCAAGCACCAATCACCAAACAACAAGCACCAGGCACCAAGGAGCAAACACCAAACACCAAGCACCAAGCACCAAGCACCAAACACCAAACACCAAGCACCAAGCACCAAACACCCAGCACCATAGACCAAACACCAAACAGCAAACACCAAACACGAAACAGCAAACACCATACAGCAAACACAAAACACCAAAAAGCAGACACCAAACAGCAAACATCAAACACCAAACACCAAACACCAAACAGCAAACAGCAAACACCAAACACCAAGCACCAAACACCAAGTACCAAGCACCAAACACCAAGCACCAAACACCAAACACCAAGCACCAAGCACCAAACACTAATCACCAAGCACCAAGCACCAAACACCAAGCACCAAGCACCAAGCACCAAACACCAAGCACCAAAGACCAAGCACCAAGCACCAAGCACCAAACACCAAGCACCAAGCACCAAGCACCAAACACCAAGCACCAAACACCAACCACCCAGCATCAAGCACCAAGCACCAAACACCAAGCACCAAGCACCAAACACCAAACACCAAACACCAAACACCAAGCACCAAGCACCAAACACCAAGCACCAAGCACCAAACACCAAGCACCAAACACCAAACACCAAGCACCAAGCACCAAACACCAAGCACCAAACACCAAACACCAAGAACCAAGTACCAAACACCAAGCACCAAGCACCAAGCACCAAGTACAAACACCAAGCACCAAGCACCAAACACCAAGCACCAAGCACCAAGCATCAAACACCAAGCATCAAACACCAAACACCAAACACCAAGGACCAAACACCAAGCATAAAGCACCAAACACCAAGCAGCAAGCAGAAAGCACCAAACAACAAGCACCAAGCACCAAGCACCAAACACCAAGCACCAAGGACCAAACACCAAACACCATGCACCAAGCACCAAACACCTAACACCAAGCACCAAGCACCAAACACCAAACACCAAGCACCAAGCACCAAACACCAAGCACCAGGCACCAAGCACCAAACACCAAGCACCAAGCACCAAACACCAAGCACCAAGCACCAAGCACAAAACACCAAGCACCAAGCACCAAACACCTAACACCTAACACCAAGCACCAAGCACCAAGCACCAAACACCTAACACCTAACACCAAGCACCAAGCACCAAGCACCAAGCACCAAACACCAAACACCAAGCACCAAGCACCAAACACCAAGCACCAAACACCAAGAACCAAGCACCAAACACAAAGCACCAAACACCAAGCACCAAGCACCAAGCACCAAACACCAAGCACCAAGCATCAAGCATCAAACACCAAGCATCAAACACCAAACACCAAGCAACAAGCACCAAACACCAAACACCAAGCACCAAGCACCAAGCATCAAACACCAAACACCAAGCACCAAGCACCAAGCACCAAACACCAAACTCCAAGCACCAGACACCAAGCACCAAGCACCAAACACCAAACACCAAACACCAAACACCAAGCACCAAGCACCAATCACCAAACAACAAGCACCAAGCACCAAGATCCAAACACCAAACACCAAGCACCAAGCACCCAGCACGAAGCACCAAACACGAAGCACGCAGCACCAAACACCAAGCACCAAGCACCAAACACCAAGCACCAAGCACCAAACACCAAACACCAAGCACCAAGCACCAAGCACCAAACACCAAACTCCAAGCACCAGACACCAAGCACCAAGCACCAAACACCAAACACCAAACACCAAACACCAAGCACCAAGCACCAATCACCAAACAACAAGCACCAAGCACCAAGATCCAAACACCAAACACCAAACACCAAGCACCAAGCAGCAAACACCAAACACCAAGCATCAAACACGAAGCACCAAAGACCAAAGACCAAAGACCAAACAGCAAACACCAAACACCAAACACCAAACACCAAGCACCAAGCACCAAACACCAAGCACCAAACACCAAGCACCAAAGACCAAACACCAAACAGCAAACACCATATACAAAACAGCAAACACCAAACACGAAACAGCAAACACCAAACGGCAAACACCAAGCACCAAGCACCAATCACCAAACAACAAGCACCAAGCACCAAGCACCAAACACCAAACACCAAGCACCAAGCACCAAACACCAAACACCAAGCACCAAACACCAAGCACCAAGCACCAAACACCAAACCCCAAGCACCAAGCACCAAACACTAATCACCAAGCACCAAGCACCAAGCACCAAGCACCAAGCACCAAACACCAAGCACCAAAGACCAAGCACCAAGCACCAAACACCAAGCACCAAGCACCAAACACCAAGCACCAAGCACCAAACACCAACCACCCAGCACCAAGCACCAAGCACCAAACACCAAGCACCAAACACCAAACACCAAACACCAAGCACCAAGCACCAAACACCAAGCACCAATTACCAAGCACCAAACACCAAGCCCCAAGCACCAAGCACCAAACAACAAACACGAAGCACCAAGCACCAAGGACCAAACACCAAACACCAAGCACCAAGCACCAAGCACCAAACACCAAGCACCAAGCACCAAACACCAAACAGCAAACACGAAACATCAAACACCATACAGCAAACACCAAACACCAAAAACAGACACCTAACAGCAAACAGCAAACACCAAACAGCAAACAGCAAACACCAAGCACCAAGCACCAAACACCAAACACCAAGCACCAAGCACCAAACACCAAAACCAAGCACCAAACACCAGACACCAAGCACCAAACACCAAACACCAAGCACCAAGCACCAAACACCAAGCACTAGGCACCAAGCACCAAACACCAAACACCAAGTACCAAGCACCAAACACCAAGCACCAAGCACCAAAGACCAAACACCAAGCACCAAGCACCAAACACCAAACAGCAAACACCATGCACCAAGCACCAATCACCAAACAACAAGCACCAGGCACCAAGCACCAAACACCAAACACCAAGCACCAAGCACCAAACACCAAGCACCAAAGACCAAACACCAAGCACCTAGCACCAAACACCAAGCACCAAGCACCAAACACCAAACCCCAAGCACCAAGCACCAAGCACCAAACACCAAACAGCAGACACCAAACACCAAACACCAAACACCAAGCACCAAGCACCAATCACAAAACAACAAGCACCAGGCACCAAGCACCAAACACCAAACACCAAGCACCAAACACCAAGCACCAAAGACCAAACACCAAACAGCAAACACCATATACAAAACAACAAACACCAAACACGAAACAGCAAACACCAAACGCCAAACACCAAGCACCAAGCACCAATCACCAAACAACAAGCACCAAGCACCAAGCACCAAACACCAAACACCAAGCACCAAGCACCAAACACCAAACACCAAGCACCAAACACCAAGCACCAAGCACCAAACACCAAACCCCAAGCACCAAGCACCAAACACTAATCACCAAGCACCAAGCACCAAGCACCAAGCACCAAGCACCAAGCACCAAACACCAAGCACCAAAGACCAAGCACCAAGCACCAAACACCAAGCACCAAGCACCAAACACCAAGCACCAAGCACCAAACACCAACCACCCAGCACCAAGCACCAAGCACCAAACACCAAGCACCAAACACCAAACACCAAACACCAAGCACCAAGCACCAAACACCAAGCACCAATTACCAAGCACCAAACACCAAGACCCAAGCACCAAGCAACAAACACCAAACACGAAGCACCAAACACCAAGCACCAAGCACCAAGGACCAAACACCAAACACCAAGCACCAAGCACCAAGCACCAAACACCAAGCACCAAGCACCAAACACCAAACACCAAACACGAAACATCAAACACCATACATCAAACACCAAACACCAAAAAACAGACACCTAACAGCAAACAGCAAACACCAAACAGCAAACAGCAAACACCAAGCACCAAGCACCAAACACCAAACACCAAGCACCAAGCACCAAACACCAAAAGCAAGCACCAAACACCTGACACCAAGCAACAAAAACCAAACACCAAGCACCAAGCACCAAACACCAAGCACTAGGCACCAAGCACCAAACACCAAACACCAAGTACCAAGCACCAAACACCAAGCACCAAGCACCAAAGACCAAACACCAAGCACCAAGCACCAAACACCAAACAGCAAACACCAAGCACCAAGCACCAATCACCAAACAACAAGCACCAGGCACCAAGCACCAAACACCAAACACCAAGCACCAAGCACCAAACACCAAGCACCAAAGACCAAACACCAAACACCAAGCACCTAGCACCAAACACCAAGCACGAAGCACCAAACACCAAACCCCAAGCACCAAGCACCAAGCACCAAACACCAAACACCAAGCACCAAATACCAAGCACCAAATACCAAACAGCAAACACCAAACACGAAACAGCAAACACCAAACGCCAAACACCAAGCACCAAGCACCAATCACCAAACAACAAGCACCAAGCACCAAGCACCAAACACCAAACACCAAGCACCAAGCACCAAACACCAAACACCAAGCACCAAACACCAAGCACCAAGCACCAAACACCAAACCCCAAGCACCAAGCACCAAACACTAATCACCAAGCACCAAGCACCAAGCACCAAACACCAAGCACCAAGCACAGAGCACCAAACACCAAACACCAAGCACCAAGCACCTAGCACCAAATACCAAACACCAAGCACCAAGCACCAAACACCAAGCACCAATCACCAAGCACCAAACACCAAGCAGCAAGCAGAAAGCACCAAACAACAAACACCAAGCACCAAGCACCAAACACCAAGCACCAAGGACCAAACACCAAACACCAAGCACCAAGCACAAAACACCTAACACCAAGCACCAAGCACTAAACACCAAACACCAAGCACCAAGCACCAAACACCAAGCGCCAAAGACCAAACACCAAACAGCAAACACCAAACACCAAACAGCAAACACCAAACATGAAACAGCAAACACCATAGAGCAAACACCAAACACCAAACACCAAACACTAAACAGCAAACAGCAAACAGCAAACACCAAGCACCAAACACCAAGTTTCAAGCACCAAACACCAAGCACCAAGCACCAAACACCAAACCCCAAGCACCAAGCACCAAACACTAAGCACAATGCACCAAGCACCAAGCACTAAACACCAAGCACTAAGCACCAAGCACCAAGCACCAAGAACCAAAGACCAAGCACCAAGCACCAAACACCAAGCACCAAGCACCAAGCATCGAACACCAAGCATCAAACACCAAACACCAAGCACCAAACACCAAGCACCAAACACCAAGCACCCAGCACCAAACACCAAGCACCAATCACTAAGCACCAAACACCAAGCACCAACCACCAAACACCAAGCACCAAACACCAAACACCAAGCACCAAGCACCAAGCACCAAACACCAAACACCAAGCACCAAGCACCAAACACCAAGCACCAAACACCAAGCACCAAGCATCAAGCACCAAGCACCAAACACCAAACAGCAAACACCAAACACCAAACAGCAAACAGCAAACAGCAAACACCAAGCACCAATCACCAAACAACAAGCACCAGGCACCAAGGACCAAACACCAAACACCAAGCACCAAGCACCAAACAACAAACACCAAGCACCAATCACCAAACACCAAGCACCAGAGACCAAACACTAAACAGCAAACACCAAACACCAAACACCAAACACCAAACACGAAACAGCAAACACCATACAGCAAACACCAAACACCAAAAAGCAGACACCAAACAGCAAACACCAAACACCAAACACCAAACAGCAAACAGCAAACACCAAACACCAAGCACCAAAACCAAGTACCAAGCACCAAGCACCAAGCACCAAGCACCAAGAACAAACACCAAGCACCAAGCACCAAACACCTAGTACCAAGCACCAAGCACCAAACACCAAGCACCAAGCACCAAACACCAAACACCAAACACCAAACACCAAGCACCAAGCACCAAACACCAAGCACCAAGCACCAAACACCAAGCACCAAACACCAAACACCAAGCACCAAGCACCAAACACCAAGCACCAAACACCAAACACCAAGAACCAAGTACCAAACACCAAGCACCAAGCACCAAGCACCAAGTACAAACACCAAGCACCAAGCACCAAACACCAAGCACCAAGCACCAAGCATCAAACACCAAGCATCAAACACCAAACACCAAACACCAAGGACCAAACACCAAGCATAAAGCACCAAACACCAAGCAGCAAGCAGAAAGCACCAAACAACAAGCACCAAGCACCAAGCACCAAACACCAAGCACCAAGGACCAAACACCAAACACCATGCACCAAGCACCAAACACCTAACACCAAGCACCAAGCACCAAACACCAAACACCAAGCACCAAGCACCAAACACCAAGCACCAGGCACCAAGCACCAAACACCAAGCACCAAGCACCAAACACCAAGCACCAAGCACCAAGCACAAAACACCAAGCACCAAGCACCAAACACCTAACACCTAACACCAAGCACCAAGCACCAAGCACCAAACACCTAACACCTAACACCAAGCACCAAGCACCAAGCACCAAGCACCAAACACCAAACACCAAGCACCAAGCACCAAACACCAAGCACCAAACACCAAGAACCAAGCACCAAACACAAAGCACCAAACACCAAGCACCAAGCACCAAGCACCAAACACCAAGCACCAAGCACCAAGCACCAAGTACAAACACAAAGCACCAAACACCAAGCACCAAGCATCAAGCATCAAACACCAAGCATCAAACACCAAACACCAAGCAACAAGCACCAAACACCAAACACCAAGCACCAAGCACCAAGCATCAAACACCAAACACCAAGCACCAAGCACCAAGCACCAAACACCAAACTCCAAGCACCAGACACCAAGCACCAAGCACCAAACACCAAACACCAAACACCAAACACCAAGCACCAAGCACCAATCACCAAGCAACAAGCACCAAGCACCAAGATCCAAACACCAAACACCAAGCACCAAGCACCCAGCACGAAGCACCAAACACGAAGCACGCAGCACCAAACACCAAGCACCAAGCACCAAACACCAAGCACCAAGCACCAAACACCAAACACCAAGCACCAAGCACCAAGCACCAAACACCAAACTCCAAGCACCAGACACCAAGCACCAAGCACCAAACACCAAACACCAAACACCAAACACCAAGCACCAAGCACCAATCACCAAACAACAAGCACCAAGCACCAAGATCCAAACACCAAACACCAAACACCAAGCACCAAGCAGCAAACACCAAACACCAAGCATCAAACACGAAGCACCAAAGACCAAAGACCAAAGACCAAACAGCAAACACCAAACACCAAACACCAAACACCAAGCACCAAGCACCAAACACCAAGCACCAAACACCAAGCACCAAAGACCAAACACCAAACAGCAAACACCATATACAAAACAGCAAACACCAAACACGAAACAGCAAACACCAAACGGCAAACACCAAGCACCAAGCACCAATCACCAAACAACAAGCACCAAGCACCAAGCACCAAACACCAAACACCAAGCACCAAGCACCAAACACCAAACACCAAGCACCAAACACCAAGCACCAAGCACCAAACACCAAACCCCAAGCACCAAGCACCAAACACTAATCACCAAGCACCAAGCACCAAGCACCAAGCACCAAGCACCAAACACCAAGCACCAAAGACCAAGCACCAAGCACCAAACACCAAGCACCAAGCACCAAACACCAAGCACCAAGCACCAAACACCAACCACCCAGCACCAAGCACCAAGCACCAAACACCAAGCACCAAACACCAAACACCAAACACCAAGCACCAAGCACCAAACACCAAGCACCAATTACCAAGCACCAAACACCAAGCCCCAAGCACCAAGCACCAAACAACAAACACGAAGCACCAAGCACCAAGGACCAAACACCAAACACCAAGCACCAAGCACCAAGCACCAAACACCAAGCACCAAGCACCAAACACCAAACAGCAAACACGAAACATCAAACACCATACAGCAAACACCAAACACCAAAAACAGACACCTAACAGCAAACAGCAAACACCAAACAGCAAACAGCAAACACCAAGCACCAAGCACCAAACACCAAACACCAAGCACCAAGCACCAAACACCAAAACCAAGCACCAAACACCAGACACCAAGCACCAAACACCAAACACCAAGCACCAAGCACCAAACACCAAGCACTAGGCACCAAGCACCAAACACCAAACACCAAGTACCAAGCACCAAACACCAAGCACCAAGCACCAAAGACCAAACACCAAGCACCAAGCACCAAACACCAAACAGCAAACACCATGCACCAAGCACCAATCACCAAACAACAAGCACCAGGCACCAAGCACCAAACACCAAACACCAAGCACCAAGCACCAAACACCAAGCACCAAAGACCAAACACCAAGCACCTAGCACCAAACACCAAGCACCAAGCACCAAACACCAAACCCCAAGCACCAAGCACCAAGCACCAAACACCAAACAGCAGACACCAAACACCAAACACCAAACACCAAGCACCAAGCACCAATCACAAAACAACAAGCACCAGGCACCAAGCACCAAACACCAAACACCAAGCACCAAACACCAAGCACCAAAGACCAAACACCAAACAGCAAACACCATATACAAAACAACAAACACCAAACACGAAACAGCAAACACCAAACGCCAAACACCAAGCACCAAGCACCAATCACCAAACAACAAGCACCAAGCACCAAGCACCAAACACCAAACACCAAGCACCAAGCACCAAACACCAAACACCAAGCACCAAACACCAAGCACCAAGCACCAAACACCAAACCCCAAGCACCAAGCACCAAACACTAATCACCAAGCACCAAGCACCAAGCACCAAGCACCAAGCACCAAGCACCAAACACCAAGCACCAAAGACCAAGCACCAAGCACCAAACACCAAGCACCAAGCACCAAACACCAAGCACCAAGCACCAAACACCAACCACCCAGCACCAAGCACCAAGCACCAAACACCAAGCACCAAACACCAAACACCAAACACCAAGCACCAAGCACCAAACACCAAGCACCAATTACCAAGCACCAAACACCAAGACCCAAGCACCAAGCAACAAACACCAAACACGAAGCACCAAACACCAAGCACCAAGCACCAAGGACCAAACACCAAACACCAAGCACCAAGCACCAAGCACCAAACACCAAGCACCAAGCACCAAACACCAAACACCAAACACGAAACATCAAACACCATACAGCAAACACCAAACACCAAAAAACAGACACCTAACAGCAAACAGCAAACACCAAACAGCAAACAGCAAACACCAAGCACCAAGCACCAAACACCAAACACCAAGCACCAAGCACCAAACACCAAAAGCAAGCACCAAACACCTGACACCAAGCAACAAAAACCAAACACCAAGCACCAAGCACCAAACACCAAGCACTAGGCACCAAGCACCAAACACCAAACACCAAGTACCAAGCACCAAACACCAAGCACCAAGCACCAAAGACCAAACACCAAGCACCAAGCACCAAACACCAAACAGCAAACACCAAGCACCAAGCACCAATCACCAAACAACAAGCACCAGGCACCAAGCACCAAACACCAAACACCAAGCACCAAGCACCAAACACCAAGCACCAAAGACCAAACACCAAACACCAAGCACCTAGCACCAAACACCAAGCACGAAGCACCAAACACCAAACCCCAAGCACCAAGCACCAAGCACCAAACACCAAACACCAAGCACCAAATACCAAGCACCAAATACCAAACAGCAAACACCAAACACGAAACAGCAAACACCAAACGCCAAACACCAAGCACCAAGCACCAATCACCAAACAACAAGCACCAAGCACCAAGCACCAAACACCAAACACCAAGCACCAAGCACCAAACACCAAACACCAAGCACCAAACACCAAGCACCAAGCACCAAACACCAAACCCCAAGCACCAAGCACCAAACACTAATCACCAAGCACCAAGCACCAAGCACCAAACACCAAGCACCAAGCACAGAGCACCAAACACCAAACACCAAGCACCAAGCACCTAGCACCAAATACCAAACACCAAGCACCAAGCACCAAACACCAAGCACCAATCACCAAGCACCAAACACCAAGCAGCAAGCAGAAAGCACCAAACAACAAACACCAAGCACCAAGCACCAAACACCAAGCACCAAGGACCAAACACCAAACACCAAGCACCAAGCACAAAACACCTAACACCAAGCACCAAGCACTAAACACCAAACACCAAGCACCAAGCACCAAACACCAAGCGCCAAAGACCAAACACCAAACAGCAAACACCAAACACCAAACAGCAAACACCAAACATGAAACAGCAAACACCATAGAGCAAACACCAAACACCAAACACCAAACACTAAACAGCAAACAGCAAACAGCAAACACCAAGCACCAAACACCAAGTTTCAAGCACCAAACACCAAGCACCAAGCACCAAACACCAAACCCCAAGCACCAAGCACCAAACACTAAGCACAATGCACCAAGCACCAAGCACTAAACACCAAGCACTAAGCACCAAGCACCAAGCACCAAGAACCAAAGACCAAGCACCAAGCACCAAACACCAAGCACCAAGCACCAAGCATCGAACACCAAGCATCAAACACCAAACACCAAGCACCAAACACCAAGCACCAAACACCAAGCACCCAGCACCAAACACCAAGCACCAATCACTAAGCACCAAACACCAAGCACCAACCACCAAACACCAAGCACCAAACACCAAACACCAAGCACCAAGCACCAAGCACCAAACACCAAACACCAAGCACCAAGCACCAAACACCAAGCACCAAACACCAAGCACCAAGCATCAAGCACCAAGCACCAAACACCAAACAGCAAACACCAAACACCAAACAGCAAACAGCAAACAGCAAACACCAAGCACCAATCACCAAACAACAAGCACCAGGCACCAAGGACCAAACACCAAACACCAAGCACCAAGCACCAAACAACAAACACCAAGCACCAATCACCAAACACCAAGCACCAGAGACCAAACACTAAACAGCAAACACCAAACACCAAACACCAAACACCAAACACGAAACAGCAAACACCATACAGCAAACACCAAACACCAAAAAGCAGACACCAAACAGCAAACACCAAACACCAAACACCAAACAGCAAACAGCAAACACCAAACACCAAGCACCAAAACCAAGTACCAAGCACCAAGCACCAAGCACCAAGCACCAAGAACAAACACCAAGCACCAAGCACCAAACACCTAGTACCAAGCACCAAGCCTCAAACACCAAGCATCAAACACCAAACACCAAACAGCAAGCAACAAGCACCAAACACCAAGCACCAAGCACCAAACACCAAGCAGCAAGCAGAAAGCACCAAACAACAAACACCAAGCACAAAGCACCAAACACCAAGCACCAAGGACCAAACACCAGACACCAAGCACCAAGCACCTAACACCTAACACCAAGCACCAAGCACCAAACAACAAACACCAAGCACCAAGCACCAAACACCAAGCACCAGGCACCAAGCACCAAACACCAAGCACCAAGCACTAAACACCAAGCACCAAGCATAAAACACCAAGCACCAAACACCACACACCTAACACCAAGCACCAAGCACCAAGCACCAAACACCAAGCACCAAACACCAAACACCAAGCACCAAGCACCAAGCACCAAACACCAAGCACCAAGCACAAAACACCAAGCACCAAGCACCAAACACCTAACACCAAGCACCCAGCACCAAGCACCAAACACCAAGCACCAAACACCAAACACCAAGCACCAAGCACCAAACACCAAGCACCAAACACCAAGAACCAAGCACCAAACACCAAGGACCAAGCACCAAGTACAAACACCAAGCACCAAGCACCAAACACCAAGCACCAAGCACCTAGCATCAAACACCAAGCATCAAACACCAAACACCAAACACCAAGCAACAAGCACCAAACACCAAGCACCAAGCACCAAGCACCAAACACCAAGCACCAATTACCAAGCACCAAACACAGAGCCCCAAGCACCAAGCACCATACACCAAACACGAAGCACCAAACACCAAGCACCAAGCACCTAGCACCAAACACCAAACACCAAGCACCAATCACCAAGCACCAAACACCAAGCAGCAAGCAGAAAGCACCAAACAACAAACACCAAGCACCAAGCACCAAACACCAAGCACCATGGACCAAACACCAAACACCAAGCACCAAGCACCAAACACCTAACACCAAACACCAAGCACCAAACACCAAGCACCAAAGACCAAACACCAAACAGCAAACACCAAACACCAAACAGCAAACACCAAACATGAAACAGCCAACACCATAGAGCAAACACCAAACACCAAAAAGCAGACACCAAACAGCAAACACCAAACACATAACACCAAACACTAAACAGCAAACAGCAAACAGCAAACACCAAGCACCAAACACCAAGTTCCAAGCACCAAACACCAAACACCAAGCACCAAACACCAAACCCCAAGCACCAAGCACCAAACACTAATCACAATGCACCAAGCACCAAGCACTAAACACCAAGCACCAAGCACCAAGCACTAAACACCAAACACCAAGGACGAAGCACCAAGCACCAAGAACCAAATACCAAGCACCAAGCACCAAACACCAAGCACCAAGCACCAAGCATCGAACACCAAGCATCAAACACCAAGCACCAATCACCAAGCACCAAACACCAAGCACCAACCACCAAACACCAAGCACCAAACACCAAACACCAAGCACCAAGAACCAAGCACCAAATACCAAACAACAAGCACCACGCACCAAACACCAAACACCAAACACCAAGCACCAAATACCAAACACCAAACACCAAACACCAAGCACCAAGTACCAAACAACAAGCACCAGGCACCAAGCACCAAACATCAAACACCAAGCACCAAGCACCAAACACCAAGCACCAAGCACCAAACACCAAGCACCAATCACCAAGCACCAAACACCAAACAGCAAACAGCAAACAGCAAACAGCAAACAGCAAACACCAAGCACCAATCACCAAACAACAAGCACCAGGCACCAAGGACCAAACACCAAACACCAAGCACCAAGCACCAAGCACCAAACACCAAGCACCAAGCACCAAACACCAAGCACCAAGCACCAAACACCAACCACCCAGCACCAAGCACCAAGCACCAAACACCAAGCACCAAACACCAAACACCAAACACCAAGCACCAAGCACCAAACACCAAGCACCAATTACCAAGCACCAAACACCAAGACCCAAGCACCAAGCAACAAACACCAAACACGAAGCACCAAACACCAAGCACCAAGCACCAAGGACCAAACACCAAACACCAAGCACCAAGCACCAAGCACCAAACACCAAGCACCAAGCACCAAATACCAAACACCAAACACGAAACATCAAACACCATACAGCAAACACCAAACACCAAAAAACAGACACCTAACAGCAAACAGCAAACACCAAACAGCAAACAGCAAACACCAAGCACCAAGCACCAAACACCAAACACCAAGCACCAAGCACCAAACACCAAAAGCAAGCACCAAACACCTGACACCAAGCAACAAAAACCAAACACCAAGCACCAAGCACCAAACACCAAGCACTAGGCACCAAGCACCAAACACCAAACACCAAGTACCAAGCACCAAACACCAAGCACCAAGCACCAAAGACCAAACACCAAGCACCAAGCACCAAACACCAAACAGCAAACACCAAGCACCAAGCACCAATCACCAAACAACAAGCACCAGGCACCAAGCACCAAACACCAAACACCAAGCACCAAGCACCAAACACCAAGCACCAAAGACCAAACACCAAACACCAAGCACCTAGCACCAAACACCAAGCACGAAGCACCAAACACCAAACCCCAAGCACCAAGCACCAAGCACCAAACACCAAACACCAAGCACCAAATACCAAGCACCAAATACCAAACAGCAAACACCAAACACGAAACAGCAAACACCAAACGCCAAACACCAAGCACCAAGCACCAATCACCAAACAACAAGCACCAAGCACCAAGCACCAAACACCAAACACCAAGCACCAAGCACCAAACACCAAACACCAAGCACCAAACACCAAGCACCAAGCACCAAACACCAAACCCCAAGCACCAAGCACCAAACACTAATCACCAAGCACCAAGCACCAAGCACCAAACACCAAGCACCAAGCACAGAGCACCAAACACCAAACACCAAGCACCAAGCACCTAGCACCAAATACCAAACACCAAGCACCAAGCACCAAACACCAAGCACCAATCACCAAGCACCAAACACCAAGCAGCAAGCAGAAAGCACCAAACAACAAACACCAAGCACCAAGCACCAAACACCAAGCACCAAGGACCAAACACCAAACACCAAGCACCAAGCACAAAACACCTAACACCAAGCACCAAGCACTAAACACCAAACACCAAGCACCAAGCACCAAACACCAAGCGCCAAAGACCAAACACCAAACAGCAAACACCAAACACCAAACAGCAAACACCAAACATGAAACAGCAAACACCATAGAGCAAACACCAAACACCAAACACCAAACACTAAACAGCAAACAGCAAACAGCAAACACCAAGCACCAAACACCAAGTTTCAAGCACCAAACACCAAGCACCAAGCACCAAACACCAAACCCCAAGCACCAAGCACCAAACACTAAGCACAATGCACCAAGCACCAAGCACTAAACACCAAGCACTAAGCACCAAGCACCAAGCACCAAGAACCAAAGACCAAGCACCAAGCACCAAACACCAAGCACCAAGCACCAAGCATCGAACACCAAGCATCAAACACCAAACACCAAGCACCAAACACCAAGCACCAAACACCAAGCACCCAGCACCAAACACCAAGCGCCAATCACTAAGCACCAAACACCAAGCACCAACCACCAAACACCAAGCACCAAACACCAAACACCAAGCACCAAGCACCAAGCACCAAACACCAAACACCAAGCACCAAGCACCAAACACCAAGCACCAAACACCAAGCACCAAGCATCAAGCACCAAGCACCAAACACCAAACAGCAAACACCAAACACCAAACAGCAAACAGCAAACAGCAAACACCAAGCACCAATCACCAAACAACAAGCACCAGGCACCAAGGACCAAACACCAAACACCAAGCACCAAGCACCAAACAACAAACACCAAGCACCAATCACCAAACACCAAGCACCAGAGACCAAACACTAAACAGCAAACACCAAACACCAAACACCAAACACCAAACACGAAACAGCAAACACCATACAGCAAACACCAAACACCAAAAAGCAGACACCAAACAGCAAACACCAAACACCAAACACCAAACAGCAAACAGCAAACACCAAACACCAAGCACCAAAACCAAGTACCAAGCACCAAGCACCAAGCACCAAGCACCAAGAACAAACACCAAGCACCAAGCACCAAACACCTAGTACCAAGCACCAAGCCTCAAACACCAAGCATCAAACACCAAACACCAAACAGCAAGCAACAAGCACCAAACACCAAGCACCAAGCACCAAACACCAAGCAGCAAGCAGAAAGCACCAAACAACAAACACCAAGCACAAAGCACCAAACACCAAGCACCAAGGACCAAACACCAGACACCAAGCACCAAGCACCTAACACCTAACACCAAGCACCAAGCACCAAACAACAAACACCAAGCACCAAGCACCAAACACCAAGCACCAGGCACCAAGCACCAAACACCAAGCACCAAGCACTAAACACCAAGCACCAAGCATAAAACACCAAGCACCAAACACCACACACCTAACACCAAGCACCAAGCACCAAGCACCAAACACCAAGCACCAAACACCAAACACCAAGCACCAAGCACCAAGCACCAAACACCAAGCACCAAGCACAAAACACCAAGCACCAAGCACCAAACACCTAACACCAAGCACCCAGCACCAAGCACCAAACACCAAGCACCAAACACCAAACACCAAGCACCAAGCACCAAACACCAAGCACCAAACACCAAGAACCAAGCACCAAACACCAAGGACCAAGCACCAAGTACAAACACCAAGCACCAAGCACCAAACACCAAGCACCAAGCACCTAGCATCAAACACCAAGCATCAAACACCAAACACCAAACACCAAGCAACAAGCACCAAACACCAAGCACCAAGCACCAAGCACCAAACACCAAGCACCAATTACCAAGCACCAAACACAGAGCCCCAAGCACCAAGCACCATACACCAAACACGAAGCACCAAACACCAAGCACCAAGCACCTAGCACCAAACACCAAACACCAAGCACCAATCACCAAGCACCAAACACCAAGCAGCAAGCAGAAAGCACCAAACAACAAACACCAAGCACCAAGCACCAAACACCAAGCACCATGGACCAAACACCAAACACCAAGCACCAAGCACCAAACACCTAACACCAAACACCAAGCACCAAACACCAAGCACCAAAGACCAAACACCAAACAGCAAACACCAAACACCAAACAGCAAACACCAAACATGAAACAGCCAACACCATAGAGCAAACACCAAACACCAAAAAGCAGACACCAAACAGCAAACACCAAACACATAACACCAAACACTAAACAGCAAACAGCAAACAGCAAACACCAAGCACCAAACACCAAGTTCCAAGCACCAAACACCAAACACCAAGCACCAAACACCAAACCCCAAGCACCAAGCACCAAACACTAATCACAATGCACCAAGCACCAAGCACTAAACACCAAGCACCAAGCACCAAGCACTAAACACCAAACACCAAGGACGAAGCACCAAGCACCAAGAACCAAATACCAAGCACCAAGCACCAAACACCAAGCACCAAGCACCAAGCATCGAACACCAAGCATCAAACACCAAGCACCAATCACCAAGCACCAAACACCAAGCACCAACCACCAAACACCAAGCACCAAACACCAAACACCAAGCACCAAGAACCAAGCACCAAATACCAAACAACAAGCACCACGCACCAAACACCAAACACCAAACACCAAGCACCAAATACCAAACACCAAACACCAAACACCAAGCACCAAGTACCAAACAACAAGCACCAGGCACCAAGCACCAAACATCAAACACCAAGCACCAAGCACCAAACACCAAGCACCAAGCACCAAACACCAAGCACCAATCACCAAGCACCAAACACCAAACAGCAAACAGCAAACAGCAAACAGCAAACAGCAAACACCAAGCACCAATCACCAAACAACAAGCACCAGGCACCAAGGACCAAACACCAAACACCAAGCACCAAGCACCAAGCACCAAACACCAAACACCAAGCACCAAGCACCAAACACCAAGCACCAGAGACCAAACACCAAACAGCAAACACCAAACACCAAACAGCAAACACCAAACACGAAACAGCAAACACCATACAGCAAACACCAAACACCAAAAAGCAGACACCAAACAGCAAACATCAAACACCAAACACCAAACAGCAAACAGCAAACACCAAACACCAAGCACCAAACACCAAGTACCAAGCACCAAACACCAAGCACCAAACACCAAACACCAAGCACCAAGCACCAAACACTAATCACCAAGCACCAAGCACCAAACACCAAGCACCAAGCACCAAGCACCAAACACCAAGCACCAAAGACCAAGCACCAAGCACCAAGCACCAAACACCAAGCACCAAGCACCAAGCACCAAACACCAAGCACCAAACACCAACCACCCAGCACCAAGCACCAAGCACCAAACACCAAGCACCAAGCACCAAACACCAAACACCAAACACCAAGCACCAAGCACCAAACACCAAGCACCAAGCACCAAACACCAAGCACAAAACACCAAACACCAAGCACCAAGCACCAAACACCAAGCACCAAACACCAAACACCAAGAACCAAGTACCAAACACCAAGCACCAAGCACCAAGCACCAAGTACAAACACCAAGCACCAAGCACCAAACACCAAGCACCAAGCACCAAGCATCAAACACCAAAAATCAAACACCAAACACCAAACACCAAGAACCAAACACCAAGCATAAAGCACCAAACACCAAGCAGCAAGCAGAAAGCACCAAACAACAAACACCAAGCACCAAGCACCAAACACCAAGCACCAAGGACCAAACACCAAACACCATGCACCAAGCACCAAACACCTAACACCAAGCACCAAGCACCAAACACCAAACACCAAGCACCAAGCACCAAACACCAAGCACCAGGCACCAAGCACCAAACACCAAGCACCAAGCACCAAACACCAAGCACCAAGCACAAAACACCAAGCACCAAGCACCAAACACCTAACACCAAGCACCAAGCACCAAGCACCAAGCACCATGCACCAAACACCAAACACCAAGCACCAAGCACCAAACACCAAGCACCAAACACCAAGAACCAAGCACCAAACACCAAGCACCAAGCACCAAGCACCAAGCACCAAACACCAAGCACTAAGCACCAAGCACCAAGTACAAACACCAAGCACCAAACACCAAGCACCAAGCATCAAGCATCAAACACCAAGCATCAAATACCAAACAGCAAGCACCAAGCACCAAACACCAAACACCAAGCACCAAGCACCAAGCATCAAACACCAAACACCAAACACCAAGCACCAAGCACCCAGCACGAAGCACCAAACACGAAGCACGCAGCACCAAACACCAAGCACCAAGCACCAAACACCAAGCACCAAGCACCAAACACCAAACACCAAACACCAAGCACCAAGCACCAAGCACCAAACACCAAACACCAAGCACCAGACACCAAGCACCAAGCACCAAACACCAAACACCAAACACCAAGCACCAAGCACCAATCACCAAACAACAAGCACCAAGCACCAAGATCCAAACACCAAACACCAAGCACCAAGCAGCAAACACCAAACACCAAGCATCAAACACCAAGCACCAAAGACCAAAGACCAAAGACCAAACAGCATACACCAAACACCAAAAACCAAACACCAAGCACCAAGCACCAATCACAAAACAACAAGCACCAGGCACCAAGCACCAAACGCCAAACACCAAGCACCAAACACCAAGCACCAAAGACCAAACACCAAACAGCAAACACCAAATACAAAACAGCAAACACCAAACACGAAACAGCAAACACCAAACGCCAAACACCAAGCACCAAGCACCAATCACCAAACAACAAGCACCATGCACCAAGCACCAAACACCAAACACCAAGCACCAAGCACCAAACACCAAGCACCAAGCACCAAACACCAAATCCCAAGCACCAAGCACCAAACACTAATCACCAAGCACCAAGCACCAAGCACCAAGCACCAAGCACCAAACACCAAGCACCAAAGACCAAGCACCAAGCACCAAACACCAAGCACCAAGCACCAAACACCAAGCACCAAGCACCAAACACCAACCACCCAGCACCAAGCATCAAGCACCAAACACCAAGCACCAAACACCAAACACCGAACACCAAGCACCAAGCACCAAACACCAAGCACCAATTACCAAGCACCAAACACCAAGCCCCAAGCACCAAGCACCAAACACCAAACACGAAGCACCAAACACCAAGCACCAAGCACCAAGGACCAAACACCAAACACCAAGCACCAAGCACGAAGCACCAAGCACCAAACACCAAGCACCAAGCACCAAACACCAAACAGCAAACAGCAAACTCCAAACACCAAACACGAAACAGCAAACAGCAAACACCAAACAGCAAACACCATACAGCAAACACCAAACACCAAAAAACAGACACCTAACAGCAAACAGCAAACACCAAACAGCAAACAGCAAACACCAAGCACCAAGCACCAAACACCAAGCACCAAGCACCAAACACCAAAACCAAGCACCAAACACCAGACACCAAGCCCCAAACACCAAACACCAAGCACCAAGCACCAAACACCAAGCACTAGGCACCAAGCACCAAACACCAAACACCAAGTACCAAGCACCAAACACCAAGCACCAAGCACCAAAGACCAAACACCAAGCACCAAGCACCAAACACCAAACAGCAAACAGCAAACACCAAACAGCAAACACCATACAGCAAACACCAAACACCAAAAAGCAGACACTAAACAGCAAACACCAAACAGCAAACACCAAAGAACAAACACCAAACACCAAGCACCAAACACCAAGAACCAAGCACCAAACACCAAGCACCAAGCACCAAGACCAAGCACCAAGCACCAAACACCAAGCACCAAGCACCAAGCATCAAACACCAAGCATCAAACACCAAACACCAAACACCAAGTACCAAGCACCAAACACCAAGCACCAAGCACCAAGCACCAAGCACCAAACACCAAGCACCCTGCACCAAGCACCAAACACCAAGCACCAAGCACCATACACAACACACCAAGCACCAAACACCAAACACCAAGCACCAAGCACCAAACACCAAACACCAAGCACCAAGCACCAAACACTAAACACCAAGCACCAAACACCAGACACCAAACACCAAGCACCAAACACCAAACACCAAGCACCATGCACCAAGCACCAAACACCAAACAGCAAACAGCAAACTCACAACAGCAAACAACAAACACCAAACACGAAACATCAAACACCATACAGTAAACACCAAACACCAAAAAGCAGACACCAAACAGCAAACAGCAAACAGCAAACAGCAAACAGCAAACACCAAGCACCAAGCACCAAACACCAAACACCTAGCACCAAGCACCAAACACCAAACACCAAGCACCAAACACCAAGCAAAAAACACCAAACACCAAACACCAAGCACCAAGCACCAAACATCAAGCACCAGGCACCAAGCACCAAACACCAAACACCAAGTACCAAGCACCAAACACCAAGCACCAAGCACCAAACACCAAACAGCAAACAGCAAACAGCAAACAGCAAACACCAAACACCAAACAGCAAACACCATACAGCAAACACCAAACATCAAAAAGCAGACACCAAACAGCAAACAGCAAACACCAAACACCAAGCACCAAGCACCAAGCACCAAACACCAAACACCAAGCACCAAACACCAAGCACCAAGCCCCAAGCGACAAACACCAAGCACCAAGCACCATGCACCAAACACCAAGCACCAAGCACCAAACACCAAGCACCAAACACCAAAGACCAAGCACCAAGCACCAAACACCAAGCACCAAGCACCAAGCACCAAGCACCAAACACGAAGCACCAAGCTCCAAGCACCAAACACCAAGCTCCAAACACCAAACACCAAGCACCATGCACCAAGCACCAAACACCAAACACCAAGCACCAAGCACCAAACACCAAACACCAAGCACTAAACACCAAACACCAAACACCAAACACCAAGCCCCAAGCACCAAAGAACAAGTACCAGGCACCAAACACCAAACACCAAGCACCAAACGCCAAGCACAAAACACCAAGCACCAAGCACCAAGCACCAAACACCAGACGGCAAACACCAAACACCAAACAGCAAACAGCAAACACCAAGCACCAATCACCAAACAACAAGCACCAGGCACCAAGCACTAAACACCAAACACCAAGCACCAAGCACCAAACACCAAACACCAAGCACCAAGCACCAAGCACCAAGCACCAAAGACCAAAGACCAAACAGCAAACACCAAACACGAAACAGCAAACACCATACAGCAAACACCAAACACCAAACACGAAACAGCAAACAGCAAACACCAAACACCAAGCACCAAACACCAAGTACCAAGCACCAAACAGCAAGCACCAAGCACCAAACACCAAACCCCAAGCACCAAGCACCAAACACTAATCACCAAGCACCAAGCACCAAGCACCAAACACCAAGCACCAAGCACAAAACACCAAGCACCAAGCACCAAACACCAAGCACCAAGCACAAAACACCAAGCACCAAGCACCAAACACCTAACACCAAGCACCAAGCACCAAGCACCAAGCACCATGCACCAAACACCAAACACCAAGCACCAAGCACCAAACACCAAGCACCAAACACCAAGAACCAAGCACCAAACACCAAGCACCAAGCACCAAGCACCAAGCACCAAACACTAAGCACTAAGTACCAAGCACCAAGTACAAACACCAAGCACCAAACACCAAGCACCAAGCATCAAGCATCAAACACCAAGCATCAAATACCAAACAGCAAGCACCAAGCACCAAACACCAAACACCAAGCACCAAGCACCAAGCATCAAACACCAAACACCAAACACCAAGCACCAAGCACCCAGCACGAAGCACCAAACACGAAGCACGCAGCACCAAACACCAAGCACCAAGCACCAAACACCAAGCACCAAGCACCAAACACCAAACACCAAACACCAAGCACCAAGCACCAAGCACCAAACACCAAACACCAAGCACCAGACACCAAGCACCAAGCACGAAACACCAAACACCAAACACCAAGCACCAAGCACCAATCACCAAACAACAAGCACCAAGCACCAAGATCCAAACACCAAACACCAAGCACCAAGCAGCAAACACCAAACACCAAGCATCAAACACCAAGCACCAAAGACCAAAGACCAAAGACCAAACAGCAAACACCAAACACCAAAAACCAAACACCAAGCACCAAGCACCAATCACAAAACAACAAGCACCAGGCACCAAGCACCAAACGCCAAACACCAAGCACCAAACACCAAGCACCAAAGACCAAACACCAAACAGCAAACACCAAATACAAAACAGCAAACACCAAACACGAAACAGCAAACACCAAACGCCAAACACCAAGCACCAAGCACCAATCACCAAACAACAAGCACCATGCACCAAGCACCAAACACCAAACACCAAGCACCAAGCACCAAACACCAAATCCCAAGCACCAAGCACCAAACACTAATCACCAAGCACCAAGCACCAAGCACCAAGCACCAAGCACCAAGCACCAAACACCAAGCACCAAACACCAAACACCAAACACCAAGCACCAAGCACCAAACACCAAGCACCAATTACCAAGCACCAAACACCAAGCCCCAAGCACCAAGCACCAAACACCAAACACGAAGCACCAAACACCAAGCACCAAGCACCAAGGACCAAACACCAAACACCAAGCACCAAGCACCAAGCACCAAGCACCAAACACCAAGCACCAAGCACCAAACACCAAACAGCAAACAGCAAACTCCAAACACCAAACACGAAACAGCAAACAGCAAACACCAAACAGCAAACACCATACAGCAAACACCAAACACCAAAAAACAGACACCTAACAGCAAACAGCAAACACCAAACAGCAAACAGCAAACACCAAGCACCAAGCACCAAACACCAAGCACCAAGCACCAAACACCAAAACCAAGCACCAAACACCAGACACCAAGCACCAAACACCAAACACCAAGCACCAAGCACCAAACACCAAGCACTAGGCACCAAGCACCAAACACCAAACACCAAGTACCAAGCACCAAACACCAAGCACCAAGCACCAAAGACCAAACACCAAGCACCAAGCACCAAACACCAAACAGCAAACAGCAAACACCAAACAGCAAACACCATACAGCAAACACCAAACACCGAAAAGCAGACACTAAACAGCAAACACCAAACAGCAAACACCAAAGAACAAACACCAAACACCAAGCACCAAACACCAAGAACCAAGCACCAAACACCAAGCACCAACCACCAAGACCAAGCACCAAGCACCAAACACCAAGCACCAAGCACCAAGCATCAAACACCAAGCATCAAACACCAAACACCAAACACCAAGTACCAAGCACCAAACACCAAGCACCAAGCACCAAGCACCAAGCACCAAACACCAAGCACCCTGCACCAAGCACCAAACACCAAGCACCAAGCACCATACACAACACACCAAGCACCAAACACCAAACACCAAGCACCAAGCACCAAGCACCAAACACCAAACACCAAGCACCAAGCACCAAACACTAAACACGAAGCACCAAACACCAGACACCAAACCCCAAGCACCAAACACCAAACACCAAGCACCAAGCACCAAGCACCAATCACCAAACAACAAGCACCAAGCACCAAGATCCAAACACCAAACACCAAGCACCAAGCAGCAAACACCAAACACCAAGCATCAAACACCAAGCACCAAAGACCAAAGACCAAACACCAAGCACCAAGCACCAATCACAAAACAACAAGCACCAGGCACCAAGCACCAAACACCAAACACCAAGCACCAAACACCAAGCACCAAAGACCAAACACCAAACAGCAAACACCAAATACAAAACAGCAAACACCAAACACGAAACAGCAAACACCAAACGCCAAACACCAAGCACCAAGCACCAATCACCAAACAACAAGCACCATGCACCAAGCACCAAACACCAAACACCAAGCACCAAGCACCAAACACCAAACACCAAGCACCAAACACCAAGCACCAAGCACCAAACACCAAATCCCAAGCACCAAGCACCAAACACTAATCACCAAGCACCAAGCACCAAGCACCAAGCACCAAGCACCAAACACCAAGCACCAAAGACCAAGCACCAAGCACCAAACACCAAGCACCAAGCACCAAACACCAAGCACCAAGCACCAAACACCAACCACCCAGAACCAAGCACCAAGCACCAAACACCAAGCACCAAACACCAAACACCAAACACCAAGCACCAAGCACCAAACACCAAGCACCAATTACCAAGCACCAAACACCAAGCCCCAAGCACCAAGCACCAAACACCAAACACGAAGCACCAAACACCAAGCACCAAGCACCAAGGACCAAACACCAAACACCAAGCACCAAGCACCAAGCACCAAGCACCAAACACCAAGCACCAAGCACCAAACACCAAACAGCAAACAGCAAACTCCAAACACCAAACACGAAACAGCAAACAGCAAACACCAAACAGCAAACACCATACAGCAAACACCAAACACCAAAAAACAGACACCTAACAGCAAACAGCAAACACCAAACAGCAAACAGCAAACACCAAGCACCAAGCACCAAACACCAAGCACCAAGCACCAAACACCAAAACCAAGCACCAAACACCAGATAACCAAGCACCAAACACCAAACACCAAGCACCAAGCACCAAACACCAAGCACTAGGCACCAAGCACCAAACACCAAACACCAAACACCAAACACCAAACACCAAGCACCAAGCACCAAACACCAAGCACCAATTACCAAGCACCAAACACCAAACAGCAAACAGCAAACACCAAACAGCAAACACCATACAGCAAACACCAAACACCAAAAAGCAGACACTAAACAGCAAACACCAAACAGCAAACACCAAAGAACAAACACCAAACACCAAGCACCAAACACCAAGAACCAAGCACCAAACACCAAGCACCAAGCACCAAGACCAAGCACCAAGCACCAAACACCAAGCACCAAGCACCAAGCATCAAACACCAAGCATCAAACACCAAACACCAAACACCAAGCCCCAAGCACCAAGCACCAAGCACCAAACACCAAGCACCAATTACCAAGCACCAAACACCAAGCCCCAAGCACCAAGCACCAAACACCAAACACGAAGCACCAAACACGAAGCACCAAGCACCAAGGACCAAACACCAAACACCAAGCACCAAGCACCAAGCACCAAGCACCAAACACCAAGCACCAAGCACCAAACACCAAACAGCAAACAGCAAACTCCAAACACCAAACACGAAACAGCAAACAGCAAACACCAAACAGCAAACACCATACAGCAAACACCAAACACCAAAAAACAGACACCTAACAGCAAACAGCAAACACCAAACAGCAAACAGCAAACACCAAGCACCAAGCACCAAACACCAAGCACCAAGCACCAAACACCAAAACCAAGCACCAAACACCAGATAACCAAGCACCAAACACCAAACACCAAGCACCAAGCACCAAACACCAAGCACTAGGCACCAAGCACCAAACACCAAACACCAAGTACCAAGCACCAAACACCAAGCACCAAGCACCAAAGACCAAACACCAATCACCAAGCACCAAACACCAAACAGCAAACAGCAAACACCAAACAGCAAACACCATACAGCAAACACCAAACACCAAAAAGCAGACACTAAACAGCAAACACCAAACAGCAAACACCAAAGAACAAACACCAAACACCAAGCACCAAACACCAAGAACCAAGCACCAAACACCAAGCACCAAGCACCAAGACCAAGCACCAAGCACCAAACACCAAGCACCAAGCACCAAGCATCAAACACCAAGCATCAAACACCAAACACCAAACACCAACTACCAAGCACCAAACACCAAGCACCAAGCACCAAGCACCAAGCACCAAACACCAAGCACCCTGCACCAAGCACCAAACACCAAGCACCAAGCACCATACACAACACACCAAGCACCAAACACCAAACACCAAGCACCAAGCACCAAACACCAAACACCAAGCACCAAGCACCAAACACTAAACACGAAGCACCAAACACCAGACACCAAACCCCAAGCACCAAACACCAAACACCAAGCACCATGCACCAAGCACCAAACACCAAACAGCAAACAGCAAACTCACAACAGCAAACAGCAAACACCAAACACGAAACATCAAACACCATACAGCAAACACCAAACACCAAAAAGCAGACACCAAACAGCAAACAGCAAACAGCAAACAGCAAACACCACGCACCAAGCACCAAGCACCAAACACCAAACACCTAGCACCAAGCACCAAACACCAAACACCAAGCACCAAACACCAAGCAAAAAACACCAAACACCAAACACCAAGCACCAAGCACCAAACATCAAGCACCAGGCACCAAGCACCAAACACCAAACACCAAGTACCAAGCACCAAACACCAAGCACCAAGCACCAAACACCAAACAGCAAACAGCAAACAGCAAACAGCAAACACCAAACACCAAACAGCAAACACCATACAGCAAACACCAAACATCAAAAAGCAGACACCAAACAGCAAACAGCAAACACCAAACAGCAAACACCAAACAGCAAACACCAAACACCAAACACCAAACACCAAGCACCAAGCACCAAGCACCAAACACCAAACACCAAGCACCAAACACCAAGCACCAAGCCCCAAGCGACAAACACCAAGCACCAAGCACCATGCACCAAACACCAAGCACCAAGCACCAAACACCAAGCACCAAACACCAAAGACCAAGCACCAAGCACCAAACACCAAGCACCAAGCACCAAGCACCAAGCACCAAACACGAAGCACCAAGCTCCAAGCACCAAACACCAAGCTCCAAACACCAAACACCAAGCACCATGCACCAAGCACCAAACACCAAACACCAAGCACCAAGCACCAAACACCAAACACCAAGCACTAAACACCAAACACCAAACACCAAACACCAAGCCCCAAGCACCAAAGAACAAGTACCAGGCACCAAACACCAAACACCAAGCACCAAACGCCAAGCACCAAACACCAAGCACCAAGCACCAAGCACCAAACACCAAACGGCAAACACCAAACACCAAACAGCAAACAGCAAACACCAAGCACCAATCACCAAACAACAAGCACCAGGCACCAAGCACTAAACACCAAACACCAAGCACCAAGCACCAAACACCAAACACCAAGCACCAAGCACCAAGCACCAAGCACCAAACACCAAAGACCAAACAGCAAACACCAAACACGAAACAGCAAACACCATACAGCAAACACCAAACACCAAACACGAAACAGCAAACAGCAAACACCAAACACCAAGCACCAAACACCAAGTACCAAGCACCAAACACCAAGCACCAAGCACCAAACACCAACCACCCAGCACCAAGCACCAAGCACCAAACACCAAGCACCAAGCACCAAATACCAAACACCAAACACCAAGCACCAAGCACCAAACACCAAGCACCAAGCACCAAACACCAAGCCCCAAGCACCAAGCACCTTACACCAAACACCAAGCACCAAACACCAAGCACCAAGCACCTAGCACCAAAAACCAAACCCAAGCACCAAACACCAAGCACCAAACACCAAACACCAAGCACCAAGCACCAAACACCAAGCATGCAGCACCAAACACCAAGCACCAAGCACCAAGCACCAAACACCAAGCACCACGCACCAAACACCAAACACCAAACACCAAACGCCAAGTACCAAACACCAAACCCCAAGCACCAAGCACCAAACACTAATCACAATGCACCAAGCACCAAGCACTAAACACCAAGCACCAAGCACCAAGCACTAAACACCAAACACCAAGGACCAAGCACCAAGCACCAAGAACCAAATACCAAGCACCAAGCACCAAACACCAAGCACCAAGCACCAAGCATCGAACACCAAGCATCAAACACCAAGCACCAATCACCAAGCACCAAACACCAAGCACCAACCACCAAACACCAAGCACCAAACACCAAACACCAAGCACCAAGAACCAAGCACCAAATACCAAACACCAAGCACCTCGCACCAAACACCAAACACCAAACACCAAGCACCAAACACCAAACACCAAACACCAAGCACCAAGTACCAAACAACAAGCACCAGGCACCAAGCACCAAACATCAAACACCAAGCACCAAGCACCAAACACCAAGCACCAAGCACCAAACACCAAGCACCAATCACCAAGCACCAAACACCAAACAGCAAACAGCAAACAGCAAACAGCAAACAGCAAACACCAAGCACCAATCACCAAACAACAAGCACCAGGCACCAAGGACCAAGCACCAAGCACCAAACACCAAACACCAAGCACCAAGCACCAAACACCAAGCACCAGAGACCAAACACCAAACATCAAACACCAAACACCAAACAGCAAACACCAAACACGAAACAACAAACACCATACAGCAAAAACCAAACACCAAAAAGCAGACACCAAACAGCAAACATCAAAAACCAAACACCAAACACCAAACAGCAAACAGCAAACACCAAACACCAAGCACCAAACACCAAGTACAAAGCACCAAACACCAAGCACCAAACACCAAACACCAAGCACCAAGCACCAAACACTAATCACCAAGCACCAAGCACCAAACACCAAGCACCAAGCACCAAGCACCAAACACCAAGCACCAAAGACCAAGCACCAAGCACCAAGCACCAAACACCAAGCACCAAGCACCAAGCACCAAACACCAAGCACCAAACACCAACCACCCAGCACCAAGCACCAAGCACCAAACACCAAGCACCAAGCACCAAACACCAAACACCAAACACCAAGCACCAAGCACCAAACACCAAGCACCAAGCACCAAACACCAAGCACCAAACACCAAACACCAAGCACCAAGCACCAAACACGAAGAACCAAACACCAAACACCAAGAACCAAGTACCAAACACCAAGCACCAAGCACCAAGCACCAAGTACAAACACCAAGCACCAAGCACCAAGCACCAAACACCTAACACCAAGTACCAAGCACCAAACACCAAACACCAAGCACCAAGCACCAAACACCAAGCACCAGGCACCAAGCACCAAACACCAAGCACCAAGCACCAAACACCAAGCACGAAGCACAAAACACCAAGCACCAAGCACCAAACACCTAACACCAAGCACCAAGCACCAAGCACCAAGTACCAAACACCAAACACCAAGCACCAAGCACCAAACACCAAGCACCAAACACCAAGAACCAAGCACCAAACACCAAGCACCAAACACCAAGCACCAAACACCAAGCACCAAGCACCAAGCACCAAACACCAAGCACTAAGCACCAAGCACCAAGTACAAACACCAAGCACCAAACACCAAGCACCAAGCATCAAGCATCAAACACCAAGCATCAAATACCAAACACCAAGCACCAAGCACCAAACACCAAACACCAAGCACCAAGCACCAAGCATCAAACACCAAACACCAAACACCAAGCACCAAGCACCCAGCACGAAGCACCAAACACGAAGCACGCAGCACCAAACACCAAGCACCAAGCACCAAACACCAAGCACCAAGCACCAAACACCAAACACCAAACACCAAGCACCAAGCACCAAGCACCAAACACCAAACACCAAGCACCAGACACCAAGCAGCATGCACCAAATAACAAACACCAAACACCAAGCACCAAGCACCAATCACCAAACAACAAGCACCAAGCACCAAGATCCAAACACCAAACACCAAGCACCAAGCACCAAAGACCAAACACCAAACAGCAAACACCAAATACAAAACAGCAAACACCAAACACGAAACAGCAAACACCATACACCAAACACGAAACAGCAAACAGCAAACACCAAACACCAAGCACCAAACACCAAGTACCAAGCACCAAACACCAAGCACCAAGCACCAAACACCAAACCCCAAGCACCAAGCACCAAACACAAATCACCAAGCACCAAGCACCAAACACCAAACACCAAGCACCAAAGACCAAGCACCAAGCACCAAACACCAAGCACCAAGCACCAAGCACCAAACACCAAGCACCAAGCACCAAACACCAACCACCCAGCACCAAGCACCAAGCACCAAACACCAAGCACCATGCACCAAACACCAAGCACCAAACACCAAGCACCAAGCACCTAGCACCAAAAACCAAACCCAAGCACCAAACACCAAGCACCAAACACCAAGCACCATGCACCAAACACCAAGCATGCAGCACCAAACACCAAGCACCAAGCACCAAACACCAAACACCAAACACCAAACACCAAGCACCAAACACCAAACCCCAAGCACCAAGCACCAAACACTAATCACAATGCACCAAGCACCAAGCACTAAACACCAAGCACCAAGCACCAAGCACTAAACACCAAACACCAAGGACCGAGCACCAAGCACCAAGAACCAAATACCAAGCACCAAGCACCAAACACCAAGCACCAAGCACCAAGCATCGAACACCAAGCATCAAACACCAAGCACCAATCACCAAGCACCAAACACCAAGCACCAACCACCAAACACCAAGCACCAAACACCAAACACCAAGCACCAAGAACCAAGCACCAAATACCAAACACCAAGCACCACGCACCAAACACCAAACACCAAACACCAAGCACCAAACACCAAACACCAAACACCAAACACCAAGCACCAAGTACCAAACAACAAGCACCAGGCACCAAGCACCAAACATCAAACACCAAGCACCAAGCACCAAACACCAAGCACCAAGCACCAAACACCAAGCACCAATCACCAAGCACCAAACAGCAAACAGCAAACAGCAAACAGCAAACAGCAAACACCAAACACCAAGCACCAAACACCAAGTACCAACCACCAAACACCAAGCACCAAACACCAAACACCAAGCACCAAACACTAATCACCAAGCACCAAGCACCAAACACCAAGCACCAAGCACCAAGCACCAAACAACAAGCACCAAAGACCAAGCACCAAGCACCAAGCACCAAACACCAAGCACCAAGCACCAAGCACCAAACACCAAGCACCAAACACCAACCACCCAGCACCGAGCACCAAGCACCAAACACCAAGCACCAAGCACCAAACACCAAACACCAAACACCAAGCACCAAACACCAAGCACCAAGCACCAAACACCAAGCAGCAAACACCAAACACCAAGCACCAAGCACCAAACACCAAGCACCAAACACCAAACACCAAGAACCAAGTACCAAGCACCAAGTACAAACACCAAGCACCAAGCACCAAACACCAAGCACCAAGCACCAAGCATCAAACACCAAGCATCAAACACCAAACACCAAACACCAAGAACCAAACACCAAGCATAAAGCACCAAACACCAAGCAGCAAGCAGAAAGCACCAAACAACAAACACCAAGCACCAAGCACCAAACACCAAGCACCAAGGACCAAACACCAAACACCATGCACCAAGCACCAAACACCTAACACCAAGCACCAAGCACCAAACACCAAACACCAAGCACCAAGCACCAAACACCAAGCACCAGGCACCAAGCACCAAACACCAAGCACCAAGCACCAAACACCAAGCACCAAGCACAAAACACCAAGCACCAAGCACCAAACACCTAACACCAAGCACCAAGCACTAAGCACCAAGCACCAAACACCAAACACCAAGCACCAAGCACCAAACACCAAGCACCAAACACCAAGAACCAAGCACCAAACACCAAGCACCAAACACCAAGCACCAAACACCAGGCACCAAGCACCAAGCACCAAACACCAAGCACTAAGCACCAAGCACCAAGTACAAACACCAAGCACCAAACACCAAGCACCAAGCATCAAGCATCAAACACCAAGCATCAAATACCAAACACCAAGCACCAAGCACCAAACACCAAACACCAAGCACCAAGCACCAAGCATCAAACACCAAACACCAAACACCAAGCACCAAGCACCCAGCACGAAGCACCAAACACGAAGCACGCAGCACCAAACACCAAGCACCAAGCACCAAACACCAAGCACCAAGCACCAAGCACCAAACACCAAGCACCCTGCACCAAGCACCAAACACCAAGCACTAAGCACCATACACAACACACCAAGCACCAAACACCAAACACCAAGCACCAAGCACCAAACACCAAACACCAAGCACCAAGCACCAAACACTAAACACCAAGCACCAAACACCAGACACCAAACACCAAGCACCAAACACCAAACACCAAGCACCATGCACCAAGCACCAAACACCAAACAGCAAACAGCAAACTCACAACAGCAAACAGCAAACACCAAACACGAAACATCAAACACCATACAGCAAACACCAAACACCAAAAAGCAGACACCAAACAGCAAACAGCAAACAGCAAACAGCAAACAGCAAACACCAAGCACCAAGCACCAAACACCAAACACCTAGCACCAAGCAGCAAACACCAAACACCAAGCACCAAACACCAAGCAAAAAACACCAAACACCAAACACCAAGCACCAAGCACCAAACATCAAGCACCAGGCACCAAGCACCAAACACCAAACACCAAGTACCAAGCACCAAACACCAAGCACCAAGCACCAAACACCAAACAGGAAACAGCAAACAGCAAACAGCAAACACCAAACACCAAACAGCAAACACCAAACAGCAAACACCAAACAGCAAACACCAAACACCAAACACCAAACACCAAGCACCAAGCACCAAGCACCAAACACCAAACACCAAGCACCAAACACCAAGCACCAAGCCCCAAGCGACAAACACCAAGCACCAAGCACCAAACACCAAGCACCAAGCACCAAACACCAAGCACCAATCACCAAGCACCAAACAGCAAACAGCAAACAGCAAACAGCAAACAGCAAACACCAAACACCAAGCACCAAACACCAAGTACCAACCACCAAACACCAAGCACCAAACACCAAACACCAAGCACCAAACACTAATCACCAAGCACCAAGCACCAAACACCAAGCACCAAGCACCAAGCACCAAACAACAAGCACCAAAGACCAAGCACCAAGCACCAAGCACCAAACACCAAGCACCAAGCACCAAGCACCAAACACCAAGCACCAAACACCAACCACCCAGCACCGAGCACCAAGCACCAAACACCAAGCACCAAGCACCAAACACCAAACACCAAACACCAAGCACCAAACACCAAGCACCAAGCACCAAACACCAAGCAGCAAACACCAAACACCAAGCACCAAGCACCAAACACCAAGCACCAAACACCAAACACCAAGAACCAAGTACCAAGCACCAAGTACAAACACCAAGCACCAAGCACCAAACACCAAGCACCAAGCACCAAGCATCAAACACCAAGCATCAAACACCAAACACCAAACACCAAGAACCAAACACCAAGCATAAAGCACCAAACACCAAGCAGCAAGCAGAAAGCACCAAACAACAAACAACAAGCACCAAGCACCAAACACCAAGCACCAAGGACCAAACACCAAACACCATGCACCAAGCACCAAACACCTAACACCAAGCACCAAGCACCAAACACCAAACACCAAGCACCAAGCACCAAACACCAAGCACCAGGCACCAAGCACCAAACACCAAGCACCAAGCACCAAACACCAAGCACCAAGCACAAAACACCAAGCACCAAGCACCAAACACCTAACACCAAGCACCAAGCACTAAGCACCAAGCACCAAACACCAAACACCAAGCACCAAGCACCAAACACCAAGCACCAAACACCAAGAACCAAGCACCAAACACCAAGCACCAAACACCAAGCACCAAACACCAGGCACCAAGCACCAAGCACCAAACACCAAGCACTAAGCACCAAGCACCAAGTACAAACACCAAGCACCAAACACCAAGCACCAAGCATCAAGCATCAAACACCAAGCATCAAATACCAAACACCAAGCACCAAGCACCAAACACCAAACACCAAGCACCAAGCACCAAGCATCAAACACCAAACACCAAACACCAAGCACCAAGCACCCAGCACGAAGCACCAAACACGAAGCACGCAGCACCAAACACCAAGCACCAAGCACCAAACACCAAGCACCAAGCACCAAGCACCAAACACCAAGCACCCTGCACCAAGCACCAAACACCAAGCACTAAGCACCATACACAACACACCAAGCACCAAACACCAAACACCAAGCACCAAGCACCAAACACCAAACACCAAGCACCAAGCACCAAACACTAAACACCAAGCACCAAACACCAGACACCAAACACCAAGCACCAAACACCAAACACCAAGCACCATGCACCAAGCACCAAACACCAAACAGCAAACAGCAAACTCACAACAGCAAACAGCAAACACCAAACACGAAACATCAAACACCATACAGCAAACACCAAACACCAAAAAGCAGACACCAAACAGCAAACAGCAAACAGCAAACAGCAAACAGCAAACACCAAGCACCAAGCACCAAACACCAAACACCTAGCACCAAGCAGCAAACACCAAACACCAAGCACCAAACACCAAGCAAAAAACACCAAACACCAAACACCAAGCACCAAGCACCAAACATCAAGCACCAGGCACCAAGCACCAAACACCAAACACCAAGTACCAAGCACCAAACACCAAGCACCAAGCACCAAACACCAAACAGGAAACAGCAAACAGCAAACAGCAAACACCAAACACCAAACAGCAAACACCAAACAGCAAACACCAAACAGCAAACACCAAACACCAAACACCAAACACCAAGCACCAAGCACCAAGCACCAAACACCAAACACCAAGCACCAAACACCAAGCACCAAGCACCAAGCACCAAACACCAAGCACCAAGCACCAAACACCAAGCACCAAGCACCAAACACCAAGCACCAATCACCAAGCACCAAACAGCAAACAGCAAACAGCAAACAGCAAACAGCAAACACCAAACACCAAGCACCAAACACCAAGTACCAACCACCAAACACCAAGCACCAAACACCAAACACCAAGCACCAAACACTAATCACCAAGCACCAAGCACCAAACACCAAGCACCAAGCACCAAGCACCAAACAACAAGCACCAAAGACCAAGCACCAAGCACCAAGCACCAAACACCAAGCACCAAGCACCAAGCACCAAACACCAAGCACCAAACACCAACCACCCAGCACCGAGCACCAAGCACCAAACACCAAGCACCAAGCACCAAACACCAAACACCAAACACCAAGCACCAAACACCAAGCACCAAGCACCAAACACCAAGCAGCAAACACCAAACACCAAGCACCAAGCACCAAACACCAAGCACCAAACACCAAACACCAAGAACCAAGTACCAAGCACCAAGTACAAACACCAAGCACCAAGCACCAAACACCAAGCACCAAGCACCAAGCATCAAACACCAAGCATCAAACACCAAACACCAAACACCAAGAACCAAACACCAAGCATAAAGCACCAAACACCAAGCAGCAAGCAGAAAGCACCAAACAACAAACACCAAGCACCAAGCACCAAACACCAAGCACCAAGGACCAAACACCAAACACCATGCACCAAGCACCAAACACCTAACACCAAGCACCAAGCACCAAACACCAAACACCAAGCACCAAGCACCAAACACCAAGCACCAGGCACCAAGCACCAAACACCAAGCACCAAGCACCAAACACCAAGCACCAAGCACAAAACACCAAGCACCAAGCACCAAACACCTAACACCAAGCACCAAGCACTAAGCACCAAGCACCAAACACCAAACACCAAGCACCAAGCACCAAACACCAAGCACCAAACACCAAGAACCAAGCACCAAACACCAAGCACCAAACACCAAGCACCAAACACCAGGCACCAAGCACCAAGCACCAAACACCAAGCACTAAGCACCAAGCACCAAGTACAAACACCAAGCACCAAACACCAAGCACCAAGCATCAAGCATCAAACACCAAGCATCAAATACCAAACACCAAGCACCAAGCACCAAACACCAAACACCAAGCACCAAGCACCAAGCATCAAACACCAAACACCAAACACCAAGCACCAAGCACCCAGCACGAAGCACCAAACACGAAGCACGCAGCACCAAACACCAAGCACCAAGCACCAAACACCAAGCACCAAGCACCAAGCACCAAACACCAAGCACCCTGCACCAAGCACCAAACACCAAGCACTAAGCACCATACACAACACACCAAGCACCAAACACCAAACACCAAGCACCAAGCACCAAACACCAAACACCAAGCACCAAGCACCAAACACTAAACACCAAGCACCAAACACCAGACACCAAACACCAAGCACCAAACACCAAACACCAAGCACCATGCACCAAGCACCAAACACCAAACAGCAAACAGCAAACTCACAACAGCAAACAGCAAACACCAAACACGAAACATCAAACACCATACAGCAAACACCAAACACCAAAAAGCAGACACCAAACAGCAAACAGCAAACAGCAAACAGCAAACAGCAAACACCAAGCACCAAGCACCAAACACCAAACACCTAGCACCAAGCAGCAAACACCAAACACCAAGCACCAAACACCAAGCAAAAAACACCAAACACCAAACACCAAGCACCAAGCACCAAACATCAAGCACCAGGCACCAAGCACCAAACACCAAACACCAAGTACCAAGCACCAAACACCAAGCACCAAGCACCAAACACCAAACAGGAAACAGCAAACAGCAAACAGCAAACACCAAACACCAAACAGCAAACACCAAACAGCAAACACCAAACAGCAAACACCAAACACCAAACACCAAACACCAAGCACCAAGCACCAAGCACCAAACACCAAACACCAAGCACCAAACACCAAGCACCAAGCCCCAAGCGACAAACACCAAGCACCAAGCACCATGCACCAAACACCAAGCACCAAGCACCAAACACCAAGCACCAAACACCAAACACCAAGCACCAAACACCAAGCACCAAGCACCAAGCACCAAGCACCAAACCCGAAGCACCAAGCTCCAAGCACCAAACACCAAGCTCCAAACACCAAACACCAAGCACCATGCACCAAGCACCAAACACCAAACACCAAGCACCAAGCACCAAACACCAAACACCAAGCACTAAACACCAAACACCAAACACCAAACACCAAGCTCCAAGCACCAAAGAACAAGTACCAGGCACCAAACACCAAACACCAAGCACCAAACGCCAAGCACCAAACACCAAGCACCAAGCACCAAGCACCAAACACCAAACGGCAAACACCAAACACCAAACAGCAAACAGCAAACACCAAGAACCAATCACCAAACAACAAGCACCAGGCACCAAGCACTAAACACCAAACACCAAGCACCAAGCACCAAACACCAAACACCAAGCACCAAGCACCAAGCACCAAGCACCAAAGACCAAACACCAAACAGCAAACACCAAACACCAAACAGCAAACACCATACAGCAAACACCAAACACCAAACACGAAACAGCAAACAGCAAACACCAAACACAAAGCACCAAACACCAAGTACCAAGCACCAAACACCAAGCACCAAGCACCAAACACCAAACCCCAAGCACCAAGCACCAAACACTAATCACCAAGCACCAAGCACCAAACACCAAACACCAAGCACCGAAGACCAAGCACCAAGCACCAAACACCAAGCACCAAGCACCAAACACCAAGCACCAAGCACCAAACACCAACCACCCAGCACCAAGCACCAAGCACCAAACACCAAGCACCAAGCACCAAATACCAAACACCAAACACCAAGCACCAAGCACCAAACACCAAGCACCAAGCACCAAACACCAAGCCCCAAGCACCAAGCACCTTACACCAAACACCAAGCACCAAACACCAAGCACCAAGCACCTAGCACCAAAAACCAAACCCAAGCACCAAACACCAAGCACCAAACACCAAACACCAAGCACCAAGCACCAAACACCAAGCATGCAGCACCAAACACCAAGCACCAAGCACCAAGCACCAAACACCAAGCACCACGCACCAAACACCAAACACCAAACACCAAACACCAAGCACCAAACACCAAACCCCAAGCACCAAGCACCAAACACTAATCACAATGCACCAAGCACCAAGCACTAAACACCAAACACCAAGGACCAAGCACCAAGCACCAAGAACCAAATACCAAGCACCAAGCACCAAACACCAAGCACCAAGCACCAAGCATCGAACACCAAGCATCAAACACCAAGCACCAATCACCAAGCACCAAACACCAAGCACCACGCACCAAACACCAAACACCAAACACCAAACACCAAGCACCAAGAACCAAGCACCAAATACCAAACACCAAGCACCTCGCACCAAACACCAAACACCAAACACCAAGCACCAAACACCAAACACCAAACACCAAACACCAAGCACCAAGTACCAAACAACAAGCACCAGGCACCAAGCACCAAACATCAAACACCAAGCACCAAGCACCAAACACCAAGCACCAAGCACCAAACACCAAGCACCAATCACCAAGCACCAAACACCAAACAGCAAACAGCAAACAGCAAACAGCAAACAGCAAAAACCAAGCACCAATCACCAAAAAACAAGCACCAGGCACCAAGGACCAAGCACCAAGCACCAAACACCAAACACCAAGCACGAAGCACCAAACACCAAGCACCAGAGACCAAACACCAAACATCAAACACCAAACACCAAAAAGCAGACACCAAACAGCAAACATCAAACACCAAACACCAAACACCAAACAGCAAACAGCAAACACCAAAAACCAAGCACCAAACACCAAGTACCAAGCACCAAACACCAAGCACCAAGCACCAAACACCAAGCACCAAGCACCAAACACTAATCACCAAGCACCAAGCACCAAACACCAAGCACCAAGCACCAAGCACCAAACACCAAGCACCAAACACCAAGCACCAAGCACCAAGCACCAAACACCAAGCACCAGGCACCAAGCACCAAACACCAAGCACCAAGCACCAAACACCAAGCACGAAGCACAAAACACCAAGCACCAAGCACCAAACACCTAACACCAAGCACCAAGCACCAAGCACCAAGTACCAAACACCAAACACCAAGCACCAAGCACCAAACACCAAGCACCAAACACCAAGAACCAAGCACCAAACACCAAGCACCAAACACCAAGCACCAAACACCAAGCACCAAGCACCAAGCACCAAACACCAAGCACTAAGCACCAAGCACCAAGTACAAACACCAAGCACCAAACACCAAGCACCAAGCATCAAGCATCAAACACCAAGCATCAAATACCAAACACCAAGCACCAAGCACCAAACACCAAACACCAAGCACCAAGCACCAAGCATCAAACACCAAACACCAAACACCAAGCACCAAGCACCCAGCACGAAGCACCAAACACGAAGCACGCAGCACCAAACACCAAGCACCAAGCACCAAACACCAAGCACCAAGCACCAAACACCAAACACCAAACACCAAGCACCAAGCACCAAGCACCAAACACCAAACACCAAGCACCAGACACCAAGCAGCATGCACCAAATAACAAACACCAAACACCAAGCACCAAGCACCAATCACCAAACAACAAGCACCAAGCACCAAGATCCAAACACCAAACACCAAGCACCAAGCACCAAAGACCAAACACCAAACAGCAAACACCAAATACAAAACAGCAAACACCAAACACGAAACAGCAAAACACCATACACCAAACACGAAACAGCAAACAGCAAACACCAAACACCAAGCACCAAACACCAAGTACCAAGCACCAAACACCAAGCACCAAGCACCAAACACCAAACCCCAAGCACCAAGCACCAAACACAAATCACCAAGCACCAAGCACCAAACACCAAACACCAAGCACCAAAGACCAAGCACCAAGCACCAAACACCAAGCACCAAGCACCAAGCACCAAACACCAAGCACCAAGCACCAAACACCAACCACCCAGCACCAAGCACCAAGCACCAAACACCAAGCACCATGCACCAAACACCAAGCACCAAACACCAAGCACCAAGCGCCTAGCACCAAAAACCAAACCCAAGCACCAAACACCAAGCACCAAACACCAAGCACCATGCACCAAACACCAAGCATGCAGCACCAAACACCAAGCACCAAGCACCAAACACCAAACACCAAACACCAAACACCAAGCACCAAACACCAAACCCCAAGCACCAAGCACCAAACACTAATCACAATGCACCAAGCACCAAGCACTAAACACCAAGCACCAAGCACCAAGCACTAAACACCAAACACCAAGGACCGAGCACCAAGCACCAAGAACCAAATACCAAGCACCAAGCACCAAACACCAAGCACCAAGCACCAAGCATCGAACACCAAGCATCAAACACCAAGCACCAATCACCAAGCACCAAACACCAAGCACCAACCACCAAACACCAAGCACCAAACACCAAACACCAAGCACCAAGAACCAAGCACCAAATACCAAACACCAAGCACCACGCACCAAACACCAAACACCAAACACCAAGCACCAAACACCAAACACCAAACACCAAACACCAAGCACCAAGTACCAAACAACAAGCACCAGGCACCAAGCACCAAACATCAAACACCAAGCACCAAGCACCAAACACCAAGCACCAAGCACCAAACACCAAGCACCAATCACCAAGCACCAAACAGCAAACAGCAAACAGCAAACAGCAAACAGCAAACACCAAACACCAAGCACCAAACACCAAGTACCAACCACCAAACACCAAGCACCAAACACCAAACACCAAGCACCAAACACTAATCACCAAGCACCAAGCACCAAACACCAAGCACCAAGCACCAAGCACCAAACAACAAGCACCAAAGACCAAGCACCAAGCACCAAGCACCAAACACCAAGCACCAAGCACCAAGCACCAAACACCAAGCACCAAACACCAACCACCCAGCACCGAGCACCAAGCACCAAACACCAAGCACCAAGCACCAAACACCAAACACCAAACACCAAGCACCAAACACCAAGCACCAAGCACCAAACACCAAGCAGCAAACACCAAACACCAAGCACCAAGCACCAAACACCAAGCACCAAACACCAAACACCAAGAACCAAGTCCCAAGCACCAAGTACAAACACCAAGCACCAAGCACCAAACACCAAGCACCAAGCACCAAGCATCAAACACCAAGCATCAAACACCAAACACCAAACACCAAGAACCAAACACCAAGCATAAAGCACCAAACACCAAGCAGCAAGCAGAAAGCACCAAACAACAAACACCAAGCACCAAGCACCAAACACCAAGCACCAAGGACCAAACACCAAACACCATGCACCAAGCACCAAACACCTAACACCAAGCACCAAGCACCAAACACCAAACACCAAGCACCAAGCACCAAACACCAAGCACCAGGCACCAAGCACCAAACACCAAGCACCAAGCACCAAACACCAAGCACCAAGCACAAAACACCAAGCACCAAGCACCAAACACCTAACACCAAGCACCAAGCACTAAGCACCAAGCACCAAACACCAAACACCAAGCACCAAGCACCAAACACCAAGCACCAAACACCAAGAACCAAGCACCAAACACCAAGCACCAAACACCAAGCACCAAACACCAGGCACCAAGCACCAAGCACCAAACACCAAGCACTAAGCACCAAGCACCAAGTACAAACACCAAGCACCAAACACCAAGCACCAAGCATCAAGCATCAAACACCAAGCATCAAATACCAAACACCAAGCACCAAGCACCAAACACCAAACACCAAGCACCAAGCACCAAGCATCAAACACCAAACACCAAACACCAAGCACCAAGCACCCAGCACGAAGCACCAAACACGAAGCACGCAGCACCAAACACCAAGCACCAAGCACCAAACACCAAGCACCAAGCACCAAGCACCAAACACCAAGCACCCTGCACCAAGCACCAAACACCAAGCACTAAGCACCATACACAACACACCAAGCACCAAACACCAAACACCAAGCACCAAGCACCAAACACCAAACACCAAGCACCAAGCACCAAACACTAAACACCAAGCACCAAACACCAGACACCAAACACCAAGCACCAAACACCAAACACCAAGCACCATGCACCAAGCACCAAACACCAAACAGCAAACAGCAAACTCACAACAGCAAACAGCAAACACCAAACACGAAACATCAAACACCATACAGCAAACACCAAACACCAAAAAGCAGACACCAAACAGCAAACAGCAAACAGCAAACAGCAAACAGCAAACACCAAGCACCAAGCACCAAACACCAAACACCTAGCACCAAGCAGCAAACACCAAACACCAAGCACCAAACACCAAGCAAAAAACACCAAACACCAAACACCAAGCACCAAGCACCAAACATCAAGCACCAGGCACCAAGCACCAAACACCAAACACCAAGTACCAAGCACCAAACACCAAGCACCAAGCACCAAACACCAAACAGGAAACAGCAAACAGCAAACAGCAAACACCAAACACCAAACAGCAAACACCAAACAGCAAACACCAAACAGCAAACACCAAACACCAAACACCAAACACCAAGCACCAAGCACCAAGCACCAAACACCAAACACCAAGCACCAAACACCAAGCACCAAGCCCCAAGCGACAAACACCAAGCACCAAGCACCATGCACCAAACACCAAGCACCAAGCACCAAACACCAAGCACCAAACACCAAACACCAAGCACCAAACACCAAGCACCAAGCACCAAGCACCAAGCACCAAACCCGAAGCACCAAGCTCCAAGCACCAAACACCAAGCTCCAAACACCAAACACCAAGCACCATGCACCAAGCACCAAACACCAAACACCAAGCACCAAGCACCAAACACCAAACACCAAGCACTAAACACCAAACACCAAACACCAAACACCAAGCTCCAAGCACCAAAGAACAAGTACCAGGCACCAAACACCAAACACCAAGCACCAAACGCCAAGCACCAAACACCAAGCACCAAGCACCAAGCACCAAACACCAAACGGCAAACACCAAACACCAAACAGCAAACAGCAAACACCAAGCACCAATCACCAAACAACAAGCACCAGGCACCAAGCACTAAACACCAAACACCAAGCACCAAGCACCAAACACCAAACACCAAGCACCAAGCACCAAGCACCAAGCACCAAAGACCAAACACCAAACAGCAAACACCAAACACCAAACAGCAAACACCATACAGCAAACACCAAACACCAAACACGAAACAGCAAACAGCAAACACCAAACACAAAGCACCAAACACCAAGTACCAAGCACCAAACACCAAGCACCAAGCACCAAACACCAAACCCCAAGCACCAAGCACCAAACACTAATCACCAAGCACCAAGCACCAAACACCAAACACCAAGCACCGAAGACCAAGCACCAAGCACCAAACACCAAGCACCAAGCACCAAACACCAAGCACCAAGCACCAAACACCAACCACCCAGCACCAAGCACCAAGCACCAAACACCAAGCACCAAGCACCAAATACCAAACACCAAACACCAAGCACCAAGCACCAAACACCAAGCACCAAGCACCAAACACCAAGCCCCAAGCACCAAGCACCTTACACCAAACACCAAGCACCAAACACCAAGCACCAAGCACCTAGCACCAAAAACCAAACCCAAGCACCAAACACCAAGCACCAAACACCAAACACCAAGCACCAAGCACCAAACACCAAGCATGCAGCACCAAACACCAAGCACCAAGCACCAAGCACCAAACACCAAGCACCACGCACCAAACACCAAACACCAAACACCAAACACCAAGCACCAAACACCAAACCCCAAGCACCAAGCACCAAACACTAATCACAATGCACCAAGCACCAAGCACTAAACACCAAACACCAAGGACCAAGCACCAAGCACCAAGAACCAAATACCAAGCACCAAGCACCAAACACCAAGCACCAAGCACCAAGCATCGAACACCAAGCATCAAACACCAAGCACCAATCACCAAGCACCAAACACCAAGCACCACGCACCAAACACCAAACACCAAACACCAAACACCAAGCACCAAGAACCAAGCACCAAATACCAAACACCAAGCACCTCGCACCAAACACCAAACACCAAACACCAAGCACCAAACACCAAACACCAAACACCAAACACCAAGCACCAAGTACCAAACAACAAGCACCAGGCACCAAGCACCAAACATCAAACACCAAGCACCAAGCACCAAACACCAAGCACCAAGCACCAAACACCAAGCACCAATCACCAAGCACCAAACACCAAACAGCAAACAGCAAACAGCAAACAGCAAACAGCAAACAGCAAAAACCAAGCACCAATCACCAAAAAACAAGCACCAGGCACCAAGGACCAAGCACCAAGCACCAAACACCAAACACCAAGCACGAAGCACCAAACACCAAGCACCAGAGACCAAACACCAAACATCAAACACCAAACACCAAAAAGCAGACACCAAACAGCAAACATCAAACACCAAACACCAAACACCAAACAGCAAACAGCAAACACCAAAAACCAAGCACCAAACACCAAGTACCAAGCACCAAACACCAAGCACCAAGCACCAAACACCAAGCACCAAGCACCAAACACTAATCACCAAGCACCAAGCACCAAACACCAAGCACCAAGCACCAAGCACCAAACACCAAGCACCAAACACCAAGCACCAAGCACCAAACACCAAGCACCAAGCACCAAACACCAAGCACCAAACACCAAACACCAAGCACCAAGCACCAAACACCAAGCACCAAACACCAAACACCAAGAATCAAGTACCAAACACCAAGCACCAAGCACCAAGCACCAAGTACAAACACCAAGCACCAAGCACCAAACACCAAGCACCAAGCACCAAGCATCAAACACCAAGCATCAAACACCAAACACCAAACACCAAGAACCAAACACCAAGCATAAAGCACCAAACACCAAGCAGCAAGCAGAAAGCACCAAACAACAAACACCAAGCACCACGCACCAAACACCAAGCACCAAGGACCAAACACCAAACACCATGCACCAAGCACCAAACACCTAACACCAAGCACCAAGCACCAAACACCAAACACCAAGCACCAAGCACCAAACACCAAGCACCAGGCACCAAGCACCAAACACCAAGCACCAAGCACCAAACACCAAGCACCAAGCACAAAACACCAAGCACCAAGCACCAAACACCTAACACCAAGCACCAAGCACCAAGCACCAAGTACCAAACACCAAACACCAAGCACCAAGCACCAAACACCAAGCACCAAACACCAAGAACCAAGCACCAAACACCAAGCACCAAACACCAAGCACCAAACACCAAGCACCAAGCACCAAGCACCAAACACCAAGCACTAAGCACCAAGCACCAAGTACAAACACCAAGCACCAAACACCAAGCACCAAGCATGAAGCATCAAACACCAAGCATCAAATACCAAACACCAAACACCAAGCACCAAACACCAAACACCAAGCACCAAGCACCAAGCATCAAACACCAAACACCAAACACCAAGCACCAAGCACCCAGCACGAAGCACCAAACACGAAGCACGCAGCACCTAAAACCAAGCACCAAGCACCAAGTACCAAGCACCAAACTCCAAGCACCAAACACCAAACACCAAGCACCAAACACCAAACACCAAGCACCAAGCACCAAACACCTAACACCAAGCACCAAACACCAACCACCAAACACCAAGCACCAAGTACCAAGCACCAAGCACCAAACACCAAGCACCAAACACCAAGCACCAAGCACCAAACACCAAGCACCAAGCACCAAGCACCAAGTACAAACACCAAGCACCAAGCACCAAACACCAAGCACCAAGCACCAAACACCAAACACCAAGCACCAAGCACCAAACACCAAGCACCAAAGACCAAACACCAAACAGCAAACACCAAACACCATACAGCAAACACTAAACACCAAAAAGCAGACACCAAACAGCAAACACCAAACACCAAACACCAAACACCAAACAGCAAACACCAAACACCAAGCACCAAACACCAAGGACCAAGCACCAAACACCTAACACCAAGCCTGGTGCTTGGTGCTTGGTGCTTGTTGTTTGGTGGTTGGTGCTTGGTGATTAGTGTTTGGTGCTTAGTGCTTGGGGTTTGCTGTTTCGTGCTTGGTGCTTGGTGTTTGGTGCTTGGTGCTTGGTGTTTGGTGGTTGGTGCTTGGTGTTTGGCTTTTGGTGCTTGGTGCTTGGTGTTTGGTGTTTGGTGCTTGGTGTTTGGTGTTTGGTGCTTGCTGTTTGGTGCTTGGTGTTTGGTGCTTGGTGTTTGGTGCTTCGGTCTTGGTGCTTGGTCTTTGGTGCTTGGTGCTTGGTGCTTGGTGCTTGGTGCTTGGTGCTTGGTGTTTGGTGCTTGGTGCTTGGTGTTTGGTGCTTGGTGCTTGGTGTTTGGTGCTTGGTGTTTGGTGCTTGGTTCTTGGTGCTTGGTGTTAGGTGTTTGGTGCTTGGTGCTTGGTGTTTGATGTTTGGTCCTTGGTGCTTGGTGTTTGGTGTCTGGTGCTTGGTGCTTGGGGTTTGGTGTTTGGTGCTTGGGGTTTGGTGTCTGGTGCTTGGTGCTTGGTGTTTGGTGCTTGGTGCTTGGTGCTTGGTGTTTGGTGCTTGGTGCTTGGTGCTTGGTGTTTGGTGCTTGGTGCTTGGTGCTTGGTGCTTGGTGTTTGGTGTTTGGTGCTTGGTGTTTGGTGTTTGGTGCTTGCTGCTTGCTGCTTGTTGTTTCGTTCTTTGTGATTGGTGCTTGGTGCTTGGTGTTTGGTGCTTGGGGCTTGGTGTTTGGTTCTTGGTGCTTGGTGCTTGGTGCTTGGTGTTTGGTGTTTGGTGCTTGGTGTTTTGTGCCTGGTGCTTGGTGCTGGGTGGTTGGTGTTTGGTGCTTGGTGCTTGGTGTTTGGTGCTTGGTGCTTGGTGCTTGTTGTTTGGTGCTTGGTGCTTGTTGCTTGGTCTTTGGTGCTTGGTGTTTGGTGTTTGGTGCTTGGTGCTTGATGCTTGGTGTGTGGTGCTTGGTGCTTGGTGCTTGGTGTTTGGTGATTGGTGCTTGGTGATTAGTGTTTGTTGCTTGATGCTTCGGGTTTGGTGGTTGGGGCTTGATGCTTGGTGCTTGGTGTTTGGTGTTTGGTGTTTGCTGTATGGTGTTTGCTGTTTCGTATTTGGTTTTTGCTGTTTGGTGTTTGGTGTTTGCTGTTTGGTGTTTGGTGTTTGCTGTTTGGTGCTTCGTGCTTGGTGCTTGGTGTTTGGCGTTTGGTGCTTGGTGCTTGGTGTTTGGTGCTTGGTGCTTGGTGTTTGGTGTTTGGTGCTTGGTGCTTGGTTTTTGGTGTTTGGTGCTTGGTATTTGGTGCTTGGTGCTTGGTGCTTGGTGCTTGGTGCTTGGTGCTTGGTGCTTGGTGTTTGTTGCTTTGTGCTTGGTGCTTGGTGTTTGGTGTTTGGTGCTTGGTGTTTGGTGTTTGGTGTCTGGTGCTTGGTGCTTGGTGTTTGGTGCTTTGTTCTTGGTGCTTGGTGCTTGGTGCTTGGTGCTTGGAGTTTGGTGTTTAGTGCTTTGTGCTTGGTATTTGGTGTTTGGTGCTTGGTGCTTGGTGTTTGTTGCTTTGTGCTTGGTGCTTGGTGCTTGATGCTTGGTGCTTGGTGCTTGGTGTTTGGTGCTTGGTGTTTGGTGTTTGGTGTTTGGTGCTTGGTGCTTGGTGTTTGGTGCTTGGTGCTTGGTGCTTGGTGTTTCCTGTTTGTTGTTTGGTGTTTGCTGTTTGGTGTTTGCTGTTTGGTGCTTGATGCTTGGTGTTTGGTGCTTGTTGTTTGGTGCTTGGTGCTTGGTGTTTGCTGTTTGGTGATTGGTGTTTGGTGCTTGCTGCTTGGTGCTTGGTGTTTGGTGCTTGGTGCTTGTTACTTGGTGCTTGGTGTTTGGTGTTTGGTACTTGGTGCTTGGTGTTTGGTGTTTGGTGCTTGGTGCTTGGTGTTTGGTGTTTGGTGCTTGGTGCTTGGTGTTTGGTGATTGGTGCTTGGTGCTTGGTGTTTGGTGCTTTGTGCTAGGTGTTTGGTGTTTGGCGCTTGGTGCTTGGTGTTTGGTGCTTGGTGCTTGGTGTTTGGTGTTTGGTGCTTGCTCTTTGGTACTTGATGGTTGGTGCTTGGTCTTTGGTGCTTGGTGCTTGGTGCTTGGTGCTTGGTGTTTGGTGCTTGGTGCTTGGTGTTTGGTGTTTGGTGCTTGGTCTTTGGTACTTGATGGTTGGTGCTTGGTCTTTGGTGCTTGGTGCTTGGTGCTTGCTGCTTGGTGATTGGTGCTTTGTGCTTGGTGCTTGGTGTTTGGTGTTTGGTGCTTGGTGATTGGTGTTTGGTGCTTGGTGCTTGGTGCTTGTTGTTTGGTGCTTGGTGCTTGGTGCTTGGTGTTTGTTGCTTTGTGCTTGGTGCTTGGTGTTTGGTGTTTGGTGTTTGGTGCTTGGTGTTTGGTGTTTGGTGTCTGGTGCTTGGTGCTTGGTGTTTGGTGCTTTGTTCTTGGTGCTTGGTGCTTGGTGCTTGGTGCTTGGAGTTTGGTGTTTAGTGCTTGGTGCTTGGTATTTGGTGTTTGGTGCTTGGTGCTTGGTGTTTGGTGTTTGGTGCTTGGTGCTTGGTGTTTGGTGATTGGCGCTTGATGCTTGGTGATTGGTGCTTGGTGCTTGGTTCTTGGTGTTTGGTGTTTGGTGTTTGGTGCTTGGTGTTTGGTGTTTGGTGTTTGCTGTTTGGTGTTTGGTGTTTGCTGTTTGGTGTTTGCTATTTGGTGTTTGGTGTTTGCAGTTTGGTGTTTGCTGTTTGGTGTTTGCTGTGTGGTGTTTGGTGTTTGGTGCTTGGTGCTTGGTGTTTGGTGTTTGGTGCCTGTTGCTTGGTGTTTGGTGCTTGGTGCTTGGTGCTTGGTGCTTGGTGCTTTGTATTTGTTGCTTGGTGCTTGGTGCTTGGTGATTGGTGCTTGGTGCTTTGTGCCTGGTGCTTTGTGTTTTGGTGTTGGTGCTTGGTGTTTGATATGTGGTGCTTGGTGCTTGGTGTTTGGTATTTGATGCTTGGTGCTTGGTGCTTGGTGCTTGGTGTTTCGTGCTTGGTGTTTGGTGTTTGGTGTTTGGTGCTTGGTGCTTGGTGTTTGGTGCTTGGTGCTTGGTGCTTGGTGTTTCCTGTTTGTTGTTTGGTGTTTGCTGTTTCGTGTTTGCTGTTTGGTGCTTGATGCTTGGTGTTTGGTGTTTGGTGCTTGGTGTTTGGTGCTTGGTGCTTGGTGTTTGGTGTTTGGTGCTTGGTGTTTGGTGTTTGGTGCTTGGGACTTGGTGCTTGGTGCTTGGTGCTTGGTGTTTGCTGTTTGGTGCTTGGTGCTTGGTGTTTGGTGTTTGATGCTTGGTGCTTGGTGTTTGGTGTTTGGTGCTTGGTGCTTGGTGTTTGCTGTTTGGTGCTTGATGCTTGGTGTTTGCTGTTTGGTGCTTGGTGTTTGGTGCTTGGTGCTTGGTGTTTGGTGTTTGCTGTTTGCTGTTTGCTGTTTGGTGTTTGCCATTTGGTGTTTGGTGTTTGCTGTTTGGTGTTTGCTGTTTGGTGTTTGCTGTGTGGTGTTTGGTGTTTGGTGTTTGGTGCTTGGTGCTTGGTGTTTTCTCTTTGGTGCTTGGTGCTTGGTTTTTTATCTTTGGTGCTTGGTGCTTGGTGTTTGGTGCTTGGTGCTTGGTGTTTGGTGGTTGGTGCTTGGTGCTTGGTGATTGGTGCTTGGTGTTTGGTGCCTGGTGTTTGGTGTTTGGTTATTGGTGCTTGGTGTTTGATGTGTGGTGCTTGGTGTTTGGTATTTGGTGCTTGGTGCTTGGTGCTTGGTGTTTGGTGCTGTGTGCTTGGTGCTTGTTGTTTGGTGCTTGGTGCTAGGTGTTTGGTGTTTGGTGCTTGGTGTTTGGTGTTTCGTGTTTGGTGCTTGGTACTTGGTGTTTTATGTTTGGTGTTTGGTGCTTGGTGCTTGGTGCTTGGTGTTTGGTGCTTGGTGCTTGGTGCTTGGTGCTTGGTGTTTGATGTTTAGTGCTTGGTGCTTGGTATTTGGTGTGTGGTGCTTGGTGCTTGTTGTTTGGTGTTTGGTGCTTGGTGCTTGGTGTTTGGTGATTGGTGCTTGGTGCTTGTTGTTTGGTGTTTGGCGCTTGATGCTTGGTGTTTGGTGCTTGGTGCTTGGTTCTTGGTGTTTGGTGCTTGGTGTTTGGTGCTTGGTGTTTGGTGGTTGCTGCTTGGTGCTTGCTGTTTGGTGTTTAGTGCTTGGAGCTTGCTGCTTGGTGCTTGATGCTTTGTACTTGGTGCTTGGTATTTGGTGTTTGGTGCTTGGTGCTTGGTGTTTGGTGCTTGGTGCTTGGTGCTTGGTGCTTGGAGCTTGGTGCTTGCTGCTTGGTGCTTGGTGATTTGTGCTTGGTGCTTGGTGTTTGGTGTTTGGTGCTTGGTGAATGGTGTTTGGTGCTTGGTGCTTGTTGTTTGGTGCTTGGTGCTTGGTGCTTGGTGTTTGCTGCTTGGTGCTTGGTGTTTGGTGCTTGGTGCTTGGTGTTTGGTGTATGGTGCTTGGTGCTTGGTGCTTGGTGCTTGGTGTTTGGTGCTTGGTGCTTGGTGCTTGGTGTTTGGTGTTTGGTGCTTGGTGCTTGTTGTTAGGTGTTTGGTGCTTGGTGTTTGGTGTTTGGTGCTTGGTCCTTGGTGTTTGGTATTTGGTGCTTGGTGCTTGGTGCTTGGTGTTTGGTGTTTGGTGCTTGGTGCTTGGCGTTTGGTGTTTCTCGTTTGATGTTTGGCTTTTTCTGTTTGCTGTTTGGTGTTTGCTGTTTGCTATTTGGTGTTTTGTGTTTGATGTTTGGTGTTTGCTGTTTGGTGTTTGCCGTTTGGTGTTTTCTGTTTGCTGTTTGGTGTTTGCTGTTTGGTGATTGGTGTTTGGTGCTTGCTGCTTGGTGCTTGGTGTTTGGTGCTTGGTACTTGTTAATTGGTGCTTGGTGTTTGGTGTTTGGTGCTTGGTGCTTGGTGTTTGGTGTTTGGTGCTTGGTGCTTGGTGTTTGGTGATTGGTGCTTGGTGCTTGGTGTTTGGTGCTTGGTGCTAGGTGTTTGGTGTTTGGCGCTTGGTGCTTGGTGTTTGGTGCTTGGTGCTTGGTGTTTGGTGTTTGGTGCTTGGTCTTTGGTACTTGATGGTTGGTGCTTGGTCTTTGGTGCTTGGTGCTTGGTGCTTGGTGCTTGGTGTTTGGTGCTTGGTGCTTGGTGCTTGGTGTTTGGTGCTTGGTCCTTGGTGCTTGGTGTTTGGTCCTTGCTGCTTGGTGATTGGTGCTTTGTGCTTGGTGCTTGGTGTTTGGTGTTTGGTGTTTGGTGCTTGGTGCTTGGTGTTTGGTGCTTGGTGCTTGGTGCTTGGTGTTTGGTGCTTGGTCCTTGGTGCTTGGTGTTTGGTGCTTGGTGTTTGGTCCTTGCTGCTTGGTGATTGGTGCTTTGTGCTTGGTGTTTGGTGTTTGGTGTTTGGTGCTTGGTGTTTGGTGTTTGGTGTCTGGTGCTTGGTGCTTGGTGTTTGGTGCTTGGTGCTTGCTCTTTGGTGCTTCGTGCTTGGTGCTTGGTGTTTGGTGTTTGGTGCTTCGTGCTTGGTGTTTGGTGTTTGGTGCTTGGTGTTTGGTGTTTGGTGCTTGGTGCTTGGTGCTTGGTGCTTGGTGCTTGGTGCTTGGTGTTTGGTGTTTGGTGCTTGGGGCTTGGTGTCTGGTGTTTGGTGCTTGGTGCTTGGTGCTTGCTGTTTTGTGTTTGGTGTTTGGTGTTTGGTGCTTGGTGTTTGGTGTTTGGTGTTTGCTGTTTGGTGTTTGGTTTTTGCTGTTTGGTGTTTGCTATTTTGTGTTTGGTGTATGCAGTTTGGTGTTTGCTGTTTGGTGTTTGCTGTGTGGTGTTTGGTGTTTGGTGCTTGGTGCTTGGTGTTTGGTACTTGGTGCTTGGGGCTTGGTGCTTTGTGTTTGGTGCTTGGTGCTTGGTGTTTGGTGCTTGGTGCTTGGTGTTTGGTGTTTGGTGCTTGGTGTTTGGTGTTTGGTGTCTGGCGCTTGGTGCTTGGTGTTTGGTGCTTGGTGCTTGGTGTTTGGTGCTTGGTGCTTGGTGCTTGGTGCTTGCTGTTTGGTGCTTGGTGCTTGGTGTTTGGTGTTTGGTGCTTGGTGCTTGGTGTTTGGTGTTTGGTGCTTGGTGTTTGGTGTTTGGTGCTTGGTGCTTGGTGCTTGGTGCTTGGTGTTTGGTGTTTGGTGCTTGGTGCTTGGTGCTTGGTGTTTTGTGTTTGGTGTTTGGTGTTTGGTGCTTGGTGTTTGGTGTTTGGTGTTTGCTGTTTGGTGTTTGGTGTTTGCTGTTTGGGGTTTGCTATTTGGTGTTTGGTGTTTGCAGATTGGTGTTTGCTGTTTGGTGTTTGCTGTGTGGTGTTTGGTGTTTAGTGCTTGGTGCTTGGTGTTTGGTGTTTGGTGCTTGGTGCTTGGTGTTTGGTGCTTGGTGCTTGGTGCTTGGTGCTTGGTGCTTGGTGTTTGGTGCTTGGTGCTTGGTGTTTGGTGCTTGGTGCTTGGTGTTTGGTGTTTAGTGCTTGGTGCTTGGTGTTTGGTGTTTGGTGCTTGGTGGTTGGTGTTTGCTGTTTGGTGCTTGATGCTTGGTGTTTGGTGCTTGGTGCTTGGTGTTTGGTGCTTGGTGCTTGGTGCTTGGTGCTTGGTGTTTGGTCCTTGGTGCTTGGTGTTTGGTGTTTGGTGCTTGGTGCTTGGTGTTTGGTGCTTGGTGCTTGGTGTTTGGTGTTTGGTGCTTGGTGTTTGGCACTTGGTGCTTGGTGTTTGGTGCTTGGTGCTTGGTGTTTGGTGTTTGGTGCTTGGTGATTGGTTCTTGGTGCTTGGTGCTTGGTGTTTGGTGTTTGGTGCTTGGTGCTTGCTGCTTGGTGCTTGGTGCTTTGTACTTGGTGCTTGGTGTTTGGTGTTCGGTGCTGGGTGCTTGGTGTTTGGTGCTTGGTGCTTGGTGCTTGGTGCTTGGTGCTTGGTGCTTGGTGTTTTGTGTTTGGTGCTTGGTGCTTGGTGTTTGGTGTTTAGTGCTTGGTGCTTGGTGTTTGGTGTTTGATGCTTGGTGCTTGGTGTTTGGTGTTTGGTGCTTGGTGCTTGGTGTTTGCTGTTTGGTGCTTGATGCTTGGTGTTTGGTGTTTGGTGCTTGGTGTTTGGTGCTTGGTGCTTGGTGTTTGCTGTTTGCTGTTTGCTGTTTGGTGTTTGCTATTTGGTGTTTGGTGTTTGCTGTTTGGTGTTTGCTGTTTGGTGTTTGCTGTGTGGTGTTTGGTGTTTGGTGTTCGGTGCTTGGTGCTTGGTTTTTTCTCTTTGGTGCTTGGTGCTTGGTGTTTGGTGCTTGGTGCTTGGTGTTTGGTGGTTGGTGCTTGGTGCTTGGTGATTGGTGCTTGGTGTTTGGTGCCTGGTGTTTGGTGTTTGGTTATTGGTGCTTGGTGTTTGATGTGTGGTGCTTGGTGCTTGGTGTTTGGTATTTGGTGCTTGGTGGTTGGTGCTTGGTGTTTGGTGCTGTGTGCTTGGTGCTTGTTGTTTGGTGCTTGGTGCTAGGTGTTTGGTGCTTGGTGCTTGGTGCTTGGTGTTTGGTGCTTGGTGCTTGGTGCTTGGTGCTTGGTGTTTGATGTTTAGTGCTTGGTGCTTGGTATTTGGTGTGTGGTGCTTGGTGCTTGTTGTTTGGTGTTTGGTGATTGGTGCTTGGTTCTTGTTGTTTGGTCTTTGGCGCTTGATGCTTGGTGTTTGGTGCTTGGTGCTTGGTTCTTGGTGATTGGTGCTTGGTGTTTGGTGCTTGGTGTTTGGTGCTTGCTGCTTGGTGCTTGCTGTTTGGTGTTTAGTGCTTGGAGCTTGGTGCTTGCTGCTTGGTGCTTGGTGATTTGTGCTTGGTGCTTGGTGTTTGGTGTTTGGTGCTTGGTGAATGGTGTTTGGTGCTTGGTGCTTGTTGTTTGGTGCTTGGTGCTTGGTGCTTGGTGTTTGGTGCTTGGTGCTTGGTGTTTGGTGCTTGGTGCTTGGTGTTTGGTGTATGGTGCTTGGTGCTTGGTGCTTGGTGCTTGGTGTTTGGTGCTTGGTGCTTGGTGCTTGGTGTTTGGTGTTTGGTGCTTGGTGCTTGTTGTTAGGTGTTTGGTGCTTGGTGTTTGGTGTTTGGTGCTTGGTGCTTGGTGTTTGGTATTTGGTGCTTGGTGCTTGGTGCTTGGTGTTTGGTGTTTGGTGCTTGGTGCTTGGCGTTTGGTGTTTCTCGTTTGATGTTTGGCTTTTTCTGTTTGCTGTTTGGTGTTTGCTGCTTGCTATTTGGTGTTTTGTGTTTGATGTTTGGTGTTTGCTGTTTGGCGTTTGCCGTTTGGTGTTTTCTGTTTGCTGTTTGGTGTTTGCTGTTTGGTGATTGGTGTTTGGTGCTTGCTGCTTGGTGCTTGGTGTTTGGTGCTTGGTGCTTGTTACTTGGTGCTTGGTGTTTGGTGTTTGGTACTTGGTGCTTGGTGTTTGGTGTTTGGTGCTTGGTGCTTGGTGTTTGGTGTTTGGTGCTTGGTGCTTGGTGTTTGGTGATTGGTGCTTGGTGCTTGGTGTTTGGTGCTTGGTGCTAGGTGTTTGGTGTTTGGCGCTTGGTGCTTGGTGTTTGGTGCTTGGTGCTTGGTGTTTGGTGTTTGGTGCTTGGTCTTTGGTACTTGATGGTTGGTGCTTGGTCTTTGGTGCTTGGTGCTTGGTGCTTGGTGCTTGGTGTTTGGTGCTTGGTGCTTGGTGCTTGGTGTTTGGTGCTTGGTCCTTGGTGCTTGGTGTTTGGTGCTTGGTGTTTGGTCCTTGCTGCTTGGTGATTGCTGCTTTGTGCTTGGTGCTTGGTGTTTGGTGTTTGGTGCTTGGTGATCCGTGTTTGGTGCTTGGTGCTTGGTGCTTGTTGTTTGGTGCTTGGTGCTTGGTGCTTGGTGTTTGGTGCTTGGTGCTTGGTGTTTGGTATTTAGTGCTTGGTGCTTGGTGGTTGGTGTTTGCTGTTTGGTGCTTGATGCTTGGTGTTTGGTGCTTGGTGCTTGGTGTTTGGTGCTTGGTGCTTGGTGCTTGGTGCTTGGTGTTTGGTCCTTGGTGCTTGGTGTTTGGTGTTTGGTGCTTGGTGATTGGTTCTTGGTGCTTGGTGCTTGGTGTTTGGTGTTTGGTGCTTGGTGCTTGCTGCTTGGTGCTTGGTGCTTTGTACTTGGTGCTTGGTGTTTGGTGTTTGGTGCTGGGTGCTTGGTGTTTGGTGCTTGGTGCTTGGTGCTTGGTGCTTGGTGCTTGGTGCTTGGTGTTTTGTCTTTGGTGCTTGGTGCTTGGTGTTTGGTGTTTAGTGCTTGGTGCTTGGTGTTTGGTGTTTGATGCTTGGTGCTTGGTGTTTGGTATTTGGTGCTTGGTGCTTGGTGTTTGCTGTTTGGTGCTTGATGCTTGGTGTTTGGTGTTTGGTGCTTGGTGTTTGGTGCTTGGTGCTTGGTGTTTGGTGTTTGCTGCTTTGTGTTTGGTGCTTGGATCTTGGTGCTTGGTGTTGGGTGCTTGGTGCTTGGTGTTTGCTGTTTGGTGCTTGATGCTTGGTGTTTGGTGTTTGGTGCTTGGTGTTTGGTGCTTGGTGCTTGGTGTTTGCTGTTTGCTGTTTGCTGTTTGGTGTTTGCTATTTGGTGTTTGGTGTTTGCTTTTTGGTGTTTGCTGTTTGGTGTTTGCTGTGTGGTGTTTGGTGTTTGGTGTTCGGTGCTTGGTGCTTGGTTTTTTTCTTTGGTGCTTGGTGCTTGGTGTTTGGTGCTTGGTGCTTGGTGTTTGGTGGTTGGTGCTTGGTGCTTGGTGATTGGTGCTTGGTGTTTGATGTGTGGTGCTTGGTGCTTGGTGTTTGGTATTTGGTGCTTGGTGGTTGGTGCTTGGTGTTTGGTGCTGTGTGCTTGGTGCTTGTTGTTTGGTGCTTGGTGCTAGGTGTTTGGTGTTTGGTGCTTGGTGTTTGGTGTTTCGTGTTTGGTGCTTGGTACTTGGTGTTTTATGTTTGGTGTTTGGTGCTTGGTGCTTGGTGCTTGGTGTTTGGTGCTTGGTGCTTGGTGCTTGGTGCTTGGTGTTTGATGTTTAGTGCTTGGTGCTTGGTATTTGGTGTGTGGTGCTTGGTGCTTGTTGTTTGGTGTTTGGTGCTTGGTGCTTGGTGTTTGGTGATTGGTGCTTGGTGCTTGTTGTTTGGTCTTTGGCGCTTGATGCTTGGTGTTTGTGGCTTGGTGCTTGGTTCTTGGTGTTTGGTGCTTGGTGTTTGGTGCTTGGTGTTTGGTGCTTGCTGCTTGGTGCTTGCTGTTTGGTGTTTAGTGCTTGGAGCTTGGTGCTTGCTGCTTGGTGCTTGGTGATTTGTGCTTGGTGCTTGGTGTTTGGTGTTTGGTGCTTGGTGAATGGTGTTTGGTGCTTGGTGCTTGTTGTTTGGTGCTTGGTGCTTGGTGCTTGGTGTTTGGTGCTTGGTGCTTGGTGTTTGGTGCTTGGTGTTTGGTGTATGGTGCTTGGTGCTTGGTGTTTGGTCTTGGTGTTTGGTGCTTGGTGCTTGGTGCTTGGTGTTTGGTGTTTGGTGCTTGGTGCTTGTTGTTAGGTGTTTGGTGCTTGGTGTTTGGTGTTTGGTGCTTGGTGCTTGGTGTTTGGTATTTGGTGCTTGGTGCTTGGTGCTTGGTGTTTGGTGTTTGGTGTTTGGTGCTTGGTGCTTGGCATTTGGTGTTTCTCGTTTGATGTTTGGCATTTTCTGTTTGCTGTTTGGTGTTTGCTGCTTGCTATTTGGTGTTTTGTGTTTGATGTTTGGTGTTTGCTGTTCGGCGTTTGCCGTTTGGTGTTTTCTGTTTGCTGTTTGGTGTTTGATGTTTGGTGATTGGTGTTTGGTGCTTGCTGCTTGGTGCTTGGTGTTTGGTGCTTGGTGCTTGTTACTTGGTGCTTGGTGTTTGGTGTTTGGTACTTGGTGCTTGGTGTTTGGTGTTTGGTGCTTGGTGCTTGGTGTTTGGTGTTTGGTGCTTGGTGCTTGGTGTTTGGTGATTGGTGCTTGGTGCTTGGTGTTTGGTGCTTGGTGCTAGGTGTTTGGTGTTTGGCGCTTGGTGCTTGGTGTTTGGTGCTTGGTGCTTGGTGTTTGGTGTTTGGTGCTTGGTCTTTGGTACTTGATGGTTGGTGCTTGGTCTTTGGTGCTTGGTGCTTGGTGCTTGGTGCTTGGTGTTTGGTGCTTGGTGCTTGGTGCTTGGTGTTTGGTGCTTGGTCCTTGGTGCTTGGTGTTTGGTGCTTGGTGTTTGGTCCTTGCTGCTTGGTGATTGGTGCTTTGTGCTTGGTGCTTATTGTTTGGTGTTTGGTGCTTGGTGATTGGTGCTTGGTGCTTGGTGCTTGGTGCTTGTTGTTTGGTGCTTGGTGCTTGGTGCTTGGTGTTTGGTGCTTGGTGCTTGGTGCTTGGTGTTTGGTGTTTGGTGTTTGGTGCTTGGTGTTTGGTGTTTGGTGTCTGGTGCCTGGTGCTTGGTGTTTGGTGCTTGGTGCTTGCTGATTGGTGCTTCGTGCTTGGTGTTTGGTGTTTGGTGCTTGGTGCTTGGTGTTTGGTGCTTGGTGCTTGGTGCTTGGTGCTTGGTGTTTGGTGTTTGGTGCTTGGGGCTTGGTGTCTGGTGTTTGGTGCTTGGTGCTTGGTGCTTGCTGTTTTGTGTTTGGTGTTTGGTGTTTGGTGCTTGGTGTTTGGTGTTTGGTGTTTGCTGTTTGGTGTTTGGTGTTTGCTGTTTGGTATTTGCTATTTTGTGTTTGGTGTTTGCAGTTTGGTGTTTGCTGTTTGGTGTTTGCTGTGTGGTGTTTGGTGTTTGGTGCTTGGTGCTTGGTGTTTGGTGCTTGGTGCTTGGTGCTTGGTGCTTGGTGCTTGGTGCGTTGTGTTTGGTGCTTGGTGCTTGGTGCTTTGTACTTGGTGCTTGGTGTTTGGTGTTTGGTGTTTGGTGCTGGGTGCTTGGTGTTTGGTGCTTGGTGCTTGGTGCTTGGTGTTTGGTGCTTGGTGTTTGCTATTTGGTGTTTGGTGCTTGGTGCTTGGTGTTTGGTGCTTGGTGTTTGGTGTTTAGTGCTTGGTGCTTGGTGTTTGGTGTTTGGTGCTTGGTGTTTGCTGTTTGATGTTTGCTGTGTGGTGTTCGGTGTTTAGTGCTTGGTGCTTGGTGTTTGGTGTTTGGTGCTTGGTGCTTGGTGTTTGGTGCTTGGTGCTTGGTGCTTGGTGCTTGGTGCTTGGTGCTTGGGGCGTTGTGTTTGGTGCTTGGTGCTTGGTGCTTTGTACTTGGTGCTTGGTGTTTGGTGTTTGGTGTTTGGTGCTGGGTGCTTGGTGTTTGGTGCTTGGTGCTTGGTGCTTGGTGTTTGGTGCTTGGTGTTTGCTATTTGGTGTTTGGTGCTTGGTGCTTGGTGTTTGGTGCTTGGTGTTTGGTGTTTAGTGCTTGGTGCTTGGTGTTTGGTGTTTGGTGCTTGGTGTTTGCTGTTTGATGTTTGCTGTGTGGTGTTCGGTGTTTAGTGCTTGGTGCTTGGTGTTTGGTGTTTGGTGCTTGGTGCTTGGTGTTTGGTGCTTGGTGCTTGGTGCTTGGTGCTTGGTGCTTGGTGTTTGGTGCTTGGTGCTTGGTGTTTGGTGTTTGGTGCTTGGTGCTTGGTGTTTGGTTCTTGGTGCTTGGTGCTTGGTGCTTGGTGCTTGGTGCTTTGTGTTTGGAGCTTGGTGCTTGGTGTTTGGTGTTTAGTGCTTGGTGCTTGGTGTTTGGTGCTTGCTGCTTGGTGCTTGGTGTTTGCTCTTTGGTGCTTGATGCTTGCTGTTTGGTGCTTGGTGCTTGGTGTTTGGTACTTGGTGCTTGGTGCTTGGTGCTTTGTGTTTGGTGCTTGGTGCTTGGTGTTTGGTGTTTAGTGCTTGGTGCTTGGTGTTTGGTGTTTGGTGCTTGGTGGTTGGTGTTTGCTGTTTGGTGCTTGCTGCTTGGTGCTTGGTATTTGCTCTTTGGTGCTTGATGCTTGCTGTTTGGTGCTTGGTGCTTGGTGTTTGGTACTTGGTGCTTGGTGCTTGGTGCTTTGTGTTTGGTGCTTGGTGCTTGGTGTTTGGTGTTTAGGGCTTGGTGCTTGGTGTTTGATGTTTAGTGCTTGGTGCTTGGTATTTGGTGTGTGGTGCTTGGTGCTTGTTGTTTGGTGTTTGGTGCTTGGTGCTTGGTGTTTGGTGATTGGTGCTTGGTGCTTGTTGTTTGGTCTTTGGCGCTTGATGCTTGGTGTTTGTGGCTTGGTGCTTGGTTCTTGGTGTTTGGTGCTTGGTGTTTGGTGCTTGGTGTTTGGTGCTTGCTGCTTGGTGCTTGCTGTTTGGTGTTTAGTGCTTGGAGCTTGGTGCTTGCTGCTTGGTGCTTGGTGATTTGTGCTTGGTGCTTGGTGTTTGGTGTTTGGTGCTTGGTGAATGGTGTTTGGTGCTTGGTGCTTGTTGTTTGGTGCTTGGTGCTTGGTGCTTGGTGTTTGGTGCTTGGTGCTTGGTGTTTGGTGCTTGGTGCTTGGTGTTTGGTGTATGGTGCTTGGTGCTTGGTGTTTGGTCTTGGTGTTTGGTGCTTGGTGCTTGGTGCTTGGTGTTTGGTGTTTGGTGCTTGGTGCTTGTTGTTAGGTGTTTGGTGCTTGGTGTTTGGTGTTTGGTGCTTGGTGCTTGGTGTTTGGTATTTGGTGCTTGGTGCTTGGTGCTTGGTGTTTGGTGTTTGGTGTTTGGTGCTTGGTGCTTGGCATTTGGTGTTTCTCGTTTGATGTTTGGCATTTTCTGTTTGCTGTTTGGTGTTTGCTGCTTGCTATTTGGTGTTTTGTGTTTGATGTTTGGTGTTTGCTGTTTGGCGTTTGCCGTTTGGTGTTTTCTGTTTGCTGTTTGGTGTTTGATGTTTGGTGATTGGTGTTTGGTGCTTGCTGCTTGGTGCTTGGTGTTTGGTGCTTGGTGCTTGTTACTTGGTGCTTGGTGTTTGGTGTTTGGTACTTGGTGCTTGGTGTTTGGTGTTTGGTGCTTGGTGCTTGGTGTTTGGTGTTTGGTGCTTGGTGCTTGGTGTTTGGTGATTGGTGCTTGGTGCTTGGTGTTTGGTGCTTGGTGCTAGGTGTTTGGTGTTTGGCGCTTGGTGCTTGGTGTTTGGTGCTTGGTGCTTGGTGTTTGGTGTTTGGTGCTTGGTCTTTGGTACTTGATGGTTGGTGCTTGGTCTTTGGTGCTTGGTGCTTGGTGCTTGGTGCTTGGTGTTTGGTGCTTGGTGCTTGGTGCTTGGTGTTTGGTGCTTGGTCCTTGGTGCTTGGTGTTTGGTGCTTGGTGTTTGGTCCTTGCTGCTTGGTGATTGGTGCTTTGTGCTTGGTGCTTATTGTTTGGTGTTTGGTGCTTGGTGATTGGTGCTTGGTGCTTGGTGCTTGGTGCTTGTTGTTTGGTGCTTGGTACTTGGTGCTTGGTGTTTGGTGCTTGGTGCTTGGTGCTTGGTGTTTGGTGTTTGGTGTTTGGTGCTTGGTGTTTGGTGTTTGGTGTCTGGTGCCTGGTGCTTGGTGTTTGGTGCTTGGTGCTTGATGATTGGTGCTTCGTGCTTGGTGTTTGGTGTTTGGTGCTTGGTGCTTCGTGTTTGGTGTTTGGTGCTTGGTGTTTGGTGTTTGGTGCTTGGTGCTTGGTGCTTGGTGCTTGGTGTTTGGTGTTTGGTGCTTGGGGCTTGGTGTCTGGTGTTTGGTGCTTGGTGCTTGGTGCTTGCTGTTTTGTGTTTGGTGTTTGGTGTTTGGTGCTTGGTGTTTGGTGTTTGGTGTTTGCTCTTTGGTGTTTGGTGTTTGCTGTTTGGTATTTGCTATTTTGTGTTTGGTGTTTGCAGTTTGGTGTTTGCTGTTTGGTGTTTGCTGTGTGGTGTTTGGTGTTTGGTGCTTGGTGCTTGGTGTTTGGTGCTTGGTGCTTGGTGCTTGGTGCTTGGTGCTTGGTGCGTTGTGTTTGGTGCTTGGTGCTTGGTGCTTTGTACTTGGTGCTTGGTGTTTGGTGTTTGGTGTTTGGTGCTGGGTGCTTGGTGTTTGGTGCTTGGTGCTTGGTGCTTGGTGTTTGGTGCTTGGTGTTTGCTATTTGGTGTTTGGTGCTTGGTGCTTGGTGTTTGGTGCTTGGTGTTTGGTGTTTAGTGCTTGGTGCTTGGTGTTTGGTGTTTGGTGCTTGGTGTTTGCTGTTTGATGTTTGCTGTGTGGTGTTCGGTGTTTAGTGCTTGGTGCTTGGTGTTTGGTGTTTGGTGCTTGGTGCTTGGTGTTTGGTGCTTGGTGCTTGGTGCTTGGTGCTTGGTGCTTGGTGTTTGGTGCTTGGTGCGTTGTGTTTGGTGCTTGGTGCTTGGTGCTTTGTACTTGGTGCTTGGTGTTTGGTGTTTGGTGTTTGGTGCTGGGTGCTTGGTGTTTGGTGCTTGGTGCTTGGTGCTTGGTGTTTGGTGCTTGGTGCGTTGTGTTTGGTGCTTGGTGCTTGGTGCTTTGTACTTGGTGCTTGGTGTTTGGTGTTTGGTGTTTGGTGCTGGGTGCTTGGTGTTTGGTGCTTGGTGCTTGGTGTTTGGTGCTTGGTGCTTGTTGTTTGGTGTTTGGCGTTTGGTGTTTGGTGCTAGGTGCTTTGTGCTTGGTGCTTGGTTTTTGGTGTTTGGTGCTTGGTGTTTGGTGTTTAGTGTTTGGTGTTTGGTGCTTGGTGATTGGTCTTTGGTTCTCGGTGTTTGGTGTTTGGTGTTTGGTGCTTGGTGCTTGGTGTTTGGTGTTTGGTGCTTGGTGCTTGGTGATTGGTGCTTGTTGCTTGGTGCTTGGTGTTTGGTGCTTGGTGTTTGGTGTTTGGTGTTTGGTGTTTGCTGTTTGCTGTTTGGTGTTTGCTGTTTGGTGTTTGCTGTTTGGTTTTTGGTGTTTGCTGTTTGGTGTTTGGTGTTTGCTGTTTGGTGTTTGGTGTTTGCTGTTTGCTGTTTGGTGTTTGGTGTTTGCTGTTTGGTGATTGGTGTTTGGTGTTTGGTATTTGGTGCTTGGTGCTTGGTGCTTGGTGCTTGGTGTTTGGTGTTTGGTACTTGGTGCTAGGTGTTTGGTGTTTGGTGCTTGGTGCTTGGTGCTTGGTGCTTGGTATCTGGTGCTTGGTGTTTGGTGCTTGGTGTTTGTACTTGGTGCTTGGTGTTTGGTGTTTGATGCTTGGTGCTTGGTGTTTGGTTCTTGGTGCTTGGTGTTTGCTGTTTGGTGTTTGCTGTTTGCTGTTTGCTGTTTGGTTTTTGGTGTTTGCTGTTTGGTGTTTGGTGTTTGCTGTTTGGTGTTTGGTGTTTGCTGTTTGCTGTTTGCTGTTTGTGTTTGTTGTTTGGTGCTTGGTGCTTGCTGTTTGTTCCTTGGTAATTGGTGCTTGGTGATTGGTGCTTGGTGCCTGGTCTTTGGTGTTTGGTGTTTGGTGCTTGGTGCTTGGTGTTTGATGTGTGGTGCTTGGTGCTTGGTGTTTGGTATTTGGTGCTTGGTGCTTGGTGCTTGGTGTTTGGTGCTTGGTGCTTGGTGTTTGGTTCTTGGTGCTAGGTATTTGGTGTTTGGTGCGTGGTGCTTGGTGTTTGGTGCTTGGTGCTTTGTGCTTGGTGCTTGGTGCTTGGTGCTTGGCGTTTGGTATTTGTCGTTTGATGTTTGGCAATTTCTGTTTGTTGTCTGGTGTTAGCTGTTTGGTGTTTGGTGTTTGCTGTTTGGTGTTTGCTGTTTGGTGTTTTGTATTTGATGTTTGGTGTTTGGTGTTTGCTGTTTGCTGTTTGGTGTTTGCTGTTTGCTGTTTGGTGTTTGGTGTTTGGTGCTTGGTGCTTGGTGCTTGGTGCTTGGTGTTTGGCGCTTGGTGCTTGGTACTTGGTGTTTGGTGTTTGGTGCTTGGTGCTTGGTGTTTGGTGTTTGGTGCTTGAAGCTTGGTGTTTGGTGATTGGTGCTTGGAGCTTGGTCTTTGGTGCTTGGTGCTTGGTGTTTGGTGTTTGGCGCTTGGTGCTTGGTGTTTGGTGCTTGGTGTTTGGTGATTGGTGCTTGGTGTTTGGTGTTTGGTGCTTGGTGTTTGGTGTTTGGTGCTTGGGGCTTGGTGCTTGGTGTTTGGTGCTTGGTGCTTGGTGTTTGGTGTTTGGTGATTGGTGTTTGGTGTTTGGTGTTTGGTGCTTGGTGCTTGGTGCTTGGTGCTTGGTGTTTGGTGTTTGGCATTTGGTGTTTGGTACTTGGTGCTTGGTGCTTGGTTTTTGGTGTTTGGTGATTGGTGCTTGGTGCTTGGTGATTGGTGTTTGGTGCTTGGTGATTGGTGTTTGGTTGTTGGTGCTTGGTTCTTGTTGTTTGGTGCTTGGTGCTTGGTGTTTGGTGCTTGGTGCTTGGTGCTTGGTGCTTGGTGCTTGCTGTTTGGTGTTTGGTGCTTGGTGCTTGGTGTTTGGTGTTTGGTGTTTGGTGTTTGCTGTTTGGTGTTTGGTGTTTGCTGTTTGGTGTTTGGTGTGTGGTGTTTGGTGTTTGATGTGTGGTGCTTCGTGCTTGGTGTTTGGTATTTGGTGCTTGGTGCTTGGTGCTTGGTTCTTGGTGTTTGGTGCTTGGTGCTTGGTGCTTGGTGTTTGGTGCTTGGTGCTAGGTGTTTGGTGCTTGGTGCTTGGTGCTTTGTGTTTGGTGCTTGGTTCTTGATGCTTGATGTTTGGTGCTTGGTGCTTGGTACTTGGTGTTTGGTGCTTGGTTCTTGGTGTTTGGTGTTTGGTGTTTGGTGCTTGGTGCTTGGTGCTTGGTGTTTGGTGTTTGGTGTTTGGTGCTTGTTACTTTGTGTTTTGTGTTTGGTGTTTGGTGCTTGGTGCTTGGGTTTTGGTGCTTGGTGCTTGATGCTTGGTGCTTGGTGTTTCGTGTTTAGTGCTTGGTGCTTGGTATTTGGTGCTTGGTGCTTGGTGTTTGGTGTTTGGTGCTTGGTGCTTAGTGTTTGGTGCTTGGTGCTTGGTGTTTGGTGTTTGGCGCTTGGTGCTTGGTGTTTGGTGCTTGGTGTTTGGTGCTTGGTGCTTGGTGTTTGGTGTTTGGTGCTTGGTGTTTGGTGTTTGGTGCTTGGGGCTTGGTGCTTGGTGTTTGGTGCTTGGTGCTTGCTGTTTGCTGTTTGGTGCTTGATGCTTGGTGTTTGGTGTTTGGTGCTTGGTGTTTGGTGTTTGGCGCTTGGTGCTTGGTGTTTGGTGCTTGGTGTTTGGTGCTTGGTGCTTGGTGTTTGGTGTTTGGTGCTTGGTGTTTGGTGTTTGGTGCTTGGGGCTTGGTGCTTGGTGTTTGGTGCTTGGTGCTTGCTGTTTGCTGTTTGGTGCTTGATGCTTGGTGTTTGGTGTTTGGTGCTTGGTGTTTGGTGCTTGGTGCTTGGTGTTTGGTGTTTCCTGTTTGCTGTTTGGTGTTTGCTATTTGGTGTTTGGTGTTTGCTGTTTGGTGATTGGTGTCTGGTGTTTGGTGTTTGGTGCTTGGTGCTTGGTGCTTGGTGCTTGGTGTTTGGTGTTTGGTGCTTGGTGCTAGGTGTTTGGTGTTTGGTGCTTGGTGCTTGGTGCTTGGTGCTTGGTGATTGGTGCTTGGTGTTTGGTGTGTGGTGTTTGGTGTTTGATGTGTGGTGCTTGGTGCTTGGTGTTTGGTATTTGGTGCTTGGTGCTTGGTGCTTGGTTCTTGGTGTTTGGTGCTTGGTGCTTGGTGCTTGGTGTTTGGTACTTGGTGCTAGGTGTTTGGTGCTTGGTGCTTGGTGCTTTGTGTTTGGTGCTTGGTCCTTGATGCTTGATGTTTGGTGCTTGGTGCTTGGTACTTGGTGTTTGGTGCTTGGTGCTTGGTGTTTGGTGTTTGGTGTTTGGTGCTTGGTGCTTGGTGCTTGGTGTTTGGTGTTTGGTGTTTGGTGCTTGTTACTTTGTGTTTTGTGTTTGGCGTTTGGTGCTTGGTGCTTGGTGTTTGGTGCTTGGTGCTTGGTGCTTGGTGCTTGGTGTTTGGTGTTTGGTGCTTGGTGCTTGGTGTTTGGTGTTTGGCGTTTGGTGTTTGGTGCTTGGTGCTTTGTGCTTGGTGCTTGGTTTTTGGTGTTTGGTGCTTGGTGTTTGGTGCTTGGTGTTTGGTGTTTGGTGCTTGGTGATTGGTGTTTGGTGCTCGGTGTTTGGTGTTTGGTGTTTGGTGCTTGGTGCTTGGTGTTTGGTGTTTGGTGCTTGGTGCTTGGTGATTGGTGCTTGTTGCTTGGTGCTTGGTGTTTGGTGCTTGGTGTTTGGTGTTTGGTATTTGGTGTTTGCTGTTTGCTGTTTTGTGTTTGCTATTTGGTGTTTGCTGTTTGGTGTTTGGTGTTTACTGTTTGGTGTTTGGTGTTTGCTGTTTGGTGTTTGGTGTTTGGTGCTTGGTGCTTGGTGCTTGGTGTTTGGTGTTTGGTGTTTGGTGCTTGTTACTTTGTGTTTTGTGTTTGTGTTTGGTGCTTGGTGTTTGGTGTTTGGTGTTTGGTGCTTGGTGCTTGGTGCTTGGTGTTTGGTGTTTGGTGTTTGGTGCTTGGTGTTTGGTGTTTGGTGTCTGGTGCCTGGTGCTTGGTGTTTGGTGCTTGGTGCTTGATGATTGGTGCTTCGTGCTTGGTGTTTGGTGTTTGGTGCTTGGTGCTTCGTGTTTGGTGTTTGGTGCTTGGTGTTTGGTGTTTGGTGCTTGGTGCTTGGTGCTTGGTGCTTGGTGTTTGGTGTTTGGTGCTTGGGGCTTGGTGTCTGGTGTTTGGTGCTTGGTGCTTGGTGCTTGCTGTTTTGTGTTTGGTGTTTGGTGTTTGGTGCTTGGTGTTTGGTGTTTGGTGTTTGCTCTTTGGTGTTTGGTGTTTGCTGTTTGGTATTTGCTATTTTGTGTTTGGTGTTTGCAGTTTGGTGTTTGCTGTTTGGTGTTTGGTGTTTACTGTTTGGTGTTTGGTGTTTGCTGTTTGGTGTTTGGTGTTTGGTGCTTGGTGCTTGGTGCTTGGTGTTTGGTGTTTGGTGTTTGGTGCTTGTTACTTTGTGTTTTGTGTTTGTGTTTGGTGCTTGGTGCTTGGTGCTTGGTGTTTGGTGTTTGGTGTTTGGTGCTTGTTACTTTGTGTTTTGTGTTTGTGTTTGCTGTTTGGTGCTTGGTGCTTGGTGCTTGGTGTTTGTTCCTTGGTGCTTGGTGATTGGTGATTGGTGCTTGGTGCCTGGTCTTTGGTGTTTGGTGTTTGGTGCTTGGTGCTTGGTGTTTGATGTGTGGTGCTTGGTGCTTGGTGTTTGGTATTTGGTGCTTGGTGCTTGGTGTTTGGTGCTTGGTGCTTGGTGCTTGGTGTTTGGTGCTTGGTGCTTTGTGCTTGGTGCTTGGTGCTTGGTGCTTGGCGTTTGGTGTTTGTCGTTTGATGTTTGGCATTTTCTGTTTGGTGTTTGGTGTTTGGTGTTTGCTGTTTGGTGTTTGCTGTTTGGTGTTTGGTGTTTGCTGTTTGGTGTTTGCTGTTTGGTGTTTTGTATTTGATGTTTGGTGTTTGGTGTTTGCTGTTTGGTGTTTGGTGTTTGGTGTTTGGTGTTTGCTGTATGGTGTTTGGTGTTTGGTGTTTGGTGCTTGGTGCTTGGTGCTTGGTGCTTGGTGTTTGGTGCTTGGTGCTTGGTACTTGGTGTTTGGTGTTTGGTGCTTGGTGCTTGGTGTTTGGTGTTTGGTGCTTGGTGCTTGGTGTTTGGTGATTGGTGCTTGGTGCTTGGTGTTTGGTGCTTGGTGCTTGGTGTTTGGTGTTTGGCGCTTGTTGCTTGGTGTTTGGTGCTTGGTGTTTGGGGCTTGGTGCTTGGTGTTTGGTGTTTGGTGCTTGGTGTTTGGTGTTTGGTGCTTGGGGCTTGGTGCTTGGTGTTTGGTGCTTGGTGCTTGGTGTTTGCTGTTTGGTGCTTGATGCTTGGTGTTTGGTGTTTGGTGCTTGGGGCTTGGTGCTTGGTGTTTGGTGCTTGGTGCTTGGTGTTTGCTGTTTGGTGCTTGATGCTTGGTGTTTGGTGTTTGGTGCTTGGTGTTTGGTGCTTGGTGCTTGGTGTTTGGTGTTTCCTGTTTGCTGTTTGGTGTTTGCTATTTGGTGTTTGGTGTTTGCTGTTTGGTGTTTGGTGTTTGCTGTTTGCTGTTTGGTGATTGGTGTTTGGTGTTTGGTGTTTGGTGCTTGGTGCTTGGTGCTTGGTGCTTGGTGTTTGGTGTTTGGTGCTTGGTGCTAGGTGTTTGGTGTTTGGTGCTTGGTGCTTGGTGCTTGGTGCTTGGTATCTGGTGCTTGGTGTTTGGTGCTTGGAGTTTGTACTTGGTGCTAGGTGCTTGGTGTTTGATGCTTGGTGATTGGTGCTTGGTGCTTGGTGCTTGGTGCTTGGTGATTGGTGCTTGGTGTTTGGTGTTTGATGCTTGGTGATTGGTGTTTGGTGCTTGGTGCTTGGTGTTTGCTGTTTGGCGTTTGCTGTTTGGTGTTTGGTGCTTGGTGTTTGCTGGTTCGTGTTTGGTGTTTGGTGTTTGCTGTTTGGTGTTTGCTGTTTAGTGTTTGGTGCTTGGTGCTTGGTGCTTGGTGTTTGGTCTTTGGCGATTGGTGCTTGGTGTTTGGTGCCTGGTGCTTGGTGTTTGGTGTTTGGCATTTGGTGTTTTGTACTTGGTGCTTGGTGCTTGGTTTTTGGTGTTTGGTGATTGGTGCTTGGTGCTTGGTGATTGGTGTTTGGTGCTTGGTGCTTGGTGTTTGGTGCTTGGTGCTTGGTTCTTGTTGTTTGGTGCTTGGTGCTTGGGGCTTGGTGTTTGGTGCTTCTTGCTTGGTGCTTGGTGTTTGGTGTTTGGTGCTTGGTGCTTGGTGCTTGGTGCTTGGTGTTTGCTTCTTGGTGCTTGGTGTTTGGTGTTTGGTGCTTGGTGCCTGGTGTTTTGTGTTTGGTGCTTGGTGTTTGGTGTTTGGTGCTTGGTGCTTGGTTCTTGGTGCTTGGTGCTTGATGTTTTGTGCTTGGTGCTTGGTGCTTGGTGTTTGGTGTTTGGTGCTTGGTGCTTGGTGCTTGGTGCTTGGTGCTTGCTGTTTGGTGTTTGGTGCTTGGTGCTTGGTGTTTGGTGTTTGGTGTTTGGTGTTTGTTGTTTGGTGTTTGGTGTTTGCTGTTTGGTGTTTGCTATTTGGTGGTTGGTGTTTCCGGTTTGGTGTTTGCTGTTTGGTGTTTGGTGTGTGGTGTTTGGTGTTTGATGTGTGGTGCTTGGTGCTTGGTGTTTGGTATTTGGTGCTTGGTGCTTGGTGCTTGGTTCTTGGTGTTTGGTGCTTGGTGCTTGGTGCTTGGTGTTTGTCACTTGGTGCTAGGTGTTTGGTGCTTGGTGCTTGGTGCTTTGTGTTTGGTGCTTGGTGCTTGATGCTTGATGTTTGGTGCTTGGTGCTTGGTACTTGGTGTTTTGTGTTTGGTGTTTGGTGCTTGGTGCTTGGTGTTTGGTGCTTGGTGCTTGACGCTTGGTGCTTGGTGTTTGGTGTTTAGTGCTTGGTGCTTGGTATTTGGTGTTTGGTGCTTGGTGCTTGGTGTTTGGTGTTTGGTGCTTGGTGCTTGGTGTTTGGTCTTTGGCGCTTGGTGCTTGGTGTTTGGTGCTTGGTGCTTTGTGCTTGGTGCTTGGTTTTTGGTGTTTGGTGCTTGGTGCTTGGTGTTTGGTGTTTGTTGATTGGTGCTTGGCGTTTGGTGCTTGGGGTTTGGTGCTTGGTGCTTGATGTTTGGTGTTTGGTGTTTGGTGCTTGGTGCTTGGTGTTTGGTGTTTGGTGCTTGGTGCTTGGTGTTTGGTGTTTAGTGCTTGGTGCTTGGTTCTTGGTGTTTGGTGCTTGGTGAATGGTGTTTGGTGTTTGGTGCTTGGTGCTTGGTGTTTGGTGCTTGATGTTTCGTGCTTGGTGTTTGGTGATTGGTGCTTGGTGCTTGGTGCTTGGTGTTTGGTGCTTGGTGCTTGGTGCTTTGTGTTTGGTGTTTAGTGCTTGGTGCTTGGTGTTTGGTGTTTGGTGCTTGGTGCTTGGTGCTTGGTGATTGGTGCTTGGTGTTTGGTGTTTGGTGCTTGGTGATTGGTGTTTGGTGCTCGGTGCTTGGTGTTTAGTGTTTGGTGTTTGCTGTTTGGTGTTTGGTGTTTGCTGTTTGGTGTTTGGTGTTTGCTGTTTGGTGTTTGGTGTTTGCTGTTTGGTGTTTGCTGTTTGTGTTTGCTGTTTGGTGCTTGGTGGTTGGTGCTTGGTGTTTGTTCCTTGGTGCTTGGTGCTTGGTGCCTGGTCTTTGGTGTTTGGTGTTTGGTGCTTGGTGCTTGGTGCTTGGTGTTTGGTTCTTGGTGCTTGGTGTTTGGTGCTTGGTGCTTGGTGTTTGGTGTTTGGCATTTGGTGTTTGGTGCTTGGTGCTTTGTGCTTGGTGCTTGGTTTCTGGTGCTTGGTGCTTGGTATTTGGTGTTTGTTGATTGGTGCTTGGTGTCTGGTGCTTGGGGTTTGGTGCTTGGTGCTTGGTGTTTGGTGTTTGGTGTTTGGTGCGTGGTGCTTGGTGTTTGGTGCTTAGTGCTTGGTGCTTGGTGTCTGGTGCTTGGTGCTTTGTGCTTGGTGCTTGGTGCTTGGTGCTTGGCGTTTGGTGTTTGTCGTTTGATGTTTGGCATTTTCTGTCTGGTGTTTGGTGTTTGCTGTTTGCTGTTTGCTGTTTGGTGTTTGGTGCTTGGTGCTTGCTGTTTGGTGTTTGGTGCTTGGTGCTTGCTGTTTGGTGTTTGGTGTTTGGTGTTTGCTGTTTGGTGTTTGGTGTTTGCTGTTTGGTGTTTGCTATTTGGTGTTTGGTGTTTGCTGTTTGGTGTTTGCTGTTTGGTTTTTGGTGTGTGGTGTTTGGTGTTTGATGTGTGGTGCTTGGTGCTTTGTGTTTGGTATTTGGTGCTTGGTGATTGGTGCTTTGTGTTTGTTGCTTGGTGCTTGGTACTTGGTGTTTGGTGCTTGGTGTTTGGGCCTGGTGTTTGGTGTTTAGTGCTTGGTGTTTGATGTGTGGTACTTGGTGCTTGCTGTTTGGTGTTTGGTGCTTGGTGCTTGGTGCTTGGCTTTTGGTGCTTTGTGCTTGGTGCTTGGTGTTTGGTGCTTGGTGCTAGGTGTTTGGTGTTTGGTACTTGGTGCTTGGTGTTAGCTACTTGGTGCTTGGTGCTTGTTGTTTGGTGCTTGGTGCTTGGTGCTTGGTGTTTGGTGCTTGGTGCATGGTGTTTGGTGTTTGGTGTTTGGTGCTTGGTACTTGGTGTTTTGTGTTTGGTGTTTGGTGCTTGGTGCTTGGTGTTTGGTGCTTGGTGCTTGGTGCTTGGTGCTTGGTGCTTGGTGTTTGGTGTTTAGTGCTTGGTGCTTGGTATTTGGTGTTTGGTGCTTGGTGCTTGGTGTTTGGTGTTTGGTGCTTGGTGCTTGGTGTTTGGTGTTTGGTGCTAGGTGCTTGGTATTTGGTGATTGGTGCTTGGTGCTTGGTGTTTGTTGCTCGGGGCTTGGTGCTTGGTGTTTGGTGCTTGATGCTTGGTGTTTGGTTGGCGCTTGGTGCTTGGTGTTTGGTGCTTGGTGCTTGGTGTTTGGTGTTTGGCATTTGGTGTTTGGTGCTTGGTTTTTGGTGTTTGGTGCTTGGTTCCTGGTATTTGGTGTTTGTTGATTGGTGCTTGGTGTTTGGTGATTGGTGCTTGGTGCTTGGTGTTTGGTGCTTGGTGCTTTGTGCTTGGTGCTTGGTGCTTGGTGCTTGGTGCTCGGTGCTTGGTGATTGGTGCTTTGTGTTTGTTGCTTGGTGCTTGGTGCTTGGTGATTGGTGCTTGGTGTTTGGGCCTGGTGTTTGGTGCTCGGTGTTTGATGTGTGGTACTTGGTGCTTGCTGTTTGGTGTTTGGTGCTTGGTGCTTGGTGCTTGGCTTTTGGTGCTTTATGCGTGGTTCTTGGTGTTTGGTGCTTAGTGCTAGACGTTTGGTGTTTGGTGCTTGGTGCTTGGTGTTAGGTACTTGGTACTTGGTGCTTGTTGTTTGGTGCTTGGTGCTTGGTGCTTGGTGTTTGGTGCTTGGTGCTTGGTGTTTGGTGTTTGGTGTTTGGTGCTTGGTACTTGGTGTTTTGTGTTTGGTGTTTGGTGCTTGGTGCTTGGTGTTTGGTGCTTGGTGCTTGGTGCTTGGTGCTTGGTGTTTGGTGCTAGGTGCTTGGTATTTGGTGATTGGTGCTTGGTGCTTGGTGTTTGGTGCTCGGAGCTTGGTGCTTGGTGTTTGGTGCTTGGTGCTTGGTGTTTGGTCTTTGGCGCTTGGTGCTTGGCGTTTGGTGCTTGGTGCTTGGTGTTTGGTGTTTGGCATTTGGTGTTTGGTGCTTGGTGCTTTGTGCTTGGTGCTTGGTTTTTGGTGTTTGGTGCTTGGTGCTTGGTATTTGGTGTTTGTTGATTGGTGCTTGGTGTCTGGTGCTTGGGGTTTGGTGCTTGGTGCTTGGTGTGTGGTGTTTGGTGTTTGGTGCTTGGTGCTTGGTGTTTGGTGTTTGGTGCTTGGTGCTTGGTGTTTGGTGTTTAGTGCTTGGTGCTTGGTTCTTGGTGTTTGGTGCTTGGTGCTTGGTGCTTGGTCTTTGGCGCTTGGTGCTTGGTGTTTGGTGTTTGGTGCTAGGTGCTTGGTATTTGGTGCTTGGTGCTTGGTGCTTGGTGTTTGGTGCTCGGAGCTTGGTGCTTGGTGTTTGGTGCTTGGTGCTTGGTGCTTGGTCTTTGGCGCTTGGTGCTTGGTGATTGGTGCTTGGTGCTTGGTGTTTGGTGTTTGGCATTTGGTGTTTGGTGCTTGGTGCTTTGTGCTTGGTGCTTGGTTTTTGGTGCTTGGTGCTTGGTATTTGGTGTTTGTTGATTGGTGCTTGGTGTCTGGTGCTTGGGGTTTGGTGCTTGGAGCTTGGTGTTTGGTGTTTGGTGTTTGGTGCGTGGTGCTTGGTGTTTGGTGCTTGGTGCTTGGTGCTTGGTGTTTGGTGCTTGGTGCTTTGTGCTTGGTGCTTGGTGCTTGGTGCTTGGCGTTTGGTGTTTGTCGTTTGATGTTTGGCATTTTCTGTTTGGTATTTGGTGTTTGGTGTTTGCTGTTTGGTGTTTGCTGTTTGGTGTTTGGTGTTTGCTGTTTGGTGTTTGCTGTTTGGTGTTTTGTATTTGATGTTTGGTGTTTGGTGTTTGCTGTTTGGTGTTTGGTGTTTGGTGTTTGGTGCTTGGTGCTTGGTGCTTGGTGTTTGGTGCTTGTGCTTCGTACTTGTTGTTTGGTGTTTGGTGCTTGGTGCTTGGTGTTTGGTGTTTGGTGCTTGGTGCTTGGTGTTTGGTGATTGGTGCTTTGTGCTTGGTGTTTGGTGCTTGGTGCTTGGTGTTTGGTGTTTGGCGCTTGGTGCTTGGTGTTTGGTGCTTGGTTTTTGGTGTTTGGTGCTTGGTGTTTGGTGTTTGGTGTTTGGTGTTTGGTGTTTGGTGCTTGGTGATTGGTGTTTGGTGCTCGCTGTTTGGTGTTTGGTGTTTGGTGCTTGGTGCTTGGTGTTTGGTGTTTGGTGCTTGGTGCTTGGTGATTGGTGCTTGTTGCTTGGTGCTTGGTGTTTGGTGCTTGGTGTTTGGTGTTTGGTGTTTGGTGTTTGCTGTTTGCTGTTTGGTGTTTGCTGTTTGGTGTTTGCTGTTTGGTGTTTGGTGTTTGCTGTTTGGTGTTTGGTGTTTGCTGTTTGGTGTTTGGTGTTTGCTGTTTGGTGTTTGCTGTTTGTGTTTGCTGTTTGGTGCTTGGTGCTTGGTGCTTGGTGTTTGTTCCTTGGTGCTTGGTGCTTGGTGATTGGTGCTTGGTGCCTGGTCTTTGGTGTTTGGTGTTTGGTGCTTGGTGCTTGGTGTTTGATGTGTGGTGCTTGATGCTTGGTGTTAGGTATTTGGTGCTTGGTGCTTGGTGCTTGGTGCTTGGTGCTTGGTGTTTGGTGCTTGGTGCTTGGTGTTTGGTTCTTGGTGCTAGGTATTTGGTGTTTGGTGCGTGGTGCTTGGTGTTTGGTGCTTGGTGCTTGGTGCTTGGCGTTTGGTGTTTGTCGTTTGATGTTTGGCATTTTCTGTTTGGTGTTTGGTGTTTGGTGTTTGCTGTTTGGTGTTTGCTGTTTTTGTGTTTGGTGTTTGCTGTTTGGTGTTTGCTGTTTGGTGTTTTGTATTTCATGTTTGGTGTTTGGTGTTTGCTGTTTGGTGTTTGGTGTTTGGTGTTTGGTGTTTGGTGTTTGGTGTTTGGTGTTTGGTGCTTGGTGCTTGGTGCTTGGTGCTTGGTGTTTGGTGCTTGGTGCTTGGTACTTGGTGTTTGGTGTCTGGTGCTTGGTGCTTGGTGTTTGGTGTTTGGTGCTTGGTGCCTGGTGTTTGGTGATCGGTGCTTGGTGCTTGGTGTTTGGTGCTTGGTGCTTGGTGTTTGGTGTTTGGCGCTTGGTGCTTGGTGTTTGGTGCTTGGTGTTTGGTGCTTGGTGCTTGGTGTTTGGTGTTTGGTGCTTGGTGTTTGGTGTTTGGTGCTTGGGGCTTGGTGCTTGGTGTTTGGTGCTTGGTGCTTGGTGTTTGCTGTTTGGTGCTTGATGCTTGGTGTTTGGTGTTTGGTGCTTGGTGTTTGGTGCTTGGTGCTTGGTGTTTGGTGTTTGCTGTTTGCTATTTGTTGTTTGGTGTTTGCTGTTTGGTGTTTGGTGTTTGGTGTTTGCTGTTTGGTGATTGGTGTTTGCTATTTGGTGTTTTGTGTTTGCTGTTTGGTGTTTGGTGTTTGGTGTTTGGTGCTTGGTGCTTGGTGCTTGGTGCTTGGTGTTTGGTGTTTGGTGCTTGGTGCTTGGTGCTTGGTGCTTGGTATCTGGTGCTTGGTGTTTGGTGCTTGGTGTTTGTACTTGGTGCTAGGTGCTTGGTGTTTGATGCTTGGTGCTTGGTGCTTGGTGCTTGGTGCTTGGTGATTGGTGCTTGGTGTATGGTGTTTGATGCTTGGTGATTGGTGTTTGGTGCTTGGTGCTTGGTGTTTGCGGTTTGGCGTTTGGTGTTCGGCGTTTGATGTTTGGCGTTTGCTGTTTGGTGTTTGCTGCTTGATGTTTGCTGGTTCGTGTTTGGTGTTTGGTGTTTGCTGTTTGGTGTTTGCTGTTTAGTGTTTGGTGCTTGGTGCTTGGTGCTTGGTGTTTGGTCTTTGGCGCTTGGTGCTTGGTGTTTGGTGCCTGGTGCGTGGTGTTTGGTGTTTGGCATTTGGTGTTTGGTACTTGGTGCTTGGTGCTTGGTTTTTGGTGTTTGGTGATTGGTGCTTGGTGCTTGGTGCTTGGTGTTTGCTGCTTGGTGATTGGTGTTTGGTGCTTGGTGCTTGGTTCTTGTTGTTTGGTGCTTGGAGCTTGGGGCTTGGTGTTTGGTGCTTCTTGCTTGGTGCTTGGTGTTTGGTGCTTGGTGCTTGGTGCTTGGTGCTTGGTGTTTGGTGTTTGGTTCTTGGTGCTAGGTGTTTGGTGTTTGGTGCTTGGTGCTTGGTGCTTGGTGCTTGGTATCTGGTGCTTGGTGTTTGGTGCTTGGTGTTTGTACTTGGTGCTAGGTGCTTGGTGTTTGATGCTTGGTGATTGGTGCTTGGTGCTTGGTGCTTGGTGCTTGGTGATTGGTGCTTGGTGTTTGGTGTTTGATGCTTGGTGATTGGTGTTTGGTGCTTGGTGCTTGGTGTTTGCTGTTTGGCGTTTGCTGTTTGGTGTTTGGTGCTTGGTGTTTGCTGGTTCGTGTTTGGTGTTTGGTGTTTGCTGTTTGGTGTTTGCTGTTTAGTGTTTGGTGCTTGGTGCTTGGTGCTTGGTGTTTGGTCTTTGGCGATTGGTGCTTGGTGTTTGGTGCCTGGTGCTTGGTGTTTGGTGTTTGGCATTTGGTGTTTTGTACTTGGTGCTTGGTGCTTGGTTTTTGGTGTTTGGTGATTGGTGCTTGGTGCTTGGTGATTGGTGTTTGGTGCTTGGTGCTTGGTGTTTGGTGCTTGGTGCTTGGTTCTTGTTGTTTGGTGCTTGGTGCTTGGGGCTTGGTGTTTGGTGCTTCTTGCTTGGTGCTTGGTGTTTGGTGTTTGGTGCTTGGTGCTTGGTGCTTGGTGCTTGGTGTTTGGTTCTTGGTGCTTGGTGTTTGGGGTTTGGTGCTTGGTGCCTGGTGTTTTGTGTTTGGTGCTTGGTGTTTGGTGTTTGGTGCTTGGTGCTTGGTTCTTGGTGCTTGGTGCTTGATGTTTTGTGCTTGGTGCTTGGTGCTTGGTGCTTGGTGCTTGCTGTTTGGTGTTTGGTGCTTGGTGCTTGGTGTTTGGTGTTTGGTGTTTGGTGTTTGTTGTTTGGTGTTTGGTGTTTGCTGTTTGGTGTTTGCTATTTGGTGGTTGGTGTTTCCGGTTTGGTGTTTGCTGTTTGGTGTTTGGTGTGTGGTGTTTGGTGTTTGCTGTTTGGTGTTTGCTGTTTGGTGTTTTGTATTTGATGTTTGGTGTTTGGTGTTTGCTGTTTGGTGTTTGGTGTTTGGTGTTTGGTGCTTGGTACTTGGTGCTTGGTGTTTGGTGTTTGGTGCTTGGTGCTTGGTGTTTGGTGATTGGTGCTTTGTGCTTGGTGTTTGGTGCTTGGTGCTTGGTGTTTGGTGTTTGGCGCTTGGTGCTTGGTGCTTGGTGTTTGTCACTTGGTGCTAGGTGTTTGGTGCTTGGTGCTTGGTGCTTTGTGTTTGGTGCTTGGTGCTTGATGCTTGATGTTTGGTGCTTGGTGCTTGGTACTTGGTGTTTTGTGTTTGGTGTTTGGTGCTTGGTGCTTGGTGTTTGGTGCTTGGTGCTTGACGCTTGGTGCTTGGTGTTTGGTGTTTAGTGCTTGGTGCTTGGTATTTGGTGTTTGGTGCTTGGTGCTTGGTGTTTGGTGTTTGGTGCTTGGTGCTTGGTGTTTGGTCTTTGGCGCTTGGTGCTTGGTGTTTGGTGCTTGGTGCTTTGTGCTTGGTGCTTGGTTTTTGGTGTTTGGTGCTTGGTGCTTGGTGTTTGGTGTTTGTTGATTGGTGCTTGGCGTTTGGTGCTTGGGGTTTGGTGCTTGGTGCTTGAGGTTTGGTGTTTGGTGTTTGGTGCTTGGTGCTTGGTGTTTGGTGTTTGGTGCTTGGTGCTTGGTGTTTGGTGTTTAGTGCTTGGTGCTTGGTTCTTGGTGTTTGGTGCTTGGTGAATGGTGTTTGGTGTTTGGTGCTTGGTGCTTGGTGTTTGGTGCTTGATGTTTCGTGCTTGGTGTTTGGTGATTGGTGCTTGGTGCTTGGTGCTTGGTGTTTGGTGCTTGGTGCTTGGTGCTTTGTGTTTGGTGTTTAGTGCTTGGTGCTTGGTGTTTGGTGTTTGGTGCTTGGTGCTTGGTGCTTGGTGATTGGTGCTTGGTGTTTGGTGTTTGGTGCTTGGTGATTGGTGTTTGGTGCTCGGTGCTTGGTGTTTGGTGTTTGGTGTTTGCTGTTTGGTGTTTGGTGTTTGCTGTTTGGTGTTTGGTGTTTGCTGTTTGGTGTTTGGTGTTTGCTGTTTGGTGTTTGCTGTTTGTGTTTGCTGTTTGGTGCTTGGTGGTTGGTGCTTGGTGTTTGTTCCTTGGTGCTTGGTGCTTGGTGCCTGGTCTTTGGTGTTTGGTGTTTGGTGCTTGGTGCTTGGTGCTTGGTGTTTGGTTCTTGGTGCTTGGTGTTTGGTGCTTGGTGCTTGGTGTTTGGCATTTGGTGTTTGGTGCTTGGTGCTTTGTGCTTGGTGCTTGGTTTCTGGTGCTTGGTGCTTGGTATTTGGTGTTTGTTGATTGGTGCTTGGTGTCTGGTGCTTGGGGTTTGGTGCTTGGTGCTTGGTGTTTGGTGTTTGGTGTTTGGTGCGTGGTGCTTGGTGTTTGGTGCTTAGTGCTTGGTGCTTGGTGTCTGGTGCTTGGTGCTTTGTGCTTGGTGCTTGGTGCTTGGTGCTTGGCGTTTGGTGTTTGTCGTTTGATGTTTGGCATTTTCTGTCTGGTGTTTGGTGTTTGCTGTTTGCTGTTTGCTGTTTGGTGTTTGGTGCTTGGTGCTTGCTGTTTGGTGTTTGGTGCTTGGTGCTTGCTGTTTGGTGTTTGGTGTTTGGTGTTTGCTGTTTGGTGTTTGGTGTTTGCTGTTTGGTGTTTGCTATTTGGTGTTTGGTGTTTGCTGTTTGGTGTTTGCTGTTTGGTTTTTGGTGTGTGGTGTTTGGTGTTTGATGTGTGGTGCTTGGTGCTTGGTGTTTGGTATTTGGTGCTTGGTGATTGGTGCTTTGTGTTTGTTGCTTGGTGCTTGGTACTTGGTGTTTGGTGCTTGGTGTTTGGGCCTGGTGTTTGGTGTTTAGTGCTTGGTGTTTGATGTGTGGTACTTGGTGCTTGCTGTTTGGTGTTTGGTGCTTGGTGCTTGGTGCTTGGCTTTTGGTGCTTTGTGCTTGGTGCTTGGTGTTTGGTGCTTGGTGCTAGGCGTTTGGTGTTTGGTACTTGGTGCTTGGTGTTAGCTACTTGGTGCTTGGTGCTTGTTGTTTGGTGCTTGGTGCTTGGTGCTTGGTGTTTGGTGCTTGGTGCTTGGTGTTTGGTGTTTGGTGTTTGGTGCTTGGTGCTTGGTGCTTGGTGTTTGGTGCTTGGTGCTTGGTGCTTGGTGCTTGGTGCTTGGTGTTTGGTGTTTAGTGCTTGGTGCTTGGTATTTGGTGTTTGGTGCTTGGTGCTTGGTGTTTGGTGTTTGGTGCTTGGTGCTTGGTGTTTGGTGTTTGGTGCTAGGTGCTTGGTATTTGGTGATTGGTGCTTGGTGCTTGGTGTTTGTTGCTCGGGGCTTGGTGCTTGGTGTTTGGTGCTTGATGCTTGGTGTTTGGTTTTTGGCGCTTGGTGCTTGGTGTTTGGTGCTTGGTGCTTGGTGTTTGGTGTTTGGCATTTGGTGTTTGGTGCTTGGTGCTTTGTGCTTGGTGCTTGGTTTTTGGTGTTTGGTGCTTGGTTCCTGGTATTTGGTGTTTGTTGATTGGTGCTTGGTGTCTGGTGCTTGGGGTTTGGTGCTTGGTGCTTGGTGTTTGGTGTTTTGTGGTGTGTGCGTGGTGCTTGGTGTTTGGTGATTGGTGCTTGGTGCTTGGTGTTTGGTGCTTGGTGCTTTGTGCTTGGTGCTTGGTGCTTGGTGCTTGGCGTTTGGTGTTTGTCGTTTGATGTTTGGCATTTTCTGTTTGGTGTTTGTTGTTTGGTGTTTGCTGTTTGGTGTTTGCTGTTTGGTGTTTGGTTTTTGCTGTTTGGTGTTTGCTGTTTGCTGTTTGGTGTTTTGTATTTGGTGTTTGGTGTTTGGTGTTTGCTGTTTGGTGTTTAGTGTTTGGTGTTTGGTGTTTGGTGCTTGGTGCTTGGTGCTTGGTGTTTGGTGCTTTGTGCTTGGTACTTGGTGTTTCGTGTTTCGTGCTTGGTGCTTGGTGTTTGGTGTTTGGTGCTTGCTGCTTGGTGCTTGGTGTTTGGTGCTTTGTGCTTGGTACTTGGTGTTTGGTGTTTGGTGCTTGGTGCTTGGTGTTTGGTGATTGGTGCTTGGTGCTTGGTGTTTGATGTTTGGTGCTTGGTGTTTGGTGCTTGGTGCTTGGTGCTTGGTGCTCGGTGCTTGGTGATTGGTGCTTTGTGTTTGTTGCTTGGTGCTTGGTGCTTGGTGATTGGTGCTTGGTGTTTGGGCCTGGTGTTTGGTGCTCGGTGTTTGATGTGTGGTACTTGGTGCTTGCTGTTTGGTGTTTGGTGCTTGGTGCTTGGTGCTTGGCTTTTGGTGCTTTATGCGTGGTGCTTGGTGTTTGGTGCTTAGTGCTAGACGTTTGGTGTTTGGTGCTTGGTGCTTGGTGTTAGGTACTTGGTACTTGGTGCTTGTTGTTTGGTGCTTGGTGCTTGGTGCTTGGTGTTTGGTGCTTGGTGCTTGGTGTTTGGTGTTTGGTGTTTGGTGCTTGGTACTTGGTGTTTTGTGTTTGGTGTTTGGTGCTTGGTGCTTGGTGTTTGGTGCTTGGTGCTTGGTGCTTGGTGCTTGGTGTTTGGTGCTAGGTGCTTGGTATTTGGTGATTGGTGCTTGGTGCTTGGTGTTTGGTGCTCGGAGCTTGGTGCTTGGTGTTTGGTGCTTGGTGCTTGGTGTTTGGTCTTTGGCGCTTGGTGGTTGGCGTTTGGTGCTTGGTGCTTGGTGTTTGGTGTTTGGCATTTGGTGTTTGGTGCTTGGTGCTTTGTGCTTGGTGCTTGGTTTTTGGTGTTTGGTGCTTGGTGCTTGGTATTTGGTGTTTGTTGATTGGTGCTTGGTGTCTGGTGCTTGGGGTTTGGTGCTTGGTGCTTGGTGTGTGGTGTTTGGTGTTTGGTGCTTGGTGCTTGGTGTTTGGTGTTTGGTGCTTGGTGTTTGGTGTTTGGTGTTTGGTGCTTGGTGCTTGGTGTTTGGTGTTTGGTGCTTGGTGCTTGGTGATTGGTGCTTGTTGCTTGGTGCTTGGTGTTTGGTGCTTGGTGTTTGGTGTTTGGTGTTTGGTGTTTGCTGTTTGCTGTTTGGTGTTTGCTGTTTGGTGTTTGCTGTTTGGTGTTTGGTGTTTGCTGTTTGGTGTTTGGTGTTTGCTGTTTGGTGTTTGGTGTTTGCTGTTTGGTGTTTGATGTTTGTGTTTGCTGTTTGGTGCTTGGTGCTTGGTGCTTGGTGTTTGTTCCTTGGTGCTTGGTGCTTGGTGATTGGTGCTTGGTGCCTGGTCTTTGGTGTTTGGTGTTTGGTGCTTGGTGCTTGGTGTTTGATGTGTGGTGCTTGATGCTTGGTGTTAGGTATTTGGTGCTTGGTGCTTGGTGCTTGGTGCTTGGTGCTTGGTGTTTGGTGCTTGGTGCTTGGTGTTTGGTTCTTGGTGCTAGGTATTTGGTGTTTGGTGCGTGGTGCTTGGTGTTTGGTGCTTGGTGCTTGGTGCTTGGCGTTTGGTGTTTGTCGTTTGATGTTTGGCATTTTCTGTTTGGTGTTTGGTGTTTGGTGTTTGCTGTTTGGTGTTTGCTGTTTTTGTGTTTGGTGTTTGCTGTTTGGTGTTTGCTGTTTGGTGTTTTGTATTTCATGTTTGGTGTTTGGTGTTTGCTGTTTGGTGTTTGGTGTTTGGTGTTTGGTGTTTGGTGTTTGGTGTTTGGTGTTTGGTGCTTGGTGCTTGGTGCTTGGTGCTTGGTGTTTGGTGCTTGGTGCTTGGTACTTGGTGTTTGGTGTCTGGTGCTTGGTGCTTGGTGTTTGGTGTTTGGTGCTTGGTGCCTGGTGTTTGGTGATTGGTGCTTGGTGCTTGGTGTTTGGTGCTTGGTGCTTGGTGTTTGGTGTTTGGCGCTTGGTGCTTGGTGTTTGGTGCTTGGTGTTTGGTGCTTGGTGCTTGGTGTTTGGTGTTTGGTGCTTGGTGTTTGGTGTTTGGTGCTTGGGGCTTGGTGCTTGGTGTTTGGTGCTTGGTGCTTGGTGTTTGCTGTTTGGTGCTTGATGCTTGGTGTTTGGTGTTTGGTGCTTGGTGTTTGGTGCTTGGTGCTTGGTGTTTGGTGTTTGCTGTTTGCTATTTGTTGTTTGGTGTTTGCTGTTTGGTGTTTGGTGTTTGGTGTTTGCTGTATGGTGATTGGTGTTTGCTATTTGGTGTTTTGTGTTTGCTGTTTGGTGTTTGGTGTTTGGTGTTTGGTGCTTGGTGCTTGGTGCTTGGTGCTTGGTGTTTGGTGTTTGGTGCTTGGTGCTTGGTGCTTGGTGCTTGGTATCTGGTGCTTGGTGTTTGATGCTTGGTGTTTGTACTTGGTGCTAGGTGCTTGGTGTTTGATGCTTGGTGCTTGGTGCTTGGTGCTTGGTGCTTGGTGATTGGTGCTTGGTGTATGGTGTTTGATGCTTGGTGATTGGTGTTTGGTGCTTGGTGCTTGGTGTTTGAGGATTGGCGTTTGGTGTTCGGCGTTTGATGTTTGGCGTTTGCTGTTTGGTGTTTGCTGCTTGATGTTTGCTGGTTCGTGTTTGGTGCTTGGTGCTTGGTGCTTGGTGTTTGGTCTTTGGCGCTTGGTGCTTGGTGTTTGGTGCCTGGTGCGTGGTGTTTGGTGTTTGGCATTTGGTGTTTGGTACTTGGTGCTTGGTGCTTGGTGCTTGGTGTTTGCTGCTTGGTGATTGGTGTTTGGTGCTTGGTGCTTGGTTCTTGTTGTTTGGTGCTTGGAGCTTGGGGCTTGGTGTTTGGTGCTTCTTGCTTGGTGCTTGGTGTTTGGTGCTTGGTGCTTGGTTCTTGGTGCTTGGTGCTTGATGTTTTGTGCTTGGTGCTTGGTGCTTGGTGTTTGGTGTTTGGTGCTTGGTGCTTGGTGCTTGGTGCTTGGTGCTTGCTGTTTGGTGTTTGGTGCTTGGTGCTTGCTGTTTGGTGTTTGGTGTTTGGTGTTTGCTGTTTGGTGTTTGGTGTTTGCTGTTTGGTGTTTGCTATTTGGTGTTTGGTGTTTGCTGTTTGGTGTTTGCTGTTTGGTTTTTGGTGTGTGGTGTTTGGTGTTTGATGTGTGGTGCTTGGTGCTTGGTGTTTGGTATTTGGTGCTTGGTGATTGGTGCTTTGTGTTTGTTGCTTGGTGCTTGGTACTTGGTGTTTGGTGCTTGGTGTTTGGGCCTGGTGTTTGGTGTTTAGTGCTTGGTGTTTGATGTGTGGTACTTGGTGCTTGCTGTTTGGTGTTTGGTGCTTGGTGCTTGGTGCTTGGCTTTTGGTGCTTTGTGCTTGGTGCTTGGTGTTTGGTGCTTGGTGCTAGGCGTTTGGTGTTTGGTACTTGGTGCTTGGTGTTAGCTACTTGGTGCTTGGTGCTTGTTGTTTGGTGCTTGGTACTTGGTGCTTGGTGTTTGGTGCTTGGTGCTTGGTGTTTGGTGTTTGGTGTTTGGTGCTTGGTACTTGGTGTTTTGTGTTTGGTGTTTGGTGCTTGGTGCTTGGTGTTTGGTGCTTGGTGCTTGGTGCTTGGTGCTTGGTGCTTGGTGTTTGGTGTTTAGTGCTTGGTGCTTGGTATTTGGTGTTTGGTGCTTGGTGCTTGGTGTTTGGTGTTTGGTGCTTGGTGCTTGGTGTTTGGTGTTTGGTGCTAGGTGCTTGGTATTTGGTGATTGGTGCTTGGTGCTTGGTGTTTGGTGCTCGGGGCTTGGTGCTTGGTGTTTGGTGCTTGGTGCTTGGTGTTTCGTTTTTGGCGCTTGGTTCTTGGTGTTTGGTTCTTGGTGCTTGGTGTTTGGTGTTTGGCATTTGGTGTTTCGTGCTTGGTGCTTTGTGCTTGGTGCTTGGTTTTTGGTGTTTGGTGCTTGGTTCCTGGTATTTGGTGTTTGTTGATTGGTGCTTGGTGTCTGGTGCTTGGGGTTTGGTGCTTGGTGCTTGGTGTTTGGTGTTTTGTGGTGTGTGCGTGGTGCTTGGTGTTTGGTGATTGGTGCTTGGTGCTTGGTGTTTGGTGCTTGGTGCTTTGTGCTTGGTGCTTGGTGCTTGGTGCTTGGCGTTTGGTGTTTGTCGTTTGATGTTTGGCATTTTCTGTTTGGTGTTTGGTGTTTGGTGTTTGCTGTTTGGTGTTTGCTGTTTGGTGTTTGGTGTTTGCTGTTTGGTGTTTGCTGTTTGGTGTTTTGTATTTGATGTTTGGTGTTTGGTGTTTGCTGTTTGGTGTTTGGTGTTTGGTGTTTGGTGTTTGGTGTTTGCTGTTTGGTGTTTGGTGTTTGGTGTTTGGTGCTTGGTGCTTGGTGCTTGGTGCTTGGTGTTTGGTGCTTGGTGCTTGGTACTTGGTGTTTGGTGTTTGGTGCTTGGTGCTTGGTGTTTGGTGTTTGGTGCTTGGTGCTTGGTGTTTGGTGATTGGTGCTTGGTGCTTGGTGTTTGGTGTTTGGTGCTTGGTGATTGGTGTTTGGTGCTCGGTGCTTGGTGTTTGGTGTTTGGTGTTTGCTGTTTGGTGTTTGGTGTTTGCTGTTTGGTGTTTGGTGTTTGCTGTTTGGTGTTTGGTGTTTGCTGTTTGGTGTTTGCTGTTTGTGTTTGCTGTTTGGTGCTTGGTGGTTGGTGCTTGGTGTTTGTTCCTTGGTGCTTGGTGCTTGGTGCCTGGTCTTTGGTGTTTGGTGTTTGGTGCTTGGTGCTTGGTGCTTGGTGTTTGGTTCTTGGTGCTTGGTGTTTGGTGCTTGGTGCTTGGTGTTTGGCATTTGGTGTTTGGTGCTTGGTGCTTTGTGCTTGGTGCTTGGTTTCTGGTGCTTGGTGCTTGGTATTTGGTGTTTGTTGATTGGTGCTTGGTGTCTGGTGCTTGGGGTTTGGTGCTTGGTGCTTGGTGTTTGGTGTTTGGTGTTTGGTGCGTGGTGCTTGGTGTTTGGTGCTTAGTGCTTGGTGCTTGGTGTCTGGTGCTTGGTGCTTTGTGCTTGGTGCTTGGTGCTTGGTGCTTGGCGTTTGGTGTTTGTCGTTTGATGTTTGGCATTTTCTGTCTGGTGTTTGGTGTTTGCTGTTTGCTGTTTGCTGTTTGGTGTTTGGTGCTTGGTGCTTGCTGTTTGGTGTTTGGTGCTTGGTGCTTGCTGTTTGGTGTTTGGTGTTTGGTGTTTGCTGTTTGGTGTTTGGTGTTTGCTGTTTGGTGTTTGCTATTTGGTGTTTGGTGTTTGCTGTTTGGTGTTTGCTGTTTGGTTTTTGGTGTGTGGTGTTTGGTGTTTGATGTGTGGTGCTTGGTGCTTGGTGTTTGGTATTTGGTGCTTGGTGATTGGTGCTTTGTGTTTGTTGCTTGGTGCTTGGTACTTGGTGTTTGGTGCTTGGTGTTTGGGCCTGGTGTTTGGTGTTTAGTGCTTGGTGTTTGATGTGTGGTACTTGGTGCTTGCTGTTTGGTGTTTGGTGCTTGGTGCTTGGTGCTTGGCTTTTGGTGCTTTGTGCTTGGTGCTTGGTGTTTGGTGCTTGGTGCTAGGCGTTTGGTGTTTGGTACTTGGTGCTTGGTGTTAGCTACTTGGTGCTTGGTGCTTGTTGTTTGGTGCTTGGTGCTTGGTGCTTGGTGTTTGGTGCTTGGTGCTTGGTGTTTGGTGTTTGGTGTTTGGTGCTTGGTACTTGGTGTTTTGTGTTTGGTGTTTGGTGCTTGGTGCTTGGTGTTTGGTGCTTGGTGCTTGGTGCTTGGTGCTTGGTGCTTGGTGTTTGGTGTTTAGTGCTTGGTGCTTGGTATTTGGTGTTTGGTGCTTGGTGCTTGGTGTTTGGTGTTTGGTGCTTGGTGCTTGGTGTTTGGTGTTTGGTGCTAGGTGCTTGGTATTTGGTGATTGGTGCTTGGTGCTTGGTGTTTGTTGCTCGGGGCTTGGTGCTTGGTGTTTGGTGCTTGATGCTTGGTGTTTGGTTTTTGGCGCTTGGTGCTTGGTGTTTGGTGCTTGGTGCTTGGTGTTTGGTGTTTGGCATTTGGTGTTTGGTGCTTGGTGCTTTGTGCTTGGTGCTTGGTTTTTGGTGTTTGGTGCTTGGTTCCTGGTATTTGGTGTTTGTTGATTGGTGCTTGGTGTCTGGTGCTTGGGGTTTGGTGCTTGGTGCTTGGTGTTTGGTGTTTTGTGGTGTGTGCGTGGTGCTTGGTGTTTGGTGATTGGTGCTTGGTGCTTGGTGTTTGGTGCTTGGTGCTTTGTGCTTGGTGCTTGGTGCTTGGTGCTTGGCGTTTGGTGTTTGTCGTTTGATGTTTGGCATTTTCTGTTTGGTGTTTGTTGTTTGGTGTTTGTTGTTTGGTGTTTGCTGTTTGGTGTTTGGTTTTTGCTGTTTGGTGTTTGCTGTTTGCTGTTTGGTGTTTTGTATTTGGTGTTTGGTGTTTGGTGTTTGCTGTTTGGTGTTTAGTGTTTGGTGTTTGGTGTTTGGTGCTTGGTGCTTGGTGCTTGGTGTTTGGTGCTTTGTGCTTGGTACTTGGTGTTTCGTGTTTGGTGCTTGGTGCTTGGTGTTTGGTGATTGGTGCTTGGTGCTTGGTGTTTGATGTTTGGTGCTTGGTGTTTGGTGCTTGGTGCTTGGTGCTTGGTGCTCGGTGCTTGGTGATTGGTGCTTTGTGTTTGTTGCTTGGTGCTTGGTGCTTGGTGATTGGTGCTTGGTGTTTGGGCCTGGTGTTTGGTGCTCGGTGTTTGATGTGTGGTACTTGGTGCTTGCTGTTTGGTGTTTGGTGCTTGGTGCTTGGTGCTTGGCTTTTGGTGCTTTATGCGTGGTGCTTGGTGTTTGGTGCTTAGTGCTAGACGTTTGGTGTTTGGTGCTTGGTGCTTGGTGTTAGGTACTTGGTACTTGGTGCTTGTTGTTTGGTGCTTGGTGCTTGGTGCTTGGTGTTTGGTGCTTGGTGCTTGGTGTTTGGTGTTTGGTGTTTGGTGCTTGGTACTTGGTGTTTTGTGTTTGGTGTTTGGTGCTTGGTGCTTGGTGTTTGGTGCTTGGTGCTTGGTGCTTGGTGCTTGGTGTTTGGTGCTAGGTGCTTGGTATTTGGTGATTGGTGCTTGGTGCTTGGTGTTTGGTGCTCGGAGCTTGGTGCTTGGTGTTTGGTGCTTGGTGCTTGGTGTTTGGTCTTTGGCGCTTGGTGCTTGGCGTTTGGTGCTTGGTGCTTGGTGTTTGGTGTTTGGCATTTGGTGTTTGGTGCTTGGTGCTTTGTGCTTGGTGCTTGGTTTTTGGTGTTTGGTGCTTGGTGCTTGGTATTTGGTGTTTGTTGATTGGTGCTTGGTGTCTGGTGCTTGGGGTTTGGTGCTTGGTGCTTGGTGTGTGGTGTTTGGTGTTTGGTGCTTGGTGCTTGGTGTTTGGTGTTTGGTGCTTGGTGCTTGGTGTTTGGTGTTTAGTGCTTGGTGCTTGGTTCTTGGTGTTTGGTGCTTGGTGCTTGGTGCTTGGTCTTTGGCGCTTGGTGCTTGGTGTTTGGTGTTTGGTGCTAGGTGCTTGGTATTTGGTGCTTGGTGCTTGGTGCTTGGTGTTTGGTGCTCGGAGCTTGGTGCTTGGTGTTTGGTGCTTGGTGCTTGGTGCTTGGTCTTTGGCGCTTGGTGCTTGGTGATTGGTGCTTGGTGCTTGGTGTTTGGTGTTTGGCATTTGGTGTTTGGTGCTTGGTGCTTTGTGCTTGGTGCTTGGTTTTTGGTGCTTGGTGCTTGGTATTTGGTGTTTGTTGATTGGTGCTTCGTGTCTGGTGCTTGGGGTTTGGTGCTTGGAGCTTGGTGTTTGGTGTTTGGTGTTTGGTGCGTGGTGCTTGGTGTTTGGTGCTTGGTGCTTGGTGCTTGGTGTTTGGTGCTTGGTGCTTTGTGCTTGGTGCTTGGTGCTTGGTGCTTGGCGTTTGGTGTTTGTCGTTTGATGTTTGGCATTTTCTGTTTGGTATTTGGTGTTTGGTGTTTGCTGTTTGGTGTTTGCTGTTTGGTGTTTGGTGTTTGCTGTTTGGTGTTTGCTGTTTGGTGTTTTGTATTTGATGTTTGGTGTTTGGTGTTTGCTGTTTGGTGTTTGGTGTTTGGTGTTTGGTGCTTGGTACTTGGTGCTTGGTGTTTGGTGTTTGGTGCTTGGTGCTTGGTGTTTGGTGATTGGTGCTTTGTGCTTGGTGTTTGGTGCTTGGTGCTTGGTGTTTGGTGTTTGGCGCTTGGTGCTTGGTGTTTGGTGCTTGGTTTTTGGTGTTTGGTGCTTGGTGTTTGGTGTTTGGTGTTTGGTGTTTGGTGCTTGGCGATTGGTGTTTGGTGCTCGCTGTTTGGTGTTTGGTGTTTGGTGCTTGGTGCTTGGTGTTTGGTGTTTGGTGCTTGGTGCTTGGTGATTGGTGCTTGTTGCTTGGTGCTTGGTGTTTGGTGCTTGGTGTTTGGTGTTTGGTGTTTGGTGTTTGCTGTTTGCTGTATGGTGTTTGCTGTTTGGTGTTTGCTGTTTGGTGTTTCGTGTTTGCTGTTTGGTGTTTGGTGTTTGCTGTTTGGTGTTTGGTGTTTGCTGTTTGGTGTTTGCTGTTTGTGTTTGCTGTTTGGTGCTTGGTGCTTGGTGCTTGGTGTTTGTTCCTTGGTGCTTGGTGCTTGGTTATTGGTGCTTGGTGCCTGGTCTTTGGTGTTTGGTGTTTGGTGCTTGGTGCTTGGTGTTTGATGTGTGGTGCTTGATGCTTGGTGTTAGGTATTTGGTGCTTGGTGCTTGGTGCTTGGTGCTTGGTGCTTGGTGTTTGGTGCTTGGTGCTTGGTGTTTGGTTCTTGGTGCTAGGTATTTGGTGTTTGGTGCGTGGTGCTTGGTGTTTGGTGCTTGGTGCTTGGCGTTTGGTGTTTGTCGTTTGATGTTTGGCATTTTCTGTTTGGTGTTTGGTGTTTGGTGTTTGCTGTTTGGTGTTTGCTGTTTTTGTGTTTGGTGTTTGCTGTTTGGTGTTTGCTGTTTGGTGTTTTGTATTTCATGTTTGGTGTTTGGTGTTTGCTGTTTGGTGTTTGGTGTTTGGTGTTTGGTGTTTGGTGTTTGGTGTTTGGTGTTTGGTGCTTGGTGCTTGGTGCTTGGTGCTTTGTGTTTGGTGCTTGGTGCTTGGTACTTGGTGTTTGGTGTCTGGTGCTTGGTGCTTGGTGTTTGGTGTTTGGTGCTTGGTGCCTGGTGTTTGGTGATTGGTGCTTGGTGCTTGGTGTTTGGTGCTTGGTGCTTGGTGTTTGGTGTTTGGCGCTTGGTGCTTGGTGTTTGGTGCTTGGTGTTTGGTGCTTGGTGCTTGGTGTTTGGTGTTTGGTGCTTGGTGTTTGGTGTTTGGTGCTTGGGGCTTGGTGCTTGGTGTTTGGTGCTTGGTGCTTGGTGTTTGCTGTTTGGTGCTTGATGCTTGGTGTTTGGTGTTTGGTGCTTGGTGTTTGGTGCTTGGTGCTTGGTGTTTGGTGTTTGCTGTTTGCTATTTGTTGTTTGGTGTTTGCTGTTTGGTGTTTGGTGTTTGGTGTTTGCTGTTTGGTGATTGGTGTTTGCTATTTGGTGTTTTGTGTTTGCTGTTTGGTGTTTGGTGTTTGGTGTTTGGTGCTTGGTGCTTGGTGCTTGGTGCTTGGTGTTTGGTGTTTGGTGCTTGGTGCTTGGTGCTTGGTGCTTGGTATCTGGTGCTTGGTGTTTGGTGCTTGGTGTTTGTACTTGGTGCTAGGTGCTTGGTGTTTGATGCTTGGTGCTTGGTGCTTGGTGCTTGGTGCTTGGTGATTGGTGCTTGGTGTATGGTGTTTGATGCTTGGTGATTGGTGTTTGGTGCTTGGTGCTTGGTGTTTGCGGTTTGGCGTTTGGTGTTCGGCGTTTGATGTTTGGCGTTTGCTGTTTGGTGTTTGCTGCTTGATGTTTGCTGGTTCGTGTTTGGTGTTTGGTGTTTGCTGTTTGGTGTTTGCTGTTTAGTGTTTGGTGCTTGGTGCTTGGTGCTTGGTGTTTGGTCTTTGGCGCTTGGTGCTTGGTGTTTGGTGCCTGGTGCGTGGTGTTTGGTGTTTGGCATTTGGTGTTTGGTACTTGGTGCTTGGTGCTTGGTTTTTGGTGTTTGGTGATTGGTGCTTGGTGCTTGGTGCTTGGTGTTTGCTGCTTGGTGATTGGTGTTTGGTGCTTGGTGCTTGGTTCTTGTTGTTTGGTGCTTGGAGCTTGGGGCTTGGTGTTTGGTGCTTCTTGCTTGGTGCTTGGTGTTTGGTGCTTGGTGCTTGGTTCTTGGTGCTTGGTGCTTGATGTTTTGTGCTTGGTGCTTGGTGCTTGGTGTTTGGTGTTTGGTGCTTGGTGCTTGGTGCTTGGTGTTTGGTGTTTGGTGCTTGGTGCTTGGTGCTTGGTGCTTGGTGCTTGCTGTTTGGTGTTTGGTGCTTGGTGCTTGCTGTTTGGTGTTTGGTGTTTGGTGTTTGCTGTTTGGTGTTTGGTGTTTGCTGTTTGGTGTTTGCTGTTTGGTTTTTGGTGTGTGGTGTTTGGTGTTTGATGTGTGGTGCTTGGTGCTTGGTGTTTGGTATTTGGTGCTTGGTGATTGGTGCTTTGTGTTTGTTGCTTGGTGCTTGGTACTTGGTGTTTGGTGCTTGGTGTTTGGGCCTGGTGTTTGGTGTTTAGTGCTTGGTGTTTGATGTGTGGTACTTGGTGCTTGCTGTTTGTTGTTTGGTGCTTGGTGCTTGGTGCTTGGCTTTTGGTGCTTTGTGCTTGGTGCTTGGTGTTTGGTGCTTGGTGCTAGGCATTTGGTGTTTGGTACTTGGTGCTTGGTGTTAGCTACTTGGTGCTTGGTGCTTGTTGTTTGGTGCTTGGTACTTGGTGCTTGGTGTTTGGTGCTTGGTGCTTGGTGTTTGGTGTTTGGTGTTTGGTGCTTGGTACTTGGTGTTTTGTGTTTGGTGTTTGGTGCTTGGTGCTTGGTGTTTGGTGCTTGGTGCTTGGTGCTTGGTGCTTGGTGCTTGGTGTTTGGTGTTTAGTGCTTGGTGCTTGGTATTTGGTGTTTGGTGCTTGGTGCTTGGTGTTTGGTGTTTGGTGCTTGGTGCTTGGTGTTTGGTGTTTGGTGCTAGGTGCTTGGTATTTGGTGATTGGTGCTTGGTGCTTGGTGTTTGGTGCTCGGGGCTTGGTGCTTGGTGTTTGGTGCTTGGTGCTTGGTGTTTGGTTTTTGGCGCTTGGTTCTTGGTGTTTGGTGCTTGGTGCTTGGTGTTTGGTGTTTGGCATTTGGTGTTTCGTGCTTGGTGCTTTGTGCTTGGTGCTTGGTTTTTGGTGTTTGGTGCTTGGTTCCTGGTATTTGGTGTTTGTTGATTGGTGCTTGGTGTCTGGTGCTTGGGGTTTGGTGCTTGGTGCTTGGTGTTTGGTGTTTTGTGGTGTGTGCGTGGTGCTTGGTGTTTGGTGATTGGTGCTTGGTGCGTGGTGTTTGGTGCTTGGTGCTTTGTGCTTGGTGCTTGGTGCTTGGTGCTTGGCGTTTGGTGTTTGTCGTTTGATGTTTGGCATTTTCTGTTTGGTGTTTGGTGTTTGGTGTTTGCTGTTTGGTGTTTGCTGTTTGGTGTTTGGTGTTTGCTGTTTGGTGTTTGCTGTTTGGTGTTTTGTATTTGATGTTTGGTGTTTGGTGTTTGCTGTTTGGTGTTTGGTGTTTGGTGTTTGGTGTTTGGTGTTTGCTGTTTGGTGTTTGGTGTTTGGTGTTTGGTGCTTGGTGCTTGGTGCTTGGTGCTTGGTGTTTGGTGCTTGGTGCTTGGTACTTGGTGTTTGGTGTTTGGTGCTTGGTGCTTGGTGTTTGGTGTTTGGTGCTTGGTGCTTGGTGTTTGGTGATTGGTGCTTGGTGCTTGGTGTTTGGTGCTTGGTGCTTGGTGTTTGGTGTTTGTCGCTTGGTGCTTGGTGTTTGGTGCTTGGTGTTTGGGGCTTGGTGCTTGGTGTTTGGTGTTTGGTGCTTGGTGTTTGGTGTTTGGTGCTTGGGGCTTGGTGCTTGGTGTTTGGTGCTTGGTGCTTGGTGTTTGCTGTTTGGTGCTTGATGCTTGGTGTTTGGTGTTTGGTGCTTGGTGTTTGGTGCTTGGTGCTTGGTGTTTGGTGTTTCCTGTTTGCTGTTTGGTGTTTGCTATTTGGTGTTTGGTGTTTGCTGTTTGGTGTTTGGTGTTTGGTGTTTGCTGTTTGGTGATTGGTGTTTGGTGTTTGGTGTTTGGTGCTTGGTGCTTGGTGCTTGGTGCTTGGTGTTTGGTGTTTGGTGCTTGGTGCTAGGTGTTTGGTGTTTGGTGCTTGGTGCTTGGTGCTTGGTGCTTGGTATCTGGTGCTTGGTGTTTGGTGCTTGGTGTTTGTATTTGGTGCTAGGTGCTTGGTGTTTGATGCTTGGTGATTGGTGCTTGGTGCTTGGTGCTTGGTGCTTGGTGATTGGTGCTTGGTGTTTGGTGTTTGATGCTTGGTGATTGGTGTTTGGTGTTTGGTGCTTGGTGTTTGCTGTTTGGCGTTTGGTGTTCGGCGTTTGATGTTTGGCGTTTGCTGTTTGGTGTTTGGTGCTTAATGTTTGCTGGTTCGTGTTTGGTGTTTGGTGTTTGCTGTTTGGTGTTTGCTGTTTAGTGTTTGGTGCTTGGTGCTTGGTGCTTGGTGTTTGGTCTTTGGCGATTGGTGCTTGGTGTTTGGTGCCTGGTGCTTGGTGTTTGGTGTTTGGCATTTGGTGTTTTGTACTTGGTGCTTGGTGCTTGGTTTTTGGTGTTTGGTGATTGGTGCTTGGTGCTTGGTGATTGGTTTTTGGTGCTTGGTGCTTGGTGTTTGGTGCTTGGTGCTTGGGGCTTGGTGTTTGGTGCTTCTTGCTTGGTGCTTGGTGTTTGGTGTTTGGTGCTTGGTGCTTGGTGCTTGGTGCTTGGTGTTTGGTTCTTGGTGCTTGGTGTTTGGTGTTTGGTGCTTGGTGGCTGGTGTTTTGTGTTTGGTGCTTGGTGTTTGGTGTTTGGTGCTTGGTGCTTGGTTCCTGGTGCTTGGTGCTTGATGTTTTGTGCTTGGTGCTTGGTGCTTGGTGTTTGGTGTTTGGTGCTTGGTGCTTGGTGCTTGGTGCTTGGTGCTTGCTGTTTGGTGTTTGGTGCTTGGTGCTTGGTGTTTGTTGTTTGGTGTTTGGTGTTTGTTGTTTGGTGTTTGGTGTTTGCTGTTTGGTGTTTGATGTGTGGTGCTTGGTGCTTGGTGTTTGGTATTTGGTGCTTGGTGCTTGGTGCTTGGTGTTTGGTGCTTGGTGCTTGGTGCTTGGTGTTTGTCACTTGGTGCTAGGTGTTTGGTGCTTGGTGCTTGGTGCTTTGTGTTTGGTGCTTGGTGCTTGATGCTTGATGTTTCGTGCTTGGTGCTTGGTACTTGGTGTTTGGTGCTTGGTGCTTGGTGTTTGGTGTTTGGTGTTTGGTGCTTGGTGCTTGGTGCTTGGTGTTTGGTGTTTGGTGTTTGGTGCTTGTTACTTGGTGTTTTGTGTTTGGTGTTTGGTGCTTGGTGCTTGGTGTTTGGTGCTTGGTGCTTGATGCTTGGTGCTTGGTGTTTGGTGTTTAGTGCTTGGTGCTTGGTATTTGGTGTTTGGTGCTTGGTGCTTGGTGTTTGGTGTTTGGTGCTTGGTGCTTGGTGTTTGGTCTTTGGCGCTTGGTGCTTGGTGTTTGGTGCTTGGTGCTTTGTGCTTGGTGCTTGGTTTTTGGTGTTTGGTGCTTGGTGCTTGGTGTTTGGTGTTTGTTGATTGGTGCTTGGCGTTTGGTGCTTGGGGTTTGGTGCTTGGTGCTTGATGTTTGGTGTTTGGTGTTTGGTGCTTGGTGTTTGGTGTTTGGTGTTTGGTGTTTGGTGTTTGGTGTTTGGTGTTTGGTGCTTGGTGCTTGGTGCTTGGTGCTTGGTGTTTGGTGCTTGGTGCTTGGTACTTGGTGTTTGGTGTCTGGTGCTTGGTGCTTGGTGTTTGGTGTTTGGTGCTTGGTGCCTGGTGTTTGGTGATTGGTGCTTGGTGCTTGGTGTTTGGTGCTTGGTGCTTGGTGTTTGGTGTTTGGCGCTTGGTGCTTGGTGTTTGGTGCTTGGTGTTTGGTGCTTGGTGCTTGGTGTTTGGTGTTTGGTGCTTGGTGTTTGGTGTTTGGTGCTTGGGGCTTGGTGCTTGGTGTTTGGTGCTTGGTGCTTGGTGTTTGCTGTTTGGTGCTTGATGCTTGGTGTTTGGTGTTTGGTGCTTGGTGTTTGGTGCTTGGTGCTTGGTGTTTGGTGTTTGCTGTTTGCTATTTGTTGTTTGGTGTTTGGTGTTTGGTGTTTGGTGTTTGGTGTTTGGTGTTTGCTGTTTGGTGATTGGTGTTTGCTATTTGGTGTTTTGTGTTTGCTGTTTGGTGTTTGGTGTTTGGTGTTTGGTGCTTGGTGCTTGGTGCTTGGTGCTTGGTGTTTGGTGTTTGGTGCTTGGTGCTTGGTGCTTGGTGCTTGGTATCTGGTGCTTGGTGTTTGGTGCTTGGTGTTTGTACTTGGTGCTAGGTGCTTGGTGTTTGATGCTTGGTGCTTGGTGCTTGGTGCTTGGTGCTTGGTGCTTGGTGATTGGTGCTTGGTGTATGGTGTTTGATGCTTGGTGATTGGTGTTTGGTGCTTGGTGCTTGGTGTTTGCGGTTTGGCGTTTGGTGTTCGGCGTTTGATGTTTGGCGTTTGCTGTTTGGTGTTTGCTGCTTGATGTTTGCTGGTTCGTGTTTGGTGTTTGGTGTTTGCTGTTTGGTGTTTGCAGTTTAGTGTTTGGTGCTTGGTGCTTGGTGCTTGGTGTTTGGTCTTTGGCGCTTGGTGCTTGGTGTTTGGTGCCTGGTGCGTGGTGTTTGGTGTTTGGCATTTGGTGTTTGGTACTTGGTGCTTGGTGCTTGGTTTTTGGTGTTTGGTGATTGGTGCTTGGTGCTTGGTGCTTGGTGTTTGCTGCTTGGTGATTGGTGTTTGGTGCTTGGTGCTTGGTTCTTGTTGTTTGGTGCTTGGAGCTTGGGGCTTGGTGTTTGGTGCTTCTTGCTTGGTGCTTGGTGTTTGGTGCTTGGTGCTTGGTTCTTGGTGCTTGGTGCTTGATGTTTTGTGCTTGGTGCTTGGTGCTTGGTGTTTGGTGTTTGGTGCTTGGTGCTTGGTGCTTGGTGTTTGGTGTTTGGTGCTTGGTGCTTGGTGCTTGGTGCTTGGTGCTTGCTGTTTGGTGTTTGGTGCTTGGTGCTTGCTGTTTGGTGTTTGGTGTTTGGTGTTTGCTGTTTGGTGTTTGGTGTTTGCTGTTTGGTGTTTGCTGTTTGGTTTTTGGTGTGTGGTGTTTGGTGTTTGATGTGTGGTGCTTGGTGCTTGGTGTTTGGTATTTGGTGCTTGGTGATTGGTGCTTTGTGTTTGTTGCTTGGTGCTTGGTACTTGGTGTTTGGTGCTTGGTGTTTGGGCCTGGTGTTTGGTGTTTAGTGCTTGGTGTTTGATGTGTGGTACTTGGTGCTTGCTGTTTGTTGTTTGGTGCTTGGTGCTTGGTGCTTGGCTTTTGGTGCTTTGTGCTTGGTGCTTGGTGTTTGGTGCTTGGTGCTAGGCATTTGGTGTTTGGTACTTGGTGCTTGGTGTTAGCTACTTGGTGCTTGGTGCTTGTTGTTTGGTGCTTGGTACTTGGTGCTTGGTGTTTGGTGCTTGGTGCTTGGTGTTTGGTGTTTGGTGTTTGGTGCTTGGTACTTGGTGTTTTGTGTTTGGTGTTTGGTGCTTGGTGCTTGGTGTTTGGTGCTTGGTGCTTGGTGCTTGGTGCTTGGTGCTTGGTGTTTGGTGTTTAGTGCTTGGTGCTTGGTATTTGGTGTTTGGTGCTTGGTGCTTGGTGTTTGGTGTTTGGTGCTTGGTGCTTGGTGTTTGGTGTTTGGTGCTAGGTGCTTGGTATTTGGTGATTGGTGCTTGGTGCTTGGTGTTTGGTGCTCGGGGCTTGGTGCTTGGTGTTTGGTGCTTGGTGCTTGGTGTTTGGTGTTTGGTTTTTGGCGCTTGGTTCTTGGTGTTTGGTGCTTGGTGCTTGGTGTTTGGTGTTTGGCATTTGGTGTTTCGTGCTTGGTGCTTTGTGCTTGGTGCTTGGTTTTTGGTGTTTGGTGCTTGGTTCCTGGTATTTGGTGTTTGTTGATTGGTGCTTGGTGTCTGGTGCTTGGGGTTTGGTGCTTGGTGCTTGGTGTTTGGTGTTTTGTGGTGTGTGCGTGGTGCTTGGTGTTTGGTGATTGGTGCTTGGTGCTTGGTGTTTGGTGCTTGGTGCTTTGTGCTTGGTGCTTGGTGCTTGGTGCTTGGCGTTTGGTGTTTGTCGTTTGATGTTTGGCATTTTCTGTTTGGTGTTTGGTGTTTGGTGTTTGCTGTTTGGTGTTTGCTGTTTGGTGTTTGGTGTTTGCTGTTTGGTGTTTGCTGTTTGGTGTTTTGTATTTGATGTTTGGTGTTTGGTGTTTGCTGTTTGGTGTTTGGTGTTTGGTGTTTGGTGTTTGGTGTTTGCTGTTTGGTGTTTGGTGTTTGGTGTTTGGTGCTTGGTGCTTGGTGCTTGGTGCTTGGTGTTTGGTGCTTGGTGCTTGGTACTTGGTGTTTGGTGTTTGGTGCTTGGTGCTTGGTGTTTGGTGTTTGGTGCTTGGTGCTTGGTGTTTGGTGATTGGTGCTTGGTGCTTGGTGTTTGGTGCTTGGTGCTTGGTGTTTGGTGTTTGTCGCTTGGTGCTTGGTGTTTGGTGCTTGGTGTTTGGGGCTTGGTGCTTGGTGTTTGGTGTTTGGTGCTTGGTGTTTGGTGTTTGGTGCTTGGGGCTTGGTGCTTGGTGTTTGGTGCTTGGTGCTTGGTGTTTGCTGTTTGGTGCTTGATGCTTGGTGTTTGGTGTTTGGTGCTTGGTGTTTGGTGCTTGGTGCTTGGTGTTTGGTGTTTCCTGTTTGCTGTTTGGTGTTTGCTATTTGGTGTTTGGTGTTTGCTGTTTGGTGTTTGGTGTTTGGTGTTTGCTGTTTGGTGATTGGTGTTTGGTGTTTGGTGTTTGGTGCTTGGTGCTTGGTGCTTGGTGCTTGGTGTTTGGTGTTTGGTGCTTGGTGCTAGGTGTTTGGTGTTTGGTGCTTGGTGCTTGGTGCTTGGTGCTTGGTATCTGGTGCTTGGTGTTTGGTGCTTGGTGTTTGTATTTGGTGCTAGGTGCTTGGTGTTTGATGCTTGGTGATTGGTGCTTGGTGCTTGGTGCTTGGTGCTTGGTGATTGGTGCTTGGTGTTTGGTGTTTGATGCTTGGTGATTGGTGTTTGGTGTTTGGTGCTTGGTGTTTGCTGTTTGGCGTTTGGTGTTCGGCGTTTGATGTTTGGCGTTTGCTGTTTGGTGTTTGGTGCTTAATGTTTGCTGGTTCGTGTTTGGTGTTTGGTGTTTGCTGTTTGGTGTTTGCTGTTTAGTGTTTGGTGCTTGGTGCTTGGTGCTTGGTGTTTGGTCTTTGGCGATTGGTGCTTGGTGTTTGGTGCCTGGTGCTTGGTGTTTGGTGTTTGGCATTTGGTGTTTTGTACTTGGTGCTTGGTGCTTGGTTTTTGGTGTTTGGTGATTGGTGCTTGGTGCTTGGTGATTGGTTTTTGGTGCTTGGTGCTTGGTGTTTGGTGCTTGGTGCTTCGGGCTTGGTGTTTGGTGCTTCTTGCTTGGTGCTTGGTGTTTGGTGTTTGGTGCTTGGTGCTTGGTGCTTGGTGCTTGGTGTTTGGTTCTTGGTGCTTGGTGTTTGGTGTTTGGTGCTTGGTGGCTGGTGTTTTGTGTTTGGTGCTTGGTGTTTGGTGTTTGGTGCTTGGTGCTTGGTTCCTGGTGCTTGGTGCTTGATGTTTTGTGCTTGGTGCTTGGTGCTTGGTGTTTGGTGTTTGGTGCTTGGTGCTTGGTGCTTGGTGCTTGGTGCTTGCTGTTTGGTGTTTGGTGCTTGGTGCTTGGTGTTTGTTGTTTGGTGTTTGGTGTTTGTTGTTTGGTGTTTGGTGTTTGCTGTTTGGTGTTTGATGTGTGGTGCTTGGTGCTTGGTGTTTGGTATTTGGTGCTTGGTGCTTGGTGCTTGGTGTTTGGTGCTTGGTGCTTGGTGCTTGGTGTTTGTCACTTGGTGCTAGGTGTTTGGTGCTTGGTGCTTGGTGCTTTGTGTTTGGTGCTTGGTGCTTGATGCTTGATGTTTCGTGCTTGGTGCTTGGTACTTGGTGTTTGGTGCTTGGTGCTTGGTGTTTGGTGTTTGGTGTTTGGTGCTTGGTGCTTGGTGCTTGGTGTTTGGTGTTTGGTGTTTGGTGCTTGTTACTTGGTGTTTTGTGTTTGGTGTTTGGTGCTTGGTGCTTGGTGTTTGGTCCCTGTTGCCTGATGCTTGGTGCTTGGTGTTTGGTGTTTAGTGCTTGGTGCTTGGTATTTGGTGTTTGGTGCTTGGTGCTTGGTGTTTGGTGTTTGGTGCTTGGTGCTTGGTGTTTGGTCTTTGGCGCTTGGTGCTTGGTGTTTGGTGCTTGGTGCTTTGTGCTTGGTGCTTGGTTTTTGGTGTTTGGTGCTTGGTGCTTGGTGTTTGGTGTTTGTTGATTGGTGCTTGGCGTTTGGTGCTTGGGGTTTGGTGCTTGGTGCTTGATGTTTGGTGTTTGGTGTTTGGTGCTTGGTGCTTGGTGTTTGGTGTTTAGTGCTTGGTGCTTGGTTCTTGGTGTTTGGTGCTTGGTGAATGGTGTTTGGTGTTTGGTGCTTGGTGCTTGGTGTTTGGTGCTTGATGTTTCGTGCTTGGTGTTTGGTGATTGGTGCTTGGTGCTTGGTGCTTGGTGTTTGGTGCTTCGTGCTTGGTGCTTTGTGTTTGGTGTTTAGTGCTTGGTGCTTGGTGTTTGGTGTTTGGTGCTTGGTGCTTGGTGCTTGGTGATTGGTGCTTGGTGTTTTGTGTTTGGTGCTTGGTGATTGGTGTTTGGTGCTCGGTGCTTGGTGTTTGGTGTTTGGTGTTTGCTGTTTGGTGTTTGGTGTTTTCTGTTTGGTGTTTGGTGTTTGCTGTTTGGTGTTTGGTGTTTGCTGTTTGGTGTTTGCTGTTTGTGTTTGCTGTTTGGTGCTTGGTGCTTGGTGCTTGGTGTTTGTTCCTTGGTGCTTGGTGCTTGGTGCCTGGTGTTTGGTGTTTGGTGTTTGGTGCTTGGTGCTTGGTGCTTGGTGTTTGGTTCTTGGTGCTTGGTGTTTGGTGCTTGGTGCTTGGTGTTTGGTGTTTGGCATTTGGTGTTTGGTGCTTGGTGCTTTGTGCTTGGTGCTTGGTTTCTGGTGCTTGGTGCTTGGTATTTGGTGTTTGTTGATTGGTGCTTGCTGCTTGGTGTTTGGTGTTTGGTGTTTGGTGCGTGGTGCTTGGTGTTTGGTGCTTAGTGCTTGGTGCTTGGTGTCTGGTGCTTGGTGCTTTGTGCTTGGTGCTTGGTGCTTGGTGCTTGGCGTTTGGTGTTTGTTGTTTGATGTTTGGCATTTTCTGTCTGGTGTTTGGTGTTTGGTGTTTGCTGTTTGCTGTTTGGTGTTTGGTGCTTGGTGTTTGCTGTTTGGTGTTTTGTATTTGATGTTTGATGTTTGGTGTTTGCTGTTTGGTGTTTGGTGTTTGGTGTTTGGTGTTTGCTGTTTGGTGTTTGGTGTTTGGTGCTTGGTGCTTGGTGCTTGGTGCTTGGTGTTTGGTGCTTGGTGCTTGGTACTTGGTGTTTGGTGTTTGGTGCTCGGTGCTTGGTGCTTGGTGTTTGGTTCTTAGTGCTTGGTGTTTGGTGATTGGTTCTTGGTGCTTGGTGTTTGGTGCTTGGTGCTTGGTGTTTGGTGTTTGGCGCTTGGTGCTTGGTGTTTGGTGCTAGGTGCTTGGTGCTTGGTGCTTGGTGCTTGGTGATTGGTGCTTTGTGTTTGTTGTTTGGTGCTTGGTACTTGGTGATTGGTGCTTGTTGTTTGGGCCTGGTGTTTGGTGTTTGGTGCTTGGTGTTTGATGTGTGGTACTTGGTGCTTGCTGTTTGGTGCTTGGTGCTTCGTGCTTGGTGCTTGGCTTTTGGTGCTTTGTGCTTGGTGCTTGGTGTTTGGTGCTTGGTGCTAGGCGTTTGGTGTTTGGTGCTTGGTGTTAGGTACTTGGTGCTTGGTGCTTGTTGTTTGGTGCTTGGTGCTTGGTGCTTGGTGTTTGGTGCTTGGTGCTTCGTGTTTGGTGTTTGGTGTTTGGTGCTTGGTGTTTGGTGCTTGGTGCTTGGTGCTTGGTGCTTGGGGTTTGGTGTTTAGTGCTTGGTGCTTGGTATTTGGTGTTTGGTGCTTGGTGCTTGGTGTTTGGTGTTTGGTGCTTGGTGCTTGGTGTTTGGTGTTTGGTGCTAGGTGCTTGGTATTTGGTGATTGGTGCTTGGTGCTTGGTGTTTGGTGCTCGGAGCTTGGTGCTTGGTGTTTGGTGCTTGGTGCTTGGTGTTTGGTTTTTGGCGCTTGGTGCTTGGTGTTTGGTGCTTGGTGCTTGGTGTTTGGTGTTTGGCATTTGGTGTTTGGTGCTTGGTGCTTTGTGCTTGGTGCTTGGTTTTTGGTGTTTGGTGCTTGGTTCTTGGTATTTGGTGTTTGTTGATTGGTGCTTGGTGTCTGGTGCTTGGTGTTTGGTGCTTGGTGCTTTGTGCTTGGTGCTTGGTTTTTGGTGTTTGGTGCTTGGTGCTTGGTGTTTGGTGTTTGTTGATTGGTGCTTTGTGTTTGGTGCTTGGGGTTTGGTGCTTGGTGCTTGGTGTTTGGTGTTTGGTGTTTGGTGCTTGGTGCTTGGTGTTTGGTGTTTGGTGCTTGGTGCTTGGTGTTTGGTGTTTAGTGCTTGGTGCTTGGTTCTTGGTGTTTGGTCCTTGGTGCTTGGTGTTTGGTGTTTGGTGCTTGGTGCTTGGTGTTTGGTGCTTGATGTTTCGTGCTTGGTGTTTGGTGATTGGTGCTTGGTGCTTGGTGCTCGGTGTTTGGTGTTTGGAGTTTGGTGCTTGGTGCTTGGTGTTTGGTGTTTGGTGCTTGGTGCTTGGTGATTGGTGCTTGTTGCTTCGTGCTTGGTATTTGGTGCTTGGTGTTTGGTGTTTGATGTTTGGTGTTTGCTGTTTGCTGTTTGGTGTTTGCTGTTTGGTGTTTGCTGTTTGGTGTTTGGTGTTTGCTGTTTGGTGTTTGGTGTTTGCTGTTTGGTGTTTGGTGTTTGCTGTTTGGTGTTTGCTGTTTGTGTTTGCTGTTTGGTGCTTGGTGCTTGGTGCTTGGTGTTTGTTCCTTGGTGCTTGGTGCTTGGTGATTGGTGCTTGGTGCCTGGTCTTTGGTGTTTGGTGTTTGGTGCTTGGTGCTTGGTGCTTGGTGTTTGGTGCTTGGTGCTTGGTGTTTGGTGCTTGGTGCTTGGTGTTTGGTGTTTGGCATTTGGTGTTTGGTGCTTGGTGCTTTGTGCTTGGTGCTTGGTTTTTGGTGCTTGGTGCTTGGTATTTGGTGTTTGTTGATTGGTGCTTGGTGTCTGGTGCTTGGGGTTTGGTGTTTGGTGTTTGGTGCGTTGTGCTTGGTGTTTGGTGCTTGGTGCTTGGTGCTTGGTGTTTGGTGCTGGGTGCTTTGTGCTTGGTGCTTGGTGCTTGGTGCTTGGCATTTGGTGTTTGTCGTTTGATGTTTGGCATTTTCTGTTTGGTGTTTGGTGTTTGGTGTTTGCTGTTTGCTGTTTGGTGTTTGCTGTTTGGTGTTTGCTGTTTGGTGTTTGGTGTTTGCTGTTTGGTGTTTGGTGTTTGCTGTTTGGTGTTTGGTGTTTGCTGTTTGGTGTTTGCTGTTTGGTGCTTAGTGCTTGGTGCTTAGTGCTTGGTGCTTGGTGTTTGTTCCTTGGTGCTTGGTGCTTGGTGATTGGTGCTTGGTGCCTGGTCTTTGGTGTTTGGTGTTTGGTGCTTGGTGCTTGGTGCTTGGTGTTTGGTTCTTGGTGCTAGGTATTTGGTGTTTGGTGCTCGGAGCTTGGTGCTTGGTGTTTGGTGCTTGGTGCTTGGTGTTTGGTGCTTGGTGCTTGGTGTTTGGTGTTTGGCATTTGGTGTTTGGTGCTTGGTGCTTTGTGCTTGGTGCTTGGTTTTTGGTGCTTGGTGCTTGGTATTTGGTGTTTGTTGATTGGTGCTTGGTGTCTGGTGCTTGGGGTTTGGTGTTTGGTGTTTGGTGCGTTGTGCTTGGTGTTTGGTGTTTGGTGCTTGGTGCTTGGTGTTTGGTGCTGGGTGCTTTGTGCTTGGTGCTTGGTGCTTGGTGCTTGGCGTTTGGTGTTTGTCGTTTGATGTTTGGCATTTTCTGTTTGGTGCTTGGTGCTTGGTGTTTGGTGCTCGGAGCTTGGTGCTTGGTGTTTGGTGCTTGGTGCTTGGTGTTTGGTTTTTGGCGCTTGGTGCTTGGTGTTTGGTGCTTGGTGCTTGGTGTTTGGTGTTTGGCATTTGGTGTTTGGTGCTTGGTGCTTTGTGCTTGGTGCTTGGTTTTTGGTGTTTGGTGCTTGGTTCTTGGTATTTGGTGTTTGTTGATTGGTGCTTGGTGTCTGGTGCTTGGGGTTTGGTGCTTGCTGCTTGGTGTTTGGTGTTTGGTGTTTGGTGCGTGGTGCTTGGTTTTTTTGGTTATTGGTGCTTGGTGCTTGGTGTTTGGTGCTTGGTGCTTGGTGCTTGGTGCTTGGCGTTTGGTGTTTGTCGTTTGATGTTTGGCCTTTTCTGTTTGGTGTTTGGTGTTAGGTGTTTGCTGTTTGGTGTTTGCTGTTTGGTGTTTGGTGTTTGCTGTTTGGTGTTTGCTGTTTGGTGTTTTGTATTTGATGTTTGGTGTTTGGTGTTTGCTGTTTGGTGTTTAGTGTTTGGTGTTTGGTGTTAGCTATTTGGTGTTTGGTGTTTGCTGTTTGGTGCTTGGTGCTTGGTGCTTGGTGTTTGGTGCTTTGTGCTTGGTACTTGGTGTTTGGTGTTTGGTGCTTGGTGCTTGGTGTTTGGTGTTTGGTGCTTGGTGCTTGGTGCTTGGTGTTTGGTGCTTTGTGCTTGGTACTTGGTGTTTGGTGTTTGGTGCTTGGTGCTTGCTGTTTGGTGTTTGGTGATTGGTGCTTGGTGTTTGGTGATTGGTGCTTGGTGCTTGGTGTTTGGTGCTTGGTGCTTGGTGCTTGGTGCTTGGCGTTTGGTGTTTGTCGTTTGATGTTTGGCATTTTCTGTTTGCTGTTTGGTGTTTTGTATTTGATGTTTGATGTTTGGTGTTTGCTGTTTGGTGTTTGGTGTTTGGTGTTTGGTGTTTGCTGTTTGGTGTTTGGTGTTTGGTGTTTGGTGCTTGGTGCTTGGTGCTTGGTGTTTGGTGCTTGGTGCTTGGTACTTGGTGATTGGTGTTTGGTGCTCGTTGCTTGGTGCTTGGTGTTTGGTTCTTAGTGCTTGGTGTTTGGTGATTGGTGCTTGGTGCTTGGTGTTTGGTGCTTGGTGCTTGGTGTTTGGTGTTTGGCGCTTGGTGCTTGGTGTTTGGTGCTAGGTGCTTGGTGCTTGGTGCTTGGTGCTTGGTGATTGGTGCTTTGTGTTTGTTGTTTGGTGCTTGGTACTTGGTCATTGGTGCTTGGTGTTTGGGCCTGGTGTTTGGTGTTTGGTGCTTGGTGTTTGATGTGTGGTACTTGGTGCTTGCTGTTTGGTGCTTGGTGCTTCGTGCTTGGTGCTTGGCTTTTGGTGCTTTGTGCTTGGTGCTTGGTGTTTGGTGCTTGGTGCTAGGCGTTTGGTGTTTGGTGCTTGGTGCTTGGTGTTAGGTACTTGGTGCTTGGTGCCTGTTGTTTGGTGCTTGGTGCTTGGTGCTTGGTGTTTGGTGCTTGGTGCTTCGTGTTTGGTTTTTGGTGTTTGGTGCTTGGTGTTTGGTGCTTGGTGCTTGGTGCTTGGTGCTTGGGGTTTGGTGTTTAGTGATTGGTGCTTGGTATTTGGTGTTTGGTGCTTGGTGCTTGGTGTTTGGTGTTTGGTGCTTGGTGCTTGGTGTTTGGTGTTTGGTGCTAGGTGCTTGGTATTTGGTGATTGGTGCTTGGTGCTTGGTGTTTGGTGCTCGGAGCTTGGTGCTTGGTGTTTGGTGCTTGGTGCTTGGTGTTTGGTTTTTGGCGCTTGGTGCTTGGTGTTTGGTGCTTGGTGCTTGGTGTTTGGTGTTTGGCATTTGGTGTTTGGTGCTTGGTGCTTTGTGCTTGGTGCTTGGTTTTTGGTGTTTGGTGCTTGGTTCTTGGTATTTGGTGTTTGTTGATTGGTGCTTGGTGTCTGGTGCTTGGTGTTTGGTGCTTGGTGCTTTGTGCTTGGTGCTTGGTTTTTGGTGTTTGGTGCTTGGTGCTTGGTGTTTGGTGTTTGTTGATTGGTGCTTTGTGTTTGGTGCTTGGGGTTTGGTGCTTGGTGCTTGGTGTTTGGTGTTTGGTGTTTGGTGCTTGGTGCTTGGTGTTTGGTGTTTGGTGCTTGGTGCTTGGTGTTTGGTGTTTAGTGCTTGGTGCTTGGTTCTTGGTGTTTGGTCCTTGGTGCTTGGTGTTTGGTGTTTGGTGCTTGGTGCTTGGTGTTTGGTGCTTGATGTTTCGTGCTTGGTGTTTGGTGATTGGTGCTTGGTGCTTGGTGCTCGGTGTTTGGTGTTTGGAGTTTGGTGCTTGGTGCTTGGTGTTTGGTGTTTGGTGCTTGGTGCTGGGTGATTGGTGCTTGTTGCTTCGTGCTTGGTATTTGGTGCTTGGTGTTTGGTGTTTGATGTTTGGTGTTTGCTGTTTGCTGTTTGGTGTTTGTTGTTTGGTGTTTGCTGTTTGGTGTTTGGTGTTTGCTGTTTGGTGTTTGGTGTTTGCTGTTTGCTGTTTGGTGTTTGCTGTTTGGTATTTGCTGTTTGTGTTTGCTGTTTGGTGCTTGGTGCTTGGTGCTTGGTGTTTGTTCCTTGGTGCTTGGTGCTTGGTGATTGGTGCTTGGTGCCTGGTCTTTGGTGTTTGGTGTTTGGTGCTTGGTGCTTGGTGCTTGGTGTTTGGTGCTTGGTGCTTGGTGTTTGGTGCTTGGTGCTTGGTGTTTGGTGTTTGGCATTTGGTGTTTGGTGCTTGGTGCTTTGTGCTTGGTGCTTGGTTTTTGGTGCTTGGTGCTTGGTATTTGGTGTTTGTTGATTGGTGCTTGGTGTCTGGTGCTTGGGGTTTGGTGTTTGGTGTTTGGTGCGTTGTGCTTGGTGCTTGGTGTTTGGTGCTGGGTGCTTTGTGCTTGGTGCTTGGTGCTTGGTGCTTGGCGTTTGGTGTTTGTCGTTTGATGTTTGGCATTTTCTGTTTGGTGTTTGGTGTTTGGTGTTTGCTGTTTGCTGTTTGGTGTTTGCTGTTTGCTGTTTGCTGTTTGGTGTTTGGTGTTTGCTGTTTGGTGTTTGCTGTTTGCTGTTTGGTGTTTGCTGTTTGTGTTTGCTGTTTGGTGCTTGGTGCTTGGTGCTTGGTGTTTGTTCCTTGGTGCTTGGTGCTTAGTGATTGGTGCTGGTGCCTGGTCTTTGGTGTTTGGTGTTTGGTGCTTGGTGCTTGGTGCTTGGTGTTTGGTTCTTGGTGCTAGGTATTTGGTGTTTGGTGCTCGGAGCTTGGTGCTTGGTGTTTGGTGCTTGGTGCTTGGTGTTTGGTGCTTGGTGCTTGGTGTTTGGTGTTTGGCATTTGGTGTTTGGTGCTTGGTGCTTTGTGCTTGGTGCTTGGTTTTTGGTGCTTGGTGCTTGGTATTTGGTGTTTGTTGATTGGTGCTTGGTGTCTGGTGCTTGGGGTTTGGTGTTTGGTGTTTGGTGCGTTGTGCTTGGTGTTTGGTGCTTGGTGCTTGGTGCTTGGTGTTTGGTGCTGCGTGCTTTGTGCTTGGTGCTTGGTGTTTGGTGCTTGGTGCTTGGTGCTTGGTGCTTGGTGCTTGGTGATTGGTGCTTTGTGTTTGTTGCTTGGTGCTTGGTGCTTGGTGATTGGTGCTTGGTGTTTGGGCCTGGTGTTTGGTGTTTGGTGCTTGGTGTTTGATGTGTGGTACTTGGTGCTTGCTGTTTGGTTCTTGGTGCTTGGTGCATGGTGCTTGGCTTTTGGTGCTTTGTGCTTGGTGCTTGGTGTTTGGTGCTTGGTGCTAGGCGTTTGGTGTTAGGTACTTGGTGCTTGGTGCTTGTTGTTTGGTGCTTGGTGCTTGGTGCTTGTAGTTTGGTGCTTGGTGCTTGGAGTTTGGTGCTTGGTGCTTGGTGTTTGGTGTTTGGTGTTTGGTACTTGGTACTTGGTGTTTTGTGTTTGGTGTTTGGTGCTTGGTTCTTGGTGTTTGGTGCTTGGTGCTTGGTGCTTGGTGCTTGGTGCTTGGTGATTGGTGCTTTGTGTTTGTTGCTTGGTGCTTGGTACTTGGTGATTGGTGCTTGGTGTTTGGGCCTGGTATTTGGTGTTTGGTGCTTGGTGTTTGATGTGTGGTACTTGGTGCTTGCTGTTAGGTGTTTGGTGCTTGGTGCTTGGTGCTTGGCTTTTGGTGCTTTGTGCTTGGTGCTTGGTGTTTGGTGCTTGGTGCTAGGCGTTTGGTGTTTGGTGCTTGGTGCTTTGTGTTAGGTAATTGGTGCTTGGTGCTTGTTGTTTGGTGCTTGGTGCTTGGTGCTTGGTGTTTGGTGCTTGGTGCTTGGTGTTTGGTGTTTGTTGATTGGTGCTTGGTGTCTGGTGCTTGGGGTTTGGTGTTTGGTGTTTGGTGCGTTGTGCTTGGTGTTGGGTGCTTGGTGCTTGGTGCTTGGTGTTTGGTGCTGCGTGCTTTGTGCTTGGTGCTTGGTGCTTGGTGCTTGGCGTTTGGTGTTTGTCGTTTGATGTTTGGCATTTTCTGTTTGGTGCTTGGTGCTTGGTGTTTGGTGCTCGGAGCTTGGTGCTTGGTGTTTGGTGCTTGGTGCTTGGTGTTTGGTTTTTGGCGCTTGGTGCTTGGTGTTTGGTGCTTGGTGCTTGGTGTTTGGTGTTTGGCATTTGGTGTTTGGTGCTTGGTGCTTTGTGCTTGGTGCTTGGTTTTTGGTGTTTGGTGCTTGGTTCTTGGTATTTGGTGTTTGTTGATTGGTGCTTGGTGTCTGGTGCTTGGGGTTTGGTGCTTGCTGCTTGGTGTTTGGTGTTTGGTGTTTAGTGCGTGGTGCTTGGTTTTTTTGGTTATTGGTGCTTGGTGCTTGGTGCTTGGTGCTTGGTGCTTGGTGCTTGGTGCTTGGCGTTTGGTGTTTGTCGTTTGATGTTTGGCATTTTCTGTTTGGTGTTTGGTGTTTGGTGTTTGCTGTTTGGTGTTTGCTGTTTGGTGTTTGGTGTTTGCTGTTTGGTGTTTGCTGTTTGGTGTTTTGTATTTGATGTTTGGTGTTTGGTGTTTGCTGTTTGGTGTTTAGTGTTTGGTGTTTGGTGTGAGCTATTTGGTGTTTGGTGTTTGCTGTTTGGTGCTTGGTGCTTGGTGCTTGGTGTTTGGTGCTTTGTGCTTGGTACTTGGTGTTTGGTGTTTGGTGCTTGGTGCTTGGTGTTTGGTGTTTGGTGCTTGGTGCTTGGTGCTTGGTGTTTGGTGCTTTGTGCTTGGTACTTGGTGTTTGGTGTTTGGTGCTTGGTGCTTGCTGTTTGGTGTTTGGTGATTGGTGCTTGGTGTTTGGTGATTGGTGCTTGGTGCTTGGTGTTTGGTGCTTGGTGCTTGGTGTTTGGTGCTTGGTGCTTGGTGCTTGGTGCTTGGTGCTTGGTGATTGGTGCTTTGTGTTTGTTGCTTGGTGCTTGGTGCTTGGTGATTGGTGCTTGGTGTTTGGGCCTGGTGTTTGGTGTTTGGTGCTTGGTGTTTGATGTGTGGTACTTGGTGCTTGCTGTTTGGTGCTTGGTGCTTGGTGCTTGGTGGTTGGCTTTTGGTGCTTTGTGCTTGGTGCTTGGTGTTTGGTGCTTGGTGCTAGGCGTTTGGTGTTAGGTACTTGGTGCTTGGTGCTTGTTGTTTGGTGCTTTGTGCTTGGTGCTTGGAGTTTGGTGCTTGGTGCTTGGAGTTTGGTGCTTGGTGCTTGGTGTTTGGTGTTTGGTGTTTGGTACTTGGTACTTGGTGTTTTGTGTTTGGTGTTTGGTGCTTGGTGCTTGGTGTTTGGTGCTTGGTGCTTGGTGCTTGGTGCTTGGTGCTTGGTGATTGGTGCTTTGTGTTTGTTGCTTGGTGCTTGGTACTTGGTGATTGGTGCTTGGTGTTTGGGCCTGGTATTTGGTGTTTGGTGCTTGGTGTTTGATGTGTGGTACTTGGTGCTTGCTGTTTGGTGTTTGGTGCTTGGTGCTTGGTGCTTGGCTTTTGGTGCTTTGTGCTTGGTGCTTGGTGTTTGGTGCTTGGTGCTAGGCGTTTGGTGTTTGGTGCTTGGTGCTTTGTGTTAGGTAATTGGTGCTTGGTGCTTGTTGTTTGGTGCTTGGTGCTTGGTGCTTGGTGTCTGGTGCTTGGTGCTTGGTGTTTGGTGTTTGGTGTTTGGTGCTTGGTACTTGGTGTTTTGTGTTTGGTGCTTAGTGCTTGGTGCTTGGTATTTGGTGTTTGGTGCTTGGTGCTTGGTGTTTGGTGTTTGGTGCTTGGTGCTTGGTGTTTGATGTTTGGTGCTAGGTGCTTGGTATTTGGTGATTGGTGCTTGGTGCTTGGTGTTTGGTGCTCGGAGCTTGGTGCTTGGTGTTTGGTGCTTGGTGCTTGGTGTTTGGTTTTTGGCGCTTGGTGCTTGGTGTTTGGTGCTTGGTGCTTGGTGTTTGGTGTTTGGCATTTGGAGTTTGGTGCTTGGTGCTTTGTGCTTGGTGCTTGGTTTTTGGTGTTTGGTGCTTGGTGCTTGGTGTTTGGTGTTTGGTGTTTGGTACTTGGTACTTGGTGTTTTGTGTTTCGTGTTTGGTGCTTGGTGCTTGGTGTTTGGTGCTTGGTGCTTGGTGCTTGGTGCTTGGTGCCTGGTGTTTGGTGTTTGGTGCTTGGTGTTTGATGTGTGGTACTTGGTGCTTGCTGTTTGGTGTTTGGTGCTTGGTGCTTGGTGCTTGGTGCTTGGTGCTTGGTGCTTGGCTTTTGGTGCTTTGTGCTTGGTGCTTGGTGTTTGGTGCTTGGTGCTAGGCGTTTGGTGTTAGGTACTTGGTGCTTGGTGCTTGTTGTTTGGTGCTTGGTGCTTGGTGCTTGGTGTTTGGTGCTTGGTGCTTGGTGTTTGGTGTTTGGTGTTTGGTACTTGGTACTTGGTGTTTTGTGTTTGGTGTTTGGTGCTTGGTGCTTGGTGTTTGGTGCTTGGTGCTTGGTGCTTGGTGCTTGGTGCTTGGTGTTTGGGGTTTAGTGCTTGGTGTTTGGTATTTGGTGTTTGGTGCTTGGTGCTTGGTGCTTGGTGTTTGGTGCTCGGAGCTTCGTGCTTGGTGTTTGGTGCTTGGTGCTTGGTGTTTGGTCTTTGGCGCTTGGTGCTTGGTGTTTGGTGCTTGGTGCTTGGTGTTTGGTATTTGGCATTGGGTGTTTCGTGCTTGGTGCTTGGTTTTTGGTGTTTGGTGCTTGGTGCTTGGTATTTGGTGTTTGTTGATTGGTGCTTGGTGTCTGGTGCTTGGGGTTTGGTGCTTGGTGTTTGGTGTTTGGTGCTAGGTGCTTGGTATTTGGTGATTGGTTCTTCGTGCTTGGGGTTTGGTGCTTGGTGCTTGGTGTGTGGTGTTTGGTGTTTGGTGCTTGGTGCTTGGTGTTTGGTGTTTGGTGCTTGGTGCTTGCTGTTTGGTGTTTAGTGCTTGGTGCTTGGTTCTTGGTGTTTGGTGCTTGGTGCTTGGTGTTTGGTGTTTGGTGCTTGTTGCTTGGTGTTTGGTGTTTGGTGCTTGGTGCTTGGTGTTTGGTGTTTGGTGCTAGGTGCTTGGTATTTGGTGATTGGTTCTTCGTGCTTGGTGTTTGGTGCTCGGAGCTTGGTGCTTGGTGTTTGGTGCTTGGTGCTTGGTGTTTGGTCTTTGGCGCTTGGTGCTTGGTGTTTGGTGCTTGGTGCTTGGTGTTTGGTGTTTGGCATTTGGTGTTTGGTGCTTGGTGCTTTGTGCTTGGTGCTTGGTTTTTGGTGCTTGGTGCTTGGTATTTGGTGTTTGTTGATTGGTGCTTGGTGTCTGGTGCTTGGGGTTTGGTGCTTGGTGCTTGGTGTTTGGTGTTTGGTGTTTGGTGCGTGGTGCTTGGTGCTTGGTGTTTGGTGCTTGGTGCTTTGTGCTTGGTGCTTGGTGCTTGGTGCTTGGCGTTTGGTGTTTGTCGTTTGATGTTTGGCATTTTCTGTTTAGTATTTGGTGTTTGGTTTTTTTGCTGTTTGGTGTTTGCTGTTTGTTGTTTGGTGTTTGCTGTTTGCTGTTTGGTGTTTGGTGCTTGGTGCTTGGTGCTTGGTGTTTGGTGCTTTGTGCTTGGTACTTGTTGTTTAGTGTTTGGTGCTTGGTGCTTGGTGTTTGGTGTTTGGTGCTTGGTGCTTGGTGTTTGGTGATTGGTGCTTTGTGCTTGGTGTTTGGTGCTTGGTGCTTGGTGTTTGGTGTTTGGCGCTTGGTGCTTGGTGTTTGGTGCTTGGTGCTTGGTGATTGGTGCTTGGTGATTGGTGCTTTGTGTTTGTTGCTTGGTGCTTGGTGCTTGGTGATTGGTGCTTGGTGTTTGGGCCTGGTGTTTGGTGTTTGGTGCTTGGTGTTTGATGTGTGGTACTTGGTGCTTGCTGTTTGGTGTTTGGTGCTTGGTGCTTGGTGCTTGGCTTTTGGTGCTTTGTGCTTGGTGCTTGGTGTTTGGTGCTTGGTGCTAGGCGTTTGGTGTTTGGTGCTTGGTGCTTGGTGTTAGGTACTTGGTGCTTGGTGTTTGGTGTTTGGTGTTTGGTGCTTGGTACTTGGTGCTTGGTGTTTGGTGTTTGGTGCTCGGGGTTGGTGTTTGCTGCTTGGTGTTAGGTACTTGGTGCTTGGTGTTTAGTGCTTGGTGCTTGGTACTTGGTGTTTGGTGCTTGGTGCTTGGTGTTTGGTGTTGGTGCTTGGTGCTTGGTGTTTGGTGTTTAGTGCTTGGTGCTTGGTTCTTGGTGTTTGGTGCTTGGTGCTTGGTGTTTGGTGTTTGGTGCTTGGTGCTTGGTGTTTGGTGCTTGATGTTTCGTGCTTGGTGCTTGGTGCTTGGTGCTTGGTGCTTGGTGTTTGGTGCTTGGTGCTTGGTGCTTTGTGTTTGGTGTTTAGTGCTTGGTGCTTGGTGTTTGGTGTTTGGTGCTTGGTGCTTGGTGCTTGGTGTTTGGTGTTTGGTGTTTGGTGCTTGGTGTTTGGTGCTTGGTGTTTGGTGCTTGGTGCTTGGTGTTTGGCGTTTGCTGTTTGGCGTTAGCTGTTTGGTGTTTGGTGTTTGGTGTTTGCTGGTTGCTGTTTGGTGTTTGGTGTTTGCTGTTTGCTCTTTGGTGTATGGTGTTTGGTGTTTGCTGTTTTCTGTTTGCTGTTTGGTGTTTGGTGTTTGGTGTTTGGTGCTCGGTGCTTGGTGCTTGGTATTTGGTGCTTGGTGCTTAGTGTTTGGTGTTTGGCGCTTGGTGCTTGGTATTTGGTGCTTGGTGCTTGGTGTTTGGTGCTTGGTGCTTGGTGCTTGGTGCTTGGTGTCTGGTGCTTGGTGTTTGGTTCTTGGTGTTTGGTGCTTGCTGCTTGGTGCTTGGTGTTTGGTGCTTGGTGCTTGGTGCTTGGTGCTTGGTGCTTGGTGACTGGTGCTTGGTGTTTGGTGTTTGGTGCTTGATGCTTGGTGTTTGGTGTTTGGTGCTTGGTTCTTGGTGTTTGGTGTTTGGTGCTTGGTGCTTGGTGATTGGTGCTTGTTGCTTGGTGCTTGGTGTTTGGTGCTTGGTGCTTGGTGTTTGGTGTTTGGTGTTTGGTTTTTGCTGTTTGGTGTTTGGTGTTTGGTGTTTGCTGTTTGGTGTTTGGTGTTTGCTGTTTGGTGTTTGCTGTTTGGTGTTTGCTGTTTGGTGCTTGGTGCTTGGTACTTTGTTTTTGTTGCTTGGTGCTTTGTGCTTGGTGCTTGGTGCTTGGTGCTTGGCGTTTGGTGTTTGTCGTTTGATGTTTGGCTATTTCTGTTTGGTGTTTGGTGTTTGGTGTTTGCTGTTTGGTGTTTGGTGTTTGGTGTTTGGTGTTTGTTGTTTGGTGTTTGGTGTCTGGTGTTTGCTGTTTGGTGTTTGTTGTTTGCTGTTTGGTGTTTGCTGTTTGGTGTTTTGGGTTTGGTGTTTGCTGTTTGGTGTTTGCTGTTTGGTGTTTGCTGTTTGCTGTCTGGTTTTTGCTGTTTGGTTTTTGGTGTTTGGTGTTTGGTGCTTGGTGCTTGGTGCTTGGTGCTTGGTGTTTGGTGGTTGGTGCTTGGTGTTTGGTGTTTGGTGCTTGGTGCTTGGTGTTTTGGTGTTTGGTGCTTGGTGCTTGGTGTTTGGTGATTGGTGCTTGGTGCTTGGTGTTTGGTGCTTGGTGCTTGGTGTTTGATGTTTGGCGCTTGGTGCTTGGTGCTTGGTGCTTGGTGCTTGATGCTTGGTGCTTGGTGTTTGGTGGTTGGTGCTTGGTGCTTGGTGCTTGGTGTTTGGTGGTTGGTGCTTGGTGTTTGTTGTTTGGTGCTTGGTGCTTGGTGTTTGGTGCTTGGTGCTTGGTGCTTGGTGCTTGGTGCTTGGTGTTTGGGGTTTAGTGCTTGGTGTTTGGTATTTGGTGTTTGGTGCTTGGTGCTTGGTGCTTGGTGTTTGGTGCTCGGAGCTTCGTGCTTGGTGTTTGGTGCTTGGTGCTTGGTGTTTGGTCTTTGGCGCTTGGTGCTTGGTGTTTGGTGCTTGGTGCTTGGTGTTTGGTATTTGGCATTGGGTGTTTCGTGCTTGGTGCTTGGTTTTTGGTGTTTGGTGCTTGGTGCTTGGTATTTGGTGTTTGTTGATTGGTGCTTGGTGTCTGGTGCTTGGGGTTTGGTGCTTGGTGTTTGGTGTTTGGTGCTAGGTGCTTGGTATTTGGTGATTGGTTCTTCGTGCTTGGGGTTTGGTGCTTGGTGCTTGGTGTGTGGTGTTTGGTGTTTGGTGCTTGGTGCTTGGTGTTTGGTGTTTGGTGCTTGGTGCTTGCTGTTTGGTGTTTAGTGCTTGGTGCTTGGTTCTTGGTGTTTGGTGCTTGGTGCTTGGTGTTTGGTGTTTGGTGCTTGTTGCTTGGTGTTTGGTGTTTGGTGCTTGGTGCTTGGTGTTTGGTGTTTGGTGCTAGGTGCTTGGTATTTGGTGATTGGTTCTTCGTGCTTGGTGTTTGGTGCTCGGAGCTTGGTGCTTGGTGTTTGGTGCTTGGTGCTTGGTGTTTGGTCTTTGGCGCTTGGTGCTTGGTGTTTGGTGCTTGGTGCTTGGTGTTTGGTGTTTGGCATTTGGTGTTTGGTGCTTGGTGCTTTGTGCTTGGTGCTTGGTTTTTGGTGCTTGGTGCTTGGTATTTGGTGTTTGTTGATTGGTGCTTGGTGTCTGGTGCTTGGGGTTTGGTGCTTGGTGCTTGGTGTTTGGTGTTTGGTGTTTGGTGCGTGGTGCTTGGTGCTTGGTGTTTGGTGCTTGGTGCTTTGTGCTTGGTGCTTGGTGCTTGGTGCTTGGCGTTTGGTGTTTGTCGTTTGATGTTTGGCATTTTCTGTTTAGTATTTGGTGTTTGGTTTTTTTGCTGTTTGGTGTTTGCTGTTTGTTGTTTGGTGTTTGCTGTTTGCTGTTTGGTGTTTGGTGCTTGGTGCTTGGTGCTTGGTGTTTGGTGCTTTGTGCTTGGTACTTGTTGTTTAGTGTTTGGTGCTTGGTGCTTGGTGTTTGGTGTTTGGTGCTTGGTGCTTGGTGTTTGGTGATTGGTGCTTTGTGCTTGGTGTTTGGTGCTTGGTGCTTGGTGTTTGGTGTTTGGCGCTTGGTGCTTGGTGTTTGGTGCTTGGTGCTTGGTGATTGGTGCTTGGTGATTGGTGCTTTGTGTTTGTTGCTTGGTGCTTGGTGCTTGGTGATTGGTGCTTGGTGTTTGGGCCTGGTGTTTGGTGTTTGGTGCTTGGTGTTTGATGTGTGGTACTTGGTGCTTGCTGTTTGGTGTTTGGTGCTTGGTGCTTGGTGCTTGGCTTTTGGTGCTTTGTGCTTGGTGCTTGGTGTTTGGTGCTTGGTGCTAGGCGTTTGGTGTTTGGTGCTTGGTGCTTGGTGTTAGGTACTTGGTGCTTGGTGTTTGGTGTTTGGTGTTTGGTGCTTGGTACTTGGTGCTTGGTGTTTGGTGTTTGGTGCTCGGGGTTGGTGTTTGCTGCTTGGTGTTAGGTACTTGGTGCTTGGTGTTTAGTGCTTGGTGCTTGGTACTTGGTGTTTGGTGCTTGGTGCTTGGTGTTTGGTGTTGGTGCTTGGTGCTTGGTGTTTGGTGTTTAGTGCTTGGTGCTTGGTTCTTGGTGTTTGGTGCTTGGTGCTTGGTGTTTGGTGTTTGGTGCTTGGTGCTTGGTGTTTGGTGCTTGATGTTTCGTGCTTGGTGCTTGGTGCTTGGTGCTTGGTGCTTGGTGTTTGGTGCTTGGTGCTTGGTGCTTTGTGTTTGGTGTTTAGTGCTTGGTGCTTGGTGTTTGGTGTTTGGTGCTTGGTGCTTGGTGCTTGGTGTTTGGTGTTTGGTGTTTGGTGCTTGGTGTTTGGTGCTTGGTGTTTGGTGCTTGGTGCTTGGTGTTTGGCGTTTGCTGTTTGGCGTTAGCTGTTTGGTGTTTGGTGTTTGGTGTTTGCTGGTTGCTGTTTGGTGTTTGGTGTTTGCTGTTTGCTCTTTGGTGTATGGTGTTTGGTGTTTGCTGTTTTCTGTTTGCTGTTTGGTGTTTGGTGTTTGGTGTTTGGTGCTCGGTGCTTGGTGCTTGGTATTTGGTGCTTGGTGCTTAGTGTTTGGTGTTTGGCGCTTGGTGCTTGGTATTTGGTGCTTGGTGCTTGGTGTTTGGTGCTTGGTGCTTGGTGCTTGGTGCTTGGTGCCTGGTGCTTGGTGTTTGGTTCTTGGTGTTTGGTGCTTGCTGCTTGGTGCTTGGTGTTTGGTGCTTGGTGCTTGGTGCTTGGTGCTTGGTGCTTGGTGACTGGTGCTTGGTGTTTGGTGTTTGGTGCTTGATGCTTGGTGTTTGGTGTTTGGTGCTTGGTTCTTGGTGTTTGGTGTTTGGTGCTTGGTGCTTGGTGATTGGTGCTTGTTGCTTGGTGCTTGGTGTTTGGTGCTTGGTGCTTGGTGTTTGGTGTTTGGTGTTTGGTTTTTGCTGTTTGGTGTTTGGTGTTTGGTGTTTGCTGTTTGGTGTTTGGTGTTTGCTGTTTGGTGTTTGCTGTTTGGTGTTTGCTGTTTGGTGCTTGGTGCTTGGTACTTTGTTTTTGTTGCTTGGTGCTTTGTGCTTGGTGCTTGGTGCTTGGTGCTTGGCGTTTGGTGTTTGTCGTTTGATGTTTGGCTATTTCTGTTTGGTGTTTGGTGTTTGGTGTTTGCTGTTTGGTGTTTGGTGTTTGGTGTTTGGTGTTTGTTGTTTGGTGTTTGGTGTCTGGTGTTTGCTGTTTGGTGTTTGTTGTTTGCTGTTTGGTGTTTGCTGTTTGGTGTTTTGGGTTTGGTGTTTGCTGTTTGGTGTTTGCTGTTTGGTGTTTGCTGTTTGCTGTCTGGTTTTTGCTGTTTGGTTTTTGGTGTTTGGTGTTTGGTGCTTGGTGCTTGGTGCTTGGTGCTTGGTGTTTGGTGGTTGGTGCTTGGTGTTTGGTGTTTGGTGCTTGGTGCTTGGTGTTTTGGTGTTTGGTGCTTGGTGCTTGGTGTTTGGTGATTGGTGCTTGGTGCTTGGTGTTTGGTGCTTGGTGCTTGGTGTTTGATGTTTGGCGCTTGGTGCTTGGTGCTTGGTGCTTGGTGCTTGATGCTTGGTGCTTGGTGTTTGGTGGTTGGTGCTTGGTGCTTGGTGCTTGGTGTTTGGTGGTTGGTGCTTGGTGTTTGTTGTTTGGTGCTTGGTGCTTGGTGTTTTGGTGTTTGGTGCTTGGTGCTTGGTGTTTGGTGATTGGTGTTTCGTGCTTGGTGTTTGGTGTTTGGTGCTTGGTGCTTGGTGTTTGGTGCTTGGTGCTTGGTGTTTGTTGCTTGGTGCTTTGTGTTTGGTGCTTGGTGCTTGGTGTTTGGTGTTTAGTGCTTGGTGCTTGGTGTTTGGTGTTTGATGCTTGGTTCTTGGTGTTTGGTGTTTGGTGCTTGTTGCTTGGTGTTTGCTGTTTCGTGCTTGATGCTTGGTGTTTGGTGTTTGGTGCTTGGTGCTTGGTGTTTGGTGCTTGGTGCTTGGTGCCTGGTGTTTGGTGCTTGGTGCTTGGTGTTTGGTGTTTGGCGCTTAGTGCTTGGTGTTTGGTGCTTGGTGCTTGGTGTTTGGTCTTTGGTGCTTGGTGTGTGGTACTTGGTGCTTGGTGCTTGGTTTTTGGTGCTTGGTGATTGGTGCTTGGTGCTTGGTGTTTGGTGCTTAGTGCTTGGTGTTTGGTGCTTGGTGCTTGGTGCTTGGTGTTTGGTGCTTGGTGCTTGGTGCTTGCTGCTTGGTGCTTGGTACTTTGTGCTTGGTGCTTGGTGTTTGCTGTTTGATGTTTGGTGTGTGGTGTTTGGTGTTTGATGTGTGGTCCTTGGTGCTTGGTGTTTGGTATTTGGTGCTTGGTGCTGGGTGTTTGGTGTTTCGTGTTTCGTGCTTGGTGCTTGGTGCTTGTTGTTTGGTGCTTGGTGCTTGGTGCTTGGTGTTTGGTGCTTGGTGCTAGGTGTTTGGTGTTTGGTGCTTGGTGCTTGGTGTTTGGTGCTTGGTGCTTGGTGATTGTTGTTTGGTGCTTGGTGCTTGGTGCTTGGTGTTTGGTGCTTGGTGCTTGGTGTTTGGTGTTTGGTGTTTGGTGGTTGGTGTTTGGTGCTTGGGGTTTGGTGCTTGGTGCTTGGTGTTTGGTGTTTGGTGTTTGGTGCTTGGTGCTTGGTGTTTGGTGTTTGTTGCTTGGTGCTTGGTGTTTGGTGTTTGGTGATTGGTGATTGGTTTTTGGTGTTTGGTGCTTGGTGCTTGGTGTTTGGTGTTTGGTGCATGGTGCTTGGTGTTTGGTGCTTGGTGCTTGGTGCTTGGTGTTTGGTGCTTGGTGCTTGGTGCTTGGTACTTGGTGCTTGGTGCTTGGTGCTTGGTGTTTGGTGTTTAGTGCTTGGTGCTTGGTGTTTGGTTTTTGGTGCTTGGTGCTTGGTGCTTGGTGTTTGGTTTTTGGTGCTTGCTGTTTGGCGTTTGGTGTTTGGCGTTTGCTGTTTGGCGTTTGGTGTTTGTTGTTTGCTGTTTGCTGTTTGCTGTTTGATGTTTGGTGTTTGGCGCTGGGTGCTTGGTGCTTGGTGTTTGGTGCATGGTGCTTGATGCTTGGTGCTTGGTGCTTGGTATTTTGTGCTTGGTGCTTGGTGTTTGGTGTTTGGTGTTTGCTGTTTGGTGTTTGCTGCTTGGTGTTTGCTATTTGGTGTTTGGTGTTTGCTGTTTGGTGTTTGCTGTTTGGTGTTTGCTGTTTGGTGTTTGCTGTGTGGTGCTTGGTGTTTGGTATTTGTTCCTTGGTGCTTGGTGCTTGGTGCTTGGTGTTTGGTGCTTGGTGCTTGGTGCTTGGTGTTTGGTGCCTGGTGCTAGGTGTTTGGTGTTTAGTGCTTGGTGCTTGGTGTTTGGTGCTTGGTGCTTGGTGCTTGATGTTTGGTGCTTGGTGCTTGGTACTTGGTCTTTGGTGCTTGGTGCTTGGTGTTTGGTGTTTGGTGTTTGGTGCTTGGTGCTTGGTGTTTGGAGCTTGTTGCCTGTTGTTTGGTGCTTGGTGCTTGGTGCTTGGTGTTTGGTGCTTGGTGCTTGGTACATGGTGTTTGGTGCTTTGTGCTTGGTGCTTGGTGCTTGGTGATTGGTGCTTGGTGCTTGGCGTTTGGTGTTTGTCGTTTGATGTTTGGCTATTTCTGTTTGGTGTTTGGTGTCTGGTGTTTGCTGTTTGGTGTTTGGAGTTTGCTGTTTGGTGTTTGCTGTTTGTTGTTTTGTGTTTGGTGTTTGGTGTTTGGTGTTTGCTGTTTGGTGTTTGGTGTTTGCTGTTTGGTGTTTGCTGTTTGGTTTTTGGTGTTTGGTGCTTTGTGCTTGGTGTTTGATGCTTGGTGCTTGGTGCTTGGTGCTTGGTGCTTGGTGATTGGTGCTTGGTGTTTGGTGTTTGCTGTTTGGTGATTGGTGTTTGCTGTTTGGCGTTTGGTGTTCCGCGTTTGATGTTTGGCGTTTGCTGTTTCGTGTTTGGTGCTTGATGTTTGCTGGTTCGTGTTTGGTGTTTGGTGTTTGCTGTTTGGTGTTTGCTGTTTAGTGTTTGGTGCTTGGTGCTTGGTGCTTGGTGTTTGGTCTTTGGCGCTTGGTGCTTGGTGTTTGGTGCCTGGTGCTTGGTGTTTGGTGTTTGGCATTTGGTGTTTGGTACTTGGTGCTTGGTGCTTGGTTTTTGGTGTTTGGTGATTGGTGCTTGGTGCTTGGTGATTGGTGTTTGGTGCTTGGTGCTTGGTGCTTTGTGTTTGGTTCTTGGTTCTTGATGCTTGATGTTTGGTGCTTGGTGCTTGGTACTTGGTGTTTGGTGCTTGGTGCTTGGTGTTTTGTGTTTGGTGTTTGGTGCTTGGTGCTTGGTGTTTGGTGCTTGGTGCTTGGTGCTTGGTGCTTGGTGTTTGGTGTTTAGTGCTTGGTGCTTGGTATTTGGTGCTTGGTGCTTGGTGTTTGGTGTTTGGTGCTTGGTGCTTGGTGTTTGGTCTTTGGCGCTTGGTGCTTGGTGTTTGGTGCTTGGTGCTTGGTGTTTGGTGTTTGGCGTTTGGTGTTTGGTGCTTGGTGCTTGGTGCTTGGTGTTTGGTGCTTGGTGCTAGGTGTTTGGTGTTTGGTGCTTGGTGCTTGGTGTTTGGTGCTTGGTGCTTGGTGATTGTTGTTTGGTGCTTGGTGCTTGGTGCTTGGTGTTTGGTGCTTGGTGCTTGGTGTTTGGTGTTTGGTGTTTGGTGGTTGGTGTTTGGTGCTTGGGGTTTGGTGCTTGGTGCTTGGTGTTTGGTGTTTGGTGTTTGGTGCTTGGTGCTTGGTGTTTGGTGTTTGTTGCTTGGTGCTTGGTGTTTGGTGTTTGGTGATTGGTGATTGGTTTTTGGTGTTTGGTGCTTGGTGCTTGGTGTTTGGTGTTTGGTGCATGGTGCTTGGTGTTTGGTGCTTGGTGCTTGGTGCTCAGTGTTTGGTGCTTGGTGCTTGGTGCTTGGTACTTGGTGCTTGGTGCTTGGTGCTTGGTGTTTGGTGTTTAGTGCTTGGTGCTTGGTGTTTGGTTTTTGGTGCTTGGTGCTTGGTGCTTGGTGTTTGGTTTTTGGTGCTTGCTGTTTGGCGTTTGGTGTTTGGCGTTTGCTGTTTGGCGTTTGGTGTTTGTTGTTTGCTGTTTGCTGTTTGCTGTTTGATGTTTGGTGTTTGGCGCTGGGTGCTAGGTGCTTGGTGCTTGGTGTTTGGTGCATGGTGCTTGATGCTTGGTGCTTGGTGCTTGGTATTTTGTGCTTGGTGCTTGGTGTTTGGTGTTTGGTGTTTGCTGTTTGGTGTTTGCTGCTTGGTGTTTGCTATTTGGTGTTTGGTGTTTGCTGTTTGGTGTTTGCTGTTTGGTGTTTGCTGTTTGGTGTTTGCTGTGTGGTGTTTGGTGTTTGACGTGTTGTGCTTGGTGCTTGGTGTTTGGTATTTGTTCCTTGGTGCTTGGTGCTTGGTGCTTGGTGTTTGGTGCTTGGTGCTTGGTGCTTGGTGTTTGGTGCCTGGTGCTAGGTGTTTGGTGTTTAGTGCTTGGTGCTTGGTGTTTGGTGCTTGGTGCTTGGTGCTTGATGTTTGGTGCTTGGTGCTTGGTACTTGGTCTTTGGTGCTTGGTGCTTGGTGTTTGGTGTTTGGTGTTTGGTGCTTGGTGCTTGGTGTTTGGAGCTTGTTGCCTGTTGTTTGGTGCTTGGTGCTTGGTGCTTGGTGTTTGGTGCTTGGTGCTTGGTGCATGGTGTTTGGTGCTTTGTGCTTGGTGCTTGGTGCTTGGTGCTTGGTGCTTGGTGCTTGGCGTTTGGTGTTTGTCGTTTGATGTTTGGCTATTTCTGTTTGGTGTTTGGTGTCTGGTGTTTGCTGTTTGGTGTTTGGAGTTTGCTGTTTGGTGTTTGCTGTTTGTTGTTTTGTGTTTGGTGTTTGGTGTTTGGTGTTTGCTGTTTGGTGTTTGGTGTTTGCTGTTTGGTGTTTGCTGTTTGGTTTTTGGTGTTTGGTGCTTTGTGCTTGGTGTTTGATGCTTGGTGCTTGGTGCTTGGTGCTTGGTGCTTGGTGATTGGTGCTTGGTGTTTGGTGTTTGCTGTTTGGTGATTTGTGTTTGGTGCTTGGTGCTTGGTGTTTGCTGTTTGGCGTTTGGTGTTCCGCGTTTGATGTTTGGCGTTTGCTGTTTCGTGTTTGGTGCTTGATGTTTGCTGGTTCGTGTTTGGTGTTTGGTGTTTGCTGTTTGGTGTTTGCTGTTTAGTGTTTGGTGCTTGGTGCTTGGTGCTTGGTGTTTGGTCTTTGGCGCTTGGTGCTTGGTGTTTGGTGCCTGGTGCTTGGTGTTTGGTGTTTGGCATTTGGTGTTTGGTACTTGGTGCTTGGTGCTTGGTTTTTGGTGTTTGGTGATTGGTGCTTGGTGCTTGGTGATTGGTGTTTGGTGCTTGGTGATTGGTGTTTGGTGCTTGGTGCTTGGTGCTTGGTGCTTGGTGCTTGGTGTTTGGTGCTTGGTGCTTGGTGCTTGGTGCTTCTTGCTTGGTGCTTGGTGTTTGGTGCTTGGTGCTTGGTGCTTGGTGCTTGGTGTTTGGTTCTTGGTGCTTGGTGTTTGGTGTTTGGTGCTTGGTGCCTGGTGTTTGGTGTTTGGTGCTTGGTGTTTGGTGTTTGGTGCTTGGTGCTTGGTTCTTGGTGCTTGGTGCTTGATGTTTTGTGCTTGGTACTTGGTGCTTGGTGTTTGGTGTTTGGTGCTTGGTGCTTGGTGCTTGGTGCTTGGTGCTTGCTGTTTGGTGTTTGGTGCTTGGTGCTTGGTGTTTGGTGTTTGGTGTTTGGTGTTTGCTGTTTGGTGTTTGGTGTTTGCTGTTTGGTGTTTGCTATTTGGTGTTTGCTGTTTGGTGTTTGGTGTGTGGTGTTTGGTGTTTGATGTGTGGTGCTTGGTGCTTGGTGTTTGGTATTTGGTGCTTGGTGCTTGGTGCTTGGTTCTTGGTGTTTGGTGCTTGGTGCTTGGTGCTTGGTGTTTGGTGCTTGGTGCTAGTTGTTTGGTGCTTGGTGCTTGGTGCTTTGTGTTTGGTTCTTGGTTCTTGATGCTTGATGTTTGGTGCTTGGTGCTTGGTACTTGGTGTTTGGTGCTTGGTGCTTGGTGTTTTGTGTTTGGTGTTTGGTGCTTGGTGCTTGGTGTTTGGTGCTTGGTGCTTGGTGCTTGGTGCTTGGTGTTTGGTGTTTAGTGCTTGGTGCTTGGTATTTGGTGCTTGGTGCTTGGTGTTTGGTGTTTGGTGCTTGGTGCTTGGTGTTTGGTCTTTGGCGCTTGGTGCTTGGTGTTTGGTGCTTGGTGCTTGGTGTTTGGTGTTTGGCGTTTGGTGTTTGGTGCTTGGTGCTTTGTGCTTGGTGCTTGGTTTTTGGTGTTTGGTGCTTGGTGTTTGGTGTTTGGTGTTTGGTGTTTGGTGTTTGGTGCTTGGTGCTTGGTGTTTGGTGTTTGGTGCTTGGTGCTTGGTGATTGGTGCTTGTTGCTTGGTGCTTGTTGTTTGGTGCTTGGTGTTTGGTGTTTGGTGTTTGGTGTTTGCTGTTTGCTGTTTGGTGTTTGCTCTTTGGTGTTTGCTGTTTGGTGTTCGGTGTTTGCTGTTTGGTGTTTGCTGTTTGCTGTTTGGTGTTTGCTGTTTGGTGTTTTGTATTTGATGTTTGGTGTTTGGTGTTTGCTGTTTGGTGTTTGGTGTTTGGTGTTTGGTGTTTGCTGTTTGGTGTTTGGTGTTTGGTGTTTGGTGCTTGGTGCTTGGTGCTTGGTGCTTGGTGTTTGGTGCTTGGTGCTTGGTACTTGGTGTTTGGTCTTTGGTGCTTGGTGCTTGGTGTTTGGTGTTTGGTGCTTGGTGCTTGGTGTTTGGTGATTCTTGCTTGGTGCTTGGTGTTTGGTAATTTGTGCTTGGTGTTTGGTGTTTGGCGCTTGGTTCTTGGTGTTTGGTGCTTGGTGTTTGGTGCTTGGTGCTTGGTGTTTGGTGCTTGGTTTTTGGTTTTTGGTGCTTGGGGCTTGGTGCTTGGTGTTTGGTGCTTGGTGCTTGGTGTTTGCTGTTTGGTGCTTGATGCTTGGTGTTTGGTGTTTGGTGCTTGGTGTTTGGTGCTTGGTGCTTGGTGTTTGGTGTTTGCTGTTTGCTGTTTGGTGTTTGCTATTTGGTGTTTGCTGTTTGCTGTTTGCTGTTTGGTGTTTGGTGTTTGGTGTTTGCTGTTTGGTGATTGGTGTTTGGTGTTTGGTTCTTGGTGCTTGGTGCTTGGTGCTACGTTCTTGGTGTTTGGTGTTTGGCATTTGGTGTTTGGTACTTGGTGCTTGGTGCTTGGTTTTTGGTGTTTGGTGATTGGTGCTTGGTGCTTGGTGATTGGTGTTTGGTGCTTGGTGATTGGTGTTTGGTTGTTGGTGCTTGGTTCTTGTTGTTTGGTGCTTGGTGCTTGGGGCTTGATGTTTGGTGCTTCTTGCTTGGTGCTTGGTGTTTGGTGCTTGGTGCTTGGTGCTTGGTGCTTGGTGTTTGGTTCTTGGTGCTTGGTGTTTGGTGTTTGGTGCTTGGTGTCTGGTGTTTGGTGTTGGGTGCTTGGTGTTTGGTGTTTGGTGCTTGGTGCTTGGTTCTTGGTGCTTGGTGCTTGATGTTGTGTGCTTGGTGCTTGGTGCTTGGTGTTTGGTGTTTGGTGCTTGGTGCTTGGTGCTTGGTGCTTGGTGCTTGGTGCTTGCTGTTTGGTGTTTGGTGCTTGGTGCTAGGTGTTTGGTGTTTGGTGTTTGCTGTTTGGTGTTTGGTGTTTGCTGTTTGGTGTTTGCTATTTGGTGTTTGCTGTTTGGTGTTTGGTGTGTGGTGTTTGGTGTTTGATGTGTGGTGCTTGGTGCTTGGTGTTTGGTATTTGGTGCTTGGTGCTTGGTGCTTGGTTCTTGGTGTTTGGTGCTTGGTGCTTGGTGCTTGGTGTTTGGTGCTTGGTGCTAGGTGTTTGGTGCTTGGTGCTTGGTGCTTTGTATTTGGTGCTTGGTTCTTGATGCTTGATGTTTGGTGCTTGGTGCTTGGTACTTGGTGTTTGGTGCTTGGTGCTTGGTGTTTGGTGTTTGGTGTTTGGTGCTTGGTGCTTGGTGCTTGGTGTTTGGTGTTTGGTGTTTGGTGCTTGTTACTTGGTGTTTTGTGTTTGGTGTTTGGTGCTTGGTGCTTGGTGTTTGGTGCTTGGTGCTTGGTGCTTGGTGCTTGGTGTTTGGTGTTTAGTGCTTGGTGCTTGGTGTTTGGTCTTTGGCGCTTGGTGCTTGGTGTTTGGTGCTTGGTGCTTGGTGTTTGGTGTTTGGCGTTTGGTGTTTGGTGCTTGGTGCTTTGTGCTTGGTGCTTGGTTTTTGGTGTTTGGTGTTTGGTGTTTGGTGCTTGGTGATTGGTGTTTGGTGCTCGCTGTTTGGTGTTTGGTGTTTGGTGCTTGGTGCTTGGTGTTTGGTGTTTGGTGCTTGGTGCTTGGTGATTGGTGCTTGTTGCTTGGTGCTTGGTGTTTGGTGCTTGGTGTTTGGTGTTTGGTGTTTGGTGTTTGCTGTTTTCTGTTTGGTGTTTGCTGTTTGGTGTTTGCTGTTTGGTGTTTGGTGTTTGCTGTTTGGTGTTTGGTGTTTGCTGTTTGGTGTTTGCTGTTTGTGTTTGCTGTTTGGTGCTTGGTGCTTGGTGCTTGGTGTTTGTTCCTTGGTGCTTGGTGCTTGGTGATTGGTGCTTGGTGCCTGGTCTTTGGTGTTTGGTGTTTGGTGTGTGGTGTTTGGTGTTTGATGTGTGGTGCTTGGTGCTTGGTGTTTGGTATTTGGTGCTTGGTGCTTGGTGCTTGGTTCTTGGTGTTTGGTGCTTGGTGCTTGGTGCTTGGTGTTTGGTGCTTGGTGCTAGGTGTTTGGTGCTTGGTGCTTGGTGCTTTGTGTTTGGTGCTTGGTTCTTGATGCTTGATGTTTGGTGCTTGTTGCTTGGTACTTGGTGTTTGGTGCTTGGTGCTTGGTGTATGGTGTTTGGTGTTTGGTGCTTGGTGCTTGGTGCTTGGTGTTTGGTGTTTGGTGTTTGGTGCTTGTTACTTGGTGTTTTGTGTTTGGTGTTTGGTGCTTGGTGCTTGGTGTTTGGTGCTTTGTGCTTGGTGCTTGGTGCTTGGTGTTTGGTGTTTAGTGCTTGGTGCTTGGTGTTTGGTCTTTGGCGCTTGGTGCTTGGTGTTTGGTGTTTGGCGTTTGGTGTTTGGTGCTTGGTGCTTTGTGCTTGGTGCTTGGTTTTTGGTGTTTGGTGCTTGGTGTTTGGTGTTTGGTGTTTGGTGTTTGGTGCTTGGTGATTGGTGTTTGGTGCTCGCTGTTTGGTGTTTGGTGTTTGGTGCTTGGTGCTTGGTGTTTGGTGTTTGGTGCTTGGTGCTTGGTGATTGGTGCTTGTTGCTTGGTGCTTGGTGTTTGGTGCTTGGTGTTTGGTGTTTGCTGTTTGGTGTTTGGTGTTTGCTGTTTGGTGTTTGGTGTTTGCTGTTTGTGTTTGCTGTTTGGTGCTTGTTGCTTGGTGCTTGGTGTTTGTTCCTTGGTGCTTGGTGCTTGGTGATTGGTGCTTGGTGCCTGGTCTTTGGTGTTTGGTGTTTGGTGCTTGGTGCTTGGTGTTTGATGTGTGGTGCTTGATGCTTGGTGTTTGGTATTTGGTGCTTGGTGCTTGGTGCTTGGTGCTTGGTGTTTGGTGCTTGGTGCTTGGTGTTTGGTGCTTGGTGCTTGGTGCTTGGCGTTTGGTGTTTGTCGTTTGATGTTTGGCATTTTCTGTTTGGTGTTTGGTGTTTGGTGTTTGCTGTTTGGTGTTTGCTGTTTTTGTGTTTGGTGTTTGCTGTTTGGTGTTTGCTGTTTGGTGTTTTGTATTTCATGTTTGGTGTTTGGTGTTTGCTGTTTGGTGTTTGCTGTTTGGTGTTTTGTATTTCATGTTTGGTGTTTGGTGTTTGCTGTTTGGTGTTTGGTGTTTGGTCTTTGGTGCTTGGTGCTTGGTGTTTGGTGTTTGGTGCTTGGTGCTTGGTGTTTGGTGATTCTTGCTTGGTGCTTGGTGTTTGGTGCTTGGTGCTTGGTGTTTGGTGTTTGGCGCTTGGTGCTTGGTGTTTGGTGCTTGGTGTTTGGTGCTTGGTGCTTGGTGTTTGGTGCTTGGTTTTTGGTGTTTGGCGCTTGGTGCTTGGTGTTTGGTGTTTGCTGTTTGCTGTTTGGTGTTTGGTGTTTGGTGTTTGCTGTTTGGTGATTGGTGTTTGGTGTTTGGTGTTTGGTGCTTGGTGCTTGGTGCTACGTGCTTGGTGTTTGGTGTTTGGCATTTGGTGTTTGGTACTTGGTGCTTGGTGCTTGGTTTCTGGTGTTTGGTGATTGGTGCTTGGTGCTTGGTGATTGGTGTTTGGTGCTTGGTGATTGGTGTTTGGTTGTTGGTGCTTGGTTCTTGTTGTTTGGTGCTTGGTGCTTGGGGCGTGATGTTTGGTGCTTCTTGCTTGGTGCTTGGTGTTTGGTGCTTGGTGCTTGGTGCTTGGTGCTTGGTGTTTGGTTCTTGGTGCTTGGCGTTTGGTGTTAGGTGCTTGGTGTCTGGTGTTTGGTGTTTGGTGCTTGGTGTTTGGTGTTTGGTGCTTGGTGCTTGGTTCTTGGTGCTTGGTGCTTGATGTTTTGTGCTTGGTGCTTGGTGCTTGGTGTTTGGTGTTTGGTGCTTGGTGCTTGGTGCTTGGTGCTTGGTGCTTGGTGCTTGCTGTTTGGTGTTTGGTGCTTGGTGCTAGGTGTTTGGTGTTTGGTGTTTGTTGTTTGCTGTTTGGTGTTTGGTGTTTGCTGTTTGGTGTTTGCTATTTGGTGTTTGCTGTTTGGTGTTTGGTGTGTGGTGTTTGGTGTTTGATGTGTGGTGCTTGGTGCTTGGTGTTTGGTATTTGGTGCTTGGTGCTTGGTGCTTGGTTCTTGGTGTTTGGTGCTTGGTGCTTGGTGCTTGGTGTTTGGTGCTTGGTGCTAGGTGTTTGGTGCTTGGTGCTTGGTGCTTTGTGTTTGGTGCTTGGTTCTTGATGCTTGATGTTTGGTGCTTGGTGCTTGGTACTTGGTGTTTGGTGCTTGGTGCTTGGTGTTTGGTGTTTTGTGTTTGGTGCTTGGTGCTTGGTGCTTGGTGTTTGGTGTTTGGTGTTTGGTGCTTGTTACTTGGTGTTTTGTGTTTGGTGTTTGGTGCTTGGTGCTTGGTGTTTGGTGCTTGGTGCTTGGTGCTTGATGCTTGGTGTTTGGTGTTTAGTGCTTGGTGCTTGGTGTTTGGTCTTTGGCGCTTGGTGCTTGGTGTTTGGTGCTTGGTGCTTGGTGTTTGGTGTTTGGCGTTTGGTGTTTGGTGCTTGGTGCTTTGTGCTTGGTGCTTGGTTTTTGGTGTTTGGTGCTTGGTGTTTGGTGTTTGGTGTTTGGTGTTTGGTGCTTGGTGATTGGTGTTTGGTGCTCGCTGTTTGGTGTTTGGTGTTTGGTGCTTGGTGCTTGGTGTTTGGTGTTTGGTGCTTGGTGCTTGGTGATTGGTGCTTGTTGCTTGGTGCTTGGTGTTTGGTGCTTGGTGTTTGGTGTTTGGTGTTTGGTGTTTGCTGTTTGCTGTTTGGTGTTTGCTGTTTGGTGTTTGCTGTTTGGTGTTTGGTGTTTGCTGTTTGGTGTTTGGTGTTTGCTGTTTGGTGTTTAGTGTTTGCTGTGTGGTGTTTGCTGTTTGTGTTTGCTGTTTGGTGCTTGTTGCTTGGTGCTTGGTGTTTGTTCCTTGGTGCTTGGTGCTTGGTGATTGGTGCTTGGTGCCTGGTCTTTGGTGTTTGGTGTTTGGCGCTTGGTGCTTGGTGTTTGATGTGTGGTGCTTGATGCTTGGTGTTAGGTATTTGGTGCTTGGTGCTTGGTGCTTGGTGCTTGGTGTTTGGTGCTTGGTGCTTGGTGTTTGGTGCTTGGTGCTAGGTATTTGGTGTTTGGTGCGTGGTGCTTGATGTTTGGTGCTTGGTGCTTGGTGCTTGGCGTTTGGTGTTTGTCGTTTGATGTTTGGCATTTTCTGTTTGGTGTTTGGTGTTTGGTGTTTGCTATTTGGTGTTTGGTGTTTGCTGTTTGCTGTTTGGTGTTTGGTGTTTGGTGTTTGCTGTTTGGTGATTGGTGTTTGGTGTTTGGTGTTGGGTGCTTGGTGCTACGTGCTTGGTGTTTGGTGTTTGGCATTTGGTGTTTGGTACTTGGTGCTTGGTGCTTGGTTTTTGGTGTTTGGTGATTGGTGCTTGGTGCTTGGTGATTGGTGTTTGGTGCTTGGTGATTGGTGTTTGGTTGTTGGTGCTTGGTTCTTGTTGTTTGGTGCTTGGTGCTTGGGGCTTGATGTTTGGTGCTTCTTGCTTGGTGCTTGGTGTTTGGTGCTTGGTGCTTGGTGCTTGGTGCTTGGTGTTTGGTACTTGGTGCTTGGTGTTTGGTGTTTGGTGCTTGGTGTCTGGTGTTTGGTGTTTGGTGCTTGGTGTTTGGTGTTTGGTGCTTGGTGCTTGGTTCTTGGTCCTTGGTGCTTGATGTTTTGTGCTTGGTGCTTGGTGCTTGGTGTTTGGTGCTTGGTGCTTGGTGCTTGGTGCTTGGTGCTTGGTGCTTGCTGTTTGGTGTTTGGTGCTTGGTGCTAGGTGTGTGGTGTTTAGTGTTTGCTGTTTGCTGTTTGGTGTTTGGTGTTTGCTGTTTGGTGTTTGCTATTTGGTGTTTGCTGTTTGGTGTTTGGTGTGTGGTGTTTGGTGTTTGATGTGTGGTGCTTGGTGCTTGGTGTTTGGTATTTGGTGCTTGGTGCTTGGTGCTTGGTGTTTGGTGCTTGGTGCTAGGTGTTTGGTGCTTGGTGCTTGGTGCTTTGTGTTTGGTGCTTGGTTCTTGATGCTTGATGTTTGGTGCTTGGTGCTTGGTACTTGGTGTTTGGTGCTTGGTGCTTGGTGTTTGGTGTTTGGTGTTTGGTACTTGGTGCTTGGTGCTTGGTGTTTGGTGTTTGGTGTTTGGTGCTTGTTACTTGGTGTTTTGTGTTTGGTGTTTGGTGCTTGGTGCTTGGTGTTTGGTGCTTGGTGCTTGGTGCTTGGTGCTTGGTGTTTGGTGTTTAGTGCTTGGTGCTTGGTGTTTGGTCTTTGGCGCTTGGTGCTTGGTGTTTGGTGCTTGGTGCTTGGTGTTTGGTGTTTGGCGTTTGGTGTTTGGTGCTTGGTGCTTTGTGCTTGGTGCTTGGTTTTTGGTGTTTGGTGCTTGGTGTTTGGTGTTTGGTGTTTGGTGTTTGGTGCTTGGTGATTGGTGTTTGGTGCTCGCTGTTTGGTGTTTGGTGTTTAGTGCTTGGTGCTTGGTGTTTGGTGTTTGGTGCTTGGTGCTGGTGATTGGTGCTTGTTGCTTGGTGCTTGGTGTTTGGTGCTTGGTGTTTGGTATTTCCTGTTTGCTGTTTGGTGTTTGCTGTTTGGTGTTTGCTGTTTGGTGTTTGGTGTTTGCTGTTTGGTGTTTGGTGTCTGCTGTTTGGTGTTTGGTGTTTGCTGTTTGGTGTTTGCTGTTTGTGTTTGCTGTTTGGTGCTTGGTGCTTGGTGCTTGGTGTTTGTTCCTTGGTGCTTGGTGCTTGGTGATTGGTGCTTGGTGCCTGGTCTTTGGTGTTTGGTGTTTGGTGCTTGGTGCTTGGTGTTTGATGTGTGGTGCTTGATGCTTGGTGTTTGGTATTTGGTGCTTGGTGCTTGGTGCTTGGTGCTTGGTGTTTGGTGCTTGGTGCTTGGTGTTTGGTGCTTGGTGCTTGGTGCTTGGCGTTTGGTGTTTGTCGTTTGATGTTTGGCATTTTCTGTTTGGTGTTTGGTGTTTGGTGTTTGCTGTTTGGTGTTTGCTGTTTTTGTGTTTGGTGTTTGCTGTTTGGTGTTTGCTGTTTGGTGTTTTGTATTTCATGTTTGGTGTTTGGTGTTTGCTGTTTGGTGTTTGGTGTTTGGTCTTTGGTGCTTGGTGCTTGGTGTTTGGTGTTTGGTGCTTGGTGCTTGGTGTTTGGTGATTCTTGCTTGGTGCTTGGTGTTTGGTGCTTGGTGCTTGGTGTTTGGTGTTTGGCGCTTGGTGCTTGGTGTTTGGTGCTTGGTGTTTGGTGCTTGGTGCTTGGTGTTTGGTGCTTGGTTTTTGGTGTTTGGTGCTTGGGGCTTGGTGCTTGGTGTTTGGTGCTTGGTGCTTGGTGTTTGCTGTTTGGTGCTTGATGCTTGGTGGTTGGTGTTTGGTGCTTGGTGTTTGGTGCTTGGTGCTTGGTGTTTGGTGTTTGCTGTTTGCTGTTTGGTGTTTGCTATTTGGTGTTTGGTGTTTGCTGTTTGCTGTTTGGTGTTTGGTGTTTGGTGTTTGCTGTTTGGTGATTGGTGTTTGGTGTTTGTTTTTTGGTGCTTGGTGCTTGGTGCTACGTGCTTGGTGTTTGGTGTTTGGCATTTGGTGTTTGGTACTTGGTGCTTGGTGCTTGGTTTTTGGTGTTTGGTGATTGGTGCTTGGTGCTTGGTGATTGGTGTTTGGTGCTTGGTGATTGGTGTTTGGTTGTTGGTGCTTGGTTCTTGTTGTTTGGTGCTTGGTGCTTGGGGCTTGATGTTTGGTGCTTCTTGCTTGGTGCTTGGTGTTTGGTGCTTGGTGCTTGGTGCTTGGTGCTTGGTGTTTGGTTCTTGGTGCTTGGCGTTAGGTGTTTGGTGCTTGGTGTCTGGTGTTTGGTGTTTGGTGCTTGGTGTTTGGTGTTTGGTGCTTGGTGCTTGGTTCTTGGTGCTTGGTGCTTGATGTTTTGTGCTTGGTGCTTGGTGCTTGGTGTTTGGTGTTTGGTGCTTGGTGCTTGGTGCTTGGTGCTTGGTGCTTGGTGCTTGCTGTTTGGTGTTTGGTGCTTGGTGCTAGGCGTTTGGTGTTTGGTGTTTGCTGTTTGCTGTTTGGTGTTTGGTGTTTGCTGTTTGGTGTTTGCTATTTGGTGTTTGCTGTTTGGTGTTTGGTGTGTGGTGTTTGGTGTTTGATGTGTGGTGCTTGGTGCTTGGTGTTTGGTATTTGGTGCTTGGTGCTTGGTGCTTGGTTCTTGGTGTTTGGTGCTTGGTGCTTGGTGCTTGGTGTTTGGTGCTTGGTGCTAGGTGTTTGGTGCTTGGTGCTTGGTGCTTTGTGTTTGGTGCTTGGTTCTTGATGCTTGATGTTTGGTGCTTGGTGCTTGGTACTTGGTATTTGGTGCTTGGTGCTTGGTGTTTGGTGTTTGGTGTTTGGTGCTTGGTGCTTGGTGCTTGGTGTTTGGTGTTTGGTGTTTGGTGATTGTTACTTGGTGTTTTGTGTTTGGTGTTTGGTGCTTGGTGCTTGGTGTTTGGTGCTTGGTGCTTGGTGCTTGGTGCTTGGTGTTTGGTGTTTAGTGCTTGGTGCTTGGTGTTTGGTCTTTGGCGCTTGGTGCTTGGTGTTTGGTGCTTGGTGCTTGGTGTTTGGTGTTTGGCGTTTGGTGTTTGGTGCTTGGTGCTTTGTGCTTGGTGCTTGGTTTTTGGTGTTTGGTGCTTGGTGTTTGGTGTTTGGTGTTTGGTGTTTGGTGCTTGGTGATTGGTGTTTGGTGCTCGCTGTTTGGTGTTTGGTGTTTGGTGCTTGGTGCTTGGTGTTTGGTGTATGGTGCTTGGTGCTTGGTGATTGGTGCTTGTTGCTTGGTGCTTGGTGTTTGGTGCTTGGTGTTTGGTGTTTGGTGTTTGGTGTTTGCTGTTTGCTGTTTGGTGTTTGCTGTTTGGTGTTTGCTGTTTGGTGTTTGGTGTTTGCTGTTTGGTGTTTGGTGTTTGCTGTTTGGTGTTTGGTGTTTGCTGTTTGGTGTTTGCTGTTTGTGTTTGCTGTTTGGTGCTTGGTGCTTGGTGCTTGGTGTTTGTTCCTTGGTGCTTGGTGCTTGGTGATTGGTGCTTGGTGCCTGGTCTTTGGTGTTTGGTGTTTGGTGCTTGGTGCTTGGTGTTTGATGTGTGGTGCTTGATGCTTGGTGTTAGGTATTTGGTGCTTGGTGCTTGGTGCTTGGTGCTTGGTGTTTGGTGCTTGGTGCTAGGTATTTGGTGTTTGGTGCGTGGTGCTTGGTGTTTGGTGCTTGGTGCTTGGTGCTTGGCGTTTGGTGTTTCTCGTTTGATGTTTGGCATTTTCTGTTTGGTGTTTGGTGTTTGGTGTTTGCTGTTTGGTGTTTGCTGTTTTTGTGTTTGGTGTTTGCTGTTTGGTGTTTGCTGTTTGGTGTTTTGTATTTCATGTTTGGTGTTTGGTGTTTGCTGTTTGGTGTTTGGTGTTTGGTGTTTGGTGTTTGGTGTTTGTTGTTTGGTGTTTGGTGCTTGGTGCTTGGTGCTTGGTGCTTGGTGTTTGGTGCTTGGTGCTTGGTACTTGGTGTTTGGTGTCTGGTGCTTGGTGCTTGGTGTTTGGTGTTTGGTGCTTGGTGCCTGGTGTTTGGTGATTGGTGCTTGGTGCTTGGTGTTTGGTGCTTGGTGCTTGGTGTTTGGTGTTTGGCGCTTGGTGCTTGGTGTTTGGTGCTTGGTGTTTGGTGCTTGGTGCTTGGTGTTTGGTGTTTGGTGCTTGGTGTTTGGTGTTTGGTGCTTGGGGCTTGGTGCTTGGTGTTTGCTGCTTGGTGCTTGGTGTTTGCTGTTTGGTGCTTGATGCTTGGTGTTTGGTGTTTGGTGCTTGGTGTTTGGTGCTTGGTGCTTGGTGTTTGGTGTTTGCTGTTTGCTGTTTGCTATTTGTTGTTTGGTGTTTGCTGTTTGGTGTTTGGTGTTTGGTGTTTGCTGTTTGGTGATTGGTGTTTGCTATTTGGTGTTTTGTGTTTGCTGTTTGGTGTTTGGTGTTTGGTGTTTGGTGCTTGGTGCTTGGTGCTTGGTGCTTGGTGTTTGGTGTTTGGTGCTTGGTGCTTGGTGCTTGGTGCTTGGTATCTAGTGCTTGGTGTTTGGTGCTTGGTGTTTGTACTTGGTGCTAGGTGCTTGGTGTTTGATGCTTGGTGCTTGGTGCTTGGTGTTTGGTGCTTGGTGATTGGTGCTTGGTGTATGGTGTTTGATGCTTGGTGATTGGTGTTTGGTGCATGGTGCTTGGTGTTTGCGGTTTGGCGTTTGGTGTTCGGCGTTTGATGTTTGACGTTTGCTGTTTGGTGTTTGCTGCTTGATGTTTGCTGGTTCGTGTTTGGTGTTTGGTGTTTGCTGTTTGGTGTTTGCTGTTTAGTGTTTGGTGCTTGGTGCTTGGTGCTTGGTGTTTGGTCTTTGGCGCTTGGTGCTTGGTGTTTGGTGCCTGGTGCATGGTGTTTGGTGTTTGGCATTTGGTGTTTGGTACTTGGTGCTTGGTGCTTGGTTTTTGGTGTTTGGTGATTGGTGCTTGGTGCTTGGTGCTTGGTGTTTGCTGCTTGGTGATTGGTGTTTGGTGCTTGGTGCTTGGTTCTTGTTGTTTGGTGCTTGGAGCTTGGGGCTTGGTGTTTGGTGCATCTTGCTTGGTGCTTGGTGTTTGGTGCTTGGTGCTTGGTTCTTGGTGCTTGGTGCTTGATGTTTTGTGCTTGGTGTTTGATGTGTGGTACTTGGTGCTTGCTGTTTGGTGTTTGGTGTTTGGTGCTTGGTGCTTGGTGTTTGGTGTTTGGTGCTTGGTGCTTGGTGCTTGGTGCTTGGTGCTTGCTGTTTGGTGTTTGGTGCTTGGTGCTTGCTGTTTGGTGTTTGGTGTTTGGTGTTTGCTGTTTGGTGTTTGGTGTTTGCTGTTTGGTGTTTGCTATTTGGTGTTTGGTGTTTGCTGTTTGGTGTTTGATGTTTGGTTTTTGGTGTGTGGTGTTTGGTGTTTGATGTGTGTTGCTTGGTGCTTGGTGTTTGGTATTTGGTGCTTGGTGATTGGTGCTTTGTGTTTGTTGCTTGGTGCTTGGTACTTGGTGTTTGGTGCTTGGTGTTTGGGCCTGGTGTTTGGTGTTTAGTGCTTGGTGTTTGATGTGTGGTACTTGGTGCTTGCTGTTTGGTGTTTGGTGCTTGGTGCTTGGTGCTTGGCTTTTAGTGCTTTGTGCTTGGTGCTTGGTGTTTGGTGCTTGGTGCTAGGCGTTTGGTGTTTGGTACTTGGTGCTTGGTGTTAGCTACTTGGTGCTTGGTGCTTGTTGTTTGGTGCTTGGTGCTTGGTGCTTGGTGTTTGGTGCTTGGTGCTTGGTGCTTGGTGTTTGGTGCTTGGTACTTGGTGTTTTGTGTTTGGTGTTTGGTGCTTGGTGCTTGGTGTTTGGTGCTTGGTGCTTGGTGCTTGGTGCTTGGTGCTTGGTGTTTGGTGTTTAGTGCTTGGTGCTTGGTATTTGGTGTTTGGTGCTTGGTGCTTGGTGTTTGGTGTTTGGTGCTTGGTGCTTGGTGTTTGGTGTTTGGTGCTAGGTGCTTGGTATTTGGTGATTGGTGCTTGGTGCTTGGTGTTTGGTGCTCGGGGCTTGGTGTTTGGTGTTTGGTGCTTGGTGCTTGGTGTTTGCTTTTTGGCGCTTGGTGCTTGGTGTTTGGTGCTTGGTGCTTGGTGTTTGGTGTTTGGCATTTGGTGTTTGGTGCTTGGTGCTTTGTGCTTGGTGCTTGGTTTTTGGTGTTTGGTGCTTGGTTCCTGGTATTTGGTGTTTGTTGATTGGTGCTTGGTGTCTGGTGCTTGGGGTTTGGTGCTTGGTGCTTGGTGTTTGGTGTCTTGTGGTGTGTGCGTGGTGCTTGGTGTTTGGTGATTGGTGCTTGGTGCTTGGTGTTTGGTGCTTGGTGCTTTGTGCTTGGTGCTTGGTGCTTGGTGCTTGGCGTTTGGTGTTTGTCGCTTGATGTTTGGCATTTTCTGTTTGGTGTTTGGTGTTTGGTGTTTGCTGTTTGGTGTTTGCTGTTTGGTGTTTGGTGTTTGCTGTTTGGTGTTTGCTGTTTGCTGTTTGGTGTTTTGTATTTGGTGTTTGGTGTTTGGTGTTTGCTGTTTGGTGTTTAGTGTTTGGTGTTTGGTGTTTGGTGCTTGGTGCTTGGTGCTTGGTGTTTGGTGCTTTGTGCTTGGTACTTGGTGTTTCGTGTTTCGTGCTTGGTGCTTGGTGTTTGGTGTTTGGTGCTTGCTGCTTGGTGCTTGGTGTTTGGTGCTTTGTGCTTGGTACTTGGTGTTTGGTGCTTGGTGCTTGCTGTTTGGTGTTTGGTGCTTGGTGCTTGGTGTTTGGTGATTGGTGCTTGGTGCTTGGTGTTTGGTGTTTGGTGCTTGGTGTTTGGTGCTTGGTGCTTGGTGCTTGGTGCTCGGTGCTTGGTGATTGGTGCTTTGTGTTTGTTGCTTGGTGCTTGGTGCTTGGTGATTGGTGCTTGGTGTTTGGGCCTGGTGTTTGGTGTTTGGTGCTCGGTGTTTGATGTGTGGTACTTGGTGCTTGCTGTTTGGTGTTTGGTGCTTGGTGCTTGGTGCTTGGCTTTTGGTGCTTTATGCTTGGTGCTTGGTGTTTGGTGCTTGGTGCTAGACGTTTGGTGTTTGGTGCTTGGTGCTTGGTGTTAGGTACTTGGTACTTGGTGCTTGTTGTTTGGTGCTTGGTGCTTGGGGCTTGGTGTTTGGTGCTTGGTGCTTGGTGTTTGGTGTTTGGTGTTTGGTGCTTGGTACTTGGTGTTTTGTGTTTGGTGTTTGGTGCTTGGTGCTTGGTGTTTGGTGCTTGGTGCTTGGTGCTTGGTGCTTGGTGTTTGGTGCTAGGTGCTTGGTATTTGGTGATTGGTGCTTGGTGCTTGGTGTTTGGTGCTCGGAGCTTGGTGCTTGGTGTTTGGTGCTTGGTGATTGGTGTTTGGTCTTTGGCGCTTGGTGCTTGGCATTTGGTGCTTGGTGCTTGGTGTTTGGTGTTTGGCATTTGGTGTTTGGTGCTTGGTGCTTTGTGCTTGGTGCTTGGTTTTTGGTGTTTGGTGCTTGGTGCTTGGTATTTGGTGTTTGTTGATTGGTGCTTGGTGTCTGGTGCTTGGGGTTTGGTGCTTGGTGCTTGGTGTGTGGTGTTTGGTGTTTGGTGCTTGGTGCTTGGTCTTTGGTGTTTAGTGCTTGGTGCTTGGTTCTTGGTGTTTGGTGCTTGGTGCTTGGTGTTTGGTGTTTGGTGCTTGGTGCTTGGTGTTTGGTGTTTGGTGCTTGGTGCTTGGTGTTTGGTGTTTGGTGCTAGGTGCTTGGTATTTGGTGCTTGGTGCTTGGTGCTTGGTGTTTGGTGCTCGGAGCTTGGTGCTTGGTGTTTGGTGCTTGGTGCTTGGTGCTTGGTGATTGGTGCTTGGTGCTTGGTGTTTGGTGTTTGGCATTTGGTGTTTGGTGCTTGGTGCTTTGTGCTTGGTGCTTGGTTTTTGGTGCTTGGTGCTTGGTATTTGGTGTTTGTTGATTGGTGCTTGGTGTCTGGTGCTTGGGGTTTGGTGCTTGGAGCTTGGTGTTTGGTGTTTGGTGTTTGGTGCGTGGTGCTTGGTGTTTGGTGCTTGGTGCTTGGTGCTTGGTGTTTGGTGCTTGGTGCTTTGTGCTTGGTGCTTGGTGCTTGGTGCTTGGCGTTTGGTGTTTGTCGTTTGATGTTTGGCATTTTCTGTTTGGTATTTGGTGTTTGGTGTTTGCTGTTTGGTGTTTGCTGTTTGGTGTTTGGTGTTTGCTGTTTGGTGTTTGCTGTTTGGTGTTTTGTATTTGATGTTTGGTGTTTGGTGTTTGCTGTTTGCTGTTTGGTGTTTGGTGTTTGGTGCTTGGTGCTTGGTGCTTGGTGTTTGGTGCTTGTGCTTCGTACTTGTTGTTTGGTGTTTGGTGCTTGGTGCTTGGTGTTTGGTGTTTGGTGCTTGGTGCTTGGTGTTTGGTGATTGGTGCTTTGTTCTTGGTGTTTGGTGCTTGGTGCTTGGTGTTTGGTGTTTGGCGCTTGGTGCTTGGTGTTTGGTGCTTGGTTTTTGGTGTTTGGTGCTTGGTGTTTGATGTTTGGTGTTTGGTGTTTGGTGCTTGGTGCTTGGTGTTTGGTGTTTGGTGCTTGGTGCTTGGTGATTGGTGCTTGTTGCTTGGTGCTTGGTGTTTGGTGCTTGGTGTTTGGTGTTTGGTGTTTGGTGTTTGGTGTTTGCTGTTTGGTGTTTGCTGTTTGGTGTTTGCTGTTTGGTGTTTGGTGTTTGCTGTTTGGTGTCTGGTGTTTGCTGTTTGGTGTTTGGTGTTTGCTGTTTGGTGTTTGCTGTTTGTGTTTGCTGTTTGGTGCTTGGTGCTTGGTGCTTGGTGTTTGTTCCTTGGTGCTTGGTGCTTGGTGATTGGTGCTTGGTGCCTGGTCTTTGGTGTTTGGTGTTTGGTGCTTGGTGCTTGGTGTTTGATGTGTGGTGCTTGATGCTTGGTGTTAGGTATTTGGTGCTTGGTGCTTGGTGCTTGGTGCTTGGTGTTTGGTGCTTGGTGCTTGGTGTTTGGTTCTTGGTGCTAGGTATTTGGTGTTTGGTGCGTGGTGCTTGGTGTTTGGTGCTTGGTGCTTGGTGCTTGGCGTTTGGTGTTTGTCGTTTGATGTTTGACATTTTCTGTTTGGTGTTTGGTGTTTGGTGTTTGCTGTTTGGTGTTTGCTGTTTTTGTGTTTGGTGTTTGCTGTTTGGTGTTTGCTGTTTGGTGTTTGCTGTTTGGTGTTTTGTATTTCATGTTTGGTGTTTGGTGTTTGCTGTTTGGTGTTTGGTGTTTGGTGTTTGGTGTTTGGTGTTTGGTGTTTGGTGTTTGGTGCTTGGTGCTTGGTGCTTGGTGCTTGGTGTTTGGTGCTTGGTGCTTGGTACTTGGTGTTTGGTGTCTGGTGCTTGGTGCTTGGTGTTTGGTGTTTGGTGCTTGGTGCCTGGTGTTTGGTGATTGGTGCTTGGTGCTTGGTGTTTGGTGCTTGGTGCTTGGTGTTTGGTGTTTGGTGCTTGGTGCTTGGTGTTTGGTGCTTGGTGTTTGGTGCTTGGTGCTTGGTGTTTGGTGTTTGGTGCTTGGTGTTTGGTGTTTGGTGCTTGGGGCTTGGTGCTTGGTGTTTTGTGCTTGGTGCTTGGTGTTTGCTGTTTGGTGCTTGATGCTTGGTGTTTGGTGTTTGGTGCTTGGTGTTTGGTGCTTGGTGCTTGGTGTTTGGTGTTTGCTGTTTGCTGTTTGCTATTTGTTGTTTGGTGTTTGCTGTTTGGTGTTTGGTGTTTGGTGTTTGCTGTTTGGTGATTGGTGTTTGCTATTTGGTGTTTTGTGTTTGCTGTTTGGTGTTTGGTGTTTGGTGTTTGGTACTTGGTGCTTGGTGCTTGGTGCTTGGTGTTTGGTGTTTGGTGCTTGGTGCTTGGTGTTTGGTGATTGGTGCTTTGTTCTTGGTGTTTGGTGCTTGGTGCTTGGTGTTTGGTGTTTGGCGCTTGGTGCTTGGTGTTTGGTGCTTGGTTTTTGGTGTTTGGTGCTTGGTGTTTGGTGTTTGGTGTTTGGTGTTTGGTGCTTGGTGCTTGGTGTTTGGTGTTTGGTGCTTGGTGCTTGGTGATTGGTGCTTGTTGCTTGGTGCTTGGTGTTTGGTGCTTGGTGTTTGGTGTTTGGTGTTTGGTGTTTGCTGTTTGCTGTTTGGTGTTTGCTGTTTGGTGTTTGCTGTTTGGTGTTTGGTGTTTGCTGTTTGGTGTTTGGTGTTTGCTGTTTGGTGTTTGGTGTTTGCTGTTTGGTGTTTGCTGTTTGTGTTTGCTGTTTGGTGCTTGGTGCTTGGTGCTTGGTGTTTGTTCCTTGGTGCTTGGTGCTTGGTGCTTGCTGTTTGGTGTTTGGTGCTTGGTGCTAGGTGTTTGGTGTTTGGTGTTTGTTGTTTGCTGTTTGGTGTTTGGTGTTTGCTGTTTGGTGTTTGCTATTTGGTGTTTGCTGTTTGGTGTTTGGTGTGTGGTGTTTGGTGTTTGATGTGTGGTGCTTGGTGCTTGGTGTTTGGTATTTGGTGCTTGGTGCTTGGTGCTTGGTTCTTGGTGTTTGGTGCTTGGTGCTTGGTGCTTGGTGTTTGGTGCTTGGTGCTAGGTGTTTGGTGCTTGGTGCTTGGTGCTTTGTGTTTGGTGCTTGGTTCTTGATGCTTGATGTTTGGTGCTTGGTGCTTGGTACTTGGTGTTTGGTGCTTGGTGCTTGGTGTTTGGTGTTTTGTGTTTGGTGCTTGGTGCTTGGTGCTTGGTGTTTGGTGTTTGGTGTTTGGTGCTTGTTACTTGGTGTTTTGTGTTTGGTGTTTGGTGCTTGGTGCTTGGTGTTTGGTGCTTGGTGCTTGGTGCTTGATGCTTGGTGTTTGGTGTTTAGTGCTTGGTGCTTGGTGTTTGGTCTTTGGCGCTTGGTGCTTGGTGTTTGGTGCTTGGTGCTTGGTGTTTGGTGTTTGGCGTTTGGTGTTTGGTGCTTGGTGCTTTGTGCTTGGTGCTTGGTTTTTGGTGTTTGGTGCTTGGTGTTTGGTGTTTGGTGTTTGGTGTTTGGTGCTTGGTGATTGGTGTTTGGTGCTCGCTGTTTGGTGTTTGGTGTTTGGTGCTTGGTGCTTGGTGTTTGGTGTTTGGTGCTTGGTGCTTGGTGATTGGTGCTTGTTGCTTGGTGCTTGGTGTTTGGTGCTTGGTGTTTGGTGTTTGGTGTTTGGTGTTTGCTGTTTGCTGTTTGGTGTTTGCTGTTTGGTGTTTGCTGTTTGGTGTTTGGTGTTTGCTGTTTGGTGTTTGGTGTTTGCTGTTTGGTGTTTAGTGTTTGCTGTTTGGTGTTTGCTGTTTGTGTTTGCTGTTTGGTGCTTGTTGCTTGGTGCTTGGTGTTTGTTCCTTGGTGCTTGGTGCTTGGTGATTGGTGCTTGGTGCCTGGTCTTTGGTGTTTGGTGTTTGGCGCTTGGTGCTTGGTGTTTGATGTGTGGTGCTTGATGCTTGGTGTTAGGTATTTGGTGCTTGGTGCTTGGTGCTTGGTGCTTGGTGTTTGGTGCTTGGTGCTTGGTGTTTGGTGCTTGGTGCTAGGTATTTGGTGTTTGGTGCGTGGTGCTTGGTGTTTGGTGCTTGGTGCTTGGTGCTTGGCGTTTGGTGTTTGTCGTTTGATGTTTGGCATTTTCTGTTTGGTGTTTGGTGTTTGGTGTTTGCTATTTGGTGTTTGGTGTTTGCTGTTTGCTGTTTGGTGTTTGGTGTTTGGTGTTTGCTGTTTGGTGATTGGTGTTTGGTGTTTGGTGTTGGGTGCTTGGTGCTACGTGCTTGGTGTTTGGTGTTTGGCATTTGGTGTTTGGTACTTGGTGCTTGGTGCTTGGTTTTTGGTGTTTGGTGATTGGTGCTTGGTGCTTGGTGATTGGTGTTTGGTGCTTGGTGATTGGTGTTTGGTTGTTGGTGCTTGGTTCTTGTTGTTTGGTGCTTGGTGCTTGGGGCTTGATGTTTGGTGCTTCTTGCTTGGTGCTTGGTGTTTGGTGCTTGGTGCTTGGTGCTTGGTGCTTGGTGTTTGGTACTTGGTGCTTGGTGTTTGGTGTTTGGTGCTTGGTGTCTGGTGTTTGGTGTTTGGTGCTTGGTGTTTGGTGTTTGGTGCTTGGTGCTTGGTTCTTGGTGCTTGGTGCTTGATGTTTTGTGCTTGGTGCTTGGTGCTTGGTGTTTGGTGCTTGGTGCTTGGTGCTTGGTGCTTGGTGCTTGGTGCTTGCTGTTTGGTGTTTGGTGCTTGGTGCTAGGTGTGTGGTGTTTGGTGTTTGCTGTTTGCTGTTTGGTGTTTGGTGTTTGCTGTTTGGTGTTTGCTATTTGGTGTTTGCTGTTTGGTGTTTGGTGTGTGGTGTTTGGTGTTTGATGTGTGGTGCTTGGTGCTTGGTGTTTGGTATTTGGTGCTTGGTGCTTGGTGCTTGGTGTTTGGTGCTTGGTGCTAGGTGTTTGGTGCTTGGTGCTTGGTGCTTTGTGTTTGGTGCTTGGTTCTTGATGCTTGATGTTTGGTGCTTGGTGCTTGGTACTTGGTGTTTGGTGCTTGGTGCTTGGTGTTTGGTGTTTGGTGTTTGGTGCTTGGTGCTTGGTGCTTGGTGTTTGGTGTTTGGTGTTTGGTGCTTGTTACTTGGTGTTTTGTGTTTGGTGTTTGGTGCTTGGTGCTTGGTGTTTGGTGCTTGGTGCTTGGTGCTTGGTGCTTGGTGTTTGGTGTTTAGTGCTTGGTGCTTGGTGTTTGGTCTTTGGCGCTTGGTGCTTGGTGTTTGGTGCTTGGTGCTTGGTGTTTGGTGTTTGGCGTTTGGTGTTTGGTGCTTGGTGCTTTGTGCTTGGTGCTTGGTTTTTGGTGTTTGGTGCTTGGTGTTTGGTGTTTGGTGTTTGGTGTTTGGTGCTTGGTGATTGGTGTTTGGTGCTCGCTGTTTGGTGTTTGGTGTTTAGTGCTTGGTGCTTGGTGTTTGGTGTTTGGTGCTTGGTGCTGGTGATTGGTGCTTGTTGCTTGGTGCTTGGTGTTTGGTGCTTGGTGTTTGGTGTTTCCTGTTTGCTGTTTGGTGTTTGCTGTTTGGTGTTTGCTGTTTGGTGTTTGGTGTTTGCTGTTTGGTGTTTGGTGTCTGCTGTTTGGTGTTTGGTGTTTGCTGTTTGGTGTTTGCTGTTTGTGTTTGCTGTTTGGTGCTTGGTGCTTGGTGCTTGGTGTTTGTTCCTTGGTGCTTGGTGCTTGGTGATTGGTGCTTGGTGCCTGGTCTTTGGTGTTTGGTGTTTGGTGCTTGGTGCTTGGTGTTTGATGTGTGGTGCTTGATGCTTGGTGTTTGGTATTTGGTGCTTGGTGCTTGGTGCTTGGTGCTTGGTGTTTGGTGCTTGGTGCTTGGTGTTTGGTGCTTGGTGCTTGGTGCTTGGCGTTTGGTGTTTGTCGTTTGATGTTTGGCATTTTCTGTTTGGTGTTTGGTGTTTGGTGTTTGCTGTTTGGTGTTTGCTGTTTTTGTGTTTGGTGTTTGCTGTTTGGTGTTTGCTGTTTGGTGTTTTGTATTTCATGTTTGGTGTTTGGTGTTTGCTGTTTGGTGTTTGGTGTTTGGTCTTTGGTGCTTGGTGCTTGGTGTTTGGTGTTTGGTGCTTGGTGCTTGGTGTTTGGTGATTCTTGCTTGGTGCTTGGTGTTTGGTGCTTGGTGCTTGGTGTTTGGTGTTTGGCGCTTGGTGCTTGGTGTTTGGTGCTTGGTGTTTGGTGCTTGGTGCTTGGTGTTTGGTGCTTGGTTTTTGGTGTTTGGTGCTTGGGGCTTGGTGCTTGGTGTTTGGTGCTTGGTGCTTGGTGTTTGCTGTTTGGTGCTTGATGCTTGGTGGTTGGTGTTTGGTGCTTGGTGTTTGGTGCTTGGTGCTTGGTGTTTGGTGTTTGCTGTTTGCTGTTTGGTGTTTGCTATTTGGTGTTTGGTGTTTGCTGTTTGCTGTTTGGTGTTTGGTGTTTGGTGTTTGCTGTTTGGTGATTGGTGTTTGGTGTTTGTTTTTTGGTGCTTGGTGCTTGGTGCTACGTGCTTGGTGTTTGGTGTTTGGCATTTGGTGTTTGGTACTTGGTGCTTGGTGCTTGGTTTTTGGTGTTTGGTGATTGGTGCTTGGTGCTTGGTGATTGGTGTTTGGTGCTTGGTGATTGGTGTTTGGTTGTTGGTGCTTGGTTCTTGTTGTTTGGTGCTTGGTGCTTGGGGCTTGATGTTTGGTGCTTCTTGCTTGGTGCTTGGTGTTTGGTGCTTGGTGCTTGGTGCTTGGTGTTTGGTGTTTGGTGCTTGGTGCTTGGTTCTTGGTGCTTGGTGCTTGATGTTTTGTGCTTGGTGCTTGGTGCTTGGTGTTTGGTGTTTGGTGCTTGGTGCTTGGTGCTTGGTGCTTGGTGCTTGGTGCTTGCTGTTTGGTGTTTGGTGCTTGGTGCTAGGCGTTTGGTGTTTGGTGTTTGCTGTTTGCTGTTTGGTGTTTGGTGTTTGCTGTTTGGTGTTTGCTATTTGGTGTTTGCTGTTTGGTGTTTGGTGTGTGGTGTTTGGTGTTTGATGTGTGGTGCTTGGTGCTTGGTGTTTGGTATTTGGTGCTTGGTGCTTGGTGCTTGGTTCTTGGTGTTTGGTGCTTGGTGCTTGGTGCTTGGTGTTTGGTGCTTGGTGCTAGGTGTTTGGTGCTTGGTGCTTGGTGCTTTGTGTTTGGTGCTTGGTTCTTGATGCTTGATGTTTGGTGCTTGGTGCTTGGTACTTGGTATTTGGTGCTTGGTGCTTGGTGTTTGGTGTTTGGTGTTTGGTGCTTGGTGCTTGGTGCTTGGTGTTTGGTGTTTGGTGTTTGGTGATTGTTACTTGGTGTTTTGTGTTTGGTGTTTGGTGCTTGGTGCTTGGTGTTTGGTGCTTGGTGCTTGGTGCTTGGTGCTTGGTGTTTGGTGTTTAGTGCTTGGTGCTTGGTGTTTGGTCTTTGGCGCTTGGTGCTTGGTGTTTGGTCCTTGGTGCTTGGTGTTTGGTGTTTGGCGTTTGGTGTTTGGTGCTTGGTGCTTTGTGCTTGGTGCTTGGTTTTTGGTGTTTGGTGCTTGGTGTTTGGTGTTTGGTGTTTGGTGTTTGGTGCTTGGTGATTGGTGTTTGGTGCTCGCTGTTTGGTGTTTGGTGTTTGGTGCTTGGTGCTTGGTGTTTGGTGTATGGTGCTTGGTGCTTGGTGATTGGTGCTTGTTGCTTGGTGCTTGGTGTTTGGTGCTTTGTGTTTGGTGTTTGGTGTTTGGTGTTTGCTGTTTGCTGTTTGGTGTTTGCTGTTTGGTGTTTGCTGTTTGGTGTTTGGTGTTTGCTGTTTGGTGTTTGGTGTTTGCTGTTTGGTGTTTGGTGTTTGCTGTTTGGTGTTTGCTGTTTGTGTTTGCTGTTTGGTGCTTGGTGCTTGGTGCTTGGTGTTTGTTCCTTGGTGCTTGGTGCTTGGTGATTGGTGCTTGGTGCCTGGTCTTTGGTGTTTGGTGTTTGGTGCTTGGTGCTTGGTGTTTGATGTGTGGTGCTTGATGCTTGGTGTTAGGTATTTGGTGCTTGGTGCTTGGTGCTTGGTGCTTGGTGTTTGGTGCTTGGTGCTAGGTATTTGGTGTTTGGTGCGTGGTGCTTGGTGTTTGGTGCTTGGTGCTTGGTGCTTGGCGTTTGGTGTTTGTCGTTTGATGTTTGGCATTTTCTGTTTGGTGTTTGGTGTTTGGTGTTTGCTGTTTGGTGTTTGCTGTTTTTGTGTTTGGTGTTTGCTGTTTGGTGTTTGCTGTTTGGTGTTTTGTATTTCATGTTTGGTGTTTGGTGTTTGCTGTTTGGTGTTTGGTGTTTGGTGTTTGGTGTTTGGTGTTTGTTGTTTGGTGTTTGGTGCTTGGTTCTTGGTGCTTGGTGCTTGGTGTTTGGTGCTTGGTGCTTGGTACTTGGTGTTTGGTGTCTGGTGCTTGGTGCTTGGTGTTTGGTGTTTGGTGCTTGGTGCCTGGTGTTTGGTGATTGGTGCTTGGTGCTTGGTGTTTGGTGCTTGGTGCTTGGTGTTTGGTGTTTGGCGCTTGGTGCTTGGTGTTTGGTGCTTGGTGTTTGGTGCTTGGTGCTTGGTGTTTGGTGTTTGGTGCTTGGTGTTTGGTGTTTGGTGCTTGGGGCTTGGTGCTTGGTGTTTGCTGCTTGGTGCTTGGTGTTTGCTGTTTGGTGCTTGATGCTTGGTGTTTGGTGTTTGGTGCTTGGTGTTTGGTGCTTGGTGCTTGGTGTTTGGTGTTTGCTGTTTGCTGTTTGCTATTTGTTGTTTGGTGTTTGCTGTTTGGTGTTTGGTGTTTGGTGTTTGCTGTTTGGTGATTGGTGTTTGCTATTTGGTGTTTTGTGTTTGCTGTTTGGTGTTTGGTGTTTGGTGTTTGGTGCTTGGTGCTTGGTGCTTGGTGCTTGGTGTTTGGTGTTTGGTGCTTGGTGCTTGGTGCTTGGTGCTTGGTATCTAGTGCTTGGTGTTTGGTGCTTGGTGTTTGTACTTGGTGCTAGGTGCTTGGTGTTTGATGCTTGGTGCTTGGTGCTTGGTGTTTGGTGCTTGGTGATTGGTGCTTGGTGTATGGTGTTTGATGCTTGGTGATTGGTGTTTGGTGCATGGTGCTTGGTGTTTGCGGTTTGGCGTTTGGTGTTCGGCGTTTGATGTTTGACGTTTGCTGTTTGGTGTTTGCTGCTTGATGTTTGCTGGTTCGTGTTTGGTGTTTGGTGTTTGCTGTTTGGTGTTTGCTGTTTAGTGTTTGGTGCTTGGTGCTTGGTGCTTGGTGTTTGGTCTCTGGCGCTTGGTGCTTGGTGTTTGGTGCCTGGTGCATGGTGTTTGGTGTTTGGCATTTGGTGTTTGGTACTTGGTGCTTGGTGCTTGGTTTTTGGTGTTTGGTGATTGGTGCTTGGTGCTTGGTGCTTGGTGTTTGCTGCTTGGTGATTGGTGTTTGGTGCTTGGTGCTTGGTTCTTGTTGTTTGGTGCTTGGAGCTTGGGGCTTGGTGTTTGGTGATTCTTGCTTGGTGCTTGGTGTTTGGTGCTTGGTGCTTGGTTCTTGGTGCTTGGTGCTTGATGTTTTGTGCTTGGTGTTTGATGTGTGGTACTTGGTGCTTGCTGTTTGGTGTTTGGTGTTTGGTGCTTGGTGCTTGGTGTTTGGTGTTTGGTGCTTGGTGCTTGGTGCTTGGTGCTTGGTGCTTGCTGTTTGGTGTTTGGTGCTTGGTGCTTGCTGTTTGGTGTTTGGTGTTTGGTGTTTGCTGTTTGGTGTTTGGTGTTTGCTGTTTGGTGTTTGCTATTTGGTGTTTGGTGTTTGCTGTTTGGTGTTTGATGTTTGGTTTTTGGTGTGTGGTGTTTGGTGTTTGATGTGTGTTGCTTGGTGCTTGGTGTTTGGTATTTGGTGCTTGGTGATTGGTGCTTTGTGTTTGTTGCTTGGTGCTTGGTACTTGGTGTTTGGTGCTTGGTGTTTGGGCCTGGTGTTTGGTGTTTAGTGCTTGGTGTTTGATGTGTGGTACTTGGTGCTTGCTGTTTGGTGTTTGGTGCTTGGTGCTTGGTGCTTGGCTTTTGGTGCTTTGTGCTTGGTGCTTGGTGTTTGGTGCTTGGTGCTAGGCGTTTGGTGTTTGGTACTTGGTGCTTGGTGTTAGCTACTTGGTGCTTGGTGCTTGTTGTTTGGTGCTTGGTGCTTGGTGCTTGGTGTTTGGTGCTTGGTGCTTGGTGTTTGGTGTTTGATGTTTGGTGCTTGGTACTTGGTGTTTTGTGTTTGGTGTTTGGTGCTTGGTGCTTGGTGTTTGGTGCTTGGTGCTTGGTGCTTGGTGCTTGGTGCTTGGTGTTTGGTGTTTAGTGCTTGGTGCTTGGTATTTGGTGTTTGGTGCTTGGTGCTTGGTGTTTGGTGTTTGGTGCTTGGTGCTTGGTGTTTGGTGTTTGGTGCTAGGTGCTTGGTATTTGGTGATTGGTGCTTGGTGCTTGGTGTTTGGTGCTCGGGGCTTGGTGTTTGGTGTTTGGTGCTTGGTGCTTGGTGTTTGGTTTTTGGCGCTTGGTGCTTGGTGTTTGGTGCTTGGTGCTTGGTGTTTGGTGTTTGGCATTTGGTGTTTGGTGCTTGGTGCTTTGTGCTTGGTGCTTGGTTTTTGGTGTTTGGTGCTTGGTTCCTGGTATTTGGTGTTTGTTGATTGGTGCTTGGTGTCTGGTGCTTGGGGTTTGGTGCTTGGTGCTTGGTGTTTGGTGTCTTGTGGTGTGTGCGTGGTGCTTGGTGTTTGGTGATTGGTGCTTGGTGCTTGGTGTTTGGTGCTTGGTGCTTTGTGCTTGGTGCTTGGTGCTTGGTGCTTGGCGTTTGGTGTTTGTCGCTTGATGTTTGGCATTTTCTGTTTGGTGTTTGGTGTTTGGTGTTTGCTGTTTGGTGTTTGCTGTTTGGTGTTTGGTGTTTGCTGTTTGGTGTTTGCTGTTTGCTGTTTGGTGTTTTGTATTTGGTGTTTGGTGTTTGGTGTTTGCTGTTTGGTGTTTAGTGTTTGGTGTTTGGTGTTTGGTGCTTGGTGCTTGGTGCTTGGTGTTTGGTGCTTTGTGCTTGGTACTTGGTGTTTCGTGTTTCGTGCTTGGTGCTTGGTGTTTGGTGTTTGGTGCTTGCTGCTTGGTGCTTGGTGTTTGGTGCTTTGTGCTTGGTACTTGGTGTTTGGTGCTTGGTGCTTGCTGTTTGGTGTTTGGTGCTTGGTGCTTGGTGTTTGGTGATTGGTGCTTGGTGCTTGGTGTTTGGTGTTTGGTGCTTGGTGTTTGGTGCTTGGTGCTTGGTGCTTGGTGCTCGGTGCTTGGTGATTGGTGCTTTGTGTTTGTTGCTTGGTGCTTGGTGCTTGGTGATTGGTGCTTGGTGTTTGGGCCTGGTGTTTGGTGTTTGGTGCTCGGTGTTTGATGTGTGGTACTTGGTGCTTGCTGTTTGGTGTTTGGTGCTTGGTGCTTGGTGCTTGGCTTTTGGTGCTTTATGCTTGGTGCTTGGTGTTTGGTGCTTGGTGCTAGACGTTTGGTGTTTGGTGCTTGGTGCTTGGTGTTAGGTACTTGGTACTTGGTGCTTGTTGTTTGGTGCTTGGTGCTTGGGGCTTGGTGTTTGGTGCTTGGTGCTTGGTGTTTGGTGTTTGGTGTTTGGTGCTTGGTACTTGGTGTTTTGTGTTTGGTGTTTGGTGCTTGGTGCTTGGTGTTTGGTGCTTGGTGCTTGGTGCTTGGTGCTTGGTGTTTGGTGCTAGGTGCTTGGTATTTGGTGATTGGTGCTTGGTGCTTGGTGTTTGGTGCTCGGAGCTTGGTGCTTGGTGTTTGGTGCTTGGTGCTTGGTGTTTGGTCTTTGGCGCTTGGTGCTTGGCGTTTGGTGCTTGGTGCTTGGTGTTTGGTGTTTGGCATTTGGTGTTTGGTGCTTGGTGCTTTGTGCTTGGTGCTTGGTTTTTGGTGTTTGGTGCTTGGTGCTTGGTATTTGGTGTTTGTTGATTGGTGCTTGGTGTCTGGTGCTTGGGGTTTGGTGCTTGGTGCTTGGTGTGTGGTGTTTGGTGTTTGGTGCTTGGTGCTTGGTCTTTGGTGTTTAGTGCTTGGTGCTTGGTTCTTGGTGTTTGGTGCTTGGTGCTTGGTGTTTGGTGTTTGGTGCTTGGTGCTTGGTGTTTGGTGTTTGGTGCTTGGTGCTTGGTGTTTGGTGTTTGGTGCTAGGTGCTTGGTATTTGGTGCTTGGTGCTTGGTGCTTGGTGTTTGGTGCTCGGAGCTTGGTGCTTGGTGTTTGGTGCTTGGTGCTTGGTGCTTGGTGATTGGTGCTTGGTGCTTGGTGTTTGGTGTTTGGCATTTGGTGTTTGGTGCTTGGTGCTTTGTGCTTGGTGCTTGGTTTTTGGTGCTTGGTGCTTGGTATTTGGTGTTTGTTGATTGGTGCTTGGTGTCTGGTGCATGGGGTTTGGTGCTTGGAGCTTGGTGTTTGGTGTTTGGTGTTTGGTGCGTGGTGCTTGGTGTTTGGTGCTTGGTGCTTGGTGCTTGGTGTTTGGTGCTTGGTGCTTTGTGCTTGGTGCTTGGTGCTTGGTGCTTGGCGTTTGGTGTTTGTCGTTTGATGTTTGGCATTTTCTGTTTGGTATTTGGTGTTTGGTGTTTGCTGTTTGGTGTTTGCTGTTTGGTGTTTGGTGTTTGCTGTTTGGTGTTTGCTGTTTGGTGTTTTGTATTTGATGTTTGGTGTTTGGTGTTTGCTGTTTGGTGTTTGGTGTTTGGTGTTTGGTGCTTGGTGCTTGGTGCTTGGTGTTTGGTGCTTGTGCTTCGTACTTGTTGTTTGGTGTTTGGTGCTTGGTGCTTGGTGTTTGGTGTTTGGTGCTTGGTGCTTGGTGTTTGGTGATTGGTGCTTTGTTCTTGGTGTTTGGTGCTTGGTGCTTGGTGTTTGGTGTTTGGCGCTTGGTGCTTGGTGTTTGGTGCTTGGTTTTTGGTGTTTGGTGCTTGGTGTTTGATGTTTGGTGTTTGGTGTTTGGTGCTTGGTGCTTGGTGTTTGGTGTTTGGTGCTTGGTGCTTGGTGATTGGTGCTTGTTGCTTGGTGCTTGGTGTTTGGTGCTTGGTGTTTGGTGTTTGGTGTTTGGTGTTTGGTGTTTGCTGTTTGGTGTTTGCTGTTTGGTGTTTGCTGTTTGGTGTTTGGTGTTTGCTGTTTGGTGTTTGGTGTTTGCTGTTTGGTGTTTGGTGTTTGCTGTTTGGTGTTTGCTGTTTGTGTTTGCTGTTTGGTGCTTGGTGCTTGGTGCTTGGTGTTTGTTCCTTGGTGCTTGGTGCTTGGTGATTGGTGCTTGGTGCCTGGTCTTTGGTGTTTGGTGTTTGGTGCTTGGTGCTTGGTGTTTGATGTGTGGTGCTTGATGCTTGGTGTTAGGTATTTGGTGCTTGGTGCTTGGTGCTTGGTGCTTGGTGTTTGGTGCTTGGTGCTTGGTGTTTGGTTCTTGGTGCTAGGTATTTGGTGTTTGGTGCGTGGTCCTTGGTGTTTGGTGCTTGGTGCTTGGTGCTTGGCGTTTGGTGTTTGTCGTTTGATGTTTGGCATTTTCTGTTTGGTGTTTGGTGTTTGGTGTTTGCTGTTTGGTGTTTGCTGTTTTTGTGTTTGGTGTTTGCTGTTTGGTGTTTGCTGTTTGGTGTTTGCTGTTTGGTGTTTTGTATTTCATGTTTGGTGTTTGGTGTTTGCTGTTTGGTGTTTGGTGTTTGGTGTTTGGTGTTTGGTGTTTGGTGTTTGGTGTTTGGTGCTTGGTGCTTGGTGCTTGGTGCTTGGTGTTTGGTGCTTGGTGCTTGGTACTTGGTGTTTGGTGTCTGGTGCTTGGTGCTTGGTGTTTGGTGTTTGGTGCTTGGTGCCTGGTGTTTGGTGATTGGTGCTTGGTGCTTGGTGTTTGGTGCTTGGTGCTTGGTGTTTGGTGTTTGGCGCTTGGTGCTTGGTGTTTGGTGCTTGGTGTTTGGTGCTTGGTGCTTGGTGTTTGGTGTTTGGTGCTTGGTGTTTGGTGTTTGGTGCTTGGGGCTTGGTGCTTGGTGTTTTGTGCTTGGTGCTTGGTGTTTGCTGTTTGGTGCTTGATGCTTGGTGTTTGGTGTTTGGTGCTTGGTGTTTGGTGCTTGGTGCTTGGTGTTTGGTGCTTTGTGCTTGGTACTTGGTGTTTCGTGTTTCGTGCTTGGTGCTTGGTGCTTGGCGTTTGGTGTTTGTCGCTTGATGTTTGGCATTTTCTGTTTGGTGTTTGGTGTTTGGTGTTTGCTGTTTGGTGTTTGCTGTTTGGTGTTTGGTGTTTGCTGTTTGGTGTTTGCTGTTTGCTGTTTGGTGTTTTGTATTTGGTGTTTGGTGTTTGGTGTTTGCTGTTTGGTGTTTAGTGTTTGGTGTTTGGTGTTTGGTGCTTGGTGCTTGGTGCTTGGTGTTTGGTGCTTTGTGCTTGGTACTTGGTGTTTTGTGTTTCGTGCTTGGTGCTTGGTGTTTGGTGTTTGGTGCTTGCTGCTTGGTGCTTGGTGTTTGGTGCTTTGTGCTTGGTACTTGGTGTTTGGTGCTTGGTGCTTGCTGTTTGGTGTTTGGTGCTTGGTGCTTGGTGTTTGGTGATTGGTGCTTGGTGCTTGGTGTTTGGTGTTTGGTGCTTGGTGTTTGGTGCTTGGTGCTTGGTGCTTGGTGCTCGGTGCTTGGTGATTGGTGCTTTGTGTTTGTTGCTTGGTGCTTGGTGCTTGGTGATTGGTGCTTGGTGTTTGGGCCTGGTGTTTGGTGTTTGGTGCTCGGTGTTTGATGTGTGGTACTTGGTGCTTGCTGTTTGGTGTTTGGTGCTTGGTGCTTGGTGCTTGGCTTTTGGTGCTTTATGCTTGGTGCTTGGTGTTTGGTGCTTGGTGCTAGACGTTTGGTGTTTGGTGCTTGGTGCTTGGTGTTAGGTACTTGGTACTTGGTGCTTGTTGTTTGGTGCTTGGTGCTTGGGGCTTGGTGTTTGGTGCTTGGTGCTTGGTGTTTGGTGTTTGGTGTTTGGTGCTTGGTACTTGGTGTTTTGTGTTTGGTGTTTGGTGCTTGGTGCTTGGTGTTTGGTGCTTGGTGCTTGGTGCTTGGTGCTTGGTGTTTGGTGCTACGTGCTTGGTATTTGGTGATTGGTGCTTGGTGCTTGGTGTTTGGTGCTCGGAGCTTGGTGCTTGGTGTTTGGTGCTTGGTGCTTGGTGTTTGGTCTTTGGCGCTTGGTGCTTGGCGTTTGGTGCTTGGTGCTTGGTGTTTGGTGTTTGGCATTTGGTGTTTGGTGCTTGGTGCTTTGTGCTTGGTGCTTGGTTTTTGGTGTTTGGTGCTTGGTGCTTGGTATTTGGTGTTTGTTGATTGGTGCTTGGTGTCTGGTGCTTGGGGTTTGGTGCTTGGTGCTTGGTGTGTGGTGTTTGGTGTTTGGTGCTTGGTGCTTGGTCTTTGGTGTTTAGTGCTTGGTGCTTGGTTCTTGGTGTTTGGTGCTTGGTGCTTGGTGTTTGGTGTTTGGTGCTTGGTGCTTGGTGTTTGGTGTTTGGTGCTTGGTGCTTGGTGTTTGGTGTTTGGTGCTAGGTGCTTGGTATTTGGTGCTTGGTGCTTGGTGCTTGGTGTTTGGTGCTCGGAGCTTGGTGCTTGGTGTTTGGTGCTTGGTGCTTGGTGCTTGGTGATTGGTGCTTGGTGCTTGGTGTTTGGTGTTTGGCATTTGGTGTTTGGTGCTTGGTGCTTTGTGCTTGGTGCTTGGTTTTTGGTGCTTGGTGCTTGGTATTTGGTGTTTGTTGATTGGTGCTTGGTGTCTGGTGCATGGGGTTTGGTGCTTGGAGCTTGGTGTTTGGTGTTTGGTGTTTGGTGCGTGGTGCTTGGTGTTTGGTGCTTGGTGCTTGGTGCTTGGTGTTTGGTGCTTGGTGCTTTGTGCTTGGTGCTTGGTGCTTGGTGCTTGGCGTTTGGTGTTTGTCGTTTGATGTTTGGCATTTTCTGTTTGGTATTTGGTGTTTGGTGTTTGCTGTTTGGTGTTTGCTGTTTGGTGTTTGGTGTTTGCTGTTTGGTGTTTGCTGTTTGGTGTTTTGTATTTGATGTTTGGTGTTTGGTGTTTGCTGTTTGGTGTTTGGTGTTTGGTGTTTGGTGCTTGGTGCTTGGTGCTTGGTGTTTGGTGCTTGTGCTTCGTACTTGTTGTTTGGTGTTTGGTGCTTGGTGCTTGGTGTTTGGTGTTTGGTGCTTGGTGCTTGGTGTTTGGTGATTGGTGCTTTGTTCTTGGTGTTTGGTGCTTGGTGCTTGGTGTTTGGTGTTTGGCGCTTGGTGCTTGGTGTTTGGTGCTTGGTTTTTGGTGTTTGGTGCTTGGTGTTTGATGTTTGGTGTTTGGTGTTTGGTGCTTGGTGCTTGGTGTTTGGTGTTTGGTGCTTGGTGCTTGGTGATTGGTGCTTGTTGCTTGGTGCTTGGTGTTTGGTGCTTGGTGTTTGGTGTTTGGTGTTTGGTGTTTGGTGTTTGCTGTTTGGTGTTTGCTGTTTGGTGTTTGCTGTTTGGTGTTTGGTGTTTGCTGTTTGGTGTTTGGTGTTTGCTGTTTGGTGTTTGGTGTTTGCTGTTTGGTGTTTGCTGTTTGTGTTTGCTGTTTGGTGCTTGGTGCTTGGTGCTTGGTGTTTGTTCCTTGGTGCTTGGTGCTTGGTGATTGGTGCTTGGTGCCTGGTCTTTGGTGTTTGGTGTTTGGTGCTTGGTGCTTGGTGTTTGATGTGTGGTGCTTGATGCTTGGTGTTAGGTATTTGGTGCTTGGTGCTTGGTGCTTGGTGCTTGGTGTTTGGTGCTTGGTGCTTGGTGTTTGGTTCTTGGTGCTAGGTATTTGGTGTTTGGTGCGTGGTGCTTGGTGTTTGGTGCTTGGTGCTTGGTGCTTGGCGTTTGGTGTTTGTCGTTTGATGTTTGGCATTTTCTGTTTGGTGTTTGGTGTTTGGTGTTTGCTGTTTGGTGTTTGCTGTTTTTGTGTTTGGTGTTTGCTGTTTGGTGTTTGCTGTTTGGTGTTTGCTGTTTGGTGTTTTGTATTTCATGTTTGGTGTTTGGTGTTTGCTGTTTGGTGTTTGGTGTTTGGTGTTTGGTGTTTGGTGTTTGGTGTTTGGTGTTTGGTGCTTGGTGCTTGGTGCTTGGTGCTTGGTGTTTGGTGCTTGGTGCTTGGTACTTGGTGTTTGGTGTCTGGTGCTTGGTGCTTGGTGTTTGGTGTTTGGTGCTTGGTGCCTGGTGTTTGGTGATTGGTGCTTGGTGCTTGGTGTTTGGTGCTTGGTGCTTGGTGTTTGGTGTTTGGCGCTTGGTGCTTGGTGTTTGGTGCTTGGTGTTTGGTGCTTGGTGCTTGGTGTTTGGTGTTTGGTGCTTGGTGTTTGGTGTTTGGTGCTTGGGGCTTGGTGCTTGGTGTTTTGTGCTTGGTGCTTGGTGTTTGCTGTTTGGTGCTTGATGCTTGGTGTTTGGTGTTTGGTGCTTGGTGTTTGGTGCTTGGTGCTTGGTGTTTGGTGTTTGCTGTTTGCTGTTTGCTATTTGTTGTTTGGTGTTTGCTGTTTGGTGTTTGGTGTTTGGTGTTTGCTGTTTGGTGATTGGTGTTTGCTATTTGGTGTTTTGTGTTTGCTGTTTGGTGTTTGGTGTTTGGTGTTTGGTACTTGGTGCTTGGTGCTTGGTGCTTGGTGTTTGGTGTTTGGTGCTTGGTGCTTGGTGCTTGGTGCTTGGTGCTTGGCTTTTGGTGCTTTGTGCTTGGTGCTTGGTGTTTGGTGTTTGGCGCTTGGTGCTTGGTGTTTGGTGCTTGGTTTTTGGTGTTTGGTGCTTGGTGTTTGGTGTTTGGTGTTTGGTGTTTGGTGCTTGGTGCTTGGTGTTTGGTGTTTGGTGCTTGGTGCTTGGTGTTTGGTGCTTGGTTTTTGGTGTTTGGTGCTTGGTGTTTGGTGTTTGGTGTTTGGTGTTTGGTGCTTGGTGCTTGGTGTTTGGTGTTTGGTGCTTGGTGCTTGGTGATTGGTGCTTGTTGCTTGGTGCTTGGTGTTTGGTGCTTGGTGTTTGGTGTTTGGTGTTTGGTGTTTGCTGTTTGCTGTTTGGTGTTTGCTGTTTGGTGTTTGCTGTTTGGTGTTTGGTGTTTGCTGTTTGGTGTTTGGTGTTTGCTGTTTGGTGTTTGGTGTTTGCTGTTTGGTGTTTGCTGTTTGTGTTTGCTGTTTGGTGCTTGGTGCTTGGTGCTTGGTGTTTGTTCCTTGGTGCTTGGTGCTTGGTGATTGGTGCTTGGTGCCTGGTCTTTGGTGTTTGGTGTTTGGTGCTTGGTGCTTGGTGTTTGATGTGTGGTGCTTGATGCTTGGTGTTAGGTATTTGGTGCTTGGTGCTTGGTGCTTGGTGCTTGGTGTTTGGTGCTTGGTGCTTGGTGTTTGGTTCTTGGTGCTAGGTATTTGGTGTTTGGTGCGTGGTGCTTGGTGTTTGGTGCTTGGTGCTTGGTGCTTGGCGTTTGGTGTTTGTCGTTTGATGTTTGGCATTTTCTGTTTGGTGTTTGGTGTTTGGTGTTTGCTGTTTGGTGTTTGCTGTTTTTGTGTTTGGTGTTTGCTGTTTGGTGTTTGCTGTTTGGTGTTTGCTGTTTGGTGTTTTGTATTTCATGTTTGGTGTTTGGTGTTTGCTGTTTGGTGTTTGGTGTTTGGTGTTTGGTGTTTGGTGTTTGGTGTTTGGTGTTTGGTGCTTGGTGCTTGGTGCTTGGTGCTTGGTGTTTGGTGCTTGGTGCTTGGTACTTGGTGTTTGGTGTCTGGTGCTTGGTGCTTGGTGTTTGGTGTTTGGTGCTTGGTGCCTGGTGTTTGGTGATTGGTGCTTGGTGCTTGGTGTTTGGTGCTTGGTGCTTGGTGTTTGGTGTTTGGCGCTTGGTGCTTGGTGTTTGGTGCTTGGTGTTTGGTGCTTGGTGCTTGGTGTTTGGTGTTTGGTGCTTGGTGTTTGGTGTTTGGTGCTTGGGGCTTGGTGCTTGGTGTTTGGTGCTTGGTGCTTGGTGTTTGCTGTTTGGTGCTTGATGCTTGGTGTTTGGTGTTTGGTGCTTGGTGTTTGGTGCTTGGTGCTTGGTGTTTGGTGTTTGCTGTTTGCTGTTTGCTATTTGTTGTTTGGTGTTTGGTGTTTGGTGTTTGCTGTTTGGTGATTGGTGTTTGCTATTTGGTGTTTTGTGTTTGCTGTTTGGTGTTTGGTGTTTGGTGTTTGGTACTTGGTGCTTGGTGCTTGGTGCTTGGTGTTTGGTGTTTGGTGCTTGGTGCTTGGTGCTTGGTGCTTGGTGCTTGGCTTTTGGTGCTTTGTGCTTGGTGCTTGGTGTTTGGTGCTTGGTGCTAGGCGTTTGGTGTTTGGTACTTGGTGCTTGGTGTTAGCTACTTGGTGCTTGGTGCTTGTTGTTTGGTGCTTGGTGCTTGGTGCTTGGTGTTTGGTGCTTGGTGCTTGGTGTTTGGTGTTTGGTGTTTGGTGCTTGGTACTTGGTGTTTTGTGTTTGGTGTTTGGTGCTTGGTGCTTGGGGTTTGGTGCTTGGTGCTTGGTGCTTGGTGCTTGGTGCTTGGTGTTTGGTGTTTAGTGCTTGGTGCTTGGTATTTGGTGTTTGGTGCTTGGTGCTTGGTGTTTGGTGTTTGGTGCTAGGTGCTTGGTATTTGGTGATTGGTGCTTGGTGCTTGGTGTTTGGTGCTCGGGGCTTGGTGCTTGGTGTTTGGTGCTTGGTGCTTGGTGTTTGGTTTTTGGCGCTTGGTGCTTGGTGTTTGGTGCTTGGTGCTTGGTGTTTGGTGTTTGGCATTTGGTGTTTGGTGCTTGGTGCTTTGTGCTTGGTGCTTGGTTTTTGGTGTTTGGTGCTTGGTTCCTGGTATTTGGTGTTTGTTGATTGGTGCTTGGTGTCTGGTGCTTGGGGTTTGGTGCTTGGTGCTTGGTGTTTGGTGTTTGGTGCTTGGTGCTTTGTGCTTGGTGCTTGGTGCTTGGTGCTTGGCGTTTGGTGTTTGTCGTTTGATGTTTGGCATTTTCTATCTGGTGTTTGGTGTCTGGTGTTTGCTGTTTGGTGTTTGCTGTTTGGTGTTTGGTGTTTGCTGTTTGGTGTTTGCTGTTTGCTGTTTGGTGTTTTGTATTTGGTGTTTGGTGTTTGGTGTTTGCTGTTTGGTGTTTAGTGTTTGGTGTTTGGTGTTTGCTGTTTGGTGTTTGGTGTTTGGTGTTTGGTGCTTGGTGCTTGGTGCTTGGTGTTTGGTGCTTTGTGCTTGGTACTTGGTGTTTCGTGTTTCGTGCTTGGTGCTTGGTGTTTGGTGTTTGGTGCTTGGTGTTTGGTGCTTTGTGCTTGGTACTTGGTGTTTGGTGTTTGGTGCTTGGTGCTTGCTGTTTGGTGTTTGGTGCTTGGTGCTTGGTGTTTGGTGATTGGTGCTTGGTGTTTGGTGCTTGGTGCTTGGTGCTTGGTGCTCGGTGCTTGGTGATTGGGGCTTTGTGTTTGTTGCTTGGTGCTTGGTGCTTGGTGATTGGTGCTTGGTGTTTGGGCCTGGTGTTTGGTGTTTGGTGCTCGGTGTTTGATGTGTGGTACTTGGTGCTTGCTGTTTGGTGTTTGGTGCTTGGTGCTTGGTGCTTGGCTTTTGGTGCTTTATGCTTGGTGCTTGGTGTTTGGTGCTTGGTGCTAGACGTTTGGTGTTTGGTGCTTGGGGCTTGCTGTTAGGTACTTGGTACTTGGTGCTTGTTGTTTGGTGCTTGGTGCTTGGTGCTTGGTGTTTGGTGCTTGGTGCTTGGTGTTTGGTGTTTGGTGTTTGGTGCTTGGTACTTGGTGTTTTGTGTTTGGTGTTTGGTGCTTGGTGCTTGGTGTTTGGTGCTTGGTGCTTGGTGCTTGGTGCTTGGTGTTTGGTGCTAGGTGCTTGGTATTTGGTGATTGGTGCTTGGTGCTTGGTGTTTGGTGCTCGGAGCTTGGTGCTTGGTGTTTGGTGCTTGGTTTTTGGTGTTTGGTGCTTGGTGCTTGGCGTTTGGTGCTTGGTGCTTGGTGTTTGGTGTTTGGCATTTGGTGTTTGGTGCTTGGTGCTTTGTGCTTGGTGCTTGGTTTTTGGTGTTTGGTGCTTGGTGCTTGGTATTTGGTGTTTGTTGATTGGTGCTTGGTGTCTGGTGCTTGGGGTTTGGTGCTTGGTGCTTGGTGTGTGGTGTTTGGTGTTTGGTGCTTGGTGCTTGGTGTTTGGTGTTTGGTGCTTGGTGCTTGGTGTTTGGTGTTTAGTGCTTGGTGCTTGATTCTTGGTGTTTGGTGCTTGGTGCTTGGTGTTTGGTGTTTGGTGCTTGGTGCTTGGTGTTTGTGTTTGGTGCTTGGTGCTTGGTGTTTGGTGTTTGGTGCTAGGTGCTTGGTATTTGGTGCTTGGTGCTTGGTGCTTGGTGTTTGGTGCTCGGAGCTTGGTGCTTGGTGTTTGGTGCTTGGTGCTTGGTGCTTGGTCTTTGGCGCTTGGTGCTTGGTGATTGGTGCATGGTGCTTGGTGTTTGGTGTTTGGCATTTGGTGTTTGGTGCTTGGTGCTTTGTGCTTGGTGCTTGGTTTTTGGTGCTTGGTGCTTGGTATTTGGTGTTTGTTGATTGGTGCTTGGTGTCTGGTGCTTGGGGTTTGGTGCTTGGAGCTTGGTGTTTGGTGTTTGGTGTTTGGTGCGTGGTGCTTGGTGTTTGGTGCTTGGTGCTTGGTGCTTGGTGTTTGGTGCTTGGTGCTTTGTGCTTGGTGCTTGGTGCTTGGTATTTGGCGTTTGGTGTTTGTCGTTTGATGTTTGGCATTTTCTGTTTGGTATTTGGTGTTTGGTGTTTGCTGTTTGGTGTTTGCTGTTTGGTGTTTGGTGTTTGCTGTTTGGTGTTTGCTGTTTGGTGTTTTGTATTTGATGTTTGGTGTTTGGTGTTTGCTGTTTGGTGTTTGGTGTTTGGTGTTTGGTGCTTGGTGCTTGGTGCTTGGTGTTTGGTGCTTGTGCTTCGTACTTGTTGTTTGGTGTTTGGTGCTTGGTGCTTGGTGTTTAGTGTTTGGTGCTTGGTGCTTGGTGTTTGGTGATTGGTGCTTTGTGCTTGGTGTTTGGTGCTTGGTGCTTGGTGTTTGGTGTTTGGCGCTTGGTGCTTGGTGTTTGGTGCTTGGTGCTTGGTGCTTGGTGCTTGGTGATTGGTGCTTGGAGTTTGGGCCTGGTGTTTGGTGTTTGGTGCTTGGTGTTTGATGTGTGGTACTTGGTGCTTGCTGTTTGGTGTTTGGTGCTTGGTGCTTGGTGCTTGGCTTTTGGTGCTTTGTGCTTGGTGCTTGGTGTTTGGTGCTTGGTGCTAGGCGTTTGGTGTTTGGTGCTTGGTGCTTGGTGTTAGGTTCTTGGTGCTTGGTGCTTGTTGTTTGGTGCTTGGTGCTTGGTGCTTGGTGTTTGGTGCTTGGTGCTTGGTGTTTGGTGTTTGTTGTTTGGTGCTTGGTACTTGGTGTTTTGTGTTTGGTGTTTGGTGATTGGTGCTTGGTGTTTGGTGCTTGGTGCTAGGTGCTTGGTGCTTGGTGCTTGGTGTTTGGTGTTTAGTGCTTGGTGCTTGGTATTTGGTGTTTGGTGCTTGGTGCTTGGTGTTTGGTGTTTGGTGCTAGGTGCTTGGTATTTGGTGATTGGTGCTTGGTGCTTGGTGTTTGGTGCTCGGAGCTTGGAGCTTGGTGTTTGGTGCTTGGTGCTTGGTGTTTGGTCTTTGGCGCTTGGTGCTTGGTGTTTGGTGCTTGGTGCTTGGTGTTTGGTGCTTGGTTTTTGGTGTTTGGTGCTTGGTGCTTGGTATTTGGTGTTTGTTGATTGATGCTTGGTGTCTGGTGCTTGGGGTTTGGTGCTTGGTGCTTGGTGTGTGGTGTTTGGTGTTTGGTGCTTGGTGTTTGGTGTTTGGTGCTTGGTGCTTGGTGTTTGGTGTTTAGTGCTTGGTGCTTGGTTCTTGGTGTTTGGTGCTTGGTGCTTGGTGTTTGGTGTTTGGTGCTTGGTGCTTGATGTTTGGTGCTTGATTTTTCGTGCTTGGTGTTTGGTGCTTGGTGCTTGGTGCTTTGTGTTTTTGGTGTTTAGTGCTTGGTGCTTGGTGTTTGGTGTTTGGTGCTTGGTGCTTGGTGTTTGGTGTTTGGTGTTTGGTGCTTGGTGTTTGGTGTTTGGTGCTTGGTGCTTGCTGATTTGCGTTTGGTGTTTGGCGTTTGCTGTTTGGCGTTTGGTGTTTGGCATTTGATGTTTGGCGTTTGCTGTTTGGTGTTTGGTGTTTGGTGTTTGCTGGTTGCTGTTTGGTGTTTGGTGTTTGCTGTTTGCTCTTTGGTGTTCGGTGTTTCGTGTTTGCTGTTTGCTGTTTGCTGTTTGCTGTTTGGTGCGTGGTGCTTGGTGTTTGGTGCTTGGTGCTTGGTGCTTGGCGTTTGGTGTTTGTCGTTTGATGTTTGGCATTTTCTGTTTGGTGTTTGGTGTTTGCTGTTTGGTGATTGCTGTTTTTGTGTTTGGTGTTTGCTGTTTGGTGTTTGCTGTTTGGTGTTTTGTATTTCATGTTTGGTGTTTGGTGTTTGCTGTTTGGTGTTTGGTGTTTGGTCTTTGGTGCTTGGTGCTTGGTGTTTGGTGTTTGGTTATTGGTGCTTGGTGTTTGGTGATTCTTGCTTGGTGCTTGGTATTTGGTGCTTGGTGCTTGGTGTTTGGTGTTTGGCGCTCGGTGCTTGGTGTTTGGTGCTTGGTGTTTGGTGCTTGGTGCTTGGTGTTTGGTGCTTGGTTTTTGGTGTTTGGTGCTTGGGGCTTGGTGCTTGGTGTGTGGTGCTTGGTGCTTGGTGTTTGCTGTTTGGTGCTTGATGCTTGGTGTTTGGTGTTTGGTGCTTGGTGTTTGGTGCTTGGTGCTTGGTGTTTGGTGTTTGCTGTTTGCTGTTTGGTGTTTGCTATTTGGTGTTTGGTGTTTGCTGTTTGCTGTTTGGTGTTTGGTGTTTGGTGTTTGGTGTTTGATGTGTGGTGCTTGGTGCTTGGTGTTTGGTATTTGGTGCTTGGTGCTTGGTGCTTGGTTCTTGGTGTTTGGTGCTTGGTGCTTGGTGCTTGGTGTTTGGTGCTTGGTGCTAGGTGTTTGGTGCTTGGTGCTTGGTGCTTTGTGTTTGGTGCTTGGTTCTTGATGCTTGATGTTTGGTGCTTGGTGCTTGGTACTTGGTGTTTGGTGCTTGGTTCTTGGTGTTTGGTGTTTGGTGTTTGGTGCTTGGTGCTTGGTGCTTGGTGTTTGGTGTTTGGTGTTTGGTGCTTGTTACTTGGTGTTTTGTGTTTGGTGTTTGGTGCTTGGTGCTTGGTGTTTGGTGCTTGGTGCTTGGTGCTTGGTGCTTGGTGTTTGGTGTTAAGTGCTTGGTGCTTGGTGTTTGGTCTTTGGCGCTTGGTGCTTGGTGTTTGGTGCTTGGTGCTTGGTGTTTGGTGTTTGGCGTTTGGTGTTTGGTGCTTGGTGCTTTGTGCTTGGTGCTTGGTTTTTGGTGTTTGGTGCTTGGTGTTTGGTGTTTGGTGTTTGGTGTTTGGTGCTTGGTGATTGGTGTTTGGTGCTCGCTGTTTGGTGTTTGGTGTTTGGTGCTTGGTGCTTGGTGTTTGGTGTTTGGTGCTTGGTGCTTGGTGATTGGTGCTTGTTGCTTGGTGCTTGGTGTTTGGTGCTTGGTGTTTGGTGTTTGGTGTTTGGTGTTTGCTGTTTGCTGTTTGGTGTTTGCTGTTTGGTGTTTGCTGTTTGGTGTTTGGTGTTTGCTGTTTGGTGTTTGGTGTTTGCTGTTTGGTGTTTGGTGTTTGCTGTTTGGTGTTTGCTGTTTGTGGTTGCTGTTTGGTGCTTGGTGCTTGGTGCTTGGTGTTTGTTCCTTGGTGCTTGGTGCTTGGTGATTGGTGCTTGGTGCCTGGTCTTTGGTGTTTGGTGTTTGGTGCTTGGTGCTTGGTGTTTGATGTGTGGTGCTTGATGCTTGGTGTTTGCTGTTTGTGTTTGCTGTTTGGTGCTTGGTGCTTGGTGCTTGGTGTTTGTTCCTTGGTGCTTGGTGCTTGGTGATTGGTGCTTGGTGCCTGGTATTTGGTGCTTGGTGCTTGGTGCTTGCTGCTTGGTGTTTGGTGCTTGGTGCTTGGTGTTTGGTTCTTGGTGCTAGGTATTTGGTGTTTGGTGCGTGGTGCTTGGTGTTTGGTGCTTGGTGCTTGGTGCTTGGCGTTTGGTGTTTGTCGTTTGATGTTTGGCATTTTCTGTTTGGTGTTTGGTGTTTGGTGTTTGCTGTTTGGTGTTTGCTGTTTTTGTGTTTGGTGTTTGCTGTTTGGTGTTTGCTGTTTGGTGTTTTGTATTTCATGTTTGGTGTTTGGTGTTTGCTGTTTGGTGTTTGGTGTTTGGTGTTTGGTGTTTGCTGTTTGGTGTTTGGTGTTTGGTGTTTGGTGCTTGGTGCTTGGTGCTTGGTGCTTGGTGTTTGGTGCTTGGTGCTTGGTACGTGGTGTTTGGTGTCTGGTGCTTGGTGCTTGGTGTTTGGTGTTTGGTGCTTGGTGCTTGGTGCTTGGTGTTTGGTGCTTGGTGCTTGGTGTTTGGTGTTTGGCGCTTGGTGCTTGGTGTTTGGTGCTTGGTGTTTGGTGCTTGGTGCTTGTGTTTGTTGTTTGGTGCTTGGTGTTTGGTGTTTGGTGCTTGGGGCTTGGTGCTTGGTGTTTGGTGCTTGGTGCTTGGTGTTTGCTGTTTGGTGCTTGATGCTTGGTGTTTGGTGTTTGGTGCTTGGTGTTTGGTGCTTGGTGCTTGGTGTTTGGTGTTTGCTGTTTGCTATTTGTTGTTTGGTGTTTGCTGTTTGGTGTTTGGTGTTTGGTGTTTGCTGTTTGGTGATTGGTGTTTGCTATTTGGTGTTTTGTGTTTGCTGTTTGGTGTTTGGTGTTTGGTGTTTGGTGCTTGGTGCTTGGTGCTTGGTGCTTGGTGTTTGGTGTTTGGTGCTTGGTGCTTGGTGCTTGGTGCTTGGTATCTGGTGCTTGGTGTTTGGTGCTTGGTGTTTGTACTTGGTGCTAGGTGCTTGGTGTTTGATGCTTGGTGCTTGGTGCTTGGTGCTTGGTGCTTGGTGATTGGTGCTTGGTGTATGGTGTTTGATGCTTGGTGATTGGTGTTTGGTGCTTGGTGCTTGGTGTTTGCGGTTTGGCGTTTGGTGTTCGGCGTTTGATGTTTGGCGTTTGCTGTTTGGTGTTTGGTGCTTGATGTTTGCTGGTTCGTGTTTGGTGTTTGGTGTTTGCTGTTTGGTGTTTGCTGTTTAGTGTTTGGTGCTTGGTGCTTGGTGCTTGGTGTTTGGTCTTTGGCGCTTGGTGCTTGGTGTTTGGTGCCTGGTGCGTGGTGTTTGGTGTTTGGCATTTGGTGTTTGGTACTTGGTGCTTGGTGCTTGGTTTTTGGTGTTTGGTGATTGGTGCTTGGTGCTTGGTGCTTGGTGTTTGGTGCTTGGTGATTGGTGTTTGGTGCTTGGTGCTTGGTTCTTGTTGTTTGGTGCTTGGAGCTTGGGGCTTGGTGTTTGGTGCTTCTTGCTTGGTGCTTGGTGTTTGGTGCTTGGTGCTTGGTTCTTGGTGCTTGGTGCTTGATGTTTTGTGCTTGGTGCTTGGTACTTGGTGTTTGGTGTTTGGTGCTTGGTGCTTGGTGCTTGGTGCTTGGTGCTTGCTGTTTGATGTTTGGTGCTTGGTGCTTGCTGTTTGGTGTTTGGTGTTTGGTGTTTGCCGTTTGGTGTTTGGTGTTTGCTGTTTGGTGTTTGCTATTTGGTGTTTGGTGTTTGCTGTTTGGTGTTTGCTGTTTGGTTTTTGGTGTGTCGTGTTTGGTGTTTGATGTGTGGTGCTTGGTGCTTGGTGTTTGGTATTTGGTGCTTGGTGATTGGTGCTTTGTGTTTGTTGCTTGGTGCTTGGTACTTGGTGTTTGGTGCTTGGTGTTTGGGCCTGAATTTGGTGTTTAGTGCTTGGTGTTTGATGTTTGGTACTTGGTGCTTGCTGTTTGGTGTTTGGTGCTTGGTGCTTGGTGCTTGGCTTTTGGTGCTTTGTGCTTGGTGCTTGGTGTTTGGTGCTTGGTGCTAGGCGTTTGGTGTTTGGTACTTGGTGCTTGGTGTTAGCTACTTGGTGCTTGGTGCTTGTTGTTTGGTGCTTGGTGCTTGGTGCTTGGTGTTTGGTGCTTCGTGCTTGGTGTTTGGTGTTTGGTGTTTGGTGCTTGGTACATGGTGTTTTGTGTTTGGTGTTTGGTGCTTGGTGCTTGGTGTTTGGTGCTTGGTGCTTGGTGCTTGGTGCTTGGTGCTTGGTGTTTGGTGTTTAGTGCTTGGTGCTTGGTATTTGGTGTTTGGTGCTTGGTGCTTGGTGTTTGGTGTTTGGTGCTTGGTGCTTGGTGTTTGGTGTTTGGTGCTAGGTGCTTGGTATTTGGTGATTGGTGCTTGGTGCTTGGTGTTTGGTGCTCGGGGCTTGGTGCTTGGTGTTTGGTGCTTGGTGCTTGGTGTTTGGTTTTTGGCGCTTGGTGCTTGGTGTTTGGTGCTTGGTGCTTGGTGTCTGGTGTTTGGCATTTGGTGTTTGGTGCTTGGTGCTTTGTGCTTGGTGCTTGGTTTTTGGTGTTTGGTGCTTGGTTCCTGGTATTTGGTGTTTGTTGATTGGTGCTTGGTGTCTGGTGCTTGGGGTTTGGTGCTTGGTGCTTGGTGTTTGGTGTTTTGTGGTGTGTGCGTGGTGCTTGGTGTTTGGTGATTGGTGCTTGGTGCTTGGTGTTTGGTGCTTGGTGCTTTGTGCTTGGTGCTTGGTGCTTGGTGCTTGGCGTTTGGTGTTTGTCGTTTGATGTTTGGCATTTTCTGTTTGGTGTTTGGTGTTTGGTGTTTGCTGTTTGGTGTTTGCTGTTTGGTGTTTGGTGTTGCTGTTTGCTGTTTGCTGTTTGGTGTTTTGTATTTGGTGTTTGGTGTTTGGTGTTTGCTGTTTGGTGTTTAGTGTTTGGTGTTTGGTGTTTGCTGTTTGGTGTTTGGTGTTTGGTGTTTGGTGCTTGGTGCTTGGTGCTTGGTGTTTGGTGCTTTGTGCTTGGTACTTGGTGTTTCGTGTTTCGTGCTTGGTGCTTGGTGTTTGGTGTTTGGTGCTTGCTGCTTGGTCCTTGGTGTTTGGTGCTTTGTGCTTGGTACTTGGTGTTTGGTGTTTGGTGTTTGGTGCTTGGTGCTTGCTGTTTGGTGTTTGGTGCTTGGTGCTTGGTGTTTGGTGATTGGTGCTTGGTGCTTGGTGTTTGGTGTTTGGTGCTTGGTGTTTGGTGCTTGGTGCTTGGTGCTTGGTGCTCGGTGCTTGGTGATTGGTGCTTTGTGTTTGTTGCTTGGTGCTTGGTGCTTGGTGATTGGTGCTTGGTGTTTGGGCCTGGTGTTTGGTGTTTGGTGCTCGGTGTTTGATGTGTGGTACTTGGTGCTTGCTGTTTGGTGTTTGGTGCTTGGTGCTTGGTGCTTGGCTTTTGGTGCTTTGTGCTTGGTGCTTGGTGTTTGGTGCTTGGTGCTAGACGTTTGGTGTTTGGTGCTTGGTGCTTGGTGTTAGGTACTTGGTACTTGGTGCTTGTTGTTTGGTGCTTGGTGCTTGGTGTTTGGTGCTTGGTGCTTGGTGTTTGGTGTTTGGTGTTTGGTGCTTGGTACTTGGTGTTTTGTGTTTGGTGTTTGGTGCTTGGTGCTTGGTGTTTGGTGCTTGGTGCTTGGTGCTTGGTGCTTGGTGTTTGGTGCTAGGTGCTTGGTATTTGGTGATTGGTGCTTGGTGCTTGGTGTTTGGTGCTCGGAGCTTGGTGCTTGGTGTTTGGTGCTTGGTGCTTGGTGTTTGGTCTTTGGCGCTTGGTGCTTGGCGTTTGGTGCTTGGTGCTTGGTGTTTGGTGTTTGGCATTTGGTGTTTGGTGCTTGGTGCTTTGTGCTTGGTGCTTGGTTTTTGGTGTTTGGTGCTTGGTGCTTGGTATTTGGTGTTTGTTGATTGGTGCTTGGTGTCTGGTGCTTGGGGTTTGGTGCTTGGTGCTTGGTGTGTGGTGTTTGGTGTTTGGTTCTTGGTGCTTGGTGTTTGGTGTTTGGTGCTTGGTGCTTGGTGTTTGGTGTTTAGTGCTTGGTGCTTGGTTCTTGGTGTTTGGTGCTTGGTGCTTGGTGTTTGGTGTTTGGTGCTTGGTGCTTGGTGTTTGGTGTTTGGTGCTTGGTGCTTGGTGTTTGATGTTTGGTGCTAGGTGCTTGGTATTTGGTGCTTGGTGCTTGGTGCTTGGTGTTTGGTGCTCGGAGCTTGGTGCTTGGTGTTTGGTGCTTGGTGCTTGGTGCTTGGTCTTTGGCGCTTGGTGCTTGGTGATTGGTGCTTGGTGCTTGGTGTTTGGTGTTTGGCATTTGGTGTTTGGTGCTTGGTGCTTTGTGCTTGGTGCTTGGTTTTTGGTGCTTGGTGCTTGGTATTTGGTGTTTGTTGATTGGTGCTTGGTGTCTGGTGCTTGGGGTTTGGTGCTTGGAGCTTGGTGTTTGGTGTTTGGTGTTTGGTGCGTGGTGCTTGGTGTTTGGTGCTTGGTGCTTGGTGCTTGGTGTTTGGTGCTTGGTGCTTTGTGCTTGGTGCTTGGTGCTTGGTGCTTGGCGTTTGGTGTTTGTCGTTTGATGTTTGGCATTTTCTGTTTGGTATTTGGTGTTTGGTGTTTGCTGTTTGGTGTTTGCTGTTTGGTGTTTGGTGTTTGCTGTTTGGTGTTTGCTGTTTGGTGTTTTGTATTAGATGTTTGGTGTTTGGTCTTTGCTGTTTGGTGTTTGGTGTTTGGTGTTTGGTGCTTGGTGCTTGGTGCTTGGTGTTTGGTGCTTGTGCTTCGTACTTGTTGTTTGGTGTTTGGTGCTTGGTGCTTGGTGTTTGGTGTTTGGTGCTTGGTGCTTGGTGTTTGGTGATTGGTGCTTTGTGCTTGGTGTTTGGTGCTTGGTGCTTGTGTTTGTTGTTTGGCGCTTGGTGCTTGGTGTTTGGTGCTTGGTGCTTGGTGCTTGGTGCTTGGTGCTTGGTGATTGGTGCTTGGAGTTTGGGCCTGGTGCTTGGTGTTTGGTGCTTGGTGTTTGATGTGTGGTACTTGGTGCTTGCTGTTTGGTGTTTGGTGCTTGGTGCTTGGTGCTTGGCTTTTGGTGCTTTGTGCTTGGTGCTTGGTGTTTGGTGCTTGGTGCTAGGCGTTTGGTGTTTGGTGCTTGGTGCTTGGTGTTAGGTTCTTGGTGCTTGGTGCTTGTTGTTTGGTGCTTGGTGCTTGGTGCTTGGTGTTTGGTGCTTGGTGCTTGGTGTTTGGTGTTTGTTGTTTGGTGCTTGGTACTTGGTGTTTTGTGTTTGGTGTTTGGTGATTGGTGCTTGGTGTTTGGTGCTTGGTGCTAGGTGCTTGGTGCTTGGTGCTTGGCATTTGGTGTTTGGTGCTTGGTCCTTTGTGCTTGGTGCTTGGTTTTTGGTGTTTGGTGCTTGGTGCTTGGTATTTGGTGTTTGTTGATTGGTGCTTGGTGTCTGGTGCTTGGGGTTTGGTGCTTGGTGCTTGGTGTGTGGTGTTTGGTGTTTGGTGCTTGGTGCTTGGTTCTTGGTGTTTGGTGCTTGGTGCTTGGTGTTTGGTGTTTGGTGCTTGGTGCTTGGTGTTTGGTGTTTGGTGTTTGGTGCTTGGTGTTTGGTGTTTGGTGCTTGGTGCTTGCTGATTTGCGTTTGGTGTTTGGCGTTTGCTGTTTGGCGTTTGGTGTTTGGCATTTGATGTTTGGCGTTTGCTGTTTGGTGTTTGGTGTTTGGTGTTTGCTGGTTGCTGTTTGGTGTTTGGTGTTTGCTGTTTGCTCTTTGGTGTTTGGTGTTTGGTGTTTGCTGTTTGCTGTTTGCTGTTTGGTGTTTGGTGTTTGGTGTTTGGTGCTTGGTGCTTGGTGCTTGGTATTTGGGGCTTGGTGCTTGGTGTTTGGTGTTTGGCGCTTGGTGCTTGGTGTTTGGTGCTTGGTGTTTGGTTCTTGGTGTTTGGTGCTTGGTGCTTGGTGCTTGGTGTTTGGTGTTTAGTGCTTGGTGCTTGGTGTTTGGTTTTTGGTGCTTGGTGCTTGGTGTTTGGTGTTTGGTTTTTGGTGCTTGCTGTTTGGCGTTTGGTGTTTGGCGTTTGCTGTTTGGCGTTTGGTGTTTGTTGTTTGCTGTTTGCTGTTTGCTGTTTGATGTTTGGTGTTTGGCGCTGGGTGCTTGGTGCTTGGTGCTTGGTGTTTGGTGCTTGGTGCTTGGTGCTTGGTGTTTGGTGCTTGGTGCTTGGTGTTTGGTGTTTGGTGCTTGGTATTTGGTGTTTGGTGCTTGTTGCTTGGTGCTTGGTGTTTGGTGCTTGGTGCTTGGTGCTTGGTGCTTGGTGACTGGTGCTTGGTGTTTGGTGTTTGGTGCTTGGTGCTTGGTGTTTGGTGTTTGGTGCTTGGTTCTTGGTGTTTGGTGTTTGGTGCTTGGTGCTTGGTGATTGGTGCTTGTTGCTTGGTGCTTGGTGTTTGGTGCTTGGTGCTTGGTACTTGGTGTTTGGTCTTTGGTGCTTGGTGCTTGGTGTTTGGTGTTTGGTGCTTGGTGCTTGGTGTTTGCTGTTTGCTGTTTGGTGTTTGGTGTTTGCTGTTTGCTGTTTGGTGTTTGCTGTTTGCTGTTTGGTGCTTGGTGCTTGGTGCTTTGTGTTTGTTGCTTGGTGCTTTGTGCTTGGTGCTTGGTGCTTGGTGCTTGGTGTTTGGTGTTTGTCGTTTGATGTTTAGCTATTTCTGTTTGGTGTTTGGTGTTTGGTGTTTGCTGTTTGGTGTTTGGTTTTTGATGCTTGGTGTTTGATGCTTGGTGCTTGGTGCTTGGTGTTTGGTGTTTGGTGCCTGGTGCTTGGTGTTTGGTGCTTGGTGTTTGTTTCTTGGTGCTTGGTGCTTGGTGCTTGGTGTTTGGTGCTTGGTGCTTGATGCTTGTTGTTTGTACTTGGTGCTTGGTGCTTGGTGTTTGGTGCTTGGTTCTTGGTGTTTGGTGCTTGGTGCTTGGTGCTTGGTGTTTGGTGTTTGGTGCTTGGTGCTTGGTGCTTGGTGTTTGGTGCTTGGTGCTTGGTCTTTGGTGTTTGGTGTTTGATGCTTGGTGTTTGGTGCTTGGTGCTTGTTGTTTGTACTTTGTGCTTGGTGCTTGGTGTTTGGTGTTTGGTGCTTGGTTCTTGGTGTTTTGCGCTTGGTGCTTGGTGCTAGGTGGTTGGTGTTTGGTGCTTGGTGCTTGGTGTTTGGTGCTTGATGCTTGGTGCTTGGTGTTTGGTGCTTGGTGCTTGGTGCTTGGTCTTTGGTGCTTGGTCTTTGGTGTTTGGTGCTTGGTGCTTGGTGCTTGGTGCTTGGTGATTAGTGTTTGGTGCTTGGTGCTTGGGGTTTGGTGTTTGGTGCTTGGTGCTTGGTGTTTGGTGCTTGGTACTTGGTGTTTGGTGTTTGGTGCTTGGTGTTTGCTGTTTGGTGTCTGCTTTTTGGTGTTTGGTGTTTGCTGTATGGTGTTTGCTGTTTCGTGTTTAGTGTTTGCTGTTTGGTGTTTCGTGTTTGGTGTTTGCTGTTTGGTGTTTGGTGTTTGCTGTTTGGTGTTTGGTCTTTGGTGCTTCGTGTTTGGTGCTTGGTGCTTGGTGTTTGGTCTTTGGTACTTGGTGCTTGGTGTTTGGTGTTTGGTGCTTGGAGCCTGGTGCTTGTTGTTTGCTGATTGGTGCTTGGTGCTTGGTGTTTGGTGTTTGGTGTTTGGTGCTTGGTGTTTGGTTTTTGGTGCTAGGTGCTTGGTGCTTGGTGTTTGGTGCTTGGTGTAAGGTGCTTGGTGCTTGGGGCTTGGTGTTTGGTGCTTGGTGCTTGGTGCTTGGTGTTTGGTGCTTGGTGCTTGGTGCTTGGTGTTTGGTGTTTGGTGCTTGGTGCTTGGTGCTTGGTGATGGGTGGTTGGTGTTTGGTGCTTGGTGTTTGGAATTTGGTGCTTGGTGCTTGGTGCTTGGTGTTTGGTGCTTGGTGCTTGGTGCTTGGTCTTTGGTGCTTGGTGTTTGGTGTTTGGTGCTTGGTGTTTGGTGCCTGGTGCATGTTGTTTGGTGTTGGTGCTTGGTGTTTGGTGTTTGGTGTTTGGTGTTTGGTGCTTGGTGTTTGGTGTTTGGTGCTTGGTGCTTGGTGTTTGGTGTTTGGTGTTTGGTGCTTGGTGCATGGTGCTTGGTGTTTGGTTTTTGGTGCTTGGTGTTTGGTGCTTGGAGCTTGGTGCTTCGTGTTTGGTGCTTGATGATTGGTGCTTGGTGTTTGGTGCTGGGTGCTTGGTGCTTGGTGCTTGGTGCTTGGTGTTTGGTGCTTGGTGTTAGGTGTTTGGTTTTTGATGCATGGTGTTTGATGCTTGGTGCTTGGTGCTTGGTGTTTGGTGTTTGGTGCTTGGTGTTTGTACTTGGTGCTTGGTGCTTGGAGTTTGGTGCTTGGTTCTTGGTGTTTGGTGCTTGGTGCTTGGTGCTTGGTGCTTGTTACTTGGTGTTTGGTGTTTGGTGCTTGGTGTTTGGTGCTTGGTGCTTGGTGCTTGGTGTTAGGTGTTTGGTGCTTGGTGTTTGGTGTTTGGTGCTTGGTGCTTGGTGTTTGGTGCTTGGTGCTTGGTGTTTGGTGCTTGGTGCCTGGTGCTTGGTGCTTGGTTCTTGGTGTTTGGTGCTTGGTGCTTGGTGTTTGGTGTTTGGTGCTTGGTGCTTGGTGTTTGGTGTTTGGTGCTTGGTGCTTGGTGTTTGATGTTTGGTGCTAGGTGCTTGGTATTTGGTGCTTGGTGCTTGGTGCTTGGTGTTTGTTGCTCGGAGCTTGGTGCTTGGTGTTTGGTGCTTGGTGCTTGGTGCTTGGTCTTTGGCGCTTGGTGCTTGGTGATTGGTGCTTGGTGCTTGGTGTTTGGTGTTTGGCATTTGGTGTTTGGTGCTTGGTGCTTTGTGCTTGGTGCTTGGTTTTTGGTGCTTGGTGCTTGGTATTTGGTGTTTGTTGATTGGTGCTTGGTGTCTGGTGCTTGGGGTTTGGTGCTTGGAGCCTGGTGTTTGGTGTTTGGTGTTTGGTGCGTGGTGCTTGGTGTTTGGTGCTTGGTGCTTGGTGCTTGGTGTTTGGTGCTTGGTGCTTTGTGCTTGGTGCTTGGTGCTTGGTGCTTGGCGTTTGGTGTTTGTCGTTTGATGTTTGGCATTTTCTGTTTGGTATTTGGTGTTTGGTGTTTGCTGTTTGGTGTTTGCTGTTTGGTGTTTGGTGTTTGCTGTTTGGTGTTTGCTGTTTGGTGTTTTGTATTAGATGTTTGGTGTTTGGTGTTTGCTCTTTGGTGTTTGGTGTTTGGTGTTTGGTGCTTGGTGCTTGGTGCTTGGTGTTTGGTGCTTGTGCTTCGTACTTGTTGTTTGGTGTTTGGTGCTTGGTGCTTGGTGTTTGGTGTTTGGTGCTTGGTGCTTGGTGTTTGGTGATTGGTGCTTTGTGCTTGGTGCTTGGTGTTTGGTGTTTGGCGCTTGGTGCTTGGTGTTTGGTGCTTGGTGCTTGGTGCTTGGTGCTTGGTGCTTGGTGATTGGTGCTTGGAGTTTGGGCCTGGTGTTTGGTGTTTGGTGCTTGGTGTTTGATGTGTGGTACTTGGTGCTTGCTGTTTGGTGTTTGGTGCTTGGTGCTTGGTGCTTGGCTTTTGGTGCTTTGTGCTTGGTGCTTGGTGTTTGGTGCTTGGTGCTAGGCGTTTGGTGTTTGGTGCTTGGTGCTTGGTGTTAGGTTCTTGGTGCTTGGTGCTTGTTGTTTGGTGCTTGGTGCTTGATGCTTGGTGTTTGGTGCTTGGTGCTTGGTGTTTGGTGTTTGTTGTTTGGTGCTTGGTACTTGGTGTTTTGTGTTTGGTGTTTGGTGATTGGTGCTTGGTGTTTGGTGCTTGGTGCTAGGTGCTTGGTGCTTGGTGCTTGGTGTTTGGTGTTTAGTGCTTGGTGCTTGGTATTTGGTGTTTGGTGCTTGGTGCTTGGTGTTTGGTGTTTGGTGCTAGGTGCTTGGTATTTGGTGATTGGTGCTTGGTGCTTGGTGTTTGGTGCTCGGAGCTTGGTGCTTGGTGTTTGGTGCTTGGTGCTTGGTGTTTGGTCTTTGGCGCTTGGTGCTTGGTGTTTGGTGCTTGGTGCTTGGTGTTTGGTGATTGGCATTTGGTGTTTGGTGCTTGGTCCTTTGTGCTTGGTGCTTGGTTTTTGGTGTTTAGTGCTTGGTGCTTGGTATTTGGTGTTTGTTGATTGGTGCTTGGTGTCTGGTGCTTGGGGTTTGGTGCTTGGTGCTTGGTGTGTGGTGTTTGGTGTTTGGTGCTTGGTGCTTGGTGTTTGGTGTTTGGTGCTTGGTGCTTGGTGTTTGGTGTTTAGTGCTTGGTGCTTGGTTCTTGGTGTTTGGTGCTTGGTGCTTGGTGTTTGGTGTTTGGTGCTTGGTGCTTGGTGTTTGGTGTTTGGTGTTTGGTGCTTGGTGTTTGGTGTTTGGTGCTTGGTGCTTGCTGATTTGCGTTTGGTGTTTGGCGTTTGCTGTTTGGCGTTTGGTGTTTGGCATTTGATGTTTGGCGTTTGCTGTTTGGTGTTTGGTGTTTGGTGTTTGCTGGTTGCTGTTTGGTGTTTGGTGTTTGCTGTTTGCTCTTTGGTGTTTGGTGTTTGGTGTTTGCTGTTTGCTGTTTGGTGTTTGGTGTTTGGTGTTTGGTGTTTGGTGCTTGGTGCTTGGTGCTTGGTATTTGGGGCTTGGTGCTTGGTGTTTGGTGTTTGGCGCTTGGTGCTTGGTGTTTGGTGCTTGGTGCTTGGTGTTTGGTGCTTGGTGCTTGGTGCTTGGTGCTTGGTGTCTGGTGCTTGGTGTTTGGTTCTTGGTGTTTGGTGCTTGGTGATTGGTGCTTGGTGTTTGGCATTTGATGTTTGGCGTTTGCTGTTTGGTGTTTGGTGTTTGGTGTTTGCTGGTTGCTGTTTGGTGTTTGGTGTTTGCTGTTTGCTCTTTGGTGTTTGGTGTTTGGTGTTTGCTGTTTGCTGTTTGCTGTTTGGTGTTTGGTGTTTGGTGTTTGGTGCTTGGTGCTTGGTGCTTGGTATTTGGGGCTTGGTGCTTGGTGTTTGGTGTTTGGCGCTTGGTGCTTGGTGTTTGGTGCTTGGTGTTTGGTTCTTGGTGTTTGGTGCTTGGTGCTTGGTGCTTGGTGTTTGGTGTTTAGTGCTTGGTGCTTGGTGTTTGGTTTTTGGTGCTTGGTGCTTGGTGTTTGGTGTTTGGTTTTTGGTGCTTGCTGTTTGGCGTTTGGTGTTTGGCGTTTGCTGTTTGGCGTTTGGTGTTTGTTGTTTGCTGTTTGCTGTTTGCTGTTTGATGTTTGGTGTTTGGCGCTGGGTGCTTGGTGCTTGGTGCTTGGTGTTTGGTGCTTGGTGCTTGGTGCTTGGTGTTTGGTGCTTGGTGCTTGGTGTTTGGTGTTTGGTGCTTGGTATTTGGTGTTTGGTGCTTGTTGCTTGGTGCTTGGTGTTTGGTGCTTGGTGCTTGGTGCTTGGTGCTTGGTGACTGGTGCTTGGTGTTTGGTGTTTGGTGCTTGGTGCTTGGTGTTTGGTGTTTGGTGCTTGGTTCTTGGTGTTTGGTGTTTGGTGCTTGGTGCTTGGTGATTGGTGCTTGTTGCTTGGTGCTTGGTGTTTGGTGCTTGGTGCTTGGTACTTGGTGTTTGGTCTTTGGTGCTTGGTGCTTGGTGTTTGGTGTTTGGTGCTTGGTGCTTGGTGTTTGCTGTTTGCTGTTTGGTGTTTGGTGTTTGCTGTTTGCTGTTTGGTGTTTGCTGTTTGCTGTTTGGTGCTTGGTGCTTGGTGCTTTGTGTTTGTTGCTTGGTGCTTTGTGCTTGGTGCTTGGTGCTTGGTGCTTGGTGTTTGGTGTTTGTCGTTTGATGTTTAGCTATTTCTGTTTGGTGTTTGGTGTTTGGTGTTTGCTGTTTGGTGTTTGGTTTTTGATGCTTGGTGTTTGATGCTTGGTGCTTGGTGCTTGGTGTTTGGTGTTTGGTGCCTGGTGCTTGGTGTTTGGTGCTTGGTGTTTGTTTCTTGGTGCTTGGTGCTTGGTGCTTGGTGTTTGGTGCTTGGTGCTTGATGCTTGTTGTTTGTACTTGGTGCTTGGTGCTTGGTGTTTGGTGCTTGGTTCTTGGTGTTTGGTGCTTGGTGCTTGGTGCTTGGTGTTTGGTGTTTGGTGCTTGGTGCTTGGTGCTTGGTGTTTGGTGCTTGGTGCTTGGTCTTTGGTGTTTGGTGTTTGATGCTTGGTGTTTGGTGCTTGGTGCTTGTTGTTTGTACTTTGTGCTTGGTGCTTGGTGTTTGGTGTTTGGTGCTTGGTTCTTGGTGTTTTGCGCTTGGTGCTTGGTGCTAGGTGGTTGGTGTTTGGTGCTTGGTGCTTGGTGTTTGGTGCTTGGTGCTTGGTGCTTGGTGTTTGGTGCTTGGTGCTTGGTGCTTGGTCTTTGGTGCTTGGTCTTTGGTGTTTGGTGCTTGGTGCTTGGTGCTTGGTGCTTGGTGATTAGTGTTTGGTGCTCGGTGCTTGGGGTTTGGTGTTTGGTGCTTGGTGCTTGGTGTTTGGTGCTTGGTACTTGGTGTTTGGTGTTTGGTGCTTGGTGTTTGCTGTTTGGTGTCTGCTTTTTGGTGTTTGGTGTTTGCTGTATGGTGTTTGCTGTTTCGTGTTTAGTGTTTGCTGTTTGGTGTTTCGTGTTTGGTGTTTGCTGTTTGGTGTTTGGTGTTTGCTGTTTGGTGTTTGGTCTTTGGTGCTTCGTGTTTGGTGCTTGGTGCTTGGTGTTTGGTCTTTGGTACTTGGTGCTTGGTGTTTGGTGTTTGGTGCTTGGAGCCTGGTGCTTGTTGTTTGCTGATTGGTGCTTGGTGCTTGGTGTTTGGTGTTTGGTGTTTGGTGCTTGGTGTTTGGTTTTTGGTGCTAGGTGCTTGGTGCTTGGTGTTTGGTGCTTGGTGTAAGGTGCTTGGTGCTTGGGGCTTGGTGTTTGGTGCTTGGTGCTTGGTGCTTGGTGTTTGGTGCTTGGTGCTTGGTGCTTGGTGTTTGGTGTTTGGTGCTTGGTGCTTGGTGCTTGGTGATGGGTGGTTGGTGTTTGGTGCTTGGTGTTTGGAATTTGGTGCTTGGTGCTTGGTGCTTGGTGTTTGGTGCTTGGTGCTTGGTGCTTGGTCTTTGGTGCTTGGTGTTTGGTGTTTGGTGCTTGGTGTTTGGTGCCTGGTGCATGTTGTTTGGTGTTGGTGCTTGGTGTTTGGTGTTTGGTGTTTGGTGTTTGGTGCTTGGTGTTTGGTGTTTGGTGCTTGGTGCTTGGTGTTTGGTGTTTGGTGTTTGGTGCTTGGTGCATGGTGCTTGGTGTTTGGTTTTTGGTGCTTGGTGTTTGGTGCTTGGAGCTTGGTGCTTCGTGTTTGGTGCTTGATGATTGGTGCTTGGTGTTTGGTGCTGGGTGCTTGGTGCTTGGTGCTTGGTGCTTGGTGTTTGGTGCTTGGTGTTAGGTGTTTGGTTTTTGATGCATGGTGTTTGATGCTTGGTGCTTGGTGCTTGGTGTTTGGTGTTTGGTGCTTGGTGTTTGTACTTGGTGCTTGGTGCTTGGAGTTTGGTGCTTGGTTCTTGGTGTTTGGTGCTTGGTGCTTGGTGCTTGGTGCTTGTTACTTGGTGTTTGGTGTTTGGTGCTTGGTGTTTGGTGCTTGGTGCTTGGTGCTTGGTGTTAGGTGTTTGGTGCTTGGTGTTTGGTGTTTGGTGCTTGGTGCTTGGTGTTTGGTGCTTGGTGCTTGGTGTTTGGTGCTTGGTGCCTGGTGTTTGGTGCTTGGTGCTTGGTGTTTGGAGTTTGGTGCCTGGTGTTTGGTGCTTGGTGTTTGGTGCTTGGTGCTAGGCGTTTGGTGCTTGGTGCTTGGTGTTTGGTGTTTGGCATTTGGTGTTTGGTGCTTGGTGCTTTGTGCTTGGTGCTTGGTTTTTGGTGTTTGGTGCTTGGTGCTTGGTATTTGGTGTTTGTTGATTGGTGCTTGGTGTCTGGTGCTTGGGGTTTGGTGCTTGGTGCTTGGTGTGTGGTGTTTGGTGTTTGGTTCTTGGTGCTTGGTGTTTGGTGTTTGGTGCTTGGTGCTTGGTGTTTGGTGTTTAGTGCTTGGTGCTTGGTTCTTGGTGTTTGGTGCTTGGTGCTTGGTGTTTGGTGTTTGGTGCTTGGTGCTTGGTGTTTGGTGTTTGGTGCTTGGTGCTTGGTGTTTGATGTTTGGTGCTAGGTGCTTGGTATTTGGTGCTTGGTGCTTGGTGCTTGGTGTTTGTTGCTCGGAGCTTGGTGCTTGGTGTTTGGTGCTTGGTGCTTGGTGCTTGGTCTTTGGCGCTTGGTGCTTGGTGATTGGTGCTTGGTGCTTGGTGTTTGGTGTTTGGCATTTGGTGTTTGGTGCTTGGTGCTTTGTGCTTGGTGCTTGGTTTTTGGTGCTTGGTGCTTGGTATTTGGTGTTTGTTGATTGGTGCTTGGTGTCTGGTGCTTGGGGTTTGGTGCTTGGAGCTTGGTGTTTGGTGTTTGGTGTTTGGTGCGTGGTGCTTGGTGTTTGGTGCTTGGTGCTTGGTGCTTGGTGTTTGGTGCTTGGTGCTTTGTGCTTGGTGCTTGGTGCTTGGTGCTTGGCGTTTGGTGTTTGTCGTTTGATGTTTGGCATTTTCTGTTTGGTATTTGGTGTTTGGTGTTTGCTGTTTGGTGTTTGCTGTTTGGTGTTTGGTGTTTGCTGTTTGGTGTTTGCTGTTTGGTGTTTTGTATTAGATGTTTGGTGTTTGGTGTTTGCTCTTTGGTGTTTGGTGTTTGGTGTTTGGTGCTTGGTGCTTGGTGCTTGGTGTTTGGTGCTTGTGCTTCGTACTTGTTGTTTGGTGTTTGGTGCTTGGTGCTTGGTGTTTGGTGTTTGGTGCTTGGTGCTTGGTGTTTGGTGATTGGTGCTTTGTGCTTGGTGCTTGGTGTTTGGTGTTTGGCGCTTGGTGCTTGGTGTTTGGTGCTTGGTGCTTGGTGCTTGGTGCTTGGTGCTTGGTGATTGGTGCTTGGAGTTTGGGCCTGGTGTTTGGTGTTTGGTGCTTGGTGTTTGATGTGTGGTACTTGGTGCTTGCTGTTTGGTGTTTGGTGCTTGGTGCTTGGTGCTTGGCTTTTGGTGCTTTGTGCTTGGTGCTTGGTGTTTGGTGCTTGGTGCTAGGCGTTTGGTGTTTGGTGCTTGGTGCTTGGTGTTAGGTTCTTGGTGCTTGGTGCTTGTTGTTTGGTGCTTGGTGCTTGATGCTTGGTGTTTGGTGCTTGGTGCTTGGTGTTTGGTGTTTGTTGTTTGGTGCTTGGTACTTGGTGTTTTGTGTTTGGTGTTTGGTGATTGGTGCTTGGTGTTTGGTGCTTGGTGCTAGGTGCTTGGTGCTTGGTGCTTGGTGTTTGGTGTTTAGTGCTTGGTGCTTGGTATTTGGTGTTTGGTGCTTGGTGCTTGGTGTTTGGTGTTTGGTGCTAGGTGCTTGGTATTTGGTGATTGGTGCTTGGTGCTTGGTGTTTGGTGCTCGGAGCTTGGTGCTTGGTGTTTGGTGCTTGGTGCTTGGTGTTTGGTCTTTGGCGCTTGGTGCTTGGTGTTTGGTGCTTGGTGCTTGGTGTTTGGTGATTGGCATTTGGTGTTTGGTGCTTGGTCCTTTGTGCTTGGTGCTTGGTTTTTGGTGTTTAGTGCTTGGTGCTTGGTATTTGGTGTTTGTTGATTGGTGCTTGGTGTCTGGTGCTTGGGGTTTGGTGCTTGGTGCTTGGTGTGTGGTGTTTGGTGTTTGGTGCTTGGTGCTTGGTGTTTGGTGTTTGGTGCTTGGTGCTTGGTGTTTGGTGTTTAGTGCTTGGTGCTTGGTTCTTGGTGTTTGGTGCTTGGTGCTTGGTGTTTGGTGTTTGGTGCTTGGTGCTTGGTGTTTGGTGTTTGGTGTTTGGTGCTTGGTGTTTGGTGTTTGGTGCTTGGTGCTTGCTGATTTGCGTTTGGTGTTTGGCGTTTGCTGTTTGGCGTTTGGTGTTTGGCATTTGATGTTTGGCGTTTGCTGTTTGGTGTTTGGTGTTTGGTGTTTGCTGGTTGCTGTTTGGTGTTTGGTGTTTGCTGTTTGCTCTTTGGTGTTTGGTGTTTGGTGTTTGCTGTTTGCTGTTTGGTGTTTGGTGTTTGGTGTTTGGTGTTTGGTGCTTGGTGCTTGGTGCTTGGTATTTGGGGCTTGGTGCTTGGTGTTTGGTGTTTGGCGCTTGGTGCTTGGTGTTTGGTGCTTGGTGCTTGGTGTTTGGTGCTTGGTGCTTGGTGCTTGGTGCTTGGTGTCTGGTGCTTGGTGTTTGGTTCTTGGTGTTTGGTGCTTGGTGATTGGTGCTTGGTGTTTGGTGTTTAGTGCTTGGTGCTTGGTGTTTGGTTTTTGGTGCTTGGTGCTTGGTGTTTGGTGTTTGGTTTTTGGTGCTTGCTGTTTGGCGTTTGGTGTTTGGCGTTTGCTGTTTGGCGTTTGGTGTTTGTTGTTTGCTGTTTGCTGTTTGCTGTTTGATGTTTGGTGTTTGGCGCTGGGTGCTTGGTGCTTGGTGCTTGGTGTTTGGTGCTTGGTGCTTGGTGCTTGGTGTTTGGTGCTTGGTGCTTGGTGTTTGGTGTTTGGTGCTTGGTATTTGGTGTTTGGTGCTTGTTGCTTGGTGCTTGGTGTTTGGTGCTTGGTGCTTGGTGCTTGGTGCTTGGTGACTGGTGCTTGGTGTTTGGTGTTTGGTGCTTGGTGCTTGGTGTTTGGTGTTTGGTGCTTGGTTCTTGGTGTTTGGTGTTTGGTGCTTGGTGCTTGGTGATTGGTGCTTGTTGCTTGGTGCTTGGTGTTTGGTGCTTGGTGCTTGGTGTTTGGTGTTTGGTGTTTAGTGTTTGCTGTTTGGTGTTTGGTGTTTGCTGTTTGCTGTTTGGTGTTTGGTGTTTGCTGTTTGGTGCTTGGTGCTTGGTGCTTTGTGTTTGTTGCTTGGTGCTTTGTGCTTGGTGCTTGGTGCTTGGTGCTTGGTGTTTGGTGTTTGTCGTTTGATGTTTGGTGTTTGGTGTTTGGTGTTTGCTGTTTGGTGTTTGGTTTTTGATGCTTGGTGTTTGATGCTTGGTGCTTGGTGCTTTGTGTTTGGTGTTTGGTGCCTGGTGCTTGGTGTTTGGTGCTTGGTGTTTGGTGCTTGGTGCTTGGTGCTTGGTGTTTGGTGTTTGGTGTTTGGTGCTTGGTGCTTGGTGCTTGGTGTTTGGTGCTTGGTGCTTGGTGCTTGTTGTTTGTACTTGGTGCTTGGTGCTTGGTGTTTGGTGCTTGGTTCTTGGTGTTTGGTGCTTGGTGCTTGGTGCTTGGTGTTTGGTGTTTGGTGCTTGGTGCTTGGTGCTTGGTGTTTGGTGCTTGGTGCTTGGTCTTTGGTGTTTGGTGTTTGATGCTTGGTGTTTGGTGCTTGGTGCTTGTTGTTTGTACTTTGTGCTTGGTGCTTGGTGTTTGGTGCTTGGTTCTTGGTGTTTTGCGCTTGGTGCTTGGTGCTAGGTGGTTGGTGTTTGGTGCTTGGTGCTTGGTGTTTGGTGCTTGGTGCTTGGTGCTTGGTGTTTGGTGCTTGGTGCTTGGTGCTTGGTCTTTGGTGCTTGGTCTTTGGTGTTTGGTGCTTGGTGCTTGGTGCTTGGTGCTTGGTGATTAGTGTTTGGTGCTCGGTGCTTGGGGTTTGGTGTTTGGTGCTTGGTGCTTGGTGTTTGGTGCTTGGTACTTGGTGTTTGGTGTTTGGTGCTTGGTGTTTGCTGTTTGGTGTCTGCTTTTTGGTGTTTGGTGTTTGCTGTATGGTGTTTGCTGTTTCGTGTTTGGTGTTTGCTGTTTGGTGTTTCGTGTTTGGTGTTTGCTGTTTGGTGTTTGGTGTTTGCTGTTTGGTGTTTGGTCTTTGGTGCTTCGTGTTTGGTGCTTGGTGCTTGGTGTTTGGTCTTTGGTACTTGGTGCTTGGTGTTTGGTGTTTGGTGCTTGGAGCCTGGTGCTTGTTGTTTGGTGATTGGTGCTTGGTGCTTGGTGTTTGGTGTTTGGTGTTTGGTGCTTGGTGTTTGGTTTTTGGTGCTAGGTGCTTGGTGCTTGGTGTTTGGTGCTTGGTGTAAGGTGCTTGGTGCTTGGGGCTTGGTGTTTGGTGCTTGGTGCTTGGTGCTTGGTGTTTGGTGCTTGGTGCTTGGTGGTTGGTGTTTGGTGTTTGGTGCTTGGTGCTTGGTGCTTGGTGATGGGTGGTTGGTGTTTGGTGCTTGGTGCTTGGTGTTTGGTGCTTGGTGCTTGGTGCTTGGTGTTTGGTGCTTGGTGCTTGGTGCTTGGTCTTTGGTGCTTGGTGTTTGGTGTTTGGTGCTTGGTGTTTGGTGCCTGGTGCATGTTGTTTGGTGTTGGTGCTTGGTGTTTGGTGTTTGGTGTTTGGTGTTTGGTGCTTGGTGTTTGGTGTTTGGTGCTTGGTGCTTGGTGTTTGGTGTTTGGTGCTTGGTGCATGGTGCTTGGTGTTTGGTTTTTGGTGCTTGGTGTTTGGTGCTTGGAGCTTGGTGCTTCGTGTTTGGTGCTTGATGATTGGTGCTTGGTGTTTGGTGCTGGGTGCTTGGTGCTTGGTGCTTGGTGCTTGGTGTTTGGTGCTTGGTGTTAGGTGTTTGGTTTTTGATGCATGGTTTTTGATGCTTGGTGCTTGGTGCTTGGTGTTTGGTGTTTGGTGCTTGGTGTTTGTACTTGGTGCTTGGTGCTTGGAGTTTGGTGCTTGGTTCTTGGTGTTTGGTGCTTGGTGCTTGGTGCTTGGTGCTTGTTACTTGGTGTTTGGTGTTTGGTGCTTGGTGTTTGGTGCTTGGTGCTTGGTGCTTGGTGTTAGGTGTTTGGTGCTTGGTGTTTGGTGTTTGGTGCTTGGTGCTTGGTGTTTGGTGCTTGGTGCTTGGTGTTTGGTGCTTGGTGCCTGGTGTTTGGTGCTTGGTGCTTGGTGTTTGGAGTTTGGTGCCTGGTGTTTGGTGCTTCGTGCTTGGTGCTCGGTGCTTGGTGTAAGGTGTTAGGTGTTTGGTGCTTGGTGCTTGGTATTTGGTGCTTGGTGCTTGGTGTTTGGTGTTTGGTGCTTGCTGCTTGCTGCTTGGTGTTTGGTGCTTGGTGATTGGTGCTTGGTGTTTGGTGCTTGGTGCTTGGTGTTTGGTGTTAGGTGCTAGGTGCTTGGTGCTTGGTGCTTGGTGTTTGGTGCTTGGTGTTTGGTGCTTGGTACTTGGTGTTTGGTGGTTGGTGCTTGGTGCTTGGTGTTTGGTGTTTGGTGTTTGGTGCTTGGTGCTTGGTGCCTGGTGCTTGGTGTTTTGTGTTTGGTGCTTGGTGCTTGGTGCTGGGTGGTTGGCGTTTGGTGCTTGGTGCTTGGTGTTTGGTGCTTGGTGCTTGGTGTTTGGTGCTTGGTGCTTGGTGCTTGGTCTTTGGTGCTTGGTGTTTGGTGTTTGGTGCTTGGTGCTTGGTGTTTGGTGCTTGGTGCTTGGTGATTAGTGTTTGGTGCTTGGTGCTTGGGGTTTGGTGTTTGGTGCTTGGTGCTTGGTGTTTGGTGCTTGGTGCTTGGTGTTTGGTGTTTGCTGTATGGTGTTTGCTGTTTCCTGTTTGGTCTTTCGTCTTTGGTGCTTGGTGTTTGGTGCTTGGTGCTTGGTGTTTGGTGCTTGTTGCTTGGTGTTTGGTGTTTGGTGCTTGGTGCTTGTTGTTTGGTGATTGGTGCTTGGTGCTTTGTGTTTGGTGTTTGGTGCTTGGTGCCTGGTGCTTGTTGTTTGGTGATTGGTGCTTGGTGCATGGTGTTTGGTGTTTGGTGTTTGGTGTTTGGTGTTTGGTGCTTGGTGTTTGGTTTTTGGTGCTAGGTTCTTGGTGCTTGGTGCTTGGTGTAAGGTGCTTGGTGCTTGGGGCTTGGTGTTTGGTGCTTGGTGATTGGTGTTTGGTGCTTGGTGCTGGGTGGTTGGTGTTTGGTGCTTGGTGCTTGGTGTTTTGTGCTTGGTGCTTGGTGTTTGGTGCTTGGTGCTTGGTGCTTGGTCTTTGGTGCTTGGTGTTTGGTGTTTGGTGGTTGGTTCTTGGTGCTTGGTGTTTGGTGCTTTGTGCTTGGTGCTTGGTGATTAGTGTTTGGTGCTTGGTGCTTGGGGTTTGGTGTTTGGTGCTTGGTGCTTGGTGTTTGGTGCTTGGTACTTGGTGTTTGGTGCTTGGTGTTTGGTGTTTGCTGTTTGCTGTTTGGTGTTTGGTGTTTGGTGTTTGCTGTTTGGTGTCTGCTTTTTGGTGTTTGGTGTTTGCTGTATGGTGTTTGCTGTTTCGTGTTTGGTGTTTGCTGTTTGGTGTTTGGTCTTTGGTGCTTGGTGTTTGGTGCTTGGTGCTTGGTGTTTGGTGTTTGGTGCTTGGTGCTTGGTGTTTGGTGTTTAGTGCTTGGTTCCTGGTGCTTGTTGTTTGGTGATTGGTGCTTGATGTTTGGTGTTTGCTGTTTGCTGTTTGGTGTTTGGTGTTTGCCGTTTGGTGTTTGGTGCTTGGTGCTTGGTGCTTGGTGTTTGGTGCTTGGCGTTTGGTGCTTGGTGCTTGGTGTTTGGTGCCTGGTGCTTGTTGTTTGGTGCTTGGTGCTTGGTGTTTAGTGCTTGGTGTTTGGTGTTTGGTGCTTGGTGCTTTGGGTTTGGTGTTTGGTGCTTGGTGCATGGTGCTTGGTGTTTGGTGTTTGGTGCTTGGTGTTTGGTGCTTGGAGCTTGGTGCTTCATGTTTGGTGCTTGGTTATTGGTGCTTGGTGTTTGGTGCAGGGTGCTTGGTGTTTGGTGCTTGGTCTTTGGTGTTTGGTTTTTGATGCTTGGTATTTGATGCTTGGTGCTTGGTGCTTGGTGTTTGGTGTTTGGTGCTTGGTGTTTGTACTTGGTGCTTGGTGCTTGGTGCTTGGTTCTTGGTGTTTGGTGCTTGGTGCTTGGTGCTTGGTGTTTGGTGCTTGGTGTTTGGTGCTCGGTGCTTGGTGCTTGGTGTTAGGTGTTTGGTGTTTGGTGCTTGGTGCTTGGTGCTTGGTGTTTGGTGCTTGGTGCTTGGTGTTTGGTGCTTGGTGCCTGTTGCTTGGTGTTTGGTGGTTGGTGCTTGGTGCTTGGTGCTTGGTGTAAGGTGTTAGGTGTTTGGTGCTTGGTGCTTGGTCTTTGGTGCTTGGTGCTTGGTGTTTGGTGTTTGGTGCTTGCTGCTTGCTGCTTGGGGTTTGGTGCTTGGTGATTGGTGCTTGGTGTTTGGTGCTAGGTGCTTGGTGCTTGGTGCTTGGTGTTTGGTGCTTGGTGTTTGGTGCTTGGTACTTGGGGCTTGGTGTTTGATGCTTGGTGCTTGGTGCTTGGTGTTTGGTGTTTGGTGTTTGGTGCTTGGTGCTTGGTGCTTGGTGCTTGGTGCTTGGTGTTTGGTGCTTGGTGTTTGATGTTGGTACTTGGTGTTTGGAGGTTGGTGCTTGCTGCTTGGTGTTTGGTGTTTGGTGTTTGGTGCTTGGTGCTTGGAGCCTGGTGCTTGGTGCTTGGTGCTTGGTGTTTGGTGCTTGGTGCTTGGTGCTTGGTCTTTGGTGCTTGGTGTTTGGTGTTTGGTGCTTGGTGCTTGGTGTTTGGTGCTTGGTGCTTGGTGATTAGTGTTTGGTGCTTGGTGCTTGGGGTTTGGTGTTTGGTGCTTGGTGCTTGGTGTTTGGTGCTTGGTGCTTGGTGTTTGGTGTTTGCTGTATGGTGTTTGCTGTTTCGTGTTTGGTGTTTGCTGTTTGGTGTTTGGTGTTTGGTGTTTGGTGTTTCCTGTTTGGTCTTTCGTCTTTGGTGCTTGGTGTTTGGTGCTTGGTGCTTGGTGTTTGGTGCTTGGTGCTTGGTGTTTGGTGTTTGGTGCTTGGTGCTTGTTGTTTGGTGATTGGTGCTTGGTGCTTTGTGTTTGGTGTTTGGTGCTTGGTGCCTGGTGCTTGTTGTTTGGTGATTGGTGCTTGGTGCATGGTGTTTGGTGTTTGGTGTTTGGTGTTTGGTGTTTGGTGCTTGGTGTTTGGTTTTTGGTGCTAGGTTCTTGGTGCTTGGTGCTTGGTGTAAGGTGCTTGGTGCTTGGGGCTTGGTGTTTGGTGCTTGGTGATTGGTGTTTGGTGCTTGGTGCTGGGTGGTTGGTGTTTGGTGCTTGGTGCTTGGTGTTTGGTGCTTGGTGCTTGGTGTTTGGTGCTTGGTGCTTGGTGCTTGGTCTTTGGTGCTTGGTGTTTGGTGTTTGGTGGTTGGTTCTTGGTGCTTGGTGTTTGGTGCTTTGTGCTTGGTGCTTGGTGATTAGTGTTTGGTGCTTGGTGCTTGGGGTTTGGTGTTTGGTGCTTGGTGCTTGGTGTTTGGTGCTTGGTGTTTGGTTCTTGGTGTTTGGTGCTTGGTGCTTGGTGCTTGGTGTTTGGTGTTTAGTGCTTGGTGCTTGGTGTTTGGTTTTTGGTGCTTGGTGCTTGGTGTTTGGTGTTTGGTTTTTGGTGCTTGCTGTTTGGCGTTTGGTGTTTGGCGTTTGCTGTTTGGCGTTTGGTGTTTGTTGTTTGCTGTTTGCTGTTTGCTGTTTGATGTTTGGTGTTTGGCGCTGGGTGCTTGGTGCTTGGTGCTTGGTGTTTGGTGCTTGGTGCTTGGTGCTTGGTGTTTGGTGCTTGGTGCTTGGTGTTTGGTGTTTGGTGCTTGGTATTTGGTGTTTGGTGCTTGTTGCTTGGTGCTTGGTGTTTGGTGCTTGGTGCTTGGTGCTTGGTGCTTGGTGACTGGTGCTTGGTGTTTGGTGTTTGGTGCTTGGTGCTTGGTGTTTGGTGTTTGGTGCTTGGTTCTTGGTGTTTGGTGTTTGGTGCTTGGTGCTTGGTGATTGGTGCTTGTTGCTTGGTGCTTGGTGTTTGGTGCTTGGTGCTTGGTACTTGGTGTTTGGTCTTTGGTGCTTGGTGCTTGGTGTTTGGTGTTTGGTGCTTGGTGCTTGGTGTTTGCTGTTTGCTGTTTGGTGTTTGGTGTTTGCTGTTTGCTGTTTGGTGTTTGCTGTTTGCTGTTTGGTGCTTGGTGCTTGGTGCTTTGTGTTTGTTGCTTGGTGCTTTGTGCTTGGTGCTTGGTGCTTGGTGCTTGGTGTTTGGTGTTTGTCGTTTGATGTTTAGCTATTTCTGTTTGGTGTTTGGTGTTTGGTGTTTGCTGTTTGGTGTTTGGTTTTTGATGCTTGGTGTTTGATGCTTGGTGCTTGGTGCTTGGTGTTTGGTGTTTGGTGCCTGGTGCTTGGTGTTTGGTGCTTGGTGTTTGTTTCTTGGTGCTTGGTGCTTGGTGCTTGGTGTTTGGTGCTTGGTGCTTGATGCTTGTTGTTTGTACTTGGTGCTTGGTGCTTGGTGTTTGGTGCTTGGTTCTTGGTGTTTGGTGCTTGGTGCTTGGTGCTTGGTGTTTGGTGTTTGGTGCTTGGTGCTTGGTGCTTGGTGTTTGGTGCTTGGTGCTTGGTCTTTGGTGTTTGGTGTTTGATGCTTGGTGTTTGGTGCTTGGTGCTTGTTGTTTGTACTTTGTGCTTGGTGCTTGGTGTTTGGTGTTTGGTGCTTGGTTCTTGGTGTTTTGCGCTTGGTGCTTGGTGCTAGGTGGTTGGTGTTTGGTGCTTGGTGCTTGGTGTTTGGTGCTTGGTGCTTGGTGCTTGGTGTTTGGTGCTTGGTGCTTGGTGCTTGGTCTTTGGTGCTTGGTCTTTGGTGTTTGGTGCTTGGTGCTTGGTGCTTGGTGCTTGGTGATTAGTGTTTGGTGCTCGGTGCTTGGGGTTTGGTGTTTGGTGCTTGGTGCTTGGTGTTTGGTGCTTGGTACTTGGTGTTTGGTGTTTGGTGCTTGGTGTTTGCTGTTTGGTGTCTGCTTTTTGGTGTTTGGTGTTTGCTGTATGGTGTTTGCTGTTTCGTGTTTAGTGTTTGCTGTTTGGTGTTTCGTGTTTGGTGTTTGGTGTTTGGTCTTTGGTGCTTCGTGTTTGGTGCTTGGTGCTTGGTGTTTGGTCTTTGGTACTTGGTGCTTGGTGTTTGGTGTTTGGTGCTTGGAGCCTGGTGCTTGTTGTTTGCTGATTGGTGCTTGGTGCTTGGTGTTTGGTGTTTGGTGTTTGGTGCTTGGTGTTTGGTTTTTGGTGCTAGGTGCTTGGTGCTTGGTGTTTGGTGCTTGGTGTAAGGTGCTTGGTGCTTGGGGCTTGGTGTTTGGTGCTTGGTGCTTGGTGCTTGGTGTTTGGTGCTTGGTGCTTGGTGCTTGGTGTTTGGTGTTTGGTGCTTGGTGCTTGGTGCTTGGTGATGGGTGGTTGGTGTTTGGTGCTTGGTGTTTGGAATTTGGTGCTTGGTGCTTGGTGCTTGGTGTTTGGTGCTTGGTGCTTGGTGCTTGGTCTTTGGTGCTTGGTGTTTGGTGTTTGGTGCTTGGTGTTTGGTGCCTGGTGCATGTTGTTTGGTGTTGGTGCTTGGTGTTTGGTGTTTGGTGTTTGGTGTTTGGTGCTTGGTGTTTGGTGTTTGGTGCTTGGTGCTTGGTGTTTGGTGTTTGGTGTTTGGTGCTTGGTGCATGGTGCTTGGTGTTTGGTTTTTGGTGCTTGGTGTTTGGTGCTTGGAGCTTGGTGCTTCGTGTTTGGTGCTTGATGATTGGTGCTTGGTGTTTGGTGCTGGGTGCTTGGTGCTTGGTGCTTGGTGCTTGGTGTTTGGTGCTTGGTGTTAGGTGTTTGGTTTTTGATGCATGGTGTTTGATGCTTGGTGCTTGGTGCTTGGTGTTTGGTGTTTGGTGCTTGGTGTTTGTACTTGGTGCTTGGTGCTTGGAGTTTGGTGCTTGGTTCTTGGTGTTTGGTGCTTGGTGCTTGGTGCTTGGTGCTTGTTACTTGGTGTTTGGTGTTTGGTGCTTGGTGTTTGGTGCTTGGTGCTTGGTGCTTGGTGTTAGGTGTTTGGTGCTTGGTGTTTGGTGTTTGGTGCTTGGTGCTTGGTGTTTGGTGCTTGGTGCTTGGTGTTTGGTGCTTGGTGCCTGGTGTTTGGTGCTTGGTGCTTGGTGTTTGGAGTTTGGTGCCTGGTGTTTGGTGCTTGGTGTTTGGTGCTTGGTGCTAGGCGTTTGGTGCTTGGTGCTTGGTGTTTGGTGTTTGGCATTTGGTGTTTGGTGCTTGGTGCTTTGTGCTTGGTGCTTGGTTTTTGGTGTTTGGTGCTTGGTGCTTGGTATTTGGTGTTTGTTGATTGGTGCTTGGTGTCTGGTGCTTGGGGTTTGGTGCTTGGTGCTTGGTGTGTGGTGTTTGGTGTTTGGTTCTTGGTGCTTGGTGTTTGGTGTTTGGTGCTTGGTGCTTGGTGTTTGGTGTTTAGTGCTTGGTGCTTGGTTCTTGGTGTTTGGTGCTTGGTGCTTGGTGTTTGGTGTTTGGTGCTTGGTGCTTGGTGTTTGGTGTTTGGTGCTTGGTGCTTGGTGTTTGATGTTTGGTGCTAGGTGCTTGGTATTTGGTGCTTGGTGCTTGGTGCTTGGTGTTTGTTGCTCGGAGCTTGGTGCTTGGTGTTTGGTGCTTGGTGCTTGGTGCTTGGTCTTTGGCGCTTGGTGCTTGGTGATTGGTGCTTGGTGCTTGGTGTTTGGTGTTTGGCATTTGGTGTTTGGTGCTTGGTGCTTTGTGCTTGGTGCTTGGTTTTTGGTGCTTGGTGCTTGGTATTTGGTGTTTGTTGATTGGTGCTTGGTGTCTGGTGCTTGGGGTTTGGTGCTTGGAGCTTGGTGTTTGGTGTTTGGTGTTTGGTGCGTGGTGCTTGGTGTTTGGTGCTTGGTGCTTGGTGCTTGGTGTTTGGTGCTTGGTGCTTTGTGCTTGGTGCTTGGTGCTTGGTGCTTGGCGTTTGGTGTTTGTCGTTTGATGTTTGGCATTTTCTGTTTGGTATTTGGTGTTTGGTGTTTGCTGTTTGGTGTTTGCTGTTTGGTGTTTGGTGTTTGCTGTTTGGTGTTTGCTGTTTGGTGTTTTGTATTAGATGTTTGGTGTTTGGTGTTTGCTCTTTGGTGTTTGGTGTTTGGTGTTTGGTGCTTGGTGCTTGGTGCTTGGTGTTTGGTGCTTGTGCTTCGTACTTGTTGTTTGGTGTTTGGTGCTTGGTGCTTGGTGTTTGGTGTTTGGTGCTTGGTGCTTGGTGTTTGGTGATTGGTGCTTTGTGCTTGGTGCTTGGTGTTTGGTGTTTGGCGCTTGGTGCTTGGTGTTTGGTGCTTGGTGCTTGGTGCTTGGTGCTTGGTGCTTGGTGATTGGTGCTTGGAGTTTGGGCCTGGTGTTTGGTGTTTGGTGCTTGGTGTTTGATGTGTGGTACTTGGTGCTTGCTGTTTGGTGTTTGGTGCTTGGTGCTTGGTGCTTGGCTTTTGGTGCTTTGTGCTTGGTGCTTGGTGTTTGGTGCTTGGTGCTAGGCGTTTGGTGTTTGGTGCTTGGTGCTTGGTGTTAGGTTCTTGGTGCTTGGTGCTTGTTGTTTGGTGCTTGGTGCTTGATGCTTGGTGTTTGGTGCTTGGTGCTTGGTGTTTGGTGTTTGTTGTTTGGTGCTTGGTACTTGGTGTTTTGTGTTTGGTGTTTGGTGATTGGTGCTTGGTGTTTGGTGCTTGGTGCTAGGTGCTTGGTGCTTGGTGCTTGGTGTTTGGTGTTTAGTGCTTGGTGCTTGGTATTTGGTGTTTGGTGCTTGGTGCTTGGTGTTTGGTGTTTGGTGCTAGGTGCTTGGTATTTGGTGATTGGTGCTTGGTGCTTGGTGTTTGGTGCTCGGAGCTTGGTGCTTGGTGTTTGGTGCTTGGTGCTTGGTGTTTGGTCTTTGGCGCTTGGTGCTTGGTGTTTGGTGCTTGGTGCTTGGTGTTTGGTGATTGGCATTTGGTGTTTGGTGCTTGGTCCTTTGTGCTTGGTGCTTGGTTTTTGGTGTTTAGTGCTTGGTGCTTGGTATTTGGTGTTTGTTGATTGGTGCTTGGTGTCTGGTGCTTGGGGTTTGGTGCTTGGTGCTTGGTGTGTGGTGTTTGGTGTTTGGTGCTTGGTGCTTGGTGTTTGGTGTTTGGTGCTTGGTGCTTGGTGTTTGGTGTTTAGTGCTTGGTGCTTGGTTCTTGGTGTTTGGTGCTTGGTGCTTGGTGTTTGGTGTTTGGTGCTTGGTGCTTGGTGTTTGGTGTTTGGTGTTTGGTGCTTGGTGTTTGGTGTTTGGTGCTTGGTGCTTGCTGATTTGCGTTTGGTGTTTGGCGTTTGCTGTTTGGCGTTTGGTGTTTGGCATTTGATGTTTGGCGTTTGCTGTTTGGTGTTTGGTGTTTGGTGTTTGCTGGTTGCTGTTTGGTGTTTGGTGTTTGCTGTTTGCTCTTTGGTGTTTGGTGTTTGGTGTTTGCTGTTTGCTGTTTGGTGTTTGGTGTTTGGTGTTTGGTGTTTGGTGCTTGGTGCTTGGTGCTTGGTATTTGGGGCTTGGTGCTTGGTGTTTGGTGTTTGGCGCTTGGTGCTTGGTGTTTGGTGCTTGGTGCTTGGTGTTTGGTGCTTGGTGCTTGGTGCTTGGTGCTTGGTGTCTGGTGCTTGGTGTTTGGTTCTTGGTGTTTGGTGCTTGGTGATTGGTGCTTGGTGTTTGGTGTTTAGTGCTTGGTGCTTGGTGTTTGGTTTTTGGTGCTTGGTGCTTGGTGTTTGGTGTTTGGTTTTTGGTGCTTGCTGTTTGGCGTTTGGTGTTTGGCATTTGCTGTTTGGCGTTTGGTGTTTGTTGTTTGCTGTTTGCTGTTTGCTGTTTGATGTTTGGTGTTTGGCGCTGGGTGCTTGGTGCTTGGTGCTTGGTGTTTGGTGCTTGGTGCTTGGTGCTTGGTGTTTGGTGCTTGGTGCTTGGTGTTTGGTGTTTGGTGCTTGGTATTTGGTGTTTGGTGCTTGTTGCTTGGTGCTTGGTGTTTGGTGCTTGGTGCTTGGTGCTTGGTGCTTGGTGACTGGTGCTTGGTGTTTGGTGTTTGGTGCTTGGTGCTTGGTGTTTGGTGTTTGGTGCTTGGTTCTTGGTGTTTGGTGTTTGGTGCTTGGTGCTTGGTGATTGGTGCTTGTTGCTTGGTGCTTGGTGTTTGGTGCTTGGTGCTTGGTGTTTGGTGTTTGGTGTTTAGTGTTTGCTGTTTGGTGTTTGGTGTTTGCTGTTTGCTGTTTGGTGTTTGGTGTTTGCTGTTTGGTGCTTGGTGCTTGGTGCTTTGTGTTTGTTGCTTGGTGCTTTGTGCTTGGTGCTTGGTGCTTGGTGCTTGGTGTTTGGTGTTTGTCGTTTGATGTTTGGTGTTTGGTGTTTGGTGTTTGCTGTTTGGTGTTTGGTTTTTGATGCTTGGTGTTTGATGCTTGGTGCTTGGTGCTTTGTGTTTGGTGTTTGGTGCCTGGTGCTTGGTGTTTGGTGCTTGGTGTTTGGTGCTTGGTGCTTGGTGCTTGGTGTTTGGTGTTTGGTGTTTGGTGCTTGGTGCTTGGTGCTTGGTGTTTGGTGCTTGGTGCTTGGTGCTTGTTGTTTGTACTTGGTGCTTGGTGCTTGGTGTTTGGTGCTTGGTTCTTGGTGTTTGGTGCTTGGTGCTTGGTGCTTGGTGTTTGGTGTTTGGTGCTTGGTGCTTGGTGCTTGGTGTTTGGTGCTTGGTGCTTGGTCTTTGGTGTTTGGTGTTTGATGCTTGGTGTTTGGTGCTTGGTGCTTGTTGTTTGTACTTTGTGCTTGGTGCTTGGTGTTTGGTGCTTGGTTCTTGGTGTTTTGCGCTTGGTGCTTGGTGCTAGGTGGTTGGTGTTTGGTGCTTGGTGCTTGGTGTTTGGTGCTTGGTGCTTGGTGCTTGGTGTTTGGTGCTTGGTGCTTGGTGCTTGGTCTTTGGTGCTTGGTCTTTGGTGTTTGGTGCTTGGTGCTTGGTGCTTGGTGCTTGGTGATTAGTGTTTGGTGCTCGGTGCTTGGGGTTTGGTGTTTGGTGCTTGGTGCTTGGTGTTTGGTGCTTGGTACTTGGTGTTTGGTGTTTGGTGCTTGGTGTTTGCTGTTTGGTGTCTGCTTTTTGGTGTTTGGTGTTTGCTGTATGGTGTTTGCTGTTTCGTGTTTGGTGTTTGCTGTTTGGTGTTTCGTGTTTGGTGTTTGCTGTTTGGTGTTTGGTGTTTGCTGTTTGGTGTTTGGTCTTTGGTGCTTCGTGTTTGGTGCTTGGTGCTTGGTGTTTGGTCTTTGGTACTTGGTGCTTGGTGTTTGGTGTTTGGTGCTTGGAGCCTGGTGCTTGTTGTTTGGTGATTGGTGCTTGGTGCTTGGTGTTTGGTGTTTGGTGTTTGGTGCTTGGTGTTTGGTTTTTGGTGCTAGGTGCTTGGTGCTTGGTGTTTGGTGCTTGGTGTAAGGTGCTTGGTGCTTGGGGCTTGGTGTTTGGTGCTTGGTGCTTGGTGCTTGGTGTTTGGTGCTTGGTGCTTGGTGGTTGGTGTTTGGTGTTTGGTGCTTGGTGCTTGGTGCTTGGTGATGGGTGGTTGGTGTTTGGTGCTTGGTGCTTGGTGTTTGGTGCTTGGTGCTTGGTGCTTGGTGTTTGGTGCTTGGTGCTTGGTGCTTGGTCTTTGGTGCTTGGTGTTTGGTGTTTGGTGCTTGGTGTTTGGTGCCTGGTGCATGTTGTTTGGTGTTGGTGCTTGGTGTTTGGTGTTTGGTGTTTGGTGTTTGGTGCTTGGTGTTTGGTGTTTGGTGCTTGGTGCTTGGTGTTTGGTGTTTGGTGCTTGGTGCATGGTGCTTGGTGTTTGGTTTTTGGTGCTTGGTGTTTGGTGCTTGGAGCTTGGTGCTTCGTGTTTGGTGCTTGATGATTGGTGCTTGGTGTTTGGTGCTGGGTGCTTGGTGCTTGGTGCTTGGTGCTTGGTGTTTGGTGCTTGGTGTTAGGTGTTTGGTTTTTGATGCATGGTTTTTGATGCTTGGTGCTTGGTGCTTGGTGTTTGGTGTTTGGTGCTTGGTGTTTGTACTTGGTGCTTGGTGCTTGGAGTTTGGTGCTTGGTTCTTGGTGTTTGGTGCTTGGTGCTTGGTGCTTGGTGCTTGTTACTTGGTGTTTGGTGTTTGGTGCTTGGTGTTTGGTGCTTGGTGCTTGGTGCTTGGTGTTAGGTGTTTGGTGCTTGGTGTTTGGTGTTTGGTGCTTGGTGCTTGGTGTTTGGTGCTTGGTGCTTGGTGTTTGGTGCTTGGTGCCTGGTGTTTGGTGCTTGGTGCTTGGTGTTTGGAGTTTGGTGCCTGGTGTTTGGTGCTTCGTGCTTGGTGCTCGGTGCTTGGTGTAAGGTGTTAGGTGTTTGGTGCTTGGTGCTTGGTATTTGGTGCTTGGTGCTTGGTGTTTGGTGTTTGGTGCTTGCTGCTTGCTGCTTGGTGTTTGGTGCTTGGTGATTGGTGCTTGGTGTTTGGTGCTTGGTGCTTGGTGTTTGGTGTTAGGTGCTAGGTGCTTGGTGCTTGGTGCTTGGTGTTTGGTGCTTGGTGTTTGGTGCTTGGTACTTGGTGTTTGGTGGTTGGTGCTTGGTGCTTGGTGTTTGGTGTTTGGTGTTTGGTGCTTGGTGCTTGGTGCCTGGTGCTTGGTGTTTTGTGTTTGGTGCTTGGTGCTTGGTGCTGGGTGGTTGGCGTTTGGTGCTTGGTGCTTGGTGTTTGGTGCTTGGTGCTTGGTGTTTGGTGCTTGGTGCTTGGTGCTTGGTCTTTGGTGCTTGGTGTTTGGTGTTTGGTGCTTGGTGCTTGGTGTTTGGTGCTTGGTGCTTGGTGATTAGTGTTTGGTGCTTGGTGCTTGGGGTTTGGTGTTTGGTGCTTGGTGCTTGGTGTTTGGTGCTTGGTGCTTGGTGTTTGGTGTTTGCTGTATGGTGTTTGCTGTTTCCTGTTTGGTCTTTCGTCTTTGGTGCTTGGTGTTTGGTGCTTGGTGCTTGGTGTTTGGTGCTTGGTGCTTGGTGTTTGGTGTTTGGTGCTTGGTGCTTGTTGTTTGGTGATTGGTGCTTGGTGCTTTGTGTTTGGTGTTTGGTGCTTGGTGCCTGGTGCTTGTTGTTTGGTGATTGGTGCTTGGTGCATGGTGTTTGGTGTTTGGTGTTTGGTGTTTGGTGTTTGGTGCTTGGTGTTTGGTTTTTGGTGCTAGGTTCTTGGTGCTTGGTGCTTGGTGTAAGGTGCTTGGTGCTTGGGGCTTGGTGTTTGGTGCTTGGTGATTGGTGTTTGGTGCTTGGTGCTGGGTGGTTGGTGTTTGGTGCTTGGTGCTTGGTGTTTTGTGCTTGGTGCTTGGTGTTTGGTGCTTGGTGCTTGGTGCTTGGTCTTTGGTGCTTGGTGTTTGGTGTTTGGTGGTTGGTTCTTGGTGCTTGGTGTTTGGTGCTTTGTGCTTGGTGCTTGGTGATTAGTGTTTGGTGCTTGGTGCTTGGGGTTTGGTGTTTGGTGCTTGGTGCTTGGTGTTTGGTGCTTGGTACTTGGTGTTTGGTGCTTGGTGTTTGGTGTTTGCTGTTTGCTGTTTGGTGTTTGGTGTTTGGTGTTTGCTGTTTGGTGTCTGCTTTTTGGTGTTTGGTGTTTGCTGTATGGTGTTTGCTGTTTCGTGTTTGGTGTTTGCTGTTTGGTGTTTGGTCTTTGGTGCTTGGTGTTTGGTGCTTGGTGCTTGGTGTTTGGTGTTTGGTGCTTGGTGCTTGGTGTTTGGTGTTTAGTGCTTGGTTCCTGGTGCTTGTTGTTTGGTGATTGGTGCTTGATGTTTGGTGTTTGCTGTTTGCTGTTTGGTGTTTGGTGTTTGCCGTTTGGTGTTTGGTGCTTGGTGCTTGGTGCTTGGTGTTTGGTGCTTGGCGTTTGGTGCTTGGTGCTTGGTGTTTGGTGCCTGGTGCTTGTTGTTTGGTGCTTGGTGCTTGGTGTTTAGTGCTTGGTGTTTGGTGTTTGGTGCTTGGTGCTTTGGGTTTGGTGTTTGGTGCTTGGTGCATGGTGCTTGGTGTTTGGTGTTTGGTGCTTGGTGTTTGGTGCTTGGAGCTTGGTGCTTCATGTTTGGTGCTTGGTTATTGGTGCTTGGTGTTTGGTGCAGGGTGCTTGGTGTTTGGTGCTTGGTCTTTGGTGTTTGGTTTTTGATGCTTGGTATTTGATGCTTGGTGCTTGGTGCTTGGTGTTTGGTGTTTGGTGCTTGGTGTTTGTACTTGGTGCTTGGTGCTTGGTGCTTGGTTCTTGGTGTTTGGTGCTTGGTGCTTGGTGCTTGGTGTTTGGTGCTTGGTGTTTGGTGCTCGGTGCTTGGTGCTTGGTGTTAGGTGTTTGGTGTTTGGTGCTTGGTGCTTGGTGCTTGGTGTTTGGTGCTTGGTGCTTGGTGTTTGGTGCTTGGTGCCTGTTGCTTGGTGTTTGGTGGTTGGTGCTTGGTGCTTGGTGCTTGGTGTAAGGTGTTAGGTGTTTGGTGCTTGGTGCTTGGTCTTTGGTGCTTGGTGCTTGGTGTTTGGTGTTTGGTGCTTGCTGCTTGCTGCTTGGGGTTTGGTGCTTGGTGATTGGTGCTTGGTGTTTGGTGCTAGGTGCTTGGTGCTTGGTGCTTGGTGTTTGGTGCTTGGTGTTTGGTGCTTGGTACTTGGGGCTTGGTGTTTGGTGCTTGGTGCTTGGTGCTTGGTGTTTGGTGTTTGGTGTTTGGTGCTTGGTGCTTGGTGCTTGGTGCTTGGTGCTTGGTGTTTGGTGCTTGGTGTTTGATGTTGGTACTTGGTGTTTGGAGGTTGGTGCTTGGTGCTTGGTGTTTGGTGTTTGGTGTTTGGTGCTTGGTGCTTGGAGCCTGGTGCTTGGTGCTTGGTGCTTGGTGTTTGGTGCTTGGTGCTTGGTGCTTGGTCTTTGGTGCTTGGTGTTTGGTGTTTGGTGCTTGGTGCTTGGTGTTTGGTGCTTGGTGCTTGGTGATTAGTGTTTGGTGCTTGGTGCTTGGGGTTTGGTGTTTGGTGCTTGGTGCTTGGTGTTTGGTGCTTGGTGCTTGGTGTTTGGTGTTTGCTGTATGGTGTTTGCTGTTTCGTGTTTGGTGTTTGCTGTTTGGTGTTTGGTGTTTGGTGTTTGGTGTTTCCTGTTTGGTCTTTCGTCTTTGGTGCTTGGTGTTTGGTGCTTGGTGCTTGGTGTTTGGTGCTTGGTGCTTGGTGTTTGGTGTTTGGTGCTTGGTGCTTGTTGTTTGGTGATTGGTGCTTGGTGCTTTGTGTTTGGTGTTTGGTGCTTGGTGCCTGGTGCTTGTTGTTTGGTGATTGGTGCTTGGTGCATGGTGTTTGGTGTTTGGTGTTTGGTGTTTGGTGTTTGGTGCTTGGTGTTTGGTTTTTGGTGCTAGGTTCTTGGTGCTTGGTGCTTGGTGTAAGGTGCTTGGTGCTTGGGGCTTGGTGTTTGGTGCTTGGTGATTGGTGTTTGGTGCTTGGTGCTGGGTGGTTGGTGTTTGGTGCTTGGTGCTTGGTGTTTGGTGCTTGGTGCTTGGTGTTTGGTGCTTGGTGCTTGGTGCTTGGTCTTTGGTGCTTGGTGTTTGGTGTTTGGTGGTTGGTTCTTGGTGCTTGGTGTTTGGTGCTTTGTGCTTGGTGCTTGGTGATTAGTGTTTGGTGCTTGGTGCTTGGGGTTTGGTGTTTGGTGCTTGGTGCTTGGTGTTTGGTGCTTGGTACTTGGTGTTTGGTGCTTGGTGTTTGGTGTTAGCTGTTTGCTGTTTGGTGTTTGGTGTTTGGTGTTTGCTGTTTGGTGTCTGCTTTTTGGTGTTTGGTGTTTGCTGTATGGTGTTTGCTGTTTCGTGTTTGGTGTTTGCTGTTTGGTGTTTGGTCTTTGGTGCTTGGTGTTTGGTGCTTGGTGCTTGGTGTTTGGTGTTTGGTGCTTGGTGCTTGGTGTTTGGTGTTTAGTGCTTGGTTCCTGGTGCTTGTTGTTTGGTGATTGGTGCTTGATGTTTGGTGTTTGCTGTTTGCTGTTTGGTGTTTGGTGTTTGCCGTTTGGTGTTTGGTGCTTGGTGCTTGGTGCTTGGTGTTTGGTGCTTGGCGTTTGGTGCTTGGTGCTTGGTGTTTGGTGCCTGGTGCTTGTTGTTTGGTGCTTGGTGCTTGGTGTTTAGTGCTTGGTGTTTGGTGTTTGGTGCTTGGTGCTTTGGGTTTGGTGTTTGGTGCTTGGTGCATGGTGCTTGCTGTTTGGTGTTTGGTGCTTGGTGTTTGGTGCTTGGAGCTTGGTGCTTCATGTTTGGTGCTTGGTTATTGGTGCTTGGTGTTTGGTGCAGGGTGCTTGGTGTTTGGTGCTTGGTCTTTGGTGTTTGGTTTTTGATGCTTGGTATTTGATGCTTGGTGCTTGGTGCTTGGTGTTTGGTGTTTGGTGCTTGGTGTTTGTACTTGGTGCTTGGTGCTTGGTGCTTGGTTCTTGGTGTTTGGTGCTTGGTGCTTGGTGCTTGGTGTTTGGTGCTTGGTGTTTGGTGCTCGGTGCTTGGTGCTTGGTGTTAGGTGTTTGGTGTTTGGTGCTTGGTGCTTGGTGCTTGGTGTTTGGTGCTTGGTGCTTGGTGTTTGGTGCTTGGTGCCTGTTGCTTGGTGTTTGGTGGTTGGTGCTTGGTGCTTGGTGCTTGGTGTAAGGTGTTAGGTGTTTGGTGCTTGGTGCTTGGTCTTTGGTGCTTGGTGCTTGGTGTTTGGTGTTTGGTGTTTGGTGCTTGCTGCTTGCTGCTTGGGGTTTGGTGCTTGGTGATTGGTGCTTGGTGTTTGGTGCTAGGTGCTTGGTGCTTGGTGCTTGGTGTTTGGTGCTTGGTGTTTGGTGCTTGGTACTTGGGGCTTGGTGTTTGGTGCTTGGTGCTTGGTGCTTGGTGTTTGGTGTTTGGTGTTTGGTGCTTGGTGCTTGGTGCTTGGTGCTTGGTGCTTGGTGTTTGGTGCTTGGTGTTTGATGTTGGTACTTGGTGTTTGGAGGTTGGTGCTTGGTGCTTGGTGTTTGGTGTTTGGTGTTTGGTGCTTGGTGCTTGGAGCCTGGTGCTTGGTGCTTGGTGCTTGGTGTTTGGTGCTTGGTGCTTGGTGCTTGGTCTTTGGTGCTTGGTGTTTGGTGTTTGGTGCTTGGTGCTTGGTGTTTGGTGCTTGGTGCTTGGTGATTAGTGTTTGGTGCTTGGTGCTTGGGGTTTGGTGTTTGGTGCTTGGTGCTTGGTGTTTGGTGCTTGGTGCTTGGTGTTTGGTGTTTGGTGTTTGCTCTTTGGTGTTTGCTGTATGGTGTTTGCTGTTTCGTGTTTGGTGTTTGCTGTTTGGTGTTTGGTGTTTGGTGTTTCCTGTTTGGTCTTTGGTCTTTGGTGCTTGGTGTTTGGTGCTTGGTGCTTGGTGTTTGGTGTTTGATGCTTGGTGCTTGGTGTTTGGTGTTTGGTGCTTGGTGCTTGTTGTTTGGTGATTGGTGCTTGGTGCTTGGTGTTTGGTGTTTGGTGCTTGGTGCCTGGTGCTTGTTGTTTGGTGATTGGTGCTTGGTGCTTGGTGTTTGGTGTTTGGTGTTTGGTGCTTGGTGTTTGGTTTTTGGTGCTAGGTGCTTGGTGCTTGGTGCAGGGTGCTTGGTGTTTGGTGTAAGGTGCTTGGTGCTTGGGGCTTGGTGTTTGGTGCTTGGTGCTTGGTGGTTGGTGCTTGGTGCTTGGTGCTTGGTCTTTGGTGCTTGGTGTTTTGTGATTGGTGCTTGGTGCTTGGTGCTTGGTGCTTGGGGTTTGGTGTTTGGTGCTTGGTGCTTGGTGTTTGGTGCTTGGTACTTAGTGTTTGGTGCTTGGTGTTTGGTGTTTGCTGTTTGCTTTTTGGTGTTTGGTGTTTGCTGTATGGTGTTTGGTGTTTGCTGTATGGTGTTTGCTGTTTCGTGTTTGGTGTTTGCTGTTTGGTGTTTGGTCTTTGGTGCTTGGTGTTTGGTGCTTGGTGCTTGGTGTTTGGTGTTTGGTGCTTGGTGCTTGGTGTTTGGTGTTTGGTGTTTAGTGCTTGGTGCCTGGTGCTTGTTGTTTGGTGATTGGTGCTTGGTGTTTGGTGTTTGCTGTTTGCTGTTTGGTGTTTGGAGTTTGCCGTTTGGTGTTTGGTGCTTGGTGATTGGTGTTTGGTGCCTGGTGCTTGTTGTTTGGTGCTTGGTGCTTGGTGTTTAGTGCTTGGTGTTTGGTGTTTGGTGCTTGGTGCTTGGTGTTTGGTGTTTGGTGCTTGGTGCATGGTGCTTGGTGTTTGGTGCTTGGTGTTTGGTGCTTGGAGCTTGGTGCTTCGTGTTTGCTGCTTGGTGATTGGTGCTTGGTGTTTGGTGCAGGGTGCTTGGTGTTTGGTGCTTGGTGTTTGGTGTTTGGTTTTTGATGCTTGGTGTTTGATGCTTGGTGCTTGGTGCTTGGTGCTTGGTGTTTGTACTTGGTGCTTGGTGCTTGGTTCTTGGTGTTTGGTGCTTGGTGCCTGGTGCTTGGTGTTTGGTGCTTGGTGTTTGGTGCTTGGTGCTTGGTGCTTGGTGTTTGGTGTTTGGTGCTTGGTGCTTGGTGCTTGGTGTTTGGTGCTTGGTGCTTCGTGTTTGGTGCTTGGTGCTTGGTGCTTGGTGTAAGGTGTTAGGTGTTTGGTGCTTGGTGCTTGGTGTTTGGTGCTTGGTGCTTGGTGTTTGGTGTTTGGTGCTTGCTGCTTGCTGCTTGGGGTTTGGTGCTTGGTGATTGGTGCTTGGTGCTTGGTATTTGGTGTTTGGTGCTAGGTGCTTGGTGCTTGGTGCTTGGTGTTTGGTGCTTGGTGTTTGGTGCTTGGTACTTGGGGCTTGGTGTTTGGTGCTTGGTGCTTGGTGCTTGGTGTTTGGTGTTTGGTGTTTGGTGCTTGGTGCTTGGTGCTGGGTGGTTGGCGTTTGGTGCTTGGTGCTTGGTGTTTGGTGCTTGGTGCTTGGTGTTTGGTGCTTGGTGCTTGGTGCTTGGTGCTTGGTGTTTGGTGCTTGGTGTTTGCTGTTTGGTGTTTGGTGTTTGCTGTTTGCTGTCTGATTTTTGGTGTTTGGTGTTTGCTGTATGGTGTTTGCTGTTTCGTGTTTGGTATTTGTTGTTTGGTGTTTGGTGTTTGGTGTTTGGTGTTTCCTGTTTGGTCTTTGGTCTTTGGTGCTTGGGGTTTGGTGCTTGGTGTTTGGTGCTTGGTGCTTGGTGCCTGGTGCTTGGTGTTTGGTTTTTGATGCTTGGTGCTTGGGGTTTGGTGCTTGGTGCTTGGTCTTTGGTGCTTGGTGTTTGGTGTTTGGTGGTTGGTGCTTGGTGTTTGGTGCTTGGTACTTGGTGATTAGTGTTTGGTGCTTGGTGCTTGGGGTTTGGTGTTCGGTGCTTGGTGCTTGGTGTTTGGTGCTTGGTGTTTGCTGTTTGGTGTTTGGTGTTTGCTGTTTGCTGTCTGCTTTTTGGTGTTTGGTGTTTGCTGTATGGTGTTTGCTGTTTCGTGTTTGGTGTTTGTTGTTTTGTGTTTGGTGTTTGGTGTTTGGTGTTTCCTGTTTGGTCTTTGGTCTTTGGTGCTTGGTGCTTGGTGCTTGGTGCTTGTTGTTTGGTGATTGGTGCTTGGTGCTTGGTGTTTGGTGTTTGGTGTTTGGTGCTTGGTGTCTGGTGCTTGGTGTTTGGTGTTTGGTGCTTGGTGCTTGGTGTTTGGTGTTTGGTGTTTGGTGCTTGGTGCTTGGTGTTTAGTGCTTGGTGCTTGGTGCTTGGTGTTTGGTGCTGCATGCTTGGTGTTTTGTGTTTGGTGCTGGGTGCTTGGTATTTGGTGCTTGGTGCTTGGTGCTTGGTGATTAGTGTTTGGTGCTTGGTACTTGGGGTTTGGTGTTTGGTGCTTGGTGCTTGGTGTTTGGTGCTTGGTACTTGGTGTTTGATGCTTGGTGTTTGGTGTTTGCTGTTTGCAGTTTGGTGTTTGGTGTTTGGTGTTTGCTGTATGGTGTTTGCTGTTTCGTGTTTGGTCTTTGCTGTTTGGTGTTTGGTCTTTGGTGCTTGGTGTTTGGTGCTTGGTGCTTGGTGCTTGGTGTTTGGTGCCTGGTGCTTGTTGTTTGGTGCTTGTTGCTTGGTGTTTGGTGTTTGGTGTTTGGTGTTTAGTGCTTGGTGTTTGGTGCATTGTTCTTGGTGTTTGGTGTTTGGAGCTTGGTGTTTGGTGCTTGGAGCTTGGTGCTTGGTGTTTGGTGCTTGGTGCTTGGTGCTTGGTGTTTGGTGCTTGGTGTTTGGTGTTTGGTTTTTGATGCTTGGTGTTTGATGCTTGGTGCTTGGTGCTTGGTGTTTGGTGTTTGGTGCTTGGTGCTTGGTGCTTGGTGCTTGGTGTTTGGTGCTTGGTGTTTGGTGTTTGCTGCTTGGTGTTTGGTGCTTGGTGCTTGGTGCTTGGTGTTAGGTTTTTGGTGCTTGGTGTTTGGTGCTTGGTGCTTGGTGCTTGGTGTTTGGTGCTTGGTGCTTGGTGTTTGGTGCTTGGTGCCTGGTGTTTGGTGTTTGGTGCTTGGTGCTTGGTGTTTGATGTTTGGTGCTTGGTGTTTGGTGCTTGGTGCTTGGTGTTTGGTGCTTGGTGCTTGGTGTTTGGTGTTTGGTATTTGGTGCTTGGTGTTTGGTGCTTGGTGCTTGGTGCTTGGTGTTTGGTGCTTGGTGATTGGTGCTTGGTGTTTGGTGCTTGGTGCTTGGTGTTTGGTGTTTGGTGCTAGGTGCTTGGTGCTTGGTGTTTGGTGTTTGGTGCTTGGTGCTTGGTGTTTGGTGTTTGGTGTTTGGTGTTTGGTGCTTGGTGCTTGGTGCTGGGTGGTTGCCGTTTGGTGCTTGGTGCTTGGTGTTTGGTGCTTGGTGCTTGGTGTTTGGTGCTTGGTGCTTGGTGCTTGGGGCTTGGTGTTTGGTGCTTGGTGCTTGGTGCTTGGTGTTTGGGGCTTGGTGCTTGGTGTTTGGTGCTTGGTGCTTGGTGTTTGGTGTTTGCTGTTTGGTGTTTGGTGTTTGCTGTTTGGTGTTTGCTGCTTGGTGTTTGGTGCTTGGTGCTTGGTGTTTGGTGTTTGGTATTTGGTGCTTGGTGTTTGGTGCTTGGTGCTTGGTGCTTGGTGTTTGGTGCTTGGTGATTGGTGCTTGGTGTTTGGTGCTTGGTGCTTGGTGTTTGGTGTTTGGTGCTAGGTGCTTGGTGCTTGGTGTTTGGTGTTTGGTGCTTGGTGCTTGGTGTTTGGTGTTTGGTGTTTGGTGTTTGGTGCTGGGTGGTTGGCGTTTGGTGCTTGGTGCTTGGTGTTTGGTGCTTGGTGTTTGGTGTTTGGTGCTTGGTGTTTGGTGTTTGGTGCTTGGTGCTTGGTGTTTGGTGTTTGGTGCTTGGTGCTTGGTCTTTGGTGCTTGGTGCTTGGTGCTTGGTCTTTGGTGCTTGGTGCTTGGTGCTTGGTGTTTGGTGCTGCATGCTTGGTGTTTGGTGTTTGGTTCGTGGTGCTTGGTGCTTGGTATTTGGTGCTTGGTGCTTGGTGCTTGGTGATTAGTGTTTGGTGCTTGGTGCTTGGGGTTTGGTGTTTGCTGCTTGGTGCTTGGTGTTTGGTGCTTGGTACTTGGTGTTTGGTGATTGGTGTTTGGTATTTGCTGTTTGCTGTTTGGTGTTTGGTGTTTGGTGTTTGCTGTATGGTGTTTGCTGTTTCGTGTTTGGTCTTTGCTGTTTGGTGTTTGGTCTTTGGTGCTTGGTGTTTGGTGCTTGGTGCTTGGTATTTGGGGTTTGGTGTTTGCTGTTTGGTGTCTGCTTTTTGGTGTTTGGTGTTTGCTGTATGGTGTTTGCTGTTTCGTGTTTGGTGTTTGCTGTTTGGTGTTTGGTCTTTGGTGCTTGGTGTTTGGTGCTTGGTGCTTGGTTTTTGGTGTTTAGTGCTTGGTGCCTGGTGCTTGTTGTTTTGTGATTGGTGCTTGGTGTTTGGTGTTTGGTGCTTGGCGTTTGGTGTTTGGTGTTTGCCGTTTGGTGTTTGGTGCTTGGTGCTTGATGCTTGGTGTTTGGTGCTTGGCGTTTGGTGCTTGGTGCTTGGTGTTTGGTGCCTGGTGCTTGTTGTTCGGTGCTTGGTGCTTGGTGTTTAGTGCTTGGTGCTTGGTGTTTGGTGTTTGGTGCTTGGTGCATGGTGCTTGGTGTTTGGTGCTTGGTGCTTGGTGTTTGTACTTGGTGCTTGGTGCTTGGTGCTTGGTTCTTGGTGTTTGGTGCTTGGTGCTTGGTACTTGGTGTTTGGTGCTTGGAGTTTGGTGCTTGGTGCTTGGTGCTTGGTGTTTGGTGTTTGGTGTTTGGTGCATGGTGCTTGGTGCTTGGTGTTTGGTGCTTGGTGCTTGGTGTTTGGTGCTTGGTGTTTGGTGTAAGGTGTTAGGTGTTTGGTGCTTGGTGTTTGGTGTTTGGTGCTTGGTGCTTGGTGTTTGGTGTTTGGTGCTTGCTGCTTGCTGCTTGGGGTTTGGTGCTTGGTGATTGGTGCTTGGTGTTTGGTGCTTGGTGCTTGGTGTTTGGTGTTTGGTGCTAGGTGCTTGGTGCTTGGTGCTTGGTGTTTGGTGCTTGGTGTTAGGTGTTTGGTGCTTGCTGCTTGCTGCTTGGTGTTTGGTGCTTGGTGATTGGTGCTTGGTGTTTGGTGCTTGGTGCTTGGTGTTTGGTGTTAGGTGCTAGGTGCTTGGTGCTTGGTGTTTGGTGCTTGGTGTTTGGTGCTTGGTACTTGGTGTTTGGTGGTTGGTGCTTGGTGTTTGGTGTTTGGTGTTTGGTGTTTGGTGCTTGGTGCTTGGTGCCTGGTGCTTGGTGTTTTCTGTTTGGTGCTTGGTGCTTGGTGCTGGGTGGTTGGCGTTTGGTGCTTGGTGCTTGGTGTTTGGTGCTTGGTGCTTGGTGTTTGGTGCTTGGTGATTGGTGCTTGGTCTTTGGTGCTTGGTGTTTGGTGTTTGGTGCTTGGTGCTTGGTGTTTGGTGCTTGGTGCTTGGTGATTAGTGTTTGGTGCTTGGAGCTTGGGGTTTGGTGTTTGGTGCTTGGTGCTTGGTGTTTGGTGCTTGGTGCTTGGTGTTTGGTGCTTGGTGTTTGGTGTTTGCTGTTTGGTGTTTGGTGTTTGGTGTTTGCTGTTTGCTGTTTGCTATTTGCTGTCTGCTTTTTGGTTTTTGGTGTTTGTTGTTTCGTGTTTGGTGTTTGCTGTTTGGTGTTTGGTGTTTGGTGTTTGGTGTTTGGTGTTTGGTGCTTGGTGCTTGGTGTTTGGTGTTTGGTGCTTGGTGCTTGTTGTTTGGTGATTGGTGCTTGGTGCTTGGTGTTTGGTGCTTGGTGCCTGGTGCTTGTTGTTTGGTGATTGGTGCTTGGTGCTTGGTGTTTGGTGTTTGGTGTTTGGTGCTTGGTGTTTGGTTTTTGGTGCTAGGTGCTTGGTGCTTGGTGCTTGGTGTAAGGTGCTTGGTGATTGGGGCTTGGTGTTTGGTGCTTGGTGCTTGGTGTTTGGTGCTTGGTGCTTGGTGTTTGGTGTTTGGTGATTGGTGCTTGGTGCTGGGTTGTTGTTGTTCGGTGCTTGGTGCTTGGTGTTTGGTGCTTGGTGCTTGGTGTTTGGTGCTTGGTGCTTGGTGCTTGGTCTTTGGTGCTTGGTGTTTGGTGTTTGGTGCTTGGTGCTTGGTGCTTGGTGTTTGGTGCTTAGTGCTTGGTGCTTGGTGATTAGTGTTTGGTGCTTGGTGCTTGGGGTTTGGTGCTGGGTGGTTGGCGTTTGGTGCTTGGTGCTTGGTGTTTGGTGCTTGGTGCTTGGTGTTTGGTGCTTGATGCTTGGTGCTTGGGGCTTGGTGTTTGGTGCTTGGTGCTTGGTGCTTGGTGTTTGGGGCTTGGTGCTTGGTGTTTGGTGCTTGGTGCTTGGTGTTTGGTGTTTGCTGTTTGGTGTTTGGTGTTTGCTGTTTGGTGTTTGCTGCTTGGTGTTTGGTGCTTGGTGCTCGGTGCTGGGTGGTTGGCGTTTGGTGCTTGGTGCTTTGTGTTTGGTGCTTGGTGTTTGGTGTTTGGTGCTTGGTGTTTGGTGTTTGGTGCTTGGTGCTTGGTGTTTGGTGTTTGGTGCTTGGTGCTTGGTCTTTGGTGCTTGGTGCTTGGTGCTTGGTCTTTGGTGCTTGGTGTTTGGTGCTTGGTGTTTGGTGCTGCATGCTTGGTGTTTGGTGTTTGGTTCTTGGTGCTTGGTGCTTGGTATTTGGTGCTTGGTGCTTGGTGCTTGGTGATTAGTGTTTGGTGCTTGGTGCTTGGGGTTTGGTGTTTGCTGCTTGGTGCTTGGTGTTTGGTGCTTGGTACTTGGTGTTTGGTGCTAGGTGTTGGGTATTTGCTGTTTGCTTTTTGGTGTTTGGTGTTTGGTGTTTGCTGTATGGTGTTTGCTGTTTCGTGTTTGGTCTTTGCTGTTTGGTGTTTGGTCTTTGGTGCTTGGTGTTTGGTGCTTGGTGCTTGGTGTTTGGGGTTTGGTGTTTGCTGTTTGGTGTCTGCTTTTTGGTGTTTGGTGTTTGCTGTATGGTGTTTGCTGTTTCGTGTTTGGTGTTTGCTGTTTGGTGTTTGGTCTTTGGTGCTTGGCGTTTGGTGCTTGGTGCTTGGTTTTTGGTGTTTAGTGCTTGGTGCCTGGTGCTTGTTGTTTTGTGATTGGTGCTTGGTGTTTGGTGTTTGGTGCTTGGCGTTTGGTGTTTGGTGTTTGCCGTTTGGTGTTTGGTGCTTGGTGCTTGGTGCTTGGTGTTTGGTGCTTGGCGTTTGGTGCTTGGTGCTTGGTGTTTGGTGCCTGGTGCTTGTTGTTCGGTGCTTGGTGCTTGGTGTTTAGTGCTTGGTGCTTGGTGTTTGGTGTTTGGTGCTTGGTGCATGGTGCTTGGTGTTTGGTGCTTGGTGCTTGGTGTTTGTACTTGGTGCTTGGTGCTTGGTGCTTGGTTCTTGGTGTTTGGTGCTTGGTGCTTGGTACTTGGTGTTTGGTGCTTGGAGTTTGGTGCTTGGTGCTTGGTGCTTGGTGTTTGGTGTTTGGTGTTTGGTGCATGGTGCTTGGTGCTTGGTGTTTGGTGCTTGGTGCTTGGTGTTTGGTGCTTGGTGTTTGGTGTAAGGTGTTAGGTGTTTGGTGCTTGGTGCTTGGTGTTTGGTGCTTTGTGCTTGGTGTTTGGTGTTTGGTGCTTGCTGCTTGCTGCTTGGGGTTTGGTGCTTGGTGATTGGTGCTTGGTGTTTGGTGCTTGGTGCTTGGTGTTTGGTGTTTGGTGCTAGGTGCTTGGTGCTTGGTGCTTGGTGTTTGGTGCTTGGTGTTAGGTGTTTGGTGCTTGCTGCTTGCTGCTTGGTGTTTGGTGCTTGGTGATTGGTGCTTGGTGTTTGGTGCTTGGTGGTTGGTGTTTGGTGTTAGGTGCTAGGTGCTTGGTGCTTGGTGTTTGGTGCTTGGTGTTTGGTGCTTGGTACTTGGTGTTTGGTGGTTGGTGCTTGGTGTTTGGTGTTTGGTGTTTGGTGTTTGGTGCTTGGTGCTTGGTGCCTGGTGCTTGGTGTTTTGTGTTTGGTGCTTGGTGCTTGGTGCTGGGTGGTTGGCGTTTGGTGCTTGGTGCTTGGTGTTTGGTGCTTGGTGCTTGGTGTTTGGTGCTTGGTGCTTGGTGCTTGGTCTTTGGTGCTTGGTGTTTGGTGTTTGGTGCTTGGTGCTTGGTGTTTGGTGCTTGGTGCTTGGTGATTAGTGTTTGGTGCTTGGAGCTTGGGGTTTGGTGTTTTGTGCTTGGTGCTTGGTGTTTGGTGCTTGGTGCTTGGTGTTTGGTGCTTGGTGTTTGGTGTTTGCTGTTTGGTGTTTGGTGTTTGGTGTTTGCTGTTTGCTGTTTGCTATTTGCTGTCTGCTTTTTGGTTTTTGGTGTTTGCTGTATGGTGTTTGCTGTTTCGTGTTTGGTGTTTGCTGTTTGGTGTTTGGTGTTTGGTGTTTGGTGTTTGGTGCTTGGTGCTTGGTATTTGGTGTTTGGTGCTTGGTGCTTGTTGTTTGGTGATTGGTGCTTGGTGCTTGGTGTTTGGTGTTTGTTGTTTGGTGCTTGGTGTTTGGTTTTTGGTGCTAGGTGCTTGGTGCTTGGTGCTTGGTGTAAGGTGCTTGGTGATTGGGGCTTGGTGTTTGGTGCTTGGTGCTTTGTGTTTGGTGCTTGGTGCTTGGTGTTTGGTGTTTGATGATTGGTGCTTGGTGCTGGGTTGTTGGTGTTTGGTGCTTGGTGCTTGGTGTTTGGTGCTTGGTGCTTGGTGTTTGGTGCTTGGTGCTTGGTGCTTGGTCTTTGGTGCTTGGTGTTTGGTGTTTGGTGCTTGGTGCTTGGTGCTTGGTGTTTGGTGCTTAGTGCTTGGTGCTTGGTGATTAGTGTTTGGTGCTTGGTGCTTGGGGTTTGGTATTTGGTGCTTGGTGCTTGGTGTTTGGTGCTTGGTACTTGGTGTTTGGTGCTTGGTGTTTGCTGTTTGCTGTTTGCTGTTTTGTGTTTGGTGCTTGGTGCTTGGTGTTTGGTGCTTGGTGCTTGGTGTTTGGTGCTTGATGCTTGGTGCTTGGGGCTTGGTGTTTGGTGCTTGGTGCTTGGTGCTTGGTGTTTGGGGCTTGGTGCTTGGTGTTTGGTGCTTGGTGCTTGGTGTTTGGTGTTTGCTGTTTGGTGTTTGGTGTTTGCTGTTTGGTGTTTGCTGCTTGGTGTTTGGTGCTTGGTGCTCGGTGCTGGGTGGTTGGCGTTTGGTGCTTGGTGCTTTGTGTTTGGTGCTTGGTGTTTGGTGTTTGGTGCTTGGTGTTTGGTGTTTGGTGCTTGGTGCTTGGTGTTTGGTGTTTGGTGCTTGGTGCTTGGTCTTTGGTGCTTGGTGCTTGGTGCTTGGTGCTTGGTCTTTGGTGCTTGGTGCTTGGTGCTTGGTGTTTGGTGCTGCATGCTTGGTGTTTGGTGTTTGGTTCTTGGTGCTTGGTGCTTGGTATTTGGTGCTTGGTGCTTGGTGCTTGGTGATTAGTGTTTGGTGCTTGGTGCTTGGGGTTTGGTGTTTGCTGCTTGGTGCTTGGTGTTTGGTGCTTGGGACTTGGTGTTTGGTGCTAGGTGTTTGGTATTTGCTGTTTGCTCTTTGGTGTTTGGTGTTTGGTGTTTGCTGTATGGTGTTTGCTGTTTGGTGTTTGGTCTTTGGTGCTTGGTGTTTGGTGCTTGGTGCTTGGTGTTTGGGGTTTGGTGTTTGCTGTTTGGTGTCTGCTTTTTGGTGTTTGGTGTTTGCTGTATGGTGTTTGGTGTTTGCTGTTTGGTGTTTGGTCTTTGGTGCTTGGTGTTTGGTGCTTGGTGCTTGGTTTTTGGTGTTTAGTGCTTGGTGCCTGGTGCTTGTTTTTTGTGATTGGTGCTTGGTGTTCGGTGTTTGGTGCTTGGCGTTTGGTGTTTGGTGTTTGCCGTTTGGTGTTTGGTGCTTGGTGCTTGGTGCTTGGTGTTTGGTGCTTGGCGTTTGGTGCTTGGTGCTTGGTGTTTGGTGCCTGGTGCTTGTTGTTCGGTGCTTGGTGCTTGGTGTTTAGTGCTTGGTGCTTGGTGTTTGGTGTTTGGTGCTTGGTGCATGGTGCTTGGTGCTTGGTGTTTGGTGCTTGGTGCTTGGTGTTTGGTGCTTGGTGTTTGGTGTAAGGTGTTAGGTGTTTGGTGCTTGGTGCTTGGTGTTTGGTGCTTGGTGCTTGGTGTTTGGTGTTTGGTGCTTGCTGCTTGCTGCTTGGGGTTTGGTGCTTGGTGATTGGTGCTTGGTGAATGGTGCTTGGTGCTTGGTGTTTGGTGTTTGGTGCTAGGTGCTTGGTGCTTGGTGCTTGGTGTTTGGTGCTTGGTGTTAGGTGTTTGGTGCTTGGTGTTTGGTGTTTGGTGCTTGGTGTTTGGTGTTTGGTGCTTGGTGCTTGGTGTTTGGTGCTTGGTGCCTGGTGTTTGGTGCTTGGTGCTTGGTGTTTGGTGTTTGGTGCTTGGTGTTTGGTGCTTGGTGCTTGGTGCTTGGTGCTTGGTGTAAGATGTTAGGTGTTTGGTGCTTGGTGCTTGGTGTTTGGTGCTTGGTGCTTGGTGTTTGGTGTTTGGTGCTTGCTGCTTGCTGCTTGGTGTTTGGTGCTTGGTGATTGGTGCTTGGTGTTTGGTGCTTGGTGCTTGGTGTTTGGTGTTAGGTGCTAGGTGCTTGGTGCTTGGTGTTTGGTGCTTGGTGTTTGGTGCTTGGTACTTGGTGTTGGTGGTTGGTGCTTGGTGCTTGGTGTTTGGTGTTTGGTGTTTGGTGCTTGGTGCTTGGTGCCTGGTGCTTGGTGTTTTGTGTTTGGTGCTTGGTGCTTGGTGCTGGGTGGTTGGCGTTTGGTGCTTGGTGCTTGGTGTTTGGTGCTTGGTGCTTGGTGTTTGGTGCTTGGTGCTTGGTGCTTGGTCTTTGGTGCTTGGTGTTTGGTGTTTGGTGCTTGGTGCTTGGTGTTTGGTGCTTGGTGCTTGGTGATTAGTGTTTGGTGCTTGGAGCTTGGGGTTTGGTGTTTGGTGCTTGGTGCTTGGTGTTTGGTGCTTGGTGCTTGGTGTTTGGTGCTTGGTGTTTGGTGTTTGCTGTTTGGTGTTTGGTGTTTGGTGTTTGCTGTTTGCTGTTTGCTATTTGCTGTCTGCTTTTTGGTTTTTGGTGTTTGCTGTATTGTGTTTGCTGTTTCGTGTTTGGTGTTTGCTGTTTGGTGTTTGGTGTTTGGTGTTTGGTGTTTGGTGCTTGGTGTTTGGTGTTTGGTGCTTGGTGCTTATTTTTTGGTGAGTGGTGCTTGGTGCTTGGTGATTGGTGTTTGGTGCTTGGTGCCTGGTGCTTGTTGTTTGGTGATTGGTGCTTGGTGCTTGGTGTTTGGTGTTTGGTGTTTGGTGCTTGGTGTTTGGTTTTTGGTGCTAGGTGCTTGGTGCTTGGTGCTTGGTGTAAGGTGCTTGGTGATTGGGGCTTGGTGTTTGGTGCTTGGTGCTTGGTGTTTGGTGCTTGGTGCTTGGTGTTTGGTGTTTGGTGATTGGTGCTTGGTGCTGGGTGGTTGGTGTTTGGTGCTTGGTGCTTGGTGTTTGGTGCTTGGTGCTTGGTGTTTGGTGCTTGGTGCTTGGTGCTTGGTCTTTGGTGCTTGGTGTTTGGTTTTTGGTGCTTGGTGCTTGGTGCTTGGTGTTTGGTGCTTAGTGCTTGGTGCTTGGTGATTAGTGTTTGGTGCTTGGTGCTTGGGGTTTGGTATTTGGTGCTTGGTGCTTGGTGTTTGGTGCTTGGTACTTGGTGTTTGGTGCTTGGTGTTTGGTGTTTGCTGTTTGCTGTTTGGTGTTTGGTGTTTGGAGTTTGCTGTTTGGTGTCTGCTTTTTGGTGTTTGGTGTTTGCTGTATGGTGTTTGCTGTTTCGTGTTTGGTGTTTGCTGTTTGGTGCTTGGTGTTTGGTGCTTGGTGCTTGGTGTTTGGTGTTTGGTGCTTGGTGCTTGGTGTTTGGTGTTTAGTGCTTGGTGCCTGGTGCTTGTTGTTTGGTGATTGGTGCTTGGTGTTTGCTGTTTGCTGTTTGCTGTTTGGTGTTTGGTGTTTGCCGTTTGGTGTTTGGTGCTTGGTGCTTGGTGCTTGGTGTTTGGTGCTTGGCGTTTGGTGCTTGGTGCTTGGTGTTTGGTGCCTGGTGCTTGTTGTTTGGTGCTTGGTGCTTGGTATTTAGTGCTTGGTGTTTGGTGTTTGGTGCTTGGTGCTTGGTGTTTGGTGTTTGGTGCTTGGTGCATGGTGCTTGGTGTTTGGTGTTTGGTGCTTGGTGTTTGGTGCTTGGAGCTTGGTGCTTCATGTTTGGTGCTTGGTGATTGGTGCTTGGTGTTTGGTGCAGGGTGCTTGGTGTTTGGTGCTTGGTGTTTGGTGTTTGGTTTTTGATGCTTGGTGTTTGATGCTTGGTGCTTGGTGCTTGGTGTTTGGTGCTTGGTGCTTGGTGCTTGGTGCTTGGTGTTTGGTGCTTGGTGTTTGGTGCTTGGTGCTTGGTGCTTGGTGTTAGATGTTTGGTGTTTGGTGTTTGGTGCTTGGTGCTTGGTGTTTGGTGCTTGGTGCTTGGTGTTTGGTGCTTGGCGTTTGTACTTGGTGCTTGGTGCTTGGTGCTTGGTTCTTGGTGTTTGGTGCTTGGTGCTTGGTGCTTGGTGTTTGGTGCTTGGTGTTTGGTGCTTGGTGCTTGGTGCTTGGTGTTAGGTGTTTGGTGTTTGGTGTTTGGTGCTTGGTGCTTGGTGTTTGGTGCTTGGTGCTTGGTGTTTGGTGTTTGGTGCTTGGTGCTTGGTGTTTGGTGTTTAGTGCTTGGTGCCTGGTGCTTGTTGTTTGGTGATTGGTGCTTGGTGTTTGGTGTTTGCTGTTTACTGTTTGGTGTTTGGTGTTTGCCGTTTGGTGTTTGGTGCTTGGTGCTTGGTGCTTGGTGTTTGGTGCTTGGCGTTTGGTGCTTGGTGCTTGGTGTTTGGTGCCTGGTGCTTGTTGTTTGGTGCTTGGTGCTTGGTGCTTGGTGTTTGGTGTTTGTTGCTTGGTGCTTGGTGTTTGGTGTTTGGTGCTTGGTGCATGGTGCTTGGTGTTTGGTGTTTGGTGATTGGTGCTTGGTGTTTGGTGCAGGGTGCTTGGTGTTTGGTGCTTGGTGTTTGGTGTTTGGTTTTTGATGCTTGGTGTTTGATGCTTGGTGCTTGGTGCTTGGTGTTTGGTGTTTGGTGCTTGGTGTTTGTACTTGGTGCTTGGTGCTTGGTGCTTGGTTCTTGGTGTTTGGTGCTTGGTGCTTGGTGCTTGGTGTTTGGTGCTTGGTGTTTGGTGCTTGGTGCTTGGTGCTTGGTGTTAGGTGTTTGGTGTTTGGTGTTTGGTGCTTGGTGCTTGGTGCTTGGTGTTTGGTGCTTGGTGCTTGGTGTTTGGTGCTTGGTGCCTGGTGCTTGGTGTTTGGTGGTTGGTGTTTGGTGCTTGGTGCTTGGTCTTTGGTGCTTGGTGCTTGGTGTTTGGTGCTTGGTGCTTGGTGCTTGGTGTTTGGTGCTTGGTGTTTGGTGCTTGGTGCTTGGTGCTTGGTGTTAGGTGTTTGGTGTTTGGTGTTTGGTGCTTGGTGCTTGGTGTTTGGTGCTTGGTGCTTGGTGTTTGGTGCTTGGCGTTTGTACTTGGTGCTTGGTGCTTGGTGCTTGGTTCTTGGTGTTTGGTGCTTGGTGCTTGGTGCTTGGTGTTTGGTGCTTGGTGTTTGGTGCTTGGTGCTTGGTGCTTGGTGTTAGGTGTTTGGTGTTTGGTGTTTGGTGCTTGGTGCTTGGTGTTTGGTGCTTGGTGCTTGGTGTTTGGTGCTTGGTGCCTGGTGTTTGGTGCTTGGTGCTTGGTGTTTGGTGTTTGGTGCTTGGTGTTTGGTGCTTGGTGCTTGGTGCTTGGTGCTTGGTGTAAGATGTTAGGTGTTTGGTGCTTGGTGCTTGGTGTTTGGTGCTTGGTGCTTGGTGTTTGGTGTTTGGTGCTTGCTGCTTGCTGCTTGGTGTTTGGTGCTTGGTGATTGGTGCTTGGTGTTTGGTGCTTGGTGCTTGGTGTTTGGTGTTAGGTGCTAGGTGCTTGGTGCTTGGTGTTTGGTGCTTGGTGTTTGGTGCTTGGTACTTGGTGTTTGGTGGTTGGTGCTTGGTGCTTGGTGTTTGGTGTTTGGTGTTTGGTGCTTGGTGCTTGGTGCCTGGTGCTTGGTGTTTTGTGTTTGGTGCTTGGTGCTTGGTGCTGGGTGGTTGGCGTTTGGTGCTTGGTGCTTGGTGTTTGGTGCTTGGTGCTTGGTGTTTGGTGCTTGGTGCTTGGTGCTTGGTCTTTGGTGCTTGGTGTTTGGTGTTTGGTGCTTGGTGCTTGGTGTTTTGTGCTTGGTGCTTGGTGATTAGTGTTTGGTGCTTGGAGCTTGGGGTTTGGTGTTTGGTGCTTGGTGCTTGGTGTTTGGTGCTTGGTGCTTGGTGTTTGGTGCTTGGTGTTTGGTGTTTGCTGTTTGGTGTTTGGTGTTTGGTGTTTGCTGTTTGCTGTTTGCTATTTGCTGTCTGCTTTTTGGTTTTTGGTGTTTGCTGTATGGTGTTTGCTGTTTCGTGTTTGGTGTTTGCTGTTTGGTGTTTGGTGTTTGGTGTTTGGTGTTTGGTGTTTGGTGCTTGGTGTTTGGTGTTTGGTGCTTGGTGCTTGTTTTTTGGTGATTGGTGCTTGGTGCTTGGTGATTGGTGTTTGGTGCTTGGTGCCTGGTGCTTGTTGTTTGGTGATTGGTGCTTGGTGCTTGGTGTTTGGTGTTTGGTGTTTGGTGCTTGGTGTTTGGTTTTTGGTGCTAGGTGCTTGGTGCTTGGTGCTTGGTGTAAGGTGCTTGGTGATTGGGGCTTGGTGTTTGGTGCTTGGTGCTTGGTGTTTGGTGCTTGGTGCTTGGTGTTTGGTGTTTGGTGATTGGTGCTTGGTGCTGGGTTGTTGGTGTTTGGTGCTTGGTGCTTGGTGTTTGGTGCTTGGTGCTTGGTGTTTGGTGCTTGGTGCTTGGTGCTTGGTCTTTGGTGCTTGGTCTTTGGTTTTTGGTGCTTGGTGCTTGGTGCTTGGTGTTTGGTGCTTAGTGCTTGGTGCTTGGTGATTAGTGTTTGGTGCTTGGTGCTTGGGGTTTGGTATTTGGTGCTTGGTGCTTGGTGTTTGGTGCTTGGTACTTGGTGTTTGGTGCTTGGTGTTTGGTGTTTGCTGTTTGCTGTTTTGTGTTTGGTGTTTGGTGTTTGGTGTTTGGTGCTTGGTGCTTGGTGCTGGGTGGTTGGCGTTTGGTGCTTGGTGCTTGGTGTTTGGTGCTTGGTGCTTGGTGTTTGGTGCTTGATGCTTGGTGCTTGGGGCTTGGTGTTTGGTGCTTGGTGCTTGGTGCTTGGTGTTTGGGGCTTGGTGCTTGGTGTTTGGTGCTTGGTGCTTGGTGTTTGGTGTTTGCTGTTTGGTGTTTGGTGTTTGCTGTTTGGTGTTTGCTGCTTGGTGTTTGGTGCTTGGTGCTCGGTGCTGGGTGGTTGGCGTTTGGTGCTTGGTGCTTTGTGTTTGGTGCTTGGTCTTTGGTGTTTGGTGCTTGGTGTTTGGTGTTTGGTGCTTGGTGCTTGGTGTTTGGTGTTTGGTGCTTGGTGCTTGGTCTTTGGTGCTTGGTGCTTGGTGCTTGGTCTTTGGTGCTTGGTGCTTGGTGCTTGGTGTTTGGTGCTGCATGCTTGGTGTTTGGTGTTTGGTTCTTGGTGCTTGGTGCTTGGTATTTGGTGCTTGGTGCTTGGTGCTTGGTGATTAGTGTTTGGTGCTTGGTGCTTGGGGTTTGGTGTTTGCTGCTTGGTGCTTGGTGTTTGGTGCTTGGTACTTGGTGTTTGGTGCTAGGTGTTTGGTATTTGCTGTTTGCTGTTTGGTGTTTGGTGTTTGGTGTTTGCTGTATGGTGTTTGCTGTTTCGTGTTTGGTCTTTGCTGTTTGGTGTTTGGTCTTTGGTGCTTGGTGTTTGGTGCTTGGTGCTTGGTGTTTGGGGTTTGGTGTTTGCTGTTTGGTGTCTGCTTTTTGGTGTTTGGTGTTTGCTGTATGGTGTTTGGTGTTTGCTGTTTGGTGTTTGGTCTTTGGTGCTTGGTGTTTGGTGCTTGGAGCTTGGTTTTTGGTGTTTAGTGCTTGGTGCCTGGTGCTTGTTTTTTGTGATTGGTGCTTGGTGTTTGGTGTTTGGTGCTTGGCGTTTGGTGTTTGGTGTTTGCCGTTTGGTGTTTGGTGCTTGGTGCTTGGTGCTTGGTGTTTGGTGCTTGGCGTTTGGTGCTTGGTGCTTGGTGTTTGGTGCCTGGTGCTTGTTGTTCGGTGCTTGGTGCTTGGTGTTTAGTGCTTGGTGCTTGGTGTTTGGTGTTTGGTGCTTGGTGCATGGTGCTTGGTGTTTGGTGCTTGGTGCTTGGTGTTTGTACTTGGTGCTTGGTGCTTGGTGCTTGGTTCTCGGTGTTTGGTGCTTGGTGCTTGGTGCTTGGTGTTTGGTGCTTGGAGTTTGGTGCTTGGTGCTTGGTGCTTGGTGTTTGGTGTTTGGTGTTTGGTGCATGGTGCTTGGTGCTTGGTGTTTGGTGCTTGGTGCTTGGTGTTTGGTGCTTGGTGTTTGGTGTAAGGTGTTAGGTGTTTGGTGCTTGGTGCTTGGTGTTTGGTGCTTGGTGCTTGGTGTTTGGTGTTTGGTGCTTGCTGCTTGCTGCTTGGGGTTTGGTGCTTGGTGATTGGTGCTTGGTGTATGGTGCTTGGTGCTTGGTGTTTGGTGTTTGGTGCTAGGTGCTTGGTGCTTGGTGTTAGGTGTTTGGTGCTTGGTGTTTGGTGTTTGGTGCTTGGTGTTTGGTGTTTGGTGCTTGGTGCTTGGTGTTTGGTGCTTGGTGCCTGGTGTTTGGTGCTTGGTGCTTGGTGTTTGGTGTTTGGTGCTTGGTGTTTGGTGCTTGGTGCTTGGTGCTTGGTGCTTGGTGTTAGGTGTTTGGTGCTTGGTGTTTGGTGTTTGGTGCTTGGTGTTTGGTGTTTGGTGCTTGGTGCTTGGTGTTTGGTGCTTGGTGCCTGGTGTTTGGTGCTTGGTGCTTGGTGTTTGGTGTTTGGTGCTTGGTGTTTGGTGCTTGGTGCTTGGTGCTTGGTGCTTGGTGTAAGATGTTAGGTGTTTGGTGCTTGGGGCTTGGTGTTTGGTGCTTGGTGCTTGGTGTTTGGTGTTTGGTGCTTGCTGCTTGCTGCTTGGTGTTTGGTGCTTGGTGATTGGTGCTTGGTGTTTGGTGCTTGGTGCTTGGTGTTTGGTGTTAGGTGCTAGGTGCTTGGTGCTTGGTGTTTGGTGCTTGGTGTTTGGTGCTTGGTACTTGGTGTTTGGTGGTTGGTGCTTGGTGCTTGGTGTTTGGTGTTTGGTGTTTGGTGCTTGGTGCTTGGTGTTTTGTGTTTGGTGCTTGGTGCTTGGTGCTGGGTGGTTGGCGTTTGGTGCTTGGTGCTTGGTGTTTGGTGCTTGGTGCTTGGTGTTTGGTGCTTGGTGCTTGGTGCTTGGTCTTTGGTGCTTGGTGTTTGGTGTTTGGTGCTTGGTGCTTGGTGTTTGGTGCTTGGTGCTTGGTGATTAGTGTTTGGTGCTTGGAGCTTGGGGTTTGGTGTTTGGTGCTTGGTGCTTGGTGTTTGGTGCTTGGTGCTTGGTGTTTGGTGCTTGGTGTTTGTTGTTTGCTGTTTGGTGTTTGGTGTTTGGTGTTTGCTGTTTGCTGTTTGCTATTTGCTGTCTGCTTTTTGGTTTTTGGTGTTTGCTGTATTGTGTTTGCTGTTTCGTGTTTGGTGTTTGCTGTTTGGTGTTTGGTGTTTGGTGTTTGGTGTTTGGTGCTTGGTGTTTGGTGTTTGGTGCTTGGTGCTTGTTTTTTGGTGAGTGGTGCTTGGTGCTTGGTGATTGGTGTTTGGTGCTTGGTCCCTGGTGCTTGTTGTTTGGTGATTGGTGCTTGGTGCTTGGTGTTTGGTGTTTGGTGTTTGGTGCTTGGTGTTTGGTTTTTGGTGCTAGGTGCTTGGTGCTTGGTGCTTGGTGTAAGGTGCTTGGTGATTGGGGCTTGGTGTTTGGTGCTTGGTGCTTGGTGTTTGGTGCTTGGTGCTTGGTGTTTGGTGTTTGGTGATTGGTGCTTGGTGCTGGGTGGTTGGTGTTTGGTGCTTGGTGCTTGGTGTTTGGTGCTTGGTGCTTGGTGTTTGGTGCTTGGTGCTTGGTGCTTGGTCTTTGGTGCTTGGTGTTTGGTTTTTGGTGCTTGGTGCTTGGTGCTTGGTGTTTGGTGCTTAGTGCTTGGTGCTTGGTGATTAGTGTTTGGTGCTTGGTGCTTGGGGTTTGGTATTTGGTGCTTGGTGCTTGGTGTTTGGTGCTTGGTACTTGGTGTTTGGTGCTTGGTGTTTGGTGTTTGCTGTTTGCTGTTTGGTGTTTGGTGTTTGGTGTTTGCTGTTTGGTGTCTGCTTTTTGGTGTTTGGTGTTTGCTGTATGGTGTTTGCTGTTTCGTGTTTGGTGTTTGCTGTTTGGTGCTTGGTGTTTGGTGCTTGGTGCTTGGTGTTTGGTGTTTGGTGCTTGGTGCTTGGTGTTTGGTGTTTAGTGCTTGGTGCCTGGTGCTTGTTGTTTGGTGATTGGTGCTTGGTGTTTGCTGTTTGCTGTTTGCTGTTTGGTGTTTGGTGTTTGCCGTTTGGTGTTTGGTGCTTGGTGCTTGGTGCTTGGTGTTTGGTGCTTGGCGTTTGGTGCTTGGTGCTTGGTGTTTGGTGCCTGGTGCTTGTTGTTTGGTGCTTGGTGCTTGGTATTTAGTGCTTGGTGTTTGGTGTTTGGTGCTTGGTGCTTGGTGTTTGGTGTTTGGTGCTTGGTGCATGGTGCTTGGTGTTTGGTGTTTGGTGCTTGGTGTTTGGTGCCTGGAGCTTGGTGCTTCATGTTTGGTGCTTGGTGATTGGTGCTTGGTGTTTGGTGCAGGGTGCTTGGTGTTTGGTGCTTGGTGTTTGGTGTTTGGTTTTTGATGCTTGGTGTTTGATGCTTGGTGCTTGGTGCTTGGTGTTTGGTGCTTGGTGCTTGGTGCTTGGTGCTTGGTGTTTGGTGCTTGGTGTTTGGTGCTTGGTGCTTGGTGCTTGGTGTTAGGTGTTTGGTGTTTGGTGTTTGGTGCTTGGTGCTTGGTGTTTGGTGCTTGGTGCTTGGTGTTTGGTGCTTGGCATTTGTACTTGGTGCTTGGTGCTTGGTGCTTGGTTCTTGGTGTTTGGTGCTTGGTGCTTGGTGCTTGGTGTTTGGTGCTTGGTGTTTGGTGCTTGGTGCTTGGTGCTTGGTGTTAGGTGTTTGGTGTTTGGTGTTTGGTGCTTGGTGCTTGGTGTTTGGTGCTTGGTGCTTGGTGTTTGGTGCTTGGTGCCTGGTGCTTGGTGTTTGGTGGTTGGTGTTTGCTGTTTGGTGTTTGGTCTTTGGTGCTTGGTGTTTGGTGCTTGGTGCTTGGTGTTTGGTGTTTGGTGCTTGGTGCTTGGTGTTTGGTGTTTAGTGCTTGGTGCCTGGTGCTTGTTGTTTGGTGATTGGTGCTTGGTGTTTGGTGTTTGCTGTTTGCTGTTTGGTGTTTGGTGTTTGCCGTTTGGTGTTTGGTGCTTGGTGCTTGGTGCTTGGTGTTTGGTGCTTGGCGTTTGGTGCTTGGTGCTTGGTGTTTGGTGCCTGGTGCTTGTTGTTTGGTGTTTGGTGCTTGGTGCTTGGTGTTTGGTGTTTGGTGCTTGGTGCATGGTGCTTGGTGTTTGGTGTTTGGTGATTGGTGCTTGGTGTTTGGTGCTTGGTGTTTGGTGTTTGGTTTTTGATGCTTGGTGTTTGATGCTTGGTGCTTGGTGCTTGGTGTTTGGTGTTTGGTGCTTGGTGTTTGTACTTGGTGCTTGGTGCTTGGTGCTTGGTTCTTGGTGTTTGGTGCTTGGTGCTTGGTGCTTGGTGTTTGGTGCTTGGTGTTTGGTGCTTGGTGCTTGGTGCTTGGTGTTAGGTGTTTGGTGTTTGGTGTTTGGTGCTTGGTGCTTGGTGCTTGGTGTTTGGTGCTTGGTGCTTGGTGTTTGGTGCTTGGTGCCTGGTGCTTGGTGTTTGGTGGTTGGTGTTTGGTGCTTGGTGCTTGGTCTTTGGTGCTTGGTGCTTGGTGTTTGGTGCTTGGTGCTTGGTGCTTGGTGTTTGGTGCTTGGTGTTTGGTGCTTGGTGCTTGGTGCTTGGTGTTAGGTGTTTGGTGTTTGGTGTTTGGTGCTTGGTGCTTGGTGTTTGGTGTTGGTGCTTGGTGTTTGGTGCTTGGCGTTTGTACTTGGTGCTTGGTGCTTGGTGCTTGGTTCTTGGTGTTTGGTGCTTGGTGCTTGGTGCTTGGTGTTTGGTGCTTGGGGTTTGGTGCTTGGTGCTTGGTGCTTGGTGTTAGGTGTTTGGTGTTTGGTGTTTGGTGCTTGGTGCTTGGTGTTTGGTGCTTGGTGCTTGGTGTTTGGTGCTTGGTGCCTGGTGTTTGGTGCTTGGTGCTTGGTGTTTGGTGTTTGGTGCTTGGTGTTTGGTGCTTGGTGCTTGGTGCTTGGTGCTTGGTGTAAGATGTTAGGTGTTTGGTGCTTGGTGCTTGGTGTTTGGTGCTTGGTGCTTGGTGTTTGGTGTTTGGTGCTTGCTGCTTGCTGCTTGGTGTTTGGTGCTTGGTGATTGGTGCTTGGTGTTTGGTGCTTGGTGCTTGGTGTTTGGTGTTAGGTGCTAGGTGCTTGGTGCTTGGTGTTTGGTGCTTGGTGTTTGGTGCTTGGTACTTGGTGTTTGGTGGTTGGTGCTTGGTGCTTGGTGTTTGGTGTTTGGTGTTTGGTGCTTGGTGCTTGGTGCCTGGTGCTTGGTGTTTTGTGTTTGGTGCTTGGTGCTTGGTGCTGGGTGGTTGGCGTTTGGTGCTTGGTGCTTGGTGTTTGGTGCTTGGTGCTTGGTGTTTGGTGCTTGGTGCTTGGTGCTTGGTCTTTGGTGCTTGGTGTTTGGTGTTTGGGGCTTGGTGCTTGGTGTTTGGTGCTTGGTGCTTGGTGATTAGTGTTTGGTGCTTGGAGCTTGGGGTTTGGTGTTTGGTGTTTGCTGTTTGGTGTTTGGTGTTTGCTGTTTGCTGTTTGCTGTTTGCTATTTGCTGTCTGCTTTTTGGTTTTTGGTGTTTGCTGTATGGTGTTTGCTGTTTCGTGTTTGGTGTTTGCTGTTTGGTGTTTGGTGTTTGGTGTTTGGTGTTTGGTGTTTGGTGCTTGGTGTTTGGTGTTTGGTGCTTGGTGCTTGTTTTTTGGTGATTGGTGCTTGGTGCTTGGTGATTGGTGTTTGGTGCTTGGTGCCTGGTGCTTGTTGTTTGGTGATTGGTGCTTGGTGCTTGGTGTTTGGTGTTTGGTGTTTGGTGCTTGGTGTTTGGTTTTTGGTGCTAGGTGCTTGGTGCTTGGTGCTTGGTGTAAGGTGCTTGGTGATTGGGGCTTGGTGTTTGGTGCTTGGTGCTTGGTGTTTGGTGCTTGGTGCTTGGTGTTTGGTGTTTGGTGATTGGTGCTTGGTGCTGGGTGGTTGGTGTTTGGTGCTTGGTGCTTGGTGTTTGGTGCTTGGTGCTTGGTGTTTGGTGCTTGGTGCTTGGTGCTTGGTCTTTGGTGCTTGGTGTTTGGTTTTTGGTGCTTGGTGCTTGGTGCTTGGTGTTTGGTGCTTAGTGCTTGGTGCTTGGTGATTAGTGTTTGGTGCTTGGTGCTTGGGGTTTGGTATTTGGTGCTTGGTGCTTGGTGTTTGGTGCTTGGTACTTGGTGTTTGGTGCTTGGTGTTTGGTGTTTGCTGTTTGCTGTTTGGTGTTTGGTGTTTGGTGTTTGCTGTTTGGTGTCTGCTTTTTGGTGTTTGGTGTTTGCTGTTTGGTGCTTGGTGTTTGGTGCTTGGTGCTTGGTGTTTGGTGTTTGGAGCTTGGTGCTTGGTGTTTGGTGTTTAGTGCTTGGTGCCTGGTGCTTGGTGTTTGCCGTTTGGTGTTTGGTGCTTGGTGCTTGGTGCTTGGTGTTTGGTGCTTGGCGTTTGGTGCTTGGTGCTTGGTGTTTGGTGCCTGGTGCTTGTTGTTTGGTGCTTGGTGCTTGGTGTTTAGTGCTTGGTGTTTGGTGTTTGGTGCTTGGTGCTTGGTGTTTGGTGTTTGGTGCCTGGTGCATGGTGCTTGGTGTTTGGTGTTTGGTGCTTGGTGTTTGGTGCTTGGAGCTTGGTGCTTCATGTTTGGTGCTTGGTGATTGGTGCTTGGTGTTTGGTGCAGGGTGCTTGGTGTTTGGTGCTTGGTGTTTGGTGTTTGGTTTTTGATGCTTGGTATTTGATGCTTGGTGCTTGGTGCTTGGTGTTTGGTGCTTGGTGCTTGGTGCTTGGTGTTTGGTGCTTGGTGTTTGGTGCTTGGTGCTTGGTGCTTGGTGTTAGGTGTTTGGTGTTTGGTGTTTGGTGCTTGGTGCTTGGTGTTTGGTGCTTGGTGCTTGGTGTTTGGTGCTTGGCGTTTGTACTTGGTGCTTGGTGCTTGGTGCTTGGTTCTTGGTGTTTGGTGCTTGGTGCTTGGTGCTTGGTGTTTGGTGCTTGGTGTTTGGTGCTTGGTGCTTGGTGCTTGGTGTTAGGTGTTTGGTGTTTGGTGTTTGGTGCTTGGTGCTTGGTGTTTGGTGCTTGGTGCTTGGTGTTTGTTGCTTGGTGCCTGGTGCTTGGTGTTTGGTGGTTGGTGTTTGCTGTTTGCTGTTTGGTCTTTGGTGCTTGGTGTTTGGTGCTTGGTGCTTGGTGTTTGGTGTTTGGTGCTTGGTGCTTGGTGTTTGGTGTTTAGTGCTTGGTGCCTGGTGCTTGTTGTTTGGTGATTGGTGCTTGGTGTTTGGTGTTTGCTGTTTGCTGTTTGGGGTTTGGTGTTTGCCGTTTGGTGTTTGGTGCTTGGTGCTTGGTGCTTGGTGCTTGGTGTTTGGTGCTTGGCGTTTGGTGCTTGGTGCTTGGTGTTTGGTGCCTGGTGCTTGTTGTTTGGTGCTTGGTGCTTGGTGCTTGGTGTTTGGTGTTTGGTGCTTGGTGCTTGGTGTTTGGTGTTTGGTGCTTGGTGCATGGTGCTTGGTGTTTGGTGTTTGGTGCTTGGAGTTTGGTGCTTGGAGCTTGGTGCTTCATGTTTGGTGCTTGGTGATTGGTGCTTGGTGTTTGGTGCAGGGTGCTTGGTGTTTGGTGCTTGGTGTTTGGTGTTTGGTTTTTGATGCTTGGTGTTTGATGCTTGGTGCTTGGTGCTTGGTGCTTGGTTCTTGGTGTTTGGTGCTTGGTGCTTGGTGCTTGGTGTTTGGTGCTTGGTGTTTGGTGCTTGGTGCTTGGTGCTTGGTGTTAGGTGTTTGGTGTTTGGTGTTTGGTGCTTGGTGCTTGGTGCTTGGTGTTTAGTGCTTGGTGCCTGGTGCTTGGTGTTTGGTGGTTGGTGTTTGGTGCTTGGTGCTTGGTCTTTGGTGCTTGGTGCTTGGTGTTTGGTGCTTGGTGCTTGGTGCTTGGTGTTTGGTGCTTGGTGTTTGGTGCTTGGTGCTTGGTGCTTGGTGTTTGGTGCTTGGTGCTTGGTGTTTGGTGCTTGGCGTTTGTACTTGGTGCTTGGTGCTTGGTGCTTGGTTCTTGGTGTTTGGTGCTTGGTGCTTGGTGCTTGGTGTTTGGTGCTTGGTGTTTGGTGCTTGGTGCTTGGTGCTTGGTGTTAGGTGTTTGGTGTTTGGTGTTTGGTGCTTGGTGCTTGGTGTTTGGTGCTTGGTGCTTGGTGTTTGGTGTTTGGTGCTTGGTGCTTGGTGTTTGGTGTTTAGTGCTTGGTGCCTGGTGCTTGTTGTTTGGTGATTGGTGCTTGGTGTTTGGTGTTTGCTGTTTGCTGTTTGGTGTTTGGTGTTTGCCGTTTGGTGTTTGGTGCTTGGTGCTTGGTGCTTGGTGTTTGGTGCTTGGCGTTTGGTGCTTGGTGCTTGGTGTTTGGTGCCTGGTGCTTGTTGTTTGGTGCTTGGTGCTTGGTGCTTGGTGTTTGGTGTTTGGTGCTTGGTGCTTGGTGTTTGGTGTTTGGTGCTTGGTGCATGGTGCTTGGTGTTCGGTGTTTGGTGCTTGGTGTTTGGTGCTTGGAGCTTGGTGCTTCATGTTTGGTGCTTGGTGATTGGTGCTTGGTGTTTGGTGCAGGGTGCTTGGTGTTTGGTGCTTGGTGTTTGGTGTTTGGTTTTTGATGCTTGGTGTTTGATGCTTGGTGCTTGGTGCTTGGTGTTTGGTGTTTGGTGCTTGGTGTTTGTACTTGGTGCTTGGTGCTTGCTGCTTGGTTCTTGGTGTTTGGTGCTTGGTGCTTGGTGCTTGGTGTTTGGTGCTTGGTGTTTGGTGCTTGGTGCTTGGTGCTTGGTGTTAGGTGTTTGGTGTTTGGTGTTTGGTGCTTGGTGCTTGGTGCTTGGTGTTTGGTGCTGGGTGCTTGGTGTTTGGTGCTTGGTGCCTGGTGCTTAGTGTTTGGTGGTTGGTGTTTGGTGCTTGGTGCTTGGTCTTTGGTGCTTGGTGCTTGGTGTTTGGTGTTTGGTGCTTGCTGCTTGCTGCTTGGGGTTTGGTGCTTGGTGATTGGTGCTTGGTGTTTGGTGCTTGGTGCTTGGTGTTTGGTGTTTGGTGCTAGGTGCTTGGTGCTTGGTGCTTGGTGTTTGGTGTTTGGTGTTTACTGTTTGGTGTCTGGTTTTTGGTGTTTGGTGTTTGCTGTATGGTGTTTGCTGTTTCGTATTTGGTGTTTGCTGTTTGGTGTTTGGTCTTTGGTGCTTGGTGTTTGGTGCTTGGTGCTTGGTTTTTGGTGTTTAGTGCTTGGTGCCTGGTGCTTGTTGTTTTGTGATCTGTGCTTGGTGTTTGGTGTTTGGTGCTTGGCGTTTGGTGTTTGGTGTTTGCCGTTTGGTGTTTGGTGCTTGGTGCTTGGTGCTTGGTGTTTGGTGCTTGGCGTTTGGTGCTTGGTGCTTGGTGTTTGGTGCCTGGTGCTTGTTGTTTGGTGCTTGGTGCTTGGTGTTTAGTGCTTGGTGCTTGGTGTTTGGTGTTTGGTGCTTGGTGCATGGTGCTTGGTGTTTGGTGTTTGGTGCTTGGTGTTTGGTGCTTGGAGCTTGGTGCTTCGTGTTTGGTGTTTGGTGATTGGTGCTTGGTGTTTGGTGCAGGGTGCTTGGTGTTTGGTGCTTGGTGTTTGGTGTTTGGTTTTTGATGCTTGGTGTTTGTACTTGGTGCTTGGTGCTTGGTTCTTGGTGTTTGGTGCTTGGTGCTTGGTGCTTGGTGTTTGGTGCTTGGAGTTTGGTGCTTGGTGCTTGGTGCTTGGTGTTTGGTGTTTGGTGTTTGGTGCTTGGTGCTTGGTGCTTGGTGTTTCGTGTTTGGTGCTTGGTGCTTGGTGTTTGTACTTGGTGCTTGGTGCTTGGTTCTTGGTGTTTGGTGCTTGGTGCTTGGTGCTTGGTGTTTGGTGCTTGGAGTTTGGTGCTTGGTGCTTGGTGCTTGGTGTTTGGTGTTTGGTGTTTGGTGCTTGGTGCTTGGTGCTTGGTGTTTGGTGCTTGGTGCTTGGTGTTTGGTGCTTGGTGCTTGGTGTAAGGTGTTAGGTGATTGGTGCTTGGTGCTTGGTGTTTGGTGCTTGGTGCTTGGTGTTTGGTGTTTGGTGCTTGCTGCATGCAGCTTGGGGTTTGGTGCTTGGTGATTGGTGCTTGGTGTTTGGTGCTTGGTGCTTGGTGTTTGGTGTTTGGTGCTAGGTGCTTGGTGCTTGGTGCTTGGTGTTTGGTGCTTGGTGTTAGGTGTTTGGTGCTTGGTGTTTGGTGTTTGGTGCTTGGTGCTTGGTGTTTGGTGCTTGGTGCTTGGTGTTTGGTGCTTGGTGCCTGGTGTTTGGTGCTTGGTGCTTGGTGTTTGGTGTTTGGTGCCTGGTGTTTGGTGCTTGGTGCTTGGTGCTTGGTGCTTGGTGCTTGGTGTAAGGTGTTTGGTGTTTGGTGCTTGGTGTTTGGTGCTTGGTGCTTGGTGTTTGGTGTTTGGTGCTTGCTGCTTGCTGCTTGGTGTTTGGTGCTTGGTGATTGGTGCTTGGTGTTTGGTGCTTGGTGCTTGGTGTTTGGTGTTAGGTGCTAGGTGCTTGGTGCTTGGTGCTTGGTGTTTGGTGCTTGGTGTTTGGTGCTTGGTACTTGGTGTTTGGTGGTTGGTGCTTGGTGCTTGGTGTTTGGTGTTTGGTGTTTGGTGCTTGGTGCTTGGTGCCTGGTGCTTGGTGTTTTGTGTTTGGTGCTTGGTGCTTGGTGCTGGGTGGTTGGCGTTTGGTGCTTGGTGCTTGGTGTTTGGTGCTTGGTGCTTGGTGTTTGGTGCTTGGTGCTTGGTCTTTGGTGCTTGGTGTTTGGTGTTTGGTGCTTGGTGCTTGGTGTTTGGTGCTTGGTGCTTGGTGATTAGTGTTTGGTGCTTGGTGCTTGGGGTTTGGTGTTTGGTGCTTGGTGCTTGGTGTTTGGTGCTTGGTGCTTGGTGTTTGGTGCTTGGTGTTTGCTGTTTGGTGTTTGGTGTTTGGTGTTTGGTGTTTGCTGTTTGGTGTTTGGTGTTTGCTGTTTGCTGTTTGGTGTCTGCTTTTTGGTGTTTGCTGTTTGCTGTATGGTGTTTGCTGTTTCGTGTTTGGTGTTTGCTGTTTGGTGTTTGGTCTTTGGTGCTTGGTGTTTGGTGCTTGGTGCTTGGTGTTTGGTGTTTGGTGGTTGGTGCTTGGTGTTTGGTGTTTAGTGCTTGGTGCCTGGTGCTTGTTGTTTGGTGATTGGTGCTTGGTGTTTGGTGTTTGCTGTTTGCTGTTTGGTGTTTGGTGTTTGCCATTTGGTGTTTGGTGCTAGGTGCTTGGTGCTTGGTGTTTGGTGCTTGGCGTTTGGTGCTTGGTGCTTGGTGTTTGGTGCTTGGTGCTTGGTGTTTAGTGCTTGGTGTTTGGTGTTTGGTGCTTGGTGCTTGGTGTTTGGTGTTTGGTGCTTGGAGCATGGTGCTTGGTGTTTGGTGTTTGGTGCTTGGTGTTTGGTGCTTGGAGCTTGGTGCTTGATGTTTGGGGCTTGGTGATTGGTGCTTGGTGTTTGGTGCAGGGTGCTTGGTGTTTGGTGCTTGGTGTTTGGTGTTTGGTTTTTGATGCTTGGTGTTTGATGCTTGGTGCTTGGTGCTTGGTGTTTGGTGCTTGGTGTTTGTACTTGGTGCTTGGTGCTTGGTGCTTGGTTCTTGGTGTTTGGTGCTTGGTGCTTGGTGCTTGGTGTTTGGTGCTTGGTGTTTGGTGCTTGGTGCTTGGTGCTTGGTGTTTGGTGCTTGGTGCTTGGTGTTTGGTGCTTGGTGCCTGGTGCTTGTTGTTTGGTGGTTGGTGTTTGGTGCTTGGTGCTTGGTGTAAGGTGTTAGGTGTTTGGTGCTTGGTGCTTGGTCTTTGGTGCTTGGTGCTTGGAGTTTGGTGTTTGGTGCTTGCTGCTTGCTGCTTGGGGTTTGGTGCTTGGTGATTGGTGCTTGGTGTTTGGTGCTTGGTGCTTGGTGTTTGGTGTTTGGTGCTAGGTGCTTGGTGCTTGGTGCTTGGTGTTTGGTGCTTGGTGTTTGGTGTTTGGTACTTGGGGCTTGGTGTTTGGTGCTTGGTGCTTGGTGCTTGGTGTTTGGTGTTTGGTGTTTGGTGCTTGGTGCTTGGTGCTTGGTGCTTGGTGCTTGGTGTTTGGTGCTTGGTGTTTGGTGTTGGTACTTGGTGTTTGGTGGTTGGTGCTTGGTGCTTGGTGTTTGGTGTTTGGTGTTTGGTGCTTGGTGCTTGGTGCCTGGTGCTTGGTGTTTTGTGTTTGGTGCTTGGTGCTTGGTGCTGGGTTGTTGGCGTTTGGTGCTTGGTGCTTGGTGTTTGGTGCTTGGTGCTTGGTGTTTGGTGTTTGGTGCTTGGTGCTTGGTCTTTGGTGCTTGGTGTTTGGTGTTTGGTGGTTGGTGCTTGGTGTTTGCTGCTTGGTGCTTGGTGATTAGTGTTTGGTGCTTGGTGCTTGGGGTTTGGTGTTTGGTGCTTGGTGCTTGGTGTTTGGTGCTTGGTGCTTGGTGTTTGGTGCTTGGTGTTTGGTGTTTGCTGTTTGGTGTTTGCTGTTTGCTATTTGCTGTCTGCTTTTTGGTTTTTGGTGTTTGCTGTATGGTGTTTGGTGTTTGGTGTTTGGTGTTTGGTGTTTGGTGTTTGGTGTTTCCTGTTTGGTCTTTGGTCTTTGGTGCTTGTTGTTTGGTGCTTGGTGCTTGGTGTTTGGTGTTTGATGCTTGGTGCTTGGTGTTTGGTGTTTGGTGCTTGGTGCTTGTTGTTTGGTGATTGGTGCTTTGTGCTTGGTGTTTGGTGTTTGGTGCTTGGTGCCTGGTGCTTGTTGTTTGGTGATTGGTGCTTGGTGCTTGGTGTTTGGTGTTTGGTGTTTGGTGTTTGGTGCTTGGTGTTTGGTTTTTGGTGCTAGGTGCTTGGTGCTTGGTGCAGGGTACTTGGTGTTTGGTGTAAGGTGCTTGGTGCTTGGGGCTTGGTGTTTGGTGCTTGGTGCTTGGTGCTTGGTCTTTGGTGCTTGGTGTTTGGTGTTTGGTGCTTGGTGCTTGGTGCTTGGTGTTTGGTGCTTGGTGCTTGGTGCTTGGTGATTAGTGTTTGGTGCTTGGTGCTTGGGATTTGGTGTTTGGTGCTTGGTGCTTGGTGTTTTGTGCTTGGTAATTGGTGTTTGGTGCTTGGTGTTTGGTGTTTGTGTTTTGCTGTTTGGTGTTTGGTGTTTGCTTTTTGGTGTTTGGTGTTTGCTGTATGGTGTTTGGTGTTTGCTGTATGGTGTTTACTGTTTCGTGTTTGGTGTTTGCTGTTTGGTGTTTGGTCTTTGGTGCTTGGTGTTTGGTGCTTGGTGCTTGGTGTTTGGTGTTTGGTGCTTGGTGCTTGGTGTTTGGTGTTTAGTGCTTGGTGCCTGGTGCTTGTTGTTTGGTGATTGGTGCTTGGTGTTTGGTGTTTGCTGTTTGGTGTTTGGTGTTTGGTGTTTGCCGTTTGGTGTTTGGTGCATGGTGCTTGGTGTTTGGTGCCTGGTGCTTGTTGTTTGGTGCTTGGTGCTTGGTGTTTAGTGCTTGGTGTTTGGTGTTTGGTGCTTGGTGCTTGGTGTTTGGTGTTTGGTGCTTGGTGCATGGTGCTTGGTGTTTGGTGTTTGGTGCTTGGTGTTTGGTGCTTGGAGCTTGGTGCTTCGTGTTTGGTGCTTAGTGATTGGTGCTTGGTGTTTGGTGCAGGGTGCTTGGTGTTTGGTGCTTGGTGTTTGGTTCTTGGTGTTTGGTGCTTGGTGCTTGGTGCTTGGTGTTTGGTGTTTGGTGCTTGGTGCTTGGTGTTTGTACTTGGTGCTTGGTGCTTGGTGCGTGGTGTTTGGTGCTTGGTGCTTGGTGCTTGGTGTTTGGTTCTTGGTGTTTGGTGCTTGGTGCTTGGTGCTTGGTGTTTGGTGCTTGGTGCTTGGTGTTTGGTGCTTGGTGCCTGGTGCTTGGTGTTTGGTGCTTGGTGTTTGGTGCTTGGTGCTTGGTGCTTGGTGTAAGGTGTTAGGTGTTTGGTGCTTGGTGTTTGGTGCTTGGTGCTTGGGGCTTGGTGTTTGGTGCTTGGTGCTTGGTGCTTGGTGTTTGGTGTTTGGTGTTTGGTGCTTGGTGCTTGGTGCTGGGTGGTTGGCGTTTGGTGCTTGGTGCTTGGTGTTTGGTGCTTGGTGCTTGGTGTTTGGTGCTTGGTGCTTGGTGCTTGGGGCTTGGTGTTTGGTGCTTGGTGCTTGGTGCCTGGTGCTTGGTGTTTGGTTTTTGGTGCTTGGTGTTTGGTGCTTGGTGCTTGGTGCTGGGTGGTTGGCGTTTAGTGCTTGGTGCTTGGTGTTTGGTGCTTGGTGCTTGGTGTTTGGTGCTTGGTGCTTGGTCATTGATGCTTGGTGTTTGTTGTTTGGTGGTTGGTGCTTGGTGTTTGGTGCTTGGTGCTTGGTGATTAGTGTTTGGTGCTTGGTGCTTGGGGTTTGGTGTCGGTGCTTGGTGCTTGGTGTTTGGTGCTTGGTGTTTGTTGTTTGGTGTTTGGTGTTTGGTTGTTTGCTGTTTGCTGTCTGCTTTTTGGTGTTTGGTGTTTGCTGTATGGTGTTTGCTGTTTCGTGTTTGGTGTTTGGTGTTTGGTGTTTCCTGTTTGGTCTTTGGTCTTTGGTGCTTGGTGTTTGGTGCTTGGTGCTTGGTGCTTGTTGTTTGGTGATTGGTGCTTGGTGCTTGGTGTTTGGTGTTTGGTGTTTGGTGCTTGGTGTCTGGTGCTTGGTGTTTGGTGTTTGGTGCTTGGTGCTTGGTGCTTGGTGTTTGGTGTTTGGTGTTTGGTGCTTGGTGCTTGGTGTTTGGTGCTTGGTGCTTGGTGCTGCATGCTTGGTGCTGCATGCTTGGTGTTTTGTGTTTGGTGCTTGGTGCTTGGTGCTTGGTATTTGGTGCTTGGTGCTTGGTGCTTGGTGATTAGTGTTTGGTGCTTGGTGCTTGGGGTTTGGTGTTTGGTGCTTGGTGCTTGGTGTTTGGTGCTTGGTACTTGGTGTTTGGTGCTTGGTGTTTGGTGTTTGCTGTTTGATGTTTGGTGTTTGGTGTTTGGTGTTTGCTGTATGGTGTTTGCTGTTTCGTGTTTGGTCTTTGCTGTTTGGTGTTTGGTCATTGGTGCTTGGTGTTTGGTGCTTGGTGCTTGGTGTTTGGTGTTTGGTGCTTGGTGCTTGCTGTTTGGTGTTTAGTGCTTGGTGCCTGGTGCTTGTTGTTTGGTGATTGGTGCTTGGTTTTTGGTGTTTGCTGTTTGCTGTTTGGTGTTTGGTGTTTGCCGTTTGGTGTTTGGTGCTTGGTGCTTGGTGCTTGGTGTTTGGTGCTTGGCGTTTGGTGCTTGGTGCTTGGTGTTTGGTGCCTGGTGCTTGTTGTTTGGTGCTTGTTGCTTGGTGTTTGGTGTTTGGTGTTTGGTGTTTAGTGCTTGGTGTTTGGTGCATTGTTCTTGGTGTTTGGTGTTTGGAGCTTGGTCTTTGGTGCTTGGAGCTTGGTGCTTCGTGTTTGGTGCTTGGTGCTTGGTGCTTGGTGTTTGGTGCTTGGTGTTTGGTGTTTGGTTTTTGATGCTTGGTGTTTGATGCTTGGTGCTTGGTGCTTGGTGTTTGGTTTTTGGTGCTTGGTGCTTGGTGCTTGGTGCTTGGTGTTTGGTGCTTGGTGTTTGGTGTTTGCTGCTTGGTGTTTGGTGCTTGGTGCTTGGTGCTTGGTGTTAGGTGATGGTGCTTGGTGTTTGGTGCTTCGTGCTTGGTGCTTGGTGTTTGGTGCTTGGTGCTTGGTGTTTGGTGCTTGGTGCCTGGTGCTTGGTGTTTGGTGCTTGGTGCTTGGTGTTTGGTGTTTGGTGCTTGGTGTTTGGTGCTTGGTGCTTGGTGTTTGGTGCTTGGTGCTTGGTGTTTGGTGTTTGGTATTTGGTGCTTGGTGTTTGGTGCTTGGTGCTTGGTGTTTGGTGCTTGGTGATTGGTGCTTGGTGCTTGGTGCTTGGTGTTTGGTGTTTGGTGCTAGGTGCTTGGTGCTTGGTGTTTGGTGCTCGGTGTTTGGTGCTTGGTACTTGGGGCTTGGTGTTTGGTGCTTGGTGCTTGGTGTTTGGTGTTTGGTGTTTGGTGTTTGGTGCTTGGTGCTTGGTGCTGGGTGGTTGGCGTTTGGTGCTAAGGTGCTTGGTGTTTGGAGCTTGGTGCTTGGTGTTTGGTGCTTGGTGCATGGTGCTTGGGGCTTGGTGTTTGGTGCTTGGTGCTTGGTGCTTGGTGTTTGGGGCTTGGTGCTTGGTGTTTGATGCTTGGTGCTTGGTGTTTGGTGTTTGCTGTTTGGTGTCTGGTGTTTGCTGTTTGGTGTTTGCTGCTTGGTGTTTGGTGCTTGGTGCTTGGTGCTGGGTGGTTGGCGTTTGGTGCTTGGTGCTTGGTGTTTGGTGCTTGGTGTTTGGTGTTTGGTGCTTGGTGTTTGGTGTTTGGTGCTTGGTGCTTGGTGTTTGGTGTTTGGTGTTTTGTGCTTGGTGCTTGGTCTTTGGTGCTTGGTGCTTGGTGGTTGGTGTTTGGTGCTGCATGCTTGGTGTTTGGTGTTTGGTTCTTGGTGCTTGGTGCTTGGTATTTGGTGCTTGGTGCTTGGTGCTTGGTGATTAGTGTTTGGTGCTTGGTGCTTGGAGTTTGGTGTTTGGTGCTTGGTGCTTGGTGTTTGTGTTTGGTACTTGGTGTTTGGTGCTTGGTGTTTGGTGTTTGCTGTTTGGTTCTTGGTGCTTGGTGCTTGGTATTTGGTGCTTGGTGCTTGGTGCTTGGTGATTAGAGTTTGGTGCTTGGTGCTTGGTGTTTGGTGCTTGGTGCTTGGTGTTTGGTGTTTGGTACTTGGTGTTTGGTGCTTGGTGTTTGGTGTTTGCTGTTTGCTGTTTGTTGTTTGGTGTTTGGTGTTTGCTGTATGGTGTTTGCTGTTTCGTGTTTGGTCTTTGCTGTTTGGTGTTTAGTCTTTGGTGCTTGGTGTTTGGTGCTTGGTGCTTGGTGTTTGGTGTTTGGTTTTTGCTGTTTGGTGTCTACTTTTTGGTGTTTGGTGTTTGCTGTATGGTGTTTGCTGTTTCATGTTTGGTGTTTGCTGTTTGGTGTTTGCTCTTTGGTGCTTGGTGTTTGGTGCTTGGTGCTTGGTTTTTGGTGTTTAGTGCTTGGTGCCTGGTGCTTGTTGTTTTGTGATTGGTGCTTGGTGTTTGGTGCTTGGTGCTTGGTGTTTGGTGTTTGGTGCTTGGTGTTTGGTGCTTGGTGCTTGGTGTTTGGTGCTTGGTGCTTGGTGTTTGGTGTTTGGTATTTGGTGCTTGGTGTTTGGTGCTTGGTGCTTGGTGTTTGGTGCTTGGTGATTGGTGCTTGGTGCTTGGTGCTTGGTGTTTGGTGTTTGGTGCTAGGTGCTTGGTGCTTGGTGTTTGGTGCTCGGTGTTTGGTGCTTGGTACTTGGGGCTTGGTGTTTGGTGCTTGGTGCTTGGTGTTTGGTGTTTGGTGTTTGGTGTTTGGTGCTTGGTGCTTGGTGCTGGGTGGTTGGCGTTTGGTGCTAAGGTGCTTGGTGTTTGGAGCTTGGTGCTTGGTGTTTGGTGCTTGGTGCTTGGTGCTTGGGGCTTGGTGTTTGGTGCTTGGTGCTTGGTGCTTGGTGTTTGGGGCTTGGTGCTTGGTGTTTGATGCTTGGTGCTTGGTGTTTGGTGTTTGCTGTTTGGTGTCTGGTGTTTGCTGTTTGGTGTTTGCTGCTTGGTGTTTGGTGCTTGGTGCTTGGTGCTGGGTGGTTGGCGTTTGGTGCTTGGTGCTTGGTGTTTGGTGCTTGGTGTTTGGTGTTTGGTGCTTGGTGTTTGGTGTTTGGTGCTTGGTGCTTGGTGTTTGGTGTTTGGTGTTTGGTGCTTGGTGCTTGGTCTTTGGTGCTTGGTGCTTGGTGCTTGGTCTTTGGTGCTTGGTGCTTGGTGGTTGGTGTTTGGTGCTGCATGCTTGGTGTTTGGTGTTTGGTTCTTGGTGCTTGGTGCTTGGTATTTGGTGCTTGGTGCTTGGTGCTTGGTGATTAGTGTTTGGTGCTTGGTGCTTGGAGTTTGGTGTTTGGTGCTTGGTGCTTGGTGTTTGTGTTTGGTACTTGGTGTTTGGTGCTTGGTGTTTGGTGTTTGCTGTTTGGTTCTTGGTGCTTGGTGCTTGGTATTTGGTGCTTGGTGCTTGGTGCTTGGTGATTAGAGTTTGGTGCTTGGTGCTTGGTGTTTGGTGCTTGGTGCTTGGTGTTTGGTGTTTGGTACTTGGTGTTTGGTGCTTGGTGTTTGGTGTTTGCTGTTTGCTGTTTGTTGTTTGGTGTTTGGTGTTTGCTGTATGGTGTTTGCTGTTTCGTGTTTGGTCTTTGCTGTTTGGTGTTTAGTCTTTGGTGCTTGGTGTTTGGTGCTTGGTGCTTGGTGTTTGGTGTTTGGTTTTTGCTGTTTGGTGTCTACTTTTTGGTGTTTGGTGTTTGCTGTATGGTGTTTGCTGTTTCATGTTTGGTGTTTGCTGTTTGGTGTTTGCTCTTTGGTGCTTGGTGTTTGGTGCTTGGTGCTTGGTTTTTGGTGTTTAGTGCTTGGTGCCTGGTGCTTGTTGTTTTGTGATTGGTGCTTGGTGTTTGGTGCTTGGCGTTTGGTGTTTGGTGTTTGCCGTTTGGTGTTTGGTGCTTGGTGCTTGGTGCTTGGTGTTTGGTGCTTGGCGTTTGGTGCTTGGTGCTTGGTGTTTGGTGCCTGGGGCTTGTTGTTTGGTGCTTGGTGCTTGGTGTTTAGTGCTTGGTGCTTGGTGTTTGGTGTTTGGTGCTTGGTGCATGGTGCTTGGTGTTTGGTGTTTGGTGCTTGGTGTTTGGTGCTTGGAGCTTGGTGCTTCGTGTTTGGTGCTTGGTGATTGGTGCTTGGTGTTTGGTGCAGGGTGCTTGGTGTTTGGTGCTTGGTGTTTGGTGTTTGGTTTTTGATGCTTGGTGTTTGATGCTTGGTGCTTGGTGCTTGGTGTTTGGTGTTTGGTGCTTGGTGCATGGTGTTTGTACTTGGTGTTTGGTGCTTGGTGCTTGGTTCTTGGTGTTTGGTGCTTGGTGCTTGGTGCTTGGTGTTTGGTGCTTGGTGTTTGGTGCTTGGTGCTTGGTGTTTGGTGTTTGGTGTTTGGTGCTTGGTGCTTGGTGCTTGGTGTTTGGTGCTTGGTGCTTGGTGTAAGGTGTTAGGTGTTTGGTGCTTGGTGCTTGGTGTTTGGTGCTTGGTGCTTGGTGTTTGGTGTTTGGTGCTTGCTGCTTGCTGCTTGGGGTTTGGTGCTTGGTGATTGGTGCTTGTTGTTTGGTGCTTGGTGCTTGGTGTTTGGTGTTTGGTGCTAGGTGCTTGGTGCTTGGTGCTTGGTGTTTGGTGCTTGGTGTTTGGTGCTAGGTACTTGGGGCTCGGTGTTTGGTGCTTGGTGCTTGGTGCTTGGTGTTTGGTGTTTGGTGTTTGGTGCTTGGTGCTTGGTGCTGGGTGGTTGGCGTTTGGTGATTGGTGCTTGGTGTTTGGTGCTTGGTGTTTGGTGCTTGGTGCTTGGTGCTTGGGGCTTGGTGTTTGGTGCTTGGTGCATGGTGCCTGGTGCTTGGTGTTTGGTTTTTGGTGCTTGCTGCTTGCTGCTTGGGGTTTGGTGCTTGGTGATTGGTGCTTGTTGTTTGGTGCTTGGTGCTTGGTGTTTGGTGTTTGGTGCTTGGTGCTTGGTGCTTGGTTCTTGGTGTTTGGTGCTTGGTGCTTGGTGCTTGGTGTTTGGTACTTGGTGTTTGGTGCTTGGTGCTTGGTGCTTGGTGTTTGGTGCTTGGTGCTTGGTGTTTGGTGCTTGGTGCCTGGTGCTTGTTGTTTGGTGGTTGGTGTTTGGTGCTTGGTGCTTGGTGTAAGGTGTTAGGTGTTTGGTGCTTGGTGCTTGGTCTTTGGTGCTTGGTGCTTGGAGTTTGGTGTTTGGTGCTTGCTGCTTGCTGCTTGGGGTTTGGTGCTTGGTGATTGGTGCTTGGTGTTTGGTGCTTGGTGCTTGGTGTTTGGTGTTTGGTGCTAGGTGCTTGGTGCTTGGTGCTTGGTGTTTGGTGCTTGGTGTTTGGTGTTTGGTACTTGGGGCTTGGTGTTTGGTGCTTGGTGCTTGGTGCTTGGTGTTTGGTGTTTGGTGTTTGGTGCTTGGTGCTTGGTGCTTGGTGCTTGGTGCTTGGTGTTTGGTGCTTGGTGTTTGGTGTTGGTACTTGGTGTTTGGTGGTTGGTGCTTGGTGCTTGGTGTTTGGTGTTTGGTGTTTGGTGCTTGGTGCTTGGTGCCTGGTGCTTGGTGTTTTGTGTTTGGTGCTTGGTGCTTGGTGCTGGGTTGTTGGCGTTTGGTGCTTGGTGCTTGGTGTTTGGTGCTTGGTGCTTGGTGTTTGGTGTTTGGTGCTTGGTGCTTGGTCTTTGGTGCTTGGTGTTTGGTGTTTGGTGGTTGGTGCTTGGTGTTTGCTGCTTGGTGCTTGGTGATTAGTGTTTGGTGCTTGGTGTTTGGGGTTTGGTGTTTGGTGCTTGGTGCTTGGTGTTTGGTGCTTGGTGCTTGGTGTTTGGTGCTTGGTGTTTGGTGTTTGCTGTTTGGTGTTTGCTGTTTGCTATTTGCTGTCTGCTTTTTGGTTTTTGGTGTTTGCTGTATGGTGTTTGGTGTTTGGTGTTTGGTGTTTGGTGTTTGGTGTTTGGTGTTTCCTGTTTGGTCTTTGGTCTTTGGTGCTTGTTGTTTGGTGCTTGGTGCTTGGTGTTTGGTGTTTGATGCTTGGTGCTTGGTGTTTGGTGTTTGGTGCTTGGTGCTTGTTGTTTGGTGATTGGTGCTTTGTGCTTGGTGTTTGGTGTTTGGTGCTTGGTGCCTGGTGCTTGTTGTTTGGTGATTGGTGCTTGGTGCTTGGTGTTTGGTGTTTGGTGTTTGGTGTTTGGTGCTTGGTGTTTGGTTTTTGGTGCTAGGTGCTTGGTGCTTGGTGCAGGGTACTTGGTGTTTGGTGTAAGGTGCTTGGTGCTTGGGGCTTGGTGTTTGGTGCTTGGTGCTTGGTGCTTGGTCTTTGGTGCTTGGTGTTTGGTGTTTGGTGCTTGGTGCTTGGTGTTTGGTGCTTGGTGCTTGGTGCTTGGTGATTAGTGTTTGGTGCTTGGTGCTTGGGATTTGGTGTTTGGTGCTTGGTGCTTGGTGTTTTGTGCTTGGTAATTGGTGTTTGGTGCTTGGTGTTTGGTGTTTGTGTTTTGCTGTTTGGTGTTTGGTGTTTGCTTTTTGGTGTTTGGTGTTTGCTGTATGGTGTTTGGTGTTTGCTGTATGGTGTTTACTCTTTCGTGTTTGGTGTTTGCTGTTTGGTGTTTGGTCTTTGGTGCTTGGTGTTTGGTGCTTGGTGCTTGGTGTTTGGTGTTTGGTGCTTGGTGCTTGGTGTTTGGTGTTTAGTGCTTGGTGCCTGGTGCTTGTTGTTTGGTGATTGGTGCTTGGTGTTTGGTGTTTGCTGTTTGGTGTTTGGTGTTTGGTGTTTGCCGTTTGGTGTTTGGTGCATGGTGCTTGGTGTTTGGTGCTTGGTGCTTGGTGTTTAGTGCTTGGTGTTTGGTGTTTGGTGCTTGGTGCTTGGTGTTTGGTGTTTGGTGCTTGGTGCATGGTGCTTGGTGTTTGGTGTTTGGTGCTTGGTGTTTGGTGCTTGGAGCTTGGTGCTTCGTGTTTGGTGCTTAGTGATTGGTGCTTGGTGTTTGGTGCAGGGTGCTTGGTGTTTGGTGCTTGGTGTTTGGTGTTTGGTTTTTGATGCTTGGTGTTTGATGCTTGGTGCTTGGTGCTTGGTGTTTGGTGTTTGGTGCTTGGTGCTTGGTGATTGTACTTGGTGCTTGGTTCTTGGTGCGTGGTGTTTGGTGCTTGGTGCTTGGTGCTTGGTGTTTGGTTCTTGGTGTTTGGTGCTTGGTGCTTGGTGCTTGGTGTTTGGTGCTTGGTGCTTGGTGTTTGGTGCTTGGTGCCTGGTGCTTGGTGTGTGGTGCTTGGTGTTTGGTGCTTGGTGCTTTGTGCTTGGTGTAAGGTGTTAGGTGTTTGGTGCTTGGTGTTTGGTGCTTGGTGCTTGGGGCTTGGTGTTTGGTGCTTGGTGCTTGGTGCTTGGTGTTTGGTGTTTGGTGTTTGGTGCTTGGTGCTTGGTGCTGGGTGGTTGGCGTTTGGTGCTTGGTGCTTGGTGTTTGGTGCTTGGTGCTTGGTGTTTGGTGCTTGGTGCTTGGTGCTTGGGGCTTGGTGTTTGGTGCTTGGTGCTTGGTGCCTGGTGCTTGGTGTTTGGTTTTTGGTGCTTGGTGTTTGGTGCTTGGTGCTTGGTGCTGGGTGGTTGGCGTTTAGTGCTTGGTGCTTGGTGTTTGGTGCTTGGTGCTTGGTGTTTGGTGCTTGGTGCTTGGTCATTGATGCTTGGTGTTTGGTGTTTGGTGGTTGGTGCTTGGTGTTTGGTGCTTGGTGCTTGGTGATTAGTGTTTGGTGCTTGGTGCTTGGGGTTTGGTGTCGGTGCTTGGTGCTTGGTGTTTGGTGCTTGGTGTTTGTTGTTTGGTGTTTGGTGTTTGGTTGTTTGCTGTTTGCTGTCTGCTTTTTGGTGTTTGGTGTTTGCTGTATGGTGTTTGCTGTTTCGTGTTTGGTGTTTGGTGTTTGGTGTTTCCTGTTTGGTCTTTGGTCTTTGGTGCTTGGTGTTTGGTGCTTGGTGCTTGGTGCTTGTTGTTTGGTGATTGGTGCTTGGTGCTTGGTGTTTGGTGTTTGGTGTTTGGTGCTTGGTGTCTGGTGCTTGGTGTTTGGTGTTTGGTGCTTGGTGCTTGGTGCTTGGTGTTTGGTGTTTGGTGTTTGGTGCTTGGTGCTTGGTGTTTGGTGCTTGGTGCTTGGTGCTGCATGCTTGGTGCTGCATGCTTGGTGTTTTGTGTTTGGTGCTTGGTGCTTGGTGCTTGGTATTTGGTGCTTGGTGCTTGGTGCTTGGTGATTAGTGTTTGGTGCTTGGTGCTTGGGGTTTGGTGTTTGGTGCTTGGTGCTTGGTGTTTGGTGCTTGGTACTTGGTGTTTGGTGCTTGGTGTTTGGTGTTTGCTGTTTGATGTTTGGTGTTTGGTGTTTGGTGTTTGCTGTATGGTGTTTGCTGTTTCGTGTTTGGTCTTTGCTGTTTGGTGTTTGGTCATTGGTGCTTGGTGTTTGGTGCTTGGTGCTTGGTGTTTGGTGTTTGGTGCTTGGTGCTTGCTGTTTGGTGTTTAGTGCTTGGTGCCTGGTGCTTGTTGTTTGGTGATTGGTGCTTGGTTTTTGGTGTTTGCTGTTTGCTGTTTGGTGTTTGGTGTTTGCCGTTTGGTGTTTGGTGCTTGGTGCTTGGTGCTTGGTGTTTGGTGCTTGGCGTTTGGTGCTTGGTGCTTGGTGTTTGGTGCCTGGTGCTTGTTGTTTGGTGCTTGTTGCTTGGTGTTTGGTGTTTGGTGTTTGGTGTTTAGTGCTTGGTGTTTGGTGCATTGTTCTTGGTGTTTGGTGTTTGGAGCTTGGTCTTTGGTGCTTGGAGCTTGGTGCTTCGTGTTTGGTGCTTGGTGCTTGGTGCTTGGTGTTTGGTGCTTGGTGTTTGGTGTTTGGTTTTTGATGCTTGGTGTTTGATGCTTGGTGCTTGGTGCTTGGTGTTTGGTTTTTGGTGCTTGGTGCTTGGTGCTTGGTGCTTGGTGTTTGGTGCTTGGTGTTTGGTGTTTGCTGCTTGGTGTTTGGTGCTTGGTGCTTGGTGCTTGGTGTTAGGTGATGGTGCTTGGTATTTGGTGCTTCGTGCTTGGTGCTTGGTGTTTGGTGCTTGGTGCTTGGTGTTTGGTGCTTGGTGCCTGGTGCTTGGTGTTTGGTGCTTGGTGCTTGGTGTTTGGTGTTTGGTGCTTGGTGTTTGGTGCTTGGTGCTTGGTGTTTGGTGCTTGGTGCTTGGTGTTTGGTGTTTGGTATTTGGTGCTTGGTGTTTGGTGCTTGGTGCTTGGTGTTTGGTGTTTGCTGTTTGGTGTCTGGTGTTTGCTGTTTGGTGTTTGCTGCTTGGTGTTTGGTGCTTGGTGCTTGGTGCTGGGTGGTTGGCGTTTGGTGCTTGGTGCTTGGTGTTTGGTGCTTGGTGTTTGGTGTTTGGTGCTTGGTGTTTGGTGTTTGGTGCTTGGTGCTTGGTGTTTGGTGTTTGGTGTTTGGTGCTTGGTGCTTGGTCTTTGGTGCTTGGTGCTTGGTGCTTGGTCTTTGGTGCTTGGTGCTTGGTGGTTGGTGTTTGGTGCTGCATGCTTGGTGTTTGTTGTTTGGTTCTTGGTGCTTGGTGCTTGGTATTTGGTGCTTGGTGCTTGGTGCTTGGTGATTAGTGTTTGGTGCTTGGTGCTTGGAGTTTGGTGTTTGGTGCTTGGTGCTTGGTGTTTGTGTTTGGTACTTGGTGTTTGGTGCTTGGTGTTTGGTGTTTGCTGTTTGGTTCTTGGTGCTTGGTGCTTGGTATTTGGTGCTTGGTGCTTGGTGCTTGGTGATTAGAGTTTGGTGCTTGGTGCTTGGTGTTTGGTGCTTGGTGCTTGGTGTTTGGTGTTTGGTACTTGGTGTTTGGTGCTTGGTGTTTGGTGTTTGCTGTTTGCTGTTTGTTGTTTGGTGTTTGGTGTTTGCTGTATGGTGTTTGCTGTTTCGTGTTTGGTCTTTGCTGTTTGGTGTTTAGTCTTTGGTGCTTGGTGTTTGGTGCTTGGTGCTTGGTGTTTGGTGTTTGGTTTTTGCTGTTTGGTGTCTACTTTTTGGTGTTTGGTGTTTGCTGTATGGTGTTTGCTGTTTCATGTTTGGTGTTTGCTGTTTGGTGTTTGCTCTTTGGTGCTTGGTGTTTGGTGCTTGGTGCTTGGTTTTTGGTGTTTAGTGCTTGGTGCCTGGTGCTTGTTGTTTTGTGATTGGTGCTTGGTGTTTGGTGCTTGGTGCTTGGTGTTTGGTGTTTGGTGCTTGGTGTTTGGTGCTTGGTGCTTGGTGTTTGGTGCTTGGTGCTTGGTGTTTGGTGTTTGGTATTTGGTGCTTGGTGTTTGGTGCTTGGTGCTTGGTGTTTGGTGCTTGGTGATTGGTGCTTGGTGCTTGGTGCTTGGTGTTTGGTGTTTGGTGCTAGGTGCTTGGTGCTTGGTGTTTGGTGCTCGGTGTTTGGTGCTAGGTACTTGGGGCTTGGTGTTTGGTGCTTGGTGCTTGGTGTTTGGTGTTTGGTGTTTGGTGTTTGGTGCTTGGTGCTTGGTGCTGGGTGGTTGGCGTTTGGTGCTAAGGTGCTTGGTGTTTGGAGCTTGGTGCTTGGTGTTTGGTGCTTGGTGCTTGGTGCTTGGGGCTTGGTGTTTGGTGCTTGGTGCTTGGTGCTTGGTGCTTGGGGCTTGGTGCTTGGTGTTTGATGTTTGGTGCTTGGTGTTTGGTGTTTGCTGTTTGGTGTCTGGTGTTTGCTGTTTGGTGTTTGCTGCTTGGTGTTTGGTGCTTGGTGCTTGGTGCTGGGTGGTTGGCGTTTGGTGCTTGGTGCTTGGTGTTTGGTGCTTGGTGTTTGGTGTTTGGTGCTTGGTGTTTGGTGTTTGGTGCTTGGTGCTTGGTGTTTGGTGTTTGGTGTTTGGTGCTTGGTGCTTGGTCTTTGGTGCTTGGTGCTTGGTGCTTGGTCTTTGGTGCTTGGTGCTTGGTGGTTGGTGTTTGGTGCTGCATGCTTGGTGTTTGGTGTTTGGTTCTTGGTGCTTGGTGCTTGGTATTTGGTGCTTGGTGCTTGGTGCTTGGTGATTAGTGTTTGGTGCTTGGTGCTTGGAGTTTGGTGTTTGGTGCTTGGTGCTTGGTGTTTGTGTTTGGTACTTGGTGTTTGGTGCTTGGTGTTTGGTGTTTGCTGTTTGGTTCTTGGTGCTTGGTGCTTGGTATTTGGTGCTTGGTGCTTGGTGCTTGGTGATTAGAGTTTGGTGCTTGGTGCTTGGTGTTTGGTGCTTGGTGCTTGGTGTTTGGTGTTTGGTACTTGGTGTTTGGTGCTTGGTGTTTGGTGTTTGCTGTTTGCTGTTTGTTGTTTGGTGTTTGGTGTTTGCTGTATGGTGTTTGCTGTTTCGTGTTTGGTCTTTGCTGTTTGGTGTTTAGTCTTTGGTGCTTGGTGTTTGGTGCTTGGTGCTTGGTGTTTGGTGTTTGGTTTTTGCTGTTTGGTGTCTACTTTTTGGTGTTTGGTGTTTGCTGTATGGTGTTTGCTGTTTCATGTTTGGTGTTTGCTGTTTGGTGTTTGCTCTTTGGTGCTTGGTGTTTGGTGCTTGGTGCTTGGTTTTTGGTGTTTAGTGCTTGGTGCCTGGTGCTTGTTGTTTTGTGATTGGTGCTTGGTGTTTGGTGCTTGGCGTTTGGTGTTTGGTGTTTGCCGTTTGGTGTTTGGTGCTTGGTGCTTGGTGCTTTGTGTTTGGTGCTTGGCGTTTGGTGCTTGGTGCTTGGTGTTTGGTGCCTGGTGCTTGTTGTTTGGTGCTTGGTGCTTGGTGTTTAGTGCTTGGTGCTTGGTGTTTGGTGTTTGGTGCTTGGTGCATGGTGCTTGGTGTTTGGTGTTTGGTGCTTGGTGTTTGGTGCTTGGAGCTTGGTGCTTCGTGTTTGGTGCTTGGTGATTGGTGCTTGGTGTTTGGTGCAGGGTGCTTGGTGTTTGGTGCTTGGTGTTTGGTGTTTGGTTTTTGATGCTTGGTGTTTGATGCTTGGTGCTTGGTGCTTGGTGTTTGGTGTTTGGTGCTTGGTGCATGGTGTTTGTACTTGGTGTTTGGTGCTTGGTGCTTGGTTCTTGGTGTTTGGTGCTTGGTGCTTGGTGCTTGGTGTTTGGTGCTTGGTGTTTGGTGCTTGGTGCTTGGTGTTTGGTGTTTGGTGTTTGGTGCTTGGTGCTTGGTGCTGGGTGTTTGGTGCTTGGTGCTTGGTGTTTGGTGCTTGGTGCTTGGTGTAAGGTGTTAGGTGTTTGGTGCTTGGTGCTTGGTGTTTGGTGCTTGGTGCTTGGTGTTTGGTGTTTGGTGCTTGCTGCTTGCTGCTTGGGGTTTGGTGCTTGGTGATTGGTGCTTGTTGTTTGGTGCTTGGTGCTTGGTGTTTGGTGTTTGGTGCTAGGTGCTTGGTGCTTGGTGCTTGGTGTTTGGTGCTTGGTGTTTGGTGCTAGGTACTTGGGGCTCGGTGTTTGGTGCTTGGTGCTTGGTGCTTGGTGTTTGGTGTTTGGTGTTTGGTGCTTGGTGCTTGGTGCTGGGTGGTTGGCGTTTGGTGATTGGTGCTTGGTGTTTGGTGCTTGGTGTTTGGTGCTTGGTGCTTGGTGCTTGGGGCTTGGTGTTTGGTGCTTGGTGCATGGTGCCTGGTGCTTGGTGTTTGGTTTTTGGTGCTTGGTGTTTGGTCCTTGGTGCTTGGTGCTGGGTGGTTGGCGTTTAGTGCTTGGTGCTTGGTGTTTGGTGGTTGGTGCTTGGTGTTTGGTGCTTGGTGCCTGGTGCTTGGTGTTTGGTGGTTGGTGTTTGGTGCTTGGTGCTTGGTCTTTGGTGCTTGGTGCTTGGTGTTTGGTGTTTGGTGCTTGCTGCTTGCTGCTTGGGGTTTGGTGCTTGGTGATTGGTGCTTGGTGTTTGGTGCTTGGTGCTTGGTGTTTGGTGTTTGGTGCTAGGTGCTTGGTGCTTGGTGCTTGGTGTTTGGTGTTTGGTGTTTACTGTTTGGTGTCTGGTTTTTGGTGTTTGGTGTTTGCTGTATGGTGTTTGCTGTTTCGTGTTTGGTGTTTGCTGTTTGGTGTTTGGTCTTTGGTGCTTGGTGTTTGGTGCTTGGTGCTTGGTTTTTGGTGTTTAGTGCTTGGTGCCTGGTGCTTGTTGTTTTGTGATTGGTGCTTGGTGTTTGGTGTTTGGTGCTTGGCGTTTGGTGTTTGGTGTTTGCCGTTTGGTGTTTGGTGCTTGGTGCTTGGTGCTTGGTGTTTGGTGCTTGGCGTTTGGTGCTTGGTGCTTGGTGTTTGGTGCCTGGTGCTTGTTGTTTGGTGCTTGGTGCTTGGTGTTTAGTGCTTGGTGCTTGGTGTTTGGTGTTTGGTGCTTGGTGCATGGTGCTTGGTGTTTGGTGTTTGGTGCTTGGTGTTTGGTGCTTGGAGCTTGGTGCTTCGTGTTTGGTGCTTGGTGATTGGTGCTTGGTGTTTGGTGCAGGGTGCTTGGTGTTTGGTGCTTGGTGTTTGGTGTTTGGTTTTTAATGCTTGGTGTTTGATGCTTGGTGCTTGGTGCTTGGTGTTTCGTGTTTGGTGCTTGGTGCTTGGTGTTTGTACTTGGTGCTTGGTGCTTGGTGTTTGGTGCTTGGAGTTTGGTGCTTGGTGCTTGGTGCTTGGTGTTTGGTGTTTGGTGTTTGGTGCTTGGTGCTTGGTGCTTGGTGTTTGGTGCTTGGTGCTTGGTGTTTGGTGCTTGGTGCTTGGTGTAAGGTGTTAGGTGTTTGGTGCTTGGTGCTTGGTGTTTGGTGCTTGGTGCTTGGTGTTTGGTGTTTGGTGCTTGCTGCTTGCTGCTTGGGGTTTGGTGCTTGGTGATTGGTGCTTGGTGTTTGGTGCTTGGTGCTTGGTGTTTGGTGTTAGGTGCTAGGTGCTTGGTGCTTGGTGCTTGGTGTTTGGTGCTTGGTGTTTGGTGCTTGGTACTTGGTGTTTGGTGCTTGGTGCTTGGTGCTTGGTGTTTGGTGTTTGGTGTTTGGTGCCTGGTGCTTGGTGCCTGGTGCTTGGTGTTTTGTGATTGGTGCTTGGTGTTTGGTGCTTGGTGCTTGGTGCTTGGTGATTAGAGTTTGGTGCTTGGTGCTTGGTGTTTGGTGCTTGGTGCTTGGTGTTTGGTGTTTGGTACTTGGTGTTTGGTGCTTGGTGTTTGGTGTTTGCTGTTTGCTGTTTGTTGTTTGGTGTTTGGTGTTTGCTGTATGGTGTTTGCTGTTTCGTGTTTGGTCTTTGCTGTTTGGTGTTTAGTCTTTGGTGCTTGGTGTTTGGTGCTTGGTGCTTGGTGTTTGGTGTTTGGTTTTTGCTGTTTGGTGTCTACTTTTTGGTGTTTGGTGTTTGCTGTATGGTGTTTGCTGTTTCATGTTTGGTGTTTGCTGTTTGGTGTTTGCTCTTTGGTGCTTGGTGTTTGGTGCTTGGTGCTTGGTTTTTGGTGTTTAGTGCTTGGTGCCTGGTGCTTGTTGTTTTGTGATTGGTGCTTGGTGTTTGGTGCTTGGTGCTTGGTGTTTGGTGTTTGGTGCTTGGTGTTTGGTGCTTGGTGCTTGGTGTTTGGTGCTTGGTGCTTGGTGTTTGGTGTTTGGTATTTGGTGCTTGGTGTTTGGTGCTTGGTGCTTGGTGTTTGGTGCTTGGTGATTGGTGCTTGGTGCTTGGTGCTTGGTGTTTGGTGTTTGGTGCTAGGTGCTTGGTGCTTGGTGTTTGGTGCTCGGTGTTTGGTGCTAGGTACTTGGGGCTTGGTGTTTGGTGCTTGGTGCTTGGTGTTTGGTGTTTGGTGTTTGGTGTTTGGTGCTTGGTGCTTGGTGCTGGGTGGTTGGCGTTTGGTGCTAAGGTGCTTGGTGTTTGGAGCTTGGTGCTTGGTGTTTGGTGCTTGGTGCTTGGTGCTTGGGGCTTGGTGTTTGGTGCTTGGTGCTTGGTGCTTGGTGCTTGGGGCTTGGTGCTTGGTGTTTGATGTTTGGTGCTTGGTGTTTGGTGTTTGCTGTTTGGTGTCTGGTGTTTGCTGTTTGGTGTTTGCTGCTTGGTGTTTGGTGCTTGGTGCTTGGTGCTGGGTGGTTGGCGTTTGGTGCTTGGTGCTTGGTGTTTGGTGCTTGGTGTTTGGTGTTTGGTGCTTGGTGTTTGGTGTTTGGTGCTTGGTGCTTGGTGTTTGGTGTTTGGTGTTTGGTGCTTGGTGCTTGGTCTTTGGTGCTTGGTGCTTGGTGCTTGGTCTTTGGTGCTTGGTGCTTGGTGGTTGGTGTTTGGTGCTGCATGCTTGGTGTTTGGTGTTTGGTTCTTGGTGCTTGGTGCTTGGTATTTGGTGCTTGGTGCTTGGTGCTTGGTGATTAGTGTTTGGTGCTTGGTGCTTGGAGTTTGGTGTTTGGTGCTTGGTGCTTGGTGTTTGTGTTTGGTACTTGGTGTTTGGTGCTTGGTGTCTGGTGTTTGCTGTTTGGTTCTTGGTGCTTGGTGCTTGGTATTTGGTGCTTGGTGCTTGGTGCTTGGTGATTAGAGTTTGGTGCTTGGTGCTTGGTGTTTGGTGCTTGGTGCTTGGTGTTTGGTGTTTGGTACTTGGTGTTTGGTGCTTGGTGTTTGGTGTTTGCTGTTTGCTGTTTGTTGTTTGGTGTTTGGTGTTTGCTGTATGGTGTTTGCTGTTTCGTGTTTGGTCTTTGCTGTTTGGTGTTTAGTCTTTGGTGCTTGGTGTTTGGTGCTTGGTGCTTGGTGTTTGGTGTTTGGTTTTTGCTGTTTGGTGTCTACTTTTTGGTGTTTGGTGTTTGCTGTATGGTGTTTGCTGTTTCATGTTTGGTGTTTGCTGTTTGGTGTTTGCTCTTTGGTGCTTGGTGTTTGGTGCTTGGTGCTTGGTTTTTGGTGTTTAGTGCTTGGTGCCTGGTGCTTGTTGTTTTGTGATTGGTGCTTGGTGTTTGGTGCTTGGCGTTTGGTGTTTGGTGTTTGCCGTTTGGTGTTTGGTGCTTGGTGCTTGGTGCTTGGTGTTTGGTGCTTGGCGTTTGGTGCTTGGTGCTTGGTGTTTGGTGCCTGGTGCTTGTTGTTTGGTGCTTGGTGCTTGGTGTTTAGTGCTTGGTGCTTGGTGTTTGGTGTTTGGTGCTTGGTGCATGGTGCTTGGTGTTTGGTGTTTGGTGCTTGGTGTTTGGTGCTTGGAGCTTGGTGCTTCGTGTTTGGTGCTTGGTGATTGGTGCTTGGTGTTTGGTGCAGGGTGCTTGGTGTTTGGTGCTTGGTGTTTGGTGTTTGGTTTTTGATGCTTGGTGTTTGATGCTTGGTGCTTGGTGCTTGGTGTTTGGTGTTTGGTGCTTGGTGCATGGTGTTTGTACTTGGTGTTTGGTGCTTGGTGCTTGGTTCTTGGTGTTTGGTGCTTGGTGCTTGGTGCTTGGTGTTTGGTGCTTGGTGTTTGGTGCTTGGTGCTTGGTGTTTGGTGTTTGGTGTTTGGTGCTTGGTGCTTGGTGCTGGGTGTTTGGTGCTTGGTGCTTGGTGTTTGGTGCTTGGTGCTTGGTGTAAGGTGTTAGGTGTTTGGTGCTTGGTGCTTGGTGTTTGGTGCTTGGTGCTTGGTGTTTGGTGTTTGGTGCTTGCTGCTTGCTGCTTGGGGTTTGGTGCTTGGTGATTGGTGCTTGTTGTTTGGTGCTTGGTGCTTGGTGTTTGGTGTTTGGTGCTAGGTGCTTGGTGCTTGGTGCTTGGTGTTTGGTGCTTGGTGTTTGGTGCTAGGTACTTGGGGCTCGGTGTTTGGTGCTTGGTGCTTGGTGCTTGGTGTTTGGTGTTTGGTGTTTGGTGCTTGGTGCTTGGTGCTGGGTGGTTGGCGTTTGGTGATTGGTGCTTGGTGTTTGGTGCTTGGTGTTTGGTGCTTGGTGCTTGGTGCTTGGGGCTTGGTGTTTGGTGCTTGGTGCATGGTGCCTGGTGCTTGGTGTTTGGTTTTTGGTGCTTGGTGTTTGGTCCTTGGTGCTTGGTGCTGGGTGGTTGGCGTTTAGTGCTTGGTGCTTGGTGTTTGGTGGTTGGTGCTTGGTGTTTGGTGCTTGGTGCCTGGTGCTTGGTGTTTGGTGGTTGGTGTTTGGTGCTTGGTGCTTGGTCTTTGGTGCTTGGTGCTTGGTGTTTGGTGTTTGGTGCTTGCTGCTTGCTGCTTGGGGTTTGGTGCTTGGTGATTGGTGCTTGGTGTTTGGTGCTTGGTGCTTGGTGTTTGGTGTTTGGTGCTAGGTGCTTGGTGCTTGGTGCTTGGTGTTTGGTGTTTGGTGTTTACTGTTTGGTGTCTGGTTTTTGGTGTTTGGTGTTTGCTGTATGGTGTTTGCTGTTTCGTGTTTGGTGTTTGCTGTTTGGTGTTTGGTCTTTGGTGCTTGGTGTTTGGTGCTTGGTGCTTGGTTTTTGGTGTTTAGTGCTTGGTGCCTGGTGCTTGTTGTTTTGTGATTGGTGCTTGGTGTTTGGTGTTTGGTGCTTGGCGTTTGGTGTTTGGTGTTTGCCGTTTGGTGTTTGGTGCTTGGTGCTTGGTGCTTGGTGTTTGGTGCTTGGCGTTTGGTGCTTGGTGCTTGGTGTTTGGTGCCTGGTGCTTGTTGTTTGGTGCTTGGTGCTTGGTGTTTAGTGCTTGGTGCTTGGTGTTTGGTGTTTGGTGCTTGGTGCATGGTGCTTGGTGTTTGGTGTTTGGTGCTTGGTGTTTGGTGCTTGGAGCTTGGTGCTTCGTGTTTGGTGCTTGGTGATTGGTGCTTGGTGTTTGGTGCAGGGTGCTTGGTGTTTGGTGCTTGGTGTTTGGTGTTTGGTTTTTAATGCTTGGTGTTTGATGCTTGGTGCTTGGTGCTTGGTGTTTCGTGTTTGGTGCTTGGTGCTTGGTGTTTGTACTTGGTGCTTGGTGCTTGGTGTTTGGTGCTTGGAGTTTGGTGCTTGGTGCTTGGTGCTTGGTGTTTGGTGTTTGGTGTTTGGTGCTTGGTGCTTGGTGCTTGGTGTTTGGTGCTTGGTGCTTGGTGTTTGGTGCTTGGTGCTTGGTGTAAGGTGTTAGGTGTTTGGTGCTTGGTGCTTGGTGTTTGGTGCTTGGTGCTTGGTGTTTGGTGTTTGGTGCTTGCTGCTTGCTGCTTGGGGTTTGGTGCTTGGTGATTGGTGCTTGGTGTTTGGTGCTTGGTGCTTGGTGTTTGGTGTTAGGTGCTAGGTGCTTGGTGCTTGGTGCTTGGTGTTTGGTGCTTGGTGTTTGGTGCTTGGTACTTGGTGTTTGGTGCTTGGTGCTTGGTGCTTGGTGTTTGGTGTTTGGTGTTTGGTGCCTGGTGCTTGGTGCCTGGTGCTTGGTGTTTTGTGTTTGGTGCTTGGTGCTTGGTGCTGGGTGGTTGGCGTTTGGTGCTTTGTGCTTGGTGTTTGGTGCTTGGTGCTTGGTGTTTGGTGCTTGGTGCTTGGTCTTTGGTGCTTGGTGTTTGGTGTTTGGTGCTTGGTGCTTGGTGTTTGGTGCTTGGTGCTTGGTGTTTGGTGTTTGGTGCTTGCTGCTTGCTGCTTGGGGTTTGGTGCTTGGTGATTGGTGCTTGGTGTTTGGTGCTTGGTGCTTGGTGTTTGGTGTTAGGTGCTAGGTGCTTGGTGCTTGGTGCTTGGTGTTTGGTGCTTGGTGTTTGGTGCTTGGTACTTGGTGTTTGGTGCTTGGTGCTTGGTGCTTGGTGTTTGGTGTTTGGTGTTTGGTGCCTGGTGCTTGGTGCCTGGTGCTTGGTGTTTTGTGATTGGTGCTTGGTGTTTGGTGCTTGGTGCTTGGTGCTTGGTGATTAGAGTTTGGTGCTTGGTGCTTGGTGTTTGGTGCTTGGTGCTTGGTGTTTGGTGTTTGGTACTTGGTGTTTGGTGCTTGGTGTTTGGTGTTTGCTGTTTGCTGTTTGTTGTTTGGTGTTTGGTGTTTGCTGTATGGTGTTTGCTGTTTCGTGTTTGGTCTTTGCTGTTTGGTGTTTAGTCTTTGGTGCTTGGTGTTTGGTGCTTGGTGCTTGGTGTTTGGTGTTTGGTTTTTGCTGTTTGGTGTCTACTTTTTGGTGTTTGGTGTTTGCTGTATGGTGTTTGCTGTTTCATGTTTGGTGTTTGCTGTTTGGTGTTTGCTCTTTGGTGCTTGGTGTTTGGTGCTTGGTGCTTGGTTTTTGGTGTTTAGTGCTTGGTGCCTGGTGCTTGTTGTTTTGTGATTGGTGCTTGGTGTTTGGTGCTTGGTGCTTGGTGTTTGGTGTTTGGTGCTTGGTGTTTGGTGCTTGGTGCTTGGTGTTTGGTGCTTGGTGCTTGGTGTTTGGTGTTTGGTATTTGGTGCTTGGTGTTTGGTGCTTGGTGCTTGGTGTTTGGTGCTTGGTGATTGGTGCTTGGTGCTTGGTGCTTGGTGTTTGGTGTTTGGTGCTAGGTGCTTGGTGCTTGGTGTTTGGTGCTCGGTGTTTGGTGCTAGGTACTTGGGGCTTGGTGTTTGGTGCTTGGTGCTTGGTGTTTGGTGTTTGGTGTTTGGTGTTTGGTGCTTGGTGCTTGGTGCTGGGTGGTTGGCGTTTGGTGCTAAGGTGCTTGGTGTTTGGAGCTTGGTGCTTGGTGTTTGGTGCTTGGTGCTTGGTGCTTGGGGCTTGGTGTTTGGTGCTTGGTGCTTGGTGCTTGGTGCTTGGGGCTTGGTGCTTGGTGTTTGATGTTTGGTGCTTGGTGTTTGGTGTTTGCTGTTTGGTGTCTGGTGTTTGCTGTTTGGTGTTTGCTGCTTGGTGTTTGGTGCTTGGTGCTTGGTGCTGGGTGGTTGGCGTTTGGTGCTTGGTGCTTGGTGTTTGGTGCTTGGTGTTTGGTGTTTGGTGCTTGGTGTTTGGTGTTTGGTGCTTGGTGCTTGGTGTTTGGTGTTTGGTGTTTGGTGCTTGGTGCTTGGTCTTTGGTGCTTGGTGCTTGGTGCTTGGTCTTTGGTGCTTGGTGCTTGGTGGTTGGTGTTTGGTGCTGCATGCTTGGTGTTTGGTGTTTGGTTCTTGGTGCTTGGTGCTTGGTATTTGGTGCTTGGTGCTTGGTGCTTGGTGATTAGTGTTTGGTGCTTGGTGCTTGGAGTTTGGTGTTTGGTGCTTGGTGCTTGGTGTTTGTGTTTGGTACTTGGTGTTTGGTGCTTGGTGTTTGGTGTTTGCTGTTTGGTTCTTGGTGCTTGGTGCTTGGTATTTGGTGCTTGGTGCTTGGTGCTTGGTGATTAGAGTTTGGTGCTTGGTGCTTGGTGTTTGGTGCTTGGTGCTTGGTGTTTGGTGTTTGGTACTTGGTGTTTGGTGCTTGGTGTTTGGTGTTTGCTGTTTGCTGTTTGTTGTTTGGTGTTTGGTGTTTGCTGTATGGTGTTTGCTGTTTCGTGTTTGGTCTTTGCTGTTTGGTGTTTAGTCTTTGGTGCTTGGTGTTTGGTGCTTGGTGCTTGGTGCTTGGGGCTTGGTGTTTGGTGCTTGGTGCATGGTGCCTGGTGCTTGGTGTTTGGTTTTTGGTGCTTGGTGTTTGGTCCTTGGTGCTTGGTGCTGGGTGGTTGGCGTTTAGTGCTTGGTGCTTGGTGTTTGGTGGTTGGTGCTTGGTGTTTGGTGCTTGGTGCCTGGTGCTTGGTGTTTGGTGGTTGGTGTTTGGTGCTTGGTGCTTGGTCTTTGGTGCTTGGTGCTTGGTGTTTGGTGTTTGGTGCTTGCTGCTTGCTGCTTGGGGTTTGGTGCTTGGTGATTGGTGCTTGGTGTTTGGTGCTTGGTGCTTGGTGTTTGGTGTTTGGTGCTAGGTGCTTGGTGCTTGGTGCTTGGTGTTTGGTGTTTGGTGTTTACTGTTTGGTGTCTGGTTTTTGGTGTTTGGTGTTTGCTGTATGGTGTTTGCTGTTTCGTGTTTGGTGTTTGCTGTTTGGTGTTTGGTCTTTGGTGCTTGGTGTTTGGTGCTTGGTGCTTGGTTTTTGGTGTTTAGTGCTTGGTGCCTGGTGCTTGTTGTTTTGTGATTGGTGCTTGGTGTTTGGTGTTTGGTGCTTGGCGTTTGGTGTTTGGTGTTTGCCGTTTGGTGTTTGGTGCTTGGTGCTTGGTGCTTGGTGTTTGGTGCTTGGCGTTTGGTGCTTGGTGCTTGGTGTTTGGTGCCTGGTGCTTGTTGTTTGGTGCTTGGTGCTTGGTGTTTAGTGCTTGGTGCTTGGTGTTTGGTGTTTGGTGCTTGGTGCATGGTGCTTGGTGTTTGGTGTTTGGTGCTTGGTGTTTGGTGCTTGGAGCTTGGTGCTTCGTGTTTGGTGCTTGGTGATTGGTGCTTGGTGTTTGGTGCAGGGTGCTTGGTGTTTGGTGCTTGGTGTTTGGTGTTTGGTTTTTAATGCTTGGTGTTTGATGCTTGGTGCTTGGTGCTTGGTGTTTCGTGTTTGGTGCTTGGTGCTTGGTGTTTGTACTTGGTGCTTGGTGCTTGGTGTTTGGTGCTTGGAGTTTGGTGCTTGGTGCTTGGTGCTTGGTGTTTGGTGTTTGGTGTTTGGTGCTTGGTGCTTGGTGCTTGGTGTTTGGTGCTTGGTGCTTGGTGTTTGGTGCTTGGTGCTTGGTGTAAGGTGTTAGGTGTTTGGTGCTTGGTGCTTGGTGTTTGGTGCTTGGTGCTTGGTGTTTGGTGTTTGGTGCTTGCTGCTTGCTGCTTGGGGTTTGGTGCTTGGTGATTGGTGCTTGGTGTTTGGTGCTTGGTGCTTGGTGTTTGGTGTTAGGTGCTAGGTGCTTGGTGCTTGGTGCTTGGTGTTTGGTGCTTGGTGTTTGGTGCTTGGTACTTGGTGTTTGGTGCTTGGTGCTTGGTGCTTGGTGTTTGGTGTTTGGTGTTTGGTGCCTGGTGCTTGGTGCCTGGTGCTTGGTGTTTTGTGTTTGGTGCTTGGTGCTTGGTGCTGGGTGGTTGGCGTTTGGTGCTTTGTGCTTGGTGTTTGGTGCTTGGTGCTTGGTGTTTGGTGCTTGGTGCTTGGTCTTTGGTGCTTGGTGTTTGGTGTTTGGTGCTTGGTGCTTGGTGTTTGGTGCTTGGTGCTTGGTGATTAGTGTTTGGTGCTTGGTGCTTGGGGTTTGGTGTTTGGTGCATGGTGCTTGGTGTTTGGTGCTTGGTGCTTGGTGTTTGGTGCTTGGTGTTTGGTGTTTGCTGTTTGGTGTTTGGTGTTTGGTGTTTGCTGTTTGGTGTTTGGTGTTTGCTGTTTGCTGTTTGGTGTCTGCTTTTTGGTGTTTGGTGTTTGCTGTATGGTGTTTGCTGTTTCGTGTTTGGTGTTTGCTGTTTGGTGTTTGGTCTTTGGTGCTTGGTGTTTGGTGCTTGGTGCTTGGTGTTTGGTGTTTGGTGCTTGGTGCTTGGTGTTTGGTGTTTAGTGCTTGGTGCCTGGTGCTTGTTGTTTGGTGATTGGTGCTTGGTGTTTGGTGTTTGCTGTTTGCTGTTTGGTGTTTGGTGTTTGCCATTTGGTGTTTGGTGCTAGGTGCTTGGTGCTTGGTGTTTGGTGCTTGGCGTTTGGTGCTTGGTGCTTGGTGTTTGGTGCCTGGTGCCTGTTGTTTGGTGCTTGGTGCTTGGTGTTTAGTGCTTGGTGTTTGGTGTTTGGTGCTTGGTGCTTGGTGTTTGGTGTTTGGTGCTTGGTGCATGGTGCTTGGTGTTTGGTGTTTGGTGCTTGGTGTTTGGTGCTTGGAGCTTGGTGCTTCATGTTTGGTGCTTGGTGATTGGTGCTTGGTGTTTGGTGCAGGGTGCTTGGTGTTTGGTGCTTGGTGTTTGGTGTTTGGTTTTTGATGCTTGGTGTTTGATGCTTGGTGCTTGGTGCTTGGTGTTTGGTGTTTGGTGCTTGGTGTTTGTACTTGGTGCTTGGTGCTTGGTGCTTGGTTCTTGGTGTTTGGTGGTTGGTGCTTGGTGCTTGGTGTTTGGTGCTTGGTGTTTGGTGCTTGGTGCTTGGTGTTAGGTGTTTGGTGTTTGGTGTTTGGTGCTTGGTGCTTGGTGCTTGGTGTTTGGTGCTTGGTGCTTGGTGTTTGGTGCTTGGTGCCTGGTGCTTGGTGTTTGGTGGTTGGTGTTTGGTGCTTGGTGCTTGGTATAAGGTGTTAGGTGTTTGGTGCTTGGTGCTTGGTCTTTGGTGCTTGGTGCTTGGAGTTTGGTGTTTGGTGCTTGCTGCTTGCTGCTTGGGGTTTGGTGCTTGGTGATTGGTGCTTGGTGTTTGGTGCTTGGTGCTTGGTGTTTGGTGTTTGGTGCTAGGTGCTTGGTGCTTGGTGCTTGGTGTTTGGTGCTTGGTGTTTGGTGTTTGGTACTTGGGGCTTGGTGTTTGGTGCTTGGTGCTTGGTGCTTGGTGTTTGGTGTTTGGTGTTTGGTGCTTGGTGCTTGGTGCTGGGTGGTTGGCGTTTAGTGCTTGGTGCTTGGTGTTTGGTGGTTGGTGCTTGGTGTTTGGTGCTTGGTGCCTGGTGCTTGGTGTTTGGTGGTTGGTGTTTGGTGCTTGGTGCTTGGTCTTTGGTGCTTGGTGCTTGGTGTTTGGTGTTTGGTGCTTGCTGCTTGCTGCTTGGGGTTTGGTGCTTGGTGATTGGTGCTTGGTGTTTGGTGCTTGGTGCTTGGTGTTTGGTGTTTGGTGCTAGGTGCTTGGTGCTTGGTGCTTGGTGTTTGGTGCTTGGTGCTTGGTGTTTGGTGTTTGGTGCTAGGTGCTTGGTGTTTGGTGCTTGGTGTTTGGTGCTTGGAGCTTGGTGCTTCGTGTTTGGTGCTTGGTGATTGGTGCTTGGTGTTTGGTGCAGGGTGCTTGGTGTTTGGTGCTTGGTGTTTGGTGTTTGGTTTTTGATGCTTGGTGTTTGATGCTTGGTGCTTGGTGCTTGGTGTTTCGTGTTTGGTGCTTGGTGCTTGGTGTTTGTACTTGGTGCTTGGTGCTTGGTGTTTGGTGCTTGGAGTTTGGTGCTTGGTGCTTGGTGCTTGGTGTTTGGTGTTTGGTGTTTGGTGCTTGGTGCTTGGTGCTTGGTGTTTGGTGCTTGGTGCTTGGTGTTTGGTGCTTGGTGCTTGGTGTAAGGTGTTAGGTGTTTGGTGCTTGGTGCTTGGTGCTTGGTGCTTGGTGCTTGGTGTTTGGTGTTTGGTGCTTGCTGCTTGCTGCTTGGGGTTTGGTGCTTGGTGATTGGTGCTTGGTTTTTGGTGCTTGGTGCTTGGTGTTTGGTGTTAGGTGCTAGGTGCTTGGTGCTTGGTGCTTGGTGTTTGGTGCTTGGTGTTTGGTGCTTGGTACTTGGTGTTTGGTGGTTGGTGCTTGGTGCTTGGTGTTTGGTGTTTGGTGTTTGGTGCCTGGTGCTTGGTGCCTGGTGCTTGGTGTTTTGTGTTTGGTGCTTGGTGCTTGGTGCTGGGTGGTTGGCGTTTGGTGCTTTGTGCTTGGTGTTTGGTGCTTGGTGCTTGGTGTTTGGTGCTCGGTGCTTGGTCTTTGGTGCTTGGTGTTTGGTGTTTGGTGCTTGGTGCTTGGTGTTTGGTGCTTGGTGCTTGGTGATTAGTGTTTGGTGCTTGGTGCTTGGGGTTTGGTGTTTGGTGCATGGTGCTTGGTGTTTGGTGCTTGGTGCTTGGTGTTTGGTGCTTGGTGTTTGGTGTTTGCTGTTTGGTGTTTGGTGTTTGGTGTTTGCTGTTTGGTGTTTGGTGTTTGCTGTTTGCTGTTTGGTGTCTGCTTTTTGGTGTTTGGTGTTTGCTGTATGGTGTTTGCTGTTTCGTGTTTGGTGTTTGCTGTTTGGTGTTTGGTCTTTGGTGCTTGGTGTTTGGTGCTTGGTGCTTGGTGTTTGGTGTTTGGTGCTTGGTGCTTGGTGTTTGGTGTTTAGTGCTTGGTGCCTGGTGCTTGTTGTTTGGTGATTGGTGCTTGGTGTTTGGTGTTTGCTGTTTGCTGTTTGGTGTTTGGTGTTTGCCATTTGGTGTTTGGTGCTAGGTGCTTGGTGCTTGGTGTTTGGTGCTTGGCGTTTGGTGCTTGGTGCTTGGTGTTTGGTGCCTGGTGCCTGTTGTTTGGTGCTTGGTGCTTGGTGTTTAGTGCTTGGTGTTTGGTGTTTGGTGCTTGGTGCTTGGTGTTTGGTGTTTGGTGCTTGGTGCATGGTGCTTGGTGTTTGGTGTTTGGTGCTTGGTGTTTGGTGCTTGGAGCTTGGTGCTTCATGTTTGGTGCTTGGTGATTGGTGCTTGGTGTTTGGTGCAGAGTGCTTGGTGTTTGGTGCTTGGTGTTTGGTGTTTGGTTTTTGATGCTTGGTGTTTGATGCTTGGTGCTTGGTGCTTGGTGTTTGGTGTTTGGTGCTTGGTGTTTGTACTTGGTGCTTGGTGCTTGGTGCTTGGTTCTTGGTGTTTGGTGCTTGGTGCTTGGTGCTTGGTGTTTGGTGCTTGGTGTTTGGTGCTTGGTGCTTGGTGTTAGGTGTTTGGTGTTTGGTGTTTGGTGCTTGGTGCTTGGTGCTTGGTGTTTGGTGCTTGGTGCTTGGTGTTTGGTGCTTGGTGCCTGGTGCTTGGTGTTTGGTGGTTGGTGTTTGGTGCTTGGTGCTTGGTATAAGGTGTTAGGTGTTTGGTGCTTGGTGCTTGGTGCTTGGTCTTTGGTGCTTGGTGCTTGGAGTTTGGTGTTTGGTGATTGCTGCTTGCTGCTTGGGGTTTGGTGCTTGGTGATTGGTGCTTGGTGTTTGGTGCTTGGTGCTTGGTGTTTGGTGTTTGGTGCTAGGTGCTTGGTGCTTGGTGCTTGGTGTTTGGTGCTTGGTGTTTGGTGTTTGGTACTTGGGGCTTGGTGTTTGGTGCTTGGTGCTTGGTGCTTGGTGTTTGGTGTTTGGTGTTTGGTGCTTGGTGCTTGGTGCTGGGTGGTTGGCGTTTAGTGCTTGGTGCTTGGTGTTTGGTGGTTGGTGCTTGGTGTTTGGTGCTTGGTGCCTGGTGCTTGGTGTTTGGTGGTTGGTGTTTGGTGCTTGGTGCTTGGTCTTTGGTGCTTGGTGCTTGGTGTTTGGTGTTTGGTGCTTGCTGCTTGCTGCTTGGGGTTTGGTGCTTGGTGATTGGTGCTTGGTGTTTGGTGCTTGGTGCTTGGTGTTTGGTGTTTGGTGCTAGGTGCTTGGTGCTTGGTGCTTGGTGTTTGGTGTTTGGTGTTTACTGTTTGGTGTCTGGTTTTTGGTGTTTGGTGTTTGCTGTATGGTGTTTGCTGTTTCGTGTTTGGTGTTTGCTGTTTGGTGTTTGGTCTTTGGTGCTTGGTGTTTGGTGCTTGGTGCTTGGTTTTTGGTGTTTAGTGCTTGGTGCCTGGAGCTTGTTGTTTTGTGATTGGTGCTTGGTGTTTGGTGTTTGGTGCTTGGCGTTTGGTGTTTGGTGTTTGCCGTTTGGTGTTTGGTGCTTGGTGCTTGGTGCTTGGTGTTTGGTGCTTGGCGTTTGGTGCTTGGTGCTTGGTGTTTGGTGCCTGGTGCTTGTTGTTTGGTGCTTGGTGCTTGGTGTTTAGTGCTTGGTGCTTGGTGTTTGGTGTTTGGTGCTTGGTGCATGGTGCTTGGTGTTTGGTGTTTGGTGCTTGGTGTTTGGTGCTTGGAGCTTGGTGCTTCGTGTTTGGTGCTTGGTGATTGGTGCTTGGTGTTTGGTGCAGGGTGCTTGGTGTTTGGTGCTTGGTGTTTGGTGTTTGGTTTTTGATGCTTGGTGTTTGATGCTTGGTGCTTGGTGCTTGGTGTTTCGTGTTTGGTGCTTGGTGCTTGGTGTTTGTACTTGGTGCTTGGTGCTTGGTGTTTGGTGCTTGGAGTTTGGTGCTTGGTGCTTGGTGCTTGGTGTTTGGTGTTTGGTGTTTGGTGCTTGGTGCTTGGTGCTTGGTGTTTGGTGCTTGGTGCTTGGTGTTTGGTGCTTGGTGCTTGGTGTAAGGTGTTAGGTGTTTGGTGCTTGGTGCTTGGTGTTTGGTGCTTGGTGCTTGGTGTTTGGTGTTTGGTGCTTGCTGCTTGCTGCTTGGGGTTTGGTGCTTGGTGATTGGTGCTTGGTTTTTGGTGCTTGGTGCTTGGTGTTTGGTGTTAGGTGCTAGGTGCTTGGTGCTTGGTGCTTGGTGTTCGGTGCTTGGTGTTTGGTGCTTGGTACTTGGTGTTTGGTGGTTGGTGCTTGGTGCTTGGTGTTTGGTGTTTGGTGTTTGGTGCCTGGTGCTTGGTGCCTGGTGCTTGGTGTTTTGTGTTTGGTGCTTGGTGCTTGGTGCTGGGTGGTTGGCGTTTGGTGCTTGGTGCTTGGTGTTTGGTGCTTGGTGCTTGGTGTTTGGTGCTTGGTGCTTGGTCTTTGGTGCTTGGTGTTTGGTGTTTGGTGCTTGGTGCTTGGTGTTTGGTGCTTGGTGCTTGGTGATTAGTGTTTGGTGCTTGGTGCTTGGGGTTTGGTGTTTGGTGCATGGTGCTTGGTGTTTGGTGCTTGGTGCTTGGTGTTTGGTGCTTGGTGTTTGGTGTTTGCTGTTTGGTGTTTGGTGTTTGGTGTTTGCTGTTTGGTGTTTGGTGTTTGCTGTTTGCTGTTTGGTGTCTGCTTTTTGGTGTTTGGTGTTTGCTGTATGGTGTTTGCTGTTTCGTGTTTGGTGTTTGCTGTTTGGTGTTTGGTCTTTGGTGCTTGGTGTTTGGTGCTTGGTGCTTGGTGTTTGGTGTTTGGTGCTTGGTGCTTGGTGTTTGGTGTTTAGTGCTTGGTGCCTGGTGCTTGTTGTTTGGTGATTGGTGCTTGGTGTTTGGTGTTTGCTGTTTGCTGTTTGGTGTTTGGTGTTTGCCATTTGGTGTTTGGTGCTAGGTGCTTGGTGCTTGGTGTTTGGTGCTTGGCGTTTGGTGCTTGGTGCTTGGTGTTTGGTGCCTGGTGCCTGTTGTTTGGTGCTTGGTGCTTGGTGTTTAGTGCTTGGTGTTTGGTGTTTGGTGCTTGGTGCTTGGTGTTTGGTGTTTGGTGCTTGGTGCATGGTGCTTGGTGTTTGGTGTTTGGTGCTTGGTGTTTGGTGCTTGGAGCTTGGTGCTTCATGTTTGGTGCTTGGTGATTGGTGCTTGGTGTTTGGTGCAGGGTGCTTGGTGTTTGGTGCTTGGTGTTTGGTGTTTGGTTTTTGATGCTTGGTGTTTGATGCTTGGTGCTTGGTGCTTGGTGTTTGGTGTTTGGTGCTTGGTGTTTGTAATTGGTGCTTGGTGCTTGGTGCTTGGTTCTTGGTGTTTGGTGCTTGGTGCTTGGTGCTTGGTGTTTGGTGCTTGGTGTTTGGTGCTTGGTGCTTGGTGTTAGGTGTTTGGTGTTTGGTGTTTGGTGCTTGGTGCTTGGTGCTTGGTGTTTGGTGCTTGGTGCTTGGTGTTTGGTGCTTGGTGCCTGGTGCTTGGTGTTTGGTGGTTGGTGTTTGGTGCTTGGTGCTTGGTATAAGGTGTTAGGTGTTTGGTGCTTGGTGCTTGGTCTTTGGTGCTCGGTGTTTGGTGCTTGGTACTTGGGGCTTGGTGCTTGGAGTTTGGTGTTTGGTGCTTGCTGCTTGCTGCTTGGGGTTTGGTGCTTGGTGATTGGTGCTTGGTGTTTGGTGCTTGGTGCTTGGTGTTTGGTGTTTGGTGCTAGGTGCTTGGTGTTTGGTGCTTGGTGTTTGGTGTTTGGTACTTGGGGCTTGGTGTTTGGTGCTTGGTGCTTGGTGCTTGGTGTTTGGTGTTTGGTGTTTGGTGCTTGGTGCTTGGTGCTTGGTGCTTGGTGCTTGGTGTTTGGTGCTTGGTGTTTGGTGTTGGTACTTGGTGTTTGGTGGTTGGTGCTTGGTGCTTGGTGTTTGGTGTTTGGTGTTTGGTGCTTGGTGCTTGGTGCTGGGTTGTTGGCGTTTGGTGCTTGGTGCTTGGTGTTTGGTGCTTGGTGCTTGGTGTTTGGTGTTTGGTGCTTGGTGCTTGTTCTTTGGTGCTTGGTGTTTGTTGTTTGGTGGTTGGTGCTTGGTGTTTGCTGCTTGGTGCTTGGTGATTAGTGTTTGGTGCTTGGTGCTTGGGGTTTGGTGTTTGGTGCTTGGTGCTTGGTGTTTGGTGCTTGGTGCTTGGTGTTTGGTGCTTGGTGTTTGGTGTTTGCTGTTTGGTGTTTGCTATTTGCTATTTGCTGTCTGCTTTTTGGTTTTTGGTGTTTGCTGTATGGTGTTTGCTGTTTCGTGTTTGGTGTTTGCTGTTTGGTGTTTGGTGTTTGGTGTTTGGTGTTTCCTGTTTGGTCTTTGGTCTTTGGTGCTTGTTGTTTGGTGCTTGGTGCTTGGTGTTTGGTGTTTGATGCTTGGTGCTTGGTGTTTGGTGTTTGGTGCTTGGTTCTTGGTGTTTGGTGATTGGTGCTTGGTGCTTGGTGTTTCGTGTTTGGTGTTTGGTGTTTGGTGCTTGGTGTTTGGTGCTTGGTACTTGGGGCTTGGTGTTTGGTGCTTGGTGCTTGGTGCATGTTGTTTGGTGTTTGGTGCTGGGTGGTTGGCGTTTGGTGCTTGGTGCTTGGTGTTTGGTGCTTGGTGCTTGGTGTTTGGTGCTTGGTGCTTGGTGCCTGGTGCTTGGTGTTTGGTTTTTTGGTGCTTGGTGTTTGGTGCTTGATGCTTGGTGCTGGGTGGTTGGCGTTTAGTGCTTGGTGCTTGGTGTTTGGTGCTTGGTGCTTGGTGTTTGGCGCTTGGTGCTTGGTCATTGATGCTTGGTGTTTGGTGTTTGGTGGTTGGTGCTTGGTGTTTGGTGCTTGGTGCTTGGTGATTAGTGTTTGGTGCTTGGTGCTTGGGGTTTGGTGTCGGTGCTTGGTGCTTGGTGTTTGGTGCTTGGTGTTTGCTGTTTGGTGTTTGGTGTTTGGTGTTTGCTGTTTGCTGTCTGCTTTTTGGTGTTTGGTGTTTGCTGTATGGTGTTTGCTGTTTCGTGTTTGGTGTTTGGTGTTTGGTGTTTCCTGTTTGGTCTTTGGTCTTTGGTGCTTAGTGTTTGGTGCTTGGTGCTTGGTGCTTGTTGTTTGGTGATTGGTGCTTGGTGCTTGGTGTTTGGTGTTTGGTGTTTGGTGCTTGGTGTCTGGTGCTTGGTGTTTGGTGTTTGGTGCTTGGTGCTTGGTGCTTGGTGTTTGGTGTTTGGTGTTTGGTGCTTGGTGCTTGGTGTTTGGTGCTTGGTGCTTGGTGCTTGGTGTTTGGTGCTGCATGCTTGGTGTTTTGTGTTTGGTGCTTGGTGCTTGGTATTTGGTGCTTGGTGCTTGGTGCTTGGTGATTAGTGTTTGGTGCTTGGTGCTTGGGGTTTGGTGTTTGGTGCTTGGTGCTTGGTGTTTGGTGCTTGGTACTTGGTGTTTGGTGCTTGGTGTTTGGTGTTTGCTGTTTGATGTTTGGTGTTTGGTGTTTGGTGTTTGCTGTATGGTGTTTGCTGTTTCGTGTTTGGTCTTTGCTGTTTGGTGTTTGGTCTTTGGTGCTTGGTGTTTGGTGCTTGGTGCTTGGTGTTTGGTGTTTGGTGCTTGGTGCTTGCTGTTTGGTGTTTAGTGCTTGGTGCCTGGTGCTTGTTGTTTGGTGATTGGTGCTTGGTTTTTGGTGTTTGCTGTTTGCTGTTTGGTGTTTGGTGTTTGCTGTTTGGTGTTTGGTGCTTGGTGCTTGGTGCTTGGTGTTTGGTGCCTGGTGCTTGTTGTTTGGTGCTTGTTGCTTGGTGTTTGGTGTTTGGTGTTTGGTGTTTAGTGCTTGGTGTTTGGTGCATTGTTCTTGGTGTTTGGTGTTTGGAGCTTGGTGTTTGGTGCTTGGTGTTTGGTTTTTGATGCTTGGTGTTTGATGCTTGGTGCTTGGTGCTTGGTGTTTGGTTTTTGGTGCTTGGTGCTTGGTGCTTGGTGCTTGGTGTTTGGTGCTTGGTGTTTGGTGTTTGCTGCTTGGTGTTTGGTGCTTGTTGCTTGGTGCTTGGTGTTAGGTGATGGTGCTTGGTGTTTGGTGCTTCGTGCTTGGTGCTTGGTGTTTGGTGCTTGGTGCTTGGTGTTTGGTGCTTGGTGCCTGGTGCTTGGTGTTTGGTGCTTGGTGCTTGGTGTTTGGTGTTTGGTGCTTGGTGTTTGGTGCTTGGTGCTTGGTGTTTGGTGCTTGGTGCTTGGTGTTTGGTGTTTGGTATTTGGTGCTTGGTGTTTGGTGCTTGGTGCTTGGTGTTTGGTGCTTGGTGATTGGTGCTTGGTGCTTGGTGCTTGGTGTTTGGTGTTTGGTGCTAGGTGCTTGGTGCTTGGTGTTTGGTGCTCGGTGTTTGGTGCTTGGTACTTGGGGCTTGGTGTTTGGTGCTTGGTGCTTGGTGTTTGGTGTTTGGTGTTTGGTGTTTGGTGCTTGGTGCTTGGTGCTGGGTGGTTGGCGTTTGGTGCTTGGTGCTTGGTGTTTGGTGCTTGGTGCTTGGTGTTTGGTGCTTGGTGCTTGGTGCTTGGGGCTTGGTGTTTGGTGCTTGGTGCTTGGTGCTTGGTGTTTGGGGATTGGTGCTTGGTGTTTGATGCTTGGTGCTTGGTGTTTGGTGTTTGCTGTTTGGTGTTTGGTGTTTGCTGTTTGGTGTTTGCTGCTTGGTGTTTGGTGCTTGGTGCTTGGTGCTGGGTGGTTGGCGTTTGGTGCTTGGTGCTTGGTGTTTGGTGCTTGGTGTTTGGTGTTTGGTGCTTGGTGTTTGGTGTTTGGTGCTTGGTGCTTGGTGTTTGGTGTTTGGTGTTTGGTGCTTGGTGCTTGGTCTTTGGTGCTTGGTGCTTGGTGCTTGGTCTTTGGTGCTTGGTGCTTGGTGGTTGGTGTTTGGTGCTGCATGCTTGGTGTTTGGTGTGATGGTTCTTGGTGCTTGGTGCTTGGTATTTGGTGCCTGGTGCTTGGTGCTTGGTGATTAGTGTTTGGTGCTTGGTGCTTGGAGTTTGGTGTTTGGTGCTTGGTGCTTGGTGTTTGCTGTATGGTGTTTGCTGTTGCGTGTTTGGTCTTTGCTGTTTGGTGTTTGGTCTTTGGTGCTTGGTGTTTGGTGCTTGGTGCTTGGTGTTTGGTGTTTGGTGCTTGGTGCTTGCTGTTTGGTGTTTAGTGCTTGGTGCCTGGTGCTTGTTGTTTGGTGATTGGTGCTTGGTTTTTGGTGTTTGCTGTTTGCTGTTTGGTGTTTGGTGTTTGCCGTTTGGTGTTTGGTGCTTGGTGCTTGGTGCTTGGTGTTTGGTGCCTGGTGCTTGTTGTTTGGTGCTTGTTGCTTTGTGTTTGGTGTTTGGTGTTTGGTGTTTAGTGCTTGGTGTTTGGTGCATTGTTCTTGGTGTTTGGTGTTTGGAGCTTGGTGTTTGGTGCTTGGTGTTTGGTTTTTGATGCTTGGTGTTTGATGCTTGGTGCTTGGTGCTTGGTGTTTGGTTTTTGGTGCTTGGTGCTTGGTGCTTGGTGCTTGGTGTTTGGTGCTTGGTGTTTGGTGTTTGCTGCTTGGTGTTTGGTGCTTGTTGCTTGGTGCTTGGTGTTAGGTGATGGTGCTTGGTGTTTGGTGCTTCGTGCTTGGTGCTTGGTGTTTGGTGCTTGGTGCTTGGTGTTTGGTGCTTGGTGCCTGGTGCTTGGTGTTTGGTGCTTGGTGCTTGGTGCTTGGTGTTTGGTGCTTGGTGCTTGGTGTTTGGTGTTTGGTATTTGGTGCTTGGTGTTTGGTGCTTGGTGCTTGGTGTTTGGTGCTTAGTGATTGGTGCTTGGTGCTTGGTGCTTGTGTTTGGTGTTTGGTGCTAGGTGCTTGGTGCTTGGTGTTTGGTGCTCGGTGTTTGGTGCTTGGTACTTGGGGCTTGGTGTTTGGTGCTTGGTGCTTGGTGTTTGGTGTTTGGTGTTTGGTGTTTGGTGCTTGGTGCTTGGTGCTGGGTGGTTGGCGTTTGGTGCTTGGTGCTTGGTGTTTGGTGCTTGGTGCTTGGTGTTTGGTGCTTGGTGCTTGGTGCTTGGGGCTTGGTGTTTGGTGCTTGGTGCTTGGTGCTTGGTGTTTGGGGATTGGTGCTTGGTGTTTGATGCTTGGTGCTTGGTGTTTGGTGTTTGCTGTTTGGTGTTTGGTGTTTGCTGTTTGGTGTTTGCTGCTTGGTGTTTGGTGCTTGGTGCTTGGTGCTGGGTGGTTGGCGTTTGGTGCTTGGTGCTTGGTGTTTGGTGCTTGGTGTTTGGTGTTTGGTGCTTGGTGTTTGGTGTTTGGTGCTTGGTGCTTGGTGTTTGGTGTTTGGTGTTTGGTGCTTGGTGCTTGGTCTTTGGTGCTTGGTGCTTGGTGCTTGGTCTTTGGTGCTTGGTGCTTGGTGGTTGGTGTTTGGTGCTGCATGCTTGGTGTTTGGTGTGATGGTTCTTGGTGCTTGGTGCTTGGTATTTGGTGCCTGGTGCTTGGTGCTTGGTGATTAGTGTTTGGTGCTTGGTGCTTGGAGTTTGGTGTTTGGTGCTTGGTGCTTGGTGTTTGGTGTTTGGTACTTGGTGTTTGGTGCTTGGTGTTTGGTGTTTGCTGTTTGGTTCTTGGTGCTTGGTGCTTGGTATTTGGTGCTTGGTGCTTGGTGCTTGGTGATTAGAGTTTGGTGCTTGGTGCTTGGTGTTTGGTGCTTGGCGCTTGGTGTTTGGTGTTTGGTACTTGGTGTTTGGTGCTTGGTGTTTGGTGTTTGCTGTTTGCTGTTTGTTGTTTGGTGTTTGGTGTTTGCTGTATGGTGTTTGCTGTTTCGTGTTTGGTCTTTGCTGTTTGGTGTTTAGTCTTTGGTGCTTGGTGTTTGGTGCTTGGTGCTTGGTGTTTGGTGTTTGGTTTTTGCTGTTTGGTGTCTACTTTTTGGTGTTTGGTGTTTGCTGTATGGTGTTTGCTGTTTCGTGTTTCGTGTTTGCTGTTTGGTGTTTGGTCTTTGGTGCTTGGTGTTTGGTGCTTGGTGCTTGGTTTTTGGTGTTTAGTGCTTGGTGCCTGGTGCTTGTTGTTTTGTGATTGGTGCTTGGTGTTTGGTGCTTGGCGTTTGTTGTTTGGTGTTTGCCGTTTGGTGTTTGGTGCTTGGTGCTTGGTGCTTGGTGTTTGGTGCTTGGCGTTTGGTGCTTGGTGCTTGGTGTTTGGTGCCTGGTGCTTGTTGTTTGGTGCTTGGTGCTTGGTGTTTAGTGCTTGGTGTTTGGTGTTTGGTGCTTGGTGCTTGGTGTTTGATGTTTGGTGCTTGGTGCATGGTGCTTGGTGTTTGGTGTTTGGTGCTTGGTGTTTGGTGCTTGGAGCTTGGTGCTTCGTGTTTGGTGCTTGGTGATTGGTGCTTGGTGTTTGGTGCAGGGTGCTTGGTGTTTGGTGCTTTGTGTTTGGTGTTTGGTTTTTGATGCTTGGTGTTTGATGCTTGGTGCTTGGTGCTTGGTGTTTGGTGTTTGGTGCTTGGTGCATGGTGTTTGTACTTGGTGTTTGGTGCTTGGTGCTTGGTTCTTGGTGTTTGGTGCTTGGTGCTTGGTGCTTGGTGTTTGGTGCTTGGTGTTTGGTGCTTGGTGCTTGGTGTTTGGTGTTTGGTGTTTGGTGCTTGGTGCTTGGTGCTTGGTGTTTGGTGCTTGGTGCTTGGTGTTTGGTGCTTGGTGCTTGGTGTAAGGTGTTAGGTGTTTGGTGCTTGGTGCTTGGTGTTTGGTGCTTGGTGCTTGGTGTTTGGTGTTTGGTGCTTGCTGCTTGCTGCTTGAGGTTTGGTGCTTGGTGATTGGTGCTTGTTGTTTGGTGCTTGGTGCTTGGTGTTTGGTGTTTGGTGCTAGGTGCTTGGTGCTTGGTGCTTGGTGTTTGGTGCTTGGTGTTTGGTGCTTGGTACTTGGGGCTTGGTGTTTGGTGCTTGGTGCTTGGTTCTTGGTGTTTGGTGTTTGGTGTTTGGTGCTTGGTGCTTGGTGCTGGGTGGTTGGCGTTTGGTGATTGGTGCTTGGTGTTTGGTGCTTCGTGTTTGGTGCTTGGTGCTTGGGGTTTGGTGTCGGTGCTTGGTGCTTGGTGTTTGGTGCTTGGTGTTTGCTGTTTGGTGTTTGGTGTTTGGTGTTTGCTGTTTGCTGTCTGCTTTTTGGTGTTTGGTGTTTGCTGTATGGTGTTTGCTGTTTCGTGTTTGGTGTTTGGTGTTTGGTGTTTCCTGTTTGGTCTTTGGTCTTTGGTGCTTAGTGTTTGGTGCTTGGTGCTTGGTGCTTGTTGTTTGGTGATTGGTGCTTGGTGCTTGGTGTTTGGTGTTTGGTGTTTGGTGCTTGGTGTCTGGTGCTTGGTGTTTGGTGTTTGGTGCTTGGTGCTTGGTGCTTGGTGTTTGGTGTTTGGTGTTTGGTGCTTGGTGCTTGGTGTTTGGTGCTTGGTGCTTGGTGCTTGGTGTTTGGTGCTGCATGCTTGGTGTTTTGTGTTTGGTGCTTGGTGCTTGGTATTTGGTGCTTGGTGCTTGGTGCTTGGTGATTAGTGTTTGGTGCTTGGTGCTTGGGGTTTGGTGTTTGGTGCTTGGTGCTTGGTGTTTGGTGCTTGGTACTTGGTGTTTGGTGCTTGGTGTTTGGTGTTTGCTGTTTGATGTTTGGTGTTTGGTGTTTGGTGTTTGCTGTATGGTGTTTGCTGTTTCGTGTTTGGTCTTTGCTGTTTGGTGTTTGGTCTTTGGTGCTTGGTGTTTGGTGCTTGGTGCTTGGTGTTTGGTGTTTGGTGCTTGGTGCTTGCTGTTTGGTGTTTAGTGCTTGGTGCCTGGTGCTTGTTGTTTGGTGATTGGTGCTTGGTTTTTGGTGTTTGCTGTTTGCTGTTTGGTGTTTGGTGTTTGCCGTTTGGTGTTTGGTGCTTGGTGCTTGGTGCTTGGTGTTTGGTGCCTGGTGCTTGTTGTTTGGTGCTCGTTGCTTGGTGTTTGGTGTTTGGTGTTTGGTGTTTAGTGCTTGGTGTTTGGTGCATTGTTCTTGGTGTTTGGTGTTTGGAGCTTGGTGTTTGGTGCTTGGTGTTTGGTTTTTGATGCTTGGTGTTTGATGCTTGGTGCTTGGTGCTTGGTGTTTGGTTTTTGGTGCTTGGTGCTTGGTGCTTGGTGCTTGGTGTTTGGTGCTTGGTGTTTGGTGTTTGCTGCTTGGTGTTTGGTGCTTGTAGCTTGGTGCTTGGTGTTAGGTGATGGTGCTTGGTGTTTGGTGCTTCGTGCTTGGTGCTTGGTGTTTGGTGCTTGGTGCTTGGTGTTTGGTGCTTGGTGCCTGGTGCTTGGTGTTTGGTGCTTGGTGCTTGGTGTTTGGTGTTTGGTGCTTGGTGTTTGGTGCTTGGTGCTTGGTGTTTGGTGCTTGGTGCTTGGTGTTTGGTGTTTGGTATTTGGTGCTTGGTGTTTGGTGCTTGGTGCTTGGTGTTTGGTGCTTGGTGATTGGTGCTTGGTGCTTGGTGCTTGGTGTTTGGTGTTTGGTGCTAGGTGCTTGGTGCTTGGTGTTTGGTGCTCGGTGTTTGGTGCTAGGTACTTGGGGCTTGGTGTTTGGTGCTTGGTGCTTGGTGTTTGGTGTTTGGTGTTTGGTGTTTGGTGCTTGGTGCTTGGTGCTGGGTGGTTGGCGTTTGGTGCTTGGTGCTTGGTGTTTGGTGCTTGGTGCTTGGTGTTTGGTGCTTGGTGCTTGGTGCTTGGGGCTTGGTGTTTGGTGCTTGGTGCTTGGTGCTTGGTGTTTGGGGATTGGTGCTTGGTGTTTGATGCTTGGTGCTTGGTGTTTGGTGTTTGCTGTTTGGTGTTTGGTGTTTGCTGTTTGGTGTTTGCTGCTTGGTGTTTGGTGCTTGGTGCTTGGTGCTGGGTGGTTGGCGTTTGGTGCTTGGTGCTTGGTGTTTGGTGCTTGGTGTTTGGTGTTTGGTGCTTGGTGTTTGGTGTTTGGTGCTTGGTGCTTGGTGTTTGGTGTTTGGTGTTTGGTGCTTGGTGCTTGGTCTTTGGTGCTTGGTGCTTGGTGCTTGGTCTTTGGTGCTTGGTGCTTGGTGGTTGGTGTTTGGTGCTGCATGCTTGGTGTTTGGTGTGATGGTTCTTGGTGCTTGGTGCTTGGTATTTGGTGCCTGGTGCTTGGTGCTTGGTGATTAGTGTTTGGTGCTTGGTGCTTGGAGTTTGGTGTTTGGTGCTTGGTGCTTGGTGTTTGCTGTATGGTGTTTGCTGTTTCGTGTTTGGTCTTTGCTGTTTGGTGTTTGGTCTTTGGTGCTTGGTGTTTGGTGCTTGGTGCTTGGTGTTTGGTGTTTGGTGCTTGGTGCTTGCTGTTTGGTGTTTAGTGCTTGGTGCCTGGTGCTTGTTGTTTGGTGATTGGTGCTTGGTTTTTGGTGTTTGCTGTTTGCTGTTTGGTGTTTGGTGTTTGCCGTTTGGTGTTTGGTGCTTGGTGCTTGGTGCTTGGTGTTTGGTGCCTGGTGCTTGTTGTTTGGTGCTTGTTGCTTTGTGTTTGGTGTTTGGTGTTTGGTGTTTAGTGCTTGGTGTTTGGTGCATTGTTCTTGGTGTTTGGTGTTTGGAGCTTGGTGTTTGGTGCTTGGTGTTTGGTTTTTGATGCTTGGTGTTTGATGCTTGGTGCTTGGTGCTTGGTGTTTGGTTTTTGGTGCTTGGTGCTTGGTGCTTGGTGCTTGGTGTTTGGTGCTTGGTGTTTGGTGTTTGCTGCTTGGTGTTTGGTGCTTGTTGCTTGGTGCTTGGTGTTAGGTGATGGTGCTTGGTGTTTGGTGCTTCGTGCTTGGTGCTTGGTGTTTGGTGCTTGGTGCTTGGTGTTTGGTGCTTGGTGCCTGGTGCTTGGTGTTTGGTGCTTGGTCCTTGGTGTTTGGTGTTTGGTGCTTGGTGTTTGGTGCTTGGTGCTTGGTGTTTGGTGCTTGGTGCTTGGTGTTTGGTGTTTGGTATTTGGTGCTTGGTGTTTGGTGCTTGGTGCTTGGTGTTTGGTGCTTGGTGATTGGTGCTTGGTGCTTGGTGCTTGTGTTTGGTGTTTGGTGCTAGGTGCTTGGTGCTTGGTGTTTGGTGCTCGGTGTTTGGTGCCTGGTACTTGGGGCTTGGTGTTTGGTGCTTGGTGCTTGGTGTTTGGTGTTTGGTGTTTGGTGTTTGGTGCTTGGTGCTTGGTGCTGGGTGGTTGGCGTTTGGTGCTTGGTGCTTGGTGTTTGGTGCTTGGTGCTTGGTGTTTGGTGCTTGGTGCTTGGTGCTTGGGGCTTGGTGTTTGGTGCTTGGTGCTTGGTGCTTGGTGTTTGGGGATTGGTGCTTGGTGTTTGATGCTTGGTGTTTGGTGTTTGCTGTTTGGTGTTTGGTGTTTGCTGTTTGGTGTTTGCTGCTTGGTGTTTGGTGCTTGGTGCTTGGTGCTGGGTGGTTGGCGTTTGGTGCTTGGTGCTTGGTGTTTGGTGCTTGGTGTTTGGTGTTTGGTGCTTGGTGTTTGGTGTTTGGTGCTTGGTGCTTGGTGTTTGGTGTTTGGTGTTTGGTGCTTGGTGCTTGGTCTTTGGTGCTTGGTGCTTGGTGCTTGGTCTTTGGTGCTTGGTGCTTGGTGGTTGGTGTTTGGTGCTGCATGCTTGGTGTTTGGTGTGATGGTTCTTGGTGCTTGGTGCTTGGTATTTGGTGCCTGGTGCTTGGTGCTTGGTGATTAGTGTTTGGTGCTTGGTGCTTGGAGTTTGGTGTTTGGTGCTTTGTGCTTGGTGTTTGGTGTTTGGTACTTGGTGTTTGGTGCTTGGTGTTTGGTGTTTGCTGTTTGGTTCTTGGTGCTTGGTGCTTGGTATTTGGTGCTTGGTGCTTGGTGCTTGGTGATTAGAGTTTGGTGCTTGGTGCTTGGTGTTTGGTGCTTGGCGCTTGGTGTTTGGTGTTTGGTACTTGGTGTTTGGTGCTTGGTGTTTGGTGTTTGCTGTTTGCTGTTTGTTGTTTGGTGTTTGGTGTTTGCTGTATGGTGTTTGCTGTTTCGTGTTTGGTCTTTGCTGTTTGGTGTTTAGTCTTTGGTGCTTGGTGTTTGGTGCTTGGTGCTTGGTGTTTGGTGTTTGGTTTTTGCTGTTTGGTGTCTACTTTTTGGTGTTTGGTGTTTGCTGTATGGTGTTTGCTGTTTCGTGTTTCGTGTTTGCTGTTTGGTGTTTGGTCTTTGGTGCTTGGTGTTTGGTGCTTGGTGCTTGGTTTTTGGTGTTTAGTGCTTGGTGCCTGGTGCTTGTTGTTTTGTGATTGGTGCTTGGTGTTTGGTGCTTGGCGTTTGTTGTTTGGTGTTTGCCGTTTGGTGTTTGGTGCTTGGTGCTTGGTGCTTGGTGTTTGGTGCTTGGCGTTTGGTGCTTGGTGCTTGGTGTTTGGTGCCTGGTGCTTGTTGTTTGGTGCTTGGTGCTTGGTGTTTAGTGCTTGGTGTTTGGTGTTTGGTGCTTGGTGCTTGGTGTTTGATGTTTGGTGCTTGGTGCATGGTGCTTGGTGTTTGGTGTTTGGTGCTTGGTGTTTGGTGCTTGGAGCTTGGTGCTTCGTGTTTGGTGCTTGGTGATTGGTGCTTGGTGTTTGGTGCAGGGTGCTTGGTGTTTGGTGCTTTGTGTTTGGTGTTTGGTTTTTGATGCTTGGTGTTTGATGCTTGGTGCTTGGTGCTTGGTGTTTGGTGTTTGGTGCTTGGTGCATGGTGTTTGTACTTGGTGTTTGGTGCTTGGTGCTTGGTTCTTGGTGTTTGGTGCTTGGTGCTTGGTGCTTGGTGTTTGGTGCGTGGTGTTTGGTGCTTGGTGCTTGGTGTTTGGTGTTTGGTGTTTGGTGCTTGGTGCTTGGTGCTTGGTGTTTGGTGCTTGTTGCTTGGTGTTTGGTGCTTGGTGCTTGGTGTAAGGTGTTAGGTGTTTGGTGCTTGGTGCTTGGTGTTTGGTGCTTGGTGCTTGGTGTTTGGTGTTTGGTGCTTGCTGCTTGCTGCTTGAGGTTTGGTGCTTGGTGATTGGTGCTTGTTGTTTGGTGCTTGGTGCTTGGTGTTTGGTGTTTGGTGCTAGGTGCTTGGTGCTTGGTGCTTGGTGTTTGGTGCTTGGTGTTTGGTGCTTGGTACTTGGGGCTTGGTGTTTGGTGCTTGGTGCTTGGTTCTTGGTGTTTGGTGTTTGGTGTTTGGTGCTTGGTGCTTGGTGCTGGGTGGTTGGCGTTTGGTGATTGGTGCTTGGTGTTTGGTGCTTGGTGTTTGGTGCTTGGTGCTTGGTGCTTGGGGCTTGGTGTTTGGTGCTTGGTGCTTGGTGCCTGGTGCTTGGTGTTTGGTTTTTGGTGCTTGGTGTTTGGTCCTTGGTGCTTGGTGCTGGGTGGTTGGCGTTTAGTGATTGGTGCTTGGTGTTTGGTGGTTGGTGCTTGGTGTTTGGTGCTTGGTGCTTGGTGATTAGTGTTTGGTGCTTGGTGCTTGGGGTTTGGTGTTCAGTGCTTGGTGCTTGGTGTTTGGTGCTTGGTGTTTGCTGTTTGGTGTTTGGTGTTTGGTGTTTGCTGTTTGCTGTCTGCTTTTTGGTGTTTGGTGTTTGCTGTATGGTGTTTGCTGTTTGGTGTTTGGTGTTTGCTGTTTGGTGTTTGGTGTTTGGTGTTTGGTGTTTCCTGTTTGGTCTTTGGTCTTTGGTGCTTGGTGTTTGGTGCTTGGTGCTTGGTGCTTGTTGTTTGGTGATTGGTGCTTGGCGCTTGGTGTTTGGTGTTTGGTGTTTGGTGCTTGGTGTCTGGTGCTTGGTGTTTGGTGTTTGGTGTTTGGTGCTTGGTGCTTGGTGCTTGGTGTTCGGTGTTTGGTGTTTGGTGCTTGGTGCTTGGTGTTTGGTGCTTGGTGCTTGGTGCTTGGTGTTTGGTGCTGCATGCTTGGTGTTTGGTGTTTGGTGCTTGGTGCTTGGTGCTTGGTATTTGGTGCTTGGTGCTTGGTGCTTGGTGATTAGTGTTTGGTGCTTGGTGCTTGGGGTTTGGTGTTTGGTGCTTGGTGCTTGGTGTTTGGTGCTTGGTACTTGGTGTTTGGTGCTTGGTGTTTGGTGTTTGCTGTTTGCTGTTTGGTGTTTGGTGTTTGCTGTATGGTGTTTGCTGTTTCGTGTTTGGTCTTTGCTATTTGGTGTTTGGTCTTTGGTGTTTGGTGTTTGATGCTTGGTGCTTGGTGCTTGGTGTTCGATGCTTGGTGCTTGGTGTTTGGTGATTGGTGCTTGGTGCTTGCTGTTTGGTGTTTAGTGCTTGGTGCCTGGTGCTTGTTGTTTGGTGATTGGTGCTTGTTGTTTGGTGTTTGCCTTTTGCTGTTTGGTGTTTGGTGTTTGCCGTTTGGTGTTTAGTGCTTGGTGCTTGGTGCTTGGTGTTTGGTGCTTGGCGTTTGGTGCTTGGTGCTTGGTGTTTGGTGCCTGGTGCTTGTTGTTTGGTGCTTGTTGCTTGGTGTTTGGTGTTTGGTGTTTGGTGTTTAGTGCTTGGTGTTTGGTGCATTGTTCTTGGTGTTTGGTGTTTGGAGCTTGGTGTTTGGTGCTTGGAGCTTGGTGCTTCGTGTTTGGTGCTTGGTGCTTGGTGCTTGGTGTTTGGTGCTTCGTGTTTGGTGCTTGGTGCTTGGTGCTTGGTGCTTGGTGCTTGGTGCTTGGTGTTTGGTGCTTGGTGTTTGGTGTTTGCTGCTTGGTGTTTGGTGCTTGGTGTTTGGTGTTTGCTGCTTGGTGTTTGGTGCTTGGTGCTTGGTGCTTGGTGTTAGGTGTTTGGTGCTTGGTGTTTGGTGCTTGGTGTTTGGTGTTTGCTGCTTGGTGTTTGGTGCTTGGTGCTTGGTGTTAGGTGTTTGGTGCTTGGTGTTTGGTGTTTTGTGCTTGGTGCTTGGTGCTTGGTGTTTGGTGCTTGGTGCTTGGTGTTTGGTGCTTGGTGCCTGGTGCTTGGTGTTTGGTGCTTCGTGCTTGGTGCTTGGTGTTTGGTATTTGGTGCTTGGTGTTTGGTGCTTGGTGCTTGGTGTTTGATGCTTGGTGCTTGGTGTTTCGTGTTTGGTATTTGGTGCTTGGTGTTTGGTGCATGGTGCTTGGTGTTTGGTGCTTGGTGATTGGTGCTTGGTGTTTGGTGCTTGGTGCTTGGTGTTTGGTGTTTGGTGCTAGGTGCTTGGTGATTGGTGTTTGGTGCTTGGTGTTTGGTATTTGGTGCTTGGTGTTTGGTGCATGGTGCTTGGTGTTTGGTGCTTGGTGATTGGTGCTTCGTGTTTGGTGCTTGGTGCTTGGTGCCTGGTGTTTGGTGCTTGGTGTTTGGTGCTTGGTACTTGGGGCTTGGTGTTTGGTGCTTGGTGCTTGGTGTTTGGTGTTTGGTGTTTGGTGCTTGGTGCTTGGTGCTGGGTGGTTGGCGTTTGGTGCTTGGTGCTTGGTGCTTGGTGTTTGTCGCTTGGTGCTTGGTGCTTGGTGTTTGGTGCTTGGTGTTTGGTGTTTGGTGCTTGGTGCTTGGTGTTTGGTGCTTGGTACTTGGTGTTTGGTGTTTGGTGTTTGCTGTTTGCTGTCTGCTTTTTGGTGTTTGGTGTTTTCTGTATGGTGTTTGCTGTTTCGTGTTTGGTGTTTCCTGTTTGGTGTTTGGTGTTTGGTGTTTCCTGTTTGGTCTTTGGTCTTTGGTGATTGGTGTTTGGTGCTTGGTGCTTGGTGTTTGGTGTTTGGTGCTTGGTGCTTGGTGTTTGGTGTTTGGTGCTTGGTGCTTGGTGTTTGGTGTTTGGTGCTTGGTGCTTGTTGTTTGGTGATTGGTGCTTGGTGCTTGGTGTCTGGTGCTTGGTGTTTGGTGTTTGGTGTTTGGTGCTTGGTGCTTGGTGTTTTGTGTTTGGTGCTTGGTGCTTGGTGCCTGGTTCTTGGTGCTTGGTGCTTGTTGTGTGGTGCTTGGTGATTAATGTTTGGTGCTTGGTGCTTGGGATTTGCTGTTTGGTGCTTGGTGCTTAGTGTTTGGTGTTTGGTGCTTGGTTTCTGGTGTTTGGTGTTTGGTGTTTGGTGCTTGGTGCTTGGTGTTTGGGTTTTGGGGCTTGGTGCTTGGTGTTTGGTGTTTGGTGCTTGGTGTTTGGTGTTTGGTGCTTGGTGTTTGGTGCTTGGTGCTTGGTGCTTGGTGTTTGGTGCTGGGTGCTTGATGATTGTGCTTGGTGCTTGGTGCTTGGTGCTTGGTGTTTGGTGTTTGGTGTTTGGTGTTTGATGCTTGGTGTTTGATACTTGTTGCTTGGTGCTTGGTGTTTTGTGTTTGGTGTTTGGTTCTTGGTGTATGTACTTGGTGCTTGGTGCTTGGTGTTTGGTGCTTGGTTCTTGGTGTTTGGTGATTGGTGCTTGGTGCTTGGTGTTTGGTGTTTAGTGCTTGGTGTTTGGTACTTGGTGCTTGGTGTTTGGTGTTTGGTGCTTGGTGCTTGGTGTTTGGTGCTTGGTGCTGGTGTTTGGTGTTTGGTGTTTGGTGCTTGGTGTTTGGTGCCTGGTGTTCGGTGCTTTGTGCTAGGTGCTTGGTGCTTGGTGTTTGATGTTTGGTCCTTGGTGCTTGGTGTTTGGTGTTTTGTGCTTGGTGCTTGGTGCTTGGTGTTTGGTGCTTGGTGCTTCGTGCTTGGTGTTTGGCGTTTGCTGTTTACTGTTTGGTGTTTGGTGTTTGCTGTTTGATGTTTGCTGTTTTGTGTTTGGTGTTTGGTGCTTGCTGTTTGGTGCTTGGTGCTTGGTGTTTGGTGTTTGGTGTTTGGTGCTTGGTGCTTGGTGTTTGGTGCTTGGTGCTTGGTGCTGGGTGTTTGGTGCTTGGTGCTTGGTGTTTGGTGCTTGGTGCTTGGTGCTTGGTGTTTGGTCCTTGGTGCTTGGTGCTTGGTCTTTGGTGCTTGGGGTTTGGTGTTTGGTGCTTGGTGCTTGGTGTTTGGTGCTTGGTGCTTAGTGCTTGGTGCTTGGTGTTTGGTGCTTGCTGCTTGGTGCTTGGTGATTGGTGCTTGGTGCTTGGTGATTAGTGTTTGGTGATTGGTGCTTGGGGTTTGCTGTTTGGTGCTTGGTGTTTGGTGCTTGGTGCTTGGTGATTGGTGTTTGGTGATTGGTGCTTGGGGTTTGGTGTTTGATGCTTGGTGCTTGGTTTTTTGGTGTTTGGTGCTTGGTACCTGGTGCTTGTTGTTTGGTGTTTGGTGCTTGGTGCTTGGTGCTTGGTGTTTGGTGCTTGGTGTCTGGTGTTTGGTGCTTGGTGTTTGGTGTTTGGTGCTTGGTTTTTTGGTGTTTGGTGCTTGGTACCTGGTGCTTGTTGTTTGGTGTTTGGTGCTTGGTGCTTGGTGCTTGGTGTTTGGTGCTTGGTGTCTGGTGTTTGGTGCTTGGTGTTTGGTGTTTGGTGCTTGGTGCTTGGTGCTTGGTGTTTGGTGTTTGCTGCTTGGTGCTTGGTGTTTGGTGCTTGGTGTTTGGTGTTTGGTGTTTGATGCTTGGTGTTTGCTGCTTGGTGCTTGGTGCTTGGTGTTTTGTGTTTGGTGCTTGGTGTTTTGTGTTTGGTGCTTGGTGCTTGGTGCCTGGTGCTTGGTCCTTGGTGCTTGGTGTTTGGTGCTTGGTTCTTGGTGTTTGGTGATTGGTGCTTGGTGCTTGGTGTTTGGTGCTTGGTGCTTGGTGTTAAGTGTTTGGGGCTTGGAGCTTGGTCCATGGTGCTTGGTGTTTGGTGCTTGGTGCCTGGTGCTTGGTGTTTGGTGCTTGGTGCTTGGTGCTTGGTGTTTGGTGCTTGGTGTTTGGTGCTTGGTGCTTGGTGTTTGGTGCTTGGTGTTTGGTGCTTGGTGTTCAGTGCTTGGTGCTTGGTGCTTGGTGCTTGGTGTTAGGTGTTTGGTGCTTGGTGCTTGGTGTATGATGTTTGGTCCTTGGTGCTTGGTGTTTGGTGCTTGGTTCTTGGTGTTTGGTGTTTGGTGCTTGCTGCTTGCTGCTTGGTGTTTGGTGCTTGGTGATTGGTGCTTGGTGTTTGCTGCTTGGTGCTTGGTGTTTGGTGTTTGGTGCTAGGTGCTTGGTGCTTGGTGTTTGGTGCTTGGTGCTTGGTGCTTGGTGTTTGGCGTTTGGTGCTTGGTGCTTGGTGTTTGGTGCTTGGTGCTTGGTTTTTGGTCTTTGGTGCTTGGTACCTGGTGATTGTTGTTTGGTGTTTGGTGCTTGGTGCTTGGTGTTTGGTGCTTGGTGTCTGGTACTGGGTGTTTGTTGCTTGGTGCTTGGTGTTTGGTGCTTGGTGCTTGGTGCTTGGTGTTTGGTCCTTGGTGCTTGGTGCTTGGTCTTTGGTGCTTGGGGTTTGGTGTTTGGTGCTTGGTGCTTGGTGTTTGGTGCTAGGTGCTTAGTGCTTGGTGCTTGGTGTTTGGTGCTTGCTGCTTGGTGCTTGGTGATTGGTGCTTGGTGCTTGGTGATTAGTATTTGGTGATTGGTGCTTGGGGTTTGCTGTTTGGTGCTTGGTGTTTGGTGCTTGGTGCTTGGTGATTAGTGTTTGGTGATTGGTGCTTGGGGTTTGGTGTTTGATGCTTTGTGCTTGGTTTTTGGTGTTTGGTGCTTGGTACCTGGTGCTTGTTGTTTGGTGTTTGGTGCTTGGTGCTTGGTGCTTGGTGTTTGGTGCTTGGTGTCTGGTGTTTGGTGCTTGGTGTTTGGTGTTTGGTGCTTGGTGCTTGGTGCTTGGTGTTTGGTGTTTGCTGCTTGGTGCTTGGTGTTTGGTGCTTGGTGTTTGGTGCTTGGTGTTTGATGCTTGGTGTTTGCTGCTTGGTGCTTGGTGTTTTGTGTTTGGTGCTTGGTGCATGGTGCTTGGTGTTTGGTGTTTGGTGCTTGGTGTTTGGTGCTTGGAGCTTGGTGCTTCATGTTTGGTGCTTGGTGATTGGTGCTTGGTGTTTGGTGCAGGGTGCTTGGTGTTTGGTGCTTGGTGTTTGGTGTTTGGTTTTTGATGCTTGGTGTTTGATGCTTGGTGCTTGGTGCTTGGTGTTTGGTGTTTGGTGCTTGGTGTTTGTACTTGGTGCTTGGTGCTTGGTGCTTGGTTCTTGGTGTTTGGTGCTTGGTGCTTGGTGCTTGGTGTTTGGTGCTTGGTGTTTGGTGCTTGGTGCTTGGTGTTAGGTGTTTGGTGTTTGGTGTTTGGTGCTTGGTGCTTGGTGCTTGGTGTTTGGTGCTTGGTGCTTGGTGTTTGGTGCTTGGTGCCTGGTGCTTGGTGTTTGGTGGTTGGTGTTTGGTGCTTGGTGCTTGGTGTAAGGTGTTAGGTGTTTGGTGCTTGGTGCTTGGTCTTTGGTGCTTGGTGCTTGGAGTTTGGTGTTTGGTGCTTGCTGCTTGCTGCTTGGGGTTTGGTGCTTGGTGATTGGTGCTTGGTGTTTGGTGCTTGGTGCTTGGTGTTTGGTGTTTGGTGCTAGGTGCTTGGTGCTTGGTGCTTGGTGTTTGGTGCTTGGTGTTTGGTGTTTGGTACTTGGGGCTTGGTGTTTGGTGCTTGGTGCTTGGTGCTTGGTGTTTGGTGTTTGGTGTTTGGTGCTTGGTGCTTGGTGCTTGGTGCTTGGTGCTTGGTGTTTGGTGCTTGGCGTTTGGTGTTGGTACTTGGTGTTTGGTGGTTGGTGCTTGGTGCTTGGTGTTTGGTGTTTGGTGTTTGGTGCTTGGTGCTTGGTGCCTGGTGCTTGGTGTTTTGTGTTTGGTGCTTGGTGCTTGGTGCTGGGTTGTTGGCGTTTGGTGCTTGGTGCTTGGTGTTTGGTGCTTGGTGCTTGGTGTTTGGTGTTTGGTGCTTGGTGCTTGGTCTTTGGTGCTTGTTGTTTGGTGTTTGGTGGTTGGTGCTTGGTGTTTGCTGCTTGGTGCTTGGTGATTAGTGTTTGGTGCTTGGTGCTTGGGGTTTGGTGTTTGGTGCTTGGTGCTTGGTGTTTGGTGCTTGGTGCTTGGTGTTTGGTGCTTGGTGTTTGCTGTTTGCTATTTGCTGTCTGCTTTTTGGTTTTTGGTGTTTGCTGTATGGTGTTTGCTGTTTCGTGTTTGGTGTTTGCTGTTTGGTGTTTGGTGTTTGGTGTTTGGTGTTTCCTGTTTGGTCTTTGGTCTTTGGTGCTTGTTGTTTGGTGCTTGGTGCTTGGTGTTTGGTGTTTGATGCTTGGTGCTTGGTGTTTGTTGTTTGGTGCTTGGTGCTTGTTGTTTGGTGATTGGTGCTTGGTGCTTGGTGTTTGGTGTTTGGTGCTTGGTGCCTGGTGCTTGTTGTTTGGTGATTGGTGCTTGGTGCTTGGTGTTTGGTGTTTGGTGTTTGGTGTTTGGTGCTTGGTGTTTGGTTTTTGGTGCTAGGTGCTTGGTGCTTGGTGCAGGGTGCTTGGTGTTTGGTGTAAGGTGCTTGGTGCTTGGGGCTTGGTGTTTGGTGCTTGGTGCTTGGTGCTTGGTCTTTGGTGCTTGGTCTTTGGTGTTTGGTGCTTGGTGCTTGGTGCTTGGTGTTTGGTGCTTGGTGCTTGGTGATTAGTGTTTGGTGCTTGGTGCTTGGGATTTGGTGTTTGGTGCTTGGTGCTTGGTGTTTGGTGCTTGGTAATTGGTGTTTGGTGCTTGGTGTTTGGTGTTTGCTGTTTGCTGTTTGGTGTTTGGTGTTTGCTTTTTGGTGTTTGGTGTTTGCTGTATGGTGTTTGGTGTTTGCTGTATGGTGTTTGCTGTTTCGTGTTTGGTGTTTGCTGTTTGGTGTTTGGTCTTTGGTGCTAGGTGTTTGGTGCTTGGTGCTTGGTGTTTGGTGTTTGGTGCTTGGTGCTTGGTGTTTGGTGTTTAGTGCTTGGTGCCTGGTGCTTGTTGTTTGGTGATTGGTGCTTGGTGTTTGGTGTTTGCTGTTTGGTGTTTGGTGTTTGGTGTTTGCCGTTTGGTGTTTGGTGCATGGTGCTTGGTGTTTGGTGCCTGGTGCTTGTTGTTTGGTGCTTGGTGCTTGGTGTTTAGTGCTTGGTGTTTGGTGTTTGGTGCTTGGTGCTTGGTGTTTGGTGTTTGGTGCTTGGTGCATGGTGCTTGGTGTTTGGTGTTTGGTGCTTGGTATTTGGTGCTTGGAGCTTGGTGCTTCGTGTTTGGTGCTTAGTGATTGGTGCTTGGTGTTTGGTGCAGGGTGCTTGGTGTTTGGTGCTTGGTGTTTGGTGTTTGGTTTTTGATGCTTGGTGTTTGATGCTTGGTGCTTGGTGCTTGGTGTTTGGTGTTTGGTGCTTGGTGCTTGGTGTTTGTACTTGGTGCTTGGTGCTTGGTGCGTGGTGTTTGGTGCTTGGTGCTTGGTGCTTGGTGTTTGGTTCTTGGTGTTTGGTGCTTGGTGCTTGGTGCTTGGTGTTTGGTGCTTGGTGCTTGGTGTTTGGTGCTTGGTGCCTGGTGCTTGGTGTTTGGTGCTTGGTGTTTGGTGCTTGGTGCTTGGTGCTTGGTGTAAGGTGTTAGGTGTTTGGTGCTTGGTGTTTGGTGCTTGGTGCTTGGTGTTTGGTGCAGGGTGCTTGCTGCTTGCTGCTTGGGGTTTGGTGCTTGGTGATTGGTGCTAGGTGCTTGGTGCTTGGTGTTTGGTGCTTGGTGTTTGGTGCTTGGTACTTGGGCCTTGGTGTTTGGTGCTTGGTGCTTGGTGCTTGGTGTTTGGTGTTTGGTGTTTGGTGCTTGGTGCTTGGAGCTGGGTGGTTGGCGTTTGGTGCTTGGTGCTTGGTGTTTGGTGCTTGGTGCTTGGTGTTTGGTGCTTGGTGCTTGGTGCTTGGGGCTTAGTGTTTGGTGCTTGGTGCTTGGTGCCTGGTGCTTGGTGTTTGGTTTTTGGTGCTTGGTGTTTGGTGCTTGGTGCTTGGTGCTGGGTGGTTGGCGTTTAGTGCTTGGTGCTTGGTGTTTGGTGCTTGGTGCTTGGTGTTTGGTGCTTGGTGCTTGGTCATTGATGCTTGGTGTTTGGTGTTTGGTGGTTGGTGCTTGGTGTTTGGTGCTTGGTGCTTGGTGATTAGTGTTTGGTGCTTGGTGCTTTGGGTTTGGTGTCGGTGCTTGGTGCTTGGTGTTTGGTGCTTGGTGTTTGCTGTTTGGTGTTTGCTGTTTGGTGTTTGCTGTTTCGTGTTTGGTGTTTGGTGTTTGGTGTTTCCTGTTTGGTCTTTGGTCTTTGGTGCTTGGTGTTTGGTGCTTGGTGCTTGGTGCTTGTTGTTTGGTGATTGGTGCTTGGTGCTTGGTGTTTGGTGTTTGGTGTTTGGTGCTTGGTGTCTGGTGCTTGGTGTTTGGTGTTTGGTGCTTGGTGATTGGTGCTTGGTGTTTGGTGTTTGGTGTTTGGTGCTTGGTGCTTGGTGTTTGGTGCTTGGTGCTTGGTGCTTGGTGTTTGGTGCTGCATGCTTGGTGTTTTGTGTTTGGTGCTTGGTGCTTGGTATTTGGTGCTTGGTGCTTGGTGCTTGGTGATTAGTGTTTGGTGCTTGGTGCTTGGGGTTTGGTGTTTGGTGCTTGGTGCTTGGTGTTTGGTGCTTGGTACTTGGTGTTTGGTGCTTGGTGTTTGGTGTTTGCTGTTTGATGTTTGGTGTTTGGTGTTTGGTGTTTGCTGTATGGTGTTTGCTGTTTCGTGTTTGGTCTTTGCTGTTTGGTGTTTGGTCTTTGGTGCTTGGTGTTTGGTGCTTGGTGCTTGCTGTTTGGTGTTTAGTGCTTGGTGCCTGGTGCTTGTTGTTTGGTGATTGGTGCTTGGTTTTTGGTGTTTGCTGTTTGCTGTTTGGTGTTTGGTGTTTGCCGTTTGGTGTTTGGTGCTTGGTGCTTGGTGCTTGGTGTTTGGTGCTTGGCGTTTGGTGCTTGGTGCTTGGTGTTTGGTGCCTGGTGCTTGTTGTTTGGTACTTGTTGCTTGGTGTTTGGTGTTTGGTGTTTGGTGTTTAGTGCTTGGTGTTTGGTGCATTGTTCTTGGTGTTTGGTGTTTGGAGCTTGGTGTTTGGTGCTTGGAGCTTGGTGCTTCGTGTTTGGTGCTTGGTGCTTGGTGCTTGGTGTTTGGTGCTTGGTGTTTGGTGTTTGGTTTTTGATGCTTGGTGTTTGATGCTTGGTGCTTGGTGCTTGGTGTTTGGTTTTTGGTGCTTGGTGCTTGGTGCTTGGTGCTTGGTGTTTGGTGCTTGGTGTTTGGTGTTTGCTGCTTGGTGTTTGGTGCTTGGTGCTTGGTGCTTGGTGTTAGGTGATGGTGCTTGGTGTTTGGTGCTTCGTGCTTGGTGCTTGGTGTTTGGTGCTTCGTGCTTGGTGTTTGGTGCTTGGTGCCTGCTGCTTGGTGTTTGGTGCTTGGTGCTTGGTGTTTGGTGTTTGGTGCTTGGTGTTTGGTGCTTGGTGCTTGGTGTTTGGTGCTTGGTGCTTGGTGTTTGGTGTTTGGTATTTGGTGCTTGGTGTTTGGTGCTTGGTGCTTGGTGTTTGGTGCTTGGTGATTGGTGCTTGGTGCTTGGTGCTTGGTGTTTGGTGTTTGGTGCTAGGTGCTTGGTGCTTGGTGTTTGGTGCTCGGTGTTTGGTGCTTGGTACTTGGGGCTTGGTGTTTGGTGCTTGGTGCTTGGTGTTTGGTGTTTGGTGTTTGGTGTTTGGTGCTTGGTGCTTGGTGCTGGGTGGTTGGCGTTTGGTGCTTGGTGCTTGGTGTTTGGTGCTTGGTGCTTGGTGTTTGGTGCTTGGTGCTTGGTGCTTGGGGCTTGGTGTTTGGTGCTTGGTGCTTGGTGCTTGGTGTTTGGGGCTTGGTGCTTGGTGTTTGATGCTTGGTGCTTGGTGTTTGGTGTTTGCTGTTTGGTGTTTGGTGTTTGGTGTTTGCTGTTTGGTGTTTGCTGCTTGGTGTTTGGTGCTTGGTGCTTGGTGCTGGGTGGTTGGCGTTTGGTGCTTGGTGCTTGGTGTTTGGTGCTTGGTGTTTGGTGTTTGGTGCTTGGTGTTTGGTGTTTGGTGCTTGGTGCTTGGTGTTTGGTGTTTGGTGTTTGGTGCTTGGTGCTTGGTCTTTGGTGCTTGCTGCTTGGTGCTTGGTCTTTGGTGCTTGGTGCTTGGTGGTTGGTGTTTGGTGCTGCATGCTTGGTGTTTGGTGTTTGGTTCTTGGTGCTTGGTGCTTGGTATTTGGTGCTTGGTGCTTGGTGCTTGGTGATTAGTGTTTGGTGCTTGGTGCTTGGAGTTTGGTGTTTGGTGCTTGGTGCTTGGTGTTTGGTGTTTGGTACTTGGTGTTTGGTGCTTGGTGTTTGGTGTTTGCTGTTTGGTTCTTGGTGCTTGGTGCTTGGTATTTGGTGCTTGGTGCTTGGTGCTTGGTGATTAGAGTTTGGTGCTTGGTGCTTGGTGTTTGGTGCTTAGTGCTTGGTGTTTGGTGTTTGGTACTTGGTGTTTGGTGCTTGGTGTTTGGTGTTTGCTGTTTGCTGTTTGTTGTTTGGTGTTTGGTGTTTGCTGTATGGTGTTTGCTGTTTCGTGTTTGGTCTTTGCTGTTTGGTGTTTAGTCTTTGGTGCTTGGTGTTTGGTGCTTGGTGCTTGGTGTTTGGTGTTTGGTTTTTGCTGTTTGGTGTCTACTTTTTGGTGTTTGGTGTTTGCTGTATGGTGTTTGCTGTTTCGTGTTTGGTGTTTGCTGTTTGGTGTTTGGTCTTTGGTGCTTGGTGTTTGGTGCTTGGTGCTTGGTTTTTGGTGTTTAGTGCTTGGTGCCTGGTGCTTGTTGTTTTGTGATTGGTGCTTGGTGTTTGGTGCTTGGCGTTTGGTGTTTGGTGTTTGCCGTTTGGTGTTTGGTGCTTGGTGCTTGGTGCTTGGTGTTTGGTGCTTGGCGTTTGGTGCTTGGTGCTTGGTGTTTGGTGCCTGGTGCTTGTTGTTTGGTGCTTGGTGCTTGGTGTTTAGTGCTTGGTGTTTGGTGTTTGGTGCTTGGTGCTTGGTGTTTGGTGTTTGGTGCTTGGTGCATGGTGCTTGGTGTTTGGTGTTTGGTGCTTGGTGTTTGGTGCTTGGAGCTTGGTGCTTCGTGTTTGGTGCTTGGTGATTGGTGCTTGGTGTTTGGTGCAGGGTGCTTGGTGTTTGGTGCTTGGTGTTTGGTGTTTGGTTTTTGATGCTTGGTGTTTGATGCTTGGTGCTTGGTGCTTGGTGTTTGGTGTTTGGTGCATGGTGTTTGGTGCTTGGTGCTTGGTGTTTGGTGTTTGGTGTTTGGTGCTTGGTGCTTGGTGCTCCGTGTTTGGTGCTTGGTGCTTGGTGTTTGGTGCTTGGTGCTTGGTGTAAGGTGTTAGGTGTTTGGTGCTTGGTGCTTGGTGTTTGGTGCTTGGTGCTTGGTGTTTGGTGTTTGGTGCTTGCTGCTTGCTGCTTGGGGTTTGGTGCTTGGTGATTGGTGCTTGTTGTTTGGTGCTTGGTGCTTGGTGTTTGGTGTTTGGTGCTAGGTGCTTGGTGCTTGGTGCTTGGTGTTTGGTGCTTGGTGTTTGGTGCTTGGTACTTGGGGCTTGGTGTTTGGTGCTTGGTGCTTGGTGCTTGGTGTTTGGTGTTTGGTGTTTGGTGCTTGGTGCTTGGTGCTGGGTGGTTGGCGTTTGGTGATTGGTGCTTGGTGTTTGGTGCTTGGTGTTTGGTGCTTGGTGCTTGGTGCTTGGGGCTTGGTGTTTGGTGCTTGGTGCTTGGTGCCTGGTGCTTGGTGTTTGGTTTTTGGTGCTTGGTGTTTGGTCCTTGGTGCATGGTGCTGGGTGGTTGGCGTTTAGTGCTTGGTGCTTGGTGTTTGGTGGTTGGTGCTTGGTGTTTGGTGCTTGGTGCTTGGTGATTAGTGTTTGGTGCTTGGTGCTTGGGGTTTGGTGTTCAGTGCTTGGTGCTTGGTGTTTGGTGCTTGGTGTTTGCTGTTTGGTGTTTGGTGTTTGGTGTTTGCTGTTTGCTGTCTGCTTTTTGGTGTTTGGTGTTTGCTGTATGGTGTTTGCTGTTTGGTGTTTGGTGTTTGGTGTTTGGTGTTTCCTGTTTGGTCTTTGGTCTTTGGTGCTTGGTGTTTGATGCTTGGTGCTTGGTGCTTGGTGCTTGGTGCTTGTTGTTTGGTGATTGGTGCTTGGCGCTTGGTGTTTGGTGTTTGGTGTTTGGTGCTTGGTGTCTGGTGCTTGGTGTTTGGTGTTTGGTGTTTGGTGCTTGGTGCTTGGTGCTTGGTGTTCGGTGTTTGGTGTTTGGTGCTTGGTGCTTGGTGTTTGGTGCTTGGTGCTTGGTGCTTGGTGTTTGGTGCTGCATGCTTGGTGTTTGGTGTTTGGTGCTTGGTGCTTGGTGCTTGGTATTTGGTGCTTGGTGCTTGGTGCTTGGTGATTAGTGTTTGGTGCTTGGTGCTTGGGGTTTGGTGTTTGGTGCTTGGTGCTTGGTGTTTGGTGCTTGGTACTTGGTGTTTGGTGCTTGGTGTTTGGTGTTTGCTGTTTGCTGTTTGGTGTTTGGTGTTTGCTGTATGGTGTTTGCTGTTTCGTGTTTGGTCTTTGCTATTTGGTGTTTGGTGTTTGGTGTTTGGTGCTTGGTGCTTGGTGCTTGGTGCTTGGTGCTTGGTGTTTGGTGCTTGGCGTTTGGTGTTGGTACTTGGTGTTTGGTGGTTGGTGCTTGGTGCTTGGTGTTTGGTGTTTGGTGTTTGGTGCTTGGTGCTTGGTGCCTGGTGCTTGGTGTTTTGCGTTTGGTGCTTGGTGCTTGGTGCTGGGTTGTTGGCGTTTGGTGCTTGGTGCTTGGTGTTTGGTGCTTGGTGCTTGGTGTTTGGTGTTTGGTGCTTGGTGCTTGGTATTTGGTGCTTGGTGTTTGGTGTTTGGTGGTTGGTGCTTGGTGTTTGCTGCTTGGTGCTTGGTGATTAGTGTTTGGTGCTTGGTGCTTGGGGTTTGGTGTTTGGTGCTAGGTGCTTGGTGTTTGGTGCTTGGTGCTTGGTGTTTGGTGCTTGGTGTTTGGTGTTTGCTGTTTGGTGTTTGCTGTTTGCTATTTGCTGTCTGCTTTTTGGTTTTTGGTGTTTGCTGTATGGTGTTTGCTGTTTCGTGTTTGGTGTTTGCTGTTTGGTGTTTGGTGTTTGGTGTTTGGTGTTTCCTGTTTGGTCTTTGGTCTTTGGTGCTTGTTGTTTGGTGCTTGGTGCTTGGTGTTTGGTGTTTGATGCTTGGTGCTTGGTGTTTGTTGTTTGGTGCTTGGTGCTTGTTGTTTGGTGATTGGTGCTTGGTGCTTGGTGTTTGGTGTTTGGTGCTTGGTGCCTGGTGCTTGTTGTTTGGTGATTGGTGCTTGGTGCTTGGTGTTTGGTGTTTGGTGTTTGGTGTTTGGTGCTTGGTGTTTGGTTTTTGGTGCTAGGTGCTTGGTGCTTGGTGCAGGGTGCTTGGTGTTTGGTGTAAGGTGCTTGGTGCTTGGGGCTTGGTGTTTGGTGCTTGGTGCTTGGTGCTTGGTCTTTGGTGCTTGGTGTTTGGTGTTTGGTGCTTGGTGCTTGGTGCTTGGTGTTTGGTGCTTGGTGCTTGGTGATTAGTGTTTGGTGCTTGGTGCTTGGGATTTGGTGTTTGGTGCTTGGTGCTTGGTGTTTGGTGCTTGGTAATTGGTGTTTGGTGCTTGGTGTTTGGTGTTTGCTGTTTGCTGTTTGGTGTTTGGTGTTTGCTTTTTGGTGTTTGGTGTTTGCTGTATGGTGTTTGGTGTTTGCTGTATGGTGTTTGCTGTTTCGTGTTTGGTGTTTGCTGTTTGGTGTTTGGTCTTTGGTGCTAGGTGTTTGGTGCTTGGTGCTTTGTGTTTGGTGTTTGGTGCTTGGTGCTTGGTGTTTGGTGTTTAGTGCTTGGTGCCTGGTGCTTGTTGTTTGGTGATTGGTGCTTGGTGTTTGGTGTTTGCTGTTTGGTGTTTGGTGTTTGGTGTTTGCCGTTTGGTGTTTGGTGCATGGTGCTTGGTGTTTGGTGCCTGGTGCTTGTTGTTTGGTGCTTGGTGCTTGGTGTTTAGTGTTTGGTGCTTGGTGCTTGGTGTTTGGTGCTTGGTGCTTGGTGCTTGGTGTTTGGTGCTGCATGCTTGGTGTTTTGTGTTTGGTGCTTGGTGCTTGGTATTTGGTGCTTGGTGCTTGGTGCTTGGTGATTAGTGTTTGGTGCTTGGTGCTTGGGGTTTGGTGTTTGGTGCTTGGTGCTTGGTGTTTGGTGCTTGGTACTTGGTGTTTGGTGCTTGGTGTTTGGTGTTTGCTGTTTGATGTTTGGTGTTTGGTGTTTGGTGTTTGCTGTATGGTGTTTGCTGTTTCGTGTTTGGTCTTTGCTGTTTGGTGTTTGGTCTTTGGTGCTTGATGTTTGGTGCTTGGTGCTTGGTGTTTGGTGTTTGGTGCTTGGTGCTTGCTGTTTGGTGTTTAGTGCTTGGTGCCTGGTGCTTGGTGTTTGGTGCTTGGTGTTTGGTGCTTGGTGCTTGGTGCTTGGTGTAAGGTGTTAGGTGTTTGGTGCTTGCTGTTTGGTGCTGGGTGCTTGGTGTTTGGTGCAGGGTGCTTGCTGCTTGCTGCTTGGGGTTTGGTGCTTGGTGATTGGTGCTAGGTGCTTGGTGCTTGGAGTTTGGTGCTTGGTGTTTGGTGCTTGGTACTTGGGCCTTGGTGTTTGGTGCTTGGTGCTTGGTGCTTGGTGTTTGGTGTTTGGTGTTTGGTGTTTGGTGCTTGGAGCTGGGTGGTTGGCGTTTGGTGCTTGGTGCTTGGTGTTTGGTGCTTGGTGCTTGGTGTTTGGTGCTTGGTGCTTGGTGCTTGGGGCTTGGTGTTTGGTGCTTGGTGCTTGGTGCCTGGTGCTTGGTGTTTGGTTTTTGGTGCTTGGTGTTTGGTGCTTGGTGCTTGGTGCTGGGTGGTTGGCGTTTAGTGCTTGGTGCTTGGTGTTTGGTGCTTGGTGCTTGGTGTTTGGTGCTTGGTGCTTGGTCATTGATGCTTGGTGTTTGGTGTTTGGTGGTTGGTGCTTGGTGTTTGGTGCTTGGTGCTTGGTGATTAGTGTTTGGTGCTTGGTGCTTGGGGTTTGGTGTCGGTGCTTGGTGCTTGGTGTTTGGTGCTTGGTGTTTGCTGTTTGGTGTTTGCTGTTTGGTGTTTGCTGTTTCGTGTTTGGTGTTTGGTGTTTGGTGTTTCCTGTTTGGTCTTTGGTCTTTGGTGCTTGGTGTTTGGTGCTTGGTGCTTGGTGCTTGTTGTTTGGTGATTGGTGCTTGGTGCTTGGTGTTTGGTGTTTGGTGTTTGGTGCTTGGTGTCTGGTGCTTGGTGTTTGGTGTTTGGTGCTTGGTGATTGGTGCTTGGTGTTTGGTGTTTGGTGTTTGGTGCTTGGTGCTTGGTGTTTGGTGCTTGGTGCTTGGTGCTTGGTGTTTGGTGCTGCATGCTTGGTGTTTTGTGTTTGGTGCTTGGTGCTTGGTATTTGGTGCTTGGTGCTTGGTGCTTGGTGATTAGTGTTTGGTGCATGGTGCTTGGGGTTTGGTGTTTGGTGCTTGGTGCTTGGTGTTTGGTGCTTGGTACTTGGTGTTTGGTGCTTGGTGTTTGGTGTTTGCTGTTTGATGTTTGGTGTTTGGTGTTTGGTGTTTGCTGTATGGTGTTTGCTGTTTCGTGTTTGGTCTTTGCTGTTTGGTGTTTGGTCTTTGGTGCTTGGTGTTTGGTGCTTGGTGCTTGGTGTTTGGTGTTTGGTGCTTGGTGCTTGCTGTTTGGTGTTTAGTGCTTGGTGCCTGGTGCTTGTTGTTTGGTGATTGGTGCTTGGTTTTTGGTGTTTGCTGTTTGCTGTTTGGTGTTTGGTGTTTGCCGTTTGGTGTTTGGTGCTTGGTGCTTGGTGCTTGGTGTTTGGTGCTTGGCGTTTGGTGCTTGGTGCTTGGTGTTTGGTGCCTGGTGCTTGTTGTTTGGTACTTGTTGCTTGGTGTTTGGTGTTTGGTGTTTGGTGTTTAGTGCTTGGTGTTTGGTGCATTGTTCTTGGTGTTTGGTGTTTGGAGCTTGGTGTTTGGTGCTTGGAGCTTGGTGCTTCGTGTTTGGTGCTTGGTGCTTGGTGCTTGGTGTTTGGTGCTTGGTGTTTGGTGTTTGGTTTTTGATGCTTGGTGTTTGATGCTTGGTGCTTGGTGCTTGGTGTTTGGTTTTTGGTGCTTGGTGTTTGGTGCTTGGTGCTTGGTGCTTGGTGTTAGGTGATGGTGCTTGGTGTTTGGTGCTTCGTGCTTGGTGCTTGGTGTTTGGTGCTTGGTGCTTGGTGTTTGGTGCTTGGTGCCTGCTGCTTGGTGTTTGGTGCTTGGTGCTTGGTGTTTGGTGTTTGGTGCTTGGTGTTTGGTGTTTGGTGCTTGGTGCTTGGTGCTTGGGGCTTGGTGTTTGGTGCTTGGTGCTTGGTGCCTGGTGCTTGGTGTTTGGTTTTTGGTGCTTGGTGTTTGGTGCTTGGTGCTTGGTGCTGGGTGGTTGGCGTTTAGTGCTTGGTGCTTGGTGTTTGGTGCTTGGTGCTTGGTGTTTGGTGCTTGGTGCTTGGTCATTGATGCTTGGTGTTTGGTGTTTGGTGGTTGGTGCTTGGTGTTTGGTGCTTGGTGCTTGGTGATTAGTGTTTGGTGCTTGGTGCTTGGGGTTTGGTGTCGGTGCTTGGTGCTTGGTGTTTGGTGCTTGGTGTTTGCTGTTTGGTGTTTGCTGTTTGGTGTTTGCTGTTTCGTGTTTGGTGTTTGGTGTTTGGTGTTTCCTGTTTGGTCTTTGGTCTTTGGTGCTTGGTGTTTGGTGCTTGGTGCTTGGTGCTTGTTGTTTGGTGATTGGTGCTTGGTGCTTGGTGTTTGGTGTTTGGTGTTTGGTGCTTGGTGTCTGGTGCTTGGTGTTTGGTGTTTGGTGCTTGGTGATTGGTGCTTGGTGTTTGGTGTTTGGTGTTTGGTGCTTGGTGCTTGGTGTTTGGTGCTTGGTGCTTGGTGCTTGGTGTTTGGTGCTGCATGCTTGGTGTTTTGTGTTTGGTGCTTGGTGCTTGGTATTTGGTGCTTGGTGCTTGGTGCTTGGTGATTAGTGTTTGGTGCTTGGTGCTTGGGGTTTGGTGTTTGGTGCTTGGTGCTTGGTGTTTGGTGCTTGGTACTTGGTGTTTGGTGCTTGGTGTTTGGTGTTTGCTGTTTGATGTTTGGTGTTTGGTGTTTGGTGTTTGCTGTATGGTGTTTGCTGTTTCGTGTTTGGTCTTTGCTGTTTGGTGTTTGGTCTTTGGTGCTTGGTGTTTGGTGCTTGGTGCTTGGTGTTTGGTGTTTGGTGCTTGGTGCTTGCTGTTTGGTGTTTAGTGCTTGGTGCCTGGTGCTTGTTGTTTGGTGATTGGTGCTTGGTTTTTGGTGTTTGCTGTTTGCTGTTTGGTGTTTGGTGTTTGCCGTTTGGTGTTTGGTGCTTGGTGCTTGGTGCTTGGTGTTTGGTGCTTGGCGTTTGGTGCTTGGTGCTTGGTGTTTGGTGCCTGGTGCTTGTTGTTTGGTACTTGTTGCTTGGTGTTTGGTGTTTGGTGTTTGGTGTTTAGTGCTTGGTGTTTGGTGCATTGTTCTTGGTGTTTGGTGTTTGGAGCTTGGTGTTTGGTGCTTGGAGCTTGGTGCTTCGTGTTTGGTGCTTGGTGCTTGGTGCTTGGTGTTTGGTGCTTGGTGTTTGGTGTTTGGTTTTTGATGCTTGGTGTTTGATGCTTGGTGCTTGGTGCTTGGTGTTTGGTTTTTGGTGCTTGGTGTTTGGTGCTTGGTGCTTGGTGCTTGGTGTTAGGTGATGGTGCTTGGTGTTTGGTGCTTCGTGCTTGGTGCTTGGTGTTTGGTGCTTGGTGCTTGGTGTTTGGTGCTTGGTGCCTGCTGCTTGGTGTTTGGTGCTTGGTGCTTGGTGTTTGGTGTTTGGTGCTTGGTGTTTGGTGCTTGGTGCTTGGTGTTTGGTGCTTGGTGCTTGGTGTTTGGTGTTTGGTATTTGGAGCTTGGTGTTTGGTGCTTGGTGCTTGGTGTTTGGTGCTTGGTGATTGGTGCTTGGTGCTTGGTGCTTGGTGTTTGGTGTTTGGTGCTAGGTGCTTGGTGCTTGGTGTTTGGTGCTCGGTGTTTGGTGCTTGGTACTTGGGGCTTGGTGTTTGGTGCTTGGTGCTTGGTGTTTGGTGTTTGGTGTTTGGTGTTTGGTGCTTGGTGCTTGGTGCTGGGTGGTTGGCGTTTGGTGCTTGGTGCTTGGTGTTTGGTGCTTGGTGCTTGGTGTTTGGTGCTTGGTGCTTGGTGCTTGGGGCTTGGTGTTTGGTGCTTGGTGCTTGGTGCTTGGTGTTTGGGGCTTGGTGCTTGGTGTTTGATGCTTGGTGCTTGGTGTTTGGTGTTTGCTGTTTGGTGTTTGGTGTTTGCTGTTTGGTGTTTGCTGCTTGGTGTTTGGTGCTTGGTGCTTGGTGCTGGGTGGTTGGCGTTTGGTGCTTGGTGCTTGGTGTTTGGTGCTTGGTGTTTGGTGTTTGGTGCTTGGTGTTTGGTGTTTGGTGCTTGGTGCTTGGTGTTTGGTGTTTGGTGTTTGGTGCTTGGTGCTTGGTCTTTGGTGCTTGGTGCTTGGTGCTTGGTCTTTGGTGCTTGGTGCTTGGTGGTTGGTGTTTGGTGCTGCATGCTTGGTGTTTGGTGTTTGGTTCTTGGTGCTTGGTGCTTGGTATTTGGTGCTTGGTGCTTGGTGCTTGGTGATTAGTGTTTGGTGCTTGGTGCTTGGAGTTTGGTGTTTGGTGCTTGGTGCTTGGTGTTTGGTGTTTGGTACTTGGTGTTTGGTGCTTGGTGTTTGGTGTTTGCTGTTTGGTTCTTGGTGCTTGGTGCTTGGTATTTGGTGCTTGGTGCTTGGTGCTTGGTGATTAGAGTTTGGTGCTTGGTGCTTGGTGTTTGGTGCTTGGTGCTTGGTGTTTGGTGTTTGGTACTTGGTGTTTGGTGCTTGGTGTTTGGTGTTTGCTGTTTGCTGTTTGTTGTTTGGTGTTTGGTGTTTGCTGTATGGTGTTTGCTGTTTCGTGTTTGGTCTTTGCTGTTTGGTGTTTAGTCTTTGGTGCTTGGTGTTTGGTGCTTGGTGCTTGGTGTTTGGTGTTTGGTTTTTGCTGTTTGGTGTCTACTTTTTGGTGTTTGGTGTTTGCTGTATGGTGTTTGCTGTTTCGTGTTTGGTGTTTGCTGTTTGGTGTTTGGTCTTTGGTGCTTGGTGTTTGGTGCTTGGTGCTTGGTTTTTGGTGTTTAGTGCTTGGTGCCTGGTGCTTGTTGTTTTGTGATTGGTGCTTGGTGTTTGGTGCTTGGCGTTTGGTGTTTGGTGTTTGCCGTTTGGTGTTTGGTGCTTGGTGCTTGGTGCTTGGTGTTTGGTGCTTGGCGTTTGGTGCTTGATGCTTGGTGTTTGGTGCCTGGTGCTTGTTGTTTGGTGCTTGGTGCTTGGTGTTTAGTGCTTGGTGTTTGGTGTTTGGTGCTTGGTGCTTGGTGTTTGGTGTTTGGTGCTTGGTGCATGGTGCTTGGTGTTTGGTGTTTGGTGCTTGGTGTTTGGTGCTTGGAGCTTGGTGCTTCGTGTTTGGTGCTTGGTGATTGGTGCTTGGTGTTTGGTGCAGGGTGCTTGGTGTTTGGTGCTTGGTGTTTGGTGTTTGGTTTTTGATGCTTGGTGTTTGATGCTTGGTGCTTGGTGCTTGGTGTTTGGTGTTTGGTGCTTGGTGCATGGTGTTTGTACTTGGTGTTTGGTGCTTGGTGCTTGGTTCTTGGTGTTTGGTGCTGTGTGCTTGGTGCTTGGTGTTTGGTGCTTGGTGTTTGGTGCTTGGTGCTTGGTGTTTGGTGTTTGGTGTTTGGTGCTTGGTGCTTGGTGCTTGGTGTTTGGTGCTTGGTGCTTGGTGTTTGGTGCTTGGTGCTTGGTGTAAGGTGTTAGGTGTTTGGTGCTTGGTGCTTGGTGTTTGGTGCTTGGTGCTTGGTGTTTGGTGTTTGGTGCTTGCTGCTTGCTGCTTGGGGTTTGGTGCTTGGTGATTGGTGCTTGTTGTTTGGTGCTTGGTGCTTGGTGTTTGGTGTTTGGTGCTAGGTGCTTGGTGCTTGGTGCTTGGTGTTTGGTGCTTGGTGTTTGGTGCTTGGTACTTGGGGCTTGGTGTTTGGTGCTTGGTGCTTGGTGCTTGGTGTTTGGTGTTTGGTGTTTGGTGCTTGGTGCTTGGTGCTGGGTGGTTGGCGTTTGGTGATTGGTGCTTGGTGTTTGGTGCTTGGTGTTTGGTGCTTGGTGCTTGGTGCTTGGGGCTTGGTGTTTGGTGCTTGGTGCTTGGTGCCTGGTGCTTGGTGTTTGGTTTTTGGTGTTTGGTGTTTGGTGTTTGGTGCTTGGTGCTTGGTGCTGGGTGGTTGGCGTTTGGTGCTTGGTGCTTGGTGTTTGGTGCTTGGTGCTTGGTGTTTGGTGCTTGGTGCTTGGTGCTTGGGGCTTGGTGTTTGGTGCTTGGTGCTTGGTGCTTGGTGTTTGGGGCTTGGTGCTTGGTGTTTGATGCTTGGTGCTTGGTGTTTGGTGTTTGCTGTTTGGTGTTTGGTGTTTGCTTTTTGTTGTTTGCTGCTTGGTGTTTGGTGCTTGGTGCTTGGTGCTGGGTGGTTGGCGTTTGGTGCTTGGTGCTTGGTGTTTGGTGCTTGGTGTTTGGTGTTTGGTGCTTGGTGTTTGGTGTTTGGTGCTTGGTGCTTGGTGTTTGGTGTTTGGTGTTTGGTGCTTGGTGCTTGGTCTTTGGTGCTTGGTGCTTGGTGCTTGGTCTTTGGTGCTTGGTGCTTGGTGGTTGGTGTTTGGTGCTGCATGCTTGGTGTTTGGTGTTTGGTTCTTGGTGCTTGGTGCTTGGTATTTGGTGCTTGGTGCTTGGTGCTTGGTGATTAGTGTTTGGTGCTTGGTGCTTGGAGTTTGGTGTTTGGTGCTTGGTGCTTGGTGTTTGGTGTTTGGTACTTGGTGTTTGGTGCTTGGTGTTTGGTGTTTGCTGTTTGGTTCTTGGTGCTTGGTGCTTGGTATTTGGTGCTTGGTGCTTGGTGCTTGGTGATTAGAGTTTGGTGCTTGGTGCTTGGTGTTTGGTGCTTGGTGCTTGGTGTTTGGTGTTTGGTACTTGGTGTTTGGTGCTTGGTGTTTGGTGTTTGCTGTTTGCTGTTTGTTGTTTGGTGTTTGGTGTTTGCTGTATGGTGTTTGCTGTTTCGTGTTTGGTCTTTGCTGTTTGGTGTTTAGTCTTTGGTGCTTGGTGTTTGGTGCTTGGTGCTTGGTGTTTGGTGTTTGGTTTTTGCTGTTTGGTGTCTACTTTTTGGTGTTTGGTGTTTGCTGTATGGTGTTTGCTGTTTCGTGTTTGGTGTTTGCTGTTTGGTGTTTGGTCTTTGGTGCTTGGTGTTTGGTGCTTGGTGCTTGGTTTTTGGTGTTTAGTGCTTGGTGCCTGGTGCTTGTTGTTTTGTGATTGGTGCTTGGTGTTTGGTGCTTGGCGTTTGGTGTTTGGTGTTTGCCGTTTGGTGTTTGGTGCTTGGTGCTTGGTGCTTGGTGTTTGGTGCTTGGCGTTTGGTGCTTGGTGCTTGGTGTTTGGTGCCTGGTGCTTGTTGTTTGGTGCTTGGTGCTTGGTGTTTAGTGCTTGGTGTTTGGTGTTTGGTGCTTGATGCTTGGTGTTTGGTGTTTGGTGCTTGGTGCATGGTGCTTGGTGTTTGGTGTTTGGTGCTTGGTGTTTGGTGCTTGGAGCTTGGTGCTTCGTGTTTGGTGCTTGGTGATTGGTGCTTGGTGTTTGGTGCAGGGTGCTTGGTGTTTGGTGCTTGGTGTTTGGTGTTTGGTTTTTGATGCTTGGTGTTTGATGCTTGGTGCTTGGTGCTTGGTGTTTGGTGTTTGGTGCTTGGTGCATGGTGTTTGTACTTGGTGTTTGGTGCTTGGTGCTTGGTTCTTGGTGTTTGGTGCTGTGTGCTTGGTGCTTGGTGTTTGGTGCTTGGTGTTTGGTGCTTGGTGCTTGGTGTTTGGTGTTTGGTGTTTGGTGCTTGGTGCTTGGTGCTTGGTGTTTGGTGCTTGGTGCTTGGTGTTTGGTGCTTGGTGCTTGGTGTAAGGTGTTAGGTGTTTGGTGCTTGGTGCTTGGTGTTTGGTGCTTGGTGCTTGGTGTTTGGTGTTTGGTGCTTGCTGCTTGCTGCTTGGGGTTTGGTGCTTGGTGATTGGTGCTTGTTGTTTGGTGCTTGGTGCTTGGTGTTTGGTGTTTGGTGCTAGGTGCTTGGTGCTTGGTGCTTGGTGTTTGGTGCTTGGTGTTTGGTGCTTGGTACTTGGGGCTTGGTGTTTGGTGCTTGGTGCTTGGTGCTTGGTGTTTGGTGTTTGGTGTTTGGTGCTTGGTGCTTGGTGCTGGGTGGTTGGCGTTTGGTGATTGGTGCTTGGTGTTTGGTGCTTGGTGTTTGGTGCTTGGTGCTTGGTGCTTGGGGCTTGGTGTTTGGTGCTTGGTGCTTGGTGCCTGGTGCTTGGTGTTTGGTTTTTGGTGCTTGGTGTTTGGTCCTTGGTGCATGGTGCTGGGTGGTTGGCGTTTAGTGCTTGGTGATTGGTGTTTGGTGGTTGGTGCTTGGTGTTTGGTGCTTGGTGCTTGGTGATTAGTGTTTGGTGCTTGGTGCTTGGGGTTTGGTGTTCAGTGCTTGGTGCTTGGTGTTTGGTGCTTGGTGTTTGCTGTTTGGTGTTTGGTGTTTGGTGTTTGCTGTTTGCTGTCTGCTTTTTGGTGTTTGGTGTTTGCTGTATGGTGTTTGCTGTTTGGTGTTTGGTGTTTGGTGTTTGGTGTTTCCTGTTTGGTCTTTGGTCTTTGGTGCTTGGTGTTTGGTGCTTGGTGCTTGGTGCTTGTTGTTTGGTGATTGGTGCTTGGCGCTTGGTGTTTGGTGTTTGGTGTTTGGTGCTTGGTGTCTGGTGCTTGGTGTTTGGTGTTTGGTGTTTGGTGCTTGGTGCTTGGTGCTTGGTGTTCGGTGTTTGGTGTTTGGTGCTTGGTGCTTGGTGTTTGGTGCTTGGTGCTTGGTGCTTGGTGTTTGGTGCTGCATGCTTGGTGTTTGGTGTTTGGTGCTTGGTGCTTGGTGCTTGGTATTTGGTGCTTGGTGCTTGGTGCTTGGTGATTAGTGTTTGGTGCTTGGTGCTTGGGGTTTGGTGTTTGGTGCTTGGTGCTTGGTGTTTGGTGCTTGGTACTTGGTGTTTGGTGCTTGGTGTTTGGTGTTTGCTGTTTGCTGTTTGGTGTTTGGTGTTTGCTGTATGGTGTTTGCTATTTGGTGTTTGGTCTTTGGTGTTTGGTGTTTGATGCTTGGTGCTTGGTGCTTGGTGTTTGATGCTTGGTGCTTGGTGTTTGGTGATTGGTGCTTGGTGCTTGCTATTTGGTGTTTAGTGCTTGGTGCCTGGTGCTTGTTGTTTGGTGATTGGTGCTTGTTGTTTGGTGTTTGCTTTTTGCTGTTTGGTGTTTGGTGTTTGCCGTTTGGTGTTTAGTGCTTGGTGCTTGGTGCTTGGTGTTTGGTGCTTGGCGTTTGGTGCTTGGTGCTTGGTGTTTGGTGCCTGGTGCTTGTTGTTTGGTGCTTGTTGCTTGGTGTTTGGTGTTTGGTGTTTGGTGTTTAGTGCTTGGTGTTTGGTGCATTGTTCTTGGTGTTTGGTGTTTGGAGCTTGGTGTTTGGTGCTTGGAGCTTGGTGCTTCGTGTTTGGTGCTTGGTGCTTGGTGCTTGGTGTTTGGTGCTTGGTGTTTGGTGCTTGGTGCTTGGTGCTTGGTGCTTGGTGCTTGGTGCTTGGTGTTTGGTGCTTGGTGTTTGGTGTTTGCTGCTTGGTGTTTGGTGCTTGGTGTTTGGTGTTTGCTGCTTGGTGTTTGGTGCTTGGTGCTTGGTGCTTGGTGTTTGGTGTTTGGTGCTTGGTGCTTGGTGCTTGGTGTTTGGTGCTTGGCGTTTGGTGCTTGGTGCTTGGTGTTTGGTGCCTGGTGCTTGTTGTTTGGTGCTTGGTGCTTGGTGTTTAGTGCTTGGTGTTTGGTGTTTGGTGCTTGGTGCTTGGTGTTTGGTGTTTGGTGCTTGGTGCATGGTGCTTGGTGTTTGGTGTTTGGTGCTTGGTGTTTGGTGCTTGGAGCTTGGTGCTTCGTGTTTGGTGCTTGGTGATTGGTGCTTGGTGTTTGGTGCAGGGTGCTTGGTGTTTGGTGCTTGGTGTTTGGTGTTTGGTTTTTGATGCTTGGTGTTTGATGCTTGGTGCTTGGTGCTTGGTGTTTGGTGTTTGGTGCTTGGTGCATGGTGTTTGTACTTGGTGTTTGGTGCTTGGTGCTTGGTTCTTGGTGTTTGGTGCTGTGTGCTTGGTGCTTGGTGTTTGGTGCTTGGTGTTTGGTGCTTGGTGCTTGGTGTTTGGTGTTTGGTGTTTGGTGCTTGGTGCTTGGTGCTTGGTGTTTGGTGCTTGGTGCTTGGTGTTTGGTGCTTGGTGCTTGGTGTAAGGTGTTAGGTGTTTGGTGCTTGGTGCTTGGTGTTTGGTGCTTGGTGCTTGGTGTTTGGTGTTTGGTGCTTGCTGCTTGCTGCTTGGGGTTTGGTGCTTGGTGATTGGTGCTTGTTGTTTGGTGCTTGGTGCTTGGTGTTTGGTGTTTGGTGCTAGGTGCTTGGTGCTTGGTGCTTGGTGTTTGGTGCTTGGTGTTTGGTGCTTGGTACTTGGGGCTTGGTGTTTGGTGCTTGGTGCTTGGTGCTTGGTGTTTGGTGTTTGGTGTTTGGTGCTTGGTGCTTGGTGCTGGGTGGTTGGCGTTTGGTGATTGGTGCTTGGTGTTTGGTGCTTGGTGTTTGGTGCTTGGTGCTTGGTGCTTGGGGCTTGGTGTTTGGTGCTTGGTGCTTGGTGCCTGGTGCTTGGTGTTTGGTTTTTGGTGCTTGGTGTTTGGTCCTTGGTGCATGGTGCTGGGTGGTTGGCGTTTAGTGCTTGGTGATTGGTGTTTGGTGGTTGGTGCTTGGTGTTTGGTGCTTGGTGCTTGGTGATTAGTGTTTGGTGCTTGGTGCTTGGGGTTTGGTGTTCAGTGCTTGGTGCTTGGTGTTTGGTGCTTGGTGTTTGCTGTTTGGTGTTTGGTGTTTGGTGTTTGCTGTTTGCTGTCTGCTTTTTGGTGTTTGGTGTTTGCTGTATGGTGTTTGCTGTTTGGTGTTTGGTGTTTGGTGTTTGGTGTTTCCTGTTTGGTCTTTGGTCTTTGGTGCTTGGTGTTTGGTGCTTGGTGCTTGGTGCTTGTTGTTTGGTGATTGGTGCTTGGCGCTTGGTGTTTGGTGTTTGGTGTTTGGTGCTTGGTGTCTGGTGCTTGGTGTTTGGTGTTTGGTGTTTGGTGCTTGGTGCTTGGTGCTTGGTGTTCGGTGTTTGGTGTTTGGTGCTTGGTGCTTGGTGTTTGGTGCTTGGTGCTTGGTGCTTGGTGTTTGGTGCTGCATGCTTGGTGTTTGGTGTTTGGTGCTTGGTGCTTGGTGCTTGGTATTTGGTGCTTGGTGCTTGGTGCTTGGTGATTAGTGTTTGGTGCTTGGTGCTTGGGGTTTGGTGTTTGGTGCTTGGTGCTTGGTGTTTGGTGCTTGGTACTTGGTGTTTGGTGCTTGGTGTTTGGTGTTTGCTGTTTGCTGTTTGGTGTTTGGTGTTTGCTGTATGGTGTTTGCTATTTGGTGTTTGGTCTTTGGTGTTTGGTGTTTGATGCTTGGTGCTTGGTGCTTGGTGTTTGATGCTTGGTGCTTGGTGTTTGGTGATTGGTGCTTGGTGCTTGCTATTTGGTGTTTAGTGCTTGGTGCCTGGTGCTTGTTGTTTGGTGATTGGTGCTTGTTGTTTGGTGTTTGCTTTTTGCTGTTTGGTGTTTGGTGTTTGCCGTTTGGTGTTTAGTGCTTGGTGCTTGGTGCTTGGTGTTTGGTGCTTGGCGTTTGGTGCTTGGTGCTTGGTGTTTGGTGCCTGGTGCTTGTTGTTTGGTGCTTGTTGCTTGGTGTTTGGTGTTTGGTGTTTGGTGTTTAGTGCTTGGTGTTTGGTGCATTGTTCTTGGTGTTTGGTGTTTGGAGCTTGGTGTTTGGTGCTTGGAGCTTGGTGCTTCGTGTTTGGTGCTTGGTGCTTGGTGCTTGGTGTTTGGTGCTTGGTGTTTGGTGCTTGGTGCTTGGTGCTTGGTGCTTGGTGCTTGGTGCTTGGTGTTTGGTGCTTGGTGTTTGGTGTTTGCTGCTTGGTGTTTGGTGCTTGGTGTTTGGTGTTTGCTGCTTGGTGTTTGGTGCTTGGTGCTTGGTGCTTGGTGTTAGGTGTTTGGTGCTTGGTGTTTGGTGCTTGGTGTTTGGTGTTTGCTGCTTGGTGTTTGGTGCTTGGTGCTTGGTGTTAGGTGTTTGGTGCTTGGTGTTTGGTGTTTTGTGCTTGGTGCTTGGTGCTTGGTGTTTGGTGCTTGGTGCTTGGTGTTTGGTGCTTGGTGCCTGGTGCTTGGTGTTTGGTGCTTCGTGCTTGGTGCTTGGTGTTTGGTGTTTGGTGCTTGGTGTTTGGTGCTTGGTGCTTGGTGTTTGATGCTTGGTGCTTGGTGTTTCGTGTTTGGTATTTGGTGCTTGGTGTTTGGTGCATGGTGCTTGGTGTTTGGTGCTTGGTGATTGGTGCTTGGTGTTTGGTGCTTGGTGCTTGGTGTTTGGTGTTTGGTGCTAGGTGCTTGGTGATTGGTGTTTGGTGCTTGGTGTTTGGTGCTTGGTACTTGGGGCTTGGTGTTTGGTGCTTGGTGCTAGGTGTTTGGTGTTTGGTATTTGGTGCTTGGTGTTTGGTGCATGGTGCTTGGTTTTTTGTGCTTGGTGATTGGTGCTTGGTGTTTGGTGCTTGGTGCTTGGTGTTTGGTGTTTGGTGCTAGGTGCTTGGTGCCTGGTGTTTGGTGCTTGGTGTTTGGTGCTTGGTACTTGGGGCTTGGTGTTTGGTGCTTGGTGCTTGGCGTTTGGTGCTTGGTGCTTGGTGTTTGGTGCCTGGTGCTTGTTGTTTGGTGCTTGGTGCTTGGTGTTTAGTGCTTGGTGTTTGGTGTTTGGTGCTTGGTGCTTGGTGTTTGGTGTTTGGTGCTTGGTGCATGGTGCTTGGTGTTTGGTGTTTGGTGCTTGGTGTTTGGTGCTTGGAGCTTGGTGCTTCGTGTTTGGTGCTTGGTGATTGGTGCTTGGTGTTTGGTGCAGGGTGCTTGGTGTTTGGTGCTTGGTGTTTGGTGTCTGGTTTTTGATGCTTGGTGTTTGATGCTTGGTGCTTGGTGCTTGGTGCTTGGTGTTTGGTGTTTGGTGCTTGGTGCATGGTGTTTGTACTTGGTGTTTGGTGCTTGGTGCTTGGTTCTTGGTGTTTGGTGCTTGGTGCTTGGTGCTTGGTGATTGGTGCTTGGTGTTTGGTGCTTGGTGCTTGGTGTTTGGTGTTTGGTGTTTGGTGCTTGGTGCTTGGTGCTTGGTGTTTGGTGCTTGGTGCTTGGTGTTTGGTGCTTGGTGCTTGGTGTAAGGTGTTAGGTGTTTGGTGCTTGGTGCTTGGTGTTCGGTGCTTGGTGCTTGGTGTTTGGTGTTTGGTGCTTGCTGCTTGCTGCTTGGGGTTTGGTGCTTGGTGATTGGTGCTTGTTGTTTGGTGCTTGGTGCTTGGTGTTTGGTGTTTGGTGCTAGGTGCTTGGTGCTTGGTGCTTGGTGTTTGGTGCTTGGTGTTTGGTGCTTGGTACTTGGGGCTTGGTGTTTGGTGCTTGGTGCTTGGTGCTTGGTGTTTGGTGTTTGGTGTTTGGTGCTTGGTGCTTGGTGCTGGGTGGTTGGCGTTTGGTGATTGGTGCTTGGTGTTTGGTGCTTGGTGTTTGGTGCTTGGTGCTTGGTGCTTGGGGCTTGGTGTTTGGTGCTTGGTGCTTGGTGCCTGGTGCTTGGTGTTTGGTTTTTGGTGCTTGGTGTTTGGTCCTTGGTGCTTGGTGCTGGGTGGTTGGCGTTTAGTGCTTGGTGCTTGGTGTTTGGTGGTTGGTGCTTGGTGTTTGGTGCTTGGTGCTTGGTGATTAGTGTTTGGTGCTTTGTGCTTGGGGTTTGGTGTTCAGTGCTTGGTGCTTGGTGTTTGGTGCTTGGTGTTTGCTGTTTGGTGTTTGGTGTTTGGTGTTTGCTGTTTGCTGTCTGCTTTTTGGTGTTTGGTGTTTGCTGTATGGTGTTTGCTGTTTGGTGTTTGGTGTTTGCTGTTTGGTGTTTGGTGTTTGGTGTTTGGTGTTTCCTGTTTGGTCTTTGGTCTTTGGTGCTTGGTGTTTGGTGCTTGGTGCTTGGTGCTTGTTGTTTGGTGATTGGTGCTTGGCGCTTGGTGTTTGGTGTTTGGTGTTTGGTGCTTGGTGTCTGGTGCTTGGTGTTTGGTGTTTGGTGTTTGGTGCTTGGTGCTTGGTGCTTGGTGTTCGGTGTTTGGTGTTTGGTGCTTGGTGCTTGGTGTTTGGTGCTTGGTGCTTGGTGCTTGGTGTTTGGTGCTGCATGCTTGGTGTTTGGTGTTTGGTGCTTGGTGCTTGGTGCTTGGTATTTGGTGCTTGGTGCTTGGTGCTTGGTGATTAGTGTTTGGTACTTGGTGCTTGGGGTTTGGTGTTTGGTGCTTGGTGCTTGGTGTTTGGTGCTTGGTACTTGGTGTTTGGTGCTTGGTGCTTGGTGTTTGCTGTTTGCTGTTTGGTGTTTGGTGTTTGCTGTATGGTGTTTGCTGTTTCGTGTTTGGTCTTTGCTATTTGGTGTTTGGTCTTTGGTGTTTGGTGTTTGATGCTTGGTGCTTGGTGCTTGGTGTTTGATGCTTGGTGCTTGGTGTTTGGTGATTGGTGCTTGGTGCTTGCTGTTTGGTGTTTAGTGCTTGGTGCCTGGTGCTTGTTGTTTGGTGATTGGTGCTTGTTGTTTTGTGTTTGCTTTTTGTGTTTGGTGTTTGGTGTTTGCCATTTGGTGTTTAGTGCTTGGTGCTTGGTGCTTGGTGTTTGGTGCTTGGCGTTTGGTGCTTGGTGCTTGGTGTTTGGTGCCTGGTGCTTGTTGTTTGGTGCTTGTTGCTTGGTGTTTGGTGTTTGGTGTTTGGTGTTTAGTGCTTGGTGTTTGGTGCATTGTTCTTGGTGTTTGGTGTTTGGAGCTTGGTGTTTGGTGCTTGGAGCTTGGTGCTTCGTGTTTGGTGCTTGGTGCTTGGTGCTTGGTGTTTGGTGCATGGTGTTTGGTGCTTGGTGCTTGGTGCTTGGTGCTTGGTGCTTGGTGCTTGGTGTTTGGTGTTTGCTGCTTGGTGTTTGGTGCTTGGTGCTTGGTGCTTGGTGTTAGGTGTTTGGTGCTTGGTGTTTGGTGCTTGGTGTTTGGTGTTTGCTGCTTGGTGTTTGGTGCTTGGTGCTTGGTGTTAGGTGTTTGGTGCTTGGTGTTTGGTGTTTTGTGCTTGGTGCTTGGTGCTTGGTGTTTGGTGCTTGGTGCTTGGTGTTTGGTGCTTGGTGCCTGGTGCTTGGTGTTTGGTGCTTCGTGCTTGGTGCTTGGTGTTTGGTGTTTGGTGCTTGGTGTTTGGTGCTTGGTGCTTGGTGTTTGATGCTTGGTGCTTGGTGTTTCGTGTTTGGTATTTGGTGTTTGGTGTTTGGTGCATGGTGCTTGGTGTTTGGTGCTTGGTGATTGGTGCTTGGTGTTTGGTGCTTGGTGCTTGGTGTTTGGTGTTTGGTGCTAGGTGCTTGGTGATTGGTGTTTGGTGCTTGGTGTTTGGTGCTTGGTACTTGGGGCTTGGTGTTTGGTGCTTGGTGCTAGGTGTTTGGTGTTTGGTATTTGGTGCTTGGTGTTTGGTGCATGGTGCTTGGTGTTTGGTGCTTGGTGATTGGTGCTTGGTGTTTGGTGCTTGGTGCTTGGTGTTTGGTGTTTGGTGCTAGGTGCTTGGTGCCTGGTGTTTGGTGCTTGGTGTTTGGTGCTTGGTACTTGGGGCTTGGTGTTTGGTGCTTGGTGCTTGGTGTTTGGTGTTTGGTGTTTGGTGCTTGGTGCTTGGTGCTGGGTGGTTGGCATTTGGTGCTTGGTGCTTGGTGTTTGGTGCTTGGTGCTTGGTGTTTGGTGCTTGGTGCTTGGTGTTTGGGGCTTGGTGTTTGGTGCTTGGTGCTTGGTGTTTGGTGCTTGGTGCTTGGTGCTGGGTGGTTGGCGTTTGGTGCTTGGTGCTTGGTGCTTGGTGTTTGTCGCTTGGTGCTTGGTGCTTGGTGTTTGGTGCTTGGTGTTTGGTGTTTGGTGCTTGGTGCTTGGTGTTTGGTGCTTGGTACTTGGTGTTTGGTGATTGGTGCTTGGTGTTTGGTGTTTGGTGTTTGCTGTTTGCTGTCTGCTTTTTGGTGTTTGGTGTTTGCTGTATGGTGTTTGCTGTTTCGTGTTTGGTGTTTCCTGTTTGGTGTTTGGTGTTTGGTGTTTCCTGTTTGGTCTTTGGTCTTTGGTGATTGGTGTTTGGTGCTTGGTGCTTGGTGTTTGGTGTTTGGTGCTTGGTGCTTGGTGTTTGGTGTTTGGTGCTTGGTGCTTGTTGTTTGGTGATTGGTGCTTGGTGCTTGGTGTCTGGTGCCTGGTGTTTGGTGTTTGGTGTTTGGTGTTTGGTGCTTGGTGCTTGTTGTTTGGTGATTGGTGCTTGGTGCTTGGTGTCTGGTGCTTGGTGTTTGGTGTTTGGTGCTTGGTGCTTGGTGCTTGGTGTTTTGTGTTTGGTGCTTGGTGCTTGGTGCCTGGTTCTTGGTGCTTGGTGCTTGTTGTGTGGTGCTTGGTGATTAATGTTTGGTGCTTGGTGCTTGGGATTTGCTGTTTGGTGCTTGGTGCTTAGTGTTTGGTGCTTGGTGTTTGGTGTTTCGTATTTGGTGTTTGGTGCTTGGTTTCTGGTGTTTGGTGTTTGGTGTTTGGTGCTTGGTGCTTGGTGTTTGGGTTTTGGGGCTTGGTGCTTGGTGTTTGGTGTTTGGTGCTTGGTGTTTGGTGTTTGGTGCTTGGTGTTTGGTGCTTGGTGCTTGGTGCTTGGTGTTTGGTGCTGGGTGCTTGATGATTGTGCTTGGTGCTTGGTGCTTGGTGCTTGGTGTTTGGTGTTTGGTGTTTGGTGTTTGATGCTTGGTGTTTGATACTTGTTGCTTGGTGCTTGGTGTTTTGTGTTTGGTGTTTGGTTCTTGGTGTATGTACTTGGTGCTTGGTGCTTGGTGTTTGGTGCTTGGTTCTTGGTGTTTGGAGATTGGTGCTTGGTGCTTGGTGTTTGGTGTTTAGTGCTTGGTGTTTGGTACTTGGTGCTTGGTGTTTGGTGTTTGGTGCTTGGTGTTTGGTGCTTGGTGCTTGGTGCTTGGTGTTTGGTGCATGGTGCTTGGTGTTTGGTGCTTGCTGCTGGTGTTTGGTGTTTGGTGTTTGGTGCTGGGTGTTTGGTGCTTGGTGTTCGGTGCTTTGTGCTAGGTGCTTGGTGCTTGGTGTTTGATGTTTGGTCCTTGGTGCTTGGTGTTTGGTGTTTTGTGCTTGGTGCTTGGTGCTTGGTGTTTGGTGCTTGGTGCTTCGTGCTTGGTGTTTGGCGTTTGCTGTTTGCTGTTTGGTGTTTGGTGTTTGCTGTTTGATGTTTGCTGTTTTGTGTTTGGTGTTTGGTGCTTGCTGTTTGGTGCTTGGTGCTTGGTGTTTGGTGTTTGGTGTTTGGTGCTTGGTGCTTGGTGTTTGGTGCTTGGTGCTTGGTGCTGGGTGTTTGGTGCTTGGTGCTTGGTGTTTGGTCCTTGGTGCTTGGTGCTTGGTCTTTGGTGCTTGGGGTTTGGTGTTTGGTGCTTGGTGCTTGGTGTTTGGCGCTTGGTGCTTAGTGCTTGGTGATTGGTGCTTGGTGCTTGGTGATTAGTGTTTGGTGATTGGTGCTTGGGGTTTGCTGTTTGGTGCTTGGTGTTTGGTGCTTGGTGCTTGGTGATTGGTGTTTGGTGATTGGTGCTTGGGGTTTGGTGTTTGATGCTTGGTGCTTGGTTTTTGGTGTTTGGTGCTTGGTACCTAGTGCTTGTTGTTTGGTGTTTGGTGCTTGGTGCTTGGTGCTTGGTGTTTGGTGCTTGGTGTCTGGTGTTTGGTGCATGGTGTTTGGTGTTTGGTGCTTGGTGCTTGGTGCTTGGTGTTTGGTGTTTGCTGCTTGGTGCTTGGTGTTTGGTGCTTGGTGTTTGGTGTTTGGTGTTTGATGCTTGGTGTTTGCTGCTTGGTGCTTGGTGCTTGGTGTTTTGTGTTTGGTGCTTGGTGTTTTGTGTTTGGTGCTTGGTGCTTGGTGCCTGGTGCTTGGTCCTTGGTGCTTGGTGTTTGGTGCTTGGTTCTTGGTGTTTGGTGATTGGTGCTTGGTGCTTGGTGTTTGGTGCTTGGTGCTTGGTGTTTAGTAGTCGGTGCTTGGTGTTTGGTTTTTGGTGCTTGGTGTTTGGTGCTTGGTGCTTGGTGTTAAGTGTTTGGGGCTTGGTGCTTGGTCCATGGTGCTTGGTGTTTGGTGCTTGGTGCCTGGTGCTTGGTGTTTGGTGCTTGGTGCTTGGTGCTTGGTGTTTGGTGCTTGGTGTTTGGTGCTTGGTGCTTGGTGTTTGGTGCTTGGTGTTTGGTGCTTGGTGTTCGGTGCTTGGTGCTTGGTGCTTGGTGCTTGGTGTTAGGTGTTTGGTGCTTGGTGCTTGGTGTATGATGTTTGGTCCTTGGTGCTTTGTGTTTGGTGCTTGGTGCTTGGTGTTTGGTGTTTGGTGCTTGCTGCTTGCTGCTTGGTGTTTGGTGCTTGGTGATTGGTGCTTGGTGTTTGCTGCTTGGTGCTTGGTGTTTGGTGTTTGGTGCTAGGTGCTTGGTGCTTGGTGTTTGGTGCTTGGTGCTTGGTGCTTGGTGTTTGGCGTTTGGTGCTTGGTGTTTGGTGCTTGGTGCTTGGTGTTTGATGCTTGGTGCTTGGTGTTTCGTGTTTGGTATTTGGTGCTTGGTGTTTGGTGCATGGTGCTTGGTGTTTGGTGCTTGGTGATTGGTGCTTGGTGTTTGGTGCTTGGTGTTCGGTGCTTGGTGCTTGGTGCTTGGTGCTTGGTGTTAGGTGTTTGGTGCTTGGTGCTTGGTGTATGATGTTTGGTCCTTGGTGCTTTGTGTTTGGTGCTTGGTGCTTGGTGTTTGGTGTTTGGTGCTTGCTGCTTGCTGCTTGGTGTTTGGTGCTTGGTGATTGGTGCTTGGTGTTTGCTGCTTGGTGCTTGGTGTTTGGTGTTTGGTGCTAGGTGCTTGGTGCTTGGTGTTTGGTGCTTGGTGCTTGGTGCTTGGTGTTTGGTGTTTGGTGCTTGGTGTTTGGTGCTTGGTGCTTGGTGTTTGATGCTTGGTGCTTGGTGTTTCGTGTTTGGTATTTGGTGCTTGGTGTTTGGTGCATGGTGCTTGGTGTTTGGTGCTTGGTGATTGGTGCTTGGTGTTTGGTGCTTGGTGCTTGGTGATTGGTGTTTGGTGCTTGGTGTTTGGTGCTTGGTACTTGGGGCTTGGTGTTTGGTGCTTGGTGCTTGGTTTTTTGTGCTTGGTGATTGGTGCTTGGTGTTTAGTGCTTGGTGCTTGGTGTTTGGTGTTTGGTGCTAGGTGCTTGGTGCCTGGTGTTTGGTGCTTGGTGTTTGGTGCTTGGTACTTGGTTTTTTGTGCTTGGTGATTGGTGCTTGGTGTTTGGTGCTTGGTGCTTGGTGTTTGGTGTTTGGTGCTAGGTGCTTGGTGCCTGGTGTTTGGTGCTTGGTGTTTGGTGCTAGGTGCTTGGTGCTTGGTGTTTGGTGCTTGGTGCTTGGTGCTTGGTGTTTGGTGTTTGGTGCTTGGTGTTTGGTGCTTGGTGCTTGGTGTTTGATGCTTGGTGCTTGGTGTTTCGTGTTTGGTATTTGGTGCTTGGTGTTTGGTGCATGGTGCTTGGTGTTTGGTGCTTGGTGATTGGTGCTTGGTGTTTGGTGCTTGGTGCTTGGTGATTGGTGTTTGGTGTTTGGTGTTTGGTGTTTGATGCTTGGTGTTTGATACTTGTTGCTTGGTGCTTGGTGTTTTGTGTTTGGTGTTTGGTTCTTGGTGTATGTACTTGGTGCTTGGTGCTTGGTGTTTGGTGCTTGGTTCTTGGTGTTTGGAGATTGGTGCTTGGTGCTTGGTGTTTGGTGTTTAGTGCTTGGTGTTTGGTACTTGGTGCTTGGTGTTTGGAGTTTGGTGCTTGGTGTTTGGTGCTTGGTGCTTGGTGCTTGGTGTTTGGTGCATGGTGCTTGGTGTTTGGTGCTTGCTGCTGGTGTTTGGTGTTTGGTGTTTGGTGCTGGGTGTTTGGTGCTTGGTGTTCGGTGCTTTGTGCTAGGTGCTTGGTGCTTGGTGTTTGATGTTTGGTCCTTGGTGCTTGGTGTTTGGTGTTTTGTGCTTGGTGCTTGGTGCTTGGTGTTTGGTGCTTGGTGCTTCGTGCTTGGTGTTTGGCGTTTGCTGTTTGCTGTTTGGTGTTTGGTGTTTGCTGTTTGATGTTTGCTGTTTTGTGTTTGGTGTTTGGTGCTTGCTGTTTGGTGCTTGGTGCTTGGTGTTTGGTGTTTGGTGTTTGGTGCTTGGTGCTTGGTGTTTGGTGCTTGGTGCTTGGTGCTGGGTGTTTGGTGCTTGGTGCTTGGTGTTTGGTCCTTGGTGCTTGGTGCTTGGTCTTTGGTGCTTGGGGTTTGGTGTTTGGTGCTTGGTGCTTGGTGTTTGGCGCTTGGTGCTTAGTGCTTGGTGATTGGTGCTTGGTGCTTGGTGATTAGTGTTTGGTGATTGGTGCTTGGGGTTTGCTGTTTGGTGCTTGGTGTTTGGTGCTTGGTGCTTGGTGATTGGTGTTTGGTGATTGGTGCTTGGGGTTTGGTGTTTGATGCTTGGTGCTTGGTTTTTGGTGTTTGGTGCTTGGTACCTAGTGCTTGTTGTTTGGTGTTTGGTGCTTGGTGCTTGGTGCTTGGTGTTTGGTGCTTGGTGTCTGGTGTTTGGTGCATGGTGTTTGGTGTTTGGTGCTTGGTGCTTGGTGCTTGGTGTTTGGTGTTTGCTGCTTGGTGCTTGGTGTTTGGTGCTTGGTGTTTGGTGTTTGGTGTTTGATGCTTGGTGTTTGCTGCTTGGTGCTTGGTGCTTGGTGTTTTGTGTTTGGTGCTTGGTGTTTTGTGTTTGGTGCTTGGTGCTTGGTGCCTGGTGCTTGGTCCTTGGTGCTTGGTGTTTGGTGCTTGGTTCTTGGTGTTTGGTGATTGGTGCTTGGTGCTTGGTGTTTGGTGCTTGGTGCTTGGTGTTTAGTAGTCGGTGCTTGGTGTTTGGTTTTTGGTGCTTGGTGTTTGGTGCTTGGTGCTTGGTGTTAAGTGTTTGGGGCTTGGTGCTTGGTCCATGGTGCTTGGTGTTTGGTGCTTGGTGCCTGGTGCTTGGTGTTTGGTGCTTGGTGCTTGGTGCTTGGTGTTTGGTGCTTGGTGTTTGGTGCTTGGTGCTTGGTGTTTGGTGCTTGGTGTTTGGTGCTTGGTGTTCGGTGCTTGGTGCTTGGTGCTTGGTGCTTGGTGTTAGGTGTTTGGTGCTTGGTGCTTGGTGTATGATGTTTGGTCCTTGGTGCTTTGTGTTTGGTGCTTGGTGCTTGGTGTTTGGTGTTTGGTGCTTGCTGCTTGCTGCTTGGTGTTTGGTGCTTGGTGATTGGTGCTTGGTGTTTGCTGCTTGGTGCTTGGTGTTTGGTGTTTGGTGCTAGGTGCTTGGTGCTTGGTGTTTGGTGCTTGGTGCTTGGTGCTTGGTGTTTGGCGTTTGGTGCTTGGTGTTTGGTGCTTGGTGCTTGGTGTTTGATGCTTGGTGCTTGGTGTTTCGTGTTTGGTATTTGGTGCTTGGTGTTTGGTGCATGGTGCTTGGTGTTTGGTGCTTGGTGATTGGTGCTTGGTGTTTGGTGCTTGGTGTTCGGTGCTTGGTGCTTGGTGCTTGGTGCTTGGTGTTAGGTGTTTGGTGCTTGGTGCTTGGTGTATGATGTTTGGTCCTTGGTGCTTTGTGTTTGGTGCTTGGTGCTTGGTGTTTGGTGTTTGGTGCTTGCTGCTTGCTGCTTGGTGTTTGGTGCTTGGTGATTGGTGCTTGGTGTTTGCTGCTTGGTGCTTGGTGTTTGGTGTTTGGTGCTAGGTGCTTGGTGCTTGGTGTTTGGTGCTTGGTGCTTGGTGCTTGGTGTTTGGTGTTTGGTGCTTGGTGTTTGGTGCTTGGTGCTTGGTGTTTGATGCTTGGTGCTTGGTGTTTCGTGTTTGGTATTTGGTGCTTGGTGTTTGGTGCATGGTGCTTGGTGTTTGGTGCTTGGTGATTGGTGCTTGGTGTTTGGTGCTTGGTGCTTGGTGATTGGTGTTTGGTGCTTGGTGTTTGGTGCTTGGTACTTGGGGCTTGGTGTTTGGTGCTTGGTGCTAGGTGTTTGGTGTTTGGTATTTGGTGCTTGGTGTTTGGTGCATGGTGCTTGGTTTTTTGTGCTTGGTGATTGGTGCTTGGTGTTTGGTGCTTGGTGCTTGGTGTTTGGTGTTTGGTGCTAGGTGCTTGGTGCCTGGTGTTTGGTGCTTGGTGTTTGGTGCTTGGTACTTGGGGCTTGGTGTTTGGTGTTTGGTGCTTGGCGTTTGGTGCTTGGTGCTTGGTGTTTGGTGCCTGGTGCTTGTTGTTTGGTGCTTGGTGCTTGGTGTTTAGTGCTTGGTGTTTGGTGTTTGGTGCTTGGTGCTTGGTGTTTGGTGTTTGGTGCTTGGTGCATGGTGCTTGGTGTTTGGTGTTTGGTGCTTGGTGTTTGGTGCTTGGAGCTTGGTGCTTCGTGTTTGGTGCTTGGTGATTGGTGCTTGGTGTTTGGTGCAGGGTGCTTGGTGTTTGGTGCTTGGTGTTTGGTGTCTGGTTTTTGATGCTTGGTGTTTGATGCTTGGTGCTTGGTGCTTGGTGCTTGGTGTTTGGTGTTTGGTGCTTGGTGCATGGTGTTTGTACTTGGTGTTTGGTGCTTGGTGCTTGGTTCTTGGTGTTTGGTGCTTGGTGCTTGGTGCTTGGTGATTGGTGCTTGGTGTTTGGTGCTTGGTGCTTGGTGTTTGGTGTTTGGTGTTTGGTGCTTGGTGCTTGGTGCTTGGTGTTTGGTGCTTGGTGCTTGGTGTTTGGTGCTTGGTGCTTGGTGTAAGGTGTTAGGTGTTTGGTGCTTGGTGCTTGGTGTTCGGTGCTTGGTGCTTGGTGTTTGGTGTTTGGTGCTTGCTGCTTGCTGCTTGGGGTTTGGTGCTTGGTGATTGGTGCTTGTTGTTTGGTGCTTGGTGCTTGGTGTTTGGTGTTTGGTGCTAGGTGCTTGGTGCTTGGTGCTTGGTGTTTGGTGCTTGGTGTTTGGTGCTTGGTACTTGGGGCTTGGTGTTTGGTGCTTGGTGCTTGGTGCTTGGTGTTTGGTGTTTGGTGTTTGGTGCTTGGTGCTTGGTGCTGGGTGGTTGGCGTTTGGTGATTGGTGCTAGGTGTTTGGTGCTTGTTGTTTGGTGCTTGGTGCTTGGTGCTTGGGGCTTGGTGTTTGGTGCTTGGTGCTTGGTGCCTGGTGCTTGGTGTTTGGTTTTTGGTGCTTGGTGTTTGGTCCTTGGTGCTTGGTGCTGGGTGGTTGGCGTTTAGTGCTTGGTGCTTGGTGTTTGGTGGTTGGTGCTTGGTGTTTGGTGCTTGGTGCTTGGTGATTAGTGTTTGGTGCTTTGTGCTTGGGGTTTGGTGTTCAGTGCTTGGTGCTTGGTGTTTGGTGCTTGGTGTTTGCTGTTTGGTGTTTGGTGTTTGGTGTTTGCTGTTTGCTGTCTGCTTTTTGGTGTTTGGTGTTTGCTGTATGGTGTTTGCTGTTTGGTGTTTGGTGTTTGCTGTTTGGTGTTTGGTGTTTGGTGTTTGGTGTTTCCTGTTTGGTCTTTGGTCTTTGGTGCTTGGTGTTTGGTGCTTGGTGCTTGGTGCTTGTTGTTTGGTGATTGGTGCTTGGCGCTTGGTGTTTGGTGTTTGGTGTTTGGTGCTTGGTGTCTGGTGCTTGGTGTTTGGTGTTTGGTGTTTGGTGCTTGGTGCTTGGTGCTTGGTGTTCGGTGTTTGGTGTTTGGTGCTTGGTGCTTGGTGTTTGGTGCTTGGTGCTTGGTGCTTGGTGTTTGGTGCTGCATGCTTGGTGTTTGGTGTTTGGTGCTTGGTGCTTGGTGCTTGGTATTTGGTGCTTGGTGCTTGGTGCTTGGTGATTAGTGTTTGGTACTTGGTGCTTGGGGTTTGGTGTTTGGTGCTTGGTGCTTGGTGTTTGGTGCTTGGTACTTGGTGTTTGGTGCTTGGTGCTTGGTGTTTGCTGTTTGCTGTTTGGTGTTTGGTGTTTGCTGTATGGTGTTTGCTGTTTCGTGTTTGGTCTTTGCTATTTGGTGTTTGGTCTTTGGTGTTTGGTGTTTGATGCTTGGTGCTTGGTGCTTGGTGTTTGATGCTTGGTGCTTGGTGTTTGGTGATTGGTGCTTGGTGCTTGCTGTTTGGTGTTTAGTGCTTGGTGCCTGGTGCTTGTTGTTTGGTGATTGGTGCTTGTTGTTTTGTGTTTGCTTTTTGTGTTTGGTGTTTGGTGTTTGCCATTTGGTGTTTAGTGCTTGGTGCTTGGTGCTTGGTGTTTGGTGCTTGGCGTTTGGTGCTTGGTGCTTGGTGTTTGGTGCCTGGTGCTTGTTGTTTGGTGCTTGTTGCTTGGTGTTTGGTGTTTGGTGTTTGGTGTTTAGTGCTTGGTGTTTGGTGCATTGTTCTTGGTGTTTGGTGTTTGGAGCTTGGTGTTTGGTGCTTGGAGCTTGGTGCTTCGTGTTTGGTGCTTGGTGCTTGGTGCTTGGTGTTTGGTGCATGGTGTTTGGTGCTTGGTGCTTGGTGCTTGGTGCTTGGTGCTTGGTGCTTGGTGTTTGGTGTTTGCTGCTTGGTGTTTGGTGCTTGGTGCTTGGTGCTTGGTGTTAGGTGTTTGGTGCTTGGTGTTTGGTGCTTGGTGTTTGGTGTTTGCTGCTTGGTGTTTGGTGCTTGGTGCTTGGTGTTAGGTGTTTGGTGCTTGGTGTTTGGTGTTTTGTGCTTGGTGCTTGGTGCTTGGTGTTTGGTGCTTGGTGCTTGGTGTTTGGTGCTTGGTGCCTGGTGCTTGGTGTTTGGTGCTTCGTGCTTGGTGCTTGGTGTTTGGTGTTTGGTGCTTGGTGTTTGGTGCTTGGTGCTTGGTGTTTGATGCTTGGTGCTTGGTGTTTCGTGTTTGGTATTTGGTGTTTGGTGTTTGGTGCATGGTGCTTGGTGTTTGGTGCTTGGTGATTGGTGCTTGGTGTTTGGTGCTTGGTGCTTGGTGTTTGGTGTTTGGTGCTAGGTGCTTGGTGATTGGTGTTTGGTGCTTGGTGTTTGGTGCTTGGTACTTGGGGCTTGGTGTTTGGTGCTTGGTGCTAGGTGTTTGGTGTTTGGTATTTGGTGCTTGGTGTTTGGTGCATGGTGCTTGGTGTTTGGTGCTTGGTGATTGGTGCTTGGTGTTTGGTGCTTGGTGCTTGGTGTTTGGTGTTTGGTGCTAGGTGCTTGGTGCCTGGTGTTTGGTGCTTGGTGTTTGGTGCTTGGTACTTGGGGCTTGGTGTTTGGTGCTTGGTGCTTGGTGTTTGGTGTTTGGTGTTTGGTGCTTGGTACTTGGTGCTGGGTGGTTGGCATTTGGTGCTTGGTGCTTGGTGTTTGGTGCTTGGTGCTTGGTGTTTGGTGCTTGGTGCTTGGTGTTTGGGGCTTGGTGTTTGGTGCTTGGTGCTTGGTGTTTGGTGCTTGGTGCTTGGTGCTGGGTGGTTGGCGTTTGGTGCTTGGTGCTTGGTGCTTGGTGTTTGTCGCTTGGTGCTTGGTGCTTGGTGTTTGGTGCTTGGTGTTTGGTGTTTGGTGCTTGGTGCTTGGTGTTTGGTGCTTGGTACTTGGTGTTTGGTGATTGGTGCTTGGTGTTTGGTGTTTGGTGTTTGCTGTTTGCTGTCTGCTTTTTGGTGTTTGGTGTTTGCTGTATGGTGTTTGCTGTTTCGTGTTTGGTGTTTCCTGTTTGTTGTTTGGTGTTTGGTGTTTCCTGTTTGGTCTTTGGTCTTTGGTGATTGGTGTTTGGTGCTTGGTGATTGGTGTTTGGTGTTTGGTGCTTGGTGCTTGGTGTTTGGTGTTTGGTGCTTGGTGCTTGTTGTTTGGTGATTGGTGCTTGGTGCTTGGTGTCTGGTGCCTGGTGTTTGGTGTTTGGTGTTTGGTGCTTGGTGCTTGTTGTTTGGTGATTGGTGCTTGGTGCTTGGTGTCTGGTGCTTGGTGTTTGGTGTTTGGTGCTTGGTGCTTGGTGCTTGGTGTTTTGTGTTTGGTGCTTGGTGCTTGGTGCCTGGTTCTTGGTGCTTGGTGCTTGTTGTGTGGTGCTTGGTGATTAATGTTTGGTGCTTGGTGCTTGGGATTTGCTGTTTGGTGCTTGGTGCTTAGTGTTTGGTGCTTGGTGTTTGGTGTTTCGTATTTGGTGTTTGGTGCTTGGTTTCTGGTGTTTGGTGTTTGGTGTTTGGTGCTTGGTGCTTGGTGTTTGGGTTTTGGGGCTTGGTGCTTGGTGTTTGGTGTTTGGTGCTTGGTGTTTGGTGTTTGGTGCTTGGTGTTTGGTGCTTGGTGCTTGGTGCTTGGTGTTTGGTGCTGGGTGCTTGATGATTGTGCTTGGTGCTTGGTGCTTGGTGCTTGGTGTTTGGTGTTTGGTGTTTGGTGTTTGATGCTTGGTGTTTGATACTTGTTGCTTGGTGCTTGGTGTTTTGTGTTTGGTGTTTGGTTCTTGGTGTATGTACTTGGTGCTTGGTGCTTGGTGTTTGGTGCTTGGTTCTTGGTGTTTGGAGATTGGTGCTTGGTGCTTGGTGTTTGGTGTTTAGTGCTTGGTGTTTGGTACTTGGTGCTTGGTGTTTGGTGTTTGGTGCTTGGTGTTTGGTGCTTGGTGCTTGGTGCTTGGTGTTTGGTGCATGGTGCTTGGTGTTTGGTGCTTGGTGCTGGTGTTTGGTGTTTGGTGTTTGGTGCTGGGTGTTTGGTGCTTGGTGTTCGGTGCTTTGTGCTAGGTGCTTGGTGCTTGGTGTTTGATGTTTGGTCCTTGGTGCTTGGTGTTTGGTGTTTTGTGCTTGGTGCTTGGTGCTTGGTGTTTGGTGCTTGGTGCTTCGTGCTTGGTGTTTGGCGTTTGCTGTTTGCTGTTTGGTGTTTGGTGTTTGCTGTTTGATGTTTGCTGTTTGGTGTTTGGTGTTTGGTGCTTGGTGCTTGGTGTTTGGTGCTTGGTGCTTGGTGCTGGGTGTTTGGTGCTTGGTGCTTGGTGTTTGGTCCTTGGTGCTTGGTGCTTGGTCTTTGGTGCTTGGGGTTTGGTGTTTGGTGCTTGGTGCTTGGTGTTTGGTGCTTGGTGCTTAGTGCTTGGTGATTGGTGCTTGGTGCTTGGTGATTAGTGTTTGGTGATTGGTGCTTGGGGTTTGCTGTTTGGTGCTTGGTGTTTGGTGCTTGGTGCTTGGTGATTGGTGTTTGGTGATTGGTGCTTGGGGTTTGGTGTTTGATGCTTGGTGCTTGGTTTTTGGTGTTTGGTGCTTGGTACCTAGTGCTTGTTGTTTGGTGTTTGGTGCTTGGTGCTTGGTGCTTGGTGTTTGGTGCTTGGTGTCTGGTGTTTGGTGCTTGGTGTTTGGTGTTTGGTGCTTGGTGCTTGGTGCTTGGTGTTTGGTGTTTGCTGCTTGGTGCTTGGTGTTTGGCGTTTGGTGCTTGGTGTTTGGTGCTTGGTGCTTGGTGTTTGATGCTTGGTGCTTGGTGTTTCGTGTTTGGTATTTGGTGCTTGGTGTTTGGTGCATGGTGCTTGGTGTTTGGTGCTTGGTGATTGGTGCTTGGTGTTTGGTGCTTGGTGTTCGGTGCTTGGTGCTTGGTGCTTGGTGCTTGGTGTTAGGTGTTTGGTGCTTGGTGCTTGGTGTATGATGTTTGGTCCTTGGTGCTTTGTGTTTGGTGCTTGGTGCTTGGTGTTTGGTGTTTGGTGCTTGCTGCTTGCTGCTTGGTGTTTGGTGCTTGGTGATTGGTGCTTGGTGTTTGCTGCTTGGTGCTTGGTGTTTGGTGTTTGGTGCTAGGTGCTTGGTGCTTGGTGTTTGGTGCTTGGTGCTTGGTGCTTGGTGTTTGGTGTTTGGTGCTTGGTGTTTGGTGCTTGGTGCTTGGTGTTTGATGCTTGGTGCTTGGTGTTTCGTGTTTGGTATTTGGTGCTTGGTGTTTGGTGCATGGTGCTTGGTGTTTGGTGCTTGGTGATTGGTGCTTGGTGTTTGGTGCTTGGTGCTTGGTGATTGGTGTTTGGTGCTTGGTGTTTGGTGCTTGGTACTTGGGGCTTGGTGTTTGGTGCTTGGTGCTAGGTGTTTGGTGTTTGGTATTTGGTGCTTGGTGTTTGGTGCATGGTGCTTGGTTTTTTGTGCTTGGTGATTGGTGCTTGGTGTTTGGTGCTTGGTGCTTGGTGTTTGGTGTTTGGTGCTAGGTGCTTGGTGCCTGGTGTTTGGTGCTTGGTGTTTGGTGCTTGGTACTTGGGGCTTGGTGTTTGGTGTTTGGTGCTTGGCGTTTGGTGCTTGGTGCTTGGTGTTTGGTGCCTGGTGCTTGTTGTTTGGTGCTTGGTGCTTGGTGTTTAGTGCTTGGTGTTTGGTGTTTGGTGCTTGGTGCTTGGTGTTTGGTGTTTGGTGCTTGGTGCATGGTGCTTGGTGTTTGGTGTTTGGTGCTTGGTGTTTGGTGCTTGGAGCTTGGTGCTTCGTGTTTGGTGCTTGGTGATTGGTGCTTGGTGTTTGGTGCAGGGTGCTTGGTGTTTGGTGCTTGGTGTTTGGTGTCTGGTTTTTGATGCTTGGTGTTTGATGCTTGGTGCTTGGTGCTTGGTGCTTGGTGTTTGGTGTTTGGTGCTTGGTGCATGGTGTTTGTACTTGGTGTTTGGTGCTTGGTGCTTGGTTCTTGGTGTTTGGTGCTTGGTGCTTGGTGCTTGGTGATTGGTGCTTGGTGTTTGGTGCTTGGTGCTTGGTGTTTGGTGTTTGGTGTTTGGTGCTTGGTGCTTGGTGCTTGGTGTTTGGTGCTTGGTGCTTGGTGTTTGGTGCTTGGTGCTTGGTGTAAGGTGTTAGGTGTTTGGTGCTTGGTGCTTGGTGTTCGGTGCTTGGTGCTTGGTGTTTGGTGTTTGGTGCTTGCTGCTTGCTGCTTGGGGTTTGGTGCTTGGTGATTGGTGCTTGTTGTTTGGTGCTTGGTGCTTGGTGTTTGGTGTTTGGTGCTAGGTGCTTGGTGCTTGGTGCTTGGTGTTTGGTGCTTGGTGTTTGGTGCTTGGTACTTGGGGCTTGGTGTTTGGTGCTTGGTGCTTGGTGCTTGGTGTTTGGTGTTTGGTGTTTGGTGCTTGGTGCTTGGTGCTGGGTGGTTGGCGTTTGGTGATTGGTGCTAGGTGTTTGGTGCTTGTTGTTTGGTGCTTGGTGCTTGGTGCTTGGGGCTTGGTGTTTGGTGCTTGGTGCTTGGTGCCTGGTGCTTGGTGTTTGGTTTTTGGTGCTTGGTGTTTGGTCCTTGGTGCTTGGTGCTGGGTGGTTGGCGTTTAGTGCTTGGTGCTTGGTGTTTGGTGGTTGGTGCTTGGTGTTTGGTGCTTGGTGCTTGGTGATTAGTGTTTGGTGCTTTGTGCTTGGGGTTTGGTGTTCAGTGCTTGGTGCTTGGTGTTTGGTGCTTGGTGTTTGCTGTTTGGTGTTTGGTGTTTGGTGTTTGCTGTTTGCTGTCTGCTTTTTGGTGTTTGGTGTTTGCTGTATGGTGTTTGCTGTTTGGTGTTTGGTGTTTGCTGTTTGGTGTTTGGTGTTTGGTGTTTGGTGTTTCCTGTTTGGTCTTTGGTCTTTGGTGCTTGGTGTTTGGTGCTTGGTGCTTGGTGCTTGTTGTTTGGTGATTGGTGCTTGGCGCTTGGTGTTTGGTGTTTGGTGTTTGGTGCTTGGTGTCTGGTGCTTGGTGTTTGGTGTTTGGTGTTTGGTGCTTGGTGCTTGGTGCTTGGTGTTCGGTGTTTGGTGTTTGGTGCTTGGTGCTTGGTGTTTGGTGCTTGGTGCTTGGTGCTTGGTGTTTGGTGCTGCATGCTTGGTGTTTGGTGTTTGGTGCTTGGTGCTTGGTGCTTGGTATTTGGTGCTTGGTGCTTGGTGCTTGGTGATTAGTGTTTGGTACTTGGTGCTTGGGGTTTGGTGTTTGGTGCTTGGTGCTTGGTGTTTGGTGCTTGGTACTTGGTGTTTGGTGCTTGGTGCTTGGTGTTTGCTGTTTGCTGTTTGGTGTTTGGTGTTTGCTGTATGGTGTTTGCTGTTTCGTGTTTGGTCTTTGCTATTTGGTGTTTGGTCTTTGGTGTTTGGTGTTTGATGCTTGGTGCTTGGTGCTTGGTGTTTGATGCTTGGTGCTTGGTGTTTGGTGATTGGTGCTTGGTGCTTGCTGTTTGGTGTTTAGTGCTTGGTGCCTGGTGCTTGTTGTTTGGTGATTGGTGCTTGTTGTTTTGTGTTTGCTTTTTGTGTTTGGTGTTTGGTGTTTGCCATTTGGTGTTTAGTGCTTGGTGCTTGGTGCTTGGTGTTTGGTGCTTGGCGTTTGGTGCTTGGTGCTTGGTGTTTGGTGCCTGGTGCTTGTTGTTTGGTGCTTGTTGCTTGGTGTTTGGTGTTTGGTGTTTGGTGTTTAGTGCTTGGTGTTTGGTGCATTGTTCTTGGTGTTTGGTGTTTGGAGCTTGGTGTTTGGTGCTTGGAGCTTGGTGCTTCGTGTTTGGTGCTTGGTGCTTGGTGCTTGGTGTTTGGTGCATGGTGTTTGGTGCTTGGTGCTTGGTGCTTGGTGCTTGGTGCTTGGTGCTTGGTGTTTGGTGTTTGCTGCTTGGTGTTTGGTGCTTGGTGCTTGGTGCTTGGTGTTAGGTGTTTGGTGCTTGGTGTTTGGTGCTTGGTGTTTGGTGTTTGCTGCTTGGTGTTTGGTGCTTGGTGCTTGGTGTTAGGTGTTTGGTGCTTGGTGTTTGGTGTTTTGTGCTTGGTGCTTGGTGCTTGGTGTTTGGTGCTTGGTGCTTGGTGTTTGGTGCTTGGTGCCTGGTGCTTGGTGTTTGGTGCTTCGTGCTTGGTGCTTGGTGTTTGGTGTTTGGTGCTTGGTGTTTGGTGCTTGGTGCTTGGTGTTTGATGCTTGGTGCTTGGTGTTTCGTGTTTGGTATTTGGTGTTTGGTGTTTGGTGCATGGTGCTTGGTGTTTGGTGCTTGGTGATTGGTGCTTGGTGTTTGGTGCTTGGTGCTTGGTGTTTGGTGTTTGGTGCTAGGTGCTTGGTGATTGGTGTTTGGTGCTTGGTGTTTGGTGCTTGGTACTTGGGGCTTGGTGTTTGGTGCTTGGTGCTAGGTGTTTGGTGTTTGGTATTTGGTGCTTGGTGTTTGGTGCATGGTGCTTGGTGTTTGGTGCTTGGTGATTGGTGCTTGGTGTTTGGTGCTTGGTGCTTGGTGTTTGGTGTTTGGTGCTAGGTGCTTGGTGCCTGGTGTTTGGTGCTTGGTGTTTGGTGCTTGGTACTTGGGGCTTGGTGTTTGGTGCTTGGTGCTTGGTGTTTGGTGTTTGGTGTTTGGTGCTTGGTACTTGGTGCTGGGTGGTTGGCATTTGGTGCTTGGTGCTTGGTGTTTGGTGCTTGGTGCTTGGTGTTTGGTGCTTGGTGCTTGGTGTTTGGGGCTTGGTGTTTGGTGCTTGGTGCTTGGTGTTTGGTGCTTGGTGCTTGGTGCTGGGTGGTTGGCGTTTGGTGCTTGGTGCTTGGTGCTTGGTGTTTGTCGCTTGGTGCTTGGTGCTTGGTGTTTGGTGCTTGGTGTTTGGTGTTTGGTGCTTGGTGCTTGGTGTTTGGTGCTTGGTACTTGGTGTTTGGTGATTGGTGCTTGGTGTTTGGTGTTTGGTGTTTGCTGTTTGCTGTCTGCTTTTTGGTGTTTGGTGTTTGCTGTATGGTGTTTGCTGTTTCGTGTTTGGTGTTTCCTGTTTGTTGTTTGGTGTTTGGTGTTTCCTGTTTGGTCTTTGGTCTTTGGTGATTGGTGTTTGGTGCTTGGTGATTGGTGTTTGGTGTTTGGTGCTTGGTGCTTGGTGTTTGGTGTTTGGTGCTTGGTGCTTGTTGTTTGGTGATTGGTGCTTGGTGCTTGGTGTCTGGTGCCTGGTGTTTGGTGTTTGGTGTTTGGTGCTTGGTGCTTGTTGTTTGGTGATTGGTGCTTGGTGCTTGGTGTCTGGTGCTTGGTGTTTGGTGTTTGGTGCTTGGTGCTTGGTGCTTGGTGTTTTGTGTTTGGTGCTTGGTGCTTGGTGCCTGGTTCTTGGTGCTTGGTGCTTGTTGTGTGGTGCTTGGTGATTAATGTTTGGTGCTTGGTGCTTGGGATTTGCTGTTTGGTGCTTGGTGCTTAGTGTTTGGTGCTTGGTGTTTGGTGTTTCGTATTTGGTGTTTGGTGCTTGGTTTCTGGTGTTTGGTGTTTGGTGTTTGGTGCTTGGTGCTTGGTGTTTGGGTTTTGGGGCTTGGTGCTTGGTGTTTGGTGTTTGGTGCTTGGTGTTTGGTGTTTGGTGCTTGGTGTTTGGTGCTTGGTGCTTGGTGCTTGGTGTTTGGTGCTGGGTGCTTGATGATTGTGCTTGGTGCTTGGTGCTTGGTGCTTGGTGTTTGGTGTTTGGTGTTTGGTGTTTGATGCTTGGTGTTTGATACTTGTTGCTTGGTGCTTGGTGTTTTGTGTTTGGTGTTTGGTTCTTGGTGTATGTACTTGGTGCTTGGTGCTTGGTGTTTGGTGCTTGGTTCTTGGTGTTTGGAGATTGGTGCTTGGTGCTTGGTGTTTGGTGTTTAGTGCTTGGTGTTTGGTACTTGGTGCTTGGTGTTTGGTGTTTGGTGCTTGGTGTTTGGTGCTTGGTGCTTGGTGCTTGGTGTTTGGTGCATGGTGCTTGGTGTTTGGTGCTTGGTGCTGGTGTTTGGTGTTTGGTGTTTGGTGCTGGGTGTTTGGTGCTTGGTGTTCGGTGCTTTGTGCTAGGTGCTTGGTGCTTGGTGTTTGATGTTTGGTCCTTGGTGCTTGGTGTTTGGTGTTTTGTGCTTGGTGCTTGGTGCTTGGTGTTTGGTGCTTGGTGCTTCGTGCTTGGTGTTTGGCGTTTGCTGTTTGCTGTTTGGTGTTTGGTGTTTGCTGTTTGATGTTTGCTGTTTTGTGTTTGGTGTTTGGTGCTTGCTGTTTGGTGCTTGGTGCTTGGTGTTTGGTGTTTGGTGTTTGGTGCTTGGTGCTTGGTGTTTGGTGCTTGGTGCTTGGTGCTGGGTGTTTGGTGCTTGGTGCTTGGTGTTTGGTCCTTGGTGCTTGGTGCTTGGTCTTTGGTGCTTGGGGTTTGGTGTTTGGTGCTTGGTGCTTGGTGTTTGGTGCTTGGTGCTTAGTGCTTGGTGATTGGTGCTTGGTGCTTGGTGATTAGTGTTTGGTGATTGGTGCTTGGGGTTTGCTGTTTGGTGCTTGGTGTTTGGTGCTTGGTGCTTGGTGATTGGTGTTTGGTGATTGGTGCTTGGGGTTTGGTGTTTGATGCTTGGTGCTTGGTTTTTGGTGTTTGGTGCTTGGTACCTAGTGCTTGTTGTTTGGTGTTTGGTGCTTGGTGCTTGGTGCTTGGTGTTTGGTGCTTGGTGTCTGGTGTTTGGTGCTTGGTGTTTGGTGTTTGGTGCTTGGTGCTTGGTGCTTGGTGTTTGGTGTTTGCTGCTTGGTGCTTGGTGTTTGGTGCTTGGTGTTTGGTGTTTGGTGTTTGATGCTTGGTGTTTGCTGCTTGGTGCTTGGTGCTTGGTGTTTTGTGTTTGGTGCTTGGTGTTTTGTGTTTGGTGCTTGGTGCTTGGTGCCTGGTGCTTGGTCCTTGGTGCTTGGTGTTTGGTGCTTGGTTCTTGGTGTTTGGTGATTGGTGCTTGGTGCTTGGTGTTTGGTGCTTGGTGCTTGGTGTTTAGTAGTCGGTGCTTGGTGTTTGGTTTTTGGTGCTTGGTGTTTGGTGCTTGGTGCTTGGTGTTAAGTGTTTGGGGCTTGGTGCTTGGTCCATGGTGCTTGGTGTTTGGTGCTTGGTGCCTGGTGCTTGGTGTTTGGTGCTTGGTGCTTGGTGCTTGGTGTTTGGTGCTTGGTGTTTGGTGCTTGGTGCTTGGTGTTTGGTGCTTGGTGTTTGGTGCTTGGTGTTCGGTGCTTGGTGCTTGGTGCTTGGTGCTTGGTGTTAGGTGTTTGGTGCTTGGTGCTTGGTGTATGATGTTTGGTCCTTGGTGCTTTGTGTTTGGTGCTTGGTGCTTGGTGTTTGGTGTTTGGTGCTTGCTGCTTGCTGCTTGGTGTTTGGTGCTTGGTGATTGGTGCTTGGTGTTTGCTGCTTGGTGCTTGGTGTTTGGTGTTTGGTGCTAGGTGCTTGGTGCTTGGTGTTTGGTGCTTGGTGCTTGGTGCTTGGTGTTTGGCGTTTGGTGCTTGGTGCTTGGTGTTTGGTGCTTGGTGCTTGGTTTTTGGTCTTTGGTGCTTGGTACCTGGTGCTTGTTGTTTGATGTTTGGTGCTTGGTGCTTGGTGTTTGGTGCTTGGTGTCTGGTGCTGGGTGTTTGGTGCTTGGTGCTTGGTGTTTGGTGCTTGGTGCTTGGTGCTTGGTGTTTGGTCCTTGGTGCTTGGTGCTTGGTCTTTGGTGCTTGGGGTTTGGTGTTTGGTGCTTGGTGCTTGGTGTTTGGTGCTAGGTGCTTAGTGCTTGGTGCTTGGTGTTTGGTGCTTGCTGCTTGGTGCTTGGTGATTGGTGCTTGGTGCTTGGTGATTAGTATTTGGTGATTGGTGCTTGGGGTTTGCTGTTTGGTGCTTGGTGTTTGGTGCTTGGTGCTTGGTGATTAGTGTTTGGTGATTGGTGCTTGGGGTTTGGTGTTTGATGCTTGGTGCTTGGTTTTTGGTGTTTGGTGCTTGGTACCTGGTGCTTGTTGTTTGGTGTTTGGTGCTTGGTGCTTGGTGCTTGGTGTTTGGTGCTTGGTGTCTGGTGTTTGGTGCTTGGTGTTTGGTGTTTGGTGCTTGGTGCTTGGTGCTTGGTGTTTGGTGTTTGCTGCTTGGTGCTTGGTGTTTGGTGCTTGGTGTTTGGTGTTTGGTGCTTGGTGTTTTGTGTTTGGTGCTTGGTTCTTGGTGCCTGGTGCTTGGTCCTTGGTGCTTGGTGTTTGGTGCTTGGTTCTTGGTGTTTGGTGATTGGTGCTTGGTGCTTGGTGTTTGGTGCTTGGTGCTTGGTGTTTAGTAGTTGGTGCTTGGTGTTTGGTTTTTGGTGCTTGGTGTTTGGTGCTTGGTGCTTGGTGTTAAGTGTTTGGGGCTTGGTGCTTGGTCCATGGTGCTTGGTGTTTGGTTCTTGGTGCCTGGTGCTTGGTGTTTGGTGCTTGGTGCTTGGTGCTTGGTGTTTGGTGCTTGGTGTTTGGTGCTTGGTGCTTGGTGTTTGGTGCTTGGTGTTTGGTGCTTGGTGTTCGGTGCTTGGTGCTTGGTGCTTGGTGCTTGGTGTTAGGTGTTTGGTGCTTGGTGCTTGGTGTATGATGTTTGGTCCTTGGTGCTTGGTGTTTAGTGCTTGGTGCTTGGTGTATGGTGTTTGGTGCTTGCTGCTTGCTGCTTGGTGTTTGGTGCTTGGTGATTGGTGCTTGGTGTTTGGTGCTTGGTGCTTGGTGTTTGGTGTTTGGTGCTAGGTGCTTGGTGCTTGGTGTTTGGTGCTTGGTGCTTGGTGCTTGGTGTTTGGCGTTTGGTGCTTGGTGCTTGGTGTTTGGTGCTTGGTGCTTGGTTTTTGGTGTTTGGTGCTTGGTACCTGGTGCTTGTTGTTTGGTGTTTGGTGCTTGGTACTTGGTGTTTGGTGCTTGGTGTCTGGTGTTTGGTGCTTGGTGTTTGGTGTTTGGTGCTTGGTGCTTGGTGCTTGGTGTTTGGTGTTTGGTGCTTGGTGCTTGGTGTTTGGTGTTTGGTGCTGGGTGCTTGGAGTTTGGTGCTTGGTGCTTGGTGCTTAGTGCTTGGTGTTAGGTGTTTGGTGCTTGGTGTTTGGTGGTTGGTGTTTGATGCTTGGTGTGTACTGCTTGGTGCTTGGTGCTTGGTGTTTTGTGTTTGGTGCTTGGTGCTTGGTGCCTGGTTCTTGGTGCTTGGTGCTTGTTGTGTGGTGCTTGGTGATTAATGTTTGGTGCTTGGTGCTTGGGGTTTGCTGTTTGGTGCTTAGTGCTTAGTGTTTGGTGCTTGGTGCTTGGTTTCTGGTGTTTGGTGTTTGGTGTTTGGTGCTTGGTGTTTGGTGTTTGGGTTTTGGTGCTTGGTGCTTGGTGTTTGGTGCTTGGTGCTTGGTGCTTGGTGTTTGGTGCTGGGTGCTTGATGTTTGTGCTTGGTGCTTGGTGCTTGGTTCTTGGTGTTTGGTGTTTGGTGCTTAGTGTTTGGTGTTTGATGCTTGGTGTTTGATGCTTGTTGCTTGGTGCTTGGTGTTTTGTGTTTGGTGTTTGGTTCTTGGTGTATGTACTTGGTGCTTGGTGCTTGGTGTTTGGTGCTTGGTTCTTGGTGTTTGGTGATTGGTGCTTGGTGCTTGGTGTTTGGTGTTTGGTGCTTGGTGTTTGGTACTTGGTGCTTGGTGTTTGGTGTTTGGTGCTTGGTGTTTGGTGCTTGGTGCTTGGTGCTTGGTGTTTGATGCATGGTGCTTGGTGTTTGGTGCTTGGTGCCTGGTGTTTGGTGTTTGGTGCTTGGTGTTTGGTGCTTGGTGTTTGGTGCTTGGTGTTCGGTGCTTTGTGCTAGGTGCTTGGTGCTTGGTGTTTGATGTTTGGTCCTTGGTGCTTGGTGTTTGGTGTTTTGTGCTTGGTGCTTGGTGCTTGGTGTTTGGTGCTTGGTGCTTCGTGCTTGGTGTTTGGCGTTTGCTGTTTGCTGTTTGGTGTTTGGTGTTTGCTGTTTGATGTTTGCTGTTTGGTGTTTGGTGTTTGGTGCTTGCTGTTTGGTGCTTGGTGCCTGGTGTTTGGTGTTTGGTGTTTGGTGCTTGGTGCTTGGTGTTTGGTGCTTGGTGCTTGGTGCTGGGTGTTTGGTGCTTGGTGCTTGGTGTTTGGTGCTTGGTGCTTGGTGCTTGGTGTTTGGTGCTTGGTGCTTGGTGTTTAGTAGTTGGTGCTTGGTGTTTGGTTTTTGGTGCTTGGTGTTTGGTGCTTGGTGCTTGGTGTTAAGTGTTTGGGGCTTGGTGCTTGGTCCATGGTGCTTGGTGTTTGGTTCTTGGTGCCTGGTGCTTGGTGTTTGGTGCTTGGTGCTTGGTGCTTGGTGTTTGGTGCTTGGTGTTTGGTGCTTGGTGCTTGGTGTTTGGTGCTTGGTGTTTGGTGCTTGGTGTTCGGTGCTTGGTGCTTGGTGCTTGGTGCTTGGTGTTAGGTGTTTGGTGCTTGGTGCTTGGTGTATGATGTTTGGTCCTTGGTGCTTGGTGTTTAGTGCTTGGTGCTTGGTGTTTGGCGTTTGGTGCTTGCTGCTTGCTGCTTGGTGTTTGGTGCTTGGTGATTGGTGCTTGGTGTTTGGTGCTTGGTGCTTGGTGTTTGGTGTTTGGTGCTAGGTGCTTGGTGCTTGGTGTTTGGTGCTTGGTGCTTGGTGCTTGGTGTTTGGCGTTTGGTGCTTGGTGCTTGGTGTTTGGTGCTTGGTGCTTGGTGCTTGGTGTTTGGTCCTTGGTGCTTGGTGCTTGGTCTTTGGTGCTTGGGGTTTGGTGTTTGGTGCTTGGTGCTTGGTGTTTGGTGCTAGGTGCTTAGTGCTTGGCGCTTGGTGTTTGGTGCTTGCTGCTTGGTGCTTGGTGATTGGTGCTTGGTGCTTGGTGATTAGTATTTGGTGATTGGTGCTTGCGGTTTGCTGTTTGGTGCTTGGTGTTTGGTGCTTGGTGCTTGGTGATTAGTGTTTGGTGATTGGTGCTTGGGGTTTGGTGTTTGATGCTTGGTGCTTGGTTTTTGGTGTTTGGTGCTTGGTACCTGGTGCTTGTTGTTTGGTCTTTGGTGCTTGGTGCTTGGTGCTTGGTGTTTGGTGCTTGGTGTCTGGTGTTTGGTGCTTGGTGTTTGGTGTTTGGTGCTTGGTGCTTGGTGCTTGGTGTTTGGTGTTTGCTGCTTGGTGCTTGGTGTTTGGTGCTTGGTGTTTGGTGTTTGGTGCTTGGTGTTTTGTGTTTGGTGCTTGGTTCTTGGTGCCTGGTGCTTGGTCCTTGGTGCTTGGTGTTTGGTGCTTGGTTCTTGGTGTTTGGTGATTGGTGCTTGGTGCTTGGTGTTTGGTGCTTGGTGCTTGGTGTTTAGTAGTTGGTGCTTGGTGTTTGGTTTTTGGTGCTTGGTGTTTGGTGCTTGGTGCTTGGTGTTAAGTGTTTGGGGCTTGGTGCTTGGTCCATGGTGCTTGGTGTTTGGTTCTTGGTGCCTGGTGCTTGGTGTTTGGTGCTTGGTGCTTGGTGCTTGGTGTTTGGTGCTTGGTGTTTGGTGCTTGGTGCTTGGTGTTTGGTGCTTGGTGTTTGGTGCTTGGTGTTCGGTGCTTGGTGCTTGGTGCTTGGTGCTTGGTGTTAGGTGTTTGGTGCTTGGTGCTTGGTGTATGATGTTTGGTCCTTGGTGCTTGGTGTTTAGTGCTTGGTGCTTGGTGTATGGTGTTTGGTGCTTGCTGCTTGCTGCTTGGTGTTTGGTGTTTGGTGATTGGTGCTTGGTGTTTGGTGCTTGGTGCTTGGTGTTTGGTGTTTGGTGCTAGGTGCTTGGTGCTTGGTGTTTGGTGCTTGGTGCTTGGTGCTTGGTGTTTGGCGTTTGGTGCTTGGTGCTTGGTGTTTGGTGCTTGGTGCTTGGTTTTTGGTGTTTGGTGCTTGGTACCTGGTGCTTGTTGTTTGGTGTTTGGTGCTTGGTGCTTGGTGTTTGGTGCTTGGTGTCTGGTGTTTGGTGCTTGGTGTTTGGTGTTTGGTGCTTGGTGCTTGGTGCTTGGTGTTTGGTGTTTGGTGCTTGGTGCTTGGTGTTTGGTGTTTGGTGCTGGGTGCTTGGAGTTTGGTGCTTGGTGCTTGGTGCTTAGTGCTTGGTGTTAGGTGTTTGGTGCTTGGTGTTTGGTGGTTGGTGTTTGATGCTTGGTGTGTGCTGCTTGGTGCTTGGTGCTTGGTGTTTTGTGTTTGGTGCTTGGTGCTTGGTGCCTGGTTCTTGGTGCTTGGTGCTTGTTGTGTGGTGCTTGGTGATTAATGTTTGGTGCTTGGTGCTTGGGGTTTGCTGTTTGGTGCTTAGTGCTTAGTGTTTGGTGCTTGGTGCTTGGTTTCTGGTGTTTGGTGTTTGGTGTTTGGTGCTTGGTGTTTGGTGTTTGGGTTTTGGTGCTTGGTGCTTGGTGTTTGGTGCTTGGTGCTTGGTGCTTGGTGTTTGGTGCTGGGTGCTTGATGTTTGTGCTTGGTGCTTGGTGCTTGGTTCTTGGTGTTTGGTGTTTGGTGCTTAGTGTTTGGTGTTTGATGCTTGGTGTTTGATGCTTGTTGCTTGGTGCTTGGTGTTTTGTGTTTGGTGTTTGGTTCTTGGTGTATGTACTTGGTGCTTGGTGCTTGGTGTTTGGTGCTTGGTTCTTGGTGTTTGGTGATTGGTGCTTGGTGCTTGGTGTTTGGTGTTTGGTGCTTGGTGTTTGGTACTTGGTGCTTGGTGTTTGGTGTTTGGTGCTTGGTGTTTGGTGCTTGGTGCTTGGTGCTTGGTGTTTGATGCATGGTGCTTGGTGTTTGGTGCTTGGTGCCTGGTGTTTGGTGTTTGGTGCTTGGTGTTTGGTGCTTGGTGTTTGGTGCTTGGTGTTCGGTGCTTTGTGCTAGGTGCTTGGTGCTTGGTGTTTGATGTTTGGTCCTTGGTGCTTGGTGTTTGGTGTTTTGTGCTTGGTGCTTGGTGCTTGGTGTTTGGTGCTTGGTGCTTCGTGCTTGGTGTTTGGCGTTTGCTGTTTGCTGTTTGGTGTTTGGTGTTTGCTGTTTGATGTTTGCTGTTTGGTGTTTGGTGTTTGGTGCTTGCTGTTTGGTGCTTGGTGCCTGGTGTTTGGTGTTTGGTGTTTGGTGCTTGGTGCTTGGTGTTTGGTGCTTGGTGCTTGGTGCTGGGTGTTTGGTGCTTGGTGCTTGGTGTTTGGTGCTTGGTGCTTGGTGCTTGGTGTTTGGTGCTTGGTGCTTGGTGTTTAGTAGTTGGTGCTTGGTGTTTGGTTTTTGGTGCTTGGTGTTTGGTGCTTGGTGCTTGGTGTTAAGTGTTTGGGGCTTGGTGCTTGGTCCATGGTGCTTGGTGTTTGGTTCTTGGTGCCTGGTGCTTGGTGTTTGGTGCTTGGTGCTTGGTGCTTGGTGTTTGGTGCTTGGTGTTTGGTGCTTGGTGCTTGGTGTTTGGTGCTTGGTGTTTGGTGCTTGGTGTTCGGTGCTTGGTGCTTGGTGCTTGGTGCTTGGTGTTAGGTGTTTGGTGCTTGGTGCTTGGTGTATGATGTTTGGTCCTTGGTGCTTGGTGTTTAGTGCTTGGTGCTTGGTGTTTGGCGTTTGGTGCTTGCTGCTTGCTGCTTGGTGTTTGGTGCTTGGTGATTGGTGCTTGGTGTTTGGTGCTTGGTGCTTGGTGTTTGGTGTTTGGTGCTAGGTGCTTGGTGCTTGGTGTTTGGTGCTTGGTGCTTGGTGCTTGGTGTTTGGCGTTTGGTGCTTGGTGCTTGGTGTTTGGTGCTTGGTGCTTGGTTTTTGGTGTTTGGTGCTTGGTACCTGGTGCTTGTTGTTTGGTGTTTGGTGCTTGGTGCTTGGTGTTTGGTGCTTGGTGTCTGGTGTTTGGTGCTTGGTCTTTGGTGGTTGGTGTTTGATGCTTGGTGTGTGCTGCTTGGTGCTTGGTGCTTGGTGTTTTGTGTTTGGTGCTTGGTGCTTGGTGCCTGGTTCTTGGTGCTTGGTGCTTGTTGTGTGGTGCTTGGTGATTAATGTTTGGTGCTTGGTGCTTGGGGTTTGCTGTTTGGTGCTTAGTGCTTAGTGTTTGGTGCTTGGTGCTTGGTTTCTGGTGTTTGGTGTTTGGTGTTTGGTGCTTGGTGCTTGGTGTTTGGGTTTTGGTGCTTGGTGCTTGGTGTTTGGTGCTTGGTGCTTGGTGCTTGGTGTTTGGTGCTGGGTGCTTGATGTTTGTGCTTGGTGCTTGGTGCTTGGTTCTTGGTGTTTGGTGTTTGGTGCTTGGTGTTTGGTGTTTGATGCTTGGTGTTTAATGCTTGTTGCTTGGTGCTTGGTGTTTTGTGTTTGGTGTTTGGTTCTTGGTGTATGTACTTGGTGCTTGGTGCTTGGTGTTTGGTGCTTGGTTCTTGGTGTTTGGTGATTGGTGCTTGGTGCTTGGTGTTTGGTGTTTGGTGCTTGGTGTTTGGTGTTTGATGCTTGGTGTTTAATGCTTGTTGCTTGGTGCTTGGTGTTTTGTGTTTGGTGTTTGGTTCTTGGTGTATGTACTTGGTGCTTGGTGCTTGGTGTTTGGTGTTTGGTGCTTGGTGTTTGGTGCTTGGTGCTTGGTGCTTGGTGTTTGGGGCATGGTGCTTGGTGTTTGGTGCTTGGTGCCTGGTGTTTGGTGTTTGGTGCTTGGTGTTTGGTGCTTGGTGTTTGGTGCTTGGTGTTCGGTGCTTTGTGCTAGGTGCTTGGTGCTTGGTGTTTGATGTTTGGTCCTTGGTGCTTGGTGTTTGGTGTTTTGTGCTTGGTGCTTGGTGCTTGGTGTTTGGTGCTTGGTGCTTCGTGCTTGGTGTTTGGCGTTTGCTGTTTGCTGTTTGGTGTTTGCTGTTTGCTGTTTGATGTTTGCTGTTTGGTGTTTGGTGTTTGGTGCTTGCTGTTTGGTGCTTGGTGCCTGGTGTTTGGTGTTTGGTGTTTGGTGCTTGGTGCTTGGTGTTTGGTGCTTGGTGCTTGGTGCTGGGTGTTTGGTGCTTGGTGCTTGGTGTTTGGTGCTTGGTGCTTGGTGCTTGGTGTTTGGTCCTTGGTGCTTGGTGCTTGGTCTTTGGTGCTTGGGGTTTGGTGTTTGGTGCTTGGTGCTTGGTGTTTGGTGCTTGGTGCTTGGTGCTTGGTGCTTGGTGTTTGGTGCTTGCTGCTTGGTGCTTGGTGATTGGTGCTTGGTGCTTGGTGATTAGTGTTTGGTGATTGGTGCTTGGGGTTTGCTGTTTGGTGCTTGGTGTTTGGTGCTTGGTGCTTGGTGATTAGTGTTTGGTGATTGGTGCTTGGGGTTTGGTGTTTGATGCTTGGTGCTTGGTTTTTGGTGTTTGGTGCTTGGTACCTGGTGCTTGTTGTTTGGTGTTTGGTGCTTGGTGCTTGGTGCTTGGTATTTGGTGCTTGGTGTCTGGTGTTTGGTGCTTGGTGTTTGGTGTTTGGTGCTTGGTGCTTGGTGCTTGGTGTTTGGTGTTTGCTGCTTGGTGCTTGGTGTTTGGTGCTTGGTGTTTGGTGTTTGGTGTTTGATGCTTGGTGTTTGCTGCTTGGTGCTTGGTGTTTTGTGTTTGGTGCTTGGTGTTTTGTGTTTGGTGCTTGGTGCTTGGTGCCTGGTGCTTGGTCCTTGGTGCTTGGTGTTTGGTGCTTGGTTCTTGGTGTTTGGTGATTGGTGCTTGGTGCTTGGTGTTTGGTGCTTGGTGCTTGGTGTTTAGTAGTTGGTGCTTGGTGTTTGGTTTTTGGTGCTTGGTGTTTGGTGCTTGGTGCTTGGTGTTAAGTGTTTGGGGCTTGGTGCTTGGTCCATGGTGCTTGGTGTTTGGTTCTTGGTGCCTGGTGCTTGGTGTTTGGTGCTTGGTGCTTGGTGCTTGGTGTTTGGTGCTTGGTGTTTGGTGCTTGGTGCTTGGTGTTTGGGTTTTGGGGCTTGGTGCTTGGTGTTTGGTGTTTGGTGCTTGGTGTTTGGTGCTTGGTGCTTGGTGCTTGGTGTTTGGTGCTGGGTGCTTGATGATTGTGCTTGGTGCTTGGTGCTTGGTGCTTGGTGTTTGGTGTTTGGTGTTTGGTGTTTGATGCTTGGTGTTTGATACTTGTTGCTTGGTGCTTGGTGTTTTGTGTTTGGTGTTTGGTTCTTGGTGTATGTACTTGGTGCTTGGTGCTTGGTGTTTGGTGCTTGGTTCTTGGTGTTTGGTGATTGGTGCTTGGTGCTTGGTGTTTGGTGTTTAGTGCTTGGTGTTTGTTACTTGGTGCTTGGTGTTTGGTGTTTGGTGCTTGGTGTTTGGTGCTTGGTGCTTGGTGCTTGGTGTTTGGTGCATGGTGCTTGGTGTTTGGTGCTTGGTGCTGGTGTTTGGTGTTTGGTGTTTGGTGCTTGATGTTTGGTGCTTGGTGTTCGGTGCTTTGTGCTAGGTGCTTGGTGCTTGGTGTTTGATGTTTGGTCCTTGGTGCTTGGTGTTTGGTGTTTTGTGCTTGGTGCTTGGTGCTTGGTGTTTGGTGCTTGGTGCTTCGTGCTTGGTGTTTGGCGTTTGCTGTTTGCTGTTTGGTGTTTGGTGTTTGCTGTTTGATGTTTGCTGTTTTGTGTTTGGTGTTTGGTGCTTGCTGTTTGGTGCTTGGTGCTTGGTGTTTGGTGTTTGGTGTTTGGTGCTTGGTGCTTGGTGTTTGGTGCTTGGTGCTTGGTGCTGGGTGTTTGGTGCTTGGTGCTTGGTGTTTGGTCCTTGGTGCTTGGTGCTTGGTCTTTGGTGCTTGGGGTTTGGTGTTTGGTGCTTGGTGCTTAGTGCTTGGTGATTGGTGCTTGGTGCTTGGTGATTAGTGTTTGGTGATTGGTGCTTGGGGTTTGCTGTTTGGTGCTTGGTGTTTGGTGCTTGGTGCTTGGTGATTGGTGTTTGGTGATTGGTGCTTGGGGTTTGGTGTTTGATGCTTGGTGCTTGGTTTTTGGTGTTTGGTGCTTGGTACCTAGTGCTTGTTGTTTGGTGTTTGGTGCTTGGTGCTTGGTGCTTGGTGTTTGGTGCTTGGTGTCTGGTGTTTGGTGCTTGGTGATTGGTGTTTGGTGCTTGGTGCTTGGTGCTTGGTGTTTGGTGTTTGCTGCTTGGTGCTTGGTGTTTTGTGCTTGGTGTTTGGTGTTTGGTGTTTGATGCTTGGTGTTTGCTGCTTGGTGCTTGGTGCTTGGTGTTTTGTGTTTGGTGCTTGGTGTTTTGTGTTTGGTGCTTGGTGTTTGGTGCTTGGTGCTTGGTTTTTGGTGTTTGGTGCTTGGTACCTGGTGCTTGTTGTTTGGTGTTTGGTGCTTGGTGCTTGGTGTTTGGTGCTTGGTGTCTGGTGTTTGGTGCTTGGTGCTTGGTGTTTGGTGTTTGGTGCTGGGTGCTTGGAGTTTGGTGCTTGGTGCTTGGTGCTTAGTGCTTGGTGTTAGGTGTTTGGTGCTTGGTGTTTGGTGGTTGGTGTTTGATGCTTGGTGTGTGCTGCTTGGTGCTTGGTGCTTGGTGTTTTGTGTTTGGTGCTTGGTGCTTGGTGCCTGGTTCTTGGTGCTTGGTGCTTGTTGTGTGGTGCTTGGTGATTAATGTTTGGTGCTTGGTGCTTGGGGTTTGCTGTTTGGTGCTTAGTGCTTAGTGTTTGGTGCTTGGTGCTTGGTTTCTGGTGTTTGGTGTTTGGTGTTTGGTGCTTGGTGCTTGGTGTTTGGGTTTTGGTGCTTGGTGCTTGGTGTTTGGTGCTTGGTGCTTGGTGCTTGGTGTTTGGTGCTGGGTGCTTGATGTTTGTGCTTGGTGCTTGGTGCTTGGTTCTTGGTGTTTGGTGTTTGGTGCTTGGTGTTTGGTGTTTGATGCTTGGTGTTTAATGCTTGTTGCTTGGTGCTTGGTGTTTTGTGTTTGGTGTTTGGTTCTTGGTGTATGTACTTGGTGCTTGGTGCTTGGTGTTTGGTGCTTGGTTCTTGGTGTTTGGTGATTGGTGCTTGGTGCTTGGTGTTTGGTGTTTGGTACTTGGTGTTTGGTACTTGGTGCTTGGTGTTTGGTGTTTGGTGCTTGGTGTTTGGTGCTTGGTGCTTGGTGCTTGGTGTTTGGGGCATGGTGCTTGGTGTTTGGTGCTTGGTGCCTGGTGTTTGGTGTTTGGTGCTTGGTGTTTGGTGCTTGGTGTTTGGTGCTTGGTGTTCGGTGCTTTGTGCTAGGTGCTTGGTGCTTGGTGTTTGATGTTTGGTCCTTGGTGCTTGGTGTTTGGTGTTTTGTGCTTGGTGCTTGGTGCTTGGTGTTTGGTGCTTGGTGCTTCGTGCTTGGTGTTTGGCGTTTGCTGTTTGCTGTTTGGTGTTTGGTGTTTGCTGTTTGATGTTTGCTGTTTGGTGTTTGGTGTTTGGTGCTTGCTGTTTGGTGCTTGGTGCCTGGTGTTTGGTGTTTGGTGTTTGGTGCTTGGTGCTTGGTGTTTGGTGCTTGGTGCTTGGTGCTGGGTGTTTGGTGCTTGGTGCTTGGTGTTTGGTGCTTGGTGCTTGGTGCTTGGTGTTTGGTCCTTGGTGCTTGGTGCTTGGTCTTTGGTGCTTGGGGTTTGGTGTTTGGTGCTTGGTGCTTGGTGTTTGGTGCTTGGTGCTTGGTGCTTGGTGCTTGGTGTTTGGTGCTTGCTGCTTGGTGCTTGGTGATTGGTGCTTGGTGCTTGGTGATTAGTGTTTGGTGATTGGTGCTTGGGGTTTGCTGTTTGGTGCTTGGTGTTTGGTGCTTGGTGCTTGGTGATTAGTGTTTGGTGATTGGTGCTTGGGGTTTGGTGTTTGATGCTTGGTGCTTGGTTTTTGGTGTTTGGTGCTTGGAACCTGGTGCTTGTTGTTTGGTGTTTGGTGCTTGGTGCTTGGTGCTTGGTATTTGGTGCTTGGTGTCTGGTGTTTGGTGCTTGGTGTTTGGTGTTTGGTGCTTGGTGCTTGGTGCTTGGTGTTTGGTGTTTGCTGCTTGGTGCTTGGTGTTTGGTGCTTGGTGTTTGGTGTTTGGTGTTTGATGCTTGGTGTTTGCTGCTTGGTGCTTGGTGTTTTGTGTTTGGTGCTTGGTGTTTTGTGTTTGGTGCTTGGTGCTTGGTGCCTGGTGCTTGGTCCTTGGTGCTTGGTGTTTGGTGCTTGGTTCTTGGTGTTTGGTGATTGGTGCTTGGTGCTTGGTGTTTGGTGCTTGGTGCTTGGTGTTTAGTAGTTGGTGCTTGGTGTTTGGTTTTTGGTGCTTGGTGTTTGGTGCTTGGTGCTTGGTGTTAAGTGTTTGGGGCTTGGTGCTTGGTCCATGGTGCTTGGTATTTGGTTCTTGGTGCCTGGTGCTTGGTGTTTGGTGCTTGGTGCTTGGTGCTTGGTGTTTGGTGCTTGGTGTTTGGTGCTTGGTGCTTGGTGTTTGGGTTTTGGGGCTTGGTGCTTGGTGTTTGGTGTTTGGTGCTTGGTGTTTGGTGCTTGGTGCTTGGTGATTGGTGTTTGGTGCTGGGTGCTTGATGATTGTGCTTGGTGCTTGGTGCTTGGTGCTTGGTGTTTGGTGTTTGGTGTTTGGTGTTTGATGCTTGGTGTTTGATACTTGTTGCTTGGTGCTTGGTGTTTTGTGTTTGGTGTTTGGTTCTTGGTGTATGTACTTGGTGCTTGGTGCTTGGTGTTTGGTGCTTGGTTCTTGGTGTTTGGTGATTGGTGCTTGGTGCTTGGTGTTTGGTGTTTAGTGCTTGGTGTTTGTTACTTGGTGCTTGGTGTTTGGTGTTTGGTGCTTGGTGTTTGGTGCTTGGTGCTTGGTGCTTGGTGTTTGGTGCATGGTGCTTGGTGTTTGGTGCTTGGTGCTGGTGTTTGGTGTTTGGTGTTTGGTGCTTGGTGCTTGGTGCTTGGTGCTTGGTGTTTGGTGCTTGCTGCTTGGTGCTTGGTGATTGGTGCTTGGTGCTTGGTGATTAGTGTTTGGTGATTGGTGCTTGGGGTTTGCTGTTTGGTGCTTGGTGTTTGGTGCTTGGTGCTTGGTGATTAGTGTTTGGTGATTGGTGCTTGGGGTTTGGTGTTTGATGCTTGGTGCTTGGTTTTTGGTGTTTGGTGCTTGGTACCTGGTGCTTGTTGTTTGGTGTTTGGTGCTTGGTGCTTGGTGCTTGGTATTTGGTGCTTGGTGTCTGGTGTTTGGTGCTTGGTGTTTGGTGTTTGGTGCTTGGTGCTTGGTGCTTGGTGTTTGGTGTTTGCTGCTTGGTGCTTGGTGTTTGGTGCTTGGTGTTTGGTGTTTGGTGTTTGATGCTTGGTGTTTGCTGCTTGGTGCTTGGTGTTTTGTGTTTGGTGCTTGGTGTTTTGTGTTTGGTGCTTGGTGCTTGGTGCCTGGTGCTTGGTCCTTGGTGCTTGGTGTTTGGTGCTTGGTTCTTGGTGTTTGGTGATTGGTGCTTGGTGCTTGGTGTTTGGTGCTTGGTGCTTGGTGTTTAGTAGTTGGTGCTTGGTGTTTGGTTTTTGGTGCTTGGTGTTTGGTGCTTGGTGCTTGGTGTTAAGTGTTTGGGGCTTGGTGCTTGGTCCATGGTGCTTGGTGTTTGGTTCTTGGTGCCTGGTGCTTGGTGTTTGGTGCTTGGTGCTTGGTGCTTGGTGTTTGGTGCTTGGTGTTTGGTGCTTGGTGCTTGGTGTTTGGGTTTTGGGGCTTGGTGCTTGGTGTTTGGTGTTTGGTGCTTGGTGTTTGGTGCTTGGTGCTTGGTGCTTGGTGTTTGGTGCTGGGTGCTTGATGATTGTGCTTGGTGCTTGGTGCTTGGTGCTTGGTGTTTGGTGTTTGGTGTTTGGTGTTTGATGCTTGGTGTTTGATACTTGTTGCTTGGTGCTTGGTGTTTTGTGTTTGGTGTTTGGTTCTTGGTGTATGTACTTGGTGCTTGGTGCTTGGTGTTTGGTGCTTGGTTCTTGGTGTTTGGTGATTGGTGCTTGGTGCTTGGTGTTTGGTGTTTAGTGCTTGGTGTTTGTTACTTGGTGCTTGGTGTTTGGTGTTTGGTGCTTGGTGTTTGGTGCTTGGTGCTTGGTGCTTGGTGTTTGGTGCATGGTGCTTGGTGTTTGGTGCTTGGTGCTGGTGTTTGGTGTTTGGTGTTTGGTGCTTGGTGTTTGGTGCTTGGTGTTCGGTGCTTTGTGCTAGGTGCTTGGTGCTTGGTGTTTGATGTTTGGTCCTTGGTGCTTGGTGTTTGGTGTTTTGTGCTTGGTGCTTGGTGCTTGGTGTTTGGTGCTTGGTGCTTCGTGCTTGGTGTTTGGCGTTTGCTGTTTGCTGTTTGGTGTTTGGTGTTTGCTGTTTGATGTTTGCTGTTTTGTGTTTGGTGTTTGGTGCTTGCTGTTTGGTGCTTGGTGCTTGGTGTTTGGTGTTTGGTGTTTGGTGCTTGGTGCTTGGTGTTTGGTGCTTGGTGCTTGGTGCTGGGTGTTTGGTGCTTGGTGCTTGGTGTTTGGTCCTTGGTGCTTGGTGCTTGGTCTTTGGTGCTTGGGGTTTGGTGTTTGGTGCTTGGTGCTTAGTGCTTGGTGATTGGTGCTTGGTGCTTGGTGATTAGTGTTTGGTGATTGGTGCTTGGGGTTTGCTGTTTGGTGCTTGGTGTTTGGTGCTTGGTGCTTGGTGATTGGTGTTTGGTGATTGGTGCTTGGGGTTTGGTGTTTGATGCTTGGTGCTTGGTTTTTGGTGTTTGGTGCTTGGTACCTAGTGCTTGTTGTTTGGTGTTTGGTGCTTGGTGCTTGGTGCTTGGTGTTTGGTGCTTGGTGTCTGGTGTTTGGTGCTTGGTGATTGGTGTTTGGTGCTTGGTGCTTGGTGCTTGGTGTTTGGTGTTTGCTGCTTGGTGCTTGGTGTTTTGTGCTTGGTGTTTGGTGTTTGGTGTTTGATGCTTGGTGTTTGCTGCTTGGTGCTTGGTGCTTGGTGTTTTGTGTTTGGTGCTTGGTGTTTTGTGTTTGGTGCTTGGTGTTTGGTGCTTGGTGCTTGGTTTTTGGTGTTTGGTGCTTGGTACCTGGTGCTTGTTGTTTGGTGTTTGGTGCTTGGTGCTTGGTGTTTGGTGCTTGGTGTCTGGTGTTTGGTGCTTGGTGCTTGGTGTTTGGTGTTTGGTGCTGGGTGCTTGGAGTTTGGTGCTTGGTGCTTGGTGCTTAGTGCTTGGTGTTAGGTGTTTGGTGCTTGGTGTTTGGTGGTTGGTGTTTGATGCTTGGTGTGTGCTGCTTGGTGCTTGGTGCTTGGTGTTTTGTGTTTGGTGCTTGGTGCTTGGTGCCTGGTTCTTGGTGCTTGGTGCTTGTTGTGTGGTGCTTGGTGATTAATGTTTGGTGCTTGGTGCTTGGGGTTTGCTGTTTGGTGCTTAGTGCTTAGTGTTTGGTGCTTGGTGCTTGGTTTCTGGTGTTTGGTGTTTGGTGTTTGGTGCTTGGTGCTTGGTGTTTGGGTTTTGGTGCTTGGTGCTTGGTGTTTGGTGCTTGGTGCTTGGTGCTTGGTGTTTGGTGCTGGGTGCTTGATGTTTGTGCTTGGTGCTTGGTGCTTGGTTCTTGGTGTTTGGTGTTTGGTGCTTGGTGTTTGGTGTTTGATGCTTGGTGTTTAATGCTTGTTGCTTGGTGCTTGGTGTTTTGTGTTTGGTGTTTGGTTCTTGGTGTATGTACTTGGTGCTTGGTGCTTGGTGTTTGGTGCTTGGTTCTTGGTGTTTGGTGATTGGTGCTTGGTGCTTGGTGTTTGGTGTTTGGTACTTGGTGTTTGGTACTTGGTGCTTGGTGTTTGGTGTTTGGTGCTTGGTGTTTGGTGCTTGGTGCTTGGTGCTTGGTGTTTGGGGCATGGTGCTTGGTGTTTGGTGCTTGGTGCCTGGTGTTTGGTGTTTGGTGCTTGGTGTTTGGTGCTTGGTGTTTGGTGCTTGGTGTTCGGTGCTTTGTGCTAGGTGCTTGGTGCTTGGTGTTTGATGTTTGGTCCTTGGTGCTTGGTGTTTGGTGTTTTGTGCTTGGTGCTTGGTGCTTGGTGTTTGGTGCTTGGTGCTTCGTGCTTGGTGTTTGGCGTTTGCTGTTTGCTGTTTGGTGTTTGGTGTTTGCTGTTTGATGTTTGCTGTTTGGTGTTTGGTGTTTGGTGCTTGCTGTTTGGTGCTTGGTGCCTGGTGTTTGGTGTTTGGTGTTTGGTGCTTGGTGCTTGGTGTTTGGTGCTTGGTGCTTGGTGCTGGGTGTTTGGTGCTTGGTGCTTGGTGTTTGGTGCTTGGTGCTTGGTGCTTGGTGTTTGGTCCTTGGTGCTTGGTGCTTGGTCTTTGGTGCTTGGGGTTTGGTGTTTGGTGCTTGGTGCTTGGTGTTTGGTGCTTGGTGCTTGGTGCTTGGTGCTTGGTGCTTGGTGTTTGGTGCTTGCTGCTTGGTGCTTGGTGATTGGTGCTTGGTGCTTGGTGATTAGTGTTTGGTGATTGGTGCTTGGGGTTTGCTGTTTGGTGCTTGGTGTTTGGTGCTTGGTGCTTGGTGATTAGTGTTTGGTGATTGGTGCTTGGGGTTTGGTGTTTGATGCTTGGTGCTTGGTTTTTGGTGTTTGGTGCTTGGAACCTGGTGCTTGTTGTTTGGTGTTTGGTGCTTGGTGCTTGGTGCTTGGTATTTGGTGCTTGGTGTCTGGTGTTTGGTGCTTGGTGTTTGGTGTTTGGTGCTTGGTGCTTGGTGCTTGGTGTTTGGTGTTTGCTGCTTGGTGCTTGGTGTTTGGTGCTTGGTGTTTGGTGTTTGGTGTTTGATGCTTGGTGTTTGCTGCTTGGTGCTTGGTGTTTTGTGTTTGGTGCTTGGTGTTTTGTGTTTGGTGCTTGGTGCTTGGTGCCTGGTGCTTGGTCCTTGGTGCTTGGTGTTTGGTGCTTGGTTCTTGGTGTTTGGTGATTGGTGCTTGGTGCTTGGTGTTTGGTGCTTGGTGCTTGGTGTTTAGTAGTTGGTGCTTGGTGTTTGGTTTTTGGTGCTTGGTGTTTGGTGCTTGGTGCTTGGTGTTAAGTGTTTGGGGCTTGGTGCTTGGTCCATGGTGCTTGGTGTTTGGTTCTTGGTGCCTGGTGCTTGGTGTTTGGTGCTTGGTGCTTGGTGCTTGGTGTTTGGTGTTTGGTGCTTGGTGTTTGGTGCTTGGTGCTTGGTGTTTGGGTTTTGGGGCTTGGTGCTTGGTGTTTGGTGTTTGGTGCTTGGTGTTTGGTGCTTGGTGCTTGGTGATTGGTGTTTGGTGCTGGGTGCTTGATGATTGTGCTTGGTGCTTGGTGCTTGGTGCTTGGTGTTTGGTGTTTGGTGTTTGGTGTTTGATGCTTGGTGTTTGATACTTGTTGCTTGGTGCTTGGTGTTTTGTGTTTGGTGTTTGGTTCTTGGTGTATGTACTTGGTGCTTGGTGCTTGGTGTTTGGTGCTTGGTTCTTGGTGTTTGGTGATTGGTGCTTGGTGCTTGGTGTTTGGTGTTTAGTGCTTGGTGTTTGTTACTTGGTGCTTGGTGTTTGGTGTTTGGTGCTTGGTGTTTGGTGCTTGGTGCTTGGTGCTTGGTGTTTGGTGCATGGTGCTTGGTGTTTGGTGCTTGGTGCTGGTGTTTGGTGTTTGGTGTTTGGTGCTTGGTGTTTGGTGCTTGGTGTTCGGTGCTTTGTGCTAGGTGCTTGGTGCTTGGTGTTTGATGTTTGGTCCTTGGTGCTTGGTGTTTGGTGTTTTGTGCTTGGTGCTTGGTGCTTGGTGTTTGGTGCTTGGTGCTTCGTGCTTGGTGTTTGGCGTTTGCTGTTTGCTGTTTGGTGTTTGGTGTTTGCTGTTTGATGTTTGCTGTTTTGTGTTTGGTGTTTGGTGCTTGCTGTTTGGTGCTTGGTGCTTGGTGTTTGGTGTTTGGTGTTTGGTGCTTGGTGCTTGGTGTTTGGTGCTTGGTGCTTGGTGCTGGGTGTTTGGTGCTTGGTGCTTGGTGTTTGGTCCTTGGTGCTTGGTGCTTGGTCTTTGGTGCTTGGGGTTTGGTGTTTGGTGCTTGGTGCTTGGTGTTTGGTGCTTGGTGCTTAGTGCTTGGTGATTGGTGCTTGGTGCTTGGTGATTAGTGTTTGGTGATTGGTGCTGGGGTTTGCTGTTTGGTGCTTGGTGTTTGGTGCTTGGTGCTTGGTGATTGGTGTTTGGTGATTGGTGCTTGGGGTTTGGTGTTTGATGCTTGGTGCTTGGTTTTTGGTGTTTGGTGCTTGGTACCTAGTGCTTGTTGTTTGGTGTTTGGTGCTTGGTGCTTGGTGCTTGGTGTTTGGTGCTTGGTGTCTGGTGTTTGGTGCTTGGTGTTTGGTGTTTGGTGCTTGGTGCTTGGTGCTTGGTGTTTGGTGTTTGCTGCTTGGTGCTTGGTGTTTTGTGCTTGGTGTTTGGTGTTTGGTGTTTGATGCTTGGTGTTTGCTGCTTGGTGCTTGGTGCTTGGTGTTTTGTGTTTGGTGCTTGGTGTTTTGTGTTTGGTGCTTGGTGCTTGGTGCCTGGTGCTTGGTCCTTGGTGCTTGGTGTTTGGTGCTTGGTTCTTGGTGTTTGGTGATTGGTGCTTGGTGCTTGGTGTTTAGTAGTCGGTGCTTGGTGTTTGGTTTTTGGTGCTTGGTGTTTGGTGCTTGGTGCTTGGTGTTAAGTGTTTGGGGCTTGGTGCTTGGTCCATGGTGCTTGGTGTTTGGTGCTTGGTGCCTGGTGCTTGGTGTTTGGTGCTTGGTGCTTGGTGCTTGGTGTTTGGTGCTTGGTGTTTGGTGCTTGGTGCTTGGTGTTTGGTGCTTGGTGTTTGGTGCTTGGTGTTCGGTGCTTGGTGCTTGGTGCTTGGTGCTTGGTGTTAGGTGTTTGGTGCTTGGTGCTTGGTGTATGATGTTTGGTCCTTGGTGCTTGGTGTTTGGTGTTTGGTGCTTGCTGCTTGCTGCTTGGTGTTTGGTGCTTGGTGATTGGTGCTTGGTGTTTGCTGCTTGGTGCTTGGTGTTTGGTGTTTGGTGCTAGGTGCTTGGTGCTTGGTGTTTGGTGCTTGGTGCTTGGTGCTTGGTGTTTGGCGTTTGGTGCTTGGTGCTTGGTGTTTGTTGCTTGGTGCTTGGTTTTTGGTCTTTGGTGCTTGGTACCTGGTGCTTGTTGTTTGGTTTTTGGTGCTTGGTGCTTGGTGTTTGGTGCTTGGTGTCTGGTGCTGGGTGTTTGGTGCTTGGTGCTTGGTGTTTGGTGCTTGGTGCTTGGTGCTTGGTGTTTGGTCCTTGGTGCTTGGTGCTTGGTCTTTGGTGCTTGGGGTTTGGTGTTTGGTGCTTGGTGCTTGGTGTTTGGTGCTAGGTGCTTAGTGCTTGGTGCTTGGTGTTTGGTGCTTGCTGCTTGGTGCTTGGTGATTGGTGCTTGGTGCTTGGTGATTAGTATTTGGTGATTGGTGCTTGGGGTTTGCTGTTTGGTGCTTGGTGTTTGGTGCTTGGTGCTTGGTGATTAGTGTTTGGTGATTGGTGCTTGGGGTTTGGTGTTTGATGCTTGGTGCTTGGTTTTTGGTGTTTGGTGCTTGGTACCTGGTGCTTGTTGTTTGGTGTTTGGTGCTTGGTGCTTGGTGCTTGGTGTTTGGTGCTTGGTGTCTGGTGTTTGGTGCTTGGTGTTTGGTGTTTGGTGCTTGGTGCTTGGTGCTTGGTGTTTGGTGTTTGCTGCTTGGTGCTTGGTGTTTGGTGCTTGGTGTTTGGTGTTTGGTGTTTGATGCTTGGTGTTTGCTGCTTGGTGCTTGGTGTTTTGTGTTTGGTGCTTGGTGTTTTGTGTTTGGTGCTTGGTGCTTGGTGCCTGGTGCTTGGTCCTTGGTGCTTGGTGTTTGGTGCTTGGTTCTTGGTGTTTGGTGATTGGTGCTTGGTGCTTGGTGTTTGGTGCTTGGTGCTTGGTGTTTAGTAGTTGGTGCTTGGTGTTTGGTTTTTGGTGCTTGGTGTTTGGTGCTTGGTGCTTGGTGTTAAGTGTTTGGGGCTTGGTGCTTGGTCCATGGTGCTTGGTGTTTGGTTCTTGGTGCCTGGTGCTTGGTGTTTGGTGCTTGGTGCTTGGTACTTGGTGTTTGGTGCTTGGTGTTTGGTGCTTGGTGCTTGGTGTTTGGTGCTTGGTGTTTGGTGCTTGGTGTTCGGTGCTTGGTGCTTGGTGCTTGGTTTTTGGTGCTTGGTGCTTGGTTTTTGGTGTTTGGTGCTTGGTACCTGGTGCTTGTTGTTTGGTGTTTGGTGCTTGGTGCTTGGTGTTTGGTGCTTGGTGTCTGGTGTTTGGTGCTTGGTCTTTGGTGTTTGGTGCTTGGTGCTTGGTGCTTGGTGTTTGGTGTTTGGTGCTTGGTGCTTGGTGTTTGGTGTTTGGTGCTGGGTGCTTGGAGTTTGGTGCTTGGTGCTTGGTGCTTAGTGCTTGGTGTTAGGTGTTTGGTGCTTGGTGTTTGGTGGTTGGTGTTTGATGCTTGGTGTGTGCTGCTTGGTGCTTGGTGCTTGGTGTTTTGTGTTTGGTGCTTGGTGCTTGGTGCCTGGTTCTTGGTGCTTGGTGCTTGTTGTGTGGTGCTTGGTGATTAATGTTTGGTGCTTGGTTCTTGGGGTTTGCTGTTTGGTGCTTAGTGCTTAGTGTTTGGTGCTTGGTGCTTGGTTTCTGGTGTTTGGTGTTTGGTGTTTGGTGCTTGGTGCTTGGTGTTTGGGTTTTGGTGCTTGGTGCTTGGTGTTTGGTGCTTGGTGCTTGGTGCTTGGTGTTTGGTGCTGGGTGCTTGATGTTTGTGCTTGGTGCTTGGTGCTTGGTGCTTGGTGTTTGGTGTTTGGTGCTTGGTGTTTGGTGTTTGATGCTTGGTGTTTGATGCTTGTTGCTTGGTGCTTGGTGTTTTGTGTTTGGTGTTTGGTTCTTGGTGTATGTACTTGGTGCTTGGTGCTTGGTGTTTGGTGCTTGGTTCTTGGTGTTTGGTGATTGGTGCTTGGTGCTTGGTGTTTGGTGTTTGGTGCTTGGTGTTTGGTACTTGGTGCTTGGTGTTTGGTGTTTGGTGCTTGGTGTTTGGTGCTTGGTGCTTGGTGCTTGGTGTTTGGTGCATGGTGCTTGGTGTTTGGTGCTTGGTGCCTGGTGTTTGGTGTTTGGTGCTTGGTGTTTGGTGCTTGGTGTTTGGTGCTTGGTGTTCGGTGCTTTGTGCTAGGTGCTTGGTGCTTGGTGTTTGATGTTTGGTCCTTGGTGCTTGGTGTTTGGTGTTTTGTGCTTGGTGCTTGGTGCTTGGTGTTTGGTGCTTGGTGCTTCGTGCTTGGTGTTTGGCGTTTGCTGTTTGCTGTTTGGTGTTTGGTGTTTGCTGTTTGATGTTTGCTGTTTGGTGTTTGGTGTTTGGTGCTTGCTGTTTGGTGCTTGGTGCCTGGTGTTTGGTGTTTGGTGTTTGGTGCTTGGTGCTTGGTGTTTGGTGCTTGGTGCTTGGTGCTGGGTGTTTGGTGCTTGGTGCTTGGTGTTTGGTGCTTGGTGCTTGGTGCTTGGTGTTTGGTCCTTGGTGCTTGGTGCTTGGTCTTTAGTGCTTGGGGTTTGGTGTTTGGTGCTTGGTGCCTGGTGCTTGGTGTTTGGTGCTTGGTGCTTGGTGCTTGGTGTTTGGTGCTTGGTGTTTGGTGCTTGGTGCTTGGTGTTTGGTGCTTGGTGTTTGGTGCTTGGTGTTCGGTGCTTGGTGCTTGGTGCTTGGTGCTTGGTGTTAGGTGTTTGGTGCTTGGTGCTTGGTGTATGATGTTTGGTCCTTGGTGCTTGGTGTTTGGTGTTTGGTGCTTGCTGCTTGCTGCTTGGTGTTTGGTGCTTGGTGATTGGTGCTTGGTGTTTGCTGCTTGGTGCTTGGTGTTTGGTGTTTGGTGCTAGGTGCTTGGTGCTTGGTGTTTGGTGCTTGGTGCTTGGTGCTTGGTGTTTGGCGTTTGGTGCTTGGTGCTTGGTGTTTGTTGCTTGGTGCTTGGTTTTTGGTCTTTGGTGCTTGGTACCTGGTGCTTGTTGTTTGGTTTTTGGTGCTTGGTGCTTGGTGTTTGGTGCTTGGTGTCTGGTGCTGGGTGTTTGGTCCTTGGTGCTTGGTGTTTGGTGCTTGGTGCTTGGTGCTTGGTGTTTGGTCCTTGGTGCTTGGTGCTTGGTCTTTGGTGCTTGGGGTTTGGTGTTTGGTGCTTGGTGCTTGGTGTTTGGTGCTAGGTGCTTAGTGCTTGGTGCTTGGTGTTTGGTGCTTGCTGCTTGGTGCTTGGTGATTGGTGCTTGGTGCTTAGTGATTAGTATTTGGTGATTGGTGCTTGGGGTTTGCTGTTTGGTGCTTGGTGTTTGGTGCTTGGTGCTTGGTGATTAGTGTTTGGTGATTGGTGCTTGGGGTTTGGTGTTTGATGCTTGGTACCTGGTGCTTGTTGTTTGGTGTTTGGTGCTTGGTGCTTGGTGCTTGGTGTTTGGTGCTTGGTGTCTGGTGTTTGGTGCTTGGTGTTTGGTGTTTGGTGCTTGGTGCTTGGTGCTTGGTGTTTGGTGTTTGCTGCTTGGTGCTTGGTGTTTGGTGCTTGGTGTTTGGTGTTTGGTGTTTGATGCTTGGTGTTTGCTGCTTGGTGCTTGGTGTTTTGTGTTTGGTGCTTGGTGTTTTGTGTTTGGTGCTTGGTGCTTAGTGCCTGGTGCTTGGTCCTTGGTGCTTGGTGTTTGGTGCTTGGTTCTTGGTGTTTGGTGATTGGTGCTTGGTGCTTGGTGTTTGGTGCTTGGTGCTTGGTGTTTAGTAGTTGGTGCTTGGTGTTTGGTTTTTGGTGCTTGGTGTTTGGTGCTTGGTGCTTGGTGTTAAGTGTTTGGGGCTTGGTGCTTGGTCCATGGTGCTTGGTGTTTGGTTCTTGGTGCCTGGTGCTTGGTGTTTGGTGCTTGGTGCTTGGTACTTGGTGTTTGGTGCTTGGTGTTTGGTGCTTGGTGCTTGGTGTTTGGTGCTTGGTGTTTGGTGCTTGGTGTTCGGTGCTTGGTGCTTGGTGCTTGGTGCTTGGTGTTAGGTGTTTGGTGCTTGGTGCTTGGTGTATGATGTTTGGTCCTTGGTGCTTGGTGTTTAGTGCTTGGTGCTTGGTGTTTGGTGTTTGGTGCTTGCTGCTTGCTGCTTGGTGTTTGGTGCTTGGTGATTGGTGCTTGGTGTTTGGTGCTTGGTGCTTGGTGTTTGGTGCTTGGTGCTTGGTGCTTGGTGTTTGGCGTTTGGTGCTTGGTGCTTGGTGTTTGGTGCTTGGTGCTTGGTTTTTGGTGTTTGGTGCTTGGTACCTGGTGCTTGTTGTTTGGTGTTTGGTGCTTGGTGCTTGGTGTTTGGTGCTTGGTGTCTGGTGTTTGGTGCTTGGTCTTTGGTGTTTGGTGCTTGGTGCTTGGTGCTTGGTGTTTGGTGTTTGGTGCTTGGTGCTTGGTGTTTGGTGTTTGGTGCTGGGTGCTTGGAGTTTGGTGCTTGGTGCTTGGTGCTTAGTGCTTGGTGTTAGGTGTTTGGTGCTTGGTGTTTGTTGGTTGGTGTTTGATGCTTGGTGTGTGCTGCTTGGTGCTTGGTGCTTGGTGTTTTGTGTTTGGTGCTTGGTGCTTGGTGCCTGGTTCTTGGTGCTTGGTGCTTGTTGTGTGGTGCTTGGTGATTAATGTTTGGTGCTTGGTTCTTGGGGTTTGCTGTTTGGTGCTTAGTGCTTAGTGTTTGGTGCTTGGTGCTTGGTTTCTGGTGTTTGGTGTTTGGTGTTTGGTGCTTGGTGCTTGGTGTTTGGGTTTTGGTGCTTGGTGCTTGGTGTTTGGTGCTTGGTGCTTGGTGCTTGGTGTTTGGTGCTGGGTGCTTGATGTTTGTGCTTGGTGCTTGGTGCTTGGTGCTTGGTGTTTGGTGTTTGGTGCTTGGTGTTTGGTGTTTGATGCTTGGTGTTTGATGCTTGTTGCTTGGTGCTTGGTGTTTTGTGTTTGGTGTTTGGTTCTTGGTGTATGTACTTGGTGCTTGGTGCTTGGTGTTTGGTGCTTGGTTCTTGGTGTTTGGTGATTGGTGCTTGGTGCTTGGTGTTTGGTGTTTGGTGCTTGGTGTTTGGTACTTGGTGCTTGGTGTTTGGTGTTTGGTGCTTGGTGTTTGGTGCTTGGTGCTTGGTGCTTGGTGTTTGGTGCATGGTGCTTGGTGTTTGGTGCTTGGTGCCTGGTGTTTGGTGTTTGGTGCTTGGTGTTTGGTGCTTGGTGTTTGGTGCTTGGTGTTCGGTGCTTTGTGCTAGGTGCTTGGTGCTTGGTGTTTGATGTTTGGTCCTTGGTGCTTGGTGTTTGGTGTTTTGTGCTTGGTGCTTGGTGCTTGGTGTTTGGTGCTTGGTGCTTCGTGCTTGGTGTTTGGCGTTTGCTGTTTGCTGTTTGGTGTTTGGTGTTTGCTGTTTGATGTTTGCTGTTTGGTGTTTGGTGTTTGGTGCTTGCTGTTTGGTGCTTGGTGCCTGGTGTTTGGTGTTTGGTGTTTGGTGCTTGGTGCTTGGTGTTTGGTGCTTGGTGCTTGGTGCTGGGTGTTTGGTGCTTGGTGCTTGGTGTTTGGTGCTTGGTGCTTGGTGCTTGGTGTTTGGTCCTTGGTGCTTGGTGCTTGGTCTTTAGTGCTTGGGGTTTGGTGTTTGGTGCTTGGTGCCTGGTGCTTGGTGTTTGGTGCTTGGTGCTTGGTGCTTGGTGTTTGGTGCTTGGTGTTTGGTGCTTGGTGCTTGGTGTTTGGTGCTTGGTGTTTGGTGCTTGGTGTTCGGTGCTTGGTGCTTGGTGCTTGGTGCTTGGTGTTAGGTGTTTGGTGCTTGGTGCTTGGTGTATGATGTTTGGTCCTTGGTGCTTGGTGTTTGGTGTTTGGTGCTTGCTGCTTGCTGCTTGGTGTTTGGTGCTTGGTGATTGGTGCTTGGTGTTTGCTGCTTGGTGCTTGGTGTTTGGTGTTTGGTGCTAGGTGCTTGGTGCTTGGTGTTTGGTGCTTGGTGCTTGGTGCTTGGTGTTTGGCGTTTGGTGCTTGGTGCTTGGTGTTTGTTGCTTGGTGCTTGGTTTTTGGTCTTTGGTGCTTGGTACCTGGTGCTTGTTGTTTGGTTTTTGGTGCTTGGTGCTTGGTGTTTGGTGCTTGGTGTCTGGTGCTGGGTGTTTGGTCCTTGGTGCTTGGTGTTTGGTGCTTGGTGCTTGGTGCTTGGTGTTTGGTCCTTGGTGCTTGGTGCTTGGTCTTTGGTGCTTGGGGTTTGGTGTTTGGTGCTTGGTGCTTGGTGTTTGGTGCTAGGTGCTTAGTGCTTGGTGCTTGGTGTTTGGTGCTTGCTGCTTGGTGCTTGGTGATTGGTGCTTGGTGCTTGGTGATTAGTATTTGGTGATTGGTGCTTGGGGTTTGCTGTTTGGTGCTTGGTGTTTGGTGCTTGGTGCTTGGTGATTAGTGTTTGGTGATTGGTGCTTGGGGTTTGGTGTTTGATGCTTGGTGCTTGGTTTTTGGTGTTTGGTGCTTGGTACCTGGTGCTTGTTGTTTGGTGTTTGGTGCTTGGTGCTTGGTGCTTGGTGTTTGGTGCTTGGTGTCTGGTGTTTGGTGCTTGGTGTTTGGTGTTTGGTGCTTGGTGCTTGGTGCTTGGTGTTTGGTGTTTGCTGCTTGGTGCTTGGTGTTTGGTGCTTGGTGTTTGGTGTTTGGTGTTTGATGCTTGGTGTTTGCTGCTTGGTGCTTGGTGTTTTGTGTTTGGTGCTTGGTGTTTTGTGTTTGGTGCTTGGTGCTTAGTGCCTGGTGCTTGGTCCTTGGTGCTTGGTGTTTGGTGCTTGGTTCTTGGTGTTTGGTGATTGGTGCTTGGTGCTTGGTGTTTGGTGCTTGGTGCTTGGTGTTTAGTAGTTGGTGCTTGGTGTTTGGTTTTTGGTGCTTGGTGTTTGGTGCTTGGTGCTTGGTGTTAAGTGTTTGGGGCTTGGTGCTTGGTCCATGGTGCTTGGTGTTTGGTTCTTGGTGCCTGGTGCTTGGTGTTTGGTGCTTGGTGCTTGGTACTTGGTGTTTGGTGCTTGGTGTTTGGTGCTTGGTGCTTGGTGTTTGGTGCTTGGTGTTTGGTGCTTGGTGTTCGGTGCTTGGTGCTTGGTGCTTGGTGCTTGGTGTTAGGTGTTTGGTGCTTGGTGCTTGGTGTATGATGTTTGGTCCTTGGTGCTTGGTGTTTAGTGCTTGGTGCTTGGTGTTTGGTGTTTGGTGCTTGCTGCTTGCTGCTTGGTGTTTGGTGCTTGGTGATTGGTGCTTGGTGTTTGGTGCTTGGTGCTTGGTGTTTGGTGCTTGGTGCTTGGTGCTTGGTGTTTGGCGTTTGGTGCTTGGTGCTTGGTGTTTGGTGCTTGGTGCTTGGTTTTTGGTGTTTGGTGCTTGGTACCTGGTGCTTGTTGTTTGGTGTTTGGTGCTTGGTGCTTGGTGTTTGGTGCTTGGTGTCTGGTGTTTGGTGCTTGGTCTTTGGTGTTTGGTGCTTGGTGCTTGGTGCTTGGTGTTTGGTGTTTGGTGCTTGGTGCTTGGTGTTTGGTGTTTGGTGCTGGGTGCTTGGAGTTTGGTGCTTGGTGCTTGGTGCTTAGTGCTTGGTGTTAGGTGTTTGGTGCTTGGTGTTTGGTGGTTGGTGTTTGATGCTTGGTGTGTGCTGCTTGGTGCTTGGTGCTTGGTGTTTTGTGTTTGGTGCTTGGTGCTTGGTGCCTGGTTCTTGGTGCTTGGTGCTTGTTGTGTGGTGCTTGGTGATTAATGTTTGGTGCTTGGTTCTTGGGGTTTGCTGTTTGGTGCTTAGTGCTTAGTGTTTGGTGCTTGGTGCTTGGTTTCTGGTGTTTGGTGTTTGGTGTTTGGTGCTTGGTGCTTGGTGTTTGGGTTTTGGTGCTTGGTGCTTGGTGTTTGGTGCTTGGTGCTTGGTGCTTGGTGTTTGGTGCTGGGTGCTTGATGTTTGTGCTTGGTGCTTGGTGCTTGGTGCTTGGTGTTTGGTGTTTGGTGCTTGGTGTTTGGTGTTTGATGCTTGGTGTTTGATGCTTGTTGCTTGGTGCTTGGTGTTTTGTGTTTGGTGTTTGGTTCTTGGTGTATGTACTTGGTGCTTGGTGCTTGGTGTTTGGTGCTTGGTTCTTGGTGTTTGGTGATTGGTGCTTGGTGCTTGGTGTTTGGTGTTTGGTGCTTGGTGTTTGGTACTTGGTGCTTGGTGTTTGGTGTTTGGTGCTTGGTGTTTGGTGCTTGGTGCTTGGTGCTTGGTGTTTGGTGCATGGTGCTTGGTGTTTGGTGCTTGGTGCCTGGTGTTTGGTGTTTGGTGCTTGGTGTTTGGTGCTTGGTGTTTGGTGCTTGGTGTTCGGTGCTTTGTGCTAGGTGCTTGGTGCTTGGTGTTTGATGTTTGGTCCTTGGTGCTTGGTGTTTGGTGTTTTGTGCTTGGTGCTTGGTGCTTGGTGTTTGGTGCTTGGTGCTTCGTGCTTGGTGTTTGGCGTTTGCTGTTTGCTGTTTGGTGTTTGGTGTTTGCTGTTTGATGTTTGCTGTTTGGTGTTTGGTGTTTGGTGCTTGCTGTTTGGTGCTTGGTGCCTGGTGTTTGGTGTTTGGTGTTTGGTGCTTGGTGCTTGGTGTTTGGTGCTTGGTGCTTGGTGCTGGGTGTTTGGTGCTTGGTGCTTGGTGTTTGGTGCTTGGTGCTTGGTGCTTGGTGTTTGGTCCTTGGTGCTTGGTGCTTGGTCTTTAGTGCTTGGGGTTTGGTGTTTGGTGCTTGGTGCTTGGTGTTTGGTGCTTGGTGCTTGGTGCTTGGTGCTTGGTGTTTGGTGCTTGCTGCTTGGTGCTTGGTGATTGGTGCTTGGTGCTTGGTGATTAGTGTTTGGTGATTGGTGCTTGGGGTTTGCTGTTTGGTGCTTGGTGTTTGGTGCTTGGTGCTTGGTGATTAGTGTTTGGTGATTGGTGCTTGGGGTTTGGTGTTTGATGCTTGGTGCTTGGTTTTTGGTGTTTGGTGCTTGGTACCTGGTGCTTGTTGTTTGGTGTTTGGTGCATGGTGCTTGGTGCTTGGTATTTGGTGCTTGGTGTCTGGTGTTTGGTGCTTGGTGTTTGGTGTTTGGTGCTTGGTGCTTGGTGCTTGGTGTTTGGTGTTTGCTGCTTGGTGCTTGGTGTTTGGTGCTTGGTGTTTGGTGTTTGGTGTTTGATGCTTGGTGTTTGCTGCTTGGTGCTTGGTGTTTTGTGTTTGGTGCTTGGTGTTTTGTGTTTGGTGCTTGGTGCTTGGTGCCTGGTGCTTGGTCCTTGGTGCTTGGTGTTTGGTGCTTGGTTCTTGGTGTTTGGTGATTGGTGCTTGGTGCTTGGTGTTTGGTGCTTGGTGCTTGGTGTTTAGTAGTTGGTGCTTGGTGTTTGGTTTTTGGTGCTTGGTGTTTGGTGCTTGGTGCTTGGTGTTAAGTGTTTGGGGCTTGGTGCTTGGTCCATGGTGCTTGGTGTTTGGTTCTTGGTGCCTGGTGCTTGGTGTTTGGTGCTTGGTGCTTGGTGCTTGGTGTTTGGTGCTTGGTGTTTGGTGCTTGGTGCTTGGTGTTTGGTGCTTGGTGTTTGGTGCTTGGTGTTCGGTGCTTGGTGCTTGGTGCTTGGTGCTTGGTGTTAGGTGTTTGGTGCTTGGTGCTTGGTGTATGATGTTTGGTCGTTGGTGCTTGGTGTTTAGTGCTTGGTGCTTGGTGTTTGGTGTTTGGTGCTTGCTGCTTGCTGCTTGGTGCTTGGTGCTTGGTGATTGGTGCTTGGTGTTTGGTGCTTGGTGCTTGGTGTTTGGTGTTTGGTGCTAGGTGCTTGGTGCTTGGTGTATGGTGCTTGGTGCTTGGTGCTTGGTGTTTGGCGTTTGGTGCTTGGTGCTTGGTGTTTGGTGCTTGGTGCTTGGTTTTTGGTGTTTGGTGCTTGGTACCTGGTGCTTGTTGTTTGGTGTTTGGTGCTTGGTGCTTGGTGTTTGGTGCTTGGTGTCTGGTGTTTGGTGCTTGGTGTTTGGTGTTTGGTGCTTGGTGCTTGGTGCTTGGTGTTTGGTGTTTGGTGCTTGGTGCTTGGTGTTTGGTGTTTGGTGCTGGGTGCTTGGAGTTTGGTGCTTGGTGCTTGGTGCTTAGTGCTTGGTGTTAGGTGTTTGGTGCTTGGTGTTTGGTGGTTGGTGTTTGATGCTTGGTGTGTGCTGCTTGGTGCTTGGTGCTTGGTGTTTTGTGTTTGGTGCTTGGTGCTTGATGCCTGGTTCTTGGTGCTTGGTGCTTGTTGTGTGGTGCTTGGTGATTAATGTTTGGTGCTTGGTGCTTGGGGTTTGCTGTTTGGTGCTTAGTGCTTAGTGTTTGGTGCTTGGTGCTTGGTTTCTGGTGTTTGGTGTTTGGTGTTTGGTGCTTGGTGCTTGGTGTTTGGGTTTTGGTGCTTGGTGCTTGGTGTTTGGTGCTTGGTGCTTGGTGCTTGGTGTTTGGTGCTGGGTGCTTGATGTTTGTGCTTGGTGCTTGGTGCTTGGTGCTTGGTGTTTGGTGTTTGGTGCTTGGTGTTTGGTGTTTGATGCTTGGTGTTTGATGCTTGTTGCTTGGTGCTTGGTGTTTTGTGTTTGGTGTTTGGTTCTTGGTGTATGTACTTGGTGCTTGGTGCTTGGTGTTTGGTGCTTGGTTCTTGGTGTTTGGTGATTGGTGCTTGGTGCTTGGTGTTTGGTGTTTGGTGCTTGGTGTTTGGTACTTGGTGCTTGGTGTTTGGTGTTTGGTGCTTGGTGTTTGGTGCTTGGTGCTTGGTGCTTGGTGTTTGGTGCATGGTGCTTGGTGTTTGGTGCTTGGTGCCTGGTGTTTGGTGTTTGGTGCTTGGTGTTTGGTGCTTGGTGTTTGGTGCTTGGTGTTCGGTGCTTTGTGCTAGGTGCTTGATGTTTGGTCCTTGGTGCTTGGTGTTTGGTGTTTGGTGCTTGATGTTTGGTCCTTGGTGCTTGGTGTTTGGTGTTTTGTGCTTGGTGCTTGGTGCTTGGTGTTTGGTGCTTGGTGCTTCGTGCTTGGTGTTTGGCGTTTGCTGTTTGCTGTTTGGTGTTTGGTGTTTGCTGTTTGATGTTTGCTGTTTGGTGTTTGGTGTTTGGTGCTTGCTGTTTGGTGCTTGGTGCCTGGTGTTTGGTGTTTGGTGTTTGGTGCTTGGTGCTTGGTGTTTGGTGCTTGGTGCTTGGTGCTGGGTGTTTGGTGCTTGGTGCTTGGTGTTTGGTGCTTGGTGCTTGGTGCTTGGTGTTTGGTCCTTGGTGCTTGGTGCTTGGTCTTTGGTGCTTGGGGTTTGGTGTTTGGTGCTTGGTGCTTGGTGTTTGGTGCTTTGTGCTTGGTGCTTGGTGCTTGGTGTTTGGTGCTTGCTGCTTGGTGCTTGGTGATTGGTGCTTGGTGCTTGGTGATTAGTGTTTGGTGATTGGTGCTTGGGGTTTGCTGTTTGGTGCTTGGTGTTTGGTGCGTGGTGCTTGGTGATTAGTGTTTGGTGATTGGTGCTTGGGGTTTGGTGTTTGATGCTTGGTGCTTGGTTTTTGGTGCTTGGTACCTGATGCTTGTTGTTTGGTGTTTGGTGCTTGGTGCTTGGTGCTTGGTGTTTGGTGCTTGGTGTCTGGTGTTTGGTGCTTGGTGTTTGGTGTTTGGTGCTTGGTGCTTGGTGCTTGGTGTTTGGTGTTTGGTGCTTGGTGCTTGGTGTTTGGTGTTTGGTGCTGGGTGCTTGGAGTTTGGTGCTTGGTGCTTGGTGCTTAGTACTTGGTGTTTGGTGTTTGGTGCTTTGTGTTTGGTGTTTGGTGTTTGATGCTTGGTGTGTGCTGCTTGGTGCTTGGTGCTTGGTGTTTTGTGTTTGGTGCTTGGTGCTTGGTGCCTGGTTCTTGGTGCTTGGTGCTTGTTGTGTGGTGCTTGGTGCTTGGTGATTAGTGTTTGGTGCTTGGTGCTTGGGGTTTGCTGTTTGGTGCTTGGTGCTTGGTGTTTGGTGCTTGGTGCTTGGTGTTTGGTGTTTGGTGCTTGGTTTCTGGTGTTTGGTGTTTGGTATTTGGTGCTTGGTGCTTGGTGTTTGGGTTTTGGTGCTTGGTGCTTGGTGTTTGGTGTTTGGTGCTTGCTGTTTGGTGTTTGGTGCTTGGTGTTTGGTGCTTGGTGCTTGGTGCTTGGTGCTGGGTGCTTGATATTTGTGCTTGGTGCTTGGTGCTTGGTGCTTGGTGTTTGGTGTTTGGTGCTTGGTGCTTGGTGTTTGGTGTTTGATGCTTGGTGTTTGATGCTTGTTGCTTGGTGCTTGGTGTTTTGTGTTTGGTGTTTGGTTCTTGGTGTATGTACTTGGTGCTTGGTGCTTGGTGTTTGGTGCTTGGTTCTTGGTGTTTGGTGATTGGTGCTTGATGCTTGGTGTTTGGGGCTTGGTGCTTGGTGTTTGGTACTTGGTGCTTGGTGTTTGGTGTTTGGTGCTTGGTGTTTGGTGCTTGGTGCTTGGTGCTTGGTGTTAAGTGTTTGGTGCTTGGTGCTTGGTGTTTGGTGCTTCGTGCTTGGTGCTTGGTGTTTGGTGCATGGTGCTTGGTGTTTGGTGCTTGGTGCCTGGTGTTTGGTGTTTGGTGTTTGGTGTTTGGTGCTTGGTGTTTGGTGCTTGGTGTTCGTTGCTTTGTGCTAGGTGCTTGGTCCTTGGTGTTTGATGTTTGGTCCTTGGTGCTTGGTGTTTGGTGTTTTGTGCTTGGTGCTTGGTGCTTGGTGTTTGGTGCTTGGTGTTTGGTGCTTGGTGTTTGGTGTTTGCTGTTTGCTGTTTGGTGTCTGGTGTTTGCTGTTTGATGTTTGCTGTTTGGTGTTTGGTGTTTGGTGCTTGCTGTTTGGTGCTTGGTGCTTGGTGTTTGGTGTTTGGTGCTTGGTGCTTGGTGTTTGGTGCTTGGTGCTTGGTGCTGGGTGTTTGGTGCTTGGTGCTTGGTGTTTGGTGCTTGGTGCTTGGTGCTTGGTGCTTGGTCCTTGGTGCTTGGTGCTTGGTCTTTGGTGCTTGGGGTTTGGTGTTTGGTGCTTGGTGCTTGGTGTTTGGTGCTTGGTGCTTGGTGCTTGGTGCTTGGTGTTAGGTGTTTGGTGCTTGGTGCTTGGTGTATGATGTTTGGTCCTTGGTGCTTGGTGTTTGGTGTTTGGTGCTTGCTGCTTGCTGCTTGGTGTTTGGTGCTTGGTGATTGGTGCTTGGTGTTTGCTGCTTGGTGCTTGGTGTTTGGTGTTTGGTGCTAGGTGCTTGGTGCTTGGTGTTTGGTGCTTGGTGCTTGGTGCTTGGTGTTTGGCGTTTGGTGCTTGGTGCTTGGTGTTTGTTGCTTGGTGCTTGGTTTTTGGTCTTTGGTGCTTGGTACCTGGTGCTTGTTGTTTGGTTTTTGGTGCTTGGTGCTTGGTGTTTGGTGCTTGGTGTCTGGTGCTGGGTGTTTGGTGCTTGGTGCTTGGTGTTTGGTGCTTGGTGCTTGGTGCTTGGTGTTTGGTCCTTGGTGCTTGGTGCTTGGTCTTTGGTGCTTGGGGTTTGGTGTTTGGTGCTTGGTGCTTGGTGTTTGGTGCTAGGTGCTTAGTGCTTGGTGCTTGGTGTTTGGTGCTTGCTGCTTGGTGCTTGGTGATTGGTGCTTGGTGCTTGGTGATTAGTATTTGGTGATTGGTGCTTGGGGTTTGCTGTTTGGTGCTTGGTGTTTGGTGCTTGGTCCTTGGTGATTAGTGTTTGGTGATTGGTGCTTGGGGTTTGGTGTTTGATGTTTGGTGCTTGGTTTTTGGTGTTTGGTGCTTGGTACCTGGTGCTTGTTGTTTGGTGTTTGGTGCTTGGTGCTTGGTGCTTGGTGTTTGGTGCTTGGTGTCTGGTGTTTGGTGCTTGGTGTTTGGTGTTTGGTGCTTGGTGCTTGGTGCTTGGTGTTTGGTGTTTGCTGCTTGGTGCTTGGTGTTTGGTGCTTGGTGTTTGGTGTTTGGTGTTTGATGCTTGGTGTTTGCTGCTTGGTGCTTGGTGTTTTGTGTTTGGTGCTTGGTGTTTTGTGTTTGGTGCTTGGTGCTTGGTGCCTGGTGCTTGGTCCTTGGTGCTTGGTGTTTGGTGCTTGGTTCTTGGTGTTTGGTGATTGGTGCTTGGTGCTTGGGGTTTGGTGCTTGGTGCTTGGTGTTTAGTAGTTGGTGCTTGGTGTTTGGTTTTTGGTGCTTGGTGTTTGGTGCTTGGTGCTTGGTGTTAAGTGTTTGGGGCTTGGTGCTTGGTCCATGGTGCTTGGTGTTTGGTTCTTGGTGCCTGGTGCTTGGTGTTTGGTGCTTGGTGCTTGGTACTTGGTGTTTGGTGCTTGGTGTTTGGTGCTTGGTGCTTGGTGTTTGGTGCTTGGTGTTTGGTGCTTGGTGTTCGGTGCTTGGTGCTTGGTGCTTGGTGCTTGGTGTTAGGTGTTTGGTGCTTGGTGCTTGGTGTATGATGTTTGGTCCTTGGTGCTTGGTGTTTAGTGCTTGGTGCTTGGTGTTTGGTGTTTGGTGCTTGCTGCTTGCTGCTTGGTGTTTGGTGCTTGGTGATATGTGCTTGGTGTTTGGTGCTTGGTGCTTGGTGTTTGGTGCTTGGTGCTTGGTGCTTGGTGTTTGGCGTTTGGTGCTTGGTGCTTGGTTTTTGGTGCTTGGTGCTTGGTTTTTGGTGTTTGGTGCTTGGTACCTGGTGCTTGTTGTTTGGTGTTTGGTGCTTGGTGCTTGGTGTTTGGTGCTTGGTGTCTGGTGTTTGGTGCTTGGTCTTTGGTGTTTGGTGCTTGGTGCTTGGTGCTTGGTGTTTGGTGTTTGGTGCTTGGTGCTTGGTGTTTGGTGTTTGGTGCTGGGTGCTTGGAGTTTGGTGCTTGGTGCTTGGTGCTTAGTGCTTGGTGTTAGGTGTTTGGTGCTTGGTGTTTGGTGGTTGGTGTTTGATGCTTGGTGTGTGCTGCTTGGTGCTTGGTGCTTGGTGTTTTGTGTTTGGTGCTTGGTGCTTGGTGCCTGGTTCTTGGTGCTTGGTGCTTGTTGTGTGGTGCTTGGTGATTAATGTTTGGTGCTTGGTTCTTGGGGTTTGCTGTTTGGTGCTTAGTGCTTAGTGTTTGGTGCTTGGTGCTTGGTTTCTGGTGTTTGGTGTTTGGTGTTTGGTGCTTGGTGCTTGGTGTTTGGGTTTTGGTGCTTGGTGCTTGGTGTTTGGTGCTTGGTGCTTGGTGCTTGGTGTTTGGTGCTGGGTGCTTGATGTTTGTGCTTGGTGCTTGGTGCTTGGTGCTTGGTGTTTGGTGTTTGGTGCTTGGTGTTTGGTGTTTGATGCTTGGTGTTTGATGCTTGTTGCTTGGTGCTTGGTGTTTTGTGTTTGGTGTTTGGTTCTTGGTGTATGTACTTGGTGCTTGGTGCTTGGTGTTTGGTGCTTGGTTCTTGGTGTTTGGTGATTGGTGCTTGGTGCTTGGTGTTTGGTGTTTGGTGCTTGGTGTTTGGTACTTGGTGCTTGGTGTTTGGTGTTTGGTGCTTGGTGTTTGGTGCTTGGTGCTTGGTGCTTGGTGTTTGGTGCATGGTGCTTGGTGTTTGGTGCTTGGTGCCTGGTGTTTGGTGTTTGGTGCTTGGTGTTTGGTGCTTGGTGTTTGGTGCTTGGTGTTCGGTGCTTTGTGCTAGGTGCTTGGTGCTTGGTGTTTGATGTTTGGTCCTTGGTGCTTGGTGTTTGGTGTTTTGTGCTTGGTGCTTGGTGCTTGGTGTTTGGTGCTTGGTGCTTCGTGCTTGGTGTTTGGCGTTTGCTGTTTGCTGTTTGGTGTTTGGTGTTTGCTGTTTGATGTTTGCTGTTTGGTGTTTGGTGTTTGGTGCTTGCTGTTTGGTGCTTGGTGCCTGGTGTTTGGTGTTTGGTGTTTGGTGCTTGGTGCTTGGTGTTTGGTGCTTGGTGCTTGGTGCTGGGTGTTTGGTGCTTGGTGCTTGGTGTTTGGTGCTTGGTGCTTGGTGCTTGGTGTTTGGTCCTTGGTGCTTGGTGCTTGGTCTTTAGTGCTTGGGGTTTGGTGTTTGGTGCTTGGTGCCTGGTGCTTGGTGTTTGGTGCTTGGTGCTTGGTGCTTGGTGTTTGGTGCTTGGTGTTTGGTGCTTGGTGCTTGGTGTTTGGTGCTTGGTGTTTGGTGCTTGGTGTTCGGTGCTTGGTGCTTGGTGCTTGGTGCTTGGTGTTAGGTGTTTGGTGCTTGGTGCTTGGTGTATGATGTTTGGTCCTTGGTGCTTGGTGTTTGGTGTTTGGTGCTTGCTGCTTGCTGCTTGGTGTTTGGTGCTTGGTGATTGGTGCTTGGTGTTTGCTGCTTGGTGCTTGGTGTTTGGTGTTTGGTGCTAGGTGCTTGGTGCTTGGTGTTTGGTGCTTGGTGCTTGGTGCTTGGTGTTTGGCGTTTGGTGCTTGGTGCTTGGTGTTTGTTGCTTGGTGCTTGGTTTTTGGTCTTTGGTGCTTGGTACCTGGTGCTTGTTGTTTGGTTTTTGGTGCTTGGTGCTTGGTGTTTGGTGCTTGGTGTCTGGTGCTGGGTGTTTGGTGCTTGGTGCTTGGTGTTTGGTGCTTGGTGCTTGGTGCTTGGTGTTTGGTCCTTGGTGCTTGGTGCTTGGTCTTTGGTGCTTGGGGTTTGGTGTTTGGTGCTTGGTGCTTGGTGTTTGGTGCTAGGTGCTTAGTGCTTGGTGCTTGGTGTTTGGTGCTTGCTGCTTGGTGCTTGGTGATTGGTGCTTGGTGCTTGGTGATTAGTATTTGGTGATTGGTGCTTGGGGTTTGCTGTTTGGTGCTTGGTGTTTGGTGCTTGGTGCTTGGTGATTAGTGTTTGGTGATTGGTGCTTGGGGTTTGGTGTTTGATGCTTGGTGCTTGGTTTTTGGTGTTTGGTGCTTGGTACCTGGTGCTTGTTGTTTGGTGTTTGGTGCTTGGTGCTTGGTGCTTGGTGTTTGGTGCTTGGTGTCTGGTGTTTGGTGCTTGGTGTTTGGTGTTTGGTGCTTGGTGCTTGGTGCTTGGTGTTTGGTGTTTGCTGCTTGGTGCTTGGTGTTTGGTGCTTGGTGTTTGGTGTTTGGTGTTTGATGCTTGGTGTTTGCTGCTTGGTGCTTGGTGTTTTGTGTTTGGTGCTTGGTGTTTTGTGTTTGGTGCTTGGTGCTTGGTGCCTGGTGCTTGGTCCTTGGTGCTTGGTGTTTGGTGCTTGGTTCTTGGTGTTTGGTGATTGGTGCTTGGTGCTTGGTGTTTGGTGCTTGGTGCTTGGTGTTTAGTAGTTGGTGCTTGGTGTTTGGTTTTTGGTGCTTGGTGTTTGGTGCTTGGTGCTTGGTGTTAAGTGTTTGGGGCTTGGTGCTTGGTCCATGGTGCTTGGTGTTTGGTTCTTGGTGCCTGGTGCTTGGTGTTTGGTGCTTGGTGCTTGGTACTTGGTGTTTGGTGCTTGGTGTTTGGTGCTTGGTGCTTGGTGTTTGGTGCTTGGTGTTTGGTGCTTGGTGTTCGGTGCTTGGTGCTTGGTGCTTGGTTTTTGGTGCTTGGTGCTTGGTTTTTGGTGTTTGGTGCTTGGTACCTGGTGCTTGGTGTTTGGTGCTTGGTGCTTGGTGCTTGGTGTTTGGTGCTTGGTGTTTGGTGCTTGGTGCTTGGTGTTTGGTGCTTGGTGTTTGGTGCTTGGTGTTCGGTGCTTGGTGCTTGGTGCTTGGTGCTTGGTGTTAGGTGTTTGGTGCTTGGTGCTTGGTGTATGATGTTTGGTCCTTGGTGCTTGGTGTTTGGTGTTTGGTGCTTGCTGCTTGCTGCTTGGTGTTTGGTGCTTGGTGATTGGTGCTTGGTGTTTGCTGCTTGGTGCTTGGTGTTTGGTGTTTGGTGCTAGGTGCTTGGTGCTTGGTGTTTGGTGCTTGGTGCTTGGTGCTTGGTGTTTGGCGTTTGGTGCTTGGTGCTTGGTGTTTGTTGCTTGGTGCTTGGTTTTTGGTCTTTGGTGCTTGGTACCTGGTGCTTGTTGTTTGGTTTTTGGTGCTTGGTGCTTGGTGTTTGGTGCTTGGTGTCTGGTGCTGGGTGTTTGGTGCTTGGTGCTTGGTGTTTGGTGCTTGGTGCTTGGTGCTTGGTGTTTGGTCCTTGGTGCTTGGTGCTTGGTCTTTGGTGCTTGGGGTTTGGTGTTTGGTGCTTGGTGCTTGGTGTTTGGTGCTAGGTGCTTAGTGCTTGGTGCTTGGTGTTTGGTGCTTGCTGCTTGGTGCTTGGTGATTGGTGCTTGGTGCTTGGTGATTAGTATTTGGTGATTGGTGCTTGGGGTTTGCTGTTTGGTGCTTGGTGTTTGGTGCTTGGTGCTTGGTGATTAGTGTTTGGTGATTGGTGCTTGGGGTTTGGTGTTTGATGCTTGGTGCTTGGTTTTTGGTGTTTGGTGCTTGGTACCTGGTGCTTGTTGTTTGGTGTTTGGTGCTTGGTGCTTGGTGCTTGGTGTTTGGTGCTTGGTGTCTGGTGTTTGGTGCTTGGTGTTTGGTGTTTGGTGCTTGGTGCTTGGTGCTTGGTGTTTGGTGTTTGCTGCTTGGTGCTTGGTGTTTGGTGCTTGGTGTTTGGTGTTTGGTGTTTGATGCTTGGTGTTTGCTCCTTGGTGCTTGGTGTTTTGTGTTTGGTGCTTGGTGTTTTGTGTTTGGTGCTTGGTGCTTGGTGCCTGGTGCTTGGTCCTTGGTGCTTGGTGTTTGGTGCTTGGTTCTTGGTGTTTGGTGATTGGTGCTTGGTGCTTGGTGTTTGGTGCTTGGTGCTTGGTGTTTAGTAGTTGGTGCTTGGTGTTTGGTTTTTGGTGCTTGGTGTTTGGTGCTTGGTGCTTGGTGTTAAGTGTTTGGGGCTTGGTGCTTGGTCCATGGTGTTTGGTGTTTGGTTCTTGGTGCCTGGTGCTTGGTGTTTGGTGCTTGGTGCTTGGTACTTGGTGTTTGGTGCTTGGTGTTTGGTGCTTGGTGCTTGGTGTTTGGTGCTTGGTGTTTGGTGCTTGGTGTTCGGTGCTTGGTGCTTGGTGCTTGGTGCTTGGTGTTAGGTGTTGGGTGCTTGGTGCTTGGTGTATGATGTTTGGTCCTTGGTGCTTGGTGTTTAGTGCTTGGTGCTTGGTGTTTGGTGTTTGGTGCTTGCTGCTTGCTGCTTGGTGTTTGGTGCTTGGTGATTGGTGCTTGGTGTTTGGTGCTTGGTGCTTGGTGTTTGGTGCTTGGTGCTTGGTGCTTGGTGTTTGGCGTTTGGTGCTTGGTGCTTGGTGTTTGGTGCTTGGTGCTTGGTTTTTGGTGTTTGGTGCTTGGTACCTGGTGCTTGTTGTTTGGTGTTTGGTGCTTGGTGCTTGGTGTTTGGTGCTTGGTGTCTGGTGTTTGGTGCTTGGTCTTTGGTGTTTGGTGCTTGGTGCTTGGTGCTTGGTGTTTGGTGTTTGGTGCTTGGTGCTTGGTGTTTGGTGTTTGGTGCTGGGTGCTTGGAGTTTGGTGCTTGGTGCTTGGTGCTTAGTGCTTGGTGTTAGGTGTTTGGTGCTTGGTGTTTGGTGGTTGGTGTTTGATGCTTGGTGTGTGCTGCTTGGTGCTTGGTGCTTGGTGTTTTGTGTTTGGTGCTTGGTGCTTGGTGCCTGGTTCTTGGTGCTTGGTGCTTGTTGTGTGGTGCTTGGTGATTAATGTTTGGTGCTTGGTTCTTGGGGTTTGCTGTTTGGTGCTTAGTGCTTAGTGTTTGGTGCTTGGTGCTTGGTTTCTGGTGTTTGGTGTTTGGTGTTTGGTGCTTGGTGCTTGGTGTTTGGGTTTTGGTGCTTGGTGCTTGGTGTTTGGTGCTTGGTGCTTGGTGCTTGGTGTTTGGTGCTGGGTGCTTGATGTTTGTGCTTGGTGCTTGGTGCTTGGTGCTTGGTGTTTGGTGTTTGGTGCTTGGTGTTTGGTGTTTGATGCTTGGTGTTTGATGCTTGTTGCTTGGTGCTTGGTGTTTTGTGTTTGGTGTTTGGTTCTTGGTGTATGTACTTGGTGCTTGGTGCTTGGTGTTTGGTGCTTGGTTCTTGGTGTTTGGTGATTGGTGCTTGGTGCTTGGTGTTTGGTGTTTGGTGCTTGGTGTTTGGTACTTGGTGCTTGGTGTTTGGTGTTTGGTGCTTGGTGTTTGGTGCTTGGTGCTTGGTGCTTGGTGTTTGGTGCATGGTGCTTGGTGTTTGGTGCTTGGTGCCTGGTGTTTGGTGTTTGGTGCTTGGTGTTTGGTGCTTGGTGTTTGGTGCTTGGTGTTCGGTGCTTTGTGCTAGGTGCTTGGTGCTTGGTGTTTGATGTTTGGTCCTTGGTGCTTGGTGTTTGGTGTTTTGTGCTTGGTGCTTGGTGTTTGGTGCTTGGTGCTTCGTGCTTGGTGTTTGGCGTTTGCTGTTTGCTGTTTCGTGTTTGGTGTTTGCTGTTTGATGTTTGCTGTTTGGTGTTTGGTGTTTGGTGCTTGCTGTTTGGTGCTTGGTGCCTGGTGTTTGGTGTTTGGTGTTTGGTGCTTGGTGCTTGGTGTTTGGTGCTTGGTGCTTGGTGCTGGGTGTTTGGTGCTTGGTGCTTGGTGTTTGGTGCTTGGTGCTTGGTGCTTGGTGTTTGGTCCTTGGTGCTTGGTGCTTGGTCTTTAGTGCTTGGGGTTTGGTGTTTGGTGCTTGGTGCTTGGTGTTTGGTGCTTGGTGCTTGGTGCTTGGTGCTTGGTGTTTGGTGCTTGCTGCTTGGTGCTTGGTGATTGGTGCTTGGTGCTTGGTGATTAGTGTTTGGTGATTGGTGCTTGGGGTTTGCTGTTTGGTGCTTGGTGTTTGGTGCTTGGTGCTTGGTGATTAGTGTTTGGTGATTGGTGCTTGGGGTTTGGTGTTTGATGCTTGGTGCTTGGTTTTTGGTGTTTGGTGCTTGGTACCTGGTGCTTGTTGTTTGGTGTTTGGTGCATGGTGCTTGGTGCTTGGTATTTGGTGCTTGGTGTCTGGTGTTTGGTGCTTGGTGTTTGGTGTTTGGTGCTTGGTGCTTGGTGCTTGGTGTTTGGTGTTTGCTGCTTGGTGCTTGGTGTTTGGTGCTTGGTGTTTGGTGTTTGGTGTTTGATGCTTGGTGTTTGCTGCTTGGTGCTTGGTGTTTTGTGTTTGGTGCTTGGTGTTTTGTGTTTGGTGCTTGGTGCTTGGTGCCTGGTGCTTGGTCCTTGGTGCTTGGTGTTTGGTGCTTGGTTCTTGGTGTTTGGTGATTGGTGCTTGGTGCTTGGTGTTTGGTGCTTGGTGCTTGGTGTTTAGTAGTTGGTGCTTGGTGTTTGGTTTTTGGTGCTTGGTGTTTGGTGCTTGGTGCTTGGTGTTAAGTGTTTGGGGCTTGGTGCTTGGTCCATGGTGCTTGGTGTTTGGTTCTTGGTGCCTGGTGCTTGGTGTTTGGTGCTTGGTGCTTGGTGCTTGGTGTTTGGTGCTTGGTGTTTGGTGCTTGGTGCTTGGTGTTTGGTGCTTGGTGTTTGGTGCTTGGTGTTCGGTGCTTGGTGCTTGGTGCTTGGTGCTTGGTGTTAGGTGTTTGGTGCTTGGTGCTTGGTATATGATGTTTGGTCGTTGGTGCTTGGTGTTTAGTGCTTGGTGCTTGGTGTTTGGTGTTTGGTGCTTGCTGCTTGCTGCTTGGTGTTTGGTGCTTGGTGATTGGTGCTTGGTGTTTGGTGCTTGGTGCTTGGTGTTTGGTGTTTGGTGCTAGGTGCTTGGTGCTTGGTGTTTGGTGCTTGGTGCTTGGTGCTTGGTGTTTGGCGTTTGGTGCTTGGTGCTTGGTGTTTGGTGCTTGGTGCTTGGTTTTTGGTGTTTGGTGCTTGGTACCTGGTGCTTGTTGTTTGGTGTTTGGTGCTTGGTGCTTGGTGTTTGGTGCTTGGTGTCTGGTGTTTGGTGCTTGGTGTTTGGTGTTTGGTGCTTGGTGCTTGGTGCTTGGTGTTTGGTGTTTGGTGCTTGGTGCTTGGTGTTTGGTGTTTGGTGCTGGGTGCTTGGAGTTTGGTGCTTGGTGCTTGGTGCTTAGTGCTTGGTGTTAGGTGTTTGGTGCTTGGTGTTTGGTGGTTGGTGTTTGATGCTTGGTGTGTGCTGCTTGGTGCTTGGTGCTTGGTGTTTTGTGTTTGGTGCTTGGTGCTTGGTGCCTGGTTCTTGGTGCTTGGTGCTTGTTGTGTGGTGCTTGGTGATTAATGTTTGGTGCTTGGTGCTTGGGGTTTGCTGTTTGGTGCTTAGTGCTTAGTGTTTGGTGCTTGGTGCTTGGTTTCTGGTGTTTGGTGTTTGGTGTTTGGTGCTTGGTGCTTGGTGTTTGGGTTTTGGTGCTTGGTGCTTGGTGTTTGGTGCTTGGTGCTTGGTGCTTGGTGTTTGGTGCTGGGTGCTTGATGTTTGTGCTTGGTGCTTGGTGCTTGGTGCTTGGTGTTTGGTGTTTGGTGCTTGGTGTTTGGTGTTTGATGCTTGGTGTTTGATGCTTGTTGCTTGGTGCTTGGTGTTTTGTGTTTGGTGTTTGGTTCTTGGTGTATGTACTTGGTGCTTGGTGCTTGGTGTTTGGTGCTTGGTTCTTGGTGTTTGGTGATTGGTGCTTGGTGCTTGGTGTTTGGTGTTTGGTGCTTGGTGTTTGGTACTTGGTGCTTGGTGTTTGGTGTTTGGTGCTTGGTGTTTGGTGCTTGGTGCTTGGTGCTTGGTGTTTGGTGCATGGTGCTTGGTGTTTGGTGCTTGGTGCCTGGTGTTTGGTGTTTGGTGCTTGGTGTTTGGTGCTTGGTGTTTGGTGCTTGGTGTTCGGTGCTTTGTGCTAGGTGCTTGATGTTTGGTCCTTGGTGCTTGGTGTTTGGTGTTTGGTGCTTGATGTTTGGTCCTTGGTGCTTGGTGTTTGGTGTTTTGTGCTTGGTGCTTGGTGCTTGGTGTTTGGTGCTTGGTGCTTCGTGCTTGGTGTTTGGCGTTTGCTGTTTGCTGTTTGGTGTTTGGTGTTTGCTGTTTGATGTTTGCTGTTTGGTGTTTGGTGTTTGGTGCTTGCTGTTTGGTGCTTGGTGCCTGGTGTTTGGTGTTTGGTGTTTGGTGCTTGGTGCTTGGTGTTTGGTGCTTGGTGCTTGGTGCTGGGTGTTTGGTGCTTGGTGCTTGGTGTTTGTTGCTTGGTGCTTGGTGCTTGGTGTTTGGTCCTTGGTGCTTGGTGCTTGGTCTTTGGTGCTTGGGGTTTGGTGTTTGGTGCTTGGTGCTTGGTGTTTGGTGCTTGGTGCTTGGTGCTTGGTGCTTGGTGTTTGGTGCTTGCTGCTTGGTGCTTGGTGATTGGTGCTTGGTGCTTGGTGATTAGTGTTTGGTGATTGGTGCTTGGGGTTTGCTGTTTGGTGCTTGGTGTTTGGTGCGTGGTGCTTGGTGATTAGTGTTTGGTGATTGGTGCTTGGGGTTTGGTGTTTGATGCTTGGTGCTTGGTTTTTGGTGCTTGGTACCTGATGCTTGTTGTTTGGTGTTTGGTGCTTGGTGCTTGGTGCTTGGTGTTTGGTGCTTGGTGTCTGGTGTTTGGTGCTTGGTGTTTGGTGTTTGGTGCTTGGTGCTTGGTGCTTGGTGTTTGGTGTTTGGTGCTTGGTGCTTGGTGTTTGGTGTTTGGTGCTGGGTGCTTGGAGTTTGGTGCTTGGTGCTTGGTGCTTAGTACTTGGTATTTGGTGTTTGGTGCTTTGTGTTTGGTGTTTGGTGTTTGATGCTTGGTGTGTGCTGCTTGGTGCTTGGTGCTTGGTGTTTTGTGTTTGGTGCTTGGTGCTTGGTGCCTGGTTCTTGGTGCTTGGTGCTTGTTGTGTGGTGCTTGGTGCTTGGTGATTAGTGTTTGGTGCTTGGTGCTTGGGGTTTGCTGTTTGGTGCTTGGTGCTTGGTGTTTGGTGCTTGGTGCTTGGTGTTTGGTGTTTGGTGCTTGGTTTCTGGTGTTTGGTGTTTGGTGTTTGGTGCTTGGTGTTTGGTGATTGGTGCTTGGGGTTTGGTGTTTGATGCTTGGTGCTTGGTTTTTGGTGTTTGGTGCTTGGTACCTGGTGCTTGTTGTTTGGTGTTTGGTGCTTGGTGCTTGGTGCTTGGTGTTTGGTGCTTGGTGTCTGGTGTTTGGTGCTTGGTGTTTGGTGTTTGGTGCTTGGTGCTTGGTGCTTGGTGTTTGGTGTTTGATGCTTGTTGCTTGGTGCTTGGTGTTTTGTGTTTGGTGTTTGGTTCTTGGTGTATGTACTTGGTGCTTGGTGCTTGGTGTTTGGTGCTTGGTTCTTGGTGTTTGGTGATTGGTGCTTGATGCTTGGTGTTTGGGGCTTGGTGCTTGGTGTTTGGTACTTGGTGCTTGGTGTGTGGTGTTTGGTGCTTGGTGTTTGGTGCTTGGTGCTTGGTGCTTGGTGTTAAGTGTTTGGTGCTTGGTGCTTGGTGTTTGGTGCTTCGTGCTTGGTGCTTGGTGTTTGGTGCATGGTGCTTGGTGTTTGGTGCTTGGTGCCTGGTGTTTGGTGTTTGGTGTTTGGTGTTTGGTGCTTGGTGTTTGGTGCTTGGTTTTCGTTGCTTTGTGCTAGGTGCTTGGTCCTTGGTGTTTGATGTTTGGTCCTTGGTGCTTGGTGTTTGGTGTTTTGTGCTTGGTGCTTGGTGCTTGGTGTTTGGTGCTTGGTGTTTGGTGCTTGGTGTTTGGTGTTTGCTGTTTGCTGTTTGGTGTTTGGTGTTTGCTGTTTGATGTTTGCTGTTTGTTGTTTGGTGTTTGGTGCTTGCTGTTTGGTGCTTGGTGCTTGGTGTTTGGTGTTTGGTGCTTGGTGCTTGGTGTTTGGTGCTTGGTGCTTGGTGCTGGGTGTTTGGTGCTTGGTGCTTGGTGTTTGGTGCTTGGTGCTTGGTGCTTGGTGCTTGGTCCTTGGTGCTTGGTGCTTGGTCTTTGGTGCTTGGGGTTTGGTGTTTGGTGCTTGGTGCTTGGTGTTTGGTGCTTGGTGCTTGGTGCTTGGTGCTTGGTGTTGGGTGCTTGCTGCTTGGTTCATGGTGTTTGGTGTTTGGTTCTTGGTGCTTGGTGCTTGGTGTTTGGTGCTGCGTGCTTGGTGTTTGGTGTTTGGTGCTTGGTGCCTGGTGCTTGTTGTTTGGTTTTTGGTGCTTAGTGCTTGGTGTTTGGTGTTTGGTGCTTGGTGCTTGGTGTTTGGTGCTTGGTGCTTGGTGCTTGGTGCTTGGTGTTGGGTGCTTGCTGCTTGGTTCATGGTGTTTGGTGTTTGGTTCTTGGTGCTTGGTGCTTGGTGTTTGGTGCTGCGTGCTTGGTGTTTGGTGCTGCGTGCTTGGTGTTTGGTGTTTGGTGCTTGGTGCCTGGTGCTTGTTGTTTGGTGTTTGGTGTTTGGTGCTTGGTGTTTGGTGTTTGGTACTTGGTGCTTGGTGCTTGGTGCTTGGTGTTTGGTGCTTGGTGCTTGGTGCTTGGTGTTTGATGCTGCGTGCTTGGTGTTTGGTGTTTGGTGCTTGGTGCCTGGTGCTTGGTGTTTGGTGCTTGGTGTTTGGTGCTGGGTGGTTGGTGTTTGGTGCTTGGTGCTTGGTGTTTGGTGCTTGGTGTCTGGTGTTTGGTGCTTGGTGTTTGGTGTTTGGTGCTTGGTGCTTGGTGCTTGGTGTTTGGTGCTTGGTGCTGGGTGTTTGGTGCTTGGTGCTTGGTGTTTGGTGCTTGGTGCTTGGTGCTTGGTGTTTCGTCCTTGGTGCTTGTTGCTTGCTCTTTGGTGCTTGGGGTTTGGTGTTTGGTGCTTGGTGCTTGGTGTTTGGTGCTTGGTGCTTGCTGCTTGGTGCTTGGTGTTTGGTGCTTGGTGCTTGGTGATTAGTGTTTGGTGATTGGTGCTTGGGGTTTGGTGTTTGGTGCTTGGTGTTTGGTGCTTGGTGCTTGCTGTTTGGTGTTTGGTGTTTGGTTCTTGGTGCTTGGTGTTTGGTGTTTGATGCTTGGTGTTTGATGCTTGTTGCTTGGTGCTTGGTGTTTTGTGTTTGGTGTTTGGTTCTTGGTGTATGTACTTGGTGCTTGGTGCTTGGTGTTTGGTGCTTGGTTCTTGGTGTTTGGTGATTGGTGCTTGATGCTTGGTGTTTGGGGCTTGGTGCTTGGTGTTTGGTACTTGGTGCTTGGTGTTTGGTGTTTGGTGCTTGGTGTTTGGTGCTTGGTGCTTGGTGCTTGGTGTTAAGTGTTTGGTGCTTGGTGCTTGGTGTTTGGTGCTTCGTGCTTGGTGCTTGGTGTTTGGTGCATGGTGCTTGGTGTTTGGTGCTTGGTGCCTGGTGTTTGGTGTTTGGTGTTTGGTGTTTGGTGCTTGGTGTTTGGTGCTTGGTGTTCGTTGCTTTGTGCTAGGTGCTTGGTCCTTGGTGTTTGATGTTTGGTCCTTGGTGCTTGGTGTTTGGTGTTTTGTGCTTGGTGCTTGGTGCTTGGTGTTTGGTGCTTGGTGTTTGGTGCTTGGTGTTTGGTGTTTGCTGTTTGCTGTTTGGTGTTTGGTGTTTGCTGTTTGATGTTTGCTGTTTGGTGTTTGGTGTTTGGTGCTTGCTGTTTGGTGCTTGGTGCTTGGTGTTTGGTGTTTGGTGCTTGGTGCTTGGTGTTTGGTGCTTGGTGCTTGGTGCTGGGTGTTTGGTGCTTGGTGCTTGGTGTTTGGTGCTTGGTGCTTGGTGCTTGGTGCTTGGTCCTTGGTGCTTGGTGCTTGGTCTTTGGTGCTTGGGGTTTGGTGTTTGGTGCTTGGTGCTTGGTGTTTGGTGCTTGGTGCTTGGTGCTTGGTGCTTGGTGTTAGGTGTTTGGTGCTTGGTGCTTGGTGTATGATGTTTGGTCCTTGGTGCTTGGTGTTTGGTGTTTGGTGCTTGCTGCTTGCTGCTTGGTGTTTGGTGCTTGGTGATTGGTGCTTGGTGTTTGCTGCTTGGTGCTTGGTGTTTGGTGTTTGGTGCTAGGTGCTTGGTGCTTGGTGTTTGGTGCTTGGTGCTTGGTGCTTGGTGTTTGGCGTTTGGTGCTTGGTGCTTGGTGTTTGTTGCTTGGTGCTTGGTTTTTGGTCTTTGGTGCTTGGTACCTGGTGCTTGTTGTTTGGTTTTTGGTGCTTGGTGCTTGGTGTTTGGTGCTTGGTGTCTGGTGCTGGGTGTTTGGTGCTTGGTGCTTGGTGTTTGGTGCTTGGTGCTTGGTGCTTGGTGTTTGGTCCTTGGTGCTTGGTGCTTGGTCTTTGGTGCTTGGGGTTTGGTGTTTGGTGCTTGGTGCTTGGTGTTTGGTGCTAGGTGCTTAGTGCTTGGTGCTTGGTGTTTGGTGCTTGCTGCTTGGTGCTTGGTGATTGGTGCTTGGTGCTTGGTGATTAGTATTTGGTGATTGGTGCTTGGGGTTTGCTGTTTGGTGCTTGGTGTTTGGTGCTTGGTCCTTGGTGATTAGTGTTTGGTGATTGGTGCTTGGGGTTTGGTGTTTGATGCTTGGTGCTTGGTTTTTGGTGTTTGGTGCTTGGTACCTGGTGCTTGTTGTTTGGTGTTTGGTGCTTGGTGCTTGGTGCTTGGTGTTTGGTGCTTGGTGTCTGGTGTTTGGTGCTTGGTGTTTGGTGTTTGGTGCTTGGTGCTTGGTGCTTGGTGTTTGGTGTTTGCTGCTTGGTGCTTGGTGTTTGGTGCTTGGTGTTTGGTGTTTGGTGTTTGATGCTTGGTGTTTGCTGCTTGGTGCTTGGTGTTTTGTGTTTGGTGCTTGGTGTTTTGTGTTTGGTGCTTGGTGCTTGGTGCCTGGTGCTTGGTCCTTGGTGCTTGGTGTTTGGTGCTTGGTTCTTGGTGTTTGGTGATTGGTGCTTGGTGCTTGGGGTTTGGTGCTTGGTGCTTGGTGTTTAGTAGTTGGTGCTTGGTGTTTGGTTTTTGGTGCTTGGTGTTTGGTGCTTGGTGCTTGGTGTTAAGTGTTTGGGGCTTGGTGCTTGGTCCATGGTGCTTGGTGTTTGGTTCTTGGTGCCTGGTGCTTGGTGTTTGGTGCTTGGTGCTTGGTACTTGGTGTTTGGTGCTTGGTGTTTGGTGCTTGGTGCTTGGTGTTTGGTGCTTGGTGTTTGGTGCTTGGTGTTCGGTGCTTGGTGCTTGGTGCTTGGTGCTTGGTGTTAGGTGTTTGGTGCTTGGTGCTTGGTGTATGATGTTTGGTCCTTGGTGCTTGGTGTTTAGTGCTTGGTGCTTGGTGTTTGGTGTTTGGTGCTTGCTGCTTGCTGCTTGGTGTTTGGTGCTTGGTGATATGTGCTTGGTGTTTGGTGCTTGGTGCTTGGTGTTTGGTGCTTGGTGCTTGGTGCTTGGTGTTTGGCGTTTGGTGCTTGGTGCTTGGTTTTTGGTGCTTGGTGCTTGGTTTTTGGTGTTTGGTGCTTGGTACCTGGTGCTTGTTGTTTGGTGTTTGGTGCTTGGTGCTTGGTGTTTGGTGCTTGGTGTCTGGTGTTTGGTGCTTGGTCTTTGGTGTTTGGTGCTTGGTGCTTGGTGCTTGGTGTTTGGTGTTTGGTGCTTGGTGCTTGGTGTTTGGTGTTTGGTGCTGGGTGCTTGGAGTTTGGTGCTTGGTGCTTGGTGCTTAGTGCTTGGTGTTAGGTGTTTGGTGCTTGGTGTTTGGTGGTTGGTGTTTGATGCTTGGTGTGTGCTGCTTGGTGCTTGGTGCTTGGTGTTTTGTGTTTGGTGCTTGGTGCTTGGTGCCTGGTTCTTGGTGCTTGGTGCTTGTTGTGTGGTGCTTGGTGATTAATGTTTGGTGCTTGGTTCTTGGGGTTTGCTGTTTGGTGCTTAGTGCTTAGTGTTTGGTGCTTGGTGCTTGGTTTCTGGTGTTTGGTGTTTGGTGTTTGGTGCTTGGTGCTTGGTGTTTGGGTTTTGGTGCTTGGTGCTTGGTGTTTGGTGCTTGGTGCTTGGTGCTTGGTGTTTGGTGCTGGGTGCTTGATGTTTGTGCTTGGTGCTTGGTGCTTGGTGCTTGGTGTTTGGTGTTTGGTGCTTGGTGTTTGGTGTTTGATGCTTGGTGTTTGATGCTTGTTGCTTGGTGCTTGGTGTTTTGTGTTTGGTGTTTGGTTCTTGGTGTATGTACTTGGTGCTTGGTGCTTGGTGTTTGGTGCTTGGTTCTTGGTGTTTGGTGATTGGTGCTTGGTGCTTGGTGTTTGGTGTTTGGTGCTTGGTGTTTGGTACTTGGTGCTTGGTGTTTGGTGTTTGGTGCTTGGTGTTTGGTGCTTGGTGCTTGGTGCTTGGTGTTTGGTGCATGGTGCTTGGTGTTTGGTGCTTGGTGCCTGGTGTTTGGTGTTTGGTGCTTGGTGTTTGGTGCTTGGTGTTTGGTGCTTGGTGTTCGGTGCTTTGTGCTAGGTGCTTGGTGCTTGGTGTTTGATGTTTGGTCCTTGGTGCTTGGTGTTTGGTGTTTTGTGCTTGGTGCTTGGTGCTTGGTGTTTGGTGCTTGGTGCTTCGTGCTTGGTGTTTGGCGTTTGCTGTTTGCTGTTTGGTGTTTGGTGTTTGCTGTTTGATGTTTGCTGTTTGGTGTTTGGTGTTTGGTGCTTGCTGTTTGGTGCTTGGTGCCTGGTGTTTGGTGTTTGGTGTTTGGTGCTTGGTGCTTGGTGTTTGGTGCTTGGTGCTTGGTGCTGGGTGTTTGGTGCTTGGTGCTTGGTGTTTGGTGCTTGGTGCTTGGTGCTTGGTGTTTGGTCCTTGGTGCTTGGTGCTTGGTCTTTAGTGCTTGGGGTTTGGTGTTTGGTGCTTGGTGCCTGGTGCTTGGTGTTTGGTGCTTGGTGCTTGGTGCTTGGTGTTTGGTGCTTGGTGTTTGGTGCTTGGTGCTTGGTGTTTGGTGCTTGGTGTTTGGTGCTTGGTGTTCGGTGCTTGGTGCTTGGTGCTTGGTGCTTGGTGTTAGGTGTTTGGTGCTTGGTGCTTGGTGTATGATGTTTGGTCCTAGGTGCTTGGTGTTTGGTGTTTGGTGCTTGCTGCTTGCTGCTTGGTGTTTGGTGCTTGGTGATTGGTGCTTGGTGTTTGCTGCTTGGTGCTTGGTGTTTGGTGTTTGGTGCTAGGTGCTTGGTGCTTGGTGTTTGGTGCTTGGTGCTTGGTGCTTGGTGTTTGGCGTTTGGTGCTTGGTGCTTGGTGTTTGTTGCTTGGTGCTTGGTTTTTGGTCTTTGGTGCTTGGTACCTGGTGCTTGTTGTTTGGTTTTTGGTGCTTGGTGCTTGGTGTTTGGTGCTTGGTGTCTGGTGCTGGGTGTTTGGTGCTTGGTGCTTGGTGTTTGGTGCTTGGTGCTTGGTGCTTGGTGTTTGGTCCTTGGTGCTTGGTGCTTGGTCTTTGGTGCTTGGGGTTTGGTGTTTGGTGCTTGGTGCTTGGTGTTTGGTGCTAGGTGCTTAGTGCTTGGTGCTTGGTGTTTGGTGCTTGCTGCTTGGTGCTTGGTGATTGGTGCTTGGTGCTTGGTGATTAGTATTTGGTGATTGGTGCTTGGGGTTTGCTGTTTGGTGCTTGGTGTTTGGTGCTTGGTGCTTGGTGATTAGTGTTTGGTGATTGGTGCTTGGGGTTTGGTGTTTGATGCTTGGTGCTTGGTTTTTGGTGTTTGGTGCTTGGTACCTGGTGCTTGTTGTTTGGTGTTTGGTGCTTGGTGCTTGGTGCTTGGTGTTTGGTGCTTGGTGTCTGGTGTTTGGTGCTTGGTGTTTGGTGTTTGGTGCTTGGTGCTTGGTGCTTGGTGTTTGGTGTTTGCTGCTTGGTGCTTGGTGTTTGGTGCTTGGTGTTTGGTGTTTGGTGTTTGATGCTTGGTGTTTGCTCCTTGGTGCTTGGTGTTTTGTGTTTGGTGCTTGGTGTTTTGTGTTTGGTGCTTGGTGCTTGGTGCCTGGTGCTTGGTCCTTGGTGCTTGGTGTTTGGTGCTTGGTTCTTGGTGTTTGGTGATTGGTGCTTGGTGCTTGGTGTTTGGTGCTTGGTGCTTGGTGTTTAGTAGTTGGTGCTTGGTGTTTGGTTTTTGGTGCTTGGTGTTTGGTGCTTGGTGCTTGGTGTTAAGTGTTTGGGGCTTGGTGCTTGGTCCATGGTGTTTGGTGTTTGGTTCTTGGTGCCTGGTGCTTGGTGTTTGGTGCTTGGTGCTTGGTACTTGGTGTTTGGTGCTTGGTGTTTGGTGCTTGGTGCTTGGTGTTTGGTGCTTGGTGTTTGGTGCTTGGTGTTCGGTGCTTGGTGCTTGGTGCTTGGTGCTTGGTGTTAGGTGTTTGGTGCTTGGTGCTTGGTGTATGATGTTTGGTCCTTGGTGCTTGGTGTTTAGTGCTTGGTGCTTGGTGTTTGGTGTTTGGTGCTTGCTGCTTGCTGCTTGGTGTTTGGTGCTTGGTGATTGGTGCTTGGTGTTTGGTGCTTGGTGCTTGGTGTTTGGTGCTTGGTGCTTGGTGCTTGGTGTTTGGCGTTTGGTGCTTGGTGCTTGGTGTTTGGTGCTTGGTGCTTGGTTTTTGGTGTTTGGTGCTTGGTACCTGGTGCTTGTTGTTTGGTGTTTGGTGCTTGGTGCTTGGTGTTTGGTGCTTGGTGTCTGGTGTTTGGTGCTTGGTCTTTGGTGTTTGGTGCTTGGTGCTTGGTGCTTGGTGTTTGGTGTTTGGTGCTTGGTGCTTGGTGTTTGGTGTTTGGTGCTGGGTGCTTGGAGTTTGGTGCTTGGTGCTTGGTGCTTAGTGCTTGGTGTTAGGTGTTTGGTGCTTGGTGTTTGGTGGTTGGTGTTTGATGCTTGGTGTGTGCTGCTTGGTGCTTGGTGCTTGGTGTTTTGTGTTTGGTGCTTGGTGCTTGGTGCCTGGTTCTTGGTGCTTGGTGCTTGTTGTGTGGTGCTTGGTGATTAATGTTTGGTGCTTGGTTCTTGGGGTTTGCTGTTTGGTGCTTAGTGCTTAGTGTTTGGTGCTTGGTGCTTGGTTTCTGGTGTTTGGTGTTTGGTGTTTGGTGCTTGGTGCTTGGTGTTTGGGTTTTGGTGCTTGGTGCTTGGTGTTTGGTGCTTGGTGCTTGGTGCTTGGTGTTTGGTGCTGGGTGCTTGATGTTTGTGCTTGGTGCTTGGTGCTTGGTGCTTGGTGTTTGGTGTTTGGTGCTTGGTGTTTGGTGTTTGATGCTTGGTGTTTGATGCTTGTTGCTTGGTGCTTGGTGTTTTGTGTTTGGTGTTTGGTTCTTGGTGTATGTACTTGGTGCTTGGTGCTTGGTGTTTGGTGCTTGGTTCTTGGTGTTTGGTGATTGGTGCTTGGTGCTTGGTGTTTGGTGTTTGGTGCTTGGTGTTTGGTACTTGGTGCTTGGTGTTTGGTGTTTGGTGCTTGGTGTTTGGTGCTTGGTGCTTGGTGCTTGGTGTTTGGTGCATGGTGCTTGGTGTTTGGTGCTTGGTGCCTGGTGTTTGGTGTTTGGTGCTTGGTGTTTGGTGCTTGGTGTTTGGTGCTTGGTGTTCGGTGCTTTGTGCTAGGTGCTTGGTGCTTGGTGTTTGATGTTTGGTCCTTGGTGCTTGGTGTTTGGTGTTTTGTGCTTGGTGCTTGGTGCTTGGTGTTTGGTGCTTGGTGCTTCGTGCTTGGTGTTTGGCGTTTGCTGTTTGCTGTTTGGTGTTTGGTGTTTGCTGTTTGATGTTTGCTGTTTGGTGTTTGGTGTTTGGTGCTTGCTGTTTGGTGCTTGGTGCCTGGTGTTTGGTGTTTGGTGTTTGGTGCTTGGTGCTTGGTGTTTGGTGCTTGGTGCTTGGTGCTGGGTGTTTGGTGCTTGGTGCTTGGTGTTTGGTGCTTGGTGCTTGGTGCTTGGTGTTTGGTCCTTGGTGCTTGGTGCTTGGTCTTTAGTGCTTGGGGTTTGGTGTTTGGTGCTTGGTGCCTGGTGCTTGGTGTTTGGTGCTTGGTGCTTGGTGCTTGGTGTTTGGTGCTTGGTGTTTGGTGCTTGGTGCTTGGTGTTTGGTGCTTGGTGTTTGGTGCTTGGTGTTCGGTGCTTGGTGCTTGGTGCTTGGTGCTTGGTGTTAGGTGTTTGGTGCTTGGTGCTTGGTGTATGATGTTTGGTCCTTGGTGCTTGGTGTTTGGTGTTTGGTGCTTGCTGCTTGCTGCTTGGTGTTTGGTGCTTGGTGATTGGTGCTTGGTGTTTGCTGCTTGGTGCTTGGTGTTTGGTGTTTGGTGCTAGGTGCTTGGTGCTTGGTGTTTGGTGCTTGGTGCTTGGTGCTTGGTGTTTGGCGTTTGGTGCTTGGTGCTTGGTGTTTGTTGCTTGGTGCTTGGTTTTTGGTCTTTGGTGCTTGGTACCTGGTGCTTGTTGTTTGGTTTTTGGTGCTTGGTGCTTGGTGTTTGGTGCTTGGTGTCTGGTGCTGGGTGTTTGGTGCTTGGTGCTTGGTGTTTGGTGCTTGGTGCTTGGTGCTTGGTGTTTGGTCCTTGGTGCTTGGTGCTTGGTCTTTGGTGCTTGGGGTTTGGTGTTTGGTGCTTGGTGCTTGGTGTTTGGTGCTAGGTGCTTAGTGCTTGGTGCTTGGTGTTTGGTGCTTGCTGCTTGGTGCTTGGTGATTGGTGCTTGGTGCTTGGTGATTAGTATTTGGTGATTGGTGCTTGGGGTTTGCTGTTTGGTGCTTGGTGTTTGGTGCTTGGTGCTTGGTGATTAGTGTTTGGTGATTGGTGCTTGGGGTTTGGTGTTTGATGCTTGGTGCTTGGTTTTTGGTGTTTGGTGCTTGGTACCTGGTGCTTGTTGTTTGGTGTTTGGTGCTTGGTGCTTGGTGCTTGGTGTTTGGTGCTTGGTGTCTGGTGTTTGGTGCTTGGTGTTTGGTGTTTGGTGCTTGGTGCTTGGTGCTTGGTGTTTGGTGTTTGCTGCTTGGTGCTTGGTGTTTGGTGCTTGGTGTTTGGTGTTTGGTGTTTGATGCTTGGTGTTTGCTCCTTGGTGCTTGGTGTTTTGTGTTTGGTGCTTGGTGTTTTGTGTTTGGTGCTTGGTGCTTGGTGCCTGGTGCTTGGTCCTTGGTGCTTGGTGTTTGGTGCTTGGTTCTTGGTGTTTGGTGATTGGTGCTTGGTGCTTGGTGTTTGGTGCTTGGTGCTTGGTGTTTAGTAGTTGGTGCTTGGTGTTTGGTTTTTGGTGCTTGGTGTTTGGTGCTTGGTGCTTGGTGTTAAGTGTTTGGGGCTTGGTGCTTGGGCCATGGTGTTTGGTGTTTGGTTCTTGGTGCCTGGTGCTTGGTGTTTGGTGCTTGGTGCTTGGTACTTGGTGTTTGGTGCTTGGTGTTTGGTGCTTGGTGCTTGGTGTTTGGTGCTTGGTGTTTGGTGCTTGGTGTTCGGTGCTTGGTGCTTGGTGCTTGGTGCTTGGTGTTAGGTGTTTGGTGCTTGGTGCTTGGTGTATGATGTTTGGTCCTTGGTGCTTGGTGTTTAGTGCTTGGTGCTTGGTGTTTGGTGTTTGGTGCTTGCTGCTTGCTGCTTGGTGTTTGGTGCTTGGTGATTGGTGCTTGGTGTTTGGTGCTTGGTGCTTGGTGTTTGGTGCTTGGTGCTTGGTGCTTGGTGTTTGGCGTTTGGTGCTTGGTGCTTGGTGTTTGGTGCTTGGTGCTTGGTTTTTGGTGTTTGGTGCTTGGTACCTGGTGCTTGTTGTTTGGTGTTTGGTGCTTGGTGCTTGGTGTTTGGTGCTTGGTGTCTGGTGTTTGGTGCTTGGTCTTTGGTGTTTGGTGCTTGGTGCTTGGTGCTTGGTGTTTGGTGTTTGGTGCTTGGTGCTTGGTGTTTGGTGTTTGGTGCTGGGTGCTTGGAGTTTGGTGCTTGGTGCTTGGTGCTTAGTGCTTGGTGTTAGGTGTTTGGTGCTTGGTGTTTGGTGGTTGGTGTTTGATGCTTGGTGTGTGCTGCTTGGTGCTTGGTGCTTGGTGTTTTGTGTTTGGTGCTTGGTGCTTGGTGCCTGGTTCTTGGTGCTTGGTGCTTGTTGTGTGGTGCTTGGTGATTAATGTTTGGTGCTTGGTTCTTGGGGTTTGCTGTTTGGTGCTTAGTGCTTAGTGTTTGGTGCTTGGTGCTTGGTTTCTGGTGTTTGGTGTTTGGTGTTTGGTGCTTGGTGCTTGGTGTTTGGGTTTTGGTGCTTGGTGCTTGGTGTTTGGTGCTTGGTGCTTGGTGCTTGGTGTTTGGTGCTGGGTGCTTGATGTTTGTGCTTGGTGCTTGGTGCTTGGTGCTTGGTGTTTGGTGTTTGGTGCTTGGTGTTTGGTGTTTGATGCTTGGTGTTTGATGCTTGTTGCTTGGTGCTTGGTGTTTTGTGTTTGGTGTTTGGTTCTTGGTGTATGTACTTGGTGCTTGGTGCTTGGTGTTTGGTGCTTGGTTCTTGGTGTTTGGTGATTGGTGCTTGGTGCTTGGTGTTTGGTGTTTGGTGCTTGGTGTTTGGTACTTGGTGCTTGGTGTTTGGTGTTTGGTGCTTGGTGTTTGGTGCTTGGTGCTTGGTGCTTGGTGTTTGGTGCATGGTGCTTGGTGTTTGGTGCTTGGTGCCTGGTGTTTGGTGTTTGGTGCTTGGTGTTTGGTGCTTGGTGTTTGGTGCTTGGTGTTCGGTGCTTTGTGCTAGGTGCTTGGTGCTTGGTGTTTGATGTTTGGTCCTTGGTGCTTGGTGTTTGGTGTTTTGTGCTTGGTGCTTGGTGTTTGGTGCTTGGTGCTTCGTGCTTGGTGTTTGGCGTTTGCTGTTTGCTGTTTCGTGTTTGGTGTTTGCTGTTTGATGTTTGCTGTTTGGTGTTTGGTGTTTGGTGCTTGCTGTTTGGTGCTTGGTGCCTGGTGTTTGGTGTTTGGTGTTTGGTGCTTGGTGTCTGGTGCTGGGTGTTTGGTGCTTGGTGCTTGGTGTTTGGTGCTTGGTGCTTGGTGCTTGGTGTTTGGTCCTTGGTGCTTGGTGCTTGGTCTTTGGTGCTTGGGGTTTGGTGTTTGGTGCTTGGTGCTTGGTGTTTGGTGCTAGGTGCTTAGTGCTTGGTGCTTGGTGTTTGGTGCTTGCTGCTTGGTGCTTGGTGATTGGTGCTTGGTGCTTGGTGATTAGTATTTGGTGATTGGTGCTTGGGGTTTGCTGTTTGGTGCTTGGTGTTTGGTGCTTGGTCCTTGGTGATTAGTGTTTGGTGATTGGTGCTTGGGGTTTGGTGTTTGATGCTTGGTGCTTGGTTTTTGGTGTTTGGTGCTTGGTACCTGGTGCTTGTTGTTTGGTGTTTGGTGCTTGGTGCTTGGTGCTTGGTGTTTGGTGCTTGGTGTCTGGTGTTTGGTGCTTGGTGTTTGGTGTTTGGTGCTTGGTGCTTGGTGCTTGGTGTTTGGTGTTTGCTGCTTGGTGCTTGGTGTTTGGTGCTTGGTGTTTGGTGTTTGGTGTTTGATGCTTGGTGTTTGCTGCTTGGTGCTTGGTGTTTTGTGTTTGGTGCTTGGTGTTTTGTGTTTGGTGCTTGGTGCTTGGTGCCTGGTGCTTGGTCCTTGGTGCTTGGTGTTTGGTGCTTGGTTCTTGGTGTTTGGTGATTGGTGCTTGGTGCTTGGGGTTTGGTGCTTGGTGCTTGGTGTTTAGTAGTTGGTGCTTGGTGTTTGGTTTTTGGTGCTTGGTGTTTGGTGCTTGGTGCTTGGTGTTAAGTGTTTGGGGCTTGGTGCTTGGTCCATGGTGCTTGGTGTTTGGTTCTTGGTGCCTGGTGCTTGGTGTTTGGTGCTTGGTGCTTGGTACTTGGTGTTTGGTGCTTGGTGTTTGGTGCTTGGTGCTTGGTGTTTGGTGCTTGGTGTTTGGTGCTTGGTGTTCGGTGCTTGGTGCTTGGTGCTTGGTGCTTGGTGTTAGGTGTTTGGTGCTTGGTGCTTGGTGTATGATGTTTGGTCCTTGGTGCTTGGTGTTTAGTGCTTGGTGCTTGGTGTTTGGTGTTTGGTGCTTGCTGCTTGCTGCTTGGTGTTTGGTGCTTGGTGATATGTGCTTGGTGTTTGGTGCTTGGTGCTTGGTGTTTGGTGCTTGGTGCTTGGTGCTTGGTGTTTGGCGTTTGGTGCTTGGTGCTTGGTTTTTGGTGCTTGGTGCTTGGTTTTTGGTGTTTGGTGCTTGGTACCTGGTGCTTGTTGTTTGGTGTTTGGTGCTTGGTGCTTGGTGTTTGGTGCTTGGTGTCTGGTGTTTGGTGCTTGGTCTTTGGTGTTTGGTGCTTTGTGCTTGGTGCTTGGTGTTTGGTGTTTGGTGCTTGGTGCTTGGTGTTTGGTGTTTGGTGCTGGGTGCTTGGAGTTTGGTGCTTGGTGCTTGGTGCTTAGTGCTTGGTGTTAGGTGTTTGGTGCTTGGTGTTTGGTGGTTGGTGTTTGATGCTTGGTGTGTGCTGCTTGGTGCTTGGTGCTTGGTGTTTTGTGTTTGGTGCTTGGTGCTTGGTGCCTGGTTCTTGGTGCTTGGTGCTTGTTGTGTGGTGCTTGGTGATTAATGTTTGGTGCTTGGTTCTTGGGGTTTGCTGTTTGGTGCTTAGTGCTTAGTATTTGGTGCTTGGTGCTTGGTTTCTGGTGTTTGGTGTTTGGTGTTTGGTGCTTGGTGCTTGGTGTTTGGGTTTTGGTGCTTGGTGCTTGGTGTTTGGTGCTTGGTGCTTGGTGCTTGGTGTTTGGTGCTGGGTGCTTGATGTTTGTGCTTGGTGCTTGGTGCTTGGTGCTTGGTGTTTGGTGTTTGGTGCTTGGTGTTTGGTGTTTGATGCTTGGTGTTTGATGCTTGTTGCTTGGTGCTTGGTGTTTTGTGTTTGGTGTTTGGTTCTTGGTGTATGTACTTGGTGCTTGGTGCTTGGTGTTTGGTGCTTGGTTCTTGGTGTTTGGTGATTGGTGCTTGGTGCTTGGTGTTTGGTGTTTGGTGCTTGGTGTTTGGTACTTGGTGCTTGGTGTTTGGTGTTTGGTGCTTGGTGTTTGGTGCTTGGTGCTTGGTGCTTGGTGTTTGGTGCATGGTGCTTGGTGTTTGGTGCTTGGTGCCTGGTGTTTGGTGTTTGGTGCTTGGTGTTTGGTGCTTGGTGTTTGGTGCTTGGTGTTCGGTGCTTTGTGCTAGGTGCTTGGTGCTTGGTGTTTGATGTTTGGTCCTTGGTGCTTGGTGTTTGGTGTTTTGTGCTTGGTGCTTGGTGCTTGGTGTTTGGTGCTTGGTGCTTCGTGCTTGGTGTTTGGTGTTTGCTGTTTGCTGTTTGGTGTTTGGTGTTTGCTGTTTGATGTTTGCTGTTTGGTGTTTGGTGTTTGGTGCTTGCTGTTTGGTGCTTGGTGCCTGGTGTTTGGTGTTTGGTGTTTGGTGCTTGGTGCTTGGTGTTTGGTGCTTGGTGCTTGGTGCTGGGTGTTTGGTGCTTGGTGCTTGGTGTTTGGTGCTTGGTGCTTGGTGCTTGGTGTTTGGTCCTTGGTGCTTGGTGCTTGGTCTTTAGTGCTTGGGGTTTGGTGTTTGGTGCTTGGTGCCTGGTGCTTGGTGTTTGGTGCTTGGTGCTTGGTGCTTGGTGTTTGGTGCTTGGTGTTTGGTGCTTGGTGCTTGGTGTTTGGTGCTTGGTGTTTGGTGCTTGGTGTTCGGTGCTTGGTGCTTGGTGCTTGGTGCTTGGTGTTAGGTGTTTGGTGCTTGGTGCTTGGTGTATGATGTTTGGTCCTTGGTGCTTGGTGTTTGGTGTTTGGTGCTTGCTGCTTGCTGCTTGGTGTTTGGTGCTTGGTGATTGGTGCTTGGTGTTTGCTGCTTGGTGCTTGGTGTTTGGTGTTTGGTGCTAGGTGCTTGGTGCTTGGTGTTTGGTGCTTGGTGCTTGGTGCTTGGTGTTTGGCGTTTGGTGCTTGGTGCTTGGTGTTTGTTGCTTGGTGCTTGGTTTTTGGTCTTTGGTGCTTGGTACCTGGTGCTTGTTGTTTGGTTTTTGGTGCTTGGTGCTTGGTGTTTGGTGCTTGGTGTCTGGTGCTGGGTGTTTGGTGCTTGGTGCTTGGTGTTTGGTGCTTGGTGCTTGGTGCTTGGTGTTTGGTCCTTGGTGCTTGGTGCTTGGTCTTTGGTGCTTGGGGTTTGGTGTTTGGTGCTTGGTGCTTGGTGTTTGGTGCTAGGTGCTTAGTGCTTGGTGCTTGGTGTTTGGTGCTTGCTGCTTGGTGCTTGGTGATTGGTGCTTGGTGCTTGGTGATTAGTATTTGGTGATTGGTGCTTGGGGTTTGCTGTTTGGTGCTTGGTGTTTGGTGCTTGGTGCTTGGTGATTAGTGTTTGGTGATTGGTGCTTGGGGTTTGGTGTTTGATGCTTGGTGCTTGGTTTTTGGTGTTTGGTGCTTGGTACCTGGTGCTTGTTGTTTGGTGTTTGGTGCTTGGTGCTTGGTGCTTGGTGTTTGGTGCTTGGTGTCTGGTGTTTGGTGCTTGGTGTTTGGTGTTTGGTGCTTGGTGCTTGGTGCTTGGTGTTTGGTGTTTGCTGCTTGGTGCTTGGTGTTTGGTGCTTGGTGTTTGGTGTTTGGTGTTTGATGCTTGGTGTTTGCTCCTTGGTGCTTGGTGTTTTGTGTTTGGTGCTTGGTGTTTTGTGTTTGGTGCTTGGTGCTTGGTGCCTGGTGCTTGGTCCTTGGTGCTTGGTGTTTGGTGCTTGGTTCTTGGTGTTTGGTGATTGGTGCTTGGTGCTTGGTGTTTGGTGCTTGGTGCTTGGTGTTTAGTAGTTGGTGCTTGGTGTTTGGTTTTTGGTGCTTGGTGTTTGGTGCTTGGTGCTTGGTGTTAAGTGTTTGGGGCTTGGTGCTTGGTCCATGGTGTTTGGTGTTTGGTTCTTGGTGCCTGGTGCTTGGTGTTTGGTGCTTGGTGCTTGGTACTTGGTGTTTGGTGCTTGGTGTTTGGTGCTTGGTGCTTGGTGTTTGGTGCTTGGTGTTTGGTGCTTGGTGTTCGGTGCTTGGTGCTTGGTGCTTGGTGCTTGGTGTTAGGTGTTTGGTGCTTGGTGCTTGGTGTATGATGTTTGGTCCTTGGTGCTTGGTGTTTAGTGCTTGGTGCTTGGTGTTTGGTGTTTGGTGCTTGCTGCTTGCTGCTTGGTGTTTGGTGCTTGGTGATTGGTGCTTGGTGTTTGGTGCTTGGTGCTTGGTGTTTGGTGCTTGGTGCTTGGTGCTTGGTGTTTGGCGTTTGGTGCTTGGTGCTTGGTGTTTGGTGCTTGGTGCTTGGTTTTTGGTGTTTGGTGCTTGGTACCTGGTGCTTGTTGTTTGGTGTTTGGTGCTTGGTGCTTGGTGTTTGGTGCTTGGTGTCTGGTGTTTGGTGCTTGGTCTTTGGTGTTTGGTGCTTGGTGCTTGGTGCTTGGTGTTTGGTGTTTGGTGCTTGGTGCTTGGTGTTTGGTGTTTGGTGCTGGGTGCTTGGAGTTTGGTGCTTGGTGCTTGGTGCTTAGTGCTTGGTGTTAGGTGTTTGGTGCTTGGTGTTTGGTGGTTGGTGTTTGATGCTTGGTGTGTGCTGCTTGGTGCTTGGTGCTTGGTGTTTTGTGTTTGGTGCTTGGTGCTTGGTGCCTGGTTCTTGGTGCTTGGTGCTTGTTGTGTGGTGCTTGGTGATTAATGTTTGGTGCTTGGTTCTTGGGGTTTGCTGTTTGGTGCTTAGTGCTTAGTGTTTGGTGCTTGGTGCTTGGTTTCTGGTGTTTGGTGTTTGGTGTTTGGTGCTTGGTGCTTGGTGTTTGGGTTTTGGTGCTTGGTGCTTGGTGTTTGGTGCTTGGTGCTTGGTGCTTGGTGTTTGGTGCTGGGTGCTTGATGTTTGTGCTTGGTGCTTGGTGCTTGGTGCTTGGTGTTTGGTGTTTGGTGCTTGGTGTTTGGTGTTTGATGCTTGGTGTTTGATGCTTGTTGCTTGGTGCTTGGTGTTTTGTGTTTGGTGTTTGGTTCTTGGTGTATGTACTTGGTGCTTGGTGCTTGGTGTTTGGTGCTTGGTTCTTGGTGTTTGGTGATTGGTGCTTGGTGCTTGGTGTTTGGTGTTTGGTGCTTGGTGTTTGGTACTTGGTGCTTGGTGTTTGGTGTTTGGTGCTTGGTGTTTGGTGCTTGGTGCTTGGTGCTTGGTGTTTGGTGCATGGTGCTTGGTGTTTGGTGCTTGGTGCCTGGTGTTTGGTGTTTGGTGCTTGGTGTTTGGTGCTTGGTGTTTGGTGCTTGGTGTTCGGTGCTTTGTGCTAGGTGCTTGGTGCTTGGTGTTTGATGTTTGGTCCTTGGTGCTTGGTGTTTGGTGTTTTGTGCTTGGTGCTTGGTGTTTGGTGCTTGGTGCTTCGTGCTTGGTGTTTGGCGTTTGCTGTTTGCTGTTTCGTGTTTGGTGTTTGCTGTTTGATGTTTGCTGTTTGGTGTTTGGTGTTTGGTGCTTGCTGTTTGGTGCTTGGTGCCTGGTGTTTGGTGTTTGGTGTTTGGTGCTTGGTGCTTGGTGTTTGGTGCTTGGTGCTTGGTGCTGGGTGTTTGGTGCTTGGTGCTTGGTGTTTGGTGCTTGGTGCTTGGTGCTTGGTGTTTGGTCCTTGGTGCTTGGTGCTTGGTCTTTAGTGCTTGGGGTTTGGTGTTTGGTGCTTGGTGCTTGGTGTTTGGTGCTTGGTGCTTGGTGCTTGGTGCTTGGTGTTTGGTGCTTGCTGCTTGGTGCTTGGTGATTGGTGCTTGGTGCTTGGTGATTAGTGTTTGGTGATTGGTGCTTGGGGTTTGCTGTTTGGTGCTTGGTGTTTGGTGCTTGGTGCTTGGTGATTAGTGTTTGGTGATTGGTGCTTGGGGTTTGGTGTTTGATGCTTGGTGCTTGGTTTTTGGTGTTTGGTGCTTGGTACCTGGTGCTTGTTGTTTGGTGTTTGGTGCATGGTGCTTGGTGCTTGGTATTTGGTGCTTGGTGTCTGGTGTTTGGTGCTTGGTGTTTGGTGTTTGGTGCTTGGTGCTTGGTGCTTGGTGTTTGGTGTTTGCTGCTTGGTGCTTGGTGTTTGGTGCTTGGTGTTTGGTGTTTGGTGTTTGATGCTTGGTGTTTGCTGCTTGGTGCTTGGTGTTTTGTGTTTGGTGCTTGGTGTTTTGTGTTTGGTGCTTGGTGCTTGGTGCCTGGTGCTTGGTCCTTGGTGCTTGGTGTTTGGTGCTTGGTTCTTGGTGTTTGGTGATTGGTGCTTGGTGCTTGGTGTTTGGTGCTTGGTGCTTGGTGTTTAGTAGTTGGTGCTTGGTGTTTGGTTTTTGGTGCTTGGTGTTTGGTGCTTGGTGCTTGGTGTTAAGTGTTTGGGGCTTGGTGCTTGGTCCATGGTGCTTGGTGTTTGGTTCTTGGTGCCTGGTGCTTGGTGTTTGGTGCTTGGTGCTTGGTGCTTGGTGTTTGGTGCTTGGTGTTTGGTGCTTGGTGCTTGGTGTTTGGTGCTTGGTGTTTGGTGCTTGGTGTTCGGTGCTTGGTGCTTGGTGCTTGGTGCTTGGTGTTAGGTGTTTGGTGCTTGGTGCTTGGTATATGATGTTTGGTCGTTGGTGCTTGGTGTTTAGTGCTTGGTGCTTGGTGTTTGGTGTTTGGTGCTTGCTGCTTGCTGCTTGGTGTTTGGTGCTTGGTGATTGGTGCTTGGTGTTTGGTGCTTGGTGCTTGGTGTTTGGTGTTTGGTGCTAGGTGCTTGGTGCTTGGTGTTTGGTGCTTGGTGCTTGGTGCTTGGTGTTTGGCGTTTGGTGCTTGGTGCTTGGTGTTTGGTGCTTGGTGCTTGGTTTTTGGTGTTTGGTGCTTGGTACCTGGTGCTTGTTGTTTGGTGTTTGGTGCTTGGTGCTTGGTGTTTGGTGCTTGGTGTCTGGTGTTTGGTGCTTGGTGTTTGGTGTTTGGTGCTTGGTGCTTGGTGCTTGGTGTTTGGTGTTTGGTGCTTGGTGCTTGGTGTTTGGTGTTTGGTGCTGGGTGCTTGGAGTTTGGTGCTTGGTGCTTGGTGCTTAGTGCTTGGTGTTAGGTGTTTGGTGCTTGGTGTTTGGTGGTTGGTGTTTGATGCTTGGTGTGTGCTGCTTGGTGCTTGGTGCTTGGTGTTTTGTGTTTGGTGCTTGGTGCTTGGTGCCTGGTTCTTGGTGCTTGGTGCTTGTTGTGTGGTGCTTGGTGATTAATGTTTGGTGCTTGGTGCTTGGGGTTTGCTGTTTGGTGCTTAGTGCTTAGTGTTTGGTGCTTGGTGCTTGGTTTCTGGTGTTTGGTGTTTGGTGTTTGGTGCTTGGTGCTTGGTGTTTGGGTTTTGGTGCTTGGTGCTTGGTGTTTGGTGCTTGGTGCTTGGTGCTTGGTGTTTGGTGCTGGGTGCTTGATGTTTGTGCTTGGTGCTTGGTGCTTGGTGCTTGGTGTTTGGTGTTTGGTGCTTGGTGTTTGGTGTTTGATGCTTGGTGTTTGATGCTTGTTGCTTGGTGCTTGGTGTTTTGTGTTTGGTGTTTGGTTCTTGGTGTATGTACTTGGTGCTTGGTGCTTGGTGTTTGGTGCTTGGTTCATGGTGTTTGGTGATTGGTGCTTGGTGCTTGGTGTTTGGTGTTTGGTGCTTGGTGTTTGGTACTTGGTGCTTGGTGTTTGGTGTTTGGTGCTTGGTGTTTGGTGCTTGGTGCTTGGTGCTTGGTGTTTGGTGCATGGTGCTTGGTGTTTGGTGCTTGGTGCCTGGTGTTTGGTGTTTGGTGCTTGGTGTTTGGTGCTTGGTGTTTGGTGCTTGGTGTTCGGTGCTTTGTGCTAGGTGCTTGATGTTTGGTCCTTGGTGCTTGGTGTTTGGTGTTTGGTGCTTGATGTTTGGTCCTTGGTGCTTGGTGTTTGGTGTTTTGTGCTTGGTGCTTGGTGCTTGGTGTTTGGTGCTTGGTGCTTCGTGCTTGGTGTTTGGCGTTTGCTGTTTGCTGTTTGGTGTTTGGTGTTTGCTGTTTGATGTTTGCTGTTTGGTGTTTGGTGTTTGGTGCTTGCTGTTTGGTGCTTGGTGCCTGGTGTTTGGTGTTTGGTGTTTGGTGCTTGGTGCTTGGTGTTTGGTGCTTGGTGCTTGGTGCTGGGTGTTTGGTGCTTGGTGCTTGGTGTTTGTTGCTTGGTGCTTGGTGCTTGGTGTTTGGTCCTTGGTGCTTGGTGCTTGGTCTTTGGTGCTTGGGGTTTGGTGTTTGGTGCTTGGTGCTTGGTGTTTGGTGCTTGGTGCTTGGTGCTTGGTGCTTGGTGTTTGGTGCTTGCTGCTTGGTGCTTGGTGATTGGTGCTTGGTGCTTGGTGTTTGGTGTTTGGTGCTGGGTGCTTGGAGTTTGGTGCTTGGTGCTTGGTGCTTAGTACTTGGTATTTGGTGTTTGGTGCTTTGTGTTTGGTGTTTGGTGTTTGATGCTTGGTGTGTGCTGCTTGGTGCTTGGTGCTTGGTGTTTTGTGTTTGGTGCTTGGTGCTTGGTGCCTGGTTCTTGGTGCTTGGTGCTTGTTGTGTGGTGCTTGGTGCTTGGTGATTAGTGTTTGGTGCTTGGTGCTTGGGGTTTGCTGTTTGGTGCTTGGTGCTTGGTGTTTGGTGCTTGGTGCTTGGTGTTTGGTGTTTGGTGCTTGGTTTCTGGTGTTTGGTGTTTGGTGTTTGGTGCTTGGTGCTTGGTGTTTGGGTTTTGGTGCTTGGTGCTTGGTGTTTGTTGTTTGGTGCTTGCTGTTTGGTGTTTGGTGCTTGATGTTTGGTGCTTGGTGCTTGGTGCTTGGTGCTGGGTGCTTGATATTTGTGCTTGGTGCTTGGTGCTTGGTGCTTGGTGTTTGGTGTTTGGTGCTTGGTGCTTGGTGTTTGGTGTTTGATGCTTGGTGTTTGATGCTTGTTGCTTGGTGCTTGGTGTTTTGTGTTTGGTGTTTGGTTCTTGGTGTATGTACTTGGTGCTTGGTGCTTGGTGTTTGGTGCTTGGTTCTTGGTGTTTGGTGATTGGTGCTTGATGCTTGGTGTTTGGGGCTTGGTGCTTGGTGTTTGGTACTTGGTGCTTGGTGTGTGGTGTTTGGTGCTTGGTGTTTGGTGCTTGGTGCTTGGTGCTTGGTGTTAAGTGTTTGGTGCTTGGTGCTTGGTGTTTGGTGCTTCGTGCTTGGTGCTTGGTGTTTGGTGCATGGTGCTTGGTGTTTGGTGCTTGGTGCCTGGTGTTTGGTGTTTGGTGTTTGGTGTTTGGTGCTTGGTGTTTGGTGCTTGGTTTTCGTTGCTTTGTGCTAGGTGCTTGGTCCTTGGTGTTTGATGTTTGGTCCTTGGTGCTTGGTGTTTGGTGCTTGGTTTTCGTTGCTTTGTGCTAGGTGCTTGGTCCTTGGTGTTTGATGTTTGGTCCTTGGTGCTAGGTGCTTGGTGCTTGGTGTTTGGTGCTTGGTGCTTGGTGCTTGGTGTTTGGCGTTTGGTGCTTGGTGCTTGGTGTTTGGTGCTTGGTGCTTGGTTTTTGGTGTTTGGTGCTTGGTACCTGGTGCTTGTTGTTTGGTGTTTGGTGCTTGGTGCTTGGTGTTTGGTGCTTGGTGTCTGGTGTTTGGTGCTTGGTGTTTGGTGTTTGGTGCTTGGTGCTTGGTGCTTGGTGTTTGGTGTTTGGTGCTTGGTGCTTGGTGTTTGGTGTTTGGTGCTGGGTGCTTGGAGTTTGGTGCTTGGTGCTTGGTGCTTAGTGCTTGGTGTTAGGTGTTTGGTGCTTGGTGTTTGGTGGTTGGTGTTTGATGCTTGGTGTGTGCTGCTTGGTGCTTGGTGCTTGGTGTTTTGTGTTTGGTGCTTGGTGCTTGGTGCCTGGTTCTTGGTGCTTGGTGCTTGTTGTGTGGTGCTTGGTGATTAATGTTTGGTGCTTGGTGCTTGGGGTTTGCTGTTTGGTGCTTAGTGCTTAGTGTTTGGTGCTTGGTGCTTGGTTTCTGGTGTTTGGTGTTTGGTGTTTGGTGCTTGGTGCTTGGTGTTTGGGTTTTGGTGCTTGGTGCTTGGTGTTTGGTGCTTGGTGCTTGGTGCTTGGTGTTTGGTGCTGGGTGCTTGATGTTTGTGCTTGGTGCTTGGTGCTTGGTGCTTGGTGTTTGGTGTTTGGTGCTTGGTGTTTGGTGTTTGATGCTTGGTGTTTGATGCTTGTTGCTTGGTGCTTGGTGTTTTGTGTTTGGTGTTTGGTTCTTGGTGTATGTACTTGGTGCTTGGTGCTTGGTGTTTGGTGCTTGGTTCATGGTGTTTGGTGATTGGTGCTTGGTGCTTGGTGTTTGGTGTTTGGTGCTTGGTGTTTGGTACTTGGTGCTTGGTGTTTGGTGTTTGGTGCTTGGTGTTTGGTGCTTGGTGCTTGGTGCTTGGTGTTTGGTGCATGGTGCTTGGTGTTTGGTGCTTGGTGCCTGGTGTTTGGTGTTTGGTGCTTGGTGTTTGGTGCTTGGTGTTTGGTGCTTGGTGTTCGGTGCTTTGTGCTAGGTGCTTGATGTTTGGTCCTTGGTGCTTGGTGTTTGGTGTTTGGTGCTTGATGTTTGGTCCTTGGTGCTTGGTGTTTGGTGTTTTGTGCTTGGTGCTTGGTGCTTGGTGTTTGGTGCTTGGTGCTTCGTGCTTGGTGTTTGGCGTTTGCTGTTTGCTGTTTGGTGTTTGGTGTTTGCTGTTTGATGTTTGCTGTTTGGTGTTTGGTGTTTGGTGCTTGCTGTTTGGTGCTTGGTGCCTGGTGTTTGGTGTTTGGTGTTTGGTGCTTGGTGCTTGGTGTTTGGTGCTTGGTGCTTGGTGCTGGGTGTTTGGTGCTTGGTGCTTGGTGTTTGTTGCTTGGTGCTTGGTGCTTGGTGTTTGGTCCTTGGTGCTTGGTGCTTGGTCTTTGGTGCTTGGGGTTTGGTGTTTGGTGCTTGGTGCTTGGTGTTTGGTGCTTGGTGCTTGGTGCTTGGTGCTTGGTGTTTGGTGCTTGCTGCTTGGTGCTTGGTGATTGGTGCTTGGTGCTTGGTGTTTGGTGTTTGGTGCTGGGTGCTTGGAGTTTGGTGCTTGGTGCTTGGTGCTTAGTACTTGGTATTTGGTGTTTGGTGCTTTGTGTTTGGTGTTTGGTGTTTGATGCTTGGTGTGTGCTGCTTGGTGCTTGGTGCTTGGTGTTTTGTGTTTGGTGCTTGGTGCTTGGTGCCTGGTTCTTGGTGCTTGGTGCTTGTTGTGTGGTGCTTGGTGCTTGGTGATTAGTGTTTGGTGCTTGGTGCTTGGGGTTTGCTGTTTGGTGCTTGGTGCTTGGTGTTTGGTGCTTGGTGCTTGGTGTTTGGTGTTTGGTGCTTGGTTTCTGGTGTTTGGTGTTTGGTGTTTGGTGCTTGGTGCTTGGTGTTTGGGTTTTGGTGCTTGGTGCTTGGTGTTTGTTGTTTGGTGCTTGCTGTTTGGTGTTTGGTGCTTGATGTTTGGTGCTTGGTGCTTGGTGCTTGGTGCTGGGTGCTTGATATTTGTGCTTGGTGCTTGGTGCTTGGTGCTTGGTGTTTGGTGTTTGGTGCTTGGTGCTTGGTGTTTGGTGTTTGATGCTTGGTGTTTGATGCTTGTTGCTTGGTGCTTGGTGTTTTGTGTTTGGTGTTTGGTTCTTGGTGTATGTACTTGGTGCTTGGTGCTTGGTGTTTGGTGCTTGGTTCTTGGTGTTTGGTGATTGGTGCTTGATGCTTGGTGTTTGGGGCTTGGTGCTTGGTGTTTGGTACTTGGTGCTTGGTGTGTGGTGTTTGGTGCTTGGTGTTTGGTGCTTGGTGCTTGGTGCTTGGTGTTAAGTGTTTGGTGCTTGGTGCTTGGTGTTTGGTGCTTCGTGCTTGGTGCTTGGTGTTTGGTGCATGGTGCTTGGTGTTTGGTGCTTGGTGCCTGGTGTTTGGTGTTTGGTGTTTGGTGTTTGGTGCTTGGTGTTTGGTGCTTGGTTTTCGTTGCTTTGTGCTAGGTGCTTGGTCCTTGGTGTTTGATGTTTGGTCCTTGGTGCTTGGTGTTTGGTGTTTTGTGCTTGGTGCTTGGTGCTTGGTGTTTGGTGCTTGGTGTTTGGTGCTTGGTGTTTGGTGTTTGCTGTTTGCTGTTTGGTGTTTGGTGTTTGCTGTTTGATGTTTGCTGTTTGTTGTTTGGTGTTTGGTGCTTGCTGTTTGGTGCTTGGTGCTTGGTGTTTGGTGTTTGGTGCTTGGTGCTTGGTGTTTGGTGCTTGGTGCTTGGTGCTGGGTGTTTGGTGCTTGGTGCTTGGTGTTTGGTGCTTGGTGCTTGGTGCTTGGTGCTTGGTCCTTGGTGCTTGGTGCTTGGTCTTTGGTGCTTGGGGTTTGGTGTTTGGTGCTTGGTGCTTGGTGTTTGGTGCTTGGTGCTTGGTGCTTGGTGCTTGGTGTTGGGTGCTTGCTGCTTGGTTCATGGTGTTTGGTGTTTGGTTCTTGGTGCTTGGTGCTTGGTGTTTGGTGCTGCGTGCTTGGTGTTTGGTGTTTGGTGCTTGGTGCCTGGTGCTTGTTGTTTGGTTTTTGGTGCTTAGTGCTTGGTGTTTGGTGTTTGGTGCTTGGTGCTTGGTGTTTGGTGCTTGGTGCTTGGTGCTTGGTGCTTGGTGTTGGGTGCTTGCTGCTTGGTTCATGGTGTTTGGTGTTTGGTTCTTGGTGCTTGGTGCTTGGTGTTTGGTGCTGCGTGCTTGGTGTTTGGTGCTGCGTGCTTGGTGTTTGGTGTTTGGTGCTTGGTGCCTGGTGCTTGTTGTTTGGTGTTTGGTGTTTGGTGCTTGGTGTTTGGTGTTTGGTACTTGGTGCTTGGTGCTTGGTGCTTGGTGTTTGGTGCTTGGTGCTTGGTGCTTGGTGTTTGATGCTGCGTGCTTGGTGTTTGGTGTTTGGTGCTTGGTGCCTGGTGCTTGGTGTTTGGTGCTTGGTGTTTGGTGCTGGGTGGTTGGTGTTTGGTGCTTGGTGCTTGGTGTTTGGTGCTTGGTGTCTGGTGTTTGGTGCTTGGTGTTTGGTGTTTGGTGCTTGGTGCTTGGTGCTTGGTGTTTGGTGCTTGGTGCTGGGTGTTTGGTGCTTGGTGCTTGGTGTTTGGTGCTTGGTGCTTGGTGCTTGGTGTTTCGTCCTTGGTGCTTGTTGCTTGCTCTTTGGTGCTTGGGGTTTGGTGTTTGGTGCTTGGTGCTTGGTGTTTGGTGCTTGGTGCTTGCTGCTTGGTGCTTGGTGTTTGGTGCTTGGTGCTTGGTGATTAGTGTTTGGTGATTGGTGCTTGGGGTTTGGTGTTTGGTGCTTGGTGTTTGGTGCTTGGTGCTTGCTGTTTGGTGTTTGGTGTTTGGTTCTTGGTGCTTGGTGTTTGGTGTATGGTGTTTGGTGCTTGGTGCTTGGTGGCTGGTGTTTGGTGCTTGGTGTTTGGTGTTTGGTGCTTGGTGCTTGGTGTATGGTGTTTCGTGCTTGGTGCTTGGTGCTTGGTGCTTGGTAGTTGGTGCTTGGTGTTTGGTGCTTGGTGCTTGGTGTTTGGTGTTTGGTGCTTGGTGCTTGGAGCTTGGTGTTTGGTGCTTAGTGCTTGGTGCTTGGTGTTTGGTGCTTGGTGCTTGGTGCTTGGTGTTGGTGTTTGGTGTTTGGTGCTTGGTGCTTGGTGTTTGGTGTTTGGTGCTTGGTGCTTGGAGCTTGGTGTTTGGTGCTTAGTGCTTGGTGCTTGGTGTTTGGTGCTTGGTGCTTGGTGCTTTGTGTTGGTGTTTGGTGTTTGGTGCTTGGTGTTTGGTGCTTGGTGCTTGGTGCTGGGTGGTTGGTGTTTGGTTCTTGGTGTTTGGTGTTTGGTGCTTGGTGCTTGGTGTTTGGTGCTTGGTGCTTGTTGTTTGGTGCTTGGTGCTCGGTGATTAGTGTTTGGTGCTTGGTGCTTGGGGTTTGGTGTTTGGTGCTTGTGGTTTGTTGTTTGGTGCTTGGTGCTTGGTGTTTGGTGCTTGGTGCTTGGTGTTTGGTGCTTGGTGCTTTGTGTTTGGTGCTTGGTGTTTGGTGCTTGGTGCTTGGTGTTTGCTGCTTGGTGCTTGGTTTTTGGTGTTTGATGCTGCGTGCTTGGTGTTTGGTGTTTGGTGCTTGGTGCTTGGTGTTTGGTGTTTGGTGCTTGGTGCCTGGTGCTTGTTGTTTGGTGTTTGGTGCTTGGTGCTTGGTGTTTGGTGTTTGTTGCTTGGTGCTTGGTATCTTGTGTTTGGTGCTTGGTGTTTGGTGTTTGGTGCTTGGTGCTTGGTGCTTGGTGTTTGGTGTTTGGTGCTTGGTGCTTGGTGTTTGGTGCTTGGTATTTGGTGCTTGGTGTTTGATGCTTGGTGTTTGCTGCTTGGTGCTTGGTGCTTGGTGTTTTGTGTTTGGTGCTTGGTGCTTGGTGCCTGGTGCTTGGTGCTTGGTGCTTGGTGTTTGGTGCTTGGTGCTAGGTGCTTGGTGTTTGGTGATTGGTGCTTGGTGCTTGGTGTTTGGTGCTTGGTCCTTGGTGTTTGGTGCTTGGTGTTTGGTACTTGGTGCTTGGTGTTTGTTTTTGGTGATTGGTGTTTGGTGCTTGGTGCTTTGTGCTTGGTGTTAAGTGTTTGGGGCTTGGTGCTTGGTGCATGGTGCTTGGTGTTTGGTGCTTGGTGCCTGGTGCTTGGTGTTTGGTGCTTGGTGCTTGGTGCTTGGTATTTGGTGCTTGGTGTTTGGGGCTTGGTGCTTGGTGTTTGGTGCTTGGTGTTATGTGCTTGGTGTTTGGTGCTTGGTGCTTGGTGCTTGGTGTTAGGTGTTTGGAGCTTGGTGCTTGGTGTTTGATGTTTGGTCCTTGGTGCTTGGTGTTTGGTGCTTGGTGCTTGGTATTTGGTGTTTGGTGCTTGCTGCTTGCTGCTTGTTGTTTGGTGCTTGGTGATGGTGCTTGGTGTTTGGTGCTTGGTGCTTGGTGTTTGGTGTTTGGTGCTAGGTGCTTGGTGCTTGGTGCTTGGTGTTTGGTGCTTGGTGCTTGGTGTTTGGTGTTTGGTGCTTGGTGCTTGGGGCTTGGTGTTTGGTGCTTAGTGCTTGGTGCTTGGTGTTTGGTGCTTGGTGCTTGGTGCTTGGTGCTTGGTGTTTGGTGTTTGGTGTTTGGTGCTTGGTGGTTGGTGCTTGGTGCTTGGTGCGGGGTGGTTGGTGTTTGGTGCTTGGTGCTTGGTGTTTGGTGCTTGGTGCTTGGTGCTTATTGTTTGGTGCTTGGTACTTGGTGCTTGGTGCTTGGTCTTTGGTGCTTGGTGCTTGGTGTTTGGTGCTTGGTGCTTGGTGTTTGGTACTTGGTGCTTGGTGTTTGGTGTCTGGTGCTTGGTGTTTGGTGCTTGGTGCTTGCTGCTTGGTGTTAAGTGTTTGGTGCTTGGTGCTTGGTGTTTGGTGCTTCGTGCTTGGTGCTTGGTGTTTCGTGCATGGTGCTTGGTGTTTGGTGCTTGGTGCCTGGTGTTTGGTGTTTGGTGCTTGGTGTTTGGTGCTTGGTGTTTGGTGCTTGGTGTTCGGTGCTTTGTGCTAGGTGCTTGGTGCTTGGTGTTTGATGTTTGGTACTTGGCACTTGTTGCTTGGTGTTTGGCATTTGCTGTTTGCTGTTTGGTGTTTGGTGTTTGCTCTTTGATGTTTGCTGTTTGGTGTTTGGTGTTTGGTACTTGCTGTTTGGTGCTTGGTGTTTGGTGTTTGGTGTTTGGTGCTTGGTGCTTGGTGTTTGGTGCTTGGTGCTGGGTGTTTGGTGCTTGGTGCTTGGTGTTTGGTGCTTGGTGCTTGGTGCTTGGTGTTTGGTCCTTGGTGCTTGTTGCTTGGTGCTTGGTGCTTGGTGTTTGGTGCTTGCTGCTTGGTGCTTGGTGTTTGGTGCTTGGTGCTTGGTGATTAGTGTTTGGTGATTGGTGCTTCGGTTTTGGTGTTTGGTGCTTCGGGCTTGGTGCTTGGTGCTTGCTGTTTGGTGTTTGGTGTTTGGTTCTTGGTGCTTGCTGTTTGGTGTATGGTGTTTGGTGCTTGGTGCTTGGTGCTTGGTGTTTGGTGCTTGGTGCTTGGTGCTTGGTGTTTGGTGCTGCGTGCTTGGTGTTTGGTGTTTGGTGCTTGGTGCCTGGTGCTTGTTTGGTTTTTGGTGCTTAGTGCTTGGTGTTTGGTGTTTGGTGCTTGGTGCTTGGTGGCTGGTGTTTGGTGCTTGGTGTTTGGTGTTTGGTGCTTGGTGCTTCGTGCATGGTGTTTCGTGCTTGGTGCTTGGTGCTTGGTGTTTGGTGTTTGGTGCTTGGTGTTTGGTGTTTGGTACTTGGTGCTTGGTGCTTGGTGCTTGGTGTTTGGTGCTTGGTGCTTGGTGTTTGATGCTGCGTGCTTGGTGTTTGGTGTTTGGTGCTTGGTGCCTGGTGCTTGTTGTTTGGTGTTTGGTGCTTAGTGCTTGGTGTTTGGTGTTTGGTGCTTGGTGTTTGGTGTTTGGTGCTTGGTGCTTGGTACTTGGTGTTTGGTGTTTGGTGCTTGGTGCTTGGTGTTTGGTGCTTGGTGTTTGGTGTTTGGTGTTTGATGCTTGGTGTTTGCTGCTTGGTGCTTGGTGCTTGGTGTTTTGTGTTTGGTGCTTGGTGCTTGGTGCCTGGTGTTTGGTTTTTGGTGCTTTGTGTTTGGTGCTTGGTGCTTGGTGTTAAGTGTTTGGGGCTTGGTGCTTGGTGCATGGTGCTTGGTGTTTGGTGCTTGGTGCCTGGTGCTTGGTGCTTGGTGCTTGGTGTTAAGTGTTTGGGGCTTGGTGCTTGGAGCATGGTGCTTGGTGTTTGGTGCTTGGTGCCTGGTGCTTGGTGTTTGGTGCTTGGTGCTTGGTGTTTGGTGTTTGGTGTTTGGTGCTTGGTGCTTGGTGTTTGGTGCTTGGTGTTTGGTGCTTGGTGTTGGGTGCTTGGTGCTTGGTGCTTGGTGCTTGGTGTTTGATGTTTGGTCCTTGGTGCTTGGTGTTTGGTGCTTGGTGCTTGGTTTTTGGTGTTTGGTGCTTGGTACCTGGTGCTTGTTGTTTGGTGTTTGGTGCATGGTGCTTGGTGCTTGGTATTTGGTGCTTGGTGTCTGGTGTTTGGTGCTTGGTGTTTGGTGTTTGGTGCTTGGTGCTTGGTGCTTGGTGTTTGGTGTTTGCTGCTTGGTGCTTGGTGTTTGGTGCTTGGTGTTTGGTGTTTGGTGTTTGATGCTTGGTGTTTGCTGCTTGGTGCTTGGTGTTTTGTGTTTGGTGCTTGGTGTTTTGTGTTTGGTGCTTGGTGCTTGGTGCCTGGTGCTTGGTCCTTGGTGCTTGGTGTTTGGTGCTTGGTTCTTGGTGTTTGGTGATTGGTGCTTGGTGCTTGGTGTTTGGTGCTTGGTGCTTGGTGTTTAGTAGTTGGTGCTTGGTGTTTGGTTTTTGGTGCTTGGTGCTTGGTGCTTGGTGCTTGGTGTTAAGTGTTTGGGGCTTGGTGCTTGGTCCATGGTGCTTGGTGTTTGGTTCTTGGTGCCTGGTGCTTGGTGTTTGGTGCTTGGTGCTTGGTGCTTGGTGTTTGGTGCTTGGTGTTTGGTGCTTGGTGCTTGGTGTTTGGTGCTTGGTGTTTGGTGCTTGGTGTTCGGTGCTTGGTGCTTGGTGCTTGGTGCTTGGTGTTAGGTGTTTGGTGCTTGGTGCTTGGTATATGATGTTTGGTCGTGGGTGCTTGGTGTTTAGTGCTTGGTGCTTGGTGTTTGGTGTTTGGTGCTTGCTGCTTGCTGCTTGGTGTTTGGTGCTTGGTGATTGGTGCTTGGTGTTTAGTGCTTGGTGCTTGGTGTTTGGTGTTTGGTGCTAGGTGCTTGGTGCTTGGTGTTTGGTGCTTGGTGCTTGGTGCTTGGTGTTTGGCGTTTGGTGCTTGGTGCTTGGTGTTTGGTGCTTGGTGCTTGGTTTTTGGTGTTTGGTGCTTGGTACCTGGTGCTTGTTGTTTGGTGTTTGGTGCTTGGTGCTTGGTGTTTGGTGCTTGGTGTCTGGTGTTTGGTGCTTGGTGTTTGGTGTTTGGTGCTTGGTGCTTGGTGCTTGGTGTTTGGTGTTTGGTGCTTGGTGCTTGGTGTTTGGTGTTTGGTGCTGGGTGCTTGGAGTTTGGTGCTTGGTGCTTGGTGCTTAGTGCTTGGTGTTAGGTGTTTGGTGCTTGGTGTTTGGTGGTTGGTGTTTGATGCTTGGTGTGTGCTGCTTGGTGCTTGGTGCTTGGTGTTTTGTGTTTGGTGCTTGGTGCTTGGTGCCTGGTTCTTGGTGCTTGGTGCTTGTTGTGTGGTGCTTGGTGATTAATGTTTGGTGCTTGGTGCTTGGGGTTTGCTGTTTGGTGCTTAGTGCTTAGTGTTTGGTGCTTGGTGCTTGGTTTCTGGTGTTTGGTGTTTGGTGTTTGGTGCTTGGTGCTTGGTGTTTGGGTTTTGGTGCTTGGTGCTTGGTGTTTGGTGCTTGGTGCTTGGTGCTTGGTGTTTGGTGCTGGGTGCTTGATGTTTGTGCTTGGTGCTTGGTGCTTGGTGCTTGGTGTTTGGTGTTTGGTGCTTGGTGTTTGGTGTTTGATGCTTGGTGTTTGATGCTTGTTGCTTGGTGCTTGGTGTTTTGTGTTTGGTGTTTGGTTCTTGGTGTATGTACTTGGTGCTTGGTGCTTGGTGTTTGGTGCTTGGTTCTTGGTGTTTGGTGATTGGTGCTTGGTGCTTGGTGTTTGGTGTTTGGTGCTTGGTGTTTGGTACTTGGTGCTTGGTGTTTGGTGTTTGGTGCTTGGTGTTTGGTGCTTGGTGCTTGGTGCTTGGTGTTTGGTGCATGGTGCTTGGTGTTTGGTGCTTGGTGCCTGGTGTTTGGTGTTTGGTGCTTGGTGTTTGGTGCTTGGTGTTTGGTGCTTGGTGTTCGGTGCTTTGTGCTAGGTGCTTGATGTTTGGTCCTTGGTGCTTGGTGTTTGGTGTTTGGTGCTTGATGTTTGGTCCTTGGTGCTTGGTGTTTGGTGTTTTGTGCTTGGTGCTTGGTGCTTGGTGTTTGGTGCTTGGTGCTTCGTGCTTGGTGTTTGGCGTTTGCTGTTTGCTGTTTGGTGTTTGGTGTTTGCTGTTTGATGTTTGCTGTTTGGTGTTTGGTGTTTGGTGCTTGCTGTTTGGTGCTTGGTGCCTGGTGTTTGGTGTTTGGTGTTTGGTGCTTGGTGCTTGGTGTTTGGTGCTTGGTGCTTGGTGCTGGGTGTTTGGTGCTTGGTGCTTGGTGTTTGTTGCTTGGTGCTTGGTGCTTGGTGTTTGGTCCTTGGTGCTTGGTGCTTGGTCTTTGGTGCTTGGGGTTTGGTGTTTGGTGCTTGGTGCTTGGTGTTTGGTGCTTGGTGCTTGGTGCTTGGTGCTTGGTGTTTGGTGCTTGCTGCTTGGTGCTTGGTGATTGGTGCTTGGTGCTTGGTGATTAGTGTTTGGTGATTGGTGCTTGGGGTTTGCTGTTTGGTGCTTGGTGTTTGGTGCGTGGTGCTTGGTGATTAGTGTTTGGTGATTGGTGCTTGGGGTTTGGTGTTTGATGCTCGGTGCTTGGTTTTTGGTGCTTGGTACCTGATGCTTGTTGTTTGGTGTTTGGTGCTTGGTGCTTGGTGCTTGGTGTTTGGTGCTTGGTGTCTGGTGTTTGGTGCTTGGTGTTTGGTGTTTGGTGCTTGGTGCTTGGTGCTTGGTGTTTGGTGTTTGGTGCTTGGTGCTTGGTGTTTGGTGTTTGGTGCTGGGTGCTTGGAGTTTGGTGCTTGGTGCTTGGTGCTTAGTACTTGGTATTTGGTGTTTGGTGCTTTGTGTTTGGTGTTTGGTGTTTGATGCTTGGTGTGTGCTGCTTGGTGCTTGGTGCTTGGTGTTTTGTGTTTGGTGCTTGGTGCTTGGTGCCTGGTTCTTGGTGCTTGGTGCTTGTTGTGTGGTGCTTGGTGCTTGGTGATTAGTGTTTGGTGCTTGGTGCTTGGGGTTTGCTGTTTGGTGCTTGGTGCTTGGTGTTTGGTGCTTGGTGCTTGGTGTTTGGTGTTTGGTGCTTGGTTTCTGGTGTTTGGTGTTTGGTGTTTGGTGCTTGGTGCTTGGTGTTTGGGTTTTGGTGCTTGGTGCTTGGTGTTTGTTGTTTGGTGCTTGCTGTTTGGTGTTTGGTGCTTGGTGTTTGGTGCTTGGTGCTTGGTGCTTGGTGCTGGGTGCTTGATATTTGTGCTTGGTGCTTGGTGCTTGGTGCTTGGTGTTTGGTGTTTGGTGCTTGGTGCTTGGTGTTTGGTGTTTGATGCTTGGTGTTTGATGCTTGTTGCTTGGTGCTTGGTGTTTTGTGTTTGGTGTTTGGTTCTTGGTGTATGTACTTGGTGCTTGGTGCTTGGTGTTTGGTGCTTGGTTCTTGGTGTTTGGTGATTGGTGCTTGATGCTTGGTGTTTGGGGCTTGGTGCTTGGTGTTTGGTACTTGGTGCTTGGTGTGTGGTGTTTGGTGCTTGGTGTTTGGTGCTTGGTGCTTGGTGCTTGGTGTTAAGTGTTTGGTGCTTGGTGCTTGGTGTTTGGTGCTTCGTGCTTGGTGCTTGGTGTTTGGTGCATGGTGCTTGGTGTTTGGTGCTTGGTGCCTGGTGTTTGGTGTTTGGTGTTTGGTGTTTGGTGCTTGGTGTTTGGTGCTTGGTGTTCGTTGCTTTGTGCTAGGTGCTTGGTCCTTGGTGTTTGATGTTTGGTCCTTGGTGCTTGGTGTTTGGTGTTTTGTGCTTGGTGCTTGGTGCTTGGTGTTTGGTGCTTGGTGTTTGGTGCTTGGTGTTTGGTGTTTGCTGTTTGCTGTTTGGTGTTTGGTGTTTGCTGTTTGATGTTTGCTGTTTGTTGTTTGGTGTTTGGTGCTTGCTGTTTGGTGCTTGGTGCTTGGTGTTTGGTGTTTGGTGCTTGGTGCTTGGTGTTTGGTGCTTGGTGCTTGGTGCTGGGTGTTTGGTGCTTGGTGCTTGGTGTTTGGTGCTTGGTGCTTGGTGCTTGGTGCTTGGTCCTTGGTGCTTGGTGCTTGGTCTTTGGTGCTTGGGGTTTGGTGTTTGGTGCTTGGTGCTTGGTGTTTGGTGCTTGGTGCTTGGTGCTTGGTGCTTGGTGTTGGGTGCTTGCTGCTTGGTTCATGGTGTTTGGTGTTTGGTTCTTGGTGCTTGGTGCTTGGTGTTTGGTGCTGCGTGCTTGGTGTTTGGTGTTTGGTGCTTGGTGCCTGGTGCTTGTTGTTTGGTTTTTGGTGCTTAGTGCTTGGTGTTTGGTGTTTGGTGCTTGGTGCTTTGGGTTTGGTGCTTGGTGCTTGGTGCTTGGTGCTTGGTGTTGGGTGCTTGCTGCTTGGTTCATGGTGTTTGGTGTTTGGTTCTTGGTGCTTGGTGCTTGGTGTTTGGTGCTGCGTGCTTGGTGTTTGGTGCTGCGTGCTTGGTGTTTGGTGTTTGGTGCTTGGTGCCTGGTGCTTGTTGTTTGGTGTTTGGTGTTTGGTGCTTGGTGTTTGGTGTTTGGTACTTGGTGCTTGGTGCTTGGTGCTTGGTGTTTGGTGCTTGGTGCTTGGTGCTTGGTGTTTGATGCTGCGTGCTTGGTGTTTGGTGTTTGGTGCTTGGTGCCTGGTGCTTGGTGTTTGGTGCTTGGTGTTTGGTGCTGGGTGGTTGGTGTTTGGTGCTTGGTGCTTGGTGTTTGGTGCTTGGTGTCTGGTGTTTGGTGCTTGGTGTTTGGTGTTTGGTGCTTGGTGCTTGGTGCTTGGTGTTTGGTGCTTGGTGCTGGGTGTTTGGTGCTTGGTGCTTGGTGTTTGGTGCTTGGTGCTTGGTGCTTGGTGTTTCGTCCTTGGTGCTTGTTGCTTGCTCTTTGGTGCTTGGGGTTTGGTGTTTGGTGCTTGGTGCTTGGTGTTTGGTGCTTGGTGCTTGCTGCTTGGTGCTTGGTGTTTGGTGCTTGGTGCTTGGTGATTAGTGTTTGGTGATTGGTGCTTGGGGTTTGGTGTTTGGTGCTTGGTGTTTGGTGCTTGGTGCTTGCTGTTTGGTGTTTGGTGTTTGGTTCTTGGTGCTTGGTGTTTGGTGTATGGTGTTTGGTGCTTGGTGCTTGGTGGCTGGTGTTTGGTGCTTGGTGTTTGGTGTTTGGTGCTTGGTGCTTGGTGCATGGTGTTTCGTGCTTGGTGCTTGGTGCTTGGTGCTTGGTAGTTGGTGCTTGGTGTTTGGTGCTTGGTGCTTGGTGTTTGGTGTTTGGTGCTTGGTGCTTGGAGCTTGGTGTTTGGTGCTTAGTGCTTGGTGCTTGGTGTTTGGTGCTTGGTGCTTGGTGCTTGGTGTTGGTGTTTGGTGTTTGGTGCTTGGTGCTTGGTGTTTGGTGTTTGGTGCTTGGTGCTTGGAGCTTGGTGTTTGGTGCTTAGTGCTTGGTGCTTGGTGTTTGGTGCTTGGTGCTTGGTGCTTTGTGTTGGTGTTTGGTGTTTGGTGCTTGGTGTTTGGTGCTTGGTGCTTGGTGCTGGGTGGTTGGTGTTTGGTTCTTGGTGTTTGGTGTTTGGTGCTTGGTGCTTGGTGTTTGGTGCTTGGTGCTTGTTGTTTGGTGCTTGGTGCTCGGTGATTAGTGTTTGGTGCTTGGTGCTTGGGGTTTGGTGTTTGGTGCTTGTGGTTTGTTGTTTGGTGCTTGGTGCTTGGTGTTTGGTGCTTGGTGCTTGGTGTTTGGTGCTTGGTGCTTTGTGTTTGGTGCTTGGTGTTTGGTGCTTGGTGCTTGGTGTTTGCTGCTTGGTGCTTGGTTTTTGGTGTTTGATGCTGCGTGCTTGGTGTTTGGTGTTTGGTGCTTGGTGCTTGGTGTTTGGTGTTTGGTGCTTGGTGCCTGGTGCTTGTTGCTTGGTGTTTGGTGCTTGGTGCTTGGTGTTTGGTGTTTGTTGCTTGGTGCTTGGTATCTTGTGTTTGGTGCTTGGTGTTTGGTGTTTGGTGCTTGGTGCTTGGTGCTTGGTGTTTGGTGTTTGGTGCTTGGTGCTTGGTGTTTGGTGCTTGGTGTTTGGTGCTTGGTGTTTGATGCTTGGTGTTTGCTGCTTGGTGCTTGGTGCTTGGTGTTTTGTGTTTGGTGCTTGGTGCCTGGTGCTTGGTGCTTGGTGCTTGGTGTTTGGTGCTTGGTGCTAGGTGCTTGGTGTTTGGTGATTGGTGCTTGGTGCTTGGTGTTTGGTGCTTGGTCCTTGGTGTTTGGTGCTTGGTGTTTGGTACTTGGTGCTTGGTGTTTGTTTTTGGTGATTGGTGTTTGGTGCTTGGTGCTTTGTGCTTGGTGTTAAGTGTTTGGGGCTTGGTGCTTGGTGCATGGTGCTTGGTGTTTGGTGCTTGGTGCCTGGTGCTTGGTGTTTGGTGCTTGGTGCTTGGTGCTTGGTATTTGGTGCTTGGTGTTTGGGGCTTGGTGCTTGGTGTTTGGTGCTTGGTGTTATGTGCTTGGTGTTTGGTGCTTGGTGCTTGGTGCTTGGTGTTAGGTGTTTGGAGCTTGGTGCTTGGTGTTTGATGTTTGGTCCTTGGTGCTTGGTGTTTGGTGCTTGGTGCTTGGTATTTGGTGTTTGGTGCTTGCTGCTTGCTGCTTGTTGTTTGGTGCTTGGTGATGGTGCTTGGTGTTTGGTGCTTGGTGCTTGGTGTTTGGTGTTTGGTGCTAGGTGCTTGGTGCTTGGTGCTTGGTGTTTGGTGCTTGGTGCTTGTGTTTGGTGTTTGGTGCTTGGTGCTTGGGGCTTGGTGTTTGGTGCTTAGTGCTTGGTGCTTGGTGTTTGGTGCTTGGTGCTTGGTGCTTGGTGCTTGGTGTTTGGTGTTTGGTGTTTGGTGCTTGGTGGTTGGTGCTTGGTGCTTGGTGCGGGGTTGTTGGTGTTTGGTGCTTGGTGCTTGGTGTTTGGTGCTTGGTGCTTGGTGCTTATTGTTTGGTGCTTGGTACTTGGTGCTTGGTGCTTGGTCTTTGGTGCTTGGTGCTTGGTGTTTGGTGCTTGGTGCTTGGTGTTTGGTACTTGGTGCTTGGTGTTTGGTGTCTGGTGCTTGGTGTTTGGTGCTTGGTGCTTGCTGCTTGGTGTTAAGTGTTTGGTGCTTGGTGCTTGGTGTTTGGTGCTTCGTGCTTGGTGCTTGGTGTTTCGTGCATGGTGCTTGGTGTTTGGTGCTTGGTGCCTGGTGTTTGGTGTTTGGTGCTTGGTGTTTGGTGCTTGGTGTTTGGTGCTTGGTGTTCGGTGCTTTGTGCTAGGTGCTTGGTGCTTGGTGTTTGATGTTTGGTACTTGGCACTTGTTGCTTGGTGTTTGGCATTTGCTGTTTGCTGTTTGGTGTTTGGTGTTTGCTCTTTGATGTTTGCTGTTTGGTGTTTGGTGTTTGGTACTTGCTGTTTGGTGCTTGGTGTTTGGTGTTTGGTGTTTCGTGCTTGGTGCTTGGTGTTTGGTGCTTGGTGCTGGGTGTTTGGTGCTTGGTGCTTGGTGTTTGGTGCTTGGTGCTTGGTGCTTGGTGTTTGGTCCTTGGTGCTTGTTGCTTGGTGCTTGGTGCTTGGTGTTTGGTGCTTGGTGTTTGGTGCTTGGTGCTTGGTGATTAGTGTTTGGTGATTGGTGCTTCGGTTTTGGCGTTTGGTGCTTCGGGCTTGGTGCTTGGTGCTTGCTGTTTGGTGTTTGGTGTTTGGTTCTTGGTGCTTGCTGTTTGGTGTATGGTGTTTGGTGCTTGGTGCTTGGTGTTTGGTGTTTGGTGCTTGGTGCTTGGTGCTTGGTGTTTGGTGCTGCGTGCTTGGTGTTTGGTGTTTGGTGCTTGGTGCCTGGTGCTTGTTTGGTTTTTGGTGCTTAGTGCTTGGTGTTTGGTGTTTGGTGCTTGGTGCTTGGTGGCTGGTGTTTGGTGCTTGGTGTTTGGTGTTTGGTGCTTGGTGCTTCGTGCATGGTGTTTCATGCTTGGTGCTTGGTGCTTGGTGTTTGGTGTTTGGTGCTTGGTGTTTGGTGTTTGGTACTTGGTGCTTGGTGCTTGGTGCTTGGTGTTTGGTGCTTGGTGCTTGGTGTTTGATGCTGCGTGCTTGGTGTTTGGTGTTTGGTGCTTGGTGCCTGGTGCTTGTTGTTTGGTGTTTGGTGCTTAGTGCTTGGTGTTTGGTGTTTGGTGCTTGGTGTTTGGTGTTTGGTGCTTGGTGCTTGGTACTTGGTGTTTGGTGTTTGGTGCTTGGTGCTTGGTGTTTGGTGCTTGGTGTTTGGTGTTTGGTGTTTGATGCTTGGTGTTTGCTGCTTGGTGCTTGGTGCTTGGTGTTTTGTGTTTGGTGCTTGGTGCTTGGTGCCTGGTGTTTGGTTTTTGGTGCTTTGTGTTTGGTGCTTGGTGCTTGGTGTTAAGTGTTTGGGGCTTGGTGCTTGGTGCATGGTGCTTGGTGTTTGGTGCTTGGTGCCTGGTGCTTGGTGCTTGGTGCTTGGTGTTAAGTGTTTGGGGCTTGGTGCTTGGAGCATGGTGCTTGGTGTTTGGTGCTTGGTGCCTGGTGCTTGGTGTTTGGTGCTTGGTGCTTGGTGTTTGGTGTTTGGTGTTTGGTGCTTGGTGCTTGGTGTTTGGTGCTTGGTGTTTGGTGCTTGGTGTTGGGTGCTTGGTGCTTGGTGCTTGGTGCTTGGTGTTTGATGTTTGGTCCTTGGTGCTTGGTGTTTGGTGCTTGGTGCTTGGTGTTTGGTGTTTGGTGCTTGCTGCTTGCTGCTTGGTGTTTGGTGCTTGGTGATTGTTCCTTGGTGTTTGGTGCTTGGTGCTTGGTGTTTGGTGTTTGGTGCTAGGTGCTTGGTGCTTGGTGCTTGGTGCTTGGTGTTTGGTGCTTGGTTGTTGGTGTTTGGTGTTTGGTGCTTGGCGCTTGGAGCTTGGTGTTTGGTGCTTAGTGCTTGGTGCTTGGTGTTTGGTGTTTGGTGCTTGGTGCTTGGTGCTTGGTGTTGGTGTTTGGTGTTTGGTGCTTCGTGTTTGGTGCTTGGTGCTTGGTGCTGGGTGGTTGGTGTTTGGTGCTTGGTGTTTGGTGTTTGGTGCTTGGTGCTTGGTGTTTGGTGCTTGGTGCTTGGTGCTTGGTGATTATTGTTTGGTGCTTGGTTCTTGGTGCCTGGTGCTTGGTGCTTGGTGCTTGTTGTTTGGTGCTTGGTGCTCGGTGATTAGTGTTTGGTGCTTGGTGCTTGGGGTTTGGTGTTTGGTGCTTGTGGTTTGGTGTTTGGTGCTTGGTGCTTGGTGTTTGGTGCTTGGTGCTTGGTGTTAAGTGTTTGGGGCTTGGTGCTTGGTGCATGGTGCTTGGTGTTTGGTGCTTGGTGCCTGGTGCTTGGTGTTTGGTGCTTGGTGCTTGGTGTTTGGTGTTTGGTGTTTGGTGCTTGGTGCTTGGTGTTTGGTGCTTGGTGTTGGGTGCTTGGTACTTGGTGCTTGGTGCTTGGTGTTAGGTGTTTGGTGCTTGGTGCTTGGTGTTTGATGTTTGGTCCTTGGTGCTTGGTGTTTGGTGCTTGGTGATTGGTCCTTGGTGTTTGGTGCTTGGTGTTTGGTGTTTGGTGCTAGGTGCTTGGTGCTTGGTGCTTGGTGTTTGATGCTGCGTGATTGGTGTTTGGTGTTTGGTGCTTGGTGCCTGGTGCTTGTTGTTTGGTGTTTGGTGCTTGGTGCTTGGTGTTTGGTGTTTGGTGCTTGGTGTTTGGTGTTTGGTGCTTGGTGCTTGGTACTTGGTGTTTGGTGTTTGGTGCTTGGTGCTTGGTGTTTGGTGTTTGGTGTTAGGTGTTTGGTGCTTGGTGCTTGGTGTTTGATGTTTGGTCCTTGGTGCTTGGTGCCTGGTGCTTGTTGTTTGGTGTTTGGTGCTTGGTGCTTGGTGTTTGGTGTTTGGTGCTTGGTGTTTGGTGTTTGGTGCTTGGTGCTTGGTACTTGGTGTTTGGTGTTTGGTGCTTGGTGCTTGGTGCTTGGTGCTTGGTGTTTGGTGTTTGGTGTTTGATGCTTGGTGTTTGCTGCTTGGTGCTTGGTGCTTGGTGTTTTGTGTTTGGAGCTTGGTGCTTGGTGCCTGGTGTTTGGTTTTTGGTGCTTGGTGTTTGGTGCTTGGTGCTTGGTGTTTGGTGTTTGGTGCTTGGTGCTTGGAGCTTGGTGTTTGGTGCTTAGTGCTTGGTGCTTGGTGCTTGGTGTTTGGTGCTTGGTGCTTGGTGCTTGGTGTTCGGTGTTTGGTGTTTGGTGCTTGGTGTTTGGTGCTTGGTGCTTGGTGCTGGGTGGTTGGTGTTTGGTGCTTGGTGTTTGGTGTTTGGTGCTTGGTGCTTGGTGTTTGGTGCTTGGTGCTTGGTGCTTGGTGATTATTGTTTGGTGCTTGGTTCTTGGTGCCTGGTGCTTGGTGCTTGGTGCTTGTTGTTTGGTGCTTGGTGCTCGGTGATTAGTGTTTGGTGCCTGGTGCTTGGGGTTTGGTGTTTGGTGCTTGTGGTTTGGTGTTTGGTGCTTGGTGCTTGGTGTTTGATGCTTGGTGCTTGGTGTTAAGTGTTTGGGGCTTGGTGCTTGGTGCATGGTGCTTGGTGTTTGGTGCTTGGTGCCTGGTGCTTGGTGTTTGGTGCTTGGTGCTTGGTGTTTGGTGTTTGGTGTTTGGTGCTTGGTGCTTGGTGTTTGGTGCTTGGTGTTGGGTGCTTGGTGCTTGGTGCTTGGTGCTTGGTGTTAGGTGTTTGGTGCTTGGTGCTTGGTGTTTGATGTTTGGTCCTTGGTGCTTGGTGTTTGGTGCTTGGTGCTTGGTGTTTGGTGTTTGGTGCTTGCTGCTTGCTGCTTGGTGTTTGGTGCTTGGTGATTGGTCCTTGGTGTTTGGTGCTTGGTGCTTGGTGTTTGGGGTTTGGTGCTAGGTGCTTGGTGCTTGGTGCTTGGTGCTTGGTGTTTGGTGCTTGGTGCTTGGTGTTTGGTGTTTGGTGCTTGGTGCTTGGAGCTTGGTGTTTGGTGCTTAGTGCTTGGTGCTTGGTGTTTGGTGCTTGGTCCTTGGTGCTTGGTGTTGGTGTTTGGTGTTTGGTGCTTGGTGTTTGGTGCTTGGTGCTTGGTGCTGGGTGGTTGGTGTTTGGTGCTTGGTGTTTGGTGTTTGGTGCTTGGTGCTTGGTGTTTGGTGCTTGGTGCTTGGTGCTTGGTGATTATTGTTTGGTGCTTGGTCCTTGGTGCTTGGTGTTGGTGTTTGGTGTTTGGTGCTTGGTGTTTGGTGTTTGGTGCTGGGTGCTTGGTGCTTGTTGTTTGGTGCTTGGTGCTCGGTGATTAGTGTTTGGTGCTTGGTGCTTGGGGTTTGGTGTTTGGTGCTTGTGGTTTGGTGTTTGGTGCTTGGTGCTTGGTGTTTGGTGCTTGGTGTTTGGTGCTTGGTGCTTTGTGTTTGGTGCTTGGTGCTTGGTGTTTGCTGCTTGGTGCTTGGTTTTTGGTGTTTGATGCTGCGTGCTTGGTGTTTGGTGTTTGGTGCTTGGTGCTTGGTGTTTGGTGTTTGGTGCTTGGTGCCTGGTGCTTGTTGTTTGGTGTTTGGTGCTTGGTGCTTGGTGTTTGGTGTTGTTGCTTGGTGCTTGGTGCTTGGTGCCTGGTGCTTGGTGCTTGGTGTTTGGTGCTTGGTGCTTGGTGCTTGGTGTTTGGTGATTGGTGCTTGGTGCTTGGTGTTTGGTGCTTGGTGCTTGGTGTTTGGTGCTTGGTGTTATGTGCTTGGTGTTTGGTGCTTGGTGCTTGGTGCTTGGTGTTAGGTGTTTGGAGCTTGGTGCTTGGTGTTTGATGTTTGGTCCTTGGTGCTTGGTGTTTGGTGCTTGGTGCTTGGTGTTTGGTGCTTGCTGCTTGCTGCTTGCTGCTTGGTGTTTGGTGCTTGGTGATTGGTACTTGGTGTTTGGTGCTTGGTGCTTGGTGTTTGGTGTTTGGTGCTAGGTGCTTGGTGCTTGGTGCTTGGTGTTTGGTGCTTGGTGCTTGGTGTTTGGTGTTTGGTGCTTGGTGCTTGGGGCTTGGTGTTTGGTGCTTAGTGCTTGGTGCTTGGTGTTTGGTGCTTGGTGCTTGGTGTTTGGTGTTTGGTGCTAGGTGCTTGGTGCTTGGTGTTTGGTGTTTGGTGCTTGGTGTTTGGTGCTTGTTGCTTGGTGCTTGGTGCTTATTGTTTGGTGCTTGGTACCTGGTGCTTGGTGCTTGGTCTTTGGTGCTTGGTGTTTGGTGTTTGGTGCTTGGTGCTTGGTGTTTCGTGCTTGGTGCTTGGTGCTTGGTGTTTGGTGCTTGGTGCTTGGTGCTTGGTGATTAGTGTTTGGTGCCTGGTGCTTGGTGCCTGGTGCTTGGTGCTTGGTGCTTGTTGTTTGGTGCTTGGTGCTTGGTGATTAGTGTTTGGTGCTTGGTGCTTGAGGTTTGGTGTTTGGTGCTTGGGGTTTGGTGTTTGGTGCTGGGTGCTTTGTGTTTGGTGCTTGGTATTTGGTGCTTGGTGCTTGGTGTTCGGTGTTTGGTGTTTGGTGCTTGGTGCTTGGTGTTTGGTGCTTGGTGTTTGGTGCTTGGTGTTGGGTGCTTGGTGCTTGGTGCTTGGTGCTTGGTGTTTGATGTTTGGTCCTTGGTGCTTGGTGTTTGGTGCTTGGTGCTTGGTGTTTGGTGTTTGGTGCTTGCTGCTTGCTGCTTGGTGTTTGGTGCTTGGTGATTGTTCCTTGGTGTTTGGTGCTTGGTGCTTGGTGTTTGGTGTTTGGTGCTAGGTGCTTGGTGCTTGGTGCTTGGTGCTTGGTGTTTGGTGCTTGGTTGTTGGTGTTTGGTGTTTGGTGCTTGGCGCTTGGAGCTTGGTGTTTGGTGCTTAGTGCTTGGTGCTTGGTGTTTGGTGTTTGGTGCTTGGTGCTTGGTGCTTGGTGTTGGTGTTTGGTGTTTGGTGCTTCGTGTTTGGTGCTTGGTGCTTGGTGCTGGGTGGTTGGTGTTTGGTGCTTGGTGTTTGGTGTTTGGTGCTTGGTGCTTGGTGTTTGGTGCTTGGTGCTTGGTGCTTGGTGATTATTGTTTGGTGCTTGGTTCTTGGTGCCTGGTGCTTGGTGCTTGGTGCTTGTTGTTTGGTGCTTGGTGCTCGGTGATTAGTGTTTGGTGCTTGGTGCTTGGGGTTTGGTGTTTGGTGCTTGTGGTTTGGTGTTTGGTGCTTGGTGCTTGGTGTTTGGTGCTTGGTGCTTGGTGTTAAGTGTTTGGGGCTTGGTGCTTGGTGCATGGTGCTTGGTGTTTGGTGCTTGGTGCCTGGTGCTTGGTGTTTGGTGCTTGGTGCTTGGTGTTTGGTGTTTGGTGTTTGGTGCTTGGTGCTTGGTGTTTGGTGCTTGGTGTTGGGTGCTTGGTACTTGGTGCTTGGTGCTTGGTGTTAGGTGTTTGGTGCTTGGTGCTTGGTGTTTGATGTTTGGTCCTTGGTGCTTGGTGTTTGGTGCTTGGTGATTGGTCCTTGGTGTTTGGTGCTTGGTGTTTGGTGTTTGGTGCTAGGTGCTTGGTGCTTGGTGCTTGGTGTTTGATGCTGCGTGATTGGTGTTTGGTGTTTGGTGCTTGGTGCCTGGTGCTTGTTGTTTGGTGTTTGGTGCTTGGTGCTTGGTGTTTGGTGTTTGGTGCTTGGTGTTTGGTGTTTGGTGCTTGGTGCTTGGTACTTGGTGTTTGGTGTTTGGTGCTTGGTGCTTGGTGTTTGGTGTTTGGTGTTAGGTGTTTGGTGCTTGGTGCTTGGTGTTTGATGTTTGGTCCTTGGTGCTTGGTGCCTGGTGCTTGTTGTTTGGTGTTTGGTGCTTGGTGCTTGGTGTTTGGTGTTTGGTGCTTGGTGTTTGGTGTTTGGTGCTTGGTGCTTGGTACTTGGTGTTTGGTGTTTGGTGCTTGGTGCTTGGTGCTTGGTGCTTGGTGTTTGGTGTTTGGTGTTTGATGCTTGGTGTTTGCTGCTTGGTGCTTGGTGCTTGGTGTTTTGTGTTTGGAGCTTGGTGCTTGGTGCCTGGTGTTTGGTTTTTGGTGCTTGGTGTTTGGTGCTTGGTGCTTGGTGTTTGGTGTTTGGTGCTTGGTGCTTGGAGCTTGGTGTTTGGTGCTTAGTGCTTGGTGCTTGGTGCTTGGTGTTTGGTGCTTGGTGCTTGGTGCTTAGTGTTCGGTGTTTGGTGTTTGGTGCTTGGTGTTTGGTGCTTGGTGCTTGGTGCTGGGTGGTTGGTGTTTGGTGCTTGGTGTTTGGTGTTTGGTGCTTGGTGCTTGGTGTTTGGTGCTTGGTGCTTGGTGCTTGGTGATTATTGTTTGGTGCTTGGTTCTTGGTGCCTGGTGCTTGGTGCTTGGTGCTTGTTGTTTGGTGCTTGGTGCTCGGTGATTAGTGTTTGGTGCCTGGTGCTTGGGGTTTGGTGTTTGGTGCTTGTGGTTTGGTGTTTGGTGCTTGGTGCTTGGTGTTTGATGCTTGGTGCTTGGTGTTAAGTGTTTGGGGCTTGGTGCTTGGTGCATGGTGCTTGGTGTTTGGTGCTTGGTGCCTGGTGCTTGGTGTTTGGTGCTTGGTGCTTGGTGTTTGGTGTTTGGTGTTTGGTGCTTGGTGCTTGGTGTTTGGTGCTTGGTGTTGGGTGCTTGGTGCTTGGTGCTTGGTGCTTGGTGTTAGGTGTTTGGTGCTTGGTGCTTGGTGTTTGATGTTTGGTCCTTGGTGCTTGGTGTTTGGTGCTTGGTGCTTGGTGTTTGGTGTTTGGTGCTTGCTGCTTGCTGCTTGGTGTTTGGTGCTTGGTGATTGGTCCTTGGTGTTTGGTGCTTGGTGCTTGGTGTTTGGGGTTTGGTGCTAGGTGCTTGGTGCTTGGTGCTTGGTGCTTGGTGTTTGGTGCTTGGTGCTTGGTGTTTGGTGTTTGGTGCTTGGTGCTTGGAGCTTGGTGTTTGGTGCTTAGTGCTTGGTGCTTGGTGTTTGGTGCTTGGTCCTTGGTGCTTGGTGTTGGTGTTTGGTGTTTGGTGCTTGGTGTTTGGTGCTTGGTGCTTGGTGCTGGGTGGTTGGTGTTTGGTGCTTGGTGTTTGGTGTTTGGTGCTTGGTGCTTGGTGTTTGGTGCTTGGTGCTTGGTGCTTGGTGATTATTGTTTGGTGCTTGGTCCTTGGTGCTTGGTGTTGGTGTTTGGTGTTTGGTGCTTGGTGTTTGGTGTTTGGTGCTGGGTGCTTGGTGCTTGTTGTTTGGTGCTTGGTGCTCGGTGATTAGTGTTTGGTGCTTGGTGCTTGGGGTTTGGTGTTTGGTGCTTGTGGTTTGGTGTTTGGTGCTTGGTGCTTGGTGTTTGGTGCTTGGTGTTTGGTGCTTGGTGCTTTGTGTTTGGTGCTTGGTGCTTGGTGTTTGCTGCTTGGTGCTTGGTTTTTGGTGTTTGATGCTGCGTGCTTGGTGTTTGGTGTTTGGTGCTTGGTGCTTGGTGTTTGGTGTTTGGTGCTTGGTGCCTGGTGCTTGTTGTTTGGTGTTTGGTGCTTGGTGCTTGGTGTTTGGTGTTGTTGCTTGGTGCTTGGTGCTTGGTGCCTGGTGCTTGGTGCTTGGTGTTTGGTGCTTGGTGCTTGGTGCTTGGTGTTTGGTGATTGGTGCTTGGTGCTTGGTGTTTGGTGCTTGGTGCTTGGTGTTTGGTGCTTGGTGTTATGTGCTTGGTGTTTGGTGCTTGGTGCTTGGTGCTTGGTGTTAGGTGTTTGGAGCTTGGTGCTTGGTGTTTGATGTTTGGTCCTTGGTGCTTGGTGTTTGGTGCTTGGTGCTTGGTGTTTGGTGCTTGCTGCTTGCTGCTTGCTGCTTGGTGTTTGGTGCTTGGTGATTGGTACTTGGTGTTTGGTGCTTGGTGCTTGGTGTTTGGTGTTTGGTGCTAGGTGCTTGGTGCTTGGTGCTTGGTGTTTGGTGCTTGGTGCTTGGTGTTTGGTGTTTGGTGCTTGGTGCTTGGGGCTTGGTGTTTGGTGCTTAGTGCTTGGTGCTTGGTGTTTGGTGCTTGGTGCTTGGTGTTTGGTGTTTGGTGCTAGGTGCTTGGTGCTTGGTGTTTGGTGTTTGGTGCTTGGTGTTTGGTGCTTGTTGCTTGGTGCTTGGTGCTTATTGTTTGGTGCTTGGTACCTGGTGCTTGGTGCTTGGTCTTTGGTGCTAGGTGTTTGGTGTTTGGTGCTTGGTGCTTGGTGTTTCGTGCTTGGTGCTTGGTGCTTGGTGTTTGGTGCTTGGTGCTTGGTGCTTGGTGATTAGTGTTTGGTGCCTGGTGCTTGGTGCCTGGTGCTTGGTGCTTGGTGCTTGTTGTTTGGTGCTTGGTGCTTGGTGATTAGTGTTTGGTGCTTGGTGCTTGAGGTTTGGTGTTTGGTGCTGGGTGCTTTGTGTTTGGTGCTTGGTATTTGGTGCTTGGTGCTTGGTGTTCGGTGCTTGGTGCCTGGTGCTTGGTGTTTGGTGCTTGGTGCTTGGTGTTAGGTGATTGGTGCTTGGTGCTTGGTGCTTGGTGCTTGGTGTTAGGCGTTTGGTGCTTGGTGCTTGGTGTTTGATGTTTGGTCCTTGGTGCTTGGTGTTTGGTATTTGGTGCTTGGTGCTTGGTGTTTGGTGTTTGGTGCTTGCTGCTTGCTGCTTGGTGTTTGGTGCTTGGTGATTGGTGCTTGGTGTTTTGTGCTTTTTGCTTGGTGTTTGGTGTTTGGTGCTAGGGTCTTGGTGCTTGGTGCTTGGTGTTTGGTGCTTGGTGCTTGGTGTTTGGTGTTTGGTGCTTGGTGCGTGGGGCTTGGTGTTTGGTGCTTGGTGTTTGGTGCTTGGTGTTTGGTGCTTGCTGTTTGGTTCTTGGTGCTTGGTGTTTGGTGTTTGGTGTTTGGTGCTTGGTGCTTGGTGTTTGGTGCTTGGTGCTTGGTGCTTGGTGCTTGGTGCTTGGTGTTTGGTGCTTGGTGCTTGGTGATTAGCGTTTGGTGATTGGTGCTTGGGGTTTGGTGTTTGGTACTTGGTGTTTGGTGCTTGGTGCTTGCTGTTTGGTGTTTGGTGTTTGGTTCTTGGTGCTTGGTGTTTGGTGTTTGGTGTTTGGTGCTTGGTGCTTGGTGCTTGGTGTTTGGTGCTTGGTGCTTGGTGCTTGGTGTTTGGTGCTGCGTGCTTGGTGTTTGGTGTTTGGTGCTTGGTGCCTGCTGCTTGTTGTTTGGTGTTTGGTGCTAAGTGCTTGGTGTTTGGTGTTTGGTGCTTGGTGCTTGGTGGCTGGTGTTTGGTGCTTGGTGTTTGGTGTTTGGTGCTTGGTGCTTGGTGCCTGGTGTTTCGTGCTTGGTGCTTGGTGCTTGGTGTTTGGTGTTTGGTGCTTGGTGGTTGGTGTTTGGTACTTGGTGCTTGGTGTTTGGTGCTTGGTGCTTGGTGCTTTGTGTTTGATGCTGCGTGCTTGGTGTTTGGTGTTTGGTGCTTGGTGCTTGGTGTTTGGTGTTTCGTGCTTGGTGCCTGGTGCTTGTTGTTTGGTGTTTGCTGCTTGGTGCTTGGTGTTTGGTGTTTGGTGCTTGGTGCTTGGTATCTGGTGTTTGGTGCTTGGTGTTTGGTGTTTGGTGCTTGGTGCTTGGTGCTTGGTGTTTGGTGTTTGGTGCTTGGTGCTTGGTGTTTGGTGCTTGGTGTTTGGTGTTTGGTGTTTGATGCTTGGTGTTTGCTGCTTGGTGCTTGGTGCTTGGTGTTTTGTGTTTGGTGCTGGGTGCTTGGTGCCTGGTGCTTGGTGCTTGGTGCTTGTTGTTTGGTGCTTGGTGCTTGGTGATTAGTGTTTGGTGCTTGGTGCTTGCGGTTTGGTGTTTCGTGCTTGGAGTTTGGTGTTTGGTGCTTGGTGCTTGGTGTTTGGTGCTTGGTGCTTGGTGTTTGGTGCTTGGTGCCTGGTGCTTGGTGTTTGCTGCTTGGTGCTTGGTGTTTGGTGCTTATTGTTTGGTGCTTGGTGCTTGGTGCTTGGTGCTTGGTGTTAGGTGTTTGGTGCTTGGTGCTTGGTGTTTGATGTTTGGTGCTTGGTGTTTGGTGCTTGGTGCTTGGTTTTGGTGTTTGGTGCTTGCTGCTTGCTGCTTGGTGTTTGGTGCTTGGTGATTGGTGCTTGGTGTTTTGTGCTTGGTGCTTGGTGTTTGGTGTTTGGTGCTAGGGGCTTGGTGCTTGGTGCTCGGTGATTAGTGTTTGGTGCTTGGTGCTTCAGGTTTGGTGTTTGGTGCTTGTGGCTTGGTGTTTGGTGCTGGGTGCTTGGTGCTTGTTGTTTGGTGCTTGGTGCTCGGTGATTAGTGTTTGGTGCTTGGTGCTTGGGGTTTGGTGTTTGGTGCTTGTGGTTTGGTGTTTGGTGCTTGGTGCTTGGTGTTTGGTGCTTGGTGTTTGGTGCTTGGTGCTTTGTGTTTGGTGCTTGGTGCTTGGTGTTTGCTGCTTGGTGCTTGGTTTTTGGTGTTTGATGCTGCGTGCTTGGTGTTTGGTGTTTGGTGCTTGGTGCTTGGTGTTTGGTGTTTGGTGCTTGGTGCCTGGTGCTTGTTGTTTGGTGTTTGGTGCTTGGTGCTTGGTGTTTGGTGTTTGTTGCTTGGTGCTTGGTATCTTGTGTTTGGTGCTTGGTGTTTGGTGTTTGGTGCTTGGTGCTTGGTGCTTGGTGTTTGGTGTTTGGTGCTTGGTGCTTGGTGTTTGGTGCTTGGTGTTTGGTGCTTGGTGTTTGATGCTTGGTGTTTGCTGCTTGGTGCTTGGTGCTTGGTGTTTTGTGTTTGGTGCTTGGTGCTTGGTGCCTGGTGCTTGGTGCTTGGTGCTTGGTGTTTGGTGCTTGGTGCTAGGTGCTTGGTGTTTGGTGATTGGTGCTTGGTGCTTGGTGTTTGGTGCTTGGTCCTTGGTGTTTGGTGCTTGGTGTTTGGTACTTGGTGCTTGGTGTTTGTTTTTGGTGATTGGTGTTTGGTGCTTGGTGCTTTGTGCTTGGTGTTAAGTGTTTGGGGCTTGGTGCTTGGTGCATGGTGCTTGGTGTTTGGTGCTTGGTGCCTGGTGCTTGGTGTTTGGTGCTTGGTGCTTGGTGCTTGGTATTTGGTGCTTGGTGTTTGGGGCTTGGTGCTTGGTGTTTGGTGCTTGGTGTTATGTGCTTGGTGTTTGGTGCTTCGTGCTTGGTGCTTGGTGTTAGGTGTTTGGAGCTTGGTGCTTGGTGTTTGATGTTTGGTCCTTGGTGCTTGGTGTTTGGTGCTTGGTGCTTGGTGTTTGGTCCTTGGTGCTTGTTACTTGGACTTTGGTGCTTGGGGTTTGGTGTTTGGTGCTTGGTGCTTGGTGTTTGGTGCTTGGTGCTTGGTGCTTGGTGCTTGGTGTTTGGTGCTTGCTGCTTGGTGCTTGGTGTTTGGTGCTTGGTGCTTGGTGATTAGTGTTTGGTGATTGGTGCTTCGGTTTTGGTGTTTGGTGCTTCGGGTTTGGTGCTTGGTGCTTGCTGTTTGGTGTTTGGTGTTTGGTTCTTGGTGCTTGGTGTTTGGTGCATGGTGTTTGGTGCTTGGTACTTGGTGCTTGGTGTTTGGTGCTTGGTGCTTGGTGCTTGGTGTTTGGTGCTGCGTGCTTGGTGTTTGGTGTTTGGTGCTTGGTGCCTGGTGCTTGTTTGGTTTTTGGTGCTTAGTGCTTGGTGTTTGGTGTTTGGTGCTTGGTGCTTGGTGGCTGGTGTTTGGTGCTTGGTGTTTGGTGTTTGGTGCTTGGTGCTTCGTGCATGGTGTTTCGTGCTTGGTGCTTGGTGCTTGGTGTTTGGTGTTTGGTGCTTGGTGTTTGGTCTTTGGTACTTGGTGCTTGGTGCTTGGTGCTTGGTGTTTGGTGCTTGGTGCTTGGTGTTTGATGCTGCGTGCTTGGTGTTTGGTGTTTGGTGCTTGGTGCCTGGTGCTTGTTGTTTGGTGTTTGGTGCTTAGTGCTTGGTGTTTGGTGTTTGGTGCTTGGTGTTTGGTGTTTGGTGCTTGGTGCTTGGTACTTGGTGTTTGGTGTTTGGTGCTTGGTGCTTGGTGTTTGGTGCTTGGTGTTTGGTGTTTGGTGTTTGATGCTTGGTGTTTGCTGGTTGGTGCTTGGTGCTTGGTGTTTTGTGTTTGGTGCTTGGTGCTTGGTGCCTGGTGTTTGGTTTTTGGTGCTTGGTGTTTGGTGCTTTGTGCTTGGTGTTAAGTGTTTGGGGCTTGGTGCTTGGTGCATGGTGCTTGGTGTTTGGTGCTTGGTGCCTGGTGCTTGGTGCTTGGTGCTTGGTGTTAAGTGTTTGGGGCTTGGTGCTTGGAGCATGGTGCTTGGTGTTTGGTGCTTGGTGCCTGGTGCTTGGTGTTTGGTGCTTGGTGCTTGGTGTTTGGTGTTTGGTGTTTGGTGCTTGGTGCTTGGTGTTTGGTGCTTGGTGTTTGGTGCTTGGTGTTGGGTGCTAGGTGCTTGGTGCTTGGTGCTTGGTGTTTGATGCTGCGTGATTGGTGTTTGGTGTTTGGTGCTTGGTGCTTGGTGTTTGGTGCTTGGTGCTTGGTGCTTGGTGCTTGGTGCTTGGTGTTTGGTGCTTGGTGCTTGGTGATTAGCGTTTGGTGATTGGTGCTTGGGGTTTGGTGTTTGGTACTTGGTGTTTGGTGCTTGGTGCTTGCTGTTTGGTGTTTGGTGTTTGGTTCTTGGTGCTTGGTGTTTGGTGTTTGGTGTTTGGTGCTTGGTGCTTTGTGCTTGGTGTTTGGTGCTTGGTGCTTGGTGCTTGGTGTTTTGTGCTGCGTGCTTGGTGTTTGGTGTTTGGTGCTTGGTGCCTGCTGCTTGTTGTTTGGTGTTTGGTGCTAAGTGCTTGGTGTTTGGTGTTTGGTGCTTGGTGCTTGGTGGCTGGTGTTTGGTGCTTGGTGTTTGGTGTTTGGTGCTTGGTGCTTGGTGCCTGGTGTTTCGTGCTTGGTGCTTGGTGCTTGGTGTTTGGTGTTTGGTACTTGGTGCTTGGTGTTTGGTGCTTGGTGCTTGGTGCTTTGTGTTTGATGCTGCGTGCTTGGTGTTTGGTGTTTGGTGCTTGGTGCTTGGTGTTTGGTGTTTCGTGCTTGGTGCCTGGTGCTTGTTGTTTGGTGTTTGCTGCTTGGTTCTTGGTGTTTGGTGTTTGGTGCTTGGTGCTTGGTATCTGGTGTTTGGTGCTTGGTGTTTGGTGTTTGGTGCTTGGTGCTTGGTCCTTGGTGTTTGGTGTTTGGTGCTTGGTGCTTGGTGTTTGGTGCTTGGTGTTTGGTGTTTGGTGTTTGATGCTTGGTGTTTGCTGCTTGGTGCTTGGTGCTTGGTGTTTTGTGTTTGGTGCTGGGTGCTTGGTGTTTGCTGCTTGGTGCTTGGTTTTTGGTGTTTGATGCTGCGTGCTTGGTGTTTGGTGTTTGGTGCTTGGTGCTTGGTGTTTGGTGTTTGGTGCTTGGTGCCTGGTGCTTGTTGTTTGGTGTTTGGTGCTTGGTGCTTGGTGTTTGGTGTTGTTGCTTGGTGCTTGGTGCTTGGTGCCTGGTGCTTGGTGCTTGGTGTTTGGTGCTTGGTGCTTGGTGCTTGGTGTTTGGTGATTGGTGCTTGGTGCTTGGTGTTTGGTGCTTGGTGCTTGGTGTTTGGTGCTTGGTGTTATGTGCTTGGTGTTTGGTGCTTGGTGCTTGGTGCTTGGTGTTAGGTGTTTGGAGCTTGGTGCTTGGTGTTTGATGTTTGGTCCTTGGTGCTTGGTGTTTGGTGCTTGGTGCTTGGTGTTTGGTGTTTGGTGCTTGCTGCTTGCTGCTTGGTGTTTGGTGCTTGGTGATTGGTACTTGGTGTTTGGTGCTTGGTGCTTGGTGTTTGGTGTTTGGTGCTAGGTGCTTGGTGCTTGGTGCTTGGTGTTTGGTGCTTGGTGCTTGGTGTTTGGTGTTTGGTGCTTGGTGCTTGGGGCTTGGTGTTTGGTGCTTAGTGCTTGGTGCTTGGTGTTTGGTGCTTGGTGCTTGGTGTTTGGTGTTTGGTGCTAGGTGCTTGGTGCTTGGTGTTTGGTGTTTGGTGCTTGGTGTTTGGTGCTTGGTGCTTGGTGCTTGGTGCTTATTGTTTGGTGCTTGGTACTTGGTGCTTCGTGCTTGGTCTTTGGTGCTTGGTGTTTGGTGTTTGGTGCTTGGTGCTTGGTGTTTGGTGCTTGGTGCTTGGTGCTTGGTGTTTGGTGCTTGGTGCTTGGTGCTTGGTGATTAGTGTTTGGTGCCTGGTGCTTGGTGCCTGGTGCTTGGTGCTTGGTGCTTGTTGTTTGGTGCTTGGTGCTTGGTGATTAGTGTTTGGTGCTTGGTGCTTGAGGTTTGGTGTTTGGTGCTTGGGGTTTGCTGTTTGGTGCTGGGTGCTTTGTGTTTGGTGCTTGGTATTTGGTGCTTGGTGCTTGGTGTTCGGTGCTTGGTGCCTGGTGCTTGGTGTTTGGTGCTTGGTGCTTGGTGTTAGGTGATTGGTGCTTGGTGCTTGGTGCTTGGTGCTTGGTGTTAGGCGTTTGGTGCTTGGTGCTTGGTGTTTGATGTTTGGTCCTTGGTGCTTGGTGTTTGGTATTTGGTGCTTGGTGCTTGGTGTTTGGTGTTTGGTGCTTGGTGCTTGGTGTTTTGTGCTTTTTGCTTGGTGTTTGGTGTTTGGTGCTAGGGTCTTGGTGCTTGGTGCTTGGTGTTTGGTGCTTGGTGCTTGGTGTTTGGTGTTTGGTGCTTGGTGCTTGCTGTTTGGTGCTTGGTGCTTGGTGTTTGGTGTTTGGTGTTTGGTGCTTGGTGCTTGGTGTTTGGTGCTTGGTGCTTGGTGTTTGGTGCTTGGTGCTTGGTGATTAGCGTTTGGTGATTGGTGCTTGGGGTTTGGTGTTTGGTACTTGGTGTTTGGTTCTTGGTGCTTGCTGTTTGGTGTTTGGTGTTTGGTTCTTGGTGCTTGGTGTTTGGTGTTTGGTGTTTGGTGCTTGGTGCTTGGTGCTTGGTGTTTGGTGCTTGGTGCTTGGTGCTTGGTGTTTGGTGCTGCGTGCTTGGTGTTTGGTGTTTGGTGCTTGGTGCCTGCTGCTTGTTGTTTGGTGTTTGGTGCTAAGTGCTTGGTGTTTGGTGTTTGGTGCTTGGTGCTTGGTGGCTGGTGTTTGGTGCTTGGTGTTTGGTGTTTGGTGCTTGGTGCTTGGTGCCTGGTGTTTCGTGCTTGGTGCTTGGTGCTTGGTGTTTGGTGTTTGGTGCTTGGTGGTTGGTGTTTGGTACTTGGTGCTTGGTGTTTGGTGCTTGGTGCTTGGTGCTTTGTGTTTGATGCTGCGTGCTTGGTGTTTGGTGTTTGGTGCTTGGTGCTTGGTGTTTGGTGTTTCGTGCTTGGTGCCTGGTGCTTGTTGTTTGGTGTTTGCTGCTTGGTGCTTGGTGTTTCGTGTTTGGTGCTTGGTGCTTGGTATCTGGTGTTTGGTGCTTGGTGTTTGGAGTTTGGTGCTTGGTGCTTGGTGCTTGGTGTTTGGTGTTTGGTGCTTGGTGCTTGGTGTTTGGTGCTTGGTGTTTGGTGTTTGGTGTTTGATGCTTGGTGTTTGCTGCTTGGTGCTTGGTGCTTGGTGTTTTGTGTTTGGTGCTGGGTGCTTGGTGCCTGGTGCTTGGTGCTTGGTGCTTGTTGTTTGGTGCTTGGTGCTTGGTGATTAGTGTTTGGTGCTTGGTGCTTGCGGTTTGGTGTTTCGTGCTTGGAGTTTGGTGTTTGGTGCTTGGTGCTTGGTGTTTGGTGCTTGGTGCTTGGTGTTTGGTGCTTGGTGCCTGGTGCTTGGTGTTTGCTGCTTGGTGCTTGGTGTTTGGTGCTTATTGTTTGGTGCTTGGTGCTTGGTGCTTGGTGCTTGGTGTTAGGTGTTTGGTGCTTGGTGCTTGGTGTTTGATGTTTGGTCCTTGGTGCTTGGTGTTTGGTGCTTGGTGCTTGGTGTTTGGTGTTTGGTGCTTGCTGCTTGCTGCTTGGTGTTTGGTGCTTGGTGATTGGTACTTGGTGTTTGGTGCTTGGTGCTTGGTGTTTGGTGTTTGGTGCTCGGTCCTTGGTGCTTGGTGCTTGGTGTTTGGTGCTTGGTGCTTGGTGTTTGGTGTTTGGTGCTTGGTGCTTGGGGCTTGGTGTTTGGTGCTTAGTGCTTGGTGCTTGGTGTTTGGTGCTTGGTGCTTGGTGTTTGGTGTTTGGTGCTAGGTGCTTGGTGCTTGGTGTTTGGTGTTTGGTGCTTGGTGTTTGGTGCTTGGTGCTTGGTGCTTGGTGCTTATTGTTTGGTGCTTGGTACTTGGTGCTTGGTGCTTGGTCTTTGGTGCTTGGTGTTTGGTGTTTGGTGCTTGGTGCTTGGTGTTTGGTGCTTGGTGCTTGGTGCTTGGTGTTTGGTGCTTGGTGCTTGGTGCTTGGTGATTAGTGTTTGGTGCCTGGTGCTTGGTGCCTGGTGCTTGGTGCTTGGTGCTTGTTGTTTGGTGCTTGGTGCTTGGTGATTAGTGTTTGGTGCTTGGTGCTTGAGGTTTGGTGTTTGGTGCTTGGGGTTTGGTGTTTGGTGCTGGGTGCTTTGTGTTTGGTGCTTGGTATTTGGTGCTTGGTGCTTGGTGTTCGGTGCTTGGTGCCTGGTGCTTGGTGTTTGGTGCTTGGTGCTTGGTGTTAGGTGATTGGTGCTTGGTGCTTGGTGCTTGGTGCTTGGTGTTAGGCGTTTGGTGCTTGGTGCTTGGTGTTTGATGTTTGGTCCTTGGTGCTTGGTGTTTGGTATTTGGTGCTTGGTGCTTGGTGTTTGGTGTTTGGTGCTTGGTGCTTGGTGTTTTGTGCTTTTTGCTTGGTGTTTGGTGTTTGGTGCTAGGGTCTTGGTGCTTGGTGCTTGGTGTTTGGTGCTTGGTGCTTGGTGTTTGGTGTTTGGTGCTTGGTGTGTGGGGCTTGGTGCTTGGTGCTTGGTGTTTGGTGCTTGGTGTTTGGTGCTTGCTGTTTGGTGCTTGGTGCTTGGTGTTTGGTGTTTGGTGTTTGGTGCTTGGTGCTTGGTGTTTGGTGCTTGGTGCTTGGTGCTTGGTGCTTGGTGCTTGGTGTTTGGTGCTTGGTGCTTGGTGATTAGCGTTTGGTGATTGGTGCTTGGGGTTTGGTGTTTGGTACTTGGTGTTTGGTGCTTGGTGCTTGCTGTTTGGTGTTTGGTGTTTGGTTCTTGGTGCTTGGTGTTTGGTGTTTGGTGTTTGGTGCTTGGTGCTTGGTGCTTGGTGTTTGGTGCTTGGTGCTTGGTGCTTGGTGTTTGGTGCTGCGTGCTTGGTGTTTGGTGTTTGGTGCTTGGTGCCTGCTGCTTGTTGTTTGGTGTTTGGTGCTAAGTGCTTGGTGTTTGGTGTTTGGTGCTTGGTGCTTGGTGGCTGGTGTTTGGTGCTTGGTGTTTGGTGTTTGGTGCTTGGTGCTTGGTGCCTGGTGTTTCGTGCTTGGTGCTTGGTGCTTGGTGTTTGGTGTTTGGTGCTTGGTGGTTGGTGTTTGGTACTTGGTGCTTGGTGTTTGGTGCTTGGTGCTTGGTGCTTTGTGTTTGATGCTGCGTGCTTGGTGTTTGGTGTTTGGTGCTTGGTGCTTGGTGTTTGGTGTTTCGTGCTTGGTGCCTGGTGCTTGTTGTTTGGTGTTTGCTGCTTGGTGCTTGGTGTTTCGTGTTTGGTGCTTTGTGCTTGGTATCTGGTGTTTGGTGCTTGGTGTTTGGAGTTTGGTGCTTGGTGCTTGGTGCTTGGTGTTTGGTGTTTGGTGCTTGGTGCTTGGTGTTTGGTGCTTGGTGTTTGGTGTTTGGTGTTTGATGCTTGGTGTTTGCTGCTTGGTGCTTGGTGCTTGGTGTTTTGTGTTTGGTGCTGGGTGCTTGGTGCCTGGTGCTTGGTGCTTGGTGCTTGTTGTTTGGTGCTTGGTGCTTGGTGATTAGTGTTTGGTGCTTGGTGCTTGCGGTTTGGTGTTTCGTGCTTGGAGTTTGGTGTTTGGTGCTTGGTGCTTGGTGTTTGGTGCTTGGTGCTTGGTGTTTGGTGCTTGGTGCCTGGTGCTTGGTGTTTGCTGCTTGGTGCTTGGTGTTTGGTGCTTATTGTTTGGTGCTTGGTGCTTGGTGCTTGGTGCTTGGTGTTAGGTGTTTGGTGCTTGGTGCTTGGTGTTTGATGTTTGGTGCTTGGTGTTTGGTGCTTGGTGCTTGGTTTTGGTGTTTGGTGCTTGCTGCTTGCTGCTTGGTGTTTGGTGCTTGGTGATTGGTGCTTGGTGTTTGGTGTTTGGTGCTAGGGGCTTGGTGCTTGGTGCTCGGTGATTAGTGTTTGGTGCTTGGTGCTTCAGGTTTGGTGTTTGGTGCTTGTGGCTTGGTGTTTGGTGCTGGGTGCTTGGTGCTTGTTGTTTGGTGCTTGGTGCTCGGTGATTAGTGTTTGGTGCTTGGTGCTTGGGGTTTGGGGTTTGGTGGTTGGTGCTTGGTGTTTGGTGCTTGGTGTTTGGTGCTTGGTGCTTTGTGTTTGGTGCTTGGTGCTTGGTGTTTGCTGCTTGGTGCTTGGTTTTTGGTGTTTGATGCTGCGTGCTTGGTGTTTGGTGTTTGGTGCTTGGTGCTTGGTGTTTGGTGTTTGGTGCTTGGTGCCTGGTGCTTGTTGTTTGGTGTTTGGTGCTTGGTGTTTGGTGTTTGTTGCTTGGTGCTTGGTATCTTGTGTTTGGTGCTTGGTGTTTGGTGTTTGGTGCTTGGTGCGTGGTGCTTGGTGTTTGGTGTTTGGTGCTTGGTGCTTGGTGTTTGGTGCTTGGTGTTTGGTGCTTGGTGTTTGATGCTTGGTGTTTGCTGCTTGGTGCTTGGTGCTTGGTGTTTTGTGTTTGGTGCTTGGTGCTTGGTGCCTGGTGCTTGGTGCTTGGTGCTTGGTGTTTGGTGCTTGGTGCTAGGTGCTTGGTGTTCAGTGATTGGTGCTTGGTGCTTGGTGTTTGGTGCTTGGTCCTTGGTGTTTGGTGCTTGGTGTTTGGTACTTGGTGCTTGGTGTTTGTTTTTGGTGATTGGTGTTTGGTGCTTGGTGCTTTGTGCTTGGTGTTAAGTGTTTGGGGCTTGGTGCTTGGTGCATGGTGCTTGGTGTTTGGTGCTTGGTGCCTGGTGCTTGGTGTTTGGTGCTTGGTGCTTGGTGCTTGGTATTTGGTGCTTGGTGTTTGGGGCTTGGTGCTTGGTGTTTGGTGCTTGGTGTTATGTGCTTGGTGTTTGGTGCTTGGTGCTTTTTGCTTGGTGTTAGGTGTTTGGAGCTTGGTGCTTGGTGTTTGATGTTTGGTCCTTGGTGCTTGGTGTTTGGTGCTTGGTGCTTGGTGTTTGGTATTTGGTGCTTGCTGCTTGCTGCTTGTTGTTTGGTGCTTGGTGATGGTGCTTGGTGTTTGGTGCTTGGTGCTTGGTGTTTGGTGTTTGGTGCTAGGTGCTTGGTGCTTGGTGCTTGGTGTTTGGTGCTTGGTGCTTGGTGTTTGGTGTTTGGTGCTTGGTGCTTGGGGCTTGGTTTTTGGTGCTTAGTGCTTGGTGCTTGGTGTTTGGTGCTTGGTGCTTGGTGCTTGGTGCTTGGTGTTTGATGTTTGGTGTTTGGTGCTTGGTGTTTGGTGCTTGGTGCTTGGTGCGGGGTGGTTGGTGTTTGGTGCTTGGTGCTTGGTGTTTGGTGCTTGGTGCTTGGTGCTTATTGTTTGGTGCTTGGTACTTGGTGCTTGGTGCTTGGTCTTTGATGCTTGGTGCTTGGTGTTTGGTGCTTGGTGCTTGGTGTTTGGTACTTGGTGCTTGGTGTTTGGTGTCTGGTGCTTGGTGTTTGGTGCTTGGTGCTTGGTGCTTGGTGTTAAGTGTTTGGTGCTTGGTGCTTGGTGTTTGGTGCTTCGTGCTTGGTGCTTGGTGTTTCGTGCATGGTGCTTGGTGTTTGGTGCTTGGTGCCTGGTGTTTGGTGTTTGGTGCTTGGTGTTTGGTGCTTGGTGTTTGGTGCTTGGTGTTCGGTGCTTTGTGCTAGGTGCTTGGTGCTTGGTGTTTGATGTTTGGTACTTGGCACTTGTTGCTTGGTGTTTGGCATTTGCTGTTTGCTGTTTGGTGTTTGGTGTTTGCTGTTTGATGTTTGCTGTTTGGTGTTTGGTATTTGGTACTTGCTGTTTGGTGCTTGGTGTTTGGTGTTTGGTGTTTGGTGCTTGGTGCTTGGTGTTTGGTGCTTGGTGCTGGGTGTTTGGTGCTTGGTGCTTGGTGTTTGGTGCTTGGTGCTTGGTGCTTGGTGTTTGGTCCTTGGTGCTTGTTGCTTGGACTTTGGTGCTTGGGGTTTGGTGTTTGGTGCTTGGTGCTTGGTGTTTGGTGCTTGGTGCTTGGTGCTTGGTGCTTGGTGTTTGGTGCTTGCTGCTTGGTGCTTGGTGTTTGGTGCTTGGTGCTTGGTGATTAGTGTTTGGTGATTGGTGCTTCGGTTTTGGTGTTTGGTGCTTCGGGTTTGGTGCTTGGTGCTTGCTGTTTGGTGTTTGGTGTTTGGTTCTTGGTGCTTGGTGTTTGGTGTATGGTGTTTGGTGCTTGGTGCTTGGTGCTTGGTGTTTGGTGCTTGGTGCTTGGTGCTTGGTGTTTGGTGCTGCGTGCTTGGTGTTTGGTGTTTGGTGCTTGGTGCCTGGTGCTTGTTTGGTTTTTGGTGCTTAGTGCTTGGTGTTTGGTGTTTGGTGCTTGGTGCTTGGTGGCTGGTGTTTGGTGCTTGGTGTTTGGTGTTTGGTGCTTGGTGCTTCGTGCATGGTGTTTCGTGCTTGGTGCTTGGTGCTTGGTGCTTGGTGTTTGGTGTTTGGTGCTTGGTGTTTGGTGTTTGGTACTTGGTGCTTGGTGCTTGGTGCTTGGTGTTTGGTGCTTGGTGCTTGGTGTTTGATGCTGCGTGCTTGGTGTTTGGTGTTTGGTGCTTGGTGCCTGGTGCTTGTTGTTTGGTGTTTGGTGCTTAGTGCTTGGTGTTTGGTGTTTGGTGCTTAGTGTTTGGTGTTTGGTGCTTGGTGCTTGGTACTTGGTGTTTGGTGTTTGGTGCTTGGTGCTTGGTGTTTGGTGCTTGGTGTTTGGTGTTTGGTGTTTGATGCTTGGTGTTTGCTGCTTGGTGCTTGGTGCTTGGTGTTTTGTGTTTGGTGCTTGGTGCTTGGTGCCTGGTGTTTGGTTTTTGGTGCTTGGTGTTTGGTGCTTGGTGCTTGGTGTTAAGTGTTTGGGGCTTGGTGCTTGGTGCATGGTGCTTGGTGTTTGGTGCTTGGTGCCTGGTGCTTGGTGCTTGGTGCTTGGTGTTAAGTGTTTGGGGCTTGGTGCTTGGAGCATGGTGCTTGGTGTTTGCTGCTTGGTGCCTGGTGCTTGGTGTTTGGTGCTTGGTGCTTGGTGTTTGGTGTTTGGTGTTTGGTGCTTGGTGCTTGGTGTTTGGTGCTTGGTGTTTGGTGCTTGGTGTTGGGTGCTTGGTGCTTGGTGCTTGGTGCTTGGTGTTTGATGTTTGGTCCTTGGTGCTTGGTGTTTGGTGCTTGGTGCTTGGTGTTTGGTGTTTGGTGCTTGCTGCTTGCTGCTTGGTGTTTGGTGCTTGGTGATTGTTCCTTGGTGTTTGGTGCTTGGTGCTTGGTGTTTGGTGTTTGGCGCTAGGTGCTTGGTGCTTGGTGGTTGGTGCTTGGTGTTTGGTGCTTGGTGCTTGGTGTTTGGTGTTTGGTGCTTGGCGCTTGGAGCTTGGTGTTTGGTGCTTAGTGCTTGGTGCTTGGTGCTTGGTGTTTGGTGCTTAGTGCTTGGTGCTTGGTGTTGGTGTTTGGTGTTTGGTGCTTCGTGTTTGGTGCTTGGTGCTTGGTGCTGGGTGGTTGGTGTTTGGTGCTTGGTGTTTGGTGTTTGGTGCTTGGTGCTTGGTGTTTGGTGCTTGTTGCTTGGTGCTTGGTGATTATTGTTTGGTGCTTGGTTCTTGGTGCCTGGTGCTTGGTGCTTGGTGCTTGTTGTTTGGTGCTTGGTGCTCGGTGATTAGTGTTTGGTGCTTGGTGCTTGGGGTTTGGTGTTTGGTGCCTGTGGTTTGGTGTTTGGTGCTTGGTGCTTGGTGTTTGGTGCTTGGTGCTTGGTGTTAAGTGTTTGGGGCTTGGTGCTTGGTGTTGGGTGCTTGGTACTTGGTGCTTGGTGCTTGGTGTTAGGTGTTTGGTGCTTGGTGCTTGGTGTTTGATGTTTGGTCCTTGGTGCTTGGTGTTTGGTGCTTGGTGCTTGGTGTTTGGTGTTTGGTGCTTGCTGCTTGCTGCTTGGTGTTTGGTGCTTGGTGATTGGTCCTTGGTGTTTGGTGCTTGGTGTTTGGTGTTTGGTGCTAGGTGCTTGGTGCTTGGTGCTTGGTGTTTGATGCTGCGTGATTGGTGTTTGGTGTTTGGTGCTTGGTGCCTGGTGCTTGTTGTTTGGTGTTTGGTGCTTGGTGCTTGGTGTTTGGTGTTTGGTGCTTGGTGTTTGGTGTTTGGTGCTTGGTGCTTGGTACTTGGTGTTTGGTGTTTGGTGCTTGGTGCTTGGTGTTTGGTGTTTGGTGTTAGGTGTTTGGTGCTTGGTGCTTGGTGTTTGATGTTTGGTCCTTGGTGCTTGGTGCCTGGTGCTTGTTGTTTGGTGTTTGGTGCTTGGTGCTTGGTGTTCGGTGTTTGGTGCTTGGTGTTTGGTGTTTGGTGCTTGGTGCTTGGTACTTGGTGTTTGGTGTTTGGTGCTTGGTGCTTGGTGCTTGGTGCTTGGTGTTTGGTGTTTGGTGTTTGATGCTTGGTGTTTGCTGCTTGGTGCTTGGTGCTTGGTGTTTTGTGTTTGGTGCTTGGTGCTTGGTGCCTGGTGTTTGGTTTTTGGTGCTTGGTGTTTGGTGCTTGGTGCTTGGTGTTTGGTGTTTGGTGCTTGGTGCTTGGAGCTTGGTGTTTGGTGCTTAGTGCTTGGTGCTTGGTGCTTGGTGTTTGGTGCTTGGTGCTTGGTGCTTGGTGTTGGTGTTTGGTGTTTGGTGCTTGGTGTTTGGTGCTTGGTGCTTGGTGCTGGGTGGTTGGTGTTTGGTGCTTGGTGTTTGGTGTTTGGTGCTTGGTGCTTGGTGTTTGGTGCTTGGTGCTTGGTGCTTGGTGATTATTGTTTGGTGCTTGGTTCTTGGTGCCTGGTGCTTGGTGCTTGGTGCTTGTTGTTTGGTGCTTGGTGCTCGGTGATTAGTGTTTGGTGCTTGGTGCTTGGGGTTTGGTGTTTGGTGCTTGTGGTTTGGTGTTTGGTGCTTGGTGCTTGGTGTTTGGTGCTTGGTGCTTGGTGTTAAGTGTTTGGGGCTTGGTGCTTGGTGCATGGTGCTTGGTGTTTGGTGCTTGGTGCCTGGTGCTTGGTGTTTGGTGCTTGGTGCTTGGTGTTTGGTGTTTGGTGTTTGGTGCTTGGTGCTTGGTGTCTGGTGCTTGGTGTTGGGTGCTTGGTGCTTGGTGCTTGGTGCTTGGTGTTAGGTGTTTGGTGCTTGGTGCTTGGTGTTTGATGTTTGGTCCTTGGTGCTTGGTGTTTGGTGCTTGGTGCTTGGTGTTTGGTGTTTGGTGCTTGCTGCTTGCTGCTTGGTGTTTGGTGCTTGGTGATTGGTCCTTGGTGTTTGGTGCTTGGTGCTTGGTGTTTGGGGTTTGGTGCTAGGTGCTTGGTGCTTGGTGCTTGGTGCTTGGTGTTTGGTGCTTGGTGCTTGGTGTTTGGTGTTTGGTGCTTGGTGCTTGGAGCTTGGTGTTTGGTGCTTAGTGCTTGGTACTTGGTGTTTGGTGCTTGGTGTTTGGTGCTTGGTGCTTGGTGCTTGGTGATGGTGTTTGGTGTTTGGTGCTTGGTGTTTGGTGTTTGGTGCTGGGTGCTTGGTGCTTGTTGTTTGGTGCTTGGTGCTCGGTGATTAGTGTTTGGTGCTTGGTGCTTGGGGTTTGGTGTTTGGTGCTTGTGGTTTGGTGTTTGGTGCTTGGTGCTTGGTGTTTGGTGCTTGGTGTTTGGTGCTTGGTGCTTTGTGTTTGGTGCTTGGTGCTTGGTGTTTGCTGCTTGGTGCTTGGTTTTTGGTGTTTGATGCTGCGTGCTTGGTGTTTGGTGTTTGGTGCTTGGTGCTTGGTGTTTGGTGTTTGGTGCTTGGTGCCTGGTGCTTGTTGTTTGGTGTTTGGTGCTTGGTGCTTGGTGTTTGGTGTTGTTGCTTGGTGCTTGGTGCTTGGTGCCTGGTGCTTGGTGCTTGGTGTTTGGTGCTTGGTGCTTGGTGCTTGGTGTTTGGTGATTGGTGCTTGGTGCTTGGTGTTTGGTGCTTGGTGCTTGGTGTTTGGTGCTTGGTGTTATGTGCTTGGTGTTTGGTGCTTGGTGCTTGGTGCTTGGTGTTAGGTGTTTGGAGCTTGGTGCTTGGTGTTTGATGTTTGGTCCTTGGTGCTTGGTGTTTGGTGCTTGGTGCTTGGTGTTTGGTGTTTGGTGCTTGCTGCTTGCTGCTTGGTGTTTGGTGCTTGGTGATTGGTACTTGGTGTTTGGTGCTTGGTGCTTGGTGTTTGGTGTTTGGTACTAGGTGCTTGGTGCTTGGTGCTTGGTGTTTGGTGCTTGGTGCTTGGTGTTTGGTGTTTGGTGCTTGGTGCTTGGGGCTTGGTGTTTGGTGCTTAGTGCTTGGTGCTTGTTGTTTGGTGCTTGGTGCTTGGTGTTTGGTGTTTGGTGCTAGGTGCTTGGTGCTTGGTGTTTGGTGTTTGGTGCTTGGTGTTTGGTGCTTGGTGCTTGGTGCTTGGTGCTTGGTGTTTGGTGCTTGGTACTTGGTGCTTGGTGCTTGGTCCTTGGTGCTTGGTGTTTGGTGTTTGGTGCTTGGTGCTTGGTGTTTGGTGCTTGGTGCTTGGTGCTTGGTGTTTGGTGCTTGGTGCTTGGTGCTTGGTGATTAGTGTTTGGTGCCTGGTGCTTGGTGCCTGGTGCTTGGTGCTTGGTGCTTGTTGTTTGGTGCTTGGTGCTTGGTGATTAGTGTTTGGTGCTTGGTGCTTGAGGTTTGGTGTTTGGTGCTGTGGGGTTTGGTGTTTGGTGCTGGGTGCTTTGTGTTTGGTGCTTGGTATTTGGTGCTTGGTGCTTGGTGTTCGGTGCTTGGTGCCTGGTGCTTGGTGTTTGGTGCTTGGTGCTTGGTGTTAGGTGATTGGTGCTTGGTGCTTGGTGCTTGGTGCTTGGTGTTAGGCGTTTGGTGCTTGGTGCTTGGTGTTTGATGTTTGGTCCTTGGTGCTTGGTGTTTGGTATTTGGTGCTTGGTGCTTGGTGTTTGGTGTTTGGTGCTTGCTGCTTGCTGCTTGGTGTTTGGTGCTTGGTGATTGGTGCTTGGTGTTTTGTGCTTTTTGCTTGGTGTTTGGTGTTTGGTGCTAGGGTCTTGGTGCTTGGTGCTTGGTGTTTGGTGCTTGGTGCTTGGTGTTTGGTGTTTGGTGCTTGGTGCGTGGGGCTTGGTGTTTGGCGCTTGGTGTTTGGTGCTTGGTGTTTGGTGCTTGCTGTTTGGTGCTTGGTGCTTGGTGTTTGGTGTTTGGTGTTTGGTGCTTGGTGCTTGGTGTTTGGTGCTTGGTGCTTGGTGCTTGGTGCTTGGTGCTTGGTGTTTGGTGCTTGGTGCTTGGTGATTAGCGTTTGGTGCTTGGTGCTTGGTGTTTGATGTTTGGTCCTTGGTGCTTGGTGTTTAGTATTTGGTGCTTGGTGCTTGGTGTTTGGTGTTTGGTGCTTGCTGCTTGCTGCTTGGTGTTTGGTGCTTGGTGATTGGTGCTTGGTGTTTTGTGCTTTTTGCTTGGTGTTTGGTGTTTGGTGCTAGGGTCTTGGTGCTTGGTGCTTGGTGTTTGGTGCTTGGTGCTTGGTGTTTGGTGTTTGGTGCTTGGTGCGTGGGGCTTGGTGTTTGGTGCTTGGTGTTTGGTGCTTGGTGTTTGGTGCTTGCTGATTGGTGCTTGGTGCTTGGTGTTTGGTGTTTGGTGTTTGGTGCTTGGTGCTTGGTGTTTGGTGCTTGGTGCTTGGTGCTTGGTGTTTGGTGTTTGGTGCTTGGTGCTTGGTATCTGGTGTTTGGTGCTTGGTGTTTGGTGTTTGGTGCTTGGTGCTTGGTGCTTGGTGTTTGGTGTTTGGTGCTTGGTGCTTGGTGTTTGGTGCTTGGTGTTTGGTGTTTGGTGTTTGATGCTTGGTGTTTGCTGCTTGGTGCTTGGTGCTTGGTGTTTTGTGTTTGGTGCTGGGTGCTTGGTGCCTGGTGCTTGGTGCTTGGTGCTTGTTGTTTGGTGCTTGGTGCTTGGTGATTAGTGTTTGGTGCTTGGTGCTTGCGGTTTGGTGTTTCGTGCTTGGAGTTTGGTGTTTGGTGCTTGGTGCTTGGTGTTTGGTGCTTGGTGCTTGGTGTTTGGTGCTTGGTGCCTGGTGCTTGGTGTTTGCTGCTTGGTGCTTGGTGTTTGGTGCTTATTGTTTGGTGCTTGGTGCTTGGTGCTTGGTGCTTGGTGTTAGGTGTTTGGTGCTTGGTGCTTGGTGTTTGATGTTTGGTGCTTGGTGTTTGGTGCTTGGTGCTTGGTTTTGGTGTTTGGTGCTTGCTGCTTGCTGCTTGGTGTTTGGTGCTTGGTGATTGGTGCTTGGTGTTTTGTGCTTGGTGCTTGGTGTTTGGTGTTTGGTGCTAGGGGCTTGGTGCTTGGTGCTCGGTGATTAGTGTTTGGTTCCTGGTGCTTCAGGTTTGGTGTTTGGTGCTTGTGGCTTGGTGTTTGGTGTTTGATGGTGCGTGCTTGGTGTTTGGTGTTTGGTGCTTGGTGCTTGGTGTTTGGTGTTTGATGCTTGGTGCCTGGTGCTTGTTGTTTGGTGTTTGGTGCTTGGTGCTTGGTGTTTGGTGTTTGTTGCTTGGTGCTTGGTATCTTGTGTTTGGTGCTTGGTGTTTGGTGTTTGGTGCTTGGTGCTTGGTGCTTGGTGTTTGGTGTTTGGTGCTTGGTTCTTGGTGTTTGGTGCTTGGTGTTTGGTGTTTGGTGTTTGATGCTTGGTGTTTGTTGCTTGGTGCTTGGTGCTTGGTGTTTTGTGTTTGGTGCTTGGTGCTTGGTGCCTGGTGCTTGGTGCTTGGTGCTTGGTGTTTGGTGCTTGGTGCTTGGTGCTTGGTGTTTGGTGATTGCTGCTTGGTGTTTGGTGTCTGGTGCTTGGTGCTTGGTGTTTGGTGCTTGGTGTTTGGTGCTTGGTGCTTGGTGTTTGGTGCTTGGTGTTATGTGCTTGGTGTTTGGTGCTTGGTGCTTGGTGCTTGGTGTTAGGTGTTTAGAGCTTGGTGCTTGTTGTTTGATGTTTGGTCCTTGGTGCTTGGTGTTTGGTGCTTGGTGCTTGGTGTTTGGTGCTTGGTGCTTGCTGCTTGCTGCTTGGTGTTTGGTGCTTGGTGATTGGTGCTTGGTGTTTGGTGCTTGGTGCTTGGTGTTTGGTGTTTGGTGCTAGGTGCTTGGTGCTTGGTGTTTGGTGCTTGGTGCTTGGTGTTAGGTGATTGGTGCTTGGTGTTTGGTGCTTGGTGCTTGGTGCTTGGTGCTTGGTATTAGGCGTTTGGTGCTTGGTGCTTGGTGTTTGATGTTTGGTCCTTGGTGCTTGGTGTTTAGTATTTGGTGCTTGGTGCTTGGTGTTTGGTGTTTGGTGCTTGCTGCTTGCTGCTTGGTGTTTGGTGCTTGGTGATTGGTGCTTGGTGTTTTGTGCTTTTTGCTTGGTGTTTGGTGTTTGGTGCTAGGGTCTTGGTGCTTGGTGCTTGGTGTTTGGTGCTTGGTGCTTGGTGTTTGGTGTTTGGTGCTTGGTGCGTGGGGCTTGGTGTTTGGTGCTTGGTGTTTGGTGCTTGGTGTTTGGTGCTTGCTGTTTGGTGCTTGGTGCTTGGTGTTTGGTGTTTGGTGTTTGGTGCTTGGTGCTTGGTGTTTGGTGATTGGTGCTTGGTGCTTGGGGCTTGGTGTTTGGTGCTTAGTGCTTGGTGCTTGGTGTTTGGTGCTTGGTGCTTGGTGTTTGGTGTTTGGTGCTAGGTGCTTGGTGCTTGGTGTTTGGTGTTTGGTGCTTGGTGTTTGGTGCTTGGTGCTTGGTGCTTGGTGCTTATTGTTTGGTGCTTGGTACTTGGTGCTTGGTGCTTGGTCTTTGGTGCTTGGTGCTTGGTGTTTGGTGCTTGGTGCTTGGTGCTTGGTGTTTGGTGCTTGGTGCTTGGTGCTTGGTGATTAGTGTTTGGTGCCTGGTGCTTGGTGCCTGGTGCTTGGTGCTTGGTGCTTGTTGTTTGGTGCTTGGTGCTTGGTGATTAGTGTTTGGTGCTTGGTGCTTGAGGTTTGGTGTTTGGTGCTTGGGGTTTGGTGTTTGGTGCTGGGTGCTTTGTGTTTGGTGCTTGGTATTTGGTGCTTGGTGCTTGGTGTTTGGTGCTTGGTGCCTGCTGCTTGGTGTTTGGTGCTTGGTGCTTGGTGTTAGGTGATTGGTGCTTGGTGCTTGGTGCTTGGTGCTTGGTGTTAGGCGTTTGGTGCTTGGTGCTTGGTGTTTGATGTTTGGTCCTTGGTGCTTAGTGTTTGGTATTTGGTGCTTGGTGCTTGGTGTTTGGTGTTTGGTGCTTGCTGCTTGCTGCTTGGTGTTTGGTGCTTGGTGATTGGTGCTTGGTGTTTTGTGCTTTTTGCTTGGTGTTTGGTGTTTGGTGCTAGGGTCTTGGTGCTTGGTGCTTGGTGTTTGGTGCTTGGTGCTTGGTGTTTGGTGTTTGGTGCTTGGTGCGTGGGGCTTGGTGTTTGGTGCTTGGTGTTTGGTGCTTGGTGTTTGGTGCTTGCTGTTTGGTGCTTGGTGCTTGGTGTTTGGTGTTTGGTGTTTGGTGCTTGGTGCTTGGTGTTTGGTGCTTGGTGCTTGGTGCTTGGTGCTTGGTGCTTGGTGTTTGGTGCTTGGTGCTTGGTGATTAGCGTTTGGTGATTGGTGCTTGGGGTTTGGTGTTTGGTACTTGGTGTTTGGTGCTTGGTGCTTGCTGTTTGGTGTTTGGTGTTTGGTTCTTGGTGCTTGGTGTTTGGTGTTTGGTGTTTGGTGCTTGGTGCTTGGTGCTTGGTGTTTGGTGCTTGGTGCTTGGTGCTTGGTGTTTGGTGCTGCGTGCTTGGTGTTTGGTGTTTGGTGCTTGGTGCCTGCTGCTTGTTGTTTGGTGTTTGGTGCTAAGTGCTTGGTGTTTGGTGTTTGGTGCTTGGTGCTTGGTGGCTGGTGTTTGGTGCTTGGTGTTTGGTGTTTGGTGCTTGGTGCTTGGTGCCTGGTGTTTCGTGCTTGGTGCTTGGTGCTTGGTGTTTGGTGTTAGGTGCTTGGTGGTTGGTGTTTGGTACTTGGTGCTTGGTGTTTGGTGCTTGGTGCTTAGTGCTTTGTGTTTGATGCTGCGTGCTTGGTGTTTGGTGTTTGGTGCTTGGTGCTTGGTGTTTGGTGTTTCGTGCTTGGTGCCTGGTGCTTGTTGTTTGGTGTTTGCTGCTTGGTGCTTGGTGTTTGGTGTTTGGTGCTTGGTGCTTGGTATCTGGTGTTTGGTGCTTGGTGTTTGGTGTTTGGTGCTTGGTGCTTGGTGCTTGGTGTTTGGTGTTTGGTGCTTGGTGCTTGGTGTTTGGTGCTTGGTGTTTGGTGTTTGGTGTTTGATGCTTGGTGTTTGCTGCTTCGTGCTTGGTGCTTGGTGTTTTGTGTTTGGTGCTGGGTGCTTGGTGCCTGGTGCTTGGTGCTTGGTGCTTGTTGTTTGGTGCTTGGTGCTTGGTGATTAGTGTTTGGTGCTTGGTGCTTGCGGTTTGGTGTTTCGTGCTTGGAGTTTGGTGTTTGGTGCTTGGTGCTTGGTGTTTGGTGCTTGGTGGTTGGTGTTTGGTGCTTGGTGCCTGGTGCTTGGTGTTTGCTGCTTGGTGCTTGGTGTTTGGTGCTTATTGTTTGGTGCTTGGTGCTTGGTGCTTGGTGCTTGGTGTTAGGTGTTTGGTGCTTGGTGCTTGGTGTTTGATGTTTGGTGCTTGGTGTTTGGTGCTTGGTGCTTGGTTTTGGTGTTTGGTGCTTGCTGCTTGCTGCTTGGTGTTTGGTGCTTGGTGTTTTGTGTTTGGTGCTTGGTGCTTGGTGCCTGGTGCTTGGTGCTTGGTGCTTGGTGTTTGGTGCTTGGTGCTTGGTGCTTGGTGTTTGGTGATTGGTGCTTGGTGCTTGGTGTTTGGTGCTTGGTGTTTGGTGTTTGGTGTTTGATGCTTGGTGTTTGTTGCTTGGTGCTTGGTGCTTGGTGTTTTGTGTTTGGTGCTTGGTGCTTGGTGCCTGGTGCTTGGTGCTTGGTGCTTGTTGTTTGGTGCTTGGTGCTTGGTGCTTGGTGTTTGGTGATTGGTGCTTGGTGCTTGGTGTTTGGTGCTTGGTGCTTGGTGTTTGGTGCTTGGTGTTTGGTGCTTGGTGCTTGGTGTTTGGTGCTTGGTGTTATGTGCTTGGTGTTTGGTGCTTGGTGCTTGGTGCTTGGTGTTAGGTGTTTAGAGCTTGGTGCTTGTTGTTTGATGTTTGGTCCTTGGTGCTTGGTGTTTGGTGCTTGGTGCTTGGTGTTTGGTGTTTGGTGCTTGCTGCTTGCTGCTTGGTGTTTGGTGCTTGGTGATTGGTGCTTGGTGTTTGGTGCTTGGTGCTTGGTGTTTGGTGTTTGGTGCTAGGTGCTTGGTGCTTGGTGTTTGGTGCTTGGTGCTTGGTGTTAGGTGATTGGTGCTTGGTGTTTGGTGCTTGGTGCTTGGTGCTTGGTGCTTGGTATTAGGCGTTTGGTGCTTGGTGCTTGGTGTTTGATGTTTGGTCCTTGGTGCTTGGTGTTTAGTATTTGGTGCTTGGTGCTTGGTGTTTGGTGTTTGGTGCTTGCTGCTTGCTGCTTGGTGTTTGGTGCTTGGTGATTGGTGCTTGGTGTTTTGTGCTTTTTGCTTGGTGTTTGGTGTTTGGTGCTAGGGTCTTGGTGCTTGGTGCTTGGTGTTTGGTGCTTGGTGCTTGGTGTTTGGTGTTTGGTGCTTGGTGCGTGGGGCTTGGTGTTTGGTGCTTGGTGTTTGGTGCTTGGTGTTTGGTGCTTGCTGTTTGGTGCTTGGTGCTTGGTGTTTGGTGTTTGGTGTTTGGTGCTTGGTGCTTGGTGTTTGGTGCTTGGTGCTTGGTGCTTGGTGCTTGGTGCTTGGTCTTTGGTGCTTGGTGCTTGGTGATTAGTGTTTGGTGATTGGTGCTTGGGGTTTGGTGTTTGGTACTTGGTGTTTGGTGCTTGGTGCTTGCTGTTTGGTGTTTGGTGTTTGGTTCTTGGTGCTTGGTGTTTGGTGTTTGGTGTTTGGTGCTTGGTGCTTGGTGCTTGGTGTTTGGTGCTTGGTGCTTGGTGTTTGGTGTTTGGTGCTTGGTGCCTGCTGCTTGTTGTTTGGTGTTTGGTGCTAAGTGCTTGGTGTTTGGTGTTTGGTGCTTGGTGCTTGGTGGCTGGTGTTTGGTGCTTGGTGTTTGGTGTTTGGTGCTTGGTGCTTGGTGCCTGGTGTTTCGTGCTTGGTGCTTGGTGCTTGGTGTTTGGTGTTTGGTGCTTGGTGGTTGGTGTTTGGTACTTGGCGCTTGGTGCTTGGTGCTTGGTGTTTGGTGCTTGGTGCTTGGTGCTTTGTGTTTGATGCTGCGTGCTTGGTGTTTGGTGTTTGGTGCTTGGTGCTTGGTGTTTGGTGTTTCGTGCTTGGTGCTTGGTGCTTGGTGCTTGGTGTTTGGTGCTTGGTGCTTGGTGCTTGGTGATTAGTGTTTGGTGCCTGGTGCTTGGTGCCTGGTGCTTGGTGATTGGTGCTTGTTGTTTGTTGCTTGGTGCTTTGTGATTAGTGTTTGGTGCTTGGTGCTTGAGGTTTGGTGTTTGGTGCTTGGGGTTTGGTGTTTGGTGCTGGGTGCTTTGTGTTTTGTGCTTGGTATTTGGTGCTTGGTGCTTGGTGTTTGGTGCTTGGTGCCTGGTGCTTGGTGCTTGGTGCTTGGTGCTTGGTGTTAGGTGATTGGTGCTTGGTGCTTGGTGCTTGGTGCTTGGTGTTAGGCGTTTGGTGCTTGGTGCTTGGTGTTTGATGTTTGGTCCTTGGTGCTTGGTGTTTGGTATTTGGTGCTTGGTGCTTGGTGTTTGGTGTTTGGTGCTTGCTGCTTGCTGCTTGGTGTTTGGTGCTTGGTGATTGGTGCTTGGTGCTTTGTGCTTTTTGCTTGGTGTTTGGTGTTTGGTGCTAGGGGCTTGGTGCTTGGTGCTTGGTGTTTGGTGCTTGGTGCTTGGTGTTTGGTGTTTGGTGCTTGGTGAGTGGGGCTTGGTGTTTGGTGCTTGGTGTTTGGTGCTTGGTGTTTCGTGCTTGCTATTTGGTGCTTGGTGCTTGGTGTTTGGTGTTTGGTGTTTGGTGCTTGGTGCTTGGTGTTTAGTGCTTGGTGCTTGGTGCTTGGTGTTTGGTGCTTGGTGCTTGGTGCTTGGTGATTAGCGTTTGGTGATTGGTGCTTGGGGTTTGGTGTTTGGTACTTGGTGTTTGGTGCTTGGTGCTTGCTGTTTGGTGTTTGGTGTTTGGTTCTTGGTGCTTGGTGTTTGGTGTTTGGTGTTTGGTGCTTGGTGCTTGGTGCTTGGTGTTTGGTGCTTGGTGCTTGGTGCTTGGTGTTTGGTGCTGCGTGCTTGGTGTTTGGTGTTTGGTGCTTGGTGCCTGCTGCTTGTTGTTTGGTGTTTGGTGCTAAGTGCTTGGTGTTTGGTGTTTGGTGCTTGGTGCTTGGTGGCTGGTGTTTGGTGCTTGGTGTTTGGTGTTTGGTGCTTGGTGCTTGGTGCCTGGTGTTTCGTGCTTGGTGCTTGGTGCTTGGTGTTTGGTGTTTGGTGCTTGGTGCTTGGTGTTTGGTACTTGGTGCTTGGTGCTTGGTGTTTGGTGCTTGGTGCTTGGTGCTTTGTGTTTGATGCTGCGTGCTTGGTGTTTGGTGTTTGGTGCTTGGTGCTTGGTGTTTGGTGTTTCGTGCTTGGTGCCTGGTGCTTGTTGTTTGGTGTTTGCTGCTTGGTGCTTGGTGTTTGGTGTTTGGTGCTTGGTGCTTGGTATCTGGTGTTTGGTGCTTGGTGTTTGGTGTTTGGTGCTTGGTGCTTGGTGCTTGGTGTTTGGTGATTGGTGCTTGGTGCTTGGTGTTTGGTGCTTGGTGTTTGGTGTTTGGTGTTTGATGCTTGGTGTTTGCTGCTTGGTGCTTGGTGCTTGGTGTTCTGTGTTTGGTGCTGGGTGCTTGGTGCCTGGTGCTTGGTGCTTGGTGCTTGTTGTTTGGTGCTTGGTGTTTGGTGATTAGTGTTTGGTGCTTGGTGCTTGGTGTTTGGTGCTTGGTGCTTGGTGTTTGGTGCTTGGCGCCTGGTGCTTGGTGTTTGCTGCTTGGTGCTTGGTGTTTGGTGCTTATTGTTTGGTGCTTGGTGCTTGGTGCTTGGTGCTTGGTGTTAGGTGTTTGGTGCTTGGTGCTTGGTGTTTGATGTTTGGTGCTTGGTGTTTGGTGCTTGGTGCTTGGTTTTGGTGTTTGGTGCTTGCTGCTTGCTGCTTGGTGTTTGGTGCTTGGTGATTGGTGCTTGGTGTTTTGTGCTTGGTGCTTGGTGTTTGGTGTTTGGTGCTAGGGGCTTGATGCTTGGTGCTCGGTGATTAGTGTTTGGTGCTTGGTGCTTGGGGTTTGGTGTTTGCTGCTTGTGGTTTGGTGTTTGGTGTTTGATGCTGCGTGCTTGGTGTTTGGTGTTTGGTGCTTGGTGCTTGGTGTTTGGTGTTTGGTGCTTGGTGCCTGGTGCTTGTTGTTTGGTGTTTGGTGCTTGGTGCTTGGTGTTTGGTGTTTGTTGCTTGGTGCTTGGTATCTTGTGTTTGGTGCTTGGTGTTTGGTGTTTGGTGCTTGGTGCGTGGTGCTTGGTGTTTGGTGTTTGGTGCTTGGTGCTTGGTGTTTGGTGCTTGGTGTTTGGTGTTTGGTGTTTGATGCTTGGTGTTTGTTGCTTGGTGCTTGGTGCTTGGTGTTTTGTGTTTGGTGCTTGGTGCTTGGTGCCTGGTGCTTGGTGCTTGGTGCTTGGTGCTTGGTGTTTGGTGCTTGGTGTTATGTGCTTGGTGTTTGGTGCTTGGTGCTTGGTGCTTGGTGCTTGGTGCTTGGTGCTTGGTATTAGGCGTTTGGTGCTTGGTGCTTGGTGTTTGATGTTTGGTCCTTGGTGCTTGCTGTTTAGTATTTGGTGCTTGGTGCTTGGTGTTTGGTGTTTGGTGCTTGCTGCTTGCTGCTTGGTGTTTGGTGCTTGGTGATTGGTGCTTGGTGTTTTGTGCTTTTTGCTTGGTGTTTGGTGTTTGGGGCTAGGGTCTTGGTGCTTGGTGCTTGGTGTTTGGTGCTTGGTGCTTGGTGTTTGGTGTTTGGTGCTTGGTGCGTGGGGCTTGGTGTTTGGTGCTTGGTGTTTGGTGCTTGGTGTTTGGTGCTTGCTGATTGGTGCTTGGTGCTTGGTGTTTGGTGTTTGGTGTTTGGTGCTTGGTGCTTGGTGTTTGGTGCTTGGTGCTTGGTGCTTGGTGCTTGGTGCTTGGTCTTTGGTGCTTGGTGCTTGGTGATTAGTGTTTGGTGATTGGTGCTTGGGGTTTGGTGTTTGGTACTTGGTGTTTGGTGCTTGGTGCTTGCTGTTTGGTGTTTGGTGTTTGGTTCTTGGTGCTTGGTGTTTGGTGTTTGGTGTTTGGTGCTTGGTGCTTGGTGCTTGGTGTTTGGTGCTTGGTGCTTGGTGTTTGGTGTTTGGTGCTTGGTGCCTGCTGCTTGTTGTTTGGTGTTTGGTGCTAAGTGCTTGGTGTTTGGTGTTTGGTGCTTGGTGCTTGGTGGCTGGTGTTTGGTGCTTGGTGTTTGGTGTTTGGTGCTTGGTGCTTGGTGCCTGGTGTTTCGTGCTTCGTGCTTGGTGCTTGGTGTTTGGTGTTTGGTGCTTGGTGGTTGGTGTTTGGTACTTGGCGCTTGGTGCTTGGTGCTTGGTGTTTGGTGCTTGGTGCTTGGTGCTTTGTGTTTGATGCTGCGTGCTTGGTGTTTGGTGTTTGGTGCTTGGTGCTTGGTGTTTGGTGTTTCGTGCTTGGTGCCTGGTGCTTGTTGTTTGGTGTTTGCTGCTTGGTGCTTGGTGTTTTGTGTTTGGTGCTTGGTGCTTGGTGCTTGGTGCTTGGTGTTTGGTGCTTGGTGCTTGGTGCTTGGTGATTAGTGTTTGGTGCCTGGTGCTTGGTGCCTGGTGCTTGGTGATTGGTGCTTGTTGTTTGTTGCTTGGTGCTTTGTGATTAGTGTTTGGTGCTTGGTGCTTGAGGTTTGGTGTTTGGTGCTTGGGGTTTGGTGTTTGGTGCTGGGTGCTTTGTGTTTTGTGCTTGGTATTTGGTGCTTGGTGCTTGGTGTTTGGTGCTTGGTGCCTGGTGCTTGGTGCTTGGTGCTTGGTGCTTGGTGTTAGGTGATTGGTGCTTGGTGCTTGGTGCTTGGTGCTTGGTGTTAGGCGTTTGGTGCTTGGTGCTTGGTGTTTGATGTTTGGTCCTTGGTGCTTGGTGTTTGGTATTTGGTGCTTGGTGCTTGGTGTTTGGTGTTTGGTGCTTGCTGCTTGCTGCTTGGTGTTTGGTGCTTGGTGATTGGTGCTTGGTGCTTTGTGCTTTTTGCTTGGTGTTTGGTGTTTGGTGCTAGGGGCTTGGTGCTTGGTGCTTGGTGTTTGGTGCTTGGTGCTTGGTGTTTGGTGTTTGGTGCTTGGTGAGTGGGGCTTGGTGTTTGGTGCTTGGTGTTTGGTGCTTGGTGTTTCGTGCTTGCTGTTTGGTGCTTGGTGCTTGGTGTTTGGTGTTTGGTGTTTGGTGCTTGGTGCTTGGTGTTTAGTGCTTGGTGCTTGGTGCTTGGTGTTTGGTGCTTGGTGCTTGGTGCTTGGTGATTAGCGTTTGGTGATTGGTGCTTGGGGTTTGGTGTTTGGTACTTGGTGTTTGGTGCTTGGTGCTTGCTGTTTGGTGTTTGGTGTTTGGTTCTTGGTGCTTGGTGTTTGGTGTTTGGTGTTTGGTGCTTGGTGCTTGGTGCTTGGTGTTTGGTGCTTGGTGCTTGGTGCTTGGTGTTTGGTGCTGCGTGCTTGGTGTTTGGTGTTTGGTGCTTGGTGCCTGCTGCTTGTTGTTTGGTGTTTGGTGCTAAGTGCTTGGTGTTTGGTGTTTGGTGCTTGGTGCTTGGTGGCTGGTGTTTGGTGCTTGGTGTTTGGTGTTTGGTGCTTGGTGCTTGGTGCCTGGTGTTTCGTGCTTGGTGCTTGGTGCTTGGTGTTTGGTGTTTGGTGCTTGGTGGTTGGTGTTTGGTACTTGGTGCTTGGTGCTTGGTGTTTGGTGCTTGGTGCTTGGTGCTTTGTGTTTGATGCTGCGTGCTTGGTGTTTGGTGTTTGGTGCTTGGTGCTTGGTGTTTGGTGTTTCGTGCTTGGTGCCTGGTGCTTGTTGTTTGGTGTTTGCTGCTTGGTGCTTGGTGTTTGGTGTTTGGTGCTTGGTGCTTGGTATCTGGTGTTTGGTGCTTGGTGTTTGGTGTTTGGTGCTTGGTGCTTGGTGCTTGGTGTTTGGTGATTGGTGCTTGGTGCTTGGTGTTTGGTGCTTGGTGTTTGGTGTTTGGTGTTTGATGCTTGGTGTTTGCTGCTTGGTGCTTGGTGCTTGGTGTTCTGTGTTTGGTGCTGGGTGCTTGGTGCCTGGTGCTTGGTGCTTGGTGCTTGTTGTTTGGTGCTTGGTGTTTGGTGATTAGTGTTTGGTGCTTGGTGCTTGGTGTTTGGTGCTTGGTGCTTGGTGTTTGGTGCTTGGCGCCTGGTGCTTGGTGTTTGCTGCTTGGTGCTTGGTGTTTGGTGCTTATTGTTTGGTGCTTGGTGCTTGGTGCTTGGTGCTTGGTGTTAGGTGTTTGGTGCTTGGTGCTTGGTGTTTGATGTTTGGTGCTTGGTGTTTGGTGCTTGGTGCTTGGTTTTGGTGTTTGGTGCTTGCTGCTTGCTGCTTGGTGTTTGGTGCTTGGTGATTGGTGCTTGGTGTTTTGTGCTTGGTGCTTGGTGTTTGGTGTTTGGTGCTAGGGGCTTGATGCTTGGTGCTCGGTGATTAGTGTTTGGTGCTTGGTGCTTGGGGTTTGGTGTTTGCTGCTTGTGGTTTGGTGTTTGGTGTTTGATGCTGCGTGCTTGGTGTTTGGTGTTTGGTGCTTGGTGCTTGGTGTTTGGTGTTTGGTGCTTGGTGCCTGGTGCTTGTTGTTTGGTGTTTGGTGCTTGGTGCTTGGTGTTTGGTGTTTGTTGCTTGGTGCTTGGTATCTTGTGTTTGGTGCTTGGTGTTTGGTGTTTGGTGCTTGGTGCGTGGTGCTTGGTGTTTGGTGTTTGGTGCTTGGTGCTTGGTGTTTGGTGCTTGGTGTTTGGTGTTTGGTGTTTGATGCTTGGTGTTTGTTGCTTGGTGCTTGGTGCTTGGTGTTTTGTGTTTGGTGCTTGGTGCTTGGTGCCTGGTGCTTGGTGCTTGGTGCTTGGTGCTTGGTGTTTGGTGCTTGGTGTTATGTGCTTGGTGTTTGGTGCTTGGTGCTTGGTGCTTGGTGCTTGGTGCTTGGTGCTTGGTATTAGGCGTTTGGTGCTTGGTGCTTGGTGTTTGATGTTTGGTCCTTGGTGCTTGCTGTTTAGTATTTGGTGCTTGGTGCTTGGTGTTTGGTGTTTGGTGCTTGCTGCTTGCTGCTTGGTGTTTGGTGCTTGGTGATTGGTGCTTGGTGTTTTGTGCTTTTTGCTTGGTGTTTGGTGTTTGGTGCTAGGGTCTTGGTGCTTGGTGCTTGGTGTTTGGTGCTTGGTGCTTGGTGTTTGGTGTTTGGTGCTTGGTGCGTGGGGCTTGGTGTTTGGTGCTTGGTGTTTGGTGCTTGGTGTTTGGTGCTTGCTGATTGGTGCTTGGTGCTTGGTGTTTGGTGTTTGGTGTTTGGTGCTTGGTGCTTGGTGTTTGGTGCTTGGTGCTTGGTGCTTGGTGCTTGGTGCTTGGTCTTTGGTGCTTGGTGCTTGGTGATTAGTGTTTGGTGATTGGTGCTTGGGGTTTGGTGTTTGGTACTTGGTGTTTGGTGCTTGGTGCTTGCTGTTTGGTGTTTGGTGTTTGGTTCTTGGTGCTTGGTGTTTGGTGTTTGGTGTTTGGTGCTTGGTGCTTGGTGCTTGGTGTTTGGTGCTTGGTGCTTGGTGCTTGGTGTTTGGTGCTGCGTGCTTGGTGTTTGGTGTTTGGTGCTTGGTGCCTGCTGCTTGTTGTTTGGTGTTTGGTGCTAAGTGCTTGGTGTTTGGTGTTTGGTGCTTGGTGCTTGGTGGCTGGTGTTTGGTGCTTGGTGTTTGGTGTTTGGTGCTTGGTGCTTGGTGCCTGGTGTTTCGTGCTTGGTGCTTGGTGCTTGGTGTTTGGTGTTTGATGCTTGGTGCTTGGTGCTTGGTGTTTGGTGCTTGGTGCTTGGTGCTTTGTGTTTGATGCTGCGTGCTTGGTGTTTGGTGTTTGGTGCTTGGTGCTTGGTGTTTGGTGTTTCGTGCTTGGTGCCTGGTGCTTGTTGTTTGGTGTTTGCTGCTTGGTGCTTGGTGTTTGGTGTTTGGTGCTTGGTGCTTGGTATCTGGTGTTTGGTGCTTGGTGTTTGGTGTTTGGTGCTTGGTGCTTGGTGCTTGGTGTTTGGTGTTTGGTGCTTGGTGCTTGGTGTTTGGTGCTTGGTGTTTGGTGTTTGGTGTTTGATGCTTGGTGTTTGCTGCTTGGTGCTTGGTGCTTGGTGTTTTGTGTTTGGTGCTGGGTGCTTGGTCCCTGGTGCTTGGTGCTTGGTGCTTGTTGTTTGTTGCTTGGTGCTTGGTGATTAGTGTTTGGTGCTTGGTGCTTGCGGTTTGGTGTTTCGTGCTTGGAGTTTGGTGTTTGGTGCTTGGTGCTTGGTGTTTGGTGCTTGGTGCTTGGTGTTTGGTGCTTGGTGCCTGGTGCTTGGTGTTTGCTGCTTGGTGCTTGGTGTTTGGTGCTTATTGTTTGGTGCTTGGTGCTTGGTGCTTGGTGCTTGGTGTTAGGTGTTTGGTGCTTGGTGCTTAGTGTTTGATGTTTGGTGCTTGGTGTTTGGTGCTTGGTGCTTGGTTTTGGTGTTTGGTGCTTGCTGCTTGGTGTTTGGTGCTTGGTGATTGGTGCTTGGTGTTTTGTGCTTGGTGCTTGGTGTTTGGTGTTTGGTGCTAGGGGCTTGGTGCTTGGTGCTCTGTGATTAGTGTTTGGTGCTTGGTGCTTGGGGTTTGGTGTTTGGTGCTTGTGGTTTGGTGTTTGGTGCTTGGTGCTTGGTGTTTGGTGCTTGGTGCTTGGTGTTTGGTGCTTGGTGCTTTGTGTTTGGTGCTTGGTGTTTGGTGCTTGGTGCTTGGTGCTTGGTGCTTGGTGCTTGGTTTTTGGTGTTTCATGCTGCGTGCTTGGTGTTTGGTGTTTGGTGCTTGGTGCTTGGTGTTTGGTGTTTGGTGCTTGGTGCCTGGTGCTTGTTGTTTGGTGTTTGGTGCTTGGTGCTTGGTGTTTGGTGTTTGTTGCTTGGTGCTTGGTATCTTGTGTTTGGTGCTTGGTGTTTGGTGTTTGGTGCTTGGTGCTTGGTGCTTGGTGTTTGGTGTTTGGTGCTTGGTGCTTGGTGTTTGGTGCTTGGTGTTTGGTGTTTGGTGTTTGATGCTTGGTGTTTGTTGCTTGGTGCTTGGTGCTTGGTGTTTTGTGTTTGGTGCTTGGTGCTTGGTGCCTGGTGCTTGGTGCTTGGTGCTTGGTGTTTGGTGCTTGGTGCTTGGTGCTTTGTGTTTGGTGATTGCTGCTTGGTGCTTGGTGTTTGGTGCTTGGTGCTTGGTGTTTGGTGCTTGGTGTTTGGTGCTTGGTGCTTGGTGTTTGGTGCTTGGTGTTATGTGCTTGGTGTTTGGTGCTTGGTGCTTGGTGCTTGGTGTTAGGTGTTTGGAGCTTGGTGCTTGTTGTTTGATGTTTGGTCCTTGGTGCTTGGTGTTTGGTGCTTGGTGCTTGGTGTTTGGTGTTTGGTGCTTGCTGCTTGCTGCTTGGTGTTTGGTGCTAGGTGCTTGGTGCTTGGTGTTTGGTGCTTGGTGCTTGGTGTTAGGTGATTGGTGCTTGGTGTCTGGTGCTTGGTGCTTGGTGCTTGGTGCTTGGTGTTAGGCGTTTGGTGCTTGGATTGTTTGATGTTTGGTCCTTGGTGCTTGGTGTTTAGTATTTGGTGCTTGGTGCTTGGTGTTTGGTGTTTGGTGCTTGCTGCTTGCTGCTTGGTGTTTGGTGCTTGGTGATTGGTGCTTGGTGTTTTGTGCTTTTTGCTTGGTGTTTGGTGTTTGGTGCTAGGGTCTTGGTGCTTGGTGCTTGGTGTTTGGTGCTTGGTGCTTGGTGTTTGGTGTTTGGTGCTTGGTGCGTGGGGCTTGGTGTTTGGTGCTTGGTGTTTGGTGCTTGGTGTTTGGTGCTTGCTGTTTGGTGCTTGGTGCTTGGTGTTTGGTGTTTGGTGTTTGGTGCTTGGTGCTTGGTGTTTGGTGCTTGGTGCTTGGTGCTTGGTGCTTGGTGCTTGGTCTTTGGTGCTTGGTGCTTGGTGATTAGTGTTTGGTGATTGGTGCTTGGGGTTTGGTGTTTGGTACTTGGTGTTTGGTGCTTGGTGCTTGCTGTTTGGTGTTTGGTGTTTGGTTCTTGGTGCTTGGTGTTTGGTGTTTGGTATTTGGTGCTTGGTGCTTGGTGCTTGGTGTTTGGTGCTTGGTGCTTGGTGCTTGGTGTTTGGTGCTGCGTGCTTGGTGTTTGGTGTTTGGTGCTTGGTGCCTGCTGCTTGTTGTTTGGTGTTTGGTGCTTGGTGCTTGGTGGCTGGTGTTTGGTGCTTGGTGTTTGGTGTTTGGTGCTTGGTGCTTGGTGCCTGGTGTTTCGTGCTTGGTGCTTGGTGCTTGGTGTTTTGTGCTTGGTGCTTGGTGTTTGGTGTTTGTTGCTAGGGGCTTCGTGCTTGGTGCTTGATGTTTGGTACTTGGTGCTTGCTGTTTGGTGTTTGGTGCTTGGTGCGTGGGACTTAGTGTTTGGTGTTTGGGGCTTGGTGTTTGGTGCTTGGTGTTTGGGGCTTGGTGTTCGGTGCTTGGTGCTTGGTGTTTGATGTTGGGTCCTTAGTGCTTGGTGCTTGGTGTTTGGTGCTTGGTGTTTGGTGTTTGGTGCTTGCTGCTTGCTGCGTGTTGTTTCGTTCTTTGTGATTGGTGCTTGGTGCTTGGTGTTTGGTGCTTGGTGCTTGGTGTTTGGTGTTTGGGGCTTGGTGCTTGGGGCTTGGTGTTTTGTGCTTGGTGCTTGGTGCTTGGTGTTTGGTGTTTGGTGTTTGGTGCTTGCTGTTTGGTGCTTGGTGCTTGGTTCTGGGTGGTTGGTGTTTGCTGCTTGGTACTTGGTGTTTGGTGCTTGGTGCTTGGTGCTTGGTCTTTGGTGCTTGGTGTTTGGTGTTTGGTGCTTGGTGCTTGGTGCTTGGTGTTTGGTGCTTGGTGCTTGGTGCTTGGTGTTTGGTGCTTGGTGCTTGGTGATTAGTGTTTGTTGCTTGGTGCTTGGGGTTTGGTGGTTGGTGCTTGGTGCTTGGTGCTTGGTGTTTGGTGTTTGGTGTTTGGTGTCTGCTTTTTGGTGTTTGGTGTTTGCTGTATGGTGTTTGCTGTTTCGTATTTGGTTTTTGCTGTTTGGTGTTTGGTGTTTGCTGTTTGGTGTTTGGTGTTTGGTGTTCGGTGCTTGGTGCTTGGTGTTTGGTGCTTGGTGCTTGGTTTTTGGTGTTTGGTGCTTGGTACCTGGTGCTTGTTGTTTGGTGTTTGGTGCTTGGTGCTTGGTGCTTGGTGTTTGGTGCTTGGTGTCTGGTGTTTGGTGCTTGGTGCTTGGTGCTTGGTGTTTGGTGTTTGGTGCTTGGTGCTTGGTGTTTGGTGTTTGGTGCTGGGTGCTTGGAGTTTGGTGCTTGGTGCTTGGTGCTTAGGGCTTGGTGTTTGGTGTTTGGTGCTTGGTGTTTGGTGTTTGGTGTTTGATGCTTGGTGTGTGCTGCTTGGTGCTTGGTGCTTGGTGTTTTGTGTTTGGTGCTTGGTGCTTGGTGCCTGGTTCTTGGTGCTTGGTGCTTGTTGTTTGGTGCTTGGTGCTTGGTGATTAGTGTTTGGTGCTTGGTGCTTGGGGTTTGCTGTTTGGTGCTTGGTGCTTGGTGTTTGGTGTTTGGTGCTTGGTGCGTGGGGCTTGGTGTTTGGTGCTTGGTGTTTGGTGCTTGGTGTTTGGTGCTTGCTGTTTGGTGCTTGGTGCTTGGTGTTTGGTGTTTGGTGCTAGGGTCTTGGTGCTTGGTGCTTGGTGTTTGGTGCTTGGTGCTTGGTGTTTGGTGTTTGGTGCTTGGTGCGTGGGGCTTGGTGTTTGGTGCTTGGTGTTTGGTGCTTGGTGTTTGGTGCTTGCTGTTTGGTGCTTGGTACTTGGTGTTTGGTGTTTGGTGTTTGGTGCTTGGTGCTTGGTGTTTGGTGCTTGGTGCTTGGTGCTTGGTGCTTGGTGCTTGGTGCTTGGTCTTTGGTGCTTGGTGCTTGGTGATTAGTGTTTGGTGATTGGTGCTTGGGGTTTGGTGTTTGGTGCTTGGTGTTTGGTGTTTGGTGTTTGATGCTTGGTGTGTGCTGCTTGGTGCTTGGTGCTTGGTGTTTTGTGTTTGGTGCTTGGTGCTTGGTGCCTGGTTCTTGGTGCTTGGTGCTTGTTGTTTGGTGCTTGGTGCTTGGTGATTAGTGTTTGGTGCTTGGTGCTTGGGGTTTGCTGTTTGGTGCTTGGTGTTTGGTGTTTGGTGCTTGGTGCTTGGTGTTTGGTGTTTGGTGTTTGGTGCTTGGTGTCTGGTGTTTGGTGTTTGGTGTTTGGTGCTTGGTGCTTGGTGATTAGTGTTTGGTGATTGGTGCTTGGGGTTTGGTGTTTGGTACTTGGTGTTTGGTGCTTGGTGCTTGCTGTTTGGTGTTTGGTGTTTGGTTCTTGGTGCTTGGTGTTTGGTGTTTGGTGCTAGGGTCTTGGTGCTTGGTGCTTGGTGTTTGGTGCTTGGTGCTTGGTGTTTGGTGTTTGGTGCTTGGTGCGTGGGGCTTGGTGTTTGGTGCTTGGTGTTTGGTGCTTGGTGTTTGGTGCTTGCTGTTTGGTGCTTGGTGCTTGGTGTTTGGTGTTTGGTGTTTGGTGCTTGGTGCTTGGTGTTTGGTGCTTGGTGCTTGGTGCTTGGTGCTTGGTCTTTGGTGCTTGGTGCTTGGTGATTAGTGTTTGGTGATTGGTGCTTGGGGTTTGGTGTTTGGTACTTGGTGTTTGGTGCTTGGTGCTTGCTGTTTGGTGTTTGGTGTTTGGTTCTTGGTGCTTGGTGTTTGGTGTTTGGTGTTTGGTGCTTGGTACTTGGTGCTTGGTGTTTGGTGCTTGGTGCTTGGTGCTTGGTGTTCGGTGCTGCGTGCTTGGTGTTTGGTGTTTGGTGTTTGGTGCTTGGTGCTTGGTGTTTGGTGTTTGTTGCTTGGTGCTTGGTATCTTGTGTTTGGTGCTTGGTGTTTGGTGTTTGGTGCTTGGTGCTTGGTGTTTGGTGTTTGGTGCTTGGTGCTTGGTGCCTGGTGTTTCGTGCTTGGTGCTTGGTGCTTGGTGTTTGGTGTTTGGTGCTTGGTGGTTGGTGTTTGGTACTTGGTGCTTGGTGCTTGGTGCTTGGTGTTTGATGCTTGGTGCTTGGTGCTTGGTGTTTGATGCTGCGTGCCTGGTGTTTGGTGTTTGGTGCTTGGTGCTTGGTGTTTGGTGTTTCGTGCTTGGTGCCTGGTGCTTGTTGTTTGGTGTTTGCTGCTTGGTGTTTGGTGTTTGGTGCTTGGTGCTTGGTGTTTGGTGTTTGGTGTTTGATGCTTGGTGTTTGCTGCTTGGTGCTTGGTGCTTGGTGTTTTGTGTTTGGTGCTGGGTGCTTGGTGCCTGGTGCTTGGTGCTTGGTGGTTGTTGTTTGGTGCTTGGTGCTTGGTGATTAGTGTTTGGTGCTTTGTGCTTGCGGTTTGGTGTTTTGTGCTTGGGGTTTGGTGTTTGGTGCTTGGTGCTTGGTGTTTGGTGCTTGGTGCTTGGTGCTTGGTGCTTGGTGTTAGGTGTTTGGTGCTTGGTGCTTGGTGTTTGATGTTTGGTGCTTGGTGCTTGGTGTTTGGTGATTGGTGCTTGGTGCTTGGTGTTTGATGTTTGGTCCTTGGTGCTTGTTGTTTGGTGTTTGGTGTTTGGTGCTTGGTGTTTGGTGTTTGGTGCTTGCTGCTTGGTGCTTGGTGTTTTGTGTTTGGAGTTTGGTGCTTGGTGTTTGGTGCTTTGGTCTTGGTGTTTGGTGCTTATTGTTTGGTGCTTGGTGCTTGGTGCTTGGTGCTTGGTGTTAGGTGTTTGGTGCTTGGTGCTTGGTGTTTGATGTTTGGTGCTTGGTGTTTGGTGCTTGGTGCTTGGTTTTGGTGTTTGGTGCTTGCTGCTTGCTGCTTGGTGTTTGGTGCTTGGTGATTGGTGCTTGGTGTTTTGTGCTTGGTGCTTGGTGTTTGGTGTTTGTTGCTAGGGGCTTCGTGCTTGGTGCTTGATGTTTGGTACTTGGTGCTTGCTGTTTGGTGTTTGGTGCTTGGTGCGTGGGACTTAGTGTTTGGTGTTTGGTGCTTGGTGTTTGGTGCTTGGTGTTTGGGGCTTGGTGTTCGGTGCTTGGTGCTTGCTGCTTGGTGCTTGGTGTTTGGTGTTTGGTGCTTGGTGCTTGGTGTTTGATGTTGGGTCCTTAGTGCTTGGTGCTTGGTGTTTGGTGTTTGGTGCTTGCTGCTTGCTGCTTGTTGTTTCGTTCTTTGTGATTGGTGCTTGGTGCTTGGTGTTTGGTGCTTGGTGCTTGGTGTTTGGTGTTTGGTGTTTGGTGCTTGGGGCTTGGTGTTTTGTGCTTGGTGCTTGGTGCTTGGTGTTTCGTGTTTGGTGTTTGGTGCTTGCTGTTTCGTGCTTGGTGCTTGGTTCTGGGTGGTTGGTGTTTGCTGCTTGGTGCTTGGTGTTTGGTGCTTGGTGCTTGGTGCTTGTTGTTTGGTGCTTGGTGCTTGGTGCTTGGTCTTTGGTGCTTGGTGTTTGGTGTTTGGTGCTTGGTGCTTGGTGCTTGGTGTTTGGTGCTTGGTGCTTGGTGCTTGGTGTTTGGTGCTTGGTGCTTGGTGATTAGTGTTTGTTGCTTGGTGCTTGGGGTTTGGTGGTTGGTGCTTGGTGCTTGGTGTTTGGTGTTTGGTGTTTGGTGTTTGGTGTTTGCTGTTTGGTGTCTGCTTTTTGGTGTTTGGTGTTTGCTGTTTCGTATTTGGTTTTTGCTGTTTGGTGTTTGGTGTTTGCTGTTTGGTGTTTGGTGTTTGGTGTTTGGTGCTTGGTGCTTGGTGTTTGGTGCTTGGTGCTTGGTTTTTGGTGTTTGGTGCTTGGTACCTGGTGCTTGTTGTTTGGTGTTTGGTGCTTGGTGCTTGGTGCTTGGTGTTTGGTGCTTGGTGTCTGGTGTTTGGTGCTTGGTGCTTGGTGCTTGGTGTTTGGTGTTTGGTGCTGGGTGCTTGGAGTTTGGTGCTTGGTGCTTGGTGCTTAGTGCTTGGTGTTTGATGTTTGGTGCTTGGTGTTTGGTGTTTGGTGTTTGATGCTTGGTGTGTGCTGCTTGGTGCTTGGTGCTTGGTGTTTTGTGTTTGGTGCTTGGTGCTTGGTGCCTGGTTCTTGGTGCTTGGTGCTTGTTGTTTGGTGCTTGGTGCTTGGTGATTAGTGTTTGGTGCTTGGTGCTTGGGGTTTGCTGTTTGGTACTTGGTGCTTGGTGTTTGGTGCTTGGTGCTTGGTGTTTGGTGTTTGGTGTTTGGTGTTTGGTGCTTGGTGCTTGGTGTTTGGGTTTTGGTGCTTGGTGCTTGGTGTTTGGTGTTTGGTGCTTGGTGTCTGGTGTTTGGTGCTTGGTGTTTGGTGCTTGGTGCTTGGTGCTTGGTGTTTGGTGCTGGGTGCTTGGTGCTTGGTGTTTGGTGTTTGGTGCTTGGTGCTTGGTATTTGGTGTTTGGTGTTTGATGCTTGGTGTTTGATGATTGTTGCTTGGTGCTTGGTGTTTTGTGTTTGGTGTTTGGTACTTGGTGTATGTACTTGGTGCTTGGTGCTTGCTGTTTGGTGCTTGGTTCTTGGTGTTTGGTGATTGGTGCTTGGGGGTTTGATGTTTGGTGCTTGGTGCTTGGTGTTTGGTGTTTGGTGCTTGGTGCTTGGTGTTTGATGTTTGGTCCTTGGTGCTTGTTGTTTGGTGTTTGGTGTTTGGTGCTTGGTGTTTGGTGTTTGGTACTTGCTGCTTGGTGCTTGGTGTTTTGTGTTTGGAGTTTGGTGCTTGGTGTTTGGTGCTTCGGTCTTGGTGTTTGGTGCTTATTGTTTGGTGCTTGGTGCTTGGTGCTTGGTGCTTGGTGTTAGGTGTTTGGTGCTTGGTGCTTGGTGTTTGATGTTTGGTGCTTGGTGTTTGGTGCTTGGTGCTTGGTTTTGGTGTTTGGTGCTTGCTGCTTGCTGCTTGGTGTTTGGTGCTTGGTGATTGGTGCTTGGTGTTTTGTGCTTGGTGCTTGGTGTTTGGTGTTTGTTGCTAGGGGCTTCGTGCTTGGTGCTTGATGTTTGGTACTTGGTGCTTGCTGGTTTGTGTTTGGTGCTTGGTGCGTGGGACTTAGTGTTTAGTGTTTGGTGCTTGGTGTTTGGTGCTTGGTGTTTGGGGCTTGGTGTTCGGTGCTTGGTGCTTGCTGCTTGGTGCTTGGTGTTTGGTGTTTGGTACTTGGTGCTTGGTGTTTGATGTTGGGTCCTTAGTGCTTGGTGCTTGGTGTTTGGTGTTTGGTGCTTGCTGCTTGCTGCTTGTTGTTTCGTTCTTTGTGATTGGTGCTTGGTGCTTGGTGTTTGGTGCTTGGTGCTTGGTGTTTGGTGTTTGGTGTTTGGTGTTTGGTGCTTGCTGTTTGGTGCTTGGTGCTTGGTTCTGGGTGGTTGGTGTTTGCTGCTTGGTGCTTGGTGTTTGGGGCTTGGTGCTTGGTGCTTGTTGTTTGGTGCTTGGTGCTTGGTGCTTGGTCTTTGGTGCTTGGTGTTTGGTGTTTGGTGCTTGGTGCTTGGTGCTTGGTGTTTGGTGCTTGGTGCTTGGTGCTTGGTGTTTGGTGCTTGGTGCTTGGTGATTAGTGTTTGTTGCTTGGTGCTTGGGGTTTGGTGGTTGGTGCTTGGTGCTTGGTGTTTTGTGTTTGGTGTTTGGTGTTTGGTGTTTGCTGTTTGGTGTCTGCTTTTTGGTGTTTGGTGTTTGCTGTTTCGTATTTGGTTTTTGCTGTTTGGTGTTTGGTGTTTGCTGTTTGGTGTTTGGTGTTTGGTGTTTGGTGCTTGGTGCTTGGTGTTTGGTGCTTGGTGCTTGGTTTTTGGTGTTTGGTGCTTGGTACCTGGTGCTTGTTGTTTGGTGTTTGGTGCTTGGTGCTTGGTGCTTGGTGTTTGGTGCTTGGTGTCTGGTGTTTGGTGCTTGGTGCTTGGTGCTTGGTGTTTGGTGTTTGGTGCTTGGTGCTTGGTGTTTGGTGTTTGGTGCTGGGTGCTTGGAGTTTGGTGCTTGGTGCTTGGTGCTTAGTGCTTGGTGTTTGGTGTTTGGTGCTTGGTGTTTGGTGTTTGGTGTTTGATGCTTGGTGTGTGCTGCTTGGTGCTTGGTGCTTGGTGTTTTGTGTTTGGTGCTTGGTGCTTGGTGCCTGGTTCTTGGTGCTTGGTGCTTGTTGTTTGGTGCTTGGTGCTTGGTGATTAGTGTTTGGTGCTTGGTGCTTGGGGTTTGCTGTTTGGTGCTTGGTGCTTGGTGTTTGGTGCTTGGTGCTTGGTGTTTGGTGTTTGGTGTTTGGTGCTTGGTGTCTGGTGTTTGGTGTTTGGTGTTTGGTGCTTGGTGCTTGGTGTTTGGGTTTTGGTGCTTGGTGCTTGGTGTTTGGTGTTTGGTGCTTGGTGTCTGGTGTTTGGTGCTTGGTGTTTGGTGCTTGGTGCTTGGTGCTTGGTGTTTGGTGCTGGGTGCTTGGTGCTTGGTGTTTGGTGTTTGGTGCTTGGTGCTTGGTATTTGGTGTTTGGTGTTTGATGCTTGGTGTTTGATGCTTGTTGCTTGGTGCTTGGTGTTTTGTGTTTGGTGTTTGGTGCTTGGTGTATGTACTTGGTGCTTGGTGCTTGGTGTTTGGTGCTTGGTTCTTGGTGTTTGGTGATTGGTGCTTGGTGTTTGATGTTTGGTGCTTGGTGCTTGGTGTTTGGTGGTTGGTGCTTGGTGCTTGGTGTTTGATGTTTGGTCCTTGGTGCTTGTTGTTTGGTGTTTGGTGTTTGGTGCTTGGTGTTTGGTGTTTGGTGCTTGCTGCTTGGTGCTTGGTGTTTTGTGTTTGGAGTTTGGTGCTTGGTGTTTGGTGCTTCGGTATTGGTGTTTGGTGCTTATTGTTTGGTGCTTGGTGCTTGGTGCTTGGTGCTTGGTGTTAGGTGTTTGGTGCTTGGTGCTTGGTGTTTGATGTTTGGTGCTTGGTGTTTGGTGCTTGGTGCTTGGTTTTGGTGTTTGGTGCTTGCTGCTTGGTGCTTGGTGTTTGGTGCTTGGTGATTCGTGCTTGGTGTTTTGTGCTTGGTGCTTGGTGTTTGGTGTTTGTTGCTAGGGGCTTCGTGCTTGGTGCTTGATGTTTGGTACTTGGTGCTTGCTGTTTGGTGTTTGGTGCTTGGTGCGTGGGACTTAGTGTTTGGTGTTTGGTGCTTGGTGTTTGGTGCTTGGTGTTTGGGGCTTGGTGTTAGGTGCTTGGTGCTTGCTGCTTGGTGCTTGGTGTTTGGTGTTTGGTGCTTGGTGCTTGGTGTTTGATGTTGGGTCCTTAGTGCTTGGTGCTTGGTGTTTGGTGTTTGGTGCTTGCTGCTTGCTGCTTGTTGTTTCGTTCTTTGTGATTGGCGCTTGGTGCTTGGTGTTTGGTGCTTGGTGCTTGGTGTTTGGTGTTTGGTGTTTGGTGCTTGGGGCTTGGTGTTTTGTGCTTGGTGCTTGGTGCTTGGTGTTTGGTGTTTGGTGTTTGGTGCTTGCTGTTTGGTTTTTGGTGCTTGGTTCTGGGTGGTTGGTGTTTGCTGCTTGGTGCTTCGTGTTTGGTGCTTGGTGCTTGGTGCTTGTTGTTTGGTGCTTGGTGCTTGGTGCTTGGTCTTTGGTGCTTGGTGTTTGGTGTTTGGTGCTTGGTGCTTGGTGCTTGGTGTTTGGTGCTTGTTGCTTGGTGCTTGGTGTTTGGTGCTTGGTGCTTGGTGATTAGTGTTTGTTGCTTGGTGCTTGGGGTTTGGTGGTTGGTGCTTGGTGCTTGGTGTTTGGTGTTTGGTGTTTGGTGTTTGGTGTTTGCTGTTTGGTGTCTGCTTTTTGGTGCTTGGTGTTTGGTTTTTGCTGTTTGGTGTTTGGTGTTTGCTGTTTGGTGTTTGGTGTTTGGTGTTTGGTGCTTGGTGCTTGGTGCTTGGTGCTTGGTGTTTGGTGCTTGGTGTCTGGTGTTTGGTGCTTGGTGCTTGGTGCTTGGTGCTTGTTGTTTGGTGCTTGGTGCTTGGTGATTAGTGTTTGGTGCTTGGTGCCTGGGGTTTGCTGTTTGGTGCTTGGTGCTTGGTGTTTGGTGCTTGGTGCTTGGTGTTTGGTGTTTGGTGTTTGGTGCTTGGTGTCTGGTGTTTGGTGTTTGGTGTTTGGTGCTTGGTGCTTGGTGTTTGGGTTTTGGTGCTTGGTGCTTGGTGTTTGGTGTTTGGTGCTTGGTGTCTGGTGTTTGGTGCTTGGTGTTTGGTGCTTGGTGCTTGGTGCTTTGTGTTTGGTGCTGGGTGCTTGGTGCTTGGTGTTTGGTGTTTGGTGCTTGGTGCTTGGTGTTTGGTGTTTGGTGTTTGATGCTTGGTGTTTGATGCTTGTTGCTTGGTGCTTGGTGTTTTGTGTTTGGTGTTTGGTGCTTGGTGTATGTACTTGGTGCTTGGTGCTTGGTGTTTGGTGTTTGGTTCTTGGTGTTTGGTGATTGGTGCTTGGTGCTTGGTGTTTGGTGCTTGGTGCTTGGTGTTTGGTACTTGGTGCTTGGTGTTTGGTGTTTGGTGCTTGGTGTTTGGTGCTTGGTGCTCGGTGCTTGGTGCTTGGTGTTATGTGTTTGGTGCTTGGTGCTTGGTGTTTGGTGGTGGTGCTTGGTGTTTGGTGCTTGGTGCCTGGTGCTTGGTGTTTGGTGCTTGGTGTTTGGTGCTTGGTGTTTGGTGCTTGGTGTTCGGTGCTTTGTGCTTGGTGCTTGGTGATTGGTGTTTGGTGTTTGGTGCTTGGTGCTTGGTGTTTGATGTTTGGTCCTTGGTGCTTGGTGTTTGGTGATTTGTGCTTGGTGCTTGGTGCTTGGTGTTTGGTGCTTGGTGCTTGGTGCTTGGTGTTTGGCGTTTGCTGTTTGCTGTTTGGTGTTTGGTGTTTGCTGTTTGGTGTTTGGTGCTTGGTGTTTGGTGCTTGGTGCTTGCTGTTTGGTGTTTGGTGTTTGGTTCTTGGTGCTTGGTGTTTGGTGCTTGGTGCTTGGTGTTTGGTGCTTGGTGCCTGGTGCTTGGTGTTTGGTGTTTGGTGCTTGGTACCTGGTGCTTGGTGTTTGGTGCTTGGTGCTTGGTGTTAGGTGATTGGTGCTTGGTGTTTGGTGCTTGGTGCTTGGTGCTTGGTGCTTGGTGTTAGGCGTTTGTTGCTTGGTGCTTGGTGTTTGATGTTTGGTCCTTGGTGCTTGGTGTTTGGTATTTGGTGCTTGGTGCTTGGTGTTTGGTGTTTGGTGCTTGGTGATTGGTGCTTGGTGTTTTGTGCTTTTTGCTTGGTGTTTGGTGTTTGGTGCTAGGGTCTTGGTGCTTGGTGCTTGGTGCTTGGTGCTTGGTGTTTGGTGTTTGGTGCTTAGTGCGTGGGGGCTTGGTATTTGGTGCTTGGTGTTTGGTGCTTGGTGTTTCGCGCTTGCTGTTTGGTGCTTGGTGCTTGGTGTTTGGTGTTTGGTGTTTGGTGCTTGGTGCTTGGTGTTTGGTGCTTGGTGCTTGGTGCTTGGTGCTTGGTGCTTGGTCTTTGGTGCTTGGTGCTTGGTGATTAGTGTTTGGTGATTGGTGCTTGGGGTTTGGTGTTTGGTACTTGGTGTTTGGTGCTTGGTGCTTGCTGTTTGGTGTTTGGTGTTTGGTTCTTGGTGCTTGGTGTTTGGTGTTTGGTGTTTGGTGCTTGGTGCTTGGTGCTTGGTGTTTGGTGCTTGGTGCTTGGTGCTTGGTGTTTGGTGCTGCATGCTTGGTGTTTGGTGTTTGGTGCTTGGTGCCTGCTGCTTGTTGTTTGGTGTTTGGTGCTAAGTGCTTCGTGTTTGGTGTTTGGTGCTTGGTGCTTGGTGGCTGGTGTTTGGTGCTTGGTGTTTGGTGTTTGGTGCTTGGTGCTTGGTGCCTGGTGTTTCGTGCTTGGTGCTTGGTGCTTGGTGTTTGGTGTTTGGTGCCTGGTGGTTGGTGTTTGGTGTTTGGTGCTTGGTGCTTGGTGTTTGGTGCTTGGTGCTTGGTTTTTGGTGTTTGGTGCTTGGTACCTGGTGCTTGTTGTTTGGTGTTTGGTGCTTGGTGCTTGGTGCTTGGTGTTTGGTGCTTGGTGTCTGGTGTTTGGTGCTTGGTGCTTGGTGCTTGGTGTTTGGTGTTTGGTGCTTGGTGCTTGGTGTTTGGTGTTTGGTGCTGGGTGCTTGGAGTTTGGTGCTTGGTGCTTGGTGCTTAGTGCTTGGTGTTTGGTGTTTGGTGCTTGGTGTTTGGTGGTTGGTGTTTGATGCTTGGTGTGTGCTGCTTGGTGCTTGGTGCTTGGTGTTTTGTGTTTGGTGCTTGGTGCTTGGTGCCTGGTTCTTGGTGCTTGGTGCTTGTTGTTTGGTGCTTGGTGCTTGGTGATTAGTGTTTGGTGCTTGGTGCTTGGGGTTTGCTGTTTGGTGCTTGGTGCTTGGTGTTTGGTGCTTGGTGCTTGGTGTTTGGTGTTTGGTGTTTGGTGCTTGGTGTCTGGTGTTTGGTGTTTGGTGTTTGGTGCTTGGTGCTTGGTGTTTGGGTTTTGGTGCTTGGTGCTTGGTGTTTGGTGTTTGGTGCTTGGTGTTTGGTGTTTGGTGCTTGGTGTTTGGTGCTTGGTGCTTGGTGCTTGGTGTTTGGTGCTGGGTGCTTGGTGCTTGGTGTTTGGTGTTTGGTGCTTGGTGCCTGGTGTTTGGTGTTTGGTGTTTGATGCTTGGTGTTTGATGCTTGGTGCGTGGGACTTAGTGTTTGGTGTTTGGTGCTTGGTGTTTGGTGCTTGGTGTTTGGGGCTTGGTGTTCGGTGCTTGGTGCTTGCTGCTTGGTGCTTGGTGTTTGGTGTTTGGTGCTTGGTGCTTGGTGTTTGATGTTGGGTCCTTAGTGCTTGGTGCTTGGTGTTTGGTCTTTGGTGCTTGCTGCTTGCTGCTTGTTGTTTCGTTCTTTGTGATTGGTGCTTGGTGCTTGGTGTTTGGTGCTTGGTGCTTGGTGTTTGGTGTTTGGTGTTTGGTGCTTGGGGCTTGGTGTTTTGTGCTTGGTGCTTGGTGCTTGGTGTTTGGTGTTTGGTGTTTGGTGCTTGCTGTTTGGTGCTTGGTGCTTGGTTCTGGGTGGTTGGTGTTTGCTGCTTGGTGCTTGGTGTTTGGTGCTTGGTGCTTGGTGCTTGTTGTTTGGTGCTTGGTGCTTGGTGCTTGGTCTTTGGTGCTTGGTGTTTGGTGTTTGGTGCTTGGTGCTTGGTGCTTGGTGTTTGGTGCTTGGTGCTTGGTGCTTGGTGTTTGGTGCTTGGTGCTTGGTGATTAGTGTTTGTTGCTTGGTGCTTGGGGTTTGGTGGTTGGTGCTTGGTGCTTGGTGTTTGGTGTTTGGTGTTTGGTGTTTGGTGTTTGCTGTTTGGTGTCTGCTTTTTGGTGTTTGGTGTTTGCTGTATGGTGTTTGCTGTTTCGTATTTGGTTTTTGCTGTTTGGTGTTTGGTGTTTGCTGTTTGGTGTTTGGTGTTTGGTGTTTGGTGCTTGGTGCTTGGTGTTTGGTGCTTGGTGCTTGGTTTTTGGTGTTTGGTGCTTGGTACCTGGTGCTTGTTGTTTGGTGTTTGGTGCTTGGTGCTTGGTGCTTGGTGCTTGGTGTTTGGTGCTTGGTGTCTGGTGTTTGGTGCTTGGTGCTTGGTGCTTGGTGTTTGGTGTTTGGTGCTTGGTGCTTGGTGTTTGGTGTTTGGTGCTGGGTGCTTGGAGTTTGGTGCTTGGTGCTTGGTGCTTAGTGCTTGGTGTTTGGTGTTTGGTGCTTGGTGCTTGGTGTGTGCTGCTTGGTGTTTGGTGTTTGATGCTTGGTGTGTGCTGCTTGGTGCTTGGTGCTTGGTGTTTTGTGTTTGGTGCTTGGTGCCTGGTGCCTGGTTCTTGGTGCTTGGTGCTTGTTGTTTGGTGCTTGGTGCTTGGTGATTAGTGTTTGGTGCTTGGTGCTTGGGGTTTGCTGTTTGGTACTTGGTGCTTGGTGTTTGGTGCTTGGTGCTTGGTGGTTGGTGTTTGGTGTTTGGTGCTTGGTGCTTGGTGTTTGATGTTTGGTCCTTGGTGCTTGGTGTTTGGTGATTTGTGCTTGGTGCTTGGTGCTTGGTGTTTGGTGCTTGGTGCTTGGTGCTTGGTGTTTGGCGTTTGCTGTTTGCTGTTTGGTGTTTGGTGTTTGCTGTTTGGTGTTTGGTGCTTGGTGTTTGGTGCTTGGTGCTTGCTGTTTGGTGTTTGGTGTTTGGTTCTTGGTGCTTGGTGTTTGGTGCTTGGTGCTTGGTGTTTGGTGCTTGGTGCCTGGTGCTTGGTGTTTGGTGTTTGGTGCTTGGTACCTGGTGCTTGGTGTTTGGTGCTTGGTGCTTGTTGTTAGGTGATTGGTGCTTGGTGTTTGGTGCTTGGTGCTTGGTGCTTGGTGCTTGGTGTTAGGCGTTTGTTGCTTGGTGCTTGGTGTTTGATGTTTGGTCCTTGGTGCTTGGTGTTTGGTATTTGGTGCTTGGTGCTTGGTGTTTGGTGTTTGGTGCTTGGTGATTGGTGCTTGGTGTTTTGTGCTTTTTGCTTGGTGTTTGGTGTTTGGTGCTAGGGTCTTGGTGCTTGGTGCTTGGTGCTTGGTGCTTGGTGTTTGGTGTTTGGTGCTTAGTGCGTGGGGGCTTGGTATTTGGTGCTTGGTGTTTGGTGCTTGGTGTTTCGCGCTTGCTGTTTGGTGCTTGGTGCTTGGTGTTTGGTGTTTGGTGTTTGGTGCTTGGTGCTTGGTGTTTGGTGCTTGGTGCTTGGTGCTTGGTGCTTGGTGCTTGGTCTTTGGTGCTTGGTGCTTGGTGATTAGTGTTTGGTGATTGGTGCTTGGGGTTTGGTGTTTGGTACTTGGTGTTTGGTGCTTGGTGCTTGCTGTTTGGTGTTTGGTGTTTGGTTCTTGGTGCTTGGTGTTTGGTGTTTGGTGTTTGGTGCTTGGTGCTTGGTGCTTGGTGTTTGGTGCTTGGTGCTTGGTGCTTGGTGTTTGGTGCTGCATGCTTGGTGTTTGGTGTTTGGTGCTTGGTGCCTGCTGCTTGTTGTTTGGTGTTTGGTGCTAAGTGCTTCGTGTTTGGTGTTTGGTGCTTGGTGCTTGGTGGCTGGTGTTTGGTGCTTGGTGTTTGGTGTTTGGTGCTTGGTGCTTGGTGCCTGGTGTTTCGTGCTTGGTGCTTGGTGCTTGGTGTTTGGTGTTTGGTGCCTGGTGGTTGGTGTTTGGTGTTTGGTGCTTGGTGCTTGGTGTTTGGTGCTTGGTGCTTGGTTTTTGGTGTTTGGTGCTTGGTACCTGGTGCTTGTTGTTTGGTGTTTGGTGCTTGGTGCTTGGTGCTTGGTGTTTGGTGCTTGGTGTCTGGTGTTTGGTGCTTGGTGCTTGGTGCTTGGTGTTTGGTGTTTGGTGCTTGGTGCTTGGTGTTTGGTGTTTGGTGCTGGTTGCTTGGAGTTTGGTGCTTGGTGCTTGGTGCTTAGTGCTTGGTGTTTGGTGTTTGGTGCTTGGTGTTTGGTGGTTGGTGTTTGATGCTTGGTGTGTGCTGCTTGGTGCTTGGTGCTTGGTGTTTTGTGTTTGGTGCTTGGTGCTTGGTGCCTGGTTCTTGGTGCTTGGTGCTTGTTGTTTGGTGCTTGGTGCTTGGTGATTAGTGTTTGGTGCTTGGTGCTTGGGGTTTGCTGTTTGGTGCTTGGTGCTTGGTGTTTGGTGCTTGGTGCTTGGTGTTTGGTGTTTGGTGTTTGGTGCTTGGTGTCTGGTGTTTGGTGTTTGGTGTTTGGTGCTTGGTGCTTGGTGTTTGGGTTTTGGTGCTTGGTGCTTGGTGTTTGGTGTTTGGTGCTTGGTGTTTGGTGTTTGGTGCTTGGTGTTTGGTGCTTGGTGCTTGGTGCTTGGTGTTTGGTGCTGGGTGCTTGGTGCTTGGTGTTTGGTGTTTGGTGCTTGGTGCCTGGTGTTTGGTGTTTGGTGTTTGATGCTTGGTGTTTGATGCTTGGTGCGTGGGACTTAGTGTTTGGTGTTTGGTGCTTGGTGTTTGGTGCTTGGTGTTTGGGGCTTGGTGTTCGGTGCTTGGTGCTTGCTGCTTGGTGCTTGGTGTTTGGTGTTTGGTGCTTGGTGCTTGGTGTTTGATGTTGGGTCCTTAGTGCTTGGTGCTTGGTGTTTGGTCTTTGGTGCTTGCTGCTTGCTGCTTGTTGTTTCGTTCTTTGTGATTGGTGCTTGGTGCTTGGTGTTTGGTGCTTGGTGCTTGGTGTTTGGTGTTTGGTGTTTGGTGCTTGGGGCTTGGTGTTTTGTGCTTGGTGCTTGGTGCTTGGTGTTTGGTGTTTGGTGTTTGGTGCTTGCTGTTTGGTGCTGGGTGCTTGGTTCTGGGTGGTTGGTGTTTGCTGCTTGGTGCTTGGTGTTTGGTGCTTGGTGCTTGGTGCTTGTTGTTTGGTGCTTGGTGCTTGGTGCTTGGTCTTTGGTGCTTGGTGTTTGGTGTTTGGTGCTTGGTGCTTGGTGCTTGGTGTTTGGTGCTTGGTGCTTGGTGCTTGGTGTTTGGTGCTTGGTGCTTGGTGATTAGTGTTTGTTGCTTGGTGCTTGGGGTTTGGTGGTTGGTGCTTGGTGCTTGGTGTTTGGTGTTTGGTGTTTGGTGTTTGGTGTTTGCTGTTTGGTGTCTGCTTTTTGGTGTTTGGTGTTTGCTGTATGGTGTTTGCTGTTTCGTATTTGGTTTTTGCTGTTTGGTGTTTGGTGTTTGCTGTTTGGTGTTTGGTGTTTGGTGTTTGGTGCTTGGTGCTTGGTGTTTGGTGCTTGGTGCTTGGTTTTTGGTGTTTGGTGCTTGGTACCTGGTGCTTGTTGTTTGGTGTTTGGTGCTTGGTGCTTGGTGCTTGGTGCTTGGTGTTTGGTGCTTGGTGTCTGGTGTTTGGTGCTTGGTGCTTGGTGCTTGGTGTTTGGTGTTTGGTGCTTGGTGCTTGGTGTTTGGTGTTTGGTGCTGGGTGCTTGGAGTTTGGTGCTTGGTGCTTGGTGCTTAGTGCTTGGTGTTTGGTGTTTGGTGCTTGGTGCTTGGTGTGTGCTGCTTGGTGTTTGGTGTTTGATGCTTGGTGTGTGCTGCTTGGTGCTTGGTGCTTGGTGTTTTGTGTTTGGTGCTTGGTGCCTGGTGCCTGGTTCTTGGTGCTTGGTGCTTGTTGTTTGGTGCTTGGTGCTTGGTGATTAGTGTTTGGTGCTTGGTGCTTGGGGTTTGCTGTTTGGTACTTGGTGCTTGGTGTTTGGTGCTTGGTGCTTGGTGGTTGGTGTTTGGTGTTTGGTGCATGGTGTCTGGTGTTTGGTGTTTGGTGTTTGGTGCTTGGTGCTTGGTGTTTGGGTTTTGGTGCTTGGTGCTTGGTGTTTGGTGTTTGGTGCTTGGTGTCTGGTGTTTGGTGCTTGGTGTTTGGTGCTTGGTGCTTGGTGCTTGGTGTTTGGTGCTGGGTGCTTGGTGCTTGGTGTTTGGTGTTTGGTGTTTGATGCTTGGTGTTTGATGCTTGTTGCTTGGTGCTTGGTGTTTTGTGTTTGGTGTTTGGTGCTTGGTGTATGTACTTGGTGCTTGGTGTTTGGTGCTTGGTTCTTGGTGTTTGGTGATTGGTGCTTGGTGCTTGGTATTTGGTGCTTGGTGCTTGGTGTTTGGTAATTGGTGCTTGGTGTTTGGTGTTTGGTGCTTGGTGTTTGGTGCTTGGTGCTTGGTGCTTGGTGCTTGGTGTTATGTGTTTGGTGCTTGGTGCTTGGTGTTTGGTGGTGGTGCTTGGTGTTTGGTGCTTGGTGCCTGGTGCTTGGTGTTTGGTGCTTGGTGTTTGGTGCTTGGTGTTTGGTGCTTGGTGCTCGGTGCTTTGTGCTTGGTGCTTGGTGATTGGTGTTTGGTGTTTGGTGCTTGATGCTTGGTGTTTGATGTTTGGTCCTTGGTGCTTGGTGTTTGGTGATTTGTGCTTGGTGCTTGGTGCTTGGTGTTTGGTGCTTGGTGCTTGGTGCTTGGTGTTTGGCGTTTGCTGTTTGCTGTTTGGTGTTTGGTGTTTGCTGTTTGGTGTTTGGTGCTTGGTGTTTGGTGCTTGGTGCTTGCTGTTTGGTGTTTGGTGTTTGGTTCTTGGTGCTTGGTGTTTGGTGCTTGGTGCTTGGTGTTTGGTGCTTGGTGCCTGGTGCTTGGTGTTTGGTGCTTGGTGCTTGTTGTTAGGTGATTGGTGCTTGGTGTTTGGTGCTTGGTGCTTGGTGCTTGGTGCTTGGTGTTAGGCGTTTGGTGCTTGGTGCTTGGTGTTTGATGTTTGGTCCTTGGTGCTTGGTGTTTGGTATTTGGTGCTTGGTGCTTGGTGTTTGGTGTTTGGTGCTTGCTGCTTGCTGCTTGGTGTTTGGTTCTTGGTGATTGGTGCTTGGTGTTTTGTGCTTGGTGCTTGGTGTTTGGTGTTTGGTGCTTAGTGCGTGGGGCTTGGTGTTTGGTGCTTGGTGTTTGGTGATCGGTGTTTGGTGCTTGCTGTTTGGTGCTTGGTGCTTGGTGTTTGGTGTTTGGTGTTTGGTGCTTGGTGCTTGGTGTTTGGTGCTTGGTGCTTGGTGCTTGGTGCTTGGTCTTTGGTGCTTGGTGCTTGGTGATTAGTGTTTGGTGATTGGTGCTTGGGGTTTGGTGTTTGGTACTTGGTGTTTGGTGCTTGATGCTTGCTGTTTGGTGGTTGGTGTTTGCTGCTTGGTGCTTGGTGTTTGGTGCTTGGTGCTTGGTGCTTGTTGTTTGGTGCTTGGTGCTTGGTGCTTGGTCTTTGGTGCTTGGTGTTTGGTGTTTGGTGCTTGGTGCTTGGTGCTTGGTGTTTGGTGCTTGGTGCTTGGTGCTTGGTGTTTGGTGCTTGGTGCTTGGTGATTAGTGTTTGTTGCTTGGTGCTTGGGGTTTGGTGGTTGGTGCTTGGTGCTTGGTGTTTGGTGTTTGGTGTTTGGTGTTTGGTGTTTGCTGTTTGGTGTCTGCTTTTTGGTGTTTGGTGTTTGCTGTATGGTGTTTGCTGTTTCGTATTTGGTTTTTGCTGTTTGGTGTTTGGTGTTTGCTGTTTGGTGTTTGGTGTTTGGTGTTTGGTGCTTGGTGCTTGGTGTTTGGTGCTTGGTTTTTGGTGTTTGGTGCTTGGTACCTGGTGCTTGTTGTTTGGTGTTTGGTGCTTGGTGCTTGGTGCTTGGTGTTTGGTGCTTGGTGTCTGCTGTTTGGTGCTTTGTGCTTGGTGCTTGGTGTTTGGTGTTTGGTGCTTGGTGCTTGGTGTTTGGTGTTTGGTGCTGGGTGCTTGGAGTTTGGTGCTTGGTGCTTGGTGCTTAGTGCTTGGTGTTTGGTGTTTGGTGCTTGGTGCTTGGTGTTTGGTGTTTGATGCTTGGTGTATGCTGCTTGGTGCTTGGTGCTTGGTGTTTTGTGTTTGGTGCTTGGTGCTTGGTGCCTGGTTCTTGGTGCTTGGTGCTTGTTGTTTGGTGCTTGGTGCTTAGTGATTAATGTTTGGTGCTTGGTGCTTGGGGTTTGCTGTTTGGTACTTGGTGCTTGGTGTTTGGTGCTTGGTGCTTGGTGTTTGGTGTTTGGTGTTTGGTGCTTGGTGTTTGGTGTTTGGTGTTTGGTCTTTGGTGCTTGGTGCTTGGTGTTTGGGTTTTGGTGCTTGGTGCTTGGTGTTTGGTGTTTGGTGTTTGGTGCTTGGTGTCTGGTGTTTGGTGCTTGGTGTTTGGTGCTTGGTGCTTGGTGCTTGGTGTTTGGTGCTGGGTGCTTGGTGCTTGGTGTTTGGTGTTTGGTGTTTGATGCTTGGTGTTTGATGCTTGTTGCTTGGTGCTTGGTGTTTTGTGTTTGGTGTTTGGTGCTTGGTGTATGTACTTGGTGCTTGGTGTTTGGTGCTTGGTTCTTGGTGTTTGGTGATTGGTGCTTGGTGCTTGGTGTTTGGTGCTTGGTGCTTGGTGTTTGGTACTTGGTGCTTGGTGTTTGGTGTTTGGTGCTTGGTGTTTGGTGCTTGGTGCTTGGTGCTTGGTGCTTGGTGTTATGTGTTTGGTGCTTGGTGCTTGGTGTTTGGTGGTGGTGCTTGGTGTTTGGTGCTTGGTGCCTGGTGCTTGGTGTTTGGTGCTTGGTGTTTGGTGCTTGGTGTTTGGTGCTTGGTGCTCGGTGCTTTGTGCTTGGTGCTTGGTGATTGGTGTTTGGTGTTTGGTGCTTGGTGCTTGGTGTTTGATGTTTGGTCCTTGGTGCTTGGTGTTTGGTGATTTGTGCTTGGTGCTTGGTGCTTGGTGTTTGGTGCTTGGTGCTTGGTGCTTGGTGTTTGGCGTTTGCTGTTTGCTGTTTGGTGTTTGGTGTTTGCTGTTTGGTGTTTGGTGCTTGGTGTTTGGTGCTTGGTGCTTGCTGTTTGGTGTTTGGTGTTTGGTTCTTGGTGCTTGGTGTTTGGTGCTTGGTGCTTGGTGTTTGGTGATTGGTGCTTGGTGCTTGGTGTTTGGTGCTTGGTGCTTGGTGTTTTGTACTTGGTGCTTGGTGTTTGGTGTTTGGTGCTTGGTGTTTGGTGCTTGGTGCTTGGTGCTTGGTGTTATGTGTTTGGTGCTTGGTGCTTGGTGTTTGGTGGTGGTGCTTGGTGTTTGGTGCTTGGTGCCTGGTGCTTGGTGTTTGGTGCTTGGTGTTTGGTGCTTGGTGTTTGGTGCTTGGTGTTCGGTGCTTTGTGCTTGGTGCTTGGTGATTGGTGTTTGGTGTTTGGTGCTTGGTGCTTGGTGTTTGATGTTTGGTCCTTGGTGCTTGGTGTTTGGTGATTTGTGCTTGGTGCTTGGTGCTTGGTGTTTGGTGCTTGGTGCTTGGTGCTTGGTGTTTGGCGTTTGCTGTTTGCTGTTTGGTGTTTGGTGTTTGCTGTTTGGTGTTTGGTGCTTGGTGTTTGGTGCTTGGTGCTTGCTGTTTGGTGTTTGGTGTTTGGTTCTTGGTGCTTGGTGTTTGGTGCTTGGTGCTTGGTGTTTGGTGCTTGGTGCCTGGTGCTTGGTGTTTGGTGTTTGGTGCTTGGTGCCTGGTGCTTGGTGTTTGGTGCTTGGTGCTTGGTGTTAGGTGATTGGTGCTTGGTGTTTGGTGCTTGGTGCTTGGTGCTTGGTGCTTGGTGTTAGGCGTTTGGTGCTTGGTGCTTGGTGTTTGATGTTTGGTCCTTGGTGCTTGGTGTTTGGTATTTGGTGCTTGGTGCTTGGTGTTTGGTGTTTGGTGCTTGGTGATTGGTGCTTGGTGTTTTGTGCTTTTTGCTTGGTGTTTAGTGTTTGGTGCTAGGGTCTTGGTGCTTGGTGCTTGGTGCTTGGTGCTTGGTGTTTGGTGTTTGGTGCTTAGTGCGTGGGGGCTTGGTGTTTGGTGCTTGGTGTTTGGTGCTTGGTGTTTGGTGCTTGCTGTTTGGTGCTTGGTGCTTGGTGTTTGGTGTTTGGTGTTTGGTGCTTGGTGCTTGGTGTTTGGTGCTTGGTGCTTGGTGCTTGGTGCTTGGTGCTTGGTCTTTGGTGCTTGGTGCTTGGTGATTAGTGTTTGGTGATTGGTGCTTGGGGTTTGGTGTTTGGTACTTGGTGTTTGGTGCTTGGTGCTTGCTGTTTGGTGTTTGGTGTTTGGTTCTTGGTGCTTGGTGTTTGGTGTTTGGTGTTTGGTGCTTGGTGCTTGGTGCTTGGTGTTTGGTGCTTGGTGCTTGGTGCTTGGTGTTTGGTGCTGCATGCTTGGTGTTTGGTGTTTGGTGCTTGGTGCCTGCTGCTTGTTGTTTGGTGTTTGGTGCTAAGTGCTTGGTGTTTGGTGTTTAGTGCTTGGTGCTTGGTGGCTGGTGTTTGGTGCTTGGTGTTTGGTGTTTGGTGCTTGGTGCTTGGTGCCTGGTGTTTCGTGCTTGGTGCTTGGTGCTTGGTGTTTGGTGTTTGGTGCCTGGTGGTTGGTGTTTGGTGTTTGGTGCTTGGTGCTTGGTGTTTGGTGCTTGGTGCTTGGTTTTTGGTGTTTGGTGCTTGGTACCTGGTGCTTGTTGTTTGGTGTTTGGTGCTTGGTGCTTGGTGCTTGGTGTTTGGTGCTTGGTGTCTGGTGTTTGGTGCTTGGTGCTTGGTGCTTGGTGTTTGGTGTTTGGTGCTTGGTGCTTGGTGTTTGGTGTTTGGTGCTGGGTGCTTGGAGTTTGGTGCTTGGTGCTTGGTGCTTAGTGCTTGGTGTTTGGTGTTTGGTGCTTGGTGTTTGGTGTTTGGTGTTTGATGCTTGGTGTGTGCTGCTTGGTGCTTGGTGCTTGGTGTTTTGTGTTTGGTGCTTGGTGCTTGGTGCCTGGTTCTTGGTGCTTGGTGCTTGTTGTTTGGTGCTTGGTGCTTGGTGATTAGTGTTTGGTGCTTGGTGCTTGGGGTTTGCTGTTTGGTGCTTGGTGCTTGGTGTTTGGTGTTTGGTGTTTGGTGCTTGGTGTCTGGTGTTTGGTGTTTGGTGTTTGGTGCTTGGTGCTTGGTGTTTGGGTTTTGGTGCTTGGTGCTTGGTGTTTGGTGTTTGGTGCTTGGTGTTTGGTGTTTGGTGCTTGGTGTTTGGTGATTGGTGCTTGGTGCTTGGTGTTTGGTGCTGGGTGCTTGGTGCTTGGTGTTTGGTGTTTGGTGCTTGGTGCCTGGTGTTTGGTGTTTGGTGTTTGATGCTTGGTGTTTGATGCTTGGTGCGTGGGACTTAGTGTTTGGTGTTTGGTGCTTGGTGTTTGGTGCTTGGTGTTTGGGGCTTGGTGTTCGGTGCTTGGTGCTTGCTGCTTGGTGCTTGGTGTTTGGTGTTTGGTGCTTGGTGCTTGGTGTTTGATGTTGGGTCCTTAGTGCTTGGTGCTTGGTGTTTGGTGTTTGGTGCTTGCTGCTTGCTGCTTGTTGTTTCGTTCTTTGTGATTGGTGCTTGGTGCTTGGTGTTTGGTGCTTGGTGCTTGGTGTTTGGTGTTTGGTGTTTGGTGCTTGGGGCTTGGTGTTTTGTGCTTGGTGCTTGGTGCTTGGTGTTTGGTGTTTGGTGTTTGGTGCTTGCTGTTTGGTGCTTGGTGCTTGGTTCTGGGTGGTTGGTGTTTGCTGCTTGGTGCTTGGTGTTTGGTGCTTGGTGCTTGGTGCTTGTTGTTTGGTGCCTGGTGCTTGGTGCTTGGTCTTTGGTGCTTGGTGTTTGGTGTTTGGTGCTTGGTGCTTGGTGCTTGGTGTTTGGTGCTTGGTGCTTGGTGCTTGGTGTTTGGTGCTTGGTGCTTGGTGATTAGTGTTTGTTGCTTGGTGCTTGGGGTTTGGTGGTTGGTGCTTGGTGCTTGGTGTTTGGTGTTTGGTGTTTGGTGTTTGGTGTTTGCTGTTTGGTGTCTGCTTTTTGGTGTTTGGTGTTTGCTGTATGGTGTTTGCTGTTTCGTATTTGGTTTTTGCTGTTTGGTGTTTGGTGTTTGCTGTTTGGTGTTTGGTGTTTGGTGTTTGGTGCTTGGTGCTTGGTGTTTGGTGCTTGGTGCTTGGTTTTTGGTGTTTGGTGCTTGGTACCTGGTGCTTGTTGTTTGGTGTTTGGTGCTTGGTGCTTGGTGCTTGGTGTTTGGTGCTTGGTGTCTGGTGTTTGGTGCTTGGTGCTTGGTGCTTGGTGTTTGGTGTTTGGTGCTTGGTGCTTGGTGTTTGGTGTTTGGTGCTGGGTGCTTGGAGTTTGGTGCTTGGTGCTTGGTGCTTAGTGCTTGGTGTTTGGTGTTTGGTGCTTGGTGCTTGGTGTTTGGTGTTTGATGCTTGGTGTGTGCTGCTTGGTGTTTGGTGTTTGATGCTTGGTGTGTGCTGCTTGGTGCTTGGTGCTTGGTGTTTTGTGTTTGGTGCTTGGTGCTTGGTGCCTGGTTCTTGGTGCTTGGTGCTTGTTGTTTGGTGCTTGGTGCTTGGTGATTAGTGTTTGGTGCTTGGTGCTTGGGGTTTGCTGTTTGGTACTTGGTGCTTGGTGTTTGGTGCTTGGTGCTTGGTGTTTGGTGTTTGGTGTTTGGTGCATGGTGTCTGGTGTTTGGTGTTTGGTGTTTGGTGCTTGGTGCTTGGTGTTTGGGTTTTGGTGCTTGGTGCTTGGTGTTTGGTGTTTGGTGCTTGGTGTCTGGTGTTTGGTGCTTGGTGTTTGGTGCTTGGTGCTTGGTGCTTGGTGTTTGGTGCTGGGTGCTTGGTGCTTGGTGTTTGGTGTTTGGTGTTTGATGCTTGGTGTTTGATGCTTGTTGCTTGGTGCTTGGTGTTTTGTGTTTGGTGTTTGGTGCTTGGTGTATGTACTTGGTGCTTGGTGTTTGGTGCTTGGTTCTTGGTGTTTGGTGATTGGTGCTTGGTGCTTGGTGTTTGGTGCTTGGTGCTTGGTGTTTGGTACTTGGTGCTTGGTGTTTGGTGTTTGGTGCTTGGTGTTTGGTGCTTGGTGCTTGGTGCTTGGTGCTTGGTGTTATGTGTTTGGTGCTTGGTGCTTGGTGTTTGGTGGTGGTGCTTGGTGTTTGGTGCTTGGTGCCTGGTGCTTGGTGTTTGGTGCTTGGTGTTTGGTGCTTGGTGTTTGGTGCTTGGTGCTCGGTGCTTTGTGCTTGGTGCTTGGTGATTGGTGTTTGGTGTTTGGTGCTTGATGCTTGGTGTTTGATGTTTGGTCCTTGGTGCTTGGTGTTTGGTGATTTGTGCTTGGTGCTTGGTGCTTGGTGTTTGGTGCTTGGTGCTTGGTGCTTGGTGTTTGGCGTTTGCTGTTTGCTGTTTGGTGTTTGGTGTTTGCTGTTTGGTGTTTGGTGCTTGGTGTTTGGTGCTTGGTGCTTGCTGTTTGGTGTTTGGTGTTTGGTTCTTGGTGCTTGGTGTTTGGTGCTTGGTGCTTGGTGTTTGGTGCTTGGTGCCTGGTGCTTGGTGTTTGGTGTTTGGTGCTTGGTGCCTGGTGCTTGGTGTTTGGTGCTTGGTGCTTGGTGTTAGGTGATTGGTGCTTGGTGTTTGGTGCTTGGTGCGTGGTGCTTGGTGCTTGGTGTTAGGCGTTTGGTGCTTGGTGCTTGGTGTTTGATGTTTGGTCCTTGGTGCTTGGTGTTTGGTATTTGGTGCTTGGTGCTTGGTGTTTGGTGTTTGGTGCTTGGTGATTGGTGCTTGGTGTTTTGTGCTTTTTGCTTGGTGTTTGGTGTTTGGTGCTAGGGTCTTGGTGCTTGGTGTTTGGTGTTTGGTGCTTAGTGCGTGGGGGCTTGGTGTTTGGTGCTTGGTGTGTGGTGCTTGGTGTTTGGTGCTTGCTGTTTGGTGCTTGGTGCTTGGTGTTTGGTGTTTGGTGTTTGGTGCTTGGTGCTTGGTGTTTGGTGCTTGGTGCTTGGTGCTTGGTGCTTGGTGCTTGGTCTTTGGTGCTTGGTGCTTGGTGATTAGTGTTTGGTGATTGGTGCTTGGGGTTTGGTGTTTGGTACTTGGTGTTTGGTGCTTGGTGCTTGCTGTTTGGTGTTTGGTGTTTGGTTCTTGGTGCTTGGTGTTTGGTGTTTGGTGTTTGGTGCTTGGTGCTTGGTGCTTGGTGTTTGGTGCTTGGTGCTTGGTGCTTGGTGTTTGGTGCTGCATGCTTGGTGTTTGGTGTTTGGTGCTTGGTGCCTGCTGCTTGTTGTTTGGTGTTTGGTGCTAAGTGCTTGGTGTTTGGTGTTTGGTGCTTGGTGCTTGGTGGCTGGTGTTTGGTGCTTGGTGTTTGGTGTTTGGTGCTTGGTGCTTGGTGCCTGGTGTTTCGTGCTTGGTGCTTGGTGTTTGGTGTTTGGTGTTTGGTGCCTGGTGGTTGGTGTTTGGTGTTTGGTGCTTGGTGCTTGGTGTTTGGTGCTTGGTGCTTGGTTTTTGGTGTTTGGTGCTTGGTACCTGGTGCTTGTTGTTTGGTGTTTGGTGCTTGGTGCTTGGTGCTTGGTGTTTGGTGCTTGGTGTCTGGTGTTTGGTGCTTGGTGCTTGGTGCTTGGTGTTTGGCGTTTGGTGCTTGGTGCTTGGTGTTTGGTGTTTGGTGCTGGGTGCTTGGAGTTTGGTGCTTGGTGCTTGGTGCTTAGTGCTTGGTGTTTGGTGTTTGGTGCTTGGTGTTTGGTGTTTGGTGTTTGATGCTTGGTGTGTGCTGCTTGGTGCTTGGTGCTTGGTGTTTTGTGTTTGGTGCTTGGTGCTTGGTGCCTGGTTCTTGGTGCTTGGTGCTTGTTGTTTGGTGCTTGGTGCTTGGTGATTAGTGTTTGGTGCTTGGTGCTTGGGGTTTGCTGTTTGGTGCTTGGTGCTTGGTGTTTGGTGCTTGGTGCTTGGTGTTTGGTGTTTGGTGTTTGGTGCTTGGTGTCTGGTGTTTGGTGTTTGGTGTTTGGTGCTTGGTGCTTGGTGTTTGGGTTTTGGTGCTTGGTGCTTGGTGTTTGGTGTTTGGTGCTTGGTGTTTGGTGTTTGGTGCTTGGTGTTTGGTGCTTGGTGCTTGGTGCTTGGTGTTTGGTACTGGGTGCTTGGTGCTTGGTGTTTGGTGTTTGGTGCTTGGTGCCTGGTGTTTGGTGTTTGGTGTTTGATGCTTGGTGTTTGATGCTTGGTGCGTGGGACTTAGTGTTTGGTGTTTGGTGCTTGGTGTTTGGTGCTTGGTGTTTGGGGCTTGGTGTTCGGTGCTTGGTGCTTGCTGCTTGGTGCTTGGTGTTTGGTGTTTGGTGCTTGGTGCTTGGTGTTTGATGTTGGGTCCTTAGTGCTTGGTGCTTGGTGTTTGGTGTTTGGTGCTTGCTGCTTGCTGCTTGTTGTTTCGTTCTTTGTGATTGGTGCTTGGTGCTTGGTGTTTGGTGCTTGGTGCTTGGTGTTTGGTGTTTGGTGTTTGGTGCTTGGGGCTTGGTGTTTTGTGCTTGGTGCTTGGTGCTTGGTGTTTGGTGTTTGGTGTTTGGTGCTTGCTGTTTGGTGCTTGGTGCTTGGTTCTGGGTGGTTGGTGTTTGCTGCTTGGTGCTTGGTGTTTGGTGCTTGGTGCTTGGTGCTTGTTGTTTGGTGCTTGGTGCTTGGTGCTTGGTCTTTGGTGCTTGGTGTTTGGTGTTTGGTGCTTGGTGCTTGGTGCTTGGTGTTTGGTGCTTGGTGCTTGGTGCTTGGTGTTTGGTGCTTGGTGCTTGGTGATTAGTGTTTGTTGCTTGGTGCTTGGGGTTTGGTGGTTGGTGCTTGGTGCTTGGTGTTTGGTGTTTGGTGTTTGGTGTTTGGTGTTTGCTGTTTGGTGTCTGCTTTTTGGTGTTTGGTGTTTGCTGTATGGTGTTTGCTGTTTCGTATTTGGTTTTTGCTGTTTGGTGTTTGGTGTTTGCTGTTTGGTGTTTGGTGTTTGGTGTTTGGTGCTTGGTGCTTGGTGTTTGGTGCTTGGTGCTTGGTTTTTGGTGTTTGGTGCTTGGTACCTGGTGCTTGTTGTTTGGTGTTTGGTGCTTGGTGCTTGGTGCTTGCTGTTTGGTGCTTGGTGTCTGGTGTTTGGTGCTTGGTGCTTGGTGCTTGGTGTTTGGTGTTTGGTGCTTGGTGCTTGGTGTTTGGTGTTTGGTGCTGGGTGCTTGGAGTTTGGTGCTTGGTGTTTGGTGCTTAGTGCTTGGTGTTTGGTGTTTGGTGCTTGGTGCTTGGTGTTTGGTGTTTGATGCTTGGTGTGTGCTGCTTGGTGTTTGGTGTTTGATGCTTGGTGTGTGCTGCTTGGTGCTTGGTGCTTGGTGTTTTGTGTTTGGTGCTTGGTGCTTGGTGCCTGGTTCTTGGTGCTTGGTGCTTGTTGTTTGGTGCTTGGTGCTTGGTGATTAGTGTTTGGTGCTTGGTGCTTGGGGTTTGCTGTTTGGTACTTGGTGCTTGGTGTTTGGTGCTTGGTGCTTGGTGTTTGGTGTTTGGTGTTTGGTGCATGGTGTCTGGTGTTTGGTGTTTGGTGTTTGGTGCTTGGTGCTTGGTGTTTGGGTTTTGGTGCTTGGTGCTTGGTGTTTGGTGTTTGGTGCTTGGTGTCTGGTGTTTGGTGCTTGGTGTTTGGTGCTTGGTGCTTGGTGCTTGGTGTTTGGTGCTGGGTGCTTGGTGCTTGGTGTTTGGTGTTTGGTGTTTGATGCTTGGTGTTTGATGCTTGTTGCTTGGTGCTTGGTGTTTTGTGTTTGGTGTTTGGTGCTTGGTGTATGTACTTGGTGCTTGGTGTTTGGTGCTTGGTTCTTGGTGTTTGGTGATTGGTGCTTGGTGCTTGGTGTTTGGTGCTTGGTGCTTGGTGTTTGGTACTTGGTGCTTGGTGTTTGGTGTTTGGTGCTTAGTGTTTGGTGCTTGGTGCTTGGTGCTTGGTGCTTGGTGTTATGTGTTTGGTGCTTGGTGCTTGGTGTTTGGTGGTGGTGCTTGGTGTTTGGTGCTTGGTGCCTGATGCTTGGTGTTTGGTGCTTGGTGTTTGGTGCTTGGTGTTTGGTGCTTGGTGCTCGGTGCTTTGTGCTTGGTGCTTGGTGATTGGTGTTTGGTGTTTGGTGCTTGATGCTTGGTGTTTGATGTTTGGTCCTTGGTGCTTGGTGTTTGGTGATTTGTGCTTGGTGCTTGGTGCTTGGTGTTTGGTGCTTGGTGCTTGGTGCTTGGTGTTTGGCGTTTGCTGTTTGCTGTTTGGTGTTTGGTGTTTGCTGTTTGGTGTTTGGTGCTTGGTGTTTGGTGCTTGGTGCTTGCTGTTTGGTGTTTGGTGTTTGGTTCTTGGTGCTTGGTGTTTGGTGCTTGGTGCTTGGTGTTTGGTGCTTGGTGCCTGGTGCTTGGTGTTTGGTGCTTGGTGCTTGTTGTTAGGTGATTGGTGCTTGGTGTTTGGTGCTTGGTGCTTGGTGCTTAGTGCTTGGTGTTAGGCGTTTGGTGCTTGGTGCTTGGTGTTTGATGTTTGGTCCTTGGTGCTTGGTGTTTGGTATTTGGTGCTTGGTGCTTGGTGTTTGGTGTTTGGTGCTTGCTGCTTGCTGCTTGGTGTTTGGTGCTTGGTGATTGGTGCTTGGTGTTTTGTGCTTTTTGCTTGGTGTTTGGTGTTTGGTGCTAGGGTCTTGGTGCTTGGTGCTTGGTGTTTGGTGCTTGGTGCTTGGTGTTTGGTGTTTGGTGCTTAGTGCGTGGGGCTTGGTGTTTGGTGCTTGGTGTTTGGTGATCGGTGTTTGGTGCTTGCTGTTTGGTGCTTGGTGCTTGGTATTTGGTGTTTGGTGTTTGGTGCTTGGTGCTTGGTGTTTGGTGCTTGGTGCTTGGTGCTTGGTGCTTGGTCTTTGGTGCTTGGTGCTTGGTGATTAGTGTTTGGTGATTGGTGCTTGGGGTTTGGTGTTTGGTACTTGGTGTTTGGTGCTTGGTGCTTGCTGTTTGGTGGTTGGTGTTTGCTGCTTGGTGCTTGGTGTTTGGTGCTTGGTGCTTGGTGCTTGTTGTTTGGTGCTTGGTGCTTGGTGCTTGGTCTTTGGTGCTTGGTGTTTGGTGTTTGGTGCTTGGTGCTTGGTGTTTGGTGCTTGGTGCTTGGTGCTTGGTGTTTGGTGCTTGTTGCTTGGTGATTAGTGTTTGTTGCTTGGTGCTTGGGGTTTGGTGGTTGGTGCTTGGTGCTTGGTGTTTGGTGTTTGGTGTTTGGTGTTTGGTGTTTGCTGTTTGGTGTCTGCTTTTTGGTGTTTGCTGTATGGTGTTTGCTGTTTCGTATTTGGTTTTTGCTGTTTGGTGTTTGGTGTTTGCTGTTTGGTGTTTGGTGTTTGGTGTTTGGTGCTTGGTGCTTGGTGTTTGGTGCTTGGTTTTTGGTGTTTGGTGCTTGGTACCTGGTGCTTGTTGTTTGGTGTTTGGTGCTTGGTGCTTGGTGCTTGGTGTTTGGTGCTTGGTGTCTGATGTTTGGTGCTTGGTGCTTGGTGCTTGGTGTTTGGTGTTTGGTGCTTGGTGCTTGGTGTTTGGTGTTTGGTGCTGGGTGCTTGGAGTTTGGTGCTTGGTGCTTGGTGCTTAGTGCTTGGTGTTTGGTGTTTGGTGCTTGGTGCTTGGTGTTTGGTGTTTGATGCTTGGTGTGTGCTGCTTGGTGCTTGGTGCTTGGTGTTTTGTGTTTGGTGCTTGGTGCTTGGTGCCTGGTTCTTGGTGCTTGGTGCTTGTTGTTTGGTGCTTGGTGCTTAGTGATTAGTGTTTGGTGCTTGGTGCTTGGGGTTTGCTGTTTGGTACTTGGTGCTTGGTGTTTGGTGCTTGGTGCTTGGTGTTTGGTGTTTGGTGTTTGGTGCTTGGTGTTTGGTGTTTGGTGTTTGGTGTTTGGTGCTTGGTGCTTGGTGTTTGGGTTTTGGTGCTTGGTGCTTGGTGTTTGGTGTTTGGTGCTTGGTGTCTGGTGTTTGGTGCTTGGTGTTTGGTGCTTGGTGCTTGGTGCTTGGTGTTTGGTGCTGGGTGCTTGGTGCTTGGTGTTTTGTGTTTGGTGTTTGGTGCTTGGTGTATGTACTTGGTGCTTGGTGTTTGGTGCTTGGTTCTTGGTGTTCGGTGATTGGTGCTTGGTGCTTGGTGTTTGGTGCTTGGTGCTTGGTGTTTGGTACTTGGTGCTTGGTGTTTGGTGTTTGGTGCTTGGTGTTTGGTGCTTGGTGCTTGGTGCTTGGTGCTTGGTGTTATCTGTTTGGTGCTTGGTGCTTGGTGTTTGGTGGTGGTGCTTGGTGTTTGGTGCTTGGTGCCTGGTGCTTGGTGTTTGGTGCTTGGTGTTTGGTGCTTGGTGTTTGGTGCTTGGTGCTCGGTGCTTTGTGCTTGGTGCTTGGTGATTGGTGTTTGGTGTTTGGTGCTTGGTGCTTGGTGTTTGATGTTTGGTCCTTGGTGCTTGGTGTTTGGTGATTTGTGCTTGGTGCTTGGTGCTTGGTGTTTGGTGTTTGGTGCTTGGTGTTTGGTGTTTGCTGTTTGGTGTTTGGTGCTTGGTGTTTGGTGCTTGGTGCTTGCTGTTTGGTGTTTGGTGTTTTGTTCTTGGTGCTTGGTGTTTGGTGCTTGGTGGTTGGTGTTTGGTGCTTGGTGCCTGGTGCTTGGTGTTTGGTGCTTGGTGCTTGTTGTTAGGTGATTGGTGCTTGGTGTTTGGTGCTTGGTGCTTGGTGCTTGGTGCTTGGTGTTAGGCGTTTGGTGCTTGGTGCTTGGTGTTTGATGTTTGGTCCTTGGTGCTTGGTGTTTGGTATTTGGTGCTTGGTGCTTGGTGTTTGGTGTTTGGTGCTTGCTGCTTGCTGCTTGGTGTTTGGTGCTTGGTGATTGGTGCTTGGTGTTTTGTGCTTTTTTCTTGGTGTTTGGTGTTTGGTGCTAGGGTCTTGGTGCTTGGTGTTTGGTGCTTGGTGCTTGGTGTTTGGTGCTTGGTGCTTGGTGCTTGGTGCTTGGTCTTTGGTGCTTGGTGCTTGGTGATTAGTGTTTGGTGATTGGTGCTTGGGGTTTGGTCTTTGGTACTTGGTGTTTGGTGCTTGGTGCTTGCTGTTTGGTGTTTGGTGTTTGGTTCTTGGTGCTTGGTGTTTGGTGTTTGGTGCTTGGTGCCTGCTGCTTGTTGTTTGGTATTTGGTGCTAAGTGCTTGGTGTTTGGTATTTGGTGCTTGGTGCTTGGTGGCTAGTGTTTGGTGCTTGGTGTTTGGTGTTTGGTGCTTGGTGCTTGGTGCCTGGTGTTTCGTGCTTGGTGCTTGGTGCTTGGTGTTTGGTGTTTGGTGCTTGGTGGTTGGTGTTTGGTGTTTGGTGCTTGGTGCTTGGTGTTTGGTGCTTGGTGCTTGGTTTTTGGTGTTTGGTGCTTGGTGCTTGGTGCTTGGTGTTTTGTGCTTGGTGTCTGGTGTTTGGTGCTTGGTGCTTGGTGCTTGGTGTTTAGTGTTTGGTGCTTGGTGCTTGGTGTTTGGAGTTTGGTGCTGGGTGCTTGGAGTTTGGTGCTTGGTGCTTGGTGCTTAGTGCTTGGTGTTTGGTGTTTGGTGCTTGGTGTTTGGTGTTTGGTGTTTGATGCTTGGTGTGTGCTGCTTGGTGCTTGGTGCTTGGTGTTTTGTGTTTGGTGCTTGGTGCTTGGTGCCTGGTTCTTGGTGCTTGGTGCTTGTTGTTTGGTGCTTGGTGCTTGGTGATTAGTTTTTGGTGCTTGGTGCTTGGGGTTTGCTGTTTGGTGCTTGGTGCTTGGTGTTTGGTGCTTGGTGCTTGGTGTTTGGTGTTTGGTGTTTGGTGCTTGGTGTCTGGTGTTTGGTGTTTGGTGTTTGGTGCTTGGTGCTTGGTGTTTGGGTTTTGGTGCTTGGTGCTTGGTGTTTGGTGTTTGGTGCTTGGTGTTTGGTGTTTGGTGCTTGGTGTTTGGTGCTTGGTGCTTGGTGCTTGGTGTTTGGTGCTGGGTGCTTGGTGCTTGGTGTCTGGTGTTTGGTGCTTGGTGCTTGGTGTTTGGTGTTTGGTGTTTGATGCTTGGTGTTTGATGCTTGTTGCTTGGTGCTTGGTGTTTTGTGTTTGGTGTTTGGTGCTTGGTGTATGTACTTGGTGCTTGGTGCTTGGTGTTTGGTGCTTGGTTCTTGGTGTTTGGTGATTGGTGCTTGGTGGTTGGTGTTTGGTGCTTGGTGCTTGGTGTTTGGTACTTGGTGCTTGGTGTTTGGTGTTTGGTGCTTGGAGTTTGGTGCTTGGTGCTTGGTGCTTGGTGCTTGGTGTTATGTGTTTGGTGCTTGGTGCTTGGTGTTTGGTGGTGGTGCTTGGTGTTTGGTGCTTGGTGCCTGGTGCTTGGTGTTTGGTGCTTGGTGTTTGGTGCTTGGTGTTTGGTGCTTGGTGTTTGGTGATTTGTGCTTGGTGCTTAGTGCTTGGTGTTTGGTGCTTGGTGCTTGGTGCTTGGTGTTTGGCGTTTGCTGTTTGATATTTGGTGTTTGGTGTTTGCTGTTTGGTGTTTGGTGCTTGGTGTTTGGTGCTTGGTGCTTGCTGTTTGGTGTTTGGTGTTTGGTTCTTGGTGCTTGGTGTTTGGTGTTTGGTGCTTGGTGCTTGGTGCTTGGTGTTTGGTGCTTGGTGCCTGGTGCTTGGTGTTTGGTGCTTGGTGCTTGGTGTTAGGTGATTGGTGCTTGGTGTTTGGTGCTTGGTGCTTGGTGCTTGGTGCTTGGTGTTAGGCGTTTGGTGCTTGGTGCTTGGTGTTTGATGTTTGGTCTTTGGTGCTTGGTGTTTGGTATTTGGTGCTTGGTGCTTGGTGTTTGGTGTTTGGTGCTTGCTGCTTGCTGCTTGGTGTTTGGTGCTTGGTGATTGGTGCTTGGTGTTTTGTGCTTTTTGCTTGGTGTTTGGTGTTTGGTGCTAGGGTCTTGGTGCTTGGTGCTTGGTGTTTGGTGCTTGGTGCTCGGTGTTTGGTGTTTGGTGCATGGTGCGTGGGGCTTGGTGTTTGGTGCTTGGTGTTTGGTGCTTGGTGTTTGGTGCTTGCTGTTTGGTGCTTGGTGCTTGGTGTTTGGTGTTTGGTGTTTGGTGCTTGGTGCTTGGTGTTTGGTGCTTGGTGCTTGGTGCTTGGTGCTTGGTGCTTGGTCTTTGGTGCTTGGTGCTTGGTGATTAGTGTTTGGTGATTGGTGCTTGGGGTTTGGTGTTTGGTACTTGGTGTTTGGTGCTTGGTGCTTGCTGTTTGGTGTTTGGTTCTTGGTGCTTGGTGTTTGGTGTTTGGTGTTTGGTGCTTGGTGCTTGGTGCTTGGTGTTTGGTGCTTGGTGCTTGGTGTTTGGTGCTGCGTGCTTGGTGTTTGGTGTTTGGTGCTTGGTGCTTGGTGCCTGTGTTTCGTGCTTGGTGCTTGGTGCTTGGTGTTTGGTGTTTGGTGCTTGGTGGTTGGTGTTTGGTACTTGGTGCTTGGTGCTTGGTGCTTGGTGTTTGATGCTGCGTGCCTGGTGTTTGGTGTTTGGTGCTTGGTGCTTGGTGTTTGGTGTTTCGTGCTTGGTGCCTGGTGCTTGTTGTTTGGTGTTTGCTGCTTGGTGCTTGGTGTTTGGTGTTTGGTGCTGGGTGCTTGGAGTTTGGTGCTTGGTGCTTGGTGCTTAGTGCTTGGTGTTTGGTGTTTGGTGCTTGGTGTTTGGTGTTTGGTGTTTGATGCTTGGTGGGTGCTGCTTGGTGCTTGGTGCTTGGTGTTTTGTGTTTGGTGCTTGGTGCTTGGTGCCTGGTTCTTGGTGCTTGGTGCTTGTTGTTTGGTGCTTGGTGCTTGGTGATTAGTGTTTGGTGCTTGGTGCTTGGGGTTTGCTGTTTGGTGCTTGGTGCTTGGTGTTTGGTGCTTGGTGCTTGGTGTTTGGTGTTTGGTGTTTGGTGCTTGGTGTCTGGTGTTTGGTGTTTGGTGTTTGGTGCTTGGTGCTTGGTGTTTGGGTTTTGGTGCTTGGTGCTTGGTGTTTGGTGTTTGGTGCTTGGTGTTTGGTGTTTGGTGCTTGGTGTTTTGTGCTTGGTGCTTGGTGCTTGGTGTTTGGTGCTGGGTGCTTGGTGCTTGGTGTTTGGTTTTTGGTGCTTGGTGCTTGGTGTTTGGTGTTTGGTGTTTGATGCTTGGTGTTTGATGCTTGTTGCTTGGTGCTTGGTGTTTTGTGTTTGGTGTTTGGTGCTTGGTGTATGTACTTGGTGCTTGGTACTTGGTGTTTGGTGCTTGGTTCTTGGTGTTTGGTGATTGGTGCTTGGTGCTTGGTGTTTGGTGCTTGGTGCTTGGTGTTTGGTACTTGGTGCTTGGTGTTTGGTGTTTGGTGCTTGGAGTTTGGTGCTTGGTGCTTGGTGCTTGGTGCTTGGTGTTATGTGTTTGGTGCTTGGTGCTTGGTGTTTGGTGGTGGTGCTTGGTGTTTGGTGCTTGGTGCCTGGTGCTTGGTGTTTGGTGCTTGGTGTTTGGTGCTTGGTGTTTGGTGCTTGGTGTTTGGTGATTTGTGCTTGGTGCTTGGTGTTTGGTGCTTGGTTTTTGGTGTTTGGTGCTTGGTACCTGGTGCTTGTTGTTTGGTGTTTGGTGCTTGGTGCTTGGTGCTTGGTGTTTGGTGCTTGGTGTCTGGTGTTTGGTGCTTGGTGCTTGGTGCTTGGTGTTTGGTGTTTGGTGCTTGGTGCTTGGTGTTTGGTGTTTGGTGCTGGGTGCTTGGAGTTTGGTGCTTGGTGCTTGGTGCTTAGTGCTTGGTGTTTGGTGTTTGGTGCTTGGTGCTTGGTGTTTGGTGTTTGATGCTTGGTGTGTGCTGCTTGGTGCTTGGTGCTTGGTGTTTTGTGTTTGGTGCTTGGTGCTTGGTGCCTGGTTCTTGGTGCTTGGTGCTTGTTGTTTGGTGCTTGGTGCTTAGTGATTAGTGTTTGGTGCTTGGTGCTTGGGGTTTGCTGTTTGGTACTTGGTGCTTGGTGTTTGGTGCTTGGTGCTTGGTGTTTGGTGTTTGGTGTTTGGTGCTTGGTGTTTGGTGTTTGGTGTTTGGTGTTTGGTGCTTGGTGCTTGGTGTTTGGGTTTTGGTGCTTGGTGCTTGGTGTTTGGTGTTTGGTGCTTGGTGTCTGGTGTTTGGTGCTTGGTGTTTGGTGCTTGGTGCTTGGTGCTTGGTGTTTGGTGCTGGGTGCTTGGTGCTTGGTGTTTGGTGTTTGGTGTTTGATGCTTGGTGTTTGATGCTTGTTGCTTGGTGCTTGGTGTTTTGTGTTTGGTGTTTGGTGCTTGGTGTATGTACTTGGTGCTTGGTGTTTGGTGCTTGGTTCTTGGTGTTTGGTGATTGGTGCTTGGTGCTTGGTGTTTGGTGCTTGGTGCTTGGTGTTTGGTACTTGGTGCTTGGTGTTTGGTGTTTGGTGCTTGGTGTTTGGTGCTTGGTGCTTGGTGCTTGGTGCTTGGTGTTATCTGTTTGGTGCTTGGTGCTTGGTGTTTGGTGGTGGTGCTTGGTGTTTGGTGCTTGGTGCCTGGTGCTTGGTGTTTGGTGCTTGGTGTTTGGTGCTTGGTGTTTGGTGCTTGGTGCTCGGTGCTTTGTGCTTGGTGCTTGGTGATTGGTGTTTGGTGTTTGGTGCTCGGTGCTTGGTGTTTGATGTTTGGTCCTTGGCGCTTGGTGTTTGGTGATTTGTGCTTGGTGCTTGGTGCTTGGTGTTTGGTGCTTGGTGCTTGGTGCTTGTTGTTTGGCGTTTGCTGTTTGCTGTTTGGTGTTTGGTGTTTGCTGTTTGGTGTTTGGTGCTTGGTGTTTGGTGCTTGGTGCTTGCTGTTTGGTGTTTGGTGTTTTGTTCTTGGTGCTTGGTGTTTGGTGCTTGGTGCTTGGTGTTTGGTGCTTGGTGCCTGGTGCTTGGTGTTTGGTGCTTGGTGCTTGTTGTTAGGTGATTGGTGCTTGGTGTTTGGTGCTTGGTGCTTGGTGCTTGGTGCTTGGTGTTAGGCGTTTGGTGCTTGGTGCTTGGTGTTTGATGTTTGGTCCTTGGTGCTTGGTGTTTGGTATTTGGTGCTTGGTGCTTGGTGTTTGGTGTTTGGTGCTTGCTGCTTGCTGCTTGGTGTTTGGTGCTTGGTGATTGGTGCTTGGTGTTTTGTGCTTTTTGCTTGGTGTTTGGTGTTTGGTGCTAGGGTCTTGGTGCTTGGTGCTTGGTGTTTGGTGCTTGGTGCTTGGTGTTTGGTGTTTGGTGCTTAGTGCGTGGGGCTTGGTGTTTGGTGCTTGGTGTTTGGTGATCGGTGTTTGGTGCTTGCTCTTTGGTGCTTGGTGCTTGGTGTTTGGTGTTTGGTGTTTGGTGCTTGGTGCTTGGTGTTTGGTGCTTGGTGCTTGGTGCTTGGTGCTTGGTCTTTGGTGCTTGGTGCTTGGTGATTAGTGTTTGGTGATTGGTGCTTGGGGTTTGGTCTTTGGTACTTGGTGTTTGGTGCTTGGTGCTTGCTGTTTGGTGTTTGGTGTTTGGTTCTTGGTGCTTGGTGTTTGGTGCTTGGTGCTTGGTGCTTGGTGCTTGGTGCTTGGTCTTTGGTGCTTGGTGCTTGGTGATTAGTGTTTGGTGATTGGTGCTTGGGGTTTGGTGTTTGGTACTTGGTGTTTGGTGCTTGGTGCTTGCTGTTTGGTGTTTGGTTCTTGGTGCTTGGTGTTTGGTGTTTGGTGTTTGGTGCTTGGTGCTTGGTGCTTGGTGTTTGGTGCTTGGTGCTTGGTGTTTGGTGCTGCGTGCTTGGTGTTTGGTGTTTGGTGCTTGGTGCTTGGTGCCTGTGTTTCGTGCTTGGTGCTTGGTGCTTGGTGTTTGGTGTTTGGTGCTTGGTGGTTGGTGTTTGGTACTTGGTGCTTGGTGCTTGGTGCTTGGTGTTTGATGCTGCGTGCCTGGTGTTTGGTGTTTGGTGCTTGGTGCTTGGTGTTTGGTGTTTCGTGCTTGGTGCCTGGTGCTTGTTGTTTGGTGTTTGCTGCTTGGTGCTTGGTGTTTGGTGTTTGGTGCTGGGTGCTTGGAGTTTGGTGCTTGGTGCTTGGTGCTTAGTGCTTGGTGTTTGGTGTTTGGTGCTTGGTGTTTGGTGTTTGGTGTTTGATGCTTGGTGGGTGCTGCTTGGTGCTTGGTGCTTGGTGTTTTGTGTTTGGTGCTTGGTGCTTGGTGCCTGGTTCTTGGTGCTTGGTGCTTGTTGTTTGGTGCTTGGTGCTTGGTGATTAGTGTTTGGTGCTTGGTGCTTGGGGTTTGCTGTTTGGTGCTTGGTGCTTGGTGTTTGGTGCTTGGTGCTTGGTGTTTGGTGTTTGGTGTTTGGTGCTTGGTGTCTGGTGTTTGGTGTTTGGTGTTTGGTGCTTGGTGCTTGGTGTTTGGGTTTTGGTGCTTGGTGCTTGGTGTTTGGTGTTTGGTGCTTGGTGTTTGGTGTTTGGTGCTTGGTGTTTTGTGCTTGGTGCTTGGTGCTTGGTGTTTGGTGCTGGGTGCTTGGTGCTTGGTGTTTGGTTTTTGGTGCTTGGTGCTTGGTGTTTGGTGTTTGGTGTTTGATGCTTGGTGTTTGATGCTTGTTGCTTGGTGCTTGGTGTTTTGTGTTTGGTGTTTGGTGCTTGGTGTATGTACTTGGTGCTTGGTACTTGGTGTTTGGTGCTTGGTTCTTGGTGTTTGGTGATTGGTGCTTGGTGCTTGGTGTTTGGTGCTTGGTGCTTGGTGTTTGGTACTTGGTGCTTGGTGTTTGGTGTTTGGTGCTTGGAGTTTGGTGCTTGGTGCTTGGTGCTTGGTGCTTGGTGTTATGTGTTTGGTGCTTGGTGCTTGGTGTTTGGTGGTGGTGCTTGGTGTTTGGTGCTTGGTGCCTGGTGCTTGGTGTTTGGTGCTTGGTGTTTGGTGCTTGGTGTTTGGTGCTTGGTGTTTGGTGATTTGTGCTTGGTGCTTGGTGTTTGGTGCTTGGTTTTTGGTGTTTGGTGCTTGGTACCTGGTGCTTGTTGTTTGGTGTTTGGTGCTTGGTGCTTGGTGCTTGGTGTTTGGTGCTTGGTGTCTGGTGTTTGGTGCTTGGTGCTTGGTGCTTGGTGTTTGGTGTTTGGTGCTTGGTGCTTGGTGTTTGGTGTTTGGTGCTGGGTGCTTGGAGTTTGGTGCTTGGTGCTTGGTGCTTAGTGCTTGGTGTTTGGTGTTTGGTGCTTGGTGCTTGGTGTTTGGTGTTTGATGCTTGGTGTGTGCTGCTTGGTGCTTGGTGCTTGGTGTTTTGTGTTTGGTGCTTGGTGCTTGGTGCCTGGTTCTTGGTGCTTGGTGCTTGTTGTTTGGTGCTTGGTGCTTAGTGATTAGTGTTTGGTGCTTGGTGCTTGGGGTTTGCTGTTTGGTACTTGGTGCTTGGTGTTTGGTGCTTGGTGCTTGGTGTTTGGTGTTTGGTGTTTGGTGCTTGGTGTTTGGTGTTTGGTGTTTGGTGTTTGGTGCTTGGTGCTTGGTGTTTGGGTTTTGGTGCTTGGTGCTTGGTGTTTGGTGTTTGGTGCTTGGTGTCTGGTGTTTGGTGCTTGGTGTTTGGTGCTTGGTGCTTGGTGCTTGGTGTTTGGTGCTGGGTGCTTGGTGCTTGGTGTTTGGTGTTTGGTGTTTGATGCTTGGTGTTTGATGCTTGTTGCTTGGTGCTTGGTGTTTTGTGTTTGGTGTTTGGTGCTTGGTGTATGTACTTGGTGCTTGGTGTTTGGTGCTTGGTTCTTGGTGTTTGGTGATTGGTGCTTGGTGCTTGGTGTTTGGTGCTTGGTGCTTGGTGTTTGGTACTTGGTGCTTGGTGTTTGGTGTTTGGTGCTTGGTGTTTGGTGCTTGGTGCTTGGTGCTTGGTGCTTGGTGTTATCTGTTTGGTGCTTGGTGCTTGGTGTTTGGTGGTGGAGCTTGGTGTTTGGTGCTTGGTGCCTGGTGCTTGGTGTTTGGTGCTTGGTGTTTGGTGCTTGGTGTTTGGTGCTTGGTGCTCGGTGCTTTGTGCTTGGTGCTTGGTGATTGGTGTTTGGTGTTTGGTGCTCGGTGCTTGGTGTTTGATGTTTGGTCCTTGGCGCTTGGTGTTTGGTGATTTGTGCTTGGTGCTTGGTGCTTGGTGTTTGGTGCTTGGTGCTTGGTGCTTGTTGTTTGGCGTTTGCTGTTTGCTGTTTGGTGTTTGGTGTTTGCTGTTTGGTGTTTGGTGCTTGGTGTTTGGTGCTTGGTGCTTGCTGTTTGGTGTTTGGTGTTTTGTTCTTGGTGCTTGGTGTTTGGTGCTTGGTGCTTGGTGTTTGGTGCTTGGTGCCTGGTGCTTGGTGTTTGGTGCTTGGTGCTTGTTGTTAGGTGATTGGTGCTTGGTGTTTGGTGCTTGGTGCTTGGTGCTTGGTGCTTGGTGTTAGGCGTTTGGTGCTTGGTGCTTGGTGTTTGATGTTTGGTCCTTGGTGCTTGGTGTTTGGTATTTGGTGCTTGGTGCTTGGTGTTTGGTGTTTGGTGCTTGCTGCTTGCTGCTTGGTGTTTGGTGCTTGGTGATTGGTGCTTGGTGTTTTGTGCTTTTTGCTTGGTGTTTGGTGTTTGGTGCTAGGGTCTTGGTGCTTGGTGCTTGGTGTTTGGTGCTTGGTGCTTGGTGTTTGGTGTTTGGTGCTTAGTGCGTGGGGCTTGGTGTTTGGTGCTTGGTGTTTGGTGATCGGTGTTTGGTGCTTGCTCTTTGGTGCTTGGTGCTTGGTGTTTGGTGTTTGGTGTTTGGTGCTTGGTGCTTGGTGTTTGGTGCTTGGTGCTTGGTGCTTGGTGCTTGGTCTTTGGTGCTTGGTGCTTGGTGATTAGTGTTTGGTGATTGGTGCTTGGGGTTTGGTCTTTGGTACTTGGTGTTTGGTGCTTGGTGCTTGCTGTTTGGTGTTTGGTGTTTGGTTCTTGGTGCTTGGTGTTTGGTGTTTGGTGCTTGGTGCCTGCTGCTTGTTGTTTGGTATTTGGTGCTAAGTGCTTTGTGTTTGGTGTTTGGTCCTTGGTGCTTGGTGGCTAGTGTTTGGTGCTTGGTGTTTGGTGTTTGGTGCTTGGTGCTTGGTGCCTGGTGTTTCGTGCTTGGTGCTTGGTGCTTGGTGTTTGGTGTTTGGTGCTTGGTGGTTGGTGTTTGGTGTTTGGTGCTTGGTGCTTGGTGTTTGGTGCTTGGTGCTTGGTTTTTGGTGTTTGGTGCTTGGTGCTTGGTGCTTGGTGTTTTGTGCTTGGTGTCTGGTGTTTGGTGCTTGGTGCTTGGTGCTTGGTGTTTAGTGTTTGGTGCTTGGTGCTTGGTGTTTGGTGTTTGGTGCTGGGTGCTTGGAGTTTGGTGCTTGGTGCTTGGTGCTTAGTGCTTGGTGTTTGGTGTTTGGTGCTTGGTGTTTGGTGTTTGGTGTTTGATGCTTGGTGTGTGCTGCTTGGTGCTTGGTGCTTGGTGTTTTGTGTTTGGTGCTTGGTGCTTGGTGCCTGGTTCTTGGTGCTTGGTGCTTGTTGTTTGGTGCTTGGTGCTTGGTGATTAGTGTTTGGTGCTTGGTGCTTGGGGTTTGCTGTTTGGTGCTTGGTGCTTGGTGTTTGGTGCTTGGTGCTTGGTGTTTGGTGCTTGGTGTTTGGTGCTTGGTGTCTGGTGTTTGGTGTTTGGTGTTTGGTGCTTGGTGCTTGGTGTTTGGGTTTTGGTGCTTGGTGCTTGGTGTTTGGTGTTTGGTGCTTGGTGTTTGGTGTTTGGTGCTTGGTGTTTGGTGCTTGGTGCTTGGTGCTTGGTGTTTGGTGCTGGGTGCTTGGTGCTTGGTGTTTGGTGTTTGGTGCTTGGTGCTTGGTGTTTGGTGTTTGGTGTTTGATGCTTGGTGTTTGATGCTTGTTGCTTGGTGCTTGGTGTTTTGTGTTTGGTGTTTGGTGCTTGGTGTATGTACTTGGTGCTTGGTGCTTGGTGTTTGGTGCTTGGTTCTTGGTGTTTGGTGATTGGTGCTTGGTGGTTGGTGTTTGGTGCTTGGTGCTTGGTGTTTGGTACTTGGTGCTTGGTGTTTGGTGTTTGGTGCTTGGAGTTTGGTGCTTGGTGCTTGGTGCTTGGTGCTTGGTGTTATGTGTTTGGTGCTTGGTGCTTGGTGTTTGGTGGTGGTGCTTGGTGTTTGGTGCTTGGTGCCTGGTGCTTGGTGTTTGGTGCTTGGTGTTTGGTGCTTGGTGTTTGGTGCTTGGTGTTTGGTGATTTGTGCTTGGTGCTTAGTGCTTGGTGTTTGGTGCTTGGTGTTTGGTGCTTGGTGTTTGGCGTTTGCTGTTTGATATTTGGTGTTTGGTGTTTGCTGTTTGGTGTTTGGTGCTTGGTGTTTGGTGCTTGGTGCTTGCTGTTTGGTGTTTGGTGTTTGGTTCTTGGTGCTTGGTGTTTGGTGTTTGGTGCTTGGTGCTTGGTGCTTGGTGTTTGGTGCTTGGTGCCTGGTGCTTGATGTTTGGTGCTTGGTGCTTGGTGTTAGGTGATTGGTGCTTGGTGTTTGGTGCTTGGTGCTTGGTGCTTGGTGCTTGGTGTTAGGCGTTTGGTGCTTGGTGCTTGGTGTTTGATGTTTGGTCCTTGGTGCTTGGTGTTTGGTATTTGGTGCTTGGTGCTTGGTGTTTGGTGTTTGGTGCTTGCTGCTTGCTGCTTGGTGTTTGGTGCTTGGTGATTGGTGCTTGGTGTTTTGTGCTTTTTGCTTGGTGTTTGGTGTTTGGTGCTAGGGTCTTGGTGCTTGGTGCTTGGTGTTTCGTGCTTGGTGCTCGGTGTTTGGTGTTTGGTGCATGGTGCGTGGGGCTTGGTGTTTGGTGCTTGGTGTTTGGTGCTTGGTGTTTGGTGCTTGCTGTTTGGTGCTTGGTGCTTGGTGTTTGGTGTTTGGTGTTTGGTGCTTGGTGCTTGGTGTTTGGTGCTTGGTGCTTGGTGCTTGGTGCTTGGTGCTTGGTCTTTGGTGCTTGGTGCTTGGTGATTAGTGTTTGGTGATTGGTGCTTGGGGTTTGGTGTTTGGTACTTGGTGTTTGGTGCTTGGTGCTTGCTGTTTGGTGTTTGGTTCTTGGTGCTTGGTGTTTGGTGTTTGGTGTTTGGTGCTTGGTGCTTGGTGCTTGGTGTTTGGTGCTTGGTGCTTGGTGTTTGGTGCTGCGTGCTTGGTGTTTGGTGTTTGGTGCTTGGTGCTTGGTGCCTGTGTTTCGTGCTTGGTGCTTGGTGCTTGGTGTTTGGTGTTTGGTGCTTGGTGGTTGGTGTTTGGTACTTGGTGCTTGGTGCTTGGTGCTTGGTGTTTGATGCTGCGTGCCTGGTGTTTGGTGTTTGGTGCTTGGTGCTTGGTGTTTGGTGTTTCGTGCTTGGTGCCTGGTGCTTGTTGTTTGGTGTTTGCTGCTTGGTGCTTGGTGTTTGGTGTTTGGTGCTGGGTGCTTGGAGTTTGGTGCTTGGTGCTTGGTGCTTAGTGCTTGGTGTTTGGTGTTTGGTGCTTGGTGTTTGGTGTTTGGTGTTTGATGCTTGGTGTGTGCTGCTTGGTGCTTGGTGCTTGGTGTTTTGTGTTTGGTGATTGGTGCTTGGTGCCTGGTTCTTGGTGCTTGGTGCTTGTTGTTTGGTGCTTGGTGCTTGGTGATTAGTGTTTGGTGCTTGGTGCTTGGGGTTTGCTGTTTGGTGCTTGGTGCTTGGTGTTTGGTGCTTGGTGCTTGGTGTTTGGTGTTTGGTGTTTGGTGCTTGGTGTCTGATGTTTGGTGTTTGGTGTTTGGTGCTTGGTGCTTGGTGTTTGGGTTTTGGTGCTTGGTGCTTGGTGTTTGGTGTTTGGTGCTTGGTGTTTGGTGTTTGGTGCTTGGTGTTTTGTGCTTGGTGCTTGGTGCTTGGTGTTTGGTGCTGGGTGCTTGGTGCTTGGTGTTTTGTGTTTGGTGTTTGGTGCTTGGTGTATGTACTTGGTGCTTGGTACTTGGTGTTTGGTGCTTGGTTCTTGGTGTTTGGTGATTGGTGCTTGGTGCTTGGTGTTTGGTGCTTGGTGTTTGGTGTTTGGTGTTTGATGCTTGGTGTTTGATGCTTGTTGCTTGGTGCTTGGTGTTTTGTGTTTGGTGTTTGGTGCTTGGTGTATGTACTTGGTGCTTGGTACTTGGTGTTTGGTGCTTGGTTCTTGGTGTTTGGTGATTGGTGCTTGGTGCTTGGTGTTTGGTGCTTGGTGCTTGGTGTTTGGTACTTGGTGCTTGGTGTTTGGTGTTTGGTGCTTGGAGTTTGGTGCTTGGTGCTTGGTGCTTGGTGCTTGGTGTTATGTGTTTGGTGCTTGGTGTTTGGTGGTGGTGCTTGGTGTTTGGTGCTTGGTGCCTGGTGCTTGGTGTTTGGTGCTTGGTGTTTGGTGCTTGGTGTTTGGTGCTTGGTGTTTGGTGATTTGTGCTTGGTGCTTAGTGCTTGGTGTTTGGTGCTTGGTGCTTGGTGCTTGGTGTTTGGCGTTTGCTGTTTGCTGTTTGGTGTTTGGTGTTTGCTGTTTGGTGTTTGGTGCTTGGTGTTTGGTGCTTGGTGCTTGCTGTTTGGTGTTTGGTGTTTGGTTCTTGGTGCTTGGTGTTTGGTGTTTGGTGCTTGGTGCTTGGTGCTTGGTGTTTGGTGCTTGGTGCCTGGTGCTTGGTGTTTGGTGCTTGGTGCTTGGTGTTAGGTGATTGGTGCTTGGTGTTTGGTGCTTGGTGCTTGGTGCTTGGTGCTTGGTGTTAGGCATTTGGTGCTTGGTGCTTGGTGTTTGATGTTTGGTCCTTGGGGCTTGGTGTTTGGTATTTGGTGCTTGGTGCTTGGTGTTTGGTGTTTGGTGCTTGCTGCTTGCTGCTTGGTGTTTGGTGCTTGGTGATTGGTGCTTGGTGTTTTGTGCTTTTTGCTTGGTGTTTGGTGTTTGGTGCTAGGGTCTTGGTGCTTGGTGCTTGGTGTTTGGTGCTTGGTGCTCGGTGTTTGGTGTTTGGTGCTTGGTGCGTGGGGCTTGGTGTTTGGTGCTTGGTGTTTGGTGCTTGGTGTTTGGTGCTTGCTGTTTTGTGCTTGGTGCTTGGTGTTTTGTGTTTGGTGTTTGGTGCTTGGTGCTTGGTGTTTGGTGCTTGGTGCTTGGTGCTTGGTGCTTGGTGCTTGGTCTTTGGTGCTTGGTGCTTGGTGACTGGTGCTTGGGGTTTGGTGTTTGGTGCTTGGTGTTTGGTGCTTGGTGCTTGCTGTTTGGTGTTTGGTTCTTGGTGCTTGGTGTTTGGTGTTTGGTGTTTCGTGCTTGGTGCTTGGTGCTTGGTGTTTGGTGCTTGGTGCTTGGTGTTTGGTGCTGCGTGCTTGGTGTTTGGTGTTTGGTGCTTGGTGCTTGGTGCCTGTGTTTCGTGCTTGGTGCTTGGTGCTTGGTGTTTGGTGTTTGGTGCTTGGTGGTTGGTGTTTGGTACTTGGTGCTTGGTGCTTGGTGCTTGGTGTTTGATGCTGCGTGCCTGGTGTTTGGTGTTTGGTGCTTGGTGCTTGGTGTTTGGTGTTTCGTGCTTGGTGCCTGGTGCTTGTTGTTTGGTGTTTGCTGCTTGGTGCTTGGTGTTTGGTGTTTGGTGCTTGGTGCTTGGTATCTGGTGTTTGGTGCTTGGTGTTTGGTGTTTGGTGCTTGGTGCTTGGTGCTTGGTGTTTGGTGTTTGGTGCTTCGTGCTTGGTGTTTGGTGCTTGGTGTTTGGTGTTTGGTGTTTGATGCTTGGTGTTTGCTGCTTGGTGCTTGGTGCTTGGTGCTTGGTGTTTGGTGCTTCGGTCTTGGTGCTTGGTGTTTGGTGCTTGGTGCTTGTTGTTTGGTGCTTGGTGCCTGGTGCTTGGTGTTTGGTGCTTGGTGCTTGGTGTTTGGTGCTTATTGTTTGATGCTTGGTGCTTGGTGCTTGGTGCTAGGTGTTTGGTGCTTGGTGCTTGGTGTTTGATGTTTGGTGCTTGGTGTTTGGTGCTTGGTGCTTGGTTTTGGTGTTTGGTGCTTGCTGCTTGCTGCTTGGTGTTTGGTGCTTGGTGATTGGTGCTTGGTGTTTTGTGCTTCGTGCTTGGTGTTTGGTGTTTGTTGCTAGGGGCTTCGTGCTTGGTGCTTGGTGTTTGGTACTTGGTGCTTGCTGTTTGGTGCTTGGTGTTTGGGGCTTGGTGTTCGGTGCTTGGTGCTTGCTGCTTGGTGCTTGGTGTTTGGTGTTTGGTGCTTGGTGCTTGGTGTTTGATGTTGGGTCCTTAGTGCTTCGTGCTTGGTGTTTGGTGCTTGGTGTTTGGTGTTTGGTGCTTGCTGCTTGCTGCTTGTTGTTTCGTTCTTTGTGATTGCTGCTTGGTGCTTGGTGTTTGGTGCTTGGTGCTTGGTGTTTGGTGTTTGGTGTTTGGTGCTTGGGGCTTGGTGTTTTGTGCTTGGTGCTTGGTGCTTGGTGTTTGGTGTTTGGTGTTTGGTGCTTGCTGTTTGGTGTTTGGTGTTTGGTGTTTGGTGCTTGGTGTTTGGTGCTTGGTGCTTGGTTTTTGTTGTTTGGTGCTTGGTACCTGGTGCTTGTTGTTTGGTGTTTGGTGCTTGGTGCTTGGTGCTTGGTGTTTGGTGCTTGGTGTCTGGTGTTTGGTGCTAGGTGCTTGGTGCTTGGTGTTTGGTGTTTGGTGCTTGGTGCTTGGTGTTTTGTGTTTGGTGCTGGGTGCTTGGAGTTTGGTGCTTGGTGCTTGGTGCTTAGTGCTTGGTGTTTGGTGTTTGGTGCTTGGTGTTTGGTGTTTGGTGTTTGATGCTTGGTGTGTGCTGCTTGGTGCTTGGTGCTTGGTGTTTTGTGTTTGGTGCTTGGTGCTTGGTGCCTGGTTCTTGGTGCTTGGTGCTTGTTGTTTGGTGCTTGGTGCTTGGTGATTAGTGTTTGGTGCTTGGTGCTTGGGGTTTGCTGTTTGATGCTTGGTGCTTGGTGTTTGGTGCTTGGTGTCTGGTGTTTGGTGTTTGGTGTTTGGTGCTTGGTGCTTGGTGTTTGGGTTTTGGTGCTTGGTGCTTGGTGTTTGGTGTTTGGTGCTTGGTGTTTGGTGTTTGGTGCTTGGTGTTTGGTGCTTGGTGCTTGGTGCTTGGTGTTTGGTGCTGGGTGCTTGGTGTTTGGTGTTTGGTGCTTGGTGCTTGGTGTTTGGTGTTTGATGCTTGGTGTTTGATGCTTGTTGCTTGGTGCTTGGTGTTTTGTGTTTGGTGTTTGGTGCTTGGTGTATGTACTTGGTGCTTGGTGCTTGGTGTTTGGTGCTTGGTTCTTGGTGTTTAGTGATTGGTGCTTGGTGCTTGGTGTTTGGTGCTTGGTGCTTGGTGTTTGGTACTTGGTGCTTGGTGTTTGGTGTTTGGTGCTTGGTGTTTGGTGCTTGGTGCTTGGTGCTTGGTGCTTGGTGTTATGTGTTTGGTGCTTGGTGCTTGGTGTTTGGTGCTTGGTGCTTGGTGTTTGGTGCCTGGTGCCTGGTGCTTGGTGTTTGGTGCTTGGTGTTTGGTGCTTGGTGTTTGGTGCTTGGTGTTCGGTGCTTTTTGCTTGGTGCTTGGTGATTGGTGTTTGGTGTTTGGTGCTTGGTGCTTGGTGTTTGATGTTTGGTCCTTGGTGCTTGGTGTTTGGTGATTTGTGCTTGGTGCTTGGTGCTTGGTGTTTGGTGCTTGGTGCTTGGTGCTTGGTGTTTGGCGTTTGCTGTTTGCTGTTTGGCATTTGGTGTTTGCTGTTTGGTGTTTGGTGCTTGGTGTTTGGTGCTTGGTGCTTGCTGTTTGGTGTTTGGTGTTTGGTTCTTGGTGCTTGGTGTTTGGTGTTTGGTGCTTGGTGCTTGGTGCTTGGTGTTTGGTGGTTGGGGCTTGGTGCTTGGTGTTTGGTGCTGCGTGCTTGGTGTTTGGCGTTTGGTGCTTGGTGCCTGGTGCTTGTTGTTTGGTGTTTGGTGCATAGTGCTTGGTGTTTGGTGTTTGGTGCTTGGTGCATGGTGGCTGGTGTTTTGTGCTTGGTGTTTGGTGTTTTGTGCTTGGTGCTTGGTGCCTGGTGTTTCGTGCTTTGTGCTTGGTGCTTGGTGTTTGGTGTTTGGTGCTTGGTGTTTGGTGTTTGGTACTTGGTGCTTGGTGCTTGGTGCTTGGTGTTTGGTGCTTGGTGCTTGGTGCTTGGTGTTTGATGCTGCGTGCTTGGTGTTTGGTGTTTGGTGCTTCGTGCTTGGTGTTTGGTGTTTGGTGCTTGGTGCCTGGTGCTTGTTGTTTGGTGTTTGGTGCTTGGTGCTTGGTGTTTGGTGTTTGGTGCTTGGTGCGTGGGACTTAATGTTTGGTGTTTTGTGCTTGGTGTTTGGGGCTTGGTGTTTGGGGCTTAGTGTTCGGTGCTTGGTGCTTGGTGCTTGGTGCTTGGTGCTTGGTGTTTGGTGTTTGGTGCTTGGTGCTTGGTCCTTGGTGTTTGATGTTGGGTCCTTGGTGCTTGGTGTTTGGTGTTTGGTGCTTGGTGTTTGGTGTTTGGTGCTTGCTGCTTGCTGCTTGTTGTTTCGTTCTTTGTGATTGGTGCTTGGTGTTTGGTGTTTGGTGCTTGGTGCTTGGTGCTTGGTGTTTGATGTTGGGTCCTTGGTGCTTGGTGTTCGGTGCTTGGTGCTTGGTGTTTGGTGCTTGGTGCTTGGTGTTTGGTGCTTGGTGCTTGGTGTTTGGTGTTTGGTGCTTGGTGCTTGGTGCATGGTGTTTGGTGCTTGGTGCTTGGTGTTTGGTGCTTGGTGCTTGGTGATTAGTGTTTGTTGCTTGGTGCTTGGGGTTTGGTGGTTGGTGCTTGGTGCTTGGTGTTTGGTGTTTGGTGTTTGGTGTTTGGTGTTTGCTGTTTGGTGTCTGCTTTTTGGCGTATGGTGTTTGCTGTATGGTGTTTGCTGTTCCGTATTTGGTTTTTGCTGTTTGGTGTTTGGTGTTTGCTGTTTGGTGTTTGTTGTTTGGTGTTTGGTGCTTGGTGCTTGGTTCTTGGTGTTTGGCGTTTGGTGATTGGGGCTTGGTGTTTGGTGCTTGGTGCTTGGTTTTTGGTGTTTGGTGCTTGGTACCTGGTGCTTGTTGTTTGGTGTTTGGTGCTTGGTGCTTGGTGCTTGGTGTTTGGTGCTTGGTGTCTGGTGTTTGGTGCTTGGTGTTTGGTGTTTGATGCTTGGTGCTTGGTGTATGGTGTTTGGTGCTTGGTACTTGGTGTTTGGTGTTTGGTGCTGGGTGCTTGGCGTTTGGTGCTTGGTGCTTGGTGCTTAGTGCTTGGTGTTTGGTGTTTGGTGTTTGGTGTTTGATGCTTGGTGTGTGCTGCTTGGTGCTTGGTGCTTGGTGTTTTGTGTTTGGTGCTTGGTGCTTGGTGCCTGGTTCTTGGTGCTTGGTGCTTGTTGTTTGGTGCTTGGTGCTTGGTGATTAGTGTTTGGTGCTTGGTGCTTGGGGTTTGGTGCTCGGTGCTTGGTGTTTGGTGTTTGGTGTTTGGTGCTTGGTGTCTGGTGTTTGGTGTTTGGTGTTTGGTGCTTGGTGCTTGGTGTTTGGGTTTTGGTGCTTGGTGCTTGGTGTTTGGTGTTTGGTGCTTGGTGTTTGGTGTTTGGTGCTTGGTGTTTGGTGCTTGGTGCTTGGTGCTTGGTGTTTGGTGCTGGGTGCTTGGTGCTTGGTGTTTCTTGTTTGGTGCTTGGTGCTTGGTGTTTGGTGTTTGGTGTTTGATGCTTGGTGTTTGATGCTTGTTGCTTGGTGCTTGGTGTTTTGTGTTTGGTGTTTGGTGCTTGGTGTATGTACTTGGTGCTTGGTGCTTGGTGTTTGGTGCTTGGTTCTTGGTGTTTGGTGATTGGTGCTTGGTGCTTGGTGCTTGGTGTTTGGTGTTTGGTGCTTGGAGTTTGGTGCTTGGTGCTTGGTGTTTGGTGTTTGGTGCTTGGAGTTTGGTGCTTGGTGCTTGGTGCTTGGTGCTTGGTGTTATGTGTTTGGTGCTTGGTGCTTGGTGTTTGGTGGTGGTGCTTGGTGTTTGGTGCTTGGTGCCTGGTGCTTGGTGTTTGGTGCTTGGTGTTTGGTGCTTGGTGTTTGGTGCTTGGTGTTTGGTGATTTGTGCTTGGTGCTTAGTGCTTGGTGTTTGGTGCTTGGTGCTTGGTGCTTGGTGTTTGGCGTTTGCTGTTTGCTGTTTGGTGTTTGGTGTTTGCTGTTTGGTGTTTGGTGCTTGGTGTTTGGTGCTTGGTGCTTGCTGTTTGGTGTTTGGTGTTTGGTTCTTGGTGCTTGGTGCTTGGTGTTTGGTGCTTGGTGCTTGGTTTTGGTGTTTGGTGCTTGCTGCTTGCTGCTTGGTGTTTGGTGCTTGGTGATTGGTGCTTGGTGTTTTGTGCTTCGTGCTTGGTGTTTGGTGTTTGTTGCTAGGGGCTTCGTGCTTGGTGCTTGGTGTTTGGTACTTGGTGCTTGCTGTTTGGTGCTTGGTGTTTGGGGCTTGGTGTTCGGTGCTTGGTGCTTGCTGCTTGGTGCTTGGTGTTTGGTGTTTGGTGCTTGGTGCTTGGTGTTTGATGTTGGGTCCTTAGTGCTTCGTGCTTGGTGTTTGGTGCTTGGTGTTTGGTGTTTGGTGCTTGCTGCTTGCTGCTTGTTGTTTCGTTCTTTGTGATTGCTGCTTGGTGCTTGGTGTTTGGTGCTTGGTGCTTGGTGTTTGGTGTTTGGTGTTTGGTGCTTGGGGCTTGGTGTTTTGTGCTTGGTGCTTGGTGCTTGGTGTTTGGTGTTTGGTGTTTGGTGCTTGCTGTTTGGTGTTTGGTGTTTGGTGCTTGGTGTTTGGTGCTTGGTGCTTGCTGTTTGGTGTTTGGTGTTTGGTTCTTGGTGCTTGGTGTTTGGTGTTTGGTGCTTGGTGCTTGGTGCTTGGTGTTTGGTGCTTGGTGCCTGGTGCTTGGTGTTTGGTGCTTGGTGCTTGGTGTTAGGTGATTGGTGCTTGGTGTTTGGTGCTTGGTGCTTTGTGCTTGGTGCTTGGTGTTAGGCGTTTGGTGCTTGGTGCTTGGTGTTTGATGTTTGGTCCTTGGTGCTTGGTGTTTGGTATTTGGTGCTTGGTGCTTGGTGTTTGGTGTTTGGTGCTTGCTGCTTGCTGCTTGGTGTTTGGTGCTTGGTGATTGGTGCTTGGTGTTTTGTGCTTTTTGCTTGGTGTTTGGTGTTTGGTGCTAGGGTCTTGGTGCTTGGTGCTTGGTGTTTGGTGCTTGGTGCTCGGTGTTTGGTGTTTGGTGCTTGGTGCGTGGGGCTTGGTGTTTGGTGCTTGGTGTTTGGTGCTTGGTGTTTGGTGCTTGCTGTTTGGTGCTTGGTGCTTGGTGTTTGGTGTTTGGTGTTTGGTGCTTGGTGCTTGGTGTTTGGTGCTTGGTGCTTGGTGCTTGGTGCTTGGTGCTTGGTCTTTGGTGCTTGGTGCTTGGTGATTAGTGTTTGGTGATTGGTGCTTGGGGTTTGGTGTTTGGTACTTGGTGTTTGGTGCTTGGTGCTTGCTGTTTTGTGTTTGGTTCTTGGTGCTTGGTGTTTGGTGTTTGGTGTTTGGTGCTTGGTGCTTGGTGCTTGGTGTTTGGTGCTTGGTGCTTGGTGTTTGGTGCTGCGTGCTTGGTGTTTGGTGTTTGGTGCTTGGTGCTTGGTGCCTGTGTTTCGTGCTTGGTGCTTGGTGCTTGGTGTTTGGTGTTTGGTGCTTGGTGGTTGGTGTTTGGTACTTGGTGCTTGGTGCTTGGTGCTTGGTGTTTGATGCTGTGTGCCTGGTGTTTGGTGTTTGGTGCTTGGTGCTTGGTGTTTGGTGTTTCGTGCTTGGTGCCTGGTGCTTGTTGTTTGGTGTTTGCTGCTTGGTGCTTGGTGTTTGGTGTTTGGTGCTTGGTGCTTGGTATCTGGTGTTTGGTGCTTGGTGTTTGGTGTTTGGTGCTTGGTGCTTGGTGCTTGGTGTTTGGTGTTTGGTGCTTCGTGCTTGGTGTTTGGTGCTTGGTGTTTGGTGTTTGGTGTTTGATGCTTGGTGTTTGCTGCTTGGTGCTTGGTGCTTGATGTTTTGTGTTTGGTGCTGGGTGCTTGGTGCCTGGTGCTTGGTGCTTGGTGCTTGTTGTTTGGTGCTTGGTGCTTGGTGATTAGTGTTTGGTGCTTGGTGCTTGCGGTTTGGTGTTTTGTGCTTGGGGTTTGGTGTTTGGTGCTTGGTGCTTGGTGTTTGGTGCTTGGTGCTTGGTGCTTGGTGCTTGGTGTTAGGTGTTTGCTGCTTGGTGCTTGGTGTTTGATGTTTGGTGCTTGGTGCTTGGTGTTTGGTGTTTGGTGCTTGGTGCTTGGTGTTTGATGTTTGGTCCTTGGTGCTTGTTGGTTGGTGTTTGGTGCTTGGTGCTTGGTGTTTGGTGTTTGGTGCTCGCTGCTTGGTGCTTGGTGTTTTGTGTTCGGAGTTTGGTGCTTGGTGTTTGGTGCTTCGGTCTTGGTGCTTGGTGTTTGGTGCTTGGTGCTTGGTGTTTGGTGCTTGGTGCCTGGTGCTTGGTGTTTGGTGCTTGGTGCTTGGTGTTTGGTGCTTATTGTGTGGTGCTTGGTGCTTGGTGCTTGGTGCTAGGTGTTTGGTGCTTGGTGCTTGGTGTTTGATGTTTGGTGCTTGGTGTTTGGTGCTTGGTGCTTGGTTTTGGTGTTTGGTGCTTGCTGCTTGCTGCTTGGTGTTTGGTGCTTGGTGATTGGTGCTTGGTGTTTTGTGCTTGGTGCTTGGTGTTTGGTGTTTGTTGCTAGGGGCTTCGTGCTTGGTGCTTGGTGTTTGGTACTTGGTGCTTGCTGTTTGGTGTTTGGTGCTTGGTGCGTGGGACTTAGTGTTTGGTGTTTGGTGCTTGGTGTTTGGTGCTTGGTGTTTGGGGCTTGGTGTTCGGTGCTTGGTGCTTGCTGCTTGGTGCTTGGTGTTTGGTGTTTGGTGCTTGGTGCTTGGTGTTTGATGTTGGGTCCTTAGTGCTTCGTGCTTGGTGTTTGGTGCTTGGTGTTTGGTGTTTGGTGCTTGCTGCTTGCTGCTTGTTGTTTCGTTCTTTGTGATTGGTGCTTGGTGCTTGGTGTTTGGTGCTTGGTGCTTGGTGTTTGGTGTTTGGTGTTTGGTGCTTGGGGCTTGGTGTTTTGTGCTTGGTGCTTGGTGCTTGGTGTTTGGTGTTTGGTGTTTGGTGCTTGCTGTTTGGTGTTTGGTGTTTGGTGTTTGGTGCTTGGTGCTTGGTGTTTGGTGCTTGGTGCTTGGTTTTTGGTGTTTGGTGCTTGGTACCTGGTGCTTGTTGTTTGGTGTTTGGTGCTTGGTGCTTGGTGCTTGGTGTTTGGTGCTTGGTGTCTGGTGTTTGGTGCTAGGTGCTTGGTGCTTGGTGTTTGGTGTTTGGTGCTTGGTGCTTGGTGTTTGGTGTTTGGTGCCGGGTGCTTGGAGTTTGGTGCTTGGTGCTTGGTGCTTAGTGCTTGGTGTTTGGTGTTTGGTGCTTGGTGTTTGGTGTTTGGTGTTTGATGCTTGGTGTGTGCTGCTTGGTGCTTGGTGCTTGGTGTTTTGTGTTTGGTGCTTGGTGCTTGGTGCTTGGTGCTTGGTGCTTGGTCTTTGGTGCTTGGTGTTTGGTGTTTGGTGCTTGGTGCTTGGTGCATGGTGTTTGGTGCTTGGTGCTTGGTGATTAGTGTTTGTTGCTTGGTGCTTGGGGTTTGGTGGTTGGTGCTTGGTGCTTGGTGTTTGGTGTTTGGTGTTTGGTGTTTGGTGTTTGCTGTTTGGTGTCTGCTTTTTGGCGTATGGTGTTTGCTGTATGGTGTTTGCTGTTTCGTATTTGGTTTTTGCTGTTTGGTATTTGGTGTTTGCTGTTTGGTGTTTGTTGTTTGGTGTTTGGTGCTTGATGCTTGGTTCTTGGTGTTTGGCGTTTGGTGATTGGGGCTTGGTGTTTGGTGCTTGGTGCTTGGTTTTTGGTGGTTGGTGCTTGGTACCTGGTGCTTGTTGTTTGGTGTTTGGTGCTTGGTGCTTGGTGCTTGGTGTTTGGTGCTTGGTGTCTGGTGTTTGGTGCTTGGTGTTTGGTGTTTGGTGCTTGGTGCTTGGTGTATGGTGTTTGGTGCTTGGTACTTGGTGTTTGGTGTTTGGTGCTGGGTGCTTGGCGTTTGGTGCTTGGTGCTTGGTGCTTAGTGCTTGGTGTTTGGTGTTTGGTGTTTGGTGTTTGATGCTTGGTGTGTGCTGCTTGGTGCTTGGTGCTTGGTGTTTTGTGTTTGGTGCTTGGTGCTTGGTGCCTGGTTCTTGGTGCTTGGTGCTTGTTGTTTGGTGCTTGGTGCTTGGTGATTAGTGTTTGGTGCTTGGTGCTTGGGGTTTGGTGCTTGGTGCTTGGTGTTTGGTGTTTGGTGTTTGGTGCTTGGTGTCTGGTGTTTGATGTTTGGTGTTTGGTGCTTGGTGCTTGGTGTTTGGGTTTTGGTGCTTGGTGCTCTGTGTTTGGTGTTTGGTGCTTGGTGTTTGGTGTTTGGTGCTTGGTGTTTGGTGCTTGGGGCTTGGTGCTTGGTGTTTGGTGCTGGGTGCTTGGTGCTTGGTGTTTCTTGTTTGGTGCTTGGTGCTTGGTGTTTGGTGTTTGGTGTTTGATGCTTGGTGTTTGATGCTTGTTGCTTGGTGCTTGGTGTTTTGTGTTTGGTGTTTGGTGCTTGGTGTATGTACTTGGTGCTTGGTTCTTGGTGTTTGGTGATTGGTGCTTGGTGCTTGGTGTTTGGTGCTTGGTGCTTGGTGTTTGGTACTTGGTGCTTGGTGTTTGGTGTTTGGTGCTTGGAGTTTGGTGCTTGGTGCTTGGTGCTTGGTGCTTGGTGTTATGTGTTTGGTGCTTGGTGCTTGGTGTTTGGTGGTGGTGCTTGGTGTTTGGTGCTTGGTGCCTGGTGCTTGGTGTTTGGTGCTTGGTGTTTGGTGCTTGGTGTTTGGTGCTTGGTGTTTGGTGATTTGTGCTTGGTGCTTAGTGCTTGGTGTTTGGTGCTTGGTGCTTGGTGCTTGGTGTTTGGCGTTTGCTGTTTGCTGTTTGGTGTTTGGTGTTTGCTGTTTGGTGTTTGGTGCTTGGTGTTTGGTGCTTGGTGCTTGCTGTTTGGTGTATGGTGTTTGGTTCTTGGTGCTTGGTGTTTGGTGTTTGGTGCTTAGTGCTTGGTGCTTGGTGTTTGGTGCTTGGTGCCTGGTGCTTGGTGTTTGGTGCTTGGTGCTTGGTGTTAGGTGATTGGTGCTTGGTGTTTGGTGCTTGGTGCTTGGTTCTTGGTGTTTGGCGTTTGGTGATTGGGGCTTGGTGTTTGGTGCTTGCTGCTTGGTTTTTGGTGGTTGGTGCTTGGTACCTGGTGCCTGTTGTTTGGTGTTTGGTGCTTGGTGCTTGGTGCTTGGTGTTTGGTGCTTGGTGTCTGGTGTTTGGTGCTTGGTGTTTGGTGTTTGGTGCTTGGTGCTTGGTGTATGGTGTTTGGTGCTTGGTACTTGGTGTTTGGTGTTTGGTGCTGGGTGCTTGGCGTTTGGTGCTTGGTGCTTGGTGCTTAGTGCTTGGTGTTTGGTGTTTGGTGTTTGGTGTTTGATGCTTGGTTTGTGCTGCTTGGTGCTTGGTGCTTGGTGTTTTGTGTTTGGTGCTTGGTGCTTGGTGCCTGGTTCTTGGTGCTTGGTGCTTGTTGTTTGGTGCTTGGTGCTTGGTGATTAGTGTTTGGTGCTTGGTGCTTGGGGTTTGGTGCTTGGTGCTTGGTGTTTGGTGTTTGGTGTTTGGTGCTTGGTGTCTGGTGTTTGGTGTTTGGTGTTTGGTGCTTGGTGCTTGGTGTTTGGGTTTTGGTGCTTGGTGCTTGGTGTTTGGTGTTTGGTGCTTGGTGTTTGGTGTTTGGTGCTTGGTGTTTGGTGCTTGGTGCTTGGTGCTTGGTGTTTGGTGCTGGGTGCTTGGTGCTTGGTGTTTCTTGTTTGGTGCTTGGTGCTTGGTGTTTGGTGTTTGGTGTTTGATGCTTGGTGTTTGATGCTTGTTGCTTGGTGCTTGGTGTTTTGTGTTTGGTGTTTGGTGCTTGGTGTATGTACTTGGTGCTTGGTGCTTGGTGTTTGGTGCTTGGTTCTTGGTGTTTGGTGATTGGTGCTTGGTGCTTGGTGTTTGGTGCTTGGTGCTTGGTGTTTGGTACTTGGTGCTTGGTGTTTGGTGTTTGGTGCTTGGAGTTTGGTGCTTCGTGCTTGGTGCTTGGTGCTTGGTGTTATGTGTTTGGTGCTTGGTGCTTGGTGTTTGGTGGTGGTGCTTGGTGTTTGGTGCTTGGTGCCTGGTGATTGGTGTTTGGTGCTTGGTGTTTGGTGCTTGGTGTTTGGTGCTTGGTGTTTGGTGATTTGTGCTTGGTGCTTAGTGCTTGGTGTTTGGTGCTTGGTGCTTGGTGCTTGGTGTTTGGCGTTTGCTGTTTGCTGTTTGGTGTTTGGTGTTTGCTGTTTGGTGTTTGGTGCTTGGTGTTTGGTGCTTGGTGCTTGCTGTTTGGTGTTTGGTGTTTGGTTCTTGGTGCTTGGTGTTTGGTGTTTGGTGCTTGGTGCTTGGTGCTTGGTGTTTGGTGCTTGGTGCCTGGTGCTTGGTGTTTGGTGCTTGGTGCTTGGTGTTAGGCGTTTGGTGCTTGGTGCTTGGTGTTTGATGTTTGGTCCTTGGTGCTTGGTGTTTGGTATTTGGTGCTTGGTGCTTGGTGTTTGGTGTTTGGTGCTTGCTGCTTGCTGCTTGGTGTTTGGTGCTTGGTGATTGGTGCTTGGTGTTTTGTGCTTTTTGCTTGGTGTTTGGTGTTTGGTGCTAGGGTCTTGGTGCTTGGTGCTTGGTGTTTGGTGCTTGGTGCTCGGTGTTTGGTGTTTGGTGCTTGGTGCGTGGGGCTTGGTGTTTGGTGCTTGGTGTTTGGTGCTTGGTGTTTGGTGCTTGCTGTTTGGTGCTTGGTGCTTGGTGTTTGGTGTTTGGTGTTTGGTGCTTGGTGCTTGGTGTTTGGTGCTTGGTGCTTGGTGATTAGTGTTTGGTGATTGGTGCTTGGTGTTTGGTGTTTGGTACTTGGTGTTTGGTGCTTGGTGCTTGCTGTTTGGTGTTTGGTTCTTGGTGCTTGGTGTTTGGTGTTTGGTGTTTGGTGCTTGGTGCTTGGTGCTTGGTGTTTGGTGCTTGGTGCTTGGTGTTTGGTGCTGCGTGCTTGGTGTTTGGTGTTTGGTGCTTGGTGCTTGGTGCCTGTGTTTCGTGCTTGGTGCTTGGTGCTTGGTGTTTGGTGTTTGGTGCTTGGTGGTTGGTGTTTGGTACTTGGTGCTTGGTGCTTGGTGCTTGGTGTTTGATGCTGCGTGCCTGGTGTTTGGTGTTTGGTGCTTGGTGCTTGGTGTTTGGTGTTTCGTGCTTGGTGCCTGGTGCTTGTTGTTTGGTGTTTGCTGCTTGGTGCTTGGTGTTTGGTGTTTGGTGCTTGGTGCTTGGTATCTGGTGTTTGGTGCTTGGTGTTTGGTGTTTGGTGCTTGGTGCTTGGTGCTTGGTGTTTGGTGTTTGGTGCTTCGTGCTTGGTGTTTGGTGCTTGGTGTTTGGTGTTTGGTGTTTGATGCTTGGTGTTTGCTGCTTGGTGCTTGGTGCTTGGTGTTTTGTGTTTGGTGCTGGGTGCTTGGTGCCTGGTGCTTGGTGCTTGGTGCTTGTTGTTTGGTGCTTGGTGCTTGGTGATTAGTGTTTGGTGCTTGGTGCTTGCGGTTTGGTGTTTTGTGCTTGGGGTTTGGTGTTTGGTGCTTGGTGCTTGGTGTTTGGTGCTTGGTGCTTGGTGCTTGGTGCTTGGTGTTAGGTGTTTGCTGCTTGGTGCTTGGTGTTTGATGTTTGGTGCTTGGTGCTTGGTGTTTGGTGTTTGGTGCTTGGTGCTTGGTGTTTGATGTTTGGTCCTTGGTGCTTGTTGGTTGGTGTTTGGTGCTTGGTGCTTGGTGTTTGGTGTTTGGTGCTCGCTGCTTGGTGCTTGGTGTTTTGTGTTTGGAGTTTGTTGCTTGGTGTTTGGTGCTTCGGTCTTGGTGCTTGGTGTTTGGTGCTTGGTGCTTGGTGTTTGGTGCTTGGTGCCTGGTGCTTGGTGTTTGGTGCTTGGTGCTTGGTGTTTGGTGCTTATTGTTTGGTGCTTGGTGCTTGGTGCTTGGTGCTAGGTGTTTGGTGCTTGGTGCTTGGTGTTTGATGTTTGGTGCTTGGTGTTTGGTGCTTGGTGCTTGGTTTTGGTGTTTGGTGCTTGCTGCTTGCTGCTTGGTGTTTGGTGCTTGGTGATTGGTGCTTGGTGTTTTGTGCTTGGTGCTTGGTGTTTGGTGTTTGTTGCTAGGGGCTTCGTGCTTGGTGCTTGGTGTTTGGTACTTGGTGCTTGCTGTTTGGTGTTTGGTGCTTGGTGCGTGGGACTTAGTGTTTGGTGTTTGGTGCTTGGTGTTTGGTGCTTGGTGTTTGGGGCTTGGTGTTCGGTGCTTGGTGCTTGCTGCTTGGTGCTTGGTGTTTGGTGTTTGGTGCTTGGTGCTTGGTGTTTGATGTTGGGTCCTTAGTGCTTCGTGCTTGGTGTTTGGTGCTTGGTGTTTGGTGTTTGGTGCTTGCTGCTTGCTGCTTGTTGTTTCGTTCTTTGTGATTGGTGCTTGGTGCTTGGTGTTTGGTGCTTGGTGCTTGGTGTTTGGTGTTTGGTGTTTGGTGCTTGGGGCTTGGTGTTTTGTGCTTGGTGCTTGGTGCTTGGTGTTTGGTGTTTGGTGTTTGGTGCTTGCTGTTTGGTGTTTGGTGTTTGGTGTTTGGTGCTTGGTGCTTGGTGTTTGGTGCTTGGTGTCTGGTGTTTGGTGCTAGGTGCTTGGTGCTTGGTGTTTGGTGTTTGGTGCTTGGTGCTTGGTGTTTGGTGTTTGGTGCTGGGTGCTTGGAGTTTGGTGCTTGGTGCTTGGTGCTTAGTGCTTGGTGTTTGGTGTTTGGTGCTTGGTGTTTGGTGTTTGGTGTTTGATGCTTGGTGTGTGCTGCTTGGTGCTTGGTGCTTGGTGTTTTGTGTTTGGTGCTTGGTGCTTGGTGCTTGGTTCTTGGTGCTTGGTGCTTGTTGTCTGGTGCTTGGTGCTTGGTGATTAGTGTTTGGTGCTTGGTGCTTGGGGTTTGGTGCTTGGTGTCTGGTGTTTGGTGTTTGGTGTTTGGTGCTTGGTGCTTGGTGTTTGGGTTTTGGTGCTTGGTGCTTGGTGTTTGGTGTTTGGTGCTTGGTGTTTGGTGTTTGGTGCTTGGTGTTTGGTGCTTGGTGCTTGGTGCTTGGTGTTTGGTGCTGGGTGCTTGGTGTTTGGTGTTTGGTGCTTGGTGCTTGGTGTTTGGTGTTTGATGCTTGGTGTTTGATGCTTGTTGCTTGGTGCTTGGTGTTTTGTGTTTGGTGTTTGGTGCTTGGTGTATGTACTTGGTGCTTGGTGCTTGGTGTTTGGTGCTTGGTTCTTGGTGTTTAGTGATTGGTGCTTGGTGTTTGGTGCTTGGTGCTTGGTGTTTGGTACTTGGTGCTTGGTGTTATGTGTTTGGTGCTTGGTGCTTGGTGTTTGGTGCTTGGTGCTTGGTGTTTGGTGCCTGGTGCTTGGTGCTTGGTGTTTGGTGCTTTTTGCTTGGTGCTTGGTGATTGGTGTTTGGTGTTTGGTGCTTGGTGCTTGGTGTTTGATGTTTGGTCCTTGGTGCTTGGTGTTTGGTGATTTGTGCTTGGTGCTTGGTGCTTGGTGTTTGGTGCTTGGTGCTTGGTGCTTGGTGTTTGGCGTTTGCTGTTTGCTGTTTGGTGTTTGGTGTTTGCTGTTTGGTGTTTGGTGCTTGGTGTTTGGTGCTTGGTGCTTGCTGTTTGGTGTTTGGTGTTTGGTTCTTGGTGTTTGGTGTTTGGTGTTTGGTGCTTGGTGCTTGGTGCTTGGTGTTTGGTGGTTGGTGCTTGGTGCTTGGTGTTTGGTGCTGCGTGCTTGGTGTTTGGCGTTTGGTGCTTGGTGCCTGGTGCTTGTTGTTTGGTGTTTGGTGCATAGTGCTTGGTGTTTGGTGTTTGGTGCTTGGTGCATGGTGGCTGGTGTTTTGTGCTTGGTGTTTGGTGTTTTGTGCTTGGAGCTTGGTGCCTGGTGTTTCGTGCTTTATGCTTGGTGCTTGGTGTTTGGTGTTTGGTGCTTGGTGTTTGGTGTTTGGTACTTGGTGCTTGGTGCTTGGTGCTTGGTGTTTGGTGCTTGGTGCTTGGTGCTTGGTGTTTGATGCTGCGTGCTTGGTGTTTGGTGTTTGGTGCTTCGTGCTTGGTGTTTGGTGTTTGGTGCTTGGTGCCTGGTGCTTGTTGTTTGGTGTTTGGTGCTTGGTGCTTGGTGTTTGGTGTTTGGTGCTTGGTGCGTGGGACTTAGTGTTTGGTGTCTGCTTTTTGGCGTATGGTGTTTGCTGTATGGTGTTTGCTGTTTCGTATTTGGTTTTTGCTGTTTGGTGTTTGGTGTTTGCTGTTTGGTGTTTGTTGTTTGGTGTTTGGTGCTTGGTGCTTGGTTCTTGGTGTTTGGCGTTTGGTGATTGGGGCTTGGTGTTTGGTGCTTGGTGCTTGGTTTTTGGTGTTTGGTGCTTGGTACCTGGTGCTTGTTGTTTGGTGTTTGGTGCTTGGTGCTTGGTGCTTGGTGTTTGGTGCTTGGTGTCTGGTGTTTGGTGCTTGGTGTTTGGTGTTTGGTGCTTGGTGCTTGGTGTATGGTGTTTGGTGCTTGGTACTTGGTGTTTGGTGTTTGGTGCTGGGTGCTTGGCGTTTGGTGCTTGGTGCTTGGTGCTTAGTGCTTGGTGTTTGGTGTTTGGTGTTTGGTGTTTGATGCTTGGTGTGTGCTGCTTGGTGCTTGGTGCTTGGTGTTTTGTGTTTGGTGCTTGGTGCTTGGTGCCTGGTTCTTGGTGCTTGGTGCTTGTTGTTTGGTGCTTCGTGCTTGGTGATTAGTGTTTGGTGCTTGGTGCTTGGGGTTTGCTGTTTGGTGTTTGGTGTTTGGTGCTTGGTGTTTAGTGCTTGGTGATTGGTGTTTGGTGTTTGGTGTTTGGTGCTTGGTGTCTGGTGTTTGGTGTTTGGTGTTTGGTGCTTGGTGCTTGGTGTTTGGGTTTTGGTGCTTGGTGCTTGGTGTTTGGTGTTTGGTGCTTGGTGTTTGGTGTTTGGTGCTTGGTGTTTGGTGCTTGGTGCTTGGTGCTTGGTGTTTTGTGTTTGGTGTTTGGTGCTTGGTGTATGTACTTGGTGCTTGTTGCTTGGTGTTTGGTGCTTGGTTCTTGGTGTTTGGTGATTGGTGCTTGGTGCTTGGTGTTTGGTGCTTGATGCTTGGTGTTTGGTACTTGGTGCTTGGTGTTTGGTGTTTGGTGCTTGGTGTATGGTGCTTGGTGCTTGGTGCTTGGTGTTAAGTGTTTGGTGATTGGTGCTTGGTGTTTGGTGCTTGGTGCTTGGTGCTTGGTGTTTGGTGCATGGTGCTTGGTTTTTGGTGCTTGGTGCCTGGTGCTTGGTGTTTGGTCCTTGGTGCTTGGTGCTTGGTCTTTGGTGCTTGGGGTTTGGTGTTTGGCGCTTGGTGCTTGGTGTTTGGTGCTTGGTGCTTGGTGCTTGGTGCTTGGTGTTTGGTGCTTGGTGCTTGGTGCTTGGTGTTTGGTGCTTGGTGCTTGGTGATTAGTGTTTGGTGATTGGTGCTTCGTGTTTGGTGTTTGGTGCTTGGTGTTTGGTGCTTGGTGCTTGCTGTTTGGTGTTTGGTGTTTGGTTCTTGGTGCTTGCTGTTTGGTGTTTGGTGCTTGGTGCTTGGTGCCTGGTGTTTCGTGCTTGGTGCTTGGTGCTTGGTGTTTGGTGTTTGGTGCTTGGTGTTTGGTGTTTGGTGTTTGGTGCTTGGTGCTTGGTGCTTGGTGATTGGTGCTTGGTGCTTGGTGCTTGGTGTTTGATGCTGCATGCTTGGTGTTTGGTGTTTGGTGCTTGGTGCTTGGTTTTTGGTGTTTGGTGCTTGGTGCCTGGTGCTTGTTGTTTGGTGTTTGGTGCTTGGTGCTTGGTGTTTGGTGCCTGGTGCTTGGTGCTTGGTGTTTGGTGCTTGGTGTTTGGTGCTTGGTGTTTGGTGCTTGGTGTTCGGTGCTTTTTGCTTGGTGCTTGGTGATTGGTGTTTGGTGTTAGGTGCTTGGTGCTTGGTGTTTGATGTTTGGTCCTTGGTGCTTGGTGTTTGGTGATTTGTGCTTGGTGCTTGGTGCTTGGTGTTTGGTGCTTGGTGCTTGGTGCTTGGTGTTTGGCGTTTGCTGTTTGCTGTTTGGTGTTTGGTGTTTGCTGTTTGGTGTTTGGTGCTTGGTGTTTGGTGCTTGGTGCTTGCTGTTTGGTGTTTGGTGTTTGGTTCTTGGTGCTTGGTGTTTGGTGCTTGGTGCTTGGTGCTTGGTGTTTGGTGGTTGGTGCTTGGTGCTTGGTGTTTGGTGCTGCGTGCTTGGTGTTTGGCGTTTGGTGCTTGGTGCCTGGTGCTTGTTGTTTGGTGTTTGGTGCATAGTGCTTGGTGTTTGGTGTTTGGTGCTTGGTGCATGGTGGCTGGTGTTTTGTGCTTGGTGTTTGGTGTTTTGTGCTTGGAGCTTGGTGCCTGGTGTTTCGTGCTTTATGCTTGGTGCTTGGTGTTTGGTGTTTGGTACTTGGTGCTTGGTGCTTGGTGCTTGGTGTTTGGTGCTTGGTGCTTGGTGCTTGGTGTTTGATGCTGCGTGCTTGGTGTTTGGTGTTTGGTGCTTCGTGCTTGGTGTTTGGTGTTTGGTGCTTGGTGCCTGGTGCTTGTTGTTTGGTGTTTGGTGCTTGGTGCTTGGTGTTTGGTGTTTGGTGCTTGGTGCGTGGGACTTAGTGTTTGGTGTTTTGTGCTTGGTGTTTGGGGCTTGGTGTTTGGGGCTTGGTGTTTGGTGCTTGGTGCTTGGTGCTTGGTGCTTGGTGTTTGGTGTTTGGTGCTTGGTGCTTGGTGCTTGGTCCTTGGTGTTTGATGTTGGGTCCTTGGTGCTTGGTGTTTGGTGTTTGGTGCTTGGTGTTTGGTGTTTGGTGCTTGCTGCTTGCTGCTTGTTGTTTCGTTCTTTGTGATTGGTGCTTGGTGTTTGGTGTTTGGTGCTTGGTGCTTGGTGCTTGGTGTTTGATGTTGGGTCCTTGGTGCTTGGTGTTCGGTGCTTGGTGCTTGGTGGTTGGTGCTTGGTGCTTGGTGTTTGGTGCTTGGTGCTTGGTGCTTGGTCTTTGGTGCTTGGTGTTTGGTGTTTGGTGCTTGGTGCTTGGTGCGTGGTGTTTGGTGCTTGGTGCTTGGTGTTTGGTGCTTGGTGCTTGGTGATTAGTGTTTGTTGCTTGGTGCTTGGGGTTTGGTGGTTGGTGCTTGGTGCTTGGTGTTTGGTGTTTGGTGTTTGGTGTTTGGTGTTTGCTGTTTGGTGTCTGCTTTTTGGCGTATGGTGTTTGCTGTATGGTGTTTGCTGTTTCGTATTTGGTTTTTGCTGTTTGGTGTTTGGTGTTTGCTGTTTGGTGTTTGTTGTTTGGTGTTTGGTGCTTGGTGCTTGGTTCTTGGTGTTTGGCGTTTGGTGATTGGGGCTTGGTGTTTGGTGCTTGGTGCTTGGTTTTTGGTGTTTGGTGCTTGGTACCTGGTGCTTGTTGTTTGGTGTTTGGTGCTTGGTGCTTGGTGCTTGGTGTTTGGTGCTTGGTGTCTGGTGTTTGGTGCTTGGTGTTTGGTGTTTGGTGCTTGGTGCTTGGTGTATGGTGTTTGGTGCTTGGTACTTGGTGTTTGGTGTTTGGTGCTGGGTGCTTGGCGTTTGGTGCTTGGTGCTTGGTGCTTTGTGCTTGGTGTTTGGTGTTTGGTGTTTGGTGTTTTGTGTTTGGTGCTTGGTGCTTGGTGCCTGGTTCTTGGTGCTTGGTGCTTGTTGTTTGGTGCTTGGTGCTTGGTGATTAGTGTTTGGTGCTTGGTGCTTGGGGTTTGCTGTTTGGTGTTTGGTGTTTGGTGCTTGGTGTTTGGTGCTTGGTGATTGGTGTTTGGTGTTTGGTGTTTGGTGCTTGGTGTCTGGTGTTTGGTGTTTGGTGTTTGGTGCTTGGTGCTTGGTGTTTGGGTTTTGGTGCTTGGTGCTTGGTGTTTGGTGTTTGGTGCTTGGTGTTTGGTGTTTGGTGCTTGGTGTTTGGTGCTTGGTGCTTGGTGCTTGGTGTTTTGTGTTTGGTGTTTGGTGCTTGGTGTATGTACTTGGTGCTTGTTGCTTGGTGTTTGGTGCTTGGTTCTTGGTGTTTGGTGATTGGTGCTTGGTGCTTGGTGTTTGGTGCTTGGTGCTTGGTGTTTGGTACTTGGTGCTTGGTGTTTGGTGTTTGGTGCTTGGTGTATGGTGCTTGGTGCTTGGTGCTTGGTGTTAAGTGTTTGGTGATTGGTACTTGGTGTTTGGTGCTTGGTGCTTGGTGCTTGGTGTTTGGTGCATGGTGCTTGGTTTTTGGTGCTTGGTGCCTGGTGCTTGGTGTTTGGTCCTTGGTGCTTGGTGCTTGGTCTTTGGTGCTTGGGGTTTGGTGTTTGGCGCTTGGTGCTTGGTGTTTGGTGCTTGGTGCTTGGTGCTTGGTGCTTGGTGTTTGGTGCTTGGTGCTTGGTGCTTGGTGTTTGGTGCTTGGTGCTTGGTGATTAGTGTTTGGTGATTGGTGCTTCGTGTTTGGTGTTTGGTGCTTGGTGTTTGGTGCTTGGTGCTTGCTGTTTGGTGTTTGGTGTTTGGTGCTTGGTGTTTGGTGTTTGGTGTTTGGTGCTTGGTGCTTGGTGCTTGGTGTTTGGTGCTTGGTGTTTGGTGCTGCGTGCTTGGTGTTTGGTGTTTGGTGCTTGGTGCCTGGTGCTTGTGGTTTGGTGTCTGGTGCTTAGTGCTTGCTGTTTGGTGTTTGGTGCTTGGTGCTTGGTGCCTGGTGTTTCGTGCTTGGTGCTTGGTGCTAGGTGTTTGGTGTTTGGTGCTTGGTGTTTGGTGTTTGGTGTTTGGTGCTTGGTGCTTGGTGCTTGGTGATTGGTGCTTGGTGCTTGGTGCTTGGTGTTTGATGCTGCATGCTTGGTGTTTGGTGTTTGGTGCTTGGTGCTTGGTTTTTGGTGTTTGGTGCTTGGTGCCTGGTGCTTGTTGTTTGGTGTTTGGTGCTTGGTGCTTGGTGCTTGGTGTTTGGTGCTTGGTGCTTGGTATCTGGTGTTTGGTGCTTGGTGTTTGGTGTTTGGTGCTTGGTGCTTGGTGCTTGGTGTTTGGTGTTTGGTTCCTGGTGATTGGTGTTTGGTGTTTGGTGTTTGGTGCTTGGTGCTTGGTGTTTGGTGTTTGGTGCTTGGTGCTTGGTGCTTGGTGTTTGGTGCTTGGTGCCTGGTGCTTGGTGTTTGGTGCTTGGTGCACGGTGTTAGGTGATTGGTGCTTGGTGTTTGGTGCTTGGTGCTTGGTGCTTGGTGCTTGGTGTTAGGCGTTTGGTGCTTGGTGCTTGGTGTTTGATGTTTGGTCCTTGGTGCTTGGTGTTTGGTATTTGGTGCTTGGTGCTTGGTGTTTGGTGTTTGGTGCTTGCTGCTTGCTGCTTGGTGTTTGGTGCTTGGTGATTGGTGCTTGGTGTTTTGTGCTTTTTGCTTGGTGTTTGGTGTTTGGTGCTAGGGTCTTGGTGCTTGGTGCTTGGTGTTTGGTGCTTGGTGCTCGGTGTTTGGTGTTTGGTGCTTGGTGCGTGGGGCTTGGTGTTTGGTGCTTGGTGTTTGGTGCTTGGTGTTTGGTGCTTGCTGTTTGGTGCTTGGTGCTTGGTGTTTGGTGTTTGGTGTTTGGTGCTTGGTGCTTGGTGTTTGGTGCTTGGTGCTTGGTGCTTGGTGCTTGGTGCTTGGTCTTTGGTGCTTGGTACTTGGTGATTAGTGTTTGGTGATTGGTGCTTGGGGTTTGGTGTTTGGTACTTGGTGTTTGGTGCTTGGTGCTTGCTGTTTGGTGTTTGGTTCTTGGTGCTTGGTGTTTGGTGTTTGGTGTTTGGTGCTTGGTGCTTGGTGCTTGGTGCTTGGTACTTGGTGTTTGGTGCTTGGTGCTTGGTGTTTGGTGCTGCGTGCTTGGTGTTTGGTGTTTGGTGCTTGGTGCTTGGTGCCTGTGTTTCGTGCTTGGTGCTTGGTGCTTGGTGTTTGGTGTTTGGTGCTTGGTGGTTGGTGTTTGGTACTTGGTGCTTGGTGCTTGGTGCTTGGTGTTTGATGCTGCGTGCCTGGTGTTTGGTGCTTGGTGCTTGGTGTTTGGTGTTTCGTGCTTGGTGCCTGGTGCTTGTTGTTTGGTGTTTGCTGCTTGGTGCTTGGTGTTTGGTGTTTGGTGCTTGGTGCTTGGTATCTGGTGTTTGGTGCTTGGTGTTTGGTGTTTGGTGCTTGGTGCTTGGTGCTTGGTGTTTGGTGTTTGGTGCTTCGTGCTTGGTGTTTGGTGCTTGGTGTTTGGTGTTTGGTGTTTGATGCTTGGTGTTTGCTGCTTGGTGCTTGGTGCTTGGTGTTTGGTGCTTGGTGCTTGGTGCTTGGTGTTTGGCGTTTGCTGTTTGCTGTTTGGTGTTTGGTGTTTGCTGTTTGGTGTTTGGTGCTTGGTGTTTGGTGCTTGGTGCTTGCTGTTTGGTGTTTGGTGTTTGGTTCTTGGTGCTTGGTGTTTGGTGTTTGGTGCTTGGTGCTTGGTGCTTGGTGTTTGGTGGTTGGTGCTTGGTGCTAGGTGTTTGGTGCTGCGTGCTTGGTGTTTGGCGTTTGGTGCTTGGTGCCTGGTGCTTGTTGTTTGGTGTTTGGTGCATAGTGCTTGGTGTTTGGTGTTTGGTGCTTGGTGCATGGTGGCTGGTGTTTTGTGCTTGGTGTTTGGTGTTTTGTGCTTGGAGCTTGGTGCCTGGTGTTTCGTGCTTTGTGCTTGGTGCTTGGTGTTTGGTGTTTGGTGCTTGGTGTTTGGTGTTTGGTACTTGGTGCTTGGTGCTTGGAGCTTGGTGTTTGGTGCTTGGTGCTTGGTGCTTGGTGTTTGATGCTGCGTGCTTGGTGTTTGGTGTTTGGTGCTTCGTGCTTGGTGTTTGGTGTTTGGTGCTTGGTGCCTGGTGCTTGTTGTTTGGTGTTTGGTGCTTGGTGTTTGGTGTTTGGTGTTTGGTGCTTGGTGCGTGGGACTTAGTGTTTGGTGCTTTGTGCTTGGTGTTTGGGGCTTGGTGTTTGGGGCTTGGTGTTCGGTGCTTGGTGCTTGGTGCTTGGTGCTTGGTGTTTGGTGTTTGGTGCTTGGTGCTTGGTCCTTGGTGTTTGATGTTGTGTCCTTGGTGCTTGGTGTTTGGTGTTTGGTGGTTGGTGCTTGGTGCTAGGTGTTTGGTGCTGCGTGCTTGGTGTTTGGCGTTTGGTGCTTGGTGCCTGGTGCTTGTTGTTTGGTGTTTGGTGCATAGTGCTTGGTGTTTGGTGTTTGGTGCTTGGTGCATGGTGGCTGGTGTTTTGTGCTTGGTGTTTGGTGTTTTGTGCTTGGAGCTTGGTGCCTGGTGTTTCGTGCTTTGTTCTTGGTGCTTGGTGTTTGGTGTTTGGTGCTTGGTGTTTGGTGTTTGGTACTTGGTGCTTGGTGCTTGGAGCTTGGTGTTTGGTGCTTGGTGCTTGGTGCTTGGTGTTTGATGCTGCGTGCTTGGTGTTTGGTGTTTGGTGCTTCGTGCTTGGTGTTTGGTGTTTGGTGCTTGGTGCCTGGTGCTTGTTGTTTGGTGTTTGGTGCTTGGTGTTTGGTGTTTGGTGTTTGGTGCTTGGTGCGTGGGACTTAGTGTTTGGTGCTTTGTGCTTGGTGTTTGGGGCTTGGTGTTTGGGGCTTGGTGTTCGGTGCTTGGTGCTTGGTGCTTGGTGCTTGGTGTTTGGTGTTTGGTGCTTGGTGCTTGGTCCTTGGTGTTTGATGTTGGGTCCTTGGTGCTTGGTGTTTGGTGTTTGGTGCTTGGTGTTTGGTGTTTGGTGCTTGCTGCTTGCTGCTTGTTGTTTCGTTCTTTGTGATTGGTGCTTGGTGTTTGGTGTTTGGTGCTTGGTGCTTGGTGCTTGGTGTTTGATGTTGGGTCCTTGGTGCTTGGTGTTCGGTGCTTGGTGCTTGGTGTTTGGTGCTTGGTGCTTGGTGTTTGGTGCTTGGTGCTTGGTGCTTGTTGTTTGGTGCTTGGTGCTTGGTGCTTGGTGTTTGGTGCTTGGTGTTTGGTGTTTGGTGCTTGGTGCTTGGTGCGTGGTGTTTGGTGCTTGGTGCTTGGTGTTTGGTGCTTGGTGCTTGGTGATTAGTGTTTGTTGCTTGGTGCTTGGGGTTTGGTGGTTGGTGCTTGGTGCTTGGTGTTTGGTGTTTGGTGTTTGGTGTTTGGTGTTTGCTGTTTGGTGTCTGCTTTTTGGCGTATGGTGTTTGCTGTATGGTGTTTGCTGTTTCGTATTTGGTTTTTGCTGTTTGGTGTTTGGTGTTTGCTGTTTGGTGTTTGTTGTTTGGTGTTTGGTGCTTGGTGCTTGGTTCTTGGTGTTTGGCGTTTGGTGATTGGGGCTTGTTGTTTGGTGCTTGGTGCTTGGTTTTTGGTGTTTGGTGCTTGGTACCTGGTGCTTGTTGTTTGGTGTTTGGTGCTTGGTGCTTGGTGCTTGGTGTTTGGTGCTTGGTGTCTGGTGTTTGGTGCTTGGTGTTTGGTGTTTGGTGCTTGGTGCTTGGTGTATGGTGTTTGGTGCTTGGTACTTGGTGTTTGGTGTTTGGTGCTGGGTGCTTGGCGTTTGGTGCTTGGTGCTTGGTGCTTAGTGCTTGGTGTTTGGTGTTTGGTGTTTGGTGTTTGATGCTTGGTGTGTGCTGCTTGGTGCTTGGTGCTTGGTGTTTTGTGTTTGGTGCTTGGTGCTTGGTGCCTGGTTCTTGGTGCTTGGTGCTTGTTGTTTGGTGCTTGGTGCTTGGTGATTAGTGTTTGGTGCTTGGTGCTAGGTGTTTGGTGTTTGGTGCTTGGTGTTTGGTGTTTGGTGTTTGGTGCTTGGTGCTTGGTGCTTGGTGATTGGTGCTTGGTGCTTGGTGCTTGGTGTTTGATGCTGCATGCTTGGTGTTTGGTGTTTGGTGCTTGGTGCTTGGTTTTTGGTTTTTGGTGCTTGGTGCCTGGTGCTTGTTGTTTGGTGTTTGGTGCTTGGTGCTTGGTGCTTGGTGTTTGGTGCTTGGTGCTTGGTATCTGGTGTTTGGTGCTTGGTGTTTGGTGTTTGGTGCTTGGTGCTTGGTGCTTGGTGTTTGGTGTTTGGTTCCTGGTGATTGGTGTTTGGTGTTTGGTGTTTGGTGCTTGGTGCTTGGTGTTTGGTGTTTGGTGCTTGGTGCTTGGTGCTTGGTGTTTGGTGCTTGGTGCCTGGTGCTTGGTGTTTGGTGCTTGGTGCTTGGTGTTAGGTGATTGGTGCTTGGTGTTTGGTGCTTGGTGCTTGGTGCTTGGTGCTTGGTGTTAGGCGTTTGGTGCTTGGTGCTTGGTGTTTGATGTTTGGTCCTTGGTGCTTGGTGTTTGGTATTTGGTGCTTGGTGCTTGGTGTTTGGTGTTTGGTGCTTGCTGCTTGCTGCTTGGTGTTTCGTGCTTGGTGATTGGTGCTTGGTGTTTTGTGCTTTTTGCTTGGTGTTTGGTGTTTGGTGCTAGGGTCTTGGTGCTTGGTGCTTGGTGTTTGGTGCTTGGTGCTCGGTGTTTGGTGTTTGGTGCTTGGTGCATGGGGCTTGGTGTTTGGTGTTTGGTGTTTGGTGCTTGGTGTTTGGTGCTTGCTGTTTGGTGCTTGGTGCTTGGTGTTTGGTGTTTGGTGTTTGGTGCTTGGTGCTTGGTGTTTGGTGCTTGGTGCTTGGTGCTTGGTGCTTGGTGCTTGGTCTTTGGTGCTTGGTACTTGGTGATTAGTGTTTGGTGATTGGTGCTTGGGGTTTGGTGTTTGGTACTTGGTGTTTGGTGCTTGGTGCTTGCTGTTTGGTGTTTGGTTCTTGGTGCTTGGTGTTTGGTGTTTGGTGTTTGGTGCTTGGTGCTTGGTACTTGGTGTTTGGTGCTTGGTGCTTGGTGTTTGGTGCTGCGTGCTTGGTGTTTGGTGTTTGGTGCTTGGTGCTTGGTGCCTGTGTTTCGTGCTTGGTGCTTGGTGCTTGGTGTTTGGTGTTTGGTGCTTGGTGGTTGGTGTTTGGTACTTGGTGCTTGGTGCTTGGTGCTTGGTGTTTGATGCTGCGTGCCTGGTGTTTGGTGCTTGGTGCTTGGTGTTTGGTGTTTCGTGCTTGGTGCCTGGTGCTTGTTGTTTGGTGTTTGCTGCTTGGTGCTTGGTGTTTGGTGTTTGGTGCTTGGTGCTTGGTATCTGGTGTTTGGTGCTTGGTGTTTGGTGTTTGGTGCTTGGTGCTTGGTGCTTGGTGTTTGGTGCTTGGTGTCTGGTGTTTGGTGCTTGGTGTTTGGTGTTTGGTGCTTGGTGCTTGGTGTATGGTGTTTGGTGCTTGGTACTTGGTGTTTGGTGTTTGGTGCTGGGTGCTTGGCGTTTGGTGCTTGGTGCTTGGTGCTTTGTGCTTGGTGTTTGGTGTTTGGTGTTTGGTGTTTTGTGTTTGGTGCTTGGTGCTTGGTGCCTGGTTCTTGGTGCTTGGTGCTTGTTGTTTGGTGCTTGGTGCTTGGTGATTAGTGTTTGGTGCTTGGTGCTTGGGGTTTGCTGTTTGGTGTTTGGTGTTTGGTGCTTGGTGTTTGGTGCTTGGTGATTGGTGTTTGGTGTTTGGTGTTTGGTGCTTGGTGTCTGGTGTTTGGTGTTTGGTGTTTGGTGCTTGGTGCTTGGTGTTTGGGTTTTGGTGCTTGGTGCTTGGTGTTTGGTGTTTGGTGCTTGGTGTTTGGTGTTTGGTGCTTGGTGTTTGGTGCTTGGTGCTTGGTGCTTGGTGTTTTGTGTTTGGTGTTTGGTGCTTGGTGTATGTACTTGGTGCTTGTTGCTTGGTGTTTGGTGCTTGGTTCTTGGTGTTTGGTGATTGGTGCTTGGTGCTTGGTGTTTGGTGCTTGGTGCTTGGTGTTTGGTACTTGGTGCTTGGTGTTTGGTGTTTGGTGCTTGGTGTATGGTGCTTGGTGCTTGGTGCTTGGTGTTAAGTGTTTGGTGATTGGTACTTGGTGTTTGGTGCTTGGTGCTTGGTGCTTGGTGTTTGGTGCATGGTGCTTGGTTTTTGGTGCTTGGTGCCTGGTGCTTGGTGTTTGGTCCTTGGTGCTTGGTGCTTGGTCTTTGGTGCTTGGGGTTTGGTGTTTGGCGCTTGGTGCTTGGTGTTTGGTGCTTGGTGCTTGGTGCTTGGTGCTTGGTGTTTGGTGCTTGGTGCTTGGTGCTTGGTGTTTGGTGCTTGGTGCTTGGTGATTAGTGTTTGGTGATTGGTGCTTCGTGTTTGGTGTTTGGTGCTTGGTGTTTGGTGCTTGGTGCTTGCTGTTTGGTGTTTGGTGTTTGGTGCTTGGTGTTTGGTGTTTGGTGTTTGGTGCTTGGTGCTTGGTGCTTGGTGTTTGGTGCTTGGTGTTTGGTGCTGCGTGCTTGGTGTTTGGTGTTTGGTGCTTGGTGCCTGGTGCTTGTGGTTTGGTGTCTGGTGCTTAGTGCTTGCTGTTTGGTGTTTGGTGCTTGGTGCTTGGTGCCTGGTGTTTCGTGCTTGGTGCTTGGTGCTAGGTGTTTGGTGTTTGGTGCTTGGTGTTTGGTGTTTGGTGTTTGGTGCTTGGTGCTTGGTGCTTGGTGATTGGTGCTTGGTGCTTGGTGCTTGGTGTTTGATGCTGCATGCTTGGTGTTTGGTGTTTGGTGCTTGGTGCTTGGTTTTTGGTGTTTGGTGCTTGGTGCCTGGTGCTTGTTGTTTGGTGTTTGGTGCTTGGTGCTTGGTGCTTGGTGTTTGGTGCTTGGTGCTTGGTATCTGGTGTTTGGTGCTTGGTGTTTGGTGTTTGGTGCTTGGTGCTTGGTGCTTGGTGTTTGGTGTTTGGTTCCTGGTGATTGGTGTTTGGTGTTTGGTGTTTGGTGCTTGGTGCTTGGTGTTTGGTGTTTGGTGCTTGGTGCTTGGTGCTTGGTGTTTGGTGCTTGGTGCCTGGTGCTTGGTGTTTGGTGCTTGGTGCACGGTGTTAGGTGATTGGTGCTTGGTGTTTGGTGCTTGGTGCTTGGTGCTTGGTGCTTGGTGTTAGGCGTTTGGTGCTTGGTGCTTGGTGTTTGATGTTTGGTCCTTGGTGCTTGGTGTTTGGTATTTGGTGCTTGGTGCTTGGTGTTTGGTGTTTGGTGCTTGCTGCTTGCTGCTTGGTGTTTGGTGCTTGGTGATTGGTGCTTGGTGTTTTGTGCTTTTTGCTTGGTGTTTGGTGTTTGGTGCTAGGGTCTTGGTGCTTGGTGCTTGGTGTTTGGTGCTTGGTGCTCGGTGTTTGGTGTTTGGTGCTTGGTGCGTGGGGCTTGGTGTTTGGTGCTTGGTGTTTGGTGCTTGGTGTTTGGTGCTTGCTGTTTGGTGCTTGGTGCTTGGTGTTTGGTGTTTGGTGTTTGGTGCTTGGTGCTTGGTGTTTGGTGCTTGGTGCTTGGTGCTTGGTGCTTGGTGCTTGGTCTTTGGTGCTTGGTACTTGGTGATTAGTGTTTGGTGATTGGTGCTTGGGGTTTGGTGTTTGGTACTTGGTGTTTGGTGCTTGGTGCTTGCTGTTTGGTGTTTGGTTCTTGGTGCTTGGTGTTTGGTGTTTGGTGTTTGGTGCTTGGTGCTTGGTGCTTGGTGCTTGGTACTTGGTGTTTGGTGCTTGGTGCTTGGTGTTTGGTGCTGCGTGCTTGGTGTTTGGTGTTTGGTGCTTGGTGCTTGGTGCCTGTGTTTCGTGCTTGGTGCTTGGTGCTTGGTGTTTGGTGTTTGGTGCTTGGTGGTTGGTGTTTGGTACTTGGTGCTTGGTGCTTGGTGCTTGGTGTTTGATGCTGCGTGCCTGGTGTTTGGTGCTTGGTGCTTGGTGTTTGGTGTTTCGTGCTTGGTGCCTGGTGCTTGTTGTTTGGTGTTTGTTGCTTGGTGCTTGGTGTTTGGTGTTTGGTGCTTGGTGCTTGGTATCTGGTGTTTGGTGCTTGGTGTTTGGTGTTTGGTGCTTGGTGCTTGGTGCTTGGTGTTTGGTGTTTGGTGCTTCGTGCTTGGTGTTTGGTGCTTGGTGCTTGGTGCTTGGTGTTTGGTGCTTGGTGCTTGGTGCTTGGTGTTTGGCGTTTGCTGTTTGCTGTTTGGTGTTTGGTGTTTGCTGTTTGGTGTTTGGTGCTTGGTGTTTGGTGCTTGGTGCTTGCTGTTTGGTGTTTGGTGTTTGGTTCTTGGTGCTTGGTGTTTGGTGTTTGGTGCTTGGTGCTTGGTGCTTGGTGTTTGGTGGTTGGTGCTTGGTGCTAGGTGTTTGGTGCTGCGTGCTTGGTGTTTGGCGTTTGGTGCTTGGTGCCTGGTGCTTGTTGTTTGGTGTTTGGTGCATAGTGCTTGGTGTTTGGTGTTTGGTGCTTGGTGCATGGTGGCTGGTGTTTTGTGCTTGGTGTTTGGTGTTTTGTGCTTGGAGCTTGGTGCCTGGTGTTTCGTGCTTTGTGCTTGGTGCTTGGTGTTTGGTGTTTGGTGCTTGGTGTTTGGTGTTTGGTACTTGGTGCTTGGTGCTTGGAGCTTGGTGTTTGGTGCTTGGTGCTTGGTGCTTGGTGTTTGATGCTGCGTGCTTGGTGTTTGGTGTTTGGTGCTTCGTGCTTGGTGTTTGGTGTTTGGTGCTTGGTGCCTGGTGCTTGTTGTTTGGTGTTTGGTGCTTGGTGTTTGGTGTTTGGTGTTTGGTGCTTGGTGCGTGGGACTTAGTGTTTGGTGCTTTGTGCTTGGTGTTTGGGGCTTGGTGTTTGGGGCTTGGTGTTCGGTGCTTGGTGCTTGGTGCTTGGTGCTTGGTGTTTGGTGTTTGGTGCTTGGTGCTTGGTCCTTGGTGTTTGATGTTGTGTCCTTGGTGCTTGGTGTTTGGTGTTTGGTGGTTGGTGCTTGGTGCTAGGTGTTTGGTGCTGCGTGCTTGGTGTTTGGCGTTTGGTGCTTGGTGCCTGGTGCTTGTTGTTTGGTGTTTGGTGCATAGTGCTTGGTGTTTGGTGTTTGGTGCTTGGTGCATGGTGGCTGGTGTTTTGTGCTTGGTGTTTGGTGTTTTGTGCTTGGAGCTTGGTGCCTGGTGTTTCGTGCTTTGTTCTTGGTGCTTGGTGTTTGGTGATTGGTGCTTGGTGTTTGGTGTTTGGTACTTGGTGCTTGGTGCTTGGAGCTTGGTGTTTGGTGCTTGGTGCTTGGTGCTTGGTGTTTGATGCTGCGTGCTTGGTGTTTGGTGTTTGGTGCTTCGTGCTTGGTGTTTGGTGTTTGGTGCTTGGTGCCTGGTGCTTGTTGTTTGGTGTTTGGTGCTTGGTGTTTGGTGTTTGGTGTTTGGTGCTTGGTGCGTGGGACTTAGTGTTTGGTGCTTTGTGCTTGGTGTTTGGGGCTTGGTGTTTGGGGCTTGGTGTTCGGTGCTTGGTGCTTGGTGCTTGGTGCTTGGTGTTTAGTGTTTGGTGCTTGGTGCTTGGTCCTTGGTGTTTGATGTTGGGTCCTTGGTGCTTGGTGTTTGGTGTTTGGTGCTTGGTGTTTGGTGTTTGGTGCTTGCTGCTTGCTGCTTGTTGTTTCGTTCTTTGTGATTGGTGCTTGGTGTTTGGTGTTTGGTGCTTGGTGCTTGGTGCTTGGTGTTTGATGTTGGGTCCTTGGTGCTTGGTGTTCGGTGCTTGGTGCTTGGTGTTTGGTGCTTGGTGCTTGGTGTTTGGTGCTTGGTGCTTGGTGCTTGTTGTTTGGTGCTTGGTGCTTGGTGCTTGGTGTTTGGTGCTTGGTGTTTGGTGTTTGGTGCTTGGTGCTTGGTGCGTGGTGTTTGGTGCTTGGTGCTTGGTGTTTGGTGCTTGGTGCTTGGTGATTAGTGTTTGTTGCTTGGTGCTTGGGGTTTGGTGGTTGGTGCTTGGTGCTTGGTGTTTGGTGTTTGGTGTTTGGTGTTTGGTGTTTGCTGTTTGGTGTCTGCTTTTTGGCGTATGGTGTTTGCTGTATGGTGTTTGCTGTTTCGTATTTGGTTTTTGCTGTTTGGTGTTTGGTGTTTGCTGTTTGGTGTTTGTTGTTTGGTGTTTGGTGCTTGGTGCTTGGTTCTTGGTGTTTGGCGTTTGGTGATTGGGGCTTGTTGTTTGGTGCTTGGTGCTTGGTTTTTGGTGTTTGGTGCTTGGTACCTGGTGCTTGTTGTTTGGTGTTTGGTGCTTGGTGCTTGGTGCTTGGTGTTTGGTGCTTGGTGTCTGGTGTTTGGTGCTTGGTGTTTGGTGTTTGGTGCTTGGTGCTTGGTGTATGGTGTTTGGTGCTTGGTACTTGGTGTTTGGTGTTTGGTGCTGGGTGCTTGGCGTTTGGTGCTTGGTGCTTGGTGCTTAGTGCTTGGTGTTTGGTGTTTGGTGTTTGGTGTTTGATGCTTGGTGTGTGCTGCTTGGTGCTTGGTGCTTGGTGTTTTGTGTTTGGTGCTTGGTGCTTGGTGCCTGGTTCTTGGTGCTTGGTGCTTGTTGTTTGGTGCTTGGTGCTTGGTGATTAGTGTTTGGTGCTTGGTGCTAGGTGTTTGGTGTTTGGTGCTTGGTGTTTGGTGTTTGGTGTTTGGTGCTTGGTGCTTGGTGCTTGGTGATTGGTGCTTGGTGCTTGGTGCTTGGTGTTTGATGCTGCATGCTTGGTGTTTGGTGTTTGGTGCTTGGTGCTTGGTTTTTGGTTTTTGGTGCTTGGTGCCTGGTGCTTGTTGTTTGGTGTTTGGTGCTTGGTGCTTGGTGCTTGGTGTTTGGTGCTTGGTGCTTGGTATCTGGTGTTTGGTGCTTGGTGTTTGGTGTTTGGTGCTTGGTGCTTGGTGCTTGGTGTTTGGTGTTTGGTTCCTGGTGATTGGTGTTTGGTGTTTGGTGTTTGGTGCTTGGTGCTTGGTGTTTGGTGTTTGGTGCTTGGTGCTTGGTGCTTGGTGTTTGGTGCTTGGTGCCTGGTGCTTGGTGTTTGGTGCTTGGTGCTTGGTGTTAGGTGATTGGTGCTTGGTGTTTGGTGCTTGGTGCTTGGTGCTTGGTGCTTGGTGTTAGGCGTTTGGTGCTTGGTGCTTGGTGTTTGATGTTTGGTCCTTGGTGCTTGGTGTTTGGTATTTGGTGCTTGGTGCTTGGTGTTTGGTGTTTGGTGCTTGCTGCTTGCTGCTTGGTGTTTCGTGCTTGGTGATTGGTGCTTGGTGTTTTGTGCTTTTTGCTTGGTGTTTGGTGTTTGGTGCTAGGGTCTTGGTGCTTGGTGCTTGGTGTTTGGTGCTTGGTGCTCGGTGTTTGGTGTTTGGTGCTTGGTGCGTGGGGCTTGGTGTTTGGTGTTTGGTGTTTGGTGCTTGGTGTTTGGTGCTTGCTGTTTGGTGCTTGGTGCTTGGTGTTTGGTGTTTGGTGTTTGGTGCTTGGTGCTTGGTGTTTGGTGCTTGGTGCTTGGTGCTTGGTGCTTGGTGCTTGGTCTTTGGTGCTTGGTACTTGGTGATTAGTGTTTGGTGATTGGTGCTTGGGGTTTGGTGTTTGGTACTTGGTGTTTGGTGCTTGGTGCTTGCTGTTTGGTGTTTGGTTCTTGGTGCTTGGTGTTTGGTGTTTGGTGTTTGGTGCTTGGTGCTTGGTACTTGGTGTTTGGTGCTTGGTGCTTGGTGTTTGGTGCTGCGTGCTTGGTGTTTGGTGTTTGGTGCTTGGTGCTTGGTGCCTGTGTTTCGTGCTTGGTGCTTGGTGCTTGGTGTTTGGTGTTTGGTGCTTGGTGGTTGGTGTTTGGTACTTGGTGCTTGGTGCTTGGTGCTTGGTGTTTGATGCTGCGTGCCTGGTGTTTGGTGCTTGGTGCTTGGTGTTTGGTGTTTCGTGCTTGGTGCCTGGTGCTTGTTGTTTGGTGTTTGCTGCTTGGTGCTTGGTGTTTGGTGTTTGGTGCTTGGTGCTTGGTATCTGGTGTTTGGTGCTTGGTGTTTGGTGTTTGGTGCTTGGTGCTTGGTGCTTGGTGTTTGGTGTTTGGTGCTTCGTGCTTGGTGTTTGGTGCTTGGTGTTTGGTGTTTGGTGTTTGATTCTTGGTGTTTGCTGCTTGGTGCTTGGTGCTTGGTGTTTTGTGTTTGGTGCTGGGTGCTTGGTGCCTGGTGCTTGGTGCTTGGTGCTTGTTGTTTGGTGCTTGGTGCTTGGTGATTAGTGTTTGGTGCTTGGTGCTTGCGGTTTGGTGTTTTGTGCTTGGGGTTTGGTGTTTGGTGCTTGGTGCTTGGTGTTTGGTGCTTGGTGCTTGGTGCTTGGTGCTTGGTGTTAGGTGTTTGCTGCTTGGTGCTTGGTGTTTGATGTTTGGTGCTTGCTGCTTGGTGTTTGGTGTTTGGTGCTTGGTGCTTGGTGTTTGATGTTTGGTCCTTGGTGCTTGTTGTTTGGTGTTTGGTGCTTGGTGCTTGGTGTTTGGTGTTTGGTGCTCGCTGCTTGGTGCTTGGTGTTTTGTGTTTGGAGTTTGGTGCTTGGTGTTTGGTGCTTCGGTCTTGGTGCTTGGTGTTTGGTGCTTGGTGCTTGGTGTTTGGTGCTTGGTGCCTGGTGCTTGGTGTTTGGTGCTTGGTGCTTGGTGTTTGGTGCTTATTGTTTGGTGCTTGGTGCTTGGTGCTTGGTGCTAGGTGTTTGGTGCTTGGTGCTTGGTGTTTGATGTTTGGTGCTTGGTGTTTGGTGCTTGGTGCTTGGTTTTGGTGTTTGGTGCTTGCTGCTTGCTGCTTGGTGTTTGGTGCTTGGTGATTGGTGCTTGGTGTTTGTTGCTAGGGGCTTGGTGTTTGGTGTTTGTTGCTAGGGGCTTCGTGCTTGGTGCTTGGTGTTTGGTACTTGGTGCTTGCTGTTTGGTGCTTGGTGCTTGGTGCGTGGGACTTAGTGTTTGGTGTTTGGTTCTTGGTGTTTGGTGCTTGGTGTTTGGGGCTTGGTGTTCGGTGCTTGGTGCTTGCTGCTTGGTGCTTGGTGTTTGGTGTTTGGTGCTTGGTGCTTGGTGTTTGATGTTGGGTCCTTAGTGCTTCGTGCTTGGTGTTTGGTGCTTGGTGTTTGGTGTTTGGTGCTTGCTGCTTGCTGCTTGTTGTTTCGTTCTTTGTGATTGGTGCTTGGTGCTTGGTGTTTGGTGCTTGGTGCTTGGTGTTTGGTGTTTGGTGCTTGGTGTTTGGTGCTTGGTGTTTGGTGCTTGCTGTTTGGTGCTTGGTGCTTGGTGTTTGGTGTTTGGTGTTTGGTGCTTGGTGCTTGGTGTTTGGTGCTTGGTGCTTGGTGCTTGGTGCTTGGTGCTTGGTCTTTGGTGCTTGGTACTTGGTGATTAGTGTTTGGTGATTGGTGCTTGGGGTTTGGTGTTTGGTACTTGGTGTTTGGTGCTTGGTGCTTGCTGTTTGGTGTTTGGTTCTTGGTGCTTGGTGTTTGGTGTTTGGTGTTTGGTGCTTGGTGCTTGGTACTTGGTGTTTGGTGCTTGGTGCTTGGTGTTTGGTGCTGCGTGCTTGGTGTTTGGTGTTTGGTGCTTGGTGCTTGGTGCCTGTGTTTCGTGCTTGGTGCTTGGTGCTTGGTGTTTGGTGTTTGGTGCTTGGTGGTTGGTGTTTGGTACTTGGTGCTTGGTGCTTGGTGCTTGGTGTTTGATGCTGCGTGCCTGGTGTTTGGTGCTTGGTGCTTGGTGTTTGGTGTTTCGTGCTTGGTGCCTGGTGCTTGTTGTTTGGTGTTTGCTGCTTGGTGCTTGGTGTTTGGTGTTTGGTGCTTGGTGCTTGGTATCTGGTGTTTGGTGCTTGGTGTTTGGTGTTTGGTGCTTGGTGCTTGGTGCTTGGTGTTTGGTGTTTGGTGCTTCGTGCTTGGTGTTTGGTGCTTGGTGTTTGGTGTTTGGTGTTTGATGCTTGGTGTTTGCTGCTTGGTGCTTGGTGCTTGGTGTTTGGTGCTTGGTGCTTGGTGCTTGGTGTTTGGCGTTTGCTGTTTGCTGTTTGGTGTTTGGTGTTTGCTGTTTGGTGTTTGGTGCTTGGTGTTTGGTGCTTGGTGCTTGCTGTTTGGTGTTTGGTGTTTGGTTCTTGGTGCTTGGTGTTTGGTGTTTGGTGCTTGGTGCTTGGTGCTTGGTGTTTGGTGGTTGGTGCTTGGTGCTAGGTGTTTGGTGCTGCGTGCTTGGTGTTTGGCGTTTGGTGCTTGGTGCCTGGTGCTTGTTGTTTGGTGTTTGGTGCATAGTGCTTGGTGTTTGGTGTTTGGTGCTTGGTGCATGGTGGCTGGTGTTTTGTGCTTGGTGTTTGGTGTTTTGTGCTTGGAGCTTGGTGCCTTGTGTTTCGTGCTTTGTGCTTGGTGCTTGGTGTTTGGTGTTTGGTGCTTGGTGTTTGGTGTTTGGTACTTGGTGCTTGGTGCTTGGAGCTTGGTGTTTGGTGCTTGGTGCTTGGTGCTTGGTGTTTGATGCTGCGTGCTTGGTGTTTGGTGTTTGATGCTTCGTGCTTGGTGTTTGGTGTTTGGTGCTTGGTGCCTGGTGCTTGTTGTTTGGTGTTTGGTGCTTGGTGTTTGGTGTTTGGTGTTTGGTGCTTGGTGCGTGGGACTTAGTGTTTGGTGCTTTGTGCTTGGTGTTTGGGGCTTGGTGTTTGGGGCTTGGTATTCGGTGCTTGGTGCTTGGTGCTTGGTGCTTGGTGTTTGGTGTTTGGTGCTTGGTGCTTGGTCCTTGGTGTTTGATGTTGGGTCCTTGGTGCTTGGTGTTTGGTGTTTGGTGCTTGGTGTTTGGTGTTTGGTGCTTGCTGCTTGCTGCTTGTTGTTTCGTTCTTTGTGATTGGTGCTTGGTGTTTGGTGTTTGGTGCTTGGTGCTTGGTGCTTGGTGTTTGATGTTGGGTCCTTGGTGCTTGGTGTTCGGTGCTTGGTGCTTGGTGTTTGGTGCTTGGTGCTTGGTGTTTGGTGCTTGGTGCTTGGTGCTTGTTGTTTGGTGCTTGGTGCTTGGTGCTTGGTCTTTGGTGCTTGGTGTTTGGTGTTTGGTGCTTGGTGCTTGGTGCGTGGTGTTTGGTGCTTGGTGCTTGGTGTTTGGTGCTTGGTGCTTGGTGATTAGTGTTTGTTGCTTGGTGCTTGGGGTTTGGTGGTTGGTGCTTGGTGCTTGGTGTTTGGTGTTTGGTGTTTGGTGTTTGGTGTTTGCTGTTTGGTGTCTGCTTTTTGGCGTATGGTGTTTGCTGTATGGTGTTTGCTGTTTCGTATTTGGTTTTTGCTGTTTGGTGTTTGGTGTTTGCTGTTTGGTGTTTGTTGTTTGGTGTTTGGTGCTTCGTGCTTGGTGTTTGGTGCTTGGTGTTTGGTGTTTGGTGTTTGATGCTTGGTGTTTGCTGCTTGGTGCTTGGTGCTTGGTGTTTTGTGTTTGGTGCTGGGTGCTTGGTGCCTGGTGCTTGGTGCTTGGTGCTTGTTGTTTGGTGCTTGGTGCTTGGTGATTAGTGTTTGGTGCTTGGTGCTTGCGGTTTGGTGTTTTGTGCTTGGGGTTTGGTGTTTGGTGCTTGGTGCTTGGTGTTTGGTGCTTGGTGCTTGGTGCTTGGTGCTTGGTGTTAGGTGTTTGCTGCTTGGTGCTTGGTGTTTGATGTTTGGTGCTTGGTGCTTGGTGTTTGGTGTTTGGTGCTTGGTGCTTGGTGTTTGATGTTTGGTCCTTGGTGCTTGTTGTTTGGTGTTTGGTGCTTGGTGCTTGGTGTTTGGTGTTTGGTGCTCGCTGCTTGGTGCTTGGTGTTTTGTGTTTGGAGTTTGGTGCTTGGTGTTTGGTGCTTCGGTCTTGGTGCTTGGTGTTTGGTGCTTGGTGCTTGGTGTTTGGTGCTTGGTGCCTGGTGCTTGGTGTTTGGTGCTTGGTGCTTGGTGTTTGGTGCTTATTGTTTGGTGCTTGGTGCTTGGTGCTTGGTGCTAGGTGTTTGGTGCTTGGTGTTTGATGTTTGGTGCTTGGTGTTTGGTGCTTGGTGCTTGGTTTTGGTGTTTGGTGCTTGCTGCTTGCTGCTTGGTGTTTGGTGCTTGGTGATTGGTGCTTGGTGTTTTGTGCTTGGTGCTTGGTGTTTGGTCTTTGTTGCTAGGGGCTTCGTGCTTGGTGCTTGGTGTTTGGTACTTGGTGCTTGCTGTTTGGTGTTTGGTGCTTGGTGCGTGGGACTTAGTGTTTGGTGTTTGGTTCTTGGTGTTTGGTGCTTGGTGTTTGGGGCTTGGTGTTCGGTGCTTGGTGCTTGCTGCTTGGTGCTTGGTGTTTGGTGTTTGGTGCTTGGTGCTTGGTGTTTGATGTTGGGTCCTTAGTGCTTCGTGCTTGGTGTTTGGTGTTTGGTGCTTGCTGCTTGCTGCTTGTTGTTTCGTTCTTTGAGATTGGTGCTTGGTGCTTGGTGTTTGGTGCTTGGTGCTTGGTGTTTGGTGTTTGGTGCTTGGTGTTTGGTGCTTGGTGTTTGGTGCTTGCTGTTTGGTGCTTGGTGCTTGGTGTTTGGTGTTTGGTGTTTGGTGCTTGGTGCTTGGTGTTTGGTGCTTGGTGCTTGGTGCTTGGTGCTTGGTGCTTGGTCTTTGGTGCTTGGTACTTGGTGATTAGTGTTTGGTGATTGGTGCTTGGGGTTTGGTGTTTGGTACTTGGTGTTTGGTGCTTGGTGCTTGCTGTTTGGTGTTTGGTTCTTGGTGCTTGGTGTTTGGTGTTTGGTGTTTGGTGCTTGGTGCTTGGTACTTGGTGTTTGGTGCTTGGTGCTTGGTGTTTGGTGCTGCGTGCTTGGTGTTTGGTGTTTGGTGCTTCGTGCTTGGTGCCTGTGTTTCGTGCTTGGTGCTTGGTGCTTGGTGTTTGGTGTTTGGTGCTTGGTGGTTGGTGTTTGGTACTTGGTGCTTGGTGCTTGGTGCTTGCTGTTTGATGCTGCGTGCCTGGTGTTTGGTGCTTGGTGCTTGGTGTTTGGTGTTTCGTGCTTGGTGCCTGGTGCTTGTTGTTTGGTGTTTGCTGCTTGGTGCTTGGTGTTTGGTGTTTGGTGCTTGGTGCTTGGTATCTGGTGTTTGGTGCTTGGTGTTTGGTGTTTGGTGCTTGGTGCTTGGTGCTTGGTGTTTGGTGTTTGGTGCTTCGTGCTTGGTGTTTGGTGTTTGGTGCTTGGTGTTTGGTGTTTGATGCTTGGTGTTTGCTGCTTGGTGCTTGGTGCTTGGTGTTTGGTGCTTGGTGCTTGGTGCTTGGTGTTTGGCGTTTGCTGTTTGCTGTTTGGTGTTTGGTGTTTGCTGTTTGGTGTTTGGTGCTTGGTGTTTGGTGCTTGGTGCTTGCTGTTTGGTGTTTGGTGTTTGGTTCTTGGTGCTTGGTGTTTGGTGTTTGGTGCTTGGTGCTTGGTGCTTGGTGTTTGGTGGTTGGTGCTTGGTGCTAGGTGTTTGGTGCTGCGTGCTTGGTGTTTGGCGTTTGGTGCTTGGTGCCTGGTGCTTGTTGTTTGGTGTTTGGTGCATAGTGCTTGGTGTTTGGTGTTTGGTGCTTGGTGCATGGTGGCTGGTGTTTTGTGCTTGGTGTTTGGTGTTTTGTGCTTGGAGCTTGGTGCCTGGTGTTTCGTGCTTTGTGCTTGGTGCTTGGTGTTTGGTGTTTGGTGCTTGGTGTTTGGTGTTTGGTACTTGGTGCTTGGTGCTTGGAGCTTGGTGTTTGGTGCTTGGTGCTTGGTGCTTGGTGTTTGATGCTGCGTGCTTGGTGTTTGGTGTTTGGTGCTTCGTGCTTGGTGTTTGGTGTTTGGTGCTTGGTGCCTGGTGCTTGTTGTTTGGTGTTTGGTGCTTGGTGTTTGGTGTTTGGTGTTTGGTGCTTGGTGCGTGGGACTTAGTGTTTGGTGCTTTGTGCTTGGTGTTTGGGGCTTGGTGTTTGGGGCTTGGTGTTCGGTGCTTGGTGCTTGGTGCTTGGTGCTTGGTGTTTGGTGTTTGTTGCTTGGTGCTTGGTCCTTGGTGTTTGATGTTGGGTCCTTGGTGCTTGGTGTTTGGTGTTTGGTGCTTGGTGTTTGGTGTTTGGTGCTTGCTGCTTGCTGCTTGTTGTTTCGTTCTTTGTGATTGGTGCTTGGTGTTTGGTGTTTGGTGCTTGGTGCTTGGTGCTTGGTGTTTGATGTTGGGTCCTTGGTGCTTGGTGTTCGGTGCTTGGTGCTTGGTGTTTGGTGCTTGGTGCTTGGTGTTTGGTGCTTGGTGCTTGGTGCTTGTTGTTTGGTGCTTGGTGCTTGGTGCTTGGTCTTTGGTGCTTGGTGTTTGGTGTTTGGTGCTTGGTGCTTGGTGCGTGGTGTTTGGTGCTTGGTGCTTGGTGTTTGGTGCTTGGTGCTTGGTGATTAGTGTTTGTTGCTTGGTGCTTGGGGTTTGGTGGTTGGTGCTTGGTGCTTGGTGTTTGGTGTTTGGTGTTTGGTGTTTGGTGTTTGCTGTTTGGTGTCTGCTTTTTGGCGTATGGTGTTTGCTGTATGGTGTTTGCTGTTTCGTATTTGGTTTTTGCTGTTTGGTGTTTGGTGTTTGCTGTTTGGTGTTTGTTGTTTGGTGTTTGGTGCTTGGTGCTTGGTTCTTGGTGTTTGGCGTTTGGTGATTGGGGCTTGTTGTTTGGTGCTTGGTGCTTGGTTTTTGGTGTTTGGTGCTTGGTACCTGGTGCTTGTTGTTTGGTGTTTGGTGCTTGGTGCTTGGTGCTTGGTGTTTGGTGCTTGGTGTCTGGTGTTTGGTGCTTGGTGTTTGGTGTTTGGTGCTTGGTGCTTGGTGTATGGTGTTTGGTGCTTGGTACTTGGTGTTTGGTGTTTGGTGCTGGGTGCTTGGCGTTTGGTGCTTGGTGCTTGGTGCTTAGTGCTTGGTGTTTGGTGTTTGGTGTTTGGTGTTTGATGCTTGGTGTGTGCTGCTTGGTGCTTGGTGCTTGGTGTTTTGTGTTTGGTGCTTGGTGCTTGGTGCCTGGTTCTTGGTGCTTGGTGCTTGTTGTTTGGTGCTTGGTGCTTGGTGATTAGTGTTTGTTGCTTGGTGCTAGGTGTTTGGTGTTTGGTGCTTGGTGTTTGGTGTTTGGTGTTTGGTGCTTGGTGCTTGGTGCTTGGTGATTGGTGCTTGGTGCTTGGTGCTTGGTGTTTGATGCTGCATGCTTGGTGTTTGGTGTTTGGTGCTTGGTGCTTGGTTTTTGGTGTTTGGTGCTTGGTGCCTGGTGCTTGTTGTTTGGTGTTTGGTGCTTGGTGCTTGGTGCTTGGTGTTTGGTGCTTGGTGCTTGGTATCTGGTGTTTGGTGCTTGGTGTTTGGTGTTTGGTGCTTGGTGCTTGGTGCTTGGTGTTTGGTGTTTGGTTCCTGGTGATTGGTGTTTGGTGTTTGGTGTTTGGTGCTTGGTGCTTGGTGTTTGGTGTTTGGTGCTTGGTGCTTGGTGCTTGGTGTTTGGTGCTTGGTGCCTGGTGCTTGGTGTTTGGTGCTTGGTGCTTGGTGTTAGGTAATTGGTGCTTGGTGTTTGGTGCTTGGTGCTTGGTGCTTGGTGCTTGGTGTTAGGCGTTTGGTGCTTGGTGCTTGGTGTTTGATGTTTGGTCCTTGGTGCTTGGTGTTTGGTATTTGGTGCTTGGTGCTTGGTGTTTGGTGTTTGGTGCTTGCTGCTTGCTGCTTGGTGTTTGGTGCTTGGTGATTGGTGCTTGGTGTTTTGTGCTTTTTGCTTGGTGTTTGGTGTTTGGTGCTAGGGTCTTGGTGCTTGGTGCTTGGTGTTTGGTGCTTGGTGCTCGGTGTTTGGTGTTTGGTGCTTGGTGCGTGGGGCTTGGTGTTTGGTGCTTGGTGTTTGGTGCTTGGTGTTTGGTGCTTGCTGTTTGGTGCTTGGTGCTTGGTGTTTGGTGTTTGGTGTTTGGTGCTTGGTGCTTGGTGTTTGGTGCTTGGTGCTTGGTGCTTGGTGCTTGGTGCTTGGTCTTTGGTGCTTGGTACTTGGTGATTAGTGTTTGGTGATTGGTGCTTGGGGTTTGGTGTTTGGTACTTGGTGTTTGGTGCTTGGTGCTTGCTGTTTGGTGTTTGGTTCTTGGTGCTTGGTGTTTGGTGTTTGGTGTTTGGTGCTTGGTGCTTGGTACTTGGTGTTTGGTGCTTGGTGCTTGGTGTTTGGTGCTGCGTGCTTGGTGTTTGGTGTTTGGTGCTTGGTGCTTGGTGCCTGTGTTTCGTGCTTGGTGCTTGGTGCTTGGTGTTTGGTGTTTGGTGCTTGGTGGTTGGTGTTTGGTACTTGGTGCTTGGTGCTTGGTGCTTGGTGTTTGATGCTGCGTGCCTGGTGTTTGGTGCTTGGTGCTTGGTGTTTGGTGTTTCGTGCTTGGTGCCTGGTGCTTGTTGTTTGGTGTTTGCTGCTTGGTGCTTGGTGTTTGGTGTTTGGTGCTTGGTGCTTGGTATCTGGTGTTTGGTGCTTGGTGTTTGGTGTTTGGTGCTTGGTGCTTGGTGCTTGGTGTTTGGTGTTTGGTGCTTCGTGCTTGGTGTTTGGTGCTTGGTGTTTGGTGTTTGGTGTTTGATGCTTGGTGTTTGCTGCTTGGTGCTTGGTGCTTGGTGTTTTGTGTTTGGTGCTGGGTGCTTGGTGCCTGGTGCTTGGTGCTTGGTGCTTGTTGTTTGGTGCTTGGTGCTTGGTGATTAGTGTTTGGTGCTTGGTGCTTGCGGTTTGGTGTTTTGTGCTTGGGGTTTGGTGTTTGGTGTTTGGTGCTTGGTGTTTGGTGCTTGGTGCTTGGTGCTTGGTGCTTGGTGTTAGGTGTTTGCTGCTTGGTGCTTGGTGTTTGATGTTTGGTGCTTGGTGCTTGGTGTTTGGTGTTTGGTGCTTGGTGCTTGGTGTTTGATGTTTGGTCCTTGGTGCTTGTTGTTTGGTGTTTGGTGCTTGGTGCTTGGTGTTTGGTGTTTGGTGCTCGCTGCTTGGTGCTTGGTGTTTTGTGTTTGGAGTTTGGTGCTTGGTGTTTGGTGCTTCGGTCTTGGTGCTTGGTGTTTGGTGCTTGGTGCTTGGTGTTTGGTGCTTGGTGCCTGGTGCTTGGTGTTTGGTGCTTGGTGCTTGGTGTTTGGTGCTTATTGTTTGGTGCTTGGTGCTTGGTGCTTGGTGCTAGGTGTTTGGTGCTTGGTGCTTGGTGTTTGATGTTTGGTGCTTGGTGTTTGGTGCTTGGTGCTTGGTTTTGGTGTTTGGTGCTTGCTGCTTGCTGCTTGGTGTTTGGTGCTTGGTGATTGGTGCTTGGTGTTTTGTGCTTGGTGCTTGGTGTTTGGTGTTTGTTGCTAGGGGCTTCGTGCTTGGTGCTTGGTGTTTGGTACTTGGTGCTTGCTGTTTGGTGTTTGGTGCTTGGTGCGTGGGACTTAGTGTTTGGTGTTTGGTTCTTGGTGTTTGGTGCTTGGTGTTTGGGGCTTGGTGTTCGGTGCTTGGTGCTTGCTGCTTGGTGCTTGGTGTTTGGTGTTTGGTGCTTGGTGCTTGGTGTTTGATGTTGGGTCCTTAGTGCTTCGTGCTTGGTGTTTGGTGCTTGGTGTTTGGTGTTTGGTGCTTGCTGCTTGCTGCTTGTTGTTTCGTTCTTTGTGATTGGTGCTTGGTGCTTGGTGTTTGGTGCTTGGTGCTTGGTGTTTGGTGTTTGGTGTTTGGTGCTTGGGGCTTGGTGTTTTGTGCTTGGTGCTTGGTGCTTGGTGTTTGGTGTTTGGTGTTTGGTGCTTGCTGTTTGGTGTTTGGTGTTTGGTGTTTGGTGTTGGTGCTTGGTGTTTGGTGCTTGGTGCTTGGTTTTTGGTGTTTGGTGCTTGGTACCTGGTGCTTGTTGTTTGGTGTTTGGTGCTTGGTGCTTGGTGCTTGGTGTTTGGTGCTTGGTGTCTGGTGTTTGGTGCTTGGTGCTTGGTGCTTGGTGTTTGGTGTTTGGTGCTTGGTGCTTGGTGTTTGGTGTTTGGTGCTGGGTGCTTGGAGTTTGGTGCTTGGTGCTTGGTGCTTAGTGCTTGGTGTTTGGTGTTTGGTGCTTGGTGTTTGGTGTTTGGTGTTTGATGCTTGGTGTGTGCTGCTTGGTGCTTGGTGCTTGGTGTTTTGTGTTTGGTGCTTGGTGCTTGGTGCCTGGTTCTTGGTGCTTGGTGCTTGTTGTTTGGTGCTTGGTGCTTGGTGATTAGTGTTTGCTGCTTGGTGCTTGGGGTTTGCTGTTTGATGCTTGGTGCTTGGTGTTTGGTGCTTGGTGTCTGGTGTTTGGTGTTTGGTGTTTGGTGCTTGGTGCTTGGTGTTTGGGTTTTGGTGCTTGGTGCTTGGTGTTTGGTGTTTGGTGCTTGGTGTTTGGTGTTTGGTGTTTGATGCTTGGTGTTTGATGCTTGTTCCTTGGTGCTTGGTGTTTTGTGTTTGGTGTTTGGTGCTTGGTGTATGTACTTGGTGCTTGGTGCTTGGTGTTTGGTGCTTGGTTCTTGGTGTTTAGTGATTGGTGCTTGGTGCTTGGTGTTTGGTGCTTGGTGCTTGGTGTTTGGTACTTGGTGCTTGGTGTTTGGTGTTTGGTGCTTGGTGTTTGGTGCTTGGTGCTTGGTGCTTGGTGCTTGGTGTTATGTGTTTGGTGCTTGGTGCTTGGTGTTTGGTGCTTGGTGCTTGGTTTTTGGTGCCTGGTGCCTGGTGCTTGGTGTTTGGTGCTTGGTGTTTGGTGCTTGGTGTTCGGTGCTTTTTGCTTGGTGCTTGGTGATTGGTGTTTGGTGTTTGGTGCTTGGTGCTTGGTGTTTGATGTTTGGTCCTTGGTGCTTGGTGTTTGGTGATTTGTGCTTGGTGCTTGGTGCTTGGTGTTTGGTGCTTGGTGCTTGGTGCTTGGTGTTTGGCGTTTGCTGTTTGCTGTTTGGTGTTTGGTGTTTGCTGTTTGGTGTTTGGTGCTTGGTGTTTGGTGCTTGGTGCTTGCTGTTTGGTGTTTGGTGTTTGGTTCTTGGTGCTTGGTGTTTGGTGTTTGGTGCTTGGTGCTTGGTGCTTGGTGTTTGGTGGTTGGTGCTTGGTGCTAGGTGTTTGGTGCTGCGTGCTTGGTGTTTGGCGTTTGGTGCTTGGTGCCTGGTGCTTGTTGTTTGGTGTTTGGTGCATAGTGCTTGGTGTTTGGTGTTTGGTGCTTGGTGCATGGTGGCTGGTGTTTTGTGCTTGGTGTTTGGTGTTTTGTGCTTGGAGCTTGGTGCCTGGTGTTTCGTGCTTTGTGCTTGGTGCTTGGTGTTTGGTGTTTGGTGCTTGGTGTTTGGTGTTTGGTACTTGGTGCTTGGTGCTTGGAGCTTGGTGTTTGGTGCTTGGTGCTTGGTGCTTGGTGTTTGATGCTGCGTGCTTGGTGTTTGGTGTTTGGTGCTTCGTGCTTGGTGTTTGGTGTTTGGTGCTTGGTGCCTGGTGCTTGTTGTTTGGTGTTTGGTGCTTGGTGTTTGGTGTTTGGTGTTTGGTGCTTGGTGCGTGGGACTTAGTGTTTGGTGCTTTGTGCTTGGTGTTTGGGGCTTGGTGTTTGGGGCTTGGTGTTCGGTGCTTGGTGCTTGGTGCTTGGTGCTTGGTGTTTGGTGTTTGGTGCTTGGTGCTTGGTCCTTGGTGTTTGATGTTGGGTCCTTGGTGCTTGGTGTTTGGTGTTTGGTGCTTGGTGTTTGGTGTTTGGTGCTTGCTGCTTGCTGCTTGTTGTTTCGTTCTTTGTGATTGGTGCTTGGTGTTTGGTGTTTGGTGCTTGGTGCTTGGTGCTTGGTGTTTGATGTTGGGTCCTTGGTGCTTGGTGTTCGGTGCTTGGTGCTTGGTGTTTGGTGCTTGGTGCTTGGTGTTTGGTGCTTGGTGCTTGGTGCTTGTTGTTTGGTGCTTGGTGCTTGGTGCTTGGTCTTTGGTGCTTGGTGTTTGGTGTTTGGTGCTTGGTGCTTGGTGCGTGGTGTTTGGTGCTTGGTGCTTGGTGTTTGGTGCTTGGTGCTTGGTGATTAGTGTTTGTTGCTTGGTGCTTGGGGTTTGGTGGTTGGTGCTTGGTGCTTGGTGTTTGGTGTTTGGTGTTTGGTGTTTGGTGTTTGCTGTTTGGTGTCTGCTTTTTGGCGTATGGTGTTTGCTGTATGGTGTTTGCTGTTTCGTATTTGGTTTTTGCTGTTTGGTGTTTGGTGTTTGCTGTTTGGTGTTTGTTGTTTGGTGTTTGGTGCTTGGTGCTTGGTTCTTGGTGTTTGGCGTTTGGTGATTGGGGCTTGGTGTTTGGTGCTTGGTGCTTGGTTTTTGGTGTTTGGTGCTTGGTACCTGGTGCTTGTTGTTTGGTGTTTGGTGCTTGGTGCTTGGTGCTTGGTGTTTGGTGATTGGTGTCTGGTGTTTGGTGCTTGGTGTTTGGTGTTTGGTGCTTGGTGCTTGGTGTATGGTGTTTGGTGCTTGGTACTTGGTGTTTGGTGTTTGGTGCTGGGTGCTTGGCGTTTGGTGCTTGGTGCTTGGTGCTTAGTGCTTGGTGTTTGGTGTTTGGTGTTTGGTGTTTGATGCTTGGTGTGTGCTGCTTGGTGCTTGGTGCTTGGTGTTTTGTGTTTGGTGCTTGGTGCTTGGTGCCTGGTTCTTGGTGCTTGGTGCTTGTTGTTTGGTGCTTGGTGCTTGGTGATTAGTGTTTGGTGCTTGGTGCTTGGGGTTTGCTGTTTGGTGTTTGGTGTTTGGTGCTTGGTGTTTGGTGCTTGGTGATTGGTGTTTGGTGTTTGGTGTTTGGTGCTTGGTGTCTGGTGTTTGGTGTTTGGTGTTTGGTGCTTGGTGCTTGGTGTTTAGGTTTTGGTGCTTGGTGCTTGGTGTTTGGTGTTTGGTGCTTGGTGTTTGGTGTTTGGTGCTTGGTGTTTGGTGCTTGGTGCTTGGTGCTTGGTGTTTTGTGTTTGGTGTTTGGTGCTTGGTGTATGTACTTGGTGCTTGTTGCTTGGTGTTTGGTGCTTGGTTCTTGGTGTTTGGTGATTGGTGCTTGGTGCTTGGTGTTTGGTGCTTGGTGCTTGTTGTTTGGTACTTGGTGCTTGGTGTTTGGTGTTTGGTGCTTGGTGTATGGTGCTTGGTGCTTGGTGCTTGGTGTTAAGTGTTTGGTGATTGGTGCTTGGTGTTTGGTGCTTGGTGCTTGGTGCTTGGTGTTTGGTGCATGGTGCTTGGTGTTTGGTGCTTGGTGCCTGGTGCTTGGTGTTTGGTCCTTGGTGCTTGGTGCTTGGTCTTTGGTGCTTGGGGTTTGGTGTTTGGCGCTTGGTGCTTGGTGTTTGGTGCTTGGTGCTTGGTGCTTGGTGCTTGGTGTTTGGTGCTTGGTGCTTGGTGCTTGGTGTTTGGTGCTTGGTGTTTGGTGCTTGGTGCTTGGTGATTAGTGTTTGGTGATTGGTGCTTCGTGTTTGGTGTTTGGTGCTTGGTGTTTGGTGCTTGGTGCTTGCTGTTTGGTGTTTGGTGTTTGGTTCTTGGTGCTTGGTGTTTGGTGTTTGGTGTTTGGTGCTTGGTGCTTGGTGCTTGGTGTTTGGTGCTTGGTGTTTGGTGCTGCGTGCTTGGTGTTTGGTGTTTGGTGCTTGGTGCCTGGTGCTTGTGGTTTGGTGTTTGGTGGTTAGTGCTTGCTGTTTGGTGTTTGGTGCTTGGTGCTTGGTGCCTGGTGTTTCGTGCTTGGTGCTTGGTGCTTGGTGTTTGGTGTTTGGTGCTTGGTGTTTGGTGTTTGGTGTTTGGTGCTTGGTGCTTGGTGCTTGGTGTTTGGTGCTTGGTGCTTGGTGCTTGGTGTTTGATGCTGCATGCTTGGTGTTTGGTGTTTGGTGCTTGGTGCTTGGTTTTTGGTGTTTGGTGCTTGGTGCCTGGTGCTTGTTGTTTGGTGTTTGGTGCTTGGTGCTTGGTGCTTGGTGTTTGGTGCTTGGTGCTTGGTATCTGGTGTTTGGTGCTTGGTGTTTGGTGTTTGGTGCTTGGTGCTTGGTGCTTGGTGTTTGGTGTTTGGTTCCTGGTGATTGGTGTTTGGTGTTTGGTGTTTGGTGCTTGGTGCTTGGTTCTTGGTGTTTGGCGTTTGGTGATTGGGGCTTGGTGTTTGGTGCTTGGTGCTTGGTTTTTGGTGTTTGGTGCTTGGTACCTGGTGCTTGTTGTTCGGTGTTTGGTGCTTGGTGCTTGGTGCTTGGTGTTTGGTGCTTGGTGTCTGGTGTTTGGTGCTTGGTGTTTGGTGTTTGGTGCTTGGTGCTTGGTGTTTGGTGTTTGGTGCTTGGTACTTGGTGTTTGGTGTTTGGTGCTGGGTGCTTGGCGTTTGGTGCTTGGTGCTTGGTGCTTAGTGCTTGGTGTTTGGTGTTTGGTGTTTGGTGTTTGATGCTTGGTGTGTGCTGCTTGGTGCTTGATGCTTGGTGTTTTGTGTTTGGTGCTTGGTGCTTGGTGCCTGGTTCTTGGTGCTTGGTGCTTGTTGTTTGGTGCTTGGTGCTTGGTGATTAGTGTTTGGTGCTTGGTGCTTGGGGTTTGCTGTTTGGTGTTTGGTGTTTGGTGCTTGGTGTTTGGTGCTTGGTGATTGGTGTTTGGTGTTTGGTGTTTGGTGCTTGGTGTCTGGTGTTTGGTGTTTGGTGTTTGGTGCTTGGTGCTTGGTGTTTGGGTTTTGGTGCTTGGTGCTTGGTGTTTGGTGTTTGGTGCTTGGTGTTTGGTGTTTGGTGCTTGGTGTTTGGTGCTTGGTGCTTGGTGCTTGGTGTTTTGTGTTTGGTGTTTGGTGCTTGGTGTATGTACTTGGTGCTTGTTGCTTGGTGTTTGGTGCTTGGTTCTTGGTGTTTGGTGATTGGTGCTTGGTGCTTGGTGTTTGGTGCTTGGTGCTTGGTGTTTGGTACTTGGTGCTTGGTGTTTGGTGTGTGGTGCTTGGTGTATGGTGCTTGGTGCTTGGTGCTTGGTGTTAAGTGTTTGGTGATTGGTGCTTGGTGTTTGGTGCTTGGTGCTTGGTGCTTGGTGTTTGGTGCATGGTGCTTGGTGTTTGGTGCTTTGTGCCTGGTGCTTGGTGTTTGGTCCTTGGTGCTTGGTGCTTGGTCTTTGGTGCTTGGGGTTTGGTGTTTGGCGCTTGGTGCTTGGTGTTTGGTGCTTGGTGCTTGGTGCTTGGTGCTTGGTGTTTGGTGCTTGGTGCTTGGTGCTTGGTGTTTGGTGCTTGGTGCTTGGTGATTAGTGTTTGGTGATTGGTGCTTCGTGTTTGGTGTTTGGTGCTTGGTGTTTGGTGCTTGGTGCTTGCTGTTTGGTGTTTGGTGTTTGGTTCTTGGTGCTTGGTGTTTGGTGTTTGGTGTTTGGTGCTTGGTGCTTGGTGCTTGGTGCTTCGTGTTTGGTGCTTGGTGTTTGGTGCTGCGTGCTTGGTGTTTGGTGTTTGGTGCTTGGTGCCTGGTGCTTGTGGTTTGGTGTTTGGTGCTTAGTGCTTGCTGTTTGGTCTTTGGTGCTTGGTGCTTGGTGCCTGGTGTTTCGTGCTTGGTGCTTGGTGCTTGGTGTTTGGTGTTTGGTGCTTGGTGTTTGGTGTTTGGTACTTGGTGCTTGGTGCTTGGTGCTTGGTGTTTGGTGCTTGGTGCTTGGTGCTTGGTGTTTGATGCTGCATGCTTGGTGTTTGGTGTTTGGTGCTTGGTGCTTGGTTTTTGGTGTTTGGTGCTTGGTGCCTGGTGCTTGTTGTTTGGTGTTTGGTGCTTGGTGCTTGGTGCTTGGTGTTTGGTGCTTGGTGCTTGGTATCTGGTGTTTGGTGCTTGGTGTTTGGTGTTTGGTGCTTGGTGCTTGGTGCTTGGTGTTTGATGTTTGGTTCCTGGTGATTGGTGTTTGGTGCTTGGTGTTTGGTGTTTGATGTTTGATGCTTGGTGTTTGCTGTCTGGTGCTTGTTGCTTGGTTTTTTGTGTTTGGTGATTGGTGCTTGGTGCCTGGTGCTTGGTGCTTGGTGCTTGTTGTTTGGTGCTTGGTGCTTGGTGATTAGTTTTTGGTGCTTGGTGCTTGCGGTTTGGTGTTTGGTGCTTGGGGTTTGGTGTTTGGTGCTTGGTGCTTGGTGTTTGGTGCTTGGTGCTTGGTGCTTGGTCTTTGGTGCTTGTTGCTTGGTGTTTGGTGCTTGGTGCTTGGTGTTTGGTGCTTGGTGTTTGGTGCTTGGTGCTTGGTGCTTGGTCCTTGGTGTTAGGTGTTTGGTGCTTGGTGCTTGGTGTTTGATGTTTGGTCCTTGGTGCTTGGTGTTTGGTGTTTGGTGCTTGGTGCTTGGTGTTTGGTGTTTGGTGCTTGCTGCTTGGTGCTTGGTGTTTTGTGTTTGGAGTTTGGTGCTTGGTGTTTGGTGCTTCGGTCTTGGTGCTTGGTGTTTGGTGCTTGATGCTTGGTGTTTGGTGCTTGGTGCCTGGTGCTTGGTGTTTGGTGCATGGTGCTTGGCGTTTGGTGATTGGTGCTTGGTGTTTGGTGCTTGGTGCTTGGTGCTTGGTGCTTGGTGTCAAGTGTTTGGTGCTTGGTGCTTGGTGTTTGATGTTTGGTGTTTGGTGCTTGGTGTTTGGTGTTTGGTGCTTGCTGCTTGGTCTTTGGTGTTTGGTGCTTGCTGCTTGCTGCTTGGTGTTTGGTGCTTGGTGATTGGTGTTTGGTGTTTGGTGCTAGGGGCTTGGTGCTTGGTGCTTAGTGTTTGGTGCTTGGTGCTTGCTGTTTGGTGTTTGGTGCTTGGTGCGTGGGACTTCGTGTTTGGTGTTTGGTGCTTGGTGTTTGGTGCTTGGTGTTTGGGGCTTGGTGTTCGGTGCTTGGTGCTTGGTGCTTCGTGCTTGGTGTTTGGTGTTTGGTGCTGGTGCTTGGTGTTTGATGTTGGGTCCTTGGTGCTTGGTGTTTGGTGTTTGGTGCTTGGTGTTTGGTGTTTGGTGCTTGCTGCTTGCTGCTTGTTGTTTCGTTGTTTGTGATTGGTGCTTGGTGCTTGGTGTTTGGTGCTTGGTGCTTGGTGTTTGGTGTTTGGTGCTTGGAGCTTGGGGCTTGGTGTTTGGTGCTTGGTGCTTGGCGCTTGGTGTTTGGTGTTTGGTGTTTGGTGCTTGGTGTTTGGTGCTTGGTGCTTGGTGCTGGGTGGTTGGAGTTTGGTGCTTGGTGCTTGGTGTTTGGTGCTTGGTGCTTAGTGCTTGTTGTTTGGTGCTTGGTACTTGGGGCTTGGTCTTTGGTTCTTGGTGTTTGGTGTTTGGTGCTTGGTGCTTGGTGTTTGGTGCTTGGTGCTTGGTGCTGGGTGGTTGGTGTTTGGTGCTTGGTGCTTGGTGTTTGGTGCTTGGTGCTTGGTGCTTGGTGCTGGGTGGTTGGTGCTTGGTGCTTGGTCTTTGGTTCTTGGTGTTTGGTGTTTGGTGCTTGGTGCTTGGTGATTGGTGCTTGGTGCTTGGTGCTTGGTGTTTGGTGCTTGGTGCTTGGTGATTAGTGTTTGTTGTTTGGTGCTTGGGGTTTGGTGGTTGGTGCTTGGTGCTTGGTGTTTGGTGCTTGGTGTTTGGTGCATGGTGCTTGGTGTTTGGTGCTTGGTGCCTGGTGCTTGGTGTTTGGTCCTTGGTGCTTGGTGCTTGGTCTTTGGTGCTTGGGGTTTGGTGTTTGGCGCTTGGTGCTTGGTGTTTGGTGCTTGGTGCTTGGTGCTTGGTGCTTGGTGTTTGGTGCTTGGTGCTTGGTGCTTGGTGTTTGGTGCTTGGTGCTTGGTGATTAGTGTTTGGTGATTGGTGCTTCGTGTTTGGTGTTTGGTGCTTGGTGTTTGGTGCTTGGTGCTTGCTGTTTGGTGTTTGGTGTTTGGTTCTTGGTGCTTGGTGTTTGGTGTTTGGTGTTTGGTGCTTGGTGCTTGGTGCTTGGTGTTTGGTGCTTGGTGTTTGGTGCTGCGTGCTTGGTGTGTGGTGTTTGGTGCTTGGTGCCTGGTGCTTGTGGTTTGGTGTTTGGTGCTTAGTGCTTGATGTTTGGTGTTTGGTGCTTGGTGCTTGGTGCCTGGTGTTTCGTGCTTGGTGCTTGGTGCTTGGTGTTTGGTGTTTGGTGCTTGGTGTTTGGTGTTTGGTGTTTGGTGCTTGGTGCTTGGTGCTTGGTGTTTGGTGCTTGGTGCTTGGTGCTTGGTGTTTGATGCTGCATGCTTGGTGTTTGGTGTTTGGTGCTTGGTGCTTGGTTTTTGGTGTTTGGTGCTTGGTGCCTGGTGCTTGTTGTTTGGTGTTTGGTGCTTGGTGCTTGGTGCTTGGTGTTTGGTGCTTGGTGCTTGGTATCTGGTGTTTGGTGCTTGGTGTTTGGTGTTTGGTGCTTGGTGCTTGGTGCTTGGTGTTTGGTGTTTGGTTCCTGGTGATTGGTGTTTGGTGTTTGGTGTTTGGTGCTTGGTGCTTGGTTCTTGGTGTTTGGCGTTTGGTGATTGGGGCTTGGTGTTTGGTGCTTGGTGCTTGGTTTTTGGTGTTTGGTGCTTGGTACATGGTGCTTGTTGTTCGGTGTTTGGTGCTTGGTGCTTGGTGCTTGGTGTTTGGTGCTTGGTGTCTGGTGTTTGGTGCTTGGTGTTTGGTGTTTGGTGCTTGGTGCTTGGTGTTTGGTGTTTGGTGCTTGGTACTTGGTGTTTGGTGTTTGGTGCTGGGTGCTTGGCGTTTGGTGCTTGGTGCTTGGTGCTTAGTGCTTTGTGTTTGGTGTTTGGTGTTTGGTGTTTGATGCTTGGTGTGTGCTGCTTGGTGCTTGGTGCTTGGTGTTTTGTGTTTGGTGCTTGGTGCTTGGTGCCTGGTTCTTGGTGCTTGGTGCTTGTTGTTTGGTGCTTGGTGCTTGGTGATTAGTGTTTGGTGCTTGGTGCTTGGGGTTTGCTGTTTGGTGTTTGGTGTTTGGTGCTTGGTGTTTGGTGCTTGGTGATTGTTGTTTGGTGTTTGGTGTTTGGTGCTTGGTGTCTGGTGTTTGGTGTTTGGTGTTTGGTGCTTGGTGCTTGGTGTTTGGGTTTTGGTGCTTGGTGCTTGGTGTTTGGTGTTTGGTGCTTGGTGTTTGGTGTTTGGTGTTTGGTGCTTGGTGTATGTACTTGGTGCTTGTTGCTTGGTGTTTGGTGCTTGGTTCTTGGTGTTTGGTGATTGGTGCTTGGTGCTTGGTGTTTGGTGCTTGGTGCTTGGTGTTTGGTACTTGGTGCTTGGTGTTTGGTGTGTGGTGCTTGGTGTATGGTGCTTGGTGCTTGGTGCTTGGTGTTAAGTGTTTGGTGATTGGTGCTTGGTGTTTGGTGCTTGGTGCTTGGTGCTTGGTGTTTGGTGCATGGTGCTTGGTGTTTGGTGCTTGGTGCCTGGTGCTTGGTGTTTGGTCCTTGGTGCTTGGTGCTTGGTCTTTGGTGCTTGGGATTTGGTGTTTGGCGCTTGGTGCTTGGTGTTTGGTGCTTGGTGCTTGGTGCTTGGTGCTTGGTGTTTGGTGCTTGGTGCTTGGTGCTTGATGTTTGGTGCTTGGTGCTTGGTGATTAGTGTTTGGTGATTGGTGCTTCGTGTTTGGTGTTTGGTGCTTGGTGTTTGGTGCTTGGTGCTTGCTGTTTGGTGTTTGGTGTTTGGTTCTTGGTGCTTGGTGTTTGGTGTTTGGTGTTTGGTGCTTGGTGCTTGGTGCTTGGTGTTTGGTGCTTGGTGTTTGGTGCTGCGTGCTTGGTGTTTGGTGTTTGGTGCTTGGTGCCTGGTGCTTGTGGTTTGGTGTTTGGTGCTTAGTGCTTGCTGTTTGGTGTTTGGTGTTTGGTGCTTGGTGCTTGGTGCCTGGTGTTTCGTGCTTGGTGCTTGGTGCTTGGTGTTTGGTGTTTGGTGCTTGGTGTTTGGTGTTTGGTACTTGGTGCTTGGTGCTTGGTGCTTGGTGTTTGGTGCTTGGTGCTTGGTGCTTGGTGTTTGATGCTGCATGCTTGGTGTTTGGTGTTTGGTGCTTGGTGCTTGGTTTTTGGTGTTTGGTGCTTGGTGCCTGGTGCTTGTTGTTTGGTGTTTGGTGCTTGGTGCTTGGTGCTTGGTGTTTGGTGCTTGGTGCTTGGTATCTGGTGTTTGGTGCTTGGTGTTTGGTGTTTGGTGCTTGGTGCTTGGTGCTTGGTGTGTGATGTTTGGTTCCTGGTGATTGGTGTTTGGTGCTTGGTGTTTGGTGTTTGATGTTTGATGCTTGGTGTTTGCTGTCTGGTGCTTGTTGCTTGGTTTTTTGTGTTTGGTGATTGGTGCTTGGTGCCTGGTGCTTGGTGCTTGGTGCTTGTTGTTTGGTGCTTGGTGCTTGGTGATTAGTTTTTGGTGCTTGGTGCTTGCGGTTTGGTGTTTGGTGCTTGGGGTTTGGTGTTTGGTGCTTGGTGCTTGGTGTTTGGTGCTTGGTGCTTGGTGCTTGGTCTTTGGTGCTTGTTGCTTGGTGTTTGGTGCTTGGTGCTTGGTGTTTGGTGCTTGGTGTTTGTTGCTTGGTGCTTGGTGCTTGGTCCTTGGTGTTAGGTGTTTGGTGCTTGGTGCTTGGTGTTTGATGTTTGGTCCTTGGTGCTTGGTGTTTGGTGTTTGGTGCTTGGTGCTTGGTGTTTGGTGTTTGGTGCTTGCTGCTTGGTGCTTGGTGTTTTGTGTTTGGAGTTTGGTGCTTGGTGTTTGGTGCTTCGGTCTTGGTGCTTGGTGTTTGGAGCTTGATGCTTGGTGTTTGGTGCTTGGTGCTTGGTGATTGGTCTTTGGTGTTTGGTGCTTGCTGCTTGCTGCTTGGTGTTTGGTGCTTGGTGATTGGTGTTTGGTGTTTGGTGCTAGGGGCTTGGTGATTGGTGCTTGGTGTTTGGTGCTTGGTGCTTGCTGTTTGGTGTTTGGTGCTTGGTGCGTGGGACTTCGTGTTTGGTGTTTGGTGCTTGGTGTTTGGTGCTTGGTGTTTGGGGCTTGGTGTTCGGTGCTTGGTGCTTGGTGCTTCGTGCTTGGTGTTTGGTGTTTGGTGCTGGTGCTTGGTGTTTGATGTTGGTTCCTTGGTGCTTGGTGTTTGGTGTTTGGTGCTTGGTGTTTGGTGTTTGGTGCTTGCTGCTTCCTGCTTGTTGTTTCGTTTTTTGTGATTGGTGCTTGGTGCTTGGTGTTTGGTGCTTGGTGCTTGGTGTTTGGTGTTTGGTGCTTGGTGCTTGGGGCTTGGTGTTTGGTGCTTAGTGCTTGGTGCTTGGTGTTTGGTGTTTGGTGTTTGGTGCTTGGTGTTTGGTGCTTGGTGCTTGGTGCTGGGTGGTTGGAGTTTGGTGCTTGGTGCTTTGTGTTTGGTGCTTGGTGCATAGTGCTTGTGTTTGGTGCTTGGTACTTGGGGCTTGGTCTTTGGTTCTCGGTGTTTGGTGTTTGGTGCTTGGTGCTTGGTGTTTGGTGCTTGGTTCTTGGTGTTTGGTGATTGGTGCTTGGTGCTTGGTGTTTGGTGCTTGGTGCTTGGTGTTTGGTACTTGGTGCTTGGTGTTTGGTGTGTGGTGCTTGGTGTATGGTGCTTGGTGCTTGGTGCTTGGTGTTAAGTGTTTGGTGATTGGTGCTTGGTGTTTGGTGCTTGGTGCTTGGTGCTTGGTGTTTGGTGCATGGTGCTTGGTGTTTGGTGCTTGGTGCCTGGTGCTTGGTGTTTGGTCCTTGGTGCTTGGTGCTTGGTCTTTGGTGCTTGGGGTTTGGTGTTTGGCGCTTGGTGCTTGGTGTTTGGTGCTTGGTGCTTGGTGCTTGGTGCTTGGTGTTTGGTGCTTGGTGCTTGGTGCTTGGTGTTTGGTGCTTGGTGCTTGGTGATTAGTGTTTGGTGATTGGTGCTTCGTGTTTGGTGTTTGGTGCTTGGTGTTTGGTGCTTGGTGCTTGCTGTTTGGTGTTTGGTGTTTGGTACTTGGTGCTTGGTATTTGGTATTTGGTGTTTGGTGCTTGGTGCTTGGTGCTTGGTGTTTGGTGCTTGGTGTTTGGTGCTGCGTGCTTGGTGTTTGGTGTTTGGTGCTTGGTGCCTGGTGCTTGTGGTTTGGTGTTTGGTGCTTAGTGCTTGCTGTTTGGTGTTTGGTGTTTGGTGCTTGGTGCTTGGTGCCTGGTGTTTCGTGCTTGGTGCTTGGTGCTTGGTGTTTGGTGTTTGGTGCTTGGTGTTTGGTGTTTGGTACTTGGTGCTTGGTGCTTGGTGCTTGGTGTTTGGTGCTTGGTGCTTGGTGCTTGGTGTTTGGTGTTTGGTGTTTGGTGCTTGGTGTTTGGTGCTTGGTGCTTGGTGCTGGGTGGTTGGAGTTTGGTGCTTGGTGCTTGGTGTTTGGTGCTTGGTGCTTAGTGCTTGTTGTTTGGTGCTTGGTACTTGGGGCTTGGTCTTTGGTTCTTGGTGTTTGGTGTTTGGTGCTTGGTGCTTGGTGTTTGGTGCTTGGTGCTTGGTGCTGGGTGGTTGGTGTTTGGTGCTTGGTGCTTGGTGTTTGGTGCTTGGTGCTTGGTGCTTGGTGCTGGGTGGTTGGTGCTTGGTGCTTGATCTTTGGTTCTTGGTGTTTGGTGTTTGGTGCTTGGTGCTTGGTGTTTGGTGCTTGGTGCTTGGTGCTTGGTGTTTGGTGCTTGGTGTATGTACTTGGTGCTTGTTGCTTGGTGTTTGGTGCTTGGTTCTTGGTGTTTGGTGATTGGTACTTGGTGCTTGGTGTTTGGTGCTTGGTGCTTGGTGTTTGGTACTTGGTGCTTGGTGTTTGGTGTGTGGTGCTTGGTGTATGGTGCTTGGTGCTTGGTGCTTGGTGTTAAGTGTTTGGTGATTGGTGCTTGGTGTTTGGTGCTTGGTGCTTGGTGCTTGGTGTTTGGTGCATGGTGCTTGGTGTTTGGTGCTTGGTGCCTGGTGCTTGGTGTTTGGTCCTTGGTGCTTGGTGCTTGGTCTTTGGTGCTTGGGGTTTGGTGTCTGGCGCTTGGTGCTTGGTGTTTGGTGCTTGGTGCTTGGTGCTTGGTGCTTGGTGTTTGGTGCTTGGTGCTTGGTGCTTGGTGTTTGGTGCTTGGTGCTTGGTGATTAGTGTTTGGTGATTGGTGCTTCGTGTTTGGTGTTTGGTGCTTGGTGTTTGGTGCTTGGTGCTTGCTGTTTGGTGTTTGGTGTTTGGTACTTGGTGCTTGGTATTTGGTGTTTGGTGTTTGGTGCTTGGTGCTTGGTGCTTGGTGTTTGGTGCTTGGTGTTTGGTGCTGCGTGCTTGGTGTTTGGTGTTTGGTGCTTGGTGCCTGGTGCTTGTGGTTTGGTGTTTGGTGCTTAGTGCTTGCTGTTTGGTGTTTGGTGTTTGGTGCTTGGTGCTTGGTGCCTGGTGTTTCGTGCTTGGTGCTTGGTGCTTGGTGTTTGGTGTTTGGTGCTTGGTGTTTGGTGTTTGGTACTTGGTGCTTGGTGCTTGGTGCTTGGTGTTTGGTGCTTGGTGCTTGGTGCTTGGTGTTTGATGCTGCATGCTTGGTGTTTGGTGTTTGGTGCTTGGTGCTTGGTTTTTGGTGTTTGGTGCTTGGTGCCTGGTGCTTGTTGTTTGGTGTTTGGTGCTTGGTGCTTGGTGCTTGGTGTTTGGTGCTTGGTGCTTGGTATCTGGTGTTTGGTGCTTGGTGTTTGGTGTTTGGTGCTTGGTGCTTGGTGCTTGGTGTTTGATGTTTGGTTCCTGGTGATTGGTGTTTGGTGCTTGGTGTTTGGTGTTTGATGTTTGATGCTTGGTGTTTGCTGTCTGGTGCTTGTTGCTTGGTTTTTTGTGTTTGGTGATTGGAGCTTGGTGCCTGGTGCTTGGTGCTTGGTGCTTGTTGTTTGGTGCTTGGTGCTTGGTGATTAGTTTTTGGTGCTTGGTGCTTGCGGTTTGGTGTTTGGTGCTTGGGGTATGGTGTTTGGTGCTTGGTGCTTGGTGTTTGGTGCTTGGTGCTTGGTGCTTGGTCTTTGGTGCTTGTTGCTTGGTGTTTGGTGCTTGGTGCTTGGTGTTTGGTGCTTGGTGTTTGGTGCTTGGTGCTTGGTGCTTGGTCCTTGGTGTTAGGTGTTTGGTGCTTGGTGCTTGGTGTTTGATGTTTGGTCCTTGGTGCTTGGTGTTTGGTGTTTGGTGCTTGGTGCTTGGTGTTTGGTGTTTGGTGCTTGCTGCTTGGTGCTTGGTGTTTTGTGTTTGGAGTTTGGTGCTTGGTGTTTGGTGCTTCGGTCTTGGTGCTTGGTGTTTGGAGCTTGATGCTTGGTGTTTGGTGCTTGGTGCTTGGTGATTGGTCTTTGGTGTTTGGTGCTTGCTGCTTGCTGCTTGGTGTTTGGTGCTTGGTGATTGGTGTTTGGTGTTTGGTGCTAGGGGCTTGGTGCTTGGTGCTTGGTGTTTGGTGCTTGGTGCTTGCTGTTTGGTGTTTGGTGCTTTGTGCGTGGGACTTCGTGTTTGGTGTTTGGTGCTTGGTGTTTGGTGCTTGGTGTTTGGGGCTTGGTGTTCGGTGCTTGGTGCTTGGTGCTTCGTGCTTGGTGTTTGGTGTTTGGTGCTGGTGCTTGGTGTTTGATGTTGGGTCCTTGGTGCTTGGTGTTTGGTGTTTGGTGCTTGGTGTTTGGTGTTTGGTGCTTGCTGCTTGCTGCTTGTTGTTTCGTTCTTTGTGATTGGTGCTTGGTGCTTGGTGTTTGGTGCTTGGTGCTTGGTGTTTGGTGTTTGGTGCTTGGTGCTTGTGGCTTGGTGTTTGGTGCTTGGTGCTTGGTGCTTGGTGTTTGGTGTTTGGTGTTTGGTGCTTGGTGTTTGGTGCTTGGTGCTTGGTGCTGGGTGGTTGGAGTTTGGTGCTTGGTGCTTGGTGTTTGGTGCTTGGTGCTTAGTGCTTGTTGTTTGGTGCTTGGTACTTGGGGCTTGGTCTTTGGTTCTTGGTGTTTGGTGTTTGGTGCTTGGTGCTTGGTGATTGGTGCTTGGTGCTTGGTGCTGGGTGGTTGGTGTTTGGTGCTTGGTGCTTGGTGTTTGGTGCTTGGTGCTTGGTGCTTGGTGCTGGGTGGTTGGTGCTTGGTGCTTGGTCTTTGGTTCTTGGTGTTTGGTGTTTGGTGCTTGGTGCTTGGTGTTTGGTGCTTGGTGCTTGGTGCTTGGTGTTTGGTGCTTGGTGCTTGGTGATTAGTGTTTGTTGTTTGGTGCTTGGGGTTTGGTGGTTGGTGCTTGGTGCTTGGTGTTTGGTGTTTGGTGTTTGGAGTTTGGTGCTTGGTGTTTGGTGCTTCGGTCTTGGTGCTTGGTGTTTGGTGCTTGGTGCTTGGTGTTTGGTGCTTGGTGCCTGGTGCTTGGTGTTTGGTGCATGGTGCTTGGTGTTTGGTGATTGGTGCTTGGTGTTTGGTGCTTGGTGCTTGGTGCTTGGTGCTTGGTGTTAAGTGTTTGGTGCTTGGTGCTTGGTGTTTGATGTTTGGTGCTTGGTGCTTGGTGTTTGGTGTTTGGTGCTTGCTGCTTGGTGTTTGGTGTTTGGTGTTTGCTGCTTGCTGCTTGGTGTTTGGTGCTTGGTGATTGGTGTTTGGTGTTTGGTACTAGGGGCTTGGTGCTTGGTGCTTGGTGTTTGGTGCTTGGTGCTTGCTGTTTGGTGTTTGGTGCTTGGTGCGTGGGACTTCGTGTTTGGTGTTTGGTGCTTGGTGTTTGGTGCTTGGTGTTTGGGGCTTGGTGTTCGGTGCTTGGTGCTTGGTGCTTCGTGCTTGGTGTTTGGTGTTTGGTGCTTGGTGCTTGGTGTTTGATGTTGGGTCCTTGGTGCTTGGTGTTTGGTGTTTGGTGCTTGGTGTTTGGTGTTTGGTGCTTGCTGCTTGCTGCTTGTTGTTTCGTTCTTTGTGATTGGTGCTTGGTGCTTGGTGTTTGGTGCTTGGTGCTTGGTGTTTGGTGTTTGGTGCTTGGTGCTTGGTGCTTGGTGTTTGGTGTTTGGTGTTTGGTGCTTGGTGTTTGGTGCTTGGTGCTTGGTGCTGGGTGGTTGGAGTTTGGTGCTTGGTGCTTGGTGTTTGGTGCTTGGTGCTTAGTGCTTGTTGTTTGGTGCTTGGTGCTTGGGGCTTGGTCTTTGGTTCTTGGTGTTTGGTGTTTGGTGCTTGGTGCTTGGTGTTTGGTGCTTGGTGCTTGGTGCTGGGTGGTTGGTGTTTGGTGATGGGGGCTTGGTGTTTGGTGCTTGGTGCTTGGTGCTTGTTGCTGGGTGGTTGGTGCTTGGTGCTTGGTCTTTGGTTCTTGGTGTTTGGTGTTTGGTGCTTGGTGCTTGGTGTTTGGTGCTTGGTGCTTGGTGCTTGGTGTTTGGTGCTTGGTGCTTGGTGATTAGTGTTTGTTGTTTGGTGCTTGGGGTTTGGTGGTTGGTGCTTGGTGCCTGGTGCTTGTTGTTTGGTGTTTGGTGCTTGGTGCTTGGTGCTTGGTGTTTGGTGCTTGGTGCTTGGTATCTGGTGTTTGGTGCTTGGTGTTTGGTGTTTGGTGCTTGGTGCTTGGTGCTTGGTGTTTGGTGTTTGGTTCCTGGTGATTGGTGTTTGGAGCTTGGTGTTTGGTGTTTGATGTTTGATGCTTGGTGTTTGCTGTTTGGTGCTTGGTGCTTGGTTTTTTGTGTTTGGTGCTTGGTGCTTGGTGCCTGGTGCTTGGTGCTTGGTGCTTGTTGTTTGGTGCTTGGTGCTTGGTGATTAGTGTTTGGTGCTTGGTGCTTGCGGTTTGGTGTTTGGTGCTTGGGGTTTGGTGTTTGGTGCTTGGTGCTTGGTGTTTGGTGCTTGGTGCTTGGTGCTTGGTCTTTGGTGCTTGTTGCTTGGTGTTTGGTGCTTGGTGCTTGGTGTTTGGTGCTTGGTGTTTGGTGCTTGGTGCTTGGTGCTTGGTCCTTGGTGTTAGGTGTTTGGTGCTTGGTGCTTGGTGTTTGATGTTTGGTCCTTGGTGCTTGGTGTTTGGTGTTTGGTGCTTGGTGCTTGGTGCTTGGTGCTTGCGGTTTGGTGTTTGGTGCTTGGGGTTTGGTGTTTGGTGCTTGGTGCTTGGTGTTTGGTGCTTCGGTCTTGGTGCTTGGTGTTTGGTGCTTGGTGCTTGGTGTTTGGTGCTTGGTGCCTGGTGCTTGGTGTTTGGTGCATGGTGCTTGGTGTTTGGTGATTGGTGCTTGGTGTTTGGTGCTTGGTGCTTGGTGCTTGGTGCTTGGTGTTAAGTGTTTGGTGCTTGGTGCTTGGTGTTTGATGTTTGGTGCTTGGTGCTTGGTGTTTGGTGTTTGGTGCTTGCTGCTTGGTCTTTGGTGTTTGGTGCTTGCTGCTTGCTGCTTGGTGTTTGGTGCTTGGTGATTGGTGTTTGGTGTTTGGTGCTAGGGGCTTGGTGCTTGGTGCTTGGTGTTTGGTGCTTGGTGCTTGCTGTTTGGTGTTTGGTGCTTGGTGCGTGGGACTTCGTGTTTGGTGTTTGGTGCTTGGTGTTTGGTGCTTGGTGTTTGGGGCTTGGTGTTCGGTGCTTGGTGCTTGGTGCTTCGTGCATGGTGTTTGGTGTTTGGTGCTGGTGCTTGGTGTTTGATGTTGGGTCCTTGGTGCTTGGTGTTTGGTGTTTGGTGCTTGGTGTTTGGTGTTTGGTGCTTGCTGCTTGCTGCTTGTTGTTTCGTTCTTTGTGATTGGTGCTTGGTGCTTGGTGTTTGGTGCTTGGTGCTTGGTGTTTGGTGTTTGGTGCTTGGTGCTTGGGGCTTGGTGTTTGGTGCTTGGTGCTTGGTGCTTGGTGTTTGGTGTTTGGTGTTTGGTGCTTGGTGTTTGGTGCTTGGTGCTTGGTGCTGGGTGGTTGGAGTTTGGTGCTTGGTGCTTGGTGTTTGGTGCTTGGTGCTTAGTGCTTGTTGTTTGGTGCTTGGTGCTTGGGGCTTGGTCTTTGGTTCTTGGTGTTTGGTGTTTGGTGCTTGGTGCTTGGTGTTTGGTGCTTGGTGCTTGGTGCTGGGTGGTTGGTGTTTGGTGCTTGGTGCTTGGTGTTTGGTGCTTGGTGCTTGGTGCTTGGTGCTGGGTGGTTGGTGCTTGGTGCTTGGTCTTTGGTTCTTGGTGTTTGGTGTTTGGTGCTTGGTGCTTGGTGTTTGGTGCTTGGTGCTTGGTGCTTGGTGTTTGGTGCCTGGTGCATGGTGATTAGTGTTTGTTGTTTGGTGCTTGGTGTTTTGTGGTTGGTGCTTGGTGCTTGGTGTTTGGTGTTTGGTGTTTGGAGTTTGGTGCTTGGTGTTTGGTGCTTCGGTCTTGGTGCTTGGTGTTTGGTGCTTGGTGCTTGGTGTTTGGTGCTTGGTGCCTGGTGCTTGGTGTTTGGTGCATGGTGCTTGGTGTTTGGTGATTGGTGCTTGGTGTTTGGTGCTTGGTGCTTGGTGCTTGGTGCTTGGTGTTAAGTGTTTGGTGCTTGGTGCTTGGTGTTTGATGTTTGGTGCTTGGTGCTTGGTGTTTGGTGTTTGGTGCTTGCTGCTTGGTGTTTGGTGTTTGGTGCTTGCTGCTTGCTGCTTGGTGTTTGGTGCTTGGTGATTGGTGTTTGGTGTTTGGTACTAGGGGCTTGGTGCTTGGTGCTTGGTGTTTGGTGCTTGGTGCTTGCTGTTTGGTGTTTGGTGCTTGGTGCGTGGGACTTCGTGTTTGGTGTTTGGTGCTTGGTGTTTGGTGCTTGGTGTTTGGGGCTTGGTGTTCGTTGCTTGGTGTTTGGTGCTTCGTGCTTGGTGTTTGGTGTTTGGTGCTTGGTGCTTGGTGTTTGATGTTGGGTCCTTGGTGCTTGGTGTTTGGTGTTTGGTGCTTGGTGTTTGGTGTTTGGTGCTTGCTGCTTGCTGCTTGTTGTTTCGTTCTTTGTGATTGGTGCTTGGTGCTTGGTGTTTGGTGCTTGGTGCTTGGTGTTTGGTGTTTGGTGCTTGGTGCTTGGGGCTTGGTGTTGGTACTTGGTGCTTGGTGCTTGGTGTTTGGTGCTTGGTGCTTGGTGCTGGGTGGTTGGAGTTTGGTGCTTGGTGCTTGGTGTTTGTGGCTTGGTGCTTAGTGCTTGTTGTTTGGTGCTTGGTGCTTGGGGCTTGGTCTTTGGTTCTTGGTGTTTGGTGTTTGGTGCTTGGTGCTTGGTGTTTGGTGCTTGGTGCTTGGTGCTGGGTGGTTGGTGTTTGGTGATGGGGTCTTGGTGTTTGGTGCTTGGTGCTTGGTGCTTGGTGCTGGGTGGTTGGTGCTTGGTGCTTGGTCTTTGGTTCTTGGTGTTTGGTGTTTGGTGCTTGGTGCTTGGTGTTTGGTGCTTGGTGCTTGGTGCTTGGTGTTTGGTGCTTGGTGCTTGGTGATTAGTGTTTGTTGTTTGGTGCTTGGGGTTTGGTGGTTGGTGCTTGGTGCCTGGTGCTTGTTGTTTGGTGTTTGGTGCTTGGTGCTTGGTGCTTGGTGTTTGGTGCTTGGTGCTTGGTATATGGTGTTTGGTGCTTGGTGTTTGGTGTTTGGTGCTTGGTGCTTGGTGCTTGGTGTTTGGTGTTTGGTGTTTGGTTCCTGGTGATTGGTGTTTGGTGCTTGGTGTTTGGTGTTTGATGTTTGATGCTTGGTGTTTGCTGTTTGGTGTATGGTGCTTGGTTTTTTGTGTTTGGTGCTTGGTGCTTGGTGCCTGGTGCTTGGTGCTTGGTGCTTGTTGTTTGGTGCTTGGTGCTTGGTGATTAGTGTTTGGTGGTTGGTGCTTGCGGTTTGGTGTTTGGTGCTTGGGGTTTGGTGTTTGGTGCTTGGTGCTTGGTGTTTGGTGCTTGGTGCTTGGTGCTTGGTCTTTGGTGCTTGTTGCTAGGTGTTTGGTGCTTGGTGCTTGGTGTTTGGTGCTTGGTGTTTGGTGCTTGGTGCTTGGTGCTTGGTCCTTGGTGTTAGGTGTTTGGTGCTTGGTGCTTGGTGTTTGATGTTTGGTCCTTGGTGCTTGGTGTTTGGTGTTTGGTGCTTGGTGCTTGGTGTTTGGTGTTTGGTGCTTGCTGTTTGGTGCTTGGTGTTTTGTGTTTGGAGTTTGGTGCTTGGTGTTTGGTACTTCGGTCTTGGTGCTTGGTGTTTGGTGCTTGGTGCTTGGTGCTGGGTGGTTGGTGTTTGGTGCTTGGTGCTTGGTGTTTGGTGCTTGGTGCTTGGTGCTTGGTGCTGGGTGGTTGGTGCTTGGTGCTTGGTCTTTGGTTCTTGGTGTTTGGTGTTTGGTGCTTGGTGCTTGGTGTTTGGTGCTTGGTGCTTGGTGCTTGGTGTTTGGTGCCTGGTGCATGGTGATTAGTGTTTGTTGTTTGGTGCTTGGTGTTTTGTGGTTGGTGCTTGGTGCTTGGTGTTTGGTGTTTGGTGTTTGGAGTTTGGTGCTTGGTGTTTGGTGCTTCGGTCTTGGTGCTTGGTGTTTGGTGCTTGGTGCTTGGTGTTTGGTGCTTGGTGCCTGGTGCTTGGTGTTTGGTGCATGGTGCTTGGTGTTTGGTGATTGGTGCTTGGTGTTTGGTGCTTGGTGCTTGGTGCTTGGTGCTTGGTGTTAAGTGTTTGGTGCTTGGTGCTTGGTGTTTGATGTTTGGTGCTTGGTGCTTGGTGTTTGGTGTTTGGTGCTTGCTGCTTGGTGTTTGGTGTTTGGTGCTTGCTGCTTGCTGCTTGGTGTTTGGTGCTTGGTGATTGGTGTTTGGTGTTTGGTACTAGGGGCTTGGTGCTTGGTGCTTGGTGTTTGGTGCTTGGTGCTTGCTGTTTGGTGTTTGGTGCTTGGTGCGTGGGACTTCGTGTTTGGTGTTTGGTGCTTGGTGTTTGGTGCTTGGTGTTTGGGGCTTGGTGTTCGTTGCTTGGTGTTTGGTGCTTCGTGCTTGGTGTTTGGTGTTTGGTGCTTGGTGCTTGGTGTTTGATGTTGGGTCCTTGGTGCTTGGTGTTTGGTGTTTGGTGCTTGGTGTTTGGTGTTTGGTGCTTGCTGCTTGCTGCTTGTTGTTTCGTTCTTTGTGATTGGTGCTTGGTGCTTGGTGTTTGGTGCTTGGTGCTTGGTGTTTGGTGTTTGGTGCTTGGTGCTTGGGGCTTGGTGTTGGTACTTGGTGCTTGGTGCTTGGTGTTTGGTGCTTGGTGCTTGGTGCTGGGTGGTTGGAGTTTGGTGCTTGGTGCTTGGTGTTTGTGGCTTGGTGCTTAGTGCTTGTTGTTTGGTGCTTGGTGCTTGGGGCTTGGTCTTTGGTTCTTGGTGTTTGGTGTTTGGTGCTTGGTGCTTGGTGTTTGGTGCTTGGTGCTTGGTGCTGGGTGGTTGGTGTTTGGTGATGGGGTCTTGGTGTTTGGTGCTTGGTGCTTGGTGCTTGGTGCTGGGTGGTTGGTGCTTGGTGCTTGGTCTTTGGTTCTTGGTGTTTGGTGTTTGGTGCTTGGTGCTTGGTGTTTGGTGCTTGGTGCTTGGTGCTTGGTGTTTGGTGCTTGGTGCTTGGTGATTAGTGTTTGTTGTTTGGTGCTTGGGGTTTGGTGGTTGGTGCTTGGTGCCTGGTGCTTGTTGTTTGGTGTTTGGTGCTTGGTGCTTGGTGCTTGGTGTTTGGTGCTTGGTGCTTGGTATATGGTGTTTGGTGCTTGGTGTTTGGTGTTTGGTGCTTGGTGCTTGGTGCTTGGTGTTTGGTGTTTGGTGTTTGGTTCCTGGTGATTGGTGTTTGGTGCTTGGTGTTTGGTGTTTGATGTTTGATGCTTGGTGTTTGCTGTTTGGTGTATGGTGCTTGGTTTTTTGTGTTTGGTGCTTGGTGCTTGGTGCCTGGTGCTTGGTGCTTGGTGCTTGTTGTTTGGTACTTGGTGCTTGGTGATTAGTGTTTGGTGGTTGGTGCTTGCGGTTTGGTGTTTGGTGCTTGGGGTTTGGTGTTTGGTGCTTGGTGCTTGGTGTTTGGTGCTTGGTGCTTGGTGCTTGGTCTTTGGTGCTTGTTGCTAGGTGTTTGGTGCTTGGTGCTTGGTGTTTGGTGCTTGGTGTTTGGTGCTTGGTGCTTGGTGCTTGGTCCTTGGTGTTAGGTGTTTGGTGCTTGGTGCTTGGTGTTTGATGTTTGGTCCTTGGTGCTTGGTGTTTGGTGTTTGGTGCTTGGTGCTTGGTGTTTGGTGTTTGGTGCTTGCTGTTTGGTGCTTGGTGTTTTGTGTTTGGAGTTTGGTGCTTGGTGTTTGGTACTTCGGTCTTGGTGCTTGGTGTTTGGTGCTTGGTGCTTGGTGTTTGGTGCTTGGTGCCTGGTGCTTGGTGTTTGGTGCATGGTGCTTCGTGTTTGGTGATTGGTGCTTGGTGTTTGGTGCTTGGTGCTTGGTGCTTGGTGCTTGGTGTTAAGTGTTTGGTGCTTGGTGCTTGGTGTTTGATGTTTGGTGCTTGGTGCTTGGTGTTTGGTGTTTGGTGCTTGCTGCTTGGTCTTTGGTGTTTGATGCTTGCTGCTTGCTGCTTGGTGTTTGGTGCTTGGTGATTGGTGTTTGGTGTTTGGTGCTAGGGGCTTGGTGCTTGGTGCTTGGTGTTTGGTGCTTGGTGCTTGCTGTTTGGTGTTTGGTGCTTGGTGCGTGGGACTTCGTGTTTGGTGTTTGGTGCTTGGTGTTTGGTGCTTGGTGTTTGGGGCTTGGTGTTCGGTGCTTGGTGCTTGGTGCTTCGTGCTTGGTGTTTGGTGTTTGGTGCTTGGTGCTTGCTGCTTGCTGATTGTTGTTTCGTTCTTTGTGATTGGTGCTTGGTGCTTGGTGTTTGGTGCTTGGTGCTTGGTGTTTGGTGTTTGGTGCTTGGTGCTAGGGGCTTGGTGTTTGGTGCTTGGTGCTTGGTGCTTGGTGTTTGGTGTTTGGTGCTTGGTGCTTGGTGTTTGGTGTTTGGTGCTTGCTGCTTGGTGTTTACTGTTTGGTGCTTGCTGCTTGCTGCTTGGTGTTTGGTGCTTGGTGATTGGTGTTTGGTGTTTGGTGCTAGGGGCTTGGTGCTTGGTGCTTGGTGTTTGGTGCTTGGTGCTTGCTGTTTGGTGTTTGGTGCTTGGTGCGTGGGACTTCGTGTTTGGTGTTTGGTGCTTGGTGTTTGGTGCTTGGTGTTTGGGGCTTGGTGTTCGGTGCTTGGTGCTTGGTGCTTCGTGCTTGGTGTTTGGTGTTTGGTGCTTGGTGCTTGGTGTTTGATGTTGTGTCCTTGGTGCTTGGTGTTTGGTGTTTGGTGCTTGGTGTTTGGTGTTTGGTGCTTGCTGCTTGCTGCTTGTTGTTTCGTTCTTTGTGATTGGTGCTTGGTGCTTGGTGTTTGGTGCTTGGTGCTTGGTGTTTGGTGTTTGGTGCTTGGTGCTTGGGGCTTGGTGTTTGGTGCTTGGTGCTTGTTGTTTGGTGTTTGGTGTTTGGTGCTTGGTGTTTGGTGCATGGTGCTTGGTGCTGGGTGGTTGGAGTTTGGTGCTTGGTGCTTGTTGTTTGGTGCTTGGTGCTTAGTGCTTGTTGTTTGGTGCTTGGTACTTGGGGCTTGGTCTTCGGTTCTTGGTGTTTGGTGTTTGGTGCTTGGTGCTTGGTGTTTGGTGCTTGGTGCTTGGTGCTGGGTGGTTGGTGTTTGGTGCTTGGAGCTTGGTGTTTGGTGCTTGGTGCTTGGTGCTTGGTGCTGGGTGATTGGTGCTTGGTGCTTGGTCTTTGGTTCTTGGTGTTTGGTGTTTGGTGCTTGGTGCTTGGTGTTTGGTGCTTGGTGCTTGGTGTTTGGTGCTTGGTGCTTGGTGTTTGATGTTTGGTGCTTGGTGCTTGGTGTTTGGTGCTTGGTGCTTGGTGCTTGGTGCTTGGTGTTAAGTGTTTGGTGCTTGGTGCTTGGTGTTTGATGTTTGGTGCTTGGTGCTTGGTGTTTGGTGTTTGGTGCTTGCTGCTTGGTCTTTGGTGTTTGATGCTTGCTGCTTGCTGCTTGGTGTTTGGTGCTTGGTGATTGGTGTTTGGTGTTTGGTGCTAGGGGCTTGGTGCTTGGTGCTTGGTGTTTGGTGCTTGGTGCTTGCTGTTTGGTGTTTGGTGCTTGGTGCGTGGGACTTCGTGTTTGGTGTTTGGTGCTTGGTGTTTGGTGCTTGGTGTTTGGGGCTTGGTGTTCGGTGCTTGGTGCTTGGTGCTTCGTGCTTGGTGTTTGGTGTTTGGTGCTTGGTGCTTGCTGCTTGCTGATTGTTGTTTCGTTCTTTGTGATTGGTGCTTGGTGCTTGGTGTTTGGTGCTTGGTGCTTGGTGTTTGGTGTTTGGTGCTTGGTGCTAGGGGCTTGGTGTTTGGTGCTTGGTGCTTGGTGCTTGGTGTTTGGTGTTTGGTGCTTGGTGCTTGGTGTTTGGTGTTTGGTGCTTGCTGCTTGGTGTTTACTGTTTGGTGCTTGCTGCTTGCTGCTTGGTGTTTGGTGCTTGGTGATTGGTGTTTGGTGTTTGGTGCTAGGGGCTTGGTGCTTGGTGCTTGGTGTTTGGTGCTTGGTGCTTGCTGTTTGGTGTTTGGTGCTTGGTGCGTGGGACTTCGTGTTTGGTGTTTGGTGCTTGGTGTTTGGTGCTTGGTGTTTGGGGCTTGGTGTTCGGTGCTTGGTGCTTGGTGCTTCGTGCTTGGTGTTTGGTGTTTGGTGCTTGGTGCTTGGTGTTTGATGTTGTGTCCTTGGTGATTGGTGTTTGGTGTTTGGTGCTTGGTGTTTGGTGTTTGGTGCTTGCTGCTTGCTGCTTGTTGTTTCGTTCTTTGTGATTGGTGCTTGGTGCTTGGTGTTTGGTGCTTGGTGCTTGGTGTTTGGTGTTTGGTGCTTGGTGCTTGGGGCTTGGTGTTTGGTGCTTGGTGCTTGTTGTTTGGTGTTTGGTGTTTGGTGCTTGGTGTTTGGTGCATGGTGCTTGGTGCTGGGTGGTTGGAGTTTGGTGCTTGGTGCTTGTTGTTTGGTGCTTGGTGCTTAGTGCTTGTTGTTTGGTGCTTGGTACTTGGGGCTTGGTCTTCGGTTCTTGGTGTTTGGTGTTTGGTGCTTGGTGCTTGGTGTTTGGTGCTTGGTGCTTGGTGCTGGGTGGTTGGTGTTTGGTGCTTGGAGCTTGGTGTTTGGTGCTTGGTGCTTGGTGCTTGGTGCTGGGTGATTGGTGCTTGGTGCTTGGTCTTTGGTTCTTGGTGTTTGGTGTTTGGTGCTTGGTGCTTGGTGTTTGGTGCTTGGTGCTTGGTGTTTGGTGCTTGGTGCTTGGTGTTTGATGTTTGGTGCTTGGTGCTTGGTGTTTGGTGTTTGGTGCTTGCTGCTTGGTGTTTACTGTTTGGTGCTTGCTGCTTGCTGCTTGGTGTTTGGTGCTTGGTGATTGGTGTTTGGTGTTTGGTGCTAGGGGCTTGGTGCTTGGTGCTTGGTGTTTGGTGCTTGGTGCTTGCTGTTTGGTGTTTGGTGCTTGGTGCGTGGGACTTCGTGTTTGGTGTTTGGTGCTTGGTGTTTGGTGCTTGGTGTTTGGGGCTTGGTGTTCGGTGCTTGGTGCTTGGTGCTTCGTGCTTGGTGTTTGGTGTTTGGTGCTTGGTGCTTGGTGTTTGATGTTGTGTCCTTGGTGCTTGGTGTTTGGTGTTTGGTGCTTGGTGTTTGGTGTTTGGTGCTTGCTGCTTGCTGCTTGTTGTTTCGTTCTTTGTGATTGGTGCTTGGTGCTTGGTGTTTGGTGCTTGGTGCTTGGTGTTTGGTGTTTGGTGCTTGGTGCTTGGGGCTTGGTGTTTGGTGCTTGGTGCTTGTTGTTTGGTGTTTGGTGTTTGGTGCTTGGTGTTTGGTGCTTGGTGCTTGGTGCTGGGGGGTTGGAGTTTGGTGCTTGGTGCTTGTTGTTTGGTGCTTGGTGCTTAGTGCTTGTTGTTTGGTGCTTGGTGCTTGGGGCTTGGTCTTCGGTTCTTTGTGTTTGGTGTTTGGTGCTTGGTGCTTGGTGTTTGGTGCTTGGTGCTTGGTGCTGGGTGGTTGGTGTTTGGTGCTTGGTGCTTGGTGCTGGGTGGTTGGAGTTTGGTGCTTGGTGCTTGGTGTTTGGTGCTTGGTGCTTAGTGCTTGTTGTTTGGTGCTTGATGCTTGGGGCTTGGTCTTTGGTTCTTGGTGTTTGGTGTTTGGTGCTTGGTGCTTGGTGTTTGGTGCTTGGTGCTTGGTGCTTGGTGCTGTGTGGTTGGTGTTTGGTGCTTGGTGCTTGGTGTTTGGTGCTTGGTGTTTGGTGTTTGGTGCTTGGTGCTTGGTGTTTGGTGCTTGGTGCTTGGTGCTTGGTGCTGGGTGGTTGGTGCTTGGTGCTTGGTCTTTGGTTCTTGGTGTTTGGTGTTTGGTGCTTGGTGCTTGGTGTTTGGTGCTTGGTGCTTGGTGCTTGGTGCTGGGTGGTTGGTGCTTGGTGCTTGGTCTTTGGTTCTTGGTGTTTGGTGTTTGGTGCTTGGTGCTTGGTGTTTGGTGCTTGGTGCTTGGTGTTTGGTGCTTGGTGCTTGGTGATTAGTGTTTGTTGTTTGGTGCTTGGGGTTTGGTGGTTGGTGCTTGGTGCTTGGTGTTTGGTGTTTGGTGTTTGGTGTTTGGTGTTTGCTGTTTGGTGTCTGCTTTTTGGTGTTTGGTGTTTGCTGTATGGTCTTTGCTGTTTCGTATTTGGTTTTTGCTGTTTGGTGTTTGGTGTTTGCTGTTTGGTGTTTGGTGTTTGGTGTTTGGTGCTTGGTGCTTGGTGCTTGGTGTTTGGCGTTTGGTGCTTGGTGCTTGGTGTTTGGTGCTTGGTGCTTGGTTTTTGGTGTTTGGTGCTTGGTACCTGGTGCTTGTTGCTTGGTGTTTGGTGCTTGGTGCTTGGTGCTTGGTGTTTGGTGCTTGGTCTCTGGTGTTTGGTGCTTGGTGTTTGGTGTTTGGTGTTTGGTGCTGAGTGCTTGGAGTTTGGTGCTTGGTGCTTGGTGCTTAGTGCTTGGTGTTTGGTGTTTGATGTTTGGTGTGTGCTGCTTGGTGCTTGGTGCTTGGTTTTTTGTGTTTGGTGCTTGGTTCTTGGTGCCTGGTTCTTGGTGCTGGGTGCTTCGTGTTTGGGGCTTGGTGCTTGGTGCTTGGTGCTTGGTGTTTGGTGTTTGGTGCTTGGTGTATGTACTTGGTGCTTGGTGCTTGGTGTTTGGTGTTGGTTCTTGGTGTTTGGTAATTGGTGCTTGGTGCTTGGTGTTTGGCGCTTGGTGCTTGGTGTTTGGTACTTGGTGCTTGGTATTTGGTGTTTGGTGCTTGGTGTTTGGTGCTTGGTGCTTGGTGCTTGGTGTTAAGTGTTTGGTGCTTGGTGCTTGGTGTTTGGTGCTTCGTGCTTGGTGCTTGGTGTTTGGTGCATGGTGCTTGGTGTTTGGTGCTTGGTGCCTGGTGCTTGGTGTTTGGTGCTTGGTGCTTGGTGCTTGGTGTTTGGTGCTTGGTGTTTGGTGCTTGGTGCTTGGTGTTTGGTGCTTGGTGTTTGGTGCTTGGTGTTCGGTGCTTGGTCCTTGGTGCTTGGTGCTTGGTGGTAGGTGTTTGTGGCTTGGTGCTTGGTGTTTGATGTTTGGTCCTTGGTGCTTGGTGTTTGGTGCTTGGTGCTTGGTGTTTGGTGTTTGGTGCTTGCTGCTTGCTGCTTGGTGTTTGGTGCTTGGTGATTGGTGCTTGGTGTTTGGTGCTTGGTGCTTGGTGTTTGGTGTTTGGTGCTAGGTGCTTGGTGCTTGGTGCTTGGTATTTGGTGCTTGGGGTTTGGTGTTTGGTGCTTGGTGCTTGGTATTTGGTGCTTGGTGCTTGGTGCTTGGTGTTTGGTGCTTGTTGCTTGGTGTTTGGTGCTTGGTGCTTGGTGTTTGGTGCTTGGTGTTTGGTACTTGGTGCTTGGTGCTTGGTCCTTGGTGTTAGGTGTTTGGTGCTTGGTGCTTGGTGTTTGATGTTTGGTCCTTGGTGCTTGGTGTTTGGTGTTTAGTGCTTGGTGCTTGGTGTTTGGTGTTTGGTGCTTGCTGCTTGGTGCTTGGTGTTTTGTGTTTGGAGTTTGGTGCTTGGTGTTTGGTGCTTGGTGCTTGGTGTTTGGTGCTTGGTGCTTGGTGTTTGATGTTTGGTGCTTGGTGCTTGGTGTTTGGTGTTTGGTGCTTGCTGCTTGGTGTTTACTGTTTGGTGCTTGCTGCTTGCTGCTTGGTGTTTGGTGCTTGGTGATTGGTGTTTGGTGTTTGGTGCTAGGGGCTTGGTGCTTGGTGCTTGGTGTTTGGTGCTTGGTGCTTGCTGTTTGGTGTTTGGTGCTTGGTGCGTGGGACTTCGTGTTTGGTGTTTGGTGCTTGGTGTTTGGTGCTTGGTGTTTGGGGCTTGGTGTTCGGTGCTTGGTGCTTCGTGCTTCGTGCTTGGTGTTTGGTGTTTGGTGCTTGGTGCTTGGTGTTTGATGTTGTGTCCTTGGTGCTTGGTGTTTGGTGTTTGGTGCTTGGTGTTTGGTGTTTGGTGCTTGCTGCTTGCTGCTTGTTGTTTCGTTCTTTGTGATTGGTGCTTGGTGCTTGGTGTTTGGTGCTTGGTGCTTGGTGTTTGGTGTTTGGTGCTTGGTGCTTGGGGCTTGGTGTTTGGTGCTTGGTGCTTGTTGTTTGGTGTTTGGTGTTTGGTGCTTGGTGTTTGGTGCTTGGTGCTTGGTGCTGGGTGGTTGGAGTTTGGTGCTTGGTGCTTGTTGTTTGGTGCTTGGTGCTTAGTGCTTGTTGTTTGGTGCTTGGTGCTTGGGGCTTGGTCTTCGGTTCTTTGTGTTTGGTGTTTGGTGCTTGGTGCTTGGTGTTTGGTGCTTGGTGCTTGGTGCTGGGTGGTTGGTGTTTGGTGCTTGGTGCTTGGTGCTGGGTGGTTGGAGTTTGGTGCTTGGTGCTTGGTGTTTGGTGCTTGGTGCTTAGTGCTTGTTGTTTGGTGCTTGGTGCTTGGGGCTTGGTCTTTGGTTCTTGGTGTTTGGTGTTTGGTGCTTGGTGCTTGGTGTTTGGTGCTTGGTGCTTGGTGCTTGGTGCTGTGTGGTTGGTGTTTGGTGCTTGGTGCTTGGTGTTTGGTGCTTGGTGCTTGGTGCTTGGTGCTGGGTGGTTGGTGCTTGGTGCTTGGTCTTTGGTTCTTGGTGTTTGGTGTTTGGTGCTTGGTGCTTGGTGTTTGGTGCTTGGTGCTTGGTGCTTGGTGCTGGGTGGTTGGTGCTTGGTGCTTGGTCTTTGGTTCTTGGTGTTTGGTGTTTGGTGCTTGGTGCTTGGTGTTTGGTGCTTGGTGCTTGGTGTTTGGTGCTTGGTGCTTGGTGATTAGTGTTTGTTGTTTGGTGCTTGGGGTTTGGTGGTTGGTGCTTGGTGCTTGGTGTTTGGTGTTTGGTGTTTGGTGTTTGGTGTTTGCTGTTTGGTGTCTGCTTTTTGGTGTTTGGTGTTTGCTGTATGGTCTTTGCTGTTTCGTATTTGGTTTTTGCTGTTTCGTGTTTGGTGTTTGCTGTTTGGTGTTTGGTGTTTGGTGTTTGGTGCTTGGTGCTTGGTGCTTGGTGTTTGGCGTTTGGTGCTTGGTGCTTGGTGTTTGGTGCTTGGTGCTTGGTTTTTGGTGTTTGGTGCTTGGTACCTGGTGCTTGTTGCTTGGTGTTTGGTGCTTGGTGCTTGGTGCTTGGTGTTTGGTGCTTGGTCTCTGGTGTTTGGTGCTTGGTGTTTGGTGTTTGGTGTTTGGTGCTGAGTGCTTGGAGTTTGGTGCTTGGTGCTTGGTGCTTAGTGCTTGGTGTTTGGTGTTTGATGCTTGGTGTGTGCTGCTTGGTGCTTGGTGCTTGGTTTTTTGTGTTTGGTGCTTGGTTCTTGGTGCCTGGTTCTTGGTGCTGGGTGCTTCGTGTTTGGGGCTTGGTGCTTGGTGCTTGGTGCTTGGTGTTTGGTGTTTGGTGCTTGGTGTATGTACTTGGTGCTTGGTGCTTGGTGTTTGGTGTTGGTTCTTGGTGTTTGGTAATTGGTGCTTGGTGCTTGGTGTTTGGCGCTTGGTGCTTGGTGTTTGGTACTTGGTGCTTGGTATTTGGTGTTTGGTGCTTGGTGTTTGGTGCTTGGTGCTTGGTGCTTGGTGTTAAGTGTTTGGTGCTTGGTGCTTGGTGTTTGGTGCTTCGTGCTTGGTGCTTGGTGTTTGGTGCATGGTGCTTGCTGTTTAGTGCTTGGTGCCTGGTGCTTGGTGTTTGGTGCTTGGTGCTTGGTGCTTGGTGTTTGGTGCTTGGTGTTTGGTGCTTGGTGCTTGGTGTTTGGTGCTTGGTGTTTGGTGCTTGGTGTTCGGTGCTTGGTCCTTGGTGCTTGGTGCTTGGTGGTAGGTGTTTGTGGCTTGGTGCTTGGTGTTTGATGTTTGGTCCTTGGTGCTTGGTGTTTGGTGCTTGGTGCTTGGTGTTTGGTGTTTGGTGCTTGCTGCTTGCTGCTTGGTGTTTGGTGCTTGGTGATTGGTGCTTGGTGTTTGGTGCTTGGTGCTTGGTGTTTGGTGTTTGGTGCTAGGTGCTTGGTGCTTGGTGCTTGGTATTTGGTGCTTGGGGTTTGGTGTTTGGTGCTTGGTGCTTGGTATTTGGTGCTTGGTGCTTGGTGCTTGGTGTTTGGTGCTTGTTGCTTGGTGTTTGGTGCTTGGTGCTTGGTGTTTGGTACTTGGTGCTTGGTGCTTGGTCCTTGGTGTTAGGTGTTTGGTGCTTGGTGCTTGGTGTTTGATGTTTGGTCCTTGGTGCTTGGTGTTTGGTGTTTAGTGCTTGGTGCTTGGTGTTTGGTGTTTGGTGCTTGCTGCTTGGTGCTTGGTGTTTTGTGTTTGGAGTTTGGTGCTTGGTGTTTGGTGCTTCGGTCTTGGTGCTTGGTGTTTGGTGCTTGGTGCTTGGTGTTTGGTGCTTGGTGCCTGGTGCTTGGTGTTTGGTGCTTGGTGCTTGGTGTTTGATGATTGGTGCTTGGTGTTTGGTGCTTGGTGCTTGGTGCTTGGTGCTTGGTGTTAACTGTTTGGTGCTTGGTGCTTGGTGTTTAATGTTTGAGGTTTGGTGCTTGGTGCTTGGTGTTTGGTGTTTGGTGCTTGCTGCTTGCTGCTTGGTGTTTGGTGCTTGGTGATTGGTGCTTGGTGTTTTGTGCTTGGTGCTTGGTGTTTGGTGTTTGGTGCTAGGGGCTTGGTGCTTGGTGCTTGGTGTTTGGTGCTTGGTGCTTGCTGTTTGGTGTTTGGTGCTTGGTGTTTGGTGCTTGGTGTTTGGGGCTTGGTGTTCGGTGCTTGGTGCTTGCTGCTTCGTGCTTGGTGTTTGGTGTTTGGTGCTTGGTGATTGGTGTTTGATGTTGGGTCCTTGGTGCTTGGTGTTTGGTGTTTGGTCCTTGGTGCTTGGTGTTTGGTGTTTGGTGTTTGGTGCTTGGTGCTTGGTGTTTGGTGTTTGGTTTTTGGTGCTTGGGGTTTGGTGTTTGGTGCTTGGTGCTTGGTGTTTGGTGCTTGGTGCTTGGTGCTTGGTGTTTGGTGCTTGGTGCTTGTTGCTTGGTGTTTGGTGCTTGGTGCTTGGTGTTTGGAGCTTGGTGTTTGGTACTTGGTGCTTGGTGCTTGGTCCTTGGTGTTAGGTGTTTGGTGCTTGGTGCTTGGTGTTTGATGTTTGGTCCTTGGTGCTTGGTGTTTGGTGTTTGGTGCTTGGTGCTTGGTGTTTCGTGTTTGGTGCTTGCTGCCTGGTGCTTGGTGTTTTGTGTTTGGAGTTTGGTGCTTGGTGTTTGGTGCTTCGGTCTTGGTGCTTGGTGTTTGGTGCTTGGTGCTTGGTGTTTGGTGCTTCGTGCCTGGTGCTTGGTTTTTGGTGCTTGGGGCTTGGTGTTTGGTGATTGGTGCTTGGTGTTTGGTGCTTGGTGCTTGGTGCTTGGTGTTAAGTGTTTAGTGCTTGGTGCTTGGTGTTTGATGTTTGGTGCTTGGTGCTTGGTGTTTGGTGTTTGGTGCTTGCTGCTTGGTGTTTGGTGTTTGGTGCTTGCTGCTTGCTGCTTGGTGTTTGGTGCTTGGTGATTGGTGCTTGGTGTTTTGTGCTTGGTGTTTGGTGTTTGGTGTTTGGTGCTAGGGGCTTGGTGCTTGGTACTTGGTGTTTGGTGCTTGGTGCTTGCTGTTTGGTGTTTGGTGCTTGGTGCGTGGGACTTCGTGTTTGGTGTTTGGTGCTTGGTGTTTGGTGCTTGGTGTTTGGGGCTTGGTGTTCGGTGCTTGGTGCTTGGTGCTTCGTGCTCGGTGTTTGGTGTTTGGTGCTTGGTGCTTGGTGTTTGATGTTGGGTCCTTGGTGCTTGGTGTTTGGTGTTTGGTGCTTGGTGTTTGGTGTTTGGTGCTTGCTGCTTGCTGCTTGTTGTTTCGTTCTTTGTGATTGGTGCTTGGTGCTTGGTGTTTGGTGCTTGGTGCTTGGTGCTGGGTGGTTGGTGTTTGGTGCTTGGTGCTTGGTGTTTGGTGCTTGGTGCTTGATGCTTGGTGTTTGGTGCTTGGTGCTTGGTGCTTGTTGTTTGGTGCTTGGTGCTTGGTGCTTGGTCTTTGGTTCCTGGTGTTTGGTGTTTGGTGCTTGGTGCTTGGTGTTTGGTGCTTGGTGCTTGGTGTTTGGTGTTTGGTGTTTGGTGTTTGGTGTTTGCTGTTGGGTGTCTGTTTTTTGGTGTTTGGTGTTTGCTGTATGGTGTTTGCTGATTGGTGTTTGCTGTTTGGTGTTTGGTGTTTGGTGTTTGGTGCTTGGTGCTTGGTGCTTCGTGTTTGGCGTTTGGTGCTTGGTGCTTGGTGTTTGGTGTTTGGTGCTAGGTGCTTGGTGCTTGGTGCTTGGTGTTTGGTGCTTGGTGCTTGGTGTTTGGTGTTTGGTGCTTGGTGCTTGGTGCTTGGTGTTAAGTGTTTGGTGCTTGGTGCTTGGTGCTTGGTGTTTGGTGCTTCGTGCTTGGTGCTTGGTGTTTGGTGCATGGTGCTTGGTGTTTGGTGCTTGGTGCCTGGTGCTTGGTGTTTGGTGCTTGGTGTTTGGTGCTTGGTGTTTGGTGTTTGGTGTTTGCTGTTTGGTGTTTGCTGTTTGGTGTTTGGTGTTTGGTGCTTGCTGTTTGGTGTTTGGTGCTTGGTGTTTGGTGTTTGGTGTTTGGTGCTTGGTGCTTGGTATTTGGTGCTTGGTGCTTGGTACTGGGTGTTTGGTGCTTGGTGCTTGGTGTTTGGTGCTTGGTGCTTGGTGCTTGGTGTTTGGTGTTTGGTGCTTGGTGCTTGGTCTTTGATGCTTGGGGTTTGGTGTTTGGTGCTTGGTGCTTGGTGTTTGATGCTTGGTGCTTGGTGCTTGGTGTTTGCTGTTTGGTGTTTGGTGTTTGGTGCTTGCTGTTTGGTGCTTGGTGCTTGGTGTTTGGTGCTTGGTGTTTGGTGCTTGGTGATTAGTGTTTGGTGATTGGTGCTTGGGGTTTGGTGTTTGGTGCTTGTTGCTTGGTGTTAGGTGTTTGGTGCTTGGTGCTTGGTGTTTGATGTTTGGTCCTTGGTGCTTGGTGTTTGGTGTTTGGTGCTTGGTGCTTGGTGTTTGGTGTTTGGTGCTTGCTGCTTGGTGCTTGGTGTTTTGTGTTTGGAGTTTGGTGCTTGGTGTTTGGTGCTTCGGTCTTGGTGCTTGGTGTTTGGTGCTTGTTGTTTCGTGTTTGGTGCTTGCTGCTTGCTGCTTGTTGTTTCGTTCTTTGTGATTGGTGCTTGGTGCTTGGTGTTTGGTGCTTGGTGCTTGGTGTTTGGTGTTTGGTGCTTGGTGCTTGGGGCTTGGTGTTTGGTGCTTGGTGCTTGGTGCTTGGTGTTTGGTGTTTGGTGTTTGGTGCTTGGTGTTTGGTGCTTGGTGCTTGGTGCTGGGTGGTTGGAGTTTGGTGCTTGGTGCTTGGTGTTTGGTGCTTGGTGCTTAGTGCTTGTTGTTTGGTGCTTGGTGCTTGGGGCTTGGTCTTTGGTTCTTGGTGTTTGGTGTTTGGTGCTTGGTGCTTGGTGTTTGGTGCTTGGTGCTTGGTGCTGGGTGGTTGGTGTTTGGTGCTTGGTGCTTGGTGTTTGGTGCTTGGTGCTTGGTGCTTGGTGCTGGGTGGTTGGTGCTTGGTTCTTGGTCTTTGGTACTTGGTGTTTGGTGTTTGGTGCTTGGTGCTTGGTGTTTGGTGCTTGGTGCTTGGTGCTTGGTGTTTGGTGCTTGGTGCTTGGTGATTAGTGTTTGTTGTTTGGTGCTTGGTGTTTGGTGGTTGGTGCTTGGTGCTTGGTGTTTGGTGTTTGGTGTATGGAGTTTGGTGCTTGGTGTTTGGTGCTTCGGTCTTGGTGCTTGGTGTTTGGTGCTTGGTGCTTGGTGTTTGGTGCTTGGTGCCTGGTGCTTGGTGTTTGGTGCATGGTGCTTGGTGTTTGGTGATTGGTGCTTGGTGTTTGGTGTCTTGTGCTTGGTGCTTGGTGCTTGGTGTTAAGTGTTTGGTGCTAGGGGCTTGGTGCTTGGTGCTTGGTGTTTGGTGCTTGGTGCTTGCTGTTTGGTGTTTGGTGCTTGGTGCGTGGGACTTCGTATTTGGTGCTTGGTGTTTGGTGTTTGGTGCTTGGTGTTTGGTGTTTGGTGCTTGCTGCTTGCTGCTTGTTGTTTCGTTCTTTGTGATTGGTGCTTGGTGCTTGGTGTTTGGTGCTTGGTGCTTGGTGTTTGGTGTTTGGTGCTTGGTGCTTGGGGCTTGGTGTTTGGTGCTTGGTGCTTGGTGCTTGGTGTTTGGTGTTTGGTGCTTGGTGTTTGGTGCTTGGTGCTTGGTGCTGGGTGGTTGGAGTTTGGTGCTTGGTGCTTGGTGTTTGGTGCTTGGTGCTTAGTTCTTGTTGTTTGGTGCTTGGTGCTTGGGGCTTGGTCTTTGGTTCTTGGTGTTTGGTGTTTGGTGCTTGGTGCTTGGTGTTTGGTGCTTGGTGCTTGGTGCTTGGTGCTGGGTGGTTGGTGTTTGGTGCTTGGTGCTTGGTGTTTGGTGCTTGGTGCTTGGTGCTTGGTGCTGGGTGGTTGGTGCTTGGTGCTTGGTCTTTGGTTCTTGGTGTTTGGTGTTTGGTGCTTGGTGCTTGGTGTTTGGTGCTTGGTGCTTGGTGTTTGGTGCTTGGTGCTTGGTGATTAGTGTTTGTTGTTTGGTGCTTCAGGTTTGGTGGTTGGTGCTTGGTGTTTGCTGTTTGGTGTCTGCTTTTTGGTGTTTGGTGTTTGCTGTATGGTCTTTGCTGTTTCGTATTTGGTTTTTGCTGTTTGGTGTTTGGTGTTTGCTGTTTGGTGTTTGGTGTTTGGTGTTTGGTGCTTGGTGCTTGGTGCTTGGTGTTTGGCGTTTGGTGCTTGGTGCTTGGTGTTTGGTGCTTGGTGCTTGGTTTTTGGTGTTTGGTGCTTGGTACCTGGTGCTTCTTGTTTGGTGTTTGGTGTTTGGTGCTTGGTGCTTGGTGTTTGGTGCTTGGTCTCTGGTGTTTGGTGCTTGGTGTTTGGTGTTTGGTGCTTGGTGCTTGGTGCTTGGTGTTTGGTGTTTGGTGGTTGGTGCTTGGTGTTTGGTGTTTGGTGCTGAGTGCTTGGAGTTTGGTGCTTGGTGCTTGGTGCTTAGTGCTTGGTGTTTGGTGTTTGATGCTTGGTGTGTGCTGCTTGGTGCTTGGTGCTTGGTTTTTTGTGTTTGGTGCTTGGTTCTTGGTGCCTGGTTCTTGGTGCCTGGTTCTTGGTGCTGGGTGCTTCGTGTTTGGGGCTTGGTGCTTGGTGCTTGGTGCTTGGTGTTTGGTGTTTGGTGCTTGGTGCTTGGTGTTTGGTGTTTAATGCTTTGTGTTTGATGCTTGTTGTTTGGTGCTTGTTGTTTTGTGTTTGGTGTTTGGTGCTTGGTGTATGTTCTTGGTGCTTGGTGCTTGGTGTTTGGTGTTGGTTCTTGGTGTTTGGTGATTGGTGCTTGGTGCTTGGTGTTTGGTTCTTGGTGTTTGGTGATTGGTGCTTGGTGCTTGGTGCTTGGTGCTTGGTGCTTGGTGTTAAGTGTTTGGTGCTTGGTGCTTGGTGTTTGGTGCTTCGTGCTTGGTGTTTGGTGCATGGTGCTTGGTGTTTGGTGCTTGGTGCCTGGTGCATGGTGTTTGGTGCTTGGTGCTTGGTGCTTGGTGTTTGGTGCTTGGTGTTTGGTGCTTGGTGCTTGGTGTTTGGTGCTTGGTGTTTGGTGCTTGGTGTTCGGTGCTTGGTCCTTGGTGCTTGGTGCTTGGTGGTAGGTGTTTGGTGCTTGGTGCTTGGTGTTTGATGTTTGGTCCTTGGTGCTTGGTGTTTGGTGCTTGGTGCTTGGTGTTTGGTGTTTGGTGCTTGCTGCTTGCTGCTTGGTGTTTGGTGCTTGGTGATTGGTGCTTGGTGTTTGGTGCTTGGTGCTTGGTGTTTGGTATTTGGTGCTAGGTGCTTGGTGCTTGGTGATTGGTGTTTGATGTTGGGTCCTTGGTGCTTGGTGTTTGGTGTTTGGTCCTTGGTGCTTGGTGTTTGGTGTTTGGTGTTTGGTGCTTGGTGCTTGGTGTTTGGTGTTTGGTTTTTGGTGCTTGGGGTTTGGTGTTTGGTGCTTGGTGCTTGGTGTTTGGTGCTTGGTGCTTGGTGCTTGGTGTTTGGTGCTTGGTGCTTGTTGCTTGGTGTTTGGTGCTTGGTGCTTGGTGTTTGGAGCTTGGTGTTTGGTACTTGGTGCTTGGTGCTTGGTCCTTGGTGTTAGGTGTTTGGTGCTTGGTGCTTGGTGTTTGATGTTTGGTCCTTGGTGCTTGGTGTTTGGTGTTTGGTGCTTGGTGCTTGGTGTTTCGTGTTTGGTGCTTGCTGCCTGGTGCTTGGTGTTTTGTGTTTGGAGTTTGGTGCTTGGTGTTTGGTGCTTCGGTCTTGGTGCTTGGTGTTTGGTGCTTGGTGCTTGGTGTTTGGTGCTTCGTGCCTGGTGCTTGGTTTTTGGTGCTTGGGGCTTGGTGTTTGGTGATTGGTGCTTGGTGTTTGGTGCTTGGTGCTTGGTGCTTGGTGTTAAGTGTTTAGTGCTTGGTGCTTGGTGTTTGATGTTTGGTGCTTGGTGCTTGGTGTTTGGTGTTTGGTGCTTGCTGCTTGGTGTTTGGTGTTTGGTGCTTGCTGCTTGCTGCTTGGTGTTTGGTGCTTGGTGATTGGTGCTTGGTGTTTTGTGCTTGGTGTTTGGTGTTTGGTGTTTGGTGCTAGGGGCTTGGTGCTTGGTACTTGGTGTTTGGTGCTTGGTGCTTGCTGTTTGGTGTTTGGTGCTTGGTGCGTGGGACTTCGTGTTTGGTGTTTGGTGCTTGGTGTTTGGTGCTTGGTGTTTGGGGCTTGGTGTTCGGTGCTTGGTGCTTGGTGCTTCGTGCTCGGTGTTTGGTGTTTGGTGCTTGGTGCTTGGTGTTTGATGTTGGGTCCTTGGTGCTTGGTGTTTGGTGTTTGGTGCTTGGTGTTTGGTGTTTGGTGCTTGCTGCTTGCTGCTTGTTGTTTCGTTCTTTGTGATTGGTGCTTGGTGCTTGGTGTTTGGTGCTTGGTGCTTGGTGCTGGGTGGTTGGTGTTTGGTGCTTGGTGCTTGGTGTTTGGTGCTTGGTGCTTGATGCTTGGTGTTTGGTGCTTGGTGCTTGGTGCTTGTTGTTTGGTGCTTGGTGCTTGGTGCTTGGTCTTTGGTTCCTGGTGTTTGGTGTTTGGTGCTTGGTGCTTGGTGTTTGGTGCTTGGTGCTTGGTGTTTGGTGTTTGGTGTTTGGTGTTTGGTGTTTGCTGTTGGGTGTCTGTTTTTTGGTGTTTGGTGTTTGCTGTATGGTGTTTGCTGATTGGTGTTTGCTGTTTGGTGTTTGGTGTTTGGTGTTTGGTGCTTGGTGCTTGGTGCTTCGTGTTTGGCGTTTGGTGCTTGGTGCTTGGTGTTTGGTGTTTGGTGCTAGGTGCTTGGTGCTTGGTGCTTGGTGTTTGGTGCTTGGTGCTTGGTGTTTGGTGTTTGGTGCTTGGTGCTTGGTGCTTGGTGTTAAGTGTTTGGTGCTTGGTGCTTGGTGCTTGGTGTTTGGTGCTTCGTGCTTGGTGCTTGGTGTTTGGTGCATGGTGCTTGGTGTTTGGTGCTTGGTGCCTGGTGCTTGGTGTTTGGTGCTTGGTGTTTGGTGCTTGGTGTTTGGTGTTTGGTGTTTGCTGTTTGGTGTTTGCTGTTTGGTGTTTGGTGTTTGGTGCTTGCTGTTTGGTGTTTGGTGCTTGGTGTTTGGTGTTTGGTGTTTGGTGCTTGGTGCTTGGTATTTGGTGCTTGGTGCTTGGTACTGGGTGTTTGGTGCTTGGTGCTTGGTGTTTGGTGCTTGGTGCTTGGTGCTTGGTGTTTGGTGTTTGGTGCTTGGTGCTTGGTCTTTGATGCTTGGGGTTTGGTGTTTGGTGCTTGGTGCTTGGTGTTTGATGCTTGGTGCTTGGTGCTTGGTGTTTGCTGTTTGGTGTTTGGTGTTTGGTGCTTGCTGTTTGGTGCTTGGTGCTTGGTGTTTGGTGCTTGGTGTTTGGTGCTTGGTGATTAGTGTTTGGTGATTGGTGCTTGGGGTTTGGTGTTTGGTGCTTGTTGCTTGGTGTTAGGTGTTTGGTGCTTGGTGCTTGGTGTTTGATGTTTGGTCCTTGGTGCTTGGTGTTTGGTGTTTGGTGCTTGGTGCTTGGTGTTTGGTGTTTGGTGCTTGCTGCTTGGTGCTTGGTGTTTTGTGTTTGGAGTTTGGTGCTTGGTGTTTGGTGCTTCGGTCTTGGTGCTTGGTGTTTGGTGCTTGTTGTTTCGTGTTTGGTGCTTGCTGCTTGCTGCTTGTTGTTTCGTTCTTTGTGATTGGTGCTTGGTGCTTGGTGTTTGGTGCTTGGTGCTTGGTGTTTGGTGTTTGGTGCTTGGTGCTTGGGGCTTGGTGTTTGGTGCTTGGTGCTTGGTGCTTGGTGTTTGGTGTTTGGTGTTTGGTGCTTGGTGTTTGGTGCTTGGTGCTTGGTGCTGGGTGGTTGGAGTTTGGTGCTTGGTGCTTGGTGTTTGGTGCTTGGTGCTTAGTGCTTGTTGTTTGGTGCTTGGTGCTTGGGGCTTGGTCTTTGGTTCTTGGTGTTTGGTGTTTGGTGCTTGGTGCTTGGTGTTTGGTGCTTGGTGCTTGGTGCTGGGTGGTTGGTGTTTGGTGCTTGGTGCTTGGTGTTTGGTGCTTGGTGCTTGGTGCTTGGTGCTGGGTGGTTGGTGCTTGGTTCTTGGTCTTTGGTACTTGGTGTTTGGTGTTTGGTGCTTGGTGCTTGGTGTTTGGTGCTTGGTGCTTGGTGCTTGGTGTTTGGTGCTTGGTGCTTGGTGATTAGTGTTTGTTGTTTGGTGCTTGGTGTTTGGTGGTTGGTGCTTGGTGCTTGGTGTTTGGTGTTTGGTGTATGGAGTTTGGTGCTTGGTGTTTGGTGCTTCGGTCTTGGTGCTTGGTGTTTGGTGCTTGGTGCTTGGTGTTTGGTGCTTGGTGCCTGGTGCTTGGTGTTTGGTGCATGGTGCTTGGTGTTTGGTGATTGGTGCTTGGTGTTTGGTGTCTTGTGCTTGGTGCTTGGTGCTTGGTGTTAAGTGTTTGGTGCTAGGGGCTTGGTGCTTGGTGCTTGGTGTTTGGTGCTTGGTGCTTGCTGTTTGGTGTTTGGTGCTTGGTGCGTGGGACTTCGTATTTGGTGCTTGGTGTTTGGTGTTTGGTGCTTGGTGTTTGGTGTTTGGTGCTTGCTGCTTGCTGCTTGTTGTTTCGTTCTTTGTGATTGGTGCTTGGTGCTTGGTGTTTGGTGCTTGGTGCTTGGTGTTTGGTGTTTGGTGCTTGGTGCTTGGGGCTTGGTGTTTGGTGCTTGGTGCTTGGTGCTTGGTGTTTGGTGTTTGGTGCTTGGTGTTTGGTGCTTGGTGCTTGGTGCTGGGTGGTTGGAGTTTGGTGCTTGGTGCTTGGTGTTTGGTGCTTGGTGCTTAGTTCTTGTTGTTTGGTGCTTGGTGCTTGGGGCTTGGTCTTTGGTTCTTGGTGTTTGGTGTTTGGTGCTTGGTGCTTGGTGTTTGGTGCTTGGTGCTTGGTGCTTGGTGCTGGGTGGTTGGTGTTTGGTGCTTGGTGCTTGGTGTTTGGTGCTTGGTGCTTGGTGCTTGGTGCTGGGTGGTTGGTGCTTGGTGCTTGGTCTTTGGTTCTTGGTGTTTGGTGTTTGGTGCTTGGTGCTTGGTGTTTGGTGCTTGGTGCTTGGTGTTTGGTGCTTGGTGCTTGGTGATTAGTGTTTGTTGTTTGGTGCTTCAGGTTTGGTGGTTGGTGCTTGGTGTTTGCTGTTTGGTGTCTGCTTTTTGGTGTTTGGTGTTTGCTGTATGGTCTTTGCTGTTTCGTATTTGGTTTTTGCTGTTTGGTGTTTGGTGTTTGCTGTTTGGTGTTTGGTGTTTGGTGTTTGGTGCTTGGTGCTTGGTGCTTGGTGTTTGGCGTTTGGTGCTTGGTGCTTGGTGTTTGGTGCTTGGTGCTTGGTTTTTGGTGTTTGGTGCTTGGTACCTGGTGCTTCTTGTTTGGTGTTTGGTGTTTGGTGCTTGGTGCTTGGTGTTTGGTGCTTGGTCTCTGGTGTTTGGTGCTTGGTGTTTGGTGTTTGGTGCTTGGTGCTTGGTGCTTGGTGTTTGGTGTTTGGTGGTTGGTGCTTGGTGTTTGGTGTTTGGTGCTGAGTGCTTGGAGTTTGGTGCTTGGTGCTTGGTGCTTAGTGCTTGGTGTTTGGTGTTTGATGCTTGGTGTGTGCTGCTTGGTGCTTGGTGCTTGGTTTTTTGTGTTTGGTGCTTGGTTCTTGGTGCCTGGTTCTTGGTGCCTGGTTCTTGGTGCTGGGTGCTTCGTGTTTGGGGCTTGGTGCTTGGTGCTTGGTGCTTGGTGTTTGGTGTTTGGTGCTTGGTGCTTGGTGTTTGGTGTTTAATGCTTTGTGTTTGATGCTTGTTGTTTGGTGCTTGTTGTTTTGTGTTTGGTGTTTGGTGCTTGGTGTATGTTCTTGGTGCTTGGTGCTTGGTGTTTGGTGTTGGTTCTTGGTGTTTGGTGATTGGTGCTTGGTGCTTGGTGTTTGGTTCTTGGTGTTTGGTGATTGGTGCTTGGTGCTTGGTGCTTGGTGCTTGGTGCTTGGTGTTAAGTGTTTGGTGCTTGGTGCTTGGTGTTTGGTGCTTCGTGCTTGGTGTTTGGTGCATGGTGCTTGGTGTTTGGTGCTTGGTGCCTGGTGCATGGTGTTTGGTGCTTGGTGCTTGGTGCTTGGTGTTTGGTGCTTGGTGTTTGGTGCTTGGTGCTTGGTGTTTGGTGCTTGGTGTTTGGTGCTTGGTGTTCGGTGCTTGGTCCTTGGTGCTTGGTGCTTGGTGGTAGGTGTTTGGTGCTTGGTGCTTGGTGTTTGATGTTTGGTCCTTGGTGCTTGGTGTTTGGTGCTTGGTGCTTGGTGTTTGGTGTTTGGTGCTTGCTGCTTGCTGCTTGGTGTTTGGTGCTTGGTGATTGGTGCTTGGTGTTTGGTGCTTGGTGCTTGGTGTTTGGTATTTGGTGCTAGGTGCTTGGTGCTTGGTGCTTGGTGTTTGGTGCTTGGGGTTTGGTGTTTGGTGCTTGGTGCTTGGTGTTTGGTGCTTGGTGCTTGGTGCTTGGTGTTTGGTGCTTGTTGCTTGGTGTTTGGGGCTTGGTGCTTGGGGTTTGGTGCTTGGTGTTTGGTACTTCGTGCATGGTGCTTGGTCCTTGGTTTTAGGTGTTTGGTGCTTGGTGCTTGGTGTTTGATGTTTGGTCCTTGGTGCTTGGTGTTTGGTGTTTAGTGCTTGGTGCTTGGTGTTTGGTGTTTGGTGCTTGCTGCTTGGTGCTGGGTGTTTTGTGTTTGGAGTTTGGTGCTTGGTGTTTGGTGCTTCTGTCTTGGTGCTTGGTGTTTGGTGCTTGGTGCTTGGTGTTTGGTGCTTGGTGCCTGGTGCTTGGTGTTTGGTGCTTGGTGCTTGGTGTTTGATGATTGGTGCTTGGTGTTTGGTGCTTGGTGCTTGGTGCTTGGTGCTTGGTGTTAAGTGTTTGGTGCTTGGTGCTTGGTGTTTGATGTTTGAGATTTGGTGCTTGGTGCTTGGTGTTTGGTGTTTGGTGCTTGCTGCTTGCTGCTTGGTGTTTGCTGCTTGGTGATTGGTGCTTGGTGTTTTGTGCTTGGTGCTTGGTGTTTGGTGTTTGGTGCTAGGGGCTTGGTGCTTGGTGCTTGGTGTTTGGTGCTTGGTGCTTGCTGTTTGGTGTTTGGTGCTTGGTGTTTGGTGCTTGGTGTTTGGGGCTTGGTGTTCGGTGCTTGGTGCTTGGTGCTTCGTGCTTGGTGTTTGGTGTTTGGTGCTTGGTGCTTGGTGTTTGATGTTGGGTCCTTGGTGCTTGGTGTTTGGTGTTTGGTCCTTGGTGCTTGGTGTTTGGTGTTTGGTGCTTGGTGCTTGGTGTTTGGTGTTTGGTGTTTGGTGCTTGGGGTTTGGTGTTTGGTGCTTGGTGCTTGGTGCTTGGTGCTTGGTGCTTGGTGTTTGATGCTTGGTGCTTGTTGCTTGGTGTTTGGTGCTTGGTGCTTGGTGTTTGGTGCTTGGTGTTTGGTACTTGGTGCTTGGTGCTTGGTCCTTGGTGTTAGGTGTTTGGTGCTTGGTGCTTGGTGTTTGATATTTGGTCCTTGGTGCTTGGTGTTTGGTGTTTGGTGCTTGGTGCTTGGTGTTTCGTGGTTGGTCCTTGCTGCCTGGTGCTTGGTGTTTTGTGTTTGGAGTTTGGTGTTTGGTGCTTCGGTCTTGGTGCTTGGTGTTTGGTGCTTGGTGCTTGGTTTTTGGTGCTTGGTGCCTGGTGCTTGGTTTTTGGTGCTTGGGGCTTGGTGTTTGGTGATTGGTGCTTGGTGTTTGGTGCTTGGTGCTTGGTGCTTGGTGTTAAGTGTTTAGTGCTTGGTGCTTGGTGTTTGATGTTTGGTGCTTGGTGCTTGGTGTTTGGTGTTTGGTGCTTGCTGCTTGGTGTTTGGTGCTTGGTGATTGGTGCTTGGTGTTTTGTGCTTGGTGCTTGGTGTTTGGTGTTTGGTGCTAGGGGCTTGGTGCTTGGTACCTGGTGTTTGGTGCTTGGTGCTTGCTGTTTGGTGTTTGGTGCTTGGTGCGTGGGACTTTGTGTTTTGTATTTGGTGCTTGGTGTTTGGTGCTTGGTATTTGGGGCTTGGTGTTCGGTGCTTGGTGCTTGGTGTTTGATGTTGGGTCCTTGGTGCTTGGTGTTTGGTGTTTTGTGCTTGGTGTTTGGTGTTTGGTGCTTGCTGCTTGCTGCTTGTTTTTCGTTCTTTGTGATTGGTGCTTGGTTTTTGTTGCTTGGTGCTTGGTGCTGGGTGGTTGGTGTTTGGTGCTTGGTGCTTGGTGTTTGGTGCTTGGTGCTTGATGCTTGGTGTTTGGTGCTTGGTGCTTGGTGCTTGTTGTTTGGTGCTTGGTGCTTGGTGCTTGGTCTTTGGTTCCTGGTGTTTGGTGTTTGGTGCTTGGTGCTTGGTGTTTGGTGCTTGGTGCTTGGTGCTTGGTGTTTGGTGCCTGGTGCTTGGTGATTAGTGTTTGTTGCTTGGTGCTAGGGGTTTGGTGGTTGGTGCTTGGTGCTTGGTGTTTGGTGTTTGGTGTTTGGTGTTTGGTGTTTGCTGTTTGGTGTCTGCTTTTTGGTGTTTGGTGTTTGCTGTATGGTCTTTGCTGTTTCGTATTTGGTTTTTGCTGTTTGGTGTTTGGTGTTTGCTGTCTGGTGTTTGGTGTTTGGTGTTTGGTGCTTGGTGCTTGGTGCTTGGTGCTTGGTGTTTGGCGTTTGGTGCTTGCTGCTTGGTGTTTGGTGTTTGGTGCTAGGTGCTTGGTGCTTGGTGCTTGGTGTTTGGTGCTTGGTGCTTGGTGTTTGGTGTTTGGTGCTTGGTGCTTGGGGCATGGTGTTTGGTGCTTGGTGCTTCGTGCTTGGTGCTTGGTGTTTGGTGCTTGGTGCTTGGTGTTTGGTGTTTGGTGTTTGGTGCTTGGTGCTTGGTGCTTGGTGTTAAGTGTTTGGTGCTTGGTGCTTGGTGTTTGGTGCTTGGTGCCTGGTGCTTGGTGTTTGGTGCTTGGTGTTTGGTGCTTGGTGTTTGGTGTTTGGTGTTTGCTGTTTGGTGTTTGCTGTTTGGTGTTTGGTGTTTGGTGCTTGCTGTTTGGTGCTTGGTGCTTGGTGTTTGGTGTTTGGTGTTTGGTGCTTGGTGCTTGGTATTTGGTGCTTGGTGCTTGGTACTGGGTGTTTGGTGCTTGGTGCTTGGTGTTTGGTGCTTGGTGCTTGGTGCTTGGTGTTTGGTCCTTGGTGCTTGGTGCTTGGTCTCTGATGCTTGGGGTTTGGTGTTTGGTGCTTGGTGCTTGGTGTTTGCTGTTTGGTGTTTGGTGTTTGGTGCTTGCTGTTTGGTGCTTGGTGCTTGGTGTTTGGTGCTTGGTGTTTGGTCCTTGGTGATTAGTGTTTGGTGATTGGTGCTTGGGGTTTGGTGTTTGGTGCTTGGTGCTTGGTGTTTGGTGCTTGGTGCTTGGTGCTTGGTGTTTAGTGCTTGTTGCTTGGTGTTAGGTGTTTGGTGCTTGGTGCTTGGTGTTTGATGTTTGGTCCTTGGTGCTTGGTGCTTGGTGTTTGGTGTTTGGTGCTTGCTGCTTGGTGCTTGGTGTTTTGTGTTTGGAGTTTGGTGCTTGGTGTTTGGTGCTTCGGTCTTGGTGCTTGGTGTTTGGTGCTTGGTGCTTGGTGTTTGGTGCTTGGTGCCTGGTGCTTGGTGTTTGGTGCTTGGTGTTTGGTGTTTGGTGATTGGTGCTTGGTGTTTGGTGCTTGGTGCTTGGTGCTTGGTGTTAAGTGTTTAGTGCTTGGTGCTTGGTGTTTGATGTTTGGTGCTTGGTGCTTGGTGTTTGGTGTTTGGTGCTTGCTGCTTGGTGTTTGGTGTTTGGTGCTTGCTGCTTGCTGCTTGGTGTTTGGTGCTTGGTGATTGGTGCGTGGTGTTTTGTGCTTGGTGCTTGGTGTTTGGTGTTTGGTGCTTCGGTCTTGGTGCTTGGTGTTTGGTGCTTGGTGCTTGGTTTTTGGTGCTTGGTGCCTGGTGCTTGGTTTTTGGTGCTTGGGGATTGGTGTTTGGTGATTGGTGCTTGGTGTTTGGTGCTTGGTGCTTGGTGCTTGGTGTTAAGTGTTTAGTGCTTGGTGCTTGGTGTTTGATGTTTGGTGCTTGGTGCTTGGTGTTTGGTGTTTGGTGCTTGCTGCTTGGTGTTTGGTGCTTGGTGATTGGTGCTTGGTGTTTTGTGCTTGGTGCTTGGTGTTTGGTGTTTGGTGCTAGGGGCTTGGTGCTTGGTACCTGGTGTTTGGTGCTTGGTGCTTGCTGTTTGGTGTTTGGTGCTTGGTGCGTGGGACTTCGTGTTTTGTATTTGGTGCTTGGTGTTTGGTGCTTGGTATTTGGGGCTTGGTGTTCGGTGCTTGGTGCTTGGTGTTTGATGTTGGGTCCTTGGTGCTTGGTGTTTGGTGTTTTGTGCTTGGTGTTTGGTGTTTGGTGCTTGCTGCTTGCTGCTTGTTTTTCGTTCTTTGTGATTGGTGCTTGGTTTTTGTTGCTTGGTGCTTGGTGCTGGGTGGTTGGTGTTTGGTGCTTGGTGCTTGGTGTTTGGTGCTTGGTGCTTGATGCTTGGTGTTTGGTGCTTGGTGCTTGGTGCTTGTTGTTTGGTGCTTGGTGCTTGGTGCTTGGTCTTTGGTTCCTGGTGTTTGGTGTTTGGTGCTTGGTGCTTGGTGTTTGGTGCTTGGTGCTTGGTGCTTGGTGTTTGGTGCCTGGTGCTTGGTGATTAGTGTTTGTTGCTTGGTGCTAGGGGTTTGGTGGTTGGTGCTTGGTGCTTGGTGTTTGGTGTTTGGTGTTTGGTGTTTGGTGTTTGCTGTTTGGTGTCTGCTTTTTGGTGTTTGGTGTTTGCTGTATGGTCTTTGCTGTTTCGTATTTGGTTTTTGCTGTTTGGTGTTTGGTGTTTGCTGTCTGGTGTTTGGTGTTTGGTGTTTGGTGCTTGGTGCTTGGTGCTTGGTGTTTGGCGTTTGGTGCTTGCTGCTTGGTGTTTGGTGTTTGGTGCTAGGTGCTTGGTGCTTGGTGCTTGGTGTTTGGTGCTTGGTGCTTGGTGTTTGGTGTTTGGTGCTTGGTGCTTGGGGCATGGTGTTTGGTGCTTGGTGCTTCGTGCTTGGTGCTTGGTGTTTGGTGCTTGGTGCTTGGTGTTTGGTGTTTGGTGTTTGGTGCTTGGTGCTTGGTGCTTGGTGTTAAGTGTTTGGTGCTTGGTGCTTGGTGTTTGGTGCTTGGTGCCTGGTGCTTGGTGTTTGGTGCTTGGTGTTTGGTGCTTGGTGTTTGGTGTTTGGTGTTTGCTGTTTGGTGTTTGCTGTTTGGTGTTTGGTGTTTGGTGCTTGCTGTTTGGTGCTTGGTGCTTGGTGTTTGGTGTTTGGTGTTTGGTGCTTGGTGCTTGGTATTTGGTGCTTGGTGCTTGGTACTGGGTGTTTGGTGCTTGGTGCTTGGTGTTTGGTGCTTGGTGCTTGGTGCTTGGTGTTTGGTCCTTGGTGCTTGGTGCTTGGTCTTTGATGCTTGGGGTTTGGTGTTTGGTGCTTGGTGCTTGGTGTTTGCTGTTTGGTGTTTGGTGTTTGGTGCTTGCTGTTTGGTGCTTGGTGCTTGGTGTTTGGTGCTTGGTGTTTGGTCCTTGGTGATTAGTGTTTGGTGATTGGTGCTTGGGGTTTGGTGTTTGGTGCTTGGTGCTTGGTGTTTGGTGCTTGGTGCTTGGTGCTTGGTGTTTAGTGCTTGTTGCTTGGTGTTAGGTGTTTGGTGCTTGGTGCTTGGTGTTTGATGTTTGGTCCTTGGTGCTTGGTGCTTGGTGTTTGGTGTTTGGTGCTTGCTGCTTGGTGCTTGGTGTTTTGTGTTTGGAGTTTGGTGCTTGGTGTTTGGTGCTTCGGTCTTGGTGCTTGGTGTTTGGTGCTTGGTGCTTGGTGTTTGGTGCTTGGTGCCTGGTGCTTGGTGTTTGGTGCTTGGTGTTTGGTGTTTGGTGATTGGTGCTTGGTGTTTGGTGCTTGGTGCTTGGTGCTTGGTGTTAAGTGTTTAGTGCTTGGTGCTTGGTGTTTGATGTTTGGTGCTTGGTGCTTGGTGTTTGGTGTTTGGTGCTTGCTGCTTGGTGTTTGGTGTTTGGTGCTTGCTGCTTGCTGCTTGGTGTTTGGTGCTTGGTGATTGGTGCGTGGTGTTTTGTGCTTGGTGCTTGGTGTTTGGTGTTTGGTGCTAGGGGCTTGGTGCTTGGTGCTTCGTGTTTGGTGCTTGGTGTTTGCTGTTTGGTGTTTGGTGCTTGGTGCGTGGGACTTTGTGTTTGGTGTTTGGTGCTTGGTGTTTGGTGCTTGGTGTTTGGGGCTTGGTGTTCGGTGATTGGTGCTTGGTGCTTCGTGCTCGGTGTTTGGTGTTTGGTGCTTGGTGCTTGGTGTTTGATGTTGGGTCCTTGGTGCTTGGTGTTTGGTGTTTGGTGCTTGGTGTTTGGTGTTTGGTGCTTGCTGCTTGCTGCTTGTTGTTTCGTTCTTTGTGATTGGTGCTTGGTGCTTGGTCTTTGGTGCTTGGTGCTTGGTGTTTGGTGTTTGGTGCTTGGGGCTTGGGGCTTGGTGTTTGGTGCTTGGTGCTTGGTGCTTGGTGTTTGGTGTTTGGTGTTTGGTGCTTGGTGTTAGGTGCTTGGTGCTTGGTGCTGGGTGGTTGGTGTTTGGTGCTTGGTGCTTGGTGTTTGGTTCTAGGTGCTTAGTGCTTGTTGTTTGGTGCTTGGTGCTTGGTGCTTGGTCTTTGGTTCTTGGTGTTTGGTGTTTGGTGCTTGGTGCTTGGTGTTTGGTGCTTGGTGCTTGGTGCTGGGTGGTTGGTGTTTGGTGCTTGGTGCTTGGTGTTTGGTGCTTGGTGCTTGGTGCTTGGTGTTTGGTGCTTGGTGCTTGGTGCTTGTTGTTTGGTGCTTGGTGCTTGGTGCTTGGTCTTTGGTTCTTGGTGTTTGGTGTTTGGTGCTTGGTGCTTGGTGTTTGGTGCTTGGTGCTTGGTGGCTGGTGTTTGGTGCTTGGTGTTTGGTGTTTTGTGCTTGGTGCTTGGTGCCTGGTGTTTCGTGCTTGGTGCTTGGTGCTTGGTGTTTGGTGTTTGGTGCTTGGCGTTTGGTGTTTGGTACTTGGTGCTTGGTGCTTGGTGCTTGGTGTTTGGTGCTTGGTGCTTGGTGCTTGGTGTTTGATGCTGCGTGCTTGGTGTTTGGTGTTTGGTGCTTGGTGCTTGGTGTTTGGTGTTTGGTGCTTGGTGCCTGGGGCTTGTTGTTTGGGGTTTGGTGCTTGGTGCTTCGTGTATGGTGTTTGGTGCTTGGTGCTTGGTATCGTGTGTTTGGTGCTTGGTGTTTGGTGTTTGGTGCTTGGTGCTTGGTGCTTGGTGTTTGGTGTTTGGTGCTTGGTGCTTTGTGTTTGGTGCTTGGTGTTTGGTGTTTGGTGTTTGATGCTTGGTGTTTGCTGCTTGGTGCTTGGTGCTTGGTGTTTTGTGTTTGGTGCTTGGTGTTAGTGCCTGGTACTTGGTGCTTGGTGCTTGTTGTTTGGTGCTTGGTGCTTGGTGATTAGTGTTTGGTGCTTGGTGCTTGCAGTTTGGTGTTTGGTGTGGGGTTTGGTGTTTGGTGCATGGTGCTTGGTGTTTTGTGTTTGGTGTTTGGTGCTTGGTGCTTGGTGTTTGGGTTTTGGTGCTTGGTGCTTGGTGTTTGGTGTTTGGTGCTTGGTGTTTGGTGTTTGGTGCTTGGTGTTTGGTGTTTGGTGCTTGGTGCTTGGTGTTTGGTGTTTGATGCTTGGTGTTTGATGCTTGTTGCTTGGTGCTTGGTGTTTTGTATTTGGTGTTTGGTGCTTGGTGTATGTACTTGGTGCTTGGTGCTTGGTGTTTGGTGCTTGGTCCTTGGTGTTTGGTGATTGGTGCTTGGTGCTTGGTGTTTGGTGCTTGGTGCTTGGTGTTTGGTACTTGCTGCTTGGTGTTTGGTGTTTGGTGCTTGGTGTTTGGTGCTTGGTGCTTGGTGCTTGGTGTTAAGTGTTTGGTGCTTGGTGCTTGGTGTTTGGTGCATGGTGCTTGGTTATTGGTGCTTGGTGCCTGGTGCTTGGTGTTTGGTGCTTGGTGTTTGGTGCATGGTGTTTGGTGCTTGGTGTTCGGTGCTTTGTGCTTGGTGCTTGGTGCTTGGTGTTTGATGTTTGGGCCTTGGTGCTTGGTGTTTGGTGTTTTGTGCTTGGTGCTTGGTGCTTGGTGTTTGGAGCTTGGTGCTTGGTGCTTGGTGTTTGGCATTTGCTGTTTGCTGTTTGCTGTTTGGTGTTTGGTGTTTGGTGTTTGGTGCTTGCTGTTTGGTGCTTGGTGCTTGGTGTTTGGTGTTTTGTGTTTGGTGCTTGGTGCTTGGTGTTTGGTGCTTGGTGCTTGGTGCTGGGTGTTTGGTGCTTGGTGCTTGGTGCTTGGTGCTTGGTCTTTGGTGCTTGGGGTTTGGTGTTTGGTGCTTGGTGCTTGGTGTTTGGTGCTTGGTGCTTGGTGCTTGGTGCTTGGTGCTTGGTGCTTGCTGCTTGGTGCTTGGCGTTTGGTGCTTGGTGCTTGGTGATTATTTTTTGGTGATAGGTGCTTGGGGTTTGGTGTTTGGTGCTTGGTGTTTGGTGCTTGGTGCTTGCTGTTTGATGTTTGGTGTTTGGTTCTTGGTGCTTGGTGTTTGGTGTTTTGTGTTTGGTTCTTGGTGCTTGGTGCTTGGTGTTTGGTGTTTGGTGTTTGGTGTTTGGTGTTTGGAGCTTGCTGTTTGGTGCTTGGTGCTTGGTGTTTGGTGTTTTGTGTTTGGTGCTTGGTGCTTGGTGTTTGGTGCTTGGTGCTTGGTGCTGGGTGTTTGGTGCTTGGTGCTTGGTGCTTGGTGCTTGGTGCTTGGTCTTTGGTGCTTGGGGTTTGGTGTTTGGTGCTTGGTGCTTGGTGTTTGGTGCTTGGTGCTTGGTGATTAGTTTTTGGTGATAGGTGCTTGGTGCTTGGTGCTTGGTGCTTGGTGCTTGGTGCCTGGTGCTTGTTGTTTGGTGTTTGGTGCTTAGTGCTTGGTGTTTGGTGTTTGGTGCATGGTGCTTGGTGATTGGTGCTTGGTGCCTGGTGCTTGGTGTTTGGTGCTTGGTGTTTGGTGCATGGTGTTTGGTGCTTGGTGTTCGGTGCTTTGTGCTTGGTGCTTGGTGCTTGATGTTTGGTCCTTGGTGCTTGGTGTTTGGTGTTTTGTGCTTGGTGCTTGGTGCTTGGTGTTTGGTGCTTGGTGCTTGGTGCTTGGTGTTTGGCATTTGCTGTTTGCTGTTTGGTGTTTGGTGTTTGGTGTTTGGTGTTTGGTGCTTGCTGTTTGGTGCTTGGTGCTTGGTGTTTGGTGTTTTGTGTTTGGTGCTTGGTGCTTGGTGTTTGGTGCTTGGTGCTTGGTGCTGGGTGTTTGGTGCTTGGTGCTTGGTGCTTGGTGCTTGGTCTTTGTTGCTTGGGGTTTGGTGTTTTGTGCTTGGTGCTTGGTGTTTGGTGCTTGGTGCTTGGTGCTTGGTGCTTGGTGTTTTGTGCTTGCTGCTTGGTGCTTGGTGTTTGGTGTTTGGTGTTTGGTCTTTGGTGTTTGGTGTTTGGTGCTTGCTGTTTGGTGCTTGGTGCTTGGTGTTTGGTGTTTTGTGTTTGGTGCTTGGTGCTGGGTGTTTGGTGCTTGGTGCTTGGTGCTGGGTGTTTGGTGCTTGGTGCTTGGTGCTTGGTGCTTGGTCTTTGGTGCTTGGGGTTTGGTGTTTGGTGCTTGGTGCTTGGTGTTTGGTGCTTGGTGCTTGGTGCTTGGTGCTTGGTGTTTGGTGCTTGCTGCTTGGTGCTTGGTGTTTGGTGCTTGGTGCTTGGTGATTAGTTTTTGGTGATAGGTGCTTGGTGCTTGGTGCTTGGTGCTTGGTGCCTGGTGCTTGTTGTTTGGTGTTTGGTGCTTAGTGCTTGGTGTTTGGTGTTTGGTGCTTGGTGCTTGGTGGCTGGTCTTTGGTGCTTGGTGTTTGGTGTTTGGTGCTTGGTGCTTGGTGCCTGGTGTTTCGTGCTTGGTGCTTGGTGCTTGGTGTTTGGTGTTTGGTGCTTGGTGTTTGGTGCTTGGTACTTGGTGCTTGGTGCTTGGTGCTTGGTGTTTGGTGCTTGGTGCTTGGTGTTTGTTGTTTGGTGCTTGGTGCTTGGTATCTGGTGTTTGGTGCTTGGTATTTGGTGTTTGGTGCTTGGTGCTTGGTGCTTGGTGTTTGGTGTTTGGTTCCTGGTGCTTGGTGTTTGGTGCTTGGTGGTTGGTGTTTGGTCTTTGATGCTCGGTGTTTGCTGCTTGGTGCTTGGTGCCTGGTGTTTTGTGTTTGGTGCTTGGTGCTTGGTGCCTGGTGCTTGGTGCTTGGTGCTTGGTGCTTGTTGTTTGGTGCTTGGTGCTTGGTGATTAGTGTTTGGTGCTTGGTGCTTGCGGTTTGGTGTTTGGTGCTTGGGGTTTGGTGTTTGGTGCTTGGTGCTTGGTGTTTGGTGCTTGGTGCTTGGTGATTGATGTTTGGTGCTTGTTGCTAGGTGTTTGGTGCTTGGTGCTTGGTGTTTGGTGCTTGGTGTTTGGTGCTTGGTGCTTGGTGCTTGGTGTTTGGTGTTTGGTGCTTGCTGCTTGGTGCTTGGTGTTTGGTGCTTGGTGCTTGGTGATTAGTGTTTGGTGATTGGTGCTTGGGGTTTGGTGTTTGGTGCTTGGTGTTTGGTGCTTGGTGCTTGCTGTTTGGTGTTTGGTGTTTGGTTCTTGGTGCTTGGTGTTTGGTGTTTGGTGTTTGGTGCTTGGTGCTTGGTGCTTGGTGTTTGGTGCTTGGTGCTTGGTGGTTGGTGTTTGGTGCTGCGTGCTTGGTGTTTGGTGTTTGGTGCTTTGTGCCTGGTGCTTGTTGTTTGGTGTTTGGTGCTTAGTGCTTGGTGTTTGGTGTTTGGTGCTTGGTGCTTGGTGGCGGGTGTTTGGTGCTTGGTGTTTGGTGTTTGGTGCTTGGTGCTTGGTGCCTGGTGTTTCGTGCTTGGTGCTTGGTGCTTGGTGTTTGGTGTTTGGTGCTTGGTATTTGGTGTTTGGTACTTCGTGCTTGGTGTTTGGTGCTTGGTGTTTGGTGCTTGGTGCTTGGTACTTGGTGTTTGATGCTGGGTGCTTGGTGTTTGGTGTTTGGTGCTTGGTGCTTGGTGTTTGGTGTTTGGTGCTTGGTGCCTGGTGCTTGTTGTTTGGTGTTTGGTGCTTGGTGCTTGGTATTTGGTGTTTGGTGCTTGGTGCTTGGTATCTGGTATTTGGTGCTTGGTGTTTGGTGTTTGGTGCTTCGTGCTTGGTGCTTGGTGTTTGGTGTTTGGTTCCTGGTGCTTGGTGTTTGGCGTTTGCTGTTTGCTGTTTGGTGTTTGGTGTTTGGTGTTTGGTGTTTGGTGCTTGCTGTTTGGTGCTTGGTGCTTGGTGTTTGGTGTTTTGTGTTTGGTGCTTGGTGCTTGGTGTTTGGTGCTTGGTGCTTGGTGCTGGGTGTTTGGTGCTTGGTGCTTGGTGCTTGGTGCTTGGTGCTTGGTGTTTGGTCCTTGGTGCTTGGTGCTTGGTCTTTGGTGCTTGGGGTTTGGTGTTTGGTGCTTGGTGCTTGGTGTTTGGTGCTTGGTGCTTGGTGCTTGGTGCTTGGTGTTTGGTGCTTGGTGCTTGGTGCTTGGTGTTTGGTCCTTGGTGCTTGGTGCTTGGTGTTTGGTGCTTGGTGCTTCGTGATTAGTGTTTGGTGATTGGTGCTTGGGGTTTGGTGTTTGGTGCTTGGTGTTTGGTGCTTGGTGCTTGCTGTTTGGTGTTTGGTGTTTGGTGCTTGGTGCTTGCTGTTTGGTGTTTGGTGTTTGGTTCTTGGTGCTTGGTGCTTGGTGTTTGGTGTTTGGTGTTTGGTGTTTGGTGTTTGGAGCTTGCTGTTTGGTGCTTGGTGCTTGGTGTTTGGTGTTTTGTGTTTGGTGCTTGGTGCTTGGTGTTTGGTGCTTGGTGCTTGGTGCTGGGTGTTTGGTGCTTGGTGCTTGGTGCTTGGTGCTTGGTCTTTGGTGCTTGGGGTTTGGTGTTTGGTGCTTGGTGCTTGGTGTTTGGTGCTTGGTGCTTGGTGATTAGTTTTTGGTGATAGGTGCTTGGTGCTTGGTGCTTGGTGCTTGGTGCTTGGTGCCTGGTGCTTGTTGTTTGGTGTTTGGTGCTTAGTGCTTGGTGTTTGGTGTTTGGTGCATGGTGCTTGGTGATTGGTGCTTGGTGCCTGGTGCTTGGTGTTTGGTGCTTGGTGTTTGGTGCATGGTGTTTGGTGCTTGGTGTTCGGTGCTTTGTGCTTGGTGCTTGGTGCTTGATGTTTGGTCCTTGGTGCTTGGTGTTTGGTGTTTTGTGCTTGGTGCTTGGTGCTTGGTGTTTGGTGCTTGGTGCTTGGTGCTTGGTGTTTGGCATTTGCTGTTTGCTGTTTGGTGTTTGGTGTTTGGTGTTTGGTGTTTGGTGCTTGCTGTTTGGTGCTTGGTGCTTGGTGTTTGGTGTTTTGTGTTTGGTGCTTGGTGCTTGGTGTTTGGTGCTTGGTGCTTGGTGCTGGGTGTTTGGTGCTTGGTGCTTGGTGCTTGGTGCTTGGTCTTTGTTGCTTGGGGTTTGGTGTTTGGTGCTTGGTGCTTGGTGTTTGGTGCTTGGTGCTTGGTGCTTGGTGCTTGGTGTTTTGTGCTTGCTGCTTGGTGCTTGGTGTTTGGTGTTTGGTGTTTGGTGTTTGGTGTTTGGTGTTTGGTGCTTGCTGTTTGGTGCTTGGTGCTTGGTGTTTGGTGTTTTGTGTTTGGTGCTTGGTGCTGGGTGTTTGGTGCTTGGTGCTTGGTGCTGGTTTTTTGGTGCTTGGTGCTTGGTGCTTGGTGCTTGGTCTTTGGTGCTTGGGGTTTGGTGTTTGGTGCTTGGTGCTTGGTGTTTGGTGCTTGGTGCTTGGTGCTTGGTGCTTGGTGTTTGGTGCTTGCTGCTTGGTGCTTGGTGTTTGGTGCTTGGTGCTTGGTGATTAGTTTTCGGTGATAGGTGCTTGGTGCTTGGTGCTTGGTGCTTGGTGCTTGGTGCCTGGTGCTTGTTGTTTGGTGTTTGGTGCTTAGTGCTTGGTGTTTGGTGTTTGGTGCTTGGTGCTTGGTGGCTGGTCTTTGGTGCTTGGTGTTTGGTGTTTGGTGCTTGGTGCTTGGTGCCTGGTGTTTCGTGCTTGGTGCTTGGTGCTTGGTGTTTGGTGTTTGGTGCTTGGTGTTTGGTGCTTGGTACTTGGTGCTTGGTGCTTGGTGCTTGGTGTTTGGTGCTTGGTGCTTGGTGTTTGGTGTTTGGTGCTTGGTGCTTGGTATCTGGTGTTTGGTGCTTGGTATTTGGTGTTTGGTGCTTGGTGCTTGGTGCTTGGTGTTTGGTGTTTGGTTCCTGGTGCTTGGTGTTTGGTGCTTGGTGGTTGGTGTTTGGTCTTTGATGCTCGGTGTTTGCTGCTTGGTGCTTGGTGCCTGGTGTTTTGTGTTTGGTGCTTGGTGCTTGGTGCCTGGTGCTTGGTGCTTGGTGCTTGTTGTTTGGTGCTTGGTGCTTGGTGATTAGTGTTTGGTGCTTGGTGCTTGCGGTTTGGTGTTTGGTGCTTGGGGTTTGGTGTTTGGTGCTTGGTGCTTGGTGTTTGGTGCTTGGTGCTTGGTGATTGATGTTTGGTGCTTGTTGCTAGGTGTTTGGTGCTTGGTGCTTGGTGTTTGGTGCTTGGTGTTTGGTGCTTGGTGCTTGGTGCTTGGTGTTTGGTGTTTGGTGCTTGCTGCTTGGTGCTTGGTGTTTGGTGCTTGGTGCTTGGTGATTAGTGTTTGGTGATTGGTGCTTGGGGTTTGGTGTTTGGTGCTTGGTGTTTGGTGCTTGGTGCTTGCTGTTTGGTGTTTGGTGTTTGGTTCTTGGTGCTTGGTGTTTGGTGTTTGGTGTTTGGTGCTTGGTGCTTGGTGCTTGGTGTTTGGTGCTTGGTGCTTGGTGGTTGGTGTTTGGTGCTGCGTGCTTGGTGTTTGGTGTTTGGTGCTTTGTGCCTGGTGCTTGTTGTTTGGTGTTTGGTGCTTAGTGCTTGGTGTTTGGTGTTTGGTGCTTGGTGCTTGGTGGCGGGTGTTTGGTGCTTGGTGTTTGGTGTTTGGTGCTTGGTGCTTGGTGCCTGGTGTTTCGTGCTTGGTGCTTGGTGCTTGGTGTTTGGTGTTTGGTGCTTGGTATTTGGTGTTTGGTACTTCGTGCTTGGTGTTTGGTGCTTGGTGTTTGGTGCTTGGTGCTTGGTACTTGGTGTTTGATGCTGGGTGCTTGGTGTTTGGTGTTTGGTGCTTGGTGCTTGGTGTTTGGTGTTTGGTGCTTGGTGCCTGGTGCTTGTTGTTTGGTGTTTGGTGCTTGGTGCTTGGTATTTGGTGTTTGGTGCTTGGTGCTTGGTATCTGGTATTTGGTGCTTGGTGTTTGGTGTTTGGTGCTTCGTGCTTGGTGCTTGGTGTTTGGTGTTTGGTTCCTGGTGCTTGGTGTTTGGCGTTTGCTGTTTGCTGTTTGGTGTTTGGTGTTTGGTGTTTGGTGTTTGGTGCTTGCTGTTTGGTGCTTGGTGCTTGGTGTTTGGTGTTTTGTGTTTGGTGCTTGGTGCTTGGTGTTTGGTGCTTGGTGCTTGGTGCTGGGTGTTTGGTGCTTGGTGCTTGGTGCTTGGTGCTTGGTGCTTGGTGTTTGGTCCTTGGTGCTTGGTGCTTGGTCTTTGGTGCTTGGGGTTTGGTGTTTGGTGCTTGGTGCTTGGTGTTTGGTGCTTGGTGCTTGGTGCTTGGTGCTTGGTGTTTGGTGCTTGGTGCTTGGTGCTTGGTGTTTGGTCCTTGGTGCTTGGTGCTTGGTGTTTGGTGCTTGGTGCTTCGTGATTAGTGTTTGGTGATTGGTGCTTGGGGTTTGGTCTTTGGTGCTTGGTGTTTGGTGCTTGGTGCTTGCTGTTTGGTGTTTGGTGTTTGGTGCTTGGTGCTTGCTGTTTGGTGTTTGGTGTTTGGTGTTTGGTGCTTGGTGCTTGGTGCTTGGTGTTTGGTGCTTGGTGCTTGGTGCTTGGTGATTGGTGCTGCGTGCTTGGTGTTTGGTGTTTGGTGCTTGGTGCCTGGTGCTTGTTGTTTGGTGTTTGGTGCTTAGTGCTTGGTGTTTGGTGTTTGGTACTTGGTGCTTGGTGGCTGGTGTTTGGTGCTTGGTGTTTGGTGCTTGGTGCTTGGTGCCTGGTGTTTCATGCTTGGTGCTTGGTGCTTGGTGTTTGGTGATTGGTGCTTGGTGTTTGGTGCTTGGTGCTTGGTGCTTGGTGTTAAGTGTTTGGTGCTTGGTGCTTGGTGTTTGATGTTTGGTGCTTGGTGCTTGGTGTTTGGTGTTTGGTGCTTGGTGCTTGGTGTTTGGTGTTTGGTGCTTGCTGCTTGCTGCTTGGTGTTTGGTGCTTGGTGTTTGGTGCTTGGTGTTTTGTGCTTGGTGCTTGGTGTTTGGTGTTTGGTGCTAGGGGCTTGGTGCTTGGTGCTTGGTGTTTGGTGCTTGGTGCTTGCTGTTTGGTGTTTGGTGCTTGGTGCGTGGGACTTCGTGTTTGGTGTTTGGTGCTTGGTGTTTGGTGCCTGGTGTTTGGGGCTTGGTGTTCGGTGCTTGGTGCTTGGTGCTTGGTGCTTGGTGTTTGGTGTTTGGTGCTTGGTGCTTGGTGTTTGATGTTGGGTCCTTGGTGCTTGGTGTTTGGTGTTTGGTGCTTGGTGTTTGGTGTTTGGTGCTTGCTGCTTGCTGCTTGTTTCGTTCTTTGTGATTGGTGCTTGGTGTTTGGTGCTTGGTGCTTGGTGCTTGGTGTTAAGTGTTTGGTGCTTGGTGCTTGGTGTTTGATGTTTGGTGCTTGGTGCTTGGTGTTTGGTGTTTGGTGCTTGGTGCTTGGTGTTTGGTGTTTGGTGCTTGCTGCTTGCTCCTTGGTGTTTGGTGCTTGGTGATTGGTGCTTGGTATTTTGTGCTTGGTGCTTGGTGTTTGGTGTTTGGTGCTAGGGGCTTGGTGCTTGGTGCTTGGTATTTGGTGCTTGGTGCTTGCTGTTTGGTGTTTGGTGCTTGGTGCGTGGGACTTCGTGTTTGGTGTTTGGTGCTTGGTGTTTGGTGCTTGGTGTTTGGGGCTTGGTGTTCGGTGCTTGGTGCTTGGTGCTTGGTGCTTGGTGTTTGGTGTTTGGTGCTTGGTGCTTGGTGTTTGATATTGGGTCCTTGGTGCTTGGTGTTTGGTGTTTGGTGCTTGGTGTTTGGTGTTTGGTGCTTGCTGCTTGCTGCTTGTTGTTTCGTTCTTTGTGATTGGTGCTTGGTGCTTGTTGTTTGGTGCTTGGTGCTTGGTGTTTGGTGTTTGGTGCTTGGTGCTTGGGGCTTGGTGTTTGGTGCTTGGTGCTTGGTGCTTGGTGTTTGGTGTTTGGTGCTTGGTGTTTGGTGCTTGGTGTTTGGTGCTGGGTGGTGGGTGTTTGGTGCTTGGTGCTTGGTGTTTGGTGCTTGGTGTTTGGTGCTTGTTGTTTGGTGCTTGGTGCTTGGTGCTTGGTCTTTGGTGCTTGGTGTTTGGCGTTTGGTGCTTGGTGCTTGGTGTTTGGTGCTTGGTGCTTGGTGCTTGGTGTTTGGTGTTTGGTGCTTGGTGCTTGGTGATTAGTGTTTGTTGCTTGGTGCTTGGGGTTTGGTGGTTGGTGCTTGGTGCTTGGTGTTTGGTGTTTGGTGTTTGGTGTTTTGTGTTTGCTGTTTGGTGTCTGCTTTTTGGTGTTTGGTGTTTGCTGTATGGTGTTTGCTGTTTCGTATTTGGTTTTTGCTGTTTGGTGTTTGGTGTTTGCTGTTTGGTGTTTGGTGTTTTGTGTTTGGTGCTTGGTGCTTGGTGTTTGGTGCTTGGTGCTTGGTGCTGGGTGTTTGGTGCTTGGTGCTTGGTGTTTGGTGCTTGGTGCTTGGTGTTTGGTCCTTGGTGTTTGGTGTTTGTTGCTTGGTGTTTGGTGTTTGGTACTTGGTGCTTGGTGCTTGGTGCTTGGTGTTTGGTGCTTGGTGCTTGGTGCTTGGTGTTTGATGCTGCGTGCTTGGTGTTTGGTGTTTGGTGCTTGGTGCTTGGTGTTTGGTGTTTGGTGCTTGGTGCCTGGTGCTTGTTGTTTATTGTTTGGTGCTTGGTGCTTGGTGTTTGGTGTTTGGTGCTTGGTGCTTGGTATCTGGTATTTGGTGCTTGGTGTTTGGTGTTTGGTGCTTCGTGCTTGGTGCTTGGTTCCTGGTGCTTGGTGTTTGGTGCTTGGTGTTTGGTGCTTGGTGGTTGGTGTTTGGTGTTTGATGCTTGGTGTTTGCTGCTTGGTGCTTGGTGCTTGGTGTTTTGTGTTTGGTGCTTGGTGCTTGGTGCCTGGTGCTTGGTGCTTCGTTCTTGTTGTTTGGTGCTTGGTGCTTGGTGATTAGTGTTTGGTGCTTGGTGCTTGGTGCTTGGTCTTTGGTGCTTGGTGTTTGGCGTTTGGTGCTTGGTGCTTGGTGTTTGGTGCTTGGTGCTTGGTGCTTGGTGTTTGGTGCTTGGTGCTTGGTGATTAGTGTTTGTTGCTTGGGGCTTGGAGTTTGGTGGTTGGTGCTTGGTGCTTGGTGTTTGGTGTTTGGTGTTTGGTGTTTTGTGTTTGCTGCTTGGTGTCTGCTTTTTGGTGTTTGGTGTTTGCTGTATGGTGTTTGCTGTTTCGTATTTGGTTTTTGCTGTTTGGTGTTTGGTGTTTGCTGTTTGGTGTTTGGTGTTTTGTGTTTGGTGCTTGGTGCTTGGTGTTTGGTGCTTGGTGCTTGGTGCTGGATGTTTGGTGCTTGGTGCTTGGTGTTTGGTCCTTGGTACTTCGTGCTTGGTGTTTGGTGCTTGGTGTTTGGTGCTTGGTGCTTGGTACTTGGTGTTTGATGCTGGGTGCTTGGTGTTTGGTGTTTGGTGCTTGGTGCTTGGTGTTTGGTGTTTGGTGCTTGGTGCCTGGTGCTTGTTGTTTGGTGTTTGGTGCTTGGTGCTTGGTATTTGGTGTTTGGTGCTTGGTGCTTGGTATCTGGTATTTGGTGCTTGGTGTTTGGTGTCTGGTGCTTCGTGCTTGGTGCTTGGTGTTTGGTGTTTGGTTCCTGGTGCTTGGTGTTTGGCGTTTGCTGTTTGCTGTTTGGTGTTTGGTGTTTGGTGTTTGGTGTTTGGTGCTTGCTGTTTGGTGCTTGGTGCTTGGTGTTTGGTGTTTTGTGTTTGGTGCTTGGTGCTTGGTGTTTGGTGCTTGGTGCTTGGTGCTGGGTGTTTGGTGCTTGGTGCTTGGTGCTTGGTGCTTGGTGCTTGGTGTTTGGTCCTTGGTGCTTGGTGCTTGGTCTTTGGTGCTTGGGGTTTGGTGTTTGGTGCTTGGTGCTTGGTGTTTGGTGCTTGGTGCTTGGTGCTTGGTGCTTGGTGTTTGGTGCTTGGTGCTTGGTGCTTGGTGTTTGGTCCTTGGTGCTTGGTGCTTGGTGTTTGGTGCTTGGTGCTTCGTGATTAGTGTTTGGTGATTGGTGCTTGGGGTTTGGTGTTTGGTGCTTGGTGTTTGGTGCTTGGTGCTTGCTGTTTGGTGTTTGGTGTTTGGTGCTTGGTGCTTGCTGTTTGGTGTTTGGTGTTTGGTGTTTGGTGCTTGGTGCTTGGTGCTTGGTGTTTGGTGCTTGGTGCTTGGTGCTTGGTGTTTGGTGCTGCGTGCTTGGTGTTTGGTGTTTGGTGCTTGGTGCCTGGTGCTTGTTGTTTGGTGTTTGGTGCTTAGTGCTTGGTGTTTGGTGTTTGGTACTTGGTGCTTGGTGGCTGGTGTTTGGTGCTTGGTGTTTGGTGCTTGGTGCTTGGTGCCTGGTGTTTCGTGCTTGGTGCTTGGTGCTTGGTGTTTGGTGATTGGTGCTTGGTGTTTGGTGCTTGGTGCTTGGTGCTTGGTGTTAAGTGTTTGGTGCTTGGTGCTTGGTGTTTGATGTTTGGTGCTTGGTGCTTGGTGTTTGGTGTTTGGTGCTTGGTGCTTGGTGTTTGGTGTTTGGTGCTTGCTGCTTGCTGCTTGGTGTTTGGTGCTTGGTGTTTGGTGCTTGGTGTTTTGTGCTTGGTGCTTGGTGTTTGGTGTTTGGTGCTAGGGGCTTGGTGCTTCGTGCTTGGTGTTTGGTGCTTGGTGCTTGCTGTTTGGTGTTTGGTGCTTGGTGCGTGGGACTTCGTGTTTGGTGTTTGGTGCTTGGTGTTTGGTGCCTGGTGTTTGGGGCTTGGTGTTCGGTGCTTGGTGCTTGGTGCTTGGTGCTTGGTGTTTGGTGTTTGGTGCTTGGTGCTTGGTGTTTGATGTTGGGTCCTTGGTGCTTGGTGTTTGGTGTTTGGTGCTTGGTGTTTGGTGTTTGGTGCTTGCTGCTTGCTGCTTGTTTCGTTCTTTGTGATTGGTGCTTGGTGTTTGGTGCTTGGTGCTTGGTGCTTGGTGTTAAGTGTTTGGTGCTTGGTGCTTGGTGTTTGATGTTTGGTGCTTGGTGCTTGGTGTTTGGTGTTTGGTGCTTGGTGCTTGGTGTTTGGTGTTTGGTGCTTGCTGCTTGCTCCTTGGTGTTTGGTGCTTGGTGATTGGTGCTTGGTATTTTGTGCTTGGTGCTTGGTGTTTGGTGTTTGGTGCTAGGGGCTTGGTGCTTGGTGCTTGGTGTTTGGTGCTTGGTGCTTGCTGTTTGGTGTTTGGTGCTTGGTGCGTGGGACTTCGTGTTTGGTGTTTGGTGCTTGGTGTTTGGTGCTTGGTGTTTGGGGCTTGGTGTTCGGTGCTTGGTGCTTGGTGCTTGGTGCTTGGTGTTTGGTGTTTGGTGCTTGGTGCTTGGTGTTTGATATTGGGTCCTTGGTGCTTGGTGTTTGGTGTTTGGTGCTTGGTGTTTGGTGTTTGGTGCTTGCTGCTTGCTGCTTGTTGTTTCGTTCTTTGTGATTGGTGCTTGGTGCTTGTTGTTTGGTGCTTGGTGCTTGGTGTTTGGTGTTTGGTGCTTGGTGCTTGGGGCTTGGTGTTTGGTGCTTGGTGCTTGGTGCTTGGTGTTTGGTGTTTGGTGCTTGGTGTTTGGTGCTTGGTGTTTGGTGCTGGGTGGTGGGTGTTTGGTGCTTGGTGCTTGGTGTTTGGTGCTTGGTGTTTGGTGCTTGTTGTTTGGTGCTTGGTGCTTGGTGCTTGGTCTTTGGTGCTTGGTGTTTGGCGTTTGGTGCTTGGTGCTTGGTGTTTCGTGCTTGGTGCTTGGTGCTTGGTGTTTGGTGTTTGGTGCTTGGTGCTTGGTGATTAGTGTTTGTTGCTTGGTGCTTGGGGTTTGGTGGTTGGTGCTTGGTGCTTGGTGTTTGGTGTTTGGTGTTTGGTGTTTTGTGTTTGCTGTTTGGTGTCTGCTTTTTGGTGTTTGGTGTTTGCTGTATGGTGTTTGCTATTTCGTATTTGGTTTTTGCTGTTTGGTGTTTGGTGTTTGCTGTTTGGTGTTTGGTGTTTTGTGTTTGGTGCTTGGTGCTTGGTGTTTGGTGCTTGGTGCTTGGTGCTGGGTGTTTGGTGCTTGGTGCTTGGTGTTTGGTGCTTGGTGCTTGGTGTTTGGTCCTTGGTGTTTGGTGTTTGTTGCTTGGTGTTTGGTGTTTGGTACTTGGTGCTTGGTGCTTGGTGCTTGGTGTTTGGTGCTTGGTGCTTGGTGCTTGGTGTTTGATGCTGCGTGCTTGGTGTTTGGTGTTTGGTGCTTGGTGCTTGGTGTTTGGTGTTTGGTGCTTGGTGCCTGGTGCTTGTTGTTTATTTTTTGGTGCTTGGTGCTTGGTGTTTGGTGTTTGGTGCTTGGTGCTTGGTATCTGGTATTTGGTGCTTGGTGTTTGGTGTTTGGTGCTTCGTGCTTGGTGCTTGGTTCCTGGTGCTTGGTGTTTGGTGCTTGGTGTTTGGTGCTTGGTGGTTGGTGTTTGGTGTTTGATGCTTGGTGTTTGCTGCTTGGTGCTTGGTGCTTGGTGTTTTGTGTTTGGTGCTTGGTGCTTGGTGCCTGGTGCTTGGTGCTTCGTTCTTGTTGTTTGGTGCTTGGTGCTTGGTGATTAGTGTTTGGTGCTTGGTGCTTGGTGCTTGGTCTTTGGTGCTTGGTGTTTGGCGTTTGGTGCTTGGTGCTTGGTGTTTGGTGCTTGGTGCTTGGTGCTTGGTGTTTGGTGCTTGGTGCTTGGTGATTAGTGTTTGTTGCTTGGGGCTTGGAGTTTGGTGGTTGGTGCTTGGTGCTTGGTGTTTGGTGTTTGGTGTTTGGTGTTTTGTGTTTGCTGCTTGGTGTCTGCTTTTTGGTGTTTGGTGTTTGCTGTATGGTGTTTGGTGTTTTGTGTTTGGTGCTTGGTGCTTGGTGTTTGGTGCTTGGTGCTTGGTGCTGGATGTTTGGTGCTTGGTGCTTGGTGTTTGGTCCTTGGTGCTTGTGCTTGGTCTTTGGTGCTTGGGGTTTGGTGTTTGGTGCTTGGTGCTTGGTGTTCGGTGCTTGGTGCTTGGTGCTTGGTGCTCGGTGTTTGGTGCTTGGTGCTTGGTGCTTGGTGTTTGGTCCTTGGTGCTTGGTGCTTGGTCTTTGGTGCTTGGGGTTTGGCGTTTGGTGCTTGGTGCTTGGTGTTTGGTGCTTGGTGATTGGTGCTTGGTGCTTGGTGTTTGGTGATTGCTGCTTGGTGCTTGGTGTTTGGTGCTTGGTGCTTCGTGATTAGTGTTTGGTGATTGGTGCTTGGGGTTTGGTGTTTGGTGCTTGGTGTTTGGTGCTTGGTGCTTGCTGTTTGGTGTTTGGTGTTTGGTGCTTGGTGCTTGCTGTTTGGTGTTTGGTGTTTGGTGTTTGGTGCTTGGTGCTTGGTGCTTGGTGTTTGGTGCTTGGTGCTTGGTGCTTGGTGTTTGGTGCTGCGTGCTTGGTGTTTGGTGTTTGGTGCTTGGTGCCTGGTGCTTGTTGTTTGGTGTTTGGTGCTTAGTGCTTGGTGTTTGGTGTTTGGTACTTGGTGCTTGGTGGCTGGTGTTTCGTGCTTGGTGTTTGGTGTTTGGTGCTTGGTGCTTGGTGCCTGGTGTTTCGTGCTTGGTGCTTGGTGCTTGGTGTTTGGTGTTTGTTGCTTGGTGTTTGGTGTTAGGTACTTGGTGCTTGGTGCTTGGTGCTTGGTGTTTGGTGCTTGGTGCTTGGTGCTTGGTGTTTGATGCTGCGTGCTTGGTGTTTGGTGTTTGGTGCTTGGTGCTTGGTGTTTGGTGTTTGGTGCTTGGTGCCTGGTGCTTGATGTTTAGTGTTTGGTGCTTGGTGCTTGGTGTTTGGTGTTTGGTGCTTGGTGCTTGGTATCTGGTATTTGGTGCTTGGTGTTTGGTGTTTGGTGCTTCGTGCTTGGTGCTTGGTGTTTGGTGTTTGGTTCCTGGTGCTTGGTGTTTGCTGCTTGGTGGTTGGTGTTTGGTGTTTGATGCTTGGTGTTTGCTGCTTGGTGCTTGGTGCTGGGTGTTTTGTGTTTGGTGCTTGGTGCTTGGTGCCTGGTGCTTGGTGCTTCGTTCTTATTGTTTGGTGCTTGGTGCTTGGTGATTAGTGTTTGGTGCTTGGTGCTTGCGGTTTGGTGTTTGGTGCTTGGGGTTTGGTGTTTGGTGCTTGGTGCTTGGTGTTTGGTGCTTGGTGCTTGGTGCTTGGTGTTTGTTGCTTGTTGCTTGGTATTTGGTGCTTGGTGCTTGGTGTTTGGTGCTTGGTGTTTGGTGCTTGGTGCTTGGTGCTTGGTGCTTGGTGTAAGGTGTTTGGTGCTTGGTGCTTGTGCTTGATGCTTGGTCCTTGGTGCTTGGTGTTTGGTGTTTGGTGCTTGGTGCTTGGTGTTTGGTGTTTGGTGCTTGGTGCTTGGTGCTTGGTGTTTTGTGTTTGGAGCTTGGTGCTTGGTGTTTGGTGCTTCGGTCTTCATGCTTGGTGTTTCTTGCTTGGTGCTTGGTGTTTGGTGCTTGGTGCCTGGTGCTTGGTGTTTGGTGTTTGCTGTTTGGTGTCTGCTTTTTGGTGTTTGGTGTTTTGTGCTTGGTGCCTGGTGTTTGGCATTTGGTGCTTGGTGCTTGGTGTTTAGTGCTTGGTGCTTGGTTTTTGGTGTTTGGTGCTTGGTACCTGGTGCTTGTTGTTTGGTGTTTGGTGCTTAGTGCTTGGTGTTTGGTGTTTGGTACTTGGTGCTTGGTGGCTGGTGTTTCGTGCTTGGTGTTTGGTGTTTGGTGCTTGGTGCTTGGTGCCTGGTGTTTCGTGCTTGGTGCTTGGTGCTTGGTGTTTGGTGTTTGTTGCTTGGTGTTTGGTGTTAGGTACTTGGTGCTTGGTGCTTGGTGCTTGGTGTTTGGTGCTTGGTGCTTGGTGCTTGGTGTTTGATGCTGCGTGCTTGGTGTTTGGTGTTTGGTGCTTGGTGCTTGGTGTTTGGTGTTTGGTGCTTGGTGCCTGGTGCTTGATGTTTAGTGTTTGGTGCTTGGTGCTTGGTGTTTGGTGTTTGGTGCTTGGTGCTTGGTATCTGGTATTTGGTGCTTGGTGTTTGGTGTTTGGTGCTTCGTGCTTGGTGCTTGGTGTTTGGTGTTTGGTTCCTGGTGCTTGGTGTTTGCTGCTTGGTGGTTGGTGTTTGGTGTTTGATGCTTGGTGTTTGCTGCTTGGTGCTTGGTGCTGGGTGTTTTGTGTTTGGTGCTTGGTGCTTGGTGCCTGGTGCTTGGTGCTTCGTTCTTATTGTTTGGTGCTTGGTGCTTGGTGATTAGTGTTTGGTGCTTGGTGCTTGCGGTTTGGTGTTTGGTGCTTGGGGTTTGGTGTTTGGTGCTTGGTGCTTGGTGTTTGGTGCTTGGTGCTTGGTGCTTGGTGTTTGTTGCTTGTTGCTTGGTATTTGGTGCTTGGTGCTTGGTGTTTGGTGCTTGGTGTTTGGTGCTTGGTGCTTGGTGCTTGGTGCTTGGTGTAAGGTGTTTGGTGCTTGGTGCTTGTGCTTGATGCTTGGTCCTTGGTGCTTGGTGTTTGGTGTTTGGTGCTTGGTGCTTGGTGTTTGGTGTTTGGTGCTTGGTGCTTGGTGCTTGGTGTTTTGTGTTTGGAGCTTGGTGCTTGGTGTTTGGTGCTTCGGTCTTCATGCTTGGTGTTTCTTGCTTGGTGCTTGGTGTTTGGTGCTTGGTGCCTGGTGCTTGGTGTTTGGTGTTTGCTGTTTGGTGTCTGCTTTTTGGTGTTTGGTGTTTTGTGCTTGGTGCCTGGTGTTTGGCATTTGGTGCTTGGTGCTTGGTGTTTAGTGCTTGGTGCTTGGTTTTTGGTGTTTGGTGCTTGGTACCTGGTGCTTGTTGTTTGGTGTTTGGTGCTTGGTGCTTGGTGCTTGGTGTTTGGTGCCTGGTGTCTGGTGTTTGGTGCTTGGTGTTTGGTGTTTGGTGGTTGGTGCTTGGTGTTTGGTGTTTGGTGCTGGGTGCTTGGAGTTTGGTGCTTGGTGCTTGGTGCTTAGTGCTTGGTGTTTGGTGTTTGGTGCTTGGTGTTTGGTGTTTGGTGTTTGATGCTTGGTGTGTGCTGCTTGGTGCTTGGTGCTTGGTGTTTGATGTTGGGTCCTTGGTGCTTGGTGTTTGGTGTTTGGTGCTTGGTGCTTGGTGCTTGGTGTTTGATGCTGCGTGCTTGGTGTTTGGTGTTTGGTGCTTGGTGCTTGGTGTTTGGTGTTTGGTGCTTGGTGCCTGGTGCTTGTTGTTTATTTTTTGGTGCTTGGTGCTTGGTGTTTGGTGTTTGGTGCTTGGTGCTTGGTATCTGGTATTTGGTGCTTGGTGTTTGGTGTTTGGTGCTTCGTGCTTGGTGCTTGGTTCCTGGTGCTTGGTGTTTGGTGCTTGGTATTTGGTGCTTGGTGGTTGGTGTTTGGTGTTTGATGCTTGGTGTTTGCTGCTTGGTGCTTGGTGCTTGGTGTTTTGTGTTTGGTGCTTGGTGCTTGGTGCCTGGTGCTTGGTGCTTCGTTCTTGTTGTTTGGTGCTTGGTGCTTGGTGATTAGTGTTTGGTGCTTGGTGCTTGGTGCTTGGTCTTTGGTGCTTGGTGTTTGGCGTTTGGTGCTTGGTGCTTGGTGTTTGGTGCTTGGTGCTTGGTGCTTGGTGTTTGGTGCTTGGTGCTTGGTTTTTGGTGTTTGGTGCTTGGTACCTGGTGCTTGTTGTTTGGTGTTTGGTGCTTGGTGCTTGGTGCTTGGTGTTTGGTGCCTGGTGTCTGGTGTTTGGTGCTTGGTGTTTGGTGTTTGGTGGTTGGTGCTTGGTGTTTGGTGTTTGGTGCTGGGTGCTTGGAGTTTGGTGCTTGGTGCTTGGTGCTTAGTGCTTGGTGTTTGGTGTTTGGTGCTTGGTGTTTGGTGTTTGGTGTTTGATGCTTGGTGTGTGCTGCTTGGTGCTTGGTGCTTGGTGTTTGATGTTGGGTCCTTGGTGCTTGGTGTTTGGTGTTTGGTGCTTGGTGCTTGGTGCTTGGTGTTTGATGCTGCGTGCTTGGTGTTTGGTGCTTGGTGCTTCGTTCTTGTTGTTTGGTGCTTGGTGCTTGGTGATTAGTGTTTGGTGCTTGGTGCTTGGTGCTTGGTCTTTGGTGCTTGGTGTTTGGCGTTTGGTGCTTGGTGCTTGGTGTTTGGTGCTTGGTGCTTGGTGCTTGGTGCTTGGTGTAAGGTGTTTGGTGCTTGGTGCTTGTGCTTGATGCTTGGTCCTTGGTGCTTGGTGTTTGGTGTTTGGTGCTTGGTGCTTGGTGTTTGGTGTTTGGTGCTTGGTGCTTGGTGCTTGGTGTTTTGTGTTTGGAGCTTGGTGCTTGGTGTTTGGTGCTTCGGTCTTCATGCTTGGTGTTTCTTGCTTGGTGCTTGGTGTTTGGTGCTTGGTGCCTGGTGCTTGGTGTTTGGTGTTTGCTGTTTGGTGTCTGCTTTTTGGTGTTTGGTGTTTTGTGCTTGGTGCCTGGTGTTTGGCATTTGGTGCTTGGTGCTTGGTGTTTAGTGCTTGGTGCTTGGTTTTTGGTGTTTGGTGCTTGGTACCTGGTGCTTGTTGTTTGGTGTTTGGTGCTTGGTGCTTGGTGCTTGGTGTTTGGTGCCTGGTGTCTGGTGTTTGGTGCTTGGTGTTTGGTGTTTGGTGGTTGGTGCTTGGTGTTTGGTGTTTGGTGCTGGGTGCTTGGAGTTTGGTGCTTGGTGCTTGGTGCTTAGTGCTTGGTGTTTGGTGTTTGGTGCTTGGTGTTTGGTGTTTGGTGTTTGATGCTTGGTGTGTGCTGCTTGGTGCTTGGTGCTTGGTGTTTGATGTTGGGTCCTTGGTGCTTGGTGTTTGGTGTTTGGTGCTTGGTGCTTGGTGCTTGGTGTTTGATGCTGCGTGCTTGGTGTTTGGTGTTTGGTGCTTGGTGCTTGGTGTTTGGTGTTTGGTGCTTGGTGCCTGGTGCTTGTTGTTTATTTTTTGGTGCTTGGTGCTTGGTGTTTGGTGTTTGGTCCTTGGTGCTTGGTATCTGGTATTTGGTGCTTGGTGTTTGGTGTTTGGTGCTTCGTGCTTGGTGCTTGGTTCCTGGTGCTTGGTGTTTGGTGCTTGGTGTTTGGTGCTTGGTGGTTGGTGCTTGGTGTTTGGTGCTTGGTGTTTGCTGCTTGGTGCTTGGTGCTTGGTGTTTTGTGTTTGGTGCTTGGTGCTTGGTGCCTGGTGCTTGGTGCTTCGTTCTTGTTGTTTGGTGCTTGGTGCTTGGTGATTAGTCTTTGGTGCTTGGTGCTTGGTGCTTGGTCTTTGGTGCTTGGTGTTTGGCGTTTGGTGCTTGGTGCTTGGTGTTTGGTGCTTGGTGCTTGGTGCTTGGTGTTTGGTGCTTGGTGCTTGGTGATTAGTGTTTGTTGCTTGGGGCTTGGAGTTTGGTGGTTGGTGCTTGGTGCTTGGTGTTTGGTGTTTGGTGTTTGGTGTTTTGTGTTTGCTGCTTGGTGTCTGCTTTTTGGTGTTTGGTGTTTGCTGTATGGTGTTTGGTGTTTTGTGTTTGGTGCTTGGTGCTTGGTGTTTGGTGCTTGGTGCTTGGTGCTGGATGTTTGGTGCTTGGTGCTTGGTGTTTGGTCCTTGGTGCTTGTGCTTGGTCTTTGGTGCTTGGGGTTTGGTGTTTGGTGCTTGGTGCTTGGTGTTCGGTGCTTGGTGCTTGGTGCTTGGTGCTCGGTGTTTGGTGCTTGGTGCTTGGTGCTTGGTGTTTGGTCCTTGGTGCTTGGTGCTTGGTCTTTGGTGCTTGGGGTTTGGCGTTTGGTGCTTGGTGCTTGGTGTTTGGTGCTTGGTGATTGGTGCTTGGTGCTTGGTGTTTGGTGATTGCTGCTTGGTGCTTGGTGTTTGGTGCTTGGTGCTTCGTGATTAGTGTTTGGTGATTGGTGCTTGGGGTTTGGTGTTTGGTGCTTGGTGTTTGGTGCTTGGTGCTTGCTGTTTGGTGTTTGGTGTTTGGTGCTTGGTGCTTGCTGTTTGGTGTTTGGTGTTTGGTGTTTGGTGCTTGGTGCTTGGTGCTTGGTGTTTGGTGCTTGGTGCTTGGTGCTTGGTGTTTGGTGCTGCGTGCTTGGTGTTTGGTGTTTGGTGCTTGGTGCCTGGTGCTTGTTGTTTGGTGTTTGGTGCTTAGTGCTTGGTGTTTGGTGTTTGGTACTTGGTGCTTGGTGGCTGGTGTTTCGTGCTTGGTGTTTGGTGTTTGGTGCTTGGTGCTTGGTGCCTGGTGTTTCGTGCTTGGTGCTTGGTGCTTGGTGTTTGGTGTTTGTTGCTTGGTGTTTGGTGTTAGGTACTTGGTGCTTGGTGCTTGGTGCTTGGTGTTTGGTGCTTGGTGCTTGGTGCTTGGTGTTTGATGCTGCGTGCTTGGTGTTTGGTGTTTGGTGCTTGGTGCTTGGTGTTTGGTGTTTGGTGCTTGGTGCCTGGTGCTTGATGTTTAGTGTTTGGTGCTTGGTGCTTGGTGTTTGGTGTTTGGTGCTTGGTGCTTGGTATCTGGTATTTGGTGCTTGGTGTTTGGTGTTTGGTGCTTCGTGCTTGGTGCTTGGTGTTTGGTGTTTGGTTCCTGGTGCTTGGTGTTTGCTGCTTGGTGGTTGGTGTTTGGTGTTTGATGCTTGGTGTTTGCTGCTTGGTGCTTGGTGCTGGGTGTTTTGTGTTTGGTGCTTGGTGCTTGGTGCCTGGTGCTTGGTGCTTCGTTCTTATTGTTTGGTGCTTGGTGCTTGGTGATTAGTGTTTGGTGCTTGGTGCTTGCGGTTTGGTGTTTGGTGCTTGGGGTTTGGTGTTTGGTGCTTGGTGCTTGGTGTTTGGTGCTTGGTGCTTGGTGCTTGGTGTTTGTTGCTTGTTGCTTGGTATTTGGTGCTTGGTGCTTGGTGTTTGGTGCTTGGTGTTTGGTGCTTGGTGCTTGGTGCTTGGTGCTTGGTGTAAGGTGTTTGGTGCTTGGTGCTTGTGCTTGATGTTTGGTCCTTGGTGCTTGGTGTTTGGTGTTTGGTGCTTGGTGCTTGGTGTTTGGTGTTTGGTGCTTGGTGCTTGGTGCTTGGTGTTTTGTGTTTGGAGCTTGGTGCTTGGTGTTTGGTGCTTCGGTCTTCATGCTTGGTGTTTCTTGCTTGGTGCTTGGTGTTTGGTGCTTGGTGCCTGGTGCTTGGTGTTTGGTGTTTGCTGTTTGGTGTCTGCTTTTTGGTGTTTGGTGTTTTGTGCTTGGTGCCTGGTGTTTGGCATTTGGTGCTTGGTGCTTGGTGTTTAGTGCTTGGTGCTTGGTTTTTGGTGTTTGGTGCTTGGTACCTGGTGCTTGTTGTTTGGTGTTTGGTGCTTGGTGCTTGGTGCTTGGTGTTTGGTGCCTGGTGTCTGGTGTTTGGTGCTTGGTGTTTGGTGTTTGGTGGTTGGTGCTTGGTGTTTGGTGTTTGGTGCTGGGTGCTTGGAGTTTGGTGCTTGGTGCTTGGTGCTTAGTGCTTGGTGTTTGGTGTTTGGTGCTTGGTGTTTGGTGTTTGGTGTTTGATGCTTGGTGTGTGCTGCTTGGTGCTTGGTGCTTGGTGTTTGATGTTGGGTCCTTGGTGCTTGGTGTTTGGTGTTTGATGCTTGGTGTTTGGTGTTTGGTGCTTGCTGCTTGCTGCTTGTTTCGTTCTTTGTGATTGGTGCTTGGTGTTTGGTGCTTGGTGCTTGGTGCTTGGTGTTAAGTGTTTGGTGCTTGGTGCTTGGTGTTTGATGTTTGGTGCTTGGTGCTTGGTGTTTGGTGTTTGGTGCTTGGTGCTTGGTGTTTGGTGTTTGGTGCTTGCTGCTTGCTCCTTGGTGTTTGGTGCTTGGTGATTGGTGCTTGGTATTTTGTGCTTGGTGCTTGGTGTTTGGTGTTTGGTGCTAGGGGCTTGGTGCTTGGTGCTTGGTGTTTGGTGCTTGGTGCTTGCTGTTTGGTGTTTGGTGTTTGGTGCTTGGTGCTTGGTGTTTGATATTGGGTCCTTGGTGCTTGGTGTTTGGTGTTTGGTGCTTGGTGTTTGGTGTTTGGTGCTTGCTGCTTGCTGCTTGTTGTTTCGTTCTTTGTGATTGGTGCTTGGTGCTTGTTGTTTGGTGCTTGGTGCTTGGTGTTTGGTGTTTGGTGCTTGGTGCTTGGGGCTTGGTGTTTGGTGCTTGGTGCTTGGTGCTTGGTGTTTGGTGTTTGGTGCTTGGTGTTTGGTGCTTGGTGTTTGGTGCTTGGTGCTTGGTGCTTGGTCTTTGGTGCTTGGTGTTTGGCGTTTGGTGCTTGGTGCTTGGTGTTTGGTGCTTGGTGCTTGGTGCTTGGTGTTTGGTGCTTGGTGCTTGGTGATTAGTGTTTGTTGCTTGGTGCTTGGGGTTTGGTGGTTGGTACTTGGTGCTTGGTGTTTGGTGTTTGGTGTTTGGTGTTTTGTGTTTGCTGTTTGGTGTCTGCTTTTTGGTGTTTGGTGTTTGCTGTATGGTGTTTGCTGTTTCGTATTTGGTTTTTGCTGTTTGGTGTTTGGTGTTTGCTGTTTGGTGTTTGGTGTTTCGTGTTTGGTGCTTGGTGCTTGGTGTTTGGTGCTTGGTGCTTGGTGCTTGGTGTTAAGTGTTTGGTGCTTGGTGCTTGGTGTTTGATGTTTGGTGCTTGGTGCTTGGTGTTTGGTGTTTGGTGCTTGGTGCTTGGTGTTTGGTGTTTGGTGCTTGCTGCTTGCTCCTTGGTGTTTGGTGCTTGGTGATTGGTGCTTGGTATTTTGTGCTTGGTGCTTGGTGTTTGGTGTTTGGTGCTAGGGGCTTGGTGCTTGGTGCTTGGTGTTTGGTGCTTGGTGCTTGCTGTTTGGTGTTTGGTGCTTGGTGCGTGGGACTTCGTGTTTGGTGTTTGGTGCTTGGTGTTTGGTGCTTGGTGTTTGCGGCTTGGTGTTCGGTGCTTGGTGCTTGGTGCTTGGTGCTTGGTGTTTGGTGTTTGGTGCTTGGTGCTTGGTGTTTGATATTGGGTCCTTGGTGCTTGGTGTTTGGTGTTTGGTGCTTGGTGTTTGGTGTTTGGTGCTTGCTGCTTGCTGCTTGTTGTTTCGTTCTTTGTGATTGGTGCTTGGTGCTTGTTGTTTGGTGCTTGGTGCTTGGTGTTTGGTGTTTGGTGCTTAGTGCTTGGGGCTTGGTGTTTGGTGCTTGGTGCTTGGTGCTTGGTGTTTGGTGTTTGGTGCTTGGTGTTTGGTGCTTGGTGTTTGGTGCTGGGTGGTGGGTGTTTGGTGCTTGGTGCTTGGTGTTTGGTGCTTGGTGTTTGGTGCTTGTTTGGTGCTTGGTGCTTGGTGCTTGGTCTTTGGTGCTTGGTGTTTGGCGTTTGGTGCTTGGTGCTTGGTGTTTGGTGCTTGGTGCTTGGTGCTTGGTGTTTGGTGCTTGGTGCTTGGTGATTAGTGTTTGTTGCTTGGTGCTTGGGGTTTGGTGGTTGGTGCTTGGTGCTTGGTGTTTGGTGTTTGGTGTTTGGTGTTTTGTGTTTGCTGTTTGGTGTCTGCTTTTTGGTGTTTGGTGTTTGCTGTATGGTGTTTGCTGTTTCGTATTTGGTTTTTGCTGTTTGGTGTTTGGTGTTTGCTGTTTGGTGTTTGGTGTTTTGTGTTTGGTGCTTGGTGCTTGGTGTTTGGTGCTTGGTGCTTGGTGCTGGGTGTTTGGTGCTTGGTGCTTGGTGTTTGGTGCTTGGTGCTTGGTGTTTGGTCCTTGGTGTTTGGTGTTTGTTGCTTGGTGTTTGGTGTTTGTTACTTGGTGCTTGGTGCTTGGTGCTTGGTGTTTGGTGCTTGGTGCTTGGTGCTTGGTGTTTGATGCTGCGTGCTTGGTGTTTGGTGTTTGGGGCTTGGTGCTTGGTGTTTGGTGTTTGGTGCTTGGTGCCTGGTGCTTGTTGTTTAGTGTTTGGTGCTTGGTGCTTGGTGTTTGGTGTTTGGTGCTTGGTGCTTGGTATCTGGTATTTGGTGCTTGGTGTTTGGTGTTTGGTGCTTCGTGCTTGGTGCTTGGTTCCTGGTGCTTGGTGTTTGGTGCTTGGTGTTTGGTGCTTGGTGGTTGGTGTTTGTTGTTTGATGCTTGGTGTTTGCTGCTTGGTGCTTGGTGCTTGGTGTTTTGTGTTTGGTGCTTGGTGCTTGGTGCCTGGTGCTTGGTGCTTCGTTCTTGTTGTTTGGTGCTTGGTGCTTGGTGATTAGTGTTTGGTGCTTGGTGCTTGGTGCTTGGTCTTTGGTGCTTGGTGTTTGGCGTTTGGTGCTTGGTGCTTGGTGTTTGGTGATTGGTGCTTGGTGCTTGGTGTTTGGTGCTTGGTGCTTGGTGATTAGTGTTTGTTGCTTGGTGCTTGGGGTTTGGTGGTTGGTGCTTGGTGCTTGGTGTTTGGTGTTTGGTGTTTGGTGTTTTGTGTTTGCTGCTTGGTGTCTGCTTTTTGGTGTTTGGTATTTGCTGTATGGTGTTTGCTGTTTCGTATTTGGTTTTTGCTGTTTGGTGTTTGGTGTTTGCTGTTTGGTGTTTGGTGTTTTGTGTTTGGTGCTTGGTGCTTGGTGTTTGGTGCTTGGTGCTTGGTGCTGGATGTTTGGTGCTTGGTGCTTGGTGTTTGGTGCTTGGTGCTTGGTGCTTGGTGTTTGGTCCTTGGTGCTTGGTGCTTGGTCTTTGGTGCTTGGGGTTTGGTGTTTGGTGCTTGGTGCTTGGTGTTCGGTGCTTGGTGCTTGGTGCTTGGTGCTTGGTGTTTGGTGCTTGGTGCTTGGTGCTTGGTGTTTGGTCCTTGGTGCTTGGTGCTTGGTCTTTGATGCTTGGGGTTTGGCGTTTGGTGCTTGGTGCTTGGTGTTTGGTGCTTGGTGATTGGTGCTTGGTGCTTGGTGTTTGGTGCTTGCTGCTTGGTGCTTGGTGTTTGGTGCTTGGTGCTTCGTGATTAGTGTTTGGTGATTGGTGCTTGGGGTTTGGTGTTTGGTGCTTGGTGTTTGGTGCTTGGTGCTTGCTGTTTGGTGTTTGGTGTTTGGTGCTTGGTGCTTGCTGTTTGGTGTTTGGTGTTTGGTGTTTGGTGCTTTGTGCTTGGTGCTTGGTGTTTGGTGCTTGGTGCTTGGTGCTTGGTGTTTGGTGCTGCGTGCTTGGTGTTTGGTGTTTGGTGCTTGGTGCCTGGTGCTTGTTGTTTGGTGTTTGGTGCTTAGTGCTTGGTGTTTGGTGTTTGGTACTTGGTGCTTGGTGGCTGGTGTTTCGTGCTTGGTGTTTGGTGTTTGGTGCTTGGTGCTTGGTGCCTGGTGTTTGGTGTTTGTTGCTTGGTGTTTGGTGTTAGGTACTTGGTGCTTGGTGCTTGGTGCTTGGTGTTTGGTGCTTGGTGCTTGGTGCTTGGTGTTTGATGCTGCGTGCTTGGTGTTTGGTGTTTGGTGCTTGGTGCTTGGTGTTTGGTGTTTGGTGCTTGGTGCCTGGTGCTTGATGTTTAGTGTTTGGTGCTTGGTGCTTGGTGTTTGGTGTTTGGTGCTTGGTGCTTGGTATCTGGTATTTGGTGCTTGGTGTTTGGTGTTTGGTGCTTCGTGCTTGGTGCTTGGTGTTTGGTGTTTGGTTCCTGGTGCTTGGTGTTTGGTGCTTGGTGGTTGGTGTTTGGTGTTTGATGCTTGGTGTTTGCTGCTTGGTGCTTGGTGCTTGGTGTTTTGTGTTTGGTGCTTGGTGCTTGGTGCCTGGTGCTTGGTGCTTCGTTCTTGTTGTTTGGTGCTTGGTGCTTGGTGATTAGTGTTTGGTGCTTGGTGCTTGCGGTTTGGTGTTTGGTGCTTGGGGTTTGGTGTTTGGTGCTTGGTGCTTGGTGTTTGGTGCTTGGTGCTTGGTGCTTGGTGTTTGGTGCTTGTTGCTTGGTATTTGGTGCTTGGTGCTTGGTGTTTGGTGCTTGGTGTTTGGTGCTTGGTGCTTGGTGCTTGGTGCTTGGTGTAAGGTGTTTGGTGCTTGGTGCTTGTGCTTTATGTTTGGTCCTTGGTGCTTGGTGTTTGGTGTTTGGTTCTTGGTGCTTGGTGTTTGGTGTTTGGTGCTTGGTGCTTGGTGCTTGGTGTTTTGTGTTTGGAGCTTGGTGCTTGGTGTTTGGTGTTTCTTGCTTGGTGCTTGGTGTTTGGTGCTTGGTGCTGGTGCTTGGTGTTTGGTGTTTGCTGATTGGTGTCTGCTTTTTGGTGTTTGGTGTTTTGTGCTTGGTGCCTGGTGTTTGGCATTTGGTGCTTGGTGCTTGGTGTTTGGTGCTTGGTGCTTGGTTTTTGGTGTTTGGTGCTTGGTACCTGGTGCTTGTTGTTTGGTGTTTGGTGCTTGGTGCTTGGTGCTTGGTGTTTGGTGCCTGGTGTCTGGTGTTTGGTGCTTGGTGTTTGGTGTTTGGTGGTTGGTGCTTGGTGTTTGGTGTTTGGTGCTGGGTGCTTGGAGTTTGGTGCTTGGTGCTTGGTGCTTAGTGCTTGGTGTTTGGTGTTTGGTGCTTGGTGTTTGGTGTTTGGTGTTTGATGCTTGGTGTGTGCTGCTTGGTGCTTGGTGCTTGGTGTTTTGTGTTTGGTGTTTGGTGCTTGGTGCCTGGTTCTTGGTGCTTGGTGCTTGTTGTTTGGTGCTTGGTGCTTGGTGATTAGTGTTTTGTGCTTGGTGCTTGGGGTTTGCTGTTTGGTACTTGGTGTTCGGTGCTTGGTGCTTGGTGTTTGGTGTTTGGTGTTTGGTGCTTGGTGTCTGGTGTTTGGTGTTTGGTGTTTGGTGCTTGGTGCTTGGTGTTTGGGTTTTGGTGCTTGGTTGTTGGTGTTTGGTGTTTGGTGCTTGGTGTTTGGTGTTTGGTGCTTGGTGTTTGGTGCTGGGTGCTTGGTGCTTGGTGTTTGGTGCTGGGTGCTTGGTGTTTGGTGCTTGGTGCTTGGTGCTTGGTGCTTGGTGTTTGGTGTTTGGTACTTGGTGCTTGGTGTTTGGTGTTTGATGCTTGGTGTGTGCTGCTTGGTGCTTGGTGCTTGGTGTTTTGTGTTTGGTGTTTGGTGCTTGGTGCCTGGTTCTTGGTGCTTGGTGCTTGTTGTTTGGTGCTTGGTGCTTGGTGATTAGTGTTTTGTGCTTGGTGCTTGGGGTTTGCTGTTTGGTACTTGGTGTTTGGTGCTTGGTGCTTGGTGTTTGGTGTTTGGTGTTTGGTGCTTGGTGTCTGGTGTTTGGTGTTTGGTGTTTGGTGCTTGGTGCTTGGTGTTTGGGTTTTGGTGCTTGGTTGTTGGTGTTTGGTGTTTGGTGCTTGGTGTTTGGTGTTTGGTGCTTGGTGTTTGGTGCTTGGTGCTTGGTGTTTGGTGTTGGTTCTTGGTGTTTGGTGATTGGTGCTTGGTGCTTGGTGTTTGGTGCTTGGTGCTTGGTGTTTGGTACTTGGTGCTTGGTGTTTGGTGTTTGGTGCTTAGTGTTTGGTGCTTGGTGCTTGGTGCTTGGTGTTAAGTGTTTGGTGCTTGGTGCTTGGTCTTTGGTGCTTGGTGCTTGGTGCTTGGTGTTTGGTGCATGGTTCTTGGTGTTTGGTGCTTGGTGCCTGGTGTTTGGTGTCTGGTGCTTGGTGATTGGTGCTTGGTGTTTGGTGCTTGGTGTTCGGTGCTTGGTGCTTGGTGTTTGGTGCTTGCTGTTTGGTGCTTGGTGTTCGGTGCTTGGTGCTTGGTGCTTGGTGCTTGGTGTTAGGTGTTTGGTGCTTGGTGCTTGGTGTTTGGTGTTTGGTGCTTGCTGCTTGCTGCTTGGTGTTTGGTGCTTGGTGATTGGTGCTTGGTGTTTGGTGTTTGGTGCTTTGTGTTTGGTGCTTGGTGCTTGGTGCTTGGTGTTAAGTGTTTGGTGCTTGGTGCTTGGTGTTAGGTGCTTCGTGCTTGGTGCTTGGTGTTTGGTGCATGGTGCTTGGTGTTTGGTGCTTGGTGCCTGGTCCTTGGTTGTTTGGTTCTTGGTGTTTGGTGCTTGGTGCTTGGTGCTTGGTGTTCGGTGCTTTGTGCTTGGTGCTTGGTGCTTGGTGCTTGGTGTTTGATGTTTGGTCCTTGGTGCTTGGTGTTTGGTGTTTTGTGCTTGGTGCTTGGTGCTTGGTGTTTGGTGCTTGGTGCTTGGTGCTTGGTGTTTGGCGTTTGCTGTTTGCTGTTTGCTGTTTGATGTTTGCTGTTTGGTGTTTGCTGTTTGGTGTTTGGTGTTTGGTGCTTGCTGTTTGGTGCTTGGTGCTTGGTGTTTGGTGTTTGGTGTTTGGTGCCTGGTGCTTGGTGTTTGGTGCTTGGTGTTTGGTGCTTGGTGCTTGGTGTCTGGTCCTTGGTGCTTGGTGCTTGGTCTTTGGTGCTTGGGGTTTGGTGTTTGGTGCTTGGTGCTTGGTGTTTGGTGCTTGCTGCTTGGTGATTAGTGTTTGGTGATTGGTGCTTGGGGTTTGGTGTTTGGTGCTTGGTGTTTGGTGCTTGGTGCTTGCTGTTTGGTGTTTGGAGTTTGGTTCTTGGTGCTTGGTGTTTGGTGTTTGGTGTTTGGTGCTTGGTGCCTGGTGCTTGGTGTTTTGTGTATGCTGTTTGGTGTCTGCTTTTTGGTGTTTGGTGTTTTGTGCTTGGTGCCTGGTGTTTGGCATTTGGTGCTTGGTGCTTGATGTTTGGTGTTTGGGTTTTGGTGCTTGGTTGTTGGTGTTTGGTGTTTGGTGCTTGGTGTTTGGTGTTTGGTGCTTGGTGTTTGGTGCTTGGTGCTTGGTGTTTGGAGTTGGTTCTTGGTGTTTGGTGATTGGTGCTTGGTGCTTGGTGTTTGGTGCTTGGTGCTTGGTGTTTGGTACTTGGTGCTTGGTGTTTGGTGTTTGGTGCTTGGTGTTTGGTGCTTGGTGCTTGGTGCTTGGTGTTAAGTGTTTGGTGCTTGGTGCTTGGTCTTTGGTGCTTCGTGCTTGGTGCTTGGTGTTTGGTGCATGGTGCTTGGTGTTTGGTGCTTGGTGCCTGGTGCTTGGTGTCTGGTGCTTGGTGATTGGTGCTTGGTGTTTGGTGCTTGGTGTTCGGTGCTTGGTGCTTGGTGTTTGGTGCTTGCTGTTTGGTGCTTGGTGTTCGGTGCTTGGTGCTTGGTGCTTGGTGCTTGGTGTTAGGTGTTTGGTGCTTGGTGCTTGGTGTTTGGTGTTTGGTGCTTGCTGCTTGCTGCTTGGTGTTTGGTGCTTGGTGCTTGGTGCTTGGTGTTAAGTGTTTGGTGCTTGGTGCTTGGTGTTAGGTGCTTCGTGCTTGGTGCTTGGTGTTTTGTGCATGGTGCTTGGTGTTTGGTGCTTGGTGCCTGGTCCTTGGTTGTTTGGTTCTTGGTGTTTGGTGCTTGGTGCTTGGTGCCTGGTGTTCGGTGCTTTGTGCTTGGTGCTTGGTGCTTGGTGCTTGGTGTTTGATGTTTGGTCCTTGGTGCCTGGTGCTTGGTGCTTCGTTCTTGTTGTTTGGTGCTTGGTGCTTGGTGATTAGTGTTTGGTGCTTGGTGCTTGCGGTTTGGTGTTTGGTGCTTGGGGTTTGGTGTTTGGTGCTTGGTGCTTGGTGTTTGGTGCTTGGTGCTTGGTGCTTGGTGTTTGGTGCTTGTTGCTTGGTATTTGGTGCTTGGTGCTTGGTGTTTGGTGCTTGGTGTTTGGTGCTTGGTGCTTGGTGCTTGGTGCTTGGTGTAAGGTGTTTGGTGCTTGGTGCTTGTGCTTTATGTTTGGTCCTTGGTGCTTGGTGTTTGGTGTTTGGTTCTTGGTGCTTGGTGTTTGGTGTTTGGTGCTTGGTGCTTGGTGCTTGGTGTTTTGTGTTTGGAGCTTGGTGCTTGGTGTTTGGTGTTTCTTGCTTGGTGCTTGGTGTTTGGTGCTTGGTGCTGGTGCTTGGTGTTTGGTGTTTGCTGATTGGTGTCTGCTTTTTGGTGTTTGGTGTTTTGTGCTTGGTGCCTGGTGTTTGGCATTTGGTGCTTGGTGCTTGGTGTTTGGTGCTTGGTGCTTGGTTTTTGGTGTTTGGTGCTTGGTACCTGGTGCTTGTTGTTTGGTGTTTGGTGCTTGGTGCTTGGTGCTTGGTGTTTGGTGCCTGGTGTCTGGTGTTTGGTGCTTGGTGTTTGGTGTTTGGTGGTTGGTGCTTGGTGTTTGGTGTTTGGTGCTGGGTGCTTGGAGTTTGGTGCTTGGTGCTTGGTGCTTAGTGCTTGGTGTTTGGTGTTTGGTGCTTGGTGTTTGGTGTTTGGTGTTTGATGCTTGGTGTATGCTGCTTGGTGCTTGGTGCTTGGTGTTTTGTGTTTGGTGTTTGGTGCTTGGTGCCTGGTTCTTGGTGCTTGGTGCTTGTTGTTTGGTGCTTGGTGCTTGGTGATTAGTGTTTTGTGCTTGGTGCTTGGGGTTTGCTGTTTGGTACTTGGTGTTCGGTGCTTGGTGCTTGGTGTTTGGTGTTTGGTGTTTGGTGCTTGGTGTCTGGTGTTTGGTGTTTGGTGTTTGGTGCTTGGTGCTTGGTGTTTGGGTTTTGGTGCTTGGTTGTTGGTGTTTGGTGTTTGGTGCTTGGTGTTTGGTGTTTGGTGCTTGGTGTTTGGTGCTGGGTGCTTGGTGCTTGGTGTTTGGTGCTGGGTGCTTGGTGTTTGGTGCTTGGTGCTTGGTGCTTGGTGCTTGGTGTTTGGTGTTTGGTACTTGGTGCTTGGTGTTTGGTGTTTGATGCTTGGTGTGTGCTGCTTGGTGCTTGGTGCTTGGTGTTTTGTGTTTGGTGTTTGGTGCTTGGTGCCTGGTTCTTGGTGCTTGGTGCTTGTTGTTTGGTGCTTGGTGCTTGGTGATTAGTGTTTTGTGCTTGGTGCTTGGGGTTTGCTGTTTGGTACTTGGTGTTTGGTGCTTGGTGCTTGGTGTTTGGTGTTTGGTGTTTGGTGCTTGGTGTCTGGTGTTTGGTGTTTGGTGTTTGGTGCTTGGTGCTTGGTGTTTGGGTTTTGGTGCTTGGTTGTTGGTGTTTGGTGTTTGGTGCCTGGTGTTTGGTGTTTGGTGCTTGGTGTTTGGTGCTTGGTGCTTGGTGTTTGGTGTTGGTTCTTGGTGTTTGATGTTTGGTCCTTGGTGCTTGGTGTTTGGTGTTTTGTGCTTGGTGCTTGGTGCTTGGTGTTTGGTGCTTGGTGCTTGGTGCTTGGTGTTTGGCGTTTTCTGTTTGCTGTTTGCTGTTTGATGTTTGCTGTTTGGTGTTTGCTGTTTGGTGTTTGGTGTTTGGTGCTTGCTGTTTGGTGCTTGGTGCTTGGTGTTTGGTGTTTGGTGTTTGGTGCCTGGTGCTTGGTGTTTGGTGCTTGGTGTTTGGTGCTTGGTGCTTGGTGTCTGGTCCTTGGTGCTTGGTGCTTGGTCTTTGGTGCTTGGGGTTTGGTGTTTGGTGCTTGGTGCTTGGTGTTTGGTGCTTGCTGCTTGGTGATTAGTGTTTGGTGATTGGTGCTTGGGGTTTGGTGTTTGGTGCTTGGTGTTTGGTGCTTGGTGCTTGCTGTTTGGTGTTTGGTGTTTGGTTCTTGGTGCTTGGTGTTTGGTGTTTGGTGTTTGGTGCTTGGTGCCTGGTGCTTGGTGTTTGGTGTTTGCTGTTTGGTGTCTGCTTTTTGGTGTTTGGTGTTTTGTGCTTGGTGCCTGGTGTTTGGCATTTGGTGCTTGGTGCTTGGTGTTTGGTGCTTGGTGCTTGGTTTTTGGTGTTTGGTGCTTGGTACCTGGTGCTTGTTGTTTGGTGTTTGGTGCTTGGTGCTTGGTGCTTGGTGTTTGGTGCCTGGTGTCTGGTGTTTGGTGCTTGGTGTTTGGTGTTTGGTGGTTGGTGCTTGGTGTTTGGTGTTTGGTGCTGGGTGCTTGGCGTTTGGTGCTTGGTGCTTGGTGCTTAGTGCTTGGTGCTTGGTGTTTGGTGCTTGGTGTTTGGTGTTTGGTGTTTGATGCTTGGTGTGTGCTGCTTGGTGCTTGGTGCTTGGTGTTTTGTGTTTGGTGTTTGGTTCTTGGTGCTTGGTGGTTGGTGCTTGGTGCTTGGTGCTGGGTGGTTTGCGTTTGGTGCTTGGTGCTTGGTGTTTGGTGCTTGGTGCTTGGTGCTTGGTGTTTGTTGCTTGGTGCTTGGTGCTTGGTCTTTGGTGCTTGGTGTTTGGTGTCTGGTGCTTGGTGCTTGGTGTTTGGTGCTTGGTGCTGGGTGATTAGTGTTTGGTGCTTGGTGCTTGGGGTTTGGTGTTTGGTGCTTGGTGCTTGGTGTTTAGTGCTTGGTGCTTGGTGTTTGGTGCTTGGTGTTTGGTGTTTTCTGTTTGGTGTTTGGTGTTTGGTGTTTGGTGTTTGCTGTTTGGTGTCTGCTTTTTGGTGTTTGGTGTTTGCTGTATGGTGTTTGCTGTTTCATGTATGGAGTTTGCTGTTTGCTGTTTGGTGTTTCCTGTTTGCTGTTTGGTGTTTGGTGCTTGGTGCTTGGTGTTTGGTGTTTGGTGCTTGGTGCTTGGTGTTTGGTGCTTAGTGCTTGGTGTTTGGTGTTTGGTGCTTGGTGCCTGGTGCTTGATGTTTGGTGTTTGGTCCTTGGTGCTTGGTGCTTGGTCTTTGGTGCTTGGGGTTTGGTGTTTGGTGCTTGGTGCTTGGTGTTTGGTGCTTGGTGCTTGGTGCTTGGTGCTTGGTGTTTGGTGCTTGGTGCTTGGTGCTTGGTGTTTGGTCCTTGGTGCTTGGTGCTTGGTGTTTGGTGCTTGGTGCTTCGTGATTAGTGTTTGGTGATTGGTGCTTGGGGTTTGGTGTTTGGTGCTTGGTGTTTGGTGCTTGGTGCTTGCTGTTTGGTGTTTGGTGTTTGGTGCTTGGTGCTTGCTGTTTGGTGTTTGGTGTTTGGTGTTTGGTGCTTGGTGCTTGGTGCTTGGTGTTTGGTGCTTGGTGCTTGGTGCTTGGTGTTTGGTGCTGCGTGCTTGGTGTTTGGTGTTTGGTGCTTGGTGCCTGGTGCTTGTTGTTTGGTGTTTGGTGCTTAGTGCTTGGTGTTTGGTGTTTGGTACTTGGTGCTTGGTGGCTGGTGTTTGGTGCTCTGTGTTTGGTGCTTGGTGCTTGGTGCCTGGTGTTTCATGCTTGGTGCTTGGTGCTTGGTGTTTGGTGATTGGTGCTTGGTGTTTGGTGCTTGGTGCTTGGTGCTTGGTGTTAAGTGTTTGGTGCTTGGTGCTTGGTGTTTGATGTTTGGTGCTTGGTGCTTGGTGTTTGGTGTTTGGTGCTTGGTGCTTGGTGTTTGGTGTTTGGTGCTTGCTGCTTGCTGCTTGGTGTTTGGTGCTTGGTGTTTGGTGCTTGGTGTTTTGTGCTTGGTGCTTGGTGTTTGGTGTTTGGTGCTAGGGGCTTGGTGCTTGGTGCTTGGTGTTTGGTGCTTGGTGCTTGCTGTTTGGTGTTTGGTGCTTGGTGCGTGGGACTTCGTGTTTGGTGTTTGGTGCTTGGTGTTTGGTGCCTGGTGTTTGGGGCTTGGTGTTCGGTGCTTGGTGCTTGGTGCTTGGTGCTTGGTGTTTGGTGTTTGGTGCTTGGTGCTTGGTGTTTGATGTTGGGTCCTTGGTGCTTGGTGTTTGGTGTTTGGTGCTTGGTGTTTGGTGTTTGGTGCTTGCTGCTTGCTGCTTGTTTCGTTCTTTGTGATTGGTGCTTGGTGTTTGGTGCTTGGTGCTTGGTGCTTGGTGTTAAGTGTTTGGTGCTTGGTGCTTGGTGTTTGATGTTTGGTGCTTGGTGCTTGGTGTTTGGTGTTTGGTGCTTGGTGCTTGGTGTTTGGTGTTTGGTGCTTGCTGCTTGCTCCTTGGTGTTTGGTGCTTGGTGATTGGTGCTTGGTATTTTGTGCTTGGTGCTTGGTGTTTGGTGTTTGGTGCTAGGGGCTTGGTGCTTGGTGCTTGGTGTTTGGTGCTTGGTGCTTGCTGTTTGGTGTTTGGTGCTTGGTGCGTGGGACTTCGTGTTTGGTGTTTGGTGCTTGGTGTTTGGTGCTTGGTGTTTGGGGCTTGGTGTTCGGTGCTTGGTGCTTGGTGCTTGGTGCTTGGTGTTTGGTGTTTGGTGCTTGGTGCTTGGTGTTTGATATTGGGTCCTTGGTGCTTGGTGTTTGGTGTTTGGTGCTTGGTGTTTGGTGTTTGGTGCTTGCTGCTTGCTGCTTGTTGTTTCGTTCTTTGTGATTGGTGCTTGGTGCTTGTTGTTTGGTGCTTGGTGCTTGGTGTTTGGTGTTTGGTGCTTGGTGCTTGGGGCTTGGTGTTTGGTGCTTGGTGCTTGGTGCTTGGTGTTTGGTGTTTGGTGCTTGGTGTTTGGTGCTTGGTGTTTGGTGCTGGGTGGTGGGTGTTTGGTGCTTGGTGCTTGGTGTTTGGTGCTTGGTGTTTGGTGCTTGTTGTTTGGTGCTTGGTGCTTGGTGCTTGGTCTTTGGTGCTTGGTGTTTGGCGTTTGGTGCTTGGTGCTTGGTGTTTGGTGCTTGGTGCTTGGTGCTTGGTGTTTGGTGTTTGGTGCTTGGTGCTTGGTGATTAGTGTTTGTTGCTTGGTGCTTGGGGTTTGGTGGTTGGTGCTTGGTGCTTGGTGTTTGGTGTTTGGTGTTTGGTGTTTTGTGTTTGCTGTTTGGTGTCTGCTTTTTGGTGTTTGGTGTTTGCTGTATGGTGTTTGCTGTTTCGTATTTGGTTTTTGCTGTTTGGTGTTTGGTGTTTGCTGTTTGGTGTTTGGTGTTTTGTGTTTGGTGCTTGGTGCTTGGTGTTTGGTGCTTGGTGCTTGGTGCTGGGTGTTTGGTGCTTGGTGCTTGGTGTTTGGTGCTTGGTGCTTGGTGTTTGGTCCTTGGTGTTTGGTGTTTGTTGCTTGGTGTTTGGTGTTTGGTACTTGGTGCTTGGTGCTTGGTGCTTGGTGTTTGGTGCTTGGTGCTTGGTGCTTGGTGTTTGATGCTGCGTGCTTGGTGTTTGGTGTTTGGTGCTTGGTGCTTGGTGTTTGGTGTTTGGTGCTTGGTGCCTGGTGCTTGTTGTTTATTGTTTGGTGCTTGGTGCTTGGTGTTTGGTGTTTGGTGCTTGGTGCTTGGTATCTGGTATTTGGTGCTTGGTGTTTGGTGTTTGGTGCTTCGTGCTTGGTGCTTGGTTCCTGGTGCTTGGTGTTTGGTGCTTGGTGTTTGGTGCTTGGTGGTTGGTGTTTGGTGTTTGATGCTTGGTGTTTGCTGCTTGGTGCTTGGTGCTTGGTGTTTTGTGTTTGGTGCTTGGTGCTTGGTGCCTGGTGCTTGGTGCTTCGTTCTTGTTGTTTGGTGCTTGGTGCTTGGTGATTAGTGTTTGGTGCTTGGTGCTTGGTGCTTGGTCTTTGGTGCTTGGTGTTTGGCGTTTGGTCCTTGGTGCTTGGTGTTTGGTGCTTGGTGCTTGGTGCTTGGTGTTTGGTGCTTGGTGATTGGTGATTAGTGTTTGTTGCTTGGGGCTTGGAGTTTGGTGGTTGGTGCTTGGTGCTTGGTGTTTGGTGTTTGGTGTTTGGTGTTTTGTGTTTGCTGCTTGGTGTCTGCTTTTTGGTGTTTGGTGTTTGCTGTATGGTGTTTGCTGTTTCGTATTTGGTTTTTGCTGTTTGGTGTTTGGTGTTTGCTGTTTGGTGTTTGGTGTTTTGTGTTTGGTGCTTGGTGCTTGGTGTTTGGTGCTTGGTGCTTGGTGCTGGATGTTTGGTGCTTGGTGCTTGGTGTTTGGTCCTTGGTGCTTGTGCTTGGTCTTTGGTGCTTGGGGTTTGGTGTTTGGTGCTTGGTGCTTGGTGTTCGGTGCTTGGTGCTTGGTGCTTGGTGCTCGGTGTTTGGTGCTTGGTGCTTGGTGCTTGGTGTTTGGTCCTTGGTGCTTGGTGCTTGGTCTTTGGTGCTTGGGGTTTGGCGTTTGGTGCTTGGTGCTTGGTGTTTGGTGCTTGGTGATTGGTGCTTGGTGCTTGGTGTTTGGTGCTTGGTGCTTCGTGATTAGTGTTTGGTGATTGGTGCTTGGGGTTTGGTGTTTGGTGCTTGGTGTTTGGTGCTTGGTGCTTGCTGTTTGGTGTTTGGTGTTTGGTGCTTGGTGCTTGCTGTTTGGTGTTTGGTGTTTGGTGTTTGGTGCTTGGTGCTTGGTGCTTGGTGTTTGGTGCTTGGTGCTTGGTGCTTGGTGTTTGGTGCTGCGTGCTTGGTGTTTGGTGTTTGGTGCTTGGTGCCTGGTGCTTGTTGTTTGGTGTTTGGTGCTTAGTGCTTGGTGTTTGGTGTTTGGTACTTGGTGCTTGGTGGCTGGTGTTTCGTGCTTGGTGTTTGGTGTTTGGTGCTTGGTGCTTGGTGCCTGGTGTTTCGTGCTTGGTGCTTGGTGCTTGGTGTTTGGTGTTTGTTGCTTGGTGTTTGGTGTTAGGTACTTGGTGCTTGGTGCTTGGTGCTTGGTGTTTGGTGCTTGGTGCTTGGTGCTTGGTGTTTGATGCTGCGTGCTTGGTGTTTGGTGTTTGGTGCTTGGTGCTTGGTGTTTGGTGTTTGGTGCTTGGTGCCTGGTGCTTGATGTTTAGTGTTTGGTGCTTGGTGCTTGGTATCTGGTATTTGGTGCTTGGTGTTTGGTGTTTGGTGCTTCGTGCTTGGTGCTTGGTGTTTGGTGTTTGGTTCCTGGTGCTTGGTGTTTGCTGCTTGGTGGTTGGTGTTTGGTGTTTGATGCTTGGTGTTTGCTGCTTGGTGCTTGGTGCTTGGTGTTTTGTGTTTGGTGCTTGGTGCTTGGTGCCTGGTGCTTGGTGCTTCGTTCTTATTGTTTGGTGCTTGGTGCTTGGTGATTAGTGTTTGGTGCTTGGTGCTTGCGGTTTGGTGTTTGGTGCTTGGGGTTTGGTGTTTGGTGCTTGGTGCTTGGTGTTTGGTGCTTGGTGCTTGGTGCTTGGTGTTTGTTGCTTGTTGCTTGGTGTTTGGTGCTTGGTGCTTGGTGTTTGGTGCTTGGTGTTTGGTGCTTGGTGCTTGGTGCTTGGTGCTTGGTGTAAGGTGTTTGGTGCTTGGTGCTTGTGCTTGATGTTTGGTCCTTGGTGCTTGGTGTTTGGTGTTTGGTGCTTGGTGCTTGGTGTTTGGTGTTTGGTGCTTGGTGCTTGGTGCTTGGTGTTTTGTGTTTGGAGCTTGGTGCTTGGTGTTTGGTGCTTCGGTCTTCATGCTTGGTGTTTCTTGCTTGGTGCTTGGTGTTTGGTGCTTGGTGCCTGGTGCTTGGTGTTTGGTGTTTGCTGTTTGGTGTCTGCTTTTTGGTGTTTGGTGTTTTGTGCTTGGTGCCTGGTGTTTGGCATTTGGTGCTTGGTGCTTGGTGTTTAGTGCTTGGTGCTTGGTTTTTGGTGTTTGGTGCTTGGTACCTGGTGCTTGTTGTTTGGTGTTTGGTGCTTGGTGCTTGGTGCTTGGTGTTTGGTGCCTGGTGTCTGGTGTTTGGTGCTTGGTGTTTGGTGTTTGGTGGTTGGTGCTTGGTGTTTGGTGTTTGGTGCTGGGTGCTTGGAGTTTGGTGCTTGGTGCTTGGTGCTTAGTGCTTGGTGTTTGGTGTTTGGTGCTTGGTGTTTGGTGTTTGGTGTTTGATGCTTGGTGTGTGCTGCTTGGTGCTTGGTGCTTGGTGTTTGATGTTGGGTCCTTGGTGCTTGGTGTTTGGTGTTTGATGCTTGGTGTTTGGTGTTTGGTGCTTGCTGCTTGCTGCTTGTTTCGTTCTTTGTGATTGGTGCTTGGTGTTTGGTGCTTGGTGCTTGGTGCTTGGTGTTAAGTGTTTGGTGCTTGGTGCTTGGTGTTTGATGTTTGCTGCTTGCTCCTTGGTGTTTGGTGCTTGGTGATTGGTGCTTGGTATTTTGTGCTTGGTGCTTGGTGTTTGGTGTTTGGTGCTAGGGGCTTGGTGCTTGGTGCTTGGTGTTTGGTGCTTGGTGCTTGCTGTTTGGTGTTTGGTGCTTGGTGCGTGGGACTTCGTGTTTGGTGTTTGGTGCTTGGTGTTTGGTGCTTGGTGTTTGGGGCTTGGTGTTCGGTGCTTGGTGCTTGGTGCTTGGTGCTTGGTGTTTGGTGTTTGGTGCTTGGTGCTTGGTGTTTGATATTGGGTCCTTGGTGCTTGGTGTTTGGTGTTTGGTGCTTGCTGCTTGCTGCTTGTTGTTTCGTTCTTTGTGATTGGTGCTTGGTGCTTGTTGTTTGGTGCTTGGTGCTTGGTGTTTGGTGTTTGGTGCTTGGTGCTTGGGGCTTGGTGTTTGGTGCTTGGTGCTTGGTGCTTGGTGTTTGGTGTTTGGTGCTTGGTGTTTGGTGCTTGGTGTTTGGTGCTTGGTGCTTGGTGCTTGGTCTTTGGTGCTTGGTGTTTGGCGTTTGGTGCTTGGTGCTTGGTGTTTGGTGCTTGGTGCTTGGTGCTTGGTGTTTGGTGCTTGGTGCTTGGTGATTAGTGTTTGTTGCTTGGTGCTTGGGGTTTGGTGGTTGGTACTTGGTGCTTGGTGTTTGGTGTTTGGTGTTTGGTGTTTTGTGTTTGCTGTTTGGTGTCTGCTTTTTGGTGTTTGGTGTTTGCTGTATGGTGTTTGCTGTTTCGTATTTGATTTTTGCTGTTTGGTGTTTGGTGTTTGCTGTTTGGTGTTTGGTGTTTCGTGTTTGGTGCTTGGTGCTTGGTGTTTGGTGCTTGGTGCTTGGTGCTTGGTGTTAAGTGTTTGGTGCTTGGTGCTTGGTGTTTGATGTTTGGTGCTTGGTGCTTGGTGTTTGGTGTTTGGTGCTTGGTGCTTGGTGTTTGGTGTTTGGTGCTTGCTGCTTGCTCCTTGGTGTTTGGTGCTTGGTGATTGGTGCTTGGTATTTTGTGCTTGGTGCTTGGTGTTTGGTGTTTGGTGCTAGGGGCTTGGTGCTTGGTGCTTGGTGTTTGGTGCTTGGTGCTTGCTGTTTGGTGTTTGGTGCTTGGTGCGTGGGACTTCGTGTTTGGTGTTTGGTGCTTGGTGTTTGGTGCTTGGTGTTTGGGGCTTGGTGTTCGGTGCTTGGTGCTTGGTGCTTGGTGCTTGGTGTTTGGTGTTTGGTGCTTGGTGCTTGGTGTTTGATATTGGGTCCTTGGTGCTTGGTGTTTGGTGTTTGGTGCTTGGTGTTTGGTGTTTGGTGCTTGCTGCTTGCTGCTTGTTGTTTCGTTCTTTGTGATTGGTGCTTGGTGCTTGTTGTTTGGTGCTTGGTGCTTGGTGTTTGGTGTTTGGTGCTTGGTGCTTGGGGCTTGGTGTTTGGTGCTTGGTGCTTGGTGCTTGGTGTTTGGTGTTTGGTGCTTGGTGTTTGGTGCTTGGTGTTTGGTGCTGGGTGGTGGGTGTTTGGTGCTTGGTGCTTGGTCTTTGGTGCTTGGTGTTTGGCGTTTGGTGCTTGGTGCTTGGTGCTTGGTGTTTGGTGCTTGGTGCTTGGTGATTAGTGTTTGTTGCTTGGTGCTTGGGGTTTGGTGGTTGGTGCTTGGTGCTTGGTGTTTGGTGTTTGGTGTTTGGTGTTTTGTGTTTGCTGTTTGGTGTCTGCTTTTTGGTGTTTGGTGTTTGCTGTATGGTGTTTGCTGTTTCGTATTTGGTTTTTGCTGTTTGGTGTTTGGTGTTTGCTGTTTGGTGTTTGGTGTTTTGTGTTTGGTGCTTGGTGCTTGGTGTTTGGTGCTTGGTGCTTGGTGCTGGGTGTTTGGTGCTTGGTGCTTGGTGTTTGGTGCTTGGTGCTTGGTGTTTGGTCCTTGGTGTTTGGTGTTTGTTGCTTGGTGTTTGGTGTTTGTTACTTGGTGCTTGGTGCTTGGTGCTTGGTGTTTGGTGCTTGGTGCTTGGTGCTTGGTGTTTGATGCTGCGTGCTTGGTGTTTGGTGTTTGGGGCTTGGTGCTTGGTGTTTGGTGTTTGGTGCTTGGTGCCTGGTGCTTGTTGTTTAGTGTTTGGTGCTTGGTGCTTGGTGTTTGGTGTTTGGTGCTTGGTGCTTGGTATCTGGTATTTGGTGCTTGGTGTTTGGTGTTTGGTGCTTCGTGCTTGGTGCTTGGTTCCTGGTGCTTGGTGTTTGGTGCTTGGTGTTTGGTGCTTGGTGGTTGGTGTTTGTTGTTTGATGCTTGGTGTTTGCTGCTTGGTGCTTGGTGCTTGGTGTTTTGTGTTTGGTGCTTGGTGCTTGGTGCCTGGTGCTTGGTGCTTCGTTCTTGTTGTTTGGTGCTTGGTGCTTGGTGATTAGTGTTTGGTGCTTGGTGCTTGGTGCTTGGTCTTTGGTGCTTGGGGTTTGGCGTTTGGTGCTTGGTGCTTGGTGTTTGGTGATTGGTGCTTGGTGCTTGGTGTTTGGTGCTTGGTGCTTGGTGATTAGTGTTTGTTGCTTGGTGCTTGGGGTTTGGTGGTTGGTGCTTGGTGCTTGGTGTTTGGTGTTTGGTGTTTGGTGTTTTGTGTTTGCTGCTTGGTGTCTGCTTTTTGGTGTTTGGTATTTGCTGTATGGTGTTTGCTGTTTCGTATTTGGTTTTTGCTGTTTGGTGTTTGGTGTTTGCTGTTTGGTGTTTGGTGTTTTGTGTTTGGTGCTTGGTGCTTGGTGTTTGGTGCTTGGTGCTGGGTGTTTGGTGCTTGGTGCTTGGTGCTTGGTGTTTGGTGCTTGGTGCTTGGTGCTTGGTGTTTGGTCCTTGGTGCTTGGTGCTTGGTCTTTGGTGCTTGGGGTTTGGTGTTTGGTGCTTGGTGCTTGGTGTTCGGTGCTTGGTGCTTGGTGCTTGGTGCTTGGTGTTTGGTGCTTGGTGCTTGGTGCTTGGTGTTTGGTCCTTGGTGCTTGGTGCTTGGTCTTTGGTGCTTAGGGTTTGGCGTTTGGTGCTTGGTGCTTGGTGTTTGGTGCTTGGTGATTGGTGCTTGGTGCTTGGTGTTTGGTGCTTGCTGCTTGGTGCTTGGTGTTTGGTGCTTGGTGCTTCGTGATTAGTGTTTGGTGATTGGTGCTTGGGGTTTGGTGTTTGGTGCTTGGTGTTTGGTGCTTGGTGCTTGCTGTTTGGTGTTTGGTGTTTGGTGCTTGGTGCTTGCTGTTTGGTGTTTGGTGTTTGGTGTTTGGTGCTTTGTGCTTGGTGCTTGGTGTTTGGTGCTTGGTGCTTGGTGCTTGGTGTTTGGTGCTGCGTGCTTGGTGTTTGGTGTTTGGTGCTTGGTGCCTGGTGCTTGTTGTTTGGTGTTTGGTGCTTAGTGCTTGGTGTTTGGTGTTTGGTACTTGGTGCTTGGTGGCTGGTGTTTCGTGCTTGGTGTTTGGTGTTTGGGTCTTGGTGCTTGGTGCCTGGTGTTTGGTGTTTGTTGCTTGGTGTTTGGTGTTAGGTACTTGGTGCTTGGTGCTTGGTGCTTGGTGTTTGGTGCTTGGTGCTTGGTGCTTGGTGTTTGATGCTGCGTGCTTGGTGTTTGGTGTTTGGTGCTTGGTGCTTGGTGTTTGGTGTTTGGTGCTTGGTGCCTGGTGCTTGATGTTTGGTGTTTGGTGCTTGGTGCTTGGTATCTGGTATTTGGTGCTTGGTGTTTGGTGTTTGGTGCTTCGTGCTTGGTGCTTGGTGTTTGGTGTTTGGTTCCTGGTGCTTGGTGTTTGGTGCTTGGTGGTTGGTGTTTGGTGTTTGATGCTTGGTGTTTGCTGCTTGGTGCTTGGTGCTTGGTGTTTTGTGTTTGGTGCTTGGTGCTTGGTGCCTGGTGCTTGGTGCTTCGTTCTTGTTGTTTGGTGCTTGGTGCTTGGTGATTAGTGTTTGGTGCTTGGTGCTTGCGGTTTGGTGTTTGGTGCTTGGGGTTTGGTGTTTGGTGCTTGGTGCTTGGTGTTTGGTGCTTGGTGCTTGGTGCTTGGTGTTTGGTGCTTGTTGCTTGGTATTTGGTGCTTGGTGCTTGGTGTTTGGTGCTTGGTGTTTGGTGCTTGGTGCTTGGTGCTTGGTGCTTGGTGTAAGGTGTTTGGTGCTTGGTGCTTGTGCTTGATGTTTGGTCCTTGGTGCTTGGTGTTTGGTGTTTGGTTCTTGGTGCTTGGTGTTTGGTGTTTGGTGCTTGGTGCTTGGTGCTTGGTGTTTTGTGTTTGGAGCTTGGTGCTTGGTGTTTGGTGCTTCGGTCTTCATGCTTGGTGTTTCTTGCTTGGTGCTTGGTGTTTGGTGCTTGGTGCCTGGTGCTTGGTGTTTGGTGTTTGCTGATTGGTGTCTGCTTTTTGGTGTTTGGTGTTTTGTGCTTGGTGCCTGGTGTTTGGCATTTGGTGCTTGGTGCTTGGTGTTTGGTGCTTGGTGCTTGGTGTTTGGTGTTTGGTGCTTGGTACCTGGTGCTTGTTGTTTGGTGTTTGGTGCTTGGTGCTTGGTGCTTGGTGTTTGGTGCCTGGTGTCTGGTGTTTGGTGCTTGGTGTTTGGTGTTTGGTGGTTGGTGCTTGGTGTTTGGTGTTTGGTGCTGGGTGCTTGGAGTTTGGTGCTTGGTGCTTGGTGCTTAGTGCTTGGTGTTTGGTGTTTGGTGCTTGGTGTTTGGTGTTTGGTGTTTGATGCTTGGTGTGTGCTGCTTGGTGCTTGGTGCTTGGTGTTTTGTGTTTGGTGTTTGGTGCTTGGTGCCTGGTTCTTGGTGCTTGGTGCTTGTTGTTTGGTGCTTGGTGCTTGGTGATTAGTGTTTTGTGCTTGGTGCTTGGGGTTTGCTGTTTGGTACTTGGTGTTCGGTGCTTGGTGCTTGGTGTTTGGTGTTTGGTGTTTGGTGCTTGGTGTCTGGTGTTTGGTGTTTGGTGTTTGGTGCTTGGTGCTTGGTGTTTGGGTTTTGGTGCTTGGTTGTTGGTGTTTGGTGTTTGGTGCTTGGTGTTTGGTGTTTGGTGCTTGGTGTTTGGTGCTGGGTGCTTGGTGCTTGGTGTTTGGTGCTGGGTGCTTGGTGTTTGGTGCTTGGTGCTTGGTGCTTGGTGCTTGGTGTTTGGTGTTTGGTACTTGGTGCTTGGTGTTTGGTGTTTGATGCTTGGTGTGTGCTGCTTGGTGCTTGGTGCTTGGTGTTTTGTGTTTGGTCTTTGGTGCTTGGTGCCTGGTTCTTGGTGCTTGGTGCTTGTTGTTTGGTGCTTGGTGCTTGGTGATTAGTGTTTTGTGCTTGGTGCTTGGGGTTTGCTGTTTGGTACTTGGTGTTTGGTGCTTGGTGCTTGGTGTTTGGTGTTTGGTGTTTCGTGCTTGGTGTCTGGTGTTTGGTGTTTGGTGTTTGGTGCTTGGTGCTTGGTGTTTGGGTTTTGGTGCTTGGTTGTTGGTGTTTGGTGTTTGGTGCTTGGTGTTTGGTGTTTGGTGCTTGGTGTTTGGTGCTTGGTGCTTGGTGTTTGGTGTTGGTTCTTGGTGTTTGGTGATTGGTGCTTGGTGCTTGGTGTTTGGTGCTTGGTGCTTGGTGTTTGGTACTTGGTGCTTGGTGTTTGGTGTTTGGTGCTTGGTGTTTGGTGCTTGGTGCTTGGTGCTTGGTGTTAAGTGTTTGGTGCTTGGTGCTTGGTCTTTGGTGCTTCGTGCTTGGTGCTTGATGTTTGGTGCATGGTGCTTGGTGTTTGGTGCTTGGTGCCTGGTGTTTGGTGTCTGGTGCTTGGTGATTGGTGCTTGGTGTTTGGTGCTTGGTGTTCGGTGCTTGGTGCTTGGTGTTTGGTGCTTGCTGTTTGGTGCTTGGTGTTCGGTGCTTGGTGCTTGGTGCTTGGTGCTTGGTGTTAGGTGTTTGGTGCTTGGTGCTTGGTGTTTGGTGTTTGGTGCTTGCTGCTTGCTGCTTGGTGTTTGGTGCTTGGTGATTGGTGCTTGGTGTTTGGTGTTTGGTGTTTGGTGTTTGGTGCTTTGTGTTTGGTGCTTGGTGCTTGGTGCTTGGTGTTAAGTGTTTGGTGCTTGGTGCTTGGTGTTAGGTGCTTCGTGCTTGGTGCTTGGTGTTTGGTGCATGGTGCTTGGTGTTTGGTGCTTGGTGCCTGGTCCTTGGTTGTTTGGTTCTTGGTGTTTGGTGCTTGGTGCTTGGTGCTTGGTGTTCGGTGCTTTGTGCTTGGTGCTTGGTGCTTGGTGCTTGGTGTTTGATGTTTGGTCCTTGGTGCTTGGTGTTTGGTGTTTTGTGCTTGGTGCTTGGTGCTTGGTGTTTGGTGCTTGGTGCTTGGTGCTTGGTGTTTGGCGTTTGCTGTTTGCTGTTTGCTGTTTGATGTTTGCTGTTTGGTGTTTGCTGTTTGGTGTTTGGTGTTTGGTGCTTGCTGTTTGGTGCTTGGTGCTTGGTGTTTGGTGTTTGGTGTTTGGTGCCTGGTGCTTGGTGTTTGGTGCTTGGTGTTTGGTGCTTGGTGCTTGGTGTCTGGTCCTTGGTGCTTGGTGCTTGGTCTTTGGTGCTTGGGGTTTGGTGTTTGGTGCTTGGTGCTTGGTGTTTGGTGCTTGCTGCTTGGTGATTAGTGTTTGGTGATTGGTGCTTGGGGTTTGGTGTTTGGTGCTTGGTGTTTGGTGCTTGGTGCTTGCTGTTTGGTGTTTGGAGTTTGGTTCTTGGTGCTTGGTGTTTGGTGTTTGGTGTTTGGTGCTTGGTGCCTGGTGCTTGGTGTTTTGTGTATGCTGTTTGGTGTCTGCTTTTTGGTGTTTGGTGTTTTGTGCTTGGTGCCTGGTGTTTGGCATTTGGTGCTTGGTGCTTGGTGTTTGGTGTTTGGGTTTTGGTGCTTGGTTGTTGGTGTTTGGTGTTTGGTGCTTGGTGTTTGGTGTTTGGTGCTTGGTGTTTGGTGCTTGGTGCTTGGTGTTTGGTGTTGGTTCTTGGTGTTTGGTGATTGGTGCTTGGTGCTTGGTGTTTGGTGCTTGGTGCTTGGTGTTTGGTACTTGGTGCTTGGTGTTTGGTGTTTGGTGCTTGGTGTTTGGTGCTTGGTGCTTGGTGCTTGGTGTTAAGTGTTTGGTGCTTGGTGCTTGGTCTTTGGTGCTTCGTGCTTGGTGCTTGGTGTTTGGTGCATGGTGCTTGGTGTTTGGTGCTTGGTGCCTGGTGCTTGGTGTCTGGTGCTTGGTGATTGGTGCTTGGTGTTTGGTGCTTGGTGTTCGGTGCTTGGTGCTTGGTGTTTGGTGCTTGCTGTTTGGTGCTTGGTGTTCGGTGCTTGGTGCTTGGTGCTTGGTGCTTGGTGTTAGGTGTTTGGTGCTTGGTGCTTGGTGTTTGGTGTTTGGTGCTTGCTGCTTGCTGCTTGGTGTTTGGTGCTTGGTGCTTGGTGCCTGGTGCTTGGTGTTTGGTGTTTGCTGTTTGGTGTCTGCTTTTTGGTGTTTGGTGTTTTGTGCTTGGTGCCTGGTGTTTGGCATTTGGTGCTTGGTGCTTGGTGTTTGGTGCTTGGTGCTTGGTTTTTGGTGTTTGGTGCTTGGTACCTGGTGCTTGTTGTTTGGTGCTTGGTGCTTGGTGCTTGGTGCTTGGTGTTTGGTGCCTGGTGTCTGGTGTTTGGTGCTTGGTGTTTGGTGTTTGGTGGTTGGTGCTTGGTGTTTGGTGTTTGGTGCTGGGTGCTTGGCGTTTGGTGCTTGGTGCTTGGTGCTTAGTGCTTGGTGCTTGGTGTTTGGTGCTTGGTGTTTGGTGTTTGGTGTTTGATGCTTGGTGTGTGCTGCTTGGTGCTTGGTGCTTGGTGTTTTGTGTTTGGTGTTTGGTTCTTGGTGCTTGGTGGTTGGTGCTTGGTGCTTGGTGCTGGGTGGTTTGCGTTTGGTGCTTGGTGCTTGGTGTTTGGTGCTTGGTGCTTGGTGCTTGGTGTTTGTTGCTTGGTGCTTGGTGCTTGGTCTTTGGTGCTTGGTGTTTGGTGTCTGGTGCTTGGTGCTTGGTGTTTGGTGCTTGGTGCTGGGTGATTAGTGTTTGGTGCTTGGTGCTTGGGGTTTGGTGTTTGGTGCTTGGTGCTTGGTGTTTAGTGCTTGGTGCTTGGTGTTTGGTGCTTGGTGTTTGGTGTTTTCTGTTTGGTGTTTGGTGTTTGGTGTTTGGTGTTTGCTGTTTGGTGTCTGCTTTTTGGTGTTTGGTGTTTGCTGTATGGTGTTTGCTGTTTCATGTATGGAGTTTGCTGTTTGCTGTTTGGTGTTTCCTGTTTGCTGTTTGGTGTTTGGTGCTTGGTGCTTGGTGTTTGGTGTTTGGTGCTTGGTGCTTGGTGCTTGGTGCTTGGTGCTTGGTGTTTGGTGTTTGGTGCTTGGTGTTTTGTGCTTGGTGCTTGGTGCTTGGTGTTAGGTGTTTGGTGCTTGGTGCTTGGTGTTTTATGCTTGGTGCTTGGTGTTTGGTGCTTGGTGCTTGGTGTTTGCTGCTTGGTGCTTGGTGTTTCGTGTTTGGTGCTTGGTGCTTGGTGTTAGGTGTTTGGTGCTTGGTGCTTGGTGTTTGGTGTTTGGTCCTTGGTGCTTGGTGTTTGGTGCTTTGTGCTTGGTGTTTGTTGTTTGGTGCTTTCTGCTTGCTGCTTTGTGTTTGCTGCTTGGTGCTTGGTGTTTGGTGCTTGTTGCTTGGTGTTTGGTGTTTGGTGCTTGATGCTTGGTGTTTGATGCTTGGTGCTTGGTGTTTGTACTTGGTGCTTGGTGCTTGGTGTTTGGTGCTTGGTTCTTGGTGTTTGGTGCTTGGTGTTTGGTGCTTGGTGCTTGGTGTTTGGTGTTTGGTGCTTGGTGTTTGGTGCTTGGTGCTTGGGGCTTGGTGTTTGGCGCTTGGTGCTTGGTGTTTGGTGCTTGGTGCTTGGTGTTTGGTGTTTGGTGTTTGGTGCTTGGTGCTTGGTGTTTGGTGCTTCGTGGTTGGTGTTAGGTGTTTGGTGCTTGGTGCTTGGTGTTTTGTCCTTCGTGCTTGGTGCTTGGTGTTTGGTACTTGGTGCTTGGTGTTAGGTGTTTGGTGCTTGGGGCTTGGTGTTTGGTGCTTGGTGCTGCTGCTTGGTGTTTGGTGCTTGGTGATTGCTGCTTGGTGTTTGGTGCTTGGTGTTTGGTGTTTGGTGTTTGGTGCTTGGGGCTTGGTGTTTGGTGCTTGGTGCTTGGTGCTTGGTGTTTGATGCTTGGTGTTTGGTGTTTGGTGTTTGGTGCTTGGTGCTTGGTGTTTGGTGCTTGGTGCTTGGTGCTGGGTGGTTGGTGTTTGGTGCTTGGTGCTTGGTGTTTGGTGCTTGGTGCTTGGTGTTTGGTTCTTGGTGCTTGGTGCTTGGTCCTTGGTGTTTGGTGTTTAGTGCTTGGTGCTTGGTGCTTGGTGTTTAGTGCTTGGTGCTTGGTGCTTGGTGTTTAGTGCTTAGTGCTTGGTGCATTGTGATTAGAGTTTGGTGCTTGGTGCTTGGGGTTTGGTGTTTGGTGCTTGGTGCTTGGTGTTTGGTGCTTGGAACTTGGTGTTTGGTGCTTGGTGTTTGCTGTTTGCTGTTTAGTGTTTGGTGTTTGGTGTTTGGGGTTTGCTGTTTGGTGTCTGCTTTTTGGTGTTTGGTGTTTGCTCTATGGTGTTTGCTGTTTCATGTTTGGTGTTTGCTGTTTGGTGTTTGCTGTTTGGTGTTTGGTCTTTGGTGCTTGGTGTTTGGTGTTTGGTGCTTGGTGCTTGGTGTTTGGTGCTTGGTGCTTGGTGCCTGGTGCTTGTTGTTTGGTGATTGGTGGTTGGTGTTTGCTGTTTGCTGTTTGGTGTTTGGTGTTTGCTGTTTGCTGTTTGGTGTTTGGTGCTTGGTGCTTCGTGCTTGGTGTTTTGTGCTTGGTGCTTAGTGTTTGGTGTTTGGTGCTTGGTGCCTGGTGCTTGTTGTTTGGTGCATGGTGTTTGGTGCTTGGTGTTTGGTGCTTGGTGCTTGGTGTTTGGTGTTTGGTGTTTGGTGCTTGGTGCTTGGTGTTTGGTGCTTGGTGCTTGGTGCTGGGTGGTTGGTGTTTGGTGCTTGGTGCTTGGTGTTTGGTGCTTGCTGCTTGGTGTTTCGTGTTTGGTGCTTGCTGTTTGGTGCTTGGTGCTTGGTGCTTGGTGTTAGGTGTTTGGTGCTTCATGCTTGGTGCTTGGTGTTTGGTGCTTGGTGCTTGGTGTTTGGTGCTTGGTGCCTGGTGCAAGGTGTTTGTTGCTTGGTGCTTGGTGTTTGGTGTTTGGTGCTTGGTGCTTGGGGCTTGGTGTTTGGTGCTTGGTGCTTGGTGCCTGGTGCTTGGTGTTTGGTGTTTGGTGCTTGGTGTTTGGTGCTTGGTGCTTGGTGCTTGGTGTTAGGTGTTTGGTGCTTGGTGCTTGGTGTTTTATGCTTGGTGCTTGGTGTTTGGTGCTTGGTGCTTGGTGTTTGGTGCTTGGTGCTTGGTGTTTCGTGTTTGGTGCTTGGTGCTTGGTGTTAGGTGTTTGGTGCTTGGTGCTTGGTGTTTGGTGTTTGGTCCTTGGTGCTTGGTGTTTGGTGCTTTGTGCTTGGTGTTTGTTGTTTGGTGCTTTCTGCTTGCTGCTTGCTGTTTGCTGCTTGGTGCTTGGTGTTTGGTGCTTGTTGCTTGGTGTTTGGTGTTTGGTGTTTGATGCTTGGTGTTTGATGCTTCGTGTTTGATGCTTGGTGCTTGGTGCTGGGTGTTTGGTGCTTGGTGCTTGGTGTTTGGTGCTTGGTTCTTGGTGTTTGGTGCTTGGTGTTTGGTGCTTGGTGCTTGGTGTTTGGTGTTTGGTGCTTGGTGTTTGGTGCTTGGTGCTTGGGGCTTGGTGTTTGGCGCTTGGTGCTTGGTGTTTGGTGCTTGGTGCTTGGTGTTTGGTGCTTCGTGGTTGGTGTTAGGTGTTTGGTGCTTGGTGCTTGGTGTTTTATCCTTCGTGCTTGGTGCTTGGTGTTTGGTGCTTGGTGCTTGGTGTTAGGTGTTTGTTGCTTGGGGCTTGGTGTTTGGTGCTTGGTGCTGCTGCTTGGTGTTTGGTGCTTGGTGATTGCTGCTTGGTGTTTGTTGCTTGGTGTTTGGTGTTTGGTGTTTGGTGCTTGGGGCTTGGTGTTTGGTGCTTGGTGCTTGGTGCTTGGTGTTTGATGCTTGGTGTTTGGTGTTTGGTGTTTGGTGCTTGGTGCTTGGTGTTTGGTGCTTGGTGCTTGGTGCTGGGTGGTTGTTGTTTGGTGCTTGGTGCTTGGTGTTTGGTGCTTGGTGCTTGGTGTTTGGTGCTTGGTGCTTGGTGCTTGGTCCTTGGTGTTTGGTGTTTAGTGCTTGGTGCTTGGTGCTTGGTGTTTAGTGCTTGGTGCTTGGTGCTTGGTGTTTAGTGCTTAGTGCTTCGTGCATTGTGATTAGAGTTTGGTGCTTGGTGCTTGGGGTTTGGTGTTTGGTGCTTGGTGCTTGGTGTTTGGTGCTTGGAACTTGGTGTTTGGTGCTTGGTGTTTGCTGTTTGCTGTTTAGTGTTTGGTGTTTGGTGTTTGGGGTTTGCTGTTTGGTGTCTGCTTTTTGGTGTTTGGTGTTTGCTCTATGGTGTTTGCTGTTTCATGTTTGGTGTTTGCTGTTTGGTGTTTGCTGTTTGGTGTTTGGTGTTTGGTGCTTGGTGTTTGGTGTTTGGTGCTTGGTGCTTGGTGTTTGGTGCTTGGCGCTTGGTGCCTGGTGCTTGGCGCTTGGTGCCTGGTGCTTGTTGTTTGGTGATTGGTGTTTGGTGTTTGGTGTTTGCTGTTTGGTGTTTGGTGCTTGGTGCTTCGTGCTTGGTGTGTTGTGCTTGGTGCTTGGTGTTTGGTGTTTGGTGCTTGGTGCCTGGTGCTTGTTGTTTGGTGCATGGTGTTTGGTGCTTGGTGTTTGGTGCTTGGTGCTTGGTGTTTGGTGTTTGGTGTTTGGTGCTTGGTGCTTGGTGTTTGGTGCTTGGTGTTTGGTGCTGGGTGGTTGGTGTTTGGTGCTTGGTGCTTGGTGTTTGGTGCTTGCTGCTTGCTGTTTGGTTCTTGGTGCTTGGTGCTTTGTCCTTGGTGTTTGGTCTTTAGTGCTTTGTGCTTGGTGCTTGGTGTTTAGTGCTTGGTGCTTGGTGCATTGTGATTAGTGTTTGGTGCTTGGTGCTTGGGGATTGGTGTTTGGTGCTTGGTGCTTGGTGTTTGGTGCTTGGAACTTGCTGTTTGGTGCTTGGTGTTTGCTGTTTGGTGTCTGCTTTTTGGTGTTTGGTGTTTGCTCTATGGTGTTTGCTGTTTCATGTTTGGTGTTTGCTGTTTGGTGTTTGGTGCTTGGTGTTTGGTGTTTGGTGCTTGGTGCTTGGTGTTTGGTGTTTGATGCTTGGTGCTTGGTGCTTGGTGTTTGGTGCTTGGTGCCTGGTGCTTGTTGTTTGGTGCTTGGTGTTTGGTGTTTGGTGTTTGGTGCTTGGAGCTTGATGCTTGGTGCTTGGTGCTTGGTGTTTGGTGCTTGGTGATTGGTGCTTGGTGTTTGGTGCTGGGTGCTTGGTGTTTGGTGCTTGGTGCTTGGTGCTTGGTATTTGGTGTTTGGTGTTTGATGCTTGGTGTTTGATGCTTGCTGCTTCGTGCTTGGTGCTTGATGCTTGCTGTTTGTACTTGGTGCTTGGGTTTTTTGTGCTTGGTTCTTGGTGTTTGGTGCTTGGTGTTTGGTGCTTGGTGCTTGGTGTTTGGTGCTTGGTGTTTGGTGTTTGGTGCTTGGTGTTTGGTGCTTGGTGCTTGGTGCTTGGTGTTAGGTGTTTGGTGCTTCATGCTTGGTGCTTGGTGTTTGGTGCTTGGTGCTTGGTGTTTGGTGCTTGGTGCCTGGTGCAAGGTGTTTGTTGCTTGGTGCTTGGTGTTTGGTGTTTGGTGCTTGGTGCTTGGGGCTTGGTGTTTGGTGCTTGGTGCTTGGTGCCTGGTGCTTGGTGTTTGGTGTTTGGTGCTTGGTGTTTGGTGCTTGGTGCTTGGTGCTTGGTGTTAGGTGTTTGGTGCTTGGTGGTTGGTGTTTTATGCTTGGTGCTTGGTGTTTGGTGCTTGGTGCTTGGTGTTTGGTGCTTGGTGCTTGGTGTTTCGTGTTTGGTGCTTGGTGCTTGGTGTTAGGTGTTTGGTGCTTGGTGCTTGGTGTTTGGTGTTTGGTCCTTGGTGCTTGGTGTTTGGTGCTTTGTGCTTGGTGTTTGTTGTTTGGTGCTTTCTGCTTGCTGCTTGGTGTTTGCTGCTTGGTGCTTGGTGTTTGGTGCTTGTTGCTTGGTGTTTGGTGTTTGGTGTTTGATGCTTGGTGTTTGATGCTTCGTGTTTGATGCTTGGTGCTTGGTGCTGGGTGTTTGGTGCTTGGTGCTTGGTGTTTGTACTTGGTGCTTGGTGCTTGGTGTTTGGTGCTTGGTTCTTGGTGTTTGGTGCTTGGTGTTTGGTGCTTGGTGCTTGGGGCTTGGTGTTTGGCGCTTGGTGCTTGGTGTTTGGTGCTTGGTGCTTGGTGTTTGGTGTTTGGTGTTTGGTGCTTGGTGCTTGGTGTTTGGTGCTTCGTGGTTGGTGTTAGGTGTTTGGTGCTTGGTGCTTGGTGTTTTGTCCTTCGTGCTTGGTGCTTGGTGTTTGGTGCTTGGTGCTTGGTTTTAGGTGTTTGGTGCTTGGGGCTTGGTGTTTGGTGCTTGGTGCTGCTGCTTGGTGTTTGGTGTTTGGTGTTTGCTGCTTGGGGCTTGGTGTTTGGTGCTTGGTGCTTGGTGCTTGGTGTTTGATGCTTGGTGTTTGGTGTTTGGTGTTTGGTGCTTGGTGCTTGGTGTTTGGTGCTTGGTGCTTGGTGCTGGGTGGTTGGTGTTTGGTGCTTGGTGCTTGGTGTTTGGTGCTTGGTGCTTGGTGTTTGGTTCTTGGTGCTTGGTGCTTGGTCCTTGGTGTTTGGTGTTTAGTGCTTGGTGCTTGGTGCTTGGTGTTTAGTGCTTGGTGCTTGGTGCTTGGTGTTTAGTGCTAAGTGCTTGGTGCATTGTGATTAGAGTTTGGTGCTTGGTGCTTGGGGTTTGGTGTTTGGTGCTTGGTGCTTGGTGTTTGGTGCTTGGAACTTGGTGTTTGGTGCTTGGTGTTTGCTGTTTGCTGTTTAGTGTTTGGTGTTTGGTGTTTGGGGTTTGCTGTTTGGTGTCTGCTTTTTGGTGTTTGGTGTTTGCTCTATGGTGTTTGCTGTTTCATGTTTGGTGTTTGCTGTTTGGTGTTTGCTGTTTGGTGTTTGGTGTTTGGTGCTTGGTGTTTGGTGTTTGGTGCTTGGTGCGTGGTGTTTGGTGCTTGGCGCTTGGTGCCTGGTGCTTGTTGTTTGGTGATTGGTGGTTGGTGTTTGCTGTTTGCTGTTTGGTGTTTGGTGTTTGGTGTTTGCTGTTTGGTGTTTGGTGCTTCGTGCTTCGTGCTTGGTGTGTTGTGCTTGGTGCTTGGTGTTTGGTGTTTGGTGCTTGGTGCCTGGTGCTTGTTGTTTGGTGCATTGTGTTTGGTGCTTGGTGTTTGGTGCTTGGTGCTTGGTGTTTGGTGTTTGGTGTTTGGTGCTTGGTGCTTGGTGTTTGGTGCTTGGTGCTTGGTGCTGGGTGGTTGGTGTTTGGTGCTTGGTGCTTGGTGTTTGGTGCTTGCTGCTTGCTGTTTGGTTCTTGGTGCTTGGTGCTTTGTCCTTGGTGTTTGGTCTTTAGTGCTTTGTGCTTGGTGCTTGGTGTTTAGTGCTTGGTGCTTGGTGCATTGTGATTAGTGTTTGGTGCTTGGTGCTTGGGGATTGGTGTTTGGTGCTTGGTGCTTGGTGTTTGGTGCTTGGAACTTGCTGTTTGGTGCTTGGTGTTTGCTGTTTGGTGTCTGCTTTTTGGTGTTTGGTGTTTGCTCTATGGTGTTTGCTGTTTCATGTTTGGTGTTTGCTGTTTGGTGTTTGGTGCTAGGTGTTTGGTGTTTGGTGCTTGGTGCTTGGTGTTTGGTGTTTGATGCTTGGTGCTTGGTGCTTGGTGTTTGGTGCTTGGTGCCTGGTGCTTGTTGTTTGGTGCTTGGTGTTTGGTGTTTGGTGTTTGGTGCTTGGAGCTTGGTGCTTGGTGCTTGGTGCTTGGTGTTTGGTGCTTGGTGATTGGTGCTTGGTGTTTGGTGCTGGGTGCTTGGTGTTTGGTGCTTGGTGCTTGGTGCTTGGTGCTTGGTGTTTGGTGTTTGATGCTTGGTGTTTGATGCTTGCTGCTTCGTGCTTGGTGCTTGATGCTTGCTGTTTGTACTTGGTGCTTGGGTTTTTTGTGCTTGGTTCTTGGTGTTTGGTGCTTGGTGTTTGGTGCTTGGTGCTTGGTGTTTGGTGCTTGGTGTTTGGTGTTTGGTGTTTTATGCTTGGTGCTTGGTGTTTGGTGCTTGGTGCTTGGTGTTTGGTGCTTGGTGCTTGGTGTTTCGTGTTTGGTGCTTGGTGCTTGGTGTTAGGTGTTTGGTGCTTGGTGCTTGGTGTTTGGTGTTTGGTCCTTGGGGCTTGGTGTTTGGTGCTTTGTGCTTGGTGTTTGTTGTTTGGTGCTTTCTGCTTGCTGCTTGGTGTTTGCTGCTTGGTGCTTGGTGTTTGGTGCTTGTTGCTTGGTGTTTGGTGTTTGGTGTTTGATGCTTGGTGTTTGATGCTTCGTGTTTGATGCTTGGTGCTTGGTGCTGGGTGTTTGGTGCTTGGTGCTTGGTGTTTGTACTTGGTGCTTGGTGCTTGGTGTTTGGTGCTTGGTTCTTGGTGTTTGGTGCTTGGTGTTTGGTGCTTGGTGCTTGGTGTTTGGTGTTTGGTGCTTGGTGTTTGGTGCTTGGTGCTTGGGGCTTGGTGTTTGGCGCTTGGTGCTTGGTGTTTGGTGCTTGGTGCTTGGTGTTTGGTGTTTGGAGTTTGGTGCTTGGTGCTTGGTGTTTGGTGCTTCGTGGTTGGTGTTAGGTGTTTGGTGCTTGGTGCTTGGTGTTTTGTCCTTCGTGCTTGGTGCTTGGTGTTTGGTGCTTGGTGCTTGGTGTTAGGTGTTTCGTGCTTGGGGCTTGGTGTTTGGTGCTTGGTGCTGCTGCTTGGTGTTTGGTGCTTGGTGATTGCTGCTTGCTGTTTGGTGCTTGGTGTTTGGTGTTTGGTGTTTGGTGTTTGGTGCTTGGGGCTTGGTGTTTGGTGCTTGGTGCTTGGTGCTTGGTGTTTGATGCTTGGTGTTTGGTGTTTGGTGTTTGGTGCTTGGTGCTTGGTGTTTGGTGCTTGGTGCTTGGTGCTGGGTCGTTGGTGTTTGGTGCTTGGTGCTTGGTGTTTGGTGCTTGGTGCTTGGTGTTTGGTTCTTGGTGCTTGGTGCTTGGTCCTTGGTGTTTGGTGTTTAGTGCTTGGTGCTTGGTGCTTGGTGTTTAGTGCTTGGTGCTTGGAGCTTGGTGTTTAGTGCTTAGTGCTTGGTGCATTGTGATTAGAGTTTGGTGCTTGGTGCTTGGGGTTTGGTGTTTGGTGCTTGGTTCTTGGTGTTTGGTGCTAGGAACTTGGTGTTTGGTGCTTGGTGTTTGCTGTTTGCTGTTTAGTGTTTGGTGTTTGGTGTTTGGGGTTTGCTGTTTGGTGTCTGCTTTTTGGTGTTTGGTGTTTGCTCTATGGTGTTTGCTGTTTCATGTTTGCTGTTTGGTGTTTGGTGTTTGGTGCTTGGTGTTTGGTGTTTGGTGCTTGGTGCGTGGTGTTTGGTGCTTGGCGCTTGGTGCCTGGTGCTTGTTGTTTGGTGATTGGTGGTTGGTGTTTGCTGTTTGCTGTTTGGTGTTTGGTGTTTGGTGTTTGCTGTTTGGTGTTTGGTGCTTCGTGCTTCGTGCTTGGTGTGTTGTGCTTGGTGCTTGGTGTTTGGTGTTTGGTGCTTGGTGCCTGGTGCTTGTTGTTTGGTGCATTGTGTTTGGTGCTTGGTGTTTGGTGCTTGGTGCTTGGTGTTTGGTGTTTGGTGTTTGGTGCTTGGTGCTTGGTGTTTGGTGCTTGGTGCTTGGTGCTGGGTGGTTGGTGTTTGGTGCTTGGTGCTTGGTGTTTGGTGCTTGCTGCTTGCTGTTTGGTTCTTGGTGCTTGGTGCTTTGTCCTTGGTGTTTGGTCTTTAGTGCTTTGTGCTTGGTGCTTGGTGTTTAGTGCTTGGTGCTTGGTGCATTGTGATTAGTGTTTGGTGCTTGGTGCTTGGGGATTGGTGTTTGGTGCTTGGTGCTTGGTGTTTGGTGCTTGGAACTTGCTGTTTGGTGCTTGGTGTTTGCTGTTTGGTGTCTGCTTTTTGGTGTTTGGTGTTTGCTCTATGGTGTTTGCTGTTTCATGTTTGGTGTTTGCTGTTTGGTGTTTGGTGCTAGGTGTTTGGTGTTTGGTGCTTGGTGCTTGGTGTTTGGTGTTTGATGCTTGGTGCTTGGTGCTTGGTGTTTGGTGCTTGGTGCCTGGTGCTTGTTGTTTGGTGCTTGGTGTTTGGTGTTTGGTGTTTGGTGCTTGGAGCTTGGTGCTTGGTGCTTGGTGCTTGGTGTTTGGTGCTTGGTGATTGGTGCTTGGTGTTTGGTGCTGGGTGCTTGGTGTTTGGTGCTTGGTGCTTGGTGCTTGGTGCTTGGTGTTTGGTGTTTGATGCTTGGTGTTTGATGCTTGCTGCTTCGTGCTTGGTGCTTGATGCTTGCTGTTTGTACTTGGTGCTTGGGTTTTTTGTGCTTGGTTCTTGGTGTTTGGTGCTTGGTGTTTGGTGCTTGGTGCTTGGTGTTTGGTGCTTGGTGTTTGGTGTTTGGTGTTTTATGCTTGGTGCTTGGTGTTTGGTGCTTGGTGCTTGGTGTTTGGTGCTTGGTGCTTGGTGTTTCGTGTTTGGTGCTTGGTGCTTGGTGTTAGGTGTTTGGTGCTTGGTGCTTGGTGTTTGGTGTTTGGTCCTTGGGGCTTGGTGTTTGGTGCTTTGTGCTTGGTGTTTGTTGTTTGGTGCTTTCTGCTTGCTGCTTGGTGTTTGCTGCTTGGTGCTTGGTGTTTGGTGCTTGTTGCTTGGTGTTTGGTGTTTGGTGTTTGATGCTTGGTGTTTGATGCTTCGTGTTTGATGCTTGGTGCTTGGTGCTGGGTGTTTGGTGCTTGGTGCTTGGTGTTTGTACTTGGTGCTTGGTGCTTGGTGTTTGGTGCTTGGTTCTTGGTGTTTGGTGCTTGGTGTTTGGTGCTTGGTGCTTGGTGTTTGGTGTTTGGTGCTTGGTGTTTGGTGCTTGGTGCTTGGGGCTTGGTGTTTGGCGCTTGGTGCTTGGTGTTTGGTGCTTGGTGCTTGGTGTTTGGTGTTTGGAGTTTGGTGCTTGGTGCTTGGTGTTTGGTGCTTCGTGGTTGGTGTTAGGTGTTTGGTGCTTGGTGCTTGGTGTTTTGTCCTTCGTGCTTGGTGCTTGGTGTTTGGTGCTTGGTGCTTGGTGTTAGGTGTTTCGTGCTTGGGGCTTGGTGTTTGGTGCTTGGTGCTGCTGCTTGGTGTTTGGTGCTTGGTGATTGCTGCTTGCTGTTTGGTGCTTGGTGTTTGGTGTTTGGTGTTTGGTGTTTGGTGCTTGGGGCTTGGTGTTTGGTGCTTGGTGCTTGGTGCTTGGTGTTTGATGCTTGGTGTTTGGTGTTTGGTGTTTGGTGCTTGGTGCTTGGTGTTTGGTGCTTGGTGCTTGGTGCTGGGTCGTTGGTGTTTGGTGCTTGGTGCTTGGTGTTTGGTGCTTGGTGCTTGGTGTTTGGTTCTTGGTGCTTGGTGCTTGGTCCTTGGTGTTTGGTGTTTAGTGCTTGGTGCTTGGTGCTTGGTGTTTAGTGCTTGGTGCTTGGAGCTTGGTGTTTAGTGCTTAGTGCTTGGTGCATTGTGATTAGAGTTTGGTGCTTGGTGCTTGGGGTTTGGTGTTTGGTGCTTGGTTCTTGGTGTTTGGTGCTAGGAACTTGGTGTTTGGTGCTTGGTGTTTGCTGTTTGCTGTTTAGTGTTTGGTGTTTGGTGTTTGGGGTTTGCTGTTTGGTGTCTGCTTTTTGGTGTTTGGTGTTTGCTCTATGGTGTTTGCTGTTTCATGTTTGGTGTTTGCTGTTTGGTGTTTGCTGTTTGGTGTTTGGTCTTTGGTGCTTGGTGTTTGGTGTTTGGTGCTTGGTGTTTGGTGCTTGGTGCTTGGTGCCTGGTGCTTGTTGTTTGGTGATTGGTGGTTGGTGTTTGCTGTTTGCTGTTTGGTGTTTGGTGTTTGGTGTTTGCTGTTTGGTGTTTGGTGCTTGGTGCTTCGTGCTTGGTGTTTTGTGCTTGGTGCTTGGTGTTTGGTGTTAGGTGCTTGGTGCCTGGTGCTTGTTGTTTGGTGCATGGTGTTTGGTGCTTGGTGTTTGGTGCTTGGTGCTTGGTGTTTGGTGTTTGGTGTTTGGTGCTTGGTGCTTGGTGTTTGGTGCTTGGTGCTTGGTGCTGGGTGGTTGGTGTTTGGTGCTTGGTGCTTGGTGTTTGGTGCTTGCTGCTTGCTGTTTGGTTCTTGGTGCTTGGTGCTTTGTCCTTGGTGTTTGGTCTTTAGTGCTTTGTGCTTGGTGCTTGGTGCATTGTGATTAGTGTTTGGTGCTTGGTGCTTGGGGATTGGTGTTTGGTGCTTGGTGCTTGGTGTTTGGTGCTTGGAACTTGGTGTTTGGTGCTTGGTGTTTGCTGTTTGGTGTCTGCTTTTTGGTGTTTGGTGCTTGGTGCTTGGTGTTTGGTGTTTGGTGCTTGGTGTTTGGTGCTTGGTGCTTGGTGCTTGGTGTTAGGTGTTAGGTGTTTGGTGCTTGGTGCTTGGTGTTTGGTGCTTGGTGCTTGGTGTTTGGTGTTTGGTGCTTGCTGCTTGCTGCTTGGTGTTTGGTGCTTGGTGATTGGTGCTTGGTGTTTGGTGCTTGGTGCTTGGTTTGGTGTTTGGTGCTAGGTGCTTGGTGCTTGGTGCTTGGTGTTTGGTGCTTGGTGTTTGGTGCTTGGTACTTGGGGCTTGGTGTTTGGTGCTTGGTGCTTCGTGCTTGGTGTTTGCTGCTTGGTGCTTGGTGTTTGGTGTTTGGTGCTTGGTCTTTGGTGCTTGGTGTTTGGTGCTTGGTGCTTGGTGCTTGGTGTTAGGTGTTAGGTGTTTGGTGCTTGGTGCTTGGTGTTTGGTGCTTGGTGCTTGGTGTTTGGTGTTTGGTGCTTGCTGCTTGCTGCTTGGTGTTTGGTGCTTGGTGATTGGTGCTTGGTGTTTGGTGCTTGATGCTTGGTTTGGTGTTTGGTTCTAGGTGCTTGGTGCTTGGTGCTTGGTGCTGGGTGGTTGGCGTTCGGTGCTTGGTGCTTGGTGTTTGGTGCTTGGTGCTTGATGCTTGGTGCTTGGTGCTTGGTGTTTGGTGCTTGGTGCTTGGTGCTTGGTCTTTGGTGCTTGGTGTTTGGTGTTTGGTGCTTGGTGCTTGGTGTTTGGTGCTTGGTGCTTGGTGATTAGTGTTTGGTGCTTGGTGCTTGGGGTTTGGTGTTTGGTGCTTGGTGCTTGGTGTTTGGTGCTTGGTGCTTGGTGTTTGGTGCTTGGTGTTTGGTGTTTGCTGTTTGGTGTTTGGTGTTTGGTGTTTGCTGTTTGCTGTTTGGTGTCTGCTTTTTGGTGTTTGGTGTTTGCTGTATGGTGTTTGCTGTTTCGTGTTTATTGTTTGCTGTTTGGTGTTTGGTGTTTGGTGTTTGGTGTTTCCTGTTTGGTCTTTAGTTTTTGGTGCTTGGTGTTTGGTGCTTGGTGCTTGGTATTTGGTGTTTGGTGCTTGGTGCTTGGTGCTTGGTGCTTGGTGTTTCGTGCTGCGTGCTTGGTGTTTGGTGTTTGGTGCTTGGTGCTTGGTGTTTGGTGTTGGTGCTTGGTGCTTGGTGTTTGGTGCTTAGTGCTTAGTGCTTGGTGCTTGGTGCTTGGTGTTTGGTGTTTACTGTTTGCTGTTTGCTGTTTGGTGTTTGCTGTTTGGTGCTTGCTGTTTGGTGCTTGGTTTTTGGTGCTTGGTGTTTTGTGTTTGGCGCTTGGTGCTTGGTGTTTGGTGCTTGGTGCTTGGTTCTTGGTGCCTGGTGTTTGGTGTTTGGTGTTTGGTGCTTGGTGTTTCGTGCTTGGTGCTTGGTGCTGGGTGTTTGGTGCTTGGTGCTTGGTGTTTGGTGCATGGTGCTTGGTGCTTGGTTTTTGTCGCTTGGTGCTTGGTACTTGGTGTTTGGTGCTTGGTGTTTGGTGTTTGGTGCTTGGTGCTTGGTGCTTGGTGTTTGGTGTTTGCTGTTTGCTGTTTGGTGTTTGCTGTTTGCTGTTTGCTGTTTGGTGTCTGCTTTTTGGTGTTTGGTGTTTGCTGTATGGTGTTTGCTGTTTCATATTTGGAGTATGCTGTTTGCTGTTTGGTTTTTCCTGTTTGCTGTTTGGTGTTTGGTGCTTGGTGCTTGGTACTTGATGTTTGGTGTTTGGTGCTTGGTGTCTGGTGTTTCGTGTTTGGTGCTTGGTGCTTGGTGTTTGGTGTTTGGTGCTTGGTGTTTCGTGTTTGGTGCTTGGTGCTTGGTGTTTGGTGCTTGGTGCTTGGTGTTTTGTGTTTGGTGTTTGGTGCTTGGTGTTTGGTGTTTGGTGTTTGATGCTTGGTGTTTGATGCTTGGTGCTTGGTGCTTGGTGCTTGGTGTTTGGTGCTTGGTGCTTGGTGTTTGTACTTGGTGCTTGGTGCTTGGTGTTTGGCGCTTGGTTCTTGGTGTTTGGTGCTTGGTGTTTGGTGCTTGGTGCTTGGTGCTTGGTGTTTGGTGTTTGGTGCTTGGTGTTTGGTGCTTGGTGCTTTGTGCTTGGTGGATGGTGTTAGGTGTTTGGTGCTTGGTGCTTGGTGTTTTGTGCTTCGTGCTTGGTGCTTGGTGTTTGGTGCTTGGTGTTTGGTGCTTGGTGCCTGGTGCTTGGTGTTTGGTGCTTTGTGCTTGGTGATTGGTGCTTGGTGCTTGGTGTTTGGTGTTTGGTGCTTGGGGCTTGGTGTTTGGTGATGCGTGCTTGGTGCTTGGTGCTTCGTGCTTGGTGTTTTGTGTTTGGTGTTTGATTCTTGGTGTTTGGTGTTTGGTGCTTGGTGCTTGGTGTTTGGTGTTTGATGCTTGGTGCTTGATGCTTGGTGCTTGGTGCTTGGTGTTTGGTGCTTGGTGCTTGGTGTTTGTACTTGGTGCTTTGTGCTTGGTGTTTGGTGCTTGGTGTTTGGTGCTTGGTGCTTGGTGTTTGGTGCTTGGTGATTGGTGTTTGGTGCTTGATGCCTGGTGTTTGGTGTTTGGTGCTTGCTGCTTGCTGCTTGGTGTTTGGTGCTTGGTGATTGGTGCTTGGTGTTTGGTGCTTGGTGCTTGGTGTTTGGTGTTTGGTGCTAGGTGCTTGGTGCTTGGTGCTTGGTGTTTGGTGCTTGGTGTTTGGTGCTTGGTACTTGGGGCTTGGCGTTTGGTGCTTGGTGCTTGGTGCTTCGTATTTGGTGTTTGCTGCTTGGTGCTTGGTGTTTGGTGCTTGGTGCTTGGTGCTTGTTGTTTGGTGTTTGGTGTTTGGTGTTTGGTGCTTGGTGCTTGTTGTTTGTTGCTTGGTGCTTGGTGTTTCGTGCTGCGTGTTTGGTGTTTGGTGCTTGGTGCTTGGTGCTTGGTGCTTGGTGTTTGGTGATTGGTGCTTGGTGTTTGGTGCTTGGTGCTTGGTGCTTGGTGTTTGGTGCTTAGTGCTTAGTGCTTGGTGCTTGGTGCTTGGTGTTTGGTGTTTGCTGTTTGCTGTTTGCTGTTTGGTGTTTGCTGTTTGGTGTTTGGTGTTTGCAGTTTGGTGCTTTGTGTTTGGTGCTTGGTGCTTGGTGTTTTGTGTTTGGTGCTTGGTGCTTGGGGCTTGGTGTTTGGTGCTTGGTGCTTTGTTCTTGGTGCTTGGTGTTTGATGTTTGGTGTTTGGTGTTTGGTGCTTGGTGTTTGGTGCTTGGTGCTGGGTGTTTGGTGCTTGGTGCTTGGTGCATGGTGCTTGGTGCTTGGTGTTTGTCGCTTGGTGCTTGGTGCTTGGTGTTTGGTGCTTGGTGTTTGGTGTTTAGTGCTTGGTGCTTGGTGCTTGGTGTTTGGTGTTTGCTGTTTGCTGTTTGGTGTTTGGTGTTTGCTCTTTGCTGTTTGGTGTCTGCTTTTTGGTGTTTGGTGGTTGCTGTATGGTGTTTGCTGTTTCATATTTGGAGTTTGCTGTTTGCTGTTTGGTGTTTCCTATTTGCTGTTTGGTGTTTGGTGCTTGGTGCTTGGTGCTTGGTGTTTGGTGTTTGGTGCTTGGTGCCTGGTGCTTGTTGTTTGGTGTTTGGTGCTTGGGGCTTGATATTTGGTGTTTGGTGCTTGGTGTCTGGTGTTTGGTGCTTGGTGTTTGGTGTTTGGTGCTTGGTGCTTGGTGTTTGGTGTTTGATGCTTGGTGCTTGGTGTTTGGTGTTTGGTGCTTGGTGTTTGGTTTTTGGTGCTTGGTGCTTGGTGTTTGGTGCTTGGTGCTTGGTGCTTGGTGTTTGGTGCTTGGTGCTTGGTGTTTGGTGCTTGGTTCTTGGTGTTTGGTGCTTGGTGTTTGGTGCTTGGTGCTTGGTGTTTGGTGCTTGGTGCTTTGTGCTTGGTGGTTGGTGTTAGGTGTTTGGTGCTTGGTGCATGGTGTTTTGTGCTTCGTGCTTGGTGCTTGGTGTTTGGTGCTTGGTGCTTGGTGTTTGGTGCTTGGTGCCTGGTGCTTGGTGTTTGGTGCTTGGTGCTTGGTGTTTTGTGCTTGGTTCTTGGTGTTTGGTGCTTGGTGTTAGGTGCATGGTGCTTGGTGTTTGGTGCTTGGTGCTTGGTGTTTGGTGTTTGGTGCTTGGTGTTTGGTGCTTGGTGCTTGGTGTTAGGTGTTTGGTGCTTGGTGTTTGGTGTTTGGTGCTTCATGCTTGGTGCTTGGTGTTTGGTGCTTGGTGCCTGGTGCATGGTGTTTGGTGCTTGATGCTTGGTGTTTGGTGTTTGGTGCTTGGTGTTTGGTGTTTGGTGCTTGGTGTTTGGTGCTTGGTGCTTGGTGCTTGGTGTTAGATGTTAGGTGTTTGGTGCTTGGTGCTTGGTGTTTGGTGCTTGGTGCTTGGTGTTTGGTGTTTGGTGCTTGCTGCTTGCTGCTTGGTGTTTGGTGCTTGGTGATTGGTGCTTGGTGTTTGGTGCTTGGTGTTTGGTGCTTGGTACTTGGGGCTTGGTGTTTGGTGCTTGGTGCTTCGTGCTTGCTGTTTGGTGCTAGGTGCTTGGTGTTTGGTGTTTGGTGCTTGGTGTTTGGTGCGTAGTGCTTGGTGCTGGGTGGTTGGCGTTTGGTGCTTGGTGCTTGGTGTTTGGTGCTTGGTGCTTGGTGTTTGGTGCTTGGTGCTTGGTTCTTGGTCTTTGGTGTTTGGTGTTTGGTGCTTGGTGCTTGGTGTTTGGTGCTTGGTGCTTGGTGATTAGTGTTTGGTACTTGGTGCGTGGGGTTTGGTGTTTGGTGCTTGTTGTTTGGTGCTTGGTGCTTGGTGCTTGGTGTTTGGTGCTTGGTGTTTGCTGTTTGCTGTTTGGTGTTTGGTGTTTGGTGTTTGGTGTTTGCTGTTGGCTGTTTGGTGTCTGCTTTTTGGTGTTTGGTGTTTGCTGTATGGTGTTTGCTGTTTCGTGTTTATTGTTTGCTGTTTGGTGTTTGGTGTTTGGTGTTTGGTGTTTCCTGTTTGGTCTTTAGTCTTTGGTGCTTGGTGTTTGGTGCTTGGTGCTTGGTATTTGGTGTTTCGTGCTTGGTGCTGGTGTTTGGTGCTTGGTGCTTGGTGCTTGGTGTTTGGTGCTTGGTGCTTGGTGTTTCATGCTGCGTGCTTGGTGTTTGGTGCTTGGTGCTTGGTGCTTGGTGTTTGGTGTTTGATGCTTGGTGCTTGGTGCTTGGTGTTTGGTGTTTGGTGCTTGGTGTTTGGTGCTGGGTGCTTGGTGCTTGGTGTATGGTGCTTAGTGCTTGGTGTTTGGTGCTTGGTGCTTGGTGTTTGGTGTTTGCTGTTTGCTGTTTGGTGTTTGGTGTTTGGTGTTTCCTGTTTGGTCTTTAGTTTTTGGTGCTTGGTGTTTGGTGCTTGGTGCTTGGTATTTGGTGTTTGGTGCTTGGTGCTTGGTGTTTGGTGCTTGGTGCTTGGTGCTTGGTATTTGGTGTTTGGTGTTTGATGCTTGGTGTTTGATGCTTGCTGCTTCGTGCTTGGTGCTTGATGCTTGCTGTTTGTACTTGGTGCTTGGGTTTTTTGTGCTTGGTTCTTGGTGTTTGGTGCTTGGTGTTTGGTGCTTGGTGCTTGGTGTTTGGTGCTTGGTGTTTGGTGTTTGGTGCTTGGTGTTTGGTGCCTGGTGCTTGGTGCTTGGTGTTAGGTGTTTGGTGCTTCATGCTTGGTGCTTGGTGTTTGGTGCTTGGTGCTTGGTGTTTGGTGCTTGGTGCCTGGTGCAAGGTGTTTGTTGCTTGGTGCTTGGTGTTTGGTGTTTGGTGCTTGGTGTTTGGTGCTTGGTGCTTGGTGCTTGGTGTTAGGTGTTAGGTGTTTGGTGCTTGGTTCTTGGTGTTTGGTGCTTGGTGCTTGGTGTTTGGTGTTTGGTGCTTGCTGCTTGCTGCTTGGTGTTTGGTGCTTGGTGATTGGTGCATGGTGTTTGGTGCTTGGTGCTTGGTTTGGTGTTTGGTGCTAGGTGCTTGGTGCTTGGTGCTTGGTGTTTGGTGCTTGGTGTTTGGTGCTTGGTACTTGGGGCTTGGTGTTTGGTGCTTGGTGCTTCGTGCTTGGTGTTTGCTGCTTGGTGCTTGGTGTTTGGTGCTTGGTCTTTGGTGCTTGGTGTTTGGTGCTTGGTGCTTGGTGCTTGGTCTTAGGTGTTAGGTGTTTGGTGCTTGGTGCTTGGTGTTTGGTGTTTGGTGCTTGCTGCCTGCTGCTTGGTGTTTGGTGCTTGGTGATTGGTGCTTGGTGTTTGGTGCTTGATGCTTGGTTTGGTGTTTGGTTCTAGGTGCTTGGTGCTTGGTGCTTGGTGCTTGGTGCTGGGTGGTTGGCGTTCGGTGCTTGGTGCTTGGTGTTTGGTGCTTGGTGCTTGATGCTTGGTGCTTGGTGCTTGATGCTTGGTGCTTGGTGCTTGGTGTTTGGTGCTTGGTGTTTGGTGTTTGGTGCTTGGTGCTTGGTGTTTGGTGCTTGGTGCTTGGTGATTAGTGTTTGGTGCTTGGTGCTTGGGGTTTGGTGTTTGGTGCTTGGTGCTTGGTGTTTGGAGCTTGGTGCTTGGTGTTTGGTGCTTGGTGTTTGGTGTTTGCTGTTTGGTGTTTGGTGTTTGGTGTTTGCTGTTTGCTGTTTGGTGTCTGCTTTTTGGTGTTTGGTGTTTGCTGTATGGTGTTTGCTGTTTCGTGTTTATTGTTTGCTGTTTGGTGTTTGGGGTTTGGTGTTTGGTGTTTCCTGTTTGGTCTTTAGTTTTTGATGCTTGGTGTTTGGTGCTTGGTGCTTGGTATTTGGTGTTTGGTGCTTGGTGCTTGGTGCTTGGTGTTTCGTGCTGCGTGCTTGGTGTTTGGTGTTTGGTGCTTGGTGCTTGGTGTTTGGTGTTTGGTGTTTGATGCTTGGTGCTTGGTGTTTGGTGTTTGGAGCTTGGTGTTTGGTGCTTGGTGTTTGGTGCTTGGTGTTTGGTGCTTAGTGCTTAGTGCTTGGTGCTTGGTGCTTGGTGTTTGGTGTTTACTGTTTGCTGTTTGCTGTTTGGTGTTTGCTGTTTGGTGCTTGCTGTTTGGTGCTTGGTGTTTGGTGCTTGGTGTTTTGTGTTTGGCGCTTGGTGCTTGGTGTTTGGTGCTTGGTGCTTGGTTCTTGGTGCCTGGTGTTTGGTGTTTTGGTGTTTGGTGCTTGGTGTTTCGTGCTTGGTGCTTGGTGCTGGGTGTTTGGTGCTTGGTGCTTGGTGTTTGGTGCATGGTGCTTGGTGCTTGGTTTTTGTCTCTTGGTGCTTGGTACTTGGTGTTTGGTGCTTGGTGTTTGGTGTTTGGTGCTTGGTGCTTGGTGCTTGGTGTTTGGTGTTTGCTGTTTGCTGTTTGGTGTTTGCTGTTTGCTGTTTGCTGTTTGGTGTCTGCTTTTTGGTGTTTGGTGTTTGCTGTATGGTGTTTGCTGTTTCATGTTTGGAGTTTGCTGTTTGCTGTTTGGTTTTTCCTGTTTGCTGTTTGGTGTTTGGTGCTTGGTGCTTGGTACTTGATGTTTGGTGTTTGGTGCTTGGTGTCTGGTGTTTGGTGCTTGGTGTTTAGTGTTTGGTGCTTGGTGCTTGGTGTTTGGTGTTTGGTGCTTGGTGCTTGGTGTTTGGTGTTTGTTGCTAGGTGTTTCGTGTTTGGTGCTTGGTGCTTGGTGTTTGGTGCTTGGTGCTTGGTGTTTTGTGTTTGGTGTTTGGTGCTTGGTGTTTGGTGTTTGGTGTTTGATGCTTGGTGTTTGATGCTTGGTGCTTGGTGCTTGGTGCTTGGTGTTTGGTGCTTGGTGCTTGGTGTTTGTACTTGGTGCTTGGTGCTTGGTGTTTTGCGCTTGGTTCTTGGTGTTTGGTGCTTGGTGTTTGGTGCTTGGTGCTTGGTGCTTGGTGTTTGGTGTTTGGTGCTTGGTGTTTGGTGCTTGGTGCTTTGTGCTTGGTGGATGGTGTTAGGTGTTTGGTGCTTGGTGCTTGGTGTTTTGTGCTTCGTGCTTGGTGCTTGGTGTTTGGTGCTTGGTGTTTGGTGCTTGGTACCTGGTGCTTGGTGTTTGGTGCTTTGTGCTTGGTGATTGGTGCTTGGTGCTTGGTGTTTGGTGTTTGGTGCTTGGAGCTTGGTGTTTGGTGATGCGTGCTTGGTGCTTGGTGCTTCGTGCTTGGTGTTTTGTGTTTGGTGTTGGATGCTTGGTGTTTGGTGTTTGGTGCTTGGTGCTTGGTGTTTGGTGTTTGATGCTTGCTGCTTGATGCTTGGTGCTTGGTGCTTGGTGTTTGGTGCTTGGTGCTTGGTGTTTGTACTTGGTGCTTTGTGCTTGGTGTTTGGTGCTTGGTGTTTGGTGCTTGGTGCTTGGTGCTTGGTGCTTGGTGTTTGGTGTTTGGTGCTTGGTGTTTGGTGCTTGGTGCTTGGTGCTTGGTGTTAGGTGTTTGGTGCTTCATGCTTGGTGCTTGGTGTTTGGTGCTTGGTGATTGGTGTTTGGTGCTTGATGCCTGGTGTTTGGTGTTTGGTGCTTGCTGCTTGCTGCTTGGTGTTTGGTGCTTGGTGATTGGTGCTTGGTGTTTGGTGCTTGGTGCTTGGTGTTTGGTGTTTGGTGCTAGGTGCTTGGTGCTTGGTGCTTGGTGTTTGGTGCTTGGTATTTGGTGCTTGGTACTTGGGGCTTGGCGTTTGGTGCTTGGTGCTTCGTGCTTGGTGTTTGGTGCTTGGTGTTTGGTGTTTGGTGCTTGGTGTTTGGTGCTTGGTGCTTGGTGCTGGGTGGTTGGCGTTCGGTGCTTGGTGCTTGGTGTTTGGTGCTTGGTGCTTGGTGTTTGGTGCTTGGTGTTTGGTGTTTGCTGTTTGGTGTTTGGTGTTTGGTGTTTGGTGTTTGCTTTTTGCTGTTTGGTGTCTACTTTTTGGTGTTTGGTGTTTGCTGTATGGTGTTTGCTGTTTCGTGTTTATTGTTTGGTGCTTGGTACTTGGGGCTTGGTGTTTGGTGCTTGGTGCTTGGTGCTTCGTATTTGGTGTTTGGTGCTTGGTGCTTGGTGTTTGGTGCTTGGTGCTTGGTGCTTGTTGTTTGGTGTTTGGTGTTTGGTGTTTGGTGCTTGGTGCTTGGTGTTTGGTGCTTGGTGCTTGGTGTTTCGTGCTGCGTGTTTGGTGTTTGGTGCTTGGTGCTTGGTGCTTGGTGCTTGGTGTTTGGTGATTGGTGCTTGGTGTTTGGTGCTTGGTGCTTGGTGTTTGGTGCTTGGTGCTTGGTGCTTGGTGTTTGGTGCTTAGTGCTTAGTGCTTGGTGCTTGGTGCTTGGTGTTTGGTGTTTGCTGTTAGCTGTTTGCTGTTTGCTGTTTGCTGTTTGCTGTTTGGTGTTTGGGGTTTGGTGTTTGCAGTTTGGTGCTTTGTGTTTGGTGCTTGGTGCTTGGTGCTTTGTGTTTGGTGCTTGGTGCTTGGGGCTTGGTGTTTGGTGCTTGGTGCTTTGTTCTTGGTGCTTGGTGTTTGGTGTTTGGTGTTTGGTGCTTGGTGTTTGGTGCTTGGTGCTGGGTGTTTGGTGCTTGGTGCTTGGTGCATGGTGCTTGGTGCTTGGTGTTTGTCGCTTGGTGCTTGGTGCTTGGTGTTTGGTGCTTGGTGTTTGGTGTTTGGTGCTTGGTGCTTGGTGCTTGGTGTTTGGTGTTTGCTGTTTGCTGTTTGGTGTTTGGTGTTTGCTCTTTGCTGTTTGGTGTCTGCTTTTTGGTGTTTGGTGGTTGCTGTATGGTGTTTGCTGTTTCATATTTGGAGTTTGCTGTTTGCTGTTTGGTGTTTCCTATTTGCTGTTTGGTGTTTGGTGCTTGGTGCTTGGTGCTTGGTGTTTGGTGTTTGGTGCTTGGTGCCTGGTGCTTGTTGTTTGGTGTTTGGTGCTTGGGGCTTGATGTTTGGTGTTTGGTGCTTGGTGTCTGGTGTTTGGTGCCTGGTGTTTGGTGTTTGGTGCTTGGTGCTTGGTGCTTGGTGTTTGGTGCTTGGTTCTTGGTGTTTGGTGTTTGGTGCTTGGTGTTTGGTTTTTGGTGCTTGGTGCTTGGTGTTTGGTGCTTGGTGCTTGGTGCTTGGTGTTTGGTGCTTGGTGCTTGGTGTTTGGTGCTTGGTTCTTGGTGTTTGGTGCTTGGTGTTTGGTGCTTGGTGCTTGGTGTTTGGTGCTTGGTGCTTTGTGCTTGGTGGTTGGTGTTAGGTGTTTGGTGCTTGGTGCATGGTGTTTTGTGCTTCGTGCTTGGTGCTTGGTGTTTGGTGCTTGGTGCTTGGTGTTTGGTGCTTGGTGCCTGGTGCTTGGTGTTTGGTGCTTGATGCTTGGTGTTTTGTGCTTGGTTCTTGGTGTTTGGTGCTTGGTGTTAGGTGCATGGTGCTTGGTGTTTGGTGCTTGGTGCTTGGTGTTTGGTGTTTGGTGCTTGGTGTTTGGTGCTTGGTGCTTGGTGTTAGGTGTTTGGTGCTTGGTGTTTGGTGTTTGGTGCTTGGTGTTTGGTGCTTGTTGCTTGGTGCTGGGTGGTTGGCGTTCGGTGCTTGGTGCTTGGTGTTTGGTGCTTGGTGTTTGGTGCTTGGTGCTTGGTGTTTGGTGCTTGGTGTTTGGTGTTTGCTGTTTGGTGTTTGGTGTTTGGTGTTTGGTGTTTGCTTTTTGCTGTTTGGTGTCTACTTTTTGGTGTTTGGTGTTTGCTGTATGGTGTTTGCTGTTTCGTGTTTATTGTTTGGTGCTTGGTACTTGGGGCTTGGTGTTTGGTGCTTGGTGCTTGGTGCTTCGTATTTGGTGTTTGGTGCTTGGTGCTTGGTGTTTGGTGCTTGGTGCTTGGTGCTTGTTGTTTGGTGTTTGGTGTTTGGTGTTTGGTGCTTGGTGCTTGGTGTTTGGTGCTTGGTGCTTGGTGTTTCGTGCTGCGTGTTTGGTGTTTGGTGCTTGGTGCTTGGTGCTTGGTGCTTGGTGTTTGGTGATTGGTGCTTGGTGTTTGGTGCTTGGTGCTTGGTGTTTGGTGCTTGGTGCTTGGTGCTTGGTGTTTGGTGCTTAGTGCTTAGTGCTTGGTGCTTGGTGCTTGGTGTTTGGTGTTTGCTGTTAGCTGTTTGCTGTTTGCTGTTTGCTGTTTGCTGTTTGCTGTTTGGTGTTTGGGGTTTGGTGTTTGCAGTTTGGTGCTTTGTGTTTGGTGCTTGGTGCTTGGTGTTTTGTGTTTGGTGCTTGGTGCTTGGGGCTAGGTGTTTGGTGCTTGGTGCTTTGTTCTTGGTGCTTGGTGTTTGGTGTTTGGTGTTTGGTGCTTGGTGTTTGGTGCTTGGTGCTGGGTGTTTGGTGCTTGGTGCTTGGTGCATGGTGCTTGGTGCTTGGTGTTTGTCGCTTGGTGCTTGGTGCTTGGTGTTTGGTGCTTGGTGTTTGGTGTTTGGTGCTTGGTGCTTGGTGCTTGGTGTTTGGTGTTTGCTGTTTGCTGTTTGGTGTTTGGTGTTTGCTCTTTGCTGTTTGGTGTCTGCTTTTTGGTGTTTGGTGGTTGCTGTATGGTGTTTTCTGTTTCATATTTGGAGTTTGCTGTTTGCTGTTTGGTGTTTCCTGTTTGCTGTTTGGTGTTTGGTGCTTGGTGCTTGGTGCTTGGTGTTTGGTGTTTGGTGCTTGGTGCCTGGTGCTTGTTGTTTGGTGTTTGGTGCTTGGGGCTTGATGTTTGGTGTTTGGTGCTTGGTGTCTGGTGTTTGGTGCTTGGTGTTTGGTGTTTGGTGCTTGGTGCTTGGTGCTTGGTGTTTGGTGCTTGGTTCTTGGTGTTTGGTGTTTGGTGCTTGGTGTTTGGTTTTTGGTGCTTGGTGCTTGGTGTTTGGTGCTTGGTGCTTGGTGCTTGGTGTTTGGTGCTTGGTGCTTGGTGTTTGGTGCTTGGTTCTTGGTGTTTGGTGCTTGGTGTTTGGTGCTTGGTGCTTGGTGTTTGGTGCTTGGTGCTTTGTGCTTGGTGGTTGGTGTTAGGTGTTTGGTGCTTGGTGCATGGTGTTTTGTGCTTCGTGCTTGGTGCTTGGTGTTTGGTGCTTGGTGCTTGGTGTTTGGTGCTTGGTGCCTGGTGCTTGGTGTTTGGTTCTTGGTGCTTGGTGTTTTGTGCTTGGTTCTTGGTGTTTGGTGCTTGGTGTTAGGTGCATGGTGCTTGGTGTTTGGTGCTTGGTGCTTGGTGTTTGGTGTTTGGTGCTTGGTGTTTGGTGCTTGGTGCTTGGTGTTAGGTGTTTGGTGCTTGGTGTTTGGTGTTTGGTGCTTCATGCTTGGTGCTTGGTGTTTGGTGCTTGGTGCTTGGTGTTTGGTGCTTGGTGCCTGGTGCATGGTGTTTGGTGCTTGATGCTTGGTGTTTGGTGTTTGGTGCTTGGTGTTTGGTGTTTGGTGCTTGGTGTTTGGTGCTTGGTGCTTGGTGCTTGGTGTTAGATGTTAGGTGTTTGGTGCTTGGTGCTTGGTGTTTGGTGCTTGGTGCTTGGTGTTTGGTGTTTGGTGCTTGCTGCTTGCTGCTTGGTGTTTGGTGCTTGGTGATTGGTGCTTGGTGTTTGGTGCTTGGTGTTTGGTGCTTGGTACTTGGGGCTTGGTGTTTGGTGCTTGGTGCTTCGTGCTTGCTGTTTGGTGCTAGGTGCTTGGTGTTTGGTGTTTGGTGCTTGGTGTTTGGTGCGTGGTGCTTGGTGCTGGGTGGTTGGCGTTCGGTGCTTGGTGCTTGGTGTTTGGTGCTTGGTGCTTGGTGTTTGGTGCTTGGTGCTTGGTTCTTGGTCTTTGGTGTTTGGTGTTTGGTGCTTGGTGCTTGGTGTTTGGTGCTTGGTGCTTGGTGATTAGTGTTTGGTACTTGGTGCGTGGGGTTTGGTGTTTGGTGCTTGTTGTTTGGTGCTTGGTGCTTGGTGCTTGGTGTTTGGTGCTTGGTGTTTGGTGTTTGCTGTTTGGTGTTTGGTGTTTGGTGTTTGGTGTTTGCTGTTGGCTGTTTGGTGTCTGCTTTTTGGTGTTTGGTGTTTGCTGTATGGTGTTTGCTGTTTCGTGTTTATTGTTTGCTGTTTGGTGTTTGGTGTTTGGTGTTTGGTGTTTCCTGTTTGGTCTTTAGTCTTTGGTGCTTGGTGTTTGGTGCTTTGTGCTTGGTATTTGGTGTTTCGTGCTTGGTGCTGGTGTTTGGTGCTTGGTGCTTGGTGCTTGGTGTTTGGTGCTTGGTGCTTGGTGTTTCGTGCTGCGTGCTTGGTGTTTGGTGCTTGGTGCTTGGTGCTTGGTGTTTGGTGTTTGATGCTTGGTGCTTGGTGCTTGGTGTTTGGTGTTTGGTGCTTGGTGTTTGGTGCTTGGTGCTTGGTGCTTGGTGTATGGTGCTTAGTGCTTGGTGTTTGGTGCTTGGTGCTTGGTGTTTGGTGTTTGCTGTTTGCTGTTTGGTGTTTGGTGTTTGGTGTTTCCTGTTTGGTCTTTAGTTTTTGGTGCTTGGTGTTTGGTGCTTGGTGCTTGGTATTTGGTGTTTGATGCTTGGTGTTTGATGCTTGGTGATTGGTGCTTGGTGTTTGGAGCTTGGTGCTTGGTGTTTGTACTTGGTGCTTGCTGCTTGGTGTTTGGTGCTTGGTTCTTGGTGTTTGGTGTTTGGTGCTTGGTGTTTGGTGCTTGGTGCTTTGTGCTTGGTGGTTGCTGTTAGGTGTTTGGTGCTTGGTGCTTGGTGTTTTGTGCTTCGTGCTTGGTGCTTGTTGCTTGGTGCTTGGTGCTTGGTGTTTGGTGTTTGGTGCCTGGTGCTTGGTGTTTGGTGCTTGGTGCTTGGTGTTTGGTGTTTGGTGCTTGGTGCTTGGTGTTAGGTGTTTGGTGCTTGGTGCTTGGTGTTTGGTGTTTGGTTCTTGGTGCTTGGTGTTTGGTGCTTGGTGCTTGCTACTTGGTGTTTGGTGCTTGGTGATTGATGCTTGGTGTTTGGTGCTTGGTGCTAGGTGTTTGGTTTTTGGTGCTAGGTGCTTGGTGCTTGGTGTTTGGTGCTTGGTGCTTGGTGCTGGGTGGTTGGTGTTTGGTGCTTGGTGCTTGGTGTTTGGTGCTTGGGGCTTGGTGCTTGGTGTTTGGTGCTTGGTGCTTGGTGCTTGGTCTTTGTTGTTTGGTGTTTAGTGCTTGGTGCTTGGTGCTTGGTGTTTGGTGCTTGGTGCTTGGTGCATTGTGATTAGTGTTTGGTGCTTGGTGCTTGGGGTTTGGTGTTTGGTGCTTGGTGCTTGGTGTTTGGTGCTTGGTACTTGGTGTTTGGTGCTTGGTGTTTGCTGTTTGCTGTTTGCTGTTTGGTGTTTGGTGTTTGCTGTTTGCTGTTTGGTGTCTGCTTTTTGGTGTTTGGTGTTTGCTCTATGGTGTTTGCTGTTTCATATTTGGTGTTTGCTGTTTGGTGTTTGGTGTTTGCTGTTTCGTGTTTATTGTTTGCTGTTTGGTGTTTGGTGCTTGGTTCTTGGTGTTTGGTGTTTGGTGCTTGCTGCTTGGTGTTTGGTGTTTGGTGCTTGGTGCCTGGTGTTTTGTGTTTGGTGTTTGATGCTTGGTGTTTGGTGTTTGGTGCTTGGTGCTTGGTGTTTGGTGTTTGATGCTTGATACTTGATGCTCGGTGCTTGGTGCTTGGTGTTTGGTGCTTGGTGCCTGGTGCATGGTGTTTGTTGCTTGGTGCTCTGTGTTTGGTGCTTGGTGCTTGGTGTTTGGTGTTTGGTGCTTGCTTCTTGCTGCTTGGTGTTTGGTGCTTGGTGATTGGTGCTTGGTGTTTGGTGCTTGGTGCTTGGTGTTTGGTGCTTGGTGCTTGGTGTTTGGTGTTTGGTGCTTGCTGCTTGCTGCTTGGTGCTTGGTGATTGGTCCTTGGTGTTTGGTGCTTGGTGCTTGGTGTTTGGTGTTTGGTGCTAGGTGCTTGGTGCTTGGTGCTTGGTGTTTGGTGCTTGGTGTTTGGTGCTTGGTACTTGGGGCTTGGTGTTTGGTGCTTGGTGCTTCATGCTTGGTGTTTGGTGCTTGGTGCTTGGTGTTTGGTGTTTGGTGCTTGGTGTTTGGTGCTTGGTGCTTGGTGCTGGGTGGTTGGCGTTTGGTGCTTGGTGATTGGTGTTTGGTGCTTGGTGCTTGGTGCTTGGTGTTTGGTGCTTGGTGCCTGGTGCTTGGTCTTTGGTGCTTGGTGTTTGGTGTTTGGTGCTTGGTGCTTGGTGTTTGGTGCTTGGTGCTTGGTGATTAGTGTTTGGTGCTTGCTGCTTGGGGTTTGGTGTTTGGTGCTTGGTGTTTGGTGTTTGGTGCTTGGTGTTTGGTGTTTGGTGCTTGGTGTTTGGTGTTTGCTGTTTGGTGTCTGCTTTTTGGTGTTTGGTGATTGCTGTATGGTGTTTGCTGTTTCGTGTTTATTGTTTGCTGTTTGGTGTTTGGTGTTTGGTGTTTGGTGTTTCCTGTTTGGTCTTTAGTCTTTCGTGCTTGGTGTTTGGTGCTTGGTGCTTGGTATTTGGTGTTTGGTGCTTGGTGCTTGGTGTTTGGTGCCTGGTGCTTGGTGCTTGGTGTTTGGTGCTTGGTGCTTGGTGTTAGGTGTTTGGTGCTTGGTGCTTGGTGTTTGTTGTTTGGTGTTTGGTGTTTGGTGTTTGGTGCTTGGTGCTTGGTGTTTGGTGCTTGGTGTTTTGTGCTGCGTGCTTGGTGTTTGGTGCCTGGTGCTTGGTGCTTGGTGTTTGGTGCTTGGTGCTTGGTGTTAGGTGTTTGGTGCTTGGTGCTTGGTGTTTGGTGTTTCGTTCTTGGTGCTTGGTGTTTGGTGCTTGGTGCTTGCTGCTTGGTGTTTGGTGCTTGGTGTTTGGTGCTTGGTGTTTGGTGCTTGGTGTTTGGTGTTTGGTGCTAGGTGCTTGGTGCTTGGTGCTTGGTGTTTGGTGCTTGGTGTTTGGTGCTTGGTACTTGGGGCTTGGTGTTTGGTGCTTGGTGTTTGGTGTTTGGTGCTTGGTGCTTGGTGCTTGGTGTTTGGTGTTTGCTGTTTGCTGTTTGGTGTTTGGTGTTTGCTCTTTGCTGTTTGGTGTCTGCTTTTTGGTGTTTGGTGGTTGCTGTATGGTGTTTTCTGTTTCATATTTGGAGTTTGCTGTTTGCTGTTTGGTGTTTCCTGTTTGCTGTTTGGTGTTTGGTGCTTGGTGCTTGGTGCTTGGTGTTTGGTGTTTGGTGCTTGGTGCCTGGTGCTTGTTGTTTGGTGTTTGGTGCTTGGGGCTTGATGTTTGGTGTTTGGTGCTTGGTGTCTGGTGTTTGGTGCTTGGTGTTTGGTGTTTGGTGCTTGGTGCTTGGTGCTTGGTGTTTGGTGCTTGGTTCTTGGTGTTTGGTGTTTGGTGCTTGGTGTTTGGTTTTTGGTGCTTGGTGCTTGGTGTTTGGTGCTTGGTGCTTGGTGCTTGGTGTTTGGTGCTTGGTGCTTGGTGTTTGGTGCTTGGTTCTTGGTGTTTGGTGCTTGGTGTTTGGTGCTTGGTGCTTGGTGTTTGGTGCTTGGTGCTTTGTGCTTGGTGGTTGGTGTTAGGTGTTTGGTGCTTGGTGCATGGTGTTTTGTGCTTCGTGCTTGGTGCTTGGTGTTTGGTGCTTGGTGCTTGGTGTTTGGTGCTTGGTGCCTGGTGCTTGGTGTTTGGTGCTTGGTGCTTGGTGTTTTGTGCTTGGTTCTTGGTGTTTGGTGCTTGGTGTTAGGTGCATGGTGCTTGGTGTTTGGTGCTTGGTGTTTGGTGCTTGGTGCTTGGTGTTAGGTGTTTGGTGCTTGGTGTTTGGTGTTTGGTGCTTCATGCTTGGTGCTTGGTGTTTGGTGCTTGGTGCTTGGTGTTTGGTGCTTGGTGCCTGGTGCATGGTGTTTGGTGCTTGATGCTTGGTGTTTGGTGTTTGGTGCTTGGTGTTTGGTGTTTGGTGCTTGGTGTTTGGTGCTTGGTGCTTGGTGCTTGGTGTTAGATGTTAGGTGTTTGGTGCTTGGTGCTTGGTGTTTGGTGCTTGGTGCTTGGTGTTTGGTGTTTGGTGCTTGCTGCTTGCTGCTTGGTGTTTGGTGCTTGGTGATTGGTGCTTGGTGTTTGGTGCTTGGTGTTTGGTGCTTGGTACTTGGGGCTTGGTGTTTGGTGCTTGGTGCTTCGTGCTTGCTGTTTGGTGCTAGGTGCTTGGTGTTTGGTGTTTGGTGCTTGGTGTTTGGTGCGTGGTGCTTGGTGCTGGGTGGTTGGCGTTCGGTGCTTGGTGCTTGGTGTTTGGTGCTTGGTGCTTGGTGTTTGGTGCTTGGTGCTCGGTTCTTGGTCTTTGGTGTTTGGTGTTTGGTGCTTGGTGCTTGGTGTTTGGTGCTTGGTGCTTGGTGATTAGTGTTTGGTACTTGGTGCGTGGGGTTTGGTGTTTGGTGCTTGTTGTTTGGTGCTTGGTGCTTGCTGCTTGGTGTTTGGTGCTTGGTGTTTGGTGTTTGCTGTTTGGTGTTTGGTGTTTGGTGTTTGGTGTTTGCTGTTGGCTGTTTGGTGTCTGCTTTTTGGTGTTTGGTGTTTGCTGTATGGTGTTTGCTGTTTCGTGTTTATTGTTTGCTGTTTGGTGTTTGTTGTTTGGTGTTTGGTGTTTCCTGTTTGGTCTTTAGTCCTTGGTGCTTGGTGTTTGGTGCTTTGTGCTTGGTATTTGGTGTTTCGTGCTTGGTGCTGGTGTTTGGTGCTTGGTGCTTGGTGCTTGGTGTTTGGTGCTTGGTGCTTGGTGTTTCGTGCTGCGTGCTTGGTGTTTGGTGCTTGGTGCTTGGTGCTTGGTGTTTGGTGTTTGATGCTTGGTGCTTGGTGCTTGGTGTTTGGTGTTTGGTGCTTGGTGTTTGGTGCTTGGTGCTTGGTGCTTGGTGTATGGTGCTTAGTGCTTGGTGTTTGGTGCTTGGTGCTTGGTGTTTGGTGTTTGCTGTTTGGTGTTTGGTGTTTGGTGTTTGGTGTTTCCTGTTTGGTCTTTAGTTTTTGGTGCTTGGTGTTTGGTGCTTGGTGCTTGGTATTTGGTGTTTGATGCTTGGTGTTTGATGCTTGGTGATTGGTGCTTGGTGTTTGGAGCTTGGTGCTTGGTGTTTGTACTTGGTGCTTGCTGCTTGGTGTTTGGTGCTTGGTTCTTGGTGTTTGGTGTTTGGTGCTTGGTGTTTGGTGCTTGGTGCTTTGTGCTTGGTGGTTGCTGTTAGGTGTTTGGTGCTTGGTGCTTGGTGTTTTGTGCTTCGTGCTTGGTGCTTGTTGCTTGGTGCTTGGTGCTTGGTGTTTGGTGTTTGGTGCCTGGTGCTTGGTGTTTGGTGCTTGGTGCTTGGTGTTTGGTGTTTGGTGCTTGGTGCTTGGTGTTAGGTGTTTGGTGCTTGGTGCTTGGTGTTTGGTGTTTGGTTCTTGGTGCTTGGTGTTTGGTGCTTGGTGCTTGCTACTTGGTGTTTGGTGCTTGGTGATTGATGCTTGGTGTTTGGTGCTTGGTGCTAGGTGTTTGGTTTTTGGTGCTAGGTGCTTGGTGCTTGGTGTTTGGTGCTTGGTGTTTGGTGTTTGGTGCTTGGTGCTTGGTGCTTGGTGTTTGGTGCTTGGTGCTGGGTGGTTGGTGTTTGGTGCTTGGTGCTTGGTGTTTGGTGCTTGGGGCTTGGTGCTTGGTGTTTGGTGCTTGGTGCTTGGTGCTTGGTCTTTGGTGTTTGGTGTTTAGTGCTTGGTGCTTGGTGCTTGGTGTTTGGTGCTTGGTGCTTGGTGCATTGTGATTAGTGTTTGGTGCTTGGTGCTTGGGGTTTGGTGTTTGGTGCTTGGTGCTTGGTGTTTGGTGCTTGGTACTTGGTGTTTGGTGCTTGGTGTTTACTGTTTGCTGTTTGCTGTTTGGTGTTTGGTGTTTGCTGTTTGCTGTTTGGTGTCTGCTTTTTGGTGTTTGGTGTTTGCTCTATGGTGTTTGCTGTTTCATATTTGGTGTTTGCTGTTTGGTGTTTGGTGTTTGCTGTTTCGTGTTTATTGTTTGCTGTTTGGTGTTTGGTGCTTGGTTCTTGGTGTTTGGTGTTTGGTGCTTGCTGCTTGGTGTTTGGTGTTTGGTGCTTGGTGCCTGGTGTTTTGTGTTTGGTGTTTGATGCTTGGTGTTTGGTGTTTGGTGCTTGGTGCTTGGTGTTTGGTGTTTGATGCTTGGTACTTGATGCTTGGTGCTTGGTGCTTGGTGTTTGGTGCTTGGTGCCTGGTGCATGGTGTTTGTTGCTTGGTGCTTGGTGTTTGGTGCTTGGTGCTTGGTGTTTGGTGTTTGGTGCTTGCTTCTTGCTGCTTGGTGTTTGGTGCTTGGTGATTGGTGCTTGGTGTTTGGTGCTTGGTGCTTGGTGTTTGGTGCTTGGTGCTTGGTGTTTGGTGTTTGGTGCTTGCTGCTTGCTGCTTGGTGCTTGGTGATTGGTCCTTGGTGTTTGGTGCTTGGTGCTTGGTGTTTGGTGTTTGGTGCTAGGTGCTTGGTGCTTGGTGCTTGGTGTTTGGTGCTTGGTGTTTGGTGCTTGGTACTTGGGGCTTGGTGTTTGGTGCTTGGTGCTTCGTGCTTGGTGTTTGGTGCTTGGTGCTTGGTGTTTGGTGTTTGGTGCTTGGTGTTTGGTGCTTGGTGCTTGGTGCTGGGTGGTTGGCGTTTGGTGCTTGGTGATTGGTGTTTGGTGCTTGGTGCTTGGTGCTTGGTGTTTGGTGCTTGGTGCCTGGTGCTTGGTCTTTGGTGCTTGGTGTTTGGTGTTTGGTGCTTGGTGCTTGGTGTTTGGTGCTTGGTGCTTGGTGATTAGTGTTTGGTGCTTGCTGCTTGGGGTTTGGTGTTTGGTGCTTGGTGTTTGGTGTTTGGTGCTTGGTGGTTGGTGTTTGGTGCTTGGTGTTTGGTGTTTGCTGTTTGGTGTCTGCTTTTTGGTGTTTGGTGATTGCTGTATGGTGTTTGCTGTTTCGTGTTTATTGTTTGCTGTTTGGTGTTTGGTGTTTGGTGTTTGGTGTTTCCTGTTTGGTCTTTAGTCTTTCGTGCTTGGTGTTTGGTGCTTGGTGCTTGGTATTTGGTGTTTGGTGCTTGGTGCTTGGTGTTTGGTGCTTGGTGCTTGGTGCTTGTTGTTTGGTGTTTGGTGTTTGGTGTTTGGTGCTTGGTGCTTGGTGTTTGGTGCTTGGTGTTTCGTGCTGCGTGCTTGGTGTTTGGTGCCTGGTGCTTGGTGTTTGGTGTTTGGTGCTTGGTGCTTGGTGTTAGGTGTTTGGTGCTTGGTGCTTGGTGTTTGGTGTTTCGTTCTTGGTGCTTGGTGTTTGGTGCTTGGTGCTTGCTGCTTGGTGTTTGGTGCTTGGTGTTTGGTGCTTGGTGTTTGGTGCTTGGTGTTTGGTGTTTGGTGCTAGGTGCTTGGTGCTTGGTGCTTGGTGTTTGGTGCTTGGTGTTTGGTGCTTGGTACTTGGGGCTTGGTGTTTGGTGTTTGGTGCTTGCTGCTTGCTGCTTGGTGCTTGGTAATTGGTCCTTGGTGTTTGGTGCTTGGTGCTTCGTGCTTGGTGTTTGGTGCTTGGTGCTTGGTGTTTGGTGTTTGGTGCTTGGTGTTTGGTGCTTGGTGCTTGGTGCTGGGTGGTTGGCGTTTGGTGCTTGGTGCTTGGTGTTTGGTGCTTGGTGCTTGGTGCTTGGTGTTTGGTGCTTGGTGCCTGGTGCTTGGTGTTTGGTGCTTGGTGTTTGGTGTTTGCTGCTTGGTGCTTGGTGTTTGGTGCTTGGTGCTTGGTGATTAGTGTTTGGTGCTTGCTGCTTGGGGTTTGGTGTTTGGTGCTTGGTGCTTGGTGTTTGGTGCTTGGAGTTTGGTGTTTGGTGCTTGGTGTTTGGTGTTTGCTGTTTGGTGTTTGGTGTTTAGTGTTTGGTGTTTGCTGTTTGCTGTTTGGTGTCTGCTTTTTGGTGTTTGGTGTTTGCTGTATGGTGTTTGCTGTTTCGTGTTTATTGTTTGCTGTTTGGTGTTTGGTGTTTGGTGTTTGGTGTTTCCTGTTTGGTCTTTAGTCTTTGGTGCTTGGTGTTTGGTGCTTGGTGCTTGGTATTTGGTGTTTGGTGCTTGGTGCTTGGTGTTTGGTGCTTGGTGCTTGGTGCTTGTTGTTTGGTGTTTGGTGTTTGGTGTTTGGTGCTTGGTGCTTGGTGTTTGGTGCTTGGTGCTTGGTGTTTTGTGCTGCGTGCTTGGTGTTTGGTGTTTGGTGCTTGGTGTTTGGTGCTTGGTGCTTGGTGCTTGGTGTTTGGTGCTTGGTGCTTGGTGCTTGGTGTTAGGTGTTTGGTGCTTGGTGCTTGGTGTTTGGTGTTTGGTTTTGGTGCTTGGTGTTTGGTGCTTGGTGCTTGCTGCTTGGTATTTGGTGCTTGGTGATTGATGCTTGGTGTTTGGTGCTTGGTGCTAGGTGTTTGGTTTTTGGTGCTAGGTGCTTGGTGCTTGGTGTTTGGTGCTTGGTGTTTGGTATTTGGTGCTTGGTGCTTGGTGCTTGGTGTTTGGTGCTTGGTGCTTGGTGCTGGGTGTTTGGTGCTTGGTGCTTGGTGTTTGGTGCATGGTGCTTGGTGCTTGGTGTTTGTCGCTTGGTGCTTCGGGCTTGGTGTTTGGTGCTTGGTGTTTGGTGTTTGGTGCTTGGTGCTTGGTGCTTGGTGTGTGGTGTTTCGTGCTGCGTGCTTGGTGTTTGGTGCCTGGTGCTTGGTGCTTGGTGTTTGGTGTTTGGTGCTTGGTGTTTGGTGCTTGGTGCTTGGTGCTTGGTGTTTGGTGCTTGGTGCTTGGTGCTTGGTGTTAGGTGTTTGGTGTTTGGTGCTTGGTGTTTGGTGTTTGGTGCTTGGTGCTTGGTGCTTGGTGTGTGGTGTTTGCTGTTTGCCGTTTGGTGTTTGGTGTTTGCTGTTTGCTGTTTGGTGTCTGCTTTTTCGTGTTTGGTGTTTGCTGTATGGTGTTTGCTGTTTCATGTTTGGAGTTTGCTGTTTGCTGTTTGCTGTTTCCTGTTTGCTGTTTGGTGTTTGGTGCTTGGTGCTTGGTGCTTGGTGTTTGGTGTTTGGTGCTTGGGGCTTGATGTTTGGTGTTTGGTGCTTGGTGTCTGGTGTTTGGTGCTTGGTGCTTGGTGATTAGTGTTTGGTGCTTGCTGCTTGGGGTTTGGAGTTTGGTGCTTGGTGCTTGGTGTTTGGTGCTTGGTGTTTGGTGTTTGGTGCTTGGTGTTTGGTGTTTGCTGTTTGCTGTTTGGTGTTTGGTGTTTGGTGTTTGCTGTTTGCTGTTTGGTGTCTGCTTTTTGGTGTTTGGTGTTTGCTGTATGGTGTTTGCTGTTTCGTGTTTATTGTTTGCTGTTTGGTGTTTGGTGTTTCCTGTTTGGTCTTTAGTCTTTGGTGCTTGGTGTTTGGTGCTTGGTGCTTGGTATTTGGTGTTTGGTGCTTGGTGCTTGGTGTTTGGTGCTTGGTGCTTGGTGCTTGTTGTTTGGTGTTTGGTGTTTGGTGGTTGGTGCTTGGTGCTTGGTGTTTGGTGCTTGGTGCTTGGTGCTTGGTGTTTCCTGCTGCGTGCTTGGTGTTTTGTGCCTGGTGCTTGGTGCTTGGTGTTTGGTGTTTGGTGCTTGGTGTTTGGTGCTTGGTGCTAGGTGCTTGGTGTTTGGTGCTTAGTGCTTGGTGTTTGGTGCTTGGTGCTTCGTGTTTGGTGTTTGGTGTTTGCTGTTTGGTGTTTGCCGTTTGCTGTTTGGTGTTTGCTGTTTGGTGTTTGGTGTTTGGTGCTTGCTGTTTGGTGCTTGGTGTTTGGTGCTTGGTGCTTGGTGTTTTGTGTTTGGTGCTTGGGGCTTGATGTTTGGTGTTTGGTGCTTGGTGTTTGGTGCTTGGTGCTTGGTGCTGGGTGTTTGGTGCTTGGTGCTTGGTGCTTGGTGTTTGGTGCATGGTGCTTGTTGCTTGGTGTTTGTCACTTGGTGCTTGGTGCTTGGTGTTTGGTGCTTGGTGTTTGGTGTTTGGTGCTTGGTGCTTGGTGCTTGGTGTTTTGTGTTTGTTGTTTGCTGTTTGGTGTTTGGTGTTTGCTCTTTGCTGTTTGGTGTCTGCTTTTTCGTGTTTGGTGTTTGCTGTATGGTGTTTGCTGTTTCATGTTTGGTGTTTGGTGCTTGGTGCTTGGTGCTTGGTGTTTGGTGTTTGGTGCTTGGTGTTTGGTGCTTAGTGCTTGGTGTTTGGTGTTTGGTGCTTGGTTCCTGGTGCTTGTTGTTTGGTGCTTGGTGCTTGGTGCTTGGTGTTTTGTGTTTGTTGTTTGCTGTTTGGTGTTTGGTGTTTGCTCTTTGCTGTTTGGTGTCTGCTTTTTCGTGTTTGCTGTTTGTTGTTTGGTGTTTCCTCTTTGCTGTTTGGTGTTTGGTGCTTGGTGCTTGGTGCTTGGTGTTTGGTGTTTGGTGCTTGGTGTTTGGTGCTTAGTGCTTGGTGTTTGGTGTTTGGTGCTTGGTGCCTGGTGCTTGTTGTTTGGTGTTTGGTGCTTGGTGCTTGATGTTTGGTGTTTGGTGCTTGGTGTCTGGTGTTTGGTGCTTGGTGTTTGGTGTTTGGTGCTTGGTGCTTGGTGTTTGGTGTTTGGTGCTTGGTGCTTGGTGTTTGGTGTTTTGTGCTTGGTGTTTGGTGCTTGGTGCTTGGTGTTTGGTGTTTGGTGCTTGGTGCTTGGTGTTTGGTGTTTGATGCTTGGTGTTTGATGCTTGGTGCTTGGTGCTTGGTGTTTGGTGCTTGGTGCTTGGTGTTTGTACTTGGTGCTTGGTGCTTGGTTTTTGGTGCTTGGTTCTTGGTGCTTGGTGTTTGGTGTTTGGTGTTTGGTGCTTGGTGTTTGGTGCTTGGTGCTTGGTGCTGGGTGTTTGGTGCTTGGTGCTTGGTGTTTGGTGCATGGTGCTTGGTGCTTGGTGTTTGTCGCTTGGTGCTTGGTGCTTGGTGTGTGGTGTTTGCTGTTTGCTGTTTGGTGTTTGGTGTTTGCTGTTTGCTGTTTGGTGTCTGCTTTTTCGTGTTTGGTGTTTGCTGTATGGTGTTTGCTGTTTCATGTTTGGAGTTTGCTGTTTGCTGTTTGCTGTTTCCTGTTTGCTGTTTGGTGTTTGGTGCTTGGTGCTTGGTGCTTGGTGTTTGGTGTTTGGTGCTTGGGGCTTGATGTTTGGTGTTTGGTGCTTGGTGTCTGGTGTTTGGTGCTTGGTGCTTGGTGATTAGTGTTTGGTGCTTGCTGCTTGGGGTTTGGAGTTTGGTGCTTGGTGCTTGGTGTTTGGTGCTTGGTGTTTGGTGTTTGGTGCTTGGTGTTTGGTGTTTGCTGTTTGGTGTTTGGTGTTTGGTGTTTGGTGTTTGCTGTTTGCTGTTTGGTGTCTGCTTTTTGGTGTTTGGTGTTTGCTGTATGGTGTTTGCTGTTTCGTGTTTATTGTTTGCTGTTTGGTGTTTGGTGTTTCCTGTTTGGTCTTTAGTCTTTGGTGCTTGGTGTTTGGTGCTTGGTGCTTGGTATTTGGTGTTTGGTGCTTGGTGCTTGGTGTTTGGTGCTTGGTGCTTGGTGCTTGTTGTTTGGTGTTTGGTGTTTGGTGGTTGGTGCTTGGTGCTTGGTGTTTGGTGCTTGGTGCTTGGTGCTTGGTGTTTCCTGCTGCGTGCTTGGTGTTTTGTGCCTGGTGCTTGGTGCTTGGTGTTTGGTGTTTGGTGCTTGGTGTTTGGTGCTTGGTGCTAGGTGCTTGGTGTTTGGTGCTTAGTGCTTGGTGTTTGGTGCTTGGTGCTTCGTGTTTGGTGTTTGCTGTTTGCTGTTTGGTGTTTGCCGTTTGCTGTTTGGTGTTTGCTGTTTGGTGTTTGGTGTTTGGTGCTTGCTGTTTGGTGCTTGGTGTTTGGTGCTTGGTGCTTGGTGTTTTGTGTTTGGTGCTTGGGGCTTGATGTTTGGTGTTTGGTGCTTGGTGTTTGGTGCTTGGTGCTTGGTGCTGGGTGTTTGGTGCTTGGTGCTTGGTGCTTGGTGTTTGGTGCATGGTGCTTGTTGCTTGGTGTTTGTCGCTTGGTGCTTGGTGCTTGGTGTTTGGTGCTTGGTGTTTGGTGTTTGGTGCTTGGTGCTTGGTGCTTGGTGTTTTGTGTTTGTTGTTTGCTGTTTGGTGTTTGGTGTTTGCTCTTTGCTGTTTGGTGTCTGCTTTTTCGTGTTTGGTGTTTGCTGTATGGTGTTTGCTGTTTCATGTTTGGTGTTTGGTGCTTGGTGCTTGGTGCTTGGTGTTTGGTGTTTGGTGCTTGGTGTTTGGTGCTTAGTGCTTGGTGTTTGGTGTTTGGTGCTTGGTTCCTGGTGCTTGTTGTTTGGTGCTTGGTGCTTGGTGCTTGGTGTTTTGTGTTTGTTGTTTGCTGTTTGGTGTTTGGTGTTTGCTCTTTGCTGTTTGGTGTCTGCTTTTTCGTGTTTGCTGTTTGCTGTTTGGTGTTTCCTCTTTGCTGTTTGGTGTTTGGTGCTTGGTGCTTGGTGCTTGGTGTTTGGTGTTTGGTGCTTGGTGTTTGGTGCTTAGTGCTTGGTGTTTGGTGTTTGGTGCTTGGTGCCTGGTGCTTGTTGTTTGGTGTTTGGTGCTTGGGGCTTGATGTTTGGTGTTTGGTGCTTGGTGTCTGGTGTTTGGTGCTTGGTGTTTGGTGTTTGGTGCTTGGTGCTTGGTGTTTGGTGTTTGGTGCTTGGTGCTTGGTGTTTGGTGTTTTGTGATTGGTGTTTGGTGCTTGGTGCTTGGTGTTTGGTGTTTGGTGCTTGGTGCTTGGTGTTTGGTGTTTGATGCTTGGTGTTTGATGCTTGGTGCTTGGTGCTTGGTGTTTGGTGCTTGGTGCTTGGTGTTTGTACTTGGTGCTTGGTGCTTGGTGTTTGGTGCTTGGTGCTTGGTGTTTGGTGCTTGGTTCTTGGTGTTTGGTGCTTGGTGCTTGGTGTTTGGTGCTTGGTGCTTGGTGTTTGGGTGTTTGGTGCTTGGTGTTTGGTTCTTGGTGCTTGGTGCTTGGTGGTTGGTGTTAGGTGTTTGGTGCTTGGTGCTTGGTATTTTGTGCTTCGTGCTTGGTGCTTGGTGTTTGGTGCTTGGTGCTTGGTGTTTGGTGCTTGGTGTTTGGTGCTTGGTGTTTGGTGTTTGGTGTTTGGTGCTTGGTGCTTGGTGTTTGGTGCTTGGTGCTTGGTGCTTGTTGTTTGGTGATTGGTGCTTGGTGCTTGGTGTTTGGTGTTTGGTGCTTGGGGCTTGGTGTTTGGTGCTGCATGCTTGGTGCTTGGTGCTTGGTGCTTGGTGTTTTGTGTTTGGTGTTTGATGCTTGGTGTTTGGTGTTTGGTGCTTGGTGCTTGGTGTTTGGTGTTTGATGCTTTGTGTTTGGTGTTTGGTGCTTGGTGCTTGGTGTTTGGTGCTTGGTGCTTGGTGTTTGTACTTGGTGCTTGGTGCTTGGTGTTTGGTGCTTGGTGTTTGTTGCTTGGTGCTTGGTGTTTGGTGCTTGGTGCTTGGTGTTTGGTGCTTGGTGCTTGGTGTTTGGTGCTTGGTGTTTGGTGCTTGGTGCTTGGTGTTTGTTGTTAGGTGTTTGGTGCTTCATGCTTGGTGCTTGGTGTTTGGTGCTTTGTTTTTGGTGTTTGGTGCTTGGTGCCTGGTGCATGGTGTTTGTTGCTTGGTGCTTGGTGTTTGGTGTTTGGTGCTTGGTGTTTGGTGCTTGGTGCTTGATGCTTGGTGTTAGGTGTTAGGTGTTTGGTGCTTGGTGCTTGGTGCTTGGTGCTTGGTGCTTGGTGTTTGGTGCTTGCTGCTTGCTTCTTGCTGCTTGGTGTTTGGTGCTTGGTGATTGATGCTTGGTGTTTGGTGCTTGGTGCTTGGTGCTTGGTGTTTGGTGGTTGGTGCTTGGTGCTTGGTGTTTGGTGTTAGGTGCTTGGTGCTTGGTGTTTAGGGCTTGGTGTTTGGTGCTTGGTGCTCGTGCTTGGTGTTTGGTGCTTGGTGCTTGGTGTTTGGTGTTTGGTGCTTGGTGTTTGGTGCTTGGTGCTTGGTGCTGGGTGGTTGGCGTTCGGTGCTTGGTGCTTGGTGTTTGGTGCTTGGTGCTTGGTGCTTGGTGTTTGGTGCTTGGTGCTTGGTGCGTGGTCTTTGGTGCTTGGTGTTTGGTGTTTGGTGCTTGTTGCTTGGTGTTTGGTGCTTGGTGCTTGGTGATTAGTGTTTGGTGCTTGGTGCTTGGGGTTTGGTGTTTGGTTCTTGGTGCTTGGTGTTTGGTGCTTGGTGCTTGGTGTTTGGTGCTTGGTGTTTGGTGTTTGCTGTTTGGTGTTTGGTGTTTGGTATTTGGTGTTTGCTGTTTGCTGTTTGGTGTCTGCTTTTTGGTGTTTGGTGTTTGCTCTATGGTGTTTGCTGTTTGGTGTTTGGTGTTTGGTGTTTGGTGTTTCCTATTTGGTCTTTAGTCTTTCGTGCTTGGTGTTTGGTGCTTGGTGCTTGGTATTTGGTGTTTGGTGCTTGGTGCTTGGTGTTTGGTGCTTGGTGCTTGGTGCTTGTTGTTTGGTGTTTGGTGTTTGGTGTTTGGTGCTTGGTGCTTGGTGTTTGGTGCTTGGTGCTTGGTGTTTCGTGCTGCGTGCTTGGTGTTTGGTGCTTGGTGCTTGGTGCTTGGTGTTTGGTGTTTGGTGTTTGATGCTTGGTGCTTGGTGCTTGGTGTTTGGTGCTTGGTGATTGATGCTTGGTGTTTGGTGCTTGGTGCTAGGTGTTTGGTTTTTGGTGCTAGGTGCTTGGTGCTTGGTGTTTGGTGCTTGGTGTTTGGTGTTTGGTGCTTGGTGCTTGGTGCTTGGTGTTTGGTGCTTGGTTCTTGGTGCTTGGTGTTTGGTGTTTGGTGTTTGGTGCTTGGTGTTTGGTGCTTGGTGCTTGGTGCTGGGAGTTTGGTGCTTGTTGCTTGGTGTTTGCTGCATGGTGCTTGGTGCTTGGTGTTTGTCGCTTGGTGCTTGGTGCTTGGTGTTTGGTGCTTGGTGTTGGTGTATGGTGCTTGGTGCTTGGTGTGTGGTGTTTGCTGTTTGCTGTTTGGTGTTTGGTGTTTGCTGTTTGCTGTTTGGTGTCTGCTTTTTCGTGTTTGGTGTTTGCTGTATGGTGTTTGCTGTTTCATGTTTGGAGTTTGCTGTTTGCTGTTTGCTGTTTCCTGTTTGCTGTTTGGTGTTTGGTGCTTGGTGCTTGGTGCTTGGTGTTTGGTGTTTGGTGCTTGGGGCTTGATGTTTGGTGTTTGGTGCTTGGTGTCTGGTGTTTGGTGCTTGGTGCTTGGTGATTAGTGTTTGGTGCTTGCTGCTTGGGGTTTGGTGTTTGGTGCTTGGTGCTTGGTGTTTGGTGCTTAGTGCTTGGTGTTTGGTGTTTGGTGCTTGGTGCCTGGTGCTTGTTGTTTGGTGTTTGGTGCTTGGTGCTTGATGTTTGGTGTTTGGTGCTTGGTGTCTGGTGTTTGGTGCTTGGTGTTTGGTGTTTGGTGCTTGGTGCTTGGTGTTTGGTGTTTGGTGCTTGGTGCTTGGTGTTTGGTGTTTTGTGCTTGGTGTTTGGTGCTTGGTGCTTGGTGTTTGGTGTTTGGTGCTTGGTGCTTGGTGTTTGGTGTTTGATGCTTGGTGTTTGATGCTTGGTGCTTGGTGCTTGGTGTTTGGTGCTTGGTGCTTGGTGTTTGTACTTGGTGCTTGGTGCTTGGTGTTTGGTGCTTGGTGCTTGGTGTTTGGTGCTTGGTTCTTGGTGTTTGGTGCTTGGTGCTTGGTGTTTGGTGCTTGGTGCTTGGTGTTTGGGTGTTTGGTGCTTGGTGTTTGGTGCTTGGTGCTTGGTGCTTGGTGGTTGGTGTTAGGTGTTTGGTGCTTGGTGCTTGGTATTTTGTGCTTCGTGCTTGGTGCTTGGTGTTTGGTGCTTGGTGCTTGGTGTTTGGTGCTTGGTGTTTGGTGCTTGGTGTTTGGTGTTTGGTGTTTGGTGCTTGGTGCTTGGTGTTTGGTGCTTGGTGCTTGGTGCTTGTTGTTTGGTGATTGGTGCTTGGTGCTTGGTGTTTGGTGTTTGGTGCTTGGGGCTTGGTGTTTGGTGCTGCATGCTTGGTGCTTGGTGCTTGGTGCTTGGTGTTTTGTGTTTGGTGTTTGATGCTTGGTGTTTGGTGTTTGGTGCTTGGTGCTTGGTGTTTGGTGTTTGATGCTTTGTGTTTGGTGTTTGGTGCTTGGTGCTTGGTGTTTGGTGCTTGGTGCTTGGTGTTTGTACTTGGTGCTTGGTGCTTGGTTTTTGGTGCTTGGTGTTTGTTGCTTGGTGCTTGGTGTTTGGTGCTTGGTGCTTGGTGTTTGGTGCTTGGTGCTTGGTGTTTGGTGCTTGGTGTTTGGTGCTTGGTGCTTGGTGTTTGTTGTTAGGTGTTTGGTGCTTCATGCTTGGTGCTTGGTGTTTGGTGCTTTGTTTTTGGTGTTTGGTGCTTGGTGCCTGGTGCATGGTGTTTGTTGCTTGGTGCTTGGTGTTTGGTGTTTGGTGCTTGCTGTTTGGTGCTTGGTGCTTGATGCTTGGTGTTAGGTGTTAGGTGTTTGGTGCTTGGTGCTTGGTGCTTGGTGCTTGGTGCTTGGTGTTTGGTGCTTGCTGCTTGCTTCTTGCTGCTTGGTGTTTGGTGCTTGGTGATTGATGCTTGGTGTTTGGTGCTTGCTGCTTGGTGCTTGGTGTTTGGTGGTTGGTGCTTGGTGCTTGGTGTTTGGTGTTAGGTGCTTGGTGCTTGGTGTTTAGGGCTTGGTGTTTGGTGCTTGGTGCTCGTGCTTGGTGTTTGGTGCTTGGTGCTTGGTGTTTGGTGTTTGGTGCTTGGTGTTTGGTGCTTGGTGCTTGGTGCTGGGTGGTTGGCGTTCGGTGCTTGGTGCTTGGTGTTTGGTGCTTGGTGCTTGGTGCTTGGTGTTTGGTGCTTGGTGCTTGGTGCGTGGTCTTTGGTGCTTGGTGTTTGGTGTTTGGTGTGTGGTGTTTGCTGTTTGCTGTTTGGTGTTTGGTGTTTGCTGTTTGCTGTTTGGTGTCTGCTTTTTGGTGTTTGGTGTTTGCTGTATGGTGTTTGCTGTTTCGTGTTTATTGTTTGCTGTTTGGTGTTTGGTGTTTTGTTTGGTCTTTAGTCTTTGGTGCTTGGTGTTTGGTGCTTGGTGCTTGGTATTTGGTGTTTGGTGCTTGGTGCTTGGTGTTTGGTGCTTGGTGCTTGGTGCTTGTTGTTTGGTGTTTGGTGTTTGGTGGTTGGTGCTTGGTGCTTGGTGTTTGGTGCTTGGTGCTTGTTGTTTCCTGCTGCGTGCTTGGTGTTTTGTGCCTGGTGCTTGGTGCTTGGTGTATGGTGCTTGGTGCTTGGTGTGTGGTGTTTGCTGTTTGCTGTTTGGTGTCTGCTTTTTCGTGTTTGGTGTTTGCTGTATGGTGTTTGCTGTTTCATGTTTGGAGTTTGCTGTTTGCTGTTTGCTGTTTCCTGTTTGCTGTTTGGTGTTTGGTGCTTGGTGCTTGGTGCTTGGTGTTTGGTGTTTGGTGCTTGGGGCTTGATGTTTGGTGTTTGGTGCTTGGTGTCTGGTGTTTGGTGCTTGGTGCTTGGTGATTAGTGTTTGGTGCTTGCTGCTTGGGGTTTGGTGTTTGGTGCTTGGTGCTTGGTGTTTGGTGCTTAGTGCTTGGTGTTTGGTGTTTGGTGCTTGGTGCCTGGTGCTTGTTGTTTGGTGTTTGGTGCTTGGTGCTTGATGTTTGGTGTTTGGTGCTTGGTGTCTGGTGTTTGGTGCTTGGTGTTTGGTGTTTGGTGCTTGGTGCTTGGTGTTTGGTGTTTGGTGCTTGGTGCTTGGTGTTTGGTGTTTTGTGCTTGGTGTTTGGTGCTTGGTGCTTGGTGTTTGGTGTTTGGTGCTTGGTGCTTGGTGTTTGGTGTTTGATGCTTGGTGTTTGATGCTTGGTGCTTGGTGCTTGGTGTTTGGTGCTTGGTGCTTGGTGTTTGTACTTGGTGCTTGGTGCTTGGTGTTTGGTGCTTGGTGCTTGGTGTTTGGTGCTTGGTTCTTGGTGTTTGGTGCTTGGTGCTTGGTGTTTGGTGCTTGGTGCTTGGTGTTTGGGTGTTTGGTGCTTGGTGTTTGGTGCTTGGTGCTTGGTGCTTGGTGGTTGGTGTTAGGTGTTTGGTGCTTGGTGCTTGGTATTTTGTGCTTCGTGCTTGGTGCTTGGTGTTTGGTGCTTGGTGCTTGGTGTTTGGTGCTTGGTGTTTGGTGCTTGGTGTTTGGTGTTTGGTGTTTGGTGCTTGGTGCTTGGTGTTTGGTGCTTGGTGCTTGGTGCTTGTTGTTTGGTGATTGGTGCTTGGTGCTTGGTGTTTGGTGTTTGGTGCTTGGGGCTTGGTGTTTGGTGCTGCATGCTTGGTGCTTGGTGCTTGGTGCTTGGTGCTTGGTGTTTTGTGTTTGGTGTTTGATGCTTGGTGTTTGGTGTTTGGTGCTTGGTGCTTGGTGTTTGGTGTTTGATGCTTTGTGTTTGGTGTTTGGTGCTTGGTGCTTGGTGTTTGGTGCTTGGTGCTTGGTGTTTGTACTTGGTGCTTGGTGCTTGGTGTTTGGTGCTTGGTGTTTGTTGCTTGGTGCTTGGTGTTTGGTGCTTGGTGCTTGGTGTTTGGTGCTTGGTGTTTGGTGCTTGGTGTTTGGTGTTTGTTGTTAGGTGTTTGGTGCTTCATGCTTGGTGCTTGGTGTTTGGTGCTTTGTTTTTGGTGTTTGGTGCTTGGTGCCTGGTGCATGGTGTTTGTTGCTTGGTGCTTGGTGTTTGGTGTTTGGTGCTTGGTGTTTGGTGCTTGGTGCTTGATGCTTGGTGTTAGGTGTTAGGTGTTTGGTGCTTGGTGCTTGGTGCTTGGTGCTTGGTGCTTGGTGTTTGGTGCTTGCTGCTTGCTTCTTGCTGCTTGGTGTTTGGTGCTTGGTGATTGATGCTTGGTGTTTGGTGCTTGGTGCTTGGTGCTTGGTGTTTGGTGGTTGGTGCTTGGTGCTTGGTGTTTGGTGTTAGGTGCTTGGTGCTTGGTGTTTAGGGCTTGGTGTTTGGTGCTTGGTGCTCGTGCTTGGTGTTTGGTGCTTGGTGCTTGGTGTTTGGTGTTTGGTGCTTGGTGTTTGGTGCTTGGTGCTTGGTGCTGGGTGGTTGGCGTTCGGTGCTTGGTGCTTGGTGTTTGGTGCTTGGTGCTTGGTGCTTGGTGTTTGGTGCTTGGTGCTTGGTGCGTGGTCTTTGGTGCTTGGTGTTTGGTGTTTGGTGCTTGTTGCTTGGTGTTTGGTGCTTGGTGCTTGGTGATTAGTGTTTGGTGCTTGGTGCTTGGGGTTTGGTGTTTGGTTCTTGGTGCTTGGTGTTTGGTGCTTGGTGCTTGGTGTTTGGTGCTTGGTGTTTGGTGTTTGCTGTTTGGTGTTTGGTGTTTGGTATTTGGTGTTTGCTGTTTGCTGTTTGGTGTCTGCTTTTTGGTGTTTGGTGTTTGCTCTATGGTGTTTGCTGTTTGGTGTTTGGTGTTTGGTGTTTGGTGTTTCCTATTTGGTCTTTAGTCTTTCGTGCTTGGTGTTTGGTGCTTGGTGCTTGGTATTTGGTGTTTGGTGCTTGGTGCTTGGTGTTTGGTGCTTGGTGCTTGGTGCTTGTTGTTTGGTGTTTGGTGTTTGGTGTTTGGTGCTTGGTGCTTGGTGTTTGGTGCTTGGTGCTTGGTGTTTCGTGCTGCGTGCTTGGTGTTTGGTGCTTGGTGCTTGGTGCTTGGTGTTTGGTGTTTGGTGTTTGATGCTTGGTGCTTGGTGCTTGGTGTTTGGTGCTTGGTGATTGATGCTTGGTGTTTGGTGCTTGGTGCTAGGTGTTTGGTTTTTGGTGCTAGGTGCTTGGTGCTTGGTGTTTGGTGCTTGGTGTTTGGTGTTTGGTGCTTGGTGCTTGGTGCTTTGTGTTTGGTGCTTGGTTCTTGGTGCTTGGTGTTTGGTGTTTGGTGTTTGGTGTTTGGTGCTTGGTGTTTGGTGCTTGGTGCTTGGTGCTGGGAGTTTGGTGCTTGTTGCTTGGTGTTTGCTGCATGGTGCTTGGTGCTTGGTGTTTGTCGCTTGGTGCTTGGTGCTTGGTGTTTGGTGCTTGGTGTTGGTGTTTGGTGCTTGGTGCTTGGTGTGTGGTGTTTGCTGTTTGCTGTTTGGTGTTTGGTGTTTGCTCTTTGCTGTTTGGTGTCTGCTTTTTCGTGTTTGGTGTTTGCTGTATGGTGTTTGCTGTTTCATGTTTGGAGTTTGCTGTTTGCTGTTTGCTGTTTCCTGTTTGCTGTTTGGTGTTTGGTGCTTGGTGCTTGGTGCTTGGTGTTTGGTGTTTGGTGCTTGGGGCTTGATGTTTGGTGTTTGGTGCTTGGTGTCTGGTGTTTGGTGCTTGGTGCTTGGTGATTAGTGTTTGGTGCTTGCTGCTTGGGGTTTGGTGTTTGGTGCTTGGTGCTTGGTGTTTGGTGCTTGGTGTTTGGTGTTTGGTGCTTGGTGTTTGGTGTTTGCTGTTTGGTGTTTGGTGTTTGGTGTTTGGTGTTTGCTGTTTGCTGTTTGGTGTCTGCTTTTTGGTGTTTGGTGTTTGCTGTATGGTGTTTGCTGTTTCGTGTTTATTGTTTGCTGTTTGGTGTTTGGTGTTTTGTTTGGTCTTTAGTCTTTGGTGCTTGGTGTTTGGTGCTTGGTGCTTGGTATTTGGTGTTTGGTGCTTGGTGCTTGGTGTTTGGTGCTTGGTGCTTGGTGCTTGTTGTTTGGTGTTTGGTGTTTGGTGGTTGGTGCTTGGTGCTTGGTGTTTGGTGCTTGGTGCTTGTTGTTTCCTGCTGCGTGCTTGGTGTTTTGTGCCTGGTGCTTGGTGCTTGGTGTTTGGTGTTTGGTGCTTGGTGTTTGGTGCTTGGTGCTAGGTGCTTGGTGTTTGGTGCTTAGTGCTTGGTGTTTGGTGCTTGGTGCTTCGTGTTTGGTGTTTGCTGTTTGGTGTTTGGTGTTTGGTGCTTGCTGTTTGGTGTTTGGTGTTTGGTGCTTGGTGCTTGGTGTTTTGTGTTTGGTGCTTGGGGCTTGATGTTTGGTGTTTGGTGCTTGGTGTTTGGTGCTTGGTGCTTGGTGCTGGGTGTTTGGTGCTTGGTGTTTGGTGTTTGGTGCTTGGTGCTTGGTGCTTGGTGTTTTGTGTTTGTTGTTTGCTGTTTGGTGTTTGGTGTTTGCTCTTTGCTGTTTGGTGTCTGCTTTTTCGTGTTTGGTGTTTGCTGTATGGTGTTTGCTGTTTCATGTTTGGTGTTTGGTGCTTGGTGCTTGGTGCTTGGTGTTTGGTGTTTGGTGCTTGGTGTTTGGTGCTTAGTGCTTGGTGTTTGGTGTTTGGTGCTTGGTGCCTGGTGCTTGTTGTTTGGTGCTTGGTGCTTGGTGCTTGGTTTTTTGTGTTTGTTGTTTGCTGTTTGATGTTTGGTGTTTGCTCTTTGCTGTTTGGTGTCTGCTTTTTCGTGTTTGCTGTTTGCTGTTTGGTGTTTCCTCTTTGCTGTTTGGTGTTTGGTGCTTGGTGCTTGGTGTTTGGTGATTGGTGCTTGGTGCTTGGTGTTTGGTGCTAGGTGCTTGGTGCTTGGTGTTTAGGGCTTGGTGTTTGGTGCTTGGTGCTTCGTGCTTGGTGTTTGGTGCTTGGTGCTTGGTGTTTGGTGTTTGGTGCTTGGTGTTTGGTGCTTGGTGCTTGGTGCTGGGTGGTAGGCGTTCGGTGCTTGGTGCTTGGTGTTTGGTGCTTGGTGCTTGGTGCTTGGTGTTTGGTGCTTGGTGCTTGGTGCTTGGTCTTTGGTGCTTGGTGCTTGGTGATTAGTGTTTGGTGCTTGGTGCCTGGGGTTTGGTGTTTGGTTCTTGGTGCTTGGTGTTTGGTGCTTGGTGCTTGGTTTTTGGTGCTTGGTGTTTGGTGTTTGCTGTTTGGTGTTTGGTGTTTGGTATTTGGTGTTTGCTGTTTGCTGTTTGGTGTCTGCTTTTTGGTGTTTGGTGTTTGCTCTATGGTGTTTGCTCTATGGTGTTTGCTGTTTGGTGCTTGGTGCTTGGTATTTGGTGTTTGGTGCTTGGTGCTTGGTGTTTGGTGCTTGGTGCTTGGTGCTTGTTGTTTGGTGTTTGGTGTTTGGTGTTTGGTGCTTGGTGCTTGGTGCTTGGTGCTTGGTGCTTGGTGTTTCGTGCTGCGTGCTTGGTGTTTGGTGCTTGGTGCTTGGTGCTTGGTGTTTGGTGTTTGGTGTTTGATGCTTGGTGCTTGGTGCTTGGTGTTTGGTGCTTGGTGATTGATGCTTGGTGTTTGGTGCTTGGTGCTAGGTGTTTGGTGTTTGGTGCTAGGTGCTTGGTGCTTGGTGTTTGGTGCTTGGTGTTTGGTGTTTGGTGCTTGATGCTTGGTGCTTGGTGTTTGGTGCTTGGTTCTTGGTGCTTGGTGTTTGGTGTTTGGTGTTTGGTGCTTGGTGTTTGGTGCTTGGTGCTTGGTGCTGGGAGTTTGGTGCTTGTTGCTTGGTGTTTGCTGCATGGTGCTTGGTGCTTGGTGTTTGTCGCTTGGTGCTTGGTGCTTGGTGTTTGGTGCTTGGTGTTTGGTGTTTGGTGCTTGGTGCTTGGTGTGTGGTGTTTGCTGTTTGCTGTTTGGTGTTTGGTGTTTGCTGTTTGCTGTTTGGTGTCTGCTTTTTCGTGTTTGGTGTTTGCTGTATGGTGTTTGCTGTTTCATGTTTGGAGTTTGCTGTTTGCTGTTTGCTGTTTCCTGTTTGCTGTTTGGTGTTTGGTGCTTGGTGCTTGGTGCTTGGTGTTTGGTGTTTGGTGCTTGGGGCTTGATGTTTGGTGTTTGGTGCTTGGTGTCTGGTGTTTGGTGCTTGGTGCTTGGTGACTAGTGTTTGGTGCTTGCTGCTTGGGGTTTGGTGTTTGGTGCTTGGTGCTTGGTGTTTGGTGCTTGGTGTTTGGTGTTTGGTGCTTGGTGTTTGGTGTTTGCTGTTTGGTGTTTGGTGTTTGGTGTTTGGTGTTTGCTGTTTGCTGTTTGGTGTCTGCTTTTTGGTGTTTGGTGTTTGCTGTATGGTGTTTGCTGTTTCGTGTTTATTGTTTGCTGTTTGGTGTTTGGTGTTTTGTTTGGTCTTTAGTCTTTGGTGCTTGGTGTTTGGTGCTTGGTGCTTGGTATTTTGTGTTTGGTGCTTGGTGCTTGCTGCTTGGTGCTTGGTGATTGGTCCTTGGTGTTTGGTGTTTGGTGTTTGGTGTTTGGTGCTTGGTGCTTGGTGTTTGGTGCTTGGTGCTTGGTGCTTGGTGTTTGGTGTTTGGTGCTTGGTGTTTGGTGCTTGGTGCTAGGTGCTTGGTGTTTGGTGCTTAGTGCTTGGTGTTTGGTGCTTGGTGCTTCGTGTTTGGTGTTTGCTGTTTGCTGTTTGGTGTTTGCCGTTTGCTGTTTGGTGTTTGCTGTTTGGTGTTTGGTGTTTGGTGCTTGCTGTTTGGTGCTTGGTGTTTGGTGCTTGGTGCTTGGTGTTTTGTGTTTGGTGCTTGGGGCTTGATGTTTGGTGTTTGGTGCTTGGTGTTTGGTGCTTGGTGCTTGGTGCTGGGTGTTTGGTGCTTGGTGTTTGGTGTTTGGTGCTTGGTGCTTGGTGCTTGGTGTTTTGTGTTTGTTGTTTGCTGTTTGGTGTTTGGTGTTTGCTGTTTGCTGTTTGGTGTCTGCTTTTTCGTGTTTGGTGTTTGCTGTATTGTGTTTGCTGTTTCATGTTTGGTGTTTGGTGCTTGGTGCTTGGTGCTTGGTGTTTGGTGTTTGGTGCTTGGTGTTTGGTGCTTAGTGCTTGGTGTTTGGTGTTTGGTGCTTGGTGCCTGGTGCTTGTTGTTTGGTGCTTGGTGCTTGGTGCTTGGTTTTTTGTGTTTGTTGTTTGCTGTTTGATGTTTGGTGTTTGCTCTTTGCTGTTTGGTGTCTGCTTTTTCGTGTTTGCTGTTTGCTGTTTGGTGTTTCCTCTTTGCTGTTTGGTGTTTGGTGCTTGCTGCTTGGTGCTTGGTGTTTGGTGTTTGGTGCGTGGTGTTTGGTGCTTAGTGCATGGTGTTTGGTGTTTGGTGCTTGGTGCCTGGTGCTTGTTGTATGGTGTTTGGTGCTTGGTGCTTGATGTTTGGTGTTTGGTGCTTGGTGTCTGGTGTTTGGTGCTTGGTGTTTGGTGTTTGGTGCTTGGTGCTTGGTGTTTGGTGTTTGGTGCTTGGTGCTTGGTGTTTGGTGTTTTGTGCTTGGTGTTTGGTGCTTGGTGCTTGGTGTTTGGTGTTTGGTGCTTGGTGCTTGGTGTTTGGTGTTTGATGCTTGGTGTTTGATGCTTGGTGCTTGGTGCTTGGTGTTTGGTGCTTGGTGCTTGGTGTTTGTACTTGGTGCCTGGTGCTTGGTGTTTGGTGCTTGGTGCTTGGTGTTTGGTGCTTGGTTCTTCGTGCTTGGTGTTTGGTGTTTGGTGCTTGGTGCTTGGTGTTTGGTGCTTGGTGTTTGGTGCTTGGTGTTTGGTGTTTGGTGTTTGGTGCTTGGTGCTTGGTGTTTGGTGCTTGGTGCTTGGTGCTTGTTGTTTGGTGATTGGTGCTTGGTGCTTGGTGTTTGGTGTTTGGTGCTTGGGGCTTGGTGTTTGGTGCTGCATGCTTGGTGCTTGGTGCTTGGTGCTTGGTGTTTTGTGTATGGTGTTTGATGCTTGGTGTTTGGTGTTTGGTGCTTGGTGCTTGGTGTTTGGTGTTTGATGCTTGGTGTTTGGTGTTTGGTGCTTGGTGCTTGGTGTTTGGTGCTTGGTGCTTGGTGTTTGTACTTGGTGCTTGGTGCTTGGTGTTTGGTGCTTGGTGTTTGTTGCTTGGTGCTTGGTGTTTGGTGCTTGGTGCTTGGTGTTTGGTGCTTGGTGCTTGGTGTTTGGTGCTTGGTGTTTGGTGCTTGGTGCTTGGTGCTTGTTGTTAGGTGTTTGGTGCTTCATGCTTGGTGCTTGGTGTTTTGTGCTTTGTTATTGGTGTTTGGTGCTTGGTGCCTGGTGCATGGTGTTTGTTGCTTGGTGCTTGGTGTTTGGTGTTTGGTGCTTGGTGTTTGGTGCTTGGTGCTTGATGCTTGGTGTTAGGTGTTAGGTGTTTGGTGCTTGGTGCTTGGTGCTTGGTGCTTGGTGCTTGGTGTTTGGTGCTTGCTGCTTGCTTCTTGCTGCTTGGTGTTTGGTGATTGGTGATTGGTGCTTGGTGTTTGGTGCTTGGTGCTTGGTGCTTGGTGTTTGGTGATTGGTGCTTGGTGCTTGGTGTTTGGTGCTAGGTGCTTGGTGCTTGGTGTTTAGGGCTTGGTGTTTGGTGCTTGGTGCTTCGTGCTTGGTGTTTGGTGCTTGGTGCTTGGTGTTTGGTGTTTGGTGCTTGGTGTTTGGTGCTTGGTGCTTGGTGCTGGGTGGTAGGCGTTCGGTGCTTGGTGCTTGGTGTTTGGTGCTTGGTGCTTGGTGCTTGGTGTTTGGTGCTTGGTGCTTGGTGCTTGGTCTTTGGTGCTTGGTGTTTGGTGTTTGGTGCTTGTTGCTTGGTGTTTGGTGCTTGGTGCTTGGTGATTAGTGTTTGGTGCTTGGTGCTTGGGGTTTGGTGTTTGGTTCTTGGTGCTTGGTGTTTGGTGCTTGGTGCTTGGTGTTTGGTGCTTGGTGTTTGGTGTTTGCTGTTTGGTGTTTGGTGTTTGGTATTTGGTGTTTGCTGTTTGCTGTTTGGTGTCTGCTTTTTGGTGTTTGGTGTTTGCTCTATGGTGTTTGCTGTTTGGTGTTTGGTGTTTGGTGTTTGGTGTTTGGTGCTTGGTGCCTGGTGATTGTTGTTTGGTGTTTGGTGCTTGGTGCTTGATGTTTGGTGTTTGGTGCTTGGTGTCTGGTGTTTGGTGCTTGGTATTTGGTGTTTGGTGCTTGGTGCTTGGTGCTTGGTGTTTGGTGTTTGGTGCTTGGTGTTTGGTGTTTGGTGCTTGGTGCTTGGTGTTTGGTGCTTGGTGCTTGGTGCTTGGTGTTTGGTGTTTGGTGCTTGGTGCTTGGTGTTTGGTGTTTGGTGCTTGGTGTTTCATGCTTGGTGCTTGGTGCTTGGTGTTTGGTGCTTGTTGCTTGGTTTTTGTACTTGGTGCTTGGTGCTTGGTGTTTGGTGCTTGGTTCTTGGTGTTTGGTGCTTGGTGTTTGGTGCTTGGTGCTTGGTGTTTGGTGCTTGGTGCTTGGTGCTTGGTGTTTGGTGTTTGGTGCTTGGTGCTTGGTGTTTGGTGTTTGGTGCTTGGTGTTTGATGCTTGGTGCTTGGTGCTTGGTGTTTGGTGTTTGGTGCTTGGTGCTTGGTGCTTGGTGTTAGGTGTTTGGTGCTTGGTGCTTGGTGTTTGGTGCTTGGTGCTTGGTGTTTGGTGTTTGGTGCTTGGTGATTGATGCTTGGTGTTTGGTGCTTGGTGCTTGGTGTTTGGTTTTTGGTGCTAGGTGCTTGGTGCTTGGTGTTTGGTGTTTGGTGCTTGGTGTTTGGTGCTTGGTGCTTGGTGCTGGATGGTTGGTGTTTGGTGCTTGGTGCTTGGTGTTTGGTGCTTGGTGCTTGGTGCTTGGTGTTTGGTGCTTGGTGCTTGGTGTTTGGTCTTTGATGTTTGGTGTTTAGTGCTTGGTGCTAGGTGCTTGGTGTTTGGTGCTTGGTGCTTGGTGCATTGTGATTAGTGTTTGGTGCTTGGTGTTTGGTGTTTGGTGTTTGGTGCTTGGTCTTTGGTGCTTGGTGCTTGGTGTTTGGTGTTTGGTGCTTGCTACTTGGTGTTTGGTGCTTGGTGCTTGGTGCTTGTTGTTTGGTGATTGGTGCTTGGTGTTTGCTGTTTGGTGCTGCGTGCTTGGTGCTTGGTGCTTGGTGCTTGGTGCTTGGTGTTTTGTGTTTGGTGTTTGATGCTTGGTGTTTGGTGTTTGGTGCTTGGTGCTTGGTGTTTGGTGTTTGATGCTTGGTGCTTGATGCTTGGTGCTTGGTGCTTGGTGTTTGGTGCTTGGTGCTTGATGTTTGTACTTGGTGCTTGGTGCTTGGTGTTTGGTGCTTGGTGTTTGGTGCTTGGTGCTTGGTGTTTGGTGCTTGGTGCTCGGTGTTTGGTGTTTGGTGCTTGGTGTTTGGTGCTTGGTGTTTGGTATTAGGTGTTTGGTGCTTCATGCTTGGTGCTTGGTGTTTGGTGCCATGGTGCTTGGTGTTTGGTGCTTGGTGCCTGGTGCATGGTGTTTGTTGCTTGGTGCTTGGTGTTTGGTGTTTGGTGCTTGGTGTTTGGTGCTTGGTGCTTGGTGCTTGGTGTTAGGTGTTAGGTGTTTGGTGCTTGGTGCTTGGTGTTTGGTGCTTGGTGTTTGGTGTTTGGTGCTTGGTGATTGGTGCTTGGTGTTTGGTGCTTGGTGCTTGGTGTTTGGTGCTTGGTGCTTGATGCTTGGAGTTTGGTGCTTGGTGTTTGGTGCTTGGTACTTGGGGCTTGGTGTTTGGTGCTTCGTGCTTCGTGCTTGGTGTTTGGTGCTTGGTGCTTGGTGTTTGGTGTTTGGTGCTTGGTGTTTGGTGCTTGGTGCTTGGTGCTGGGTGCTTGGCGTTTGGTGCTTGGTGCTTGGTGTTTGGTGCTTGGTGCTTGGTGCTTGGTGTTTGGTGCTTGGTACCTGGTGCTTGGTCTTTGGTGCTTGGTGTTTGGTGTTTGGTGCTTGGTGTTTGGTGCTTGGTGCTTGGTGATTAGTGTTTGGTGCTTGATGCTTGGGGTTTGGTGTTTGGTGCTTGGGGTTTGGTCCTTGGTGCTTGGTTTTTGGTGCTTGGTGTTTGGTGTTTGCTGTTTGGTGTTTGGTGTTTGGTGTTTGGTGTTTGCTGTTTGCTGTTTGGTGTCTGCTTTTTGGTGTTTGGTGTTTGCTGTATGGTGTTTGCTGTTTCGTGTTTATTGTTTGCTGTTTGGTGTTTGGTGTTTGGTGTTTGGTGTTTCCTGTTTGGTCTTTAGTCTTTGGTGCTTGGTGTTTGGTGCTTGGTGTTGGTATTTGGTGTTTGGTGCTTGGTGCTTGGTGTTTGGTGCTTGGTGCTTGGTGCTTGTTGTTTGGTGTTTGGTGTTTGGTGTTTGGTGCTTGGTGCTTGGTGTTTGGTGCTTGGTGCTTGGTGTTTCGTGCTGCGTGCTTGGTGTTTGGTCCTTGGTGCTTGGTGCTTGCTGTTTGGTGCTTGGTGCTTGGTGTTTGGTGCTTGGTGCTTGGTGCTTGGTGTTTGGTGCTTAGTGCTTCGTGTTTGGTGTTTGCTGTTTGCTGTTTGGTGTTTGCTGTTTGGTGCTTGCTGTTTGGTGCTTGGTGTTTGGTGCTTGGTGCTTGGTGTTTTGTGTTTGGTGCTTGGTGCTTGGGGCTTGGTGTTCGGTGGTTGGTGCTTGGTTCTTGGTGCTTGGTGTTTGGTGTTTGGTGCTTGGTCTTTGGTGTCTGGTGCTTGGTGCTTGGTGCTTGGTGTTTGGTGTTTGCTGTTTGCTGTTTGGTGTTTGCTGTTTGCTGTTTGCTGTTTGCTGTTTGCTGTCTGCTTTTTGGTGCTTGGTGTTTGCTGTATGGTGTTTGCTGTTTCATGTTTGGAGTTTGCTGTTTGCTGTTTGGTGTTTCCTGTTTGCTGTTTGGTGTTTGGTGCTTGTTGCTTAGTGCTTGGTGTTTGGTGTTTGGTGCTTGGTGTTTGGTGCTTAGTGCTTGGTGTTTGGTGTTTGGTGCTTGGTGCCTGGTGCTTGTTGTTTTGTGTTTGGTGCTTGGTGCTTGATGTTTGGTGTTTGGTGCTTGGTGTCTGGTGTTTGGTGCTTGGTGTTTGGTGTTTGGTGCTTGGTGCTTGGTGTTTGGTGTTTGGTGCTTGGTGCTTGGTGTTTGGTGTTTGGTACTTGGTGTTTGGTGTTTGGTGTTTGGTGTTTGATGCTTGGAGTTTGATGCTTGGTGCTTGGTGTTTGGTGCTTGGTGCTTGGTGTTTGTACTTGGTGCTTGGTGCTTGGTGTTTGGTGCTTGGTTCTTGGTGTTTGGTGCTTGGTGTTTGGTGCTTGGTGCTTGGTGTTTGGTGTTTGGTGCTTGGTGTTTGGTGCTTGGTGCTTGGTGGTTGGTGTTTGGTGCTTGGTGCCTGGTGCATGGTGTTTGGTGCTTGATGCTTGGTGTTTGGTGTTTGGTGCTTGGTGTTTGGTGATTGGTGCTTGGTGCTTGGTGCTTGGTGCTTGGTGTTTGGTGGTTGGTGCTTGCTGCTTGCTGCTTGGTGTTTGGTGCCTGGTGATTGGTGCTTGGTGTTTGGTGCTTGGTGCTTGGTGTTTGGTGTTTGGTGCTAGGTGCTTGGTGCTTGGTGCTTGGTGTTTGGTGCTTGGTGTTTGGTGCTTGGTACTTGGGGCTTGGTGTTTGGTGCTTGGTGCTTGGTGTTTGGTGCTTGTTGTTTGGTGTTTGATGCTTGGTGTTTGATGCTTGGTGCTTGGTGCTTGGTGTTTGGTGCTTGGTGCTTGGTGTTTGTACTTGGTGCTTGGTGCTTGGTGTTTGGTGCTTGCTGCTTGGTGTTTGGTGCTTGGTTCTTGGTGTTTGGTGCTTGGTGCTTGGTGTTTGGTGCTTGGTGCTTGGTGTTTGGTGTTTGGTGCTTGGTGTTTGGTGCTTGGTGCTTGGTGCTTGGTGGTTGGTGTTAGGTGTTTGGTGCTTGGTGCTTGGTGTTTTGTGCTTCGTGCTTGGTGCTTGGTGTTTGGTGCTTGGTGCTTGGTGTTTGGTGCTTGGTGTTTGGTGCTTGGTGTTTGGTGTTTGGTGTTTGGTGCTTCGTGCTTGATGTTTGGTGCTTGGTGCTTGGTGCTTGTTGTTTGGTGATTGGTGCTTGGTGCTTGGTGTTTGGTGTTTGGTGCTTGGGGCTTGGTGTTTGGTGCTGCATGCTTGGTGCTTGGTGCTTGGTGCTTGGTGCTTGGTGTTTTGTGTTTGGTGCTTGGTGCTTGGTGTTTGGTGTTTGATGCTTGGTGTTTGGTGTTTGGTGCTTGGTGCTTGGTGTTTGGTGCTTGGTGCTTGGTGTTTGTACTTGGTGCTTGGTGCTTGGTGTTTGGTGCTTGGTGTTTGTTGCTTGGTGCTTGGTGTTTGGTGCTTGGTGCTTGGTGTTTGGTGCTTGGTTTTTGGTGCTTGGTGCTTGGTGTTTGTTGTTAGGTGTTTGGTGCTTCATGCTTGGTGCCTGGTGCATGGTGTTTGTTGCTTGGTGTTAGGTGTTAGGTGTTTGGTGCTTGGTGCTTGGTGCTTGGTGCTTGGTGTTTGGTGGTTGCTGCTTGCTTCTTGCTGCTTGGTGTTTTGTGCTTGGTGATTGATGCTTGGTGTTTGGTGCTTGGTGCTTGGTGCTTGGTGTTTGGTGGTTGGTGCTTGGTGCTTGGTGTTTGGTGCTAGGTGCTTGGTGCTTGGTGTTTAGGGCTTGGTGTTTGGTGCTTGGTGCTTCGTGCTTGGTGTTTGGTGCTTGGTGCTTGGTGTTTGGTGTTTGGTGCTTGGTATTTGGTGCTTGGTGCTTGGTGCTGGGTGGTTGGCGTTCGGTGCTTGGTGCTTGGTGTTTGGTGCTTGGTGCTTGGTGCTTGGTGTTTGGTGCTTGGTGCTTGGTGCTTGGTCTTTGGTGCTTGGTGTTTGGTGTTTGGTGCTTGTTGCTTGGTGTTTGGTGCTTGGTGCTTGGTGTTTGGTGTTTGGTGCTTGGTGTTTGGTGCTTGGTGCTTGGTGCTGGGTGGTTGGCGTTCGGTGCTTGGTGCTTGGTGCTTGGGGTTTGTTGTTTGGTTCTTGGTGCTTGGTGTTTGGTGCTTGGTGCTTGGTGTTTGGTGCTTGGTGTTTGGTGTTTGCTGTTTGGTGTTTGGTGTTTGGTATTTGGTGTTTGCTGTTTGCTGTTTGGTGTCTGCTTTTTGGTGTTTGGTGTTTGCTCTATGGTGTTTGCTGTTTGGTGTTTGGTGTTTCCTATTTGGTCTTTAGTCTTTCGTGCTTGGTGTTTGGTGCTTGGTGCTTGGTATTTGGTGTTTGGTGCTTGGTGCTTGGTGTTTGGTGCTTGGTGCTTGGTGCTTGTTGTTTGGTGTTTGGTGTTTGGTGTTTGGTGCTTGGTGCTTGGTGTTTGGTGCATGGTGCTTGGTGTTTCGTGCTGCGTGCTTGGTGTTTGGTGCTTGGTGCTTGGTGCTTGGTGTTTGGTGTTTGGTGTTTGATGTTTGGTGCTTGGTGCTTGGTGTTTGGTGCTTGGTGATTGATGCTGGTGTTTGGTGCTTGGTGCTAGGTGTTTGGTTTTTGGTGCTAGGTGCTTGGTGCTTGGTGTTTGGTGCTTGGTGTTTGGTGTTTGGTGCTTGGTGCTTGGTGCTTGGTGTTTGGTGCTTGGTTCTTGGTGCTTGGTGTTTGGTGTTTGGTGTTTGGTGCTTGGTGTTTGGTGCTTGGTGCTTGGTGCTGGGAGTTTGGTGCTTGGTGCTTGGTGTTTGCTGCATGGTGCTTGGTGCTTGGTGTTTGTCGCTTGGTGCTTGGTGCTTCGTGTTTGGTGCTTGGTGTTTGGTGTTTGGTGCTTGGTGCTTCGTCTGTGGTGTTTGCTGTTTGCTGTTTGGTGTTTGGTGTTTGCTGTTTGCTGTTTGGTGTCTGCTTTTTCGTGTTTGGTGTTTGCTGTATGGTGTTTGCTGTTTCATGTTTGGAGTTTGCTGTTTGCTGTTTGCTGTTTCCTGTTTGCTGTTTGGTGTTTGGTGCTTGGTGCTTGGTGCTTAGTGTTTGGTGTTTGGTGCTTGGGGCTTGATGTTTGGTGTTTGGTGCTTGGTGTCTGGTGTTTGGTGCTTGGTGCTTGGTGATTAGTGTTTGGTGCTTGCTGCTTGGGGTTTGGTGTTTGGTGCTTGGTGCTTGGTGTTTGGTGCTTGGTGTTTGGTGTTTGGTGCTTGGTGTTTGGTGTTTGGTGTTTGGTGTTTGGTGTTTGGTGTTTGCTGTTTGCTGTTTGGTGTCTGCTTTTTGGTGTTTGGTGTTTGCTGTATGGTGTTTGCTGTTTCGTGTTTATTGTTTGCTGTTTGGTGTTTGGTGTTTCCTGTTTGGTCTTTAGTCTTTGGTGCTTGGTGTTTGGTGCTTGGTGCTTGGTATTTGGTGTTTGGTGCTTGGTGCTTGGTGTTTGGTGCTTGGTGCTTGGTGCTTGTTGTTTGGTGTTTGGTGTTTGGTGTTTGGTGCTTGGTGCTTGGTGTTTGGTGCTTGGTGCTTGGTGTTTCCTGCTGCGTGCTTGGTGTTTTGTGCCTGGTGCTTGGTGCTTGGTGTTTGGTGTTTGGTGCTTGGTGTTTGGTGCTTGGTGCTAGGTGCTTGGTGTTTGGTGCTTAGTGCTTGGTGTTTGGTGCTTGGTGCTTCGTGTTTGGTGTTTGCTGTTTGCTGTTTGGTGTTTGCCGTTTGCTGTTTGGTGTTTGCTGTTTGGTGTTTGGTGTTTGGTGCTTGCTGTTTGGTGCTTGGTGTTTGGTGCTTGGTGCTTGGTGTTTTGTGTTTGGTGCTTGGGGCTTGATGTTTGGTGTTTGGTGCTTGGTGTTTGGTGCTTGGTGCTTGGTGCTGGGTGTTTGGTGCTTGGTGCTTGGTGTTTGGTGCATGGTGCTTGGTGCTTGGTGTTTGGTGCTTGGTGTTTGGTGTTTGGTGCTTGGTGCTTGGTGCTTGGTGTTTTGTGTTTGTTGTTTGCTGTTTGGTGTTTGGTGTTTGCTCTTTGCTGTTTGGTGTCTGCTTTTTCGCGTTTGGTGTTTGCTGTATGGTGTTTGCTGTTTCATGTTTGGTGTTTGGTGCTTGGTGCTTGGTGCTTGGTGTTTGGTGTTTGGTGCTTGGTGTTTGGTGCTTAGTGCTTGGTGCTTGGTGTTTGGTGCTTGGTGCCTGGTGCTTGTTGTTTGGTGCTTGGTGCTTGGTGCTTGGTGTTTTGTGTTTGTTGTTTGCTGTTTGATGTTTGGTGTTTGCTCTTTGCTGTTTGGTGTCTGCTTTTTCGTGTTTGCTGTTTGCTGTTTGGTGTTTCCTCTTTGCTGTTTGGTGTTTTGTGCTTGGTGTTTGGTGCTTGGTGTTTGGTGTTTGGTGCTTGGTGTTTGGTGCTTAGTGCTTGGTGTTTGGTGTTTGGTGCTTGGTGCCTGGTGCTTGTTGTTTGGTGTTTGGTGCTTGGTGCTTGATGTTTGGTGTTTGGTGCTTGGTGTCTGGTGTTTGGTGCTTGGTGTTTGGTGTTTGGTGCTTGGTGCTTGGTGTTTGGTGTTTGGTGCTTGGTGCTTGGTGTTTGGTGTTTTGTGCTTGGTGTTTGGTGCTTGGTGCTTGGTGTTTGGTGTTTGGTGCTTGGTGCTTGGTGTTTGGTGTTTGATGCTTGGTGTTTGATGCTTGGTGCTTGGTGCTTGGTGTTTGGTGCTTGGTGCTTGGTGTTTGTACTTGGTGCTTGGTGCTTGGTGTTTGGTGCTTGGTGCTTGGTGTTTGGTGCTTGGTTCTTGGTGTTTGGTGCTTGGTGCTTGGTGTTTGGTGCTTGGTGCTTGGTGTTTGGTGTTTGGTGCTTGGTGTTTGGTGCTTGGTGCTTGGTGCTTGGTGCTTGGTGTTAGGTGTTTGGTGCTTGGTGCTTGGTGTTTTGTGCTTGGTGCTTGGTGCTTGGTGTTTGGTGCTTGGTGCTTGGTGTTTGGTGCTTGGTGTTTGGTGCTTGGTGTTTGGTGTTTGGTGTTTGGTGCTTGGTGCTTGGTGTTTGGTGCTTGGTGCTTGGTGCTTGTTGTTTGGTGATTGGTGCTTGGTGCTTGGTGTTTGGTGTTTGGTGCTTGGGGCTTGGTGTTTGGTACTGCATGCTTGGTGCTTGGTGTTTGGTGTTTGGTGCTTGGTGTTTGGTGCTTGGTGCTTGGTGGTTGGTGTTTGGTGCTTGGTTCCTGGTGCATGGTGTTTGGTGCTTGATGCTTGGTGTTTGGTGTTTGGTGCTTGGTGTTTGGTGATTGGTGCTTGGTGCTTGGTGCTTGGTGCTTGGTGTCTGGTGTTTGGTGCTTGCTGCTTGCTGCTTGGTGTTTGGTGCCTGGTGATTGGTGCTTGGTGTTTGGTGCTTGGTGCTTGGTGTTTGGTGTTTGGTGCTAGGTGCTTGGTGCTTGGTGCTTGGTGTTTGGTGCTTGGTGTTTGGTGCTTGGTACTTGGGGCTTGGTGTTTGGTGCTTGGTGCTTGGTGTTTGGTGCTTGTTGTTTGGTGCTTGGTGCTTGGTGTTTGGTGTCTGCTTTTTGGTGTTTGGTGTTTGTTGTATGGTGTTTGCTGTTTCGTGTTTATTGTTTGCTGTTTGGTGTTTGGTGTTTCCTGTTTGGTCATTAGTCTTTGGTGCTTGGTGTTTGGTGCTTGGTGCTTGGTGCTTGGTGTTTGGTGCTTGGTGCTTGGTGCTTGTTGTTTGGTGATTGGTGCTTGGTGTTTGGTGTTTGGTGCTTGGGGCTTGGTGTTTGGTGCTGCGTGCTTGGTGCTTGGTGCTTGGTGCTTGGTGCTTGGTGTTTTGTGTTTGGTGTTTGATGCTTGGTGTTTGGTGTTTGGTGTTTGGTGTTTGGTGCTTAGTGTTTGGTGTTTGATGCTTGGTGCTTGATGCTTGGTGCTTGGTGCTTGGTGCTTGGTGTTTGTACTTGGTGCTTGGTGCTTGGTGTTTGGTGCTTGGTGTTTGGTGCTTGGCGTTTGGTGTTTGCTCTTTGCTGTTTGGTGTTTGGTGTTTGCTGTTTCGTGTTTGGTGTTTGGTGTTTGCTGTTTGGTGTTTGCTGTTTGGTGCTTGGTGTTTGGTGCTTGGTGCTTGGTGTTTGGTGTTTGGTGTTTGGTGCTTGGTGCTTGGGGCTTGGTGTTTGGTGCTTGGTGCTTGGTGCTGGGTGTTTGGTGCTTGGTGCTTGGTGTTTGGTGCATGGTGCTTTGTTTTTGGTGTTTGTCACTTGGTGCTTGGTGCTTGGTGTTTGGTGCTTAGTGTTTGGTGTTTGGTGCTTGGTGCTTGGTGTTTGGTGTTTGGTGCTTGGTGTTTGGTGTTTGGTGCTTGGTGCTTGGTGTTTGTTGCTCGGTACTTGGTGCATGGTGTTTGGTGCTGGGTGCTTGGTGTTTGGTGCTTGGTGTTTGGTGCTTGGTGTTTGGTGTTTGGTGCTTCGTGCTTGGGGCTTGGTGTTTGGTGCTAGGTGCTTGGTGCTTGGTGTTTGGTGCTTGGTGTTTGGTGCTTGGTACTTGGGGCTTGGTGTTTGATGCTTGGTGCTTGGGGTTTGGTGCTTGGTGCTTGGTGTTTGGTGTTTGGTGCTTGGTGCTTGGTGCTTGGTGCTGGGTGGTTGGTGTTTGGTGCTTGGTGCTTGGTGTTTGGTGCTTGGTGCTTGGTGCTTGGTGTTTGGTGCTTGGTGCTTGGTGCTTGGTCTTTGGTGCTTGGTGTTTGGTGTTTGGTGCTTGGTGCTTGGTGTTTGGTGCTTGGTGCTTGGTGATTAGTGTTTGGTGCTTGGTGCTTGTGGTTTGGTGTTTGGTGCTTGGTGCTTGGTGTTTGGTGCTTGGTGCTTGGTGTTTGGTGCTTGGTGTTTCGTTTTTGCTGTTTGGTGTTTGGTGTTTGGTGTTTGCTGTTTGCTGTGTGCTGTTTGGTGTCTGCTTTTTGGTGTTTGTTGTTTGCTGTATGGTGTTTGGTGTTTGGTGTTTGGTGTTTCCTGTTTCGTCTTTAGTCTTTGGTGCTTGGTGTTTGGTGCTTGGTGCTTGGTGCTTGGTGTTTGGTGCTTGGTGCTTGGTGCTTGTTGTTTGGTGATTGGTGCTTGGTGTTTGGTGTTTGGTGCTTGGGGCTTGGTGTTTGGTGCTGCGTGCTTGGTGCTTGGTGCTTGGTGCTTGGTGCTTGGTGTTTTGTGTTTGGTGTTTGATGCTTGGTGTTTGGTGTTTGGTGTTTGGTGCTTGGTGCTTGGTGTTTGGTGTTTGATGCTTGGTGCTTGATGCTTGGTGCTTGGTGCTCTGTGTTTGGTGCTTGGTGCTTGGGGCTTGGTGTTTGGTGCTGCGTGCTTGGTGCTTGGTGCTTGGTGCTTGGTGCTTGGTGTTTTGTGTTTCGTGTTTGATGCTTGGTGTTTGGTGTTTGGTGTTTGGTGCTTGGTGTTTGGTGTTTGGTGTTTGGTGTTTGATGCTTGGAGTTTGATGCTTGGTGCTTGGCGTTTGGTGCTTGGTGCTTGGTGTTTGTACTTGGTGCTTGGTGCTTGGTGGTTGGTGTTTGGTGCTTGGTGCCTGGTGCATGGTGTTTGGTGCTTGATGCTTGGTGTTTGGTGTTTGGTGCTTGGTGTTTGGTGATTGGTGCTTGGTGCTTGGTGCTTGGTGCTTGGTGTTTGGTGTTTGGTGCTTGCTGCTTGCTGCTTGGTGTTTGGTGCCTGGTGATTGGTGCTTGGTGTTTGGTGCTTGGTACTTGGTGTTTGGTGTTTGGTGCTAGGTGCTTGGTGCTTGGTGCTTGGTGTTTGGTGCTTGGTGTTTGGTGCTTGGTACTTGGGGCTTGGTGTTTGGTGCTTGTTGTTTGGTGCTTGGTGCTTGGTGTTTGGTGTTTGGTGCTTGGTGTTTGGTGCTTGGTGCTTGGTGCTGGGTTGTTGGCGTTTGGTGCTTGGTGCTTGGTGTTTGGCGCTTGGTGCTTGGTGCTTGGTGTTTGGTGCTTGGTCTTTGGTGCTTGGTGTTTGGTGTTTGGTGCTTGGTGCTTGGTGTTTGGTGCTTGGTGCTTGGTGATTAGTGTTTGGTGCTTGGTGCTTGTGGTTTGGTGTTTGGTGCTTGGTGTTTGGTGCTTGGTGCTTGGTGTTTGGTGCTTGGTGTTTGGTTTTTGCTGTTTGGTGTTTGGTGTCTGCTTTTTGGTGTTTGGTGTTTGCTGTATGGTGTTTGCTGTTTCGTGTTTATTGTTTGCTGTTTGGTGTTTGGTGTTTCCTGTTTGGTCGTTAGTCTTTGGTGCTTGGTGTTTGGTGCTTGGTGCATGGTGCTTGGTGTTTGGTGCTTGGTGCTTGGTGCTTGTTGTTTGGTGATTGGTGCTTGGTGTTTGGTGTTTGGTGCTTGGGGCTTGGTGTTTGGTGCTGCGTGCTTGGTGCTTGGTGCTTGGTGCTTGGTGTTTTGTGTTTGGTGTTTGATGCTTGGTGTTTGGTGTTTGGTGTTTGGTGCTTGGTGCTTGGTGTTTGGTGTTTGATGCTTGGTGCTTGATGCTTGGTGCTTGGTGTTTGGTGCTTGGTGCTTGGTGTTTGTACTTGGTGCTTGGTGCTTGGTGTTTGGTGCTTGGTGTTTGGTGTTTGCTCTTTACTGTTTGGTGTTTGGTGTTTGCTGTTTCGTGTTTGGTGTTTGGTGTTTGCTGTTTGGTGTTTGCTGTTTGGTGCTTGGTGTTTGGTGCTTGGTGCTTGGTGTTTGGTGTTTGGTGTTTGGTGCTTGGTGCTTGGGGCTTGGTGTTTGGTGCTTGGTGCTTGGTGCTTGGTGTTTGGTGTTTGGTGCTTGGTGTTTGGTGCTTGGTGCTTGGTGCTGGGTGTTTGGTGCTTGGTGCTTGGTGTTTGGTGCATGGTGCTTTGTTTTTGGTGTTTGTCACTTGGTGCTTGGTGTTTGGTGTTTGGTGCTTGGTGTTTGGTGTTTGGTGCTTGGTGCTTGGTGTTTGGTGTTTGGTGCTTGGTGTTTGGTGTTTGGTGCTTGGTGCTTGGTGTTTGTTGCTCGGTACTTGGTGCATGGTGTTTGGTGCTGGGTGCTTGGTGTTTGGTGCTTGGTGTTTGGTGCTCGGTGTTTGGTGTTTGGTGCTTCGTGCTTGGGGCTTGGTGTTTGGTGCTAGGTGCTTGGTGCTTGGTGCTTGGTGTTTGGTGCTTGGTACTTGGGGCTTGGTGTTTGGTGCTTGGTGCTTGGGGTTTGGTGCTTGGTGCTTGGTGTTTGGTGTTTGGTGCTTGGTGCTTGGTGCTTGGTGCTGGGTGGTTGGTGTTTGGTGCTTGGTGCTTGGTGTTTGGTGCTTGGTGCTTGGTGCTTGGTGTTTGGTGCTTGGTGCTTGGTGCTTGGTCTTTGGTGCTTGGTGTTTGGTGTTTGGTGCTTGGTGCTTGGTGTTTGGTGCTTGGTGCTTGGTGATTAGTGTTTGGTGCTTGGTGCTTGTGGTTTGGTGTTTGGTGCTTGGTGCTTGGTGTTTGGTGCTTGGTGCTTGGTGTTTGGTGCTTGGTGTTTTGTTTTTGCTGTTTGGTGTTTGGTGTTTGGTGTTTGCTGTTTGCTGTTTGCTGTTTGGTGTCTGCTTTTTGGTGTTTGGTGTTTGCTGTATGGTGTTTGGTGTTTGGTGTTTGGTGTTTCCTGTTTGGTCTTTAGTCTTTGGTGCTTGGTGTTTGGTGCTTGGTGCTTGGTGCTTGGTGTTTGGTGCTTGGTGCTTGGTGCTTGTTGTTTGGTGATTGGTGCTTGGTGTTTGGTGTTTGGTGCTTGGGGCTTGGTGTTTGGTGCTGCGTGCTTGGTGCTTGGTGCTTGGTGCTTGGTGCTTGGTGTTTTGTGTTTGGTGTTTGATGCTTGGTGTTTGGTGTTTGGTGTTTGGTGCTTGGTGCTTGGTGTTTGGTGTTTGATGCTTGGTGCTTGATGCTTGGTGCTTGGTGCTTGGTGTTTGGTGCTTGGTGCTTGGTGTTTGTACTTGGTGCTTGGTGCTTGGTGTTTGGTGCTTGGTGTTTGGTGCTTGGTGTTTGGTGTTTGCTCTTTGCTGTTTGGTGTTTGGTGTTTGCTGTTTCGTGTTTGGTGTTTGGTGTTTGCTGTTTGGTGTTTGCTGTTTGGTGCTTGGTGTTTGGTGCTTGGTGCTTGGTGTTTGGTGTTTGGTGTTTGGTTCTTGGTGCTTGGGGCTTGGTGTTTGGTGCTTGGTGCTTGGTGCTTGGTGCTTGGTGCTTGGTGTTTGGTGTTTGGTGCTTGGTGTTTGGTGCTTGGTGCTTGGTGCTGGGTGTTTGGTGCTTGGTGCTTGGTGTTTGGTGCATGGTGCTTTGTTTTTGGTGTTTGTCGCTTGGTGCTTGGTGCTTGGTGTATGGTGCTTGGTGTTTGGTGTTTGGTGCTTGGTGCTTGGTGTTTGGTGTTTGGTGCTTGGTGTTTGGTGTTTGGTGCTTGGTGCTTGGTGTTTGTTGCTCGGTACTTGGTGCATGGTGTTTGGTGCTGGGTGCTTGGTGTTTGGTGCTTGGTGTTTGGTGCTTGGTGTTTGGTGTTTGGTGCTTCGTGCTTGGGGCTTGGTGTTTGGTGCTAGGTGCTTGGTGCTTGGTGTTTGGTGCTTGGTGTTTGGTGCTTGGTACTTGGGGCTTGGTGTTTGGTGCTTGGTGCTTGGGGTTTGGTGCTTGGTGCTTGGTGTTCGGTGTTTGGTGCTTGGTGCTTGGTGCTTGGTGCTGGGTGGTTGGTGTTTGGTGCTTGGTGCTTGGTATTTGGTGCTTGGTGCTTGGTGCTTGGTGTTTGGTGCTTGGTGCTTGGTGCTTGGTCTTTGGTGCTTCGTGTTTGGTGTTTGGTGCTTGGTGCTTGGTGTTTGGTGCTTGGTGCTTGTGGTTTGGTGTTTGGTGCTTGGTGCTTGGTGTTTGGTGCTTGGTGCTTGGTGTTTGGTGCTTGGTGTTTCGTTTTTGCTGTTTGGTGTTTGGTGTTTGGTGTTTGGTGTTTGCTGTTTGCTGTTTGGTGTCTGCTTTTTGGTGTTTGGTGTTTTCTGTATGGTGTTTGGTGTTTGGTGTTTGGTGTTTCCTGTTTGGTCTTTAGTCTTTGGTGCTTGGTGTTTGGTGCTTGGTGCTTGGTGTTTGGTGTTTGGTTCTTGGTGCTTGGTGTTTGGTGCTTGGTGCTTGGTGCTTGTTGTTTGGTGATTGGTGTTGGTGCTTGGTGTTTGGTGTTTGGTGCTTGGGGCTTGGTGCTTGGTGCTGCGTGCTTGGTGCTTGGTGCTTGGTGTTTTGTGTTTGGTGTTTGATGCTTGGTGTTTGGTGTTTGGTGTTTGGTGCTTGGTGTTTGGTGTTTGGTGTTTGGTGCTTGGTGCTTGGTGTTTGATGCTTGGTGCTTGATGCTTGGTGCTTGGTGTTTGGTGCTTGGTGTTTGTACTTGGTGCTTGGTGCTTGGTGTTTGGTGCTTGGTGTTTGGTGCTTGCTGTTTGGTGTTTGCTGTTTGCTGTTTGGTGTTTGCTGTTTGGTGTTTGCTGTTTGGTGTTTGCTGTTTGGTGTTTGGTGCTTGCTGTTGGGTGCTTGGTGTTTGGTGCTTGGTGCTTACTGTTTGGTGTTTGGTGTTTGGTGCTTGGTGCTTGGGGCTTGGTGTTTGGTGCTTGGTGCTTGGTGCTTGGTGTTTGGTGTTTGGTGCTTGGTGTTTGGTGCTTGGTGCTGGGTGTTTGGTGCTTGGTGTTTGGTTCATGGTGCTTGGTGCTTGGTGTTTGTCGCTTGGTGCTTGGTGCTTGGTGTTTGGTGCTTGGTATTTGGTGATTGGTGCTTGGTGTTTGGTGTTTGGTGCTTCGTGCTTGGTGTTTGGTGTTTGGTGCTTGGTGTTTGGTGTTTGGTGCTGGGTGCTTGGTGTTTGGTGCTTGGTGTTTGGTGCTTGGTGCTTGGTGTTTGGTGTTTGGTGTTTGATGCTAGGTGTTTGATGCTTGGTGCTTGGTGCTTGGTGTTTGGTGCTTGGTATTTGTACTTGGTGTTTGGTGCTTGGTGTTTTGTGCTTGGTTCTTGGTGTTTGGTGTTTGGTGCTTGGTGCTTGGTGCTTGGTGTTAGGTGTTTGGTGCTTGGTGCTTGGTGTTTGGTGTTTGTTCCTTGGTGCTTGGTGTTTAGTGCTTGGTGCTTGGTGTTTGTTGTTTGGTGTATTCTGCTTGCTGCTTGGTGTTTGGTGCTTGGTGCTTGGTGCCTGGTGTTTGGTGTTTGGTGCTAGGTGCTTGGTGTTTGGTGTTTGGTGTTTGGTGTTTGATGCTTGGTGTTTGGTGCTTGGTGTTTGGTGTTTGGTGCTTGGTGCTTGCGGCTTGGTGTTTGGTGCTTGGTGCTTGGTGCTGGGTGGTTGGTATTTGGTGCTTGGTGCTTGGTGTTTGGTGCTTGGTGCTTGGTGCTTGGTGTTTGGTGCTTGGTGCTTGGTGCTTGGTCTTTGGTGCTTGGTGTTTGGTGCTTGGTGCTTGGTGCTTGGTGTTTGGTGCTTGGTGATTAGTGTTTGGTGCTTGGTGCTTGGGGTTTGGTGTTTGGTGCTTGGTACTTGGTGTTTGGTGCTTCGTGTTTGGTGTTTGCTGTTTGGTGTTTGGTGTTTGGTCTATGCTGTTTGGTGTCTGCTTTTTGGTGTTTGGTGTTTGCTGTATGGTGTTTGCTGTTTGGTGTTTGGTGTTTGCTGTTTTGTGTTTAGTGTTTGCTGTTTGGTCTTTGGTCTTTGGTGCTTGGTGTTTGGTGCTTGGTGCTTGGTGTTTGGTGTTTGGTGCTTGGTGTTTGGTGTTTGGTGCTTGGTGCTTGGTGTTTGGTGTTTGGTGTTTGGTGCTTGGTGTTTGGTGTTTGGTGTTTGGTGCTTGGTGCTTGGTGTTTGGTGTTTCGTGTTTGGTGTTTGGTGCTTGTTGCTTGGTGCTTGGTGCTTGGTGTTTGGTGCTTGGTGCTTGGTGTTTGGTGCTTGGTGCTTGGTGTTTGGTGTTTGGTGCTTGGTGCTTAGTGTTTGGTGTTTGGTGTTATATGCTTGGTGCTTGGTGCTTGGTGTTTGGTGCTTGGTGCTTGGTGTGTGGTGCTTGTTGCTTGGTACTTGGTGCTTGGTGTTTGGTGCTTGGTGCCTGGTGTTTGGTGCTTGGTGCTTGGTGCTTGGTGTTTGGTGCTTGGTGCTTGGTGTTTGGTGTTTGGTGCTTGGTGTTTGGTGTTTGGTGTTTGGTGCTTGGTGCTTGGTGTTTGGTGCTTGGTGCTTGGTGTTTGGTGTTTCGTGTTTGGTGTTTGGTGCTTGTTGCTTGGTGCTTGGTGCTTGGTGCTTGGTGCTTGGTGCTTGGTGTTTGGTGTTTGGTGCTTGGTGCTTGGTGTTTGGTGTTTGGTGTTATATGCTTGGTGTTTGATGCTTGGTGCTTGGTGCTTGGTGTTTGGTGCTTGGTGCTTGGTGTTTGTACTTGGTGCTTGGTGCTTGGTTCTTGGTGTTTGGTGCTTGGTGCTTGGTGATTGGTGCTTGGTGTTTGGTGCTTGGTGTTTGGTGCTTGGTGTTTGGTGCTTGGTGCCTGGTGCTTGGTGCTTGGTGCTTGGTGTTTGGTGCTTGGTGTTTGGTGCTTGGTGTTAGGTGTTTGGTGCTTGGTGCTTGGTGTTTGGTGCTTGGTATTTGGTGCTTGGTGCTTGGTGTTTGGTGTCTGGTGCTTGGTGTTTGGTGCTTGGTGCTTGGTGTTTGGTTTTTGGTGTTTGGTGCTTGGTGTTTGGTGTTTGGTGCTTGCTGCTGGCTGCTTGGTGTTTGGTGCTTGGTGATTGGTGCTTGGTGTTTGGTGCTTGGTGTTTGGTGTTTTGTACTAGGTGCTTGGTGCTTGGTGTTTGGTGCTTGGTGCTTGGTGTCTGGTGTTTGGTGTTTGGTGCTTGGTGCTTGGTGTTTGGTGCTTGGTCTTTGGTGCTTGGTGTTTGGTGCTTGGTGCTTGGTGTTTGGTGCTTAGTGCTTGGTGATTAGTGTTTGGTGCTTGGTGCTTGTGGTTTGGTGTTTGGTGCTTGGTGCTTGGTGTTTGGTGCTTGGTGCTTGGTGTTTGGTGCTTGGTGTTTGGTTTTTGCTGTTGGCTGTTTGGTGTTTGGGGTTTGCTGTTTGCTGTTTGGTGTCTGCTTTTTGGTGTTTGGTGTTTGCTGTATGGTGTTTGCTGTTTCGTGTTTATTGTTTGCTGTTTGGTGTTTGGTGTTTGGTGTTTCCTGTTTGGTCTTTAGTCTTTGGTGCTTGGTGTTTGGTGCTTGGTGCTTGGTGTTTGGTGCTTGGTGGTTGGTGCTTGTTGTTTGGTGATTGGTGCTTGGTGTTTGGTGGTTGGTGCTTGGGGCTTGGTGTTTGGTGCTGCGTGCTTGGTGCTTGGTGCTTGGTGCTTGGTGTTTTGTGTTTGGTGTTTGATGCTTGGTGTTTGGTGTTTGGTGTTTGGTGCTTGGTGCTTGGTGTTTGGTGTTTGATGCTTGGTGCTTGATGCTTGGTGCTTGGTGCTTGGTGTTTGGTGCTTGGTGCTTGGTGATTGTACTTGGTGCTTGGTGCTTGGTGTTTGGTGCTTGGTGTTTGGTGCTTGGTGTTTGGTGTTTGCTCTTTGCTGTTTGGTGTTTGGTGTTTGCTGTTTGGTGTTTGGTGTTTGGTGTTTGCTGTTTGGTGTTTGTTGTTTGGTGCTTGGTGTTTGGTGCTTGGTGCTTGGTGTTTGGTGTTTGGTGTTTGGTGCTTGGTGCTTGGGGCTTGGTGCTTGGTGCTTGGTGCTTGGTGTTTGGTGTTTGGTGCTTGGTGTTTGGTGCTTGGTGCTTGGTGCTGGGTGTTTGGTGCTTGGTGCTTGGTGTTTGGTGCATGGTGCTTGGTTTTTGGTGTTTGTCGCTTGATGCTTGGTGCTTGGTGTTTGGTGCTTGGTGTTTGGTGTTTGGTGCTTGGTGCTTGGTGTTTGGTGTTTGGTGCTTGATGTTTGGTGTTTGGTGCTTGGTGCTTGGTGTTTGTTGCTTGGTACTTGGTGCATGGTGTTTGATGCTTGGTGTTTGATGCTTGGTGCTTGGTGTTTGGTGCTTGGTGTTTGTACTTGGTGCTTGGTGCTTGGTGTTTTGTGCTTGGTTCTTGGTGTTTGGTGTTTGGCGCTTGGTGCTTGGTGTTAGGTGTTTGGTGCTTGGTGCTTGGTGTTTGGTGTTTGGTCCTTGGTGTTGGTGTTTAGTGCTTGGTGCTTGGTGTTTTTTGTTTGGTGCTTTCTGCTTGCTGCTTGGTGTTTGGTGCTTGGTGATTGGTGCTTGGTGTTTGGTGCTTGGTGCTTGGTGTTTGGTGTTTGGTGCTAGGTGCTTGGTGTTTGGTGTTTGGTGTTTGGTGCTTGGTGTTTGGTGCTTGGTACTTGGGGCTTGGTGTTTGGTGCTTGGTGCTTGGTGTTTGGTGTTTGGTGCTTGGGGCTTGGTGTTTGGTGTTGCGTGCTTTGTGCTTGGTGCTTGGTGCTTGGTGTTTTGTGTTTGGTGTTTGATGCTTGGTGTTTGGTGTTTGGTGTTTGGTGCTTGGTGTTTGGTGTTTGGTGTTTGGTGCTTGGTGCTTGGTGTTTGATGCTTGGTGCTTGATGCTTGGTGCTTGGTGTTTGGTGCTTGGTGTTTGGTTTTTGCTGTTTGCTGTTTGGTGTTTGGTGTTTGCTGTTTGCTGTTTGGTGTCTGCTATTTGGTGTTTGGTGTTTGCTGTATGGTGTTTACTGTTTCGTGTTTATTGTTTGCTGTTTGGTGTTTGGTGTTTGGTGTTTCCTGTTTGGTCTTTAGTCTTTGGTGCTTGGTGTTTGGTGCTTGGTGCTTGGTGTTTGGTGCTTGGTGTTTGGTTTTTGCTGTTTGCTGTTTGGTGTTTGGTGTTTGCTGTTTGCTGTTTGGTGTCTGCTTTTTGGTGTTTGGTGTTTGCTGTATGGTGTTTGCTGTTTCGTGTTTATTGTTTGCTGTTTGGTGTTTGGTGTTTGGTGTTTCCTGTTTGGTCTTTAGTCTTTGGTGCTTGGTGTTTGGTGCTTGGTGCTTGGTGTTTGGTGCTTGGTGGTTGGTGCTTGTTGTTTGGTGATTGGTGCTTGGTGTTTGGTGGTTGGTGCTTGGGGCTTGGTGTTTGGTGCTGCGTGCTTGGTGCTTGGTGCTTGGTGCTTGGTGTTTTGTGTTTGGTGTTTGATGCTTGGTGTTTGGTGTTTGGTGTTTGGTGCTTGGTGCTTGGTGTTTGGTGTTTGATTCTTGGTGCTTGATGCTTGGTGCTTGGTGCTTGGTGTTTGGTGCTTGGTGCTTGGTGATTGTACTTGGTGCTTGGTGCTTGGTGTTTGGTGCTTGGTGTTTGGTGCTTGGTGTTTGGTGTTTGCTCTTTGCTGTTTGGTGTTTGGTGTTTGCTGTTTGGTGTTTGGTGTTTGCTGTTTGCTGTTTGGTGTTTGTTGTTTGGTGCTTGGTGTTTGGTGCTTGGTGCTTGGTGTTTGGTGTTTGGTGTTTGGTGCTTGGTGCTTGGGGCTTGGTGTTTGGTGCTTGGTGCTTGGTGCTTGGTGTTTGGTGCTTGGTGCTTGGTGCTGGGTGTTTGGTGCTTGGTGCTTGGTGTTTGGTGCATGGTGCTTGGTTTTTGGTGTTTGTCGCTTGATGCTTGGTGCTTGGTGTTTGGTGCTTGGTGTTTGTACTTGGTGCTTGGTGCTTGGTGTTTTGTGCTTGGTTCTTGGTATTTGGTGTTTGGCGCTTGGTGCTTGGTGTTAGGTGTTTGGTGCTTGGTGCTTGGTGTTTGGTGTTTGGTCCTTGGTGCTTGGTGTTTAGTGCTTGGTGCTTGGTGTTTTTTGTTTGGTGCTTTCTGCTTGCTGCTTGGTGTTTGGTGCTTGGTGATTGGTGCTTGGTGTTTGGTGCTTGGTGCTTGGTGTTTGGTGTTTGGTGCTAGGTGCTTGGTGTTTGGTGTTTGGTGTTTGTTGCTTGGTGTTTGGTGCTTGGTACTTGGGGCTTGGTGTTTGGTGCTTGGTGCTTGGTGTTTGGTGTTTGGTGCTTGGGGCTTGGTGTTTGGTGTTGCGTGCTTGGTGCTTGGTGCTTGGTGCTTGGTGTTTTGTGTTTGGTGTTTGATGCTTGGTGTTTGGTGTTTGGTGTTTGGTGCTTGGTGTTTGGTGTTTGGTGCTTGGGGTTGGTGTTTGGTGTTGCGTGCTTGGTGCTTGGTGCTTGGTGCTTGGTGTTTGGTGTTTGGTGTTTGGTGCTTGGTGCTTGGTGTTTGGTGTTTGATTCTTGGTGCTTGATGCTTGGTGCTTGGTGCTTGGTGTTTGGTGCTTGGTGCTTGGTGATTGTACTTGGTGCTTGGTGCTTGGTGTTTGGTGCTTGGTGTTTGGTGCTTGGTGTTTGGTGTTTGCTGTTTGCTGTTTGCTGTTTGGTGTTTGCTGTTTGGTGTTTGCTGTTTGGTGTTTGGTGCTTGCTGTTGGGTGTTTGGTGTTTGGTGCTTGCTGCATAGTGTTTGGTGTTTGGTGTTTGGTGCTTGGTGCTTGGGGCTTGGTGTTTGGTGCTTGGTGCTTGGTGCTTGGTGTTTGGTGTTTGGTGCTTGGTGCTTGGTGCTGGGTGTTTGGTGCTTGGTGTTTGGTGCATGGTGCTTGGTGCTTGGTGTTTGTCGCTTGGTGCTTGGTGCTTGGTGTTTGGTGCTTGGTGCTTGGTGTTTGGTGTTTGGTGCTTGGTGCTTGGTGTTTGGTGTTTGGTGCTTGGTGTTTGGTGTTTGGTGCTTGGTGCTTGGTGTTTGTTGCTTGGTACTTGGTGCATGGTGTTTGGTACTGTGTGCTTGGTGTTTGGTGCTTGGTGTTTGGTGCTTGGTGCTTGGTGTTTGGTGTTTGGTGTTTGATGCTTGGTGTTTGATGCTTGGTGCTTGGTGCTTGGTGTTTGGTGCTTGGTGTTTGTACTTGGTGTTTGGTGCTTGGTGTTTTGTGCTTGGTTCTTGGTGTTTGGTGTTTGGTGCTTGGTGCTTGGTGCTTGGTGTTAGGTGTTTCGTGCTTGGTGCTTGGTGTTTGGTGTTTGGTCCTTGGTGCTTGGTGTTTAGTACTTGGTGCTTGGTGTTTGTTGTTTGGTGTTTTCTGCTTGCTGCTTGGTGTTTGGTGCTTGGTGTTTGGTACTAGGTGCTTGGTGTTTGCTGTTTGGTGTTTGGTGTTTGATGCTTGGTGTTTGGTGCTTGGTGTTTGGTGTTTGGTGCTTGGTGCTTGGGGCTTGGTGTTTGGTGCTTGGTGCTTGGTGCTTGGTGCTTGGTGTTTGCTGCTTGGTGTTTGGTGTTTGGTCTTTGGTGCTTGGTGCTTGGTGTTTGGTGCTTGGTGCTTGGTGCTGGGTGATTGGTATTTGGTGCTTGGTGCTTGGTGTTTGGTGCTTGGTGCTTGGTGCTTGGTGTTTAGTGCTTGGTGCTTGGTGCTTGGTCTTTGGTGCTTGGGGTTTGGTGCTTGGTGCTTGGTGCTTGGTGTTTGTTGCTTGGTGTTTAGTGTTTGGTGCTTGGTGCTTGGGGTTTGGTGTTTGGTGCTTGGTACTTGGTGCTTGGTGTTTGTTGCTTGGTGTTTAGTGTTTGGTGCTTGGTGCTTGGGGTTTGGTGTTTGGTGCTTGGTACTTGGTGTTTGGTGCTTGGTGTTTGGTGTTTGGTGTTTGGTGTTTGGTGTATGCTGTTTGGTGTCTGCTTTTTGGTGTTTGGTGTTTGCTGTATGGTGTTTGCTGTTTGGTGTTTGGTGTTTGCTGTTTTGTGTTTGGTGTTTGCTGTTTGGTCTATGGTGCTTGGTGTTTGGTGTTATATGCTTGGTGTTTGATGCTTGGTTCTTGGTGCTTGGTGTTTGGTGCTTGGTGGTTGGTGTTTGTACTTGGTGCTTGGTGCTTGGTTCTTGGTGTTTGGTGCTTGGTGTTTGGTGCTTGGTGCTTGGTGTTTGGTGCTTGGTGTTTGGTGCTTGGTGTTTGGTGCTTGGTGCCTGGTGCTTGGTGCTTGGTGCTTGGTGTTTGGTGCTTGGTGTTTGGTGCTTGGTGTTAGGTGTTTGGTGCTTGGTGCTTGGTGTTTGGTGCTTGGTGTATGGTGCTTGGTGCTTGGTGTTTGGTGTTTGGTGCTTGGTGTTTGGTGCTTGGTACTTGGTGCTTGGTGCTTGGTGTTAGGTGTCTGGTGCTTGGTGCTTGGTGTTTGGTTTTTGGTGCTTGGTGCTTGGTGTTTGGTGTTTGGTGCTTGCTGCTGGCTGCTTGGTGTTTGGTGCTTGGTGATTGGTGCTTGGTGTTTGGTGCTTGGTGTTTGGTGTTTGGTACTAGGTGCTTGGTGCTTGGTGTTTGGTGCTTGGTGCTTGGTGTCTGGTGTTTGGTGTTTGGTGCTTGGTGCTTGGTGTTTGGTGCTTGGTCTTTGGTGCTTGGTGTTTGGTGCTTGGTGCTTGGTGTTTGGTGCTTGGTGCTTGGTGATTAGTGTTTGGTGCTTGGTGCTTGTGGTTTGGTGTTTGGTGCTTGGTGCTTCGTGTTTGGTGCTTGGTGCTTGGTGTTTGGTGCTTGGTGTTTGGTTTTTGCTGTTTGCTGTTTGCTGTTTGGTGTTTGGTGTTTGCTGTTTGCTGTTTGGTATCTGCTTTTTGGTGTTTGGTGTTTGCTGTATGGTGTTTGCTGTTTCGTGTTTATTGTTTGCTGTTTGGTGTTTGGTGTTTGGTGTTTCCTGTTTGGTCTTTAGTCTTTGGTGCTTGGTGCTTGGTGTTTGGTGCTTGGTGGTTGGTGCTTGTTGTTCGGTGATTGGTGCTTGGTGTTTGGTGGTTGGTGCTTGGGGCTTGGTGTTTGGTGCTGCGTGCTTGGTGCTTGGTGCTTGGTGCTTGGTGTTTTGTGTTTGGTGTTTGATGCTTGGTGTTTGGTGTTTGGTGTTTGGTGCTTGGTGCTTGGTGTTTGGTGTTTGATGCTTGGTGCTTGATGCTTGGTGCTTGGTGCTTGGTGTTTGGTGCTTGGTGCTTGGTGATTGTACTTGGTGCTTGCTGCTTGGTGTTTGGTGCTTGGTGTTTGGTGCTTGGTATTTGGTGTTTGCTCTTTGCTGTATGGTGTTTGGTGTTTGCTGCTTGGTGTTTGGTGTTTGGTGTTTGCTGTTTGGTGTTTGCTGTTTGGTGCTTGGTGTTTGGTGTTTGGTGCTTGGTGCTTGGGGCTTGGTGTTTGGTGCTTGGTGCTTGGTGCTTGGTGTTTGGTGTTTGGTTCTTGGTGTTTGGTGCTTGGTGCTTGGTGCTGGGTGTTTGGTGCTTGGTGCTTGGTGTTTGGTGCATGGTGCTTGGTTTTTGGTGTTTGTCGCTTGATGCTTGGTGCTTGGTGTTTGGTGCTTGGTGTTTGGTGTTTTGTGCTTGGTGCTTGGTGTTTGGTGTTTGGTGCTTGATGTTTGGTGTTTGGTGCTTGGTGCTTGGTGTTTGTTGCTTGGTACTTGGTGCATTGTGTTTGATGCTTGGTGTTTGATGCTTGGTGCTTGGTGTTTGGTGCTTGGTGTTTGTACTTGGTGCTTGGTGCTTGGTGTTTTGTGCTTGGTTCTTGGTGTTTGGTGTTTGGCGCTTGGTGTTTGTTGTTTGGTGCTTTCTGCTTGCTGCTTGGTGTTTGGTGCTTGGTGATTGGTGCTTGGTGTTTGGTGCTTGGTGCTTGGTGTTTGGTGTTTGGTGCTAGGTGCTTGGTGTTTGGTGTCTGGTGTTTGGTGCTTGGTGTTTGGTGTTTGGTGCTTCGTGCTTGGTGCTTGGTGTTTGGTGCTAGGTGCTTGGTGCTTGGTGCTTGGTGTTTGGTGCTTGGTGTTTGGTGCTTGGTACTTGGGGCTTGGTGTTTGGTGCTTGGTGCTTGGTGTTTGGTGCTTGGTGCTTGGTGTTTGGTGTTTGGTGCTTGGTGCTTGGTGCTGGGTGGTTGGTGTTTGGTGCTTGGTGCTTGGTGTTTGGTGCTTGGTGCTTGGTGCTTGGTGTTTGGTGCTTGGTGCTTGGTGCTTGGTCTTTGGTGCTTGGTGTTTGGTGTTTGGTGTTTGGTGCTTGGTGCTTGGTGTTTGGTGCTTGGTGCTTGGTGATTAGTGTTTGGTGCTTGGTGCTTGTGGTTTGGTGTTTGGTGCTTGGTGCTTGGTGTTGGGTGCTTGGTGCTTGGTGTTTGGTGCTTGGTGTTTGGTTTTTGCTGTTTGGTGTTTGGTGTTTGGTGTTTGCTGTTTGCTGTTTGGTGTCTGCTTTTTGGTGTTTGGTGTTTGCTGTATGGTGTTTGCTGTTTCGTGTTTATTGTTTGCTGTTTGGTGTTTGGTGTTTGGTGTTTGGTGTTTCCTGTTTGGTCTTTAGTCTTTGGTGCTTGGTGTTTGGTGCTTGGTGCTTGGTGTTTGGTGCTTGGTGCTTGTTGTTTGGTGATTTGTGCTTGGTGCTTGGTGTTTGGTGTTTGGTGCTTGGGTCTTGGTGTTTGGTGCTGCGTGGTTGGTGCTTGGTGCTTGGTGCTTGGTGTTTTGTGTTTGGTGTTTGATGCTTGGTGTTTGGTGTTTGGTGTTTGGTGCTTGGTGCTTGGTGTTTGGTGTTTGATGCTTGGTGCTTGATGCTTGGTGCTTGGTGTTTGGTGCTTGTTGTTTGTACTTGGTGCTTGGTGCTTGGTGTTTGGTGTTTGCTGTTTGCTGTTTGCTGTTTGGTATTTGCTGTTTGGTGTTTGGTGTTTGCTGTTTGGTGTTTGCTGTTTGGTGTTTGGTGCTTGCTGTTTGGTGCTTGGTGTTTGGTGCTTGGTGTTTGGTGTTTGGTGTTTGGTGTTTGGTGCTTGGTGCTTGGGGCTTGGTGTTTGGTGCTTGGTGCTTGGTGCTTGGTGTTTGGTGTTTGGTGCTTGGTGTTTGGTGCTTGCTGTTTGGTGCTTGGTGCTGGGTGTTTGGTGCTTGGTGTTTGGTGCATGGTGCTTGGTGCTTGGTGTTTGTCGCTTGGTGCTTGGTGCTTGGTGTTGGTGCTTGGTGTTTGGTGTTTGGTGCTTGGTGCTTGGTTTTTGGTGTTTGGTGCTTGGTGTTTGGTGCTTGGTGCTTGGTGTTTGTTGCTTGGTACTTGGTGCATGGTGTTTGGTGCTGGGTGCTTGGTGTTTGGTGCTTGGTGTTTGGTGCTTGGTGCTTGGTGTTTGGTGTTTGGTGTTTGATGCTTGGTGTTTGATGCTTGGTGCTTGGTGCTTGGTGTTTGGTGCTTGGTGTTTGTACTTGGTGCTTGGTGTTTTGTGCTTGGTTCTTTGTGTTTGGTGTTTGGTGCTTGGTGCTTGGTGCTTGGTGTTAGGTGTTTGGTGCTTGGTGCTTGGTGTTTGGTGTTTGGTCCTTGGTGCTTGGTGTTTAGTGCTTGGTGCTTGGAGTTTGTTGTTTGGTGCTTTCTGCTTGCTGCTTGGTGTTTGGTGCTTGGTGCTTGGTGCTTGGTGTATGGTGTTTGGTGCTAGGTGCTTGGTGTTTGGTGTTTGGTGTTTGATGCTTGGTGTTTGGTGCTTGGTGTTTGGTGTTTTGTGCTTGGTGCTTGGGGCTTGGTGTTTAGTGCTTGGTGCTTGGTGCTTGGTGTTTGGTGCTTGGTGCTTGGTGTTTGGTGTTTGGTGCTTGGTGCTTGGTGTTTGGTGCTTGGTGCTTGGTGCTGGGTGGTTGGTATTTGGTGCTTGGTGCTTGGTGTTTGGTGCTTGGTGCTTGGTGCTTGGTGTTTGGTGCTTGGTGCTTGGTGCTTGGTCTTTGGTGCTTGGTGTTTGGTGCTTGGTGCTTGGTGCTTGGTGTTTGGTGCTTGGTGATTAGTGTTTGGTGCTTGGTGCTTGGGGTTTGGTGTTTGGTGCTTGGTACTTGGTGTTTGGTGCTTGGTGTTTGGTGTTTGCTGTTTGGTGTTTGGTGTTTGGTGTTTGCTGTTTGCTTTTTGGTGTTTGGTGTTTGCTGTATGGTGTTTGCTGTTTGGTGTTTGGTGTTTGCTGTTTGGTGTTTGGTGTTTGCTGTTTGGTGCTTGGTGCTTGGTGTTTGGTGTTTGGTGCTTGGTGCTTGGTGTTTGGTGTTTGTTGCTTGGTGCTTGGTGCTTGGTGTTTGGTGTTTGGTGTTTGGTGCTTGGTGTCTGGTGCTTGGTGTTTGGTGTTTGGTGTTTGGTGCTTGGTGTTTGGTGTTTGGTGTTTGGTGCTTGGTGTTTGGTGTTTGGTGTTTGGTGTTTGGTGCTTGTTGCTTGGTGCTTGGTGCTTGGTGTTTGGTGCTTGGTGCTTGGTGTTTGTTGCTGGGTGCTTGGTGTTTGGTGCTTGGTGCTTGGTGCTTGGTGTTTGGTGTTTGGTGCTTGGTGCTTGGTGTTTGGTGTTTGGTGTTATATGCTTGGTGTTTGATGCTTGGTGCTTGGTGCTTGGTATTTGGTGTTTGGTGTTTGGTGCTTGGTGTTTGACGCTTGGTGCTTGGTCCTTGGTGTTTGGTGCTTGGTGCTTGGTGTTTGTACTTGGTTCTTGGTGCTTGGTTCTTGATGCTTGGTGCTTGGTGCTTGGTGCTTTGTGCTTGGTGTTTGGTGCTTGGTGTTTGGTGCTTGGTGTTTGGTGCTTGGTGCCTGGTGCTTGGTGCTTGGTGCTTGGTGTTTGGTGCTTGGTGTTTGGTGCTTGGTGTTAGGTGTTTGGTGCTTGGTGCTTGGTGTTTGGTGTTTGGTGCTTGGTGTTTGGTGCTTGGTGCTTGGTGTTTGGTGTTTGGTGCTTGGTGTTTGGTGCTTGGTACTTGGTGCTTGGTGCTTGGTGTTAGGTGTTTGGTGCTTGGTGCTTGGTGTTTGGTTTTTGGTGCTTGTTGCTTGGTGTTTGGTGTTTGGTGCTTGCTGCTGGCTGCTTGGTGTTTGGTGCTTGGTGATTGGTGCTTGGTGTTTGGTGCTTGGTGTTTGGTGTTTGGTACTAGGTGCTTGGTGATTGGTGTTTGGCGCTTGGTGCTTGGTGTTTGGTGTTTGGTGTTTGGTGCTTGCTGCTTGGTGCTTGGTGCTGGGTGGTTGGTGTTTGGTGCTTGGTGATTAGTGTTTGGTGCTAGGTGCTTGGGGTTTGGTGTTTGGTGCTTGGTGCTTGGTGTTTGGTGCTTGGTGCTTGGTGTTTGGTGTTTGCTGTTTGCTGTTTGGTGTTTGTTGTTTGGTGTTTGTTGTATGTTGTTTGCTGTTTGGTGTTTGGTGTTTGGTGTTTGGTGTTTGGTGCTTGGTGCTTGGTGTTTGGTGCTTGGTGCTTGGTGTTTGGTGCCTGGTGCTTGGTACTTGGTGTTTGGTGTTTGGTGCTTGGTGCTTGGTGCTTGGAGTTTGGTGTTTGGTGCTTGGTGCTTGGTGTTTTGTGTTTGGTGTTTGGTTTTTGGTGCTTGGTGCTTGGTGCTTGGTGCTTAGTCCTTGGTGTTTGGTGCTTGGTGCTTGGTGTTTGTACTTGGTGCTTGGTGCTTGGTGTTTGGTTCTTGGTTCTTGGTGTTTGGTACTTGGTGCTTGGTGCTTGGTGCTTGGTGTTAGGTGTTTGGTGCTTGGTGCTTGGTGTTTGGTGCTTGGTGTTTGCTGTCTGGTGTTTGGTGTTTGGTGTTTGTTGTTTGCTGTTTGGTGTCTGCTTTTTGGTGTTTGGTGTTTGCTGTATGGTGTTTGCTGTTTGGTGTTTGGTGCTTCGTGTTTGGTGCTTGGTGTCTGGTGCTTGATGTTTGGTGTTTGGTGTTTGGTGCTTGGTGCTTGGTGTTTGGTGCTTGGTGCTTGGTGTTTGTACTTGGTGCTTGGTGCTTGGTGTTTGGTGCTTGGTTCTTGGTGTTTGGTGCTTGGTGTTTGGTGCTTGGTGCTTGGTGTTTGGTGCTTGGTGCTTGGTGTTTGGTGTTTGGTGCTTGGTGCTTGGTGCTTGGTGTTAGGTGTTTGGTGCTTGGTGCTTGGTGTTTAGTGTTTGGTTCTTGGTGCTTGGTATTTGGTGCTTGGTGCTTGCTGCTTGGTGTTTGGTGCTTGGTGATTGATGCTTGGTGTTTAGTGCTTGGTGCCCAGTGTTTGGTTTTTGGTGCTAGGTGCTTGGTGCATGGTGTTTGGTGCTTGGTGTTTGGTGTTTGGTGGTTGGTGCTTGGGGATTGGTGTTTGGTACTTGGTGCTTGGTGCTTGGTGTTTGGTGCTTGGTGCTTGGTGTTTGGTGTTTGGTGCTTGGTGCTTGGTATTTGGTGCTTGGTGCTTGGTGTTTGGTGTTTGGTGCTTGGTGCTTGGTGTTTGGTGCTTGGTGCTTGGTGCTTGTTGTTTGGTGATTGGTTCTTGGTGCTTGGTGTTTGGTGTTTGGTGCTTGGGGCTTGGTTTTTGGTGCTGCGTGCTTGGTGCTTGGTGCTTGGTGCTTGGTGCTTGGTGTTTGATGCTTGGTGTTTGATGCTTTGTGTTTGGTGTTTGGTGTTTGATGCTTGGTGCTTGATGCTTGGTGCTTGGTGCTTGGTGTTTGGTGCTTGGTGCTTGGTGTTTGGTGTTTGGTGCTTGGTGCTTGGTGTTTGGTGCTTGGTGCTTGGTGCTTGTTGTTTGATGATTGGTACTTGGTACTTGGTGTTTGGTGTTTGGTGCTTGGGGCTTGGTGTTTGGTGCTGCGTGCTTGGTGCTTGGTGCTTGGTGCTTGGTGCTTGGTGTGTTGTGTTTGGTGTTTGATGCTTGGTGCTTGGTGTTTGGTGTTTGGTGCTTGGTGTTTGGTGTTTGCTGTTTGCTGTTTGCTGTTTGGTGTTTGCTGTTTGGTGTTTGGTGTTTGGTGTTTGCTGTTTGGTGTTTGCTGTTTGGTGTTTGGTGCTTGCTGTTTGGTGCTTGGTGTTTGGTGCTTGGTGCTTGGTGTTTGGTGTTTGGTGTTTGGTGCTTGGTGCTTGGGGCTTGATTTGGTGCTTGGTGCTTGGTGCTTGGTGTTTGGTGTTTGGTGCTTGGTGTTTGGTGCTTGGTGCTTGGTGCTGGGTGTTTGGTGCTTGGTGTTTGGTGCATGGTGCTTGGTGCTTGTTGTTTGTCGCTTGTTGCTTGGTGCTTGGTGTTTGGTGCTTGGTGCTTGGTGTTTGGTGTTTGGTGCTTGGTGCTTGGTGTTTGGTGTTTGGTGCTTGGTGTTTGGTGTTTGGTGCTTGGTGCTTGGTGTTTGCTGCTTGGTACTTGGTGCATGGTGTTTGGTGCTGGGTGCTTGGTGTTTGGTGCTTGGTGTTTGGTGCTTGGTGCTTGGTGTTTGGTGTTTGGTGTTTGATGCTTGGTGTTTTATGCTTGGTGCTTGGTGTTTGGTGCTTGGTGTTTGTACTTGGTGCTTGGTGCTTGGTGTTTTGTGCTTGATTCTTGGTGTTTGGTGTTTGGTGCTTGGTACTTGGTGCTTGGTGTTAGGTGTTTGGTGCTTGGTGCTTGGTGTTTGGTGTTTGGTCCTTGGTGCTTGGTGCTTGGTGTTTAGTGCTTGGTGCTTGGTGTTTGTTGTTTGGTGCTTTCTGCTTGCTGCTTGGTGTTTGCTGCTTGGTGCTTGGTGCTTGGTGTTTGGTGTTTGGTGCTAGGTGCTTGGTGTTTGGTGTTTGGTGTTTGATGCTTGGTGTTTGGTGCTTGGTGTTTGGTGCTTGGTGCTTGGGGCTTGGTGTTTGGTGCTTGGTGCTTGGTGCTTGGTGTTTGGTGCTTGGTGTTTGGTGTTTGGTGTTTGATGCTTGGTGTTTGGTGCTTGGTGTTTGGTGCTTGGTGCTTGGGGCTTGGTGTTTGGTGTTTGGTGCTTGGTGCTTGGTGTTTGGTGCTTGGTGCTTGGTGCTGGGTGGTTGGTATTTGGTGCTTGGTGCTTGGTGTTTGGTGCTTGGTGCTTGGTGCTTGGTGTTTGGTGCTTGGTGCTTGGTGCTTGGTCTTTGGTGCTTGGTGTTTGGTGTTTGGTGCTTGGTGCTTTGTGTTTGGTGCTTGGTGATTAGTGTTTGGTGCTTGGTGCTTGGGGTTTGGTGTTTGGTGCTTGGTACTAGGTGTTTGGTGCTTGGTGTTTGGTGTTTGCTGTTTGGTGTTTGGTGTTTGGTGTTTGCTGTATGGTGTTTGCTGTTTCGTGTTTGGTGTTTGCTGTTTGGTGTTTGGTGTTTGCTGTTTGGTGTTTGGTCTTTGGTGCTTGGTGTTTGGTGCTTGGTGCTTGGTGTTTGGTGTTTGGTGCTTGGTGTTTGGTGTTTGGTGCTTGGTGCTTGGTGCTTGGTGTTTGGTGTTTGGTGTTTGGTGCTTGGTGTCTGGTGCTTGGTGTTTGGTGTTTGGTGTTTGGTGCTTGGTGTTTGGTGTTTGGTGTTTGGTGTTTGGTGCTTGTTGCTTGGTACTTGGTGCTTGGTGTTTGGTGCTTGGTGCTTGGTGTTTGGTGCTGGGTGCTTGGTGTTTGGTGTTTGGTGCTTGGTGCTTGGTGCTTGGTGTTTGGTGTTTGGTGCTTGGTCCTTGGTGCTTGGTGTTTGGTGTTTGGTGCTTGGTGTTTTATGCTTGGTGTTTGATGTTTGGTGCTTGGTGCTTGGTGTTTGGTGCTTGGTGCTTGGTGTTTGTACTTGGTGCTTGGTGCTTGGTTCTTGGTGTTTGGTGCTTGGTGCTTGGTGCTTGGTGCTTGGTGTTTGGTGCTTGGTGTTTGGTGCTTGGTGTTTGGTGCTTGGTGCCTGGTGCTTGGTGCTTGGTGTTTGGTGCTTGGTGTTTGGTGCTTGGTATTAGGTGTTTGGTGCTTGGTGCTTGGTGTTTGGTGTTTGGTGCTTGGTGTTTGGTGCTTGGTGCTTGGTGTTTGGTGTTTGGTGCTTGGTGTTTGGTGCTTGGTACTTGGTGCTTGGTGCTTGGTGTTAGGTGTTTGGTGTTTGGTGCTTGGTGTTTGGTTTTTGGTGCTTGGTGCTTGGTGTTTGGTGTTTGGTGCTTGCTGCTGGCTGCTTGGTGTTTGGTGCTTGGTGATTGGTGCTTGGTGTTTGGTGCTTGGTGTTTGGTGTTTGGTACTAGGTGCTTGGTGCTTGGTGTTTGGTGCTTGGTGCTTGGTGTTTGGTGTTTGGTGCTTGGTGCTTGGTGTTTGGTGCTTGGTGCTGGGTGCTGGGTGGTTGGTGTTTGGTGTTTGGTGTTTGGTGCTGGGTGCTTGGTGTTTGGTGCTTGGTGCTTGGTCTTTGGTCTTTGGTGTTTGGTGTTTGGTGCTTGGTACTTGGTGCTTGGTGTTTGGTGCTTGGTGCTTGGTGTTTGGTGCTTGGTGCTTAGTGTTTGGTGCTAGGTGCTTGGGGTTTGGTGTTTGGTGCTTGGTGCTTGGTGTTTGGTGCTTGGTGCTTGGTGTTTGGTGTTTGGTGCTTGGTGCTTGGTGTTTGGTGTTTGGTGTTTGCTGTTTGGTGTTTGGTGTTTGGTGTTTGCTGTTTGGTGTCTGCTTTTTGGTGTTTGGTGTTGGCTGTATGTTATTTGCTGTTTGGTGTTTGGTGTTTGGTGTTTGGTGCTTGGTGCTTGGTGTTTGGTGTTTGGTGCTTGGTGCTTGGAGTCTGGTGTTTGGTGCTTGGTGCTTGGTGTTTTGTGTTTGGTGTTTGGTTTTTGGTGCTTGGTGCTTGGTGCTTGTTGCTTGGTCCTTGGTGTTTGGTGCTTGGTGCTTGGTGTTTGTACTTGGTGCTTGGTGCTTGGTGTTTGGTTCTTGGTTCTTGGTGTTTGGTACTTGGTGCTTGGTGCTTGGTGCTTGGTGTTTGGTGTTTGGTGCTTGGTGTTTGGTGCCTGGTGCTTGGTGCTTGGTGTTAGGTGTTTGGTGCTTGGTGCTTGGTGTTTGGTGCTTGGTGTTTGGTGTTTGCTGTTTGGTGTTTGGTGTTTGGTGTTTGGTGTTTGCTGTTTGGTGTCTGCTTTTTGGTGTTTGGTGTTTGCTGTATGGTGTTTGCTGTTTCGTGTTTGGTGTTTGCTGTTTGGTGTTTGGTGTTTGCTGTTTGGTGTTTGGTCTTTGGTGCTTGGTGTTTGGTGCTTGGTGCTTGGTGTTTGGTGTTTGGTGCTTGGTGCTTGGTGCTTCGTGTTTGGTGTTTGGTGCTTGGTGTCTGGAGCTTGGTGTTTGGTGTTTGGTGCTTGGTGCTTGGTGTTTGGTGCTTGGTGCTTGGTGTTTGTACTTGGTGCTTGGTGCTTGGTGTTTGGCGCTTGGTTCTTGGTGTTTGGTGCTTGGTGTTTGGTGCTTGGTGCTTGGTGTTTGGTGCTTGGTGCTTGGTGTTTGGTGTTTGGTGCTTGGTGCTTGGTGCTTCGTGTTTGATGTTTGGTGCTTGGTGCTTGGTGTTTGGTGTTTGGTTCTTGGTGCTTGGTATTTGGTGCTTGGTGCTTGCTGCTTGGTGTTTGGTGCTTGGTGATTGATGCTTGGTGTTTGATGCTTGGTGCTTGGTGTTTGGTTTTTGGTGCTAGGTGCTTGGTGCTTGGTGTTTGGTGCTTGGTGTTTGGTGTTTGCTGCTTGGTGCTTGGGGCTTGGTGTTTGGTACTTGGTGCTTGGTGCTTGGTGTTTGGTGCTTGGTGCTTGGTGTATGGTGTTTGGTGTTTGGTGCTTGGTGTTTGGTGTTTGGTGCTTGGTGCTTGGTGTTTGTTGCTTGGTACTTGGTTCATGGTGTTTGGTGCTGGGTGCTTGGTGTTTGGTGCTTGGTGCTTGGTGTTTGGTGTTTGGTGTTTGGTGCTTGGTGTTTGGTGTTTGGTGCTTGGTGCTTGGTGTTTGTTGCTTGGTACTTGGTGCATGGTGTTTGGTGCTGGGTGCTTGGTGTTTGGTGCTTGGTGTTTGGTGCTTGGTGCTTGGTGTTTGGTGTTTGGTGTTTGATGCTTGGTGTTTGATGCTTGGTGCTTGGTGCTTGGTGTTTGGTGCTTGGTGTTTGTACTTGGTTCCTGGTGTTTTGTGCTTGGTTCTTTGTGTTTGGTGTTTGGTGCTTGGTGCTTGGTGCTTGGTGTTAGGTGTTTGGTGCTTGGTGCTTGGTGTTTGGTGTTTGGTCCTTGGTGCTTGGTGTTTAGTGCTTGGTGCTTGGTGTTTGTTGTTTGGTGCTTTCTGCTTGCTGCTTGGCGTTTGGTGCTTGGTGCTTGGTGCTTGTGGTTTGGTGTTTGGTGCTAGGTGCTTGGTGTTTGGTGTTTGGTGTTTGATTCTTGGTGTTTGGTGCTTGGTGTTTGGTGTTTTGTGCTTGGTGCTTGGGGCTTGGTGTTTAGTGCTTGGTGCTTGGTGCTTGGTGTTTGGTGCTTGGTGCTTGGTGTTTGGTGTTTGGTGTTTGGTGCTTGGTGCTTGGTGTTTGGTGCTTGGTGCTTGGTGCTGGGTGGTTGGTATTTGGTGCTTGGTGCTTGGTGTTTGGTGCTTGGTGCTTGGTGCTTGCTGTTTGGTGCTTGGTGCTTGGTGCTTGGTCTTTGGTGCTTGGTGTTTGGTGCTTGGTGCTTGGTGCTTGGTGTTTGGTGCTTGGTGATTAGTGTTTGGTGCTTGGTGCTTGGGGTTTGGTGTTTGGTGCTTGGTACTTGGTGTTTGGTGCTTGGTGTTTGGTGTTTGCTGTTTGGTGTTTGGTGTTTGCTGTTTGCTGTTTGCTGTTTGCTTTTTGGTGTTTGGTGTTTGCTGTATGGTGTTTGCTGTTTGGTGTTTGGTGTTTGCTGTTTGGTGTTTGGTGTTTGCTGTTTGGTCTTTGGTGCTTGGTGTTTGGTGCTTGGTGCTTGGTGTTTGGTGTTTGGTGCTTGGTGCTTGGTGTTTGGTGTTTGTTGCTTGGTGCTTGGTGCTTGGTGTTTGGTGTTTGGTGTTTGGTGCTTGGTGTCTGGTGCTTGGTGTTTGGTGTTTGGTGTTTGGTGCTTGGTGTTTGGTGTTTGGTGTTTGGTGCTTGGTGTTTGGTGTTTGGTGTTTGGTGTTTGGTGCTTGTTGCTTGGTGCTTGGTGCTTGGTGTTTGGTTCTTGGTTCTTGGTGTTTGGTACTTGGTGCTTGGTGTTTGGTGCTGGGTGCTTGGTGTTTGGTGCTTGGTGCTTGGTGCTTGCTGTTTGGTGTTTGGTGCTTGGTGCTTGGTGTTTGGTGTTTGGTGTTATATGCTTGGTGTTTGATGCTTGGTGCTTGGTGCTTGGTATTTGGTGTTTGGTGCTTGGTGTTTGTACTTGGTGCTTGGTTCTTGGTTCTTGGTGCTTGGTGCTTGGTGCTTGGTGCTTGGTGCTTGGTGTTTGGTGCTTGGTGTTTGGTGCTTGGTGTTTGGTGCTTGGTGCCTGGTGCTTGGTGCTTGGTGCTTGGTGTTTGGTGCTTGGTGTTTGGTGCTTGGTGTTAGGTGTTTGGTGCTTGGTGCTTGGTGTATGGTGTTTGGTGTTTGGTGCTTGGTGTTTGGTGTTTGGTGCTTGGTGCTTGGTGTTTGTTGCTTGGTACTTGGTTCATGGTGTTTGGTGCTGGGTGCTTGGTGTTTGGTGCTTGGTGCTTGGTGTTTGGTGTTTGGTGCTTGGTGTTTGGTGTTTGGTGCTTGGTGCTTGGTGTTTGTTGCTTGGTACTTGCTGCATGGTGTTTGGTGCTGGGTGCTTGGTGTTTGGTGCTTGGTGTTTGGTGCTTGGTGCTTGGTGTTTGGTGTTTGGTGTTTGATGCTTGGTGTTTGATGCTTGGTGCTTGGTGCTTGGTGTTTGGTGCTTGGTGTTTGTACTTGGTGCTTGGTGTTTTGTGCTTGGTTCTTTGTGTTTGGTGTTTGGTGCTTGGTGCTTGGTGCTTGGTGTTAGGTGTTTGGTGCTTGGTGCTTGGTGTTTGGTGTTTGGTCCTTGGTGCTTGGTGTTTAGTGCTTGGTGCTTGGTGTTTGTTGTTTGGTGCTTTCTGCTTGCTGCTTGGCGTTTGGTGCTTGGTGCTTGGTGCTTGTGGTTTGGTGTTTGGTGCTAGGTGCTTGGTGTTTGGTGTTTGGTGTTTGATTCTTGGTGTTTGGTGCTTGGTGTTTGGTGTTTTGTGCTTGGTGCTTGGGGCTTTGTGTTTAGTGCTTGGTGCTTGGTGCTTGGTGTTTGGTGCTTGGTGCTTGGTGTTTGGTGTTTGGTGTTTGGTGCTTGGTGCTTGGTGTTTGGTGCTTCGTGCTTGGTGCTGGGTGGTTGGTATTTGGTGCTTGGTGCTTGGTGTTTGGTGCTTGGTGCTTGGTGCTTGCTGTTTGGTGCTTGGTGCTTGGTGCTTGGTCTTTGGTGCTTGGTGTTTGGTGCTTGGTGCTTGGTGCTTGGTGTTTGGTGCTTGGTGATTAGTGTTTGGTGCTTGGTGTTTGCTGTTTGCTGTTTGCTTTTTGGTGTTTGGTGTTTGCTGTATGGTGTTTGCTGTTTGGTGTTTGGTGTTTGCTGTTTGGTGTTTGGTGTTTGCTGTTTGGTCTTTGGTGCTTGGTGTTTCGTGCTTGGTGCTTGGTGTTTGGTGTTTGGTGCTTGGTGCTTGGTGTTTGGTGTTTGTTGCTTGGTGCTTGGTGCTTGGTGTTTGGTGTTTGGTGTTTGGTGCTTGGTGTCTGGTGCTTGGTGTTTGGTGTTTGGTGTTTGGTGCTTGGTGTTTGGTGTTTGGTGTTTGGTGCTTGGTGTTTGGTGTTTGGTGTTTGGTGTTTGGTGCTTGTTGCTTGGTGCTTGGTGCTTGGTGTTTGGTTCTTGGTTCTTGGTGTTTGGTACTTGGTGCTTGGTGTTTGGTGCTGGGTGCTTGGTGTTTGGTGCTTGGTGCTTGGTGCTTGCTGTTTGGTGTTTGGTGCTTGGTGCTTGGTGTTTGGTGTTTGGTGTTATATGCTTGGTGTTTGATGCTTGGTGCTTGGTGCTTGGTATTTGGTGTTTGGTGCTTGGTGTTTGTACTTGGTGCTTGGTTCTTGGTTCTTGGTGCTTGGTGCTTGGTGCTTGGTGCTTGGTGCTTGGTGTTTGGTGCTTGGTGTTTGGTGCTTGGTGTTTGGTGCTTGGTGCCTGGTGCTTGGTGCTTGGTGCTTGGTGTTTGGTGCTTGGTGTTTGGTGCTTGGTGTTAGGTGTTTGGTGCTTGGTGCTTGGTGTTTGGTGGTTGGTGCTTGGTGTTTGGTGCTTGGTGCTTGGTGTTTGGTGTTTGGTGCTTGGTGTTTGGTGCTTGGTACTTGGTGCTTGGTGCTTGGTGTTAGGTGTTTGGTGCTTGGTGCTTGATGTTTGGTTTTTGGTGCTTGGTGCTTGGTGTTTGGTGTTTGGTGCTTGCTGCTGGCTGCTTGGTGTTTGGTGCTTGGTGATTGGTGCTTGGTGTTTGGTGCTTGGTGTTTGGTGTTTGGTACTAGGTGCTTGGTGTTTGGTGTTTGGTGCTTGGTGCTTGGTGTTTGGTGTTTGGTGTTTGGTGCTTGGTGCTTGGTGCTTGGTGCTGGGTGGTTGGTGTTTGGTGCTTGGTGATTAGTGTTTGGTGCTAGGTGCTTGGGGTTTGGTGTTTGGTGCTTGGTGCATGGTGTTTCGTGCTTGGTGCTTGGTGTTTGGTGCTTGGTGCTTGGTGTTTGGTGTTTGCTGTTTGCTGTTTGGTGTTTGTTGTTTGGTGTTTGTTGATTGGTGTTTGCTGTTTGGTGTTTGGTATTTGGTGTTTGCTGTTTGGTGTCTGCTTTTTGGTGTTTGGTGTTTGCTGTATGTTGTTTGCTGTTTGGTGTTTGGTGTTTGGTGTTTCGTGTTTGCTGCTTGGTGCTTGGTGTTTGGTGCTTGGGACTTGGTGTTTGGTGCCTGGTGCTTGGTACTTGGTTGTTTGGTGTTTGGTGCTTGGTGCTTGGGGCTTGGAGTTTGGTGTTTGGTGCTTGGTGCTTGGTGTTTTGTGTTTGGTGTTTGGTTTTTGGTGCTTGGTGCTTGGTGCTTGGCGCTTGGTCCTTGGTGTTTGGTGCTTGGTGCTTGGTGTTTGTACTTGGTGCTTGGTGCTTGGTGTTTGGTTCTTGGTACTTGGTGTTTGGTACTTGGTGCTTGGTGCTTGGTGCTTGGTGTTTGGTGTTTGGTGCTTGGTGTTTGGTGCTTGGTGCTTGGTGCTTGGTGCTTGGTGTTAGGTGTTTGGTGCTTGGTGCTTGGTGTTTGGTGCTTGGTGTTTGCTGTTTGCTGTTTGGTGTTTGGTGTTTGGTGTTTGCTGTTTGGTGTCTGCTTTTTGGTGTTTGGTGTTTGCTGTATGGTGTTTGCTGTTTCGTGTTTGGTGTTTGCTGTTTGGTCTTTGGTGCTTCGTGTTTGGTGTTTGTTTTTGGTGCTTGGTGTCTGGTGCTTGATGTTTGGTGTTTGGTGCTTGGTGTTTGGTGTTTGGTGCTTGGTGCTTGGTGTTTGGTGCTTGGTGCTTGGTGCTTGCTGTTTGGTGCTTGGTGCTTGGTGCTTGGTCTTTGGTGCTTGGTGTTTGGTGCTTGGTGCTTGGTGCTTGGTGTTTGGTGCTTGGTGATTAGTGTTTGGTGCTTGGTGCTTGGGGTTTGGTGTTTGGTGCTTGGTACTTGGTGTTTGGTGCTTGGTGTTTGGTGTTTGCTGTTTGGTGTTTGGTGTTTGGTGTTTGCTGTTTGCTGTTTGCTTTTTGGTGTTTGGTGTTTGCTGTATGGTGTTTGCTGTTTGGTGTTTGGTGTTTGCTGTTTGGTGTTTGGTGTTTGCTGTTTGGTCTTTGGTGCTTGGTGTTTCGTGCTTGGTGCTTGGTGTTTGGTGTTTGGTGCTTGGTGCTTGGTGTTTGGTGTTTGTTGCTTGGTGCTTGGTGCTTGGTGTTTGGTGTTTGGTGTTTGGTGCTTGGTGTCTGGTGCTTGGTGTTTGGTGTTTGGTGTTTGGTGCTTGGTGTTTGGTGTTTGGTGTTTGGTGCTTGGTGTTTGGTGTTTGGTGTTTGGTGTTTGGTGCTTGTTGCTTGGTGCTTGGTTCTTGGTGTTTGGTTCTTGGTTCTTGGTGTTTGGTACTTGGTGCTTGGTGTTTGGTGCTGGGTGCTTGGTGTTTGGTGCTTGGTGCTTGGTGCTTGCTGTTTGGTGTTTGGTGCTTGGTGCTTGGTGTTTGGTGTTTGGTGTTATATGCTTGGTGTTTGATGCTTGGTGCTTGGTGCTTGGTATTTGGTGTTTGGTGCTTGGTGTTTGTACTTGGTGCTTGGTTCTTGGTTCTTGGTGCTTGGTGCTTGGTGCTTGGTGCTTGGTGCTTGGTGTTTGGTGCTTGGTGTTTGGTGCTTGGTGTTTGGTGCTTGGTGCCTGGTGCTTGGTGCTTGGTGCTTGGTGTTTGGTGCTTGGTGTTTGGTGCTTGGTGTTAGGTGTTTGGTGCTTGGTGCTTGGTGTTTGGTGTTTGGTGCTTGGTGTTTGGTGCTTGGTGCTTGGTGTTTGGTGTTTGGTGCTTGGTGTTTGGTGCTTGGTACTTGGTGCTTGGTGCTTGGTGTTAGGTGTTTGGTGCTTGGTGCTTGGTGTTTGGTTTTTGGTGCTTGGTGCTTGGTGTTTGGTGTTTGGTGCTTGCTGCTGGCTGCTTGGTGTTTGGTGCTTGGTGATTGGTGCTTGGTGTTTGGTGCTTGGTGTTTGGTGTTTGGTACTAGGTGCTTGGTGTTTGGTGTTTGGTGCTTGGTGCTTGGTGTTTGGTGTTTGGTGTTTGGTGCTTGGTGCTTGGTGCTTGGTGCTGGGTGGTTGGTGTTTGGTGCTTGGTGATTAGTGTTTGGTGCTAGGTGCTTGGGGTTTGGTGTTTGGTGCTTGGTGCATGGTGTTTCGTGCTTGGTGCTTGGTGTTTGGTGCTTGGTGCTTGGTGTTTGGTGTTTGCTGTTTGCTGTTTGGTGTTTGTTGTTTGGTGTTTGTTGATTGGTGTTTGCTGTTTGGTGTTTGGTATTTGGTGTTTGCTGTTTGGTGTCTGCTTTTTGGTGTTTGGTGTTTGCTGTATGTTGTTTGCTGTTTGGTGTTTGGTGTTTGGTGTTTCGTGTTTGCTGCTTGGTGCTTGGTGTTTGGTGCTTGGGGCTTGGTGTTTGGTGCCTGGTGCTTGGTACTTGGTTGTTTGGTGTTTGGTGCTTGGTGCTTGGGGCTTGGAGTTTGGTGTTTGGTGCTTGGTGCTTGGTGTTTTGTGTTTGGTGTTTGGTTTTTGGTGCTTGGTGCTTGGTGCTTGGCGCTTGGTCCTTGGTGTTTGGTGCTTGGTGCTTGGTGTTTGTACTTGGTGCTTGGTGCTTGGTGTTTGGTTCTTGGTACTTGGTGTTTGGTACTTGGTGCTTGGTGCTTGGTGCTTGGTGTTTGGTGTTTGGTGCTTGGTGTTTGGTGCTTGGTGCTTGGTGCTTGGTGCTTGGTGTTAGGTGTTTGGTGCTTGGTGCTTGGTGTTTGGTGCTTGGTGTTTGCTGTTTGGTGTTTGGTGTTTGCTGTTTGGTGTCTGCTTTTTGGTGTTTGGTGTTTGCTGTATGGTGTTTGCTGTTTCGTGTTTGGTGTTTGCTGTTTGGTCTTTGGTGCTTCGTGTTTGGTGTTTGTTTTTGGTGCTTGGTGTCTGGTGCTTGATGTTTGGTGTTTGGTGCTTGGTGTTTGGTGTTTGGTGCTTGGTGCTTGGTGTTTGGTGCTTGGTGCTTGGTGTTTGGTGTTTGGTACTTGGTGCTTGGTATTTGGTGCTTGGTGCTCAGTGTTTGGTGCTTGGTACTTGGTGCTTGGTGCATGGTGTTTGGTGCTTGGTGTTTGGTGTTTGGTGGTTGGTGCTTGGGAATTGGTGTTTGGTACTTGGTGCTTGGTGCTTGGTGTTTGGTGCTTGGTGCTTGGTGTTTGGTGTTTGGTGCTTGGTGCTTGGTGTTTGGTGCTTGGTGCTTGGTGTTTGGTGTTTGGTGCTTGGTGCTTGGTGTTTGGTGCTTGGTGCTTGGTGCTTGTTGTTTGGTGATTGGTGCTTGGTGCTTGGTGTTTGGTGTTTGGTGCTTGGTGTTTGGTTCTTGGTTCTTGGTGTTTGGTACTTGGTGCTTGGTGTTTGGTGCTGGGTGCTTGGTGTTTGGTGCTTGGTGCTTGGTGCTTGCTGTTTGGTGTTTGGTGCTTGGTGCTTGGTGTTTGGTGTTTGGTGTTATATGCTTGGTGTTTGATGCTTGGTGCTTGGTGCTTGGTATTTGGTGTTTGGTGCTTGGTGTTTGTACTTGGTGCTTGGTTCTTGGTTCTTGGTGCTTGGTGCTTGGGGCTTGGTGCTTGGTGCTTGGTGTTTGGTGCTTGGTGTTTGGTGCTTGGTGTTTGGTGCTTGGTGCCTGGTGCTTGGTGCTTGGTGCTTGGTGTTTGGTGCTTGGTGTTTGGTGCTTGGTGTTAGGTGTTTGGTGCTTGGTGCTTGGTGTTTGGTGGTTGGTGCTTGGTGTTTGGTGCTTGGTGCTTGGTGTTTGGTGTTTGGTGCTTGGTGTTTGGTGCTTGGTACTTGGTGCTTGGTGCTTGGTGTTAGGTGTTTGGTGCTTGGTGCTTGATGTTTGGTTTTTGGTGCTTGGTGCTTGGTGTTTGGTGTTTGGTGCTTGCTGCTGGCTGCTTGGTGTTTGGTGCTTGGTGATTGGTGCTTGGTGTTTGGTGCTTGGTGTTTGGTGTTTGGTACTAGGTGCTTGGTGTTTGGTGTTTGGTGCTTGGTGCTTGGTGTTTGGTGTTTGGTGTTTGGTGCTTGGTGCTTGGTGCTTGGTGCTGGGTGGTTGGTGTTTGGTGCTTGGTGATTAGTGTTTGGTGCTAGGTGCTTGGGGTTTGGTGTTTGGTGCTTGGTGCTTGGTGTTTGGTGCTTGGTGATTGGTGTTTGGTGCTTGGTGCTTGGTGTTTGGTGTTTGCTGTTTGCTGTTTGGTGTTTGTTGTTTGGTGTTTGTTGATTGGTGTTTGCTGTTTGGTGTTTGGTATTTGGTGTTTGCTGTTTGGTGTCTGCTTTTTGGTGTTTGGTGTTTGCTGTATGTTGTTTGGTGTTTGGTGTTTGGTGTTTGGTGTTTGGTGTTTGCTGCTTGGTGCTTGGTGTTTGGTGCTTGGGGCTTGGTGTTTGGTGCCTGGTGCTTGGTACTTGGTTGTTTGGTGTTTGGTGCTTGGTGCTTGGGCCTTGGAGTTTGGTGTTTGGTGCTTGGTGCTTGGTGTTTTGTGTTTGGTGTTTGGTTTTTGGTGCTTGGTGCATGGTGCTTGGCGCTTGGTCCTTGGTGTTTGGTGCTTGGTGCTTGGTGTTTGTACTTGGTGCTTGGTGCTTGGTGCTTGGTGTTTGGTGTTTGGTGCTTGGTGTTTGGTGCTTGGTGCTTGGTGCTTGGTGTTTGGTGCTTGGTGCTTGGTGTTTGGTGTTTGGTTCTTGGTGCTTGGTATTTGGTGCTTGGTGCTTGCTGCTTGGTGTTTGGTGGTTGGTGATTGATGCTTGGTGTTTGGTGCTTGGTGCTCAGTGTTTGGTTTTTGGTGCTAGATGCTTGGTGTTTGGTGTTTGGTGCTTGGTGTTTGGTGTTTGGTGGTTGGTGCTTGGGGATTGGTGTTTGGTACTTGGTGCTTGGTGCTTGGTGTTTGGTGCTTGGTGCTTGGTGTTTGGTGCTTGGTGCTTGGTGTTTGGTGTTTGGTGCTTGGTGCTTGGTGTTTGGTGCTTGGTGCTTGGTGCTTGTTGTTTGGTGATTGGTGCTTGGTGCTTGGTGTTTGGTGTTTGGTGCTTGGGGCTTGGTGTTTGGTGCTGCGTGCTTGGTGCTTGGTGCTTGGTGCTTGGTGTTTGGTGTTTGTTGTTTGGTGCTTGGTGTTTGGTGTTTGCTGTTTGCTGTTTGCTGTTTGGTGTTTGCTGTTTGGTGTTTGGTGTTTGGTGTTTGCTGTTTGGTGTTTGCTGTTTGGTGTTTGGTGCTTGCTGTTTGGTGCTTGGTGTTTGGTGCTTGGTGCTTGGTGTTTGGTGTTTGGTGTTTGGTGCTTGGTGCTTGTGGCTTGATTTGGTGCTTGGTGCTTGGTGCTTGGTGTTTGGTGTTTGGTGCTTGGTGTTTGGTGCTTGGTGCTTGGTGCTGGATGTTTGGTGCATGGTGCTTGGTGCTTGTTGTTTGTCGCTTGTTGCTTGGTGCTTGGTGTTTGGTGCTTGGTGCTTGGTGTTTGGTGTTTGGTGCTTGGTGCTTGGTGTTTGGTGTTTGGTGCTTGGTGTTTGGTGTTTGGTGCTTGGTGCTTGGTGTTTGTTGCTTGGTACTTGGTGCATGGTGTTTGGTGCTGGGTGCTTGGTGTTTGGTGCTTGGTGTTTGGTGCTTGGTGCTTGGTGTTTGGTGTTTGGTGTTTGATGCTTGGTGTTTTATGCTTGGTGCTTGGTGTTTGGTGCTTGGTGTTTGTACTTGGTGCTTGGTGCTTGGTGTTTTGTGCTTGGTTCTTGGTGTTTGGTGTTTGGTGCTTGGTACTTGGTGCTTGGTGTTAGGTGTTTGGTGCTTGGTGCTTGGTGTTTGGTGTTTGGTCCTTGGTGCTTGGTGCTTGGTGTTTAGTGCTTGGTGCTTGGTGTTTGTTGTTTGGTGCTTTCTGCTTGCTGCTTGGTGTTTGCTGCTTGGTGCTTGGTGCTTGGTGTTTGGTGTTTGGTGCTAGGTGCTTGGTGTTTGGTGTTTGGTGTTTGATGCTTGGTGTTTGGTGTTTGGTGCTTGGTGCTTGGGGCTTGGTGTTTGGTGCTTGGTGCTTGGTGCTTGGTGTTTGGTGCTTGGTGCTTGGTGTTTGGTGTTTGGTGTTTGGTGCTTGGTGCTTGGTGTTTGGTGCTTGGTGCTTGGTGCTGGGTGGTTGGTATTTGGTGCTTGGTGCTTGGTGTTTGGTACTTGGTGCTTGGTGCTTGGTGTTTGGTGCTTGGTGCTTGGTGCTTGGTCTTTGGTGCTTGGTGTTTGGTGTTTGGTGCTTGGTGCTTTGTGTTTGGTGCTTGGTGATTAGTGTTTGGTGCTTGGTGCTTGGTGCTTGGTGTTTGGTGTTTGCTGTTTGGTGTTTGGTGTTTGGTGTTTGCTGTTTGGTGTCTGCTTTTTGGTGTTTGGTGTTTGCTGTATGATGTTTGCTGTTTCGTGTTTGGTGTTTGCTATTTGGTGTTTGGTGTTTGCTGTTTGCTGTTTGGTCTTTGTTGCTTGGTGTTTGGTGCTTAGTGCTGGGTGTTTGGTGTTTGGTGCTTGGTGTTTGGTGTTTGGTGCTTGGTGCTTGGTGCTTGGTGTTTGCTGTTTGGTGTTTGGTGCTTGGTGTCTGGTGCTTGGTGTTTGGTGTTTGGTGTTTGGTGCTTGGTGTTTGGTGTTTGGTGTTTGGTGCTTGTTGCTTGGTGCTTGGTGCTTGGTGTTTGGTGCTTGGTGCTTGGTGTTTGGTGCTGGGTGCTTGGTGTTTGGTGCTTGGTGCTTGGTGCTTGGTGTTTGGTGTTTGGTGCTTGGTGCTTGGTGTTTGGTGTTTGGTGTTATATGCTTGGTGTTTGATGCTTGGTGCTTGGTGCTTGGTGTTTGGTGTTTGGTGCTTGGTGTTTTATGCTTGGTGTTTGATGTTTGGTGCTTGGTGCTTGGTGTTTGGTGCTTGGTGCTTGGTGTTTATACTTGGTGCTTGGTGCTTGGTTCTTGGTGTTTGGTGGTTGGTGCTTGGTGCTTGGTGCTTGGTGTTTGGTGCTTGGTGTTTGGTGCTTGGTGCCTGGTGCTTGGTGCTTGGTGCTTGCTGTTTGGTGCTTGGTATTAGGTATTTGGTGCTTGGTGCTTGGTGTTTGGTGTTTGGTGCTTGGTGTTTTGTGCTTGGTGCTTGGTGTTTGGTGTTTGGTGCTTGGTGTTTGGTGCTTGGTACTTGGTGCTTGGTGCTTGGTGTTAGGTGTTTGGTGCTTGGTGCTTGGTGTTTGGTTTTTGGTGCTTGGTGCTTGGTGTTTGGTGTTTGGTGCTTGCTGCTGGCTGCTTGGTGTTTGGTGCTTGGTGATAGGTGCTTGGTGTTTGGTGCTTGGTGTTTGGTGTTTGGTACTAGGTGCTTGTTGCTTGGTGTGTGGTGCTTGGTGCTTGGTGTTTGGTGTTTGGTGCTTGGTGCTTGGTGTTTGGTGCTTGGTGCTGGGTTCTGGGTGGTTGGTCTTTGGTGTTTGGTGTTTGGTGCTTGGGGCTTGGTGTTTGGTGCTGCGTGCCTGGTGCTTGGTGCTTGGTGCTTGGTGTTTGGTGTTTGTTGTTTGGTGCTTGGTGTTTGGTGTTTGCTGTTTGCTGTTTGCTGTTTGGTGTTTGCTGTTTGGTGTTTGCTGTTTGGTGTTTGGTGCTTGCTGTTTGGTGCTTGGTGTTTGGTGCTTGGTGCTTGGTGTTTGGTGTTTGGTGTTTGGTGCTTGGTGCTTGGGGCTTGATTTGGTGCTTGGTGCTTGGTGCTTGGTGTTTGGTGTTTGGTGCTTGGTGTTTGGTGCTTGGTGCTTGATGCTGGATGTTTGGTGCATGGTGCTTGGTGCTTGTTGTTTGTCGCTTGTTGCTTGGTGCTTGGTGTTTGGTGCTTGGTGCTTGGTGTTTGGTGTTTGGTGCTTGGTGCTTGGTGTTTGGTGTTTGGTGCTTGGTGTTTGGTGTTTGGTGCTTGGTGCTTGGTGTTTGTTGCTTGGTACTTGGTGCATGGTGTTTGGTGCTGGGTGCTTGGTGTTTGGTGCTTGGTGTTTGGTGCTTGGTGCTTGGTGTTTGGTGTTTGGTGTTTGATGCTTGGTGTTTTATGCTTGGTGCTTGGTGTTTGGTGCTTGGTGTTTGTACTTGGTGCTTGGTGCTTGGTGTTTTGTGCTTGGTTCTTGGTGTTTGGTGTTTGGTGCTTGGTACTTGGTGCTTGGTGTTAGGTGTTTGGTGCTTGGTGCTTGGTGTTTGGTGTTTGGTCCTTGGTGCTTGGTGCTTGGTGTTTAGTGCTTGGTGCTTGGTGTTTGTTGTTTGGTGCTTTCTGCTTGCTGCTTGGTGTTTGCTGCTTGGTGCTTGGTGCTTGGTGTTTGGTGTTTGGTGCTAGGTGCTTGGTGTTTGGTGTTTGGTGTTTGATGCTTGGTGTTTGGTGTTTGGTGCTTGGTGCTTGGGGCTTGGTGTTTGGTGCTTGGTGCTTGGTGCTTGGTGTTTGGTGCTTGGTGCTTGGTGTTTGGTGTTTGGTGTTTGGTGCTTGGTGCTTGGTGTTTGGTGCTTGGTGCTTGGTGCTGGGTGGTTGGTATTTGGTGCTTGGTGCTTGGTGTTTGGTGCTTGGTGCTTGGTGCTTGGTGTTTGGTGCTTGGTGCTTGGTGCTTGGTCTTTGGTGCTTGGTGTTTGCTGTTTGGTGCTTGGTGCTTTGTGTTTGGTGCTTGGTGATTAGTGTTTGGTGCTTGGTGCTTGGGGTTTGGTGTTTGGTGCTTGGTACTTGGTGTTTGGTGCTTGGTGTTTGGTGTTTGCTGTTTGGTGTTTGGTGTTTGGTGTTTGCTGTTTGGTGTCTGCTTTTTGGTGTTTGGTGTTTGCTGTATGATGTTTGCTGTTTCGTGTTTGGTGTTTGCTGTTTGGTGTTTGGTGTTTGCTGTTTGCTGTTTGGTCTTTGGTGCTTGGTGTTTGGTGCTTAGTGCTGGGTGTTTGGTGTTTGGTGCTTGGTGTTTGGTGTTTGGTGCTTGGTGCTTGGTGCTTGGTGTTTGCTGTTTGGTGTTTGGTGCTTGGTGTCTGGTGCTTGGTGTTTGGTGTTTGGTGTTTGGTGCTTGGTGTTTGGTGTTTGGTGTTTGGTGCTTGTTGCTTGGTGCTTGGTGCTTGGTGTTTGGTGCTTGGTGCTTGGTGTTTGGTGCTGGGTGCTTGGTGTTTGGTGCTTGGTGCTTGGTGCTTGGTGTTTGGTGTTTGGTGCTTGGTGCTTGGTGTTTGGTGTTTGGTGTTATATGCTTGGTGTTTGATGCTTGGTGCTTGGTGCTTGGTGTTTGGTGTTTGGTGCTTGGTGTTTTATGCTTGGTGTTTGATGTTTGGTGCTTGGTGCTTGGTGCTTGGTTCTTGGTGTTTGGTGGTTGGTGCTTGGTGCTTGGTGCTTGGTGTTTGGTGCTTGGTGTTTGGTGCTTGGTGCCTGGTGCTTGGTGCTTGGTGCTTGCTGTTTGGTGCTTGGTATTAGGTATTTGGTGCTTGGTGCTTGGTGTTTGGTGTTTGGTGCTTGGTGTTTTGTGCTTGGTGCTTGGTGTTTGGTGTTTGGTGCTTGGTGTTTGGTGCTTGGTACTTGGTGCTTGGTGCTTGGTGTTAGGTGTTTGGTGCTTGGTGCTTGGTGTTTGGTTTTTGGTGCTTGGTGCTTGGTGTTTGGTGTTTGGTGCTTGCTGCTGGCTGCTTGGTGTTTGGTGCTTGGTGATAGGTGCTTGGTGTTTGGTGCTTGGTGTTTGGTGTTTGGTACTAGGTGCTTGGTGCTTGGTGTGTGGTGCTTGGTGCTTGGTGTTTGGTGTTTGGTGCTTGGTGCTTGGTGTTTGGTGCTTGGTGCTGGGTTCTGGGTGGTTGGTCTTTGGTGCTTGGTGTTTGGTGCTGGGTGCTTGGTGTTTGGTGCTTGGTGCTTGGTCTTTGGTGTTTGGTGTTTGGTGTTTGGTGTTTGGTGCTTGGTGCTTGGTGCTTGGTGTTTGGTGCTTGGTGCTTGGTGTTTGGTGCTTGGTGCTTAGTGTTTGGTGCTAGGTGCTTGGGGTTTGGTGTTTGGTGCTTGGTGCTTGGTGTTTGGTGCTTGGTGCTTGGTGTTTGGTGTTTGGTGCTTGGTGCTTGGTGTTTGGTGTTTGCTGTTTGCTGTTTGGTGTTTGTTGTTTGGTGTTTGTTGTTTGGTGTTTGCTGTTTGGTGTTTGGTGTTTGGTGTTTGCTGTTTGGTGTCTGCTTTTTGGTGTTTGGTGTTTGCTGTATGTTATTTGCTGTTTGGTGTTTGGTGTTTGGTGTTTGGTGCAGGTTGATTCGTGTTTGGTGCTTGGTGCATGGTGTTTGGTGCCTGGTGCTTGGTGCTTGGTGTTTGGTGTTTGGTGCTTGGAGTTTGGTGTTTGGTGCTTGGTGCTTGGTGTTTTGTGTTTGGTGTTTGGTTTTTGGTGCTTGGTGCTTGGTGCTTGGTGCTTGGTCCTTGGTGTTTGGTGCTTGGTGCTTGGTGTTTGTACTTGGTGCTTGGTGCTTGGTGTTTGGTTCTTGGTTCTTGGTGTTTGGTACTTGGTGCTTGGTGCTTGGTGCTTGGTGTTTGGTGTTTGGTGCTTGGTGCTTGGTGTTTGGTGCTTGGTGTTTGGTGTTTGCTGTTTGGTGTTTCGTGTTTGGTGTTTGGTGTTTGCTGTTTGGTGTCTGCTTTTTGGTGTTTGGTGTTTGCTGTATGGTGTTTGCTGTTTCGTGTTTGGTGTTTGCTGATTGGTGTTTGGTGTTTGCTGTTTGGTGTTTGGTCTTTGGTGCTTGGTGTTTGGTGCTTGGTGCTTGGTGTTTGGTGTTTGGTGCTTGGTGCTTCGTGCTTCGTGTTTGGTGTTTGGTGCTTGGTGTCTGGAGCTTGGTGTTTGGTTTTTGGTGCTTGGTGTTTGGTGTTTGGTGCTTGGTGCTTGGTGTTTGGTGCTTGGTGCTTGGTGTTTGTACTTGGTGCTTGGTGCTTGGTGTTTGGTGCTTGGTTCTTGGTGTTTGGTGCTTGGTGTTTGGTGCTTGGTGCTTGGTGTTTGGTGCTTGGTGCTTGGTGCTTGGTGCTTGGTGTTAGGTGTTTGGTGCTTGGTGCTTGGTGTTTGGTGTTTGGTTCTTGGTGCTTGGTATTTGGTGCTTGGTGCTTGCTGCTTGGTGTTTGGTGCTTGGTGATTGATGCTTGGTGTTTGGTGCTTGGTGCTTGGTGTTTGGTTTTTGGTGCTAGGTGCTTGGTGCTTGGTGTTTGGTGCTTGGTGTTTGGTGTTTGGTGCTTGGTGCTTGGTGTTTGGTACTTGGTGCTTGGTGCTTGGTGTTTGGTGCTTGGTGCTTGGTGTTTGGTGTTTGGTGTTTGGTGCTTGGTGCTTGGTGTTTGGTGCTTGGTGCTTGGTGCTGGGTGGTTGGTGTTTGGTGCTTGGTGCTTGGTGTTTGGTGCTAGGTGCATGGTGCTTGGTGTTTGGTGCTTGGTGCTTGGTGCTTGGTCTTTGGTGTTTGGTGTTTAGTGCTTGGTGCTTGGTGCTTGGTGCTTGGTGCTTGGTCCTTGGTGTTTGGTGCTTGGTGCTTGGTGTTTGGTGTTTGGTGCTTGGTGCTTGGTGCTTCGTGTTTGGTGTTTGGTGCTTGGTGTCTGGAGCTTGGTGTTTGGTGTTTGGTGCTTGGTGCTTGGTCTTTGGTGCTTGGTGTTTGGTGTTTGGTGCTTGGTGCTTTGTGTTTGGTGCTTGGTGATTAGTGTTTGGTGCTTGGTGCTTGGGGTTTGGTGTTTGGTGCTTGGTACTTGGTGTTTGGTGCTTGGTGTTTGGTGTTTGCTGTTTGGTGTTTGGTGTTTGGTGTTTGCTGTTTGGTGTCTGCTTTTTGGTGTTTGGTGTTTGCTGTATGATGTTTGCTGTTTCGTGTTTGGTGTTTGCTGTTTGGTGTTTGGTGTTTGCTGTTTGCTGTTTGGTCTTTGGTGCTTGGTGTTTGGTGCTTAGTGCTGGGTGTTTGGTGTTTGGTGCTTGGTGTTTGGTGTTTGGTGCTTGGTGCTTGGTGCTTGGTGTTTGCTGTTTGGTGTTTGGTGCTTGGTGTCTGGTGCTTGGTGTTTGGTGTTTGGTGTTTGGTGCTTGGTGTTTGGTGTTTGGTGTTTGGTGCTTGTTGCTTGGTGCTTGGTGCTTGGTGTTTGGTGCTTGGTGCTTGGTGTTTGGTGCTGGGTGCTTGGTGTTTGGTGCTTGGTGCTTGGTGCTTGGTGTTTGGTGTTTGGTGCTTGGTGCTTGGTGTTTGGTGTTTGGTGTTATATGCTTGGTGTTTGATGCTTGGTGCTTGGTGCTTGGTGTTTGGTGTTTGGTGCTTGGTGTTTTATGCTTGGTGTTTGATGTTTGGTGCTTGGTGCTTGGTGTTTGGTGCTTGGTGCTTGGTGTTTATACTTGGTGCTTGGTGCTTGGTTCTTGGTGTTTGGTGGTTGGTGCTTGGTGCTTGGTGCTTGGTGTTTGGTGCTTGGTGTTTGGTGCTTGGTGCCTGGTGCTTGGTGCTTGGTGCTTGCTGTTTGGTGCTTGGTATTAGGTATTTGGTGCTTGGTGCTTGGTGTTTGGTGTTTGGTGCTTGGTGTTTTGTGCTTGGTGCTTGGTGTTTGGTGTTTGGTGCTTGGTGTTTGGTGCTTGGTACTTGGTGCTTGGTGCTTGGTGTTAGGTGTTTGGTGCTTGGTGCTTGGTGTTTGGTTTTTGGTGCTTGGTGCTTGGTGTTTGGTGTTTGGTGCTTGCTGCTGGCTGCTTGGTGTTTGGTGCTTGGTGATAGGTGCTTGGTGTTTGGTGCTTGGTGTTTGGTGTTTGGTACTAGGTGCTTGGTGCTTGGTGTGTGGTGCTTGGTGCTTGGTGTTTGGTGTTTGGTGCTTGGTGCTTGGTGTTTGGTGCTTGGTGCTGGGTTCTGGGTGGTTGGTCTTTGGTGCTTGGTGTTTGGTGCTGGGTGCTTGGTGTTTGGTGCTTGGTGCTTGGTCTTTGGTGTTTGGTGTTTGGTGTTTGGTGTTTGGTGCTTGGTGCTTGGTGCTTGGTGTTTGGTGCTTGGTGCTTGGTGTTTGGTGCTTGGTGCTTAGTGTTTGGTGCTAGGTGCTTGGGGTTTGGTGTTTGGTGCTTGGTGCTTGGTGTTTGGTGCTTGGTGCTTGGTGTTTGGTGTTTGGTGCTTGGTGCTTGGTGTTTGGTGTTTGCTGTTTGCTGTTTGGTGTTTGTTGTTTGGTGTTTGTTGTTTGGTGTTTGCTGTTTGGTGTTTGGTGTTTGGTGTTTGCTGTTTGGTGTCTGCTTTTTGGTGTTTGGTGTTTGCTGTATGTTATTTGCTGTTTGGTGTTTGGTGTTTGGTGTTTGGTGCAGGTTGATTCGTGTTTGGTGCTTGGTGCATGGTGTTTGGTGCCTGGTGCTTGGTGCTTGGTGTTTGGTGTTTGGTGCTTGGAGTTTGGTGTTTGGTGCTTGGTGCTTGGTGTTTTGTGTTTGGTGTTTGGTTTTTGGTGCTTGGTGCTTGGTGCTTGGTGCTTGGTCCTTGGTGTTTGGTGCTTGGTGCTTGGTGTTTGTACTTGGTGCTTGGTGCTTGGTGTTTGGTTCTTGGTTCTTGGTGTTTGGTACTTGGTGCTTGGTGCTTGGTGCTTGGTGTTTGGTGTTTGGTGCTTGGTGCTTGGTGTTTGGTGCTTGGTGTTTGGTGTTTGCTGTTTGGTGTTTCGTGTTTGGTGTTTGGTGTTTGCTGTTTGGTGTCTGCTTTTTGGTGTTTGGTGTTTGCTGTATGGTGTTTGCTGTTTCGTGTTTGGTGTTTGCTGATTGGTGTTTGGTGTTTGCTGTTTGGTGTTTGGTCTTTGGTGCTTGGTGTTTGGTGCTTGGTGCTTGGTGTTTGGTGTTTGGTGCTTGGTGCTTCGTGCTTCGTGTTTGGTGTTTGGTGCTTGGTGTCTGGAGCTTGGTGTTTGGTGTTTGGTGCTTGGTGTTTGGTGTTTGGTGCTTGGTGCTTGGTGTTTGGTGCTTGGTGCTTGGTGTTTGTACTTGGTGCTTGGTGCTTGGTGTTTGGTGCTTGGTTCTTGGTGTTTGGTGCTTGGTGTTTGGTGCTTGGTGCTTGGTGTTTGGTGCTTGGTGCTTGGTGCTTGGTGCTTGGTGTTAGGTGTTTGGTGCTTGGTGCTTGGTGTTTGGTGTTTGGTTCTTGGTGCTTGGTATTTGGTGCTTGGTGCTTGCTGCTTGGTGTTTGGTGCTTGGTGATTGATGCTTGGTGTTTGGTGCTTGGTGCTTGGTGTTTGGTTTTTGGTGCTAGGTGCTTGGTGCTTGGTGTTTGGTGCTTGGTGTTTGGTGTTTGGTGCTTGGTGCTTGGTGTTTGGTACTTGGTGCTTGGTGCTTGGTGTTTGGTGCTTGGTGCTTGGTGTTTGGTGTTTGGTGTTTGGTGCTTGGTGCTTGGTGTTTGGTGCTTGGTGCTTGGTGCTGGGTGGTTGGTGTTTGGTGCTTGGTGCTTGGTGTTTGGTGCTAGGTGCATGGTGCTTGGTGTTTGGTGCTTGGTGCTTGGTGCTTGGTCTTTGGTGTTTGGTGTTTAGTGCTTGGTGCTTGGTGCTTGGTGCTTGGTGCTTGGTCCTTGGTGTTTGGTGCTTGGTGCTTGGTGTTTGGTGTTTGGTGCTTGGTGCTTGGTGCTTCGTGTTTGGTGTTTGGTGCTTGGTGTCTGGAGCTTGGTGTTTGGTGTTTGGTGCTTGGTGTTTGGTGTTTGGTGCTTGGTGCTTGGTGTTTGGTGCTTGGTGCTTGGTGTTTGTACTTGGTGCTTGGTGTTTGGTGCTTGGTTCTTGGTGTTTGGTGCTTGGTGTTTGGAGCTTGGTGCTTGGTGTTTGGTGCTTGGTGCTTGGTGTTTGTACTTGGTGCTTGGTGCTTGCTGTTTGGTGCTTGGTTCTTGGTGTTTGGTGCTTGGTGTTTGGAGCTTGGTGCTTGGTGTTTGGTGCTTGGTGCTTGGTGTTTGGTGTTTGGTGCCTGGTGCTTGGTGTTTGGTGTTTGGTGCTTGGTGTTTGGTGTTTGGTGCTTGGTGGTTGGTGCTTGGTGTTTGTTGCTTGGTACTTGGTGCATGGTGTTTGGTGCTGGGTGCTTGGTGTTTGGTGCTTGGTGTTTGGTGCTTGGTGCTTGGTGTTTGGTGTTTGGTGTTTGATGCTTGGTGTTTTATGCTTGGTGCTTGGTGTTTGGTGCTTGGTGTTTGTACTTGGTGCTTGGTGCTTGGTGTTTTGTGCTTGGTTCTTGGGGTTTGGTGTTTGGTGCTTGGTACTTGGTGCTTGGTGTTAGGTGTTTGGTGCTTGGTGCTTGGTGTTTGGTGTTTGGTCCTTGGTGCTTGGTGCTTGGTGTTTAGTGCTTGGTGCTTGGTGTTTGTTGTTTGGTGCTTTCTGTTTGCTGCTTGGTGTTTGCTGCTTGGTATTTGGTGCTTGGTGTTTGGTGTTTGGTGCTAGGTGCTTGGTGTTTGGTGTTTGGTGTTTGATGCTTGGTGTTTGGTGCTTGGTGTTTGGTGCTTGGTGCTTGGGGCTTGGTGTTTGGTGCTTGGTGCTTGGTGCTTGGTGTTTGGTGCTTGGTGCTTGGTGTTTGGTGTTTGGTGTTTGGTGCTTGGTGCTTGGTGTTTGGTGCTTGGTGCTTGGTGCTGGGTGGTTGGTATTTGGTGCTTGGTGCTTGGTGTTTGGTGCTTGGTGCTTGGTGCTTGGTGTTTGGTGCTTGGTGCTTGGTGCTTGGTCTTTGGTGCTTGGTGTTTGGTGTTTGGTGCTTGGTGCTTTGTGTTTGGTGCTTGGTGATTAGTGTTTGGTGCTTGGTACTTGGTGTTTGGTGCTTGGTGTTTGGTGTTTGCTGTTTGGTGTTTGGTGTTTGGAGTTTGCTGTTTGGTGTCTGCTTTTTGGTGTTTGGTGTTTGCTGTATGGTGTTTGCTGTTTCGTGTTTGGTGTTTGCTGTTTGGTGTTTGGTGTTTGCTGTTTGGTCTTTGGTCTTTGGTGCTTGGTGTTTGGTGCTTGGTGCTTGGTGTTTGGTGTTTGGTGCTTGGTGGTTGGTGTTTGGTGCTTGGTGCTTGGTGCTTGGTGTTTGGTGCTTGGTGTCTGGTGCTTGGTGTCTGGTGCTTGGTGTTTGGTGTTTGGTGTTTGGTGCTTGGTGTTTGGTGTTTGGTGTTTGGTGTTTGGTGTTTGTTGCTTGGTGCTTGATGCTTGGTGTTTGGTGCTTGGTGCTTGGTGTTTGGTGCTGGGTGCTTGGTGTTTGGTGCTTGGTGCTTGGTGTTTGGTGTTTGGTGCTTGGTGCTTGGTGTTTGGTGTTTGGTGTTATATGCTTGGTGTTTGGTGCTTGGTGCTTGGTGCTTGGTGTTTGGTGTTTGGTGCTTGGTGTTTGATGCTTGGTGCTTGGTGCTTGGTGTTTGGTGCTTGGTGCTTGGTGCTTGGTGTTTGGTGCTTGGTGTTTGGTGCTTGGTGTTTGGTGCTTGGTGCTTGGTGCTTGGTGTTTGGTGGTTGGTGCTTGGTGCTTGGTGTTAGGTGTTTGGTGCTTGGTGCTTGGTGTTTAGTGTTTGGTGCTTGGTGTTTGGTGTTTGGTGTTTGGTGTTTGGTGCTTGGTACTTGGTGCTTGGTGCTTGGTGTTAGGTGTTTGGTGCTTGGTGTTTGGTGTCTGGTTTTTGGTGCTTGGTGCTTGGTGTTTGGTGCTTGCTGCTGGCTGCTTGGTGTTTGGTGCTTGGTGATTGGTTCTTGGTGTTTGGTGCTTGGTGTTTGGTGTTTGGTGTTTGTACTTGGTGCTTGGTGCTTGGTGTTTGGTTCTTGGTTCTTGGTGTTTGGTACTTGGTGCTTGGTGCTTGGTGCTTGATGTTTGGTGTTTGGTGGTTGGTGTTTGGTGCTTGGTGCTTGGTGCTTGGTGTTAGGTGTTTGGTGCTTGGTCCTTGGTGTTTGGTGCTTGGTGTTTGGTGTTTGCTGTCTGCTTTTTGGTGTTTAGTGTTTGCTGTATGGTGTTTGGTGTTTGCTGTTTGGTGTTTGGTCTTTGGTGCTTGGTGTTTGGTGCTTGGTGCTTGGTGTTTGGTGTTTGGTGCTTGGTGCTTGGTGTTTGGTGTTATATGCTTGGTGTTTGATGCTTGGTGCTTGGTGCTTGGTATTTGGTGTTTGGTGTTTGTACTTGGTGCTTGGTGCTTGGTGCTTGGTGTTTGGTGCTTGGTGTTTGGTGCTTGGTGCTTGGTGCTTGGTGCTTGGTGCTTGGTGTTTGGTGGTTGGTGTTTGGTGCTTGGTGTTAGGTGTTTGGTGCTTGGTGCTTGGTGTTTGGTGTTTGGTGCTTGGTGTTTGGTGTTTGGTGCTTGGTGTTTGGTGCTTGGTACTTGGTGCTTGGTGCTTGGTGTTAGGTGTTTGATGCTTGGTGTTTGGTGCTTGGTGTTTGGTGCTTGGTGCTTGGTGCTTGGTGCTTGGTGTTTGGTGGTTGGTGTTTGGTGCTTGGTGTTAGGTGTTTGGTGCTTGGTGCTTGGTGTTTGGTGTTTGGTGCTTGGTGTTTGGTGTTTGGTGCTTGGTGTTTGGTGCTTTTTGCTTGGTGCTTGGTGCTTGGTGTTTGGTGCTTGGTTCTTGGTGTTTGGTGCTGGGTGCTTGGTGTTTGGTGTTTGGTGTTATATGCTTGGTGTTTGATGCTTGGTGCTTGGTGCTTGGTGTTTGGTGTTTGGTGCTTGGTGTTTGATGCTTGGTGCTTGGTGCTTGGTGTTTTGTGCTTGGTGCTTGGTGTTTGGTGCTTGGTGCTTGGTGTTTGGTGTTTGGTGCTTGGTGTTTGGTGCTTGGTGCTTGGTGCTTGGTGCTTGGTGTTTGGTGGTTGGTGCTTGGTGCTTGGTGTTAGGTGTTTGGTGCTTGGTGCTTGGTTTTTGGTGTTTGGTGCTTGGTGTTTGGTGTTTGGTGCTTGGTGTTTGGTGCTTGGTACTTGGTGCTTGGTGCTTGGTGTTAGGTGTTTGGTGCTTGGTGTTTGGTGTCTGGTTTTTGGTGCTTGGTGCTTGGTGTTTGGTGCTTGCTGCTGGCTGCTTGGTGTTTGGTGCCTGGTGATTGGTGCTTGGTGTTTGGTGCTTGGTGTTTGGTGTTTGGTGCTAGGTGCTTGGTGTTTGGTTCTTGGTGCTTGGTGTTTGTACTTGGTGCTTGGTGCTTGGTTCTTGGTGTTTGGTGCTTGGTGCTTGGTGTTTGGTGCTTGGTGCTTGGTGTTTGGTGCTTGGTGTTTGGTGCTTGGTGTTTGGTGCTTGGTGCTTGGTGCTTGGTGTTTGGTGCCTGGTGTTTGCTGCTTGGTGTTAGGTGTTTGGTGCTTGGTGCTTGGTGTTAGGTGTTTGGTGCTTGGTGTTTGGTGCTTGGTGTTTGGTGCTTGGTGCTTGGTGCTTGGTGCTTGGTGTTTGGTGGTTGGTGTTTGGTGCTTGGTGTTAGGTGTTTGGTGCTTGGTGCTTGGTGTTTGGTGTTTGGTACTTGGTGTTTGGTGTTTGGTGCTTGGTGTTTGGTGCTTTTTGCTTGGTGCTTGGTGCTTGGTGTTTGGTGCTTGGTGCTTGGTGTTTGGTGCTGGGTGCTTGGTGTTTGGTGTTTGGTGTTATATGCTTGGTGTTTGATGCTTGGTGCTTGGTGCTTGGTGTTTGGTGTTTGGTGCTTGGTGTTTGATGCTTGGTGCTTGGTGCTTGGTGTTTGGTGCTTGGTGCTTGGTGTTTGGTGCTTGGTGCTTGGTGTTTGGTGCTTGGTGTTTGGTGCTTGGTGTTTGGTGCTTGGTGCTTGGTGCTTGGTGCTTGGTGTTTGGTGGTTGGTGCTTGGTGCTTGGTGTTAGGTGTTTGGTGCTTGGTGCTTGGTGTTTGGTGTTTGGTGCTTGGTGTTTGGTGTTTGGTGCTTGGTGTTTGGTGCTTGGTACTTGGTGCTTGGTGCTTGGTGTTAGGTGTTTGGTGCTTGGTGTTTGGTGTCTGGTTTTTGGTGCTTGGTGCTTGGTGTTTGGTGCTTGCTGCTGGCTGCTTGGTGTTTTGTGCTTGGTGATTGGTGCTTGGTGTTTGGTGCTTGGCGTTTGGTGTTTGGTGCTAGGTGCTTGGTGTTTGGTGCTTGGTGCTTGGTGTTTGTACTTGGTGCTTGGTGCTTGGTTCTTGGTGTTTGGTGCTTGGTGCTTGGTGTTTGGTGCTTGGTGCTTGGTGTTTGGTGCTTGGTGTTTGGTGCTTGGTGTTAGGTGTGTGGTGCTTGGTGCTTGGTGTTTGGTGTTTGGTGCTTGGTGTTTGGTGTTTGGTGTTATATGCTTGGTGTTTGATGCTTGGTGCTTGGTGCTTGGTGTTTGGTGCTTGGTGTTTGATGCTTGGTGCTTGGTGCTTGGTGTTTGGTGCTTGGTGCTTGGTGTTTGGTGTTTGGTGCTTGGTGTTTGGTGTTTGGTGTTATATGCTTGGTGTTTGATGCTTGGTGCTTGGTGCTTGGTGTTTGGTGTTTGGTGTTTGTACTTGGTGCTTGGTGCTTGGTGCTTGGTGTTTGGTGCTTGGTGTTTGGTGCTTGGTGCTTGGTGCTTGGTGCTTGGTGCTTGGTGTTTGGTGGTTGGTGTTTGGTGCTTGGTGTTAGGTGTTTGGTGCTTGGTGCTTGGTGTTTGGTGTTTGGTGCTTGGTGTTGGGTGTTTGGTGCTTGGTGTTTGGTGCTTGGTACTTGGTGCTTGGTGCTTGGTGTTATGTGTTTGGTGCTTGGTGTTTGGTGCTTGGTGTTTGGTGCTTGGTGCTTGGTGCTTGGTGCTTGGTGTTTGGTGGTTGGTGTTTGGTGCTTGGTGTTAGGTGTTTGGTGCTTGGTGCTTGGTGTTTGGTGTTTGGTGCTTGGTGTTTGGTGTTTGGTGCTTGGTGTTTGGTGCTTTTTGCTTGGTGCTTGGTGCTTGGTGTTTGGTGCTTGGTTCTTGGTGTTTTGTGCTGGGTGCTTGGTGTTTGGTGTTTGGTGTTATATGCTTGGTGTTTGATGCTTGGTGCTTGGTGCTTGGTGTTTGGTGTTTGGTGCTTGGTGTTTGATGCTTGGTGCTTGGTGCTTGGTGTTTGGTGCTTGGTGCTTGGTGCTTGGTGTTTGGTGCTTGGTGTTTGGTGCTTGGTGTTTGGTGCTTGTTGCTTGGTGCTTGGTGTTTGGTGGTTGGTGCTTGGTGCTTGGTGTTAGGTGTTTGGTGCTTGGTGCTTGGTGTTTGGTGTTTGGTGCTTGGTGTTTGGTGTTTGGTGTTTGGTGTTTGGTGCTTGGTACTTGGTGCTTGGTGCTTGGTGTTAGGTGTTTGGTGCTTGGTGTTTGGTGTCTGGTTTTTGGTGCTTGGTGCTTGGTGTTTGGTGCTTGCTGCTGGCTGCTTGGTGTTTGGTGCTTGGTGATTGGTTCTTGGTGTTTGGTGCTTGGTGTTTGGTGTTTGGTGCTAGGTGCTTGGTGTTTGGTGCTTGGTGCTTGGTGTTTGTACTTGGTGCTTGGTGCTTGGTTCTTGGTGTTTGGTGCTTGGTGCTTGGTGTTTGGTGTTTGGTGCTTGGTGTTTGGTGCTTGGTGTTTGGTGCTTGGTGCTTGGTGCTTGGTGTTTGGTGCTTGGTGTTTGGTGCTTGGTGTTAGGTGTTTGGTGCTTGGTGCTTGGTGTTAGGTGTTTGGTGCTTGGTATTTGGTGCTTGGTGTTTGGTGCTTGGTGCTTGGTGCTTGGTGCTTGGTGTTTGGTGGTTGGTGTTTGGTGCTTGGTGTTAGGTGTTTGGTGCTTGGTGCTTGGTGTTTGGTGTTTGGTGCTTGGTGTTTGGTGTTTGGTGCTTGGTGTTTGGTGCTTTTTGCTTGGTGCTTGGTGCTTGGTGTTTGGTGCTTGGTTCTTAGTGTTTGGTGCTGGGTGCTTGGTGTTTGGTGTTTGGTGTTATATGCTTGGTGTTTGATGCTTGGTGCTTGGTGCTTGGTGTTTGGTGTTTGGTGCTTGGTGTTTGATGCTTGGTGCTTGGTGCTTGGTGTTTGGTGCTTGGTGCTTGGTGCTTGGTGTTTGGTGCTTGGTGTTTGGTGCTTGGTATTTGGTGCTTGGTGCTTGGTGCTTGGTGTTTGGTGGTTGGTGCTTGGTGCTTGGTGTTAGGTGTTTGGTGCTTGGTGCTTGGTGTTTGGTGCTTGGTGTTTGGTGTTTGGTGTTTGGTGTTTGGTGCTTGGTACTTGGTGCTTGGTGCTTGGTGTTAGGTGTTTGGTGCTTGGTGTTTGGTGTCTGGTTTTTGGTGCTTGGTGCTTGGTGTTTGGTGCTTGCTGCTGGCTGCTTGGTGTTTGGTGCTTGTTGATTGGTGCTTGGTGTTTGGTGCTAGGTGCTTGGTGTTTGGTGCTTGGTGCTTGGTGTTTGTACTTGGTGCTTGGTGCTTGGTTCTTGGTGTTTGGTGCTTGGTGCTTGGTGTTTGGTGCTTGGTGCTTGGTGGTTGGTGCTTGGTGTTTGGTGCTTGGTGTTTGGTGCTTGGTGCTTGGTGCTTGGTGTTTGGTGCTTGGTGTTTGGTGCTTGGTGTTAGGTGTTTGGTGCTTGGTGCTTGGTGTTAGGTGTTTGGTGCTTGGTGTTTGGTGCTTGGTGTTTGGTGCTTGGTGCTTGGTGCTTGGTGCTTGGTGTTTGGTGGTTGGTGTTTGGTGCTTGGTGTTAGGTGTTTGGTGCTTGGTGCTTGGTGTTTGGTGTTATATGCTTGGTGTTTGATGCTTGGTGCTTTGTGCTTGGTGTTTGGTGTTTGGTGTTTGGTGTTTGGTGCTTGGTGTTTGGTGCTTTTTGCTTGGTGCTTGGTGCTTGGTGTTTGGTGCTTGGTGCTTGGTGTTTGGTGCTGGGTGCTTGGTGTTTGGTGTTTGGTGTTATATGCTTGGTGTTTGATGCTTGGTGCTTGGTGCTTGGTGTTTGGTGTTTGGTGCATGGTGTTTGATGCTTGGTGCTTGGTGCTTGGTGTTTGGTGCTTGGTGCTTGGTGTTTGGTGCTTGGTGCTTGGTGTTTGGTGCTTGGTGTTTGGTGCTTGGTGTTTGGTGCTTGGTGTTTGGTGCTTGGTGCTTGGTGCTTGGTGCTTGGTTTTTGGTGGTTGGTGCTTGGTGCTTGGTGTTAGGTGTTTGGTGCTTGGTGCTTGGTGTTTGGTGTTTGGTGCTTGGTGTTTGGTGTTTGGTGCTTGGTGTTTGGTGCTTGGTACTTGGTGCTTGGTGCTTGGTGTTAGGTGTTTGGTGCTTGGTGTTTGGTGTCTGGTTTTTGGTGCTTGGTGCTTGGTGCTTAGTGTTTGGTGCTTGGTGCTTAGTGTTTGGTGCTAGGTGCTTGGTGTTTGGTGCTTGGTGCTTGGTGTTTGGTGCCTGGTGCTTGGTGTTTGGTGTTTGGTGTTTGGTGCTTGGTGCTTGGTGTTTGGTGTTTGCTGTTTGCTGTTTGTTGTTTGGTGTTTGCTGTTTGGTGTTTGGTGTTTGCTTTTTGGTGCTTGGTGTTTGATGCTTGGTGCTTGGTGCTTGGTGTTTGGTGCTTGGTGCTTGGTGTTTGGTGTTTGGTGCTTGGTGCTTTCGTGTTTGGTGCTTGCTGCTGGCTGCTTGGTGTTTGGTGCTTGGTGATTGGTGCTTGGTGTTTGGTGCTTGGTGTTTGGTGTTTGGTGCTAGGTGCTTGGTGTTTGGTGCTTGGTGCTTGGTGTTTGTACTTGGTGCTTGGTGCTTGGTTCTTGGTGTTTGGTGCTTGGTGCTTGGTGTTTAGTGCTTGGTGCTTGGTGTTTGGTGCTTGGTGTTTGGTGCTTGGTGTTTGGTGTTTGGTGCTTGGTGCTTGGTGTTTGGTGCTTGGTGTTTGGTGCTTGGTGTTAGGTGTTTGGTGCTTGGTGCTTGGTGCTTGGTGTTTGGTGCTTGGCGTTTGGTGTTTGGTGTTATATGCTTGGTGTTTGATGCTTGGTGCTTGGTGCTTGGTGTTTGGTGCTTGGTGTTTGATGCTTGGTGCTTGGTGCTTGGTGTTTGGTGCTTGGTGCTTGGTGTTTGTACTTGGTGCTTGGTGCTTGGTTCTTGGTGTTTGGTGCTTGGTGCTTGGTGTTTGGTGTTTGGTGCTTGGTGTTTGGTGCTTGGTGTTTGGTGTTAGGTGTTTGGTGCTTGGTGTTTGGTGTTTGGTGCTTGGTGTTTGGTGCTTGGTGTTTGGTGCTTGGTGTTTGGTGCTTGGTACTTGGTGCTTGGTGCTTGGTGTTAGCTGTTTGGTGCTTGGTGCTTGGTGTTTGGTTTTTGGTGCTTGGTGCTTGGTGTTTGGTGTTTGGGGCTTGCTGCTGGCTGCTTGGTGTTTGATGCTTGGTGATTGGTGCTTGGTGTTTTGTGCTTGGTGTTTCGTGCTTGGTGTTTGGTGCTTGGTGCTTGGTGTTTGGTGCCTGGTGCTTGGTGCTTGGTGTTTGGTGTTTGGTGTTAGGTGCTTGATGCTTGGTGTTTGGTGCTTGGTGCTGGGTGGTTGGTGTTTAGTGCTTGGTGTTTGGTGCTGGGTGCTTGGTGTTTGGTGCTTGGTGCTTGGTCTTTGGTGCTTGGTGTTTGGTGTTTGGTGCTTGGTGCTTGGTGCTTGGTGTTTGGTGCTTGGTGCTTGGTGTTTGGTGCTTGGTGCTTAGTGTTTGGTGCTTGGTGCTTAGTGTTTGGTGCTAGGTGCTTGGTGTTTGGTGCTTGGTGCTTGGTGTTTGGTGCCTGGTGCTTGGTGTTTGGTGTTTGGTGTTTGGTGCTTGGTGCTTGGTGTTTGGTGTTTGCTGTTTGCTGTTTGTTGTTTGGTGTTTGCTGTTTGGTGTTTGGTGTTTGCTTTTTGGTGTTTGGTGTTTGCTGTATGTTGTTTGCTGTTTGGTGTTTGGTGTTTGGTGTTTCGTGCTTGGTGTTTGGTGCTTGGTGCTTGGTGTTTGGTGCCTGGTGCTTGGTGCTTGGTGCTTGGTGTTTGGTGTTTGGTGCTTGGTGCTTGGAGTTTGGTGTTTGGTGCTTGGTGCTTGGTGTTTCGTGTTTCGTGTTTGGTTTTTGGTGCTTGGTGCTTGGTGCTTGGTGCTTGGTCCTTGGTGTTTGGTGTTTGCTGCTTGGTGTTTGATGCTTGGTGCTTGTTGCTTGGTGTTTTGTGTTTGGTGCTTGGTGCTTGGTGTTTGGTGCTTGGTGCTTGGTGCTTGGTGTTTGTACTTGGTGCTTGGTGTTTGGTGTTTGGCGTTTGCTGTTTGGTGCTTGGTGCTTGGTGTTTGGTGCTTGGTGCTTGGTGTTTCGTGCCTGGTGCTTGGTGCTTGGTGTTTGGTGTTTGGTGCTTGGTGCTTGGTGCTTGGAGTTTGGTGTTTGGTGCTTGGTGCTTTGTGTTTTGTGTTTGGTGTTTGGTTTTTGGTGCTTGGTGCTTGGTCCTTGGTGTTTGGTGCTGGGTGCTTTGTGTTTGGTGCTTGGTGCTTGGTGTTTGGTGTTTGCTGCTTGGTGTTTGATGCTTGGTGCTTGGTGCTTGGTGTTTTGTGTTTGGTGCTTGGTTCTTGGTGTATGGTGCTTGGTGCTTGGTACTTGGTGTTTTTACTTGGTGCTTGGTGCTTGGTGTTTGGTTCTTGGTTCTTGGTGTTTGGTACTTGGTGCTTCGTGCTTGATGTTTGGTGTTTGGTGCTTGGTGTTTGGTGCTTGGTGCTTGGTGCTTGGTGTTAGGTGTTTGGTGCTTGGTCTTTGGTGTTTGGTGCTTGGTGTTTGGTGTTTGCTGTTTGGTGTTTGGTGTTTGGTGTTTGGTGTTTGCTGTTTGGTGTCTGCTTTTTGGTGTTCAGTGTTTGCTGTATGGTGTTTGGTGTTTGCTGTTTGGTGTTTGGTCTTTGGTGCTTGGTGTTTGGTGCTTGGTGCTTGGTGTTTGGTGTTTGGTGCTTGGTGCTTGGTGTTTGGTGTTTGGTGCTTGGTGTTTGGTGTTTGGTGCTTGGTGTCTGGTGCTTGGTGTTTGGTTTTTGATGCTTGGTGTTTGGTGTTTGGTGTTTGGTGTTTGGTGTTTGGTGCTTGGTGCTTGGTGTTTGGTGTTTGGTGCTTGGTGTCTGGTGCTTGGTGCTCGGTGCTTGGTGCTTGGTGTTTGGTGTTTGGTGCTTGGTGTTTGGTGCTTGGTGCTGGGTGGTTGGTGTTTGGTGCTTGGTGTTTGGTGCTGGGTGCTTGGTGTTTGGTGCTGGGTGCTTGGTGTTTGGTGCTTGGTGCTTGGTCTTTGGTGCTTGGTGTTTGGTGCTTGGTGCTTGGTGCTTGGTGTTTGGTGCTTGGTGCTTGGTGTTTGGTGCTTGGTGCTTGGTGTTTGGTTTTTGGTGCTTGGTGCTTGGTGTTTGGTGTTTGGTGCTTGCTGCTGGCTGCTTGGTGTTTGATGCATGGTGATTGGTGCTTGGTGTTTGGTGCTTCGTGTTTGGTGTTTGATGCTTGGTGCTTGGTGCTTGGTGTTTGGTGCTTGGTGCTTGGTCTTTGATGCTTGGTGCTTGGTGTTTGGTGCTTGGTGTTTGGTGCTTGGTGTTTGGTGCTTGGTGCTTGGTGCTTGGTGCTTGGTGTTTGGTGGTTGGTGGTTGGTGCTTGGTGTTAGGTGTTTGGTGCTTGGTGCTTGGTGTTTGGTGTTTGGTGCTTGGTGTTTGGTGTTTGGTGCTTGGTGTTTGGTGCTTGGTACTTGGTGCTTGGTGCTTGGTGTTAGGTGTTTGGTGCTTGGTGCTTGGTGTCTGGTTTTTGGTGCTTGGTGCTTGGTGTTTGGTGCTTGGTGCTTGCTGCTGGCTGCTTGGTGTTTGGTGCTTGGTGATTGGTGCTTGGAGTTTGGTGCTTGGTGTTTGGTGTTTGGTGCTTGGTGATTGGTGTTTGTACTTGGTGCTTGGTGCTTGGTTCTTGGTATTTGGTGCTTGGTGCTTGGTGTTTGGTGTTATATGCTTGGTGTTTGATGCTTGGTGCTTGGTGCTTGGTGTTTGGTGTTTGGTGTTTGATGCTTGGTGCTTGGTGTTTGGTGCTTGGTGCTTGGTGTTTGTACTTGGTGCTTGGTGCTTGGTGCTTGGTGTTTGGTGCTTGGTGCTTGGTGCTTGGTCCTTGGTGCTTGGTGTTTGGTGGTTGGTGTTTGGTGCTTGGTGTTAGGTGTTTGGTGCTTGGTGCTTGGTGTTTGGTGTTTGGTGCTTGGTGTTTGGTGTTTGGTGCTTGGTATTTGGTGCTTGGTACTTGGTGCTTGGTGCTTGGTGTTAGGTGTTTGGTGCTTGGTGTTTGGTGCTTGGTGTTTGGTGCTTGGTGCTTGGTGCTTGGTGCTTGGTGTTTGGTGGTTGGTGTTTGGTGTTTGGTGCTTGGTGTTTGGTGCTTTTTGCTTGGTGCTTGGTGCTTGGTGTTTGGTGCTGCGTGCTTGGTGCTTGGTGTTTGGTGTTACATGCTTGGTGTTTGATGCTTGGTGCTTGGTGCTTGGTGTTTGGTGTTTGGTGCTTGGTGTTTGGTGCTTGGTGTTTGGTGTTTGGTGCTTGGTGTTTGTACTTGGTGTTTGGTGCTTGGTGTTTGGTGCTAGGTGCTTGGTGTTTGGTGCTTGGTGCTTGGTGTTTGGTGCCTGGTGCTTGGTGTTTGGTGTTTGGTGTTTGGTGCTTGGTGCTTGGTGTTTGGTGTTTGCTGTTTGCTGTTTGGTGTTTGTTGTTTGGTGTTTGTTGTTTGGTGTTTGCTGTTTGGTGTTTGGTGTTTGCTTTTTGGTGTTTGGTGTTTGATGTATGTTGTTTGCTGTTTGGTGTTTGGTGTTTGGTGTTTGGTGCTTGGTGCTTGGTGTTTGGTGCTTGGTGCTTGGTGTTTGGTGCCTGGTGCTTGGTGTTTGGTGTTTGGTGCTTGGTGCTTGGAGTTTGGTGTTTGGTGCTTGGTGCTTGGTGTTTCGTGTTTCGTGTTTGGTGCTTGGTGCTTGGTGCTTGGTCCTTGGTGTTTGGTGCTGGGTGCATTGTGTTTGGTGCTTGGTACTTGGTGCTTGGTGCTTGGTGTTTGGTGTTTGCTGCTTGGTGTTTGATGCTTGGTGCTTGGTGCTTGGTGTTTTGTGTTTGGTGCTTGGTGCTTGGTGTTTGGTGCTTGGTGCTTGGTGCTTGGTGTTTGTACTTGGTGCTTGGTGTTTGGTTCTTGGTTCTTGGTGTTTGGTGTTTGGCGTTTGCTGTTTGGTGCTTGGTGCTTGGTGTTTGGTGCTTGGTGCTTGGTGTTTGGTGCCTGGTGCTTGGTGCTTGGTGTTTGGTGTTTGGTGCTTGGTGCTTGGTGCTTGGAGTTTGGTGTTTGGTGCTTGGTGCTTTGTGTTTTGTGTTTGGTGTTTGGTTTTTGGTGCTTGGTGCTTGGTCCTTGGTGTTTGGTGCTGGGTGCTTTGTGTTTGGTGCTTGGTGCTTGGTGTTTGGTGTTTGCTGCTTGGTGTTTGATGCTTGGTGCTTGGTGCTTGGTGTTTTGTGTTTGGTGCTTGATTCTTGGTGTATGGTGCTTGGTGCTTGGTACTTGGTGTTTTTACTTGGTGCTTGGTGCTTGGTGTTTGGTTCTTGGTTCTTGGTGTTTGGTACTTGGTGCTTCGTGCTTGATGTTTGGTGTTTGGTGCTTGGTGTTTGGTGCTTGGTGCTTGGTGCTTGGTGTTAGGTGTTTGGTGCTTGGTCTTTGGTGTTTGGTGCTTGGTGTTTGGTGTTTGCTGTTTGGTGTTTGGTGTTTGGTGTTTGGTGTTTGCTGTTTGGTGTCTGCTTTTTGGTGTTCAGTGTTTGCTGTATGGTGTTTGGTGTTTGCTGTTTGGTGTTTGGTCTTTGGTGCTTGGTGTTTGGTGCTTGGTGCTTGGTGTTTGGTGTTTGGTGCTTGGTGCTTGGTGTTTGGTGTTTGGTGCTTGGTGTTTGGTGTTTGGTGCTTGGTGTCTGGTGCTTGGTGTTTGGTTTTTGATGCTTGGTGTTTGGTGTTTGGTGTTTGGTGTTTGGTGCTTGGTGCTTGGTGTTTGGTGTTTGGTGCTTGGTGTCTGGTGCTTGGTGCTTGGTGCTTGGTGCTTGGTGTTTGGTGTTTGGTGCTTGGTGTTTGGTGCTTGGTGCTGGGTGGTTGGTGTTTGGTGCTTGGTGTTTGGTGCTGGGTGCTTGGTGTTTGGTGCTGGGTGCTTGGTGTTTGGTGCTTGGTGCTTGGTCTTTGGTGCTTGGTGTTTGGTGCTTGGTGCTTGGTGCTTGGTGTTTGGTGCTTGGTGCTTGGTGTTTGGTGCTTGGTGCTTGGTGTTTGGTTTTTGGTGCTTGGTGCTTGGTGTTTGGTGTTTGGTGCTTGCTGCTGGCTGCTTGGTGTTTGATGCATGGTGATTGGTGCTTGGTGTTTGGTGCTTCGTGTTTGGTGTTTGATGCTTGGTGCTTGGTGCTTGGTGTTTGGTGCTTGGTGCTTGGTGTTTGATGCTTGGTGCTTGGTGTTTGGTGCTTGGTGTTTGGTGCTTGGTGTTTGGTGCTTGGTGCTTGGTGCTTGGTGCTTGGTGTTTGGTGGTTGGTGCTTGGTGCTTGGTGTTAGGTGTTTGGTGCTTGGTGCTTGGTGTTTGGTGTTTGGTGCTTGGTGTTTGGTGTTTGGTGCTTGGTGTTAGGTGTTTGGTGCTTGGTGCTTGGTGCTTGGTGTTTGGTGTTTGGTGCTTGCTGCTGGCTGCTTGGTGTTTGGTGCTTGGTGATTGGTGCTTGGTGTTTGGTGCTTGGTGTTTGGTGTTTGGTGCTTGGTGATTGGTGTTTGTACTTGGTGCTTGGTGCTTGGTGTTTGATGCTTGGTGCTTGGTGTTTGGTGCTTGGTGTTTGGTGCTTGGTGTTTGGTGCTTGGTGCTTGGTGCTTGGTGCTTGGTGTTTGGTGGTTGGTGCTTGGTGCTTGGTGTTAGGTGTTTGGTGCTTGGTGCTTGGTGTTTGGTGTTTGGTGCTTGGTACTTGGTGCTTGGTGCTTGGTGTTAGGTGTTTGGTGCTTGGTGCTTGGTGTCTGGTTTTTGGTGCTTGGTGCTTGGTGTTTGGTGTTTGGTGCTTGCTGCTGGCTGCTTGGTGTTTGGTGCTTGGTGATTGGTGCTTGGTGTTTGGTGCTTGGTGTTTGGTGTTTGGTGCTTGGTGATTGGTGTTTGTACTTGGTGCTTGGTGCTTGGTTCTTGGTATTTGGTGCTTGGTGCTTGGTGTTTGGTGTTATATGCTTGGTGTTTGATGCTTGGTGCTTGGTGCTTGGTGTTTGGTGTTTGGTGTTTGATGCTTGGTGCTTGGTGTTTGGTGCTTGGTGCTTGGTGTTTGTACTTGGTGCTTGGTGCTTGGTGCTTGGTGTTTGGTGCTTGGTGCTTGGTGCTTGGTCCTTGGTGCTTGGTGTTTGGTGGTTGGTGTTTGGTGCTTGGTGTTAGGTGTTTGGTGCTTGGTGCTTGGTGTTTGGTGTTTGGTGCTTGGTGTTTGGTGTTTGGTGCTTGGTATTTGGTGCTTGGTACTTGGTGCTTGGTGCTTGGTGTTAGGTGTTTGGTGCTTGGTGTTTGGTGCTTGGTGTTTGGTGCTTGGTGCTTGGTGCTTGGTGCTTGGTGTTTGGTGGTTGGTGTTTGGTGTTTGGTGCTTGGTGTTTGGTGCTTTTTGCTTGGTGCTTGGTGCTTGGTGTTTGGTGCTGGGTGCTTGGTGCTTGGTGTTTGGTGTTACATGCTTGGTGTTTGATGCTTGGTGCTTGGTGCTTGGTGTTTGGTGTTTGGTGCTTGGTGTTTGGTGCTTGGTGTTTGGTGTTTGGTGCTTGGTGTTTGTACTTGGTGTTTGGTGCTTGGTGTTTGGTGCTAGGTGCTTGGTGTTTGGTGCTTGGTGCTTGGTGTTTGGTGCCTGGTGCTTGGTGTTTGGTGTTTGGTGTTTGGTGCTTGGTGCTTGGTGTTTGGTGTTTGCTGTTTGCTGTTTGGTGTTTGTTGTTTGGTGTTTGTTGTTTGGTGTTTGCTGTTTGGTGTTTGGTGTTTGCTTTTTGGTGTTTGGTGTTTGATGTATGTTGTTTGCTGTTTGGTGTTTGGTGTTTGGTGTTTGGTGCTTGGTGCTTGGTGTTTGGTGCTTGGTGCTTGGTGTTTGGTGCCTGGTGCTTGGTGTTTGGTGTTTGGTGCTTGGTGCTTGGAGTTTGGTGTTTGGTGCTTGGTGCTTGGTGTTTCGTGTTTCGTGTTTGGTGCTTGGTGCTTGGTGCTTGGTCCTTGGTGTTTGGTGCTGGGTGCATTGTGTTTGGTGCTTGGTACTTGGTGCTTGGTGCTTGGTGTTTGGTGTTTGCTGCTTGGTGTTTGATGCTTGGTGCTTGGTGCTTGGTGTTTTGTGTTTGGTGCTTGGTGCTTGGTGTTTGGTGCTTGGTGCTTGGTGCTTGGTGTTTGTACTTGGTGCTTGGTGTTTGGTTCTTGGTTCTTGGTGTTTGGTGTTTGGCGTTTGCTGTTTGGTGCTTGGTGCTTGGTGTTTGGTGCTTGGTGCTTGGTGTTTGGTGCCTGGTGCTTGGTGCTTGGTGTTTGGTGTTTGGTGCTTGGTGCTTGGTGCTTGGAGTTTGGTGTTTGGTGCTTGGTGCTTTGTGTTTTGTGTTTGGTGTTTGGTTTTTGGTGCTTGGTGCTTGGTCCTTGGTGTTTGGTGCTGGGTGCTTTGTGTTTGGTGCTTGGTGCTTGGTGTTTGGTGTTTGCTGCTTGGTGTTTGATGCTTGGTGCTTGGTGCTTGGTGTTTTGTGTTTGGTGCTTGATTCTTGGTGTATGGTGCTTGGTGCTTGGTACTTGGTGTTTTTACTTGGTGCTTGGTGCTTGGTGTTTGGTTCTTGGTTCTTGGTGTTTGGTACTTGGTGCTTCGTGCTTGATGTTTGGTGTTTGGTGCTTGGTGTTTGGTGCTTGGTGCTTGGTGCTTGGTGTTAGGTGTTTGGTGCTTGGTCTTTGGTGTTTGGTGCTTGGTGTTTGGTGTTTGCTGTTTGGTGTTTGGTGTTTGGTGTTTGGTGTTTGCTGTTTGGTGTCTGCTTTTTGGTGTTCAGTGTTTGCTGTATGGTGTTTGGTGTTTGCTGTTTGGTGTTTGGTCTTTGGTGCTTGGTGTTTGGTGCTTGGTGCTTGGTGTTTGGTGTTTGGTGCTTGGTGCTTGGTGTTTGGTGTTTGGTGCTTGGTGTTTGGTGTTTGGTGCTTGGTGTCTGGTGCTTGGTGTTTGGTTTTTGATGCTTGGTGTTTGGTGTTTGGTGTTTGGTGTTTGGTGCTTGGTGCTTGGTGTTTGGTGTTTGGTGCTTGGTGTCTGGTGCTTGGTGCTTGGTGCTTGGTGCTTGGTGTTTGGTGTTTGGTGCTTGGTGTTTGGTGCTTGGTGCTGGGTGGTTGGTGTTTGGTGCTTGGTGTTTGGTGCTGGGTGCTTGGTGTTTGGTGCTGGGTGCTTGGTGTTTGGTGCTTGGTGCTTGGTCTTTGGTGCTTGGTGTTTGGTGCTTGGTGCTTGGTGCTTGGTGTTTGGTGCTTGGTGCTTGGTGTTTGGTGCTTGGTGCTTGGTGTTTGGTTTTTGGTGCTTGGTGCTTGGTGTTTGGTGTTTGGTGCTTGCTGCTGGCTGCTTGGTGTTTGATGCATGGTGATTGGTGCTTGGTGTTTGGTGCTTCGTGTTTGGTGTTTGATGCTTGGTGCTTGGTGCTTGGTGTTTGGTGCTTGGTGCTTGGTGTTTGATGCTTGGTGCTTGGTGTTTGGTGCTTGGTGTTTGGTGCTTGGTGTTTGGTGCTTGGTGCTTGGTGCTTGGTGCTTGGTGTTTGGTGGTTGGTGCTTGGTGCTTGGTGTTAGGTGTTTGGTGCTTGGTGCTTGGTGTTTGGTGTTTGGTGCTTGGTGTTTGGTGTTTGGTGCTTGGTGTTTGGTGCTTGGTACTTGGTGCTTGGTGCTTGGTGTTAGGTGTTTGGTGCTTGGTGCTTGGTGTCTGGTTTTTGGTGCTTGGTGCTTGGTGTTTGGTGTTTGGTGCTTGCAGCTGGCTGCTTGGTGTTTGGTGCTTGGTGATTGGTGCTTGGTGTTTGGTGCTTGGTGTTTGGTGTTTGGTGCTTGGTGATTGGTGTTTGTACTTGGTGCTTGGTGCTTGGTTCTTGGTATTTGGTGCTTGGTGCTTGGTGTTTGGTGTTATATGCTTGGTGTTTGATGCTTGGTGCTTGGTGCTTGGTGTTTGGTGTTTGGTGTTTGATGCTTGGTGCTTGGTGTTTGGTTCTTGGTGCTTGGTGTTTGTACTTGGTGCTTGGTGCTTGGTGCTTGGTGTTTGGTGCTTGGTGCTTGGTGCTTGGTCCTTGGTGCTTGGTGTTTGGTGGTTGGTGTTTGGTGCTTGGTGTTTGGTGTTTGGTGCTTGGTGCTTGGTGTTTGGTGTTTGGTGCTTGGTGTTTGGTGTTTGGTGCTTGGTATTTGGTGCTTGGTACTTGGTGCTTGGTGCTTGGTGTTAGGTGTTTGGTGCTTGGTGTTTGGTGCTTGGTGTTTGGTGCTTGGTGCTTGGTGCTTGGTGCTTGGTGTTTGGTGGTTGGTGTTTGGTGCTTGGTGTTTGGTGCTTGGTGTTAGGTGTTTGGTGCTTGGTGCTTGGTGTTTGGTGTTTGGTGCTTGGTGTTTGGTGTTTGGTGCTTGGTGTTTGGTGCTTTTTGCTTGGTGCTTGGTGCTTGGTGTTTGGTGCTGGGTGCTTGGTGCTTGGTGTTTGGTGTTATATGCTTGGTGTTTGATGCTTGGTGCTTGGTGCTTGGTGTTTGGTGTTTGGTGCTTGGTGTTTGATGCTTGGTGCTTGGTGCTTGGTGTTTGGTGCTTGGTGCTTGGTGTTTGGTGCTTGGTGCTTGGTGCTTGGTGCTTGGTGTTTGGTGGTTGGTGCTTGGTGCTTGGTGTTAGGTGTTTGGTGCTTGGTGCTTGGTGTCTGGTTTTTGGTGCTTGGTGCTTGGTGTTTGGTGCTTGTTGCTGGCTGCTTGGTGTTTGGTGCTTGGTGATTGGTGCTTGGTGTTTGGTGCTTGGTGTTTGGTGTTTGGTGCTTGGTGTTTGTACTTGGTGTTTGGTGCTTGGTGTTTGGTGCTAGGTGCTTGGTGTTTGGTGCTTGGTGCTTGGTGTTTGGTGCCTGGTGCTTGGTGTTTGGTGTTTGGTGTTTGGTGCTTGGTGCTTGGTGTTTGGTGTTTGCTGTTTGCTGTTTGGTGTTTGTTGTTTGGTGTTTGTTGTTTGGTGTTTGCTGTTTGGTGTTTGGTGTTTGCTTTTTGGTGTTTGGTGTTTGATGTATGTTGTTTGCTGTTTGGTGTTTGGTGTTTGGTGTTTGGTGCTTGGTGCTTGGTGTTTGGTGCTTGGTGCTTGGTGTTTGGTGCCTGGTGCTTGGTGTTTGGTGTTTGGTGCTTGGTGCTTGGAGTTTGGTGTTTGGTGCTTGGTGCTTGGTGTTTCGTGTTTCGTGTTTGGTGCTGGGTGCTTGGTGCTTGGTCCTTGGTGTTTGGTGCTGGGTGCATTGTGTTTGGTGCTTGGTGCTTGGTGCTTGGTGCTTGGTGTTTGGTGTTTGCTGCTTGGTGTTTGATGCTTGGTGCTTGGTGCTTGGTGTTTTGTGTTTGGTGCTTGGTGGTTGGTGCTTGGTGTTTGGTGCTTGGTGCTTGGTGCTTGGTGTTTTGTGTTTGGTGCTTGGTGCTTGGTGTTTGGTGCTTGGTGCTGGGTGGTTGGTGTTTGGTGCTTGGTGTTTGGTGCTGGGTGCTTGGTGTTTGGTGCTGGGTGCTTGGTGTTTGGTGCTTGGTGCTTGGTATTTGGTGCTTGGTGCTGGGTGGTTGGTGTTTGGTGCTTGGTGTTTGGTGCCGGGTGCTTGGCGTTTGGTGCTGGGTGCTTGGTGTTTGGTGCTTGGTGCTTGGTCTTTGGTGCTTGGTGTTTGGTGCTTGGTGCTTGGTGCTTGGTGTTTGGTGCTTGGTGCTTGGTGTTTGGTGCTTGGTGCTTGGTGTTTGGTTTTTGGTGCTTGGTGCTTGGTGTTTGGTGTTTGGTGCTTGCTGCTGGCTGCTTGGTGTTTGATGCATGGTGATTGGTGCTTGGTGTTTGGTGCTTGGTGTTTGGTGTTTGATGCTTGGTGCTTGGTGCTTGGTGTTTGGTGCTTGGTGCTTGGTGTTTGGTGCTTGGTGCTTGGTGTTTGGTTTTTGGTGCTTGGTGCTTGGTGTTTGGTGTTTGGTGCTTGCTGCTGGCTGCTTGGTGTTTGATGCATGGTGATTGGTGCTTGGTGTTTGGTGCTTGGTGTTTGGTGTTTGATGCTTGGTGCTTGGTGCTTGGTGTTTGGTGCTTGGTGCTTGGTGTTTGGTGCTTGGTGCTTGGTATTTGGTGCTTGGTGTTTGGTGCTTGGTGTTTGGTGCTTCGTGCTTGGTGCTTCGTGCTTGGTGTTTGGTGGTTGGTGCTTGGTGCTTGGTGTTAGGTGTTTGGTGCTTGGTGCTTGGTGTTTGGTGTTTGGTGCTTGGTGTTTGGTGTTTGGTGCTTGGTGTTTGGTGCTTGGTACCTGGTGCTTGGTGCTTGGTGTTAGGTGTTTGGTGCTTGGTGCTTGGTGTCTGGTTTTTGGTGCTTGGTGCTTGGTGTTTGGTGTTTGGTGCTTGCTGCTGGCTGCTTGGTGTTTGGTGCTTGGTGATTGGTGCTTGGTGTTTGGTGCTTGGTGTTTGGTGTTTGGTGCTTGGTGATTGGTGTTTGTACTTGGTGCTTGGTGCTTGGTTCATGGTGTTTGGTGCTTGGTGCTTGGTGTTTGGTGTTATATGCTTGGTGTTTGATGCTTGGTGCTTGGTGCTTGGTGTATGGTGTTTGGTGTTTGATGCTTGGTGCTTGGTGTTTGGTGCTTGGTGCTTGGTGTTTGTACTTGGTGCTTGGTGCTTGGTGCTTGGTGTTTGGTGCTTGGTGCTTGGTGCTTGGTCCTTGGTGCTTGGTGTTTGGTGGTTGGTGTTTGGTGCTTGGTGTTAGGTGTTTGGTGCTTGGTGCTTGGTGTTTGGTATTTGGTGCTTGGTGTTTGGTGTTTGGTGCTTGGTATTTGGTGCTTGGTACTTGGTGCTTGGTGCTTGGTGTTAGGTGTTTGGTGCTTGGTGTTTGGTGCTTGGTGTTTGGTGCTTGGTGTTTGGTGCTTGGTGTTAGGTGTTTGGTGCTTGGTGCTTGGTGTTTGGTGTTTGGTGCTTGGTGTTTGGTGTTTGGTGCTTGGTGTTTGGTGCTTTTTGCTTGGTGCTTGGTGCTTGGTGTTTGGTGCTGGGTGCTTGGTGCTTGGTGTTTGGTGTTATATGCTTGGTGTTTGATGCTTGGTGCTTGGTGCTTGGTGTTTGGTGTTTGGTGCTTGGTGTTTGATGCTTGGTGCTTGGTGCTTGGTGTTTGGTGCTTGGTGCTTGGTGTTTGGTGCTTGGTGCTTGGTGTTTGGTGCTTGGTGTTTGGTGCTTGGTGTTTGGTGCTTGGTGCTTGGTGCTTGGTGCTTGGTGTTTGGTGGTTGGTGCTTGGTGCTTGGTGTTAGGTGTTTGGTGCTTGGTGCTTGGTGTCTGGTTTTTGGTGCTTGGTGCTTGGTGTTTGGTGCTTGTTGCTGGCTGCTTGGTGTTTGGTGCTTGGTGATTGGTGCTTGGTGTTTGGTGCTTGGTGTTTGGTGTTTGGTGCTTGGTGTTTGTACTTGGTGTTTGGTGCTTGGTGTTTGGTGCTAGGTGCTTGGTGTTTGGTGCTTGGTGCTTGGTGTTTGGTGCCTGGTGCTTGGTGTTTGGTGTTTGGTGTTTGGTGCTTGGTGCTTGGTGTTTGGTGTTTGCTGTTTGCTGTTTGCTGTTTGGTGTTTGTTGTTTGGTGTTTGTTGTTTGGTGTTTGCTGTTTGGTGTTTGGTGTTTGCTTTTTGGTGTTTGGTGTTTGATGTATGTTGTTTGCTGTTTGGTGTTTGGTGTTTGGTGTTTGGTGCTTGGTGCTTGGTGTTTGGTGCTTGGTGCTTGGTGTTTGGTGCCTGGTGCTTGGTGTTTGGTGTTTGGTGCTTGGTGCTTGGAGTTTGGTGTTTGGTGCTTGGTGCTTGGTGTTTCGTGTTTCGTGTTTGGTGCTTGGTGCTTGGTGCTTGGTCCTTGGTGTTTGGTGCTGGGTGCATTGTGTTTGGTGCTTGGTGCTTGGTGCTTGGTGCTTGGTGTTTGGTGCTTGGTGCTTGGTGTTTGGTGCCTGGTGCTTGGTGTTTGGTGTTTGGTGCTTGGTGCTTGGAGTTTGGTGTTTGGTGCTTGGTGCTTGGTGTTTCGTGTTTCGTGTTTGGTGCTTGGTGCTTGGTGCTTGGTCCTTGGTGTTTGGTGCTGGGTGCATTGTGCTTGGTGTTTTGTGTTTGGTGCTTGGTGGTTGGTGCTTGGTGTTTGGTGCTTGGTGCTTGGTGCTTGGTGTTTTGTGTTTGGTGCTTGGTGCTTGGTGTTTGGTGCTTGGTGCTGGGTGGTTGGTGTTTGGTGCTTGGTGTTTGGTGCTGGGTGCTTGGTGTTTGGTGCTGGGTGCTTGGTGTTTGGTGCTTGGTGCTTGGTGTTTGGTGTTTGGTGCTGGGTGGTTGGTGTTTGGTGCTTGGTGTTTGGTGCTGGGTGCTTGGTGTTTGGTGCTGGGTGCTTGGTGTTTGGTGCTTGGTGCTTGGTCTTTGGTGCTTGGTGTTTGGTGCTTGGTGCTTGGTGCTTGGTGTTTGGTGCTTGGTGCTTGGTGTTTGGTGTTTGGTGCTTGGTGTTTGGTGTTTGGTGCTTGGTGTTTGGTGCTTGGTACTTGGTGCTTGGTGCTTGGTGTTAGGTGTTTGGTGCTTGGTGCTTGGTGTCTGGTTTTTGGTGCTTGGTGCTTGGTGTTTGGTGTTTGGTGCTTGCTGCTGGCTGCTTGGTGTTTGGTGCTTGGTGATTGGTGCTTGGTGTTTGGTGCTTGGTGTTTGGTGTTTGGTGCTTGGTGATTGGTGTTTGTACTTGGTGCTTGGTGCTTGGTTCTTGGTATTTGGTGCTTGGTGCTTGGTGTTTGGTGTTATATGCTTGGTGTTTGATGCTTGGTGCTTGGTGCTTGGTGTTTGGTGTTTGGTGTTTGATGCTTGGTGCTTGGTGTTTGGTGCTTGGTGCTTGGTGTTTGTACTTGGTGCTTGGTGCTTGGTGCTTGGTGTTTGGTGCTTGGTGCTTGGTGCTTGGTCCTTGGTGCTTGGTGTTTGGTGGTTGGTGTTTGGTGCTTGGTGTTAGGTGTTTGGTGCTTGGTGCTTGGTGTTTGGTGTTTGGTGCTTGGTGTTTGGTGTTTGGTGCTTGGTATTTGGTGCTTGGTACTTGGTGCTTGGTGCTTGGTGTTAGGTGTTTGGTGCTTGGTGTTTGGTGCTTGGTGTTTGGTGCTTGGTGCTTGGTGCTTGGTGCTTGGTGTTTGGTGGTTGGTGTTTGGTGCTTGGTGTTTGGTGCTTGGTGTTAGGTGTTTGGTGCTTGGTGCTTGGTGTTTGGTGTTTGGTGCTTGGTGTTTGGTGTTTGGTGCTTGGTGTTTGGTGCTTTTTGCTTGGTGCTTGGTGCTTGGTGTTTGGTGCTGGGTGCTTGGTGCTTGCTGTTTGGTGTTATATGCTTGGTGTTTGATGCTTGGTGCTTGGTGCTTGGTGTTTGGTGTTTGGTGCTTGGTGTTTGGTGCTTGGTGTTTGGTGTTTGGTGCTTGGTGTTTGTACTTGGTGTTAGGTGCTTGGTGTTTGGTGCTAGGTGCTTGGTGTTTGGTGCTTGGTGCTTGGTGTTTGGTGCCTGGTGCTTGGTGTTTGGTGTTTGGTGTTTGGTGCTTGGTGCTTGGTGTTTGGTGTTTGCTGTTTGCTGTTTGGTGTTTGTTGTTTGGTGTTTGTTGTTTGGTGTTTGCTGTTTGGTGTTTGGTGTTTGCTTTTTGGTGTTTGGTGTTTGATGTATGTTGTTTGCTGTTTGGTGTTTGGTGTTTGGTGTTTGGTGCTTGGTGCTTGGTGTTTGGTGCTTGGTGCTTGGTGTTTGGTGCCTGGTGCTTGGTGTTTGGTGTTTGGTGCTTGGTGCTTGGAGTTTGGTGTTTGGTGCTTGGTGCTTGGTGTTTCGTGTTTCGTGTTTGGTGCTTGGTGCTTGGTGCTTGGTCCTTGGTGTTTGGTGCTGGGTGCATTGTGTTTGGTGCTTGGTGCTTGGTGCTTGGTGCTTGGTGTTTGGTGTTTGCTGCTTGGTGTTTGTACTTGGTGCTTGGTGTTTGGTGTTTTGTGTTTGGTGCTTGGTGCTTGGTGTTTGGTGCTTGGTGCTTGGTGCTTGGTGTTTGTACTTGGTGCTTGGTGTTTGGTTCTTGGTTCTTGGTGTTTGGTGTTTGGCGTTTGCTGTTTGGTGCTTGGTGCTTGGTGTTTGGTGCTTGGTGCTTGGTGTTTGGTGCCTGGTGCTTGGTGCTTGGTGTTTGGTGTTTGGTGCTTGGTGCTTGGTGCTTGGAGTTTGGTGTTTGGTGCTTGGTGCTTTGTGTTTTGTGTTTGGTGTTTGGTTTTTGGTGCTTGGTGCTTGGTCCTTGGTGTTTGGTGCTGGGTGCTTTGTGTTTGGTGCTTGGTGCTTGGTGTTTGGTGTTTGCTGCTTGGTGTTTGATGCTTGGTGCTTGGTGCTTGGTGTTTTGTGTTTGGTGCTTGATTCTTGGTGTATGGTGCTTGGTGCTTGGTACTTGGTGTTTTTACTTGGTGCTTGGTGCTTGGTGTTTGGTTCTTGGTTCTTGGTGTTTGGTACTTGGTGCTTCGTGCTTGATGTTTGGTGTTTGGTGCTTGGTGTTTGGTGCTTGGTGCTTGGTGCTTGGTGTTAGGTGTTTGGTGCTTGGTCTTTGGTGTTTGGTGCTTGGTGTTTGGTGTTTGCTGTTTGGTGTTTGGTGTTTGGTGTTTGGTGTTTGCTGTTTGGTGTCTGCTTTTTGGTGTTCAGTGTTTGCTGTATGGTGTTTGGTGTTTGCTGTTTGGTGTTTGGTCTTTGGTGCTTGGTGTTTGGTGCTTGGTGCTTGGTGTTTGGTGTTTGGTGCTTGGTGCTTGGTGTTTGGTGTTTGGTGCTTGGTGTTTGGTGTTTGGTGCTTGGTGCTTGGTGCTTGGTGTTTGGTGTTTGGTGCTTGGTGTTTGGTGCTTGGTGCTGGGTGGTTGGTGTTTGGTGCTTGGTGTTTGGTGCTGGGTGCTTGGTGTTTGGTGCTGGGTGCTTGGTGTTTGGTGCTTGGTGCTTGGTCTTTGGTGCTTGGTGTTTGGTGCTTGGTGCTTGGTGCTTGGTGTTTGGTGCTTGGTGCTTGGTGTTTGGTGCTTGGTGCTTGGTGTTTGGTTTTTGGTGCTTGGTGCTTGGTGTTTGGTGTTTGGTGCTTGCTGCTGGCTGCTTGGTGTTTGATGCATGGTGATTGGTGCTTGGTGTTTGGTGCTTCGTGTTTGGTGTTTGATGCTTGGTGCTTGGTGCTTGGTGTTTGGTGCTTGGTGCTTGGTGTTTGATGCTTGGTGCTTGGTGTTTGGTGCTTGGTGTTTGGTGCTTGGTGTTTGGTGCTTGGTGCTTGGTGCTTGGTGCTTGGTGTTTGGTGGTTGGTGCTTGGTGCTTGGTGTTAGGTGTTTGGTGCTTGGTGCTTGGTGTTTGGTGTTTGGTGCTTGGTGTTTGGTGTTTGGTGCTTGGTGTTTGGTGCTTGGTACTTGGTGCTTGGTGCTTGGTGTTAGGTGTTTGGTGCTTGGTGCTTGGTGTCTGGTTTTTGGTGCTTGGTGCTTGGTGTTTGGTGTTTGGTGCTTGCTGCTGGCTGCTTGGTGTTTGGTGCTTGGTGATTGGTGCTTGGTGTTTGGTGCTTGGTGTTTGGTGTTTGGTGCTTGGTGATTGGTGTTTGTACTTGGTGCTTGGTGCTTGGTTCTTGGTATTTGGTGCTTGGTGCTTGGTGTTTGGTGTTATATGCTTGGTGTTTGATGCTTGGTGCTTGGTGCTTGGTGTTTGGTGTTTGGTGTTTGATGCTTGGTGCTTGGTGTTTGGTTCTTGGTGCTTGGTGTTTGTACTTGGTGCTTGGTGCTTGGTGCTTGGTGTTTGGTGCTTGGTGCTTGGTGCTTGGTCCTTGGTGCTTGGTGTTTGGTGGTTGGTGTTTGGTGCTTGGTGTTAGGTGTTTGGTGCTTGGTGCTTGGTGTTTGGTGTTTGGTGCTTGGTGTTTGGTGTTTGGTGCTTGGTATTTGGTGCTTGGTACTTGGTGCTTGGTGCTTGGTGTTAGGTGTTTGGTGCTTGGTGTTTGGTGCTTGGTGTTTGGTGCTTGGTGCTTGGTGCTTGGTGCTTGGTGTTTGGTGGTTGTTGTTTGGTGCTTGGTGTTTGGTGCTTGGTGTTAGGTGTTTGGTGCTTGGTGCTTGGTGTTTGGTGTTTGGTGCTTGGTGTTTGGTGTTTGGTGCTTGGTGTTTGGTGCTTTTTGCTTGGTGCTTGGTGCTTGGTGTTTGGTGCTGGGTGCTTGGTGCTTGGTGTTTGGTGTTATATGCTTGGTGTTTGATGCTTGGTGCTTGGTGCTTGGTGTTTGGTGTTTGGTGCTTGGTGTTTGATGCTTGGTGCTTGGTGCTTGGTGTTTGGTGCTTGGTGCTTGGTGTTTGGTGCTTGGTGCTTGGTGCTTGGTGCTTGGTGTTTGGTGGTTGGTGCTTGGTGCTTGGTGTTAGGTGTTTGGTGCTTGGTGCTTGGTGTCTGGTTTTTGGTGCTTGGTGCTTGGTGTTTGGTGCTTGTTGCTGGCTGCTTGGTGTTTGGTGCTTGGTGATTGGTGCTTGGTGTTTGGTGCTTGGTGTTTGGTGTTTGGTGCTTGGTGTTTGTACTTGGTGTTTGGTGCTTGGTGTTTGGTGCTAGGTGCTTGGTGTTTGGTGCTTGGTGCTTGGTGTTTGGTGCCTGGTGCTTGGTGTTTGGTGTTTGGTGTTTGGTGCTTGGTGCTTGGTGTTTGGTGTTTGCTGTTTGCTGTTTGGTGTTTGTTGTTTGGTGTTTGTTGTTTGGTGTTTGCTGTTTGGTGTTTGGTGTTTGCTTTTTGGTGTTTGGTGTTTGATGTATGTTGTTTGCTGTTTGGTGTTTGGTGTTTGGTGTTTGGTGCTTGGTGCTTGGTGTTTGGTGCTTGGTGCTTGGTGTTTGGTGCCTGGTGCTTGGTGTTTGGTGTTTGGTGCTTGGTGCTTGGAGTTTGGTGTTTGGTGCTTGGTGCTTGGTGTTTCGTGTTTCGTGTTTGGTGCTGGGTGCTTGGTGCTTGGTCCTTGGTGTTTGGTGCTGGGTGCATTGTGTTTGGTGCTTGGTGCTTGGTGCTTGGTGCTTGGTGTTTGGTGTTTGCTGCTTGGTGTTTGATGCTTGGTGCTTGGTGCTTGGTGTTTTGTGTTTGGTGCTTGGTGGTTGGTGCTTGGTGTTTGGTGCTTGGTGCTTGGTGCTTGGTGTTTTGTGTTTGGTGCTTGGTGCTTGGTGTTTGGTGCTTGGTGCTGGGTGGTTGGTGTTTGGTGCTTGGTGTTTGGTGCTGGGTGCTTGGTGTTTGGTGCTGGGTGCTTGGTGTTTGGTGCTTGGTGCTTGGTGTTTGGTGCTTGGTGCTGGGTGGTTGGTGTTTGGTGCTTGGTGTTTGGTGCTGGGTGCTTGGGGTTTGGTGCTGGGTGCTTGGTGTTTGGTGCTTGGTGCTTGGTCTTTGGTGCTTGGTGTTTGGTGCTTGGTGCTTGGTGCTTGGTGTTTGGTGCTTGGTGCTTGGTGTTTGGTGCTTGGTGCTTGGTGTTTGGTTTTTGGTGCTTGGTGCTTGGTGTTTGGTGTTTGGTGCTTGCTGCTGGCTGCTTGGTGTTTGATGCATGGTGATTGGTGCTTGGTGTTTGGTGCTTGGTGTTTGGTGTTTGATGCTTGGTGCTTGGTGCTTGGTGTTTGGTGCTTGGTGCTTGGTGTTTGGTGCTTGGTGCTTGGTGTTTGGTTTTTGGTGCTTGGTGCTTGGTGTTTGGTGTTTGGTGCTTGCTGCTGGCTGCTTGGTGTTTGATGCATGGTGATTGGTGCTTGGTGTTTGGTGCTTGGTGTTTGGTGTTTGATGCTTGGTGCTTGGTGCTTGGTGTTTGGTGCTTGGTGCTTGGTGTTTGGTGCTTGGTGCTTGGTGTTTGGTGCTTGGTGTTTGGTGCTTGGTGTTTGGTGCTTCGTGCTTGGTGCTTCGTGCTTGGTGTTTGGTGGTTGGTGCTTGGTGCTTGGTGTTAGGTGTTTGGTGCTTGGTGCTTGGTGTTTGGTGTTTGGTGCTTGGTGTTTGGTGTTTGGTGCTTGGTGTTTGGTGCTTGGTACCTGGTGCTTGGTGCTTGGTGTTAGGTGTTTGGTGCTTGGTGCTTGGTGTCTGGTTTTTGGTGCTTGGTGCTTGGTGTTTGGTGTTTGGTGCTTGCTGCTGGCTGCTTGGTGTTTGGTGCTTGGTGATTGGTGCTTGGTGTTTGGTGCTTGGTGTTTGGTGTTTGGTGCTTGGTGATTGGTGTTTGTACTTGGTGCTTGGTGCTTGGTTCATGGTGTTTGGTGCTTGGTGCTTGGTGTTTGGTGTTATATGCTTGGTGTTTGATGCTTGGTGCTTGGTGCTTGGTGTATGGTGTTTGGTGTTTGATGCTTGGTGCTTGGTGTTTGGTGCTTGGTGCTTGGTGTTTGTACTTGGTGCTTGGTGCTTGGTGCTTGGTGTTTGGTGCTTGGTGCTTGGTGCTTGGTCCTTGGTGCTTGGTGTTTGGTGGTTGGTGTTTGGTGCTTGGTGTTAGGTGTTTGGTGCTTGGTGATTGGTGTTTGTACTTGGTGCTTGGTGCTTGGTTCTTGGTGTTTGGTGCTTGGTGCTTGGTGTTTGGTGTTATATGCTTGGTGTTTGATGCTTGGTGCTTGGTGCTTGGTGTTTGGTGTTTGGTGTTTGATGCTTGGTGCTTGGTGTTTGGTGCTTGGTGCTTGGTGTTTGTACTTGGTGCTTGGTGCTTGGTGCTTGGTGTTTGGTGCTTGGTGCTTGGTGCTTGGTGCTTGGTGTTTGGTGCTTGGTGTTTGGTGGTTGGTGTTTGGTGCTTGGTGTTAGGTGTTTGGTGCTTGGTGCTTGGTGTTTGGTGTTTGGTGCTTGGTGTTTGGTGTTTGGTGCTTGGTGTTTGATGCTTGGTGCTTGGTGCTTGGTGTTTGGTGCTTGGTGCTTGGTGTTTGGTGCTTGGTGCTTGGTGTTTGGTGCTTGGTGTTTGGTGCTTGGTGTTTGGTGCTTGGTGCTTGGTGCTTGGTGCTTGGTGTTTGGTGGTTGGTGCTTGGTGCTTGGTGTTAGGTGTTTGGTGCTTGGTGCTTGGTGTCTGGTTTTTGGTGCTTGGTGCTTGGTGTTTGGTGCTTGTTGCTGGCTGCTTGGTGTTTGGTGCTTGGTGATTGGTGCTTGGTGTTTGGTGCTTGGTGTTTGGTGTTTGGTGCTTGGTGTTTGTACTTGGTGTTTGGTGCTTGGTGTTTGGTGCTAGGTGCTTGGTGTTTGGTGCTTGGTGCTTGGTGTTTGGTGCCTGGTGCTTGGTGCTTGGTGTTTGGTGCCTGGTGCTTGGTGTTTGGTGTTTGGTGCTTGGTGCTTGGAGTTTGGTGTTTGGTGCTTGGTGCTTGGTGTTTCGTGTTTCGTGTTTGGTGCTTGGTGCTTGGTGCTTGGTCCTTGGTGTTTGGTGCTGGGTGCATTGTGTTTGGTGCTTGGTGCTTGGTGCTTGGTGCTTGGTGTTTGGTGCTTGGTGCTTGGTGTTTGGTGCCTGGTGCTTGGTGTTTGGTGTTTGGTGCTTGGTGCTTGGAGTTTGGTGTTTGGTGCTTGGTGCTTGGTGTTTCGTGTTTCGTGTTTGGTGCTTGGTGCTTGGTGCTTGGTCCTTGGTGTTTGGTGCTGGGTGCATTGTGCTTGGTGTTTTGTGTTTGGTGCTTGGTGGTTGGTGCTTGGTGTTTGGTGCTTGGTGCTTGGTGCTTGGTGTTTTGTGTTTGGTGCTTGGTGCTTGGTGTTTGGTGCTTGGTGCTGGGTGGTTGGTGTTTGGTGCTTGGTGTTTGGTGCTGGGTGCTTGGTGTTTGGTGCTGGGTGCTTGGTGTTTGGTGCTTGGTGCTTGGTGTTTGGTGCTTGGTGCTGGGTGGTTGGTGTTTGGTGCTTGGTGTTTGGTGCTGGGTGCTTGGTGTTTGGTGCTGGGTGCTTGGTGTTTGGTGCTTGGTGCTTGGTCTTTGGTGCTTGGTGTTTGGTGCTTGGTGCTTGGTGCTTGGTGTTTGGTGCTTGGTGCTTGGTGTTTGGTGCTTGGTGCTTGGTGTTTGGTTTTTGGTGCTTGGTGCTTGGTGTTTGGTGTTTGGTGCTTGCTGCTGGCTGCTTGGTGTTTGATGCATGGTGATTGGTGCTTGGTGTTTGGTGCTTGGTGCTTGGTCTTTGGTGCTTGGTGCTTGGTGTTTCGTGCTTGGTGTTTGGTGCTTGGTGTTTGGTGCTTGGTGCTTGGTGCTTGGTGCTTGGTGTTTGGTGGTTGGTGCTTGGTGCTTGGTGTTAGGTGTTTGGTGCTTGGTGCTTGGTGTTTGGTGTTTGGTGCTTGGTGTTTGGTGTTTGGTGCTTGGTGTTTGGTGCTTGGTACTTGGTGCTTGGTGCTTGGTGTTAGGTGTTTGGTGCTTGGTGCTTGGTGTCTGGTTTTTGGTGCTTGGTGCTTGGTGTTTGGTGTTTGGTGCTTGCTGCTGGCTGCTTGGTGTTTGGTGCTTGGTGATTGGTGCTTGGTGTTTGGTGCTTGGTGTTTGGTGTTTGGTGCTTGGTGATTGGTGTTTGTACTTGGTGCTTGGTGCTTGGTTCTTGGTGTTTGGTGCTTGGTGCTTGGTGTTTGGTGTTATATGCTTGGTGTTTGATGCTTGGTGCTTGGTGCTTGGTGTTTGGTGTTTGGTGTTTGATGCTTGGTGCTTGGTGTTTGGTGCTTGGTGCTTGGTGTTTGTACTTGGTGCTTGGTGCTTGGTGCTTGGTGTTTGGTGCTTGGTGCTTGGTGCTTGGTGCTTGGTGTTTGGTGCTTGGTGTTTGGTGGTTGGTGTTTGGTGCTTGGTGTTAGGTGTTTGGTGCTTGGTGCTTGGTGTTTGGTGTTTGGTGCTTGGTGTTTGGTGTTTGGTGCTTGGTGTTTGGTGCTTGGTACTTGGTGCTTGGTGCTTGGTGTTAGGTGTTTGGTGCTTGGTGTTTGGTGCTTGGTGTTTGGTGCTTGGTGCTTGGTGCTTGGTGCTTGGTGTTTGGTGGTTGGTGTTTGGTGCTTGGTGTTTGGTGCTTGGTGTTAGGTGTTTGGTGCTTGGTGCTTGGTGTTTGGTGTTTGATGCTTGGTGTTTGGTGTTTGGTGCTTGGTGTTTGGTGCTTTTTGCTTGGTGCTTGGTGCTTGGTGTTTGGTGCTGGGTGCTTGGTGCTTGGTGTTTGGTGTTATATGCTTGGTGTTTGATGCTTGGTGCTTGGTGCTTGGTGTTTGGTGTTTGGTGCTTGGTGTTTGATGCTTGGTGCTTGGTGCTTGGTGTTTGGTGCTTGGTGCTTGGTGTTTGGTGCTTGGTGCTTCGTGTTTGGCGCTTGGTGTTTGGTGCTTGGTGCTTGGTGTTTGGTGGTTGGTGCTTGGTGCTTGGTGTTAGGTGTTTGGTGCTTGGTGCTTGGTGTCTGGTTTTTGGTGCTTGGTGCTTGGTGTTTGGTGCTTGTTGCTGGCTGCTTGGTGTTTGGTGCTTGGTGATAGGTGCTTGGTGTTTGGTGCTTGGTGTTTGGTGTTTGGTGCTTGGTGTTTGTACTTGGTGTTTGGTGCTTGATGTTTGGTGCTAGGAGCTTGGTGTTTGGTGCTTGGTGCTTGGTGTTTGGTGCCTGGTGCTTGGTGTTTGGTGTTTGGTGTTTGGTGCTTGGTGCTTGGTGTTTGGTGTTTGCTGTTTGCTGTTTGGTGTTTGTTGTTTGGTGTTTGTTGTTTGGTGTTTGCTGTTTGGTGTTTGGTGTTTGATTTTTGGTGTTTGGTGTTTGATGTATGTTGTTTGCTGTTTGGTGTTTGGTGTTTGGTGTTTGGTGCTTGGTGCTTGGTGTTTGGTGCTTGGTGCTTGGTGTCTGGTGCCTGGTGCTTGGTGCATGGTGCTTGCTGTTTGGTGTTTGGTGCTTGGTGCTTGGAGTTTGGTGTTTGGTGCTTGGTGCTTGGTGTTTCGTGTTTCGTGTTTGGTTTTTGGTGCTTGGTGCTTGGTGCTTGGTCCTTGGTGTTTGGTGCTGGGTGCATTGTGTTTGGTGCTTGGCGCTTGGTGCTTGGTGCTTGGTGTTTGGTGTTTGCTGCTTGGTGTTTGATGCTTGGTGCTTGGTGCTTGGTGTTTTGCGCTTGGTGCTTGGTGCTTGGTGTTTGGTGCTTGGTGCTTGGTGCTTGGTGTTTGTACTTGGTGCTTGGTGATTGGTGTTTGTTTCTTGGTTCTTGGTGTTTGGTGTTTGGCGTTTGGTGTTTGGTGCTTGGTGCTTGGTGTTTGGTGCTTGGTGCTTGGTGTTTGGTGCCTGGTGCTTGGTGCTTGGTGTTTGGTGTTTGGTGCTTGGTGCTTGGTGCTTGGAGTTTGGTGTTTGGTGCTTGGTGCTTTGTGTTTTGTGTTTGGTGTTTGGTTTTTGGTGCTTGGTGCTTGGTCCTTGGTGTTTGGTGCTGGGTGCTTTGTGTTTGGTGCTTGGTGCTTGGTGTTTGGTGTTTGCTGCTTGGTGTTTGATGCTTGGTGCTTGGTGCTTGGTGTTTTGTGTTTGGTGCTTGGTTCTTGGTGTTTGGTGCTTGGTGCTTGGTACTTGGTGTTTGTACTTGGTGCTTGGTGCTTGGTGTTTGGTTCTTGGTTCTTGGTGTTTGGTACTTGGTGCTTGGTGCTTGATGTTTGGTGTTTGGTGCTTGGTGTTTGGTGCTTGGTGCTTGGTGCTTGGTGTTAGGTGTTTGGTGCTTGGTCCTTGGTGTTTGGTGCTTGGTGTTTGGTGTTTGCTGTTTGGTGTTTGGTGTTTCGTGTTTGGTGTTTGCTGGTTGGTGTCTGCTTTTTGGTGTTTAGTGTTTGCTGTATGGTGTTTGGTGTTTGCTGTTTGGTGTTAGGTCTTTGGTGCTTGGTGTTTGGTGCTTGGTGCTTGGTGTTTGGTGTTTGGTGCTTGGTGCTTGGTGTTTGGTGTTTGGTGCTTGGTGTTTGGTGTTTGGTGCTTGGTGTCTGGTGCTTGGTGTTTGGTTTTTGGTGTTTGGTGTTTAGTGTTTGGTGCTTGGTGTTTGGTGTTTGGTGTTTGGTGCTTGGTGCTTGGTGTTTGGTGTTTGGTGTTTGGTGCTTGGTGTCTGGTGTTTGGTGTTTGGTGTTTGGTGCTTGGTGTTTGGTGTTTGGTGTTTGGTGCTTGGTGTCTGGTGCTTGGTGTTTGGTGTTTGGTGCTTGGTGTTTGGTGTTTGGTGTTTGGTGCTTGGTGCTTGGTGCTTGGTGTTTGGTGTTTGGTGCTTGGTGCTTGGTGTTTGGTGCTTGGTGCTGGGTGGTTGGTGTTTGGTGCTTGGTGTTAGGTGCTGGGTGCTTGGTGTTTGGTGCTGGGTGCTTGGTATTTGGTGCTTGGTGCTTGGTCTTTGGTGCTTGGCGTTTGGTGCTTGGTGCTTGGTGTTTGGTGCTTGGTGCTTGGTGTTTGGTGCTTGGTGCTTGGTGTTTGGTTTTTGGTGCTTGGTGCTTGGTGTTTGGTGTTTGGTGCTTGCTGCTGGCTGCTTGGTGTTTGATGGATGGGGATTGGTGCTTGCTGTTTGGTGCTTGGTGTTTGGTGTTTGATGCTTGGTGCTTGGTGCTTGGTGTTTGGTGCTTGGTGCTTGGTGCTTGGTGTTTGGTGCTTGGTGTTTGGTGCTTGGTGTTTGGTGCTTGGTGCTTGGTGCTTGGTGCTTGGTGTTTGGTGGTTGGTGCTTGGTGCTTGGTGTTAGGTGTTTGGTGCTTGGTGCTTGCTGGTTGGTATTTGGTGCTTGGTGTTTGGTGCTGGGTGCTTGGTTTTTGGTGCTGGGTGCTTGGTGTTTGGTGCTTGGTGCTTGTTCTTTGGTGCTTTGTGTTTGGTGTTTGGTGCTTGGTGCTTGGTGTTTGGTGTTTGGTGCTTGGTGTTTGGTGCTTGGTGCTTGGTGTTTGGTTTTTGGTGCTTGGTGTTTGGTGTTTGGTGTTTGGTGCTTGCTGCTGGCTGCTTGGTGTTTGATGCATGGTGATTTGTGCTTGGTGTTTGGTGCTTGGTGTTTGGTGTTTGATGCTTGGTGCTTGGTGTTTGGTGTTTGATGCTTGGTGCTTGGTGCTTGGTGTTTGGTGCTTGGTGTTTGGTGTTTGGTGCTTGGTCATTGGTGTTTCTACTTGGTGCTTGGTGCTTGGTTCTTGGTGTTTGGTGCTTGGTGCTTGGTGTTTGGTGTTATATGCTTGGTGTTTGATGCTTGGTGCTTGGTGCTTGGTGTTTGGTGTTTGGTGTTAGATGCTTGGTGCTTGGTGTTTGGTGCTTGGTGCTTGGTGTTTGTACTTGGTGCTTGGTGCTTGGTGCTTTGTGTTTGGTGCTTGGTATTTGGTGCTTGGTGCTTGGTGCTTGGTCCTTGGTGCTTGGTGTTTGGTGGTTGGTGTTTGGTGGTTGGTGTTAGGTGTTTGGTGCTTGGTGCTTGGTGTTTGGTGTTTGGTGCTTGGTGTTTGGTGTTTGGTGCTTGGTGTTTGGTGCTTGGTACTTGGTGCTTGGTGCTTGGTGTTAGGTGTTTGGTGCTTGGTGTTTGGTGCTTGGTGTTTGGTGCTTGGTGCTTGGTGCTTGGTGCTTGGTGTTTGGTGGTTGGTGTTTGGTGCTTGGTGTTTGGTGCTTGGTGTTACGTGTTTGGTGCTTGGTGCTTGGTGTTTGGTGTTTGGTGCTTGGTGTTTGGTGTTTGGTGCTTGGTGTTTGGTGCTTTTTGCTTGGTGCTTGGTGCTTGGTGTTTGGTGCTGGGTGCTTGGTGCTTGGTGTTTGGTGTTATATGCTTGGTGTTTGATGCTTGGTGCTTGGTGCTTGGTGTTTGGTGTTTGGTGCTTGGTGTTTGATGCTTGGTGTTTGGTGCTTGGTGTTTGGTGCTTGGTGCTTGGTGTTTGGTGCTTGGTGCTTGGTGTTTGGTGCTTGGTGTTTGGTGCTTGGTGTTTGGTGCTTGGTGCTTGGTGCTTGGTGCTTGGTGTTTGGTGTTTGGTGCTTGGTGTTTGGTGCTTGGTACTTGGTGCTTGGTGCTTGGTGTTAGGTGTTTGGTGCTTGGTGCTTGGTGTCTGGTTTTTGGTGCTTGGTGCTTGGTGTTTGGTGCTTGCTGCTGGCTGCTTGGTGTTTGGTGCTTGGTGATTGGTGCTTGGTGTTTGGTGTTTGGTGCCAGGTGCTTGGTGTTTGGTGCTTGGTGCTTGGTGTTTGTACTTGGTGCTTGGTGCTTGGTTCTTGGTGTTTGGTGCTTCGTGCTTGGTGTTTGGTGCTTGGTGTTTGGTGCTTGGTGCTTGGTGCTTGGTGTTTGGTGCTTGGTGTTTGGTGCTTGGTGTTTGGTGCTTGGTGCTTGGTGCTTGGTGTTTGGTGCTTGGTGTTTGGTGCTTGGTGTTAGGTGTTTGGTGCTTGGTGCTTGGTGTTTGGTGTTTGGTGCTTGGTGTTTGGTGTTTGGTGTTATATGCTTGGTGTTTGATGCTTGGTGCTTGGTGCTTGGTGTTTGGCGCTTGGTGTTTGATGCTTGGTGCTTGGTGCTTGGTGTTTGGTGCTTGGTGCTTGGTGTTTGTACTTGGTGCTTCGTGCTTGGTTCTTGGTGTTTGGTGCTTGGTGTTTGGTGTTTGGTGCTTGGTGTTTGGTGTTTGGTGTTATATGCTTGGTGTTTGATGCTTGGTGCTTGGTGCTTGGTGTTTGGTGCTTGGTGTTTGATGCTTGGTGCTTGGTGCTTGGTGTTTGGTGCTTGGTGCTTGGTGTTTGTACTTGGTGCTTGGTGCTTGGTTCTTGGTGTTTGGTACTTGGTGCTTGGTGTTTGGTGCTTGGTGCTTGGTGTTTGGTGCTTGGTGTTTGGTGCTTGGTGTTTGGTGCTTGGTGCTTGGTGCTTAGTGCTTGGTGTTTCGTGCTTGGTGTTAGGTGTTTGGTGCTTGGTGCTTGGTGTTTGGTGTTTGGTGCTTGGTGTTTGGTGCTTGGTGTTTGGTGTTAGGTGTTTGGTGCTTGGTGTTTGGTGTTTGGTGCTTGGTGTTTGGTGCTTGGTGTTTGGTGCTTGATGTTTGGTGCTTGATACTTGGTGCTTGGTGCTTCGTGTTAGGTGTTTGGTGCTTGGTGCTTGGTGTTTGGTTTTTGGTGCTTGGTGCTTGGTGTTTGGTGTTTGGTGCTTGCTGCTGGCTGCTTGGTGTTTGATGCTTGGTGATTGGTGCTTGGTGTTTTGTGCTTGGTGTTAGGTGTTTGGTGCTTGGTGCTTGGTGTTTGGTTTTTGGTGCTTGGTGCTAGGTGCTTGGTGTTTGGTGCTTGGTGCTTGGTGCTTGGTGTTTGGTGTTTGGTTTTAGGTGCTTGGTGCTTGGTGTTTGGTGCTTGGTGCTGGGTGGTTGGTGTTTAGTGCTTGGTGTTTGGTGCTGGGTGCTTGGTGTTTGGTGCTTGGTGCTTGGTCTTTGTTGCTTGGTGTTTGGTGTTTGGTACTTGGTGCTTGGTGCTTGGTGTTTGGTGCTTGGTGCTTGGTGATTGGTGCTTGGTGCTTAGTGTTTGGTGCTTGGTGCTTAGTGTTTGGTGTTTGGTGCTTGGTGCTTGGTGTTTGGTGCTTAGTGTTTGGTGCTTGGTGCTTGGGGTTTGGTGTTTGCTGTTTGCTGTTTGGTGTTTGTTGTTTGGTGTTTGTTGTTTGGTGTTTGCTGTTTGGTGTTTGGTGTTTGCTTTTTGGTGTTTGGTGTTTGCTGTATGTTGTTTGGTGTTTGGTGTTTGGTGTTTGGTGTTTGGTGCTTGTTGCTTGGTGTTTGGTGCTTGGTGCTTGGTGTTTGGTGCCTGGTGCTTGGTGCTTGGTGCTTGGTGTTTGGTGTTTGGTGCTTGGTGCTTGGAGTTTGGTGTTTGGTGCTTGGTGCTTGGTGTTTCGTGTTTCGTGTTTGGTTTTTGGTGCTTGGTGCATGGTGCTTGGTCCTTGGTGTTTGGTGCTGGGTGCATTGTGTTTGGTGCTTGGTGCTTGGTGCTTGGTGTTTGGTGTTTGCTGCTTGGTGTTTGATGCTTGGTGCTTGGTGGTTGGTGTTTTGTGTTTGGTGCTTGGTGCTTGGTGTTTGGTGCTTGGTGCTTGGTGCTTGGTGTTTGGTTCTTGGTTCTTGGTGTTTGGTGTTTGGCGTTTGGTGTTTGGTGGTTGGTGCTTGGTGTTTGGTGCTTGGTGCTTGGTGTTTGGTGCCTGGTGCTTGGTGCTTGGTGCTTGGTGTTTGGTGTTTGGTGCTTGGTGCTTGGTGCTTGGAGTTTGGTGTTTGGTGCTTGGTGCTTTGTGTTTTGTGTTTGGTGTTTGGTTTTTGGTGCTTGGTGCTTGGTCATTGGTGTTTGGTGCTGGGTGTTTTGTGTTTTGTGCTTGGTGCTTGGTGTTTGGTGTTTGCTGCTTGGTGTTTGATGCTTGGTGCTTGGTGCTTGGTGTTTTGTGTTTGGTGCTTGGTTCTTGGTGTTTGGTGCTTGGTGCTTGGTACTTGGTGTTTGTACTTGGTGCTTGGTGCTTGGTGTTTGGTTCTTGGTTCTTGGTGTTTGGTACTTGGTGCTTGGTGCTTGATGTTTGGTGTTTGGTACTTGGTGTTTGGTGCTTGGTACTTGGTGCTTGGTGCTTGGTGTTAGGTGTTTGGTGCTTGGTGCTTGGTGTTTGGTTTTTGGTGCTTGGTGCTTGGTGTTTGGTGTTTGGTGCTTGCTGCTGGCTGCTTGGTGTTTGATGCTTGGTGATTGGTGCTTGGTGTTTTGTGCTTGGTGTTTGGTGTTTGGTGCTAGGTGCTTGGTGTTTGGGGCTTGGTGCTTGGTGCTTGGTGTTTGGTGTTTGGTGTTAGGTGCTTGATGCTTGGTGTTTGGTGCTTGGTGCTGAGTGGTTGGTGTTTAGTGCTTGGTGTTTGGTGCTGGGTGCTTGGTGTTTGGTGCTTGGTGCTTGGTGTTTGGTGCTTGGTGTTTGGTGTTTGGTGCTTGGTGCTTGGTGCTTGGTGCTTGGTGTTTGGTGCTTGGTGCTTGGTGTTTGGTGCTTGGTGCTTAGTGTTTGGTGCTTGGTGCTTAGTGTTTGGTGCTAGGTGCTTGGTGTTTGGTGCTTGGTGCTTGGTGTTTGGTGCCTGGTGCTTGGTGTTTGGTGTTTGGTGTTTGGTGCTTGGTGCTTGGTGTTTGGTGTTTGCTGTTTGCTGTTTGGTGCTTGTTGTTTGGTGTTTGTTGTTTGGTGTTTGCTGTTTGGTGTTTGGTGTTTGCTTTTTGGTGTTTGGTGTTTGCTGTATGTTGTTTGCTGTTTGGTGTTTGGTGTTTGGTGTTTGGTGCTTGGTGCTTGCTGCTGGCTGCTTGGTGCTTGGTGTTTGGTGCCTGGTGCTTGGTGCTTGGTGCTTGGTGTTTGGTGTTTGGTGCTTGGTGCTTGGAGTTTGGTGTTTGGTGCTTGGTGCTTGGTATTTCGTGTTTCGTGTTTGGTTGTTGGTGCTTGGTGCTTGGTGCTTGGTCCTTGGTGTTTGGTGCTGGGTGCTTGGTGTTTGGTGCTTGGTGCTTGGTCTTTGGTGCTTTGTGTTTGGTGCTTGGTGCTTGGTGTTTGGTGCTTGGTGCTTGGTGTTTGGTGCTTGGTGCTTGGTGTTTGGTTTTTGGTGCTTGGTGTTTGGTGTTTGGTGTTTGGTGCTTGTTGCTGGCTGCTTGGTGTTTGATGCATGGTGATTTGTGCTTGGTGTTTGGTGCTTGGTGTTTGGTGTTTGATGCTTGGTGCTTGGTGTTTGGTGTTTGATGCTTGGTGCTTGGTGCTTGGTGCTTGGTGCTTGGTGTTTGGTGCTTGGTGTTTGGTGTTTGGTGCTTGGTGATTGGTGTTTCTACTTGGTGCTTGGTGCTTGGTTCTTGGTATTTGGTGCTTGGTGCTTGGTGTTTGGTGTTATATGCTTGGTGTTTGATGCTTGGTGCTTGGTGCTTGGTGTTTGGTGTTTGGTGTTTGATGCTTGGTGCATGGTGTTTGGTGCTTGGTGCTTGGTGTTTGTACTTGGTGCTTGGTGCATGGTGCTTGGTGTTTGGTGCTTGGTATTTGGTGCTTGGTACTTGGTGCTTGGTCCTTGGTGCTTGGTGTTTGGTGGTTGGTGTTTGGTGGTTGGTGTTAGGTGTTTGGTGCTTGGTGCTTGGTGTTTGGTGTTTGGTGCTTGGTGTTTGGTGTTTGGTGCTTGGTGTTTGGTGCTTGGTACTTGGTGCTTGGTGCTTGGTGTTAGGTGTTTGGTGCTTGGTATTTGGTGCTTGGTGTTTGGTGCTTGGTGCTTGGTGCTTGGTGCTTGGTGTTTGGTGGTTGGTGTTTGGTGCTTGGTGTTTGGTGCTTGGTGTTACGTGTTTGGTGCTTGGTGCTTGGTGTTTGGTGTTTGGTGCTTGGTGTTTGGTGTTTGGTGCTTGGTGTTTGGTGCTTTTTGCTTGGTGCTTGGTGCTTGGTGTTTGGTGCTGGGTGCTTGGTGCTTGGTGTTTGGTGTTATATGCTTGGTGTTTGATGCTTGGTGCTTGGTGTTTGGTGTTTGGTGCTTGGTGTTTGATGCTTGGTGCTTGGTGCTTGGTGTTTGGTGTTTGGTGCTGGGTGTTTGGTGCTTGGTGCTTGGTGTTTGGTGCTTGGTGTTTGGTGCTTGGTGTTTGGTGCTTGGTGCTTGGTGCTTGGTGCTTGGTGTTTGGTGTTTGGTGCTTGGTGTTTGGTGCTTGGTACTTGGTGCTTGGTGCTTGGTGTTAGGTGTTTGGTACTTGGTGCTTGGTGTCTGGTTTTTGGTGCTTGGTGCTTGGTGTTTGGTGCTTGCTGCTGGCTGCTTGGTGTTTGGTGCTTGGTGATTGGTGCTTGGTGTTTGGTGTTTGGTGCTAGGTGCTTGGTGTTTGGTGCTTGGTGCTTGGTGTTTGGTGCTTGGTGCTTGGTGTTTGGTGCTTGGTGTTTGGTGCTTGGTGTTTGGTGCTTGGTGCTTGGTGCTTGGTGTTTGGTGCTTGGTGTCTGGTGCTTGGTGTTAGGTGTTTGGTGCTTGGTGCTTGGTGTTTGGTGTTTGGTGCTTGGTGTTTGGTGTTTGGTGTTATATGCTTGGTGTTTGATGCTTGGTGCTTGGTGCTTGGTGTTTGGTGCTTGGTGTTTGATGCTTGGTGCTTGGTGCTTGGTGTTTGGTGTTTGGTGCTTGGTGTTTGTACTTGGTGCTTGGTGCTTGGTTCTTGGTGTTTGGTTCTTGGTGTTTGGTGTTTGGTGCTTGGTGTTTGGTGTTTGGTGTTATATGCTTGGTGTTTGATGCTTGGTGCTTGGTGCTTGGTGTTTGGTGCTTGGTGTTTGATGCTTGGTGCTTGGTGCTTGGTGTTTGGTGCTTGGTGCTTGGTGTTTGTACTTGGTGCTTGGTGCTTGGTTCTTGGTGTTTGGTGCTTGGTGCTTGGTGTTTGGTGCTTGGTGCTTGGTGTTTGGTGCTTGGTGTTTGGTGCTTGGTGTTTGGTGCTTGGTGCTTGGTGCTTAGTGCTTGGTGTTTGGTGCTTGGTGTTAGGTGTTTGGTGCTTGGTGCTTGGTGTTTGGTGTTTGGTGCTTGGTGTTTGGTGCTGGGTGCTTGGTGCTTGGTGTTTGGTGCTTGGTGCTTAGTGTTTGGTGCTTGGTGCTTGGTGTTTGGTGTTTGGTGCTTGGTGCTTGGTGCTTGGTGTTTGGTGCTTGGTGCTTGGTGTTTGGTGCTTGGTGCTTAGTGTTTGGTGCTTGGTGCTTAGTGTTTGGTGTTTGGTGCTTGGTGCTTGGTGTTTGGTGCTTACTGTTTGGTGCTTGGTGCTTGGTGTTTGGTGTTTGCTGTTTGCTGTTTAGTGTTTGTTGTTTGGTGTTTGTTGTTTGGTGTTTGCTGTTTGGTGTTTGGTGTTTGCTTTTTGGTGTTTGGTGTTTGCTGTATGTTGTTTGGTGTTTGGTGTTTGCTGTTTGGTGTTTGGTGCTTGTTGCTTGGTGTTTGGTGCTTGGTGCTTGGTGTTTGGTGTCTGGTGCTTGGTGCTTGGTGCTTGGTGTTTGGTGTTTGGTGCTTGGTGCTTGGTGTTTCGTGTTTAGTGTTTGGTTTTTGGTGCTTGGTGCTTGGTGCTTGGTCCTTGGTGTTTGGTGCTGGGTGCATTGTTTTTGGTGCTTGGTGTTTGATGCTTGGTGCTTGGTGGTTGATGTTTTGTGTTTGGTGCTTGGTGCTTGGTGTTTGGTGCTTGGTGCTTGGTGTTTGTACTTGGTGCTTGGTGATTGGTGTTTGGTTCTTGGTTCTTGGTGTTTGGTGTTTGGTGTTTGGTTTTTGGTGCTTGGTGCTTGGTGTTTGGTGTTTGGTCCTTGCTGCTGGCTGCTTGGTGTTTGATGCTTGGTGATTGGTGCTTGGTGTTTTGTGCTTGGTGTTTGGTGTTTGGTGCTAGGTGCTTGGTGTTTGGTGCTTGGTGCTTGGTGCTTGGTGTTTGGTGTTTGGTGTTAGGTGCTTGATGCTTGGTGTTTGGTGCTTGGTGCTGGGTGGTTGGTGTTTAGTGCTTGGTGTTTGGTGCTGGGTGCTTGGTGTTTGGTGCTTGGTGCTTGGTCTTTGGTGCTTGGTGTTTGGTGTTTGGTGCTTGGTGCTTGGTGCTTGGTGTTTGGTGCTTGGTGCTTGGTGTTTGGTGCTTGGTGCTTAGTGTTTGGTGCTTGGTGCTTAGTGTTTGGTGCTAGGTGCTTGGTGTTTGGTGCTTGGTGCTTGGTGTGTGGTGCCTGGTGCTTGGTGTTTGGTGTTTGGTGTTTGGTGCTTGGTGCTTGGTGTTTGGTGTTTGCTGTTTGCTGTTTGGTGTTTGTTGTTTGGTGTTTGTTGTTTGGTGTTTGCTGTTTGGTGTTTGGTGTTTGCTTTTTGGTGTTTGGTGTTTGCTGTATGTTGTTTGCTGTTTGGTGTTTGGTGTTTGGTGTTTGGTGCTTGGTGCTTGCTGCTGGCTGCTTGGTGTTTGATGCATGGTGATTTGTGCTTGGTGTTTGGTGCTTGGTGTTTGGTGTTTGATGCTTGGTGCTTGGTGTTTGGTGTTTGATGCTTGGTGCTTGGTGCTTGGTGCTTGGTGCTTGGTGTTTGGTGCTTGGTGTTTGGTGTTTGGTGCTTGGTTATTGGTGTTTCTACTTGGTGCTTGGTGCTTGGTTCTTGGTATTTGGTGCTTGGTGCTTGGTGTTTGGTGTTATATGCTTGGTGTTTGATGCTTGGTGCTTGGTGCTTGGTGTTTGGTGTTTGGTGTTTGATGCTTGGTGCTTGGTGTTTGGTGCTTGGTGCTTGGTGTTTGTACTTGGTGCTTGGTGCTTGGTGCTTGGTGTTTGGTGCTTGGTATTTGGTGCTTGGTGCTTGGTGCTTGGTCCTTGGTGCTTGGTGTTTGGTGGTTGGTGTTTGGTGGTTGGTGTTAGGTGTTTGGTGCTTGGTGCTTGGTGTTTGGTGTTTGGTGCTTGGTGTTTGGTGTTTGGTGCTTGGTGTTTGGTGCTTGGTACTTGGTGCTTGGTGCTTGGTGTTAGGTGTTTGGTGCTTGGTGTTTGGTGCTTGGTGTTTGGTGCTTGGTGCTTGGTGCTTGGTGTTTGGTGGTTGGTGTTTGGTGCTTGGTGTTTGGTGCTTGGTGTTACGTGTTTGGTGCTTGGTGCTTGGTGTTTGGTGTTTGGTGCTTGGTGTTTGGTGTTTGGTGCTTGGTGTTTGGTGCTTTTTGCGTGGTGCTTGGTGCTTGGTGTTTGGTGCTGGGTGCTTGGTGCTTGGTGTTTGGTGTTATATGCTTGGTGTTTGATGCTTGGTGCTTGGTGCTTGGTGTTTGGTGTTTGGTGCTTGGTGTTTGATGCTTGGTGCTTGGTGCTTGGTGTTTGGTGTTTGGTGCTGGGTGTTTGGTGCTTGGTGCTTGGTGTTTGGTGCTTGGTGTTTGGTGCTTGGTGTTTGGTGCTTGGTGCTTGGTGCTTGGTGCTTGGTGTTTGGTGTTTGGTGCTTGGTGTTTGGTGCTTGGTACTTGGTGCTTGGTGCTTGGTGTTAGGTGTTTGGTGCTTGGTGCTTGGTGTCTGGTTTTTGGTGCTTGGTGCTTGGTGTTTGGTGCTTGCTGCTGGCTGCTTGGTGTTTGGTGCTTGGTGATTGGTGCTTGGTGTTTGGTGTTTGGTGCTAGGTGCTTGGTGTTTGGTGCTTGGTGCTTGGTGTTTGGTGCTTGGTGCTTGGTGTTTGGTGCTTGGTGTTTGGTGCTTGGTGTTTGGTGCTTGGTGCTTGGTGTTTGGTGCTTGGTGTTTGGTGCTTGGTGTTAGGTGTTTGGTGCTTGGTGCTTGGTGTTTGGTGTTTGGTGCTTGGTTTTTGGTGTTTGGTGTTATATGCTTGGTGTTTGATGCTTGGTGCTTGGTGCTTGGTGTTTGGTGCTTGGTGTTTGATGCTTGGTGCTTGGTGCTTGGTGTTTGGTGCTTGGTGCTTGGTGTTTGTACTTGGTGCTTGGTGCTTGGTTCTTGGTGTTTGGTGCTTGGTGCTTGGTGTTTGGTGCTTGGTGCTTGGTGTTTTGTGCTTGGTGTTTGGTGCTTGGTGTTTGGTGCTTGGTGCTTGGTGCTTAGTGCTTGGTGTTTGGTGCTTGGTGTTAGGTGTTTGGTGCTTGGTGCTTGGTGTTTGGTGTTTGGTGCTTGGTGTTTGGTGCTTGGTGTTTGGTGTTAGGTGTTTGGTGCTTGGTGTTTGGTGTTTGGTTCTTGGTGTTTGGTGCTTGGTGTTTGGTGCTTGGTACTTGGTGCTTGGTGCTTCGTGTTAGGTGTTTGGTGCTTGGTGCTTGGTGTTTGGTTTTTGGTGCTTGGTGCTTGGTGTTTGGTGTTTGGTGCTTGTTGCTGGCTGCTTGGTGTTTGATGCATGGTGATTTGTGCTTGGTGTTTGGTGCTTGGTGTTTGGTGTTTGATGCTTGGTGCTTGGTGTTTGGTGTTTGATGCTTGGTGCTTGGTGCTTGGTGCTTGGTGCTTGGTGTTTGGTGCTTGGTGTTTGGTGTTTGGTGCTTGGTGATTGGTGTTTCTACTTGGTGCTTGGTGCTTGGTTCTTGGTATTTGGTGCTTGGTGCTTGGTGTTTGGTGTTATATGCTTGGTGTTTGATGCTTGGTGCTTGGTGCTTGGTGTTTGGTGTTTGGTGTTTGATGCTTGGTGCATGGTGTTTGGTGCTTGGTGCTTGGTGTTTGTACTTGGTGCTTGGTGCATGGTGCTTGGTGTTTGGTGCTTGGTATTTGGTGCTTGGTACTTGGTGCTTGGTCCTTGGTGCTTGGTGTTTGGTGGTTGGTGTTTGGTGGTTGGTGTTAGGTGTTTGGTGCTTGGTGCTTGGTGTTTGGTGTTTGGTGCTTGGTGTTTGGTGTTTGGTGCTTGGTGTTTGGTGCTTGGTACTTGGTGCTTGGTGCTTGGTGTTAGGTGTTTGGTGCTTGGTATTTGGTGCTTGGTGTTTGGTGCTTGGTGCTTGGTGCTTGGTGCTTGGTGTTTGGTGGTTGGTGTTTGGTGCTTGGTGTTTGGTGCTTGGTGTTACGTGTTTGGTGCTTGGTGCTTGGTGTTTGGTGTTTGGTGCTTGGTGTTTGGTGTTTGGTGCTTGGTGTTTGGTGCTTTTTGCTTGGTGCTTGGTGCTTGGTGTTTGGTGCTGGGTGCTTGGTGCTTGGTGTTTGGTGTTATATGCTTGGTGTTTGATGCTTGGTGCTTGGTGCTTGGTGTTTGGTGTTTGGTGCTTGGTGTTTGATGCTTGGTGCTTGGTGCTTGGTGTTTGGTGTTTGGTGCTGGGTGTTTGGTGCTTGGTGCTTGGTGTTTGGTGCTTGGTGTTTGGTGCTTGGTGTTTGGTGCTTGGTGCTTGGTGCTTGGTGCTTGGTGTTTGGTGTTTGGTGCTTGGTGTTTGGTGCTTGGTACTTGGTGCTTGGTGCTTGGTGTTAGGTGTTTGGTACTTGGTGCTTGGTGTCTGGTTTTTGGTGCTTGGTGCTTGGTGTTTGGTGCTTGCTGCTGGCTGCTTGGTGTTTGGTGCTTGGTGATTGGTGCTTGGTGTTTGGTGTTTGGTGCTAGGTGCTTGGTGTTTGGTGCTTGGTGTTTGGTGTTTGGTGCTTGGTGCTTGGTGTTTGGTGCTTGGTGTTTGGTGCTTGGTGTTTGGTGCTTGGTGCTTGGTGCTTGGTGTTTGGTGCTTGGTGTTTGGTGCTTGGTGTTAGGTGTTTGGTGCTTGGTGCTTGGTGTTTGGTGTTTGGTGCTTGGTGTTTGGTGTTTGGTGTTATATGCTTGGTGTTTGATGCTTGGTGCTTGGTGCTTGGTGTTTGGTGCTTGGTGTTTGATGCTTGGTGCTTGGTGCTTGGTGTTTGGTGTTTGGTGCTTGGTGTTTGTACTTGGTGCTTGGTGCTTGGTTCTTGGTGTTTGGTTCTTGGTGTTTGGTGTTTGGTGCTTGGTGTTTGGTGTTTGGTGTTATATGCTTGGTGTTTGATGCTTGGTGCTTGGTGCTTGGTGTTTGGTGCTTGGTGTTTGATGCTTGGTGCTTGGTGCTTGGTGTTTGGTGCTTGGTGCTTGGTGTTTGTACTTGGTGCTTGGTGCTTGGTTCTTGGTGTTTGGTGCTTGGTGCTTGGTGTTTGGTGCTTGGTGCTTGGTGTTTGGTGCTTGGTGTTTGGTGCTTGGTGTTTGGTGCTTGGTGCTTGGTGCTTAGTGCTTGGTGTTTGGTGCTTGGTGTTAGGTGTTTGGTGCTTGGTGCTTGGTGTTTGGTGTTTGGTGCTTGGTGTTTGGTGCTGGGTGCTTGGTGCTTGGTGTTTGGTGCTTGGTGCTTAGTGTTTGGTGCTTGGTGCTTGGTGTTTGGTGTTTGGTGCTTGGTGCTTGGTGCTTGGTGTTTGGTGCTTGGTGCTTGGTGTTTGGTGCTTGGTGCTTAGTGTTTGGTGCTTGGTGCTTAGTGTTTGGTGTTTGGTGCTTGGTGCTTGGTGTTTGGTGCTTACTGTTTGGTGCTTGGTGCTTGGTGTTTGGTGTTTGCTGTTTGCTGTTTAGTGTTTGTTGTTTGGTGTTTGTTGTTTGGTGTTTGCTGTTTGGTGTTTGGTGTTTGCTTTTTGGTGTTTGGTGTTTGCTGTATGTTGTTTGGTGTTTGGTGTTTGCTGTTTGGTGTTTGGTGCTTGTTGCTTGGTGTTTGGTGCTTGGTGCTTGGTGTTTGGTGTCTGGTGCTTGGTGCTTGGTGCTTGGTGTTTGGTGTTTGGTGCTTGGTGCTTGGTGTTTCGTGTTTAGTGTTTGGTTTTTGGTGCTTGGTGCTTGGTGCTTGGTCCTTGGTGTTTGGTGCTGGGTGCATTGTTTTTGGTGCTTGGTGCTTGGTGCTTGGTGTTTGGTGTTTGCTGCTTGGTGTTTGATGCTTGGTGCTTGGTGGTTGATGTTTTGTGTTTGGTGCTTGGTGCTTGGTGTTTGGTGCTTGGTGCTTGGTGTTTGTACTTGGTGCTTGGTGATTGGTGTTTGGTTCTTGGTTCTTGGTGTTTGGTGTTTGGTGTTTGGTTTTTGGTGCTTGGTGCTTGGTGTTTGGTGTTTGGTCCTTGCTGCTGGCTGCTTGGTGTTTGATGCTTGGTGATTGGTGCTTGGTGTTTTGTGCTTGGTGTTTGGTGTTTGGTGCTAGGTGCTTGGTGTTTGGTGCTTGGTGCTTGGTGCTTGGTGTTTGGTGTTTGGTGTTAGGTGCTTGATGCTTGGTGTTTGGTGCTTGGTGCTGGGTGGTTGGTGTTTAGTGCTTGGTGTTTGGTGCTGGGTGCTTGGTGTTTGGTGCTTGGTGCTTGGTCTTTGGTGCTTGGTGTTTGGTGTTTGGTGCTTGGTGCTTGGTGCTTGGTGTTTGGTGCTTGGTGCTTGGTGTTTGGTGCTTGGTGCTTAGTGTTTGGTGCTTGGTGCTTAGTGTTTGGTGCTAGGTGCTTGGTGTTTGGTGCTTGGTGCTTGGTGTGTGGTGCCTGGTGCTTGGTGTTTGGTGTTTGGTGTTTGGTGCTTGGTGCTTGGTGTTTGGTGTTTGCTGTTTGCTGTTTGGTGTTTGTTGTTTGGTGTTTGTTGTTTGGTGTTTGCTGTTTGGTGTTTGGTGTTTGCTTTTTGGTGTTTGGTGTTTGCTGTATGTTGTTTGCTGTTTGGTGTTTGGTGTTTGGTGTTTGGTGCTTGGTGCTTGCTGCTGGCTGCTTGGTGTTTGATGCATGGTGATTTGTGCTTGGTGTTTGGTGCTTGGTGTTTGGTGTTTGATGCTTGGTGCTTGGTGTTTGGTGTTTGATGCTTGGTGCTTGGTGCTTGGTGCTTGGTGCTTGGTGTTTGGTGCTTGGTGTTTGGTGTTTGGTGCTTGGTTATTGGTGTTTCTACTTGGTGCTTGGTGCTTGGTTCTTGGTATTTGGTGCTTGGTGCTTGGTGTTTGGTGTTATATGCTTGGTGTTTGATGCTTGGTGCTTGGTGCTTGGTGTTTGGTGTTTGGTGTTTGATGCTTGGTGCTTGGTGTTTGGTGCTTGGTGCTTGGTGTTTGTACTTGGTGCTTGGTGCTTGGTGCTTGGTGTTTGGTGCTTGGTATTTGGTGCTTGGTGCTTGGTGCTTGGTCCTTGGTGCTTGGTGTTTGGTGGTTGGTGTTTGGTGGTTGGTGTTAGGTGTTTGGTGCTTGGTGCTTGGTGTTTGGTGTTTGGTGCTTGGTGTTTGGTGTTTGGTGCTTGGTGTTTGGTGCTTGGTACTTGGTGCTTGGTGCTTGGTGTTAGGTGTTTGGTGCTTGGTGTTTGGTGCTTGGTGTTTGGTGCTTGGTGCTTGGTGCTTGGTGTTTGGTGGTTGGTGTTTGGTGCTTGGTGTTTGGTGCTTGGTGTTACGTGTTTGGTGCTTGGTGCTTGGTGTTTGGTGTTTGGTGCTTGGTGTTTGGTGTTTGGTGCTTGGTGTTTGGTGCTTTTTGCGTGGTGCTTGGTGCTTGGTGTTTGGTGCTGGGTGCTTGGTGCTTGGTGTTTGGTGTTATATGCTTGGTGTTTGATGCTTGGTGCTTGGTGCTTGGTGTTTGGTGTTTGGTGCTTGGTGTTTGATGCTTGGTGCTTGGTGCTTGGTGTTTGGTGTTTGGTGCTGGGTGTTTGGTGCTTGGTGCTTGGTGTTTGGTGCTTGGTGTTTGGTGCTTGGTGTTTGGTGCTTGGTGCTTGGTGCTTGGTGCTTGGTGTTTGGTGTTTGGTGCTTGGTGTTTGGTGCTTGGTACTTGGTGCTTGGTGCTTGGTGTTAGGTGTTTGGTGCTTGGTGCTTGGTGTCTGGTTTTTGGTGCTTGGTGCTTGGTGTTTGGTGCTTGCTGCTGGCTGCTTGGTGTTTGGTGCTTGGTGATTGGTGCTTGGTGTTTGGTGTTTGGTGCTAGGTGCTTGGTGTTTGGTGCTTGGTGCTTGGTGTTTGGTGCTTGGTGCTTGGTGTTTGGTGCTTGGTGTTTGGTGCTTGGTGTTTGGTGCTTGGTGCTTGGTGTTTGGTGCTTGGTGTTTGGTGCTTGGTGTTAGGTGTTTGGTGCTTGGTGCTTGGTGTTTGGTGTTTGGTGCTTGGTTTTTGGTGTTTGGTGTTATATGCTTGGTGTTTGATGCTTGGTGCTTGGTGCTTGGTGTTTGGTGCTTGGTGTTTGATGCTTGGTGCTTGGTGCTTGGTGTTTGGTGCTTGGTGCTTGGTGTTTGTACTTGGTGCTTGGTGCTTGGTTCTTGGTGTTTGGTGCTTGGTGCTTGGTGTTTGGTGCTTGGTGCTTGGTGTTTTGTGCTTGGTGTTTGGTGCTTGGTGTTTGGTGCTTGGTGCTTGGTGCTTAGTGCTTGGTGTTTGGTGCTTGGTGTTAGGTGTTTGGTGCTTGGTGCTTGGTGTTTGGTGTTTGGTGCTTGGTGTTTGGTGCTTGGTGTTTGGTGTTAGGTGTTTGGTGCTTGGTGTTTGGTGTTTGGTTCTTGGTGTTTGGTGCTTGGTGTTTGGTGCTTGGTGTTTGGTGCTTGGTACTTGGTGCTTGGTGCTTCGTGTTAGGTGTTTGGTGCTTGGTGCTTGGTGTTTGGTTTTTGGTGCTTGGTGCTTGGTGTTTGGTGTTTGGTGCTTGCTGCTGGCTGCTTGGTGTTTGATGCTTGGTGATTGGTGCTTGGTGTTTTGTGCTTGGTGTTTGGTGTTTGGTGCTAGGTGCTTGGTGTTTGGTGCTTGGTGCTTGGTGCTTGGTGTTTGGTGTTTGGTTTTAGGTGCTTGGTGCTTGGTGTTTGGTGCTTGGTGCTGGGTGGTTGGTGTTTAGTGCTTGGTGTTTGGTGCTGGGTGCTTGGTGTTTGGTGCTTGGTGCTTGGTCTTTGGTGCCTGGTGTTTGGTGTTTGGTGCTTGGTGCTTGGTGCTTGGTGTTTGGTGCTTGGTGCTTGGTGTTTGGTGCTTGGTGCTTATTGTTTGGTGCTTGGTGCTTAGTGTTTGGTGTTTGGTGCTTGGTGCTTGGTGTTTGGTGCTTACTGTTTGGTGCTTGGTGCTTGGTGTTTGGTGTTTGCTGTTTGCTGTTTGGTGTTTGTTGTTTGGTGTTTGTTGTTTGGTGTTTGCTGTTTGGTGTTTGGTGTTTGCTTTTTGGTGTTTGGTGTTTGCTGTATGTTGTTTGGTGTTTGGTGTTTGGTGTTTGGTGCTTGTTGCTTGGTGTTTGGTGCTTGGTGCTTGGTGTTTGGTGCCTGGTGCTTGGTGCTGGTGCTTGGTGTTTGGTGTTTGGTGCTTGGTGCTTGGAGTTTGGTGTTTGGTGCTTGGTGCTTGGTGTTTCGTGTTTCGTGTTTGGTTTTTGGTGCTTGGTGCTTGGTGCTTGGTCCTTGGTGTTTGGTGCTGGGTGCATTGTGTTTGGTGCTTGGTGCTTGGTGCTTGGTGTTTGGTGTTTGCTGCTTGGTGTTTGATGCTTGGTGCTTGGTGGTTGGTGTTTTGTGTTTGTTGCTTGGTGCTTGGTGTTTGGTGCTTGGTGCTTGGTGCTTGGTGTTTGTACTTGGTGCTTGGTGATTGGTGTTTGGTTCTTGGTTCTTGGTGTTTGGTGTTTGGCGTTTGGTGTTTGGTGCTTGGTGCTTGGTGTTTGGTGCTTGGTGCTTGGTGTTTGGTGCCTGGTGCTTGGTGCTTGGTGCTTGGTGTTTGGTGTTTGGTGCTTGGTGCTTGGTGCTTGGAGTTTGGTGTTTGGTGCTTGGTGCTTTGTGTTTTGTGTTTGGTGTTTGGTGTTTGGTGCTTGGTGCTTGGTACTTGGTGTTTGTACTTGGTGCTTGGTGCTTGGTGTTTGGTTCTTGGTTCTTGGTGTTTGGTACTTGGTGCTTGGTGCTTGGTGTTAGGTGTTTGGTGCTTGCTGCTGGCTGCTTGGTGTTTGATGCTTGGTGATTGGTGCTTGGTGTTTTGTGCTTGGTGTTTGGTGTTTGGTGCTAGGTGCTTGGTGTTTGGTGCTTGGTGCTTGGTGCTTGGTGTTTGGTGTTTGGTGTTAGGTGCTTGATGCTTGGTGTTTGGTGCTTGGTGCTGGGTGGTTGGTGTTTAGTGCTTGGTGTTTGGTGCTGGGTGCTTGGTGTTTGGTGCTTGGTGCTTGGTCTTTGGTGCTTGGTGTTTGGTGTTTGGTGCTTGGTGCTTGGTGCTTGGTGTTTGGTGCTTGGTGCTTGGTGTTTGGTGCTTGGTGCTTAGTGTTTGGTGCTTGGTGCTTAGTGTTTGGTGCTAGGTGCTTGGTGTTTGGTGCTTGGTGCTTGGTGTGTGGTGCCTGGTGCTTGGTGTTTGTTGTTTGGTGTTTGGTGCTTGGTGCTTGGTGTTTGGTGTTTGCTGTTTGCTGTTTGGTGTTTGTTGTTTGGTGTTTGTTGTTTGGTGTTTGCTGTTTGGTGCTTGGTGTTTGCTTTTTGGTGTTTGGTGTTTGCTGTATGTTGTTTGCTGTTTGGTGTTTGGTGTTTGGTGTTTGGTGCTTGGTGCTTGGTGTTTGGTGCTTGGTGCTTGGTGTTTGGTGCCTGGTGCTTGGTGCTTGGTGCTTGGTGTTTGGTGTTTGGTGCTTGGTGCTTGGAGTTTGGTGTTTGGTGCTTGGTGCTTGGTGTTTCGTGTTTCGTGTTTGGTTTTTGGTGCTTGGTGCTTGGTGCTTGGTCCTTGCTGTTTGGTGCTGGGTGCATTGTGTTTGGTGCTTGGTGCTTGGTGCTTGGTGTTTGGTGTTTGCTGCTTGGTGTTTGATGCTTGGTGCTTGGTGCTTGGTGTTTTGTGTTTGGTGCTTGGTGCTTGGTGTTTGGTGCTTGGTGCTTGGTGCTTGGTGTTTGTACTTGTTGCTTGGTGTTTGGTTCTTGGTTCTTGGTGTTTGGTGTTTGGCGTTTGGTGTTTGGTGCTTGGTGCTTGGTGTTTGGTGCTTGGTGCTTGGTGTTTGGTGCCTGGTGCTTGGTGCTTGGTGCTTGGTGTTTGGTGTTTGGTGCTTGGTGCTTGGTGCTTGGAGTTTGGTGTTTGGTGCTTGGTGCTTTGTGTTTTGTGTTTGGTGTTTGGTTTTTGGTGCTTGGTGCTTGGTCCTTGGTGTTTGGTGCTGGGTGCTTTGTGTTTGGTGCTTGGTGCTTGGTGTTTGGTGTTTGCTGCTTGGTGTTTGATGCTTGGTGCTTGGTGCTTGGTGTTTTGTGTTTGGTGCTTGGTGTTTGTACTTGGTGCTTGGTGCTTGGTGTTTGGTTCTTGGTTCTTGGTGTTTGGTACTTGGTGCTTGGTGCTTGATGTTTGGTGTTTGGTGCTTGGTGTTTGGTGCTTGGTGCTTGGTGCTTGGTGTTAGGTGTTTGGTGCTTGGTCCTTGGTGTTTGGTGCTTGGTGTTTGGTGTTTGCTGTTTGGTGTTTGGTGTTTGGTGTTTGCTGTTTGGTGTCTGCTTTTTGGTGTTCAGTGTTTGCTGTATGGTGTTTGGTGTTTGCTGTTTGGTGTTTGGTCTTTGGTGCTTGGTGTTTGGTGCTTGGTGCTTGGTGTTTGGTGTTTGGTGTTTGGTGCTTGGTGTTTGGTGTTTGGTGCTTGGTGTTTGGTGTTTGGTGCTTGGTGTCTGGTGCTTGGTGTTTGGTTTTTGGTGCTTGGTGTTTGGTGTTTGGTGTTTGGTGTTTGGTGTGTAGTGCTTGGTGCTTGGTGTTTGGTGTTTCGTGTTTGGTGCTTGGTGTCTGGTGCTTGGTGTTTGGTGTTTGGTGTTTGGTGTTTGGTGCTTGGTGCTTGGTGCGTGGTGTTTGGTGTTTGGTGCTTGGTGTTTGGTGCTTGGTGCTGGGTGGTTGGTGTTTGGTGCTTGGTGTTTGGTGTTTGGTGTTTGATGCTTGGTGCTTGGTGTTTGGTGATTGGTGCTTGGTGCTTGGTGCTTGGTGCTTTGTGTTTGGTGCTTGGTGCTTGGTGTTTGGTGCTTGGTGCTTGGTGTTTGGTTTTTGGTGCTTGGTGTTTGGTGTTTGGTGTTTGGTGCTTGCTGCTGGCTGCTTGGTGTTTGATGCATGGTGATTTGTGCTTGGTGATTGGTGTTTGTACTTGGTGCTTGGTGCTTGGTTCTTGGTGTTTGGTGCTTGGTGCTTGGTGTTTGGTGTTATATGCTTGGTGTTTGATGCTTGGTGCTTGGTGCTTGGTGTTTGGTGTTTGGTGTTTGATGCTTGGTGCTTGGTGTTTGGTGCTTGGTGCTTGGTGTTTGTACTTGGTGCTTGGTGCTTGGTGCTTGGTGTTTGGTGCTTGGTGTTTGGTGCTTGGTGCTTGGTGCTTGGTCCTTGGTGCTTGGTGTTTGGTGGTTGGTGTTTGGTGGTTGGTGTTAGGTGTTTGGTGCTTGGTGCTTGGTGTTTGGTGTTTGGTGCTTGGTGTTTGGTGTTTGGTGCTTGGTGTTTGGTGCTTGGTACTTGGTGCTTGGTGCTTGGTGTTAGGTGTTTGGTGCTTGGTGTTTGGTGCTTGGTGTTTGGTGCTTGGTGCTTGGTGCTTGGTGCTTGGTGTTTGGTGGTTGGTGTTTGGTGCTTGGTGTTTGGTGCTTGGTGTTACGTGTTTGGTGCTTGGTGCTTGGTGTTTGGTGTTTGGTGCTTGGTGTTTGGTGTTTGGTGCTTGGTGTTTGGTGCTTTTTGCTTGGTGCTTGGTGCTTGGTGTTTGGTGCTGTGTGCTTGGTGCTTGGTGTTTGGTGTTATATGCTTGGTGTTTGATGCTTGGTGCTTGGTGCTTGGTGTTTGGTGTTTGGTGCTTGGTGTTTGATGCTTGGTGCTTGGTGCTTGGTGTTTGGTGCTTGGTGCTTGGTGTTTGGTGCTTGGTGCTTGGTGTTTGGTGCTTGGTGTTTGGTGCTTGGTGTTTGGTGCTTGGTGCTTGGTGCTTGGTGCTTGGTGTTTGGTGCTTGGTGTTTGGTGCTTGGTGCTTGGTGCTTGGTGCTTGGTGCTTGGTGTTTGGTGGTTGGTGTTTGGTGCTTGGTGTTAGGTGTTTGGTGCTTGGTGCTTGGTGTTTGGTGTTTGGTGCTTGGTGTTTGGTGTTTGGTGCTTGGTGTTTGGTGCTTGGTACTTGGTGCTTGGTGCTTGGTGTTAGGTGTTTGGTGCTTGGTGTTTGGTGCTTGGTGTTTGGTGGTTGGTGTTTGGTGCTTGGTGTTAGGTGTTTGGTGCTTGGTGCTTGGTGTTTGGTGTTTGGTGCTTGGTGTTTGGTGTTTGGTGCTTGGTGTTTGGTGCTTTTTGCTTGGTGCTTGGTGCTTGGTGTTTGGTGCTTGGTTCTTGGTGTTTGGTGCTGGGTGCTTGGTGTTTGGTGTTTGGTGTTATATGCTTGGTGTTTGATGCTTGGTGCTTGGTGCTTGGTGTTTGGTGTTTGGTGCTTGGTGTTTGATGCTTGGTGCTTGGTGCTTGGTGTTTGGTGCTTGGTGCTTGGTGCTTGGTGTTTGGTGCTTGGTGTTTGGTGCTTGGTGTTTGGTGCTTGGTGCTTGGTGCTTGGTGTTTGGTGGTTGGTGCTTGGTGCTTGGTGTTAGGTGTTTGGTGCTTGGTGCTTGGTGTTTGGTGTTTGGTGCTTGGTGTTTGGTGTTTGGTGTTTGGTGTTTGGTGCTTGGTACTTGGTGCTTGGTGCTTGGTGTTAGGTGTTTGGTGCTTGGTGTTTGGTGTCTGGTTTTTGGTGTTTGGTGCTTGGTGATTGGTGCTTGGTGTTTGGTGCTTGGTGTTTGGTGTTTGGTGCTAGGTGCTTGGTGTTTGGTGCTTGGTGCTTGGTGTTTGTACTTGGTGCTTGGTGCTTGGTTCTTGGTGTTTGGTGCTTGGTGCTTGGTGTTTGGTGCTTGGTGCTTGGTGTTTGGTGCTTGGTGTTTGGTGCTTGGTGTTTGGTGCTTGGTGCTTGGTGCTTGGTGTTTGGTGCTTGGTGTTTGGTGCTTGGTGTTAGGTGTTTGGTGCTTGGTGCTTGGTGTTAGGTGTTTGGTGCTTGGTATTTGGTGCTTGGTGTTTGGTGCTTGGTGCTTGGTGCTTGGTGCTTGGTGTTTGGTGGTTGGTGTTTGGTGCTTGGTGTTAGGTGTTTGGTGCTTGGTGCTTGGTGTTTGGTGTTTGGTGCTTGGTGTTTGGTGTTTGGTGCTTGGTGTTTGGTGCTTTTTGCTTGGTGCTTGGTGCTTGGTGTTTGGTGCTTGGTTCTTGGTGTTTGGTGCTGGGTGCTTGGTGTTTGGTGTTTGGTGTTATATGCTTGGTGTTTGATGCTTGGTGCCTGGTGCTTGGTGTTTGGTGTTTGGTGCTTGGTGTTTGGTGCTTGGTGCTTGGTGTTTGGTGCTTGGTGCTTGGTGCTTGGTGTTTGGTGCTTGGTGCTTGGTGTTAGGTGTTTGGTGCTTGGTGCTTGGTGTTTGGTGTTTGGTGCTTGGTGTTTGGTGTTTGGTGTTTGGTGTTTGGTGCTTGGTACTTGGTGCTTGGTGCTTGGTGTTAGGTGTTTGGTGCTTGGTGTTTGGTGTCTGGTTTTTGGTGCTTGGTGCTTGGTGTTTGGTGCTTGCTGCTGGCTGCTTGGTGTTTGGTGCTTGTTGATTGTTGCTTGGTGTTTGGTGCTTGGTGTTTGGTGCTTGGTGCTTGGTGTTTGTACTTGGTGCTTGGTGCTTGGTGCTTGGTGTTTGGTGCTTGGTGTTTGGTGCTTGGTGCTTGGTGCTTGGTCCTTGGTGCTTGGTGTTTGGTGGTTGGTGTTTGGTGGTTGGTGTTAGGTGTTTGGTGCTTGGTGCTTGGTGCTTGGTCCTTGGTGCTTGGTGTTTGGTGGTTGGTGTTTGGTGGTTGGTGTTAGGTGTTTGGTGCTTGGTGCTTGGTGTTTGGTGTTTGGTGCTTGGTGTTTGGTGTTTGGTGCTTGGTGTTTGGTGCTTGGTACTTGGTGCTTGGTGCTTGGTGTTAGGTGTTTGGTGCTTGGTGTTTGGTGCTTGGTGTTTGGTGCTTGGTGCTTGGTGCTTGGTGCTTGGTGTTTGGTGGTTGGTATTTGGTGCTTGGTGTTTGGTGCTTGGTGCTACGTGTTTGGTGCTTGGTGCTTGGTGTTTGGTGTTTGGTGCTTGGTGTTTGGTGTTTGGTGCTTGGTGTTTGGTGCTTTTTGCTTGGTGCTTGGTGCTTGGTGTTTGGTGCTGGGTGCTTGGTGCTTGGTGTTTGGTGTTATATGCTTGGTGTTTGATGCTTGGTGCTTGGTGCTTGGTGTTTGGTGTTTGGTGCTTGGTGTTTGATGCTTGGTGCTTGGTGCTTGGTGTTTGGTGCTTGGTGCTTGGTGTTTGGTGCTTGGTGCTTGGTGTTTGGTGCTTGGTGTTTGGTGCTTGGTGTTTGGTGCTTGGTGCTTGGTGCTTGGTGCTTGGTGTTTGGTGCTTGGTGTTTGGTGCTTGGTGCTTGGTCCTTGGTGCTTGGTGCTTGGTGTTTGGTGGTTGGTGTTTGGTGCTTGGTGTTAGGTGTTTGGTGCTTGGTGCTTGGTGTTTGGTGTTTGGTGCTTGGTGTTTGGTGTTTGGTGCTTGGTGTTTGGTGCTTGGTACTTGGTGCTTGGTGCTTGGTGTTAGGTGTTTGGTGCTTGGTGTTTGGTGCTTGGTGTTTGGTGGTTGGTGTTTGGTGCTTGGTGTTAGGTGTTTGGTGCTTGGTGCTTGGTGTTTGGTGTTTGGTGCTTGGTGTTTGGTGTTTGGTGCTTGGTGTTTGGTGCTTTTTGCTTGGTGCTTGGTGCTTGGTGTTTGGTGCTTGGTTCTTGGTGTTTGGTGCTGGGTGCTTGGTGTTTGGTGTTTGGTGTTATATGCTTGGTGTTTGATGCTTGGTGCTTGGTGCTTGGTGTTTGGTGTTTGGTGCTTGGTGTTTGATGCTTGGTGCTTGGTGCTTGGTGTTTGGTGCTTGGTGCTTGGTGCTTGGTGTTTGGTGCTTGGTGTTTGGTGCTTGGTGTTTGGTGCTTGGTGCTTGGTGCTTGGTGTTTGGTGGTTGGTGCTTGGTGCTTGGTGTTAGGTGTTTGGTGCTTGGTGCTTGGTGTTTGGTGTTTGGTGCTTGGTGTTTGGTGTTTGGTGTTTGGTGTTTGGTGCTTGGTACTTGGTGCTTGGTGCTTGGTGTTAGGTGTTTGGTGCTTGGTGTTTGGTGTCTGGTTTTTGGTGTTTGGTGCTTGGTGATTGGTGCTTGGTGTTTGGTGGTTGGTGTTTGGTGTTTGGTGCTAGGTGCTTGGTGTTTGGTGCTTGGTGCTTGGTGTTTGTACTTGGTGCTTGGTGCTTGGTTCTTGGTGTTTGGTGCTTGGTGCTTGGTGTTTGGTTCTTGGTGCTTGGTGTTTGGTGCTTGGTGTTTGGTGCTTGGTGTTTGGTGCTTGGTGCTTGGTGCTTGGTGTTTGGTGCTTGGTGTTTGGTGCTTGGTGTTAGGTGTTTGGTGCTTGGTGCTTGGTGTTAGGTGTTTGGTGCTTGGTATTTGGTGCTTGGTGTTTGGTGCTTGGTGCTTGGTGCTTGGTGCTTGGTGTTTGGTGGTTGGTGTTTGGTGCTTGGTGTTAGGTGTTTGGTGCTTGGTGCTTGGTGTTTGGTATTTGGTGCTTGGTGTTTGGTGTTTGGTGCTTGGTGTTTGGTGCTTTTTGCTTGGTGCTTGGTGCTTGGTGTTTGGTGCTTGGTTCTTGGTGTTTGGTGCTGGGTGCTTGGTGTTTGGTGTTTGGTGTTATATGCTTGGTGTTTGATGCTTGGTGCTTGGTGCTTGGTGTTTGGTGTTTGGTGCTTGGTGTTTGGTGCTTGGTGCTTGGTGTTTGGTGCTTGGTGCTTGGTGCTTGGTGTTTGGTGATTGGTGCTTGGTGTTAGGTGTTTGGTGCTTGGTGCTTGGTGTTTGGTGTTTGGTGCTTGGTGTTTGGTGTTTGGTGTTTGGTGTTTGGTGCTTGGTACTTGGTGCTTGGTGCTTGGTGTTAGGTGTTTGGTGCTTGGTGTTTGGTGTCTGGTTTTTGGTGCTTGGTGCTTGGTGTTTGGTGCTTGCTGCTGGCTACTTGGTGTTTGGTGCTTGGTGATTGGTGCTTGGTGTTTGGTGCTTGGTGTTTGGTGTTTGGTGCTAGGTGCTTGGTGTTTGGTGCTTGGTGCTTGGTGTTTGTACTTGGTGCTTGGTGCTTGGTTCTTGGTGTTTGGTGCTTGGTGCTTGGTGTTTGGTGCTTGGTGCTTGGTGTTTGGTGCTTGGTGTTTGGTGCTTGGTGTTTGGTGCTTGGTGCTTGGTGCTTGGTGTTTGGTGCTTGGTGTTTTGTGCTTGGTGTTAGGTGTTTGGTGCTTTGTGATTGGTGTTAGGTGTTTGGTGCTTGGTGTTTGGTGCTTGGTGTTTGGTGCTTGGTGCTTGGTGCTTGGTGCTTGGTGTTTGGTGGTTGGTGTTTGATGCTTGGTGTTAGGTGTTTGGTGCTTGGTGCTTGGTGTTTGGTGTTTGGTGCTTGGTGTTTGGTGTTTGGTGCTTGGTGTTTGGTGCTTTTTGCTTGGTGCTTGGTGCTTGGTGTTTGGTGCTTGGTGCTTGGTGTTTGGTGCTGGGTGCTTGGTGTTTGGTGTTTGGTGTTATATGCTTGGTGTTTGATGCTTGGTGCTTGGTGCTTGGTGTTTGGTGTTTGGTGCTTGGTGTTTGATGCTTGGTGCTTGGTGCTTGGTGTTTGGTGCTTGGTGCTTGGTGTTTGGTGCTTGGTGCTTGGTGTTTGGTGCTTGGTGTTTGGTGCTTGGTGTTTGGTGCTGGGTGCTTGGTGCTTGGTGCTTGGTGTTTGGTGGTTGGTGCTTGGTGCTTGGTGTTAGGTGTTTGGTGCTTGGTGCTTGGTGTTTGGTGTTTGGTGCTTGGTGTTTGGTGTTTGGTGCTTGGTGTTTGGTGCTTGGTACTTGGTGCTTGGTGCTTGGTGTTAGGTGTTTGGTGCTTGGTGTTTGGTGTCTGGTTTTTGGTGCTTGGTGCTTGGTGCTTAGTGTTTGGTGCTTGGTGCTTAGTGTTTGGTGCTAGGTGCTTGGTGTTTGGTGCTTGGTGCTTGGTGTTTGGTGCCTGGTGCTTGGTGTTTGGTGTTTGGTGTTTGGTGCTTGGTGTTTGGTGTTTGGTGCTTGGTGTTTGGTGCTTGGTACTTGGTGCTTGGTGCTTGGTGTTAGGTGTTTGGTGCTTGGTGTTTGGTGCTTGGTGTTTGGTGGTTGGTGTTTGGTGCTTGGTGTTAGGTGTTTGGTGCTTGGTGCTTGGTGTTTGGTGTTTGGTGCTTGGTGTTTGGTGTTTGGTGCTTGGTGTTTGGTGCTTTTTGCTTGGTGCTTGGTGCTTGGTGTTTGGTGCTTGGTTCTTGGTGTTTGGTGCTGGGGGCTTGGTGTTTGGTGTTTGGTGTTATATGCTTGGTGTTTGATGCTTGGTGCTTGGTGCTTGGTGTTTGGTGTTTGGTGCTTGGTGTTTGATGCTTGGTGCTTGGTGCTTGGTGTTTGGTGGTTGGTGTTTGGTGCTTGGTGTTAGGTGTTTGGTGCTTGGTGCTTGGTGTTTGGTGTTTGGTGCTTGGTGTTTGGTGTTTGGTGCTTGGTGTTTGGTGCTTGGTACTTGGTGCTTGGTGCTTGGTGTTAGGTGTTTGGTGCTTGGTGTTTGGTGCTTGGTGTTTGGTGGTTGGTGTTTGGTGCTTGGTGTTAGGTGTTTGGTGCTTGGTGCTTGGTGTTTGGTGTTTGGTGCTTGGTGTTTGGTGTTTGGTGCTTGGTGTTTGGTGCTTTTTGCTTGGTGCTTGGTGCTTGGTGTTTGGTGCTTGGTTCTTGGTGTTTGGTGCTGGGTGCTTGGTGTTTGGTGTTTGGTGTTATATGCTTGGTGTTTGATGCTTGGTGCTTGGTGCTTGGTGTTTGGTGTTTGGTGCTTGGTGTTTGATGCTTGGTGCTTGGTGCTTGGTGTTTGGTGCTTGGTGCTTGGTGCTTGGTGTTTGGTGCTTGGTGTTTGGTGCTTGGTGTTTGGTGCTCGGTGCTTGGTGCTTGGTGTTTGGTGGTTGGTGCTTGGTGCTTGGTGTTAGGTGTTTGGTGCTTGGTGCTTGGTGTTCGGTGTTTGGTGCTTGGTGTTTGGTGTTTGGTGTTTGGTGTTTGGTGCTTGGTACTTGGTGCTTGGTGCTTGGTGTTAGGTGTTTGGTGCTTGGTGTTTGGTGTCTGGTTTTTGGTGTTTGGTGCTTGGTGATTGGTGCTTGGTGTTTGGTGCTTGGTGTTTGGTGTTTGGTGCTAGGTGCTTGGTGTTTGGTGCTTGGTGCTTGGTGTTTGTACTTGGTGCTTGGTGCTTGGTTCTTGGTGTTTGGTGCTTGGTGCTTGGTGTTTGGTGCTTGGTGCTTGGTGTTTGGTGCTTGGTGTTTGGTGCTTGGTGTTTGGTGCTTGGTGCTTGGTGCTTGGTGTTTGGTGCTTGGTGTTTGGTGCTTGGTGTTAGGTGTTTGGTGCTTGGTGCTTGGTGTTAGGTGTTTGGTGCTTGGTATTTGGTGCTTGGTGTTTGGTGCTTGGTGCTTGGTGCTTGGTGCTTGGTGTTTGGTGGTTGGTGTTTGGTGCTTGGTGTTAGGTGTTTGGTGCTTGGTGTTTGGTGCTTTTTGCTTGGTGCTTGGTGCTTGGTGTTTGGTGCTTGGTTCTTGGTGTTTGGTGCTGGGTGCTTGGTGTTTGGTGTTTGGTGTTATATGCTTGGTGTTTGATGCTTGGTGCTTGGTGCTTGGTGTTTGGTGTTTGGTGCTTGGTGTTTGGTGCTTGGTGCTTGGTGTTTGGTGCTTGGTGCTTGGTGCTTGGTGTTTGGTGCTTGGTGCTTGGTGTTAGGTGTTTGGTGCTTGGTGCTTGGTGTTTGGTGTTTGGTGCTTGGTGTTTGGTGTTTGGTGTTTGGTGTTTGGTGCTTGGTACTTGGTGCTTGGTGCTTGGTGTTAGGTGTTTGGTGCTTGGTGTTTGGTGTCTGGTTTTTGGTGCTTGGTGCTTGGTGTTTGGTGCTTGCTGCTGGCTACTTGGTGTTTGGTGCTTGGTGATTGGTGCTTGGTGTTTGGTGCTTGGTGTTTGGTGTTTGGTGCTAGGTGCTTGGTGTTTGGTGCTTGGTGCTTGGTGTTTGTACTTGGTGCTTGGTGCTTGGTTCTTGGTGTTTGATGCTTGGTGCTTGGTGTTTGGTGCTTGGTGCTTGGTGTTTGGTGCTTGGTGTTTGGTGCTTGGTGTTTGGTGCTTGGTGCTTGGTGCTTGGTGTTTGGTGCTTGGTGTTTGGTGCTTGGTGTTAGGTGTTTGGTGCTTTGTGCTTGGTGTTAGGTGTTTGGTGCTTGGTGTTTGGTGCTTGGTGTTTGGTGCTTGGTGCTTGGTGCTTGGTGCTTGGTGTTTGGTGGTTGGTGTTTGGTGCTTGGTGTTAGGTGTTTGGTGCTTGGTGCTTGGTGTTTGGTGTTTGGTGCTTGGTGTTTGGTGTTTGGTGCTTGGTGTTTGGTGCTTTTTGCTTGGTGCTTGGTGCTTGGTGTTTGGTGCTTGGTGCTTGGTGTTTGGTGCTTGGTGTTTGGTGCTTGGTGTTTGGTGCTTGGTGCTTGGTGCTTGGTGCTTGGTGTTTGGTGGTTGGTGCTTGGTGCTTGGTGTTAGGTGTTTGGTGCTTGGTGCTTGGTGTTTGGTGTTTGGTGCTTGGTGTTTGGTGTTTGGTGCTTGGTGTTTGGTGCTTGGTACTTGGTGCTTGGTGCTTGGTGTTAGGTGTTTGGTGCTTGGTGTTTGGTGTCTGGTTTTTGGTGCTTGGTGCTTGGTGCTTAGTGTTTGGTGCTTGGTGCTTAGTGTTTGGTGCTAGGTGCTTGGTGTTTGGTGCTTGGTGCTTGGTGTTTGGTGCCTGGTGCTTGGTGTTTGGTGTTTGGTGTTTGGTGCTTGGTGCTTGGTGTTTGGTGTTTGCTGTTTGCTGTTTGTATTTTGGTGTTTGCTGTTTGGTGTTTGGTGTTTGCTTTTTGGTGCTTGGTGTTTGATGCTTGGTGCTTGGTGCTTGGTGTTTGGTGCTTGGTGCTTGGTGTTTGGTGTTTGGTGCTTGGTGCTTGGTGTTTGGTGCTTGCTGCTGGCTTCTTGGTGTTTGGTGCTTGGTGATTGGTGCTTGGTGTTTGGTGCTTGGTGTTTGGTGTTTGGTGCTAGGTGCTTGGTGTTTGGTGCTTGGTGCTTGGTGTTTGTACTTGGTGCTTGGTGCTTGGTTCTTGGTGTTTGGTGCTTGGTGCTTGGTGTTTGGTGCTTGGTGCTTGGTGTTTGGTGCTTGGTGTTTGGTGCTTGGTGTTTGGTGTTTGGTGCTTGGTGCTTGGTGTTTGGTGCTTGGTGTTTGGTGCTTGGTGTTAGGTGTTTGGTGCTTGGTGCTTGGTGTTTGGTGTTTGGTGCTTGGCGTTTGGTGTTTGGTGTTATATGCTTGGTGTTTGATGCTTGGTGCTTGGTGCTTGGTGTTTGGTGCTTGGTGTTTGATGCTTGGTGCTTGGTGCTTGGTGTTTGGTGCTTGGTGCTTGGTGTTTGTACTTGGTGCTTGGTGCTTGGTTCTTGGTGTTTGGTGCTTGGTGCTTGGTGTTTGGTGTTTGGTGCTTGGTGTTTGGTGCTTGGTGTTTGGTGCTTGGTGCTTGGTGCTTAGTTCTTGGTGTTTGGTGCTTGGTGTTAGGTGTTTGGTGCTTGGTGCTTGGTGTTTGGTGTTTGGTGCTTGGTGTTTGGTGCTTGGTGTTTGGTGTTAGGTGTTTGGTGCTTGGTGTTTGGTGTTTGGTGCTTGGTGTTTGGTGCTTGGTGTTTGGTGCTTGGTGTTTGGTGCTTGGTACTTGGTGCTTGGTGCTTGGTGTTAGGTGTTTGGTGCTTGGTGCTTGGTGTTTGGTTTTTGGTGCTTGGTGCTTGGTGTTTGGTGTTTGGGGCTTGCTGCTGGCTGCTTGGTGTTTGATGCTTGGTGATTGGTGCTTGGTGTTTTGTGCTTGGTGTTTGGTGTTTGGTGTTTGGTGCTAGGTGCTTGGTGTTTGGTGCTTGGTGCTTGGTGCTTGGTGTTTGGTGTTTGGTGTTAGGTGCTTGATGCTTGGTGTTTGGTGCTTGGTGCTGGGTGGTTGGTGTTTAGTGCTTGGTGTTTGGTGCTGGGTGCTTGGTGTTTGGTGCTTGGTGCTTGGTCTTTGGTGCTTGGTGTTTGGTGTTTGGTGCTTGGTGCTTGGTGCTTGGTGTTTGGTGCTTGGTGCTTGGTGTTTGGTGCTTGGTGCTTAGTGTTTGGTGCTTGGTGCTTAGTGTTTGGTGCTAGGTGCTTGGTGTTTGGTGCTTGGTGCTTGGTGTTTGGTGCCTGGTGCTTGGTGTTTGGTGTTTGCTGTTTGGTGCTTGGTGCTTGGTGTTTGGTGTTTGCTGTTTGCTGTTTGTTGTTTGGTGTTTGCTGTTTGGTGTTTGGTGTTTGCTTTTTGGTGCTTGGTGTTCGGTGCTTGGTGCTTGGTGTTTGGTGCTTGGTGTTCGGTGCTTGGTGCTTGGTGTTTGGTGCCTGGTGCTTGGTGCTTGGTGCTTGGTGTTTGGTGTTTGGTGCTTGGTGCTTGGAGTTTGGTGTTTGGTGCTTGGTGCTTCGTGTTTTGTGTTTCGTGTTTGGTTTTTGGTGCTTGGTGCTTGGTGCTTGGTCCTTGGTGTTTGGTGTTTGCTGCTTGGTGTTTGATGCTTGGTGCTTGGTGCTTGGTGTTTTGTGTTTGGTGCTTGGTGGTTGGTGTTTGGTGCTTGGTGCTTGGTGCTTGGTGTTTGTACTTGGTGATTGGTGTTTGGTTCTTGGTTCTTGGTGTTTGGTGTTTGGCGTTTGGTGTTTGGTGCTTGGTGCTTGGTGTTTGGTGCTTGGTGCTTGGTGTTTGGTGCCTGGTGCTTGGTGCTTGGTGTTTGGTGTTTGGTGCTTGGTGCTTGGTGCTTGGAGTTTGGTGTTTGGTGCTTGCTGCTTTGTGTTTTGTGTTTGGTGTTTGGTTTTTGGTGCTTGGTGCTTGGTCCTTGGTGTTTGGTGCTGGGTGCTTTGTGTTTGGTGCTTGGTGCTTGGTGTTTGGTGTTTGCTGCTTGGTGTTTGATGCTTGGTGCTTGGTGCTTGGTGTTTTGTGTTTGGTGCTTGGTTCTTGGTGTTTGGTGCTTGGTGCTTGGTACTTGGTGTTTGTACTTGGTGCTTGGAGCTTGGTGTTTGGTTCTTGGTTCTTGGTGTTTGGTACTTGGTGCTTCGTGCTTGATGTTTGGTGTTTGGTGCTTGGTGTTTGGTGCTTGGTGCTTGGTGCTTGGTGTTAGGTGTTTGGTGCTTGGTCCTTGGTGTTTGGTGCTTGGTGTTTGGTGTTTGCTGTTTGGTGTTTGGTGTTTGGTGTTTGGTGTTTGCTGTTTGGTGTCTGCTTTTTGGTGTTCAGTGTTTGCTGTATGGTGTTTGGTGTTTGCTGTTTGGTGTTTGGTCTTTGGTCCTTGGTGTTTGGTGCTTGGTGCTTGGTGTTTGGTGTTTGGTGCTTGGTGCTTGGTGTTTGGTGTTTGGTGCTTGGTGTTTGGTGTTTGATGCTTGGTGTCTGGTGCTTGGTGTTTGGTTTTTGGTGCTTGGTGTTTGGTGTTTGGTGTTTGGTGTTTGGTGCTTGGTGCTTGGTGTTTGGTGTTTGGTGCTTGGTGTCTGGTGCTTGGTGTTTGGTGTTTGGTGCTTGGTGTTTGGTGTTTGGTGTTTGGTGCTTGGTGCTTGGTGCTTGGTGTTTGGTGTTTGGTGCTTGGTGTTTGGTGCTTGGTGCTGGGTGGTTGGTGTTTGGTGCTTGGTGTTTGGTGCTGGGTGCTTGGTGTTTGGTGCTGGGTGCTTGGTGTTTGGTGCTTGGTGCTTGGTCTTTGGTGCTTGGTGTTTGGTGCTTGGTGCTTGGTGCTTGGCGTTTGGTGGTTGGTGCTTGGTGTTTGGTGCTTGGTGCTTGGTGTTTGGTTTTTGGTGCTTGGTGCTTGGTGTTTGGTGTTTGGTGCTTGCTGCTGGCTGCTTGGTGTTTGATGCATGGTGATTGGTGCTTGGTGTTTGGTGCTTGGTGTTTGGTGTTTGATGCTTGGTGCTTGGTGCTTGGTGTTTGGTGCTTGGTGCTTGGTGTTTGGTGCTTGGTGCTTGGTGTTTGGTGCTTGGTGTTTGGTGCTTGGTGCTTGGTGCTTGGTGCTTGGTGTTTGGTGGTTGGTGCTTGGTGCTTGGTGTTAGGTGTTTGGTGCTTGGTGCTTGGTGTTTGGTGTTTGGTGCTTGGTGTTTGGTGTTTGGTGCTTGGTGTTTGGTGCTTGGTACTTGGTGCTTGGTGCTTGGTGTTAGGTGTTTGGTGCTTGGTGCTTGGTGTCTGGTTTTTGGTGCTTGGTGCTTGGTGTTTGGTGTTTGGTGCTTGCTGCTGGCTGCTTGGTGTTTGGTGCTTGGTGATTGGTGCTTGGTGTTTGGTGTTTGGTGTTTGGTGTTTGGTGCTTGGTGATTGGTGTTTGTACTTGGTGCTTGGTGCTTGGTTCTTGGTGTTTGGTGCTTGGTGCTTGGTGTTTGGTGTTATATGCTTGGTGTTTGATGCTTGGTGCTTGGTGCTTGGTGCTTGGTGTTTGGTGTTTGGTGTTTGATGCTTGGTGCTTGGTGTTTGGTGCTTGGTGCTTGGTGTTTGTACTTGGTGCTTGGTGCTTGGTGCTTCGTGTTTGGTGCTTGGTGCTTGGTGCTTGGTCCTTGGTGCTTGGTGTTTGGTGGTTGGTGTTTGGTGCTTGGTGTTAGGTGCTTGGTGCTTGGTGCTTGGTGTTTGGTGTTTGGTGCTTGGTGTTTGGTGTTTGGTGCTTGGTATTTGGTGCTTGGTACTTGGTGCTTGGTGCTTGGTGTTAGGTGTTTGGTGCTTGGTGTTTGGTGCTTGGTGTTTGGTGCTTGGTGCTTGGTGCTTGGTGCTTGGTGTTTGGTGGTTGGTGTTTGGTGCTTGGTGTTTGGTGCTTGGTGTTAGGTGCTTGGTGATTGGTGCTTGGTGTTTGGTGTTTGGTGCTTGGTGTTTGGTGTTTGGTGCTTGGTGTTTGGTGCTTTTTGCTTGGTGCTTGGTGCTTGGTGTTTGGTGCTGGGTGCTTGGTGCTTGGTGTTTGGTGTTATATGCTTGGTGTTTGATGCTTGGTGCTTGGTGCTTGGTGTTTGGTGTTTGGTGCTTGGTGTTTGATGCTTGGTGCTTGGTGCTTGGTGTTTGGTGCTTGGTGCTTGGTGTTTGGTGCTTGGTGCTTGGTGTTTGGTGCTTGGTGTTTGGTGCTTGGTGTTTGGTGCTTGGTGCTTGGTGCTTGGGGCTTGGTGTTTGGTGGTTGGTGCTTGGTGCTTGGTGTTAGGTGTTTGGTGCTTGGTGCTTGGTGTCTGGTTTTTGGTGCTTGGTGCTTGGTGTTTGGTGCTTGTTGCTGGCTGCTTGGTGTTTGGTGCTTGGTGATTGGTGCTTGGTGTTTGGTGCTTGGTGTTTGGTGTTTGGTGCTTGGTGTTTGTACTTGGTGTTTGGTGCTTGGTGTTTGGTGCTAGGTGCTTGGTGTTTGGTGCTTCGTGCTTGGTGTTTGGTGCCTGGTGCTTGGTGTTTGGTGTTTGGTGTTTGGTGCTTGGTGCTTGGTGTTTGGTGTTTGCTGTTTGCTGTTTGGTGTTTGTTGTTTGGTGTTTGTTGTTTGGTGTTTGCTGTTTGGTGTTTGGTGTTTGCTTTTTGGTGTTTGGTGTTTGATGTATGTTGTTTGCTGTTTGGTGTTTGGTGTTTGGTGTTTGGTGCTTGGTGCTTGGTGTTTGGTGCTTGGTGCTTGGTGTTTGGTGCCTGGTGCTTGGTGTTTGGTGTTTGGTGCTTGGTGCTTGGAGTTTGGTGTTTGGTGCTTGGTGCTTGGTGTTTCGTGTTTCGTGTTTGGTGCTTGGTGCTTGGTGCTTGGTCCTTGGTGTTTGGTGCTGGGTGCATTGTGTTTGGTGCTTGGTGCTTGGTGCTTGGTGCTTGGTGTTTGGTGTTTGCTGCTTGGTGTTTGATGCTTGGTGCTTGGTGCTTGGTGTTTTGTGTTTGGTGCTTGGTGCTTGGTGCTTGGTGTTTGGTGCTTGGTGCTTGGTGCTTGGTGTTTTGTGTTTGGTGCTTGGTGCTTGGTGCTTGGTGCTGGGTGGTTGGTGTTTGGTGCTTGGTGTTTGGTGCTGGGTGCTTGGTGTTTGGTGCTGGGTGCTTGGTGTTTGGTGCTTGGTGCTTGGTGTTTGGTGCTTGGTGCTGGGTGGTTGGTGTTTGGTGTTTGGTGTTTGGTGCTGGGTGCTTGGTGTTTGGTGCTGGGTGCTTGGTGTTTGGTGCTTGGTGCTTGGTCTTTGGTGCTTGGTGTTTGGTGCTTGGTGCTTGGTGCTTGGTGTTTGGTGCTTGGTGCTTGGTGTTTGGTGCTTGGTGCTTGGGGTTTGGTTTTTGGTGCTTGGTGCTTGGTGTTTGGTGTTTGGTGCTTGCTGCTGGCTGCTTGGTGGTTGATGCATGGTGATTGGTGCTTGGTGTTTGGTGCTTGGTGTTTGGTGTTTGATGCTTGGTGCTTGGTGCTTTGTGTTTGGTGCTTGGTGCTTGGTGTTTGGTGCTTGGTGCTTGGTGTTTGGTGCTTGGTGTTTGGTGCTTGGTGTTTGGTGCTTGGTGCTTGGTGCTTGGTGCTTGGTGTTTGGTGGTTGGTGCTTGGTGCTTGGTGTTAGGTGTTTGGTGCTTGGTGCTTGGTGTTTGGTGTTTGGTGCTTGGTGTTTGGTGTTTGGTGCTTGGTGTTTGGTGCTTGGTACTTGGTGCTTGGTGCTTGGTGTTAGGTGTTTGGTGCTTGGTGCTTGGTGTCTGGTTTTTGGTGCTTGGTGCTTGGTGTTTGGTGTTTGGTGCTTGCTGCTGGCTGCTTGGTGTTTGGTGCTTGGTGATTGGTGCTTGGTGTTTGGTGCTTGGTGTTTGGTGTTTGGTGCTTGGTGATTGGTGTTTGTACTTGGTGCTTGGTACTTGGTTCTTGGTGTTTGGTGCTTGGTGCTTGGTGTTTGGTGTTATATGCTTGGTGTTTGATGCTTGGTGCTTGGTGCTTGGTGTTTGGTGTTTGGTGTTTGATGCTTGGTGCTTGGTGTTTGGTGCTTGGTGCTTGGTGTTTGTACTTGGTGCTTGGTGCTTGGTGCTTGGTGTTTGGTGCTTGGTGCTTGGTGCTTGGTGCTTGGTCCTTGGTGCTTGGTGTTTGGTGGTTGGTGTTTGGTGCTTGGTGTTAGGTGTTTGGTGCTTGGTGCTTGGTGCTTGGTGTTTGGTGCTTGGTGTTTGGTGTTTGGTGCTTGGTGTTTGGTGCTTGGTACTTGGTGCTTGGTGCTTGGTGTTAGGTGTTTGGTGCTTGGTGTTTGGTGCTTGGTGTTTGGTGCTTGGTGCTTGGTGCTTGGTGCTTGGTGTTTGGTGGTTGGTGTTTGGTGCTTGGTGTTTGGTGCTTGGTGTTTGGTGTTTGGTGCTTGGTGTTTGGTGTTTGGTGCTTGGTGTTTGGTGCTTTTTGCTTGGTGCTTGGTGCTTGGTGTTTGGTGCTGGGTGCTTGGTGCTTGGTGTTTGGTGTTATATGCTTGGTGTTTGATGCTTGGTGCTTGGTGCTTGGTGTTTGGTGTTTGGTGCTTGGTGTTTGATGCTTGGTGCTTGGTGCTTGGTGTTTGGTGCTTGGTGCTTGGTGTTTGGTGCTTGGTGCTTGGTGTTTGGTGCTTGGTGTTTGGTGCTTGGTGCTTGGTGTTTGGTGGTTGGTGCTTGGTGCTTGGTGTTAGGTGTTTGGTGCTTGGTGCTTGGTGTCTGGTTTTTGGTGCTTGGTGCTTGGTGTTTGGTGCTTGTTGCTGGCTGCTTGGTGTTTGGTGCTTGGTGATTGGTGCTTGGTGTTTGGTGCTTGGTGTTTGGTGTTTGGTGCTTGGTGTTTGGTGCTTGGTGTTTGGTGCTAGGTGCTTGGTGTTTGGTGCTTGGTGCTTGGTGTTTGGTGCCTGGTGCTTGGTGTTTGGTGTTTGGTGTTTGGGGCTTGGTGCTTGGTGTTTGGTGTTTGCTGTTTGCTGTTTGGTGTTTGTTGTTTGGTGTTTGTTGTTTGGTGTTTGCTGTTTGGTGTTTGGTATTTGCTTTTTGGTGTTTGGTGTTTGATGTATGTTGTTTGCTGTTTGGTGTTTGGTGTTTGGTGTTTGGTGCTTGGTGCTTGGTGTTTGGTGCTTGGTGCTTGGTGTTTAGTGCCTGGTGCTTGGTGCATGGTGCTTGGTGTTTGGTGTTTGGTGCTTGGTGCTTGGAGTTTGGTGTTTGGTGCTTGGTGCTTGGTGTTTCGTGTTTCGTGTTTGGTTTTTGGTGCTTGGTGCTTGGTGCTTGGTCCTTGGTGTTTGGTGCTGGGTGCATTGTGTTTGGTGCTTGGCGCTTGGTGCTTGGTGCTTGGTGTTTGGTGCTTGGTGCTTGGTGTTTGGTGCCTGGTGCTTGGTGTTTGGTGTTTGGTGCTTGGTGCTTGGAGTTTGGTGTTTGGTGCTTGGTGCTTGGTGTTTCGTGTTTCGTGTTTGGTGCTTGGTGCTTGGTGCTTGGTCCTTGGTGTTTGGTGCTGGGTGCATTGTGTTTGGTGCTTGGTGCTTGGTGCTTGGTGCTTGGTGTTTGGTGTTTGCTGCTTGGTGTTTGATGCTTGGTGCTTGGTGCTTGGTGTTTTGTGTTTGGTGCTTGGTGCTTGGTGCTTGGTGTTTGGTGCTTGGTGCTTGGTGCTTGGTGTTTTGTGTTTGGTGCTTGGTGCTTGGTGTTTGGTGCTTGGTGCTGGGTGGTTGGTGTTTGGTGCTTGGTGTTTGGTGCTGGGTGCTTGGTGTTTGGTGCTGGGTGCTTGGTGTTTGGTGCTTGGTGCTTGGTGTTTGGTGCTTGGTGCTGGGTGGTTGGTGTTTGGTGCTTGGTGTTTGGTGCTGGGTGCTTGGTGTTTGGTGCTGGGTGCTTGGTGTTTGGTGCTTGGTGCTTGGTCTTTGGTGCTTGGTGTTTGGTGCTTGGTGCTTGGTGCTTGGTGTTTGGTGCTTGGTGCTTGGTGTTTGGTGCTTGGTGCTTGGGGTTTGGTTTTTGGTGCTTGGTGCTTGGTGTTTGGTGTTTGGTGCTTGCTGCTGGCTGCTTGGTGTTTGATGCATGGTGATTGGTGCTTGGTGTTTGGTGCTTGGTGTTTGGTGTTTGATGCTTGGTGCTTGGTGCTTGGTGTTTGGTGCTTGGTGCTTGGTGTTTGGTGCTTGGTGCTTGGTGTTTGGTGCTTGGTGTTTGGTGCTTGGTGTTTGGTGCTTGGTGCTTGGTGCTTGGTGCTTGGTGTTTGGTGGTTGGTGCTTGGTGCTTGGTGTTAGGTGTTTGGTGCTTGGTGCTTGGTGTTTGGTGTTTGGTGCTTGGTGTTTGGTGTTTGGTGCTTGGTGTTTGGTGCTTGGTACTTGGTGCTTGGTGCTTGGTGTTAGGTGTTTGGTGCTTGGTTCTTGGTGTCTGGTTTTTGGTGCTTGGTGCTTGGTGTTTGGTGTTTGGTGCTTGCTGCTGGCTGCTTGGTGTTTGGTGCTTGGTGATTGGTGCTTGGTGTTTGGTGCTTGGTGTTTGGTGTTTGGTGCTTGGTGATTGGTGTTTGTACTTGGTGCTTGGTACTTGGTTCTTGGTGTTTGGTGCTTGGTGCTTGGTGTTTGGTGTTATATGCTTGGTGTTTGATGCTTGGTGCTTGGTGCTTGGTGTTTGGTGTTTGGTGTTTGATGCTTGGTGCTTGGTGTTTGGTGCTTGGTGCTTGGTGTTTGTACTTGGTGCTTGGTGCTTGGTGCTTGGTGTTTGGTGCTTGGTGCTTGGTGCTTGGTGCTTGGTCCTTGGTGCTTGGTGTTTGGTGGTTGGTGTTTGGTGCTTGGTGTTAGGTGTTTGGTGCTTGGTGCTTGGTGTTTGGTGTTTGGTGCTTGGTGTTTGGTGTTTGGTGCTTGGTACTTGGTGCTTGGTGCTTGGTGTTAGGTGTTTGGTGCTTGGTGTTTGGTGCTTGGTGTTTGGTGCTTGGTGCTTGGTGCTTGGTGCTTGGTGTTTGGTGGTTGGTGTTTGGTGCTTGGTGTTTGGTGCTTGGTGTTTGGTGTTTGGTGCTTGGTGTTTGGTGTTTGGTGCTTGGTGTTTGGTGCTTTTTGCTTGGTTCTTGGTGCTTGGTGTTTGGTGCTGGGTGCTTGGTGCTTGGTGTTTGGTGTTATATGCTTGGTGTTTGATGCTTGGTGCTTGGTGCTTGGTGTTTGGTGTTTGGTGCTTGGTGTTTGATGCTTGGTGCTTGGTGCTTGGTGTTTGGTGCTTGGTGCTTGGTGTTTGGTGCTTGGTGCTTGGTGTTTGGTGCTTGGTGTTTGGTGCTTGGTGCTTGGTGTTTGGTGGTTGGTGCTTGGTGCTTGGTGTTAGGTGTTTGGTGCTTGGTGCTTGGTGTCTGGTTTTTGGTGCTTGGTGCTTGTTGTTTGGTGCTTGTTGCTGGCTGCTTGGTGTTTGGTGCTTGGTGATTGGTGCTTGGTGTTTGGTGCTTGGTGTTTGGTGTTTGGTGCTTGGTGTTTGGTGCTTGGTGTTTGGTGCTAGGTGCTTGGTGTTTGGTGCTTGGTGCTTGGTGTTTGGTGCCTGGTGCTTGGTGTTTGGTGTTTGGTGTTTGGTGCTTGGTGCTTGGTGTTTGGTGTTTGCTGTTTGCTGTTTGGTGTTTGTTGTTTGGTGTTTGTTGTTTGGTGTTTGCTGTTTGGTGTTTGGTATTTGCTTTTTGGTGTTTGGTGTTTGATGTATGTTGTTTGCTGTTTGGTGTTTGGTGTTTGGTGTTTGGTGCTTGGTGCTTGGTGTTTGGTGCTTGGTGCTTGGTGTTTAGTGCCTGGTGCTTGGTGCATGGTGCTTGGTGTTTGGTGTTTGGTGCTTGGTGCTTGGAGTTTGGTGTTTGGTGCTTGGTGCTTGGTGTTTCGTGTTTCGTGTTTGGTTTTTGGTGCTTGGTGCTTGGTGCTTGGTCCTTGGTGTTTGGTGCTGGGTGCATTGTGTTTGGTGCTTGGCGCTTGGTGTTTGGTGCCTGGTGCTTGGTGTTTGGTGTTTGGTGCTTGGTGCTTGGAGTTTGGTGTTTGGTGCTTGGTGCTTGGTGTTTCGTGTTTCGTGTTTGGTGCTTGGTGCTTGGTGCTTGGTCCTTGGTGTTTGGTGCTGGGTGCATTGTGTTTGGTGCTTGGTGCTTGGTGCTTGGTGCTTGGTGTTTGGTGTTTGCTGCTTGGTGTTTGATGCTTGGTGCTTGGTGCTTGGTGTTTTGTGTTTGGTGCTTGGTGCTTGGTGCTTGGTGTTTGGTGCTTGGTGCTTGGTGCTTGGTGTTTTGTGTTTGGTGCTTGGTGCTTGGTGTTTGGTGCTTGGTGCTGGGTGGTTGGTGTTTGGTGCTTGGTGTTTGGTGCTGGGTGCTTGGTGTTTGGTGCTGGGTGCTTGGTGTTTGGTGCTTGGTGCTTGGTGTTTGGTGCTTGGTGCTGGGTGGTTGGTGTTTGGTGCTTGGTGTTTGGTGCTGGGTGCTTGGTGTTTGGTGCTGGGTGCTTGGTGTTTGGTGCTTGGTGCTTGGTGCTTGGTGCTTGGTGTTTGGTGCTTGGTGCTTGGTGCTTGGTGCTTGGTCCTTGGTGCTTGGTGTTTGGTGGTTGGTGTTTGGTGCTTGGTGTTAGGTGTTTGGTGCTTGGTGCTTGGTGTTTGGTGTTTGGTGCTTGGTGTTTGGTGTTTGGTGCTTGGTGTTTGGTGCTTGGTACTTGGTGCTTGGTGCTTGGTGTTAGGTGTTTGGTGCTTGGTGTTTGGTGCTTGGTGTTTGGTGCTTGGTGCTTGGTGCTTGGTGCTTGGTGTTTGGTGGTTGGTGTTTGGTGCTTGGTGTTTGGTGCTTGGTGTTTGGTGTTTGCTGCTTGGTGTTTGGTGTTTGGTGCTTGGTGTTTGGTGCTTTTTGCTTGTTGCTTGGTGCTTGGTGTTTGGTGCTGGGTGCTTGGTGCTTGGTGTTTGGTGTTATATGCTTGGTGTTTGATGCTTGGTGCTTGGTGCTTGGTGTTTGGTGTTTGGTGCTTGGTGTTTGATGCTTGGTGCTTGGTGCTTGGTATTTGGTGCTTGGTGCTTGGTGTTTGGTGCTTGGTGCTTGGTGTTTGGTGCTTGGTGTTTGGTGCTTGGTGCTTGGTGTTTGGTGGTTGGTGCTTGGTGCTTGGTGTTAGGTGTTTGGTGCTTGGTGCTTGGTGTCTGGTTTTTGGTGCTTGGTGCTTGGTGTTTGGTGCTTGTTGCTGGCTGCTTGGTGTTTGGTGCTTGGTGATTGGTGCTTGGTGTTTGGTGCTTGGTGTTTGGTGTTTGGTGCTTGGTGTTTGGTGCTTGGTGTTTGGTGATAGGTGCTTGGTGTTTGGTGCTTGGTGCTTGGTGTTTGGTGCCTGGTGCTTGGTGTTTGGTGTTTGGTGTTTGGTGCTTGGTGCTTGGTGTTTGGTGTTTGCTGTTTGCTGTTTGGTGTTTGTTGTTTGGTGTTTGTTGTTTGGTGTTTGCTGTTTGGTGTTTGGTATTTGCTTTTTGGTGTTTGGTGTTTGATGTATGTTGTTTGCTGTTTGGTGTTTGGTGTTTGGTGTTTGGTGCTTGGTGCTTGGTGTCTGGTGCTTGGTGCTTGGTGTTTAGTGCCTGGTGCTTGGTGCATGGTGCTTGGTGTTTGGTGTTTGGTGCTTGGTGCTTGGAGTTTGGTGTTTGGTGCTTGGTGCTTGGTGTTTCGTGTTTCGTGTTTGGTTTTTGGTGCTTGGTGCTTGGTGCTTGGTCCTTGGTGTTTGGTGCTGGGTGCATTGTGTTTGGTGCTTGGCGCTTGGTGCTTGGTGCTTGGTGTTTGGTGTTTGCTGCTTGGTGTTTGATGCTTGGTGCTTGGTGCTTGGTGTTTTGCGCTTGGTGCTTGGTGCTTGGTGTTTGGTGCTTGGTGCTTGGTGCTTGGTGTTTGTACTTGGTGCTTGGTGATTGGTGTTTGGTTCTTGGTTCTTGGTGTTTGGTGTTTGGCGTTTGGTGTTTGGTGCTTGGTGCTTGGTGTTTGGTGCTTGGTGCTTGGTGTTTGGTGCCTGGTGCTTGGTGCTTGGTGTTTGGTGTTTGGTGCTTGGTGCTTGGTGCTTGGAGTTTGGTGTTTGGTGCTTGGTGCTTTGTGTTTTGTGTTTGGTGTTTGGTTTTTGGTGCTTGGTGCTTGGTCCTTGGTGTTTGGTGCTGGGTGCTTTGTGTTTGGTGCTTGGTGCTTGGTGTTTGGTGTTTGCTGCTTGGTGTTTGATGCTTGGTGCTTGGTGCTTGGTGTTTTGTGTTTGGTGCTTGGTTCTTGGTGCTTGGTGCTTGGTGCTTGGTACTGGATGTTTGTACTTGGTGCTTGGTGCTTGGTGTTTGGTTCTTGGTTCTTGGTGTTTGGTACTTGGTGCTTGGTGCTTGATGTTTGGTGTTTGGTGCTTGGTGTTTGGTGCTTGGTGCTTGGTGCTTGGTGTTAGGTGTTTGGTGCTTGGTCCTTGGTGTTTGGTGCTTGGTGTTTGGTGTTTGCTGTTTGGTGTTTGGTGTTTCGTGTTTGGTGTTTGCTGTTTGGTGTCTGCTTTTTGGTGTTTGCTGTTTGGTGTCTGCTTTTTGGTGTTTATTGTTTGCTGTATGGTGTTTGGTGTTTGCTGTTTGGTGTTTGGTCTTTGGTGCTTGCTGTTTGGTGCTTGGTGCTTGGTGTTTGGTGTTTGGTGCTTGGTGCTTGGTGTTTGGTGTTTGGTGCTTGGTGTTTGGTGTTTGGTGCTTGGTGTCTGGTGCTTGGTGTTTGGTTTTTGGTGCTTGGTGTTTGGTGTTTGGTGCTTGGTGTTTGGTGTTTGGTGTTTGGTGCTTGGTGCTTGGTGTTTGGTGTTTGGTGTTTGGTGCTTGGTGTCTGGTGCTTGGTGTTTGGTGTTTGGTGCTTGGTGTTTGGTGTTTGGTGTTTGGTGCTTGGTGTCTGGTGCTTGGTGTTTGGTGTTTGGTGCTTGGTGTTTGGTGTTTGGTGTTTGGTGCTTGGTGCTTGGTGCTTGGTGTTTTGTGTTTGGTGCTTGGTGCTTGGTGTTTGGTGCTTGGTGCTGGGTGGTTGGTGTTTGGTGCTTGGTGTTTGGTGCTGGGTGCTTGGTGTTTGGTGCTGGGTGCTTGGTATTTGGTGCTTGGTGCTTGGTCTTTGGTGCTTGGTGTTTGGTGCTTGGTGCTTGGTGTTTGGTGCTTGGTGCTTGGTGTTTGGTGCTTGGTGCTTGGTGTTTGGTTTTTGGTGCTTGGTGCTTGGTGTTTGGTGTTTGGTGCTTGCTGCTGGCTGCTTGGTGTTTGATGCATGGTGATTGGTGCTTGGTGTTTGGTGCTTGGTGTTTGGTGTTTGATGATTGGTGCTTGGTGCTTGGTGTTTGGTGCTTGGTGCTTGGTGCTTGGTGTTTGGTGCTTGGTGTTTGGTGCTTGGTGTTTGGTGCTTGGTGCTTGGTGCTTGGTGCTTGGTGTTTGGTGGTTGGTGCTTGGTGCTTGGTGTTAGGTGTTTGGTGCTTGGTGCTTGGTGGTTGGTGTTTGGTGCTTGGTGTTTGGTGCTGGGTGCTTGGTTTTTGGTGCTGGGTGCTTGGTGTTTGGTGCTTGGTGCTTGGTGTTTGGTGCTTTGTGTTTGGTGCTTGGTGCTTGGTGCTTGGTGTTTGGTGTTTGGTGCTTGGTGTTTGGTGCTTGGTGCTTGGTGTTTGGTTTTTGGTGCTTGGTGTTTGGTGTTTGGTGTTTGGTGCTTGCTGCTGGCTGCTTGGTGTTTGATGCATGGTGATTTGTGCTTGGTGTTTGGTGCTTGGTGCTTGGTGTTTGGTGTTTGATGCTTGGTGCATGGTGCTTGGTGTTTGGTGCTTGGTGTTTGGTGTTTGGTGCTTGGTCATTGGTGTTTCTACTTGGTGCTTGGTGCTTGGTTCTTGGTGTTTGGTGCTTGGTGCTTGGTGTTTGGTGTTATATGCTTGGTGTTTGATGCTTGGTGCTTGGTGCTTGGTGTTTGGTGTTTGGTGTTTGATGCTTGGTGCTTGGTGTTTGGTGCTTGGTGCTTGGTGTTTGTACTTGGTGCTTGGTGCTTGGTGCTTGGTGTTTGGTGCTTGGTATTTGGTGCTTGGTGCTTGGTGCTTGGTCCTTGGTGCTTGGTGTTTGGTGGTTGGTGTTTGGTGGTTGGTGTTAGGTGTTTGGTGCTTGGTGCTTGGTGTTTGGTGTTTGGTGTTTGGTGTTTGGTGCTTGGTGTTTGATGCTTGGTGCTTGGTGCTTGGTGGTTGGTGCTTGGTGCTTGGTGTTTGGTGCTTGGTGCTTGGTGTTTGGTGCTTGGTGTTTGGTGCTTGGTGTTTGGTGCTTGGTGCTTGGTGCTTGGTGCTTGGTGTTTGGTGTTTGGTGCTTGGTGTTTGGTGCTTGGTACTTGGTGCTTGGTGCTTGGTGATAGGTGTTTGGTGCTTGGTGCTTGGTGTCTGGTTTTTGGTGCTTGGTTCTTGGTGTTTGGTGCTTGCTGCTGGCTGCTTGGTGTTTGGTGCTTGGTGATTGGTGCTTGGTGTTTGGTGTTTGGTGCTAGGTGCTTGGTGTTTGGTGCTTGGTGCTTGGTGTTTGTACTTGGTGCTTGGTGCTTGGTTCTTGGTGTTTGGTGCTTCGTGCTTGGTGTTTGGTGCTTGGTGCTTGGTGTTTGGTGCTTGGTGTTTGGTGCTTGGTGTTTGGTGCTTGGTGCTTGGTGCTTGGTGTTTGGTGCTTGGTGTTTGGTGCTTGGTGTTAGGTGTTTGGTGCTTGGTGCTTGGTGTTTGGTGTTTGGTGCTTGGTGTTTGGTGTTTGGTGTTATATGCTTGGTGTTTGATGCTTGGTGCTTGGTGCTTGGTGTTTGGCGCTTGGTGTTTGATGCTTGGTGCTTGGTGCTTGGTGTTTGGTGCTTGGTGCTTGGTGTTTGTACTTGGTGCTTGGTGCTTGGTTCTTGGTGTTTGGTGCCTGGTGTTTGGTGTTTGGTGTTATATGCTTGGTGTTTGATGCTTGGTGCTTGGTGCTTGGTGTTTGGTGCTTGGTGTTTGATGCTTGGTGCTTGGTGCTTGGTGTTTGGTGCTTGGTGCTTGGTGTTTGTACTTGGTGCTTGGTGCTTGGTTCTTGGTGTTTGTAGCTTGGTGCTTGGTGTTTGGTGCTTGGTGCTTGGTGTTTGGTGCTTGGTGTTTGGTGCTTGGTGTTTGGTGCTTGGTGCTTGGTGCTTAGTGCTTGGTGTTTGGTGCTTGGTGTTAGGTGTTTGGTGCTTGGTGCTTGGTGTTTGGTGTTTGGTGCTTGGTGTTTGGTGCTTGGTGTTTGGTGTTAGGTGTTTGGTGCTTGGTGTTTGGTGTTTGGTGCTTGGTGTTTGGTGCTTGGTGTTTGGTGCTTGGTGTTTGGTGCTTGGTACTTGGTGCTTGGTGCTTCGTGTTTGGTGTTTGGTTTTTGGTGCTTGGTGTTTGGTGTTTGGTGTTTGGTGCTTGCTGCTGGCTGCTTGGTGTTTGATGCATGGTGATTTGTGCTTGGTGTTTGGTGCTTGGTGTTTGGTGTTTGATGCTTGGTGCTTGGTGTTTGGTGTTTGATGCTTGGTGCTTGGTGCTTGGTGTTTGGTGCTTGGTGTTTGGTGTTTGGTGCTTGGTCATTGGTGTTTCTACTTGGTGCTTGGTGCTTGGTTCTTGGTGTTTGGTGCTTGGTGCTTGGTGTTTTTTGTTATATGCTTGGTGTTTGATGCTTGGTGCTTGGTGCTTGGTGTTTGGTGTTTGGTGTTTGATGCTTGGTGCTTGGTGTTTGGTGCTTGGTGCTTGGTGTTTGTACTTGGTGCTTGGTGCTTGGTGCTTGGTGTTTGGTGCTTGGTATTTGGTGCTTGGTGCTTGGTGCTTGGTCCTTGGTGCTTGGTGTTTGGTGGTTGGTGTTTGGTGGTTGGTGTTAGGTGTTTGGTGCTTGGTGCTTGGTGTTTGGTGTTTGGTGCTTGGTGTTTGGTGTTTGGTGCTTGGTGTTTGGTGCTTGGTACTTGGTGCTTGGTGCTTGGTGTTAGGTGTTTGGTGCTTGGTGTTTGGTGCTTGGTGTTTGGTGCTTGGTGCTTGGTGCTTGGTGCTTGGTGTTTGGTGGTTGGTGTTTGGTGCTTGGTGTTTGGTGCTTGGTGTTACGTGTTTGGTGCTTGGTGCTTGGTATTTGGTGTTAGGTGCTTGGTGTTTGGTGTTTGGTGCTTGGTGTTTGGTGCTTTTTGCTTGGTGCTTGGTGCTTGGTGTTTGGTGCTGGGTGCTTGGTGCTTGGTGTTTGGTGTTATATGCTTGGTGTTTGATGCTTGGTGCTTGGTGCTTGGTGTTTGGTGTTTGGTGCTTGGTGTTTGATGCTTGGTGCTTGGTGCTTGGTGTTTGGTGCTTGGTGCTTGGTGTTTGGTGCTTGGTGCTTGGTGTTTGGTGCTTGGTGTTTGGTGCTTGGTGTTTGGTGCTTGGTGCTTGGTGCTTGGTGCTTGGTGTTTGGTGTTTGGTGCTTGGTGTTTGGTGCTTGGTATTTGGTGCTTGGTGCTTGGTGTTAGGTGTTTGGTGCTTGGTGCTTGGTGTCTGGTTTTTGGTGCTTGGTGCTTGGTGTTTGGTGCTTGCTGCTGGCTGCTTGGTGTTTGGTGCTTGGTGATTGGTGCTTGGTGTTTGGTGTTTGGTGCTAGGTGCTTGGTGTTTGGTGCTTGGTGCTTGGTGTTTGTACTTGGTGCTTGGTGCTTGGTTCTTGGTGTTTGGTGCTTCGTGCTTGGTGTTTGTACTTGGTGCTTGGTGATTGGTGTTTGGTTCTTGGTTCTTGGTGTTTGGTGTTTGGCGTTTGGTGTTTGGTGCTTGGTGCTTGGTGTTTGGTGCTTGGTGCTTGGCGTTTGGTGCCTGGTGCTTGGTGCTTGGTGTTTGGTGTTTGGTGCTTGGTGCTTGGTGCTTGGAGTTTGGTGTTTGTTGCTTGGTGCTTTGTGTTTTGTGTTTGGTGTTTGGTTTTTGGTGCTTGGTGCTTGGTCCTTGGTGTTTGGTGCTGGGTGCTTTGTGTTTGGTGCTTGGTGCTTGGTGTTTGGTGTTTGCTGCTTGGTGTTTGATGCTTGGTGCTTGGTGCTTGGTGTTTTGTGTTTGGTGCTTGGTTCTTGGTGTTTGGTGCTTGGTGCTTGGTACTTGGTGTTTGTACTTGGTGCTTGGTGCTTGGTGTTTGGTTCTTGGTTCTTGGTGTTTGGTACTTGGTGCTTGGTGCTTGATGTTTGGTGTTTGGTGCTTGGTGTTTGGTGCTTGGTGCTTGGTGCTTGGTGTTTGGTTCTTGGTTCTTGGTGTTTGGTACTTGGTGCTTGGTGCTTGATGTTTGGTGTTTGGTGCTTGGTGTTTGGTGCTTGGTCCTTGGTGTTTGGTGCTTGGTGTTTGGTGTTTGCTGTTTGGTGTTTGGTGTTTCGTGTTTGGTGTTTGCTGTTTGGTGTCTGCTTTTTGGTGTTTAGTGTTTGCTGTATGGTGTTTGGTGTTTGCTGTTTGGTGTTTGGTCTTTGGTGCTTGGTGTTTGGTGCTTGGTGCTTGGTGTTTGGTGTTTGCTGCTTGGTGCTTGGTGTTTGGTGTTTGGTGCTTGGTGTTTGGTGTTTGGTGCTTGGTGTCTGGTGCTTGGTGTTTGGTTTTTGGTGCTTGGTGTTTGGTGTTTGGTGCTTGGTGTTTGGTGTTTGGTGTTTGGTGCTTGGTGCTTGGTGTTTGGTGTTTGGTGTTTGGTGCTTGGTGTCTGGTGCTTGGTGTTTGGTGTTTGGTGCTTGGTGTTTGGTGCTTGGTGCTTGGTGTTTGGTGCTTGGTGCTGGGTGGTTGGTATTTGGTGCTTGGTTTTTGGTGCTGGGTGCTTGGTGTTTGGTGCTGGGTGCCTGGTATTTGGTGCTTGGTGCTTGGTCTTTGGTGCTTGGTGTTTGGTGTTTGGTGCTTGGTCATTGGTGTTTCTACTTGGTGCTTGGTGCTTGGTTCTTGGTGTTTGGTGCTTGGTGCTTGGTGTTTGGTGTTATATGCTTGGTGTTTGATGCTTGGTGCTTGGTGCTTGGTGTTTGGTGTTTGGTGTTTGATGCTTGGTGCTTGGTGTTTGGTGCTTGGTGCTTGGTGTTTGTACTTGGTGCTTGGTGCTTGGTGCTTGGTGTTTGGTGCTTGGTATTTGGTGCTTGGTGCTTGGTGCTTGGTCCTTGGTGCTTGGTGTTTGGTGGTTGGTGTTTGGTGGTTGGTGTTAGGTGTTTGGTGCTTGGTGCTTCGTGTTTGGTGTTTGGTGCTTGGTGTTTGGTGTTTGGTGCTTGGTGTTTGGTGCTTGGTACTTGGTGCTTGGTGCTTGGTGTTAGGTGTTTGGTGCTTGGTGTTTGGTGCTTGGTGTTTGGTGCTTGGTGCTTGGTGCTTGGTGCTTGGTGTTTGGTGGTTGGTGTTTGGTGCTTGGTGTTTGGTGCTTGGTGTTACGTGTTTGGTGCTTGGTGCTTGGTGTTTGGTGTTTGGTGCTTGGTGTTTGGTGTTTGGTGCTTGGTGTTTGGTGCTTTTTGCTTGGTGCTTGGTGCTTGGTGTTTGGTGCTGTGTGCTTGGTGCTTGGTGTTTGGTGTTATATGCTTGGTGTTTGATGCTTGGTGCTTGGTGCTTGGTGTTTGGTGTTTGGTGCTTGGTGTTTGATGCTTGGTGCTTGGTGCTTGGTGTTTGGTGCTTGGTGCTTGGTGTTTGGTGCTTGGTGCTTGGTGTTTGGTGCTTGGTGTTTGGTGCTTGGTGTTTGGTGCTTGGTGCTTGGTGCTTGGTGCTTGGTATTTGGTGTTTGGTGCTTGGTGTTTGGTGCTTGGTACTTGGTGCTTGGTGCTTGGTGTTAGGTGTTTGGTGCTTGGTGCTTGGTGTCTGGTTTTTGGTGCTTGGTGCTTGGTGTTTGGTGCTTGCTGCTGGCTGCTTGGTGTTTGGTGCTTGGTGATTGGTGCTTGGTGTTTGGTGTTTGGTGCTAGGTGCTTGGTGTTTGGTGCTTGGTGCTTGGTGTTTGTACTTGGTGCTTGGTGCTTGGTTCTTGGTGTTTGGTGCTTCGTGCTTGGTGTTTGGTGCTTGGTGCTTGGTGTTTGGTGCTTGGTGTTTGGTGCTTGGTGTTTGGTGCTTGGTGCTTGGTGCTTGGTGTTTGGTGCTTAGTGTTTGGTGCTTGGTGTTAGGTGTTTGGTGCTTGGTGCTTGGTGTTTGGTGTTTGGTCCTTGGTGTTTGGTGTTTGGTGTTATATGCTTGGTGTTTGATGCTTGGTGCTTGCTGCTTGGTGTTTGGCGCTTGGTGTTTGATGCTTGGTGCTTGGTGCTTGGTGTTTGGTGCTTGGTGCTTGGTGTTTGTACTTGGTGCTTGGTGCTTGGTTCTTGGTGTTTGGTGCCTGGTGTTTGGTGTTTGGTGCTTGGTGTTTGGTGTTTGGTGTTATATGCTTGGTGTTTGATGCTTGGTGCTTGGTGCTTGATGTTTGGTGTTTGGTGCTTGGTGTTTGGTGCTTGGTGCTTGGTGCTTGGTGTTAGGTGTTTGGTGCTTGGTCCTTGGTGTTTGGTGCTTGGTGTTTGGTGTTTGCTGTTTGGTGTTTGGTGTTTCGTGTTTGGTGTTTGCTGTTTGGTGTCTGCTTTTTGGTGTTTAGTGTTTGCTGTATGGTGTTTGGTGTTTGCTGTTTGGTGTTTGGTCTTTGGTGCTTGGTGTTTGGTGCTTGGTGCTTGGTGTTTGGTGTTTGGTGCTTGGTGCTTGGTGTTTGGTGTTTGGTGCTTGGTGTTTGGTGTTTGGTGCTTGGTGTCTGGTGCTTGGTGTTTGGTTTTTCGTGCTTGGTGTTTGGTGTTTGGTGCTTGGTGTTTGGTGTTTGGTGTTTGGTGCTTGGTGCTTGGTGTTTGGTGTTTGGTGTTTGGTGCTTGGTGTCTGGTGCTTGGTGTTTGGTGTTTGGTGCTTGGTGTTTGGTGCTTGGTGCTTGGTGTTTGGTGCTTGGTGCTGGGTGGTTGGTATTTGGTGCTTGGTTTTTGGTGCTGGGTGCTTGGTGTTTGGTGCTGGGTGCTTGGTATTTGGTGCTTGGTGCTTGGTCTTTGGTGCTTGGTGTTTGGTGTTTGGTGCTTGGTCATTGGTGTTTCTACTTGGTGCTTGGTGCTTGGTTCTTGGTGTTTGGTGCTTGGTGCTTGGTGTTTGGTGTTATATGCTTGGTGTTTGATGCTTGGTGCTTGGTGCTTGGTGTTTGGTGTTTGGTGTTTGATGCTTGGTGCTTGGTGTTTGGTGCTTGGTGCTTGGTGTTTGTACTTGGTGCTTGGTGCTTGGTGCTTGGTGTTTGGTGCTTGGTATTTGGTGCTTGGTGCTTGGTGCTTGGTCCTTGGTGCTTGGTGTTTGGTGGTTGGTGTTTGGTGGTTGGTGTTAGGTGTTTGGTGCTTGGTGCTTGGTGTTTGGTGTTTGGTGCTTGGTGTTTGGTGTTTGGTGCTTGGTGTTTGGTGCTTGGTACTTGGTGCTTGGTGCTTGGTGTTAGGTGTTTGGTGCTTGGTGTGTGGTGCTTGGTGTTTGGTGCTTGGTGCTTGGTGCTTGGTGCTTGGTGTTTGGTGGTTGGTGTTTGGTGCTTGGTGTTTGGTGCTTGGTGTTACGTGTTTGGTGCTTGGTGCTTGGTGTTTGGTGTTTGGTGCTTGGTGTTTGGTGTTTGGTGCTTGGTGTTTGGTGCTTTTTGCTTGGTGCTTGGTGCTTGGTGTTTGGTGCTGTGTGCTTGGTGCTTGGTGTTTGGTGTTATATGCTTGGTGTTTGATGCTTGGTGCTTGGTGCTTGGTGTTTGGTGTTTGGTGCTTGGTGTTTGATGCTTGGTGCTTGGTGCTTGGTGTTTGGTGCTTGGTGCTTGGTGTTTGGTGCTTGGTGCTTGGTGTTTGGTGCTTGGTGTTTGGTGCTTGGTGTTTGGTGCTTGGTGCTTGGTGCTTGGTGCTTGGTGTTTGGTGTTTGGTGCTTGGTGTTTGGTGCTTGGTACTTGGTGCTTGGTGCTTGGTGTTAGGTGTTTGGTGCTTGGTGCTTGGTGTCTGGTTTTTGGTGCTTGGTGCTTGGTGTTTGGTGCTTGCTGCTGGCTGCTTGGTGTTTGGTGCTTGGTGATTGGTGCTTGGTGTTTGGTGTTTGGTGCTAGGTGCTTGGTGTTTGGTGCTTGGTGCTTGGTGTTTGTACTTGGTGCTTGGTGCCTGGTTCTTGGTGTTTGGTGCTTCGTGCTTGGTGTTTGGTGCTTGGTGCTTGGTGTTTGGTGCTTGGTGTTTGGTGCTTGGTGTTTGGTGCTTGGTGCTTGGTGCTTGGTGTTTGGTGCTTAGTGTTTGGTGCTTGGTGTTAGGTGTTTGGTGCTTGGTGCTTGGTGTTTGGTGTTTGGTGCTTGGTGTTTGGTGTTTGGTGTTATATGCTTGGTGTTTGATGCTTGGTGCTTGGTGCTTGGTGTTTGGTGTTTGGTGTTTGATGCTTGGTGCTTGGTGTTTGGTGCTTGGTGCTTGGTGTTTGTACTTGGTGCTTGGTGCTTGGTGCTTGGTGTTTGGTGTTTGGTGCCTGGTGTTTGGTGTTTGGTGCTTGGTGTTTGGTGTTTGGTGTTATATGCTTGGTGTTTGATGCTTGGTGCTTGGTGCTTGGTGTTTGGTGCTTGGTGTTTGATGCTTGGTGCTTGGTGCTTGGTGTTTGGTGCTTGGTGCTTGGTGTTTGTACTTGGTGCTTGGTGCTTGGTTCTTGGAGTTTGGTGCTTGGTGCTTGGTGTTTGGTGCTTGGTGCTTGGTGTTTGGTGCTTGGTGTTTGGTGCTTGGTGTTTGGTGCTTGGTGCTTGGTGCTTAGTGCTTGGTGTTTGGTGCTTGGTGTTAGGTGTTTGGTGCTTGGTGCTTGGTGTTTGGTGTTTGGTGCTTGGTGTTTGGTGCTTGGTGTTTGGTGTTAGGTGTTTGGTGCTTGGTGTTAGGTGTTTGGTGCTTGGTGTTTGGTGCTTGGTGTTTGGTGCTTGGTGTTTGGTGCTTGGTACTTGGTGCTTGGTGCTTCGTGTTAGGTGTTTGGTGCTTGGTGCTTGGTGTTTGGTTTTTGGTGCTTGGTGCTTGGTGTTTGGTGTTTGGTGCTTGCTGCTGGCTGCTTGGTGTTTGATGCTTGGTGATTGGTGCCTGGTGTTTTGTGCTTGGTGTTTGGTGTTTTGTGCTAGGTGCTTGGTGTTTGGTGCTTGGTGCTTGGTGCTTGGTGTTTGGTGTTTGGTTTTAGGTGCTTGGTGCTTGGTGTTTGGTGCTTGGTGCTGGGTGGTTGGTGTTTAGTGCTTGGTGTTTGGTGCTGGGTGCTTGGTGTTTGGTGCTTGGTGCTTGGTCTTTGGTGCTTGGTGTTTGGTGTTTGGTGCTTGGTGCTTGGTGCTTGGTGTTTGGTGCTTGGTGCTTGGTGTTTGGTGCTTGGTGCTTAGTGTTTGGTGCTTGGTGCTTAGTGTTTGGTGTTTGGTGCTTGGTGCTTGGTGTTTAGTGCTTAGTGTTTGGTGCTTGGTGCTTGGTGTTTGGTGTTTGCTGTTTGCTGTTTGGTGTTTGTTGTTTGGTGTTTGTTGTTTGGTGTTTGCTGTTTGGTGTTTGGTGTTTGCTTTTTGGTGTTTGGTGTTTGCTGTATGTTGTTTGGTGTTTGGTGTTTGGTGTTTGGTGTTTGGTGCTTGTTGCTTAGTGTTTGGTGCTTGGTGCTTGGTGTTTGGTGCCTGGTGCTTGGTGCTTGGTGCTTGGTGTTTGGTGTTTGGTGCTTGGTGCTTGGAGTTTGGTGTTTGGTGCTTGGTGCTTGGTGTTTCATGTTTCGTGTTTGGTTTTTGGTGCTTGGTGCTTGGTGCTTGGTCCTTGGTGTTTGGTGCTGGGTGCATTGTGTTTGGTGCTTGGTGCTTGGTGCTTGGTGCTTGGTGTTTGGTGGTTGGTGTTTGGTGCTTGGTGTTTGGTGCTTGGTGTTTGGTGTTTGGTGCTTGGTGTTTGGTGTTTGGTGCTTGGTGTTTGGTGCTTTTTGCTTGGTGCTTGGTGCTTGGTGTTTGGTGCTGGGTGCTTGGTGCTTGGTGTTTGGTGTTATATGCTTGGTGTTTGATGCTTGGTGCTTGGTGCTTGGTGTTTGGTGTTTGGTGCTTGGTGTTTGATGCTTGGTGCTTGGTGCTTGGTGTTTGGTGCTTGGTGCTTGGTGTTTGGTGCTTGGTGCTTGGTGTTTGGTGCTTGGTGTTTGGTGCTTGGTGCTTGGTGTTTGGTGGTTGGTGCTTGGTGCTTGGTGTTAGGTGTTTGGTGCTTGGTGCTTGGTGTCTGGTTTTTGGTGCTTGGTGCTTGGTGTTTGGTGCTTGTTGCTGGCTGCTTGGTGTTTGGTGCTTGGTGATTGGTGCTTGGTGTTTGGTGCTTGGTGTTTGGTGTTTGGTGCTTGGTGTTTGGTGCTTGGTGTTTGGTGCTAGGTGCTTGGTGTTTGGTGCTTGGTGCTTGGTGTTTGGTGCCTGGTGCTTGGTGTTTGGTGTTTGGTGTTTGGTGCTTGGTGCTTGGTGTTTGGTGTTTGCTGTTTGCTGTTTGGTGTTTGTTGTTTGGTGTTTGTTGTTTGGTGTTTGCTGTTTGGTGTTTGGTATTTGCTTTTTGGTGTTTGGTGTTTGATGTATGTTGTTTGCTGTTTGGTGTTTGGTGTTTGGTGTTTGGTGCTTGGTGCTTGGTGTTTGGTGCTTGGTGCTTGGTGTTTAGTGCCTGGTGCTTGGTGCATGGTGCTTGGTGTTTGGTGTTTGGTGCTTGGTGCTTGGAGTTTGGTGTTTGGTGCTTGGTGCTTGGTGTTTCGTGTTTCGTGTTTGGTTTTTGGTGCTTGGTGCTTGGTGCTTGGTCCTTGGTGTTTGGTGCTGGGTGCATTGTGTTTGGTGCTTGGCGCTTGGTGCTTGGTGCTTGGTGTTTGGTGTTTGCTGCTTGGTGTTTGATGCTTGGTGCTTGGTGCTTGGTGTTTTGCGCTTGGTGCTTGGTGCTTGGTGTTTGGTGCTTGGTGCTTGGTGCTTGGTGTTTGTACTTGGTGCTTGGTGATTGGTGTTTGGTTCTTGGTTCTTGGTGTTCGGTGTTTGGCGTTTGGTGTTTGGTGCTTGGTGCTTGGTGTTTGGTGCTTGGTGCTTGGTGTTTGGTGCCTGGTGCTTGGTGCTTGGTGTTTGGTGTTTGGTGCTTGGTGCTTGGTGCTTGGAGTTTGGTGTTTGGTGCTTGGTGCTTTGTGTTTTGTGTTTGGTGTTTGGTTTTTGGTGCTTGGTGCTTGGTCCTTGGTGTTTGGTGCTGGGTGCTTTGTGTTTGGTGCTTGGTGCTTGGTGTTTGGTGTTTGCTGCTTGGTGTTTGATGCTTGGTGCTTGGTGCTTGGTGTTTTGTGTTTGGTGCTTGGTTCTTGGTGCTTGGTGCTTGGTGCTTGGTACTGGATGTTTGTACTTGGTGCTTGGTGCTTGGTGTTTGGTTCTTGGTTCTTGGTGTTTGGTACTTGGTGCTTGGTGCTTGATGTTTGGTGTTTGGTGCTTGGTGTTTGGTGCTTGGTGCTTGGTGCTTGGTGTTAGGTGTTTGGTGCTTGGTCCTTGGTGTTTGGTGCTTGGTGTTTGGTGTTTGCTGTTTGGTGTTTGGTGTTTCGTGTTTGGTGTTTGCTGTTTGGTGTCTGCTTTTTGGTGTTTGCTGTTTGGTGTCTGCTTTTTGGTGTTTAGTGTTTGCTGTATGGTGTTTGGTGTTTGCTGTTTGGTGTTTGGTCTTTGGTGCTTGGTGTTTGGTGCTTGGTGCTTGGTGTTTGGTGTTTGGTGCTTGGTGCTTGGTGTTTGGTGTTTGGTGCTTGGTGTTTGGTGTTTGGTGCTTGGTGTCTGGTGCTTGGTGTTTGGTTTTTGGTGCTTGGTGTTTGGTGTTTGGTGCTTGGTGTTTGGTGTTTGGTGTTTGGTGCTTGGTGCTTGGTGTTTGGTGTTTGGTGTTTGGTGCTTGGTGTCTGGTGCTTGGTGTTTGGTGTTTGGTGCTTGGTGTTTGGTGTTTGGTGTTTGGTGCTTGGTGTCTGGTGCTTGGTGTTTGGTGTTTGGTGCTTGGTGTTTGGTGTTTGGTGTTTGGTGCTTGGTGCTTGGTGCTTGGTGTTTTGTGTTTGGTACTTGGTGCTTGGTGTTTGGTGCTTGGTGCTGGGTGGTTGGTGTTTGGTGCTTGGTGTTTGGTGCTGGGTGCTTGGTGTTTGGTGCTGGGTGCTTGGTATTTGGTGCTTGGTGCTTGGTCTTTGGTGCTTGGTGTTTGGTGCTTGGTGCTTGGTGTTTGGTGCTTGGTGCTTGGTGTTTGGTGCTTGGTGCTTGGTGTTTGGTTTTTGGTGCTTGGTGCTTGGTGTTTGGTGTTTGGTGCTTGCTGCTGGCTGCTTGGTGTTTGATGCATGGTGATTGGTGCTTGGTGTTTGGTGCTTGGTGTTTGGTGTTTGATGATTGGTGCTTGGTGCTTGGTGTTTGGTGCTTGGTGCTTGGTGCTTGGTGTTTGGTGCTTGGTGTTTGGTGCTTGGTGTTTGGTGCTTGGTGCTTGGTGCTTGGTGCTTGGTGTTTGGTGGTTGGTGCTTGGTGCTTGGTGTTAGGTGTTTGGTGCTTGGTGGTTGGTGGTTGGTGTTTGGTGCTTGGTGTTTGGTGCTGGGTGCTTGGTTTTTGGTGCTGGGTGCTTGGTGTTTGGTGCTTGGTGCTTGGTGTTTGGTGCTTTGTGTTTGGTGCTTGGTGCTTGGTGCTTGGTGTTTGGTGTTTGGTGCTTGGTGTTTGGTGCTTGGTGCTTGGTGTTTGGTTTTTGGTGCTTGGTGTTTGGTGTTTGGTGTTTGGTGCTTGCTGCTGGCTGCTTGGTGTTTGATGCATGGTGATTTGTGCTTGGTGTTTGGTGCTTGGTGCTTGGTGTTTGGTGTTTGATGCTTGGTGCATGGTGCTTGGTGTTTGGTGCTTGGTGTTTGGTGTTTGGTGCTTGGTCATTGGTGTTTCTACTTGGTGCTTGGTGCTTGGTTCTTGGTGTTTGGTGCTTGGTGCTTGGTGTTTGGTGTTATATGCTTGGTGTTTGATGCTTGGTGCTTGGTGCTTGGTGTTTGGTGTTTGGTGTTTGATGCTTGGTGCTTGGTGTTTGGTGCTTGGTGCTTGGTGTTTGTACTTGGTGCTTGGTGCTTGGTGCTTGGTGTTTGGTGCTTGGTATTTGGTGCTTGGTGCTTGGTGCTTGGTCCTTGGTGCTTGGTGTTTGGTGGTTGGTGTTTGGTGGTTGGTGTCAGGTGTTTGGTGCTTGGTGCTTGGTGTTTGGTGTTTGGTGTTTGGTGTTTGGTGCTTGGTGTTTGATGCTTGGTGCTTGGTGCTTGGTGTTTGGTGCTTGGTGCTTGGTGTTTGGTGCTTGGTGCTTGGTGTTTGGTGCTTGGTGTTTGGTGCTTGGTGTTTGGTGCTTGGTGCTTGGTGCTTGGTGCTTGGTGTTTGGTGTTTGGTGCTTGGTGTTTGGTGCTTGGTACTTGGTGCTTGGTGCTTGGTGATAGGTGTTTGGTGCTTGGTGCTTGGTGTCTGGTTTTTGGTGCTTGGTTCTTGGTGTTTGGTGCTTGCTGCTGGCTGCTTGGTGTTTGGTGCTTGGTGATTGGTGCTTGGTGTTTGGTGTTTGGTGCTAGGTGCTTGGTGTTTGGTGCTTGGTGCTTGGTGTTTGTACTTGGTGCTTGGTGCTTGGTTCTTGGTGTTTGGTGCTTCGTGCTTGGTGTTTGGTGCTTGGTGCTTGGTGTTTGGTGCTTGGTGTTTGGTGCTTGGTGTTTGGTGCTTGGTGCTTGGTGCTTGGTGTTTGGTGCTTGGTGTTTGGTGCTTGGTGTTAGGTGTTTGGTGCTTGGTGCTTGGTGTTTGGTGTTTGGTGCTTGGTGTTTGGTGTTTGGTGTTATATGCTTGGTGTTTGATGCTTGGTGCTTAGTGCTTGGTGTTTGGCGCTTGGTGTTTGATGCTTGGTGCTTGGTGCTTGGTGTTTGGTGCTTGGTGCTTGGTGTTTGTACTTGGTGCTTGGTGCTTGGTTCTTGGTGTTTGGTGCCTGGTGTTTGGTGTTTGGTGTTATATGCTTGGTGTTTGATGCTTGGTGCTTGGTGCTTGGTGTTTGGTGCTTGGTGTTTGATGCTTGGTGCTTGGTGCTTGGTGTTTGGTGCTTGGTGCTTGGTGTTTGTACTTGGTGCTTGGTGCTTGGTTCTTGGTGTTTGTAGCTTGGTGCTTGGTGTTTGGTGCTTGGTGCTTGGTGTTTGGTGCTTGGTGTTTGGTGCTTGGTGTTTGGTGCTTGGTGCTTGGTGCTTAGTGCTTGGTGTTTGGTGCTTGGTGTTAGGTGTTTGGTGCTTGGTGCTTGGTGTTTGGTGTTTGGTGCTTGGTGTTTGGTGCTTGGTGTTTGGTGTTAGGTGTTTGGTGCTTGGTGTTTGGTGTTTGGTGCTTGGTGTTTGGTGCTTGGTGTTTGGTGCTTGGTGTTTGGTGCTTGGTACTTGGTGCTTGGTGCTTCGTGTTTGGTGTTTGGTTTTTGGTGCTTGGTGTTTGGTGTTTGGTGTTTGGTGCTTGCTGCTGGCTGTTTGGTGTTTGATGCATGGTGATTTGTGCTTGGTGTTTGGTGCTTGGTGTTTGGTGTTTGATGCTTGGTGCTTGGTGTTTGGTGTTTGATGCTTGGTGCTTGGTGCTTGGTGTTTGGTGCTTGGTGTTTGGTGTTTGGTGCTTGGTCATTGGTGTTTCTACTTGGTGCTTGGTGCTTGGTTCTTGGTGTTTGGTGCTTGGTGCTTGGTGTTTTTTGTTATATGCTTGGTGTTTGATGCTTGGTGCTTGGTGCTTGGTGTTTGGTGTTTGGTGTTTGATGCTTGGTGCTTGGTGTTTGGTGCTTGGTGCTTGGTGTTTGTACTTGGTGCTTGGTGCTTGGTGCTTGGTGTTTGGTGCTTGGTATTTGGTGCTTGGTGCTTGGTGCTTGGTCCTTGGTGCTTGGTGTTTGGTGGTTGGTGTTTGGTGGTTGGTGTTAGGTGTTTGGTGCTTGGTGCTTGGTGTTTGGTGTTTGGTGCTTGGTGTTTGGTGTTTGGTGCTTGGTGTTTGGTGCTTGGTACTTGGTGCTTGGTGCTTGGTGTTAGGTGTTTGGTGCTTGGTGTTTGGTGCTTGGTGTTTGGTGCTTGGTGCTTGGTGATTGGTGCTTGGTGTTTGGTGGTTGGTGTTTGGTGCTTGGTGTTTGGTGCTTGGTGTTACGTGTTTGGTGCTTGGTGCTTGGTATTTGGTGTTAGGTGCTTGGTGTTTGGTGTTTGGTGCTTGGTGTTTGGTGCTTTTTGCTTGGTGCTTGGTGCTTGGTGTTTGGTGCTGGGTGCTTGGTGCTTGGTGTTTGGTGTTATATGCTTGGTGTTTGATGCTTGGTGCTTGGTGCTTGGTGTTTGGTGTTTGGTGCTTGGTGTTTGATGCTTGGTGCTTGGTGCTTGGTGTTTGGTGCTTGGTGCTTGGTGTTTGGTGCTTGGTGCTTGGTGTTTGGTGCTTGGTGTTTGGTGCTTGGTGTTTGGTGCTTGGTGCTTGGTGCTTGGTGCTTGGTGTTTGGTGTTTGGTGCTTGGTGTTTGGTGCTTGGTATTTGGTGCTTGGTGCTTGGTGTTAGGTGTTTGGTGCTTGGTGCTTGGTGTCTGGTTTTTGGTGCTTGGTGCTTGGTGTTTGGTGCTTGCTGCTGGCTGCTTGGTGTTTGGTGCTTGGTGATTGGTGCTTGGTGTTTGGTGTTTGGTGCTAGGTGCTTGGTGTTTGGTGCTTGGTGCTTGGTGTTTGTACTTGGTGCTTGGTGCTTGGTTCTTGGTGTTTGGTGCTTCGTGCTTGGTGTTTGTACTTGGTGCTTGGTGATTGGTGTTTGGTTCTTGGTTCTTGGTGTTTGGTGTTTGGCGTTTGGTGTTTGGTGCTTGGTGCTTGGTGTTTGGTGCTTGGTGCTTGGCGTTTGGTGCCTGGTGCTTGGTGCTTGGTGTTTGGTGTTTGGTGCTTGGTGCTTGGTGCTTGGAGTTTGGTGTTTGTTGCTTGGTGCTTTGTGTTTTGTGTTTGGTGTTTGGTTTTTGGTGCTTGGTGCTTGGTCCTTGGTGTTTGGTGCTGGGTGCTTTGTGTTTGGTGCTTGGTGCTTGGTGTTTGGTGTTTGCTGCTTGGTGTTTGATGCTTGGTGCTTGGTGCTTGGTGTTTTGTGTTTGGTGCTTGGTTCTTGGTGTTTGGTGCTTGGTGCTTGGTACTTGGTGTTTGTACTTGGTGCTTGGTGCTTGGTGTTTGGTTCTTGGTTCTTGGTGTTTGGTACTTGGTGCTTGGTGCTTGATGTTTGGTGTTTGGTGCTTGGTGTTTGGTGCTTGGTGCTTGGTGCTTGGTGTTTGGTTCTTGGTTCTTGGTGTTTGGTACTTGGTGCTTGGTGCTTGATGTTTGGTGTTTGGTGCTTGGTGTTTGGTGCTTGGTCCTTGGTGTTTGGTGCTTGGTGTTTGGTGTTTGCTGTTTGGTGTTTGGTGTTTCGTGTTTGGTGTTTGCTGTTTGGTGTCTGCTTTTTGGTGTTTAGTGTTTGCTGTATGGTGTTTGGTGTTTGCTGTTTGGTGTTTGGTCTTTGGTGCTTGGTGTTTGGTGCTTGGTGCTTGGTGTTTGGTGTTTGGTGCTTGGTGCTTGGTGTTTGGTGTTTGGTGCTTGGTGTTTGGTGTTTGGTGCTTGGTGTCTGGTGCTTGGTGTTTGGTTTTTGGTGCTTGGTGTTTGGTGTTTGGTGCTTGGTGTTTGGTGTTTGGTGTTTGGTGCTTGGTGCTTGGTGTTTGGTGTTTGGTGTTTGGTGCTTGGTGTCTGGTGCTTGGTGTTTGGTGTTTGGTGCTTGGTGTTTGGTGCTTGGTGCTTGGTGTTTGGTGCTTGGTGCTGGGTGGTTGGTATTTGGTGCTTGGTTTTTGGTGCTGGGTGCTTGGTGTTTGGTGCTGGGTGCCTGGTATTTGGTGCTTGGTGCTTGGTCTTTGGTGCTTGGTGTTTGGTGTTTGGTGCTTGGTCATTGGTGTTTCTACTTGGTGCTTGGTGCTTGGTTCTTGGTGTTTGGTGCTTGGTGCTTGGTGTTTGGTGTTATATGCTTGGTGTTTGATGCTTGGTGCTTGGTGCTTGGTGTTTGGTGTTTGGTGTTTGATGCTTGGTGCTTGGTGTTTGGTGCTTGGTGCTTGGTGTTTGTACTTGGTGCTTGGTGCTTGGTGCTTGGTGTTTGGTGCTTGGTATTTGGTGCTTGGTGCTTGGTGCTTGGTCCTTGGTGCTTGGTGTTTGGTGGTTGGTGTTTGGTGGTTGGTGTTAGGTGTTTGGTGCTTGGTGCTTGGTGTTTGGTGTTTGGTGCTTGGTGTTTGGTGTTTGGTGCTTGGTGTTTGGTGCTTGGTACTTGGTGCTTGGTGCTTGGTGTTAGGTGTTTGGTGCTTGGTGTTTGGTGCTTGGTGTTTGGTGCTTGGTGCTTGGTGCTTGGTGCTTGGTGTTTGGTGGTTGGTGTTTGGTGCTTGGTGTTTGGTGCTTGGTGTTACGTGTTTGGTGCTTGGTGCTTGGTGTTTGGTGTTTGGTGCTTGGTGTTTGGTGTTTGGTGCTTGGTGTTTGGTGCTTTTTGCTTGGTGCTTGGTGCTTGGTGTTTGGTGCTGTGTGCTTGGTGCTTGGTGTTTGGTGTTATATGCTTGGTGTTTGATGCTTGGTGCTTGGTGCTTGGTGTTTGGTGTTTGGTGCTTGGTGTTTGATGCTTGGTGCTTGGTGCTTGGTGTTTGGTGCTTGGTGCTTGGTGTTTGGTGCTTGGTGCTTGGTGTTTGGTGCTTGGTGTTTGGTGCTTGGTGTTTGGTGCTTGGTGCTTGGTGCTTGGTGCTTGGTATTTGGTGTTTGGTGCTTGGTGTTTGGTGCTTGGTACTTGGTGCTTGGTGCTTGGTGTTAGGTGTTTGGTGCTTGGTGCTTGGTGTCTGGTTTTTGGTGCTTGGTGCTTGGTGTTTGGTGCTTGCTGCTGGCTGCTTGGTGTTTGGTGCTTGGTGATTGGTGCTTGGTGTTTGGTGTTTGGTGCTAGGTGCTTGGTGTTTGGTGCTTGGTGCTTGGTGTTTGTACTTGGTGCTTGGTGCTTGGTTCTTGGTGTTTGGTGCTTCGTGCTTGGTGTTTGGTGCTTGGTGCTTGGTGTTTGGTGCTTGGTGTTTGGTGCTTGGTGTTTGGTGCTTGGTGCTTGGTGCTTGGTGTTTGGTGCTTAGTGTTTGGTGCTTGGTGTTAGGTGTTTGGTGCTTGGTGCTTGGTGTTTGGTGTTTGGTCCTTGGTGTTTGGTGTTTGGTGTTATATGCTTGGTGTTTGATGCTTGGTGCTTGCTGCTTGGTGTTTGGCGCTTGGTGTTTGATGCTTGGTGCTTGGTGCTTGGTGTTTGGTGCTTGGTGCTTGGTGTTTGTACTTGGTGCTTGGTGCTTGGTTCTTGGTGTTTGGTGCCTGGTGTTTGGTGTTTGGTGCTTGGTGTTTGGTGTTTGGTGTTATATGCTTGGTGTTTGATGCTTGGTGCTTGGTGCTTGATGTTTGGTGTTTGGTGCTTGGTGTTTGGTGCTTGGTGCTTGGTGCTTGGTGTTAGGTGTTTGGTGCTTGGTCCTTGGTGTTTGGTGCTTGGTGTTTGGTGTTTGCTGTTTGGTGTTTGGTGTTTCGTGTTTGGTGTTTGCTGTTTGGTGTCTGCTTTTTGGTGTTTAGTGTTTGCTGTATGGTGTTTGGTGTTTGCTGTTTGGTGTTTGGTCTTTGGTGCTTGGTGTTTGGTGCTTGGTGCTTGGTGTTTGGTGTTTGGTGCTTGGTGCTTGGTGTTTGGTGTTTGGTGCTTGGTGTTTGGTGTTTGGTGCTTGGTGTCTGGTGCTTGGTGTTTGGTTTTTCGTGCTTGGTGTTTGGTGTTTGGTGCTTGGTGTTTGGTGTTTGGTGTTTGGTGCTTGGTGCTTGGTGTTTGGTGTTTGGTGTTTGGTGCTTGGTGTCTGGTGCTTGGTGTTTGGTGTTTGGTGCTTGGTGTTTGGTGCTTGGTGCTTGGTGTTTGGTGCTTGGTGCTGGGTGGTTGGTATTTGGTGCTTGGTTTTTGGTGCTGGGTGCTTGGTGTTTGGTGCTGGGTGCTTGGTATTTGGTGCTTGGTGCTTGGTCTTTGGTGCTTGGTGTTTGGTGTTTGGTGCTTGGTCATTGGTGTTTCTACTTGGTGCTTGGTGCTTGGTTCTTGGTGTTTGGTGCTTGGTGCTTGGTGTTTGGTGTTATATGCTTGGTGTTTGATGCTTGGTGCTTGGTGCTTGGTGTTTGGTGTTTGGTGTTTGATGCTTGGTGCTTGGTGTTTGGTGCTTGGTGCTTGGTGTTTGTACTTGGTGCTTGGTGCTTGGTGCTTGGTGTTTGGTGCTTGGTATTTGGTGCTTGGTGCTTGGTGCTTGGTCCTTGGTGCTTGGTGTTTGGTGGTTGGTGTTTGGTGGTTGGTGTTAGGTGTTTGGTGCTTGGTGCTTGGTGTTTGGTGTTTGGTGCTTGGTGTTTGGTGTTTGGTGCTTGGTGTTTGGTGCTTGGTACTTGGTGCTTGGTGCTTGGTGTTAGGTGTTTGGTGCTTGGTGTTTGGTGCTTGGTGTTTGGTGCTTGGTGCTTGGTGCTTGGTGCTTGGTGTTTGGTGGTTGGTGTTTGGTGCTTGGTGTTTGGTGCTTGGTGTTACGTGTTTGGTGCTTGGTGCTTGGTGTTTGGTGTTTGGTGCTTGGTGTTTGGTGTTTGGTGCTTGGTGTTTGGTGCTTTTTGCTTGGTGCTTGGTGCTTGGTGTTTGGTGCTGTGTGCTTGGTGCTTGGTGTTTGGTGTTATATGCTTGGTGTTTGATGCTTGGTGCTTGGTGCTTGGTGTTTGGTGTTTGGTGCTTGGTGTTTGATGCTTGGTGCTTGGTGCTTGGTGTTTGGTGCTTGGTGCTTGGTGTTTGGTGCTTGGTGCTTGGTGTTTGGTGCTTGGTGTTTGGTGCTTGGTGTTTGGTGCTTGGTGCTTGGTGCTTGGTGCTTGGTGTTTGGTGTTTGGTGCTTGGTGTTTGGTGCTTGGTACTTGGTGCTTGGTGCTTGGTGTTAGGTGTTTGGTGCTTGGTGCTTGGTGTCTGGTTTTTGGTGCTTGGTGCTTGGTGTTTGGTGCTTGCTGCTGGCTGCTTGGTGTTTGGTGCTTGGTGATTGGTGCTTGGTGTTTGGTGTTTGGTGCTAGGTGCTTGGTGTTTGGTGCTTGGTGCTTGGTGTTTGTACTTGGTGCTTGGTGCTTGGTTCTTGGTGTTTGGTGCTTCGTGCTTGGTGTTTGGTGCTTGGTGCTTGGTGTTTGGTGCTTGGTGTTTGGTGCTTGGTGTTTGGTGCTTGGTGCTTGGTGCTTGGTGTTTGGTGCTTAGTGTTTGGTGCTTGGTGTTAGGTGTTTGGTGCTTGGTGCTTGGTGTTTGGTGTTTGGTGCTTGGTGTTTGGTGTTTGGTGTTATATGCTTGGTGTTTGATGCTTGGTGCTTGGTGCTTGGTGTTTGGTGTTTGGTGTTTGATGCTTGGTGCTTGGTGTTTGGTGCTTGGAGCTTGGTGTTTGTACTTGGTGCTTGGTGCTTGGTGCTTGGTGTTTGGTGTTTGGTGCCTGGTGTTTGGTGTTTGGTGCTTGGTGTTTGGTGTTTGGTGTTATATGCTTGGTGTTTGATGCTTGGTGCTTGGTGCTTGGTGTTTGGTGCTTGGTGTTTGATGCTTGGTGCTTGGTGCTTGGTGTTTGGTGCTTGGTGCTTGGTGTTTGTACTTGGTACTTGGTGCTTGGTTCTTGGAGTTTGGTGCTTGGTGCTTGGTGTTTGGTGCTTGGTGCTTGGTGTTTGGTGCTTGGTGTTTGGTGCTTGGTGTTTGGTGCTTGGTGCTTGGTGCTTAGTGCTTGGTGTTTGGTGCTTGGTGTTAGGTGTTTGGTGCTTGGTGCTTGGTGTTTGGTGTTTGGTGCTTGGTGTTTGGTGCTTGGTGTTTGGTGTTAGGTGTTTGGTGCTTGGTGTTTGGTGTTTGGTGCTTGGTGTTTGGTGCTTGGTGTTTGGTGCTTGGTGTTTGGTGCTTGGTACTTGGTGCTTGGTGCTTCGTGTTAGGTGTTTGGTGCTTGGTGCTTGGTGTTTGGTTTTTGGTGCTTGGTGCTTGGTGTTTGGTGTTTGGTGCTTGCTGCTGGCTGCTTGGTGTTTGATGCTTGGTGATTGGTGCCTGGTGTTTTGTGCTTGGTGTTTGGTGTTTTGTGCTAGGTGCTTGGTGTTTGGTGCTTGGTGCTTGGTGCTTGGTGTTTGGTGTTTGGTTTTAGGTGCTTGGTGCTTGGTGTTTGGTGCTTGGTGCTGGGTGGTTGGTGTTTAGTGCTTGGTGTTTGGTGCTGGGTGCTTGGTGTTTGGTGCTTGGTGCTTGGTCTTTGGTGCTTGGTGTTTGGTGTTTGGTGCTTGGTGCTTGGTGCTTGGTGTTTGGTGCTTGGTGCTTGGTGTTTGGTGCTTGGTGCTTAGTGTTTGGTGCTTGGTGCTTAGTGTTTGGTGTTTGGTGCTTGGTGCTTGGTGTTTAGTGCTTAGTGTTTGGTGCTTGGTGCTTGGTGTTTGGTGTTTGCTGTTTGCTGTTTGGTGTTTGTTGTTTGGTGTTTGTTGTTTGGTGTTTGCTGTTTGGTGTTTGGTGTTTGCTTTTTGGTGTTTGGTGTTTGCTGTATGTTGTTTGGTGTTTGGTGTTTGGTGTTTGGTGTTTGGTGCTTGTTGCTTAGTGTTTGGTGCTTGGTGCTTGGTGTTTGGTGCCTGGTGCTTGGTGCTTGGTGCTTGGTGTTTGGTGTTTGGTGCTTGGTGCTTGGAGTTTGGTGTTTGGTGCTTGGTGCTTGGTGTTTCATGTTTCGTGTTTGGTTTTTGGTGCTTGGTGCTTGGTGCTTGGTCCTTGGTATTTGGTGCTGGGTGCATTGTGTTTGGTGCTTGGTGCTTGGTGCTTGGTGTTTGGTGTTTGCTGCTTGGTGTTTGATGCTTGGTGCTTGGTGGTTGGTGTTTTGTGTTTGGTGCTTGGTGCTTGGTGTTTGGTGCTTGGTGCTTGGTGCTTGGTGTTTGGTTCTTGGTTCTTGGTGTTTGGTGTTTGGCGTTTGGTGTTTGGTGCTTGGTGCTTGGTGTTTGGTGCTTGGTGCTTGGTGTTTGGTGCCTGGTGCTTGGTGCTTGGTGCTTGGTGTTTGGTGTTTGGTGCTTGGTGCTTGGTGCTTGGAGTTTGGTGTTTGGTGCTTGGTGCTTTGTGTTTTGTGTTTGGTGTTTGGTTTTTGGTGCTTGGTGCTTGGTCATTGGTGTTTGGTGCTGGGTGCTTTGTGTTTTGTGCTTAGTGCATGGTGTTTGGTGTTTGCTGCTTGGTGTTTGATGCTTGGTGCTTGGTGCTTGGTGTTTTGTGTTTGGTGCTTGGTTCTTGGTGTTTGGTGCTTGGTGCTTGGTACTTGGTGTTTGTACTTGGTGCTTGGTGCTTGGTGTTTGGTTCTTGGTTCTTGGTGTTTGTTACTTGGTGCTTGGTGCTTGATGTTTGGTGTTTGGTGCTTGGTGTTTGGTGCTTGGTACTTGGTGCTTGGTGCTTGGGGTTAGGTGTTTGGTGCTTGGTGCTTGGTGTTTGGTTTTTGGTGCTTGGTGCTTGGTGTTTGGTGTTTGGTGCTTGCTGCTGGCTGCTTGGTGTTTGATGCTTGGTGATTGGTGCTTGGTGTTTTGTGCTTGGTGTTTGGTGTTTGGTGCTAGGTGCTTGGTGTTTGGTGCTTGGTGCTTGGTGCTTGGTGTTTGGTGTTTGGTGTTAGGTGCTTCATGCTTGGTGTTTGGTGCTTGGTGCTGAGTGGTTGGTGTTTAGTGCTTGGTGTTTGGTGCTGGGTGCTTGGTGTTTGGTGCTTGGTGCTTGGTCTTTGGTGCTTGGTGTTTGGTGTTTGGTGCTTGGTGCTTGGTGCTTGGTGTTTGGTGCTTGGTGCTTGGTGTTTGGTGCTTGGTGCTTAGTGTTTGGTGCTTGGTGCTTAGTGTTTGGTGCTAGGTGCTTGGTGTTTGGTGCTTGGTGCTTGGTGTTTGGTGCCTGGTGCTTGGTGTTTGGTGTTTGGTGTTTGGTGCTTGGTGCTTGGTGTTTGGTGTTTGCTGTTTGCTGTTTGGTGTTTGTTGTTTGGTGTTTGTTGTTTGGTGTTTGCTGTTTGGTGTTTGGTGTTTGCTTTTTGGTGTTTGGTGTTTGCTGTATGTTGTTTGCTGTTTGGTGTTTGGTGTTTGGTGTTTGGTGCTTGGTGCTTGCTGCTGGCTGCTTGGTGCTTGGTGTTTGGTGCCTGGTGCTTGGTGCTTGGTGCTTGGTGTTTGGTGTTTGGTGCTTGGTGCTTGGAGTTTGGTGTTTGGTGCTTGGTGCTTGGTATTTCGTGTTTCGTGTTTGGTTTTTGGTGCTTGGTGCTTGGTGCTTGGTCCTTGGTGTTTGGTGCTGGGTGCTTGGTGTTTGGTGCTTGGTGCTTGGTCTTTGGTGCTTTGTGTTTGGTGCTTGGTGCTTGGTGTTTGGTGCTTGGTGCTTGGTGTTTGGTGCTTGGTGCTTGGTGCTTGGTGTTTGGTTTTTGGTGCTTGGTGTTTGGTGTTTGGTGTTTGGTGCTTGCTGCTGGCTGCTTGGTGTTTGATGCATGGTGATTTGTGCTTGGTGTTTGGTGCTTGGTGTTTGGTGTTTGATGCTTGGTGCTTGGTGTTTGGTGTTTGATGCTTGGTGCTTGGTGCTTGGTGCTTGGTGCTTGGTGTTTGTTGTTTGGTGTTTGCTGTTTGGTGTTTGGTGTTTGCTTTTTGGTGTTTGGTGTTTGCTGTATGTTGTTTGGTGTTTGGTGTTTGGTGTTTGGTGTTTGGTGCTTGTTGCTTGGTGTTTGGTGCTTGGTGCTTGGTGTTTGTTGCCTGGTGCTTGGTGCTTGGTGCTTGGTGTTTGGTGTTTGGTGTTTGGTGTTTGGTGTTTGGTGCTTGTTGCTTGGTGTTTGGTGCTTGGTGCTTGGTGTTTGTTGCCTGGTGCTTGGTGCTTGGTGCTTGGAGTTTGGTGTTTGGTGCTTGGTGCTTGGTGTTTCGTGTTTCGTGTTTGGTTTTTGGTGCTTGGTGCTTGGTGCTTGGTCCTTGGTGTTTGGTGCTGGGTGCATTGTGTTTGGTGCTTGGTGCTTGGTGCTTGGTGTTTGGTGTTTGCTGCTTGGTGTTTGATGCTTGGTGCTTGGTGGTTGGTGTTTTGTGTTTGGTACTTGGTGCTTGGTGTTTGGTGCTTGGTGCTTGGTGCTTGGTGTTTGGTTCTTGGTTCTTGGTGTTTGGTGTTTGGCGTTTGGTGTTTGGTGCTTGGTGCTTGGTGTTTGGTGCTTGGTGCTTGGTGTTTGGTGCCTGGTGCTTGGTGCTTGGTGCTTGGTGTTTGGTGTTTGGTGCTTGGTGCTTGGTGCTTGGAGTTTGGTGTTTGGTGCTTGGTGCTTTGTGTTTTGTGTTTGGTGTTTGGTTTTTGGTGCTTGGTGCTTGGTCATTGGTGTTTGGTGCTGGGTGCTTTGTGTTTTGTGCTTGGTGCTTGGTGTTTGGTGTTTGCTGCTTGGTGTTTGATGCTTGGTGCTTGGTGCTTGGTGTTTTGTGTTTGGTGCTTGGTTCTTGGTGTTTGGTGCTTGGTGCTTGGTACTTGGTGTTTGTACTTGGTGCTTGGTGCTTGGTGTTTGGTTCTTGGTTCTTGGTGTTTGGTACTTGGTGCTTGGTGCTTGATGTTTGGTGTTTGGTGCTTGGTGTTTGGTGCTTGGTACTTGGTGCTTGGTGCTTGGGGTTAGGTGTTTGGTGCTTGGTGCTTGGTGTTTGGTTTTTGGTGCTTGGTGCTTGGTGTTTGGTGTTTGGTGCTTGCTGCTGGCTGCTTGGTGTTTGATGCTTGGTGATTGGTGCTTGGTGTTTTGTGCTTGGTGTTTGGTGTTTGGTGCTAGGTGCTTGGTGTTTGGTGCTTGGTGCTTGGTGCTTGGTGTTTGGTGTTTGGTGTTAGGTGCTTCATGCTTTTTTTTTGGTGCTTGGTGCTGAGTGGTTGGTGTTTAGTGCTTGGTGTTTGGTGCTGGGTGCTTGGTGTTTGGTGCTTGGTGCTTGGTCTTTGGTGCTTGGTGTTTGGTGTATGGTGCTTGGTGCTTGGTGCTTGGTGTTTGGTGCTTGGTGCTTGGTGTTTGGTGCTTGGTGCTTAGTGTTTGGTGCTTGGTGCTTAGTGTTTGTTGCTAGGTGCTTGGTGTTTGGTGCTTGGTGCTTGGTGTTTGGTGCCTGGTGCTTGGTGTTTGGTGTTTGGTGTTTGGTGCTTGGTGCTTGGTGTTTGGTGTTTGCTGTTTGCTGTTTGGTGTTTGTTGTTTGGTGTTTGTTGTTTGGTGTTTGCTGTTTGGTGTTTGGTGTTTGCTTTTTGGTGTTTGGTGTTTGCTGTATGTTGTTTGCTGTTTGGTGTTTGGTGTTTGGTGTTTGGTGCTTGGTGCTTGCTGCTGGCTGCTTGGTGCTTGGTGTTTGGTGCCTGGTGCTTGGTGCTTGGTGCTTGGTGTTTGGTGTTTGGTGCTTGGTGCTTGGAGTTTGGTGTTTGGTGCTTGGTGCTTGGTATTTCGTGTTTCGTGTTTGGTTTTTGGTGCTTGGTGCTTGGTGCTTGGTCCTTGGTGTTTGGTGCTGGGTGCTTGGTGTTTGGTGCTTGGTGCTTGGTCTTTGGTGCTTTGTGTTTGGTGCTTGGTGCTTGGTGTTTGGTGCTTGGTGCTTGGTGTTTGGTGCTTGGTGCTTGGTGTTTGGTTTTTGGTGCTTGGTGTTTGGTGTTTGGTGTTTGGTGCTTGCTGATGGCTGCTTGGTGTTTGATGCATGGTGATTTGTGCTTGGTGTTTGGTGCTTGGTATTTGGTGTTTGATGCTTGGTGCTTGGTGTTTGGTGTTTGATGCTTGGTGCTTGGTGCTTGGTGCTTGGTGCTTGGTGTTTGGTGCTTGGTGTTTGGTGTTTGGTGCTTGGTGATTCATGTTTCTACTTGGTGCTTGGTGCTTGGTTCTTGGTATTTGGTGCTTGGTGCTTGGTGTTTGGTGTTATATGCTTGGTGTTTGATGCTTGGTGCTTGGTGTTTGGTGTTTGGTGTTTGATGCTTGGTGCTTGGTGTTTGGTGCTTGGTGCTTGGTGTTTGTACTTGGTGCTTGGTGCTTGGTGCTTGGTGTTTGGTGCTTGGTATTTGGTGCTTGGTGCTTGGTGCTTGGTCCTTGGTGCTTGGTGTTTGGTGGTTGGTGTTTGGTGGATGGTGTTAGGTGTTTGGTGCTTGGTGCTTGGTGTTTGCTGTTTGGTGCTTGGTGTTTGGTGTTTGGTGCTTGGTGTTTGGTGCTTGGTACTTGGTGCTTGGTGCTTGGTGTTAGGTGTTTGGTGCTTGGTGTTTGGTGCTTGGTGTTTGGTGCTTGGTGTTTGGTGCTTGGTGTTTGGTGGTTGGTGTTAGGTGTTTGGTGCTTGGTGCTTGGTGTTTGGTGTTTGGTGCTTGGTGTTTGGTGTTTGGTGCTTGGTGTTTGGTGCTTGGTACTTGGTGCTTGGTGCTTGGTGTTAGGTGTTTGGTGCTTGGTGTTTGGTGCTTGGTGTTTGGTGCTTGGTGCTTGGTGTTTGGTGCTTGGTGTTTGGTGTTTGGTGCTTGGTCATTAGTGTTTCTACTTGGTGCTTGGTGCTTGGTTCTTGGTGTTTGGTGCTTGGTGCTTGGTGTTTGGTGTTATATGCTTGGTGTTTGATGCTTGGTGCTTGGTGCTTGGTGTTTGGTGTTTGGTGTTTGATGCTTGGTGCTTGGTGTTTGGTGCTTGGTGCTTGGTGTTTGTACTTGGTGCTTGGTGCTTGGTGCTTGGTGTTTGGTGCTTGGTATTTGGTGCTTGGTGCTTGGTGCTTGGTCCTTGGTGCTTGGTGTTTGGTGGTTGGTGTTTGGTGGTTGGTGTTAGGTGTTTGGTGCTTGGTGCTTGGTGTTTGGTGTTTGGTGCTTGGTGTTTGGTGTTTGGTGCTTGGTGTTTGGTGCTTGGTACTTGGTGCTTGGTGCTTGGTGTTAGGTGTTTGGTGCTTGGTGTTTGGTGCTTGGTGTTTGGTGCTTGGTGCTTGGTGCTTGGTGCTTGGTGTTTGGTGGTTGGTGTTTGGTGCTTGGTGTTTGGTGCTTGGTGTTACGTGTTTGGTGCTTGGTGCTTGGTGTTTGGTGTTTGGTGCTTGGTGTTTGGTGTTTTGTGCTTGGTGTTTGGTGCTTTTTGCTTGGTGCTTGGTGCTTGGTGTTTGGTGCTGGGTGCTTGGTGCTTGGTGTTTGGTGTTATATGCTTGGTGTTTGATGCTTGGTGCTTGGTGCTTGGTGTTTGGTGTTTGGTGCTTGGTGTTTGATGCTTGGTGCTTGGTGCTTGGTGTTTGGTGCTTGGTGCTTGGTGTTTGGTGCTTGGTGCTTGGTGTTTGGTGCTTGGTGTTTGGTGCTTGGTGTTTGGTGCTTGGTGCTTGGTGCTTGGTGCTTGGTGTTTGGTGTTTGGTGCTTGGTGTTTGGTGCTTGGTACTTGGTGCTTGGTGCTTGGTGTTAGGTGTTTGGTGCTTGGTGCTTGGTGTCTGGTTTTTGGTGCTTGGTGCTTGGTGTTTGGTGCTTGCTGCTGGCTGCTTGGTGTTTGGTGCTTGGTGATTGGTGCTTGGTGTTTGGTGTTTGGTGCTAGGTGCTTGGTGTTTGGTGCTTGGTGCTTGGTGTTTGTACTTGGTGCTTGGTGCTTGGTTCTTGGTGTTTGGTGCTTCGTGCTTGGTGTTTGGTGCTTGGTGCTTGGTGTTTGGTGCTTGGTGCTTGGTGCTTGGTGTTTGGTGCTTGGTTTTTAGTGCTTGGTGTTAGGTGTTTGGTGCTTGGTGCTTGGTGTTTGGTGTTTGGTGCTTGGTGTTTGGTGTTTGGTGTTATATGCTTGGTGTTTGATGCTTGGTGCTTGGTGCTTGGTGTTTGGCACTTGGTGTTTGATGCTTGGTGCTTGGTGCTTGGTGTTTGGTGCTTGGTGCTTGGTGTTTGTACTTGGTGCTTGGTGCTTGGTTCTTGGTGTTTGGTGCCTGGTGTTTGGTGTTTGGTGCTTGGTGTTTGGTGTTTGGTGTTATATGCTTGGTGTTTGATGCTTGGTGCTTGGTGCTTGGTGTTTGGTGCTTGGTGTTTGATGCTTGGTGCTTGGTGCTTGGTGTTTGGTGCTTGGTGCTTGGTGTTTGTACTTGGTGCTTGGTGCTTGGTTCTTGGTGTTTGGTGCTTGGTGCTTGGTGTTTGGTGCTTGGTGTTTGGTGTTTGGTGCTTGGTGTTTGGTGCTTGGTGTTTGGTGCTTGGTGCTTGGTGCTTAGTGCTTGGTGTTTGGTGCTTGGTGTTAGGTGTTTGGTGCTTGGTGCTTGGTGTTTGGTGTTTGGTGCTTGGTGTTTGGTGCTTGGTGTTTGGTGTTAGGTGTTTGGTGCTTGGTGTTTGGTGTTTGGTGCTTGGTGTTTGGTGCTTGGTGTTTGGTGCTTGGTGTTTGGTGCTTGGTACTTGGTGCTTGGTGCTTCGTGTTAGGTGTTTGGTGCTTGGTGCTTGGTGTTTGGTTTTTGGTGCTTGGTGCTTGGTGTTTGGTGTTTGGTGCTTGCTGCTGGCTGCTTGGTGTTTGATGCTTGGTGATTGGTGCTTGGTGTTTTGTGTTTGGTGCTTGGTGCTTGGTGTTTGGTGCTTGGTGCTTGGTGTTTGGTGCTTGGTGCTTGGTGTTTGGTTTTTGGTGCTTGGTGTTTGGTGTTTGGTGTTTGGTGCTTGCTGCTGGCTGCTTGGTGTTTGATGCATGGTGATTTGTGCTTGGTGTTTGGTGCTTGGTGTTTGGTGTTTGGTGCTAGGTGCTTGGTGTTTGGTGCTTGGTGCTTGGTGCTTGGTGTTTGGTGTTTGGTGTTAGGTGCTTCATGCTTTTTTTTTGGTGCTTGGTGCTGAGTGGTTGGTGTTTAGTGCTTGGTGTTTGGTGCTGGGTGCTTGGTGTTTGGTGCTTGGTGCTTGGTCTTTGGTGCTTGGTGTTTGGTGTATGGTGCTTGGTGCTTGGTGCTTGGTGTTTGGTCCTTGGTGCTTGGTGTTTGGTGCTTGGTGCTTAGTGTTTGGTGCTTGGTGCTTAGTGTTTGGTGCTAGGTGCTTGGTGTTTGGTGCTTGGTGCTTGGTGTTTGGTGCCTGGTGCTTGGTGTTTGGTGTTTGGTGTTTGGTGCTTGGTGCTTGGTGTTTGGTGTTTGCTGTTTGCTGTTTGGTGTTTGTTGTTTGGTGTTTGTTGTTTGGTGTTTGCTGTTTGGTGTTTGGTGTTTGCTTTTTGGTGTTTGGTGTTTGCTGTATGTTGTTTGCTGTTTGGTGTTTGGTGTTTGGTGTTTGGTGCTTGGTGCTTGCTGCTGGCTGCTTGGTGCTTGGTGTTTGGTGCCTGGTGCTTGGTGCTTGGTGCTTGGTGTTTGGTGTTTGGTGCTTGGTGCTTGGAGTTTGGTGTTTGGTGCTTGGTGCTTGGTATTTCGTGTTTCGTGTTTGGTTTTTGGTGCTTGGTGCTTGGTGCTTGGTCCTTGGTGTTTGGTGCTGGGTGCTTGGTGTTTGGTGCTTGGTGCTTGGTCTTTGGTGCTTTGTGTTTGGTGCTTGGTGCTTGGTGTTTGGTGCTTGGTGCTTGGTGTTTGGTGCTTGGTGCTTGGTGTTTGGTTTTTGGTGCTTGGTGTTTGGTGTTTGGTGTTTGGTGCTTGCTGCTGGCTGCTTGGTGTTTGATGCATGGTGATTTGTGCTTGGTGTTTGGTGCTTGGTATTTGGTGTTTGATGCTTGGTGCTTGGTGTTTGGTGTTTGATGCTTGGTGCTTGGTGCTTGGTGCTTGGTGCTTGGTGTTTGGTGCTTGGTGTTTGGTGTTTGGTGCTTGGTGATTCATGTTTCTACTTGGTGCTTGGTGCTTGGTTCTTGGTATTTGGTGCTTGGTGCTTGGTGTTCGGTGTTATATGCTTGGTGTTTGATGCTTGGTGCTTGGTGTTTGGTGTTTGGTGTTTGATGCTTGGTGCTTGGTGTTTGGTGCTTGGTGCTTGGTGTTTGTACTTGGTGCTTGGTGCTTGGTGCTTGGTGTTTGGTGCTTGGTATTTGGTGCTTGGTGCTTGGTGCTTGGTCCTTGGTGCTTGGTGTTTGGTGGTTGGTGTTTGGTGGATGGTGTTAGGTGTTTGGTGCTTGGTGCTTGGTGTTTGCTGTTTGGTGCTTGGTGTTTGGTGTTTGGTGCTTGGTGTTTGGTGCTTGGTACTTGGTGCTTGGTGCTTGGTGTTAGGTGTTTGGTGCTTGGTGTTTGGTGCTTGGTGTTTGGTGCTTGGTGTTTGGTGCTTGGTGTTTGGTGGTTGGTGTTAGGTGTTTGGTGCTTGGTGCTTGGTGTTTGGTGTTTGGTGCTTGGTGTTTGGTGTTTGGTGCTTGGTGTTTGGTGCTTGGTACTTGGTGCTTGGTGCTTGGTGTTAGGTGTTTGGTGCTTGGTGTTTGGTGCTTGGTGTTTGGTGCTTGGTGCTTGGTGTTTGGTGCTTGGTGTTTGGTGTTTGGTGCTTGGTCATTAGTGTTTCTACTTGGTGCTTGGTGCTTGGTTCTTGGTGTTTGGTGCTTGGTGCTTGGTGTTTGGTGTTATATGCTTGGTGTTTGATGCTTGGTGCTTGGTGCTTGGTGTTTGGTGTTTGGTGTTTGATGCTTGGTGCTTGGTGTTTGGTGCTTGGTGCTTGGTGTTTGTACTTGGTGCTTGGTGCTTGGTGCTTGGTGTTTGGTGCTTGGTATTTGGTGCTTGGTGCTTGGTGTTTGGTGGTTGGTGTTTGGTGGTTGGTGTTAGGTGTTTGGTGCTTGGTGCTTGGTGTTTGGTGTTTGGTGCTTGGTGTTTGGTGTTTGGTGCTTGGTGTTTGGTGCTTGGTACTTGGTGCTTGGTGCTTGGTGTTAGGTGTTTGGTGCTTGGTGTTTGGTGCTTGGTGTTTGGTGCTTGGTGCTTGGTGCTTGGTGCTTGGTGTTTGGTGGTTGGTGTTTGGTGCTTGGTGTTTGGTGCTTGGTGTTACGTGTTTGGTGCTTGGTGCTTGGTGTTTGGTGTTTGGTGCTTGGTGTTTGGTGTTTGGTTCTTGGTGTTTGGTGCTTTTTGCTTGGTGCTTGGTGCTTGGTGTTTGGTGCTGGGTGCTTGGTGCTTGGTGTTTGGTGTTATATGCTTGGTGTTTGATGCTTGGTGCTTGGTGCTTGGTGTTTGGTGTTTGGTGCTTGGTGTTTGATGCTTGGTGCTTGGTGCTTGGTGTTTGGTGCTTGGTGCTTGGTGTTTGGTGCTTGGTGCTTGGTGTTTGGTGCTTGGTGTTTGGTGCTTGGTGTTTGGTGCTTGGTGCTTGGTGCTTGGTGCTTGGTGTTTGGTGTTTGGTGCTTGGTGTTTGGTGCTTGGTACTTGGTGCTTGGTGCTTGGTGTTAGGTGTTTGGTGCTTGGTGCTTGGTGTCTGGTTTTTGGTGCTTGGTGCTTGGTGTTTGGTGCTTGCTGCTGGCTGCTTGGTGTTTGGTGCTTGGTGATTGGTGCTTGGTGTTTGGTGTTTGGTGCTAGGTGCTTGGTGTTTGGTGCTTGGTGCTTGGTGTTTGTACTTGGTGCTTGGTGCTTGGTTCTTGGTGTTTGGTGCTTCGTGCTTGGTGTTTGGTGCTTGGTGCTTGGTGTTTGGTGCTTGGTGCTTGGTGCTTGGTGTTTGGTGCTTGGTTTTTAGTGCTTGGTGTTAGGTGTTTGGTGCTTGGTGCTTGGTGTTTGGTGTTTGGTGCTTGGTGTTTGGTGTTTGGTGTTATATGCTTGGTGTTTGATGCTTGGTGCTTGGTGCTTGGTGTTTGGCACTTGGTGTTTGATGCTTGGTGCTTGGTGCTTGGTGTTTGGTGCTTGGTGCTTGGTGTTTGTACTTGGTGCTTGGTGCTTGGTTCTTGGTGTTTGGTGCCTGGTGTTTGGTGTTTGGTGCTTGGTGTTTGGTGTTTGGTGTTATATGCTTGGTGTTTGATGCTTGGTGCTTGGTGCTTGGTGTTTGGTGCTTGGTGTTTGATGCTTGGTGCTTGGTGCTTGGTGTTTGGTGCTTGGTGCTTGGTGTTTGTACTTGGTGCTTGGTGCTTGGTTCTTGGTGTTTGGTGCTTGGTGCTTGGTGTTTGGTGCTTGGTGTTTGGTGTTTGGTGCTTGGTGTTTGGTGCTTGGTGTTTGGTGCTTGGTGCTTGGTGCTTAGTGCTTGGTGTTTGGTGCTTGGTGTTAGGTGTTTGGTGCTTGGTGCTTGGTGTTTGGTGTTTGGTGCTTGGTGTTTGGTGCTTGGTGTTTGGTGTTAGGTGTTTGGTGCTTGGTGTTTGGTGTTTGGTGCTTGGTGTTTGGTGCTTGGTGTTTGGTGCTTGGTGTTTGGTGCTTGGTACTTGGTGCTTGGTGCTTCGTGTTAGGTGTTTGGTGCTTGGTGCTTGGTGTTTGGTTTTTGGTGCTTGGTGCTTGGTGTTTGGTGGTTGGTGCTTGCTGCTGGCTGCTTGGTGTTTGATGCTTGGTGATTGGTGCTTGGTGTTTTGTGTTTGGTGCTTGGTGCTTGGTGTTTGGTGCTTGGTGCTTGGTGTTTGGTGCTTGGTGCTTGGTGTTTGGTTTTTGGTGCTTGGTGTTTGGTGTTTGGTGTTTGGTGCTTGCTGCTGGCTGCTTGGTGTTTGATGCATGGTGATTTGTGCTTGGTGTTTGGTGCTTGGTGTTTGGTGTTTGATGCTTGGTGCTTGGTGTTTGGTGTTTGATGCTTGGTGCTTGGTGCTTGGTGCTTGGTGCTTGGTGTTTGTTGTTTGGTGTTTGCTGTTTGGTGTTTGGTGTTTGCTTTTTGGTGTTTGGTGTTTGCTGTATGTTGTTTGGTGTTTGGTGTTTGGTGTTTGGTGTTTGGTGGTTGCTGCTGGCTGCTTGGTGTTTGATGCTTGGTGATTGGTGCTTGGTGTTTTGTGCTTGGTGTTTGGTGTTTGGTGCTAGGTGCTTGGTGTTTGGTGCTTGGTGCTTGGTGCTTGGTGTTTGGTGTTTGGTGTTAGGTGCTTCATGCTTGGTGTTTGGTGCTTGGTGCTGAGTGGTTGGTGTTTAGTGCTTGGTGTTTGGTGCTGGGTGCTTGGTGTTTGGTGCTTGGTGCTTGGACTTTGGTGCTTGGTGTTTGGTGTTTGGTGCTTGGTGCTTGGTGCTTCGTGTTTGGTGCTTGGTGCTTGGTGTTTGGTGCTTGGTGCTTAGTGTTTGGTGCTTGGTGCTTAGTGTTTGGTGCTAGGTGCTTGGTGTTTGGTGCTTGGTGCTTGGTGTTTGGTGCCTGGTGCTTGGTGTTTGGTGTTTGGTGTTTGGTGCTTGGTGCTTGGTGTTTGGTGTTTGCTGTTTGCTGTTTGGTGTTTGTTGTTTGGTGTTTGTTGTTTGGTGTTTGCTGTTTGGTGTTTGGTGTTTGCTTTTTGGTGTTTGGTGTTTGCTGTATGTTGTTTGCTGTTTGGTGTTTTGTGTTTGGTGTTTGGTGCTTGGTGCTTGCTGCTGGCTGCTTGGTGCTTGGTGTTTGGTGCCTGGTGCTTGGTGCTTGGTGCTTGGTGTTTGGTGTTAGGTGCTTCATGCTTGGTGTTTGGTGCTTGGTGCTGAGTGGTTGGTGTTTAGTGCTTGGTGTTTGGTGCTGGGTGCTTGGTGTTTGGTGCTTGGTGCTTGGTATTTCGTGTTTCGTGTTTGGTTTTTGGTGCTTGGTGCTTGGTGCTTGGTCCTTGGTGTTTGGTGCTGGGTGCTTGGTGTTTGGTGCTTGGTGCTTGGTCTTTGGTGCTTTGTGTTTGGTGCTTGGTGCTTGGTGTCTGGTGCTTGGTGCTTGGTGTTTGGTGCTTGGTGCTTGGTGTTTGGTTTTTGGTGCTTGGTGTTTGGTGTTTGGTGTTTGGTGCTTGCTGCTGGCTGCTTGGTGTTTGATGCATGGTGATTTGTGCTTGGTGTTTGGTGCTTGGTGTTTGGTGTTTGATGCTTGGTGCTTGGTGTTTGGTGTTTGATGCTTGGTGCTTGGTGCTTGGTGCTTGGTGCTTGGTGTTTGGTGCTTGGTGTTTGGTGTTTGGTGCTTGGTGATTCATGTTTCTACTTGGTGCTTGGTGCTTGGTTCTTGGTATTTGGTGCTTGGTGCTTGGTGTTTGGTGTTATATGCTTGGTGTTTGATGCTTGGTGCTTGGTGTTTGGTGTTTGGTGTTTGATGCTTGGTGCTTGGTGTTTGGTGCTTGGTGCTTGGTGTTTGTACTTGGTGCTTGGTGCTTGGTGCTTGGTGTTTGGTGCTTGGTATTTGGTGCTTGGTGCTTGGTGCTTGGTCCTTGGTGCTTGGTGTTTGGTGGTTGGTGTTTGGTGGTTGGTGTTAGGTGTTTGGTGCTTGGTGCTTGGTGTTTGGTGTTTGGTGCTTGGTGTTTGGTGTTTGGTGCTTGGTGTTTGGTGCTTGGTACTTGGTGCTTGGTGCTTGGTGTTAGGTGTTTGGTGCTTGGTGTTTGGTGCTTGGTGTTTGGTGCTTGGTGTTTGGTGCTTGGTGTTTGGTGGTTGGTGTTAGGTGTTTGGTGCTTGGTGCTTGGTGTTTGGTGTTTGGTGCTTGGTGTTTGGTGTTTGGTGCTTGGTGTTTGGTGCTTGGTACTTGGTGCTTGGTGCTTGGTGTTAGGTGTTTGGTGCTTGGTGTTTGGTGCTTGGTGTTTGGTGCTTGGTGCTTGGTGTTTGGTGCTTGGTGTTTGGTGTTTGGTGCTTGGTCATTGGTGTTTCTACTTGGTGCTTGGTGCTTGGTTCTTGGTGTTTGGTGCTTGGTGCTTGGTGTTTGGTGTTATATGCTTGGTGTTTGATGCTTGGTGCTTGGTGCTTGCTGTTTGGTGTTTGGTGTTTGATGCTTGGTGCTTGGTGTTTGGTGCTTGGTGCTTGGTGTTTGTACTTGGTGCTTGGTGCTTGGTGCTTGGTGTTTGGTGCTTGGTATTTGGTGCTTGGTGCTTGGTGCTTGGTCCTTGGTGCTTGGTGTTTGGTGGTTGGTGTTTGGTGGTTGGTGTTAGGTGTTTGGTGCTTGGTGCTTGGTGTTTGGTGTTTGGTGCTTGGTGTTTGGTGTTTGGTGCTTGGTGTTTGGTGCTTGGTACTTGGTGCTTGGTGCTTGGTGTTAGGTGTTTGGTGCTTGGTGTTTGGTGCTTGGTGTTTGGTGCTTGGTGCTTGGTGCTTGGTGCTTGGTGTTTGGTGGTTGGTGTTTGGTGCTTGGTGTTTGGTGCTTGGTGTTACGTGTTTGGTGCTTGGTGCTTGGTGTTTGGTGTTTGGTGCTTGGTGTTAGGTGTTTGGTGCTTGGTGCTTGGTGTCTGGTTTTTGGTGCTTGGTGCTTGGTGTTTGGTGCTTGCTGCTGGCTGCTTGGTGTTTGGTGCTTGGTGATTGGTGCTTGGTGTTTGGTGTTTGGTGCTAGGTGCTTGGTGTTTGGTGCTTGGTGCTTGGTGTTTGTACTTGGTGCTTGGTGCTTGGTTCTTGGTGTTTGGTGCTTCGTGCTTGGTGTTTGGTGCTTGGTGCTTGGTGTTTGGTGCTTGGTGTTTGGTTCTTGGTGTTTGGTGCTTGGTGCTTGGTGCTTGGTGTTTGGTGCTTGGTTTTTAGTGCTTGGTGCTTGGTGTTTGGTGCTTGGTGCTTGGTGTTTGTACTTGGTGCTTGGTGCTTGGTTCTTGGTGTTTGGTGCCTGGTGTTTTGGTGTTTGGTGCTTGGTGTTTGGTGTTTGGTGTTATATGCTTGGTGTTTGATGCTTGGTGCTTGGTGCTTGGTGTTTGGTGCTTGGTGTTTGATGCTTGGTGCTTGGTGCTTGGTGTTTGGTGCTTGGTGCTTGGTGTTTGTACTTGGTGCTTGGTGCTTGGTTCTTGGTGTTTGGTGCTTGGTGCTTGGTGTTTGGTGCTTGGTGCTTGGTGTTTGGTGCTTGGTGTTTGGTGCTTGGTGTTTGGTGCTTGGTGCTTGGTGCTTAGTGCTTGTTGTTTGGTGCTTGGTGTTAGGTGTTTGGTGCTTGGTGCTTGGTGTTTGGTGTTTGGTGCTTGGTGTTTGGTGCTTGGTGTTTGGTGTTAGGTGTTTGTTGCTTGGTGTTTGGTGTTTGGTGCTTGGTGTTTGGTGCTTGGTGTTTGGTGCTTGGTGTTTGGTGCTTGGTACTTGGTGCTTGGTGCTTCGTGTTAGGTGTTTGGTGCTTGGTGCTTGGTGTTTGGTTTTTGGTGCTTGGTGCTTGGTGTTTGGTGTTTGGTGCTTGCTGCTGGCTGCTTGGTGTTTGATGCTTGGTGATTGGTGCTTGGTGTTTTGTGTTTGGTGCTTGGTGCTTGGTGTTTGGTGCTTGGTGCTTGGTGTTTGGTGCTTGGTGCTTGGTGTTTGGTTTTTGGTGCTTGGTGTTTGGTGTTTGGTGTTTGGTGCTTGCTGCTGGCTGCTTGGTGTTTGATGCATGGTGATTTGTGCTTGGTGTTTGGTGCTTGGTGTTTGGTGTTTGATGCTTGGTGCTTGGTGTTTGGTGTTTGATGCTTGGTGCTTGGTGCTTGGTGCTTGGTGCTTGGTGTTTGTTGTTTGGTGTTTGCTGTTTGGTGTTTGGTGTTTGCTTTTTGGTGTTTGGTGTTTGCTGTATGTTGTTTGGTGTTTGGTGTTTGGTGTTTGGTGTTTGGTGTTTGGTGCTTGTTGCTTGGTGTTTGGTGCTTGGTGCTTGGTGTTTGTTGCCTGGTGCTTGGTGCTTGGTGCTTGGTTTTTGGTGCTTGGTGCTTGGTGCTTGGTCCTTGGTGTTTGGTGCTGGGTGCATTGTGTTTGGTGCTTGGTGCTTGGTGCTTGGTGTTTGGTGTTTGCTGCTTGGTGTTTGATGCTTGGTGCTTGGTGGTTGGTATTTTGTGTTTGGTGCTTGGTGCTTGGTGTTTGGTGCTTGGTGCTTGGTGCTTGGTGTTTGGTTCTTGGTTCTTGGTGTTTGGTGTTTGGCGTTTGGTGTTTGGTGCTTGGTGCTTGGTGTTTGGTGCTTGGTGCTTGGTGTTTGGTGCCTGGTGCTTGGTGCTTGGTGCTTGGTGTTTGGTGTTTGGTGCTTGGTGCTTGGTGCTTGGAGTTTGGTGTTTGGTGCTTGGTGCTTTGTGTTTTGTGTCTGGTGTTTGGTTTTTGGTGCTTGGTGCTTGGTCATTGGTGTTTGGTGCTGGGTGCTTTGTGTTTTGTGCTTGGTGCTTGGTGTTTGGTGTTTGCTGCTTGGTGTTTGATGCTTGGTGCTTGGTGCTTGGTGTTTTGTGTTTGGTGCTTGGTTCTTGGTGTTTGGTGCTTGGTGCTTGGTACTTGGTGTTTGTACTTGGTGCTTGGTGCTTGGTGTTTGGTTCTTGGTTCTTGGTGTTTGGTACTTGGTGCTTGGTGCTTGATGTTTGGTGTTTGGTGCTTGGTGTTTGGTGCTTGGTACTTGGTGTTTGGTGCTTGGGGTTAGGTGTTTGGTGTTTTGTGCTTGGTGTTTGGTGTTTGGTGCTAGGTGCTTGGTGTTTGGTGCTTGGTGCTTGGTGCTTGGTGCTTGTTGCTTGGTGTTTGGTGTTTGGTGCTAGGTGCTTGGTGTTTGGTGCTTGGTGCTTGGTGCTTGGTGTTTGGTGTTTGGTTTTAGGTGCTTGGTGCTTGGTGTTTGGTGCTTGGTGCTGGGTGGTTGGTGTTTAGTGCTTGGTGTTTGGTGCTGGGTGCTTGGTGTTTGGTGCTTGGTGCTTGGTCTTTGGTGCTTGGTGTTTGGTGTTTGGTGCTTGGTGCTTGGTGCTTGGTGTTTGGTGCTTGGTGCTTGGTGTTTGGTGCTTGGTGCTTAGTGTTTGGTGCTTGGTGCTTAGTGTTTGGTGTTTGGTGCTTGGTGCTTGGTGTTTAGTGCTTAGTGTTTGGTGCTTGGTGCTTGGTGTTTGGTGTTTGCTGTTTGCTGTTTGGTGTTTGTTGTTTGGTGTTTGTTGTTTGGTGTTTGCTGTTTGGTGTTTGGTGTTTGCTTTTTGGTGTTTGGTGTTTGCTGTATGTTGTTTGGTGTTTGGTGTTTGGTGTTTGGTGTTTGGTGCTTGTTGCTTGGTGTTTGGTGCTTGGTGCTTGATGTTTGGTGCCTGGTGCTTGGTGCTTGGTGCTTGGTGTTTAGTGTTTGGTGCTTGGTGCTTGGAGTTTGGTGTTTGGTGCTTGGTGCTTGGTGTTTCGTGTTTCGTGTTTGGTTTTTGGTGCTTGGTGCTTGGTGCTTGGTCCTTGGTGTTTGGTGCTGGGTGCATTGTGTTTGGTGCTTGGTGCTTGGTGCTTGGTGTTTGGTGTTTGCTGCTTGGTGTTTGATGCTTGGTGCTTGGTGGTTGGTGTTTTGTGTTTGGTGCTTGGTGCTTGGTGTTTGGTGCCTGGTGCTTGGTGCTTGGTGTTTGGTTCTTGGTTCTTGGTGTTTGGTGTTTGGCGTTTGGTGTTTGGTGCTTGGTGCTTGGTGTTTGGTGCTTGGTGCTTGGTGTTTGGTGCCTGGTGCTTGGTGCTTGGTGCTTGGTGTTTGGTGTTTGGTGCTTGGTGCTTGGTGCTTGGAGTTTGGTGTTTGGTGCTTGGTGATTTGTGTTTTGTGTTTGGTGTTTGGTTTTTGGTGCTTGGTGCTTGGTCATTGGTGTTTGGTGCTGGGTGCTTTGTGTTTTGTGCTTGGTGCTTGGTGTTTGGTGTTTGCTGCTTGGTGTTTGATGCTTGGTGCTTGGTGCTTGGTGTTTTGTGTTTGGTGCTTGGTTCTTGGTGTTTGGTGCTTGGTGCTTGGTACTTGGTGTTTGTACTTGGTGCTTGGTGCTTGGTGTTTGGTTCTTGGTTCTTGGTGTTTGGTACTTGGTGCTTGGTGCTTGATGTTTGGTGTTTGGTGCTTGGTGTTTGGTGCTTGGTACTTGGTGCTTGGTGCTTGGGGTTAGGTGTTTGGTGCTTGGTGCTTGGTGTTTGGTTTTTGGTGCTTGGTGCTTGGTGTTTGGTGTTTGGTGCTTGCTGCTGGCTGCTTGGTGTTTGATGCTTGGTGATTGGTGCTTGGTGTTTTGTGCTTGGTGTTTGGTGCTTGGTGCTGAGAGGTTGGTGTTTAGTGCTTGGTGTTTGGTGCTGGGTGCTTGGTGTTTGGTGGTTGGTGCTTGGTCTTTGGTGCTTGGTGTTTGGTGTTTGGTGCTTGGTGCTTGGTGCTTGGTGTTTGGTGCTTGGTGCTTGGTGTTTGGTGCTTGGTGCTTAGTGTTTGGTGCTTGGTGCTTAGTGTTTGGTGCTAGGTGCTTGGTGTTTGGTGCTTGGTGCTTGGTGTTTGGTGCCTGGTGCTTGGTGTTTGGTGTTTGGTGTTTGGTGCTTGGTGCTTGTTGTTTGGTGTTTGCTGTTTGCTGTTTGGTGTTTGTTGTTTGGTGTTTGTTGTTTGGTGTTTGCTGTTTGGTGTTTGGTGTTTGCTTTTTGGTGTTTGGTGTTTGCTGTATGTTGTTTGCTGTTTGGTGTTTGGTGTTTGGTGTTTGGTGCTTGGTGTTTGCTGCTGGCTGCTTGGTGCTTGGTGTTTGGTGCCTGGTGCTTGGTGCTTGGTGCTTGGTGTTTGGTGTTTGGTGCTTGGTGCTTGGAGTTTGGTGTTTGGTGCTTGGTGCTTGGTATTTCGTGTTTCGTGTTTGGGATTTGGTGCTTGGTGCTTGGTGCTTGGTCCTTGGTGTTTGGTGTTGGGTGCTTGGTGTTTGGTGCTTGGTGCTTGGTCTTTGGTGCTTTGTGTTTGGTGCTTGGTGCTTGGTGTTTGGTGCTTGGTGCTTGGTGTTTGGTGCTTGGTGCTTGGTGTTTGGTTTTTGGTGCTTGGTGTTTGGTGTTTGGTGTTTGGTGCTTGCTGCTGGCTGCTTGGTGTTTGATGCATGGTGATTTGTGCTTGGTGTTTGGTGCTTGGTGTTTGGTGTTTGATGCTTGGTGCTTGGTGTTTGGTGTTTGATGCTTGGTGCTTGGTGCTTGGTGCTTGGTGCTTGGTGTTTGGTGCTTGGTGTTTGGTGCTTGGTGATTGGTGTTTCTACTTGGTGCTTGGTGCTTGGTTCTTGGTATTTGGTGCTTGGTGCTTGGTGTTTGGTGTTATATGCTTGGTGTTTGATGCTTGGTGCTTGGTGCTTGGTGCTTGGTGTTTGGTGTTTGGTGTTTGATGCTTGGTGCTTGGTGTTTGGTGCTTGGTGCTTGGTGTTTGTACTTGGTGCTTGGTGCTTGGTGCTTGGTGTTTGGTGCTTGGTATTTGGTGCTTGGTGCTTGGTGCTTGGTCCTTGGTGCTTGGTGTTTGGTGGTTGGTGTTTGGTGGTTGGTGTTAGGTGTTTGGTGCTTGGTGCTTGGTGTTTGGTGTTTGGTGCTTTGTGTTTGGTGTTTGGTGCTTGGTGTTTGGTGCTTGGTACTTGGTGCTTGGTGCTTGGTGTTAGGTGTTTGGTGCTTGGTGTTTGGTGCTTGGTGTTTGGTGCTTGGTGCTTGGTGCTTGGTGTTTGGTGGTTGGTGTTTGGTGCTTGGTGTTTGGTGCTTGGTGTTACGTGTTTGGTGCTTGGTGCTTGGTGTTTGGTGTTTGGTGCTTGGTGTTTGGTGTTTGGTGCTTGGTGTTTGGTGCTTTTTGCTTGGTGCTTGCTGCTTGGTGTTTGGTGCTGGGTGCTTGGTGCTTGGTGTTTGGTCTTATATGCATGGTGTTTGATGCTTGGTGCTTGGTGCTTGGTGTTTGGTGTTTGGTGCTTGGTGTTTGATGCTTGGTGCTTGGTGCTTGGTGTTTGGTGTTTGGTGCTGGGTGCTTGGTGCTTGGTGCTTGGTGTTTGGTGCTTGGTGTTTGGTGCTTGGTGTTTGGTGCTTGGTGCTTGGTGCTTGGTGCTTGGTGTTTGGTGTTTGGTGCTTGGTGTTTGGTGCTTGGTACTTGGTGCTTGGTGCTTGGTGTTAGGTGTTTGGTGCTTGGTGCTTGGTGTCTGGTTTTTGGTGCTTGGTGCTTGGTGTTTGGTGCTTGCTGCTGGCTGCTTGGTGTTTGGTGCTTGGTGATTGGTGCTTGGTGTTTGGTGTTTGGTGCTAGGTGTTTGGTGTTTGGTGCTTGGTGCTTGGTGTTTGGTGCTTGGTGCTTGGTGTTTGGTGCTTGGTGTTTGGTGCTTGGTGTTTGGTGCTTGGTGCTTGGTGCTTGGTGTTTGGTGCTTGGTGTTTGGTGCTTGGTGTTAGGTGTTTGGTGCTTGGTGCTTGGTGTTTGGTGTTTGGTGCTTGGTGTTTGGTGTTTGGTGTTATATGCTTGGTGTTTGATGCTTGGTGCTTGGTGCTTGGTGTTTGGTGCTTGGTGTTTGATGCTTGGTGCTTGGTGCTTGGTGTTTGGTGCTTGGTGCTTGGTGTTTGTACTTGGTGCTTGGTGCTTGGTTCTTGGTGTTTGGTTCTTGGTGTTTGGTGTTTGGTGCTTGGTGTTTGGTGTTTGGTGTTATATGCTTGGTGTTTGATGCTTGGTGCTTGGTGCTTGGTGTTTGGTGCTTGGTGTTTGATGCTTGGTGCTTGGTGCTTGGTGTTTGGTGCTTGGTGCTTGGTGTTTGTACTTGGTGCTTGGTGCTTGGTTCTTGGTGTTTGGTGCTTGGTGCTTGGTGTTTGGTGCTTGGTGCTTGGTGTTTGGTGCTTGGTGTTTGGTGCTTGGTGTTTGGTGCTTGGTGCTTGGTGCTTAGTGCTTGGTGTTTGGTGCTTGGTGTTAGGTGTTTGGTGCTTGGTGCTTGGTGTTTGGTGTTTGGTGCTTGGTGTTTGGTGCTTGGTGTTTGGTGTTAGGTGTTTGGTGCTTGGTGTTTGGTGTTTGGTTCTTGGTGTTTGGTGCTTGGTGTTTGGTGCTTGGTGTTTGGTGCTTGGTACTTGGTGCTTGGTGCTTCGTGTTAGGTGTTTGGTGCTTGGTGCTTGGTGTTTGGTTTTTGGTGCTTGGTGCTTGGTGTTTGGTGTTTGGTGCTTGCTGCTGGCTGCTTGGTGTTTGATGCTTGGTGATTGGTGCTTGGTGTTTTGTGCTTGGTGTTTGGTGTTTGGTGCTAGGTGCTTGGTGTTTGGTGCTTGGTGCTTGGTGCTTGGTGTTTGGTGTTTGGTTTTAGGTGCTTGGTGCTTGGTGTTTGGTGCTTGGTGCTGGGTGGTTGGTGTTTAGTGCTTGGTGTTTGGTGCTGGGTGCTTGGTGTTTGGTGCTTGGTGCTTGGTCTTTGGTGCTTGGTGTTTGGTGTTTGGTGCTTGGTGCTTGGTGCTTGGTGTTTGGTGCTTGGTGCTTGGTGTTTGGTGCTTGGTGCTTAGTGTTTGGTGCTTGGTGTTTGGTGTTTGCTGTTTGCTGTTTGGTGTTTGTTGTTTGGTGTTTGTTGTTTGGTGTTTGCTGTTTGGTGTTTGGTGTTTGCTTTTTGGTGTTTGGTGTTTGCTGTATGTTGTTTGGTGTTTGGTGTTTGGTGTTTGGTGTTTGGTGCTTGTTGCTTGGTGTTTGCTGCTTGGTGCTTGGTGTTTGGTGCCTGGTGCTTGGTGCTTGGTGCTTGGTGTTTGGTGTTTGGTGCTTGGTGCTTGGAGTTTGGTGTTTGGTGCTTGGTGCTTGGTGTTTCGTGTTTCGTGTTTGGTTTTTGGTGCCTGGTGCTTGGTGCTTGGTCCTTGGTGTTTGGTGCTGGGTGCATTGTGTTTGGTGCTTGGTGCTTGGTGCTTGGTGTTTGGTGTTTGCTGCTTGGTGTTTGATGCTTGGTGCTTGGTGGTTGGTGTTTTGTGTTTGGTGCTTGGTGCTTGGTGTTTGGTGCTTGGTGCTTGGTGCTTGGTGTTTGTACTTGGTGCTTGGTGATTGGTGTTTGGTTCTTGGTTCTTGGTGTTTGGTGTTTGGCGTTTGGTGTTTGGTGCTTGGTGCTTGGTGTTTGGTGCTTGGTGCTTGGTGTTTGGTGCCTGGTGCTTGGTGCTTGGTGCTTGGTGTTTGGTGTTTGGTGCTTGGTGCTTGGTGCTTGGAGTTTGGTGTTTGGTGCTTGGTGCTTTGTATTTTGTGTTTGGTGTTTGGTTTTTGGTGCTTGGTGCTTGGTCCTTGGTGTTTGGTGCTGGGTGCTTTGTGTTTTGTGCTTGGTGCTTGGTGTTTGGTGTTTGCTGCTTGGTGTTTGATGCTTGGTGCTTGGTGCTTGGTGTTTTATTTTTGGTGCTTGGTTCTTGGTGTTTGGTGCTTGGTGCTTGGTACTTGGTGTTTGTACTTGGTGCTTGGTGCTTGGTGTTTGGTTCTTGGTTCTTGGTGTTTGGTACTTGGTGCTTGGTGCTTGATGTTTGGTGTTTGGTGCTTGGTGTTTGGTGCTTGGTACTTGGTGCTTGGTGCTTGGTGTTAGGTGTTTGGTGCTTGGTGCTTGGTGTTTGGTTTTTGGTGGTTGGTGCTTGGTGTTTGGTGTTTGGTGCTTGCTGCTGGCTGCTTGGTGTTTGATGCTTGGTGATTGGTGCTTGGTGTTTTGTGCTTGGTGTTTGGTGTTTGGTGCTAGGTGATTGGTGTTTGGTGCTGGGTGCTTGGTGCTTGGTGTTTGGTGTTTGGTGTTAGGTGCTTGATGCTTGGTGTTTGGTGCTTGGTGCTGGGTGGTTGGTGTTTAGTGCTTGGTGTTTGGTGCTGGGTGCTTGGTGTTTGGTGCTTGGTGCTTGGTCTTTGGTGCTTGGTGTTTGGTGTTTGGTGCTTGGTGCTTGGTGCTTGGTGTTTGGTGCTTGGTGCTTGGTGTTTGGTGCTTGGTGCTTAGTGTTTGGTGCTTGGTGCTTAGTGTTTGGTGCTAGGTGCTTGGTGTTTGGTGCTTGGTGCTTGGTGTGTGGTGCCTGGTGCTTGGTGTTTGGTGTTTGGTGTTTGGTGCTTGGTGCTTGGTGTTTGCTGTTTGGTGTTTGCTGTTTGGTGTTTGGTGTTTGTTGTTTGGTGTTTGCTGTTTTGTGCTTGGTGCTTGGTGTTTGGTGGTTCGTGTTTGGTGCTTGGTGTCTGGTGCTTGGTGTTTGGTGTTTGGTGCTTGGTGTTTGGTGTTTGGTGTTTGGTGCTTGGTGTTTGGTGCTTGGTGTTTGGTGCTTGGTGCTGGGTGGTTGGTGTTTGGTGCTTGGTGTTTGGTGCCTGGTGCTTGGTGCTTGGTGCTTGGTGTTTGGTGTTTGGTGCTTGGTGCTTGGAGTTTGGTGTTTGGTGCTTGGTGCTTGGTGTTTCGTGTTTCGTGTTTGGTTTTTGGTGCTTGGTGCTTGGTGCTTGGTCCTTGGTGTTTGGTGCTGGGTGCATTGTGTTTGGTGCTTGGTGCTTGGTGCTTGGTGTTTGGTGTTTGCTGCTTGGTGTTTGATGCTTGGTGCTTGGTACTTGGTGTTTTGTGTTTGGTGCTTGGTGCTTGGTGTTTGGTGCTTGGTGCTTGGTGCTTGGTGTTTGTACTTGGTGCTTGGTGTTTGGTTCTTGGTTCTTGGTGTTTGGTGTTTGGCGTTTGGTGTTTGGTGCTTGGTGCTTGGTGTTTGGTGCTTGGTGCTTGGTGCTTGGTGCTTGGTGTTTGGTGTTTGGTGCTTGGTGCTTGGTGCTTGGAGTTTGGTGTTTGGTGCTTGGTGCTTTGTGTTTTGTGTTTGGTGTTTGGTTTTTGGTGCTTGGTGCTTGGTCCTTGGTGTTTGGTGCTGGGTGCTTTGTGTTTGGTGCTTGGTGCTTGGTGTTTGGTGTTTGCTGCTTGGTGCTTGATGCTTGGTGCTTGGTGCTTGGTGTTTTGTGTTTGGTGCTTGGTGTTTGTACTTGGTGCTTGGTGCTTGGTGTTTGGTTCTTGGTTCTTGGTGTTTGGTACTTGGTGCTTGGTGCTTGATGTTTGGTGTTTGGTGCTTGGTGTTTGGTGCTTGGTGCTTGGTGCTTGGTGTTAGGTGTTTGGTGCTTGGTCCTTGGTGTTTGGTGCTTGGTGTTTGGTGTTTGCTGTTTGGTGTTTGGTGTTTGCTGTTTGGTGTTTGCTGTTTGGTGTCTGCTTTTTGGTGTTCAGTGTTTGCTGTATGGTGTTTGGTGTTTGCTGTTTGGTGTTTGGTCTTTGGTGCTTGGTGTTTGGTGCTTGGTGCTTGGTGTTTGGTGTTTGGTGTTTGGTGCTTGGTGTTTGGTGTTTGGTGCTTGGTGTTTGGTGTTTGGTGCTTGGTGTCTGGTGCTTGGTGTTTGGTTTTTGGTGCTTGGTGTTTGGTGTTTGGTGTTTGGTGTTTGGTGTTTGGTGCTTGGTGCTTGGTGTTTGGTGGTTCGTGTTTGGTGCTTGGTGTCTGGTGCTTGGTGTTTGGTGTTTGGTGCTTGGTGTTTGGTGTTTGGTGTTTGGTGCTTGGTGTTTGGTGCTTGGTGTTTGGTGCTTGGTGCTGGGTGGTTGGTGTTTGGTGCTTGGTGTTTGGTGCTGGGTGCTTGGTGTTTGGTGCTGGGGGCTTGGTGTTTGGTGCTTGGTGCTTGGTCTTTGGTGCTTGGTGTTTGGTGCTTGGTGCTTGGTGTTTGGTGTTTGGTGCTTGGTGCTTGGTGTTTGGTGCTTCGTGCTTGGTGTTTGGTTTTTGGTGCTTGGTGCTTGGTGTTTGGTGTTTGGTGCTTGCTGCTGGCTGCTTGGTGTTTGATGCATGATGATTGGTGCTTGGTGTTTGGTGCTTGGTGTTTGGTGTTTGATGCTTGGTGCTTGGTGTTTGGTGATTGGTGCTTGGTGCTTGGTGCTTGGTGCTTGGTGTTTGGTGCTTGGTGCTTGGTGTTTGGTGCTTGGTGCTTGGTGTTTGGTTTTTGGTGCTTGGTGTTTGGTGTTTGGTGTTTGGTGCTTGCTGCTGGCTGCTTGGTGTTTGATGCATGGTGATTTGTGCTTGGTGTTTGGTGCTTGGTGTTTGGTGTTTGATGCTTGGTGCTTGGTGTTTGGTGTTTGATGCTTGGTGCTTGGTGCTTGGTGCTTGGTGTTTGGTGCTTGGTGTTTGGTGCTTGGTGATTGGTGTTTGTACTTGGTGCTTGGTGCTTGGTTCTTGGTGTTCGGTGCTTGGTGCTTGGTGTTTGGTGTTATATGCTTGGTGTTTGATGCTTGGTGCTTGGTGCTTGGTGTTTGGTGTTTGGTGTTTGATGCTTGGTGCTTGGTGTTTGGTGCTTGGTGCTTGGTGTTTGTACTTGGTGCTTGGTGCTTGGTGCTTGGTGTTTGGTGCTTGGTGTTTGGTGCTTGGTGCTTGGTGCTTGGTCCTTGGTGCTTGGTGTTTGGTGGTTGGTGTTTGGTGGTTGGTGTTAGGTGTTTGGTGCTTGGTGCTTGGTGTTTGGTGTTTGGTGCTTGGTGTTTGGTGTTTGGTGCTTGATGCTTGGTACTTGGTGTTTGGTGCTTGGTGCTTGGTGCTTGGTGTTTGGTGTTTGGTTTTTGGTGCTTGTTACTTGGTGTTTTGTGTTTGGTGTTTGGTGCTTGGTGCTTGGTGCTTGGTGTTTGGTGCTTGGTGCTTGGTGCTTGGTGCTTGGTGTTTGGTGTTTAGTGCTTGGTGCTTGGTGTTTGGTCTTTGGCGCTTGGTGCTTGGTGTTTGGTGCTTGGTGCTTGGTGTTTGGTGTTTGGCGTTTGGTGTTTGGTGTTTGGTGTTTGGTGCTTGGTGATTGGTGTTTGGTGCTCGCTGTTTGGTGTTTGGTGTTTGGTGCTTGGTGCTTGGTGATTGGTGTTTGGTGCTTGGTGCTTGGTGATTGGTGCTTGTTGCTTGGTGCTTGGTGTTTGGTGCTTGGTGTTTGGTGTTTGGTGTTTGGTGTTTGCTGTTTGCTGTTTGGTGTTTGCTGTTTGGTGTTTGCTGTTTGGTGTTTGGTGTTTGCTGTTTGGTGTTTGGTGTTTGCTGTTTGGTGTTTGGTGTTTGCTGTTTGGTGTTTGCTGTTTGTGTTTGCTGTTTGGTGCTTGGTGCTTGGTGCTTGGTGTTTGTTCCTTGGTGCTTGGTGCTTGGTGATTGGTGCTTGGTGCCTGGTCTTTGGTGTTTGGTGTTTGGTGCTTGGTGCTTGGTGTTTGATGTGTGGTGCTTGATGCTTGGTCTTTGGTATTTGGTGCTTTGTGCTTGGTGCTTGGTGCTTGGTGTTTGGTGCTTGGTGCTTGGTGTTTGGTTCTTGGTGCTAGGTATTTGGTGTTTGGTGCGTGGTGCTTGGTGTTTGGTGCTTGGTGCTTGGTGCTTGGCGTTTGGTGTTTGTCGTTTGATGTTTGGCATTTTCTGTTTGGTGTTTGGTGTTTGGTGTTTGCTGTTTGGTGTTTGCTGTTTTTGTGTTTGGTGTTTGCTGTTTGGTGTTTGCTGTTTGGTGTTTTGTATTTCATGTTTGGTGTTTGGTGTTTGCTGTTTGGTGTTTGGTGTTTGGTCTTTGGTGCTTGGTGCTTGGTGTTTGGTGTTTGGTGCTTGGTGCTTGGTGTTTGGTGATTCTTGCTTGGTGCTTGGTGTTTGGTGCTTGGTGCTTGGTGTTTGGTGTTTGGCGCTTGGTGCTTGGTGTTTGGTGCTTGGTGTTTGGTGCTTGGTGCTTGGTGTTTGGTGCTTGGTTTTTGATGTTTGGTGCTTGGGGCTTGGTGCTTGGTGTTTGGTGCTTGGTGCTTGGTGTTTGCTGTTTGGTGCTTGATGCTTGGTGTTTGGTGTTTGGTGCTTGGTGTTTGGTGCTTGGTGCTTGGTGTTTGGTGTTTGCTGTTTGCTGTTTGGTGTTTGCTATTTGGTGTTTGGTGTTTGCTGTTTGCTGTTTGGTGTTTGGTGTTTGGTGTTTGCTGTTTGGTGATTGGTGTTTGGTGTTTGGTGTTTGGTGCTTGGTGCTTGGTGCTACGTGCTTGGTGTTTGGTGTTTGGCAATTGGTGTTTGGTACTTGGTGCTTGGTGCTTGGTTTTTGGTGTTTGGTGATTGGTGCTTGGTGCTTGGTGATTGGTGTTTGGTGCTTGGTGATTGGTGTTTGGTTGTTGGTGCTTGGTTCTTGTTGTTTGGTGCTTGGTGCTTGGGGCTTGATGTTTGGTGCTTCTTGCTTGGTGCTTGGTGTTTGGTGCTTGGTGCTTGGTGCTTGGTGCTTGGTGTTTGGTTCTTGGTGCTTGGTGTTTGGTGTTTGGTGCTTGGTGTCTGGTGTTTGGTGTTTGGTGTTTGGTGTTTGGTGTTTGGTGCTTGGTGCTTGGTTCTTGGTGCTTGGTGCTTGATGTTTTGTGCTTGGTGCTTGGTGCTTGGTGTTTGGTGTTTGGTGCTTGGTGCTTGTTGCTTGGTGCTTGGTGCTTGGTGCTTGCTGTTTGGTGTTTGGTGCTTGGTGTTTGGTGTTTGGTGTTTGCTGTTTGGTGTTTGGTGTTTGGTGTTTGCTGTTTGGTGTTTGCTATTTGGTGTTTGCTGTTTGGTGTTTGGTGTGTGGTGTTTGGTGTTTGATGTGTGGTGCTTGGTGCTTGGTGTTTGGTATTTGGTGCTTGGTGCTTGGTGCTTGGTTCTTGGTGTTTGGTGCTTGGTGCTTGGTGCTTGGTGTTTGGTGCTTGGTGCTAGGTGTTTGGTGCTTGGTGCTTGGTGCTTTGTGTTTGGTGCTTGGTTCTTGATGCTTGATGTTTGGTGCTTGGTGCTTGGTACTTGGTGTTTGGTGCTTGGTGCTTGGTGTTTGGTGTTTGGTGTTTGGTGCTTGGTGCTTGGTGCTTGGTGTTTGGTGTTTGGTGTTTGGTGCTTGTTACTTGGTGTTTTGTGTTTGGTGTTTGGTGCTTGGTGCTTGGTGTTTGGTGCTTGGTGCTTGGTGCTTGGTGCTTGGTGTTTGGTGTTTAGTGCTTGGTGCTTGGTGTTTGGTCTTTGGCGCTTGGTGCTTGGTGTTTGGTGCTTGGTGCTTGGTGTTTGGTGTTTGGCGTTTGGTGTTTGGTGCTTGGTGCTTTGTGCTTGGTGCTTGGTGCTTGGTTTTTGGTGTTTGGTGCTTGGTGTTTGGTGTTTGGTGTTTGGTGTTTGGTGCTTGGTGATTGGTGTTTGGTGCTCGCTGTTTGGTGTTTGGTGTTTGGTGCTTGGTGCTTGGTGTTTGGTGTTTTGTGCTTGGTGCTTGGTGATTGGTGCTTGTTGCTTGGTGCTTGGTGTTTGGTGCTTGGTGTTTGGTGTTTGGTGTTTGGTGTTTGCTGTTTGCTGTTTGGTGTTTGCTGTTTGGTGTTTGGTGTTTGCTGTTTGGTGTTTGGTGTTTGCTGTTTGGTGTTTGCTGTTTGTGTTTGCTGTTTGGTGCTTGATGCTTGGTGCTTGGTGTTTGTTCCTTGGTGCTTGGTGCTTGGTGATTGGTGCTTGGTGCCTGGTCTTTGGTGTTTGGTGTTTGGTGCTTGGTGCATGGTGTTTGATGTGTGGTGCTTGATGCTTGGTGTTTGGTAATTGGTGCTTGGTGCTTGGTGCTTGGTGCTTGGTGTTTGGTGCTTGGTGCTTGGTGTTTGGTTCTTGGTGCTAGGTATTTGGTGTTTGGTGCGTGGTGCTTGGTGTTTGGTGCTTGGTGCTTGGTGCTTGGCGTTTGGTGTTTGTCGTTTGATGTTTGGCATTTTCTGTTTGGTGTTTGGTGTTTGGTGTTTGCTGTTTGGTGTTTGCTGTTTTTGTGTTTGGTGTTTGCTGTTTGGTGTTTGCTGTTTGGTGTTTTGTATTTTATGTTTGGTGTTTGGTGTTTGCTGTTTGGTGTTTGGTGTTTGGTGTTTGGTGCTTGGTGCTTGGTGCTTGGTGCTTGGTGTTTGGTGCTTGGTGCTTGGTACTTGGTGTTTGGTGTCTGGTGCTTGGTGCTTGGTGTTTGGTGTTTGGTGCTTGGTGCTTGGTGTTTGGTGTTTGGTGCTTGGTGTTTGCTGTTTGGTGCTTGGGGCTTGGTGCTTGGTGTTTGGTGCTTGGTGCTTGGTGTTTGCTGTTTGGTGCTTGATGCTTGGTGTTTGGTGTTTGGTGCTTGGTGTTTGGTGCTTGGTGCTTGGTGTTTGGTGTTTGCTGTTTGGTGCTTGGGGCTTGGTGCTTGGTGTTTGGTGCTTGGTGTTTGGTGCTTGGTGCTTGGTGTTTGGTGTTTGCTGTTTGCTGTTTGCTGTTTGCTATTTGTTGTTTGGTGTTTGCTGTTTGGTGTTTGGTGTTTGGTGTTTGCTGTTTGGTGATTGGTGTTTGCTATTTGGTGTTTTGTGTTTGCTGTTTGGTGTTTGGTGTTTGGTGCTTGGTGCTTGGTGCTTGGTGCTTGGTGTTTGGTGTTTGGTGCTTGGTGCTTGGTGCTTGGTGCTTGGTATCTGGTTCTTGGTGTTTGGTGCTTGGTGTTTGTACTTGGTGCTAGGTGCTTGGTGTTTGATGCTTGGTGCTTGGTGCTTGGTGCTTGGTGCTTGGTGATTGGTGCTTGGTGCATGGTGTTTGATGCTTGGTGATTGGTGTTTGGTGCTTGGTGCTTGGTGTTTGCGGTTTGGCGTTTGGTGTTCGGCGTTTGATGTTTGGCGTTTGCTGTTTGGTGTTTGGTGCTTGATGTTTGCTAGTTCGTGTTTGGTGTTTGGTGTTTGCTGTTTGGTGTTTGCTGTTTAGTGTTTGGTGCTTGGTGCTTGGTGCTTGGTGTTTGGTCTTTGGCGCTTGGTGCTTGGTGTTTGGTGCCTGGTGCGTGGTGTTTGGTGTTTGGCATTTGGTGTTTGGCACTTGGTGCTTGGTGCTTGGTTTTTGGTGTTTGGTGATTGGTGCTTGGTGCTTGGTGCTTGGTGTTTGGTGCTTGGTGATTGGTGTTTGGTGCTTGGTGCTTGGTTCTTGTTGTTTGGTGCTTGGAGCTTGGGGCTTGGTGTTTGGTGCTTCTTGCTTGGTGCTTGGTGTTTGGTGCTTGGTGCTTGGTTCTTGGTGCTTGGTGCTTGATGTTTTGTGCTTGGTGCTTGGTGCTTGGTGTTTGGTGTTTGGTGCTTGGTGCTTGGTGCTTGGTGCTTGGTGCTTGCTGTTTGGTGTTTGGTACTTGGTGCTTGCTGTTTGGTGTTTGGTGTTTGGTGTTTGCTGTTTGGTGTTTGGTGTTTGCTGTTTGGTGTTTGCTATTTGGTGTTTGGTGTTTGCTGTTTGGTGTTTGCTGTTTGGTTTTTGGTGTGTGGTGTTTGGTGTTTGATGTGTGGTGCGTGGTGCTTGGTGTTTGGTATTTGGTGCTTGGTGATTGGTGCTTTGTGTTTGTTGCTTGGTGCTTGGTACTTGGTGTTTGGTGCTTGGTGTTTGGGCCTGGTGTTTGGTGTTTAGTGCTTGGTGCTTGGTGTTTGGTGCTTGGTGCTAGGCGTTTGGTGTTTGGTACTTGGTGCTTGGTGTTAGCTACTTGGTGCTTGGTGCTTGTTGTTTGGTGCTTGGTGCTTGGTGCTTGGTGTTTGGTGCTTGGTGCTTGGTGTTTGGTGTTTGGTGTTTGGTGCTTGGTACTTGGTGTTTTGTGTTTGGTGTTTGGTGATTGGTGCTTGGTGTTTGGTGCTTGGTGCTTGGTGCTTGGTGCTTGGTGTTTGGTGTTTAGTGCTTGGTGCTTGGTATTTGGTGTTTGGTGCTTGGTGCTTGGTGTTTGGTGTTTGGTGCTTGGTGCTTGGTGTTTGGTGTTTGGTGCTATGTGCTTGGTATTTGGTGATTGGTGCTTGGTGCTTGGTGTTTGGTGCTCGGGGCTTGGTGCTTGGTGTTTGGTGCTTGGTGCTTGGTGTTTGGTTTTTGGCGCTTGGTGCTTGGTGTTTGGTGCTTGGTGCTTGGTGTTTGGTGTTTGGCATTTGGTGGTTGGTGCTTGGTGCTTTGTGCTTGGTGCTTGGTTTTTGGTGTTTGGTGCTTGGTTCCTGGTATTTGGTGTTTGTTGATTGGTGCTTGGTGTCTGGTGCTTGGGGTTTGGTGCTTGGTGCTTGGTGTTTGGTGTTTTGTGGTGTGTGCGTGGTGCTTGGTGTTTGGTGATTGGTGCTTGGTGCTTGGTGTTTGGTGCTTGGTGCTTTGTGCTTGGTGCTTGGTGCTTGGTGCTTGGCGTTTGGTGTTTGTCATTTGATGTTTGGCATTTTCTGTTTGGTGTTTGGTGTTTGCTGTTTGGTGTTTGCTGTTTGGTGTTTGGTGTTTGCTGTTTGGTGTTTGCTGTTTGCTGTTTGGTGTTTTGTATTTGGTGTTTGGTGTTTGGTGTTTGCTGTTTGGTGTTTAGTGTTTGGTGTTTGGTGTTTGCTGTTTGCTGTTTGGTGTTTGGTGTTTGGTGCTTGGTGCTTGGTGCTTGGTTTTTTTGCTTTGTGCTTGGTACTTGGTGTTTCGTGTTTCGTGCTTGGTGCTTGGTGTTTGGTGTTTGGTGCTTGTTGCTTGGTGCTTGGTGTTTGGTGCTTTGTGCTTGGTACTTGGTGTTTGGTGTTTGGTGCTTGGTGCTTGCTGTTTGGTGTTTGGTGCTTGGTGCTTGGTGTTTGGTGATTGGTGCTTGGTGCTTGGTGTTTGGTGTTTGGTGCTTGGTGTTTGGTGCTTGGTGCTTGGTGCTTGGTGCTCGGTGCTTGGTGATTGGTGCTTTGTGTTTGTTGCTTGGTGCTTGGTGCTTGGTGATTGGTGCTTGGTGTTTGGGCCTGGTGTTTGGTGTTTGGTGCTCGGTGTTTGATGTGTGGTACTTGGTGCTTGCTGTTTGGTGTTTGGTGCTTGGTGCTTGGTGCTTGGCTTTTGGTGCTTTGTGCTTGGTGCTTGGTGTTTGGTGCTTGGTGCTAGACGTTTGGTGTTTGGTGCTTGGTGCTTGGTGTTAGGTACTTGGTACTTGGTGCTTGTTGTTTGGTGCTTGGTGCTTGGTGCTTGGTGTTTGGTGCTTGGTGCTTGGTGTTTGGTGTTTGGTGTTTGGTGCTTGGTACTTGGTGTTTTGTGTTTGGTGATTGGTGCTTGGTGCTTGGTGTTTGGTGCTCGGAGCTTGGTGCTTGGTGTTTGGTGCTTGGTGCTTGGTGTTTGGTCTTTGGCGCTTGGTGATTGGCGTTTGGTGCTTGGTGCTTGGTGTTTGGTGTTTGGCATTTGGTGTTTGGTGATTGGCGTTTGGTGCTTGGTACTTGGTATTTGGTGTTTGTTGATTGGTGCTTGGTGTCTGGTGCTTGGGGTTTGGTGCTTGGTGCTTGGTGTGTGGTGTTTGGTGTTTGGTGCTTGGTGCTTGGTGTTTGGTGTTTGGTGCTTGGTGCTTGGTGTTTGGTGTTTAGTGCTTGGTGCTTGGTTCTTGGTGTTTGGTGCTTGGTGCTTGGTGTTTGGTGTTTGGTGCTTGGTGCTTGGTGTTTGGTGTTTGGTGCTTGGTGCTTGGTGTTTGGTGTTTGGTGCTAGGTGCTTGGTATTTGGTGCTTGGTGCTTGGTGTTTGGTGCTCGGAGCTTGGTGCTCGGTGTTTGGTGCTTGGTGCTTGGTGCTTGGTCTTTGGCGCTTGGTGCTTGGTGATTGGTGCTTGGTGCTTGGTGTTTGGTGTTTGGCATTTGGTGTTTGGTGCTTGGTGCTTTGTGCTTGGTGCTTGGTTTTTGGTGCTTGGTGCTTGGTATTTGGTGTTTGTTGATTGGTGCTTGGTGTCTGCTGCTTGGGGTTTGGTGCTTGGAGCTTGGTGTTTGGTGTTTGGTGTTTGGTGCGTGGTGCTTGGTGTTTGGTGCTTGGTGCTTGGTACTTGGTGTTTGGTGCTTGGTGCTTTGTGCTTGGTGCTTGGTGCTTGGTGTTTGGTGTTTGGTGTTTGGTGCTTGGTACTTGGTGTTTTGTGTTTGGTGTTTGGTGCTTGGTGCTTGGTGTTTGGTGCTTGGTGCTTGGTGCTTGGTGCTTGGTGTTTGGTGCTAGGTGCTTGGTATTTGGTGATTGGTGCTTGGTGCTTGGTGTTTGGTGCTCGGAGCTTGGTGCTTGGTGTTTGGTGCTTGGTGCTTGGTGTTTGGTCTTTGGCGCTTGGTGATTGGCGTTTGGTGCTTGGTGCTTGGTGTTTGGTGTTTGGCATTTGGTGTTTGGTGCTTGGTGCTTTGTGCTTGGTGCTTGGTTTTTGGTGTTTGGTGCTTGGTGCTTGGTATTTGGTGTTGTTGATTGGTGCTTGGTGTCTGGTGCTTGGGGTTTGGTGCTTGGTGCTTGGTGTGTGGTGTTTGGTGTTTGGTGCTTGGTGCTTGGTGTTTGGTGTTTGGTGCTTGGTGCTTGGTGTTTGGTGTTTAGTGCTTGGTGCTTGGTTCTTGGTGTTTGGTGCTTGGTGCTTGGTGTTTGGTGTTTGGTGCTTGGTGCTTGGTGTTTGGTGTTTGGTGCTTGGTGCTTGGTGTTTGGTGTTTGGTGCTAGGTGCTTGGTATTTGGTGCTTGGTGCTTGGTGTTTGGTGCTCGGAGCTTGGTGCTTGGTGTTTGGTGCTTGGTGCTTGGTGCTTGGTCTTTGGCGCTTGGTGCTTGGTGATTGGTGCTTGGTGCTTGGTGTTTGGTGTTTGGCATTTGGTGTTTGGTGCTTGGTGCTTTGTGCTTGGTGCTTGGTTTTTGGTGCTTGGTGCTTGGTATTTGGTGTTTGTTGATTGGTGCTTGGTGTCTGGTGCTTGGGGTTTGGTGCTTGGAGCTTGGTGTTTGGTGTTTGGTGTTTGGTGCGTGGTGCTTGGTGTTTGGTGCTTGGTGCTTGGTGCTTGGTGTTTGGTGCTTGGTGCTTTGTGCTTGGTGCTTGGTGCTTGGTGCTTGGCGTTTGGTGTTTGTCGTTTGATGTTTGGCATTTTCTATTTGGTATTTGGTGTTTGGTGTTTGCTGTTTGGTGTTTGCTGTTTGGTGTTTGGTGTTTGCTGTTTGGTGTTTGCTGTTTGGTGTTTTGTATTTGATGTTTGGTGTTTGGTGTTTGCTGTTTGGTGTTTGGTGTTTGGTGTTTGGTGCTTGGTGCTTGGTGCTTGGTGTTTGGTGCTTGTGCTTCGTACTTGTTGTTTGGTGTTTGGTGCTTGGTGCTTGGTGTTTGGTGTTTGGTGCTTGGTGCTTGGTGTTTGGTGATTGGTGCTTTGTGCTTGGTGTTTGGTGCTTGGTGCTTGGTGTTTGGTGTTTGGCGCTTGGTGCTTGGTGTTTGGTGCTTGGTGCTTGGTGCTTGGTGCTTGGTGCTTGGTGATTGGTGCTTGGAGTTTGGGCCTGGTGTTTGGTGTTTGGTGCTTGGTGTTTGATGTGTGGTACTTGGTGCTTGCTGTTTGGTGTTTGGTGCTTGGTGCTTGGTGCTTGGCTTTTGGTGCTTTGTGCTTGGTGCTTGGTGTTTGGTGCTTGGTGCTAGGCGTTTGGTGTTTGGTGCTTGGTGCTTGGTGTTAGGTTCTTGGTGCTTGGTGCTTGTTGTTTGGTGCTTGGTGCTTGGTGCTTGGTGTTTGGTGCTTGGTGCTTGGTGTTTGGTGTTTGTTGTTTGGTGCTTGGTACTTGGTGTTTTGTGTTTGGTGTTTGGTGATTGGTGCTTGGTGTTTGGTGCTTGGTGCTAGGTGCTTGGTGCTTGGTGTTTGGTGTTTGGTGTTTAGTGCTTGGTGCTCGGAGCTTGGTGCTTGGTGTTTGGTGCTTGGTGCTTGGTGTTTGGTCTTTGGCGCTTGGTGCTTGGTGTTTGGTGCTTGGTGTTTGGTGCTTGGTGCTAGGTGCTTGGTGCTTGGTGCTTGGTGTTTGGTGTTTAGTGCTTGGTGCTTGGTATTTGGTGTTTGGTGCTTGGTGCTTGGTGTTTGGTGTTTGGTGCTAGGTGCTTGGTATTTGGTGATTGGTGCTTGGTGCTTGGTAATTGGTGTTTGGTGCTTGGTGCTTGGTGTTTGGTGTTTGGTGCTTGGTGCTTGGTGTTTGGTGTTTGGTGCTAGGTGCTTGGTATTTGGTGATTGGTGCTTGGTGCTTGGTGTTTGGTGCTCGGGGCTTGGTGCTTGGTGTTTGGTGCTTGGTGCTTGGTGTTTGGTTTTTGGCGCTTGGTGCTTGGTGTTTGGTGCTTGGTGCTTGGTGTTTGGTGTTTGGCATTTGGTGTTTGGTGCTTGGTGCTTTGTGCTTGGTGCTTGGTTTTTGGTGTTTGGTGCTTGGTTCCTGGTATTTGGTGTTTGTTGATTGGTGCTTGGTGTCTGGTGCTTGGGGTTTGGTGCTTGGTGCTTGGTGTTTGGTGTTTTGTGGTGTGTGCGTGGTGCTTGGTGTTTGGTGATTGGTGCTTGGTGCTTGGTGTTTGGTGCTTGGTGCTTTGTGCTTGGTGCTTGGTGCTTGGTGCTTGGTGCTTGGCGTTTGGTGTTTGTCGTTTGATGTTTGGTGTTTGCTGTTTGGTGTTTGGTGTTTGATGTTTGGTGTTTGCTGTTTGCTGTTTGGTGTTTTGTATTTGGTGTTTGGTGTTTGGTGTTTGCTGTTTGGTGTTTAGTGTTTGGTGTTTGGTGTTTGCTGTTTGGTGTTTGGTGTTTGGTGTTTGGTGCTTGGTGCTTGGTGCTTGGTGTTTGGTGCTTTGTGCTTGGTACTTGGTGTTTCGTGTTTCTTTTCTTGGTGCTAGGTGTTTGGTGTTTGGTGCTTGCTGCTTGGTGCTTGGTGTTTGGTGCTTTGTGCTTGGTACTTGGTGTTTGGTGTTTGGTGCTTGGTGCTTGCTGTTTGGTGTTTGGTGCTTGGTGCTTGGTGTTTGGTGATTGGTGCTTGGTGCTTGGTGTTTGGTGTTTGGTGCTTGGTGTTTGGTGCTTGGTGCTTGGTGCTTGGTGCTCGGTGCTTGGTGATTGGTGCTTTGTGTTTGTTGCTTGGTGCTTGGTGCTTGGTGATTGGTGATTGGTGCTTGGTGTTTGGGCCTGGTGTTTGGTGTTTGGTGCTCGGTGTTTGATGTGTGGTACTTGGTGCTTGCTGTTTGGTGTTTGGTGCTTGGTGCTTGGTGCTTGGCTTTTGGTGCTTTGTGCTTGGTGCTTGGTGTTTGGTGCTTGGTGCTAGACGTTTGGTGTTTGGTGCTTGGTGCTTGGTGTTAGGTACTTGGTACTTGGTGCTTGTTGATTGGTGCTTGGTGCTTGGTGCTTGGTGTCTGGTGCTTGGTGCTTGGTGTTTGGTGTTTGGTGCTTGGTACTTGGTGTTTTGTGTTTGGTGTTTGGTGCTTGGTGCTTGGTGTTTGGTGCTTGGTGCTTGGTGCTTGGTGCTTGGTGTTTGGTGCTAGGTGCTTGGTATTTGGTGATTGGTGCTTGGTGCTTGGTGTTTGGTGCTCGGAGCTTGGTGCTTGGTGTTTGGTGCTTGGTTCTTGGTGTTTGGTGTTTGGCATTTGGTGTTTGGTGCTTGGTGCTTTGTGCTTGGTGCTTGGTTTTTGATGTTTGGTGCTTGGTGCTTGGTATTTGGTGTTTGTTGATTGGTGCTTGGTGTCTGGTGCTTGGGGTTTGGTGCTTGGTGCTTGGTGTGTGGTGTTTGGTGTTTGGTGCTTGGTGCTTGGTGTTTGGTGTTTGGTGCTTGGTGCTTGGTGTTTGGTGTTTAGTGCTTGGTGCTTGGTTCTTGGTGTTTGGTGCTTGGTGCTTGGTGTTTGGTGTTTGGTGCTTGGTGCTTGGTGTTTGGTGTTTGGTGCTTGGTGCTTGGTGTTTGGTGTTTGGTGCTAGGTGCTTGGTATTTGGTGCTTGGTGCTTGGTGCTTGGTGTTTGGTGCTTGGAGCTTGGTGCTTGGTGTTTGGTGCTTGGTGCTTGGTGCTTGGTCTTTGGCGCTTGGTGCTTGGTGATTGGTGCTTGGTGCTTGGTGTTTGGTGTTTGGCATTTGGTGTTTGGTGCTTGGTGCTTTGTGCTTGGTGCTTGGTTTTTGGTGCTTGGTGCTTGGTATTTGGTGTTTGTTGATTGGTGCTTGGTGTCTGGTGCTTGGGGTTTGGTGCTTGGAGCTTGGTGTTTGGTGTTTGGTGTTTGGTGCGTGGTGCTTGGTGTTTGGTGCTTGGTGCTTGGTGCTTGGTGTTTGGTGCTTGGTGCTTTGTGCTTGGTGCTTGGTGCTTGGTGCTTGGCGTTTGGTGTTTGTCGTTTGATGTTTGGCATTTTCTGTTTGGTATTTGGTGTTTGGTGTTTGCTGTTTGGTGTTTGCTGTTTGGTGTTTGGTGTTTGCTGTTTGGTGTTTGCTCATTGGTGTTTTGTATTTGATGTTTGGTGTTTGGTGTTTGCTGTTTGGTGTTTGGTGTTTGGTGTTTGGTGCTTGGTGCTTGGTGCTTGGTGTTTGGTGCTTGTGCTTCGTACTTCTTGTTTGGTGTTTGGTGCTTGGTGCTTGGTGTTTGGTGTTTGGTGCTTGGTGCTTGGTGTTTGGTGATTGGTGCTTTGTGCTTGGTGTTTGGTGCTTGGTGCTTGGTGTTTGGTGTTTGGCGCTTGGTGCTTGGTGTTTGGTGCTTGGTGCTTTGTGCTTGGTGCTTGGTGCTTGGTGATTGGTGCTTGGAGTTTGGGCCTGGTGTTTGGTGTTTGGTGCTTGGTGTTTGATGTGTGGTACTTTGTGCTTGCTGTTTGGTGTTTGGTGCTTGGTGCTTGGTGCTTGGCTTTTGGTGCTTTGTGCTTGGTGCTTGGTGCTTTGTGCTTGGTACTTGGTGTTTCGTGTTTCGTTTCTTGGTGCTTGGTGTTTGGTGTTTGGTGCTTGCTGCTTGGTGCTTGGTGTTTGGTGCTTTGTGCTTGGTACTTGGTGTTTGGTGTTTGGTGCTTGGTGCTTGCTGTTTGGTGTTTGGTGCTTGGTGCTTGGTGTTTGGTGATTGGTGCTTGGTGCTTGGTGTTTGGTGTTTGGTGCTTGGTGTTTGGTGCTTGGTGCTTGGTGCTTGGTGCTCGGTGCTTGGTGATTGGTGCTTTGTGTTTGTTGCTTGGTGCTTGGTGCTTGGTGATTGGTGATTGGTGCTTGGTGTTTGGGCCTGGTGTTTGGTGTTTGGTGCTCGGTGTTTGATGTGTGGTACTTGGTGCTTGCTGTTTGGTGTTTGGTGCTTGGTGCTTGGTGCTTGGCTTTTGGTGCTTTGTGCTTGGTGCTTGGTGTTTGGTGCTTGGTGCTAGACGTTTGGTGTTTGGTGCTTGGTGCTTGGTGTTAGGTACTTGGTACTTGGTGCTTGTTGTTTGGTGCTTGGTGCTTGGCGCTTGGTGTTTGGTGCTTGGTGCTTGGTGTTTGGTGTTTGGTGTTTGGTGCTTGGTACTTGGTGTTTTGTGTTTGGTGTTTGGTGCTTGGTGCTTGGTGTTTGGTGCTTGGTGCTTGGTGCTTGGTGTTTGGTGCTAGGTGCTTGGTATTTGGTGATTGGTGCTTGGTGCTTGGTGTTTGGTGCTCGGAGCTTGGTGCTTGGTGTTTGGTGCTTGGTGCTTGGTGTTTGGTCTTTGGCGCTTGGTGCTTGGCGTTTGGTGCTTGGTGCTTGGTGTTTGGTGTTTGGCATTTGGTGTTTGGTGCTTGGTGCTTTGTGCTTGGTGCTTGGTTTTTGGTGTTTGGTGCTTGGTGCTTGGTATTTGGTGTTTGTTGATTGGTGCTTGGTGTCTGGTGCTTGGGGTTTGGTGCTTGGTGCTTGGTGTGTGGTGTTTGGTGTTTGGTGCTTGGTGCTTGGTGTTTGGTGTTTGGTGCTTGGTGCTTGGTGTTTGGTGTTTAGTGCTTGGTGCTTGGTTCTTGGTGTTTGGTGCTTGGTGCTTGGTGTTTGGTGTTTGGTGCTTGGTGCTTGGTGTTTGGTGTTTGGTGCTTGGTGCTTGGTGTTTGGTGTTTGGTGCTAGGTGCTTGGTATTTGGTGCTTGGTGCTTGGTGCTTGGTGTTTGGTGCTCGGAGCTTGGTGCTTGGTGTTTGGTGCTTGGTGCTTGGTGCTTGGTCTTTGGCGCTTGGTGCTTGGTGATTGGTGCTTGGTGCTTGGTGTTTGGTGTTTGGCATTTGGTGTTTGGTGCTTGGTGCTTTGTGCTTGGTGCTTGGTTTTTGGTGCTTGGTGCTTGGTATTTGGTGTTTGTTGATTGGTGCTTGGTGTCTGGTGCTTGGGGTTTGGTGCTTGGAGCTTGGTGTTTGGTGTTTGGTGTTTGGTGCGTGGTGCTTGGTGTTTGGTGCTTGGTGCTTGGTGCTTGGTGTTTGGTGCTTGGTGCTTTGTGCTTGGTGCTTGGTGCTTGGTGCTTGGCGTTTGGTGTTTGTCGTTTGATGTTTGGCATTTTCTGTTTGTTATTTGGTGTTTGGTGTTTGCTGTTTGGTGTTTGCTGTTTGGTGTTTGGTGTTTGCTGTTTGGTGTTTGCTGTTTGGTGTTTTGTATTTGATGTTTGGTGTTTGGTGTTTGCTGTTTGGTGTTTGGTGTTTGGTGTTTGGTGCTTGGTGCTTGTTGCTTGGTGTTTGGTGCTTGTGCTTCGTACTTCTTGTTTGGTGTTTGGTGCTTGGTGCTTGGTGTTTGGTGTTTGGTGCTTGGTGCTTGGTGTTTGGTGATTGGTGCTTTGTGCTTGGTGTTTGGTGCTTGGTGCTTGGTGTTTGGTGTTTGGCGCTTGGTGTCTGGTGCTTGGGGTTTGGTGCTTGGTGCAAACGCCAAACACCAAACAGCAAACACCAAGCAACAAGCACCAAACACCAAACACCAAGAACCAAGCATCAAACACCAAACCCCAAGCACCAAGCACTAAACACCAAACACCAAGCACCAAGCACCAAGCACAAAGCACCAAGCAACAAGCACCAAGCACCAAGCACCAAGCACCAAACACCAAGCACCAAGCACCAAACACCAAACACCAAGCACGAAACACCAAGCACCAAGCACCAAGCACCAAACACCAAGAACCAAGCGCCAAACATCAAACACCAAGCACCAAGCACCAAACACCAAGCACCAAGCACCAATCACCAAACACCAAGCACCAAGCACCAAACACCAAACACCAAGCACCAAGCACCAAACACCAAACACCAAGCACCAACCACCAAACACCAAACACCAAGCACCAAGCACTAAACAAAAAATACCAAGCACCAAGCACCAAGCACCAAGCACAAAACAGCAAGCACCAAGCACCAAGCACCAAGCACCAAACACCAAACACCAAAAACCAAACAGCCAAAACCAGACAGCAAACGGCAAACACCAAACAGCAAACACCAAACAGCAAACACCAAACCCAAAACACCAAACAGCACACACCAAACAGCAAACACCAAACACCAAACAGCAAACACCAGACACCAAACAGCAAACACCAAACACCAAACAGCAAACACCAGACACCAAACAGCAAACAACAAACACCAAACACCAAACACCAAACAGCAAACACCAGACACCAAACAGCAAACACCAAACACCAAACACCAAACACCAAACACCAAACACCAAACAGCAAACACCAAACACCAAACACCAAACAGAAATAGCTAAACATCAAACGACAAACACCAAACGCCAAGCACCAAGCACCAAGCACCAAGCACAAAGCACCAAGCAACAAACACAAAGCACCAAGCACCAAGCACCAAACAGCAAACACCAAACACCAAACAGCAAACAGCAAACACCAAACAGCAAACAGCAAACACTAAACACCAAACACCAAACACCAAGCACCAAGCACCAAACACCAAGCACCAAGCAACAAGCACCAATCACCAAGCACCAAGCACCAAACACCAAACACCAAGAACCAAGCACCAAACACCAAACACCAAGCACCAAGCACCAAACACCAAACACCAAGCACCAGTCACCAAGCACCAAGCACCAAGCACCAAGCACCAAACACCAAGCACCAAGCAACAAGCACCAAACACCAAATACCAAGCACCAAACACCAAACACCAAGCACCAAGCACCAAACACCAAGCACCAAGCACCAAGCACCAAACACCAAGCACCAAGCACCAAGCACCCAGCGCCAAACACCAAACATCAAACAGCAAACAGCAAACAGCAAACAACAAACACCAAACGCCAAACAGCAAACGCCAAACACCAAACGCCAAACAGCAAGCACCAAAAACCAAACACCAAACACCAAGCACCAAGCACCATAAACCAAACACCAAGCACCAAGCACTAACCACCAAACACCAAGCACCAAGCACCAAGCACCAAACACCAAGAACCAAACACCAAGCACCAGACAGCAAGCACCAAGCACCAAGCACCAAGCACCAAACACCAAGCACCAAGCACCAAACACCAAGCACCAAGCGCCAAACAGCAAGAACCAAGCACCAAGCACCAAACACCAAACACCAAACACCAAACAGCAAACAGCAAACAGCAAACAGCAAACACCAAACACCAAACACCAAACACCAAAGAGCAAACAGCAAACACCAAACACCAAACAGCAACCAGCAAACACCAAACACCAAACACCAAACAGCAAACGCCAAACATCAAATGCCAAACACCAAACGCCAAACAGCAAACGCCAAACACCAAACGCAAATCACCAAGCACCAAGCACCAAACACCAAACACCAAGCACCAAACACCAAACACCAAACACCAAGCACCAAGCACCAAACACCAAACACCAAGCACCAAGCACTAAACACCAAAAACACAAAGCACCAAGCACCAAGCACCAAACACCAAGCCCGAAACATCAAGCACCAAACATCAAACACCAAGCACCAAGCACCAAACACCAAGAACCAAGCACCAAGCACTAAACACCAAACACCAAGCACCAAGCACCAAACACCAAACACCAAGCACCAAGCACCAAGCACCAAACACCAAACACCACACACCAAGCACCAAGCACCAAACCCCAAGCACCAGACACCAAGCACCAATCAACAAACACCAAATACCAAGCACCAAGCACCAAACACCAAAAACCAAGCACCAAGCACAAAGGACCAAGCACCAAACACCAAATGCCAAACACCAAACACCAAGCACCAAGCACCAAACACCAAGCACCAAGCGCCAAAGACCAAACACCAAGCACCAAGCACCAAACACCAAGCACCAAGATCCGAGCACCAAACACCAAGCACCAAGCACCAATCACCAAATACCAAGCACCTAGCACCAAACACCAAACACCAAGCACCAAGCACCAAACACCAAATACCAAGCACCAAGCACTAAACACCAAACACCAAGCACCAAGCACCAAGCACCTAGCACCAAGCACCAAACACCAAGCACCAATCACCAAACACCAAACACAAAACACCAAGTACCAAGCACCAAACAACAAACACCAAACACCAAGCACCAAGCACCAAACAACAAGCACCAAGCACCAAGAACCTAACACCAAGCACCAAGCACCAAACACCAAACGCCTAGCACCAAGCACCAAACACCAAGCACCAAGCACAAAGCACCAAAAGCCAAGCACCAAGCACCAAGCACCAAACACCAAACAGCAAGCACCAAGTACCACACATCAAACACCAAGCACCAAACACCAAACACCAGGCCCAAACTCCAAGCACCAATCACCAAGCACCAAGCACCAAGCACCAAGCACCAAGCACCAAACACCAAGCACCAAGCGCCAAACACCAAACACCAAGCACCAAACACCAAGCACAAAGCACCAATCACCAAACACCAAGCACCAAGCACCAAACACCAAACACCAAGCACCAAGCACCAAACACCAAACAACAAGTACAAAGCACAAGCACCAAACACCAAGCACCAAGCACCAAGCACCAAACACCAAACACCAAACACCAAACAGCAAACACCAAACACCAAACATCAAATACAAAACACCAAACAGCAAACACCAAACAGCAAACACCAAACACCAAACAGCAAACACCAAACAGCAAACACCAAGCAGCAAACACCAAACAACAAACAGCAAACACCAAGCACCAAGCACCAAGCACCAAACACCTAGCACCAAGCACTAAACACCAAACACCAAGCACCAAGCACCAAACACAAAGCACCAAGCACCAAGCACCAAGCACCAATCACCAAGCACCAAGCACCAAGCAACAAATACAAAGCACCAAGCACCAAGCACCAAGCACCAAACACCAAGCACAAAGCACCAAACACCAAACACCAAGCACCAAACACCAAACACCACACAGCAAACACCAAACAACAAACACCAAACTGCAAACACCAAACACCAAACAGCAAACACCAAACACCAAACACCAAGCACCAAACACCAAACACCAAACACCAAGAACCAAGCACCAATCACCAAACACCAAGCATCAAGCACCAAAGACCAAACACCAACCACCAAGCACCAATCACCAAACACCAAGCACCAAGCACCAAACACCAAACACCAAGCACCAAGCAGCAAACACCAAATACCAAGCACCATGCACTAAACACCAAAATCCAAGCACCAAGCACCAAGCACCAAGCACCAAACACCAAGCACCAAGCACCAAGCACCAAACACCAAACACAAAACACCAAGTACCAAGCACCAAACACCAAACACCAAACACCAAGCACCAAGCTCCAAACACCAAGCCCCAAGCACCAAGTACCAAACACCAAGCACCAAGCACCAAACACGAAACACCTATCACCAAGCACCAAACACCGAGCACAAGAACAAAGCACCAAACACCAAGCACCAAGCACCAAGCACCAAATACCAAACACCAAGCACCAAGCACCACACATCAAACACCAAGCACCAATAACCAAACACCAAACACCAGGCACCAAACACCAAGCACCAATCACCAAGCACCAAGCACCAAGCACCAAACACCAAACACCAAGGACCAAGCACCAAATACCAAGCACCAAGCACCAAAGAGAAAACACCAAGCACCAAGCACCAAACACCAAACACCAAACACCACACAGCAAACACCAAACAGCAAACACCAAACAGCAAACACCAAACACCAAATAGCAAACACCAAACAGCAAACAGCAAACAGCAAACACCAAACACCAAGCACCAAGCACCAAACACCAAGCACCAAATACCAAACACCAAGCATCAAGCACCAAACAGCAAACACCAAGCACCAAGCACCAAACACCAAGCACCAAGCCCCAAGCACCAAACACCAAACACCAAGCACCAAACACCAAACACCAAGCACCAAGCACCAAACACCAAATACCAAGCACCAAGCACTAAACACCAAACTCCAAGCACCAAGCACCAAGCACCAAGCACCAAACACCAAGCACCAAGCACCAAGCACCAAACACCAAACACAAAACACCAAGTACCAAGCACCAAACACCAAACACCAAACACCAAGCACCAAACACCAAGCATCAAGCACCAAACAGCAAACACCAAACACAAAGCACCAAGCACCAAGCACCAAGCACCAAGAAGCAAGCACCAAGCACCAAACACCACACACCAAACACCAAGCACCAAGGACCTAGCACCAAGCACCAAAGACCAAGCACCAAGCACCAAGCACCAAACACCAAGCACCAATCACCAAACACCAAGCACCAAGCACCAAACACCAAGCACCAAGCGCCATACACCAAACACCAAGCACCAAGGACCAAACACCAAGCACCAAGCACCAAGCACCAAACACCAAGCACCAAGCACCAAACACCAAGCATCAAGCACCAAACAGCAAACACCAACCACCAAGCACCAAACACCAAACACCAAGCACCAAGCACTAAACACCAAACACCAAGCACCAAGCACCAAACACAAAGCACCAAGCACCAAGCACCAAGTACCAAACACGAAGCACCAAGCACCAACCACCAAACACCAAGCACCAAGCTCCAAACACAAAGCACCAAGCACCAAGCACCAAGCACCAAGCACCAAACACCAAGCACCAAGCACCAAGCACCAAGCACCAAACACCAAACACCAAGCACCAAGCACCAAACACCAAGCACCAAGCACCAAGCACCAAGCACCAAGCACCAAACACCAAGCACCAAGCATCAAACACCAAACACCTAGCACCAAGCACCAAACACCAAACACCACACAACAAACACCAAACAGCAAACACCAAACTGCAAACACCAAACACCAAATAGCAAACACCAAACAGCAAACACCAAACACCAAACAGCAAACACCAAACAGCAAACACCAAACAGCAAACACCAAACAGCAAACACCAAACACCAAGCACCAAACGCCAATCACCAAACACCAAGCATCAAATACCAAACACCAAGCACCAAGCACCACATATCAAACACCAAGCACCAACACCAAACACAAAGCACCAGGCACCAAGCACCAAGCACCAATCACCAAGCACCAAGCACCAAGCAACAAACCTCCAAGCACCAAGCACCAAACACCAAACACCAAGCACCAAGCACCAAACACCAAACACCACACAGCAAACACCAAACAGCAAACACCAAACACCAAACACCAAACACCAAACACCAAACACCAAGCACCAAACACCAAACACCAAGAACCAAGCACCAAGCACCAAACACCAAGCATCTAGGGCCAAAGACCAAACACCAAGCAGCAAGCACCAAGCACCAAACACCAAAAACCAAGCACCAAGCAGCAAACACCAAATACCAAGCACCAAGCACTAAACACCAAACTCCAAGCACCAAGCACCAAGCACCAAGCACCAAGCACCAAACACCAAGCACCAAGCACCAAGCACCAAACACCAAACACAAAACACCAAGTACCAAGCACCAAACACCAAACACCAAACACCAAGCACCAAGCACCAAACACCAAGCCCCAAGCACCAAACACCAAACACCTAGCACCAAGCACCAAACACCAAGCACCAAGAACAAATCACCAAACACCAAGCACCAAGCACCAAGCACCAAATATCAAACACCAAGCACCAAGCACCACACATCAAACACCAAGCACCAATAACCAAACACTAAACACCAGGCACCAAACACCAAGCAACAATCACCAAGCACCAAGCACCAAGCACCAAACACCAAAAACACCAAGGATCAAGCACCAAACACCAAGCACCAAGCACCAAAGAGAAAAAAACCAAGCACCAAGCACCAAACACCAAACACCAAACACCACACAGCAAACACCAAACAGCAAACACCAAACAGCAAACACCAAACACCAAGCACCAAGCACCAAACACCAAGCACCAAACACCAAACACCAAATAGCAAACACCAAACACCAAACACCAAGCACCAAGCACCAAGCACCAAGCACCAAACACCAATCACCAAGCACCAAACACCAAACACCAAGCACCAAGCACAAAGCACCAAACACCAAGCAGCAAGGACCAAGCACCAAGCACCAAACACCAAGCACCAAGCACGAAGCACCAAACACCAAGCACCAAGCACCAAGTACCAAACACCAAGCACCAAGCACCAAACACCAAGCACCAAAGACCAAGCACCAAGCATCAAGTACCAAACACCAAGCACCAAACACCAAACACCAAGCACCAAGCACCAAACACCAAGCACCAAGCGCCAAACACCAAACTGCTAGCACCAAGCAACAAACACAAAGCACCAAGCACCAAGCACCAAGCACCAAGCACCAAACACCAAACACCAAGCACCAAGCACCAAACACCAAACACCAAGCACCAAAGATCAAACACCAAGCACCAAGAACCAAAGCCCAAACACCAAACACCAAACAGCAAACACCGAACAGCAAACACCAAACAGCAAACACCAAACACCAAATAGCAAGCACCAAACCGCAAACAACAAACACCAAACAGCAAACACCAAACGCCAAACAGCAAACACCAAACAGCAAACACCAAACAGCAAACACCAAGCACCAAGCACCAAACACCAAGCACCAAGCACCAAACACCTAGAACCAAGCACCAAACACGAAACACCAAACACCAAGCACCAAACGCCAATCACCAAGCACCAAGCATCAAATACCAAACACCAAGCACCAAGCACCACATATCAAACACCAAGCACCAACACCAAACACAAAGCACCAGGCACCAAGCACCAAGCACCAATCACCAAGCACCAAGCACCAAGCAACAAACACCAAGCACCAAGCACCAAACACCAAACACCAAGCACCAAGCACCAAACACCAAACACCACACAGCAAACACCAAACAGCAAACACCAAACACCAAACAGCAAACACCAAACACCAAACACCAAGCACCAAACACCAAACACCAAACACCAACAACCAAGCACCAAGCACCAAACACCAAGCATCAAGGGCCAAAGACCAAACACCAAGCACCAAGCACCAATCACCAAACACCAAGCACCAAGCACCAAACACCAAACACCAAGCACCAAGCAGCAAACACCAAATACCAAGCACCAAGCACTAAACACCAAACTCCAAGCACCAAGCACCAAGCACCAAGCACCAAGCACCAAACACCAAGCACCAAGCACCAAGCACCAAACACCAAACACAAAACACCAAGTACCAAGCACCAAACACCAAACACCAAACACCAAGCACCAAGCACCAAACACCAAGCCCCAAGCACCAAACACCAAACACCTAGCACCAGGCACCAAACACCAAGCACCAAGAACAAATCACCAAACACCAAGCACCAAGCACCAAGCACCAAATATCAAACACCAAGCACCAAGCACCACACATCAAACACCAAGCACCAATAACCAAACACTAAACACCAGGCACCAAACACCAAGCAACAATCACCAAGCACCAAGCACCAAGCACCAAACACCAAAAACACCAAGGATCAAGCACCAAACACCAAGCACCAAGCACCAAAGAGAAAAAAACCAAGCACCAAGCACCAAACACCAAACACCAAACACCACACAGCAAACACCAAACAGCAAACACCAAACAGCAAACACCAAACACCAAGCACCAAGCACCAAACACCAAGCACCAAACACCAAACACCAAATAGCAAACACCAAACAGCAAACAGCAAACAGCAAACACCAAACACCAAGCACACAGCACCAAACACCAAGCACCAAACACCAAACACCAAGCATAAAGCACCAAACAGCAAACACCAAGCACCAATCACCAAACACCAAGCACCAAGCCCCAAGCACCAAACACCAAACACCAAGCACCAAACACCAAACACCAAGCACCAAACACCAAACACCAAGCACCAAACAGCAAACACCAAGCACCAAGCACCAAACACCAAACACCAAGCACCAAGCACTAAACACCAAACACCAAGCACCAAGCACCAAACTCAAAGCACCAAGCAACAGCACCAAGTACCAAGCACCAAGCACCAAACACAAAGCACCCAGCACCAAACACCAAACACCAAGCACCAAGTACAAAGCACCAAGCACCAAGCAGCAAACAGCAAGCACCAAGTACCAAACACCAAACACCAAGCACCAAGCACCAAGCACCAAACACCAAACACCAAACACCACACAGCATACACCAAACAGCAAACACCAAACAGCAAACACCAAACACCAAATAGCAAACACCAAACAGCAAACAGCAAACAGCAAACACCAAACACCAAGCACCAAGCACCAAACACCAAGCACCAAATACCAAACACCAAGCATCAAGCACCAAACAGCAAACACCAAGCACCAAGCACCAAACACCAAGCACCAAGCCCCAAGCACCAAACACCAAACACCAAGCACCAAACACCAAACACCAAGCACCAAGCACCAAACACCAAATACCAAGCACCAAGCACTAAACACCAAACTCCAAGCACCAAGCACCAAGCACCAAGCACCAAACACCAAGCACCAAGCACCAAGCACCAAACACCAAACACAAAACACCAAGTACCAAGCACCAAACACCAAACACCAAACACCAAGCACCAAACACCAAGCATCAAGCACCAAACAGCAAACACCAAACACAAAGCACCAAGCACCAAGCACCAAGCACCAAGAAGCAAGCACCAAGCACCAAACACCAGACACCAAACACCAAGCACCAAGGACCTAGCACCAAGCACCAAAGACCAAGCACCAAGCACCAAGCACCAAACACCAAGCACCAATCACCAAACACCAAGCACCAAGCACCAAACACCAAGCACCAAGCGCCATACACCAAACACCAAGCACCAAGGACCAAACACCAAGCACCAAGCACCAAGCACCAAACACCAAGCACCAAGCACCAAACACCAAGCATCAAGCACCAAACAGCAAACACCAACCACCAAGCACCAAACACCAAACACCAAGCACCAAGCACTAAACACCAAACACCAAGCACCAAGCACCAAACACAAAGCACCAAGCACCAAGCACCAAGTACCAAACACGAAGCACCAAGCACCAACCACCAAACACCAAGCACCAAGCTCCAAACACAAAGCACCAAGCACCAAGCACCAAACACCAAGCACCAAGCACCAAGCACCAAGCACCAAACACCAAACACCAAGCACCAAGCACCAAACACCAAGCACCAAGCACCAAGCACCAAGCACCAAGCACCAAACACCAAGCACCAAGCATCAAACACCAAACACCTAGCACCAAGCACCAAACACCAAACACCACACAACAAACACCAAACAGCAAACACCAAACTGCAAACACCAAACACCAAATAGCAAACACCAAACAGCAAACACCAAACACCAAACAGCAAACACCAAACAGCAAACACCAAACAGCAAACACCAAACAGCAAACACCAAACAGCAAACACCAAACACCAAGCACCAAACGCCAATCACCAAACACCAAGCATCAAATACCAAACACCAAGCACCAAGCACCACATATCAAACACCAAGCACCAACACCAAACACAAAGCACCAGGCACCAAGCACCAAGCACCAATCACCAAGCACCAAGCACCAAGCAACAAACACCAAGCACCAAGCACCAAACACCAAACACCAAGCACCAAGCACCAAACACCAAACACCACACAGCAAACACCAAACAGCAAACACCAAACACCAAACACCAAACACCAAACACCAAACACCAAGCACCAAACACCAAACACCAAGAACCAAGCACCAAGCACCAAACACCAAGCATCTAGGGCCAAAGACCAAACACCAAGCACCAAGCACCAAGCACCAAACACCAAAAACCAAGCACCAAGCAGCAAACACCAAATACCAAGCACCAAGCACTAAACACCAAACTCCAAGCACCAAGCACCAAGCACCAAGCACCAAGCACCAAACACCAAGCACCAAGCACCAAGCACCAAACACCAAACACAAAACACCAAGTACCAAGCACCAAACACCAAACACCAAACACCAAGCACCAAGCACCAAACACCAAGCCCCAAGCACCAAACACCAAACACCTAGCACCAAGCACCAAACACCAAGCACCAAGAACAAATCACCAAACACCAAGCACCAGGCACCAAGCACCAAATATCAAACACCAAGCACCAAGCACCACACATCAAACACCAAGCACCAATAACCAAACACTAAACACCAGGCACCAAACACCAAGCAACAATCACCAAGCACCAAGCACCAAGCACCAAACACCAAAAACACCAAGGATCAAGCACCAAACACCAAGCACCAAGCACCAAAGAGAAAAAAACCAAGCACCAAGCACCAAACACCAAACACCAAACACCACACAGCAAACACCAAACAGCAAACACCAAACAGCAAACACCAAACACCAAGCACCAAGCACCAAACACCAAGCACCAAACACCAAACACCAAATAGCAAACACCAAACACCAAACACCAAGCACCAAGCACCAAGCACCAAGCACCAAACACCAATCACCAAGCACCAAACACCAAACACCAAGCACCAAGCACAAAGCACCAAACACCGAGCAGCAAGGACCAAGCACCAAGCACCAAACACCAAGCACCAAGCACGAAGCACCAAACACCAAGCACCAAGCACCAAGTACCAAACACCAAGCACCAAGCACCAAACACCAAGCACCAAAGACCAAGCACCAAGCATCAAGTACCAAACACCAAGCACCAAACACCAAACACCAAGCACCAAGCACCAAACACCAAGCACCAAGCGCCAAACACCAAACTGCTAGCACCAAGCAACAAACACAAAGCACCAAGCACCAAGCACCAAGCACCAAGCACCAAACACCAAACACCAAGCACCAAGCACCAAACACCAAACACCAAGCACCAAAGATCAAACACCAAGCACCAAGAACCAAAGCCCAAACACCAAACACCAAACAGCAAACACCGAACAGCAAACACCAAACAGCAAACACCAAACACCAAATAGCAAGCACCAAACCGCAAACAACAAACACCAAACAGCAAACACCAAACGCCAAACAGCAAACACCAAACAGCAAACACCAAACAGCAAACACCAAGCACCAAGCACCAAACACCAAGCACCAAGCACCAAACACCTAGAACCAAGCACCAAACACGAAACACCAAACACCAAGCACCAAACGCCAATCACCAAGCACCAAGCATCAAATACCAAACACCAAGCACCAAGCACCACATATCAAACAGCAAGCACCAACACCAAACACAAAGCACCAGGCACCAAGCACCAAGCACCAATCACCAAGCACCAAGCACCAAGCAACAAACACCAAGCACCAAGCACCAAACACCAAACACCAAGCACCAAGCACCAAACACCAAACACCACACAGCAAACACCAAACAGCAAACACCAAACACCAAACAGCAAACACCAAACACCAAACACCAAGCACCAAACACCAAACACCAAACACCAACAACCAAGCACCAAGCACCAAACACCAAGCATCAAGGGCCAAAGACCAAACACCAAGCACCAAGCACCAATCACCAAACACCAAGCACCAAGCACCAAACACCAAACACCAAGCACCAAGCAGCAAACACCAAATACCAAGCACCAAGCACTAAACACCAAACTCCAAGCACCAAGCACCAAGCACCAAGCACCAAGCACCAAACACCAAGCACCAAGCACCAAGCACCAAACACCAAACACAAAACACCAAGTACCAAGCACCAAACACCAAACACCAAACACCAAGCACCAAGCACCAAACACCAAGCCCCAAGCACCAAACACCAAACACCTAGCACCAGGCACCAAACACCAAGCACCAAACACCTAGCACCAGGCACCAAACACCAAGCACCAAGAACAAATCACCAAACACCAAGCACCAAGCACCAAGCACCAAATATCAAACACCAAGCACCAAGCACCACACATCAAACACCAAGCACCAATAACCAAACACTAAACACCAGGCACCAAACACCAAGCAACAATCACCAAGCACCAAGCACCAAGCACCAAACACCAAAAACACCAAGGATCAAGCACCAAACACCAAGCACCAAGCACCAAAGAGAAAAAAACCAAGCACCAAGCACCAAACACCAAACACCAAACACCACACAGCAAACACCAAACAGCAAACACCAAACAGCAAACACCAAACACCAAGCACCAAGCACCAAACACCAAACACCAAACACCAAACACCAAATAGCAAACACCAAACAGCAAACAGCAAACAGCAAACACCAAACACCAAGCACACAGCACCAAACACCAAGCACCAAACACCAAACACCAAGCATCAAGCACCAAACAGCAAACACCAAGCACCAATCACCAAACACCAAGCACCAAGCCCCAAGCACCAAACACCAAACACCAAGCACCAAACACTAAACACCAAGCACCAAACACCAAACACCAAGCACCAAACAGCAAACACCAAGCACCAAGCACCAAACACCAAACACCAAGCACCAAGCACTAAACACCAAACACCAAGCACCAAGCACCAAACTCAAAGCACCAAGCAACAGCACCAAGTACCAAGCACCAAGCACCAAACACAAAGCACCCAGCACCAAACACCAAACACCAAGCACCAAGTACAAAGCACCAAGCACCAAGCAGCAAACACCAAGCACCAAGTACCAAACACCAAACACCAAGCACCAAGCACCAAGCACCAAGCGCCAAACACCAATCACCAAGCAGCAAGCACCAAACACCAAACACCAAACACCAATCACCAAACAGCAAAGACCAAACACCAAACACCAAATACCAAACAGCAAACACCAAATAGCAAACAGAAAACACCAAACGGCAAACACCAACCAGCAAACACCAAACAGCAAACACCAAACAGCAAACACTAAACAGCAAACAGAAAAAGCCAAACATCAAACGAGAAACACCAAACGCCAAGCACCAATCACCAAACACCAAACACCAAGCACCAAGCACCAAGCACTAAATACCAAACACCAAGCACCAAGCACCAATCACCAAGCACCAAGCAACAAACACAAAGCACCAAGCACCAAGCAACAAACATAAAGCACCAAGCACCAAGCACCAAGCACTAAGCACCAAACACTAATCACCAAGCACCAACCACCAAACAACAAGCACCAAGCACCAAGCACCAGGCTTGGTGTTAGGTGTTTGGTGCTTGGTCCTTGGTGTTTGGTGCTTGGTGTTTGGTGTTTGCTGTTTGGTGTTTGGTGTTTGGTGTTTGGTGTTTGCTGTTTGGTGTCTGCTTTTTGGTGTTTAGTGTTTGCTGTATGGTGTTTGGTGTTTGCTGTTTGGTGTTTGGTCTTTGGTGCTTGGTGTTTGGTGCTTGGTGCTTGGTGTTTGGTGTTTGGTCTTTGGTGCTTGGTGTTTGGTGCTTGGTGCTTGGTGTTTGGTGTTTGGTGCTTGGTGCTTGGTGTTTGGTGCTTGGTGCTTGGTGTTTGTACTTGGTGCTTGGTGCTTGGTGCTTGGTGTTTGGTGCTTGGTGCTTGGTGTTTGGTGCTTGGTGTTTGGTGCTTGGTGCTTGGTACTTGGTGCTTGGTGTTTGGTGGTTGGTGTTTGGTGCTTGGTGTTAGGTGTTTGGTGCTTGGTGCTTGGTGTTTGGTGTTTGGTGCTTGGTGTTTGGTGTTTGGTGCTTGGAGTTTGGTGCTTGGTACTTGGTGCTTGGTGCTTGGTGTTAGGTGTTTGGTGCTTGGTGTTTGGTGCTTGGTGTTTGGTGCTTGGTGCTTGGTGCTTGGTGCTTGGTGCTTGGTGTTTGGTGGTTGGTGTTTGGTGCTTGGTGTTAGGTGTTTGGTGTTTGGTGCTTGGTGTTTGGTGCTTGGGTTTGGTTTTTGGTGCTAGGTGCTTGGTGCTTGGTGTTTGGTGCTTGGTGTTTGGTGTAAGGTGCTTGGTGCTTGGGGCTTGGTGTTTGGTGCTTGGTGCTTGGTGTTTGGTGCTTGGTGCTTGGTGTTTGGTGTTTGGTATTTGGTGCTTGGTGCTTGGTGTTTGGTGCTTGGTGCTTGGTGCTGGGTGGTTGGTGTTTGGTGCTTGGTGCTTGGTGTTTGGTGCTTGGTGCTTGGTGCTTGGTGTTTGGTGCTTGGTGCTTGGTCTTTGGTGCTTGGTGTTTGGTGTTTGGTGCTTGGTGCTTGGTGATTAGTGTTTGGTGCTTGGGGTTTGGTGTTTGGTGCTTGGTGCTTGGTGTTTGGTGCTTGGTACTTGGTGTTTGGTGCTTGGTGTGTGGTGTTTGCTCTTTGCTGTTTCGTGTTTGGTGTTTGGTGTTTGCTGTATGGTGTTTGCTGTTTCGTGTTTGGTGTTTGCTGTTTGGTGTTTGGTCTTTGGTGCTTGGTGTTTGGTGTTTGGTGCTTGGTGTTTGGTGTTTGGTGCTTGGTGCTTGGTGTTTGGTGTTTAGTGCTTGGTGCCTGGTGCTTGTTGTTTGGTGATTGGTGCTTGGTGTTTGCTGTTTGCTGTTTGCTGTTTGGTGTTTGGTGTTTGCCATTTGGTGTTTGGTGCTTGGTGCTTGGTGCTTGGTGTTTGGTGCTTGGCGTTTGGTGCTTGGTGTTTGGTGTTTGGTGCCTGGTACTTGTTGTTTGGTGCTTGGTGCTTGGTGTTTGGTGTTTGGTGTTTAGTGTTTAGTGCTTGGTGTTTGGTGTTTGGTGCTTGGTGCTTGGTGTTTGGTGTTTGGTGCTTGGTGCATGGTGCTTGGTGTTTGGTGTTTGGAGCTTGGTGTTTGGTGCTTGGAGCTTGGTGCTTCGTGTTTGGTGCTTAGTGCTTGGTGCTTGGTGCTTGGTGTTTGGTGCTTGGTGCTTGGTCTTTGGTGTTTGGTGCTTGGTGTTTGGTGCTTGGTGCTTGGTGTTTGGTGCATGGTGCTTGGTGTTTGTCGCTTGGGGCTTGGTGCTTGGTGTTTGGTGCTTGGTGTTTGGTGTTTGGTGCTTGGTGCTTGGTGCTTGGTGTTTGGTGTTTGGTGTTTGGTGTTTGCTGTTTGGTGTTTGCTGTTTGGTGTTTGCTGTTTGCTGTTTGGTGTCTGCTTTTTGATGTTTGGTGTTTGCTGTATGGTGTTTGCTGTTTGGTGTTTGGTGTTTGCTGTTTGCTGTTTGCTGTTTGCTGTTTGGTGTTTGGTGCTTGGTGCTTGGTGTTTGGTGCTTGGTACTTGGTGTTTGGTGTTTGGTGCTTGGTGCCTGGTGCTTGATGTTTGGTGCTTAGTGCTTGGTGTTTGGTGTTTGGTGTTTTTTGCTTGGTGTTTGGTGCTTGGTGTTTGGTGCTTGGTACTTGGGGCTTGGTGTTTGGTGCTTGGTGCTTGGTGCTTGGTGTTTGGTGTTTGGTGTTTGGTGCTTGGTGCTTGGTGCTGGGTGGTTGGCGTTTGGTTATTGGTGCTTGGTGTTTGGTGCTTGGTGTTTGGTGCTTGGTGCTTGGTGCTTGGGGCTTGGTGTTTGGTGCTTGGTGCTTGGTGCCTGGTGCTTGGTGTTTGGTTTTTGGTGCTTGGTGTTTGGTCCTTGGTGCTTGGTGCTGGGTGGTTGGCGTTTAGTGCTTGGTGCTTGGTGTTTGGTGGTTGGTGCTTGGTGTTTGGTGCTTGGTGCTTGGTGATTAGTGTTTGGTGCTTGGTGCTTGGGGTTTGGTGTTCAGTGCTTGGTGCTTGGTGTTTGGTGCTTGGTGTTTGGTGTTTGGTGTTTGGTGTTTGGTGTTTGCTGTTTGCTGTCTGCTTTTTGGTGTTTGGTGTTTGCTGTATGGTGTTTGCTGTTTGGTGTTTGGTGTTTGCTGTTTGGTGTTTGGTGTTTGGTGTTTGGTGTTTCCTGTTTGGTCTTTGGTCTTTGGTGCTTGGTGTTTGGTGCTTGGTGCTTGGTGCTTGTTGTTTGGTGATTGGTGCTTGGTGCTTGGTGTTTGGTGTTTGGTGTTTGGTGTTTGGTGCTTGGTGTCTGGTGCTTGGTGTTTGGTGTTTGGTGTTTGGTGCTTGGTGCTTGGTGCTTGGTGTTCGGTGTTTGGTGTTTGGTGCTTGGTGCTTGGTGTTTGGTCCTTGGTGCTTGGTGCTTGGTGTTTGGTGCTGCATGCTTGGTGTTTGGTGTTTGGTGCTTGGTGCTTGGTGCTTGGTATTTGGTGCTTGGTGCTTGGTGCTTGGTGATTAGTGTTTGGTGCTTGGTGCTTGGGGTTTGGTGTTTGGTGCTTGGTGCTTGGTGTTTGGTGCTTGGTACTTGGTGTTTGGTGCTTGGTGTTTGGTGTTTGCTGTTTGCTGTTTGGTGTTTGGTGTTTGCTGTATGGTGTTTGCTGTTTCGTGTTTGGTCTTTGCTGTTTGTTGTTTGGTCTTTGGTGTTTGGTGTTTGATGCTTGGTGCTTGGTGCTTGGTGTTTGATGCTTGGTGCTTGTTGTTTGGTGATTGGTGCTTGTTGTTTGGTGTTTGCTTTTTTCTGTTTGGTGTTTGGTGTTTGCCGTTTGGTGTTTAGTGCTTGGTGCTTGGTGCTTGGTGTTTGGTGCTTGGCGTTTGGTGCTTGGTGCTTGGTGTTTGGTGCCTGGTGCTTGTTGTTTGGTGCTTGTTGCTTGGTGTTTGGTGTTTGGTGTTTGGTGTTTAGTGCTTGGTGTTTGGTGTATTGTTCTTGGTGTTTGGTGTTTGGAGCTTGGTGTTTGGTGCTTGGAGCTTGGTGCTTCGTGTTTGGTGCTTGGTGCTTGGTGCTTGGTGTTTGGTGCTTGGTGTTTGGTGCTTGGTGTTTGGTGTTTGCTGCTTGGTGTTTGGTGCTTGGTGTTTGGTGTTTGCTGCTTGGTGTTTGGTGCTTGGTGCTTGGTGCTTGGTGTTTGGTGCTTGGTGTTTGGTGTTTGCTGCTTGGTGTTTGGTGCTTGGTGCTTGGTGCTTGGTGTTAGGTGTTTGGTGCTTGGTGTTTGGTGTTTTGTGCTTGGTGCTTGGTGCTTGGTGTTTGGTGCTTGGTGCTTGGTGTTTGGTGCTTGGTGCCTGGTGCTTGGTGTTTGGTGCTTCGTGCTTGGTGCTTGGTGTTTGGTGTTTGGTGCTTGGTGTTTGGTGCTTGGTGCTTGGTGTTTGATGCTTGGTGCTTGGTGTTTCGTGTTTGGTATTTGGTGCTTGGTGTTTGGTGCATGGTGCTTGGTGTTTGGTGCTTGGTGATTGGTGCTTGGTGTTTGGTGCTTGGTGCTTGGTGTTTGGTGTTTGGTGCTAGGTGCTTGGTGCTTGGTGTTTGGTGCTTGGTGTTTGGTGCTTGGTACTTGGGGCTTGGTGTTTGGTGCTTGGTGCTAGGTGTTTGGTGTTTGGTATTTGGTGCTTGGTGTTTGGTGCATGGTGCTTGGTGTTTGGTGCTTGGTGATTGGTGCTTGGTGTTTGGTGCTTGGTGCTTCGTGTTTTGTGTTTGGTGCTTGGTGCTTGGTGCTTGGTGTTTGGTGCTTGGTGTTTGGTGCTTGGTACTTGGGGCTTGGTGTTTGGTGCTTGGTGCTTGGTGTTTGGTGTTTGGTGTTTGGTGCTTGGTGCTTGGTGCTGGGTGGTTGGCGTTTGGTGCTTGGTGCTTGGTGTTTGGTGCTTGGTGCTTGGTGTTTGGTGCTTGGTGCTTGGTGTTTGGGGCTTGGTGTTTGGTGCTTGGTGCTTGGTGTTTGGTGCTTGGTGCTTGGTGCTGGGTGGTTGGCATTTGGTGCTTGGTGCTTGGTGCTTGGTGTTTGTCGCTTGGTGCTTGGTGCTTGGTGTTTGGTGCTTGGTGTTTGGTGTTTGGTGCTTGGTGCTTGGTGTTTGGTGCTTGGTGCTTGGTGTTTGGTGTTTGGTGTTTGCTGTTTGCTGTCTGCTTTTTGGTGTTTGGTGTTTGCTGTATGGTGTTTGCTGTTTGGTGTTTGGTGTTTCCTGTTTGGTCTTTGGTCTTTGGTGATTGGTGTTTGGTGCTTGGTGCTTGGTGCTTGGTGTTTGGTGCTTGGTGTTTGGTGCTTAGTGCTTGGTGCTTGGTGCTTGTTGCTTGGTGCTTGGTGTTTGGTGCTTGGTGTTTGGTGTTTGCTGCTTGGTGTTTGGTGCTTGGTGTTTGGTGTTTGCTGCTTGGTGTTTGGTGCTTGGTGCTTGGTGCTTGGTGTTAGGTGGTTGGTGCTTGGTGTTTGGTGCTTGGTGTTTGGTGTTTGCTGCTTGGTGTTTGGTGCTTGGTGCTTGGTGTTAGGTGTTTGGTGCTTGGTGTTTGGTGTTTTGTGCTTGGTGCTTGGTGCTTGGTGTTTGGTGCTTGGTGCTTGGTGTTTGGTGCTTGGTGCCTGGTGCTTGGTGTTTGGTGCTTCGTGCTTGGTGCTTGGTGTTTGGTGTTTGGTGCTTGGTGTTTGGTGCTTGGTGCTTGGTGTTTGATGCTTGGTGCTTGGTGTTTCGTGTTTGGTATTTGGTGCTTGGTGTTTGGTGCATGGTGCTTGGTGTTTGGTGCTTGGTGATTGGTGCTTGGTGTTTGGTGCTTGGTGCTTGGTGTTTGGTGTTTGGTGCTAGGTGCTTGGTGCTTGGTGTTTGGTGCTTGGTGTTTGGTGCTTGGTACTTGGGGCTTGGTGTTTGGTGCTTGGTGCTAGGTGTTTGGTGTTTGGTATTTGGTGCTTGGTGTTTGGTGCATGGTGCTTGGTGTTTGGTGCTTGGTGATTGGTGCTTGGTGTTTGGTGCTTGGTGCTTCGTGTTTGGTGTTTGGTGCTAGGTGCTTGGTGCTTGGTGTTTGGTGCTTGGTGTTTGGTGCTTGGTACTTGGGGCTTGGTGTTTGGTGCTTGGTGCTAGGTGTTTGGTGTTTGGTGTTTGGTGCTTGGTGCTTGGTGCTGGGTGGTTGGCGTTTGGTGCTTGGTGCTTGGTGTTTGGTGCTTGGTGCTTGGTGTTTGGTGCTTGGTGCTTGGTGTTTGGGGCTTGGTGTTTGGTGCTTGGTGCTTGGTGTTTGGTGCTTGGTGCTTGGTGCTGGGTGGTTGGCGTTTGGTGCTTGGTGCTTGGTGCTTGGTGTTTGTCGCTTGGTGCTTGGTGCTTGGTGTTTGGTGCTTGGTGTTTGGTGTTTGGTGCTTGGTGCTTGGTGTTTGGTGCTTGGTGCTTGGTGTTTGGTGTTTGGTGTTTGCTGTTTGCTGTCTGCTTTTTGGTGTTTGGTGTTTGCTGTATGGTGTTTGCTGTTTGGTGTTTGGTGTTTCCTGTTTGGTCTTTGGTCTTTGGTGATTGGTGTTTGGTGCTTGGTGCTTGGTGTTTGGTGTTTGGTGCTTGGTGCTTGGTGTTTGGTGTTTGGTGCTTGGTGCTTGTTGTTTGGTGATTGGTGCTTGGTGCTTGGTGTCTGGTGCTTGGTGTTTGGTGTTTGGTGCTTGGTGCTTGGTGCTTGGTGTTTGGTGTTTGGTGCTTGGTGTGTGGTGCTTGGTGTTTGGTGCTTGGTGCTTGGTGCTTGGTGTTTGGTGCTGCATGCTTGGTGTTTGGTGCTTGGTGCTTGGTGTTTGGTGTTTGGTGTTTGGTGCTTGGTGTTTGGTGCTTGGGTTTGGTTTTTGGTGCTAGGTGCTTGGTGCTTGGTGTTTGGTGCTTGGTGTTTGGTGTAAGGTGCTTGGTGCTTGGGGCTTGGTGTTTGGTGCTTGGTGCTTGGTGTTTGGTGCTTGGTGCTTGGTGTTTGGTGTTTGGTATTTGGTGCTTGGTGCTTGGTGTTTGGTGCTTGGTGCTTGGTGCTGGGTGGTTGGTGTTTGGTGCTTGGTGCTTGGTGTTTGGTGTTTGGTGCTTGGTGCTTGGTGCTTGGTGTTTGGTGCTTGGTGCTTGGTCTTTGGTGCTTGGTGTTTTGTGTTTGGTGCTTGGTGCTTGGTGATTAGTGTTTGGTGCTTGGTGCTTGGGGTTTGGTGTTTGGTGCTTGGTGCTTGGTGTTTGGTGCTTGGTACTTGGTGTTTGGTGCTTGGTGTTTGGTGTTTGCTGTTTGCTGTTTCGTGTTTGGTGTTTGGTGTTTGCTGTATGGTGTTTGCTGTTTCGTGTTTGGTGTTTGCTGTTTGGTGTTTGGTCTTTGGTGCTTGGTGTTTGGTGCTTGGTGCTTGGTGTTTGGTGTTTGGTGCTTGGTGCTTGGTGTTTGGTGTTTAGTGCTTGGTGCCTGGTGCTTGTTGTTTGGTGATTGGTGCTTGGTGTTTGGTGTTTGCTGTTTGCTGTTTGGTGTTTGGTGTTTGCCGTTTGGTGTTTGGTGCTTGGCGTTTGGTGCTTGGTGTTTGGTGTTTGGTGCCTGGTACTTGTTGTTTGGTGCTTGGTGCTTGGTGTTTGGTGTTTGGTGTTTGGTGTTTAGTGCTTGGTGTTTGGTGTTTGGTGCTTGGTGCTTGGTGTTTGGTGTTTGGTGCTTGGGGCATGGTGCTTGGTGTTTGGTGTTTGGAGCTTGGTGTTTGGTGCTTGGAGCTTGGTGCTTCGTGTTTGGTGCTTGGTGCTTGGTGCTTGGTGCTTGGTGTTTGGTGCTTGGTGCTTGGTGCTTGGTCTTTGGTGTTTGGTGCTTGGTGTTTGGTGCTTGGTGCTTGGTGTTTGGTGCATGGTGCTTGGTGCTTGGTGTTTGTCGCTTGGGGCTTGGTGCTTGGTGTTTGGTGCTTGGTGTTTGGTGTTTGGTGCTTGGTGCTTGGTGCTTGGTGTTTGGTGTTTGGTGTTTGGTGTTTGCTGTTTGGTGTTTGCTGTTTGGTGTTTGCTGTTTGCTGTTTGGTGTCTGCTTTTTGATGTTTGGTGTTTGCTGTATGGTGTTTGCTGTTTGGTGTTTGGTGTTTGGTGTTTGCTGTTTGCTGTTTGCTGTTTGCTGTTTGGTGTTTGGTGCTTGGTGCTTGGTGCTTGGTGTTTGGTGCTTGGTACTTGGTGTTTGGTGTTTGGTGCTTGGTGCCTGGTGCTTGATGTTTGGTGCTTGGTGCTTGGTGTTTGGTGTTTGGTGTTTTTTGCTTGGTGTTTGGTGCTTGGTGTTTGGTGTTTGGTGCTTGGTGCTAGGTGTTTGGTGTTTGGTGCTTGGTGCTTGGTGTTTGCTGTTTGCTGTTTGCTGTTTGCTGTTTGCTGTTTGGTGTCTGCTTTTTGGTGTTTGGTGTTTGCTGTATGGTGTTTGATGTTTCGTGTTTGGTGTTTGCTGTTTGCTGTTGTGAGTTTGCTGTTTGCTGTTTGGTGTTTGGTGCTTGGTGCATGGTGCTTGGTGTTTGGTGTTTGGTGCTTGGTGCTTGGTGTTTGGTGCTTGGCGCTTGGTGTTTGGTGTTTGGTGATTGGTGCCTGGTGCTTGGTGTTTGGTGCTTGGTGCTTGGTGTTTGGTGTCTGGTGTTTGGTGCTTGGTGTTTGGTGTTTGGTGCTTGGTGCTTGGTGTTTGGTGTTTGGTGCTTGGTGCTTGGTGTTTGGTGTTTGGTGCTTGGTGTGTTGTGTATGGTGCTTGGTGCTTGGTGTTTGGTGCTTGGTGCAGGGTGTTTGGTGTTTGGTGCTTGGTGCTTGGTGCTTGGTGCTTGGTGTTTGGTGCTTGGTGCTTGGTGTTTGGTGTTTGGTGTTTGATGCTTGGTGTTTGATGCTTGGTGCTTGGTGCTTGGTGTTTGGTGCTTGGTGCTTGGTCTTGGTGCTTGGTGCTTGGTGTTTGGTGCTTGGTGCTTGGTGTTTGGTGCTTGGTGCTTGGTGCTTGGTGTTTGGTGTTTGGTGCTTGGTGCTTGCTGTTAGGTGTTTGGTGCTTGGTGCATGGTGTTTGGTGTTTGGTCCTTGGTGCTTGGTGTTTGGTGCTTGGTGCTTGGTGTTTGTTGTTTGGTGCTTTCTGCTTGGTGCTTGGTGCTTGGTGTTCGGTGCTTGGTGCTTGGTGTTTGGTGCTTGGTGCTTGGTCTTGGTGCTTGGTGCTTGGTGTTTGGTTCTTGGTTCTTGGTGTTTGGTGCTTGGTGTTTGGTGTTTGTTCTTTGGTGTTTGCTGTTTGGTGTTTGCTGTTTAGTGTCTGCTTTTTGGTGTTTGGTGTTTGCTGTATGGTTTTTGCTGTTTGGTGTTTGCTGTTTGCTGTTTGGTGTTTGGTGCTTGGTGCTTGGTGTTTGGTCTTTGGCGCTTGGTGCTTGGTGTTTGGTGCTTGGTACTTGGTGTTTGGTGTTTGGTGCTTGGTGCCTAGTGCTTGGTGCTTGGTGCTTGGTGTTTGGTGTTTGGTGCTTGGTGTCTGGTGTTTGGTGCTTGGTTTTGGTGTTTGGTGCTTGGTGCTTGGTGTTTGGTGTTTGGTGCTTGGTGCTTGGTGTTTGCTGTTTGCTGTTTGGTGTTTGCTGTTTGCTGTTAGGTGTCTGTTTTTTGGTGTTTGGTGTTTGCTGTATGGTGTTTGATGTTTCGTGTTTGGTGTTTGGAGTTTGCTGTTTGCTGCTTGGTGTTTGGTGTTTGGTGCTTGGTGCTTGGTGCTTGGTGTTTGGTGTTTGGTCCTTGGTGCTTGGTGCCTGGTGTTTGGTGCTTCATGTTTGGTGTTTGGTGCTTGGTGCTTGGGGCTTGGTGTTTGGTGCTTCATGTTTGGTGTTTGGTGCTTGGTGCTTGGTGCTTGGTGTTTGGTGTTTGGTGTTTGGTGCTTGGTGTTTGGTGCTTGGTGCTTGGTTCTGGGTGGTTGGTGTTTGGTGCTTGGTGCTTGGTGTTTGGTGCTTGGTGCTTGGTGTTTGGGGCTTGGTGCTTGGTCTTTGGTGCTTGGTGTTTGGTGCTTGGTGCTTGGTGCTTGGTGCTTGGTGCTTGGTGATTAGTGTTTGGTGCTTGGTGCTTGGGGTTTGGTGTTTGGTGCTTGGTGCTTGGTGTTTGGTGCTTGTTGTTTGGTGTTTGGTGCTTGGTGCTTGGTGTTTGGTGTTTAGTGCTTGGTGCTTGGTGCTTGTTGTTTGGTGATTGGTGCTTGGTGCTTGGTGTTTGGCGTTTGGTGTTTGCTGTTTCGTGTTTGGTGTTTGCTGTTTTGTATTTGGTGTTTGCTGTTTGGTGTTTGGTCTTTGGTGCTTGGTGTTTGGTGCTTGGTGTTTGGTGTTTGGTGCTTGGTGCCTGGTGCTTGTTGTTTTGTGATTGGTGCTTGGTCCTTGGTGTTTGGTTTTTGGTGTTTGGTGTTTGCTGTTTGGTCTTTGGTCTTTGGTCTTTGGTGCTTGGTGTTTGATGCTTGGTGTTTGGAGTTTGCTGCTTGGTGCTTGGTGTTTGGTGTTTGGATCTTGGTGCTTGGTGCTTGTTGTTTGGTGATTGGTGCTTGGTGCTTGGTGTTTGGTGTTTGGTGTTTGGTGCTTGGTGTCTGGTGCTTGGTGTTTGGTGTTTGGTGCTTGGTGCTTGGTGCTTGGTGTTTGGTGTTTGGTGTTTGGTGCTTGGTGCTTGGTGTTTGGTGCTTGGTGCTTGGTGCTTGGTGCTTGGTGTTTGGTATTTGATGCTTGGTGTTTGATGCTTGATGCTTGGTGCTTGGTGTTTGGTGCTTGGTGTTTGTACTTGGTGCTTGGTGCTTAGTGCTTGGTGTTTGGTGCTTGGTGCTTGGTGCCTGGTGTTTGGTGCTTGGTGTTTGGTGCTTGGTGTTTGGTGCTTGGTTCTTGGTGTTTGGTGCTTGGTGTTTGGTGCTTGGTGCTTGGTGTTTGGTGTTTGGTGCTTGGTGCTTGGTGCTTGGTGCTTGGTGCTTGGTGTTAGGTGTTTGGTGCTTGGTGCTTGGTGTTTTGTGCTTGGTGCTTGGTGTTTGGTGCTTGGTGCTTGGTGTTTGGTGCTTGGTGCCTGGTGCTTGGTGTTTGGTGCTTGGTGCTTGGTGTTAGGTGTTTGGTGCTTGGTGCATGGTGTTTGGTGTTTGGTCCTTGGTGCTTGGTGTTTGGTGCTTGGTGCTTGGTGTTTGTTGTTTGGTGCTTTCTGCTTGGTGCTTGGTGCTTGGTGTTTGGTGCTTGGTGCTTGGTGTTTGTACTTGGTGCTTGGTGCTTGGTGCTTGGTGTTTGGTACTTGGTGCTTGGTGTTTGGTGTTTGGTGCTTGGTGTTTGGTGCTTGGTGCTTGGTGTTTGGTGCTTGGTGTTTGGTGTTTGGTGTTTGGTGCTTGGTGCTTGGTGTTTGGTGCTTGGTGCTTGGTGCTGGGTGGTTTGTGTTTGGTGCTTGGTGTTTGGTGCTTGGTGCTTGGTGCTTGGTGTTTGGTGCTTGGTGCTTGGTACTTGGTCTTTGGTGCTTGGTGTTTGGTGCTTGGTGCTTGGTGCTTGGTGTTTGGTGCTTGGTGCTTGGTGATTAGTGTTTGGTGCTTGGTGTTTGGTGTTTGGTGCTTGGTGTTTGGTGCTTGGTACTTGGTGTTTGGTGCTTGGTGTTTGGTGTTTGCTGTTTGCTGTTTGCTGTTTGCTGTTTGCTGTTTGGTGCTTGGTGATTGGTGCTTGGTGTTTGGTGCTTGGTGCTTGGTGTTTGGTGCTTGGTGCTTGGTGTTTGATGTTTGGTGCTTGGTGCCTGGTGCTTGTTGTTTGGTACTTGGTGCTTGGTGTTTGGTGTTTGGTGTTTGGTGTTTGGTGCTTGGTGTTTGGTGTTTGGTGTTTGGTGCGTGGTGCTTGGTGTTTGGTATTTGGTGCTTGGTTCTTGGTGCTTGGTGTTTGGTGTTTGGTGCTTGGTGTTTGGTGGTTGGTGCTTGGTGTTTGGTGCTTGGTGATTGGTGCTTGGTGTTTGATGCTTGGTGTTCGATGCTTGGTGCTTGGTGCTTGGTGTTTGGTGCTTGGTGCTTGGTATTTGGTTCTTGGTGCTTGGTGCTTGGTCCTTGGTGTTTGGTGTTTAGTGCTTGGTGCTTGGTGCTTGGTGTTTAGTGCTTGGTGCTTGGTGCATTGTGATTAGTGTTTGGTGCTTGGTGCTTGGGGTTTGGTGTTTGGTGCTTGGTGTTTGGTGTTTGGTGTTTGGTGTTTGGTGCGTGGTGCTTGGTGTTTGGTGCTTGGTGCTTGGTGCTTGGTGTTTGGTGCTGCATGCTTGGTGTTTGGTGCATGGTGCTTGGTGTTTGGTGTTTGGTGCTTGGTGTTTGGTGCTTGGGTTTGGTTTTTGGTGCTAGGTGCTTGGTGCTTGGTGTTTGGTGCTTGGTGTTTGGTGTAAGGTGCTTGGTGCTTGGGGCTTGGTGTTTGGTGCTTGGTGCTTGGTGTTTGGTGCTTGGTGTTTGATGCTTGATGCTTGGTGCTTGGTGTTTGGTGCTTGGTGTTTGTACTTGGTGCTTGGTGCTTGGTGCTTGGTGTTAGGTGCTTGGTGCTTGGTGCTTGGTGTTTTGTGCTTGGTGCTTGGTGTTTGGTGCTTGGTGCTTGGTGTTTGGTGCTTGGTGCCTGGTGCTTGGTGTTTGGTGCTTGGTGCTTGGTGTTTGGTGTTTGGTGCTTGGTGCTTGGTGTTAGGTGTTTGGTGCTTGGTGCATGGTGTTTGGTGTTTGGTCCTTGGTGCTTGGTGTTTGGTGCTTGGTGCTTGGTGTTTGTTGTTTGGTGCTTTCTGCTTGCTGCTTGGTGTTTGGTGCTTTATGCTTGGTGTTTGGTTCTTGGTGTTTGGTGTTTGGTGTTTGATGCTTGGTGTTTGATGCTTGGTGCTTGGTGCTTGGTGTTTGGTGCTTGGTGCTTGGTGTTTGTACTTGGTGCTTGGTGCTTGGTGCTTGGTGTTTGGTACTTGGTTCTTGGTGTTTGGTGTTTGGTGCTTGGTGTTTGGTGCTTGGTGCTTGGTGTTTGGTGTTTGGTGCTTGGTGTTTGGTGCTTGGTGCTTGGTGTTTGGTGCTTGGTGCTTGGTGTTTGGTGTTTGGTGCATGGTGTTTGGTGTTTGGTCCTTGGTGCTTGGTGTTTGGTGCATGGTGCTTGGTGTTTGTTGTTTGGTGCTTTCTGCTTGCTGCTTGGTGTTTGGTGCTTTATGCTTGGTGCTTGGTGCTTGGTGTTTGGTGCTAGGTGCTTGGTGCTGGGTGGTTGGTGTTTGGTGCTTGGTGTTTGGTGCTTGGTGCTTGGTGCTTGGTGTTTGGTGCTTGGTGCTTGGTGCTTGGTCTTTGGTGCTTGGTGTTTGGTGCTTGGTGCTTGGTGCTTGGTGTTTGGTGCTTGGTGCTTGGTGATTAGTGTTTGGTGCTTGATGCTTGGTGTTTGGTGTTTGGTGCTTGGTGTTTGGTGCTTGGTACTTGGTGTTTGGTGCTTGGTGTTTGGTGTTTGCTGTTTGCTGTTTGGTGTTTGGTGTTTGGTGTTTGGTGTTTGATGTTTGGTGTTTGGTCTCTGGTGCTTGGTGTTTGGTGCTTGGTGCTTGGTGTTTGGTGTTTGGTGCTTGGTGCTTGGTCCTTGGTGCCTGGTGCTTGTTGTTTGGTGATTGGTGCTTGGTGTTTGCTGTTTGCTGTTTGCTGTTTGCTGTTTGCTGTTTGCTGTTTGCTGTTTGGTGCTTGGTGATTGGTGCTTGGTGTTTGGTGCTTGGTGCTTGGTGTTTGGTGCTTGGTGCTTGGTGTTTGATGTTTGGTGCTTGGTGCCTGGTGCTTGTTGTTGGGTACTTGGTGCTTGGTGTTTGGTGTTTGGTGTTTGGTGTTTGGTGCTTGGTGTTTGGTGTTTGGTGCTTGGTGTTTGGTGTTTGGTGCGAGGTGCTTGGTGTTTGGTATTTGGTGCTTGGTTCTTGGTGCTTGGTGTTTGGTGTTTGGTGCTTGGTGTTTGGTGGTTGGTGCTTGGTGTTTGGTGCTTGGTGATTGGTGCTTGGTGTTTGATGCTTGGTGTTCGATGCTTGGTGCTTGGTGCTTGGTGTTTGGTGCTTGGTGCTTGGTATTTGGTTCTTGGTGCTTGGTGCTTGGTCCTTGGTGTTTGGTGTTTAGTGCTTGGTGCTTGGTGCTTGGTGTTTAGTGCTTGGTGCTTGGTGCATTGTGATTGGTGCTTGGTGCTTGGGGTTTGGTGTTTGGTACTTGGTGTTTGGTGTTTGGTGTTTGGTGTTTGGTGCGTGGTGCTTGGTGTTTGGTGCTTGGTGCTTGGTGCTTGGTGTTTGGTGCTGCATGCTTGGTGTTTGGTGCTTGGTGCTTGGTGTTTGGTGTTTGGTGCTTGGTGTTTGGTGCTTGGGTTTGGTTTTTGGTGCTAGGTGCTTGGTGCTTGGTGTTTGGTATTTGGTGCTTGGTGCTTGGTGTTTGGTGCTTGGTGCTTGGTGCTGGGTGGTTGGTGTTTGGTGCTTGGTGCTTGGTGTTTGGTGCTTGGTGCTTGGTCTTTGGTGCTTGGTGCTTGGTCTTTGGTGCTTGGTGTTTGGTGTTTGGTGCTTGGTGCTTGGTGATTAGTGTTTGGTGCTTGGTGCTTGGGGTTTGGTGTTTCGTGCTTGGTGCTTGGTGTTTGGTGTTTGGTGCTTGGTGTGTTGTGTATGGTGCTTGGTTCTTGGTGTTTGGTGCTTGGTGCAGGGTGCTTGGTGTTTGGTGCTTGGTGCTTGGTTCTTGGTGCTTGGTGTTTGGTGCTTGGTGCTTGGTGTTTGGTGTTTGGTGTTTGATGCTTGGTGTTTGATGCTTGGTGCTTGGTGCTTGGTGTTTGGTGCTTGGTGCTTGGTGCTTGGTGTTTGGTGCTTGGTTCTTGGTGTTTGGTGCTTGGTGTTTGGTGTTTGTTCTTTGGTGTTTGCTGTTTGGTGTTTGCTGTTTAGTGTCTGCTTTTTGGTGTTTGGTGTTTGCTGTATGGTGTTTGCTGTTTGCTGTATGGTGTTTGCTGTTTGGTGTTTGGTGCTTGGTGTTTGGTCTTTGGTGCTTGGTGCTTGGTGTTTGGTGCTTGGTACTTGGTGTTTGGTGTTTGGTGCTTGGTGCCTAGTGCTTGGTGTTTGGTGCTTGGTGCTTGGTGTTTGGTGTTTGGTGCTTGGTGTCTGGTGCTTGGTTTTGGTGTTTGGTGCTTGGTGCTTGGTGTTTGGTGCTTGGTGCTTGGTGTTTGCTGTTTGCTGTTTGGTGTTTGCTGTTTGCTGTTAGGTGTCTGTTTTTTGGTGTTTGGTGTTTGCTGTATGGTGTTTGCTGTTTGGTGTTTGCTGTTTGCTGTTTCGTGTTTGGTGTTTGGAGTTTGCTGTTTGCTGTTTGGTGTTTGGTGCTTGGTGCTTGGTGTTTCATGTTTGCTGTTTGGTGTCTGCTTTTTGGTGTTTGGTGTTTGCTGTATGGTGTTTGCTGTTTCGTGTTTGGTGTTTGCTGTTTGGTGTTTGGTGTTTGATGTTTGGTGTTTGGTCTCTGGTGCTTGGTGTTTGGTGCTTGGTGCTTGGTGTTTGGTGTTTGGTGCTTGGTGCTTGGTCCTTGGTGCCTGGTGCTTGTTGTTTGGTGATTGGTGCTTGGTGTTTGCTGTTTGCTGTTTGCTGTTTGCTGTTTGCTGTTTGCTGTTTGCTGTTTGGTGCTTGGTGATTGGTGCTTGGTGTTTGGTGCCTGGTGCTTGTTGTTTGGTACTTGGTGCTTGGTGTTTGGTGTTTGGTGTTTGGTGTTTGGTGCTTGGTGTTTGGTGTTTGGTGCTTGGTGTTTGGTGTTTGGTGCGAGGTGCTTGGTGTTTGGTATTTGGTGCTTGGTTCTTGGTTCTTGGTGTTTGGTGTTTGGTGCTTGGTGTTTGGTGGTTGGTGCTTGGTGTTTGGTGCTTGGTGATTGGTGCTTGGTGTTTGATGCTTCGTGTTCGATGCTTGGTGCTTGGTGCTTGGTGTTTGGTGCTTGGTGCTTGGTATTTGGTTCTTGGTGCTTGGTGCTTGGTCCTTGGTGTTTGGTGTTTAGTGCTTGGTGCTTGGTGCTTGGTGTTTAGTGCTTGGTGCTTGGTGCATTGTGATTAGTGTTTGGTGCTTGGTGCTTGGGGTTTGGTGTTTGGTACTTGGTGTTTGGTGTTTGGTGTTTGGTGTTTGGTGCGTGGTGCTTGGTGTTTGGTGCTTGGTGCTTGGTGCTTGGTGTTTGGTGCTGCATGCTTGGTGTTTGGTGCTTGGTGCTTGGTGTTTGGTGTTTGGTGCTTGGTGTTTGGTGCTTGGGTTTGGTTTTTGGTGCTAGGTGCTTGGTGCTTGGTGTTTGGTATTTGGTGCTTGGTGCTTGGTGTTTGGTGCTTGGTGCTTGGTGCTGGGTGGTTGGTGTTTGGTGCTTGGTGCTTGGTGTTTGGTGCTTGGTGCTTGGTCTTTGGTGCTTGGTGCTTGGTCTTTGGTGCTTGGTGTTTGGTGTTTGGTGCTTGGTGCTTGGTGATTAGTGTTTGGTGCTTGGTGCTTGGGGTTTGGTGTTTGGTGCTTGGTGCTTGGTGTTTGGTGTTTGGTGCTTGGTGTGTTGTGTATGGTGCTTGGTTCTTGGTGTTTGATGCTTGGTGCAGGGTGCTTGGTGTTTGGTGCTTGGTGCTTGGTTCTTGGTGCTTGGTGTTTGGTGCTTGGTGCTTGGTGTTTGGTGTTTGGTGTTTGATGCTTGGTGTTTGATGCTTGGTGCTTGGTGCTTGGTGTTTGGTGCTTGGTGCTTGGTCTTGGTGCTTGGTGCTTGGTGTTTGGTGCTTGGTTCTTGGTGTTTGGTGCTTGGTGTTTGGTGTTTGTTCTTTGGTGTTTGCTGTTTGGTGTTTGCTGTTTAGTGTCTGCTTTTTGGTGTTTGGTGTTTGCTGTATGGTGTTTGCTGTTTGCTGTATGGTGTTTGCTGTTTGGTGTTTGGTGCTTGGTGTTTGGTCTTTGGTGCTTGGTGCTTGGTGTTTGGTGCTTGGTACTTGGTGTTTGGTGTTTGGTGCTTGGTGCCTAGTGCTTGGTGTTTGGTGCTTGGTGCTTGGTGTTTGGTGTTTGGTGCTTGGTGTTTGGTCTTTGGTGCTTGGTGCTTGGTGCTTGGTTTTGGTGTTTGGTGCTTGGTGCTTGGTGTTTGGTGCTTGGTGCTTGGTGTTTGCTGTTTGCTGTTTGGTGTTTGCTGTTTGCTGTTAGGTGTCTGTTTTTTGGTGTTTGGTGTTTGCTGTATGGTGTTTGCTGTTTGGTGTTTGCTGTTTGCTGTTTGGTGTTTGGTGTTTGGAGTTTGCTGTTTGCTGTTTGGTGTTTGGTGCTTGGTGCTTGGTGTTTGGTGCTTGGTGCTTGGTGCTTGGTGCTTGGTGTTTGGTGTTTGGTCCTTGGTGCTTGGTGCTTGGTGTTTGGTGCTTCGTGTTTGGTGTTTGGTGCTTGGTGCTTGGCGCTTGGTGTTTGGTGCTTGGTAATTGGTGCTTGGTGTTTGGTGCTTGGTGCTTGGTGTTTGGTGTTTGGTGTTTGGTGCTTGGTGTTTGGTGCTTGGTGCTTGGTGCTGGGTGGTTGGTGTTTGGTGCTTGGTGCTTGGTGTTTGGTGCTTGGTGCTTGGTGTTTGGTGCTTGGTGCTTGGTCTTTGGTGCTTGGTGTTTGGTGCTTGGTGCTTGGTGCTTGGTGCTTGGTGCTTGGTGATTAGTGTTTGGTGCTTGGTGCTTGGGATTTGGTGTTTGGTGCTTGGTGCTTGGTGTTTGGTGCTTGGTGTTTGGTGTTTGGTGCTTGGTGCTTGGTGTTTGGTGTTTGGTGCTTGGTGCATGGTGCTTGTTGTTTGGTGATTGGTGCTTGGTGCTTGGTGTTTGGCGTTTGGTGTTTGCTGTTTCGTGTTTGGTGTTTGCTGTTTTGTATTTGGTGTTTGCTGTTTGGTGTTTGGTCTTTGGTGCTTGGTGTTTGGTGCTTGGTGTTTGGCGTTTGGTGCTTGGTGCCTGGTGCTTGTTGTTTTGTGATTGGTGCTTGGTGCTTGGTGTTTGGTTTTTGGTGTTTGGTGTTTGCTGTTTGGTCTTTGGTCTTTGGTCTTTGGTGCTTGGTGTTTGATGCTTGGTGTTTGGTGTTTGCTGCTTGGTGCTTGGTATTTGGTGTTTGGATCTTGGTGCTTGGTGCTTGTTGTTTTTGGTGATTGGTGCTTGGTGCTTGGTGTTTGGTGTTTGGTGTTTGGTGCTTGGTGCTTGGTGTCTGGTGCTTGGTGTTTGGTGTTTGGTGCTTGGTGCTTGGTGCTTGGTGTTTGGTGTTTGGTGTTTGGTGCTTGGTGCTTGGTGTTTGGTGTTTGGTGCTTGGTGTTTGGTGCTGCGTGCTTCGTGTTTGGTGCTTCGTGCTGGGTGCTTGGTGCTTGGTGTTTGGTGTTTGGTGTTTGATGCTTGGTGCTTGGTGCTTGGTGTTTGGTGTTTGGTGCTTGGTGCTTGCTGTTTGGTATTTGATGCTTGGTGTTTGATGCTTGATGCTTGGTGCTTGGTGTTTGGTGCTTGGTGTTTGTACTTGGTGCTTGGTGCTTAGTGCTTGGTGTTTGGTGCTTGGTGCTTGGTGCTTGGTGCTTGGTGTTTGGTGCTTGGTTCTTGGTGTTTGGTGCTTGGTGTTTGGTGCTTGGTGCTTGGTGTTTGGTGTTTGGTGCTTGGTGCTTGGTGCTTGGTGCTTGGTGCTTGGTGTTAGGTGTTTGGTGCTTGGTGCTTGGTGTTTTGTGCTTGGTGCTTGGTGTTTGGTGCTTGGTGCTTGGTGTTTGGTGCTTGGTGCCTGGTGCTTGGTGTTTGGTGCTTGGTGCTTGGTGTTTGGTGTTTGGTGCTTGGTGCTTGGTGTTAGGTGTTTGGTGCTTGGTGCATGGTGTTTGGTGTTTGGTCCTTGGTGCTTGGTGTTTGGTGCTTGGTGCTTGGTGTTTGTTGTTTGGTGCTTTCTGCTTGCTGCTTGGTGTTTGGTGCTTTATGCTTGGTGTTTGTACTTGGTGCTTGGTGCTTAGTGCTTGGTGTTTGGTGCTTGGTGCTTGGTGCTTGGTGCTTGGTGTTTGGTGCTTGGTGCTTGGTGTTTGGTGCTTGGTGCTTGGTGTTTGTACTTGGTGCTTGGTGCTTGGTGCTTGGTGTTTGGTACTTGGTTCTTGGTGTTTGGTGTTTGGTGCTTGGTGTTTGGTGCTTGGTGTTTGGTGTTTGGTGCTTGGTGTTTGGTGCTTGGTGCTTGGTGTTTGGTGCTTGGTGCTTGGTGTTTGGTGTTTGGTGTTTGGTGCTTGGTGCTTGGTGTTTGGTGCTTGGTGCTTGGTGCTGGTTGGTTGGTGTTTGGTGCTGGGTGGTTGGTGTTTGGTGCTTGGTGTTTGGTGCTTGGTGCTTGGTGCTTGGTGTTTGGTGCTTGGTGCTAGGTGCTTGGTCTTTGGTGCTTGGTGTTTGGTGCTTGGTGCTTGGTGCTTGGTGTTTGGTGCTTGGTGCTTGGTGATTAGTGTTTGGTGCTTGGTGCTTGGTGTTTGGTGTTTGGTGCTTGGTGTTTGGTGCTTGGTACTTGGTGTTTGGTGCTTGGTGTTTGGTGTTTGCTGTTTGCTGTTTGGTGTTTGGTGTTTGGTGTTTGATGTTTGCTGTTTGGTGTCTGCTTTTTGGTGTTTGGTGTTTGCTGTATGGTGTTCGCTGTTTCGTGTTTGGTGTTTGCTGTTTGGTGTTTGGTGTTTGCTGTTTGGTGTTTGGTCTCTGGTGCTTGGTGTTTGGTGCTTGGTGCTTGGTGTTTGGTGTTTGGTGCTTGGTGCTTGGTGCTTGGTGTTTGGTGTTTGGTCCTTGGTGCCTGGTGCTTGTTGTTTGGTGATTGGTGCTTGGTGTTTGCTGTTTGCTGTTTGCTGTTTGCTGTTTGCTGTTTGGTGTTTGGTGCTTGGTGATTGGTGCTTGGTGTTTGGTGCTTGGTGCTTGGTGTTTGGTGCTTGGTGCTTGGTGTTTGATGTTTGGTGCTTGGTGCCTGGTGCTTGTTGTTTGGTACTTTGTGCTTGGTGTTTGGTGTTTGGTGTTTGGTGTTTGGTGCTTGGTGTTTGGTGTTTGGTGTTTGGTGCGGGGTGCTTGGTGTTTGGTATTTGGTGCTTGGTTCTTGGTGCTTGGTGTTTGGTGTTTGGTGCTTGGTGTTTGGTGGTTGGTGCTTGGTGTTTGGTGCTTGGTGATTGGTGCTTGGTGTTTGATGCTTGGTGTTCGATGCTTGGTGCTTGGTGCTTGGTGTTTGGTGCTTGGTGCTTGGTATTTGGTTCTTGGTGCTTGGTGCTTGGTCCTTGGTGTTTGGTGTTTAGTGCTTGGTGCTTGGTGCTTGGTGTTTAGTGCTTGGTGCTTGGTGCATTGTGATTAGTGTTTGGTGCTTGGTGCTTGGGGTTTGGTGTTTGGTGCTTGGTGTTTGGTGTTTGGTGCTTGGAACTTGGTGTTTGGTGCTTGGTGTTTGCTGTTTGCTGTTTGCTGTTTAGTGTTTGGTGTTATGTGTTTGGTGTTTGCTGTTTGGTGTCTGCTTTTTGGTGTTTGGTGTTTGCTCTATGGTGTTGGCTGTTTCATGTTTGGTGTTTGCTGTTTGGTCTTTGGTGTTTGCTGTTTGGTGTTTGGTCTTTGGTGCTTGGTGTTTGGTGCTTGGTGTTTGGTGTTAGGTGTTTGGTGCTTGGTGCTTGGTGTTTGGTGTTTGGTCCATGGTGCTTGGTGTTTGGTGCTTGGTTCTTGGTGTTTGTTGTTTGGTGCTTTCTGCTTGCTGCTTGGTGTTTGGTGCTTGGTGATTGGTGCTTGGTGTTTGGTGTTTGGTGCTAGGTGCTTGGTGCTTGGTGTTTGGTGCTTCGTGTTTGGTGTTTGGTGCTTGGTGCTTGGGGCTCTGTGTTTGGTGCTTGGTAATTGGTGCTTGGTGTTTGGTGCTTGGTGCTTGGTGCTTGGTGTTTGGTGCTTGTTGCTTGGTGTTTGGTGTTTGGTGTTTGATGCTTGGTGTTTGATGCTAGGTGCTTGGTGCTTGGTGTTTGGTGCTTGGTGCTTGGTGTTTGTAGTTGGTGCTTGGTCCTTGGTGTTTGGTGCTTGGTTCTTGGTGTTTGGTGCTTGGTGTTTGGTGCTTGGTGCTTGGTGTTTGGTGTTTGGTGCTTGGTGTTTGGTGCTTGGTGCTTGGTGCTTGGTGTTAGGTGTTTGGTGCTTGGTGCTTGGTGTTTTGTGCTTGGTGCTTGGTGTTTGGTGCTTGGTGCTTGGTGCTTGGTGTTTGGTGTTTGGTGCTTGGTGTTTGGTGCTTGGTGCTTGGTGCTTGGTGTTAGGTGTGTGGTGTTTGGTGCTTGGTGTTTTATGCTTGGTGCTTGGTGTTTGGTGCTTGGTGCTTGGTGTTTGGTGCTTGGTGCCTGGTGCTTGGTGTTTGGTGCTTGGTGCTTGGTGTTTGGTGTTTGGTGCTTGGTGCTTGGTGTTAGGTGTTTAGTGCTTGATGCTTGGTGTTTGGTGTTTGGTCCTTGGTGCTTGGTGTTTGGTGCTTTGTGCTTGGTGTTTGTTGTTTGGTGCTTTCTGCTTGCTGCTTGGTGTTTGGTGCTTGGTGCTTGGTGTTTGGTGCTTGTTGCTTGCTGTTTGGTGTTTGGTGTTTGATGCTTGGTGTTTGAGGCTTGGTGCTTGGTGCTAGGTGTTTGGTGCTTGGTGCTTGGTGTTTGTACTTGGTGCTTGGTGCTTGGTGTTTGGTGCTTGGTACTTGGTTTTGGTGCTTGGTGTTTGGTGTTTGCTGTTTGCTGTTTGGTGTTTGGTGTTTGGTGTTTGCTGTTTGGTGTCTGCTTTTTGGTGTTTGGTGTTTGCTGTATGGTGTTTGCTGTTTCGTGTTTGGTGTTTGCTGTTTGGTGTTTGGTGTTTGCTGTTTAGTGTTTGGTCTCTGGTGCTTGGTGTTTGGTGCTTGGTGCTTGGTGTTTGTTGTTTGGTGCTTGGTGCTTGGTGTTTGGTGTTTGGTCCTTGGTGCCTGGTGCTTGTTGTTTGGTGATTGGTGCTTGGTGTTTGCTGTTTGCTGTTTGGTGTTTGGTGTTTGATGTTTGGTGTTTGGTGCTTGGTGCTTGGTGCTTGGTGCTTGGTGTTTGGTGCTTGGTGCTTGGTGTTTGGTGCTTGGTGCTTGGTGTTTGATGTTTGGTGCTTGGTGCCTGGTGCTTGTTGTTTGGTGCTTGGTGCTTGGTGTTTGGTGTTTGGTGTTTGGTGTTTGGTGCTTGGTGCTTGGTGTTTGGTGTTTGGTGCTTGGTGCTTGGTGCTTGGTGTTTGGTGTTTGGTGCTTGGTGTTTGGTGGTTGGTGCTTGGTGTTTGGTGCTTGGTGATTGGTGCTTGGTGTTTGGGGCTGGGTGCTTGGTGTTTGGTGCTTGGTGTTTGGTGCTTGGTGTTTGGTGTTTGATGCTTGGTGTTCGATGCTTGGTGCTTGGTGCTTGGTGTTTGGTGCTTGGTGCTTGGTCTTTGGTTCTTGGTGCTTGGTGCTTGGTGCTTAGTGCTTGGTGTTTAGTGCTTGGTGCTTGGTGCATTGTGCTTAGTGTTTGGTGCTTGGTGCTTGGGGTTTGGTGTTTTGTGCTTGGTGCTTGGTGTTTGGTGCTTGGAACTTGGTGTTTGGTGCTTGGTGTTTGCTGTTTGCTGTTTGCTGTTTAGTGTTTGGTGTTTGGTGTTTGGTGTTTGGTGTTTGCTCTATGGTGTTTGCTGTTTGGTGTTTGGTGTTTGATGTTTGGTGTTTGGTGCTTGGTGCTTGGTGCTTGGTGCTTGGTGTTTGGTGCTTGGTGCTTGGTGTTTGGTGCTTGGTGCTTGGTGTTTGATGTTTGGTGCTTGGTGCTTGGTGTTAGGTGTTTGGTGCTTGGTGCTTGGTGTTTGGTGTTTGGTCCTTGGTGCTTGGTGTTTGGTGCTTGGTGCTTGGTGTTTGTTGTTTGGTGCTTTCTGCTTGCTGCTTGGTGTTTGGTGCTTGGTGATTGGTGCTTGGTGTTTGGTGCTTGGTGCTTGGTGTTTGGTGTTTGGTGCTAGGTGCTTGGTGCTTGGTGTTTGGTGTTTGGTGCTCTGTGCTTGGTGCTTGGTGTTTGGTGCTTGGTGCTTGGTGCTTGGTGATTAGTGTTTGGTGCTTGGTGCTTGGGGTTTGGTGTTTGGTGCTTGGTGCTTGGTGTTTGGTGCTTGGTGTTTGGTATTTGGTGCTTGGTGCTTGGTGTTTGGTGTTTGGTGCTTGGTGCTTGGTGCTTGTTGTTTGGTGATTGGTGCTTGGTGCTTGGTGTTTGGCGTTTGGTGTTTGCTGTTTCGTGTTTGGTGTTTGCTGTTTGGTATTTGGTGCTTGGTATTTGGTGCTTGGTGTTTGGTGTTTGGTGCTTGGTGCTTGGTGCTTGGGGTTTGGTGTTTGGTGCTTGGTGCTTGGTATTTGGTGCTAGGTGCTTGATGTTTGGTGTTTGGTCTTTGGTGCTTGGTGTTTGGTGCTTGGTGCTTGGTGTTTGGTGTTTGGTGCTTGGTGCCTGGTGCTTGTTGTTTGGTGATTGGTGCTTGGTGCTTGGTGTTTGCTGTTTGGTGTTTGGTGCTTGGTGCTTGGTGTTTGGTCTTTGGTGCTTGGTGCTTGGTGTTTGGTGCTTGGTACTTGGTGTTTGGGGTTTGGTGTTTGGTGCTTGGTGCTTGGTGTTTGGTGCTAGGTGCTTGATGTTTGGTGTTTGGTCTTTGGTGCTTGGTGTTTGGTGCTTGGTGCTTGGTGTTTGGTGTTTGGTGCTTGGTGCCTGGTGCTTGTTGTTTGGTGATTGGTGCTTGGTGCTTGGTGTTTGCTGTTTGGTGTTTGGTGCTTGGTGCTTGGTGTTTGGTCTTTGGTGCTTGGTGCTTGGTGTTTGGTGCTTGGTACTTGGTGTTTGGTGGTTGGTGCTTGGTGCCTAGTGCTTGGTGTTTGGTGCTTGGTGCTTGGTGTTTGGTGTTTGGTGCTTGGTGTCTGGTGTTTGGTGCTTGGTTTTGGTGTTTGGTGCTTGGTGCTTGGTGTTTGGGGTTTGGTGCTTGGTGCTTGGTGTATGCTGTTTGCTGTTTGGTGTTTGCTGTTTGCTGTTAGGTGTCTGTTTTTTGGTGTTTGGTGTTTGATGTTTCGTGTTTGCTGTTTGGTGTTTGGTGCTTGGTGCTTGGTGTTTGGTGCTTGGTGCTTGGTGTTTGGTGTTTGGTCCTTGGTGCTTGGTGTTTGGTGCTTCGTTGTTTGGTGTTTGGTGCTTGGTGCTTGGGGCTTGGTGTTTGGTGCTTGGTAATTGGTGATTGGTGTTTGGTGCTTGGTGCTTGGTGTTTGGTGTTTGGTGTTTGGTGCTTGGTGTTTGGTGCTTGGTGCTTGGTGCTTGGTGCTGGGTGGTTGGTGTTTGGTGCTTGGTGCTTGGTGTTTGGTGCTTGGTGCTTGGTGTTTGGTGCTTGGTGCTTGGTCTTTGGTGCTTGGTGTTTGGTGCTTGGTGCTTGGTGCTTGGTGCTTGGTGCTTGGTGCTTGGTGATTAGTGTTTGGTGCTTGGTGCTTGGGGTTTGGTGTTTGGTGCTTGGTGCTTGGTGTTTGGTGCTTGGTGTTTGGTGTTTGGTGCTTGGTGCTTGGTGTTTGGTGTTTGGTGCTTGGTGCTTGGTGCTTGTTGTTTGGTGATTGGTGCTTGGTGCTTGGTGTTTGGCGTTTGGTGTTTGCTGTTTCGTGTTTGGTGTTTGCTGTTTTGTATATGGTGTTTGCTGTTTGGTGTTTGGTCTTTGGTGCTTGGTGTTTGGTGCTTGGTGTTTGGTGTTTGGTGCTTGGTGCCTGGTGCTTGTTGTTTTGTGATTGGTGCTTGGTGCTTGGTGTTTGGTGTTTGGTGTTTGGTGTTTGCTGTTTGGTGTTTGGTGCTTGGTGCTTGGTGCTTGGGGTTTGGTGTTTGGTGCTTGGTGCTTGGTGTTTGGTGCTAGGTGCTTGGTGTTTGGTGTTTGGTCTTTGGTGCTTGGTGTTTGGTGCTTGGTGCTTGGTGTTTGGTGTTTGGTGCTTGGTGCCTGGTGCTTGTTGTTTGGTGATTGGTGCTTGGTGCTTGGTGTTTGCTGTTTGGTGTTTGGTGCTTGGTGCTTGGTGTTTGGTCTTTGGTGCTTGGTGCTTGGTGTTTGGTGTTTGGTGCTTGGTGCCTGGTGCTTGTTGTTTTGTGATTGGTGCTTGGTGCTTGGTGTTTGGTGTTTGGTGTTTGGTGTTTGCTGTTTGGTGTTTGGTGCTTGGTGCTTGGTGCTTGGGGTTTGGTGTTTGGTGCTTGGTGCTTGGTGTTTGGTGCTAGGTGCTTGGTGTTTGGTGTTTGGTCTTTGGTGCTTGGTGTTTGGTGCTTGGTGCTTGGTGTTTGGTGTTTGGTGCTTGGTGCCTGGTGCTTGTTGTTTGGTGATTGGTGCTTGGTGCTTGGTGTTTGCTGTTTGGTGTTTGGTGCTTGGTGCTTGGTGTTTGGTCTTTGGTGCTTGGTGCTTGGTGTTTGGTGTTTGGTGCTTGGTGCCTGGTGCTTGTTGTTTTGTGATTGGTGCTTGGTGCTTGGTGTTTGGTCTTTGGTGCTTGGTGCTTGGTGTTTGGTGTTTGGTGCTTGGTGCCTGGTGCTTGTTGTTTTGTGATTGGTGCTTGGTGCTTGGTGTTTGGTGCTTGGTGCTTGGTGTTTGTACTTGGTGCTTGGTGCTTGGTGCTTGGTGTTTGGTACTTGGTGCTTGGTGTTTGGTGTTTGGTGCTTGGTGTTTGGTGCTTGGTGTTTGGTGTTTGGTGCTTGGTGTTTGGTGCTTGGTGCTTGGTGTTTGGTGCTTGGTGCTTGGTGTTTGGTGTTTGGTGTTTGGTGCTTGGTGCTTGGTGTTTGGTGCTTGGTGCTTGGTGCTGGGTGGTTGGTGTTTGGTGCTGGGTGGTTGGTGTTTGGTGCTTGGTGTTTGGTGCTTGGTGCTTGGTGCTTGGTGTTTGGTGCTTGGTGCTAGGTGCTTGGTCTTTGGTGCTTGGTGTTTGGTGCTTGGTGCTTGGTGCTTGGTGTTTGGTGCTTGGTGCTTGGTGATTAGTGTTTGGTGCTTGGTGCTTGGTGTTTGGTGTTTGGTGCTTGGTGTTTGGTGCTTGGAACTTGGTGTTTGGTGCTTGGTGTTTGCTGTTTGCTGTTTGCTGTTTAGTGTTTGGTGTTTGGTGTTTGGTGTTTGGTGTTTGCTCTATGGTGTTTGCTGTTTGGTGTTTGGTGTTTGATGTTTGGTGTTTGGTGCTTGGTGCTTGGTGCTTGGTGCTTGGTGTTTGGTGCTTGGTGCTTGGTGTTTGGTGCTTGGTGCTTGGTGTTTGATGTTTGGTGCTTGGTGCTTGGTGTTAGGTGTTTGGTGCTTGGTGCTTGGTGTTTGGTGTTTGGTCCTTGGTGCTTGGTGTTTGGTGCTTGGTGCTTGGTGTTTGTTGTTTGGTGCTTTCTGTTTGCTGCTTGGTGTTTGGTGCTTGGTGATTGGTGCTTGGTGTTTGGTGCTTGGTGCTTGGTGTTTGGTGTTTGGTGCTAGGTGCTTGGTGCTTGGTGTTTGGTGTTTGGTGCTCTGTGCTTGGTGCTTGGTGTTTGGTGCTTGGTGCTTGGTGCTTGGTGATTAGTGTTTGGTGCTTGGTGCTTGGGGTTTGGTGTTTGGTGCTTGGTGCTTGGTGTTTGGTGCTTGGTGTTTGGTATTTGGTGCTTGGTGCTTGGTGTTTGGTGTTTGGTGCTTGGTGCTTGGTGCTTGTTGTTTGGTGATTGGTGCTTGGTGCTTGGTGTTTGGCGTTTGGTGTTTGCTGTTTCGTGTTTGGTGTTTGCTGTTTGGTATTTGGTGCTTGGTATTTGGTGCTTGGTGTTTGGTGTTTGGTGCTTGGTGCTTGGTGCTTGGGGTTTGGTGTTTGGTGCTTGGTGCTTGGTATTTGGTGCTAGGTGCTTGATGTTTGGTGTTTGGTCTTTGGTGCTTGGTGTTTGGTGCTTGGTGCTTGGTGTTTGGTGTTTGGTGCTTGGTGCCTGGTGCTTGTTGTTTGGTGATTGGTGCTTGGTGCTTGGTGTTTGCTGTTTGGTGTTTGGTGCTTGGTGCTTGGTGTTTGGTCTTTGGTGCTTGGTGCTTGGTGTTTGGTGCTTGGTACTTGGTGTTTGGGGTTTGGTGTTTGGTGCTTGGTGCTTGGTGTTTGGTGCTAGGTGCTTGATGTTTGGTGTTTGGTCTTTGGTGCTTGGTGTTTGGTGCTTGGTGCTTGGTGTTTGGTGTTTGGTGCTTGGTGCCTGGTGCTTGTTGTTTGGTGATTGGTGCTTGGTGCTTGGTGTTTGCTGTTTGGTGTTTGGTGCTTGGTGCTTGGTGTTTGGTCTTTGGTGCTTGGTGCTTGGTGTTTGGTGCTTGGTACTTGGTGTTTGGTGGTTGGTGCTTGGTGCCTAGTGCTTGGTGTTTGGTGCTTGGTGCTTGGTGTTTGGTGTTTGGTGCTTGGTGTCTGGTGTTTGGTGCTTGGTTTTGGTGTTTGGTGCTTGGTGCTTGGTGTTTGGGGTTTGGTGCTTGGTGCTTGGTGTATGCTGTTTGCTGTTTGGTGTTTGCTGTTTGCTGTTAGGTGTCTGTTTTTTGGTGTTTGGTGTTTGATGTTTCGTGTTTGCTGTTTGGTGTTTGGTGCTTGGTGCTTGGTGTTTGGTGCTTGGTGCTTGGTGTTTGGTGTTTGGTCCTTGGTGCTTGGTGTTTGGTGCTTCGTTGTTTGGTGTTTGGTGCTTGGTGCTTGGGGCTTGGTGTTTGGTGCTTGGTAATTGGTGATTGGTGTTTGGTGCTTGGTGCTTGGTGTTTGGTGTTTGGTGTTTGGTGCTTGGTGTTTGGTGCTTGGTGCTTGGTGCTTGGTGCTGGGTGGTTGGTGTTTGGTGCTTGGTGCTTGGTGTTTGGTGCTTGGTGCTTGGTGTTTGGTGCTTGGTGCTTGGTCTTTGGTGCTTGGTGTTTGGTGCTTGGTGCTTGGTGCTTGGTGCTTGGTGCTTGGTGCTTGGTGATTAGTGTTTGGTGCTTGGTGCTTGGGGTTTGGTGTTTGGTGCTTGGTGCTTGGTGTTTGGTGCTTGGTGTTTGGTGTTTGGTGCTTGGTGCTTGGTGTTTGGTGTTTGGTGCTTGGTGCTTGGTGCTTGTTGTTTGGTGATTGGTGCTTGGTGCTTGGTGTTTGGCGTTTGGTGTTTGCTGTTTCGTGTTTGGTGTTTGCTGTTTTGTATATGGTGTTTGCTGTTTGGTGTTTGGTCTTTGGTGCTTGGTGTTTGGTGCTTGGTGTTTGGTGTTTGGTGCTTGGTGCCTGGTGCTTGTTGTTTTGTGATTGGTGCTTGGTGCTTGGTGTTTGGTGTTTGGTGTTTGGTGTTTGCTGTTTGGTGTTTGGTGCTTGGTGCTTGGTGCTTGGGGTTTGGTGTTTGGTGCTTGGTGCTTGGTGTTTGGTGCTAGGTGCTTGGTGTTTGGTGTTTGGTCTTTGGTGCTTGGTGTTTGGTGCTTGGTGCTTGGTGTTTGGTGTTTGGTGCTTGGTGCCTGGTGCTTGTTGTTTGGTGATTGGTGCTTGGTGCTTGGTGTTTGCTGTTTGGTGTTTGGTGCTTGGTGCTTGGTGTTTGGTCTTTGGTGCTTGGTGCTTGGTGTTTGGTGTTTGGTGCTTGGTGCCTGGTGCTTGTTGTTTTGTGATTGGTGCTTGGTGCTTGGTGTTTGGTGTTTGGTGTTTGGTGTTTGCTGTTTGGTGTTTGGTGCTTGGTGCTTGGTGCTTGGGGTTTGGTGTTTGGTGCTTGGTGCTTGGTGTTTGGTGCTAGGTGCTTGGTGTTTGGTGTTTGGTCTTTGGTGCTTGGTGTTTGGTGCTTGGTGCTTGGTGTTTGGTGTTTGGTGCTTGGTGCCTGGTGCTTGTTGTTTGGTGATTGGTGCTTGGTGCTTGGTGTTTGCTGTTTGGTGTTTGGTGCTTGGTGCTTGGTGTTTGGTCTTTGGTGCTTGGTGCTTGGTGTTTGGTGTTTGGTGCTTGGTGCCTGGTGCTTGTTGTTTTGTGATTGGTGCTTGGTGCTTGGTGTTTGGTCTTTGGTGCTTGGTGCTTGGTGTTTGGTGTTTGGTGCTTGGTGCCTGGTGCTTGTTGTTTTGTGATTGGTGCTTGGTGCTTGGTGTTTGGTGCTTGGTGCTTGGTGTTTGTACTTGGTGCTTGGTGCTTGGTGCTTGGTGTTTGGTACTTGGTGCTTGGTGTTTGGTGTTTGGTGCTTGGTGTTTGGTGCTTGGTGTTTGGTGTTTGGTGCTTGGTGTTTGGTGCTTGGTGCTTGGTGTTTGGTGCTTGGTGCTTGGTGTTTGGTGTTTGGTGTTTGGTGCTTGGTGCTTGGTGTTTGGTGCTTGGTGCTTGGTGCTGGGTGGTTGGTGTTTGGTGCTGGGTGGTTGGTGTTTGGTGCTTGGTGTTTGGTGCTTGGTGCTTGGTGCTTGGTGTTTGGTGCTTGGTGCTAGGTGCTTGGTCTTTGGTGCTTGGTGTTTGGTGCTTGGTGCTTGGTGCTTGGTGTTTGGTGCTTGGTGCTTGGTGATTAGTGTTTGGTGCTTGGTGCTTGGTGTTTGGTGTTTGGTGCTTGGTGTTTGGTGCTTGGTACTTGGTGTTTGGTGCTTGGTGTTTGGTGTTTGCTGTTTGCTGTTTGGTGTTTGGTGTTTGGTGTTTGATGTTTGCTGTTTGGTGTCTGCTTTTTGGTGTTTGGTGTTTGCTGTATGGTGTTTGCTGTTTCGTGTTTGGTGTTTGCTGTTTGGTGTTTGGTGTTTGCTGTTTGGTGTTTGGTCTCTGGTGCTTGGTGTTTGGTGCTTGGTGCTTGGTGTTTGGTGTTTGGTGCTTGGTGCTTGGTGCTTGGTGTTTGGTGTTTGGTCCTTGGTGCCTGGTGCTTGTTGTTTGGTGATTGGTGCTTGGTGTTTGCTGTTTGCTGTTTGCTGTTTGCTGTTTGCTGTTTGGTGTTTGGTGCTTGGTGATTGGTGCTTGGTGTTTGGTGCTTGGTGCTTGGTGTTTGGTGCTTGGTGCTTGGTGTTTGATGTTTGGTGCTTGGTGCCTGGTGCTTGTTGTTTGGTACTTGGTGCTTGGTGTTTGGTGTTTGGTGTTTGGTGTTTGGTGCTTGGTGTTTGGTGTTTGGTGTTTGGTGCGTGGTGCTTGGTGTTTGGTATTTGGTGCTTGGTTCTTGGTGCTTGGTGTTTGGTGTTTGGTGCTTGGTGTTTGGTGGTTGGTGCTTGGTGTTTGGTGCTTGGTGATTGGTGCTTGCTGTTTGATGCTTGGTGTTCGATGCTTGGTGCTTGGTGCTTGGTGTTTGGTGCTTGGTGCTTGGTATTTGGTTCTTGGTGCTTGGTGCTTGGTCCTTGGTGTTTGGTGTTTAGTGCTTGGTGCTTGGTGCTTGGTGTTTAGTGCTTGGTGCTTGGTGCATTGTGATTAGTGTTTGGTGCTTGGTGCTTGGGGTTTGGTGTTTGGTGCTTGGTGTTTAGTGCTTGGTGCTTGGTGCATTGTGATTAGTGTTTGGTGTTTGCTCTATGGTGTTGGCTGTTTCATGTTTGGTGTTTGCTGTTTGGTCTTTGGTGTTTGCTGTTTGGTGTTTTGGTCTTTGGTGCTTGGTGTTTGGTGCTTGGTGTTTGGTGTTAGGTGTTTGGTGCTTGGTGCTTGGTGTTTGGTGTTTGGTCCATGGTGCTTGGTGTTTGGTGCTTGGTTCTTGGTGTTTGTTGTTTGGTGCTTTCTGCTTGCTGCTTGGTGTTTGGTGCTTGGTGATTGGTGCTTGGTGTTTGGTGTTTGGTGCTAGGTGCTTGGTGCTTGGTGTTTGGTGCTTCGTGTTTGGTGTTTGGTGCTTGGTGCTTGGGGCTCTGTGTTTGGTGCTTGGTAATTGGTGCTTGGTGTTTGGTGCTTGGTGCTTGGTGCTTGGTGTTTGGTGCTTGTTGCTTGGTGTTTGGTGTTTGGTGTTTGATGCTTGGTGTTTGATGCTAGGTGCTTGGTGCTTGGTGTTTGGTGCTTGGTGCTTGGTGTTTGTAGTTGGTGCTTGGTCCTTGGTGTTTGGTGCTTGGTTCTTGGTGTTTGGTGCTTGGTGTTTGGTGCTTGGTGCTTGGTGTTTGGTGTTTGGTGCTTGGTGTTTAGTGCTTGGTGCTTGGTGCTTGGTGTTAGGTGTTTGGTGCTTGGTGCTTGGTGTTTTGTGCTTGGTGCTTGGTGTTTGGTGCTTGGTGCTTGGTGCTTGGTGTTTGGTGTTTGGTGCTTGGTGTTTGGTGCTTGGTGCTTGGTGCTTGGTGTTAGGTGTGTGGTGTTTGGTGCTTGGTGTTTTATGCTTGGTGCTTGGTGTTTTGTGCTTGGTGCTTGGTGTTTGGTGCTTGGTGCCTGGTGCTTGGTGTTTGGTGCTTGGTGCTTGGTGTTTGGTGTTTGGTGCTTGGTGCTTGGTGTTAGGTGTTTGGTGCTTGGTGCTTGGTGTTTGGTGTTTGGTCCTTGGTGCTTGGTGTTTGGTGCTTTGTGCTTGGTGTTTGTTGTTTGGTGCTTTCTGCTTGCTGCTTGGTGTTTGGTGCTTGATGCTTGGTGTTTGGTGCTTGTTGCTTGCTGTTTGGTGTTTGGTGTTTGATGCTTGGTGTTTGAGGCTTGGTGCTTGGTGCTAGGTGTTTGGTGCTTGGTGCTTGGTGTTTGTACTTGGTGCTTGGTGCTTGGTGTTTGGTGCTTGGTACTTGGTTTTGGTGCTTGGTGTTTGGTGTTTGCTGTTTGCTGTTTGGTGTTTGGTGTTTGCTGTTTGCTGTTTGGTGTCTGCTTTTTGGTGTTTGGTGTTTGCTGTATGGTGTTTGCTGTTTCGTGTTTGGTGTTTGCTGTTTGGTGTTTGGTGTTTGCTGTTTAGTGTTTGGTCTCTGGTGCTTGGTGTTTGGTGCTTGGTGCTTGGTGTTTGTTGTTTGGTGCTTGGTGCTTGGTGTTTGGTGTTTGGTCCTTGGTGCCTGGTGCTTGTTGTTTGGTGATTGGTGCTTGGTGTTTGCTGTTTGCTGTTTGGTGTTTGCTGTTTGCTGTTTGGTGTTTGGTGCTTGGTGCTTGGTGCTTGGTGCTTGGTGTTTGGTGCTTGGTGCTTGGTGTTTGGTGCTTGGTGCTTGGTGTTTGATGTTTGGTGCTTGGTGCCTGGTGCTTGTTGTTTGGTGCTTGGTGCTTGGTGTTTGGTGTTTGGTGTTTGGTGTTTGGTGCTTGGTGCTTGGTGTTTGGTGTTTGGTGCTTGGTGCTTGGTGCTTGGTGTTTGGTGTTTGGTGCTTGGTGTTTGGTGGTTGGTGCTTGGTGTTTGGTGCTTGGTGATTGGTGCTTGGTGTTTGGGGCTGGGTGCTTGGTGTTTGGTGCTTGGTGTTTGGTGCTTGGTGTTTGGTGTTTGATGCTTGGTGTTCGATACTTGGTGCTTGGTGCTTGGTGTTTGGTGCTTGGTGCTTGGTCTTTGGTTCTTGGTGCTTGGTGCTTGGTGCTTAGTGCTTGGTGTTTAGTGCTTGGTGCTTGGTGCATTGTGCTTAGTGTTTGGTGCGTGGTGCTTGGGGTTTGGTGTTTTGTGCTTGGTGCTTGGTGTTTGGTGCTTGGAACTTGGTGTTTGGTGCTTGGTGTTTGCTCTATGGTGTTTGCTGTTTCATATTTGGCGTTTGCTGTTTGGTGTTTGGTGTTTGCTGTTTGGTGTTTGGTCTTTGGTGCTTGGTGTTTGGTGCTTGGTGCTTGGTGTTTGGTGTTTGGTGCTTGGTGCTTGGTGTTAGGTGTTTGGTGCTTGGTGCTTGGTGTTTGGTGTTTGGTCCTTGGTGCTTGGTGTTTGGTGCTTGGTGCTTGGTGTTTGTTGTTTGGTGCTTTCTGCTTGCTGCTTGGTGTTTGGTGCTTGGTGATTGGTGCTTGGTGTTTGGTGCTTGGTGCTTGGTGTTTGGTGTTTGGTGCTAGGTGCTTGGTGCTTGCTGTTTCGTGTTTGGTGTTTGCTGTTTGGTATTTGGTGCTTGGTATTTGGTGCTTGGTGTTTGGTGTTTGGTGCTTGGTGCTTGGTGCTTGGGGTTTGGTGTTTGGTGCTTGGTGCTTGGTGTTTGGTGCTAGGTGCTTGATGTTTGGTGTTTGGTCTTTGGTGCTTGGTGTTTGGTGCTTGGTGCTTGGTGTTTGGTGTTTGGTGCTTGGTGCCTGGTGCTTGTTGTTTGGTGATTGGTGCTTGGTGCTTGGTGTTTGCTGTTTGGTGTTTGGTGCTTGGTGCTTGGTGTTTGGTCTTTGGTGCTTGGTGCTTGGTGTTTGGTGCTTGGTACTTGGTGTTTGGTGGTTGGTGCTTGGTGCCTAGTGCTTGGTGTTTGGTGCTTGGTGCTTGGTGTTTGGTGTTTGGTGCTTGGTGTCTGGTGTTTGGTGCTTGGTTTTGGTGTTTGGTGCTTGGTGCTTGGTGTTTGGTGTTTGTTGCTTGGTGCTTGGTGTATGCTGTTTGCTGTTTGGTGTTTGCTGTTTGCTGTTAGGTGTCTGTTTTTTGGTGTTTGGTGTTTGATGTTTCGTGTTTGCTGTTTAGTGTTTGGTGCTTGGTGCTTGGTGTTTGATGCTTGGTGCTTGTTGCTTGGTGTTTGGTGTTTGGTCCTTGGTGCTTGGTGTTTGGTGCTTCGTGTTTGGTGTTTGGTGCTTGGTGCTTGAGGCTTGGTGTTTGGTGCTTGGTAATCGGTGATTGGTGTTTGGTGCTTGGTGCTTGGTGTTTGGTGTTTGGTGTTTGGTGCTTGGTGTTTGGTGCTTGGTGCTTGGTGCTTGGTGCTGGGTGGTTGGTGTTTGGTGCTTGGTGCTTGGTGTTTGGTGCTTGGTGCTTGGTGTTTGGTGCTTGGTGCTTGGTCTTTGGTGCTTGGTGTTTGGTGCTTTGTGCTTGGTGCTTGGTGCTTGGTGCTTGGTGCTTGGTGATTAGTGTTTGGTGCTTGGTGCTTGGGGTTTGGTGTTTGGTGCTTGGTGCTTGGTGTTTGGTGCTTGGTGTTTGGTGTTTGGTGCTTGGTGCTTGGTGTTTGGTGTTTGGTGCTTGGTGCTTGGTGCTTGTTGTTTGGTGATTGGTGCTTGGTGCTTGGTGTTTGGCGTTTGGTGTTTGCTGTTTCGTGTTTGGTGTTTGCTGTTTTGTATATGGTGTTTGCTGTTTGGTGTTTGGTCTTTGGTGCTTGGTGTTTGGTGCTTGGTGTTTGGTGTTTGGTGCTTGGTGCCTGGTGCTTGTTGTTTTGTGATTGGTGCTTGGTGCTTGGTGTTTGGTGTTTGGTGTTTGGTGCTTGGTGCTTGGTGTTTGGTGCTAGTTGCTTGGTGTTTGGTGTTTGGTCTTTGGTGCTTGGTGTTTGGTGCTTGGTGCTTGGTGTTTGGTGTTTGGTGCTTGGTGCCTGGTGCTTGTTGTTTGGTGATTGGTGCTTGGTGCTTGGTGTTTGGTCTTTGGTGCTTGGTGCTTGGTGTTTGGTGTTTGGTGCTTGGTGCCTGGTGCTTGTTGTTTTGTGATTGGTGCTTGGTGCTTGGTGTTTGGTGTTTGGTGTTTGGTGTTTGCTGTTTGGTGTTTGGTGTTTGGTGCTTGGTGCTTGGGGTTTGGTGTTTGGTGCTTGGTGCTTGGTGTTTGGTGCTAGGTGCTTGGTGTTTGGTGTTTGGTCTTTGGTGCTTGGTGTTTGGTGCTTGGTGCTTGGTGTTTGGTGTTTGGTGCTTGGTGCCTGGTGCTTGTTGTTTGGTGCTTGGTGTTTGGTGCTTGGTGTTTGGTGTTTGGTGCTTGGTGCTTGGTATTTGGTGTTTGGTGCTTGGTGCTTGGTGCTTGTTGTTTGGTGATTGGTGCATGGTGCTTGGTGTTTGGCGTTTGGTGTTTGCTGTTTCGTGTTTGGTGTTTGCTGTTTTGTATATGGTGTTTGCTGTTTGGTGTTTGGTCTTTGGTGCTTGGTGTTTGGTGCTTGGTGTTTGGTGCTTGGTGCTTGGTGTTTGGTGTTTGGTGTTTGGTGTTTGCTGTTTGGTCTTTGGTCTTTGGTCTTTGGTGCTTCGTGTTTGATGCTTGGTGTTTGGTGTTTGCTGCTTGGTGCTTGGTGTTTGGTGTTTGGTGTTTGGATCTTGGTGCTTGGTGCTTGTTGTTTGGTGATTGGTGCTTGGTGCTTGGTGTTTGGTGTTTGGTGTTTGGTGTTTGGTGCTTGGTGCTTGGTGTCTGGTGCTTGGAGTTTGGTGTTTGGTGCTTGGTGCTTGGTGCTTGGTGTTTGGTGTTTGGTGCTTGGTGCTTGGTGTTTGGTGCTTGGTGCTTGGTGTTTGGTGCTGCGTGCTTCGTGTTTGGTGCTTCGTGCTGGGTGCTTGGTGCTTGGTGTTTGGTGTTTGGATCTTGGTGCTTGGTGCTTGTTGTTTGGTGATTGGTGCTTGGTGCTTGGTGTTTGGTGTTTGGTGTTTGGTGTTTGGTGCTTGGTGCTTGGTGTCTGGTGCTTGGAGTTTGGTGTTTGGTGCTTGGTGCTTGGTGCTTGGTGTTTGGTGTTTGATGCTTGGTGCTTGGTGCTTGGTGTTTGGTGTTTGGTGCTTGTTGCTTGGTGTTTGGTGTTTGATGCTTGGTGTTTGATGCTTGATGCTTGGTGCTTGGTGTTTGGTGCTTGGTGTTTGTACTTGGTGCTTGGTGCTTGGTGCTTGGTGTTTGGTGCTTGGTGCTTGGTGCTTGGTGTTTGGTGCTTGGTGTTTGGTGCTTGGTTCTTGGTGTTTGGTGCTTGGTGTTTGGTGCTTGGTGCTTGGTGTTTGGTGTTTGGTGCTTGGTGCTTGGTGCTTGGTGATTGGTGTTAGGTGTTAGGTGTTTGGTGCTTGGTGCTTGGTGCTTGGTGTTAGGTGTTAGGTGTTTGGTGCTTGGTGCTTGGTGTTTTGTGCTTGGTGCTTGGTGTTTGGTGCTTGGTGCTTGGTGTTTGGTGCTTGGTGCCTGGTGCTTGGTGTTTGGTGCTCGATGCTTGGTGTTTGGTGTTTGGTGCTTGGTGCTTGGTGTTAGGTGTTTGGTGCTTGGTGCATGGTGTTTGGTGTTTGGTCCTTGGTGCTTGGTGTTTGGTGCTTGGTGCTTGGTGTTTGTTGTTTGGTGCTTTCTGCTTGCTGCTTGGTGTTTGGTGCTTTATGCTTGGTGTTTGGTCCTTGGTGTTTGGTGTTTGGTGTTTGATGCTTGGTGTTTGATGCTTGGTGCTTGGTGCTTGGTGTTTGGTGCTTGGTGCTTGGTGTTTGTACTTGGTGCTTGGTGCTTGGTGTTTGGTACTTGGTTCTTGGTGTTTGGTGTTTGGAGCTTGGTGTTTGGTGCTTGGTGCTTGGTGTTTGGTGTTTGGTGCTTGGTGTTTGGTGCTTGGTGCTTGGTGTTTGGTGCTTGGTGCTTGGTGTTTGGTGTTTGGTGTTTGGTGTTTGGTGCTTGGTGCTTGGTGTTTGGTGCTTGGTGCTTGATGCTGGGTGGTTGGTGTTTGGTGCTTGGTGTTTGGTGCTTGGTGCTTGGTGCTTGGTGTTGGTGCTTGGTGCTTGGTGCTTGGTCTTTGGTGCTTGGTGTTTGGTGCTTGGTGCCTGGTGCTTGGTGTTTGGTGCTTGGTGCTTGGTGATTAGTGTTTGGTGCTTGGTGCTTGGTGTTTGGTGTTTGGTGCTTGGTGTTTGGTGCTTGGTACTTGGTGTTTGGTGCTTGGTGTTTGGTGTTTGCTGTTTGCTGTTTGGTGTTTGGTGTTTGGTGTTTGATGTTTGCTGTTTGGTGTCTGCTTTTTGGTGTTTTGTGTTTGATGTATGGTGTTTGCTGTTTCGTGTTTGGTGTTTGCTGTTTGGTGTTTGGTGTTTGCTGTTTGGTGTTTGGTCTCTGGTGCTGGGTGTTTGGTGATTGGTGCTTGGTGTTTGGTGTTTGCTGTTTGCTGTTTGCTGTTTGGTGTTTGGTGCTTGGTGATTGGTGCTTGGTGTTTGGTGATTGGTGCTTGGTGTTTGGTGCTTGGTGCTTGGTGTTTGATGTTTGGTGCTTGGTGCTTGGTGTTTGCTGTTTGGTGTTTGGTGCTTGGTGCTTGGTGTTTGGTCTTTGGTGCTTGGTGCTTGGTGTTTGGTGTTTGGTGCTTGGTGCCTGGTGCTTGTTGTTTTGTGATTGGTGCTTGGTGCTTGGTGTTTGGTGTTTGGTGTTTGGTGTTTGCTGTTTGGTGTTTGGTGCTTGGTGCTTGGTGCTTGGGGTTTGGTGTTTGGTGCTTGGTGCTTGGTGTTTGGTGCTAGGTGCTTGGTGTTTGGTGTTTGGTCTTTGGTGCTTGGTGTTTGGTGCTTGGTGCTTGGTGTTTGGTGTTTGGTGCTTGGTGCCTGGTGCTTGTTGTTTGGTGATTGGTGCTTGGTGCTTGGTGTTTGCTGTTTGGTGTTTGGTGCTTGGTGCTTGGTGTTTGGTCTTTGGTGCTTGGTGCTTGGTGTTTGGTGTTTGGTGCTTGGTGCCTGGTGCTTGTTGTTTTGTGATTGGTGCTTGGTGCTTGGTGTTTGGTCTTTGGTGCTTGGTGCTTGGTGTTTGGTGTTTGGTGCTTGGTGCCTGGTGCTTGTTGTTTTGTGATTGGTGCTTGGTGCTTGGTGTTTGGTGCTTGGTGCTTGGTGTTTGTACTTGGTGCTTGGTGCTTGGTGCTTGGTGTTTGGTACTTGGTGCTTGGTGTTTGGTGTTTGGTGCTTGGTGTTTGGTGCTTGGTGTTTGGTGTTTGGTGCTTGGTGTTTGGTGCTTGGTGCTTGGTGTTTGGTGCTTGGTGCTTGGTGTTTGGTGTTTGGTGTTTGGTGCTTGGTGCTTGGTGTTTGGTGCTTGGTGCTTGGTGCTGGGTGGTTGGTGTTTGGTGCTGGGTGGTTGGTGTTTGGTGCTTGGTGTTTGGTGCTTGGTGCTTGGTGCTTGGTGTTTGGTGCTTGGTGCTAGGTGCTTGGTCTTTGGTGCTTGGTGTTTGGTGCTTGGTGCTTGGTGCTTGGTGTTTGGTGCTTGGTGCTTGGTGATTAGTGTTTGGTGCTTGGTGCTTGGTGTTTGGTGTTTGGTGCTTGGTGTTTGGTGCTTGGTACTTGGTGTTTGGTGCTTGGTGTTTGGTGTTTGCTGTTTGCTGTTTGGTGTTTGGTGTTTGGTGTTTGATGTTTGCTGTTTGGTGTCTGCTTTTTGGTGTTTGGTGTTTGCTGTATGGTGTTTGCTGTTTCGTGTTTGGTGTTTGCTGTTTGGTGTTTGGTGTTTGCTGTTTGGTGTTTGGTCTCTGGTGCTTGGTGTTTGGTGCTTGGTGCTTGGTGTTTGGTGTTTGGTGCTTGGTGCTTGGTGCTTGGTGTTTGGTGTTTGGTCCTTGGTGCCTGGTGCTTGTTGTTTGGTGATTGGTGCTTGGTGTTTGCTGTTTGCTGTTTGCTGTTTGCTGTTTGCTGTTTGGTGTTTGGTGCTTGGTGATTGGTGCTTGGTGTTTGGTGCTTGGTGCTTGGTGTTTGGTGCTTGGTGCTTGGTGTTTGATGTTTGGTGCTTGGTGCCTGGTGCTTGTTGTTTGGTACTTGGTGCTTGGTGTTTGGTGTTTGGTGTTTGGTGTTTGGTGCTTGGTGTTTGGTGTTTGGTGTTTGGTGCGTGGTGCTTGGTGTTTGGTATTTGGTGCTTGGTTCTTGGTGCTTGGTGTTTGGTGTTTGGTGCTTGGTGTTTGGTGGTTGGTGCTTGGTGTTTGGTGCTTGGTGATTGGTGCTTGCTGTTTGATGCTTGGTGTTCGATGCTTGGTGCTTGGTGCTTGGTGTTTGGTGCTTGGTGCTTGGTATTTGGTTCTTGGTGCTTGGTGCTTGGTCCTTGGTGTTTGGTGTTTAGTGCTTGGTGCTTGGTGCTTGGTGTTTAGTGCTTGGTGCTTGGTGCATTGTGATTAGTGTTTGGTGCTTGGTGCTTGGGGTTTGGTGTTTGGTGCTTGGTGTTTAGTGCTTGGTGCTTGGTGCATTGTGATTAGTGTTTGGTGTTTGCTCTATGGTGTTGGCTGTTTCATGTTTGGTGTTTGCTGTTTGGTCTTTGGTGTTTGCTGTTTGGTGTTTTGGTCTTTGGTGCTTGGTGTTTGGTGCTTGGTGTTTGGTGTTAGGTGTTTGGTGCTTGGTGCTTGGTGTTTGGTGTTTGGTCCATGGTGCTTGGTGTTTGGTGCTTGGTTCTTGGTGTTTGTTGTTTGGTGCTTTCTGCTTGCTGCTTGGTGTTTGGTGCTTGGTGATTGGTGCTTGGTGTTTGGTGTTTGGTGCTAGGTGCTTGGTGCTTGGTGTTTGGTGCTTCGTGTTTGGTGTTTGGTGCTTGGTGCTTGGGGCTCTGTGTTTGGTGCTTGGTAATTGGTGCTTGGTGTTTGGTGCTTGGTGCTTGGTGCTTGGTGTTTGGTGCTTGTTGCTTGGTGTTTGGTGTTTGGTGTTTGATGCTTGGTGTTTGATGCTAGGTGCTTGGTGCTTGGTGTTTGGTGCTTGGTGCTTGGTGTTTGTAGTTGGTGCTTGGTCCTTGGTGTTTGGTGCTTGGTTCTTGGTGTTTGGTGCTTGGTGTTTGGTGCTTGGTGCTTGGTGTTTGGTGTTTGGTGCTTGGTGTTTAGTGCTTGGTGCTTGGTGCTTGGTGTTAGGTGTTTGGTGCTTGGTGCTTGGTGTTTTGTGCTTGGTGCTTGGTGTTTGGTGCTTGGTGCTTGGTGCTTGGTGTTTGGTGTTTGGTGCTTGGTGTTTGGTGCTTGGTGCTTGGTGCTTGGTGTTAGGTGTGTGGTGTTTGGTGCTTGGTGTTTTATGCTTGGTGCTTGGTGTTTTGTGCTTGGTGCTTGGTGTTTGGTGCTTGGTGCCTGGTGCTTGGTGTTTGGTGCTTGGTGCTTGGTGTTTGGTGTTTGGTGCTTGGTGCTTGGTGTTAGGTGTTTGGTGCTTGGTGCTTGGTGTTTGGTGTTTGGTCCTTGGTGCTTGGTGTTTGGTGCTTTGTGCTTGGTGTTTGTTGTTTGGTGCTTTCTGCTTGCTGCTTGGTGTTTGGTGCTTGATGCTTGGTGTTTGGTGCTTGTTGCTTGCTGTTTGGTGTTTGGTGTTTGATGCTTGGTGTTTGAGGCTTGGTGCTTGGTGCTAGGTGTTTGGTGCTTGGTGCTTGGTGTTTGTACTTGGTGCTTGGTGCTTGGTGTTTGGTGCTTGGTACTTGGTTTTGGTGCTTGGTGTTTGGTGTTTGCTGTTTGCTGTTTGGTGTTTGGTGTTTGCTGTTTGCTGTTTGGTGTCTGCTTTTTGGTGTTTGGTGTTTGCTGTATGGTGTTTGCTGTTTCGTGTTTGGTGTTTGCTGTTTGGTGTTTGGTGTTTGCTGTTTAGTGTTTGGTCTCTGGTGCTTGGTGTTTGGTGCTTGGTGCTTGGTGTTTGTTGTTTGGTGCTTGGTGCTTGGTGTTTGGTGTTTGGTCCTTGGTGCCTGGTGCTTGTTGTTTGGTGATTGGTGCTTGGTGTTTGCTGTTTGCTGTTTGGTGTTTGCTGTTTGCTGTTTGGTGTTTGGTGCTTGGTGCTTGGTGCTTGGTGCTTGGTGTTTGGTGCTTGGTGCTTGGTGTTTGGTGCTTGGTGCTTGGTGTTTGATGTTTGGTGCTTGGTGCCTGGTGCTTGTTGTTTGGTGCTTGGTGCTTGGTGTTTGGTGTTTGGTGTTTGGTGTTTGGTGCTTGGTGCTTGGTGTTTGGTGTTTGGTGCTTGGTGCTTGGTGCTTGGTGTTTGGTGTTTGGTGCTTGGTGTTTGGTGGTTGGTGCTTGGTGTTTGGTGCTTGGTGATTGGTGCTTGGTGTTTGGGGCTGGGTGCTTGGTGTTTGGTGCTTGGTGTTTGGTGCTTGGTGTTTGGTGTTTGATGCTTGGTGTTCGATACTTGGTGCTTGGTGCTTGGTGTTTGGTGCTTGGTGCTTGGTCTTTGGTTCTTGGTGCTTGGTGCTTGGTGCTTAGTGCTTGGTGTTTAGTGCTTGGTGCTTGGTGCATTGTGCTTAGTGTTTGGTGCGTGGTGCTTGGGGTTTGGTGTTTTGTGCTTGGTGCTTGGTGTTTGGTGCTTGGAACTTGGTGTTTGGTGCTTGGTGTTTGCTCTATGGTGTTTGCTGTTTCATATTTGGCGTTTGCTGTTTGGTGTTTGGTGTTTGCTGTTTGGTGTTTGGTCTTTGGTGCTTGGTGTTTGGTGCTTGGTGCTTGGTGTTTGGTGTTTGGTGCTTGGTGCTTGGTGTTAGGTGTTTGGTGCTTGGTGCTTGGTGTTTGGTGTTTGGTCCTTGGTGCTTGGTGTTTGGTGCTTGGTGCTTGGTGTTTGTTGTTTGGTGCTTTCTGCTTGCTGCTTGGTGTTTGGTGCTTGGTGATTGGTGCTTGGTGTTTGGTGCTTGGTGCTTGGTGTTTGGTGTTTGGTGCTAGGTGCTTGGTGCTTGCTGTTTCGTGTTTGGTGTTTGCTGTTTGGTATTTGGTGCTTGGTATTTGGTGCTTGGTGTTTGGTGTTTGGTGCTTGGTGCTTGGTGCTTGGGGTTTGGTGTTTGGTGCTTGGTGCTTGGTGTTTGGTGCTAGGTGCTTGATGTTTGGTGTTTGGTCTTTGGTGCTTGGTGTTTGGTGCTTGGTGCTTGGTGTTTGGTGTTTGGTGCTTGGTGCCTGGTGCTTGTTGTTTGGTGATTGGTGCTTGGTGCTTGGTGTTTGCTGTTTGGTGTTTGGTGCTTGGTGCTTGGTGTTTGGTCTTTGGTGCTTGGTGCTTGGTGTTTGGTGCTTGGTACTTGGTGTTTGGTGGTTGGTGCTTGGTGCCTAGTGCTTGGTGTTTGGTGCTTGGTGCTTGGTGTTTGGTGTTTGGTGCTTGGTGTCTGGTGTTTGGTGCTTGGTTTTGGTGTTTGGTGCTTGGTGCTTGGTGTTTGGTGTTTGTTGCTTGGTGCTTGGTGTATGCTGTTTGCTGTTTGGTGTTTGCTGTTTGCTGTTAGGTGTCTGTTTTTTGGTGTTTGGTGTTTGATGTTTCGTGTTTGCTGTTTAGTGTTTGGTGCTTGGTGCTTGGTGTTTGATGCTTGGTGCTTGTTGCTTGGTGTTTGGTGTTTGGTCCTTGGTGCTTGGTGTTTGGTGCTTCGTGTTTGGTGTTTGGTGCTTGGTGCTTGAGGCTTGGTGTTTGGTGCTTGGTAATCGGTGATTGGTGTTTGGTGCTTGGTGCTTGGTGTTTGGTGTTTGGTGTTTGGTGCTTGGTGTTTGGTGCTTGGTGCTTGGTGCTTGGTGCTGGGTGGTTGGTGTTTGGTGCTTGGTGCTTGGTGTTTGGTGCTTGGTGCTTGGTGTTTGGTGCTTGGTGCTTGGTCTTTGGTGCTTGGTGTTTGGTGCTTTGTGCTTGGTGCTTGGTGCTTGGTGCTTGGTGCTTGGTGATTAGTGTTTGGTGCTTGGTGCTTGGGGTTTGGTGTTTGGTGCTTGGTGCTTGGTGTTTGGTGCTTGGTGTTTGGTGTTTGGTGCTTGGTGCTTGGTGTTTGGTGTTTGGTGCTTGGTGCTTGGTGCTTGTTGTTTGGTGATTGGTGCTTGGTGCTTGGTGTTTGGCGTTTGGTGTTTGCTGTTTCGTGTTTGGTGTTTGCTGTTTTGTATATGGTGTTTGCTGTTTGGTGTTTGGTCTTTGGTGCTTGGTGTTTGGTGCTTGGTGTTTGGTGTTTGGTGCTTGGTGCCTGGTGCTTGTTGTTTTGTGATTGGTGCTTGGTGCTTGGTGTTTGGTGTTTGGTGTTTGGTGCTTGGTGCTTGGTGTTTGGTGCTAGTTGCTTGGTGTTTGGTGTTTGGTCTTTGGTGCTTGGTGTTTGGTGCTTGGTGCTTGGTGTTTGGTGTTTGGTGCTTGGTGCCTGGTGCTTGTTGTTTGGTGATTGGTGCTTGGTGCTTGGTGTTTGGTCTTTGGTGCTTGGTGCTTGGTGTTTGGTGTTTGGTGCTTGGTGCCTGGTGCTTGTTGTTTTGTGATTGGTGCTTGGTGCTTGGTGTTTGGTGTTTGGTGTTTGGTGTTTGCTGTTTGGTGTTTGGTGTTTGGTGCTTGGTGCTTGGGGTTTGGTGTTTGGTGCTTGGTGCTTGGTGTTTGGTGCTAGGTGCTTGGTGTTTGGTGTTTGGTCTTTGGTGCTTGGTGTTTGGTGCTTGGTGCTTGGTGTTTGGTGTTTGGTGCTTGGTGCCTGGTGCTTGTTGTTTGGTGCTTGGTGTTTGGTGCTTGGTGTTTGGTGTTTGGTGCTTGGTGCTTGGTATTTGGTGTTTGGTGCTTGGTGCTTGGTGCTTGTTGTTTGGTGATTGGTGCATGGTGCTTGGTGTTTGGCGTTTGGTGTTTGCTGTTTCGTGTTTGGTGTTTGCTGTTTTGTATATGGTGTTTGCTGTTTGGTGTTTGGTCTTTGGTGCTTGGTGTTTGGTGCTTGGTGTTTGGTGCTTGGTGCTTGGTGTTTGGTGTTTGGTGTTTGGTGTTTGCTGTTTGGTCTTTGGTCTTTGGTCTTTGGTGCTTCGTGTTTGATGCTTGGTGTTTGGTGTTTGCTGCTTGGTGCTTGGTGTTTGGTGTTTGGTGTTTGGATCTTGGTGCTTGGTGCTTGTTGTTTGGTGATTGGTGCTTGGTGCTTGGTGTTTGGTGTTTGGTGTTTGGTGTTTGGTGCTTGGTGCTTGGTGTCTGGTGCTTGGAGTTTGGTGTTTGGTGCTTGGTGCTTGGTGCTTGGTGTTTGGTGTTTGGTGCTTGGTGCTTGGTGTTTGGTGCTTGGTGCTTGGTGTTTGGTGCTGCGTGCTTCGTGTTTGGTGCTTCGTGCTGGGTGCTTGGTGCTTGGTGTTTGGTGTTTGGATCTTGGTGCTTGGTGCTTGTTGTTTGGTGATTGGTGCTTGGTGCTTGGTGTTTGGTGTTTGGTGTTTGGTGTTTGGTGCTTGGTGCTTGGTGTCTGGTGCTTGGAGTTTGGTGTTTGGTGCTTGGTGCTTGGTGCTTGGTGTTTGGTGTTTGATGCTTGGTGCTTGGTGCTTGGTGTTTGGTGTTTGGTGCTTGTTGCTTGGTGTTTGGTGTTTGATGCTTGGTGTTTGATGCTTGATGCTTGGTGCTTGGTGTTTGGTGCTTGGTGTTTGTACTTGGTGCTTGGTGCTTGGTGCTTGGTGTTTGGTGCTTGGTGCTTGGTGCTTGGTGTTTGGTGCTTGGTGTTTGGTGCTTGGTTCTTGGTGTTTGGTGCTTGGTGTTTGGTGCTTGGTGCTTGGTGTTTGGTGTTTGGTGCTTGGTGCTTGGTGCTTGGTGATTGGTGTTAGGTGTTAGGTGTTTGGTGCTTGGTGCTTGGTGCTTGGTGTTAGGTGTTAGGTGTTTGGTGCTTGGTGCTTGGTGTTTTGTGCTTGGTGCTTGGTGTTTGGTGCTTGGTGCTTGGTGTTTGGTGCTTGGTGCCTGGTGCTTGGTGTTTGGTGCTCGATGCTTGGTGTTTGGTGTTTGGTGCTTGGTGCTTGGTGTTAGGTGTTTGGTGCTTGGTGCATGGTGTTTGGTGTTTGGTCCTTGGTGCTTGGTGTTTGGTGCTTGGTGCTTGGTGTTTGTTGTTTGGTGCTTTCTGCTTGCTGCTTGGTGTTTGGTGCTTTATGCTTGGTGTTTGGTCCTTGGTGTTTGGTGTTTGGTGTTTGATGCTTGGTGTTTGATGCTTGGTGCTTGGTGCTTGGTGTTTGGTGCTTGGTGCTTGGTGTTTGTACTTGGTGCTTGGTGCTTGGTGTTTGGTACTTGGTTCTTGGTGTTTGGTGTTTGGAGCTTGGTGTTTGGTGCTTGGTGCTTGGTGTTTGGTGTTTGGTGCTTGGTGTTTGGTGCTTGGTGCTTGGTGTTTGGTGCTTGGTGCTTGGTGTTTGGTGTTTGGTGTTTGGTGTTTGGTGCTTGGTGCTTGGTGTTTGGTGCTTGGTGCTTGATGCTGGGTGGTTGGTGTTTGGTGCTTGGTGTTTGGTGCTTGGTGCTTGGTGCTTGGTGTTGGTGCTTGGTGCTTGGTGCTTGGTCTTTGGTGCTTGGTGTTTGGTGCTTGGTGCCTGGTGCTTGGTGTTTGGTGCTTGGTGCTTGGTGATTAGTGTTTGGTGCTTGGTGCTTGGTGTTTGGTGTTTGGTGCTTGGTGTTTGGTGCTTGGTACTTGGTGTTTGGTGCTTGGTGTTTGGTGTTTGCTGTTTGCTGTTTGGTGTTTGGTGTTTGGTGTTTGATGTTTGCTGTTTGGTGTCTGCTTTTTGGTGTTTTGTGTTTGATGTATGGTGTTTGCTGTTTCGTGTTTGGTGTTTGCTGTTTGGTGTTTGGTGTTTGCTGTTTGGTGTTTGGTCTCTGGTGCTGGGTGTTTGGTGATTGGTGCTTGGTGTTTGGTGTTTGCTGTTTGCTGTTTGCTGTTTGGTGTTTGGTGCTTGGTGATTGGTGCTTGGTGTTTGGTGATTGGTGCTTGGTGTTTGGTGCTTGGTGCTTGGTGTTTGATGTTTGGTGCTTGGTGCCTGGTGTTTGTTGTTTGGTACTTGGTGCTTGGTGTTTGGTGTTTGGTGTTTGGTGTTTGGTGCTTGGTGTTTGGTGTTTGGTGTTTGGTGCTTGGTGCTTGGTGTTTGGTATTTGGTGCTTGGTTCTTGGTGCTTGGTGTTTGGTGTTTGGTGCTTGGTGTTTGGTGGTTGGTGCTTGGTGTTTGGTGTTTGGTGATTGGTGCTTGGTGTTTGGTGCTGGGTGCTTGGTGTTTGGTGCTTGGTGCATGGTGTTTGGTGCTTGGTGTTTGGTGTTTGGTGTTTGATGCTTGGTGTTCGATGCTTGGTGCTTGGTGCTTGGTGTTTGGTGCTTGGTGCTTGGTCTTTGGTTCTTGGTGCTTGGTGCTTGGTCCTTGGTGTTTGGTGTTTAGTGCTTGGTGCTTGGTGCTTGGTGTTTAGTGCTTGGTGCTTGGTGCATTGTGATTAGTGTTTGGTGCTTGGTGCTTGGGGTTTGGTGTTTGGTGCTTGGTGTTTGGTGTTTGGTGCTTGGAACTTGGTGTTTGGTGCTTGGTGTTTGCTGTTTGCTGTTTAGTGTTTGGTGTAATGTGTTTGGTGTTTGCTGTTTGGTGTCTGCTTTTTGGTGTTTGGTTTTTGCTCAATGGTGTTGGCTGTTTCATGTTTGGTGTTTGCTGTTTGGTGTTTGGTGTTTGCTGTTTGGTGTTTGGTCTTTGGTGCTTGGTGTTTGGTGCTTGGTGCTTGGTGTTAGGTGTTTGGTGCTTGGTGTTTGGTGTCTGGTCCATGGTGCTTGGTGTTTGGTGCTTGGTGCTTGGTGTTTGTTGTTTGGTGCTTTCTGCTTGCTGCTTCGTGTTTGGTGCTTGGTGATTGGTGCTTGGTGTTTGGTGTTTGGTGCTAGGTGCTTGGTGCTTGGTGTTTGGTGCTTCGTGTTTGGTGTTTGGTGCTTGGTGCTTGGGGCTCTGTGTTTGGTGCTTCGTAATTGGTGCTTGGTATTTGGTGCTTGGTGCTTGGTGCTTGGTGTTTGGTGCTTGTTGCTTGGTGTTTGGTGTTTGGTGTTTGATGCTTGGTGTTTGATGCTAGGTGCTTGGTGCTTGGTGTTTGGTGCTTGGTGCTTGGTGTTTGTACTTGGTGCTTGGTGCTTGGTGTTTGGTGCTTGGTTCTTGGTGTTTGGTGCTTGGTGTTTGGTGCTTGGTGCTTGGTGTTTGGTATTTGGTGCTTGGTGTTTGGTGCTTGGTGCTTGGTGCTTGGTGTTAGGTGTTTGGTGCTTGGTGCTTGGTGTTTTGTGCTTGGTGCTTGGTGTTTGGTGCTTGGTGCTTGGTGCTTGGTGTTTGGTGTTTAGTGCTTGGTGTTTGGTGCTTGGTGCTTGGTGCTTGGTGTTAGGTGTGTGGTGCTTGGTGCTTGGTGTTTTATGCTTGGTGCTTGGTGTTTGGTGCTTGGTGCTTGGTGTTTGGTGCTTGGTGCCTGGTGCTTGGTGTTTTGTGCTTTGTTCTTGGTGTTTGGTGTTTGGTGCTTGGTGCTTGGTGTTAGGTGTTTGGTGCTTGGTGCTTGGTGTTTGGTGTTTGGTCCTTGGTGCTTGGTGTTTGGTGCTTTGTGCTTGGTGTTTGTTGTTTGGTGCTTTCTGCTTGCTGCTTGGTGCTTGGTGTTTGGTGCTTGTTGCTTGGTGTTTGGTGTTTGGTATTTGATGCTTGGTGTTTGATGCTTGGTGCTTGGTGCTTGGTGTTTGGTGCTTGGTGCTTGGTGTTTGTACTTGGTGCTTGGTGCTTGGTGTTTGGTGCTTGGTACTTGGTTTTGGTGCTTGGTGTTTGGTGTTTGCTGTTTGCTGTTTGGTGTTTGGTGTTTGCTGTTTGGTGTCTGCTTTTTGGTGTTTGGTGTTTGCTGTATGGTTTTTGCTGTTTCGTGTTTGGTGTTTGCTGTTTGGTGTTTGGTGTTTGCTGTTTAGTGTTTGGTCTCTGGTGCTTGGTGTTTGGTGCTTGGTGCTTGGTGTTTGGTGTTTGGTCCTTGGTGCCTGGTGCTTGTTGTTTGGTGATTGGTGCTTGGTGTTTGCTGTTTGCTGTTTGGTGTTTGGTGTTTGCTATTTGGTGTTTGGTGCTTGGTGCTTGGTGCTTGGTGTTTGGTGCTTGGTGCTTGGTGTTTGGTGCTTGGTGCTTGGTGTTTGATGATTGGTGCTTGGTGCCTGGTGCTTGTTGTTTGGTGCTTGGTGCTTGGTGTTTGGTGTTTGGTGTTTGGTGTTTGGTGTTTGGTGCTTGGTGCTTGGTGTTTGGTGTTTGGTGCTTGGTGCTTGGTGCTTGGTGTTTGGTGTTTGGTGCTGGGTGCTTGGTGCTTGGTGTTTGATATTTGGTGCTTGGTGCCTGGTGCTTGGTGTTTGGTGGTTGGTGCTTGGTTTTTGGTGCTTGGTGATTGGTGCTTGGTGTTTGGTGCTGGGTGCTTGGTGTTTCGTGCTTGGTGTTTGGTGCTTGGTGTTTGGTGTTTGATGCTTGGTGTTCGATGCTTGGTGCTTGGTGCTTGGTGTTTGGTGCTTGGTGCTTGGTCTTTGGTTCTTGGTGCTTGGTGCTTGGTGCTTGGTGTTTAGTGCTTTGTGCTTGGTGCATTGTGCTTAGTGTTTGGTGCTTGGTGCTTGGGGTTTGGTGTTTGGTGCTTGGTGTTTGGTGTTTGGTGCTTGGAACTTGGTGTTTGGTGCTTGGTGTTTGCTGTTTGCTGTTTGCTGTTTAGTGTTTGGTGTTTGCTCTATGGTGTTTGCTGTTTCATGTTTAGTGTTTGCTGTTTGGTGTTTGGTGTTTGCTGTTTGCTGTTTGGTCTTTGGTGCTTGGTGTTTGGTGCTTGGTGCTTGGTATTTGGTGTTTGGTGCTTGGTGCTTGGTGTTAGGTGTTTGGTGCTTGGTGCTTGGTGTTTGGTGTTTGGTGCTTGGTGTTTGTTGTTTGGTGCTTTCTGCTTGCTGCTTGGTGTTTGGTGCTTGGTGATTGGTGCTTGGTGTTTGGTGCTTTGTGCTTGGTGTTTGGTGTTTTGTGCTAGGTGCTTGGTGCTTGGTGTTTGGTGCTTCGTGTTTGGTGCTGGGTTGTTGGTGTTTGGTGCTTGGTGCTTGGTGTTTGGTGCTTGGTGCTTGGTGCTTGGTGCTTGGTCTTTGCTGCTTGGTGTTTGGTGTTTGGTGCTCTGTGCTTGGTGCTTGGTGTTTGGTGCTTGGTGCTTGGTGATTAGTGTTTGGTGCTTGATGCTTGGGGTTTGGTGTTTGGTGCTTGGTGCTTGGTGTTTGGTGCTTGGTGTTTGGTGTTTGGTGCTTGGTGCTTGGTGTTTGGTGCTTGGTGCTTGGTGCTTGTTGTTTGGTGATTGGTGCTTGGTGCTTGGTGTTTGGCGTTTGGTGTTTGCTGTTTCGTGTTTGGTGTTTGCTGTTTGGTATTTGGTGCTTGGTATTTGGTGCTTGGTGTTTGGTGTTTGGTGCTTGGTGCTTGGTGCTTGGTGCTTGGGGTTTGGTGTTTGGTGCTTGGTGCTTGGAGTTTGGTGCTTGGTGCTTGGTGTTTGGTGCTGCGTGCTTCGTGTTTGGTGCTTCGTGCTGGATGCTTGGTGCTTGGTGTTTGGTGTTTGGATCTTGGTGCTTGGTGCTTGTTGTTTGGTGATTGGTGCTTGGTGCTTGGTGTTTGGTGTTTGGTGTTTGGTGTTTGGTGCTTGGTGCTTGGTGCCTGGTGCTTGGTGTTTGGTGGTTGGTGCTTGGTTTTTGGTGCTTGGTGATTGGTGCTTGGTGTTTGGTGCTGGGTGCTTGGTGTTTCGTGCTTGGTGTTTGGTGCTTGGTGTTTGGTGTTTGATGCTTGGTGTTCGATGCTTGGTGCTTGGTGCTTGGTGTTTGGTGCTTGGTGCTTGGTCTTTGGTTCTTGGTGCTTGGTGCTTGGTGCTTGGTGTTTAGTGCTTTGTGCTTGGTGCATTGTGCTTAGTGTTTGGTGCTTGGTGCTTGGGGTTTGGTGTTTGGTGCTTGGTGCTTGGTGTTTGGTGCTTGGAACTTGGTGTTTGGTGCTTGGTGTTTGCTGTTTGCTGTTTGCTGTTTAGTGTTTGGTGTTTGCTCTATGGTGTTTGCTGTTTCATGTTTAGTGTTTGCTGTTTGGTGTTTGGTGTTTGCTGTTTGGTGTTTGGTCTTTGGTGCTTGGTGTTTGGTGCTTGGTGCTTGGTATTTGGTGTTTGGTGCTTGGTGCTTGGTGTTAGGTGTTTGGTGCTTGGTGCTTGGTGTTTGGTGTTTGGTGCTTGGTGTTTGTTGTTTGGTGCTTTCTGCTTGCTGCTTGGTGTTTGGTGCTTGGTGATTGGTGCTTGGTGTTTGGTGCTTTGTGCTTGGTGTTTGGTGTTTTGTGCTAGGTGCTTGGTGCTTGGTGTTTGGTGCTTCGTGTTTGGTGCTGGGTTGTTGGTGTTTGGTGCTTGGTGCTTGGTGTTTGGTGCTTGGTGCTTGGTGCTTGGTGCTTGGTCTTTGCTGCTTGGTGTTTGGTGTTTGGTGCTCTGTGCTTGGTGCTTGGTGTTTGGTGCTTGGTGCTTGGTGATTAGTGTTTGGTGCTTGATGCTTGGGGTTTGGTGTTTGGTGCTTGGTGCTTGGTGTTTGGTGCTTGGTGTTTGGTGTTTGGTGCTTGGTGCTTGGTGTTTGGTGCTTGGTGCTTGGTGCTTGTTGTTTGGTGATTGGTGCTTGGTGCTTGGTGTTTGGCGTTTGGTGTTTGCTGTTTCGTGTTTGGTGTTTGCTGTTTGGTATTTGGTGCTTGGTATTTGGTGCTTGGATTTTGGTGTTTGGTGCTTGGTGCTTGGTGCTTGGTGCTTGGGGTTTGGTGTTTGGTGCTTGGTGCTTGGTGTTTGGTGCTTGGTGCTTGGTGTTTGGTGCTGCGTGCTTCGTGTTTGGTGCTTCGTGCTGGATGCTTGGTGCTTGGTGTTTGGTGTTTGGATCTTGGTGCTTGGTGCTTGTTGTTTGGTGATTGGTGCTTGGTGCTTGGTGTTTGGTGTTTGGTGTTTGGTGTTTGGTGCTTGGTGCTTGGTGTCTGGTGCTTGGAGTTTGGTGTTTGGTGCTTGGTGCTTGGTGCTTGGTGTTTGGTGTTTGATGCTTGGTGCTTGGTGCTTGGTGTTTGGTGTTTGGTGCTTGTTGCTTGGTGTTTGGTGTCTGATGCTTGGTGTTTGATGCTTGATGCTTGGTGCTTGGTGTTTGGTGCTTGGTGTTTGTACTTGGTGCTTGGTGCTTGGTGCTTGGTGTTTGGTGCTTGGTGCTTGGTGCTTGGTGTTTGGTGCTTGGTGTTTGGTGCTTGGTTCTTGGTGTTTGGTGCTTGGTGTTTGGTGCTTGGTGCTTGGTGTTTGGTGTTTGGTGCTTGGTGCTTGGTGCTTGGTGCTTGGTGTTAGGTGTTAGGTGTTTGGTGCTTGGTGCTTGGTGTTTTGTGCTTGGTGCTTGGTGTTTGGTGCTTGGTGCTTGGTGTTTGGTGCTTGGTGCCTGGTGCTTGGTGTTTGGTGCTTGGTGCTTGGTGTTTGGTGTTTGGTGCTTGGTGCTTGGTTTTAGGTGTTTGGTGCTTGGTGCATGGTGTTTGGTGTTTGGTCCTTGGTGCTTGGTGTTTGGTGCTTGGTGCTTGGTGTTTGTTGTTTGGTGCTTTCTGCTTGCTGCTTCGTGTTTGGTGCTTTATGCTTGGTGTTTGGTCCTTGGTGTTTGGTGTTTGGTGTTTGATGCTTGGTGTTTGATGCTTGGTGCTTGGTGCTTGGTGTTTGGTGCTTGGTGCTTGGTGTTTGTACTTGGTGCTTGGTGCTTGGTGCTTGGTGTTTGGTGCTTGGTGCTTGGTGCTTGGTGTTTGGTGCTTGGTGTTTGGTGCTTGGTTCTTGGTGTTTGGTGCTTGGTGTTTGGTGCTTGGTGCTTGGTGTTTGGTGTTTGGTGCTTGGTGCTTGGGTTCTTGGTGCTTGGTGTTAGGTGTTAGGTGTTTGGTGCTTGGTGCTTGGTGTTTTGTGCTTGATGCTTGGTGTTTGGTGCTTGGTGCTTGGTGTTTGGTGCTTGGTGCCTGATGCTTGGTGTTTGGTGCTTGGTGCTTGGTGTTTGGTGTTTGGTGCTTGGTGCTTGGTGTTAGGTGTTTGGTGCTTGGTGCATGGTGTTTGGTGTTTGGTCCTTGGTGCTTGGTGTTTGGTGCTTGGTGCTTGGTGTTTGGTGTTTGGTGCTTGGTGTTTGGTGCTTGGTGCTTGGTGTTTGGTGCTTGGTGCTTGGTGTTTGGTGTTTGGTGTTTGGTGTTTGGTGCTTGGTGCTTGGTGTTTGGTGCTTGGTGCTTGATGCTGGGTGGTTGGTGTTTGGTGCTTGGTGTTTGGTGCTTGGTGCTTGGTGCTTGGTGTTTGGTGCTTGGTGCTTGGTGCTTGGTCTTTGGTGCTTGGTGTTTGGTGCTTGGTGCTTGGTGCTTGGTGTTTGGTGCTTGGTGCTTGGTGATTAGTGTTTGGTGCTTGGTGCTTGGTGTTTGGTGTTTGGTGCTTGGTGTTTGGTGCTTGGTACTTGGTGTTTGGTGCTTGGTGTTTGGTGTTTGCTGTTTGCTTTTTGGTGTTTGGTGTTTGGTGTTTGGTGCTTGGTGCTTGGTGTTAGGTGTTTGGTGCTTGGTGCTTGGTGTTTGGTGTTTGGTGCTTGGTGTTTGTTGTTTGGTGCTTTCTGCTTGCTGCTTGGTGTTTGGTGCTTGGTGATTGGTGCTTGGTGTTTGGTGCTTTGTGCTTGGTGTTTGGTGTTTTGTGCTAGGTGCTTGGTGCTTGGTGTTTGGTGCTTCGTGTTTGGTGCTGGGTTGTTGGTGTTTGGTGCTTGGTGCTTGGTGTTTGGTGCTTGGTGCTTGGTGCTTGGTGCTTGGTCTTTGGTGCTTGGTGTTTGGTGTTTGGTGCTCTGTGCTTGGTGTTTGGTGTTTGGTGCTTGGTGCTTGGTGATTAGTGTTTGGTGCTTGATGCTTGGGGTTTGGTGTTTGGTGCTTGGTGCTTGGTGTTTGGTGCTTGGTGTTTGGTGTTTGGTGCTTGGTGCTTGGTGTTTGGTGCTTGGTGCTTGGTGCTTGTTGTTTGGTGATTGGTGCTTGGTGCTTGGTGTTTGGCGTTTGGTGTTTGCTGTTTCGTGTTTGGTGTTTGCTGTTTGGTATTTGGTGCTTGGTATTTGGTGCTTGGTGTTTGGTGTTTGGTGCTTGGTGCTTGGTGCTTGGTGCTTGGGGTTTGGTGTTTGGTGCTTGGTGCTTGGTGTTTGGTGCTTGGTGCTTGGTGTTTGGTGCTGCGTGCTTCGTGTTTGGTGCTTCGTGCTGGATGCTTGGTGCTTGGTGTTTGGTGTTTGGATCTTGGTGCTTGGTGCTTGTTGTTTGGTGATTGGTGCTTGGTGCTTGGTGTTTGGTGTTTGGTGTTTGGTGTTTGGTGCTTGGTGCTTGGTGTCTGGTGCTTGGAGTTTGGTGTTTGGTGCTTGGTGCTTGGTGCTTGGTGTTTGGTGTTTGATGCTTGGTGCTTGGTGCTTGGTGTTTGGTGTTTGGTGCTTGTTGCTTGGTGTTTGGTGTTTGATGCTTGGTGTTTGATGCTTGATGCTTGGTGCTTGGTGTTTGGTGCTTGGTGTTTGTACTTGGTGCTTGGTGCTTGGTGCTTGGTGTTTGGTGCTTGGTGCTTGGTGCTTGGTGTTTGGTGCTTGGTGTTTGGTGCTTGGTTCTTGGTGTTTGGTGCTTGGTGTTTGGTGTTTGGTGCTTGGTGTTTGGTGTTTGGTGCTTGCTGCTTGGTGCTTGTTGCTTGGTGTTAGGTGTTAGGTGTTTGGTGCTTGGTGCTTGGTGTTTGGTGCTTGGTGCTTGGTGTTTGGTGCTTGGTGCTTGGTGTTTGGTGCTTGGTGCCTGGTGCTTGGTGTTTGGTGCTTGGTGCTTGGTGTTTGGTGTTTGGTGCTTGGTGCTTGGTGTTAGGTGTTTGGTGCTTGGTGCATGGTGTTTGGTGTTTGGTCCTTGGTGCTTGGTGTTTGGTGCTTGGTGCTTGGTGTTTGTTGTTTGGTGCTTTCTGCTTGCTGCTTCGTGTTTGGTGCTTTATGCTTGGTGTTTGGTCCTTGGTGTTTGGTGTTTGGTGTTTGATGCTTGGTGTTTGATGCTTGGTGCTTGGTGCTTGGTGTTTGGTGCTTGGTGCTTGGTGTTTGTACTTGGTGCTTGGTGCTTGGTGCTTGGTGTTGAGTACTTGGTTCTTGGTGTTTGGTGTTTGGTGCTTGGTGTTTGGTGCTTGGTGCTTGGTGTTTGGTGTTTGGTGCTTGGTGTTTGGTGCTTGGTGCTTGGTGTTTGGTGCTAGGTGCTTGGTGTTTGGTGTTTGGTGTTTGGTGTTTGGTGCTTGGTGCTTGGTGTTTGGTGCTTGGTGCTTGATGCTGGGTGGTTGGTGTTTGGTGCTTGGTGTTTGGTGCTTGGTGCTTGGTGCTTGGTGTTTGGTGCTTGGTGCTTGGTGCTTGGTCTTTGGTGCTTGGTGTTTGGTGCTTGGTGCTTGGTGCTTGGTGTTTGGTGCTTGGTGCTTGGTGATTAGTGTTTGGTGCTTGGTGCTTGGTGTTTGGTGTTTGGTGCTTGGTGTTTGGTGCTTGGTACTTGGTGTTTGGTGCTTGGTGTTTGGTGTTTGCTGTTTGCTGTTTGGTGTATGGTGTTTGGTGTTTGGTGCTTGGTGCTTGGTGTTAGGTGTTTGGTGCTTGGTGCTTGGTGTTTGGTGTTTGGTGCTTAGTGTTTGTTGTTTGGTGCTTTCTGCTTGCTGCTTGGTGTTTGGTGCTTGGTGATTGGTGCTTGGTGTTTGGTGCTTTGTGCTTGGTGTTTGGTGTTTTGTGCTAGGTGCTTGGTGCTTGGTGTTTGGTGCTTCGTGTTTGGTGCTGGGTTGTTGGTGTTTGGTGCTTGGTGCTTGGTGTTTGGTGCTTGGTGCTTGGTGCTTGGTGCTTGGTGTTTGGTGCTTGGTGTTTGGTGTTTGGTGCTCTGTGCTTGGTGCTTGGTGTTTGGTGCTTGGTGCTTGGTGCTTGGTGATTAGTGTTTGGTGCTTGGTGCTTGGGGTTTGGTGTTTGGTGCTTGGTGCTTGGTATTTGGTGCTTGGTGTTTGGTGTTTGGTGCTTGGTGCTTGGTGTTTGGTGCTTGGTGCTTGGTGCTTGTTGTTTGGTGATTGGTGCTTGGTGCTTGGTGTTTGGCGTTTGGTGTTTGCTGTTTCGTGTTTGGTGTTTGCTGTTTGGTATCTGGTGCTTGGTATTTGGTGCTTGGTGTTTGGTGTTTGGTGCTTGGTGCTTGGTGCTTGGTGCTTGGGGTTTGGTGTTTGGTGCTTGGTGCTTGGTGTTTGGGGCTTGGTGCTTGGTGTTTGGTGCTGCGTGCTTCGTGTTTGGTGCTTCGTGCTGGGTGCTTGGTGCTTGGTGTTTGGTGTTTGGATCTAGGTGCTTGGTGCTTGTTGTTTGGTGATTGGTGCTTGGTGCTTGGTGTTTGGTGTTTGGTGTTTGGTGTTTGGTGCTTGGTGCTTGGTGTCTGGTGCTTGGAGTTTGGTGTTTGGTGCGTGGTGCTTGGTGCTTGGTGTTTGGTGTTTGATGCTTGGTGCTTGGTGCTTGGTGTTTGTACTTGGTGCTTGGTGCTTGGTGCTTGGTGTTGAGTACTTGGTTCTTGGTGTTTGGTGTTTGGTGCTTGGTGTTTGGTGCTTGGTGCTTGGTGTTTGGTGTTTCGTGCTTGGTGTTTGGTGCTTGGTGCTTGGTGTTTGGTGCTTGGTGCTTGGTGTTTGGTGTTTGGTGTTTGGTGTTTGGTGCTTGGTGCTTGGTGTTTGGTGCTTGGTGCTTGATGCTGGGTGGTTGGTGTTTGGTGCTTGGTGTTTGGTGCTTGGTGTTTGGTGTTTGGTGCTCTGTGCTTGGTGTTTGGTGTTTGGTGCTTGGTGCTTGGTGATTAGTGTTTGGTGCTTGATGCTTGGGGTTTGGTGTTTGGTGCTTGGTGCTTGGTGTTTGGTGCTTGGTGTTTGGTGTTTGGTGCTTGGTGCTTGGTGTTTGGTGCTTGGTGCTTGGTGCTTGTTGTTTGGTGATTGGTGCTTGGTGCTTGGTGTTTGGCGTTTGGTGTTTGCTGTTTCGTGTTTGGTGTTTGCTGTTTGGTATTTGGTGCTTGGTATTTGGTGCTTGGTGTTTGGTGTTTGGTGCTTGGTGCTTGGTGCTTGGTGCTTGGGGTTTGGTGTTTGGTGCTTGGTGCTTGGTGTTTGGTGCTTGGTGCTTGGTGTTTGGTGCTGCGTGCTTCGTGTTTGGTGCTTCGTGCTGGATGCTTGGTGCTTGGTGTTTGGTGTTTGGATCTTGGTGCTTGGTGCTTGTTGTTTGGTGATTGGTGCTTGGTGCTTGGTGTTTGGTGTTTGGTGTTTGGTGTTTGGTGCTTGGTGCTTGGTGTCTGGTGCTTGGAGTTTGGTGTTTGGTGCTTGGTGCTTGGTGCTTGGTGTTTGGTGTTTGATGCTTGGTGCTTGGTGCTTGGTGTTTGGTGTTTGGTGCTTGTTGCTTGGTGTTTGGTGTTTGATGCTTGGTGTTTGATGCTTGATGCTTGGTGCTTGGTGTTTGGTGCTTGGTGTTTGTACTTGGTGCTTGGTGCTTGGTGCTTGGTGTTTGGTGCTTGGTGCTTGGTGCTTGGTGTTTGGTGCTTGGTGTTTGGTGCTTGGTTCTTGGTGTTTGGTGCTTGGTGTTTGGTGTTTGGTGCTTGGTGTTTGGTGTTTGGTGCTTGCTGCTTGGTGCTTGTTGCTTGGTGTTAGGTGTTAGGTGTTTGGTGCTTGGTGCTTGGTGTTTGGTGCTTGGTGCTTGGTGTTTGGTGCTTGGTGCTTGGTGTTTGGTGCTTGGTGCCTGGTGCTTGGTGTTTGGTGCTTGGTGCTTGGTGTTTGGTGTTTGGTGCTTGGTGCTTGGTGTTAGGTGTTTGGTGCTTGGTGCATGGTGTTTGGTGTTTGGTCCTTGGTGCTTGGTGTTTGGTGCTTGGTGCTTGGTGTTTGTTGTTTGGTGCTTTCTGCTTGCTGCTTCGTGTTTGGTGCTTTATGCTTGGTGTTTGGTCCTTGGTGTTTGGTGTTTGGTGTTTGATGCTTGGTGTTTGATGCTTGGTGCTTGGTGCTTGGTGTTTGGTGCTTGGTGCTTGGTGTTTGTACTTGGTGCTTGGTGCTTGGTGCTTGGTGTTGAGTACTTGGTTCTTGGTGTTTGGTGTTTGGTGCTTGGTGTTTGGTGCTTGGTGCTTGGTGTTTGGTGTTTGGTGCTTGGTGTTTGGTGCTTGGTGCTTGGTGTTTGGTGCTAGGTGCTTGGTGTTTGGTGTTTGGTGTTTGGTGTTTGGTGCTTGGTGCTTGGTGTTTGGTGCTTGGTGCTTGATGCTGGGTGGTTGGTGTTTGGTGCTTGGTGTTTGGTGCTTGGTGCTTGGTGCTTGGTGTTTGGTGCTTGGTGCTTGGTGCTTGGTCTTTGGTGCTTGGTGTTTGGTGCTTGGTGCTTGGTGCTTGGTGTTTGGTGCTTGGTGCTTGGTGATTAGTGTTTGGTGCTTGGTGCTTGGTGTTTGGTGTTTGGTGCTTGGTGTTTGGTGCTTGGTACTTGGTGTTTGGTGCTTGGTGTTTGGTGTTTGCTGTTTGCTGTTTGGTGTATGGTGTTTGGTGTTTGGTGCTTGGTGCTTGGTGTTAGGTGTTTGGTGCTTGGTGCTTGGTGTTTGGTGTTTGGTGCTTAGTGTTTGTTGTTTGGTGCTTTCTGCTTGCTGCTTGGTGTTTGGTGCTTGGTGATTGGTGCTTGGTGTTTGGTGCTTTGTGCTTGGTGTTTGGTGTTTTGTGCTAGGTGCTTGGTGCTTGGTGTTTGGTGCTTCGTGTTTGGTGCTGGGTTGTTGGTGTTTGGTGCTTGGTGCTTGGTGTTTGGTGCTTGGTGCTTGGTGCTTGGTGCTTGGTGTTTGGTGCTTGGTGTTTGGTGTTTGGTGCTCTGTGCTTGGTGCTTGGTGTTTGGTGCTTGGTGCTTGGTGCTTGGTGATTAGTGTTTGGTGCTTGGTGCTTGGGGTTTGGTGTTTGGTGCTTGGTGCTTGGTATTTGGTGCTTGGTGTTTGGTGTTTGGTGCTTGGTGCTTGGTGTTTGGTGCTTGGTGCTTGGTGCTTGTTGTTTGGTGATTGGTGCTTGGTGCTTGGTGTTTGGCGTTTGGTGTTTGCTGTTTCGTGTTTGGTGTTTGCTGTTTGGTATCTGGTGCTTGGTATTTGGTGCTTGGTGTTTGGTGTTTGGTGCTTGGTGCTTGGTGCTTGGTGCTTGGGGTTTGGTGTTTGGTGCTTGGTGCTTGGTGTTTGGGGCTTGGTGCTTGGTGTTTGGTGCTGCGTGCTTCGTGTTTGGTGCTTCGTGCTGGGTGCTTGGTGCTTGGTGTTTGGTGTTTGGATCTAGGTGCTTGGTGCTTGTTGTTTGGTGATTGGTGCTTGGTGCTTGGTGTTTGGTGTTTGGTGTTTGGTGTTTGGTGCTTGGTGCTTGGTGTCTGGTGCTTGGAGTTTGGTGTTTGGTGCGTGGTGCTTGGTGCTTGGTGTTTGGTGTTTGATGCTTGGTGCTTGGTGCTTGGTGTTTGTACTTGGTGCTTGGTGCTTGGTGCTTGGTGTTGAGTACTTGGTTCTTGGTGTTTGGTGTTTGGTGCTTGGTGTTTGGTGCTTGGTGCTTGGTGTTTGGTGTTTGGTGCTTGGTGTTTGGTGCTTGGTGCTTGGTGTTTGGTGCTTGGTGCTTGGTGTTTGGTGTTTGGTGTTTGGTGTTTGGTGCTTGGTGCTTGGTGTTTGGTGCTTGGTGCTTGATGCTGGGTGGTTGGTGTTTGGTGCTTGGTGTTTGGTGCTTGGTGCTTCGTGCTTGGTGTTTGGTGTTTGGTGCTTGGTGTTTGGTGCTTGGTGCTTGGTGTTTGGTGCTTGGTGCTTGGTGATTAGTGTTTGGTGCTTGGTGCTTGGGGTTTGGTGTTTGCTGCTTGGTGCTTGGTATTTGGTGCTTGGTGTTTGGTGCTTGGTGCTTGGTGCTTGGTGTTTTGTGCTTGGTGCTTGGTGATTAGTGTTTGGTGCTTGGTGCTTGGTGTTTGGTGTTTGGTGCTTGGTGTTTGGTGCTTGGTACTTGGTGTTTGGTGCTTGGTGTTTGGTGTTTGCTGTTTGCTGTTTGGTGTTTGGTGTTTGGTGTTTGATGTTTGCTGTTTGGTGTCTGCTTTTTGGTGTTTTGTGTTTGCTGTATGGTGTTTGGTGTTTGCTGTTTGGTGATTGGTGTTTGGTGCTTGCTGCTTGGTGCTTGGTGTTTGGTGCTTGGTGCTTGTTACTTGGTGCTTGGTGTTTGGTGTTTGGTACTTGGTGCTTGGTGTTTGGTACTTGATGGTTGGTGCTTGGTCTTTGGTGCTTGGTGCTTGGTGCTTGGTGCTTGGTGTTTGGTGCTTGGTGCTTGGTGTTTGGTGCTTGGTCCTTGGTGCTTGGTGTTTGGTGCTTGGTGTTTGGTCCTTGCTGCTTGGTGATTGGTGCTTTGTGCTTGGTGCTTGGTGTTTGGTGTTTGGTGCTTGGTGATTGGTGTTTGGTGCTTGGTGCTTGGTGCTTGTTGTTTGGTGCTTGGTGCTTGGTGCTTGGTGTTTGTTGCTTTGTGCTTGGTGCTTGGTGTTTGGTGTTTGGTGTTTGGTGCTTGGTGTTTGGTGTTTGGTGTCTGGTGCTTGGTGCTTGGTGTTTGGTGCTTGGTGCTTGCTGTTTGGTGCTTCGTGCTTGGTGCTTGGTGTTTGGTGTTTGGTGCTTCGTGCTTGGTGTTTGGTGTTTGGTGCTTGGTGTTTGGTGTTTGGTGCTTGGTGCTTGGTGCTTGGTGCTTGGTGTTTGGTGTTTGGTGCTTGGGGCTTGGTGTCTGGTGTTTGGTGCTTGGTGCTTGGTGCTTGCTGTTTTGTGTTTGGTGTTTGGTGTTTGGTGCTTGGTGCTTGGTGTTTGGTGCTTGGTGCTTGTTGTTTGGTGATTGGTGCTTGGTGCTTGGTGTTTGGTGTTTGGTGCTTGGAGCTTGGTGTTTGGTGCTTGGTGCTTGGTGCTTGGTGCTTGGTGTTTGGTGTTTGATGATTGGTGTTTGGTGTTTGGTGTTTGGTGCTTGGTGCTTGGTGTTTGGTGTTTGATGCTTCCTGCTTGATGCTTGGTGCTTGGTGCTTGGTGTTTGGTGCTTGGTACTTGGTGTTTGGTTCTTGGTGTTTGCTGTTTGCTGTTTGGTGTTTGGTGTTTGCTGTTTGCTGTTTGGTGTCTGCTTTTTGGTGTTTGTTGTTTGCTCTATGGTGTTTGCTGTTTCATGTTTGGTGTTTGCTGTTTGGTGTTTGTTGTTTGGTGCTGGGTGCTTGGTATTTGGTGCTTGGTGCTTGGTCTTTGGTGCTTGGTGTTTGGTGTTTGGTGCTTGGTGCTTGGTGCTTGGTGTTTGGTGCTTGGTGCTTGGTGTTTGGTGCTTGGTGCTTAGTGTTTGGTGCTAGGTGCTTGGGGTTTGGTGTTTGGTGCTTGGTGCTTGGTGTTTGGTGCTTGGTGCTTGGTGCTTGGTCTTTGCTGTTTGGTGTTTAGTGCTTGGTGCTTGGTGCTTGGTGTTTGGTGCTTGGTGCTTGGTGCATTGTGATTAGTGTTTGGTGCTTGGTGCTTGGGGTTTGGTGTTTGGTGCTTGGTGCTTGGTATTTGGTGCTTGGTACTTGGTGTTTGGTGCTTGGTGTTTGCTGTTTGCTGTTTGCTGTTTTTGGTGTTTGCTGTTTGCTGTTTGGTGTCTGCTTTTTGGTGTTTGGTGTTTGCTCTATGGTGTTTGCTGTTTCATGTTTGGTGTTTGCTGTTTGGTGTTTGCTGTTTGGTGTTTGGTCTTTGGTGCTTGGTCTTTGGTGCTTGGTGTTTGGTGCTTGGTGCTTGGTGTTTGGTGTTTGGTGCTTGGCGCCTGGTGCTTGTTGTTTGGTGATTGGTGCTTGGTGTTTGCTGTTTGGTGTTTGGTGTTTGGTGTTTGCTGTTTGATGTTTGGTGCTTGGTGCTTGGTGCTTGGTGTTTGGTGCTTGGTGCTTGGTGTTTGGTGCTTGGTGCTTGGTGTTTGGTGCTTGGTGCCTGGTGCTTGTTGTTTGGTGATTGGTGCTTGGTGTTTGCTGTTTGGTGTTTGGTGTTTGGTGTTTGCTGTTTGGTGTTTGGTGCTGGGTGCTTGGTGTTTGGTGTTTGATGCTTGGTGTTTGATGCTTGGTGCTTGGTGCTTGGTGTTTGGTGTTTGGTGTTTGCTGTTTGGTGTTTGGTGCTTGGTGCTTGGTGCTTGGTGTTTGGTGCTTGGTGTTTGGTGCTTGGTGCTTGATGGTTGGTGTTTGTACTTGGTGCTTGGTGCTTGGTGTTTTGTGCTTGATTCTTGGTGTTTGGTGCTAGGTGTTTGCTGCTTAGTGCTTGGTGTTTGGTGTTTGGTGCTTGGTGTTTGGTGCTTGGTGCTTGGTGCTTGGTGTTAGGTATTTGGTGCTTGGTGTTTGGTGTTTGGTGCTTCATGCTTGGTGCTTGGTGTTTGGTGCTTGGTGCTTGGTGTTTGGTGCTTGGTGCCTGGTGCTTGGTGTTTGGTGCTTGATGCTTGGTGTTTGGTGTTTGGTGCTTGGTGTTTGGTGCTTGGTGCTTGGTGCTTGGTGTTAGGTGTTAGGTGTTTGATGCTTGGTGTTTGCTGTTTGGTGTTTGTTGTTTGCTGTTTGGTGTTTGGTTTTTGGTGCTTGGTCTTTGGTGCTTGGTGTTTGGTGCTTGGTGCTTGGTGTTTGGTGTTTGGTGCTTGGTGCCTGGTGCTTGTTGTTTGGTGATTGGTGCTTGGTGTTTGCTGTTTGGTATTTGGTGTTTGGTGTTTGCTGTTTTGTGTTTGGTGCTTGGTGCTTGGTGCTTGGTGTTTGGTGCTTGGTGCTTGGTGTTTGGTGCTTGGTGCTTGATGCTTGGTGTTTGTACTTGGTGCTTGGTGCTTGGTGTTTTGTGCTTGATTCTTGGTGTTTGGTGCTTGGTGTTTGGTGCTTAGTGCTTGGTGTTTGGTGTTTGGTGCTTGGTGTTTGGTGCTTGGTGCTTGGTGCTTGGTGTTAGGTGTTTGGTGCTTGGTGTTTGGTGTTTGGTGCTTCATGCTTGGTGCTTGGTGTTTGGTGCTTGGTGCTTGGTGTTTGGTGCTTGGTGCCTGGTGCATGGTGTTTGGTGCTTGATGCTTGGTGTTTGGTGTTTGGTGCTTGGTGTTTGGTGCTTGGTGCTTTGTGTTTGGTGTTAGGTGTTAGGTGTTTGGTGATTGGTGCTTGGTGTTTGGTGCTTGGTGCTTGATGATTGGTGCTTGGTGCTTGGTGTTTGGTGCTTGGTGTTTGGTGCTTGGTACTTGGGGCTTGGTGTTTGGTGCTTGGTGCTTGGTGTTTGGTGCTTGGTGTTTGGTGTTTGGTGCTTGGTGTTTGGTGCTTGGTGCTTGGTGCTGGGTGGTTGTTGTTTGGTGCTTGGTGCTTGGTGTTTGGTGCTTGGTGCTTGGTGTTTGGTGCTTGGCGCTTGGTGCTTGGTCTTTGGTGCTTGGTGATTAGTGTTTGGTGCTTGGTGCTTGGGGTTTGGTGATTGGTGCTTGGTGCTTGGTGTTTGGTGCTTGGTGCTTGGTGTTTGGTGCTTGGTGTTTGGTTTTTGCTGTTTGGTGTTTGATGTTTGCTGTTTGCTGTTTGCTGTTTGGTGTCTGCTTTTTGGTGTTTGGTGTTTGCTGTATCGTGTTTGCTGTTTCGTGTTTATTGTTTGCTGTTTGGTGTTTGGTGTTTGGTGTTTGGTGTTTCCTGTTTGGTGTTTAGTCTTTGGTGCTTGGTGTTTGGTGCTTGGTGCTTGGTGTTTGGTGTTTGGTGCTTGGTGCTTGGTGTTTGGTGCTTGGTGCTTGTTGTTTGGTGATTGGTGCTTGGTGCTTGGTGTTTGGTGTTTGGTGCTTGGGGCTTGGTGTTTGGTGCTTGGTGCTTGGTGCTTGGTGCTTGGTGCTTGGTGTTTGGTGTTTGATGATTGGTGTTTGGTGTTTGGTGTTTGGTGCTTGGTGCTTGGTGTTTGGTGTTTGATGCTTCCTGCTTGATGCTTGGTGCTTGGTGCTTGGTGTTTGGTGCTTGGTGCTTGGTGTTTGGTGCTTGGTACTTGGTGTTTGGTTCTTGGTGTTTGCTGTTTGCTGTTTGGTGTTTGGTGTTTGCTGTTTGCCGTTTGGTGTCTACTTTTTGGTGTTTGTTGTTTGCTCTATGGTGTTTGCTGTTTCATGTTTGGTGTTTGCTGTTTGGTGTTTGTTGTTTGGTGTTTGGTGCTTGGTGTTTGGTGCTTGGTGCTTGGTGTTTGGTGCTAGGTGCTTGGTGCTTGGTGCTTGGTGTTTGGTGTTTGGTGCTTGGTACTTGGGGCTTGGTGTTTGGTGCTTGGTGCTTCGTGCTTGGTGTTTGGTGCTTGGTGCTTGGTGTTTGGTGTTTGGTGCTTGGTGCCTAGTGCTTGTTATTTGGTGATTGGTTCTTGGTGTTTGCTGTTTGGTGCTGCGTGCTTGGTGCTTGGTGCTTGGTGCTTGGTGCTTGGTGTTTTGTGTTTGGTGTTTGATGCTTGGTGTTTGGTGTTTGGTGCTTGGTGCTTGGTGTTTGGTGTTTGATGCTTGGTGCTTGATGCTTGGTGCTTGGTGCTTGGTGTTTGGTGCTTGGTGCTTGGTGCTTGGTGTTTGTACTTGGTGTTTGGTGCTTGGTGTTTGGAGCTTGGTGCTTGGTGTTTGGTGCTTGGTGCTTGGTGTTTGGTGTTTGGTGCTTGGTGTTTGGTGCTTGGTGCTTGGTGCTTGGTGTTAGGTGTTTGGTGCTTCATGCCTGGTGCTTGGTGTTTGGTGCTTGGTGCTTGGTGTTTGGTGCTTGGTGCCTGGTGCGTGGTGTTTGTTGCTTGGTGCTTGGTGTTTGGTGTTTGGTGCTTGGTGTTTGGTGCTTGGTGCTTGGTGTTAGGTGTTAGGTGTTTGGTGCTTGGTGCTTGGTGCTTGGTGTTTGGTGTTTGGTGTTTGGCGCTTGCTGCTTGCTGCTTGGTGTTTGGTGCTTGGTGATTGGTGCTTGGTGTTTGGTGCTTGGTGCTTGGTGTTTGGTGCTAGGTGCTTGGTGCTTGGTGCTTGGTGTTTGGTGTTTGGTGCTTGGTACTTGGGGCTTGGTGTTTGGTGCTTGGTGCTTCGTGTTTGGTGTTTGGTGCTTGGTGCTTGGTGTTTGGTGTTTGGTGCTTGGTGTTTGGTGCTTGGTGCTTGGTGCTTGGTGCTTGGTGTTTGGTGCTTTGTGCTTGGTGCTTGGTGTTTGGTGATTGGTGTTTGGTGTTTGGTGCTTGGTGCTTGGTGTTTGGTGCTTGGTGCTTGGTGATTAGTGTTTGGTGCTTGGTGCTTGGTGTTTGGTGTTTGGTGCTTGGTGCTTGGTGCTTGGTGCTTGGTGCTTGGTTCTTGGTGTTTGGTGCTTGGTGCTTGGTGCTTGGTGTTTGGTGCTTGGTGCTTGGTGTTTGGTGCTTGGTGTTTGGTGCTTGGTGCTTGGTGCTTGGTGCATGTTGCTTGGTGTTTGGTGCTTGGTGGTTGGTGCTTGGTGTTAGGAGTTTGGTGCTTGGTGCTTGGTGTTTGGTGTTTGGTGCTTGGTATTTGGTGCTTGGTGCTTGGTGTTTGGTGTTTGGTGCTTGGTGTTTGGTGCTTGCTACGTGGTGCTTGGTGCTTGGTGTTAGGTGTTTGGTGCTTGGTGCGTGGTGTTTGGTTTTTGGTGCTTGGTGCTTGGTGTTTGGTGTTTGGTGCTTGCTGCTGGCTGCTTGGTGTTTGGTGCTTGGTGATTGGTGCTTGGTGTTTGGTGCTTGGTGTTTGGTGTTTGGTGCTAGGTACTTGGTGCTTGGTGTTTGGTGCTTGGAGCTTGGTGTTTGGTGCTTGGTGCTGGGTGGTTGGTGTTTGGTGCTTGGTGTTTGGTGCTGGGTGCTTGGTGTTTGGTGCTTGGTGCTTGGTCTTTGGTGCTTGGTGTTTGGTGTTTGGTGCTTGGTGCTTGGTGCTTGGTGTTTGGTGCTTGGTGCTTGGTGTTTGGTGCTTGGTGCTTAGTGTTTGGTGCTAGGTGCTTGGGGTTTGGTGTTTAGTGCTTGGTGCTTGGTGTTTGGTGCTTGGTGCTTGGTGCTTGGTCTTTGGTGTTTGGTGTTTAGTGCTTGGTGCTTGGTGCTTGGTGTTTGGTGCTTGGTGCTTGGTGCATTGTGATTAGTGTTTGGTGCTTGGTGCTTGGGGTTTGGTGTTTGGTGCTTGGTGCTTGGTGTTTGGTGATTGGTACTTGGTGTTTGGTGCTTGGTGTTTGCTGTTTGCTGTTTGGTGTTTTTGGTGTTTGCTGTTTGCTGTTTGGTGTCTGCTTTTTGGTGTTTGTTGTTTGCTCTATGGTGTTTGCTGTTTCATGTTTGGTGTTTGCTGTTTGGTGTTTGGTGTTTGCTGTTTGGTGTTTGGTCTTTGGTGCTTGGTCTTTGGTGCTTGGTGTTTGGTGCTTGGTGCTTGGTGTTTGGTGTTTGGTGCTTGGTGACTGGTGCTTGTTGTTTGGTGATTGGTGCTTGGTGTTTGCTGTTTGGTGTTTGGTGTTTGGTGTTTGCTGTTTGGTGTTTGGTGCTTGGTGCTTGGTGCTTGGTGTTTGGTGCTTGGTGCTTGGTGTTTGGTGCTTGGTGCTTGGTGTTTGGTGCTTGGTGCCTGGTGCTTGTTGTTTGGTGATTGGTGCTTGGTGTTTGCTGTTTGGTGTTTGGTGTTTGGTGTTTGCTGTTTGGTGTTTGGTGCTGGGTGCTGGGTGTTTGGTGTTTGATGCTTGGTGTTTGATGCTTGGTGCTTGGTGCTTGGTGTTTGGTGTTTGGTGTTTGCTGTTTGGTGTTTGGTGCTTGGTGCTTGGTGCTTGGTGTTTGGTGCTTGGTGCTTGGTGTTTGGTGCTTGGTGCTTGATGGTTGGTGTTTGTACTTGGTGCTTGGTGCTTGGTGTTTTGTGCTTGATTCTTGGTGTTTGGTGCTTGGTGTTTGCTGCTTAGTGCTTGGTTTTTGGTGTTTGGTGCTTGGTGTTTGGTGCTTGGTGCTTGGTGCTTGGTGTTAAGTGTTTGGTGCTTGGTGTTTGATGTTTGGTGCTTCATGCTTGGTGCTTGGTGTTTGGTGCTTGGTGCCTGGTGCATGGTGTTTGGTGCTTGATGCTTGGTGTTTTGTGTTTGGTGCTTGGTGTTTGGTGCTTGGTGCTTGGTGCTTGGTGTTAGGTGTTAGGTGTTTGATGCTTGGTGCTTGGTGTTTGGTGTTTGGTGTTTGGTGTTTGCTGTTTGGTGTTTGGTCTTTGGTGCTTGGTCTTTGGTGCATGGTGTTTGGTGCTTGGTGCTTGGTGTTTGGTGCTTGGTGCCTGGTGCTTGTTGTTTGGTGATTGGTGCTTGGTGTTTCCTGTTTGGTGTTTGGTGTTTGGTGTTTGCTGTTTTGTGTTTGGTGTTTGGTGCTTGGTGCTTGGTGTTTGGTGCTTGGTGCTTGGTGTTTGGTGCTTGGTGCTTGATGCTTGGTGTTTGTACTTGGTGCTTGCTGCATGGTGTTTTGTGCTTGATTCTTGGTGTTTGGTGCTTGGTGTTTGGTGCTTGGTGCTTGGTGCTTGGTGTTTGGTGTTTGGTGCTTCATGCTTGGTGCTTGGTGTTTGGTGCTTGGTGCTTGGTGTTTGGTGCTTGGTGCCTGGTGCATGGTGTTTGGTGCTTGATGCTGGTGTTTGGTGTTTGGTGCTTGGTGTTTGGTGCTTGGTGCTTGGTGCTTGGTGTTAGGTGTTAGGTGTTTGGTGATTGGTGCTTGGTGTTTGGTGCTTGGTGCTTGATGTTTGGTGCTTGGTGCTTGGTGTTTGGTGCTTGGTGTTTGGTGCTTGGTACTTGGGGCTTGGTGTTTGGTGCTTGGTGCTTGGTGCTTGGTGTTTGGTGCTTGGTGCTTGGTGTTTGGTGTTTGGTGCTTGGTGTTTGGTGCTTGGTGCTTGGTGCTGGGTGGTTGGTGTTTGGTGCTTGGTGCTTGGTGTTTGGTGCTTGGTGCTTGGTGCTTGGTGTTTGGTGCTTGGCGCTTGGTGCTTGGTCTTTGGTGCTTGGTGTTTGGTGTTTGGTGCTTGGTGCTTGGTGTTTGGTGCTTGGTGCTTGGTGTTTGGTGCTTGGTGTTTGGTTTTTGCTGTTTGGTGTTTGGTGTTTGCTGTTTGCTGTTTGGTGTCTGCTTTTTGGTGTTTGGTGTTTGCTGTATCGTGTTTGCTGTTTCGTGTTTATTGTTTGCTGTTTGGTGTTTGTTGTTTGGTGTTTGGTGTTTCCTGTTTGGTGTTTAGTCTTTGGTGTTTGGTGTTTGGTGCTTGGTGCTTGGTGTTTGGTGTTTGGTGCTTGGGGCTTGGTGTTTGGTGCTGCGTGCTTGGTGCTTGGTGCTTGGTGCTTGGTGCTTGGTGTTTGGTATTTGATGATTGGTGTTTGGTGTTTGGTGTTTGGTGCTTGGTGCTTGGTGTTTGGTGTTTGATGCTTGCTGCTTGATGCTTGGTGCTTGGTGCTTGGTGTTTGGTGCTTGGTGCTTGGTGTTTGGTGCTTGGTACTTGGTGTTTGGTGCTTGGTGTTTGCTGTTTGCTGTTTGGTGTTTGGTGTTTGCTGTTTGCTGTTTGGTGTCTGCTTTTTGGTGTTTGTTGTTTGCTCTATGGTGTTTGCTGTTTCATGTTTGGTGTTTGCTGTTTGGTGTTTGGTGTTTGCTGTTTGGTGTTTGGTGCTTGGTGTTTGGTGCTTGGTGCTTGTTGTTTGGTGATTGGTGCTTGGTGCTTGGTGTTTGCTGTTTGGTGCTTGGGGCTTGGTGTTTGGTGCTGCGTGCTTGGTGCTTGGTGCTTGGTGCTTGGTGTTTGGTTGTTGATGATTGGCGTTTGGTGTTTGGTGTTTGGTGCTTGGTGCTTGGTGTTTGGTGTTTGATGCTTGCTGCTTGATGCTTGGTGCTTGGTGCTTGGTGTTTGGTGCTTGGTGCTTGGTGTTTGGTGCTTGGTACTTGGTGTTTGGTGCCTGGTGTTTGCTGTTTGCTGTTTGGTGTTTGGTGTTTGCTGTTTGCTGTTTGGTGTCTGCTTTTTGGTGTTTGTTGTTTGCTCTATGGTGTTTGCTGTTTCGTGTTTGGTGTTTGCTGTTTGGTGTTTGGTGTTTGCTGTTTGGTGTTTGGTGCTTGGTGTTTGGTGCTTGGTGCTTGGTGTTTGGTGCTAGGTGCTTGGTGTTTGGTGCTTGGTGTTTGGTGTTTGGTGCTTGGTACTTGGGGCTTGGTGTTTGGTGCTTGGTGCTTCGTGCTTGGTGTTTGGTGCTTGGTGCCTGGTGCTTGTTGTTTGGTGATTGGTGCTTGGTGTTTGCTGTTTGGTGCTGCGTGCTTGGTGCTTGGTGCTTGGTGCTTGGTGCTTGGTGTTTTGTGTTTGGTGTTTGATGCTTGGTGTTTGGTGTTTGGTGCTTGATGCTTGGTGTTTGGTGTTTGATGCTTGGTGCTTGATGCTTGGTGCTTGGTGTTTGTACTTGGTGTTTGGTGCTTGGTGTTTGGTGCTTGGTGCTTGGTGTTTGGTGCTTGGTGCTTGGTGTTTGGTGTTTGGTGCTTGGTGTTTGGTGCTTGGTGCTTGGTGCTTGGTGTTAGGTGTTTGGTGCTTCATGCCTGGTGCTTGGTGTTTGGTGCTTGGTGCTTGGTGTTTGGTGTTTGGTGCTTCATGCTTGGTGCTTGGTGTTTGGTGCTTGGTGCTTGGTGTTTGGTGCTTGCTGCCTGGTGCATGGTGTTTGGTGCTTGATGCTTGGTGTTTGGTGTTTGGTGCTTGGTGCCTGGTGCTTGTTGTTTGGTGATTGGTGCTTGGTGTTTGCTGTTTGGTGCTGCGTGCTTGGTGCTTGATGCTTGGTGCTTGGTGCTTGGTGTTTTGTGTTTGGTGTTTGATGCTTGGTGTTTGGTGTTTGGTGCTTGGTGCTTGGTGTTTGGTGTTTGATGCTTGGTGCTTGATGCTTGGTGCTTGGTGCTTGGTGTTTGGTGTTTGGTGCTTCATGCCTGGTGCTTGGTGTTTGGTGCTTGGTGCTTGGTGTTTGGTGCTTGGTGCCTGGTGCGTGGTGTTTGTTGCTTGGTGCTTGGTGTTTGGTGTTTGGTGCTTGGTGTTTGGTGTTTGGTGCTTGGTGTTTGGTGCTTGCTGCTGGCTGCTTGGTGTTTGGTGCTTGGTGATTGGTGCTTGGTGTTTGGTGCTTGGTGTTTGGTGTTTGGTGCTAGGTGCTTGGTGCTTGGTGTTTGGTGATGATTGGTGCTTGGTGTTTGGTGTTTGGTGCTTGGTGCTTGGTGTTTGGTGCTTGGTGCTGGGTGGTTGGTGTTTGGTGCTTGGTGTTTGGTGCTGGGTGCTTGGTGTTTGGTGCTTGGTGCTTGGTCTTTGGTGCTTGGTGTTTGGTGTTTGGTGCTTGGTGCTTGGTGCTTGGTGTTTGGTGCTTGGTGCTTGGTGTTTGGTGCTTGGTGCTTAGTGTTTGGTGCTAGGTGCTTGGGGTTTGGTGTTTAGTGCTTGGTGCTTGGTGTTTGGTGCTTGGTGCTTGGTGCTTGGTCTTTGGTGTTTGGTGTTTTGTGCTTGGTGCTTGGTGCTTGGTGTTTGGTGCTTGGTGCTTGGTGCATTGTGATTAGTGTTTGGTGCTTGGTGCTTGGGGTTTGGTGTTTGGTGCTTGGTGCTTGGTGTTTGGTGATTGGTACTTGGTGTTTGGTGCTTGGTGTTTGCTGTTTGCTGTTTGGTGTTTTTGGTGTTTGCTGTTTGCTGTTTGGTGTCTGCTTTTTGGTGTTTGGTGTTTGCTCTATGGTGTTTGCTGTTTCATGTTTGGTGTTTGCTGTTTGGTGTTTGGTGTTTGCTGTTTGGTGTTTGGTCTTTGGTGCTTGGTCTTTGGTGCTTGGTGTTTGGTGCTTGGTGCTTGGTGTTTGGTGTTTGGTGCTTGGTGACTGGTGCTTGTTGTTTGGTGATTGGTGCTTGGTGTTTGCTGTTTGGTGTTTGGTGTTTGCTGTTTGCTGTTTGGTGTTTGGTGCTTGGTGCTTGGTGCTTGGTGTTTGGTGCTTGGTGCTTGGTGTTTGGTGCTTGGTGCTTGGTGTTTGGTGCTTGGTGCCTGGTGCTTGTTGTTTGGTGATTGGTGCTTGGTGTTTGCTGTTTGGTGTTTGGTGTTTGGTGTTTGCTGTTTGGTGTTTGGTGCTGGGTGCTTGGTGTTTGGTGTTTGATGCTTGGTGTTTGATGCTTGGTGCTTGGTGCTTGGTGTTTGGTGTTTGGTGTTTGCTGTTTGGTGTTTGGTGCTTGGTGCTTGGTGCTTGGTGTTTGGTGCTTGGTGCTTGGTGTTTGGTGCTTGGTACTTGATGTTTGGTGTTTGTACTTGGTGCTTGGTGCTTGGTGTTTTGTGCTTGATTCTTGGTGTTTGGTGCTTGGTGTTTGCTGCTTAGTGCTTGGTGTTTGGTGTTTGGTGCTTGGTGTTTGGTGCTTGGTGCTTGGTGCTTGGTGTTAAGTGTTTGGTGCTTGGTGTTTGATGTTTGGTGCTTCATGCTTGGTGCTTGGTGTTTGGTGCTTGGTGCCTGGTGCATGGTGTTTGGTGCTTGATGCTTGGTGTTTGGTGTTTGGTGCTTGGTGTTTGGTGCTTGGTGCTTGGTGCTTGGTGTTAGGTGTTAGGTGTTTGATGCTTGGTGCTTGGTGTTTGGTGTTTGGTGTTTGGTGTTTGCTGTTTGGTGTTTGGTCTTTGGTGCTTGGTCTTTGGTGCATGGTGTTTGGTGCTTGGTGCTTGGTGTTTGGTGCTTGGTGCCTGGTGCTTGTTGTTTGGTGATTGGTGCTTGGTGTTTCCTGTTTGGTGTTTGGTGTTTGGTGTTTGCTGTTTTGTGTTTGGTGCTTGGTGCTTGGTGTTTGGTGCTTGGTGCTTGATGCTTGGTGTTTGTACTTGGTGCTTGGTGCATGGTGTTTTGTGCTTGATTCTTGGTGTTTGGTGCTTGGTGTTTGGTGCTTAGTGCTTGGTGTTTGGTGTTTGGTGCTTGGTGTTTGGTGCTTGGTGCTTGGTGCTTGGTGTTTGGTGTTTGGTGCTTCATGCTTGGTGCTTGGTGTTTGGTGCTTGGTGCTTGGTGTTTGGTGCTTGGTGCCTGGTGCATGGTGTTTGGTGCTTCATGCTTGGTGTTTGGTGTTTGGTGCTTGGTGTTTGGTGCTTGGTGCTTGGTGCTTGGTGTTAGGTGTTAGGTGTTTGGTGATTGGTGCTTGGTGTTTGGTACTTGGTGCTTGATGTTTGGTGCTTGGTGCTTGGTGTTTGGTGCTTGGTGTTTGGTGCTTGGTACTTGGGGCTTGGTGTTTGGTGCTTGGTGCTTGGTGCTTGGTGTTTGGTGCTTGGTGCTTGGTGTTTGGTGCTTGGTGCTTGGTGCTGGGTGGTTGGTGTTTGGTGCTTGGTGCTTGGTGTTTGGTGCTTGGTGCTTGGTGCTTGGTGTTTGGTGCTTGGCGCTTGGTGCTTGGTCTTTGGTGTTTGGTGTTTGGTGTTTGGTGCTTGGTGCTTGGTCTTTGGTGCTTGGTGTTTGGTGTTTGGTGCTTGGTGCTTGGTGTTTGGTGCTTGGTGATTAGTGTTTGGTGCTTGGTGCTTGGGGTTTGGTGTTTGGTGCTTGGTGCTTGGTGTTTGGTGCTTGGTGCTTGGTGTTTGGTGCTTGGTGTTTGGTTTTTGCTGTTTGGTGTTTGGTGTTTGCTGTTTGCTGTTTGGTGTCTGCTTTTTGGTGTTTGGTGTTTGCTGTATCGTGTTTGCTGTTTCGTGTTTATTGTTTGCTGTTTGGTGTTTGTTGTTTGGTGTTTGGTGTTTCCTGTTTGGTGTTTAGTCTTTGGTGTTTGGTGTTTGGTGCTTGGTGCTTGGTGCTTGGTGTTTGGTGTTTGGTGCTTGGGGCTTGGTGTTTGGTGCTGCGTGCTTGGTGCTTGGTGCTTGGTGCTTGGTGTTTGGTGTTTGATGATTGGTGTTTGGTGTTTGGTGTTTGGTGCTTGGTGCTTGGTGTTTGGTGTTTGATGCTTGCTGCTTGATGCTTGGTGCTTGGTGTTTGGTGCTTGGCGCTTGGTCTTTGGTGCTTGGTGTTTGGTGTTTGGTGCTTGGTGCTTGGTGTTTGGTGCTTGGTGATTAGTGTTTGGTGCTTGGTGCTTGGGGTTTGGTGTTTGGTGCTTGGTGCTTGGTGTTTGGTGCTTGGTGCTTGGTGTTTGGTGCTTGGTGTTTGGTTTTTGCTGTTTGGTGTTTGGTGTTTGCTGTTTGCTGTTTGGTGTCTGCTTTTTGGTGTTTGGTGTTTGCTGTATCGTGTTTGCTGTTTCGTGTTTATTGTTTGCTGTTTGGTGTTTGTTGTTTGGTGTTTGGTGTTTCCTGTTTGGTGTTTAGTCTTTGGTGTTTGGTGTTTGGTGCTTGCTGCTGACTGCTTGGTGTTTGGTGCTTGGTGATTGGTGCTTGGTGTTTGGTGCTTGGTGTTTGGTGTTTGGTGCTAGGTGCTTGGTGCTTGGGGTTTGGTGATGATTGGTGCTTGGTGTTTGGTGTTTGGTGCTTGGTGCTTGGTGTTTGGTGCTTGGTGCTGGGTGGTTGGTGTTTGGTGCTTGGTGTTTGGTGCTGGGTGCTTGGTGTTTGGTGCTTGGTGCTTGGTCTTTGGTGCTTGGTGTTTGGTGTTTGGTGCTTGGTGCTTGGTGCTTGGTGTTTGGTGCTTGGGGTTTGGTGTTCAGTGCTTGGTGCTTGGTGTTTGGTGCTTGGTGCTTGGTGCTTGGTCTTTGGTGTTTGGTGTGTAGTGCTTGGTGCTTGGTGCTTGGTGTTTGGTGCTTGGTGCTTGGTGCATTGTGATTAGTGTTTGGTGCTTGGTGCTTGGGGTTTGGTGTTTGGTGCTTGGTGCTTGGTGTTTGGTGATTGGTACTTGGTGTTTGGTGCTTGGTGTTTGCTGTTTGCTGTTTGCTGTTTTTGGTGTTTGCTGTTTGGTGTTTGCTGTTTGGTGTCTGCTTTTTGGTGTTTGGTGTTTGCTCTATGGTGTTTGCTGTTTCATGTTTGGTGTTTACTGTTTGGTGTTTGGTGTTTGCTGTTTGGTGTTTGGTCTTTGGTGCTTGGTCTTTGGTGCTTGGTGTTTGGTGCTTGGTGCTTGGTGTTTGGTGTTTGGTGCTTGGTGACTGGTGCTTGTTGTTTGGTGATTGGTGCTTGGAGTTTGCTGTTTGGTGTTTGGTGTTTGGTGTTTGCTGTTTGGTGTTTGGTGCTTGGTGCTTGGTGCTTGGTGTTTGGTGCTTGGTGCTTGGTGTTTGGTGCTTGGTGCTTGGTGTTTGGTGCTTGGTGCCTGGTGCTTGTTGTTTGGTGATTGGTGCTTGGTGTTTGCTGTTTGGTGTTTGGTGTTTGGTGTTTGCTGTTTGGTGTTAGGTGCTGGGTGCTTGGTGTTTGGTGTTTGATGCTTGGTGTTTGATGCTTGGTGCTTGGTGCTTGGTGTTTGGTGTTTGGTGTTTGCTGTTTGGTGTTTGGTGCTTGGTGCTTGGTGCTTGGTGTTTGGTGCTTGGTGCTTGGTGTTTGGTGCTTGGTGCTCGATGGTTGGTGTTTGTACTTGGTGCTTGGTGCTTGGTGTTTTGTGCTTGATTCTTGGTGTTTGGTGCTTGGTGTTTGCTGCTTAGTGCTTGGTGTTTGGTGTTTGGTGCTTGGTGTTTGGTGCTTGGTGCTTGGTGCTTGGGGTTTGGTGTTTGGTGCTTGGTGCTTGGTGTTTGGTGCTTGGTGCTTGGTGTTTGATGCTTGGTGTTTGCTGTTTGGTGTTTGGTGTTTGCTGTTTGGTGTTTGGTCTTTGGTGCTTGGTCTTTGGTGCTTGGTGTTTGGTGCTTGGTGCTTGGTGTTTGGTGCTTGGTGCCTGGTGCTTGTTGTTTGGTGATTGGTGCTTGGTGTTTCCTGTTTGGTGTTTGGTGTTTGGAGTTTGCTGTTTTGTGTTTGGTGCTTGGTGCTTGGTGCTTGGTGTTTGGTGCTTGGTGCTTGGTGTTTGGTGCATGGGGCTTGATGCTTGGTGCTTGGTGCTTGGTGCTTGGTGCTTGGTGTTTGGTGTTTGGTGTTTCGTGCTTGGTGCTTGGTGTTTGGTGTTTGATGCTTGCTGCTTGATGCTTGGTGCTTGGTGCTTGGTGTTTGGTGCTTGGTGCTTGGTGTTTGGTGCTTGGTACTTGGTGTTTGGTGCTTGGTGTTTGCTGTTTGCTGTTTGGTGTTTGGTGTTTGCTGTTTGCTGTTTGGTGTCTGCTTTTTGGTGTTTGTTGTTTGCTCTATGGTGTTTGCTGTTTCATGTTTGGTGTTTGCTGTTTGGTGTTTGGTGTTTGCTGTTTGGTGTTTGGTGCTTGGTGTTTGGTGCTTGGTGCTTGTTGTTTGGTGATTGGTGCTTGGTGCTTGGTGTTTGCTGTTTGGTGCTTGGGGCTTGGTGTTTGGTGCTGCGTGCTTGGTGCTTGGTGCTTGGTGCTTGGTGCTTGGTGTTTTGTGTTTGGTGTTTGATGCTTGGTGTTTGGTGTTTGGTGCTTGATGCTTGGTGTTTGGTGTTTGATGCTTGGTGCTTGATGCTTGGTGCTTGGTGCTTGGTGTTTGGTGCTTGGTGCTTGGTGTTTGTACTTGGTGTTTGGTGCTTGGTGTTTGGTGCTTGGTGCTTGGTGTTTGGTGCTTGGTGCTTGGTGTTTGGTGTTTGGTGCTTGGTGTTTGGTGCTTGGTGCTTGGTGCTTGGTGTTAGGTGTTTGGTGCTTCATGCCTGGTGCTTGGTGTTTGGTGCTTGGTGCTTGGTGTTTGGTGTTTGGTGCTTCATGCTTGGTGCTTGGTGTTTGGTGCTTGGTGCTTGGTGTTTGGTGCTTGGTGCCTGGTGCATGGTGTTTGGTGCTTGATGCTTGGTGTTTGGTGTTTGGTGGTTGGTGTTTGGTGCTTGGTGCTTGGTGCTTGGTGTTAGGTGTTAGGTGTTTGATGCTTGGTGTTTGCTGTTTGGTGTTTGGTGTTTGCTGTTTGGTGTTTGGTCTTTGGTGCTTGGTCTTTGGTGCTTGGTGTTTGGTGCTTGGTGCTTGGTGTTTGGTGCTTGGTGCCTGGTGCTTGTTGTTTGGTGATTGGTGCTTGGTGTTTCCTGTTTGGTGTTTGGTGCTTGGTGCTTGGTGCTTGGTATTTGGTGCTTGGTGCTTGGTGTTTGGTGCATGGTGCTTGATGCTTGGTGTTTGTACTTGGTGCTTGGTGCATGGTGTTTTGTGCTTGATTCTTGGTGTTTGGTGCTTGGTGTTTGGTGCTTAGTGCTTGGTGTTTGGTGTTTGGTGCTTGGTGTTTGGTGCTTGGTGCTTGGTGCTTGGTGTTTGGTATTTGGTGCTTCATGCTTGGTGCTTTGTGTTTGGTGCTTGGTGCTTGGTGTTTGGTGCTTGGTGCCTGGTGCATGGTGTTTGGTGCTTGATGCTTGGTGTTTGGTGTTTGGTGCTTGGTGTTTGGTGCTTGGTGCTTGGTGCTTGGTGTTAGGTGTTAGGTGTTTGGTGATTGGTGCTTGGTGTTTGGTGCTTGGTGCTTGATGTTTGGTGCTTGGTGCTTGGTGTTTGGTGCTTGGTGTTTGGTGCTTGGTACTTGGCGCTTGGTGTTTGGTGCTTGGTGCTTGGTGCTTGGTGTTTGGTGCTTGGTGCTTGGTGTTTGGTGTTTGGTGCTTGGTGTTTGGTGCTTGGTGCTTGGTGCTGGGTGGTTGGTGTTTGGTGCTTGGTGCTTGGTGTTTGGTGCTTGGTGCTTGGTGCTTGGTGTTTGGTGCTTGGCGCTTGGTGCTTGGTCTTTGGTGCTTGGTGTTTGGTGTTTGGTGCTTGGTGCTTGGTGTTTGGTGCTTGGTGATTAGTGTTTGGTGCTTGGTGCTTGGGGTTTGGTGTTTGGTGCTTGGTGCTTGTTGTTTGGTGCTTGGTGTTTGGTTTTTACTGTTTGGTGTTTGGTGTTTGCTGTTTGCTGTTTGCTGTTTGGTGTCTGCTTTTTGGTGTTTGGTGTTTGCTGTATCGTGTTTGCTGTTTCGTGTTTATTGTTTGCTGTTTGGTGTTTGGTGTTTGGTGTTTGGTGTTTCCTGTTTGGTGTTTAGTCTTTGGTGATTGGTGCTTGGTGCTTGGTGTTTGGTGTTTGGTGCTTGGTGCTTGGTGTTTGGTGCTTGGTGCTTGTTGTTTGGTGATTGGTGCTTGGTGCTTGGTGTTTGCTGTTTGGTGCTTGGGGCTTGGTGTTTGGTGCTGCGTGCTTGGTGCTTGGTGCTTGGTGCTTGGTGCTTGGTGTTTGGTGTTTGATGATTGGTGTTTGGTGTTTGGTGTTTGGTGCTTGGTGCTTGGTGTTTGGTGTTTGATGCTTGCTGCTTGATGCTTGGTGCTTGGTGCTTGGTGTTTAGTGCTTGGTGCTTGGTGTTTGGTACTTGGTACTTGGTGTTTGGTGCTTGTTGTTTGCTCTATGGTGTTTGCTGTTTCATGTTTGGTGTTTGCTGTTTGGTGTTTGGTGTTTGCTGTTTGGTGTTTGGTGCTTGGTGTTTGGTGCTTGGTGCTTGGTGTTTGGTGCTAGGTGCTTCATGCTTGGTGCTTGGTGTTTGGTGTTTGGTGCTTGGTACTTGGGGCTTGGTGTTTGGTGCTTGGTGCTTCGTGCTTGGTGTTTGGTGCTTGGTGCTTGGTGTTTGGTGTTTGGTGCTTGGTGCCTGGTGCTTGTTGTTTGGTGATTGGTGCTTGGTGTTTGCTGTTTGGTGCTGCGTGCTTGGTGCTTGGTGCTTGGTGCTTGGTGCTTGGTGTTTTGTGTTTGGTGTTTGATGCTTGGTGTTTGGTGTTTGGTGCTTGGTTCTTGGTGTTTGGTGTTTGATGCTTGGTGCTTGATGCTTGGTGCTTGGTGCTTGGTGTTTGGTGCTTGGTGCTTGGTGTTTGTACTTGGTGTTTGGTGCTTGGTGTTTGGTGCTTGGTGCTTGGTGTTTGGTGCTTGGTGCTTGGTGCTTGGTGTTTGGTGTTTGGTGCTTGGTGTTTGGTGCTTGGTGCTTGGTGCTTGGTGTTAGGTGTTTGGTGCTTCATGCCTGGTGCTTGGTGTTTGGTGCTTGGTGCTTGGTGTTTGGTGCTTGGTGCCTGGTGCATGGTGTTTGTTGCTTGGTGCTTGGTGTTTGGTGTTTGGTGCTTGGTGCTTGGTGCTTGGTGTTTGGTGTTTGGTGTTTGGTGCTTGCTGCTTGCTGCTTGGTGTTTGGTGCTTGGTGATTGGTGCTTGGTGTTTGGTGCTTGGTGCTTGGTGTTTGGTGCTAGGTGCTTGGTGCTTGGTGTTTGGTGTTTGGTGCTTGGTACTTGGGGCTTTGTATTTGGTGCTTGGTGCTTCGTGTTTGGTGTTTGGTGCTTGGTGCTTGGTGTTTGGTGCTTGGTGTTTGGTGCTTGGTGCTTGGTGCTGTGTGGTTGGCGTTTGGTGCTTGGTGCTTGGTGTTTGGTGCTTGTTGCTTGGTGCTTGGTGTTTGGTGCTTGGTGTTTGGTGTTTGGTGCTAGGTGCTTGGTGTTTGGTGCTTGGTGCTTGGTGATTAGTGTTTGGTGCTTGGTGCTTGGGGTTTGGTGTTTGGTGCTTGGTGCTTGGTGTTTGGTGCTTGGTGCTTGGTGTTTGGTGCTTGGTGTTTGGTGTTTGCTGTTTGGTGTTTGGTGTTTGCTGTTTGCTGTTTGGTGTCTGCTTTTTGGTGTTTGGTGTTTGCTGTATGGTGTTTGCTGTTTCGTGTTTATTGTTTGCTGTTTGGTGTTTGGTGTTTGGTGTTTGGTGTTTCCTGTTTGGTCTTTAGTCTTTGGTGCTTGGTGTTCGGTGCTTGGTGCTTGGTATTTGGTGTTTGGTGTTTGGTGCTTGGTGCTTGGTGTTTGGTGCTTGGTGCTTGGTGTTTGGTGTTTGGTGCTTGGTGCTTGGTGTTTGGTGTTTGGTGTTTGCTGTTTGCTGTTTGGTGTTTGTTGTTTGGTGTTTGTTGTTTGGTGTTTTCTGTTTGGTGTTTGGTGTTTGCTGTTTCGTGTCTGCTTTTTGGTGTTTGGTGTTTGGTGTTTGCTGTATGTTGTTTGCTGTTTGCTGTTTGGTGTTTGGTGTTTGGTGTTTGGTGCTTGGTGCTTGGTGTTTGGTGTTTGGTGCTTGGTGCTTGGTGCTTGGTGTTTTGTGTTTGGTGTTTGGTTTTTGGTGCTTGGTCCTTGGTGTTTGGTGCTGGGTGCTTTGTGTTTGGTGCTTGGTGCTTGGTGTTTGGTGTTTGCTGCTTGGTGTTTGATGCTTGGTGCTTGGTGCTTGGTGTTTTGTGTTTGGTGCTTGGTGCTTGGTGTTTGGTGCTTGGTGCTTGGTGTTTGGTGCCTGGTGCTTGGTGCTTGGTGCTTGGTCCTTGGTGTTTGGTGCTGGGTGCTTGGTGTTTGATGCTTGGTGCTTGGTGTTTGGTGCTTGGTGCTTGGTGTTTGGTGCTTGGTGCTGGTTGGTTGGTGTTTGGTGCTTGGTGTTTGGTGCTGGGTGCTTGGTGTTTGGTGCTTGGTGCTTGGTCTTTGGTGCTTGGTGTTTGGTGTTTGGTGCTTGGTGCTTGGTGTTTGGTGCTTGGTGCTTGGTGTTTAGTGCTTGGTGCTTAGTGTTTGGTGCTAGGTGCTTGGGGTTTGGTGTTTGGTGCTTGGTGTTTGGTGCTTGGTGCTTGGTGTTTGGTGCTTGGTGTTTGGTGTTTGCTGTTTGCTGTTTGGTGTTTGTTGTTTGCTGTTTGTTGTTTGGTGTTTGCTGTTTGGTGTTTCGTGTTTGCTGTTTCGTGTCTGCTTTTTGGTGTTTGGTGTTTGCTGTATGTTGTTTGCTGTTTGGTGTTTGGTGTTTGGTGTTTGGTGCTTGGTGGTTGGTGTTTGGTGCTTGGTGCTTGGTGTTTGGTGCCTGGTGCTTGGTGCTTGGTGTTTGGTGTTTGGTGTTTGGTGCTTGGTGCTTGGTGCTTGGTGTTTTGTGTTTGGTGTTTGGTTTTGGTGCTTGGTGTTTGGTTCTTGGTTCTTGGTGTTTGGTGTTTGGTATTTGGTGTTTGGTGCTTGTTGCTTGGTGTTTTGTGCTTGGTGCTTGGTGTTTGGTGCCTGGTGCTTGGTGCTTGGTGCTTGGTGTTTGGTGTTTGGTGCTTGGTGCTTGTTGTTTTGGGTTTGGTGTTTGGTTTTTGGTGCTTGGTGCTTGGTGCTTGGTCCTTGGTGTTTGGTGCTGGGTGCTTTGTGTTTGGTGTTTGGTGATTGCTGCTGGCTGCTTGGTGTTTGGTGCTTGGTGATTGGTGCTTGGTGCTTGGTGTTTTGTGTTTGGTGCTTGGTGCTTGGTGCTTGGTGTTTGTACTTGGTGCTTGGTGCTTGGTGCTTGGTGTTTGGTGTTTGGTGCTTGGTGTTTGGTGCTTGGTGCTTGGTGCTTGGTGTTAGGTGTTTAGTGCTTGGTGCTTGGTGTTTGGTGCTTGGTGTTTGCTGTTTGCTGTTTGGTGTTTGGTGTTTGGTGTTTGGTGTTTGCTGTTTGGTGTCTGCTTTTTGGTGTTTAGTGTTTGCTCTATGGTGTTTGCTGTTTCGTGTTTGGTGTTTGTTGTTTGGTGTTTGGTCTTTGGTGCTTGGTGCTTGGTGCTTGGTGCTTGGTGCTTGGTGTTTGGTGTTTGGTGCTTGGTGTTTGGTGTTTTTTGTTTTGTGCTTGGTGTCTGGTGCTTGGTGTTTGGTGTTTGGTGCTTGGTGTTTGGTGTTCGGTGTTTGGTGCTTGGTGCTTGGTGTTTGGTGTTCGGTGTTTGTTGCTTGGTGCTTGGTGTTTGGTGTTTGGTGCTTGGTGTTTGGTGCTTGGTGCTTGGTGCTTGGTGTTTGGTGTTTGGTGTTTGATGCTTGGTGCTTGGTGCTTGGTGTTTGGTCTTTGGTGCTTGGTGTTTGTACTTGGTGCTTGGTGCTTGGTGTTAGGTGTTTGGTGCTTGGTGTTTGGTGTTTGGTGCTTGGTGTTTGGTGCTTGGTACTTGGTGCTTGGTGCTTGGTGTTAGGTGTTTGGTGTTTGGTGCTTGGTGCTTGGTGTTTGGTGCTTGGTGCTTGGTGTTTGGTGCTTGGTGTTTGGTGTTTGCTGTTTGGTGTTTGTTGTTTGCTGTTTGCTGTTTGGTGTCTGCTTTTTGGTGTTTGGTGTTTGTTGTATGGTGTTTGCTGTTTCGTGTTTATTGTTTGCTGTTTGGTGTTTGGTGTTTGGTGTTTGGTGTTTCCTGTTTGGTCTTTAGTCTTTGGTGCTTGGTGTTCGGTGCTTGGTGCTTGGTATTTGGTGTTTGGTGTTTGGTGCTTGGTGCTTGGTGTTTGGTGCTTGGTGCTTGGTGTTTGGTGTTTGGTGCTTGGTGCTTGGTGTTTGGTGTTTGGTGTTTGCTGTTTGCTGTTTGGTGTTTGTTGTTTGGTGTTTGTTGTTTGGTGTTTTCTGTTTGGTGTTTGGTGTTTGCTGTTTCGTGTCTGCTTTTTGGTGTTTGGTGTTTGCTGTATGTTGTTTGCTGTTTGCTGTTTGGTGTTTGGTGTTTGGTGTTTGGTGCTTGGTGCTTGGTGTTTGGTGTTTGGTGCTTGGTGCTTGGTGCTTGGTGTTTTGTGTTTGGTGTTTGGTTTTTGGTGCTTGGTCCTTGGTGTTTGGTGCTGGGTGCTTTGTGTTTGGTGCTTGGTGCTTGGTGTTTGGTGTTTGCTGCTTGGTGTTTGATGCTTGGTGCTTGGTGCTTGGTGTTTTGTGTTTGGTGCTTGGTGCTTGGTGTTTGGTGCTTGGTGCTTGGTGTTTGGTGCCTGGTGCTTGGTGCTTGGTGCTTGGTCCTTGGTGTTTGTTGCTGGGTGCTTGGTGTTTGATGCTTGGTGCTTGGTGTTTGGTGCTTGGTGCTTGGTGTTTGGTGCTTGGTGCTGGTTGGTTGGTGTTTGGTGCTTGGTGTTTGGTGCTGGGTGCTTGGTGTTTGGTGCTTGGTGCTTGGTCTTTGGTGCTTGGTGTTTGGTGTTTGGTGCTTGGTGCTTGGTGTTTGGTGCTTGGTGCTTGGTGTTTAGTGCTTGGTGCTTAGTGTTTGGTGCTAGGTGCTTGGGGTTTGGTGTTTGGTGCTTGGTGTTTGGTGCTTGGTGCTTGGTGTTTGGTGCTTGGTGTTTGGTGTTTGCTGTTTGCTGTTTGGTGTTTGTTGTTTGGTGTTTGTTGTTTGGTGTTTGCTGTTTGGTGTTTCGTGTTTGCTGTTTCGTGTCTGCTTTTTGGTGTTTGGTGTTTGCTGTATGTTGTTTGCTGTTTGGTGTTTGGTGTTTGGTGTTTGGTGCTTGGTGGTTGGTGTTTGGTGCTTGGTGCTTGGTGTTTGGTGCCTGGTGCTTGGTGCTTGGTGTTTGGTGTTTGGTGTTTGGTGTTTGATGCTTGGTGCTTGGTGTTTGGTTCTTGGTTCTTGGTGTTTGGTGTTTGGTATTTGGTGTTTGGTGCTTGTTGCTTGGTGTTTTGTGCTTGGTGCTTGGTGTTTGGTGCCTGGTGCTTGGTGCTTGGTGCTTGGTGTTTGGTGTTTGGTGCTTGGTGCTTGTTGTTTTGGGTTTGGTGTTTGGTTTTTGGTGCTTGGTGCTTGGTGCTTGGTCCTTGGTGTTTGGTGCTGGGTGCTTTGTGTTTGGTGTTTGGTGATTGCTGCTGGCTGCTTGGTGTTTGGTGCTTGGTGATTGGTGCTTGGTGCTTGGTGTTTTGTGTTTGGTGCTTGGTGCTTGGTGCTTGGTGTTTGTACTTGGTGCTTGGTGCTTGGTGCTTGGTGTTTGGTGTTTGGTGCTTGGTGTTTGGTGCTTGGTGCTTGGTGCTTGGTGTTAGGTGTTTAGTGCTTGGTGCTTGGTGTTTGGTGCTTGGTGTTTGCTGTTTGCTGTTTGGTGTTTGGTGTTTGGTGTTTGGTGTTTGCTGTTTGGTGTCTGCTTTTTGGTGTTTAGTGTTTGCTCTATGGTGTTTGCTGTTTCGTGTTTGGTGTTTGTTGTTTGGTGTTTGGTCTTTGGTGCTTGGTGCTTGGTGCTTGGTGCTTGGTGCTTGGTGTTTGGTGTTTGGTGCTTGGTGTTTGGTGTTTTTTGTTTTGTGCTTGGTGTCTGGTGCTTGGTGTTTGGTGTTTGGTGCTTGGTGTTTGGTGTTCGGTGTTTGGTGCTTGGTGCTTGGTGTTTGGTGTTCGGTGTTTGGTGCTTGGTGCTTGGTGTTTGGTGTTTGGTGCTTGGTGTTTGGTGCTTGGTGCTTGGTGCTTGGTGTTTGGTGTTTGGTGTTTGATGCTTGGTGCTTGGTGCTTGGTGTTTGGTCTTTGGTGCTTGGTGTTTGTACTTGGTGCTTGGTGCTTGGTGTTAGGTGTTTGGTGCTTGGTGTTTGGTGTTTGGTGCTTGGTGTTTGGTGCTTGGTACTTGGTGCTTGGTGCTTGGTGTTAGGTGTTTGGTGCTTGGTGCTTGGTGCTTGGTGTTTGGTGCTTGGTGTTTGGTGCTTGGTGCTTGGTGCTTGGTGCTTGGTGCTTGGTGTTTGGTGGTTCGTGTTTGGTGCTTGGTGTTAGGTGTTTGGTGCTTGATGCTTGGTGTTTGGTGCTTTTTGCTTGGTGCTTGGTGCTTGGTGTTTGGTGCTTGATGCTTGGTGTTTGGTGCTGGGTGCTTGGTGCTTGGTGTTTGGTGTTTGGTGATTGGTGCTTGGTGTTTGGTGTTTGGTGTTATATGCTTGGTGTTTGATGCTTGGTGCTTGGTGCTTGGTGTTTGGTACTTGGTGATTGATGCTTGGTGCTTGGTTCTTGGTGTTTGGTGCTTGGTGCTTGGTGTTTGGTGCTTGGTGCTTGGTGTTTGGTGCTTGGTGTTTGGTGCTTGGTGTTTGGTGATTGGTGCTTGGTGCTTGGTGCTTGGTGCTTGGTGTTTGGTGGTTGGTGCTTGGTGCTTGGTGTTAGGTGTTTGGTGCTTGGTGCTTGGTGTTTGGTGTTTGGTGCTTGGTGTTTGGTGTTTGGTGCTTGGTGTTTGGTGCTTGGTACTTGGTGCTTGGTGCTTGGTGTTAGGTGTTTGGTGCTTGGTGCTTGGTGTCTGGTTTTTGGTGCTTGGTGCTTGGTGTTTGGTGATTGGGGCTTGGTGTTTGGTGCTTGGTGTTTGGTGTTTGGTGCTAGGTGCTTGGTGTTTGGTGCTTGGTGCTTGGTGTTTGTACTTGGTGCTTGGTGCTTGGTTCTTGGTGTTTGGTGCTTGGTGCTTGGTGTTTGGTGCTTGGTGCTTGGTGTTTGGTGCTTGGTGATTGGTGCTTGGTGTTTGGTGCTTGGTGCTTGGTGCTTGGTGTTTGGTGCTTGGTGTTTGGTGCTTGGTGTTAGGTGTTTGGTGCTTGGTGTTTGGTGTTATATGCTTGGTGTTTGATGCTTGGTGCTTGGTGCTTGGTGTTTGGTGCTTGGTGCTTGATGCTTGGTGCTTGGTTCTTGGTGTTTGGTGCTTGGTGCTTGGTGTTTGTAGTTGGTGCTTGGTGCTTGGTTCTTGGTGTTTGGTGCTTGGTGCTTGGTGTTTGGTGCTTGGTGCTTGGTGTTTGGTGCTTAGTGTTTGGTGCTTGGTGCTTGGTGCTTGGTGCTTGGTGTTTGGTGCTTGGTGTTTGGTGCTTGGTGTTTGGTGCTTGGTGTTTGGTGTTTGGTGCTTGGTGCTTGGTGTTTGGTGTTTGGTGCTTGGTGTTTGGTGCTTGGTGTTTGGTGTTAGGTGTTTGGTGCTTGGTGTTTGGTGTTTGGTGCTTGGTGTTTGGTGCTTGGTGCTTGGTGTTTGGTGCTTGGTACTTGGTGCTTGGTGCTTGGTGTTAGGTGTTTGGTGCTTGGTGCTTGGTGTTTGGTTTTTGGTGCTTGGTGCTTGGTGTTTGGTGTTTGGTGCTTGCTGCTGGCTGCTTGGTGTTTGATGCTTGGTGATTGGTGCTTGGTGTTTGGTGCTTGGTGTTTGGTGTTTGGTGCTAGGTGCCTGGTGTTTGGTGCTTGGTGCTTGGTGCTTGGTGTTTGGTGCTTGGTGCTGGGTGGTTGGTGTTTAGTGCTTGGTGTTTGGTGCTGGGTGCTTGGTGTTTGGTGCTTGGTGTTTGGTGTTTGGTGCTTGGTGCTTGGCGTTTGGTGCTTGGTGTTTAGTGTTTGGTGCTTGGTGCTTAGTGTTTGGTGCTAGGTGCTTGGTGTTTGGTGCTTGGTGCTTGGTGTTTGGTGCCTGGTGCTTGGTGTTTGGTGTTTGGTGTTTGGTGCTTGGTGCTTGGTGTTTGGTGTTTGCTGTTTGCTGTTTGGTGTTTGGTGTTTGGTGTTTGTTGTTTGGTGTTTGCTGTTTGGTGTTTGGTGTTTGCTTTTTGGTGTTTGGTGTTTGCTGTATGTTGTTTGCTATTTGGTGTTTGGTGTTTGGTGTTTGGTGCTTGTTGCTTGGTGTTTGGTGCTTGGTGCTTGGTGTTTGGTTCCTGGTGCTTGGTGCTTGGTGCTTGGTGTTTGGTGTTTGGTGCTTGGTGCTTGGAGTTTTGTGTTTGGTGCTTGGTGCTTGGTGTTTTGTGTTTCGTGTTTGGTTTTTGGTGCTTGGTGCTTGGTGCTTGGTCGTTGGTGTTTGGTGCTGGTTGCTTTGTCTTTGGTGCTTGGTGCTTGGTGCTTGGTGGTTGGTGTTTGCTGTTTGGTGTTTGATGCTTGGTGCTTGGTGCTTGGTGTTTTGTGTTTGGTGCTTGGTGTTTGGTGCTTGGTGCTTGGTGTTTGTACTTGGTGCTTGGTGCTTGGTGTTTGGTTCTTGGTTCTTGGTGTTTGGTGTTTGGCGATTGTTGTTTGGTGCTTGGTGCTTGGTGTTTGGTGCCTGGTCCTTGGTGCTTGGTGCTTGGTGTTTGGTGTTTGGTGCTTGGTGCTTGGAGTTTGGTGTTTGGTGCTTGGTGCTTGGTGTTTTGTGTTTGGTGCTTGGTGTTTGATGCTTGGTGCTTGGTGCTTGGTGTTTTGTGTTTGGTGCTTGGTTCTTGGTGTTTGGTGCTTGGTGCTTGGTGCTTGGTGTTTGTACTTGGTGCTTGGTGCTTGGTGTTTGGTTCTTGGTTCTTGGTGTTTGGTACTTGGTGCTTGGTGCTTGGTGCTTGATGTTTGGTGTTTGGTGGTTGGTGTTTGGTGCTTGGTTCTTGGTGCTTGGTGTTTGGTGTTTGGTGTTTGCTGTCTGCTTTTTGGTGTTTGGTGTTTGCTGTATGGTGTTTGGTGTTTGCTGTTTGGTGTTTGGTCTTTGGTGCTTGGTGTTTGGTGCTTGGTGCTTGGTGTTTGGTGCTTGGTGCTTGGTGTTTGGTGTTATATGCTTGGTGTTTGATGCTTGGTGCTTGGTGCTTGGTGTTTGGTGTTTGGTGTTTGTACTTGGTGCTTGGTGCTTGGTGCTTGGTGTTTGGTGCTTGGTGTTTGGTGCTTGGTGCTTGGTGCTTGGTGTTTGGTGGTTGGTGTTTGGTGCTTGGTGTTAGGTGTTTGGTGATTGGTGCTTGGTGTTTGGTGTTTGGTTCTTGGTGTTTGGTGTTTGGTGCTTGGTGTTTGGTGCTTGGTACTTGGTGCTTGGTGCTTGTTGTTAGGTGTTTGGTGCTTGGTGTTTGGTGCTTGGTGTTTGGTGCTTGGTGCTTGGTGCTTGGTGCTTGGTGTTTGGTGGTTGGTGTTTGGTGCTTGGTGTTAGGTGTTTGGTGCTTGGTGCTTGGTGTTTGGTGTTTGGTGCTTGGTGTTTGGTGTTTGGTGCTTGGTGTTTGGTGCTTTTTGCTTGGTGCTTGGTGCTTGGTGTTTGGTGCTTGGTGCTTGGTGTTTGGTGTTTGGTGCTGGGTGCTTGGTGTTTGGTGTTTGGTGTTATATGCTTGGTGTTTGATGCTTGGTGCTTGGTGCTTGGTGTTTGGTGTTTGGTGCTTGGTGTTTGATGCTTGGTGCTTGGTGCTTGGTGTTTGGTGCTTGGTGCTTGGTGCTTGGTGTTTGGTGCTTGGTGTTTGGTGCTTGGTGTTTGGTGCTTGGTGCTTGGTGCTTGGTGCTTGGTGTTTGGTGGTTGGTGCTTGGTGCTTGGTGTTTGGTGCTTGGTGTTTGGTGCTTGGTGTTTGGTGCTTGGTGCTTGGTGCTTGGTGCTTGGTGTTTGGTGGTTGGTGCTTGGTGCTTGGTGTTAGGTGTTTGGTGCTTGGTGCTTGGTGTTTGGTGTTTGGTGCTTGGTGTTTGGTGTTTGGTGCTTGGTGTTTGGTGCTTGGTACTTGGTGCTTGGTGCTTGGTGTTAGGTGTTTGGTGCTTGGTGTTTGGTGTCTGGTTTTTGGTGCTTGGTGCTTGGTGTTTGGTGCTTGCTGCTGGCTGCTTGGTGTTTGGTGCTTGGTGATTGGTGCCTGGTGTTTGGTGCTTGGTGTTTGGTGTTTGGTGCTTGGTGCTTGGTGTTTGGTGCTTGGTGCTTGGTGTTTGGTGCTTGGTGTTTGGTGCTTGGTGTTTGGTGCTTAGTGCTTGGTGCTTGGTGTTTGGTGCTTGGTGTTTGGTGCTTGGTGTTAGGTGTTTGGTGTTATATGCTTGGTGTTTGATGCTTGGTGCTTGGTGCTTGGTGTTTGGTGCTTGGTGTTTGATGCTTGGTGCTTTGTGCTTGGTGTTTGGTGCTTGGTGCTTGGTGTTTGTACTTGGTGCTTGGTGCTTGGTTCTTGGTGTTTGGTGCTTGGTGCTTGGTGTTTGGTGTTTGGTGCTTGGTGTTTGGTGCTTGGTGTTTGGTGCTTGGTGCTTGGTGTTTGGTGCTTGGTGCTGGGTGGTTGGTGTTTAGTGCTTGGTGTTTGGTGCTGGGTGCTTGGTGTTTGGTGCTTGGTGTTTGGTGTTTGGTGCTTGGTGCTTGGTATTTGGTGCTTGGTGTTTAGTGTTTGGTGCTTGGTGCTTAGTGTTTGGTGCTAGGTGCTTGGTGTTTGGTGCTTGGTGCTTGGTGTTTGGTGCCTCGTGCTTGGTGTTTGGTGTTTGGTGTTTGGTGCTTGGTGCTTAGTGTTTGGTGTTTGCTGTTTGCTGTTTGGTGTTTGGTGTTTGCTGTTTGGTGTTTGGTGTTTGCTTTTTGGTGTTTGGTGTTTGCTGTATGTTGTTTGCTGTTTGGTGTTTGGTGTTTGGTGTTTGGTGCTTGTTGATTGGTGTTTGGTGCTTGGTGCTTGGTGTTTGGTTCCTGGTGCTTGGTGCTTGGTGCTTGGTGTTTGGTGTTTGGTGCTTGGTGCTTGGAGTTTTGTGTTTGGTGCTTGGTGCTTGGTGTTTTGTGTTTCGTGTTTGGTTTTTGGTGCTTGGTGCTTGGTGCTTGGTCCTTGGTGTTTGGTGCTGGGTGCTTTGTGTTTGGTGCTTGGTGCTTGGTGCTTGGTGTTTGGTGTTTTGTGTTTGGTGCTTGGTGTTTGGTGCTTGGTGTTTATACTTGGTGCTTGGTGCTTGGTGTTTGGTTCTTGGTTCTTGGTGTTTGGTGTTTGGCGATTGGTGTTTGGTGCTTGGTGCTTGGTGTTTGGTGCCTGGTGCTTGGTGCTTGGTGCTTGGTGTTTGGTGTTTGGTGCTTGGTGCTTGGAGTTTGGTGTTTGGTGCTTGGTGCTTGGTGTTTTGTGTTTTGTGCTTGGTGTTTGATGCTTGGTGCTTGGTGCTTGGTGTTTTGTTTTTGGTGCTTGGTTCTTGGTGTTTGGTGCTTGGTGCTTGGTGCTTGGTGTTTTGTGTTTGGTGCTTGGTGTTTGATGCTTGGTGCTTGGTGCTTGGTGTTTTGTGTTTGGTGCTTGGTTCTTGGTGTTTGGTGCTTGGTGCTTGGTGCTTGGTGTTTTGTGTTTGGTGCTTGGTTCTTGGTGCTTGGTGTTTGGTGCTTGGTGCTTGTTGTTTTGGGTTTGGTGTTTGGTTTTTGGTGCTTGGTGCTTGGTGCTTGGTCCTTGGTGTTTGGTGCTGGGTGCTTTGTGTTTGGTGTTTGGTGATTGCTGCTGGCTGCTTGGTGTTTGGTGCTTGGTGATTGGTGCTTGGTGCTTGGTGTTTTGTGTTTGGTGCTTGGTGCTTGGTGCTTGGTGTTTGTACTTGGTGCTTGGTGCTTGGTGCTTGGTGTTTGGTGTTTGGTGCTTGGTGTTTGGTGCTTGGTGCTTGGTGCTTGGTGTTAGGTGTTTAGTGCTTGGTGCTTGGTGTTTGGTGCTTGGTGTTTGCTGTTTGCTGTTTGGTGTTTGGTGTTTGGTGTTTGGTGTTTGCTGTTTGGTGTCTGCTTTTTGGTGTTTAGTGTTTGCTCTATGGTGTTTGCTGTTTCGTGTTTGGTGTTTGTTGTTTGGTGTTTGGTCTTTGGTGCTTGGTGCTTGGTGCTTGGTGCTTGGTGCTTGGTGTTTGGTGTTTGGTGCTTGGTGTTTGGTGTTTTTTGTTTTGTGCTTGGTGTCTGGTGCTTGGTGTTTGGTGTTTGGTGCTTGGTGTTTGGTGTTCGGTGTTTGGTGCTTGGTGCTTGGTGTTTGGTGTTCGGTGTTTGGTGCTTGGTGCTTGGTGTTTGGTGTTTGGTGCTTGGTGTTTGGTGCTTGGTGCTTGGTGCTTGGTGTTTGGTGTTTGGTGTTTGATGCTTGGTGCTTGGTGCTTGGTGTTTGGTCTTTGGTGCTTGGTGTTTGTACTTGGTGCTTGGTGCTTGGTGTTAGGTGTTTGGTGCTTGGTGTTTGGTGTTTGGTGCTTGGTGTTTGGTGCTTGGTACTTGGTGCTTGGTGCTTGGTGTTAGGTGTTTGGTGCTTGGTGCTTGGTGCTTGGTGTTTGGTGCTTGGTGTTTGGTGCTTGGTGCTTGGTGCTTGGTGCTTGGTGCTTGGTGTTTGGTGGTTCGTGTTTGGTGCTTGGTGTTAGGTGTTTGGTGCTTGATGCTTGGTGTTTGGTGCTTTTTGCTTGGTGCTTGGTGCTTGGTGTTTGGTGCTTGATGCTTGGTGTTTGGTGCTGGGTGCTTGGTGCTTGGTGTTTGGTGTTTGGTGATTGGTGCTTGGTGTTTGGTGTTTGGTGTTATATGCTTGGTGTTTGATGCTTGGTGCTTGGTGCTTGGTGTTTGGTACTTGGTGATTGATGCTTGGTGCTTGGTTCTTGGTGTTTGGTGCTTGGTGCTTGGTGTTTGGTGCTTGGTGCTTGGTGTTTGGTGCTTGGTGTTTGGTGCTTGGTGTTTGGTGATTGGTGCTTGGTGCTTGGTGCTTGGTGCTTGGTGTTTGGTGGTTGGTGCTTGGTGCTTGGTGTTAGGTGTTTGGTGCTTGGTGCTTGGTGTTTGGTGTTTGGTGCTTGGTGTTTGGTGTTTGGTGCTTGGTGTTTGGTGCTTGGTACTTGGTGCTTGGTGCTTGGTGTTAGGTGTTTGGTGCTTGGTGCTTGGTGTCTGGTTTTTGGTGCTTGGTGCTTGGTGTTTGGTGATTGGGGCTTGGTGTTTGGTGCTTGGTGTTTGGTGTTTGGTGCTAGGTGCTTGGTGTTTGGTGCTTGGTGCTTGGTGTTTGTACTTGGTGCTTGGTGCTTGGTTCTTGGTGTTTGGTGCTTGGTGCTTGGTGTTTGGTGCTTGGTGCTTGGTGTTTGGTGCTTGGTGATTGGTGCTTGGTGTTTGGTGCTTGGTGCTTGGTGCTTGGTGTTTGGTGCTTGGTGTTTGGTGCTTGGTGTTAGGTGTTTGGTGCTTGGTGTTTGGTGTTATATGCTTGGTGTTTGATGCTTGGTGCTTGGTGCTTGGTGTTTGGTGCTTGGTGCTTGATGCTTGGTGCTTGGTTCTTGGTGTTTGGTGCTTGGTGCTTGGTGTTTGTAGTTGGTGCTTGGTGCTTGGTTCTTGGTGTTTGGTGCTTGGTGCTTGGTGTTTGGTGCTTGGTGCTTGGTGTTTGGTGCTTAGTGTTTGGTGCTTGGTGCTTGGTGCTTGGTGCTTGGTGTTTGGTGCTTGGTGTTTGGTGCTTGGTGTTTGGTGCTTGGTGTTTGGTGTTTGGTGCTTGGTGCTTGGTGTTTGGTGTTTGGTGCTTGGTGTTTGGTGCTTGGTGTTTGGTGTTAGGTGTTTGGTGCTTGGTGTTTGGTGTTTGGTGCTTGGTGTTTGGTGCTTGGTGCTTGGTGTTTGGTGCTTGGTACTTGGTGCTTGGTGCTTGGTGTTAGGTGTTTGGTGCTTGGTGCTTGGTGTTTGGTTTTTGGTGCTTGGTGCTTGGTGTTTGGTGTTTGGTGCTTGCTGCTGGCTGCTTGGTGTTTGATGCTTGGTGATTGGTGCTTGGTGTTTGGTGCTTGGTGTTTGGTGTTTGGTGCTAGGTGCCTGGTGTTTGGTGCTTGGTGCTTGGTGCTTGGTGTTTGGTGCTTGGTGCTGGGTGGTTGGTGTTTAGTGCTTGGTGTTTGGTGCTGGGTGCTTGGTGTTTGGTGCTTGGTGTTTGGTGTTTGGTGCTTGGTGCTTGGCGTTTGGTGCTTGGTGTTTAGTGTTTGGTGCTTGGTGCTTAGTGTTTGGTGCTAGGTGCTTGGTGTTTGGTGCTTGGTGCTTGGTGTTTGGTGCCTGGTGCTTGGTGTTTGGTGTTTGGTGTTTGGTGCTTGGTGCTTGGTGTTTGGTGTTTGCTGTTTGCTGTTTGGTGTTTGGTGTTTGGTGTTTGTTGTTTGGTGTTTGCTGTTTGGTGTTTGGTGTTTGCTTTTTGGTGTTTGGTGTTTGCTGTATGTTGTTTGCTATTTGGTGTTTGGTGTTTGGTGTTTGGTGCTTGTTGCTTGGTGTTTGGTGCTTGGTGCTTGGTGTTTGGTTCCTGGTGCTTGGTGCTTGGTGCTTGGTGTTTGGTGTTTGGTGCTTGGTGCTTGGAGTTTTGTGTTTGGTGCTTGGTGCTTGGTGTTTTGTGTTTCGTGTTTGGTTTTTGGTGCTTGGTGCTTGGTGCTTGGTCGTTGGTGTTTGGTGCTGGTTGCTTTGTCTTTGGTGCTTGGTGCTTGGTGCTTGGTGGTTGGTGTTTGCTGTTTGGTGTTTGATGCTTGGTGCTTGGTGCTTGGTGTTTTGTGTTTGGTGCTTGGTGTTTGGTGCTTGGTGCTTGGTGTTTGTACTTGGTGCTTGGTGCTTGGTGTTTGGTTCTTGGTTCTTGGTGTTTGGTGTTTGGCGATTGGTGTTTGGTGCTTGGTGCTTGGTGTTTGGTGCCTGGTGCTTGGTGCTTGGTGCTTGGTGTTTGGTGTTTGGTGCTTGGTGCTTGGAGTTTGGTGTTTGGTGCTTGGTGCTTGGTGTTTTGTGTTTGGTGCTTGGTGTTTGATGCTTGGTGCTTGGTGCTTGGTGTTTTGTGTTTGGTGCTTGGTTCTTGGTGTTTGTACTTGGTGCTTGGTGCTTGGTGTTTGGTTCTTGGTTCTTGGTGTTTGGTACTTGGTGCTTGGTGCTTGGTGCTTGATGTTTGGTGTTTGGTGGTTGGTGTTTGGTGCTTGGTTCTTGGTGCTTGGTGTTTGGTGTTTGGTGTTTGCTGTCTGCTTTTTGGTGTTTGGTGTTTGCTGTATGGTGTTTGGTGTTTGCTGTTTGGTGTTTGGTCTTTGGTGCTTGGTGTTTGGTGCTTGGTGCTTGGTGTTTGGTGTTTGGTGCTTGGTGCTTGGTGTTTGGTGTTATATGCTTGGTGTTTGATGCTTGGTGCTTGGTGCTTGGTGTTTGGTGTTTGGTGTTTGTACTTGGTGCTTGGTGCTTGGTGCTTGGTGTTTGGTGCTTGGTGTTTGGTGCTTGGTGCTTGGTGCTTGGTGTTTGGTGGTTGGTGTTTGGTGCTTGGTGTTAGGTGTTTGGTGATTGGTGCTTGGTGTTTGGTGTTTGGTTCTTGGTGTTTGGTGTTTGGTGCTTGGTGTTTGGTGCTTGGTACTTGGTGCTTGGTGCTTGATGTTAGGTGTTTGGTGCTTGGTGTTTGGTGCTTGGTGTTTGGTGCTTGGTGCTTGGTGCTTGGTGCTTGGTGTTTGGTGGTTGGTGTTTGGTGCTTGGTGTTAGGTGTTTGGTGCTTGGTGCTTGGTGTTTGGTGTTTGGTGCTTGGTGTTTGGTGTTTGGTGCTTGGTGTTTGGTGCTTTTTGCTTGGTGCTTGGTGCTTGGTGTTTGGTGCTTGGTGCTTGGTGTTTGGTGTTTGGTGCTGGGTGCTTGGTGTTTGGTGTTTGGTGTTATATGCTTGGTGTTTGATGCTTGGTGCTTGGTGCTTGGTGTTTGGTGTTTGGTGCTTGGTGTTTGATGCTTGGTGCTTGGTGCTTGGTGTTTGGTGCTTGGTGCTTGGTGCTTGGTGTTTGGTGCTTGGTGTTTGGTGCTTGGTGTTTGGTGCTTGGTGCTTGGTGCTTGGTGCTTGGTGTTTGGTGGTTGGTGCTTGGTGCTTGGTGTTTGGTGCTTGGTGTTTGGTGCTTGGTGTTTGGTGCTTGGTGCTTGGTGCTTGGTGCTTGGTGTTTGGTGGTTGGTGCTTGGTGCTTGGTGTTAGGTGTTTGGTGCTTGGTGCTTGGTGTTTGGTGTTTGGTGCTTGGTGTTTGGTGTTTGGTGCTTGGTGTTTGGTGCTTGGTACTTGGTGCTTGGTGCTTGGTGTTAGGTGTTTGGTGCTTGGTGTTTGGTGTCTGGTTTTTGGTGCTTGGTGCTTGGTGTTTGGTGCTTGCTGCTGGCTGCTTGGTGTTTGGTGCTTGGTGATTGGGGCCTGGTGTTTGGTGCTTGGTGTTTGGTGTTTGGTGCTTGGTGCTTGGTGTTTGGTGCTTGGTGCTTGGTGTTTGGTGCTTGGTGTTTGGTGCTTGGTGTTTGGTGCTTAGTGCTTGGTGCTTGGTGTTTGGTGCTTGGTGTTTGGTGCTTGGTGTTAGGTGTTTGGTGTTATATGCTTGGTGTTTGATGCTTGGTGCTTGGTGCTTGGTGTTTGGTGCTTGGTGTTTGATGCTTGGTGCTTTGTGCTTGGTGTTTGGTGCTTGGTGCTTGGTGTTTGTACTTGGTGCTTGGTGCTTGGTTCTTGGTGTTTGGTGCTTGGTGCTTGGTGTTTGGTGTTTGGTGCTTGGTGTTTGGTGCTTGGTGTTTGGTGCTTGGTGCTTGGTGTTTGGTGCTTGGTGCTGGGTGGTTGGTGTTTAGTGCTTGGTGTTTGGTGCTGGGTGCTTGGTGTTTGGTGCTTGGTGTTTGGTGTTTGGTGCTTGGTGCTTGGTATTTGGTGCTTGGTGTTTAGTGTTTGGTGCTTGGTGCTTAGTGTTTGGTGCTAGGTGCTTGGTGTTTGGTGCTTGGTGCTTGGTGTTTGGTGCCTCGTGCTTGGTGTTTGGTGTTTGGTGTTTGGTGCTTGGTGCTTAGTGTTTGGTGTTTGCTGTTTGCTGTTTGGTGTTTGGTGTTTGCTGTTTGGTGTTTGGTGTTTGCTTTTTGGTGTTTGGTGTTTGCTGTATGTTGTTTGCTGTTTGGTGTTTGGTGTTTGGTGTTTGGTGCTTGTTGCTTGGTGTTTGGTGCTTGGTGCTTGGTGTTTGGTTCCTGGTGCTTGGTGCTTGGTGCTTGGTGTTTGGTGTTTGGTGCTTGGTGCTTGGAGTTTTGTGTTTGGTGCTTGGTGCTTGGTGTTTTGTGTTTCGTGTTTGGTTTTTGGTGCTTGGTGCTTGGTGCTTGGTCCTTGGTGTTTGGTGCTGGGTGCTTTGTGTTTGGTGCTTGGTGCTTGGTGCTTGGTGTTTGGTGTTTTGTGTTTGGTGCTTGGTGTTTGGTGCTTGGTGTTTATACTTGGTGCTTGGTGCTTGGTGTTTGGTTCTTGGTTCTTGGTGTTTGGTGTTTGGCGATTGGTGTTTGGTGCTTGGTGCTTGGTGTTTGGTGCCTGGTGCTTGGTGCTTGGTGCTTGGTGTTTGGTGTTTGGTGCTTGGTGCTTGGAGTTTGGTGTTTGGTGCTTGGTGCTTGGTGTTTTGTGTTTTGTGCTTGGTGTTTGATGCTTGGTGCTTGGTGCTTGGTGTTTTGTTTTTGGTGCTTGGTTCTTGGTGTTTGGTGCTTGGTGCTTGGTGCTTGGTGTTTTGTGTTTGGTGCTTGGTGTTTGATGCTTGGTGCTTGGTGCTTGGTGTTTTGTGTTTGGTGCTTGGTTCTTGGTGTTTGGTGCTTGGTGCTTGGTGCTTGGTGTTTGTACTTGGTGCTTGGTGCTTGGTGTTTGGTTCTTGGTTCTTGGTGTTTGGTACTTGGTGCTTGGTGCTTGATGTTTGGTGTTTGGTGGTTGGTGTTTGGTGCTTGGTGCTTGGTGCTTAGTGTTAGGTGTTTGGTGCTTGGTGTTTGGTGTTTGCTGTCTGCTTTTTGGTGTTTAGTGTTTGCTGTATGGTGTTTGGTGTTTGCTGTTTGGTGTTTGGTCTTTGGTGCCTGGTGTTTGGTGCTTGGTGCTTGGTGTTTAGTGTTTGGTGCTTGGTGCTTGGTGTTTGGTGTTATATGCTTGGTGTTTGATGCTTGGTGCTTGGTGCTTGGTGTTTGGTGTTTGGTGTTTGTACTTGGTGCTTGGTGCTTGGTGCTTGGTGTTTGGTGCTTGGTGTTTGGTGCTTGGTGCTTGGTGCTTCGTGGTTGGTGCTTGGTGGTTGGTGGTTGGTGTTTGGTGCTAGGTGTTAGGTGTTGGGTGCTTGGTGCTTGGTGTTTGGTGTTTGGTGCTTGGTGTTTGGTGTTTGGTGCTTGGTGTTTGGTGCTTGGTACTTGGTGCTTGGTGCTTGGTGTTAGGTGTTTGGTGCTTGGTGTTTGGTGCTTGGTGTTTGGTGCTTCGTGCTTGGTGCTTGGTGCTTGGTGTTTGGTGGTTGGTGTTTGGTGCTTCGTGCTTGGTGCTTGGTGCTTGGTGTTTGGTGTTTGGTGCTTGGTGTTTGGTGTTTGGTGCTTGGTGTTTGGTGCTTTTTGCTTGGTGCTTGGTGTTTGGTGTTTGGTGCTTGGTGTTTGGTGTTTGGTGCTTGGTGTTTGGTGCTTTTTGCTTGGTGCTTGGTGCTTGGTGTTTGGTGCTTGGTGCTTGGTGTTTGGTGATGGGTGCTTGGTGTTTGGTGTTTGGTGTTATATGCTTGGTGTTTGATGCTTGGTGCTTGGTGCTTGGTGTTTGGTGTTTGGTGCTTGGAGGTTTGATGCTTGGTGCTTGGTGCTTGGTGTTTGGTGCTTGGTGCTTGGTGTTTGGTGCTTGGTGCTTGGTGTTTGGTGCTAGGTGTTTGGTGCTTGGTGTTTGGTGCTTGGTGCTTGGTGCTTGGTGCTTGGTGTTTGGTGGTTGGTGCTTGGTGCTTGGTGTTTGGTGTTTGGTGCTTGGTGTTTGGTGCTTGGTACTTGGTGCTTGGTGCTTGGTGTTAGGTGTTTGGTGCTTGGTGTTTGGTGTCTGGTTTTTGGTGCTTGGTGCTTGGTGTTTGGTGCTTGCTGCTGGCTGCTTGGTGTTTGGTGCTTGGTGATTGGTGCCTGGTGTTTGGTGCTTGGTGTTTGGTGTTTGGTGCTAGGTGCTTGGTGTTTGGTGCTTGGTGCTTGGTGTTTGTACTTGGTGCTTGGTGCTTGGTTCTTGGTGTTTGGTGCTTGGTGCTTGGTGTTTGGTGCTTGGTGCTTGGTGTTTGGTGCTTGGTGTTTGGTGCTTGGTGTTTGGTGCTTGGTGCTTGGAGTTTGGTGCTTAGTGTTTGGTGCTTGGTGTTAGGTGTTTGGTGCTTGGTACTTGGTGTTTGGTGTTTGGTGCTTGGTGTTTGGTGTTTGGTGTTATATGCTTGGTGTTTGATGCTTGGTGCTTGGTGCTTAGTGTTTGGTGCTTGGTGTTTGAGTCTTGGTGCTTGGTGCTTGGTGTTTGGTGCTTGGTGCTTGGTGTTTGTACTTGGTGCTTGGTGCTTGGTTCTTGGTGTTTGGTGCTTGGTGCTTGGTGTTTGGTGCTTGGTGCTTGGTGTTTGGTGCTTGGTGTTTGGTGCTTGGTGTTTGGTGCTTGGTGCTTAGTGCTTGGTGTTTGGTGCTTGGTGTTTGGTGCTTGGTGTTAGGTGTTTGGTGCTTGGTGCTTGGTGTTTGGTGTTTGGTGCTTGGTGTTTGGTGTTTGGTGTTATATGCTTGGTGTTTGATGCTTGGTGCTTGGTGCTTGGTATTTGGTGCTTGGTGTTTGATGCTTGGTGCTTTGTGCTTGGTGTTTGGTGCTTGGTGCTTGGTGTTTGTACTTGGTGCTTGGTGCTTGGTTCTTGGTGTTTGGTGCTTGGTGCTTGGTGTTTGGTGTTTGGTGCTTGGTGTTTGGTGCTTGGTGTTTGGTGCTTGGTGCTTGGTGTTTGGTGCTTGGTGCTGGGTGGTTGGTGTTTAGTGCTTGGTGTTTGGTGCTGGGTGCTTGGTGTTTGGTGCTTGGTGTTTGGTGTTTGGTGCTTGGTGCTTGGTGTTTGGTGCTTGGTGCTTAGTGTTTGGTGCTTGGTGCTTAGTGTTTGGTGCTAGGTGCTTGGTGATTGGTGCTTGGTGTTTGGTGTTTGGTTCTTGGTGTTTGGTGTTTGGTGCTTGGTGTTTGGTGCTTGGTACTTGGTGCTTGGTGCTTGTTGTTAGGTGTTTGGTGCTTGGTGTTTGGTGCTTGGTGTTTGGTGCTTGGTGCTTGGTGCTTGGTGCTTGGTGTTTGGTGGTTGGGGTTTGGTGCTTGGTGTTAGGTGTTTGGTGCTTGGTGCTTGGTGTTTGGTGTTTGGTGCTTGGTGTTTGGTGTTTGGTGCTTGGTGTTTGGTGCTTTTTGCTTGGTGCTTGGTGCTTGGTGTTTGGTGCTTGGTGCTTGGTGTTTGGTGTTTGGTGCTGGGTGCTTGGTGTTTGGTGTTTGGTGTTATATGCTTGGTGTTTGATGCTTGGTGCTTGGTGCTTGGTGTTTGGTGTTTGGTGCTTGGTGTTTGATGCTTGGTGCTTGGTGCTTGGTGTTTGGTGCTTGGTGCTTGGTGCTTGGTGTTTGGTGCTTGGTGTTTGGTGCTTGGTGTTTGGTGCTTGGTGCTTGGTGCTTGGTGCTTGGTGTTTGGTGGTTGGTGCTTGGTGCTTGGTGTTTGGTGCTTGGTGTTTGGTGCTTGGTGTTTGGTGCTTGGTGCTTGGTGCTTGGTGCTTGGTGTTTGGTGGGTTGGTGCTTGGTGCTTGGTGTTAGGTGTTTGGTGCTTGGTGCTTGGTGTTTGGTGTTTGGTGCTTGGTGTTTGGTGTTTGGTGCTTGGTGTTTGGTGCTTGGTACTTGGTGCTTGGTGCTTGGTGTTAGGTGTTTGGTGCTTGGTGTTTGGTGTCTGGTTTTTGGTGCTTGGTGCTTGGTGTTTGGTGCTTGCTGCTGGCTGCTTGGTGTTTGGTGCTTGGTGATTGGTGCCTGGTGTTTGGTGCTTGGTGTTTGGTGTTTGGTGCTTGGTGCTTGGTGTTTGGTGCTTGGTGCTTGGTGTTTGGTGCTTGGTGTTTGGTGCTTGGTGTTTGGTGCTTAGTGCTTGGTGCTTGGTGTTTGGTGCTTGGTGTTTGGTGCTTGGTGTTAGGTGTTTGGTGTTATATGCTTGGTGTTTGATGCTTGGTGCTTGGTGCTTGGTGTTTGGTGCTTGGTGTTTGATGCTTGGTGCTTTGTGCTTGGTGTTTGGTGCTTGGTGCTTGGTGTTTGTACTTGGTGCTTGGTGCTTGGTTCTTGGTGTTTGGTGCTTGGTGCTTGGTGTTTGGTGTTTGGTGCTTGGTGTTTGGTGCTTGGTGTTTGGTGCTTGGTGCTTGGTGTTTGGTGCTTGGTGCTGGGTGGTTGGTGTTTAGTGCTTGGTGTTTGGTGCTGGGTGCTTGGTGTTTGGTTCTTGGTGTTTGGTGTTTGGTGCTTGGTGCTTGGTATTTGGTGCTTGGTGTTTAGTGTTTGGTGCTTGGTGCTTAGTGTTTGGTGCTAGGTGCTTGGTGTTTGGTGCTTGGTGCTTGGTGTTTGGTGCCTCGTGCTTGGTGTTTGGTGTTTGGTGTTTGGTGCTTGGTGCTTAGTGTTTGGTGTTTGCTGTTTGCTGTTTGGTGTTTGGTGTTTGCTGTTTGGTGTTTGGTGTTTGCTTTTTGGTGTTTGGTGTTTGCTGTATGTTGTTTGCTGTTTGGTGTTTGGTGTTTGGTGTTTGGTGCTTGTTGCTTGGTGTTTGGTGCTTGGTGCTTGGTGTTTGGTTCCTGGTGCTTGGTGCTTGGTGCTTGGTGTTTGGTGTTTGGTGCTTGGTGCTTGGAGTTTTGTGTTTGGTGCTTGGTGCTTGGTGTTTTGTGTTTCGTGTTTGGTTTTTGGTGCTTGGTGCTTGGTGCTTGGTCCTTGGTGTTTGGTGCTGGGTGCTTTGTGTTTGGTGCTTGGTGCTTGGTGCTTGGTGTTTGGTGTTTTGTGTTTGGTGCTTGGTGTTTGGTGCTTGGTGTTTATACTTGGTGCTTGGTGCTTGGTGTTTGGTTCTTGGTTCTTGGTGTTTGGTGTTTGGCGATTGGTGTTTGGTGCTTGGTGCTTGGTGTTTGGTGCCTGGTGCTTGGTGCTTGGTGCTTGGTGTTTGGTGTTTGGTGCTTGGTGCTTGGAGTTTGGTGTTTGGTGCTTGGTGCTTGGTGTTTTGTGTTTGGTGCTTGGTGTTTGATGCTTGGTGCTTGGTGCTTGGTGTTTTGTTTTTGGTGCTTGGTTCTTGGTGTTTGGTGCTTGGTGCTTGGTGCTTGGTGTTTGTACTTGGTGCTTGGTGCTTGGTGTTTGGTTCTTGGTTCTTGGTGTTTGGTACTTGGTGCTTGGTGCTTGATGTTTGGTGTTTGGTGGTTGGTGTTTGGTGCTTGGTGCTTGGTGCTTGGTGTTAGGTGTTTGGTGCTTGGTGTTTGGTGTTTGCTGTCTGCTTTTTGGTGTTTAGTGTTTGCTGTATGGTGTTTGGTGTTTGCTGTTTGGTGTTTGGTCTTTGGTGCCTGGTGTTTGGTGCTTGGTGCTTGGTGTTTAGTGTTTGGTGCTTGGTGCTTGGTGTTTGGTGTTATATGCTTGGTGTTTGATGCTTGGTGCTTGGTGCTTGGTGTTTGGTGTTTGGTGTTTGTACTTGGTGCTTGGTGCTTGGTGCTTGGTGTTTGGTGCTTGGTGTTTGGTGCTTGGTGCTTGGTGCTTCGTGGTTGGTGCTTGGTGTTTGGTGGTTGGTGTTTGGTGCTAGGTGTTAGGTGTTGGGTGCTTGGTGCTTGGTGTTTGGTGTTTGGTGCTTGGTGTTTGGTGTTTGGTGCTTGGTGTTTGGTGCTTGGTACTTGGTGCTTGGTGCTTGGTGTTAGGTGTTTGGTGCTTGGTGTTTGGTGCTTGGTGTTTGGTGCTTCGTGCTTGGTGCTTGGTGCTTGGTGTTTGGTGGTTGGTGTTTGGTGCTTCGTGCTTGGTGCTTGGTGCTTGGTGTTTGGTGTTTGGTGCTTGGTGTTTGGTGTTTGGTGCTTGGTGTTTGGTGCTTTTTGCTTGGTGCTTGGTGTTTGGTGTTTGGTGCTTGGTGTTTGGTGTTTGGTGCTTGGTGTTTGGTGCTTTTTGCTTGGTGCTTGGTGCTTGGTGTTTGGTGCTTGGTGCTTGGTGTTTGGTGATGGGTGCTTGGTGTTTGGTGTTTGGTGTTATATGCTTGGTGTTTGATGCTTGGTGCTTGGTGCTTGGTGTTTGGTGTTTGGTGCTTGGAGGTTTGATGCTTGGTGCTTGGTGCTTGGTGTTTGGTGCTTGGTGCTTGGTGTTTGGTGCTTGGTGCTTGGTGTTTGGTGCTAGGTGTTTGGTGCTTGGTGTTTGGTGCTTGGTGCTTGGTGCTTGGTGCTTGGTGTTTGGTGGTTGGTGCTTGGTGCTTGGTGTTTGGTGTTTGGTGCTTGGTGTTTGGTGCTTGGTACTTGGTGCTTGGTGCTTGGTGTTAGGTGTTTGGTGCTTGGTGTTTGGTGTCTGGTTTTTGGTGCTTGGTGCTTGGTGTTTGGTGCTTGCTGCTGGCTGCTTGGTGTTTGGTGCTTGGTGATTGGTGCCTGGTGTTTGGTGCTTGGTGTTTGGTGTTTGGTGCTAGGTGCTTGGTGTTTGGTGCTTGGTGCTTGGTGTTTGTACTTGGTGCTTGGTGCTTGGTTCTTGGTGTTTGGTGCTTGGTGCTTGGTGTTTGGTGCTTGGTGCTTGGTGTTTGGTGCTTGGTGTTTGGTGCTTGGTGTTTGGTGCTTGGTGCTTGGAGTTTGGTGCTTGGTGTTTGGTGCTTGGTGTTAGGTGTTTGGTGCTTGGTACTTGGTGTTTGGTGTTTGGTGCTTGGTGTTTGGTGTTTGGTGTTATATGCTTGGTGTTTGATGCTTGGTGCTTGGTGCTTAGTGTTTGGTGCTTGGTGTTTGAGTCTTGGTGCTTGGTGCTTGGTGTTTGGTGCTTGGTGTTTGGTGCTTGGTGTTTGGTGCTTGGTGCTTGGTGCTTGGTGTTTGGTGCTTGGTGTTTGGTGCTTGGTGTTAGGTGTTTGGTGCTTGGTGCTTGGTGTTTGGTGTTTGGTGCTTGGTGTTTGGTGTTTGGTGTTATATGCTTGGTGTTTGATGCTTGGTGCTTGGTGCTTGGTATTTGGTGCTTGGTGTTTGATGCTTGGTGCTTTGTGCTTGGTGTTTGGTGCTTGGTGCTTGGTGTTTGTACTTGGTGCTTGGTGCTTGGTTCTTGGTGTTTGGTGCTTGGTGCTTGGTGTTTGGTGTTTGGTGCTTGGTGTTTGGTGCTTGGTGTTTGGTGCTTGGTGCTTGGTGTTTGGTGCTTGGTGCTGGGTGGTTGGTGTTTAGTGCTTGGTGTTTGGTGCTGGGTGCTTGGTGTTTGGTGCTTGGTGTTTGGTGTTTGGTGCTTGGTGCTTGGTGTTTGGTGCTTGGTGCTTAGTGTTTGGTGCTTGGTGCTTAGTGTTTGGTGCTAGGTGCTTGGTGTTTGGTGCTTGGTGCTTGGTGTTTGGTGCCTCGTGCTTGGTGTTTGGTGTTTGGTGTTTGGTGCTTGGTGCTTAGTGTTTGGTGTTTGCTGTTTGCTGTTTGGTGTTTGGTGTTTGGTGTTTGTTGTTTGGTGTTTGCTGTTTGGTGTTTGGTGTTTGCTTTTTGGTGTTTGGTGTTTGCTGTATGTTGTTTGCTGTTTGGTGTTTGGTGTTTGGTGTTTGGTGCTTGTTGCTTGGTGTTTGGTGCTTGGTGCTTGGTGTTTGGTTCCTGGTGCTTGGTGCTTGGTGCTTGGTGTTTGGTGTTTGGTGCTTGGTGCTTGGAGTTTTGTGTTTGGTGCTTGGTGCTTGGTGTTTTGTGTTTCGTGTTTGGTTTTTGGTGCTTGGTGCTTGGTGCTTGGTCCTTGGTGTTTGGTGCTGGGTGCTTTGTGTTTGGTGCTTGGTGCTTGGTGCTTGGTGTTTGGTGTTTGGTGTTTGATGCTTGGTGCTTGGTGCTTGGTGTTTTGTGTTTGGTGCTTGGTGTTTGGTGCTTGGTGTTTGTACTTGGTGCTTGGTGCTTGGTGTTTGGTTCTTGGTTCTTGGTGTTTGGTGTTTGGCGATTGGTGTTTGGTGCTTGGTGCTTGGTGTTTGGTGCCTGGTGCTTGGTGCTTGGTGCTTGGTGTTTGGTGTTTGGTGCTTGGTGCTTGGAGTTTGGTGTTTGGTGCTTGGTGCTTGGTGTTTTGTGTTTGGTGCTTGGTGTTTGATGCTTGGTGCTTGGTGCTTGGTGTTTTGTTTTTGGTGCTTGGTTCTTGGTGTTTGGTGCTTGGTGCTTGGTGCTTGGTGTTTGTACTTGGTGCTTGGTGCTTGGTGTTTGGTTCTTGGTTCTTGGTGTTTGGTACTTGGTGCTTGGTGCTTGATGTTTGGTGTTTGGTGGTTGGTGTTTGGTGCTTGGTGCTTGGTGCTTGGTGTTAGGTGTTTGGTGCTTGGTCCTTGGTGTTTGGTGCTTGGTGTTTGGTGTTTGCTGTCTGCTTTTTGGTGTTTAGTGTTTGCTGTATGGTGTTTGGTGTTTGCTGTTTGGTGTTTGGTCTTTGGTGCTTGGTGTTTGGTGCTTGGTGCTTGGTGTTTGGTGTTTGGTGCTTGGTGCTTGGTGTTTGGTGTTATATGCTTGGTGTTTGATGCTTGGTGCTTGGTGCTTGGTGTTTGGTGTTTGGTGTTTGTACTTGGTGCTTGGTGCTTGGTGCTTGGTGTTTGGTGCTTGGTGTTTGGTGCTTGGTGCTTGGTGCTTCGTGGTTGGTGCTTGGTGTTAGGTGGTTGGTGTTTGGTGCTTGGTGTTAGGTGTTGGGTGCTTGGTGCTTGGTGTTTAGTGTTTGGTGCTTGGTGTTTGGTGTTTGGTGCTTGGTGTTTGGTGCTTGGTACTTGGTGCTTGGTGCTTGGTGTTAGGTGTTTGGTGCTTGGTGTTTGGTGCTTGGTGTTTGGTGCTTCGTGCTTGGTGCTTGGTGCTTGGTGTTTGGTGGTTGGTGTTTGGTGCTTCGTGCTTGGTGCTTGGTGCTTGGTGTTTGGTGTTTGGTGCTTGGTGTTTGGTGTTTGGTGCTTGGTGTTTGGTGCTTTTTGCTTGGTGCTTGGTGTTTGGTGTTTGGTGCTTGGTGTTTGGTGTTTGGTGCTTGGTGTTTGGTGCTTTTTGCTTGGTGCTTGGTGCTTGGTGTTTGGTGCTTGGTGCTTGGTTTTTGGTGCTGGGTGCTTGGTGTTTGGTGTTTGGTGTTATATGCTTGGTGTTTGATGCTTGGTGCTTGGTGCTTGGTGTTTGGTGTTTGGTGCTTGGAGGTTTGATGCTTGGTGCTTGGTGCTTGGTGTTTGGTGCTTGGTGCTTGGTGTTTGGTGCTTGGTGCTTGGTGTTTGGTGCTAGGTGTTTGGTGCTTGGTGTTTGGTGCTTGGTGCTTGGTGCTTGGTGCTTGGTGTTTGGTGGTTGGTGCTTGGTGCTTGGTGTTTGGTGTTTGGTGCTTGGTATTTGGTGCTTGGTACTTGGTGCTTGGTGCTTGGTGTTAGGTGTTTGGTGCTTGGTGTTTGGTGTCTGGTTTTTGGTGCTTGGTGCTTGGTGTTTGGTGCTTGCTGCTGGCTGCTTGGTGTTTGGTGCTTGGTGATTGGTGCCTGGTGTTTGGTGCTTGGTGTTTGGTGTTTGGTGCTAGGTGCTTGGTGTTTGGTGCTTGGTGCTTGGTGTTTGTACTTGGTGCTTGGTGCTTGGTTCTTGGTGTTTGGTGCTTGGTGCTTGGTGTTTGGTGCTTGGTGCTTGGTGTTTGGTGCTTGGTGTTTGGTGCTTGGTGTTTGGTGCTTGGTGCTTGGAGTTTGGTGCTTGGTGTTTGGTGCTTGTTGTTAGGTGTTTGGTGCTTGGTGCTTGGTGTTTGGTGTTTGGTGCTTGGTGTTTGGTGTTTGGTGTTATATGCTTGGTGTTTGATGCTTGGTGCTTGGTGCTTAGTGTTTGGTGCTTGGTGTTTGAGTCTTGGTGCTTCGTGCTTGGTGTTTGGTGCTTGGTGCTTGGTGTTTGTACTTGGTGCTTGGTGCTTGGTTCTTGGTGTTTGGTGCTTGGTGCTTGGTGTTTGGTGTTTGGTGCTTGGTGTTTGGTGCTTGGTGTTTGGTGCTTGGTGCTTGGTATTTGGTGCTTGGTGCTGGGTGGTTGGTGTTTAGTGCTTGGTGTTTGGTGCTGGGTGCTTGGTGTTTGGTGCTTGGTGTTTGGTGTTTGGTGCTTGGTGCTTAGTGTTTGGTGCTAGGTGCTTGGTGTTTGGTGCTTGGTGCTTGGTGTTTGGTGCATGGTGCTTGGTGTTTGGTGTTTGGTGTTTGGTGCTTGGTGCTTGGTGTTTGGTGTTTGCTGTTTGCTGTTTGGTGTTTGGTGTTTGGTGTTTGTTGTTTGGTGTTAGCTGTTTGGTGTTTGGTGTTTGCTGTATGTTGTTTGCTGTTTGGTGTTTGGTGTTTGCTGTATGTTGTTTGCTGTTTGGTGCTTAGTGTTTGGTGCTAGGTGCTTGGTGTTTGGTGCTTGGTGCTTGGTGTTTGGTGCTTGTTGCTTGGTGTTTGGTGCTTGGTGCTTGGTGTTTGGTTCCTGGTGCTTGGTGCTTGGTGCTTAGTGTTTGGTGTTTGGTGCTTGGTGCTTGGAGTTTTGTGTTTGGTGCTTGGTGCTTGGTGTTTTGTGTTTCGTGTTTGGTTTTTGGTGCTTGGTGCTTGGTGCTTGGTCCTTGGTGTTTGGTGCTGGGTGCTTTGTGTTTGGTGCTTGGTGCTTGGTGCTTGGTGTTTGGTGTTTGCTGCTTGGTGTTTGATGCTTGGTGCTTGGTGTTTTGTGTTTGGTGCTTGGTGTTTGGTGCTTGGTGCTTGGTGTTTGTACTTGGTGCTTGGTGCTTGGTGTTTGGTTCTTGGTTCTTGGTGTTTGGTGTTTGGCGATTGGTGTTTGGTGCTTGGTGCTTGGTGTTTGGTGCCTGGTGCTTGGTGCTTGGTGCTTGGTGTTTCGTGTTTGGTGCTTGGTGCTTGGAGTTTGGTGTTTGGTGCTTGGTGCTTGGTGTTTTGTGTTTGGTGCTTGGTGTTTGATGCTTGGTGCTTGGTGCTTGGTGTTTTGTGTTTGGTGCTTGGTGCTTGGTGCTTGGTGTTTGTACTTGGTGCTTGGTTCTTGGTGTTTGGTTCTTGGTTCTTGGTATTTGGTACTTGGTGCTTGGTGCTTGGTGCTTGATGTTTGGTGTTTGGTGGTTGGTGTTTGGTGCTTGGTGCTTGGTGCTTGGTGTTAGGTGTTTGGTGCTTGGTCCTTGGTGTTTGGTGCTTGGTGTTTGGTGTTTGCTGTCTGCTTTTTGGTGTTTAGTGTTTGCTGTATGGTGTTTGGTGTTTGCTGTTTGGTGTTTGGTCTTTGGTGCTTGGTGTTTGGTGCTTGGTGCTTGGTGTTTGGTGTTTGGTGCTTGGTGCTTGGTGTTTGGTGTTATATGCTTGGTGTTTGATGCTTGGTGCTTTGTGCTTGGTGTTTGGTGTTTGGTGTTTGTACTTGGTGCTTGGTGCTTGGTGCTTGGTGTTTGGTGCTTGGTGTTTGGTGCTTGGTGCTTGGTGCTTGGTGCTTGGTGCTTGGTGTTAGGTGTTTGGTGCTTGGTGGTTGGTGTTTGGTGTTTGGTGCTTGGTGTTCTGGTGTTTGGTGCTTGGTGTTTGGTGCTTGGTACTTGGTGCTTGGTGCTTGGTGTTAGGTGTTTGGTGCTTGGTGTTTGGTGCTTGGTGTTTGGTGCTTGGTGCTTGGTGCTTGGTGCTTGGTGTTTGGTGGTTGGTGTTTAGTGCTTGGTGTTAGGTGTTTGGTGCTTGGTGCTTGGTGTTTGGTGTTTGGTGCTTGGTGTTTGGTGTTTGGTGCTTGGTGTTTGGTGCTTTTTGCTTGGTGCTTGGTGCTTGGTGTTTGGTGCTTGGTGCTTGGTGTTTGATGCTTGGTGCTTGGTGCTTGGTGTTTGGTGCTTGGTGCTTGGTGTTTGGTGCTTGGTGCTTGGTGTTTGGTGCTTGGTGTTTGGTGCCTGATGTTTGGTGCTTCGTGCTTGGTGCTTGGTGCTTGGTGTTTGGTGGTTGGTGCTTGGTGCTTGGTGTTAGGTGTTTGGTGCTTGGTGCTTGGTGTTTGGTGTTTGGTGCTTGGTGTTTGGTGTTTGGTGCTTGGTGTTTGGTGCTTGGTACTTGGTGCTTGGTGCTTGGTATTAGGTGTTTGGTGCTTGGTGTTTGGTGTCTGGTTTTTGGTGCTTGGTGCTTCGTGTTTGGTGCTTGCTGCTGGCTGCTTGGTGTTTGGTGCTTGGTGATTGGTGCTTGGTGTTTGGTGCTTGGTGTTTGGTGTTTGGTGCTAGGTGCTTGGTGTTTGGTGCTTGGTGCTTGGTGTTTGTACTTGGTGCTTGGTGCTTGGTTCTTGGTGTTTGGTGCTTGGTGCTTGGTGTTTGGTGCTTGGTGCTTGGTGTTTGGTGCTTGGTGTTTGGTGCTTGGTGTTTGGTGCTTGGTTCTTGGTGCTTGGTGTTTGGTGCTTGGTGTTTGGTGCTTGGTGTTAGGTGTTTGGTGCTTGGTGTTTGGTGCTTGGTACTTGGTGCTTGGTGCTTGGTGTTAGGTGTTTGGTGCTTGGTGTTTGGTGTCTGGTTTTTGGTGCTTGGTGCTTGGTGTTTGGTGCTTGCTGCTGGCTGCTTGGTGTTTGGTGCTTGGTGATTGGTGCTTGGTGTTTGGTGCTTGGTGTTTGGTGTTTGGTGCTAGGTGCTTGGTGCTTGGAGTTTGGTGTTTGGTGCTTGGTGCTTGGTGTTTTGTGTTTGGTGCTTGGTGTTTGATGCTTGGTGCTTGGTGCTTGGTGTTTTGTGTTTGGTGCTTGGTTCTTGGTGTTTGGTGCTTGGTGCTTGGTGCTTGGTGTTTGTACTTGGGGCTTGGTGCTTGGTGTTTGGTTCTTGGTTCTTGGTGTTTGGTACTTGGTGCTTGGTGCTTGGTGCTTGATGTTTGGTGTTTGGTGGTTGGTGTTTGGTGCTTGGTGCTTTGTGCTTGGTGTTAGGTGTTTGGTGCTTGGTCCTTGGTGTTTGGTGCTTGGTGTTTGGTGTTTGCTGTCTGCTTTTTGGTGTTTAGTGTTTGCTGTATGGTGTTTGGTGTTTGCTGTTTGGTGTTTGGTCTTTGGTGCTTGGTGTTTGGTGCTTGGTGCTTGGTGTTTGGTGTTTGGTGCTTGGTGCTTGGTGTTTGGTGTTATATGCTTGGTGTTTGATGCTTGGTGCTTTGTGCTTGGTGTTTGGTGTTTGGTGTTTGTACTTGGTGCTTGGTGCTTGGTGCTTGGTGTTTGGTGCTTGGTGTTTGGTGCTTGGTGCTTGGTGCTTGGTGCTTGGTGCTTGGTGTTTGGTGGTTGGTGTTTGGTGCTTGGTGTTAGGTGTTTGGTGCTTGGTGCTTGGTGTTTGGTGTTTGGTGCTTGGTGTTTGGTGTTTGGTGCTTGGTGTTTGGTGCTTGGTACTTGGTGCTTGGTGCTTGGTGTTAGGTGTTTGGTGCTTGGTGTTTGGTGCTTGGTGTTTGGTGCTTGGTGCTTGGTGCTTGGTGCTTGGTGTTTGGTGGTTGGTGTTTAGTGCTTGGTGTTAGGTGTTTGGTGCTTGGTGCTTGGTGTTTGGTGTTTGGTGCTTGGTGCTTGGTGTTTGGTGTTTGGTGTTTGTTGTTTGGTGTTAGCTGTTTGGTGTTTGGTGTTTGCTGTATGTTGTTTGCTGTTTGGTGTTTGGTGTTTGCTGTATGTTGTTTGCTGTTTGGTGCTTAGTGTTTGGTGCTAGGTGCTTGGTGTTTGGTGCTTGGTGCTTGGTGTTTGGTGCTTGTTGCTTGGTGTTTGGTGCTTGGTGCTTGGTGTTTGGTTCCTGGTGCTTGGTGCTTGGTGCTTAGTGTTTGGTGTTTGGTGCTTGGTGCTTGGAGTTTTGTGTTTGGTGCTTGGTGCTTGGTGTTTTGTGTTTCGTGTTTGGTTTTTGGTGCTTGGTGCTTGGTGCTTGGTCCTTGGTGTTTGGTGCTGGGTGCTTTGTGTTTGGTGCTTGGTGCTTGGTGCTTGGTGTTTGGTGTTTGCTGCTTGGTGTTTGATGCTTGGTGCTTGGTGTTTTGTGTTTGGTGCTTGGTGTTTGGTGCTTGGTGCTTGGTGTTTGTACTTGGTGCTTGGTGCTTGGTGTTTGGTTCTTGGTTCTTGGTGTTTGGTGTTTGGCGATTGGTGTTTGGTGCTTGGTGCTTGGTGTTTGGTGCCTGGTGCTTGGTGCTTGGTGCTTGGTGTTTCGTGTTTGGTGCTTGGTGCTTGGAGTTTGGTGTTTGGTGCTTGGTGCTTGGTGTTTTGTGTTTGGTGCTTGGTGTTTGATGCTTGGTGCTTGGTGCTTGGTGTTTTGTGTTTGGTGCTTGGTGCTTGGTGCTTGGTGTTTGTACTTGGTGCTTGGTTCTTGGTGTTTGGTTCTTGGTTCTTGGTATTTGGTACTTGGTGCTTGGTGCTTGGTGCTTGATGTTTGGTGTTTGGTGGTTGGTGTTTGGTGCTTGGTGCTTGGTGCTTGGTGTTAGGTGTTTGGTGCTTGGTCCTTGGTGTTTGGTGCTTGGTGTTTGGTGTTTGCTGTCTGCTTTTTGGTGTTTAGTGTTTGCTGTATGGTGTTTGGTGTTTGCTGTTTGGTGTTTGGTCTTTGGTGCTTGGTGTTTGGTGCTTGGTGCTTGGTGTTTGGTGTTTGGTGCTTGGTGCTTGGTGTTTGGTGTTATATGCTTGGTGTTTGATGCTTGGTGCTTTGTGCTTGGTGTTTGGTGTTTGGTGTTTGTACTTGGTGCTTGGTGCTTGGTGCTTGGTGTTTGGTGCTTGGTGTTTGGTGCTTGGTGCTTGGTGCTTGGTGCTTGGTGCTTGGTGTTAGGTGTTTGGTGCTTGGTGGTTGGTGTTTGGTGTTTGGTGCTTGGTGTTCTGGTGTTTGGTGCTTGGTGTTTGGTGCTTGGTACTTGGTGCTTGGTGCTTGGTGTTAGGTGTTTGGTGCTTGGTGTTTGGTGCTTGGTGTTTGGTGCTTGGTGCTTGGTGCTTGGTGCTTGGTGTTTGGTGGTTGGTGTTTAGTGCTTGGTGTTAGGTGTTTGGTGCTTGGTGCTTGGTGTTTGGTGTTTGGTGCTTGGTGTTTGGTGTTTGGTGCTTGGTGTTTGGTGCTTTTTGCTTGGTGCTTGGTGCTTGGTGTTTGGTGCTTGGTGCTTGGTGTTGGGTGCTGGGTGCTTGGTGTTTGGTGTTTGGTGTTATATGCTTGGTGTTTGATGCTTGGTGCTTGGTGCTTGGTGTTTGGTGTTTGGTGCTTGGTGTTTGATGCTTGGTGCTTGGTGCTTGGTGTTTGGTGCTTGGTGCTTGGTGTTTGGTGCTTGGTGCTTGGTGTTTGGTGCTTGGTGTTTGGTGCCTGATGTTTGGTGCTTCGTGCTTGGTGCTTGGTGCTTGGTGTTTGGTGGTTGGTGCTTGGTGCTTGGTGTTAGGTGTTTGGTGCTTGGTGCTTGGTGTTTGGTGTTTGGTGCTTGGTGTTTGGTGTTTGGTGCTTGGTGTTTGGTGCTTGGTACTTGGTGCTTGGTGCTTGGTATTAGGTGTTTGGTGCTTGGTGTTTGGTGTCTGGTTTTTGGTGCTTGGTGCTTCGTGTTTGGTGCTTGCTGCTGGCTGCTTGGTGTTTGGTGCTTGGTGATTGGTGCTTGGTGTTTGGTGCTTGGTGTTTGGTGTTTGGTGCTAGGTGCTTGGTGTTTGGTGCTTGGTGCTTGGTGTTTGTACTTGGTGCTTGGTGCTTGGTTCTTGGTGTTTGGTGCTTGGTGCTTGGTGTTTGGTGCTTGGTGCTTGGTGTTTGGTGCTTGGTGTTTGGTGCTTGGTGTTTGGTGCTTGGTTCTTGGTGCTTGGTGTTTGGTGCTTGGTGTTTGGTGCTTGGTGTTAGGTGTTTGGTGCTTGGTGTTTGGTGCTTGGTACTTGGTGCTTGGTGCTTGGTGTTAGGTGTTTGGTGCTTGGTGTTTGGTGTCTGGTTTTTGGTGCTTGGTGCTTGGTGTTTGGTGCTTGCTGCTGGCTGCTTGGTGTTTGGTGCTTGGTGATTGGTGCTTGGTGTTTGGTGCTTGGTGTTTGGTGTTTGGTGCTAGGTGCTTGGTGCTTGGAGTTTGGTGTTTGGTGCTTGGTGCTTGGTGTTTTGTGTTTGGTGCTTGGTGTTTGATGCTTGGTGCTTGGTGCTTGGTGTTTTGTGTTTGGTGCTTGGTTCTTGGTGTTTGGTGCTTGGTGCTTGGTGCTTGGTGTTTGTACTTGGGGCTTGGTGCTTGGTGTTTGGTTCTTGGTTCTTGGTGTTTGGTACTTGGTGCTTGGTGCTTGGTGCTTGATGTTTGGTGTTTGGTGGTTGGTGTTTGGTGCTTGGTGCTTTGTGCTTGGTGTTAGGTGTTTGGTGCTTGGTCCTTGGTGTTTGGTGCTTGGTGTTTGGTGTTTGCTGTCTGCTTTTTGGTGTTTAGTGTTTGCTGTATGGTGTTTGGTGTTTGCTGTTTGGTGTTTGGTCTTTGGTGCTTGGTGTTTGGTGCTTGGTGCTTGGTGTTTGGTGTTTGGTGCTTGGTGCTTGGTGTTTGGTGTTATATGCTTGGTGTTTGATGCTTGGTGCTTTGTGCTTGGTGTTTGGTGTTTGGTGTTTGTACTTGGTGCTTGGTGCTTGGTGCTTGGTGTTTGGTGCTTGGTGTTTGGTGCTTGGTGCTTGGTGCTTGGTGCTTGGTGCTTGGTGTTTGGTGGTTGGTGTTTGGTGCTTGGTGTTAGGTGTTTGGTGCTTGGTGCTTGGTGTTTGGTGTTTGGTGCTTGGTGTTTGGTGTTTGGTGCTTGGTGTTTGGTGCTTGGTACTTGGTGCTTGGTGCTTGGTGTTAGGTGTTTGGTGCTTGGTGTTTGGTGCTTGGTGTTTGGTGCTTGGTGCTTGGTGCTTGGTGCTTGGTGTTTGGTGGTTGGTGTTTAGTGCTTGGTGTTAGGTGTTTGGTGCTTGGTGCTTGGTGTTTGGTGTTTGGTGCTTGGTGCTTGGTGTTTTGTGTTTGGTGCTTGGTGTTTGATGCTTGGTGCTTGGTGCTTGGTGTTTTGTGTTTGGTGCTTGGTTCTTGGTGTTTGGTGCTTGGTGCTTGGTGCTTGGTGTTTGTACTTGGTGCTTGGTTCTTGGTGTTTGGTTCTTGGTTCTTGGTATTTGGTACTTGGTGCTTGGTGCTTGGTGCTTGATGTTTGGTGTTTGGTGGTTGGTGTTTGGTGCTTGGTGCTTGGTGCTTGGTGTTAGGTGTTTGGTGCTTGGTCCTTGGTGTTTGGTGCTTGGTGTTTGGTGTTTGCTGTCTGCTTTTTGGTGTTTAGTGTTTGCTGTATGGTGTTTGGTGTTTGCTGTTTGGTGTTTGGTCTTTGGTGCTTGGTGTTTGGTGCTTGGTGCTTGGTGTTTGGTGTTTGGTGCTTGGTGCTTGGTGTTTGGTGTTATATGCTTGGTGTTTGATGCTTGGTGCTTTGTGCTTGGTGTTTGGTGTTTGGTGTTTGTACTTGGTGCTTGGTGCTTGGTGTTTGGTGCTTGGTGTTTGGTGCTTGGTGCTTGGTGCTTGGTGCTTGGTGCTTGGTGTTAGGTGTTTGGTGCTTGGTGCTTGGTGTTTGGTGTTTGGTGCTTGGTGTTCTGGTGTTTGGTGCTTGGTGTTTGGTGCTTGGTACTTGGTGCTTGGTGCTTGGTGTTAGGTGTTTGGTGCTTGGTGTTTGGTGCTTGGTGTTTGGTGCTTGGTGCTTGGTGCTTGGTGCTTGGTGTTTGGTGGTTGGTGTTTAGTGCTTGGTGTTAGGTGTTTGGTGCTTGGTGCTTGGTGTTTGGTGTTTGGTGCTTGGTGTTTGGTGTTTGGTGCTTGGTGTTTGGTGCTTTTTGCTTGGTGCTTGGTGCTTGGTGTTTGGTGCTTGGTGCTTGGTGTTGGGTGCTGGGTGCTTGGTGTTTGGTGTTTGGTGTTATATGCTTGGTGTTTGATGCTTGGTGCTTGGTGCTTGGTGTTTGGTGTTTGGTGCTTGGTGTTTGATGCTTGGTGCTTGGTGCTTGGTGTTTGGTGCTTGGTGCTTGGTGTTTGGTGCTTGGTGCTTGGTGTTGGGTGCTTGGTGTTTGGTGCCTGATGTTTGGTGCTTGGTGCTTGGTGCTTGGTGCTTGGTGTTTGGTGGTTGGTGCTTGGTGCTTGGTGTTAGGTGTTTGGTGCTTGGTGCTTGGTGTTTGGTGTTTGGTGCTTGGTGTTTGGTGTTTGGTGCTTGGTGTTTGGTGCTTGGTACTTGGTGCTTGGTGCTTGGTATTAGGTGTTTGGTGCTTGGTGTTTGGTGTCTGGTTTTTGGTGCTTGGTGCTTGGTGTTTGGTGCTTGCTGCTGGCTGCTTGGTGTTTGGTGCTTGGTGATTGGTGCTTGGTGTTTGGTGCTTGGTGTTTGGTGTTTGGTGCTAGGTGCTTGGTGTTTGGTGCTTGGTGCTTGGTGTTTGTACTTGGTGCTTGGTGCTTGGTTCTTGGTGTTAGGTGTTTGGTGCTTGGTGCTTGGTGTTTGGTGTTTGGTGCTTGGTGCTTGGTGTTTGGTGTTATATGCTTGGTGTTTGATGCTTGGTGCTTTGTGCTTGGTGTTTGGTGTTTGGTGTTTGTACTTGGTGCTTGGTGCTTGGTGCTTGGTGTTTGGTGCTTGGTGTTTGGTGCTTGGTGCTTGGTGCTTGGTGCTTGGTGCTTGGTGTTTGGTGGTTGGTGTTTGGTGCTTGGTGTTAGGTGTTTGGTGCTTGGTGCTTGGTGTTTGGTGTTTGGTGCTTGGTGTTTGGTGTTTGGTGCTTGGTGTTTGGTGCTTGGTACTTGGTGCTTGGTGCTTGGTGTTAGGTGTTTGGTGCTTGGTGTTTGGTGCTTGGTGTTTGGTGCTTGGTGCTTGGTGCTTGGTGCTTGGTGTTTGGTGGTTGGTGTTTAGTGCTTGGTGTTAGGTGTTTGGTGCTTGGTGCTTGGTGTTTGGTGTTTGGTGCTTGGTGCTTGGTGTTTGGTGTTTGGTGTTTGTTGTTTGGTGTTAGCTGTTTGGTGTTTGGTGTTTGCTGTATGTTGTTTGCTGTTTGGTGTTTGGTGTTTGCTGTATGTTGTTTGCTGTTTGGTGCTTAGTGTTTGGTGCTAGGTGCTTGGTGTTTGGTGCTTGGTGCTTGGTGTTTGGTGCTTGTTGCTTGGTGTTTGGTGCTTGGTGCTTGGTGTTTGGTTCCTGGTGCTTGGTGCTTGGTGCTTAGTGTTTGGTGTTTGGTGCTTGGTGCTTGGAGTTTTGTGTTTGGTGCTTGGTGCTTGGTGTTTTGTGTTTCGTGTTTGGTTTTTGGTGCTTGGTGCTTGGTGCTTGGTCCTTGGTGTTTGGTGCTGGGTGCTTTGTGTTTGGTGCTTGGTGCTTGGTGCTTGGTGTTTGGTGTTTGCTGCTTGGTGTTTGATGCTTGGTGCTTGGTGTTTTGTGTTTGGTGCTTGGTGTTTGGTGCTTGGTGCTTGGTGTTTGTACTTGGTGCTTGGTGCTTGGTGTTTGGTTCTTGGTTCTTGGTGTTTGGTGTTTGGCGATTGGTGTTTGGTGCTTGGTGCTTGGTGTTTGGTGCCTGGTGCTTGGTGCTTGGTGCTTGGTGTTTCGTGTTTGGTGCTTGGTGCTTGGAGTTTGGTGTTTGGTGCTTGGTGCTTGGTGTTTTGTGTTTGGTGCTTGGTGTTTGATGCTTGGTGCTTGGTGCTTGGTGTTTTGTGTTTGGTGCTTGGTGCTTGGTGCTTGGTGTTTGTACTTGGTGCTTGGTTCTTGGTGTTTGGTTCTTGGTTCTTGGTATTTGGTACTTGGTGCTTGGTGCTTGGTGCTTGATGTTTGGTGTTTGGTGGTTGGTGTTTGGTGCTTGGTGCTTGGTGCTTGGTGTTAGGTGTTTGGTGCTTGGTCCTTGGTGTTTGGTGCTTGGTGTTTGGTGTTTGCTGTCTGCTTTTTGGTGTTTAGTGTTTGCTGTATGGTGTTTGGTGTTTGCTGTTTGGTGTTTGGTCTTTGGTGCTTGGTGTTTGGTGCTTGGTGCTTGGTGTTTGGTGTTTGGTGCTTGGTGCTTGGTGTTTGGTGTTATATGCTTGGTGTTTGATGCTTGGTGCTTTGTGCTTGGTGTTTGGTGTTTGGTGTTTGTACTTGGTGCTTGGTGCTTGGTGCTTGGTGTTTGGTGCTTGGTGTTTGGTGCTTGGTGCTTGGTGCTTGGTGCTTGGTGCTTGGTGTTAGGTGTTTGGTGCTTGGTGGTTGGTGTTTGGTGTTTGGTGCTTGGTGTTCTGGTGTTTGGTGCTTGGTGTTTGGTGCTTGGTACTTGGTGCTTGGTGCTTGGTGTTAGGTGTTTGGTGCTTGGTGTTTGGTGCTTGGTGTTTGGTGCTTGGTGCTTGGTGCTTGGTGCTTGGTGTTTGGTGGTTGGTGTTTAGTGCTTGGTGTTAGGTGTTTGGTGCTTGGTGCTTGGTGTTTGGTGTTTGGTGCTTGGTGTTTGGTGTTTGGTGCTTGGTGTTTGGTGCTTTTTGCTTGGTGCTTGGTGCTTGGTGTTTGGTGCTTGGTGCTTGGTGTTGGGTGCTGGGTGCTTGGTGTTTGGTGTTTGGTGTTATATGCTTGGTGTTTGATGCTTGGTGCTTGGTGCTTGGTGTTTGGTGTTTGGTGCTTGGTGTTTGATGCTTGGTGCTTGGTGCTTGGTGTTTGGTGCTTGGTGCTTGGTGTTTGGTGCTTGGTGCTTGGTGTTTGGTGCTTGGTGTTTGGTGCCTGATGTTTGGTGCTTCGTGCTTGGTGCTTGGTGCTTGGTGTTTGGTGGTTGGTGCTTGGTGCTTGGTGTTAGGTGTTTGGTGCTTGGTGCTTGGTGTTTGGTGTTTGGTGCTTGGTGTTTGGTGTTTGGTGCTTGGTGTTTGGTGCTTGGTACTTGGTGCTTGGTGCTTGGTATTAGGTGTTTGGTGCTTGGTGTTTGGTGTCTGGTTTTTGGTGCTTGGTGCTTCGTGTTTGGTGCTTGCTGCTGGCTGCTTGGTGTTTGGTGCTTGGTGATTGGTGCTTGGTGTTTGGTGCTTGGTGTTTGGTGTTTGGTGCTAGGTGCTTGGTGTTTGGTGCTTGGTGCTTGGTGTTTGTACTTGGTGCTTGGTGCTTGGTTCTTGGTGTTTGGTGCTTGGTGCTTGGTGTTTGGTGCTTGGTGCTTGGTGTTTGGTGCTTGGTGTTTGGTGCTTGGTGTTTGGTGCTTGGTTCTTGGTGCTTGGTGTTTGGTGCTTGGTGTTTGGTGCTTGGTGTTAGGTGTTTGGTGCTTGGTGTTTGGTGCTTGGTACTTGGTGCTTGGTGCTTGGTGTTAGGTGTTTGGTGCTTGGTGTTTGGTGTCTGGTTTTTGGTGCTTGGTGCTTGGTGTTTGGTGCTTGCTGCTGGCTGCTTGGTGTTTGGTGCTTGGTGATTGGTGCTTGGTGTTTGGTGCTTGGTGTTTGGTGTTTGGTGCTAGGTGCTTGGTGCTTGGAGTTTGGTGTTTGGTGCTTGGTGCTTGGTGTTTTGTGTTTGGTGCTTGGTGTTTGATGCTTGGTGCTTGGTGCTTGGTGTTTTGTGTTTGGTGCTTGGTTCTTGGTGTTTGGTGCTTGGTGCTTGGTGCTTGGTGTTTGTACTTGGGGCTTGGTGCTTGGTGTTTGGTTCTTGGTTCTTGGTGTTTGGTACTTGGTGCTTGGTGCTTGGTGCTTGATGTTTGGTGTTTGGTGGTTGGTGTTTGGTGCTTGGTGCTTTGTGCTTGGTGTTAGGTGTTTGGTGCTTGGTCCTTGGTGTTTGGTGCTTGGTGTTTGGTGTTTGCTGTCTGCTTTTTGGTGTTTAGTGTTTGCTGTATGGTGTTTGGTGTTTGCTGTTTGGTGTTTGGTCTTTGGTGCTTGGTGTTTGGTGCTTGGTGCTTGGTGTTTGGTGTTTGGTGCTTGGTGCTTGGTGTTTGGTGTTATATGCTTGGTGTTTGATGCTTGGTGCTTTGTGCTTGGTGTTTGGTGTTTGGTGTTTGTACTTGGTGCTTGGTGCTTGGTGCTTGGTGTTTGGTGCTTGGTGTTTGGTGCTTGGTGCTTGGTGCTTGGTGCTTGGTGCTTGGTGTTTGGTGGTTGGTGTTTGGTGCTTGGTGTTAGGTGTTTGGTGCTTGGTGCTTGGTGTTTGGTGTTTGGTGCTTGGTGTTTGGTGTTTGGTGCTTGGTGTTTGGTGCTTGGTACTTGGTGCTTGGTGCTTGGTGTTAGGTGTTTGGTGCTTGGTGTTTGGTGCTTGGTGTTTGGTGCTTGGTGCTTGGTGCTTGGTGCTTGGTGTTTGGTGGTTGGTGTTTAGTGCTTGGTGTTAGGTGTTTGGTGCTTGGTGCTTGGTGTTTGGTGTTTGGTGCTTGGTGCTTGGTGTTTTGTGTTTGGTGCTTGGTGTTTGATGCTTGGTGCTTGGTGCTTGGTGTTTTGTGTTTGGTGCTTGGTTCTTGGTGTTTGGTGCTTGGTGCTTGGTGCTTGGTGTTTGTACTTGGTGCTTGGTTCTTGGTGTTTGGTTCTTGGTTCTTGGTATTTGGTACTTGGTGCTTGGTGCTTGGTGCTTGATGTTTGGTGTTTGGTGGTTGGTGTTTGGTGCTTGGTGCTTGGTGCTTGGTGTTAGGTGTTTGGTGCTTGGTCCTTGGTGTTTGGTGCTTGGTGTTTGGTGTTTGCTGTCTGCTTTTTGGTGTTTAGTGTTTGCTGTATGGTGTTTGGTGTTTGCTGTTTGGTGTTTGGTCTTTGGTGCTTGGTGTTTGGTGCTTGGTGCTTGGTGTTTGGTGTTTGGTGCTTGGTGCTTGGTGTTTGGTGTTATATGCTTGGTGTTTGATGCTTGGTGCTTTGTGCTTGGTGTTTGGTGTTTGGTGTTTGTACTTGGTGCTTGGTGCTTGGTGTTTGGTGCTTGGTGTTTGGTGCTTGGTGCTTGGTGCTTGGTGCTTGGTGCTTGGTGTTAGGTGTTTGGTGCTTGGTGCTTGGTGTTTGGTGTTTGGTGCTTGGTGTTCTGGTGTTTGGTGCTTGGTGTTTGGTGCTTGGTACTTGGTGCTTGGTGCTTGGTGTTAGGTGTTTGGTGCTTGGTGTTTGGTGCTTGGTGTTTGGTGCTTGGTGCTTGGTGCTTGGTGCTTGGTGTTTGGTGGTTGGTGTTTAGTGCTTGGTGTTAGGTGTTTGGTGCTTGGTGCTTGGTGTTTGGTGTTTGGTGCTTGGTGTTTGGTGTTTGGTGCTTGGTGTTTGGTGCTTTTTGCTTGGTGCTTGGTGCTTGGTGTTTGGTGCTTGGTGCTTGGTGTTGGGTGCTGGGTGCTTGGTGTTTGGTGTTTGGTGTTATATGCTTGGTGTTTGATGCTTGGTGCTTGGTGCTTGGTGTTTGGTGTTTGGTGCTTGGTGTTTGATGCTTGGTGCTTGGTGCTTGGTGTTTGGTGCTTGGTGCTTGGTGTTTGGTGCTTGGTGCTTGGTGTTGGGTGCTTGGTGTTTGGTGCCTGATGTTTGGTGCTTGGTGCTTGGTGCTTGGTGCTTGGTGTTTGGTGGTTGGTGCTTGGTGCTTGGTGTTAGGTGTTTGGTGCTTGGTGCTTGGTGTTTGGTGTTTGGTGCTTGGTGTTTGGTGTTTGGTGCTTGGTGTTTGGTGCTTGGTACTTGGTGCTTGGTGCTTGGTATTAGGTGTTTGGTGCTTGGTGTTTGGTGTCTGGTTTTTGGTGCTTGGTGCTTGGTGTTTGGTGCTTGCTGCTGGCTGCTTGGTGTTTGGTGCTTGGTGATTGGTGCTTGGTGTTTGGTGCTTGGTGTTTGGTGTTTGGTGCTAGGTGCTTGGTGTTTGGTGCTTGGTGCTTGGTGTTTGTACTTGGTGCTTGGTGCTTGGTTCTTGGTGTTTGGTGCTTGGTGCTTGGTGTTTGGTGCTTGGTGCTTGGTGTTTGGTGCTTGGTGTTTGGTGCTTGGTGTTTGGTGCTTGGTTCTTGGTGCTTGGTGTTTGGTGCTTGGTGTTTGGTGCTTGGTGTTAGGTGTTTGGTGCTTGGTGTTTGGTGCTTGGTACTTGGTGCTTGGTGCTTGGTGTTAGGTGTTTGGTGCTTGGTGTTTGGTGTCTGGTTTTTGGTGCTTGGTGCTTGGTGTTTGGTGCTTGCTGCTGGCTGCTTGGTGTTTGGTGCTTGGTGATTGGTGCTTGGTGTTTGGTGCTTGGTGTTTGGTGTTTGGTGCTAGGTGCTTGGTGCTTGGAGTTTGGTGTTTGGTGCTTGGTGCTTGGTGTTTTGTGTTTGGTGCTTGGTGTTTGATGCTTGGTGCTTGGTGCTTGGTGTTTTGTGTTTGGTGCTTGGTTCTTGGTGTTTGGTGCTTGGTGCTTGGTGCTTGGTGTTTGTACTTGGGGCTTGGTGCTTGGTGTTTGGTTCTTGGTTCTTGGTGTTTGGTACTTGGTGCTTGGTGCTTGGTGCTTGATGTTTGGTGTTTGGTGGTTGGTGTTTGGTGCTTGGTGCTTTGTGCTTGGTGTTAGGTGTTTGGTGCTTGGTCCTTGGTGTTTGGTGCTTGGTGTTTGGTGTTTGCTGTCTGCTTTTTGGTGTTTAGTGTTTGCTGTATGGTGTTTGGTGTTTGCTGTTTGGTGTTTGGTCTTTGGTGCTTGGTGTTTGGTGCTTGGTGCTTGGTGTTTGGTGTTTGGTGCTTGGTGCTTGGTGTTTGGTGTTATATGCTTGGTGTTTGATGCTTGGTGCTTTGTGCTTGGTGTTTGGTGTTTGGTGTTTGTACTTGGTGCTTGGTGCTTGGTGCTTGGTGTTTGGTGCTTGGTGTTTGGTGCTTGGTGCTTGGTGCTTGGTGCTTGGTGCTTGGTGTTTGGTGGTTGGTGTTTGGTGCTTGGTGTTAGGTGTTTGGTGCTTGGTGCTTGGTGTTTGGTGTTTGGTGCTTGGTGTTTGGTGTTTGGTGCTTGGTGTTTGGTGCTTGGTACTTGGTGCTTGGTGCTTGGTGTTAGGTGTTTGGTGCTTGGTGTTTGGTGCTTGGTGTTTGGTGCTTGGTGCTTGGTGCTTGGTGCTTGGTGTTTGGTGGTTGGTGTTTAGTGCTTGGTGTTAGGTGTTTGGTGCTTGGTGCTTGGTGTTTGGTGTTTGGTGCTTGGTGCTTGGTGTTTTGTGTTTGGTGCTTGGTGTTTGATGCTTGGTGCTTGGTGCTTGGTGTTTTGTGTTTGGTGCTTGGTTCTTGGTGTTTGGTGCTTGGTGCTTGGTGCTTGGTGTTTGTACTTGGTGCTTGGTTCTTGGTGTTTGGTTCTTGGTTCTTGGTATTTGGTACTTGGTGCTTGGTGCTTGATGCTTGATGTTTGGTGTTTGGTGGTTGGTGTTTGGTGCTTGGTGCTTGGTGCTTGGTGTTAGGTGTTTGGTGCTTGGTCCTTGGTGTTTGGTGCTTGGTGTTTGGTGTTTGCTGTCTGCTTTTTGGTGTTTAGTGTTTGCTGTATGGTGTTTGGTGTTTGCTGTTTGGTGTTTGGTCTTTGGTGCTTGGTGTTTGGTGCTTGGTGCTTGGTGTTTGGTGTTTGGTGCTTGGTGCTTGGTGTTTGGTGTTATATGCTTGGTGTTTGATGCTTGGTGCTTTGTGCTTGGTGTTTGGTGTTTGGTGTTTGTACTTGGTGCTTGGTGCTTGGTGTTTGGTGCTTGGTGTTTGGTGCTTGGTGCTTGGTGCTTGGTGCTTGGTGCTTGGTGTTAGGTGTTTGGTGCTTGGTGCTTGGTGTTTGGTGTTTGGTGCTTGGTGTTCTGGTGTTTGGTGCTTGGTGTTTGGTGCTTGGTACTTGGTGCTTGGTGCTTGGTGTTAGGTGTTTGGTGCTTGGTGTTTGGTGCTTGGTGTTTGGTGCTTGGTGCTTGGTGCTTGGTGCTTGGTGTTTGGTGGTTGGTGTTTAGTGCTTGGTGTTAGGTGTTTGGTGCTTGGTGCTTGGTGTTTGGTGTTTGGTGCTTGGTGTTTGGTGTTTGGTGCTTGGTGTTTGGTGCTTTTTGCTTGGTGCTTGGTGCTTGGTGTTTGGTGCTTGGTGCTTGGTGTTGGGTGCTGGGTGCTTGGTGTTTGGTGTTTGGTGTTATATGCTTGGTGTTTGATGCTTGGTGCTTGGTGCTTGGTGTTTGGTGTTTGGTGCTTGGTGTTTGATGCTTGGTGCTTGGTGCTTGGTGTTTGGTGCTTGGTGCTTGGTGTTTGGTGCTTGGTGCTTGGTGTTGGGTGCTTGGTGTTTGGTGCCTGATGTTTGGTGCTTGGTGCTTGGTGCTTGGTGCTTGGTGTTTGGTGGTTGGTGCTTGGTGCTTGGTGTTAGGTGTTTGGTGCTTGGTGCTTGGTGTTTGGTGTTTGGTGCTTGGTGTTTGGTGTTTGGTGCTTGGTGTTTGGTGCTTGGTACTTGGTGCTTGGTGCTTGGTATTAGGTGTTTGGTGCTTGGTGTTTGGTGTCTGGTTTTTGGTGCTTGGTGCTTGGTGTTTGGTGCTTGCTGCTGGCTGCTTGGTGTTTGGTGCTTGGTGATTGGTGCTTGGTGTTTGGTGCTTGGTGTTTGGTGTTTGGTGCTAGGTGCTTGGTGTTTGGTGTTTGGTGCTTGGTGTTTGTACTTGGTGCTTGGTGCTTGGTTCTTGGTGTTTGGTGCTTGGTGCTTGGTGTTTGGTGCTTGGTGCTTGGTGTTTGGTGCTTGGTGTTTGGTGCTTGGTGTTTGGTGCTTGGTTCTTGGTGCTTGGTGTTTGGTGCTTGGTGTTTGGTGCTTGGTGTTAGGTGTTTGGTGCTTGGTGTTTGGTGCTTGGTACTTGGTGCTTGGTGCTTGGTGTTAGGTGTTTGGTGCTTGGTGTTTGGTGTCTGGTTTTTGGTGCTTGGTGCTTGGTGTTTGGTGCTTGCTGCTGGCTGCTTGGTGTTTGGTGCTTGGTGATTGGTGCTTGGTGTTTGGTGCTTGGTGTTTGGTGTTTGGTGCTAGGTGCTTGGTGCTTGGAGTTTGGTGTTTGGTGCTTGGTGCTTGGTGTTTTGTGTTTGGTGCTTGGTGTTTGATGCTTGGTGCTTGGTGCTTGGTGTTTTGTGTTTGGTGCTTGGTTCTTGGTGTTTGGTGCTTGGTGCTTGGTGCTTGGTGTTTGTACTTGGGGCTTGGTGCTTGGTGTTTGGTTCTTGGTTCTTGGTGTTTGGTACTTGGTGCTTGGTGCTTGGTGCTTGATGTTTGGTGTTTGGTGGTTGGTGTTTGGTGCTTGGTGCTTTGTGCTTGGTGTTAGGTGTTTGGTGCTTGGTCCTTGGTGTTTGGTGCTTGGTGTTTGGTGTTTGCTGTCTGATTTTTGGTGTTTAGTGTTTGCTGTATGGTGTTTGGTGTTTGCTGTTTGGTGTTTGGTCTTTGGTGCTTGGTGTTTGGTGCTTGGTGCTTGGTGTTTGGTGTTTGGTGCTTGGTGCTTGGTGTTTGGTGTTATATGCTTGGTGTTTGATGCTTGGTGCTTTGTGCTTGGTGTTTGGTGTTTGGTGTTTGTACTTGGTGCTTGGTGCTTGGTGCTTGGTGTTTGGTGCTTGGTGTTTGGTGCTTGGTGCTTGGTGCTTGGTGCTTGGTGCTTGGTGTTTGGTGGTTGGTGTTTGGTGCTTGGTGTTAGGTGTTTGGTGCTTGGTGCTTGGTGTTTGGTGCTTGGTGTTTGGTGTTTGGTGCTTGGTGTTTGGTGCTTGGTACTTGGTGCTTGGTGCTTGGTGTTAGGTGTTTGGTGCTTGGTGTTTGGTGCTTGGTGTTTGGTGCTTGGTGCTTGGTGCTTGGTGCTTGGTGTTTGGTGGTTGGTGTTTAGTGCTTGGTGTTAGGTGTTTGGTGCTTGGTGCTTGGTGTTTGGTGTTTGGTGCTTGGTGTTTGGTGTTTGGTGCTTGGTGTTTGGTGCTTTTTGCTTGGTGCTTGGTGCTTGGTGTTTGGTGCTTGGTGCTTGGTGTTTGGTGCTGGGTGCTTGGTGTTTGGTGTTTGGTGTTATATGCTTGGTGTTTGATGCTTGGTGCTTGGTGCTTGGTGTTTGGTGTTTGGTGCTTGGTGTTTGATGCTTGGTGCTTGGTGCTTGGTGTTTGGTGCTTGGTGCTTGGTGTTTGGTGCTTGGTGCTTGGTGTTTGGTGCTTGGTGTTTGGTGCTTGATGTTTGGTGCTTGGTGCTTGGTGCTTGGTGCTTGGTGTTTGGTGGTTGGTGCTTGGTGCTTGGTGTTAGGTGTTTGGTGCTTGGTGCTTGGTGTTTGGTGTTTGGTGCTTGGTGTTTGGTGTTTGGTGCTTGGTGTTTGGTGCTTGGTACTTGGTGCTTGGTGCTTGGTGTTAGGTGTTTGGTGTTTGGTGTCTGGTTTTTGGTGCTTGGTGCTTGGTGTTTGGTGCTTGCTGCTGGCTTCTTGGTGTTTGGTGCTTGGTGATTGGTGCTTGGTGTTTGGTGCTTGGTGTTTGGTGTTTGGTGCTAGGTGCTTGGTGTTTGGTGCTTGGTGCTTGGTGTTTGTACTTGGTGCTTGGTGCTTGGTTCTTGGTGTTTGGTGCTTGGTGCTTGGTGTTTGGTGCTTGGTGTTTGGTGTTTGGTGCTTGGTGTTTGGTGCTTGGTGTTTGGTGCTTGGTTCTTGGTGCTTGGTGTTTGGTGCTTGGTGTTTGGTGCTTGGTGTTAGGTGTTTGGTGCTTGGTGTTTGGTGCTTGGTACTTGGTGCTTGGTGCTTGGTATTAGGTGTTTGGTGCTTGGTGTTTGGTGTCTGATTTTTGGTGCTTGGTGCTTGGTGTTTGGTGCTTGCTGCTGGCTGCTTGGTGTTTGGTGCTTGGTGATTGGTGCTTGGTGTTTGGTGCTTGGTGTTTGGTGTTTGGTGCTAGGTGCTTGGTGTTTGGTGCTTGGTGCTTGGTGTTTGTACTTGGTGCTTGGTGCTTGGTTCTTGGTGTTTGGTGCTTGGTGCTTGGTGTTTGGTGCTTGGTGCTTGGTGTTTGGTGCTTGGTGTTTGGTGCTTGGTGTTTGGTGCTTGGTGCTTGGAGTTTGGTGCTTGGTGTTTGGTGCTTGGTGTTAGGTGTTTGGTGCTTGGTGCTTGGTGTTTGGTGTTTGGTGCTTGGTGTTTGGTGTTTGGTGTTATATGCTTGGTGTTTGATGCTTGGTGCTTGGTGCTTAGTGTTTGGTGCTTGGTGTTTGAGTCTTGGTGCTTGGTGCTTGGTGTTTGGTGCTTGGTGCTTGGTGTTTGTACTTGGTGCTTGGTGCTTGGTTCTTGGTGTTTGGTGCTTGGTGCTTGGTGTTTGGTGTTTGGTGCTTGGTGTTTGGTGCTTGGTGTTTGGTGCTTGGTGCTTGGTATTAGGTGCTTGGTGCTGTGTGGTTGGTGTTTAGTGCTTGGTGTTTGGTGCTGGGTGCTTGGTGTTTGGTGCTTGGTGTTTGGTGTTTGGTGCTTGGTGCTTGGTGTTTGGTGCTTGGTGTTTAGTGTTTGGTGCTTGGTGCTTAGTGTTTGGTGCTAGGTGCTTGGTGTTTGGTGCTTGGTGCTTGGTGTTTGGTGCCTGGTGCTTTGTGTTTGGTGTTTGGTGTTTGGTGCTTGGTGCTTGGTGTTTGGTGTTTGCTGTTTGCTGTTTGGTGTTTGGTGTTTGGTCTTTGTTGTTTGGTGTTAGCTGTTTGGTGTTTGGTGTTTGCTTTTTGGTGTTTGGTGTTTGCTGTATGTTGTTTGCTGTTTGGTGTTTGGTGTTTGCTGTATGTTGTTTGCTGTTTGGTGCTTAGTGTTTGGTGCTAGGTGCTTGGTGTTTGGTGCTTGGTGCTTGGTGTTTGGTGCTTGTTGCTTGGTGTTTGGTGCTTGGTGCTTGGTGTTTGGTTCCTGGTGCTTGGTGCTTGGTGCTTGGTGTTTGGTGTTTGGTGCTTGGTGCTTGGAGTTTTGTGTTTGGTGCTTGGTGCTTGGTGTTTTGTGTTTCGTGTTTGGTTTTTGGTGCTTGGTGCTTGGTGCTTGGTCCTTGGTGTTTGGTGCTGGGTGCTTTGTGTTTGGTGCTTGGTGCTTGGTGCTTGGTGTTTGGTGTTTGCTGCTTGGTGTTTGATGCTTGGTGCTTGGTGTTTTGTGTTTGGTGCTTGGTGTTTGGTGCTTGGTGCTTGGTGTTTGTACTTGGTGCTTGGTGCTTGGTGTTTGGTTCTTGGTTCTTGGTGTTTGGTGTTTGGCGATTGGTGTTTGGTGCTTGGTGCTTGGTGTTTGGTGCCTGGTGCTTGGTGCTTGGTGCTTGGTGTTTCGTGTTTGGTGCTTGGTGCTTGGAGTTTGGTGTTTGGTGCTTGGTGCTTGGTGTTTTGTGTTTGGTGCTTGGTTCTTGGTGTTTGGTGCTTGGTGCTTGGTGCTTGGTGTTTGTACTTGGTGCTTGGTGCTTGGTGTTTGGTTCTTGGTTCTTGGTGTTTGGTACTTGGTGCTTGGTGCTTGGTGCTTGATGTTTGGTGTTTGGTGGTTGGTGTTTGGTGCTTGGTGCTTGGTGCTTGGTGTTAGGTGTTTGGTGCTTGGTCCTTGGTGTTTGGTGCTTGGTGTTTGGTGTTTGCTGTCTGCTTTTTGGTGTTTAGTGTTTGCTGTATGGTGTTTGGTGTTTGCTGTTTGGTGTTTGGTCTTTGGTGCTTGGTGTTTGGTGCTTGGTGCTTGGTGTTTGGTGTTTGGTGCTTGGTGCTTGGTGTTTGGTGTTATATGCTTGGTGTTTGATGCTTGGTGCTTTGTGCTTGGTGTTTGGTGTTTGGTGTTTGTACTTGGTGCTTGGTGCTTGGTGCTTGGTATTTGGTGCTTGGTGTTTGGTGGTTGGTGCTTGGTGCTTGGTGCTTGGTGCTTGGTGTTTGGTGGTTAGTGTTTGGTGCTTGGTGTTAGGTGTTTGGTGCTTGGTGCTTGGTGTTTGGTGTTTGGTGCTTGGTGTTTGGTGTTTGGTGCTTGGTGTTTGGTGCTTGGTACTTGGTGCTTGGTGCTTGGTGTTAGGTGTTTGGTGCTTGGTGTTTGGTGCTTGGTGTTTGGTGCTTGGTGCTTGGTGCTTGGTGCTTGGTGTTTGGTGGTTGGTGTTTAGTGCTTGGTGTTAGGTGTTTGGTGCTTGGTACTTGGTGTTTGGTGTTTGGTGCTTGGTGTTTGGTGTTTGGTGCTTGGTGTTTGGTGCTTTTGGCTTGGTGCTTGGTGCTTGGTGTTTGGTGCTTGGTGCTTGGTGTTGGGTGCTGGGTGCTTGGTGTTTGGTGTTTGGTGTTATATGCTTGGTGTTTGATGCTTGGTGCTTGGTGCTTGGTGTTTGGTGTTTGGTGCTTGGTGTTTGATGCTTGGTGCTTGGTGCTTGGTGTTTGGTGCTTGGTGCTTGGTGTTTGGTGCTTGGTGCTTGGTGTTTGGTGCTTGGTGTTTGGTGCCTGATGTTTGGTGCTTGGTGCTTGGTGCTTGGTGCTTGGTGTTTGGTGGTTGGTGCTTGGTGCTTGGTGTTAGGTGTTTGGTGCTTGGTGCTTGGTGTTTGGTGTTTGGTGCTTGGTGTTTGGTGTTTGGTGCTTGGTGTTTGGTGCTTGGTACTTGGTGCTTGGTGCTTGGTATTAGGTGTTTGGTGCTTGGTGTTTGGTGTCTGGTTTTTGGTGCTTGGTGCTTGGTGTTTGGTGCTTGCTGCTGGCTGCTTGGTGTTTGGTGCTTGGTGATTGGTGCTTGGTGTTTGGTGCTTGGTGTTTGGTGTTTGGTGCTAGGTGCTTGGTGTTTGGTGCTTGGTGCTTGGTGTTTGTACTTGGTGCTTGGTGCTTGGTTCTTGGTGTTTGGTGCTTGGTGCTTGGTGTTTGCTGCTTGGTGCTTGGTGTTTGGTGCTTGGTGTTTGGTGCTTGGTGTTTGGTGCTTGGTTCTTGGTGCTTGGTGTTTGGTGCTTGGTGTTTGGTGCTTGGTGTTAGGTGTTTGGTGCTTGGTGTTTGGTGCTTGGTACTTGGTGCTTGGTGCTTGGTGTTAGGTGTTTGGTGCTTGGTGTTTGGTGTCTGGTTTTTGGTGCTTGGTGCTTGGTGTTTGGTGCTTGCTGCTGGCTGCTTGGTGTTTGGTGCTTGGTGATTGGTGCTTGGTGTTTGGTGCTTGGTGTTTGGTGTTTGGTGCTAGGTGCTTGGTGCTTGGAGTTTGGTGTTTGGTGCTTGGTGCTTGGTGTTTTGTGTTTGGTGCTTGGTGTTTGATGCTTGGTGCTTGGTGCTTGGTGTTTTGTGTTTGGTGCTTGGTTCTTGGTGTTTGGTGCTTGGTGCTTGGTGCTTGGTGTTTGTACTTGGTGCTTGGTGCTTGGTGTTCGGTTCTTGGTTCTTGGTGTTTGGTACTTGGTGTTTGGTGCTTGGTTCTTGGTGTTAGGTGTTTGGTGCTTGGTGTTTGGTGCTTGGTGTTTGGTGCTTGGTGCTTGGTGCTTGGTGCTTGGTGTTTGGTGGTTGGTGTTTGGTGCTTGGTGTTAGGTGTTTGGTGCTTGGTGCTTGGTGTTTGGTGTTTGGTGCTTGGTGTTTGGTGTTTGGTGCTTGGTGTTTGGTGCTTTTTGCTTGGTGCTTGGTGCTTGGTGTTTGGTGCTTGGTGCTTGGTGTTTGGTGCTGGGTGCTTGGTGTTTGGTGTTTGGTGTTATATGCTTGGTGTTTGATGCTTGGTGCTTGGTGCTTGGTGTTTGGTGTTTGGTGCTTGGTGTTTGATGCTTGGTGCTTGGTGCTTGGTGTTTGGTGCTTGGTGCTTGGTGTTTGGTGCTTGGTGCTTGGTGTTTGGTGCTTGGTGTTTGGTGCTTGGTGTTTGGTGCTTGGTGCTTGGTGCTTGGTGCTTGGTGTTTGGTGGTTGGTGCTTGGTGCTTGGTGTTAGGTGTTTGGTGCTTGGTGCTTGGTGTTTGCTGTTTGGTGCTTGGTGTGTGGTGTTTGGTGCTTGGTGTTTGGTGCTTGGTACTTGGTGCTTGGTGCTTGGTGTTAGGTGTTTGGTGCTAGGTGTTTGGTGTCTGGTTTTTGGTGCTTGGTGCTTGGTGTTTGGTGCTTGCTGCTGGCTGCTTGGTGTTTGGTGCTTGGTGATTGGTGCTTGGTGTTTGGTGCTTGGTGTTTGGTGTTTGGTGCTAGGTGCTTGGTGTTTGGTGCTTGGTGCTTGGTGTTTGTACTTGGTGCTTGGTGCTTGGTTCTTGGTGTTTGGTGCTTGGTGCTTGGTGTTTGGTGCTTGGTGCTTGGTGTTTGGTGCTTGGTGTTTGGTGCTTGGTGTTTGGTGTTTGGTGCTTGGTGCTTGGTGTTTGGTGCTTGGTGTTTGGTGCTTGGTGTTAGGTGTTTGGTGCTTGGTGCTTGGTGTTTGGTGTTTGGTGCTTGGCGTTTGGTGTTTGGTGTTATATGCTTGGTGTTTGATGCTTGGTGCTTGGTGCTTGGTGTTTGGTGCTTGGTGTTTGATGCTTGGTGCTTGGTGCTTGGTGTTTGGTGCTTGGTGCTTGGTGTTTGTACTTGGTGCTTGGTGCTTGGTTCTTGGTGTTTGGTGCTTGGTGCTTGGTGTTTGGTGTTTGGTGCTTGGTGTTTGGTGCTTGGTGTTTGGTGCTTGGTGCTTGGTGCTTAGTGCTTGGTGTTTTGTGCTTGGTGTTAGGTGTTTGGTGCTTGGTGCTTGGTGTTTGGTGTTTGGTGCTTGGTGTTTGGTGCTTGGTGTTTGGTGTTAGGTGTTTGGTGCTTGGTGTTTGGTGTTTGGTGCTTGGTGTTTGGTGCTTGGTGTTTGGTGCTTGGTGTTTGGTGCTTGGTACTTGGTGCTTGGTGCTTGGTGTTAGGTGTTTGGTGCTTGGTGCTTGGTGTTTGGTTTTTGGTGCTTGGTGCTTGGTGTTTGGTGTTTGGGGCTTAGTGTTTGGTGCTTGGTGCTTAGTGTTTGGTGCTAGGTGCTTGCTGTTTGGTGCTTGGTGCTTGGTGTTTGGTGCTGGCTGCTTGGTGTTTGATGCTTGGTGATTGGTGCTTGGTGTTTTGTGCTTGGTGTTTGGTGTTTGGTGTTTGGTGCTAGGTGCTTGGTGTTTGGTGCTTGGTGCTTGGTGCTTGGTGTTTGGTGTTTGGTGTTAGGTGCTTGATGCTTGGTGTTTGGTGCTTGGTGCTGGGTGGTTGGTGTTTAGTGCTTGGTGTTTGGTGCTGGGTGCTTGGTGTTTGGTGCTTGTTGCTTGGTCTTTGGTGCTTGGTGTTTGGTGTTTGGTGCTTGGTGCTTGGTGTTTGGTGCTTGGTGCTTGGTGTTTGGTGCTTGGTGCTTAGTGTTTGGTGCTTGGTGCTTAGTGTTTGGTGCTAGGTGCTTGGTGTTTGGTGCTTGGTGCTTGGTGTTTGGTGCCTGGTGCTTGGTGTTTGGTGTTTGGTGTTTGGTGCTTGGTGCTTGGTGTTTGCTTTTTGGTGTTTGGTGTTTGCTGTATGTTGTTTGCTGTTTGGTGTTTGGTGTTTGGTGTTTGGTGCTTGGTGTTTGGTGCTTGGTGCTTGGTGCTTGGTGTTTGGTGCTTGGTGTTTGGTGCTTGGTGCTTGGTGTTTGGTGCTTGGTGTTTGGTGCTTGGTGTTTGGTGCTTGGTGCTTGGTGCTTGGTGTTTGGTGGTTGGTGCTTGGTGCTTGGTGCTTGATGTTTGGTGCTTGGTGCTTGGTGTTTGGTGTTTGGTGCTTGGTGTTTGGTGTTTGGTGCTTGGTGTTTGGTGCTTGGTACTTGGTGCTTGGTGCTTGGTGTTAGGTGTTTGGTGCTTGGTGTTTGGTGTCTGGTTTTTGGTGCTTGGTGCTTGGTGTTTGGTGCTTGCTGCTGGCTGCTTGGTGTTTGGTGCTTGGTGATTGGTGCTTGGTGTTTGGTGCTTGGTGTTTGGTGTTTGGTGCTAGGTGCTTGGTGTTTGGTGCTTGGTGCTTGGTGTTTGTACTTGGTGTTTGTACTTGGTGCTTGGTGCTTGGTTCTTGGTGTTTGGTGCTTGGTGCTTGGTGTTTGGTGCTTGGTGCTTGGTGTTTGGTGCTTGGTGTTTGGTGCTTGGTGCTTGGTGTTTGGTGCTTGGTGTTTGGTGCTTGGTGTTTGGTGCTTGGTGTTAGGTGTTTGGCGCTTGGTGCTTGGTGTTTGGTGTTTGGTGCTTGGTGTTTGGTGTTTGGTGTTATATGCTTGGTGTTTGATGCTTGGTGCTTGGTGCTTGGTGTTTGGTGCTTGGTGTTTGATGCTTGGTGCTTGGTGCTTGGTGTTTGGTGCTTGGTGCTTGGTGTTTGGTGTTTGGTGCTTGGTGTTTGGTGTTTGGTGTTATATGCTTGGTGTTTGATGCTTGGTGCTTGGTGCTTGGTGTTTGTTGTTTGGTGTTTGTACTTGGTGCTTGGTGCTTGGTGCTTGGTGTTTGGTGCTTGGTGTTTGGTGCTTGGTGCTTGGTGCTTGGTGCTTGGTGCTTGGTGTTTGGTGGTTGGTGTTTGGTGCTTGGTGTTAGGTGTTTGGTGCTTGGTGCTTGGTGTTTGGTGTTTGGTGTTTGGTGTTTGGTGCTTGGTACTTGGTGCTTGGTGCTTGGTGTTAGGTGTTTGGTGCTTGGTGTTTGGTGCTTGGTGTTTGGTGCTTGGTGCTTGGTGCTTGGTGCTTGGTGTTTGGTGGTTGGTGTTTGGTGCTTGGTGTTAGGTGTTTGGTGCTTGGTGCTTGGTGTTTGGTGTTTGGTGCTTGGTGTTTGGTGTTTGGTGCTTGGTATTTGGTGCTTTTTGCTTGGTGCTTGGTGCTTGGTGTTTGGTGCTTTGTTCTTGGTGTTTGGTGCTGGGTGCTTGGTGTTTGGTGTTTGGTGTTATATGCTTGGTGTTTGATGCTTGGTGCTTGGTGCTTGGTGTTTGGTGTTTGGTGCTTGGTGTTTGATGCTTGGTGCTTGGTGCTTGGTGTTTGGTGCTTGGTGCTTGGTGCTTGGTGTTTGGTGCTTGGTGTTTGGTGCTTGGTGTTTGGTGCTTGGTGCTTGGTGCTTGGTGTTTGGTGGTTGGTGCTTGGTGCTTGGTGTTAAGTGTTTGGTGCTTGGTGCTTGGTGTTTGGTGTTTGGTGCTTGGTGTTTGGTGTTTGGTGCTTGGTGTTTGATGCTTGGTACTTGATGCTTGGTGCTTGGTGTTAGGTGTTTGGTGCTTGGTGTTTGGTGCTTGGTGCTTGGTGTTTGGTGGTTGGTGTTTGGTGCTTGGTGTTAGGTGTTTGGTGCTTGGTGTTTTGTGCTTGGTGTTTGGTGTTTGGTGCTTAGTGTTTGGTGCTAGGTGCTTGCTGTTTGGTGCTTGGTGCTTGGTGTTTGGTGCTGGCTGCTTGGTGTTTGATGCTTGGTGATTGGTGCTTGGTGTTTTGTGCTTGGTGTTTGGTGTTTGGTGTTTGGTGCTAGGTGCTTGGTGTTTGGTGCTTGGTGCTTGGTGCTTGGTGTTTGGTGTTTGGTGTTAGGTGCTTGATGCTTGGTGTTTGGTGCTTGGTGCTGGGTGGTTGGTGTTTAGTGCTTGGTGTTTGGTGCTGGGTGCTTGGTGTTTGGTGCTTGTTGCTTGGTCTTTGGTGCTTGGTGTTTGGTGTTTGGTGCTTGGTGCTTGGTGTTTGGTGCTTGGTGCTTGGTGTTTGGTGCTTGGTGCTTAGTGTTTGGTGCTTGGTGCTTAGTGTTTGGTGCTAGGTGCTTGGTGTTTGGTGCTTGGTGCTTGGTGTTTGGTGCCTGGTGCTTGGTGTTTGGTGTTTGGTGTTTGGTGCTTGGTGCTTGGTGTTTGCTTTTTGGTGTTTGGTGTTTGCTGTATGTTGTTTGCTGTTTGGTGTTTGGTGTTTGGTGTTTGGTGCTTGGTGTTTGGTGCTTGGTGCTTGGTGCTTGGTGTTTGGTGCTTGGTGTTTGGTGCTTGGTGCTTGGTGTTTGGTGCTTGGTGTTTGGTGCTTGGTGTTTGGTGCTTGGTGCTTGGTGCTTGGTGCTTGGTGTTTGGTGGTTGGTGCTTGGTGCTTGGTGCTTGATGTTTGGTGCTTGGTGCTTGGTGTTTGGTGTTTGGTGCTTGGTGTTTGGTGTTTGGTGCTTGGTGTTTGGTGCTTGGTACTTGGTGCTTGGTGCTTGGTGTTAGGTGTTTGGTGCTTGGTGTTTGGTGTCTGGTTTTTGGTGCTTGGTGCTTGGTGTTTGGTGCTTGCTGCTGGCTGCTTGGTGTTTGGTGCTTGGTGATTGGTGCTTGGTGTTTGGTGCTTGGTGTTTGGTGTTTGGTGCTAGGTGCTTGGTGTTTGGTGCTTGGTGCTTGGTGTTTGTACTTGGTGTTTGTACTTGGTGCTTGGTGCTTGGTTCTTGGTGTTTGGTGCTTGGTGCTTGGTGTTTGGTGCTTGGTGCTTGGTGTTTGGTGCTTGGTGTTTGGTGCTTGGTGTTTGGTGTTTGGTGCTTGGTGCTTGGTGTTTGGTGCTTGGTGTTTGGTGCTTGGTGTTAGGTGTTTGGTGCTTGGTGCTTGGTGTTTGGTGTTTGGTGCTTGGTGTTTGGTGTTTGGTGTTATATGCTTGGTGTTTGATGCTTGGTGCTTGGTGCTTGGTGTTTGGTGCTTGGTGTTTGATGCTTGGTGCTTGGTGCTTGGTGTTTGGTGCTTGGTGCTTGGTGTTTGGTGCTTGGTGCTTGGTGTTTGGTGCTTGGTGCTTGGTGTTTGGTGCTTGGTGCTTGGTGTTTGGTGTTTGGTTCTTGGTGCTTGCTGTTTGGTGATTGGTGCTTGGTGTTTGGTGCTTGGTGCTTGGTGTTTGGTGCTTGGTGGTTGGTGCTTGGTGTTTGGTGCTTGGTGCTTGGTGTTTGGTGTTTGGCGCTTGGTGCTTGGTGTTTGGTGCTTGGTGCTTGGTGTTTGGTGTTTGGTGCTTGGTGCTTGCTGTCTGGTGTTTGGTGCTTGGTTCTTGGTGTTTGGTGCTTGGTGCTTGGTGTTTCGTGCTTGGTGCCTGGTGTTTGGTCTTTGGCGCTTGGTGCTTGGTATTTGGTGCTTGGTGCTTGGAGTTTGGTGTTTGGTGCTTGGTGCTTGCTGTCTGGTGTTTGGTGCTTGGTTCTTGGTGTTTGGTGCTCGGTGCTTGGTGCTTGGTGTTTCGTGCTTGGTGCTAGGTGTTTGGTCTTTGACGCTTGGTGCTTGGTGTTTGGTGCTTTTTGCTTGGTGCTTGGTGCTTAGTGTTTGGTGCTTGGTGCTTGGTGTTTGGTGTTTGGTGCTTGGTGTTTGGTGTTTGGTGTTATATGCTTGGTGTTTGATGCTTGGTGCTTGGTGCTTGGTGTTTGGTGCTTGGTGTTTGATGCTTGGTGCTTGGTGCTTGGTGTTTGGTGCTTGGTGCTTGGTGTTTGGTGTTTGGTGCTTGGTGTTTGGTGTTTGGTGTTATATGCTTGGTGTTTGATGCTTGGTGCTTGGTGCTTGGTGTTTGGTGTTTGGTGTTTGTACTTGGTGCTTGGTGCTTGGTGCTTGGTGTTTGGTGCTTGGTGTTTGGTGCTTGGTGCTTGGTGCTTGGTGCTTGGTGCTTGGTGTTTGGTGGTTGGTGTTTGGTGCTTGGTGTTAGGTGTTTGGTGCTTGGTGCTTGGTGTTTGGTGTTTGGTGTTTGGTGTTTGGTGCTTGGTACTTGGTGCTTGGTGCTTGGTGTTAGGTGTTTGGTGCTTGGTGTTTGGTGCTTGGTGTTTGGTGCTTGGTGCTTGGTGCTTGGTGCTTGGTGTTTGGTGGTTGGTGTTTGGTGCTTGGTGTTAGGTGTTTGGTGCTTGGTGCTTGGTGTTTGGTGTTTGGTGCTTGGTGTTTGGTGTTTGGTGCTTGGTATTTGGTGCTTTTTGCTTGGTGCTTGGTGCTTGGTGTTTGGTGCTTTGTTCTTGGTGTTTGGTGCTGGGTGCTTGGTGTTTGGTGTTTGGTGTTATATGCTTGGTGTTTGATGCTTGGTGCTTGGTGCTTGGTGTTTGGTGTTTGGTGCTTGGTGTTTGATGCTTGGTGCTTGGTGCTTGGTGTTTGGTGCTTGGTGCTTGGTGCTTGGTGTTTGGTGCTTGGTGTTTGGTGCTTGGTGTTTGGTGCTTGGTGCTTGGTGCTTGGTGTTTGGTGGTTGGTGCTTGGTGCTTGGTGTTAAGTGTTTGGTGCTTGGTGCTTGGTGTTTGGTGTTTGGTGCTTGGTGTTTGGTGTTTGGTGCTTGGTGTTTGGTGCTTGGTACTTGATGCTTGGTGCTTGGTGTTAGGTGTTTGGTGCTTGGTGTTTGGTGCTTGGTGCTTGGTGTTTGGTGGTTGGTGTTTGGTGCTTGGTGTTAGGTGTTTGGTGCTTGGTGTTTTGTGCTTGGTGTTTGGTGTTTGGTGCTTAGTGTTTGGTGCTAGGTGCTTGCTGTTTGGTGCTTGGTGCTTGGTGTTTGGTGCTGGCTGCTTGGTGTTTGATGCTTGGTGATTGGTGCTTGGTGTTTTGTGCTTGGTGTTTGGTGTTTGGTGTTTGGTGCTAGGTGCTTGGTGTTTGGTGCTTGGTGCTTGGTGCTTGGTGTTTGGTGTTTGGTGTTAGGTGCTTGATGCTTGGTGTTTGGTGCTTGGTGCTGGGTGGTTGGTGTTTAGTGCTTGGTGTTTGGTGCTGGGTGCTTGGTGTTTGGTGCTTGTTGCTTGGTCTTTGGTGCTTGGTGTTTGGTGTTTGGTGCTTGGTGCTTGGTGTTTGGTGCTTGGTGCTTGGTGTTTGGTGCTTGGTGCTTAGTGTTTGGTGCTTGGTGCTTAGTGTTTGGTGCTAGGTGCTTGGTGTTTGGTGCTTGGTGCTTGGTGTTTGGTGCCTGGTGCTTGGTGTTTGGTGTTTGGTGTTTGGTGCTTGGTGCTTGGTGTTTGCTTTTTGGTGTTTGGTGTTTGCTGTATGTTGTTTGCTGTTTGGTGTTTGGTGTTTGGTGTTTGGTGCTTGGTGTTTGGTGCTTGGTGCTTGGTGCTTGGTGTTTGGTGCTTGGTGTTTGGTGCTTGGTGCTTGGTGTTTGGTGCTTGGTGTTTGGTGCTTGGTGTTTGGTGCTTGGTGCTTGGTGCTTGGTGCTTGGTGTTTGGTGGTTGGTGCTTGGTGCTTGGTGCTTGATGTTTGGTGCTTGGTGCTTGGTGTTTGGTGTTTGGTGCTTGGTGTTTGGTGTTTGGTGCTTGGTGTTTGGTGCTTGGTACTTGGTGCTTGGTGCTTGGTGTTAGGTGTTTGGTGCTTGGTGTTTGGTGTCTGGTTTTTGGTGCTTGGTGCTTGGTGTTTGGTGCTTGCTGCTGGCTGCTTGGTGTTTGGTGCTTGGTGATTGGTGCTTGGTGTTTGGTGCTTGGTGTTTGGTGTTTGGTGCTAGGTGCTTGGTGTTTGGTGCTTGGTGCTTGGTGTTTGTACTTGGTGTTTGTACTTGGTGCTTGGTGCTTGGTTCTTGGTGTTTGGTGCTTGGTGCTTGGTGTTTGGTGCTTGGTGCTTGGTGTTTGGTGCTTGGTGTTTGGTGCTTGGTGTTTGGTGTTTGGTGCTTGGTGCTTGGTGTTTGGTGCTTGGTGTTTGGTGCTTGGTGTTAGGTGTTTGGTGCTTGGTGCTTGGTGTTTGGTGTTTGGTGCTTGGTGTTTGGTGTTTGGTGTTATATGCTTGGTGTTTGATGCTTGGTGCTTGGTGCTTGGTGTTTGGTGCTTGGTGTTTGATGCTTGGTGCTTGGTGCTTGGTGTTTGGTGCTTGGTGCTTGGTGTTTGGTGTTTGGTGCTTGGTGTTTGGTGTTTGGTGTTATATGCTTGGTGTTTGATGCTTGGTGCTTGGTGCTTGGTGTTTGGTGTTTGGTGTTTGTACTTGGTGCTTGGTGCTTGGTGCTTGGTGTTTGGTGCTTGGTGTTTGGTGCTTGGTGCTTGGTGCTTGGTGCTTGGTGCTTGGTGTTTGGTGGTTGGTGTTTGGTGCTTGGTGTTAGGTGTTTGGTGCTTGGTGCTTGGTGTTTGGTGTTTGGTGTTTGGTGTTTGGTGCTTGGTACTTGGTGCTTGGTGCTTGGTGTTAGGTGTTTGGTGCTTGGTGTTTGGTGCTTGGTGTTTGGTGCTTGGTGCTTGGTGCTTGGTGCTTGGTGTTTGGTGGTTGGTGTTTGGTGCTTGGTGTTAGGTGTTTGGTGCTTGGTGCTTGGTGTTTGGTGTTTGGTGCTTGGTGTTTGGTGTTTGGTGCTTGGTATTTGGTGCTTTTTGCTTGGTGCTTGGTGCTTGGTGTTTGGTGCTTTGTTCTTGGTGTTTGGTGCTGGGTGCTTGGTGTTTGGTGTTTGGTGTTATATGCTTGGTGTTTGATGCTTGGTGCTTGGTGCTTGGTGTTTGGTGTTTGGTGCTTGGTGTTTGATGCTTGGTGCTTGGTGCTTGGTGTTTGGTGCTTGGTGCTTGGTGCTTGGTGTTTGGTGCTTGGTGTTTGGTGCTTGGTGTTTGGTGCTTGGTGCTTGGTGCTTGGTGTTTGGTGTTAGGTGTTAGGTGCTTGGTGTTTGGTGCTTGGTGTTTGGTGCTTGGTGCTTGGTGCTTGGTGCTTGGTGTTTGGTGGTTGGTGTTTGGTGCTTGGTGTTAGGTGTTTGGTGCTTGGTGCTTGGTGTTTGGTGTTTGGTGCTTGGTGTTTGGTGTTTGGTGCTTGGTGTTTGGTGCTTTTTGCTTGGTGCTTGGTGCTTGGTGTTTGGTGCTTGGTGCTTGGTGTTTGGTGCTGGGTGCTTGGTGTTTGGTGTTTGGTGTTATATGCTTGGTGTTTGATGCTTGGTGCTTGGTGCTTGGTGTTTGGTGTTTGGTGCTTGGTGTTTGATGCTTGGTGCTTGGTGCTTGGTGTTTGGTGCTTGGTGCTTGGTGTTTGGTGCTTGGTGCTTGGTGTTTGGTGCTTGGTGTTTGGTGCTTGGTGTTTGGTGCTTGGTGCTTGGTGCTTGGTGCTTGGTGTTTGGTGGTTGGTGCTTGGTGCTTGGTGTTAGGTGTTTGGTGCTTGGTGCTTGGTGTTTGGTGTTTGGTGCTTGGTGTGTGGTGTTTGGTGCTTGGTGTTTGGTGCTTGGTACTTGGTGCTTGGTGCTTGGTGTTAGGTGTTTGGTGCTAGGTGTTTGGTGTCTGGTTTTTGGTGCTTGGTGCTTGGTGTTTGGTGCTTGCTGCTGGCTGCTTGGTGTTTGGTGCTTGGTGATTGGTGCTTGGTGTTTGGTGCTTGGTGTTTGGTGTTTGGTGCTAGGTGCTTGGTGTTTGGTGCCTGGTGCTTGGTGTTTGGTGTTTGGTGTTTGGTGCTTGGTGCTTGGTGTTTGGTGTTTGCTGTTTGCTGTTTGTTGTTTGGTGTTTGCTTTTTGGTGTTTGGTGTTTGCTGTATGTTGTTTGCAGTTTGGTGTTTGGTGTTTGGTGTTTGGTGCTTTGTGTTTGGTGCTTGGTGCTTGCTGCTTGGTGTTTGGTGCTTGGTGTTTGGTGCTTGGTGCTTGGTGTTTGGTGCTTGGTGTTTGGTGCTTGGTGTTTGGTGCTTGGTGCTTGGTGCTTGGTGCTTGGTGTTTGGTGGTTGGTGCTTGGTGCTTGGTGCTTGGTGTTTGGTGCTTGGTGCTTGGTGTTTGGTGTTTGGTGCTTGGTGTTTGGTGTTTGGTGCTTGGTGTTTGGTGCTTGGTACTTGGTGCTTGGTGCTTGGTGTTAGGTGTTTGGTGCTTGGTGTTTGGTGTCTGGTTTTTGGTGCTTGGTGCTTGGTGTTTGGTGCTTGCTGCTGGCTGCTTGGTGTTTGGTGCTTGGTGATTGGTGCTTGGTGTTTGGTGCTTGGTGTTTGGTGTTTGGTGCTAGGTGCTTGGTGTTTGGTGCTTGGTGCTTGGTGTTTGTACTTGGTGCTTGGTGCTTGGTTCTTGGTGTTTGGTGCTTGGTGCTTGGTGTTTCGTGCTTGGTGCTTGGTGTTTGGTGCTTGGTGTTTGGTGCTTGGTGTTTGGTGTTTGGTGCTTGGTGCTTGGTGTTTGGTGCTTGGTGTTTGGTGCTTGGTGTTAGGTGTTTGGTGCTTGGTGCTTGGTGTTTGGTGTTTGGTGCTTGGTGTTTGGTGTTTGGTGTTATATGCTTGGTGTTTGATGCTTGGTGCTTGGTGCTTGGTGTTTGGTGCTTGGTGTTTGATGCTTGGTGCTTGGTGCTTGGTGTTTGGTGCTTGGTGCTTGTTATTTGGTGTTTGGTGCTTGGTGTTTGGTGTTTGGTGTTATATGCTTGGTGTTTGATGCTTGGTGCTTGGTGCTTGGTGTTTGGTGTTTGGTGTTTGTACTTGGTGCTTGGTGCTTGGTGCTTGGTGCTTGGTGTTTGGTGGTTGGTGTTTGGTGCTTGGTGTTAGGTGTTTCGTGCTTGGTGCTAGGTGTTTGGTGTTTGGTGTTTGGTGTTTGGTGCTTGGTACTTGGTGCTTGGTGCTTGGTGTTAGGTGTTTGGTGCTTGGTGTTTGGTGCTTGGTGTTTGGTGCTTGGTGCTTGGTGCTTGGTGCTTGGTGTTTGGTGGTTGGTGTTTGGTGCTTGGTGTTAGGTGTTTGGTGCTTGGTGCTTGGTGTTTGGTGTTTGGTGCTTGGTGTTTGGTGTTTGGTGCTTGGTATTTGGTGCTTTTTGCTTGGTGCTTGGTGCTTGGTGTTTGGTGCTTTGTTCTTGGTGTTTGGTGCTGGGTGCTTGGTGTTTGGTGTTTGGTGTTATATGCTTGGTGTTTGATGCTTGGTGCTTGGTGCTTGGTGTTTGGTGTTTGGTGCTTGGTGTTTGATGCTTGGTGCTTGGTGCTTGGTGTTTGATGCTTGGTGCTTGGTGCTTGGTGTTTGGTGCTTGGTGTTTGGTGCTTGGTGTTTGGTGCTTGGTGCTTCGTGCTTGGTGTTTGGTGGTTGGTGCTTGGTGCTTGGTGTTAGGTGTTTGGTGCTTGGTGCTTGGTGTTTGGTGTTTGGTGCTTGGTGTTTGGTGTTTGGTGCTTGGTGTTTGGTGCTTGGTACTTGATGCTTGGTGCTTGGTGTTAGGTGTTTGGTGCTTGGTGTTTGGTGTCTGGTTTTTGGTGCTTGGTGCTTGGTGTTTGGTGCTTGCTGCTGGCTGCTTGGTGTTTGGTGCTTGGTGATTGGTGCTTGGTGTTTGGTGCTTGGTGTTTGGTGTTTGGTGCTAGGTGCTTGGTGTTTGGTGCTTGGTGCTTGGTGTTTGTACTTGGTGCTTGGTGCTTGGTTCTTGGTGTTTGGTGCTTGGTGCTTGGTGTTTGGTGCTTGGTGCTTGGTGTTTGGTGCTTGGTGTTTGGTGCTTGGTGTTTGGTGCTTGGTGCTTGGTGCTTGGTGTTTGGTGCTTGGTGTTTGGTGCTTGGTGTTAGGTGTTTGGTGCTTGGTGCTTGGTGTTAGGTGTTTGGTGCTTGGTGTTTGGTGCTTGGTGTTTGGTGCTTGGTGCTTGGTGCTTGGTGCTTGGTGTTTGGTGGTTGGTGTTTGGTGCTTGGTGTTAGGTGTTTGGTGCTTGGTGCTTGGTGTTTGGTGTTTGGTGCTTGGTGTTTGGTGTTTGGTGCTTGGTGTTTGGTGCTTTTTGCTTGGTGCTTGGTGCTTGGTGTTTGGTGCTTGGTGCTTGGTGTTTGGTGCTGGGTGCTTGGTGTTTGGTGTTTGGTGTTATATGCTTGGTGTTTGATGCTTGGTGCTTGGTGCTTGGTGTTTGGTGTTTGGTGCTTGGTGTTTGATGCTTGGTGCTTGGTGCTTGGTGTTTGGTGCTTGGTGCTTGGTGTTTGGTGCTTGGTGCTTGGTGTTTGGTGCTTGGTGTTTGGTGCTTGGTGTTTGGTGCTTGGTGCTTGGTGCTTGGTGCTTGGTGTTTGGTGGTTGGTGCTTGGTGCTTGGTGTTAGGTGTTTGGTGCTTGGTGCTTGGTGTTTGGTGTTTGGTGCTTGGTGTGTGGTGTTTGGTGCTTGGTGTTTGGTGCTTGGTACTTGGTGCTTGGTGCTTGGTGTTAGGTGTTTGGTGCTAGGTGTTTGGTGTCTGGTTTTTGGTGCTTGGTGCTTGGTGTTTGGTGCTTGCTGCTGGCTGCTTGGTGTTTGGTGCTTGGTGATTGGTGCTTGGTGTTTGGTGCTTGGTGTTTGGTGTTTGGTGCTAGGTGCTTGGTGTTTGGTGCTTGGTGCTTGGTGTTTGTACTTGGTGCTTGGTGCTTGGTTCTTGGTGTTTGGTGCTTGGTGCTTGGTGTTTGGTGCTTGGTGCTTGGTGTTTGGTGCTTGGTGTTTGGTGCTTGGTGTTTGGTGTTTGGTGTTTGGTGCTTGGTGTTTGGTGCTTGGTGTTTGGTGCTTGGTGTTAGGTGTTTGGTGCTTGGTGCTTGGTGTTTGGTGTTTTGTGCTTGGCGTTTGGTGTTTGGTGTTATATGCTTGGTGTTTGATGCTTGGTGCTTGGTGCTTGGTGTTTGGTGCTTGGTGCTTGGTGTTTGTACTTGGTGCTTGGTGCTTGGTTCTTGGTGTTTGGTGCTTGGTGCTTGGTGTTTGGTGTTTGGTGCTTGGTGTTTGGTGCTTGGTGTTTGGTGCTTGGTGCTTGGTGCTTAGTGCTTGGTGTTTTGTGCTTGGTGTTAGGTGTTTGGTGCTTGGTGCTTGGTGTTTGGTGTTTGGTGCTTGGTGTTTGGTGCTTGGTGTTTGGTGTTAGGTGTTTGGTGCTTGGTGTTTGGTGTTTGGTGCTTGGTGTTTGGTGCTTGGTGTTTGGTGCTTGGTGTTTGGTGCAGGGTACTTGGTGCTTGGTGCTTGGTGTTAGGTGTTTGGTGCTTGGTGCTTGGTGTTTGGTTTTTGGTGCTTGGTGCTTGGTGTTTGGTGTTTGGGGCTTGCTGCTGGCTGCTTGGTGTTTGATGCTTGGTGATTGGTGCTTGGTGTTTTGTGCTTGGTGTTTGGTGTTTGGTGTTTGGTGCTAGGTGCTTGGTGTTTGGTGCTTGGTGCTTGGTGCTTGGTGTTTGGTGTTTGGTGTTAGGTGCTTGATGCTTGGTGATTGGTGCTTGGTGCTGGGTGGTTGGTGTTTAGTGCTTGGTGTTTGGTGCTGGGTGCTTGGTGTTTGGTGCTTGGTGCTTGGTCTTTGGTGCTTGGTGTTTGGTGTTTGGTGCTTGGTGCTTGGTGTTTGGTGCTTGGTGCTTGGTGTTTGGTGCTTGGTGCTTAGTGTTTGGTGCTTGGTGCTTAGTGTTTGGTGCTAGGTGCTTGGTGTTTGGTGCTTGGTGCTTGGTGTTTGGTGCCTGGTGCTTGGTGTTTGGTGTTTGGTGTTTGGTGCTTGGTGCTTGGTGTTTGCTGTTTGCTGTTTGCTGTTTGTTGTTTGGTGTTTGCTGTTTGGTGTTTGGTGTTTGCTTTTTGGTGTTTGGTGTTTGCTGTATGTTGTTTGCTGTTTGGTGTTTGGTGTTTGGTGTTTGGTGCTTGGTGTTTGGTGCTTGGTGCCTGGTGTTTGGTGCCTGGTGCTTGGTGCTTGGTGCTTGGTGTTTGGTGCTTGGTGCTTGGAGTTTGGTGTTTGGTGCTTGGTGCTTGGTGTTTCGTGTTTCGTGTTTGGTTTTTGGTGCTTGGTGCTTGGTGCTTGGTCCTTGGTGTTTGGTGTTTGCTGCTTGGTGTTTGATGCTTGGTGCTTGGTGCTTGGTGTTTTGTGTTTGGTGGTTGGTGCTTGGTGTTTGGTGCCTGGTGCTTGGTGCTTGGTGTTTGTACTTGGTGCTTGGTGTTTGGTTCTTGGTTCTTGGTGTTTGGTGTTTGGCGTTTGGTGTTTGGTGCTTGGTGCTTGGTGTTTGGTGCTTGGTGCTTGGTGTTTGGTGCCTGGTGCTTGGTGCTTGGTGTTTGGTGTTTGGTGCTTGGTGCTTGGTGCTTGGAGTTTGGTGTTTGGTGATTGGTGCTTTGTGTTTTGTGTTTGGTGTTTGGTTTTTGGTGCTTGGTGCTTGGTCCTTGGTGTTTGGTGCTGGGTGCTTTGTGTTTGGTGCTTGGTGCTTGGTGTTTGGTGTTTGCTGCTTGGTGTTTGATGCTTGGTGCTTGGTGCTTGGTGTTTTGTGTTTGGTGCTTGGTTCTTGGTGTTTGGTGCTTGGTGCTTGGTACTTGGTGTTTGTACTTGGTGCTTGGTGCTTGGTGTTTGGTTCTTGGTTCTTGGTGTTTGGTACTTGGTGCTTGGTGCTTGATGTTTGGTGTTTGGTGCTTGGTGTTTGGTGCTTGGTGCTTGGTGCTTGGTGTTAGGTGTTTGGTGCTTGGTCCTTGGTGTTTGGTGCTTGGTGTTTGGTGTTTGCTGTTTGGTGTTTGGTGTTTGGTGTTTGGTGTTTGCTGTTTGCTGTCTGCTTTTTGGTGTTCAGTATTTGCTGTATGGTGTTTGGTGTTTGCTGTTTGGTGTTTGGTCTTTGGTGCTTGGTGTTTGGTGCTTGGTGCTTGGTGTTTGGTGTTTGGTGCTTGGTGCTTGGTGTTTGGTGTTTGGTGCTTGGTGTTTGGTGTTTGGTGCTTGGTGTCTGGTGCTTGGTGTTTGGTTTTTGGTGCTTGGTGTTTGGTGTTTGGTGTTTAGTGTTTGGTGCTTGGTGCTTGGTGTTTGGTGTTTGGTGCTTGGTGTCTGGTACTTGGTGTTTGGTGTTTGGTGCTTGGTGTTTGGTGTTTCGTGTTTGGTGCTTGGTGCTTGGTGCTTGGTGTTTGGTGTTTGCTGCTTGGTGTTTGGTGCTTGGTGCTGGGTGGTTGGTGTTTGGTGCTTGGTGTTTGGTGCTGGGTGCTTGGTGTTTGGTGCTGGGTGCTTGGTATTTGGTGCTTGGTGCTTGGTCTTTGGTGCTTGGTCTTTGGTGCTGGGTGCTTGGTGCTTGGTGTTTGGTGCTTGGTGCTTGGTGTTTGGTGCTTGGTGCTTGGTGTTTGGTTTTTGGTGCTTGGTGCTTGGTGTTTGGTGTTTGGTGCTTGCTGCTGGCTGCTTGGTGTTTGATGCATGGTGATTGGTGCTTGGTGTTTGGTGCTTGGTGTTTGGTGTTTGATGCTTGGTGCTTGGTGCTTGGTGTTTGGTGCTTGGTGCTTGGTGTTTGGTGCTTGGTGCTTGGTGTTTGGTGCTTGGTGTTTGGTGCTTGGTGTTTGGTGCTTGGTGCTTGGTGCTTGGTGCTTGGTGTTTGGTGGTTGGTGCTTGGTGCTTGGTGTTAGGTGTTTGGTGCTTGGTGCTTGGTGTTTGGTGTTTGGTGCTTGGTGTTTGGTGTTTGGTGCTTGGTGTTTGGTGCTTGGTACTTGGTGCTTGGTGCTTGGTGTTAGGTGTTTGGTGCTTGGTGCTTGGTGTCTGGTTTTTGGTGCTTGGTGCTTGGTGTTTGGTGTTTGGTGCTTGCTGCTGGCTGCTTGGTGTTTGGTGCTTGGTGATTGGTGCTTGGTGTTTGGTGCTTGGTGTTTGGTGTTTGGTGCTTGGTGATTGGTGTTTGTACTTGGTGCTTGGTGCTTGGTTCTTGGTGTTTGGTGCTTGGTGCTTGGTGTTTGGTGTTATATGCTTGGTGTTTGATGCTTGGTGCTTGGTGCTTGGTGTTTGGTGTTTGGTGTTTGATGCTTGGTGCTTGGTGTTTGGTGCTTGGTGCTTGGTGTTTGTACTTGGTGCTTGGTGCTTGGTGCTTGGTGTTTGGTGCTTGGTGCTTGGTGCTTGGTCCTTGGTGCTTGGTGTTTGGTGGTTGGTGTTTGGTGCTTGGTGTTAGGTGTTTGGTGCTTGGTGCTTGGTGTTTGGTGTTTGGTGCTTGGTGTTTGGTGTTTGGTGCTTGGTATTTGGTGCTTGGTACTTGGTGCTTGGTGCTTGGTGTTAGGTGTTTGGTGCTTGGTGTTTGGTGCTTGGTGTTTGGTGCTTGGTGCTTGGTGCTTGGTGCTTGGTGTTTGGTGGTTGGTGTTTGGAGCTTGGTGTTTGGTGCTTGGTGTTAGGTGTTTGGTGCTTGGTGCTTGGTGTTTGGTGTTTGGTGCTTGGTGTTTGGTGTTTGGTGCTTGGTGTTTGGTGCTTTTTGCTTGGTGCTTGGTGCTTGGTGTTTGGTGCTGGGTGCTTGGTGCTTGGTGTTTGGTGTTATATGCTTGGTGTTTGATGCTTGGTGCTTGGTGCTTGGTGTTTGGTGTTTGGTGCTTGGTGTTTGATGCTTGGTGCTTGGTGCTTGGTGTTTGGTGCTTGGTGCTTGGTGTTTGGTGCTTGGTGCTTGGTGTTTGGTGCTTGGTGTTTGGTGCTTGGTGTTTGGTGCTTGGTGCTTGGTGCTTGGTGCTTGGTGTTTGGTGGTTGGTGCTTGGTGCTTGGTGTTAGGTGTTTGGTGCTTGGTGCTTGGTGTCTGGTTTTTGGTGCTTGGTGCTTGGTGTTTGGTGCTTGTTGCTGGCTGCTTGGTGTTTGGTGCTTGGTGATTGGTGCTTGGTGTTTGGTGCTTGGTGTTTGGTGCTTGGTGTTTGGTGCTAGGTGCTTGGTGTTTGGTGCTTGGTGCTTGGTGTTTGGTGCCTGGTGCTTGGTGTTTGGTGTTTGGTGTTTGCTGCTTGGTGCTTGGTGTTTGGTGTTTGCTGTTTGCTGTTTGGTGTTTGTTGTTTGTGTTTGTTGTTTGGTGTTTGCTGTTTGGTGTTTGGTGTTTGCTTTTTTCGTGTTTGGTGTTTGATGTATGTTGTTTGCTGTTTGGTGCTTGGTGCTTGGTGTTTGGTGCTTGGTGCTTGGTGTTTGGTGCCTGGTGCTTGGTGTTTGGTGTTTGGTGCTTGGTGCTTGGAGTTTGGTGTTTGGTGCTTGGTGCTTGGTGTTTCGTGTTTCGTGTTTGGTTTTTGGTGCTTGGTGCTTGGTGCTTGGTCCTTGGTGTTTGGTGCTGGTTGCATTGTGTTTCGTGCTTGGTGCTTGGTGCTTGGTGCTTGGTGTTTGGTGTTTGCTGCTTGGTGTTTGATGCTTGGTGCTTGGTGCTTGGTGTTTTGTGTTTGGTGCTTGGTGCTTGGTGCTTGGTGTTAGGTGTTTGGTGCTTGGTGCTTGGTGTTTGGTGTTTGGTGCTTGGTGTTTGGTGTTTGGTGCTTGGTGTTTGGTGCTTGGTACTTGGTGCTTGGTGCTTGGTGTCAGGTGTTTGGTGCTTGGTGTTTGGTGCTTGGTGTTTGGTGCTTGGTGCTTGGTGCTTGGTGCTTGGTGTTTGGTGGTTGGTGTTTGGTGCTTGGTGTTTGGTGCTTGGTGTTAGGTGTTTGGTGCTTGCTGCTTGGTGTTTGGTGTTTGGTGCTTGGTGTTTGGTGTTTGGTGCTTGGTGTTTGGTGCTGGGTGCTTGGTGCTTGGTGCTTGGTGTTTGGTGCTGGGTGCTTGGTGCTTGGTGTTTGGTGTTATATGCTTGGTGTTTGATGCTTGGTGCTTGGTGCTTGGTGTTTGGTGTTTGGTGCTTGGTGTTTGATGCTTGGTGCTTGGTGCTTGGTGTTTGGTGCTTGGTGTTTGGTGTTTGCTGCTTGGTGTTAGGTGTTTGGTGCTTGGTGCTTGGTGTTTGGTGTTTGGTGCTTGGTGTTTGGTGTTTGGTGCTTGGTATTTGGTGCTTGGTACTTGGTGCTTGGTGCTTGGTGTTAGGTGTTTGGTGCTTGGTGTTTGGTGCTTGGTGTTTGGTGCTTGGTGCTTGGTGCTTGGTGCTTGGTGTTTGGTGGTTGGTGTTTGGTGCTTGGTGTTTGGTGCTTGGTGTTAGGTGTTTGGTGCTTGGTGCTTGGTGTTTGGTGTTTGGTGCTTGGTGTTTGGTGTTTGGTGCTTGGTGTTTGGTGCTTTTTGCTTGGTGCTTGGTGCTTGGTGTTTGGTGCTGGGTGCTTGGTGCTTGGTGTTTGGTGTTATATGCTTGGTGTTTGATGCTTGGTGCTTGGTGCTTGGTGTTTGGTGTTTGGTGCTTGGTGTTTGATGCTTGGTGCTTGGTGCTTGGTGTTTGGTGCTTGGTGCTTGGTGTTTGGTGCTTGGTGCTTGGTGTTTGGTGCTTGGTGTTTGGTGCTTGGTGTTTGGTGCTTGGTGCTTGGTGCTTGGTGCTTGGTGTTTGGTGGTTGGTGCTTGGTGCTTGGTGTTAGGTGTTTGGTGCTTGGTGCTTGGTGTCTGGTTTTTGGTGCTTGGTGCTTGGTGTTTGGTGCTTGTTGCTGGCTGCTAGGTGTTTGGTGCTTGGTGATTGGTGCTTGGTGTTTGGTGCTTGGTGTTTGGTGTTTGGTGCTTGGTGTTTGTACTTGGTGTTTGGTGCTTGGTGTTTGGTGCTAGGTGCTTGGTGTTTGGTGCTTGGTGCTTGGTGTTTGGTGCCTGGTGCTTGGTGTTTGGTGTTTGGTGTTTGGTGCTTGGTGCTTGGTGTTTGGTGTTTGCTGTTTGCTGTTTGGTGTTTGTTGTTTGGTGTTTGTTGTTTGGTGTTTGCTGTTTGGTGTTTGGTGTTTGCTTTTTGGTGTTTGGTGTTTGATGTATGTTGTTTGCTGTTTGGTGTTTGGTGTTTGGTGTTTGGTTCTTGGTGCTTGGTGTTTGGTGCTTGGTGCTTGGTGTTTGGTGCCTGGTGCTTGGTGTTTGGTGTTTGGTGCTTGGTGCTTGGAGTTTGGTGTTTGGTGCTTGGTGTTTCGTGTTTCGTGTTTGGTTTTTGGTGCTTGGTGCTTGGTGCTTGGTCCTTGGTGTTTGGTGCTGGGTGCATTGTGTTTGGTGCTTGGTGCTTGGTGCTTGGTGCTTGGTGTTTGGTGTTTGCTGCTTGGTGTTTGATGCTTGGTGCTTGGTGCTTGGTGTTTGGTGCTTGGTGCTTGGTGCTTGGTGTTTTGTGTTTGGTGCTTGGTGCTTGGTGTTTGGTGCTTGGTGCTGGGTGGTTGGTGTTTGGTGCTTGGTGTTTGGTGCTGGGTGCTTGGTGTTTGGTGCTGGGTGCTTGGTGTTTGGTGCTTGGTGCTTGGTGTTTGGTGCTTGGTGCTGGGTGGTTGGTGTTTGGTGCTTGGTGTTTGGTGCTGGGTGCTTGGTGTTTGGTGCTGGGTGCTTGGTGTTTAGTGCTTGGTGCTTGGTCTTTGGTGCTTGGTGTTTGGTGCTTGGTGCTTGGTGCTTGGTGTTTCGTTCTTGGTGCTTGGCGTTTGGTGCTTGGTGCTTGGTGTTTGGTTTTTGGTGCTTGGTGCTTGGTGTTTGGTGTTTGGTGCTTGCTGCTGGCTGCTTGGTGTTTGATGCATGGTGATTGGTCCTTGGTGTTTGGTGCTTGGTGTTTGCTGTTTGCTGTTTGGTGTTTGGTCTTTGGTGCTTGGTGTTTGGTGCTTGGTGCTTGGTGTTTGGTGTTTGGTGCTTGGTGCTTGGTGTTTGGTGTTATATGCTTGGTGTTTGATGCTTGGTGCTTTGTGCTTGGTGTTTGGTGTTTTGTGTTTGTACTTGGTGCTTGGTGCTTGGTGCTTGGTGTTTGGTGCTTGGTGTTTGGTGCTTGGTGCTTGGTGCTTGGTGCTTGGTGCTTGGTGTTTGGTGGTTGGTGTTTGGTGCTTGGTGTTAGGTGTTTGGTGCTTGGTGCTTGGTGTTTGGTGTTTGGTGCTTGGTGTTTGGTGTTTGGTGCTTGGTGTTTGGTGCTTGGTACTTGGTGCTTGGTGTTAGGTGTTTGGTGCTTGGTGTTTGGTGCTTGGTGTTTGGTGCTTGGTGCTTGGTGCTTGGTGCTTGGTGTTTGGTGGTTGGTGTTTAGTGCTTGGTGTTAGGTGTTTGGTGCTTGGTGCTTGGTGTTTGGTGTTTGGTGCTTGGTGTTTGGTGTTTGTGCTTGGTGTTTGGTGCTTTTTTCTTGGTGCTTGGTGCTTGGTGTTTGGTGCTTGGTGCTTGGTGTTTGGTGCTGGGTGCTTGGTGTTTGGTGTTTGGTGTTATATGATTGGTGTTTGATGCTTGGTGCTTGGTGCTTGGTGTTTGGTGTTTGGTGCTTGGTGTTTGATGCTTGGTGCTTGGTGCTTGGTGTTTGGTGCTTGGTGTTTGGTGTTTGCTGCTTGGTGTTAGGTGTTTGGTGCTTGGTGCTTGGTGTTTGGTGTTTGGTGCTCGGTGTTTGGTGTTTGGTGCTTGGTATTTGGTGCTTGGTACTTGGTGCTTGGTGCTTGGTGTTAGGTGTTTGGTGCTTGGTGTTTGGTGCTTGGTGTTTGGTGCTTGGTGCTTGGTGCTTGGTGCTTGGTGTTTGGTGGTTGGTGTTTGGTGCTTGGTGTTTGGTGCTTGGTGTTAGGTGTTTGGTGCTTGGTGCTTGGTGTTTGGTGTTTGGTGCTTGGTGTTTGGTGTTTGGTGCTTGGTGTTTGGTGCTTTTTGCTTGGTGCTTGGTGCTTGGTGTTTGGTGCTGGGTGCTTGGTGCTTGGTGTTTGGTGTTATATGCTTGGTGTTTGATGCTTGGTGCTTGGTGCTTGGTGTTTGGTGTTTGGTGCTTGGTGTTTGATGCTTGGTGCTTGGTGCTTGGTGTTTGGTGCTTGGTGCTTGGTGTTTGGTGCTTGGTGCTTGGTGTTTGGTGCTTGGTGTTTGGTGCTTGGTGTTTGGTGCTTGGTGCTTGGTGCTTGGTGCTTGGTGTTTGGTGGTTGGTGCTTGGTGCTTGGTGTTAGGTGTTTGGTGCTTGGTGCTTGGTGTCTGGTTTTTGGTGCTTGGTGCTTGGTGTTTGGTGCTTGTTGCTGGCTGCTTGGTGTTTGGTGCTTGGTGATTGGTGCTTGGTGTTTGGTGCTTGGTGATTGGTGTTTGGTGTTTGTTGTTTGGTGTTTATTGTTTGGTGTTTGCTGTTTGGTGTTTGGTGTTTGCTTTTTGGTGTCTGGTTTTTGGTGCTTGGTGCTTGGTGTTTGGTGCTTGCTGCTGGCTGCTTGGTGTTTGGTGCTTGGTGATTGGTGCTTGGTGTTTGGTGCTTGGTGTTTGGTGTTTGGTGCTAGGTGCTTGGTGTTTGGTGCTTGGTGCTTGGTGTTTGTACTTGGTGCTTGGTGCTTGGTTCTTGGTGTTTGGGGCTTGGTGCTTGGTGTTTGGTGCTTGGTGCTTGGTGTTTGGTGCTTGGTGTTTGGTGCTTGGTGTTAGGTGTTTGGTGCTTGGTGTTTGGTGCTTGGTGTTTGGTGCTTGGTGCTTGGTGCTTGGTGCTTGGTGTTTGGTGGTTGGTGTTTGGTGCTTGGTGTTAGGTGTTTGGTGCTTGGTGCTTGGTGTTTGGTGTTTGGTGCTTGGTGTTTGGTGTTTGGTGCTTGGTGTTTGGTGCTTGGTGCTTGGTGTTTGGTGCTTGGTGCTTGGTGCTTGGTGCTTGGTGTTTGGTGCTTGGTGTTTGGTGCTTGGTGTTAGGTGTTTGGTGCTTGGTGCTTGGTGTTAGGTGTTTGGTGCTTGGTGTTTGGTGCTTGGTGTTAGGTGTTTGGTGCTTGGTGCTTGGTGCTTGGTGTTAGGTGTTTGGTGCTTGGTGCTTGGTGTTTTGTGTTTGGTGCTTGGTGTTTGGTGTTTGGTGCTTGGTGTTTGGTGCTTTTTGCTTGGTGCTTGGTGCTTGGTGTTTGGTGCTTGGTGCTTGGTGTTTGGTGCTGGGTGCTTGGTGTTTGGTGTTTGGTGTTATATGCTTGGTGTTTGATGCTTGGTGCTTGGTGCTTGGTGTTTGGTGTTTGGTGCTTGGTGTTTGATGCTTGGTGCTTGGTGCTTGGTGTTTGGTGCTTGGTGCTTGGTGTTTGGTGCTTGGTGCTTGGTGTTTGGTGCTTGGTGTTTGGTGTTTGGTGCTTGGTGCTTGGAGTTTTGTGTTTGTTGCTTGGTGCTTGGTGTTTTGTGTTTCGTGTTTGGTTTTTGGTGCTTGGTGCTTGGTGCTTGGACCTTGGTGTTTGGTGCTGGGTGCTTTGTGTTTGGTGCTTGGTGCTTGGTGCTTGGTGTTTGGTGTTTGCTGCTTGGTGTTTGATGCTTGGTGCTTGGTGTTTTGTGTTTGGTGCTTGGTGTTTGGTGCTTGGTGCTTGGTGTTTGTACTTGGTGCTTGGTGCTTGGTGTTTGGTTCTTGGTTCTTGGTGTTTGGTGTTTGGCGATTGGTGTTTGGTGCTTGGTGCTTGGTGTTTGGTGCCTGGTGCTTGGTGCTTGGTGCTTGGTGTTTCGTGTTTGGTGCTTGGTGCTTGGAGTTTGGTGTTTGGTGCTTGGTGCTTGGTGTTTTGTGTTTGGTGCTTGGTGTTTGATGCTTGGTGCTTGGTGCTTGGTGTTTTGTGTTTGGTGCTTGGTTCTTGGTGTTTGGTGCTTGGTGCTTGGTGCTTGGTGTTTGTACTTGGTGCTTGGTGCTTGGTGTTTGGTTCTTGGTTCTTGGTGTTTGGTACTTGGTGCTTGGTGCTTGGTGCTTGATGTTTGGTGTTTGGTGGTTGGTGTTTGGTGCTTGGTGCTTGGTGCTTGGTGTTAGGTGTTTGGTGCTTGGTCCTTGGTGTTTGGTGCTTGGTGTTTGGTGTTTGCTGTCTGCTTTTTGGTGTTTAGTGTTTGCTGTATGGTGTTTGGTGTTTGCTGTTTGGTGTTTGGTCTTTGGTGCTTGGTGTTTGGTGCTTGGTGCTTGGTGTTTGGTGTTTGGTGCTTGGTGCTTGGTGTTTGGTGTTATATGCTTGGTGTTTGATGCTTGGTGCTTTGTGCTTGGTGTTTGGTGTTTTGTGTTTGTACTTGGTGCTTGGTGCTTGGTGCTTGGTGTTTGGTGCTTGGTGTTTGGTGCTTGGTGCTTGGTGCTTGGTGCTTGGTGCTTGGTGTTTGGTGGTTGGTGTTTGGTGCTTGGTGTTAGGTGTTTGGTGCTTGGTGCTTTGTGTTTGGTGTTTGGTGCTTGGTGTTTGGTGTTTGGTGCTTGGTGTTTGGTGCTTGGTAATTGGTGCTTGGTGTTAGGTGTTTGGTGCTTGGTGTTTGGTGCTTGGTGTTTGGTGCTTGGTGCTTGGTGCTTGGTGCTTGGTGTTTGGTGGTTGGTGTTTAGTGCTTGGTGTTAGGTGTTTGGTGCTTGGTGCTTGGTGTTTGGTGTTTGGTGCTTGGTGTTTGGTGTTTGTGCTTGGTGTTTGGTGCTTTTTTCTTGGTGCTTGGTGCTTGGTGTTTGGTGCTTGGTGCTTGGTGTTTGGTGCTGGGTGCTTGGTGTTTGGTGTTTGGTGTTATATGATTGGTGTTTGATGCTTGGTGCTTGGTGCTTGGTGTTTGGTGTTTGGTGCTTGGTGTTTGATGCTTGGTGCTTGGTGCTTGGTGTTTGGTGCTTGGTGTTTGGTGTTTGCTGCTTGGTGTTAGGTGTTTGGTGCTTGGTGCTTGGTGTTTGGTGTTTGGTGCTTGGTATTTGGTGTTTGGTGCTTGGTATTTGGTGCTTGGTACTTGGTGCTTGGTGCTTGGTGTTAGGTGTTTGGTGCTTGGTGTTTGGTGCTTGGTGTTTGGTGCTTGGTGCTTGGTGCTTGGTGCTTGGTGTTTGGTGGTTGGTGTTTGGTGCTTGGTGTTTGGTGCTTGGTGTTAGGTGTTTGGTGCTTGGTGCTTGGTGTTTGGTGTTTGGTGCTTGGTGTTTGGTGTTTGGTGCTTGGTGTTTGGTGCTTTTTGCTTGGTGCTTGGTGCTTGGTGTTTGGTGCTGGGTGCTTGGTGCTTGGTGTTTGGTGTTATATGCTTGGTGTTTGATGCTTGGTGCTTGGTGCTTGGTGTTTGGTGTTTGGTGCTTGGTGTTTGATGCTTGGTGCTTGGTGCTTGGTGTTTGGTGCTTGGTGCTTGGTGTTTGGTGCTTGGTGCTTGGTGTTTGGTGCTTGGTGTTTGGTGCTTGGTGTTTGGTGCTTGGTGCTTGGTGCTTGGTGCTTGGTGTTTGGTGGTTGGTGCTTGGTGCTTGGTGTTAGGTGTTTGGAGCTTGGTGCTTGGTGTCTGGTTTTTGGTGCTTGGTGCTTGGTGTTTGGTGCTTGTTGCTGGCTGCTTGGTGTTTGGTGCTTGGTGATTGGTGCTTGGTGTTTGGTGCTTGGTGTTTGGTGTTTGGTGCTTGGTGTTTGTACTTGGTGTTTGGTGCTTGGTGTTTGGTGCTAGGTGCTTGGTGTTTGGTGCTTGGTGCTTGGTGTTTGGTGCCTGGTGCTTGGTGTTTGGTGTTTGGTGTTTGGTGCTTGGTGCTTGGTGTTTGGTGTTTGCTGTTTGCTGTTTGGTGTTTGTTGTTTGGTGTTTGTTGTTTGGTGTTTGCTGTTTGGTGTTTGGTGTTTGCTTTTTGGTGTTTGGTGTTTGATGTATGTTGTTTGCTGTTTGGTGTTTGGTGCTTGGTGTTTGGTGCTTGGTGCTTGGTGTTTGGTGCTTGGTGCTTGGTGTTTGGTGCCTGGTGCTTGGTGTTTGGTGTTTGGTGCTTGGTGCTTGGAGTTTGGTGTTTGGTGCTTGGTGTTTCGTGTTTCGTGTTTGGTTTTTGGTGCTTGGTGCTTGGTGCTTGGTCCTTGGTGTTTGGTGCTGGGTGCATTGTGTTTGGTGCTTGGTGCTTGGTGCTTGGTGCTTGGTGTTTGGTGTTTACTGCTTGGTGTTTGATGCTTGGTGCTTGGTGCTTGGTGTTTGGTGCTTGGTGCTTGGTGCTTGGTGTTTTGTATTTGGTGCTTGGTGCTTGGTGTTTGGTGCTTGGTGCTGGGTGGTTGGTGTTTGGTGCTTGGTGTTTGGTGCTGGGTGCTTGGTGTTTGGTGCTGGGTGCTTGGTGTTTGGTGCTTGGTGCTTGGTGTTTGGTGCTTGGTGCTGGGTGGTTGGTGTTTGGTGCTTGGTGTTTGGTGCTGGGTGCTTGGTGTTTGGTGCTGGGTGCTTGGTGTTTGGTGCTTGGTGCTTGGTCTTTGGTGCTTGGTGTTTGGTGCTTGGTGCTTGGTGCTTGGTGTTTCGTTCTTGGTGCTTGGCGTTTGGTGCTTGGTGCTTGGTGTTTGGTTTTTGGTGCTTGGTGCTTGGTGTTTGGTGTTTGGTGCTTGCTGCTGACTGCTTGGTGTTTGATGCATGGTGATTGGTGCTTGGTGTTTGGTGCTTGGTGTTTGGTGTTTGATGCTTGGTGCTTGGTGCTTGGTGTTTGGTGCTTGGTGCTTGGTGTTTGGTGCTTGGTGCTTGGTGTTTGGTGCTTGGTGTTTGGTGCTTGGTGTTTGGTGCTTGGTGCTTGGTGCTTGGTGCTTGGTGTTTGGTGGTTGGTGCTTGGTGCTTGGTGTTAGGTGTTTGGTGCTTGGTGCTTGGTGTTTGCTGTTTGGTGCTTGGTGTTTGGTGTTTGGTGCTTGGTGTTTGGTGCTTGGTACTTGGTGCTGGGTGCTTGGTGTTAGGTGTTTGGTGCTTGGTGCTTGGTGTCTGGTTTTTGGTGCTTGGTGCTTGGTGTTTGGTGTTTGGTGCTTGCTGCTGGCTGCTTGGTGTTTGGTGCTTGGTGATTGGTGCTTGGTGTTTGGTGCTTGGTGTTTGGTGTTTGGTGCTTGGTGCTTGGTGCTTGGTGCTTGGTCCTTGGTGGTTGGTGTTTGGTGGTTGGTGTTTGGTGCTTGGTGTTAGGTGTTTGGTGCTTGGTGCTTGGTGTTTGGTGTTTGGTGTTTGGTGTTTGGTGTTTGGTGCTTGGTGTTTGGTGCTTGGTGCTTGGTGTTTGGTGCTTGGTGTTTGGTGCTTGGTGTTTGGTGCTTGGTGCTTGGTGCTTGGTGCTTGGTGTTTGGTGGTTGGTGTTTGGTGCTTGGTGTTTGGTGCTTGGTGTTAGGTGTTTGGTGCTTGGTGCTTGGTGTTTGGTGTTTGGTGCTTGGTGTTTGGTGTTTGGTGCTTGGTGTTTGGTGCTTTTTGCTTGGTGCTTGGTGTTTGGTGTTTGGTGCTGGGTGCTTGGTGCTTGGTGTTTGGTGTTATATGCTTGGTGTTTGATGCTTGGTGCTTGGTGCTTGGTGTTTGGTGTTTGGTGCTTGGTGTTTGATGCTTGGTGCTTGGTGCTTGGTGTTTGGTGCTTGGTGCTTGGTGTTTGGTGCTTGGTGCTTGGTGTTTGGTGCTTGGTGTTTGGTGCTTGGTGCTTGGTGTTTGGTGGTTGGTGCTTGGTGCTTGGTGTTAGGTGTTTGGTGCTTGGTGCTTGGTGTCTGGTTTTTGGTGCTTGGTGCTTGGTGTTTGGTGCTTGTTGCTGGCTGCTTGGTGTTTGGTGCTTGGTGATTGGTGCTTGGTGTTTGGTGCTTGGTGTTTGGTGTTTGGTGCTTGGTGTTTGTACTTGGTGTTTGGTGCTTGGTGTTTGGTGCTAGGTGCTTGGTGTTTGGTGCTTGGTGCTTGGTGTTTGGTGCCTGGTGCTTGGTGTTTGGTGTTTGGTGTTTGGTGCTTGGTGCTTGGTGTTTGGTGTTTGCTGTTTGTTGTTTGGTGTTTGTTGTTTGGTGTTTGTTGTTTGGTGTTTGCTGTTTGGTGTTTGGTGTTTGGTGTTTGATGTATGTTGTTTGCTGTTTGGTGTTTGGTGTTTGGTGTTTGGTGCTTGGTGCTTGGTGTTTGGTGCTTGGTGCTTGGTGTTTGGTGCCTGGTGCTTGGTGCATGGTGCTTGGCGTTTGGTGTTTGGTCCTTGGTGCTTGGAGTTTGGTGTTTGGTGCTTGGTGCTTGGTGTTTCGTGTTTCGTGTTTGGTTTTTGGTGCTTGGTGCTTGGTGCTTGGTCCTTGGTGTTTGGTGCTGGGTGCATTGTGTTTGGTGCTTGGTGCTTGGTGCTTGGTGCTTGGTGTTTGGTGTTTGCTGCTTGGTGTTTGATGCTTGGTGCTTGGTGCTTGGTGTTTTGCGCTTGGTGCTTCGTGCTTGGTGTTTGGTGCTTGGAGCTTGGTGCTTGGTGTTTGTACTTGGTGCTTGGTGATTGGTGTTTGGTTCTTGGTTCTTGGTGTTTGGTGTTTGGCGTTTGGTGTTTGGTGCTTGGTGCTTGGTGTTTGGTGCTTGGTGCTTAGTGTTTGGTGCCTGGTGCTTGGTGCTTGGTGTTTGGTGTTTGGTGCTTGGAGTTTGGTGTTTGGTGCTTGGTGCTTTGTGTTTTGTGTTTGGTGTTTGGTTTTTGGTGCTTGGTGCTTGGTCCTTGGTGTTTGGTGCTATGTGCTTTGTGTTTGGTGCTTGGTGCTTGGTGTTTGGTGTTTGATGCTTGGTGTTTGATGCTTGGTGCTTGGTGCTTGGTGTTTTGTGTTTGGTGCTTGGTTCTTGGTGTTTGGTGCTTGGTGCTTGGTACTTGGTGTTTGTACTTGGTGCTTGGTGCTTGGTGTTTGGTTCTTGGTTCTTGGTGTTTGGTACTTGGTGCTTGGTGCTTGATGTTTGGTGTTTGGTGCTTGGTGTTTGGTGCTTGGTGCTTGGTGCTTGGTGTTAGGTGTTTGGTGCTTGGTCCTTGGTGTTTGGTGCTTGGTGTTTGGTGTTTGCTGTTTGGTGTTTGGTGTTTCGTGTTTGGTGTTTGCTGTTTGGTGTCTGCTTTTTGGTGTTTAGTGTTTGCTGTATGGTGTTTGGTGTTTGCTGTTTGGTGTTTGGTCTTTGGTGCTTGGTGTTTGGTGCTTGGTGCTTGGTGTTTGGTGTTTGGTGCTTGGTGTTTGGTGTTTGGTGCTTGGTGTCTGGTGCTTGGTGTTTGGTTTTTGGTGCTTGGTGTTTGGTGCTTGGTGCTTGGTGTTTGGTGTTTGGTGTTTGGTGCTTGGTGTCTGGTGCTTGGTGTTTGGTGTTTGGTGCTTGGTGTTTGGTGTTTGGTGTTTGGTGCTTGGTGTCTGGTGCTTGGTGTTTGGTGTTTGGTGCTTGGTGTTTGGTGTTTGGTGTTTGGTGCTTGGTGCTTGGTGCTTGGTGTTTGGTGTTTGGTGCTTGGTGCTTGGTGTTTGGTGCTTGGTGCTTGGTGTTTGGTGCCTGGTGCTTGGTGTTTGGTGTTTGGTGCTTGGTGCTTGGAGTTTGGTGTTTGGTTTTTGGTGCTTGGTGCTTGGGGCTTGGTCCTTGGTGTTTGGTGCTGGGTGCATTGTGTTTGGTGCTTGGTGCTTGGTGCTTGGTGCTTGGTGTTTGGTGTTTGCTGCTTGGTGTTTGATGCTTGGTGCTTGGTGCCTGGTGTTTTGTGTTTGGTGCTTGGTGCTTGGTGCTTGGTGTTTGGTGCTTGGTGCTTGGTGCTTGGTGTTTTGTGTTTGGTGCTTGGTGCTTGGTGTTTGGTGCTTGGTGCTGGGTAGTTGGTGTTTGGTGCTTGGTGTTTGGTGCTGGGTGCTTGGTGTTTGGTGCTGGGTGCTTGGTGTTTGGTGCTTGGTGCTTGGTGTTTGGTACTTGGTGCTGGGTGGTTGGTGTTTGGTGCTTGGTGTTTGGTGCTTGGTGCTTGGTGTCTGGTTTTTGGTGCTTGGTGCTTGGTGTTTGGTGTTTGGTGCTTGCTGCTGGCTGCTTGGTGTTTGGTGCTTGGTGATTGGTGCTTGGTGTTTGGTGCTTGGTGTTTGGTGTTTGGTGCTTGGTGATTGGTGTTCGTACTTGGTGCTTGGTGCTTGGTTCTTGGTGTTTGGTGCTTGGTGCTTGGTGTTTGGTGTTATATGCTTGGTGTTTGATGCTTGGTGCTTGGTGCTTGGTGTTTGGTGTTTGGTGTTTGATGCTTGGTGCTTGGTGTTTGGTGCTTGGTGCTTGGTGTTTGTACTTGGTGCTTGGTGCTTGGTGCTTGGTGTTTGGTGCTTGGTGCTTGGTGCTTGGTGCTTGGTGCTTGGTCCTTGGTGCTTGGTGTTTGGTGGTTGGTGTTTGGTGCTTGGTGTTAGGTGTTTGGTGCTTGGTGCTTGGTGTTTGGTGTTTGGTGTTTGGTGCTTGGTGCTTGGTGTTTGGTGCTTGGTGCTTGGTGCTTGGTGCTTGGTCCTTGGTGCTTGGTGTTTGGTGCTTGGTGCTTGGTGTTTGGTGTTTGGTGTTAGGTGTTTGGTGCTTGGTGTTTGGTGCTTGGTGTTTGGTGCTTGGTGCTTGGTGCTTGGTGCTTGGTGTTTGGTGGTTGGTGTTTGGTGCTTGGTGTTTGGTGCTTGGTGTTAGGTGTTTGGTGCTTGGTGCTTGGTGTTTGGTGTTTGGTGCTTGGTGTTTGGTGTTTGGTGCTTGGTGTTTGGTGCTTTTTGCTTGGTGCTTGGTGTTTGGTGCTGGGTGCTTGGTGCTTGGTGTTTGGTGTTATATGCTTGGTGTTTGATGCTTGGTGCTTGGTGCTTGGTGTTTGGTGTTTGGTGCTTGGTGTTTGATGCTTGGTTCTTGGTGCTTGGTGTTTGGTGCTTGGTGCTTGGTGTTTGGTGCTTGGTGCTTGGTGTTTGGTGCTTGGTGTTTGGTGCTTGGTGCTTGGTGTTTGGTGGTTGGTGCTTGGTGCTTGGTGTTAGGTGTTTGGTGCTTGGTGCTTGGTGTCTGGTTTTTGGTGCTTGGTGCTTGGTGTTTGGTGCTTGTTGCTGGCTGCTTGGTGTTTGGTGCTTGGTGATTGGTGCTTGGTGTTTGGTGCTTGGTGTTTGGTGTCTGGTGCTTGGTGTTTGTACTTGGTGTTTGGTGCTTGGTGTTTGGTGCTAGGTGCTTGGTGTTTGGTGCTTGGTGCTTGGTGTTTGGTGCTTGGTGCTGGGTGGTTGGTGTTTGGTGCTTGGTGTTTGGTGCTTGGTGCTTGGTGTCTGGTTTTTGGTGCTTGGTGCTTGGTGTTTGGTGTTTGGTGCTTGCTGCTGGCTGCTTGGTGTTTGGTGCTTGGTGATTGGTGCTTGGTGTTTGGTGCTTGGTGTTTGGTGTTTGGTGCTTGGTGATTGGTGTTCGTACTTGGTGCTTGGTGCTTGGTTCTTCGTGTTTGGTGCTTGGTGCTTGGTGTTTGGTGTTATATGCTTGGTGTTTGATGCTTGGTGCTTGGTGCTTGGTGTTTGGTGTTTGGTGTTTGATGCTTGGTGCTTGGTGTTTGGTGCTTGGTGCTTGGTGTTTGTACTTGGTGCTTGGTGCTTGGTGCTTGGTGTTTGGTTCTTGGTGCTTGGTGCTTGGTGCTTGGTCCTTGGTGCTTGGTGTTTGGTGGTTGGTGCTTGGTGCTTGGTGTTAGGTGTTTGGTGCTTGGTGTTTGGTGTTTGGTGTTTGGTGTTTGGTGCTTGGTGTTTGGTGCTTGGTACTTGGTGCTTGGTGCTTGGTGTTAGGTGTTTGGTGCTTGGTGTTTGGTGCTTGGTGTTTGGTGCTTGGTGCTTGGTGCTTGGTGGTTGGTGTTTGGTGGTTGGTGTTTGGTGCTTGGTGTTTGGTGCTTGGTGTTAGGTGTTTGGTGCTTGGTGCTTGGTGTTTGGTGTTTGGTGCTTGGTGTTTGGTGTTTGGTGCTTGGTGTTTGGTGCTTTTTGTTTGGTGCTTGGTGCTTGGTGTTTGGGGCTGGGTGCTTGGTGCTTGGTGTTTGGTGTTATATGCTTGGTGTTTGATGCTTGGTGCTTGGTGCTTGGTGTTTGGTGTTTGGTGCTTGGTGTTTGATGCTTGGTGATTGGTGCTTGGTGTTTGGTGCTTGGTGCTTGGTGTTTGGTGCTTGGTGCTTGGTGTTTGGTGCTTGGTGTTTGGTGCTTGGTGCTTGGTGTTTGGTGGTTGGTGCTTGGTGCTTGGTGTTAGGTGTTTGTTGCTTGGTGCTTGGTGTCTGGTTTTTGGTGCTTGGTGCTTGGTGTTTGGTGCTTGTTGCTGGCTGCTTGGTGTTTGGTGCTTGGTGATTGGTGCTTGGTGTTTGGTGCTTGGTGTTTGGTGTTTGGTGCTTGGTGTTTGTACTTGGTGTTTGGTGCTTGGTGTTTGGTGCTAGGTGCTTGGTGTTTGGTGCTTGGTGCTTGGTGTTTGGTGCCTGGTGCTTGGTGTTTGGTGTTTGGTGTTTGGTGCTTGGTTCTTGGTGTTTGGTGTTTGCTGTTTGCTGTTTGGTGTTTGTTGTTTGGTGTTTGCTGTTTGGTGTTTGGTGTTTGCTTTTTGGTGTTTGGTGTTTGATGTATGTTGTTTGCTGTTTGGTGTTTGGTGTTTGGTGTTTGGTGCTTGGTGCTTGGTGTTTGGTGCTTGGTGCTTGGTGTTTGGTGCCTGGTGCTTGGTGCATGGTGCTTGGTGTTTGGTGTTTGGTGTTTGGTGCTTGGAGTTTGGTGTTTGGTGCTTGGTGCTTGGTGTTTCGTGTTTCGTGTTTGGTTTTTGGTGCTTGGTGCTTGGTGCTTGGTCCTTGGTGTTTGGTGCTGGGTGCATTGTGTTTGGTGCTTGGTGCTTGGTGCTTGGTGCTTGGTGTTTGGTGTTTGCTGCTTGGTGTTTGATGCTTGGTGCTTGGTGCCTGGGGTTTTGCGCTTGGTGCTTGGTGCTTGGTGTTTGGTGCTTGGAGCTTGGTGCTTGGTGTTTGTACTTGGTGCTTGGTGATTGGTGTTTGGTTCTTGGTTCTTGGTGTTTGGTGTTTGTCGTTTGGTGTTTGGTGCTTGGTGCTTGGTGTTTGGTGCTTGGTGCTTGGTGTTTGGTGCCTGGTGCTTGGTGCTTGGTGTTTGGTGTTTGGTGCTTGGTGCTTGGAGTTTGGTGTTTGGTGCTTGGTGCTTTGTGTTTTGTGTTTGGTGTTTGGTTTTTGGTGCTTGGTGCTTGGTCCTTGGTGTTTGGTGCTGGGTGCTTTGTGTTTGGTGCTTGGTGCTTGGTGTTTGGTGTTTGCTGCTTGGTGTTTGATGCTTGGTGCTTGGTGCTTGGTGTTTTGTGTTTGGTGCTTGGTTCTTGGTGTTTGGTGCTTGGTGCTTGGTACTTGGTGTTTGTACTTGGTGCTTGGTGCTTGGTGTTTGGTTCTTGGTTCTTGGTGTTTGGTACTTGGTGCTTGGTGCTTGATGTTTGGTGTTTGGTGCTTGGTGTTTGGTGCTTGGTGCTTGGTGCTTGGTGTTAGGTGTTTGGTGCTTGGTCCTTGGTGTTTGGTGCTTGGTGTTTGGTGTTTGCTGTTTGGTGTTTGGTCTTTGGTGCTTGGTGTTTGGTGCTTGGTGCTTGGTGTTTGGTGTTTGGTGCTTGGTGTTTGGTGTTTGGTGCTTGGTGTCTGGTGCTTGGTGTTTGGTTTTTGGTGCTTGGTGTTTGGTGTTTGGTGCTTGGTGTTTGGTGTTTGGTGTTTGGTGCTTGGTGCTTGGTGTTTGGTGTTTCGTGTTTGGTGCTTGGTGTCTGGTGCTTGGTGTTTGGTGTTTGGTGCTTGGTGTTTGGTGTTTGGTGTTTGGTGCTTGGTGTCTGGTGCTTGGTGTTTGGTGTTTGGTGCTTGATTTTGGTGTTTGGTGTTTGGTGCTTGGTGCTTGGTGCTTGGTGTTTGGTGTTTGGTGCTTGGTGCTTGGTGTTTGGTGCTTGGTGCTTGGTGTTTGGTGCCTGGTGCTTGGTGTTTGGTGTTTGGTGCTTGGTGCTTGGAGTTTGGTGTTTGGTGCTTGGTGCTTGGTGTTTCGTGTTTCGTGTTTGGTTTTTGGTGCTTGGTGCTTGGTGCTTGGTCCTTGGTGTTTGGTGCTGGGTGCATTGTGTTTGGTGCTTGGTGCTTGGTGCTTGGTGCTTGGTGTTTGGTGTTTGCTGCTTGGTGTTTGATGCTTGGTGCTTGGTGCTTGGTGTTTTGTGTTTGGTGCTTGGTGCTTGGTGCTTGGTGTTTGGTGCTTGGTGCTTGGTGCTTGGTGTTTTGTGTTTGGTGCTTGGTGCTTGGTGTTTGGTGCTTGGTGCTGGGTGGTTGGTGTTTGGTGCTTGGTGTTTGGTGCTGGGTGCTTGGTGTTTGGTGCTGGGTGCTTGGTGTTTGGTGCTTGGTGCTTGGTGTTTGGTGCTTGGTGCTGGGTGGTTGGTGTTTGGTGCTTGGTGTTTGGTGCTGGGTGCTTGGTGTTTGGTGCTGGGTGCTTGGTGTTTGGTGCTTGGTGCTTGGTCTTTGGTGCTTGGTGTTTGGTGCTTGGTGCTTGGTGCTTGGTGTTTGGTGCTTGGTGCTTGGCGTTTGGTGCTTGGTGCTTGGTGTTTGGTTTTTGGTGCTTGGTGCTTGGTGTTTGGTGTTTGGTGCTTGCTGCTGGCTGCTTGGTGTTTGATGCATGGTGATTGGTGCTTGGTGTTTGGTGCTTGGTGTTTGGTGTTTGATGCTTGGTGCTTGGTGCTTGGTGTTTGGTGCTTGGTGCTTGGTGTTTGGTGCTTGGTGTTTGGTGCTTGGTGTTTGGTGCTTGGTGTTTGGTTCTTGGTGCTTGGTGCTTGGTGCTTGGTGTTTGGTGGTTGGTGCTTGGTGCTTGGTGTTAGGTGTTTGGTGCTTGGTGCTTGGTGTTTGCTGTTTGGTGCTTGGTGTTTGGTGTTTGGTGCTTGGTGTTTGGTGCTTGGTACTTGGTGCTTGGTGCTTGGTGTTAGGTGTTTGGTGCTTGGTGCTTGGTGTCTGGTTTTTGGTGCTTGGTGCGTGGTGTTTGGTGTTTGGTGCTTGCTGCTGGCTGCTTGGTGTTTGGTGCTTGGTGATTGGTGCTTGGTGTTTGGTGCTTGGTGTTTGGTGTTTGGTGCTTGGTGATTGGTGTTCGTACTTGGTGCTTGGTGCTTGGTTCTTGGTGTTTGGTGCTTGGTGCTTGGTGTTTGCTGTTTGGTGCTTGGTGTTTGGTGTTTGGTGCTTGGTGTTTGGTGCTTGGTACTTGGTGCTTGGTGCTTGGTGTTAGGTGTTTGGTGCTTGGTGCTTGGTGTCTGGTTTTTGGTGCTTGGTGCTTGGTGTTTGGTGTTTGGTGTTTGATGCTTGGTGCTTGGTGTTTGGTGCTTGGTGCTTGGTGTTTGTACTTGGTGCTTGGTGCTTGGTGCTTGGTGTTTGGTGCTTGGTGCTTGGTGCTTGGTGCTTGGTCCTTGGTGCTTGGTGTTTGGTGGTTGGTGTTTGGTCCTTGGTGCTTGGAGTTTGGTGTTTGGTGCTTGGTGCTTGGTGTTTCGTGTTTCGTGTTTGGTTTTTGGTGCTTGGTGCTTGGTGCTTGGTCCTTGGTGTTTGGTGCTGGGTGCATTGTGTTTGGTGCTTGGTGCTTGGTGCTTGGTGCTTGGTGTTTGGTGTTTGCTGCTTGGTGTTTGATGCTTGGTGCTTGGTGCCTGGTGTTTTGCGCTTGGTGCTTGGTGCTTGGCGTTTGGTGCTTGGAGCTTGGTGCTTGGTGTTTGTACTTGGTGCTTGGTGATTGGTGTTTGGTTCTTGGTTCTTGGTGTTTGGTGTTTGTCGTTTGGTGTTTGGTGCTTGGTGCTTGGTGTTTGGTGCTTGGTGCTTGGTGTTTGGTGCCTGGTGCTTGGTGCTTGGTGTTTGGTGTTTGGTGCTTGGTGCTTGGAGTTTGGTGTTTGGTGCTTGTTGCTTTGTGTTTTGTGTTTGGTGTTTGGTTTTTGGTGCTTGGTGCTTGGTCCTTGGTGTTTGGTGCTGGGTGCTTTGTGTTTGGTGCTTGGTGCTTGGTGTTTGGTGTTTGCTGCTTGGTGTTTGATGCTTGGTGCTTGGTGCTTGGTGTTTTGTGTTTGGTGCTTGGTTCTTGGTGTTTGGTGCTTGGTGCTTGGTACTTGGTGTTTGTACTTGGTGCTTGGTGCTTGGTGTTTGGTTCTTGGTTCTTGGTGTTTGGTACTTGGTGCTTGGTGCTTGATGTTTGGTGTTTGGTGCTTGGTGTTTGGTGCTTGGTGCTTGGTGCTTGCTGTTAGGTGTTTGGTGCTTGGTCCTTGGTGTTTGGTGCTTGGTGTTTGGTGTTTGCTGTTTGGTGTTTGGTCTTTGGTGCTTGGTGTTTGGTGCTTGGTGCTTGGTGTTTGGTGTTTGGTGCTTGGTGTTTGGTGTTTGGTGCTTGGTGTCTGGTGCTTGGTGTTTGGTTTTTGGTGCTTGGTGTTTGGTGTTTGGTGCTTGGTGTTTGGTGTTTGGTGTTTGGTGCTTGGTGCTTGGTGTTTGGTGTTTGGTGTTTGGTGCTTGGTGTCTGGTGCTTGGTGTTTGGTGTTTGGTGCTTGGTGTTTGGTGTTTGGTGTTTGGTGCTTGGTGTCTGGTGCTTGGTGTTTGGTGTTTGGTGCTTGGTGTATCGTGTTTGGTGTTTGGTGCTTGGTGCTTGGTGCTTGGTGTTTGGTGTTTGGTGCTTGGTGCTTGGTGTTTGGTGCTTGGTGCTTGGTGTTTGGTGCCTGGTGCTTGGTGTTTGGTGTTTGGTGCTTGGTGCTTGGAGTTTGGTGTTTGGTGCTTGGTGCTTGGTGTTTCGTGTTTCGTGTTTGGTTTTTGGTGCTTGGTGCTTGGTGCTTGGTCCTTGGTGTTTGGTGCTGGGTGCATTGTGTTTGGTGCTTGGTGCTTGGTGCTTGGTGCTTGGTGTTTGGTGTTTGCTGCTTGGTGTTTGATGCTTGGTGCTTGGTGCTTGGTGTTTTGTGTTTGGTGCTTGGTGCTTGGTGCTTGGTGTTTGGTGCTTGGTGCTTGGTGCTTGGTGTTTTGTGTTTGGTGCTTGGTGCTTGGTGTTTGGTGCTTGGTGCTGGGTGGTTGGTGTTTGGTGCTTGGTGTTTGGTGCTGGGTGCTTGGTGTTTGGTGCTGGGTGCTTGGTGTTTGGTGCTTGGTGCTTGGTGTTTGGTGCTTGGTGCTGGGTGGTTGGTGTTTGGTGCTTGGTGTTTGGTGCTGGGTGCTTGGTGTTTGGTGCTGGGTGCTTGGTGTTTGGTGCTTGGTGCTTGGTCTTTGGTGCTTGGTGTTTGGTGCTTGGTGCTTGGTGCTTGGTGTTTGGTGCTTGGTGCTTGGCGTTTGGTGCTTGGTGCTTGGTGTTTGGTTTTTGGTGCTTGGTGCTTGGTGTTTGGTGTTTGGTGCTTGCTGCTGGCTGCTTGGTGTTTGATGCATGGTGATTGGTGCTTGGTGTTTGGTGCTTGGTGTTTGGTGTTTGATGCTTGGTGCTTGGTGCTTGGTGTTTGGTGCTTGGTGCTTGGTGTTTGGTGCTTGGTGTTTGGTGCTTGGTGTTTGGTGCTTGGTGTTTGGTGCTTGGTGCTTGGTGCTTGGTGCTTGGTGTTTGGTGGTTGGTGCTTGGTGCTTGGTGTTAGGTGTTTGGTGCTTGGTGCTTGGTGTTTGCTGTTTGGTGCTTGCTATTTGGTGTTTGGTGCCTGGTGTTTGGTGCTTGGTACTTGGTGCTTGGTGCTTGGTGTTAGGTGTTTGGTGCTTGGTGCTTGGTGTCTGGTTTTTGGTGCTTGGTGCTTGGTGTTTGGTGTTTGGTGCTTGCTGCTGGCTGCTTGGTGTTTGGTGCTTGGTGATTGGTGCTTGGTGTTTGGTGCTTGGTGTTTGGTGTTTGGTGCTTGGTGATTGGTGTTCGTACTTGGTGCTTGGTGCTTGGTTCTTGGTGTTTGGTGCTTGGTGCTTGGTGTTTGGTGTTATATGCTTGGTGTTTGATGCTTGGTGCTTGGTGCTTGGTGTTTGGTGTTTGGTGTTTGATGCTTGGTGCTTGGTGTTTGGTGCTTGGTGCTTGGTGTTTGTACTTGGTGCTTGGTGCTTGGTGCTTGGTGTTTGGTGCTTGGTGCTTGGTGCTTGGTGCTTGGTCCTTGGTGCTTGGTGTTTGGTGGTTGGTGTTTGATGCTTGGTGCTTGGTGCTTGGTGTTTTGCGCTTGGTGCTTGGAGCTTGGTGCTTGGTGTTTGTACTTGGTGCTTGGTGATTGGTGTTTGGTTCTTGGTTCTTGGTGTTTGGTGTTTGGCGTTTGGTGTTTGGTGCTTGGTGCTTGGTGTTTGGTGCTTGGTGCTTGGTGTTTGGTGCCTGGTGCTTGGTGCTTGGTGTTTGGTGTTTGGTGCTTGGAATTTGGTGTTTGGTGCTTGGTGCTTTGTGTTTTGTGTTTGGTGTTTGGTGATTGGTGTTTGCTGCTTGGTGTTTGATGCTTGGTGCTTGGTGCTTGGTGTTTTGTGTTTGGAGCTTGGTTCTTGGTGTTTGGTGCTTGGTGCTTGGTACTTGGTGTTTGTACTTGGTGCTTGGTGCTTGGTGTTTGGTTCTTGGTTCTTGGTGTTTGGTACTTGGTGCTTGGTGCTTGATGTTTGGTGTTTGGTGCTTGGTGTTTGGTGCTTGGTGCTTGGTGCTTGGTGCTTGGTGTTAGGTGTTTGGTGCTTGGTCCTTGGTGTTTGGTGCTTGGTGTTTGGTGTTTGCTGTTTGGTGTTTGGTGTTTCGTGTTTGGTGTTTGCTGTTTGGTGTCTGCTTTTTGGTGTTTAGTGTTTGCTGTATGGTGTTTGGTGTTTGCTGTTTCGTGTTTGGTCTTTGGTGCTTGGTGTTTGGTGTTTGGTGCTTGGTGTCTGGTGCTTGGTGTTTGGTTTTTGGTGCTTGGTGTTTGGTGCTTGGTGCTTGGTGTTTGGTGTTTGGTGTTTGGTGCTTGGTGTCTGGTGCTTGGTGTTTGGTGTTTGGTGCTTGGTGTTTGGTGTTTGGTGTTTGGTGCTTGGTGTCTGGTGCTTGGTGTTTGGTGTTTGGTGCTTGGTGTTTGGTGTTTGGTGTTTGGTGCTTGGTGCTTGGTGCTTGGTGTTTGGTGTTTGGTGCTTGGTGCTTGGTGTTTGGTGCTTGGTGCTTGGTGTTTGGTGCCTGGTGCTTGGTGTTTGGTGTTTGGTGCTTGGTGCTTGGAGTTTGGTGTTTGGTGCTTGGTGCTTGGTGTTTCGTGTTTCGTGTTTGGTGCTTGGTGCTTGGTGCTTGGTCCTTGGTGTTTGGTGCTGGGTGCATTGTGTTTGGTGCTTGGTGCTTGGTGCTTGGTGCTTGGTGTTTGGTGGTTGCTGCTTGGTGTTTGATGCTTGGTGCTTGGTGCTTGGTGTTTTGTGTTTGGTGCTTGGTGCTTGGTGCTTGGTGTTTGGTGCTTGGTGCTTGGTGCTTGGTGTTTTGTGTTTGGTGCTTGGTGCTTGGTGTTTGGTGCTTGGTGCTGGGTGGTTGGTGTTTGGTGCTTGGTGTTTGGTGCTGGGTGCTTGGTGTTTGGTGCTGGGTGCTTGGTGTTTGGTGCTTGGTGCTTGGTGTTTGGTGCTTGGTGCTGGGTGGTTGGTGTTTGGTGCTTGGTGTTTGGTGCTGGGTGCTTGGTGTTTGGTGCTGGGTGCTTGGTGTTTGGTGCTTGGTGCTTGGTCTTTGGTGCTTGGTGTTTGGTGCTTGGTGCTTGGTGCTTGGTGTTTGGTGCTTGGTGCTTGGCGTTTGGTGCTTGGTGCTTGGTGTTTGGTTTTTGGTGCTTGGTGCTTGGTGTTTGGTGTTTGGTGCTTGCTGCTGGCTGCTTGGTGTTTGATGCATGGTGATTGGTGCTTGGTGTTTGGTGCTTGGTGTTTGGTGTTTGATGCTTGGTGCTTGGTGCTTGGTGTTTGGTGCTTGGTGCTTGGTGTTTGGTGCTTGGTGTTTGGTGCTTGGTGTTTGGTGCTTGGTGTTTGGTGCTTGGTGCTTGGTGCTTGGTGCTTGGTGTTTGGTGGTTGGTGCTTGGTGCTTGGTGTTAGGTGTTTGGTGCTTGGTGCTTGGTGTTTGCTGTTTGGTGCTTGCTGTTTGGTGTTTGGTGCTTGGTGTTTGGTGCTTGGTACTTGGTGCTTGGTGCTTGGTGTTAGGTGTTTGGTGCTTGGTGCTTGGTGTCTGGTTTTTGGTGCTTGGTGCTTGGTGTTTGGTGTTTGGTGCTTGCTGCTGGCTGCTTGGTGTTTGGTGCTTGGTGATTGGTGCTTGGTGTTTGGTGCTTGGTGTTTGGTGTTTGGTGCTTGGTGATTGGTGTTCGTACTTGGTGCTTGGTGCTTGGTTCTTGGTGTTTGGTGCTTGGTGCTTGGTGTTTGGTGTTATATGCTTGGTGTTTGATGCTTGGTGCTTGGTGCTTGGTGTTTGGTGTTTGGTGTTTGATGCTTGGTGCTTGGTGTTTGGTGCTTGGTGCTTGGTGTTTGTACTTGGTGCTTGGTGCTTGGTGCTTGGTGTTTGGTGCTTGGTGCTTGGTGCTTGGTGCTTGGTCCTTGGTGCTTGGTGTTTGGTGGTTGGTGTTTGATGCTTGGTGCTTGGTGCTTGGTGTTTTGCGCTTGGTGCTTGGTGCTTGGTGTTTGGTGCTTGGAGCTTGGTGCTTGGTGTTTGTACTTGGTGCTTGGTGATTGGTGTTTGGTTCTTGGTTCTTGGTGTTTGGTGTTTGGCGTTTGGTGTTTGGTGCTTGGTGCTTGGTGTTTGGTGCTTGGTGCTTGGTGTTTGGTGCCTGGTGCTTGGTGCTTGGTGTTTGGTGTTTGGTGCTTGGAATTTGGTGTTTGGTGCTTGGTGCTTTGTGTTTTGTGTTTGGTGTTTGGTGATTGGTGTTTGCTGCTTGGTGTTTGATGCTTGGTGCTTGGTGCTTGGTGTTTTGTGTTTGGAGCTTGGTTCTTGGTGTTTGGTGCTTGGTGCTTGGTACTTGGTGTTTGTACTTGGTGCTTGGTGCTTGGTGTTTGGTTCTTGGTTCTTGGTGTTTGGTACTTGGTGCTTGGTGCTTGATGTTTGGTGTTTGGTGCTTGGTGTTTGGTGCTTGGTGCTTGGTGCTTGGTGTTAGGTGTTTGGTGCTTGGTCCTTGGTGTTTGGTGCTTGGTGTTTGGTGTTTGCTGTTTGGTGTTTGGTGTTTCGTGTTTGGTGTTTGCTGTTTGGTGTCTGCTTTTTGGTGTTTAGTGTTTGCTCTATGGTGTTTGGTGTTTGCTGTTTCGTGTTTGGTCTTTGGTGCTTGGTGTTTGGTGTTTGGTGCTTGGTGTCTGGTGCTTGGTGTTTGGTTTTTGGTGCTTGGTGTTTGGTGCTTGGTGCTTGGTGTTTGGTGTTTGGTGTTTGGTGCTTGGTGTCTGGTGCTTGGTGTTTGGTGTTTGGTGCTTGGTGTTTGGTGTTTGGTGTTTGGTGCTTGGTGTCTGGTGCTTGGTGTTTGGTGTTTGGTGCTTGGTGTTTGGTGTTTGGTGTTTGGTGCTTGGTGCTTGGTGCTTGGTGTTTGGTGTTTGGTGCTTGGTGCTTGGTGTTTGGTGCTTGGTGCTTGGTGTTTGGTGCCTGGTGCTTGGTGTTTGGTGTTTGGTGCTTGGTGCTTGGAGTTTGGTGTTTGGTGCTTGGTGCTTGGTGTTTCGTGTTTCGTGTTTGGTGCTTGGTGCTTGGTGCTTGGTCCTTGGTGTTTGGTGCTGGGTGCATTGTGTTTGGTGCTTGGTGCTTGGTGCTTGGTGCTTGGTGTTTGGTGTTTGCTGCTTGGTGTTTGATGCTTGGTGCTTGGTGCTTGGTGTTTTGTGTTTGGTGCTTGGTGCTTGGTGCTTGGTGTTTGGTGCTTGGTGCTTGGTGCTTGGTGTTTTGTGTTTGGTGCTTGGTGCTTGGTGTTTGGTGCTTGGTGCTGGGTGGTTGGTGTTTGGTGCTTGGTGTTTGGTGCTGGGTGCTTGGTGTTTGGTGCTGGGTGCTTGGTGTTTGGTGCTTGGTGCTTGGTGTTTGGTGCTTGGTGCTGGGTGGTTGGTGTTTGGTGCTTGGTGTTTGGTGCTGGGTGCTTGGTGTTTGGTGCTGGGTGCTTGGTGTTTGGTGCTTGGTGCTTGGTCTTTGGTGCTTGGTGTTTGGTGCTTGGTGCTTGGTGCTTGGTGTTTGGTGCTTGGTGCTTGGCGTTTGGTGCTTGGTGCTTGGTGTTTGGTTTTTGGTGCTTGGTGCTTGGTGTTTGGTGTTTGGTGCTTGCTGCTGGCTGCTTGGTGTTTGATGCATGGTGATTGGTGCTTGGTGTTTGGTGCTTGGTGTTTGGTGTTTGATGCTTGGTGCTTGGTGCTTGGTGTTTGGTGCTTGGTGCTTGGTGTTTGGTGCTTGGTGTTTGGTGCTTGGTGTTTGGTGCTTGGTGTTTGGTGCTTGGTGCTTGGTGCTTGGTGCTTGGTGTTTGGTGGTTGGTGCTTGGTGCTTGGTGTTAGGTGTTTGGTGCTTGGTGCTTGGTGTTTGCTGTTTGGTGCTTGCTGTTTGGTGTTTGGTGCTTGGTGTTTGGTGCTTGGTACTTGGTGCTTGGTGCTTGGTGTTAGGTGTTTGGTGCTTGGTGCTTGGTGTCTGGTTTTTGGTGCTTGGTGCTTGGTGTTTGGTGTTTGGTGCTTGCTGCTGGCTGCTTGGTGTTTGGTGCTTGGTGATTGGTGCTTGGTGTTTGGTGCTTGGTGTTTGGTGTTTGGTGCTTGGTGATTGGTGTTCGTACTTGGTGCTTGGTGCTTGGTTCTTGGTGTTTGGTGCTTGGTGCTTGGTGTTTGGTGTTATATGCTTGGTGTTTGATGCTTGGTGCTTGGTGCTTGGTGTTTGGTGTTTGGTGTTTGATGCTTGGTGCTTGGTGTTTGGTGCTTGGTGCTTGGTGTTTGTACTTGGTGCTTGGTGCTTGGTGCTTGGTGTTTGGTGCTTGGTGCTTGGTGCTTGGTGCTTGGTCCTTGGTGCTTGGTGGTTGGTGGTTGGTGTTTGATGCTTGGTGCTTGGTGCTTGGTGTTTTGCGCTTGGTGCTTGGTGCTTGGTGTTTGGTGCTTGGAGCTTGGTGCTTGGTGTTTGTACTTGGTGCTTGGTGATTGGTGTTTGGTTCTTGGTTCTTGGTGTTTGGTGTTTGGCGTTTGGTGTTTGGTGCTTGGTGCTTGGTGTTTGGTGCTTGGTGCTTGGTGTTTGGTGCCTGGTGCTTGGTGCTTGGTGTTTGGTGTTTGGTGCTTGGAATTTGGTGTTTGGTGCTTGGTGCTTTGTGTTTTGTGTTTGGTGTTTGGTTTTTGGTGCTTGGTGCTTGGTCCTTGGTGTTTGGTGCTGGGTGCTTTGTGTTTGGTGCTTGGTGCTTGGTGTTTGGTGTTTGCTGCTTGGTGTTTGATGCTTGGTGCTTGGTGCTTGGTGTTTTGTGTTTGGAGCTTGGTTCTTGGTGTTTGGTGCTTGGTGCTTGGTACTTGGTGTTTGTACTTGGTGCTTGGTGCTTGGTGTTTGGTTCTTGGTTCTTGGTGTTTGGTACTTGGTGCTTGGTGCTTGATGTTTGGTGTTTGGTGCTTGGTGTTTGGTGCTTGGTGCTTGGTGCTTGGTGTTAGGTGTTTGGTGCTTGGTCCTTGGTGTTTGGTGCTTGGTGTTTGGTGTTTGCTGTTTGGTGTTTGGTGTTTCGTGTTTGGTGTTTGCTGTTTGGTGTCTGCTTTTTGGTGTTTAGTGTTTGCTCTATGGTGTTTGGTGTTTGCTGTTTCGTGTTTGGTCTTTGGTGCTTGGTGTTTGGTGTTTGGTGCTTGGTGTCTGGTGCTTGGTGTTTGGTTTTTGGTGCTTGGTGTTTGGTGCTTGGTGCTTGGTGTTTGGTGTTTGGTGTTTGGTGCTTGGTGTCTGGTGCTTGGTGTTTGGTGTTTGGTGCTTGGTGTTTGGTGTTTGGTGTTTGGTGCTTGGTGTCTGGTGCTTGGTGTTTGGTGTTTGGTGCTTGGTGTTTGGTGTTTGCTGTTTGGTGCTTGGTGCTTGGTGCTTGGTGTTTGGTGTTTGGTGCTTGGTGCTTGGTGTTTGGTGCTTGGTGCTTGGTGTTTGGTGCCTGGTGCTTGGTGTTTGGTGTTTGGTGCTTGGTGCTTGGAGTTTGGTGTTTGGTGCTTGGTGCTTGGTGTTTCGTGTTTCGTGTTTGGTTTTTGGTGCTTGGTGCTTGGTGCTTGGTCCTTGGTGTTTGGTGCTGGGTGCATTGTGTTTGGTGCTTGGTGCTTGGTGTTTGGTGTTTGCTGCTTGGTGTTTGATGCTTGGTGCTTGGTGCTTGGTGTTTTGTGTTTGGTGCTTGGTGCTTGGTGCTTGGTGTTTGGTGCTTGGTGCTTGGTGCTTGGTGTTTTGTGTTTGGTGCTTGGTGCTTGGTGTTTGGTGCTTGGTGCTGGGTGGTTGGTGTTTGGTGCTTGGTGTTTGGTGCTGGGTGCTTGGTGTTTGGTGCTGGGTGCTTGGTGTTTGGTGCTTGGTGCTTGGTGTTTGGTGCTTGGTGCTGGGTGGTTGGTGTTTGGTGCTTGGTGTTTGGTGCTTGGTGCTTGGTGTCTGGTTTTTGGTGCTTGGTGCTTGGTGTTTGGTGTTTGGTGCTTGCTGCTGGCTGCTTGGTGTTTGGTGCTTGGTGATTGGTGCTTGGTGTTTGGTGCTTGGTGTTTGGTGTTTGGTGCTTGGTGATTGGTGTTCGTACTTGGTGCTTGGTGCTTGGTTCTTGGTGTTTGGTGCTTGGTGCTTGGTGTTTGATGTTATATGCTTGGTGTTTGATGCTTGGTGCTTGGTGCCTGGTGTTTGGTGTTTGGTGTTTGATGCTTGGTGCTTGGTGTTTGGTGCTTGGTGCTTGGTGTTTGTACTTGGTGCTTGGTGCTTGGTGCTTGGTGTTTGGTGCTTGGTGCTTGGTGCTTGGTGCTTGGTCCTTGGTGCTTGGTGTTTGGTGGTTGGTGTTTGGTGCTTGGTGTTAGGTGTTTGGTGCTTGGTGCTTGGTGTTTGGTGTTTGGTGTTTGGTGTTTGGTGCTTGGTGTTTGGTGCTTGGTACTTGGTGCTTGGTGCTTGGTGTTAGGTGTTTGGTGCTTGGTGTTTGGTGCTTGGTGTTTGGTGCTTGGTGCTTGGTGCTTGGTGCTTGGTGTTTGGTGGTTGGTGTTTGGTGCTTGGTGTTTGGTGCTTGGTGTTAGGTGTTTGGTGCTTGGTGCTTGGTGTTTGGTGTTTGGTGCTTGGTGTTTGGTGTTTGGTGCTTGGTGTTTGGTGCTTTTTGCTTGGTGCTTGGTGCTTGGTGTTTGGTGCTGGGTGCTTGGTGCTTGGTGCTTGGTGTTTGGTGCTTGGTGCTTGGTGCTTGGTGCTTGGTCCTTGGTGCTTGGTGTTTGGTGGTTGGTGTTTGGTGCTTGGTGTTAGGTGTTTGGTGCTTGGTGCTTGGTGCTTGGTGCTTGGTGTTTGGTGTTTGGTGCTTGGTGTTTGATGCTTGGTGCTTGGTGCTTGGTGTTTGGTGCTTGGTGCTTGGTGTTTGGTGCTTGGTGCTTGGTGTTTGGTGCTAGGTGTTTGGTGCTTGGTGCTTGGTGTTTGGTGGTTGGTGCTTGGTGCTTGGTGTTAGGTGTTTGGTGCTTGGTGCTTGGTGTCTGGTTTTTGGTGCTTGGTGCTTGGTGTTTGGTGCTTGTTGCTGGCTGCTTGGTGTTTGGTGCTTGGTGATTGGTGCTTGGTGTTTGGTGCTTGGTGTTTGGTGTTTGGTGCTTGGTGTTTGTACTTGGTGTTTGGTGCTTGGTGTTTGGTGCTAGGTGCTTGGTGTTTGGTGCTTGGTGCTTGGTGTTTGGTGCTTGGTGCTGGGTGGTTGGTGTTTGGTGCTTGGTGTTTGGTGCTTGGTGCTTGGTGTCTGGTTTTTGGTGCTTGGTGCTTGGTGTTTGGTGTTTGGTGCTCTCTGCTGGCTGCTTGGTGTTTGGTGCTTGGTGATTGGTGCTTGGTGTTTGGTGCTTGGTGTTTGGTGTTTGGTGCTTGGTGATTGGTGTTCGTACTTGGTGCTTGGTGCTTGGTTCTTGGTGTTTGGTGCTTGGTGCTTGGTGTTTGGTGTTATATGCTTGGTGTTTGATGCTTGGTGCTTGGTGCTTGGTGTTTGGTGTTTGGTGTTTGATGCTTGGTGCTTGGTGTTTGGTGCTTGGTGCTTGGTGTTTGTACTTGGTGCTTGGTGCTTGGTGCTTGGTGTTTGGTGCTTGGTGCTTGGTGCTTGGTGCTTGGTCCTTGGTGCTTGGTGTTTGGTGTTTGGTGTTTGGTGCTTGTTGTTAGGTGTTTGGTGCTTGGGGTCTGGTGCTTGGTGTTTGGTGTTTGGTGTTTGGTGCTTGGTGTTTGGTGTTTGGTGTTTGGTGCTTGGTGTTTGGTGCTTGGTGTTTGGTGCTTGGTACTTGGTGCTTGGTGCTTGGTGTTAGGTGTTTGGTGCTTGGTGTTTGGTGGTTGGTGTTTGGTGCTTGGTGTTTGGTGCTTGGTGTTAGGTGTTTGGTGCTTGGTGCTTGGTGTTTGGTGTTTGGTGCTTGGTGTTTGGTGTTTGGTGCTTGGTGTTTGGTGCTTTTTGCTTGGTGCTTGGTGCTTGGTGTTTGGTGCTGGGTGCTTGGTGCTTGGTGTTTGGTGTTATATGCTTGGTGTTTGATGCTTGGTGCTTGGTGCTTGGTGTTTGGTGTTTGGTGCTTGGTGTTTGATGCTTGGTGCTTGGTGCTTGGTGTTTGGTGTTTGGTGTTTGGTGCTTGGTGCTTGGTGCTTGGTGTTTGGTGTTTGGTGCTTGGTGCTTGGTGTTTGGTGCTTGGTGCTTGGTGTTTGGTGCCTGGTGCTTGGTGTTTGGTGTTTGGTGCTTGGTGCTTGGAGTTTGGTGTTTGGTGCTTGGTGCTTGGTGTTTCGTGTTTCGTGTTTGGTGCTTGGTGCTTGGTGCTTGGTCCTTGGTGTTTGGTGCTGGGTGCATTGTGTTTGGTGCTTGGTGCTTGGTGCTTGGTGCTTGGTGTTTGGTGTTTGCTGCTTGGTGTTTGATGCTTGGTGCTTGGTGCTTGGTGTTTTGTGTTTGGTGCTTGGTGCTTGGTGCTTGGTGTTTGGTGCTTGGTGCTTGGTGCTTGGTGTTTTGTGTTTGGTGCTTGGTGCTTGGTGTTTGGTGCTTGGTGCTGGGTGGTTGGTGTTTGGTGCTTGGTGTTTGGTGCTGGGTGCTTGGTGTTTGGTGCTGGGTGCTTGGTGTTTGGTGCTTGGTGCTTGGTGTTTGGTGCTTGGTGCTGGGTGGTTGGTGTTTGGTGCTTGGTGTTTGGTGCTGGGTGCTTGGTGTTTGGTGCTGGGTGCTTGGTGTTTGGTGCTTGGTGCTTGGTCTTTGGTGCTTGGTGTTTGGTGCTTGGTGCTTGGTGCTTGGTGTTTGGTGCTTGGTGCTTGGCGTTTGGTGCTTGGTGCTTGGTGTTTGGTTTTTGGTGCTTGGTGCTTGGTGTTTGGTGTTTGGTGCTTGCTGCTGGCTGCTTGGTGTTTGATGCATGGTGATTGGTGCTTGGTGTTTGGTGCTTGGTGTTTGGTGTTTGATGCTTGGTGCTTGGTGCTTGGTGTTTGGTGCTTGGTGCTTGGTGTTTGGTGCTTGGTGTTTGGTGCTTGGTGTTTGGTGCTTGGTGTTTGGTGCTTGGTGCTTGGTGCTTGGTGCTTGGTGTTTGGTGGTTGGTGCTTGGTGCTTGGTGTTAGGTGTTTGGTGCTTGGTGCTTGGTGTTTGCTGTTTGGTGCTTGCTGTTTGGTGTTTGGTGCTTGGTGTTTGGTGCTTGGTACTTGGTGCTTGGTGCTTGGTGTTAGGTGTTTGGTGCTTGGTGCTTGGTGTCTGGTTTTTGGTGCTTGGTGCTTGGTGTTTGGTGTTTGGTGCTTGCTGCTGGCTGCTTGGTGTTTGGTGCTTGGTGATTGGTGCTTGGTGTTTGGTGCTTGGTGTTTGGTGTTTGGTGCTTGGTGATTGGTGTTCGTACTTGGTGCTTGGTGCTTGGTTCTTGGTGTTTGGTGCTTGGTGCTTGGTGTTTGGTGTTATATGCTTGGTGTTTGATGCTTGGTGCTTGGTGCTTGGTGTTTGGTGTTTGGTGTTTGATGCTTGGTGCTTGGTGTTTGGTGCTTGGTGCTTGGTGTTTGTACTTGGTGCTTGGTGCTTGGTGCTTGGTGTTTGGTGCTTGGTGCTTGGTGCTTGGTGCTTGGTCCTTGGTGCTTGGTGTTTTGCGCTTGGTGCTTGGTGCTTGGTGTTTGGTGCTTGGAGCTTGGTGCTTGGTGTTTGTACTTGGTGCTTGGTGATTGGTGTTTGGTTCTTGGTTCTTGGTGTTTGGTGTTTGGCGTTTGGTGTTTGGTGCTTGGTGCTTGGTGTTTGGTGCTTGGTGCTTGGTGTTTGGTGCCTGGTGCTTGGTGCTTGGTGTTTGGTGTTTGGTGCTTGGAATTTGGTGTTTGGTGCTTGGTGCTTTGTGTTTTGTGTTTGGTGTTTGGTGATTGGTGTTTGCTGCTTGGTGTTTGATGCTTGGTGCTTGGTGCTTGGTGTTTTGTGTTTGGAGCTTGGTTCTTGGTGTTTGGTGCTTGGTGCTTGGTACTTGGTGTTTGTACTTGGTGCTTGGTGCTTGGTGTTTGGTTCTTGGTTCTTGGTGTTTGGTACTTGGTGCTTGGTGCTTGATGTTTGGTGTTTGGTGCTTGGTGTTTGGTGCTTGGTGCTTGGTGCTTGGTGTTAGGTGTTTGGTGCTTGGTCCTTGGTGTTTGGTGCTTGGTGTTTGGTGTTTGCTGTTTGGTGTTTGGTGTTTCGTGTTTGGTGTTTGCTGTTTGGTGTCTGCTTTTTGGTGTTTAGTGTTTGCTCTATGGTGTTTGGTGTTTGCTGTTTCGTGTTTGGTCTTTGGTGCTTGGTGTTTGGTGTTTGGTGCTTGGTGTCTGGTGCTTGGTGTTTGGTTTTTGGTGCTTGGTGTTTGGTGCTTGGTGCTTGGTGTTTGGTGTTTGGTGTTTGGTGCTTGGTGTCTGGTGCTTGGTGTTTGGTGTTTGGTGCTTGGTGTTTGGTGTTTGGTGTTTGGTGCTTGGTGTCTGGTGCTTGGTGTTTGGTGTTTGGTGCTTGGTGTTTGGTGTTTGGTGTTTGGTGCTTGGTGCTTGGTGCTTGGTGTTTGGTGTTTGGTGCTTGGTGCTTGGTGTTTGGTGCTTGGTGCTTGGTGTTTGGTGCCTGGTGCTTGGTGTTTGGTGTTTGGTGCTTGGTGCTTGGAGTTTGGTGTTTGGTGCTTGGTGCTTGGTGTTTCGTGTTTCGTGTTTGGTGCTTGGTGCTTGGTGTTTGGTGCTTGGTGCTTGGTGCTTGGTGTTTTGTGTTTGGTGCTTGGTGCTTGGTGTTTGGTGCTTGGTGCTGGGTGGTTGGTGTTTGGTGCTTGGTGTTTGGTGCTGGGTGCTTGGTGTTTGGTGCTGGGTGCTTGGTGTTTGGTGCTTGGTGCTTGGTGTTTGGTGCTTGGTGCTGGGTGGTTGGTGTTTGGTGCTTGGTGTTTGGTGATGGGTGCTTGGTGTTTGGTGCTGGGTGCTTGGTGTTTGGTGCTTGGTGCTTGGTCTTTGGTGCTTGGTGTTTGGTGCTTGGTGCTTGGTGCTTGGTGTTTGGTGCTTGGTGCTTGGCGTTTGGTGCTTGGTGCTTGGTGTTTGGTTTTTGGTGCTTGGTGCTTGGTGTTTGGTGTTTGGTGCTTGCTGCTGGCTGCTTGGTGTTTGATGCATGGTGATTGGTGCTTGGTGTTTGGTGCTTGGTGTTTGGTGTTTGATGCTTGGTGCTTGGTGCTTGGTGTTTGGTGCTTGGTGCTTGGTGTTTGGTGCTTGGTGTTTGGTGCTTGGTGTTTGGTGCTTGGTGTTTGGTGCTTGGTGCTTGGTGCTTGGTGCTTGGTGTTTGGTGGTTGGTGCTTGGTGCTTGGTGTTAGGTGTTTGGTGCTTGGTGCTTGGTGTTTGCTGTTTGGTGCTTGCTGTTTGGTGTTTGGTGCTTGGTGTTTGGTGCTTGGTACTTGGTGCTTGGTGCTTGGTGTTAGGTGTTTGGTGCTTGGTGCTTGGTGTCTGGTTTTTGGTGCTTGGTGCTTGGTGTTTGGTGTTTGGTGCTTGCTGCTGGCTGCTTGGTGTTTGGTGCTTGGTGATTGGTGCTTGGTGTTTGGTGCTTGGTGTTTGGTGTTTGGTGCTTGGTGATTGGTGTTCGTACTTGGTGCTTGGTGCTTGGTTCTTGGTGTTTGGTGCTTGGTGCTTGGTGTTTGGTGTTATATGCTTGGTGTTTGATGCTTGGTGCTTGGTGCTTGGTGTTTGGTGTTTGGTGTTTGATGCTTGGTGCTTGGTGTTTGGTGCTTGGTGCTTGGTGTTTGTACTTGGTGCTTGGTGCTTGGTGCTTGGTGTTTGGTGCTTGGTGCTTGGTGCTTGGTGCTTGGTCCTTGGTGCTTGGTGTTTTGCGCTTGGTGCTTGGTGCTTGGTGTTTGGTGCTTGGAGCTTGGTGCTTGGTGTTTGTACTTGGTGCTTGGTGATTGGTGTTTGGTTCTTGGTTCTTGGTGTTTGGTGTTTGGCGTTTGGTGTTTGGTGCTTGGTGCTTGGTGTTTGGTGCTTGGTGCTTGGTGTTTGGTGCCTGGTGCTTGGTGCTTGGTGTTTGGTGTTTGGTGCTTGGAATTTGGTGTTTGGTGCTTGGTGCTTTGTGTTTTGTGTTTGGTGTTTGGTGATTGGTGTTTGCTGCTTGGTGTTTGATGCTTGGTGCTTGGTGCTTGGTGTTTTGTGTTTGGAGCTTGGTTCTTGGTGTTTGGTGCTTGGTGCTTGGTACTTGGTGTTTGTACTTGGTGCTTGGTGCTTGGTGTTTGGTTCTTGGTTCTTGGTGTTTGGTACTTGGTGCTTGGTGCTTGATGTTTGGTGTTTGGTGCTTGGTGTTTGGTGCTTGGTGCTTGGTGCTTGGTGTTAGGTGTTTGGTGCTTGGTCCTTGGTGTTTGGTGCTTGGTGTTTGGTGTTTGCTGTTTGGTGTTTGGTGTTTCGTGTTTGGTGTTTGCTGTTTGGTGTCTGCTTTTTGGTGTTTAGTGTTTGCTCTATGGTGTTTGGTGTTTGCTGTTTCGTGTTTGGTCTTTGGTGCTTGGTGTTTGGTGTTTGGTGCTTGGTGTCTGGTGCTTGGTGTTTGGTTTTTGGTGCTTGGTGTTTGGTGCTTGGTGCTTGGTGTTTGGTGTTTGGTGTTTGGTGCTTGGTGTCTGGTGCTTGGTGTTTGGTGTTTGGTGCTTGGTGTTTGGTGTTTGGTGTTTGGTGCTTGGTGTCTGGTGCTTGGTGTTTGGTGTTTGGTGCTTGGTGTTTGGTGTTTGGTGTTTGGTGCTTGGTGCTTGGTGCTTGGTGTTTGGTGTTTGGTGCTTGGTGCTTGGTGTTTGGTGCTTGGTGCTTGGTGTTTGGTGCCTGGTGCTTGGTGTTTGGTGTTTGGTGCTTGGTGCTTGGAGTTTGGTGTTTGGTGCTTGGTGCTTGGTGTTTCGTGTTTCGTGTTTGGTGCTTGGTGCTTGGTGCTTGGTCCTTGGTGTTTGGTGCTGGGTGCATTGTGTTTGGTGCGTGGTGCTTGGTGCTTGGTGCTTGGTGTTTGGTGTTTGCTGCTTGGTGTTTGATGCTTGGTGCTTGGTGCTTGGTGTTTTGTGTTTGGTGCTTGGTGCTTGGTGCTTGGTGTTTGGTGCTTGGTGCTTGGTGCTTGGTGTTTTGTGTTTGGTGCTTGGTGCTTGGTGTTTGGTGCTTGGTGCTGGGTGGTTGGTGTTTGGTGCTTGGTGTTTGGTGCTGGGTGCTTGGTGTTTGGTGCTGGGTGCTTGGTGTTTGGTGCTTGGTGCTTGGTGTTTGGTGCTTGGTGCTGGGTGGTTGGTGTTTGGTGCTTGGTGTTTGGTGCTGGGTGCTTGGTGTTTGGTGCTGGGTGCTTGGTGTTTGGTGCTTGGTGCTTGGTCTTTGGTGCTTGGTGTTTGGTGCTTGGTGCTTGGTGCTTGGTGTTTGGTGCTTGGTGCTTGGCGTTTGGTGCTTGGTGCTTGGTGTTTGGTTTTTGGTGCTTGGTGCTTGGTGTTTGGTGTTTGGTGCTTGCTGCTGGCTGCTTGGTGTTTGATGCATGGTGATTGGTGCTTGGTGTTTGGTGCTTGGTGTTTGGTGTTTGATGCTTGGTGCTTGGTGCTTGGTGTTTGGTGCTTGGTGCTTGGTGTTTGGTGCTTGGTGTTTGGTGCTTGGTGTTTGGTGCTTGGTGTTTGGTGCTTGGTGCTTGGTGCTTGGTGCTTGGTGTTTGGTGGTTGGTGCTTGGTGCTTGGTGTTAGATGTTTGGTGCTTGGTGCTTGGTGTTTGCTGTTTGGTGCTTGCTGTTTGGTGTTTGGTGCTTGGTGTTTGGTGCTTGGTACTTGGTGCTTGGTGCTTGGTGTTAGGTGTTTGGTGCTTGGTGCTTGGTGTCTGGTTTTTGGTGCTTGGTGCTTGGTGTTTGGTGTTTGGTGCTTGCTGCTGGCTGCTTGGTGTTTGGTGCTTGGTGATTGGTGCTTGGTGTTTGGTGCTTGGTGTTTGGTGTTTGGTGCTTGGTGATTGGTGTTCGTACTTGGTGCTTGGTGCTTGGTTCTTGGTGTTTGGTGCTTGGTGCTTGGTGTTTGGTGTTATATGCTTGGTGTTTGATGCTTGGTGCTTGGTGCTTGGTGTTTGGTGTTTGGTGTTTGATGCTTGGTGCTTGGTGTTTGGTGCTTGGTGCTTGGTGTTTGTACTTGGTGCTTGGTGCTTGGTGCTTGGTGTTTGGTGCTTGGTGCTTGGTGCTTGGTGCTTGGTCCTTGGTGCTTGGTGTTTGGTGGTTGGTGTTTGATGCTTGGTGCTTGGTGCTTGGTGTTTTGCGCTTGGTGCTTGGTGCTTGGTGTTTGGTGCTTGGAGCTTGGTGCTTGGTGTTTGTACTTGGTGCTTGGTGATTGGTGTTTGGTTCTTGGTTCTTGGTGTTTGGTGTTTGGCGTTTGGTGTTTGGTGCTTGGTGCTTGGTGTTTGGTGCTTGGTGCTTGGTGTTTGGTGCCTGGTGCTTGGTGCTTGGTGTTTGGTGTTTGGTGCTTGGAATTTGGTGTTTGGTGCTTGGTGCTTTGTGTTTTGTGTTTGGTGTTTGGTTTTTGGTGCTTGGTGCTTGGTCCTTGGTGTTTGGTGCTGGGTGCTTTGTGTTTGGTGCTTGGTGCTTGGTGTTTGGTGTTTGCTGCTTGGTGTTTGATGCTTGGTGCTTGGTGCTTGGTGTTTTGTGTTTGGAGCTTGGTTCTTGGTGTTTGGTGCTTGGTGCTTGGTACTTGGTGTTTGTACTTGGTGCTTGGTGCTTGGTGTTTGGTTCTTGGTTCTTGGTGTTTGGTACTTGGTGCTTGGTGCTTGATGTTTGGTGTTTGGTGCTTGGTGTTTGGTGCTTGGTGCTTGGTGCTTGGTGTTAGGTGTTTGGTGCTTGGTCCTTGGTGTTTGGTGCTTGGTGTTTGGTGTTTGCTGTTTGGTGTTTGGTGTTTCGTGTTTGGTGTTTGCTGTTTGGTGTCTGCTTTTTGGTGTTTAGTGTTTGCTGTATGGTGTTTGGTGTTTGCTGTTTGGTGTTTGGTCTTTGGTGCTTGGTGTTTGGTGTTTGGTGCTTGGTGTCTGGTGCTTGGTGTTTGGTTTTTGGTGCTTGGTGTTTGGTGCTTGGTGCTTGGTGTTTGGTGTTTGGTGTTTGGTGCTTGGTGTCTGGTGCTTGGTGTTTGGTGTTTGGTGCTTGGTGTTTGGTGTTTGGTGTTTGGTGCTTGGTGTCTGGTGCTTGGTGTTTGGTGTTTGGTGCTTGGTGTTTGGTGTTTGCTGTTTGGTGCTTGGTGCTTGGTGCTTGGTGTTTGGTGTTTGGTGCTTGGTGCTTGGTGTTTGGTGCTTGGTGCTTGGTGTTTGGTGCCTGGTGCTTGGTGTTTGGTGTTTGGTGCTTGGTGCTTGGAGTTTGGTGTTTGGTGCTTGGTGCTTGGTGTTTCGTGTTTCGTGTTTGGTTTTTGGTGCTTGGTGCTTGGTGCTTGGTCCTTGGTGTTTGGTGCTGGGTGCATTGTGTTTGGTGCTTGGTGCTTGGTGTTTGGTGTTTGCTGCTTGGTGTTTGATGCTTGGTGCTTGGTGCTTGGTGTTTTGTGTTTGGTGCTTGGTGCTTGGTGCTTGGTGTTTGGTGCTTGGTGCTTGGTGCTTGGTGTTTTGTGTTTGGTGCTTGGTGCTTGGTGTTTGGTGCTTGGTGCTGGGTGGTTGGTGTTTGGTGCTTGGTGTTTGGTGCTGGGTGCTTGGTGTTTGGTGCTGGGTGCTTGGTGTTTGGTGCTTGGTGCTTGGTGTTTGGTGCTTGGTGCTGGGTGGTTGGTGTTTGGTGCTTGGTGTTTGGTGCTTGGTGCTTGGTGTCTGGTTTTTGGTGCTTGGTGCTTGGTGTTTGGTGTTTGGTGCTTGCTGCTGGCAGCTTGGTGTTTGGTGCTTGGTGATTGGTGCTTGGTGTTTGGTGCTTGGTGTTTGGTGTTTGGTGCTTGGTGATTGGTGTTCGTACTTGGTGCTTGGTGCTTGGTTCTTGGTGTTTGGTGCTTGGTGCTTGGTGTTTGATGTTATATGCTTGGTGTTTGATGCTTGGTGCTTGGTGCCTGGTGTTTGGTGTTTGGTGTTTGATGCTTGGTGCTTGGTGTTTGGTGCTTGGTGCTTGGTGTTTGTACTTGGTGCTTGGTGCTTGGTGCTTGGTGTTTGGTGCTTGGTGCTTGGTGCTTGGTGCTTGGTCCTTGGTGCTTGGTGTTTGGTGGTTGGTGTTTGGTGCTTGGTGTTAGGTGTTTGGTGCTTGGTGCTTGGTGTTTGGTGTTTGGTGTTTGGTGTTTGGTGCTTGGTGTTTGGTGCTTGGTACTTGGTGCTTGGTGCTTGGTGTTAGGTGTTTGGTGCTTGGTGTTTGGTGCTTGGTGTTTGGTGCTTGGTGCTTGGTGCTTGGTGCTTGGTGTTTGGTGGTTGGTGTTTGGTGCTTGGTGTTTGGTGCTTGGTGTTAGGTGTTTGGTGCTTGGTGCTTGGTGTTTGGTGTTTGGTGCTTGGTGTTTGGTGTTTGGTGCTTGGTGTTTGGTGCTTTTTGCTTGGTGCTTGGTGCTTGGTGTTTGGTGCTGGGTGCTTGGTGCTTGGTGCTTGGTGTTTGGTGCTTGGTGCTTGGTGCTTGGTGCTTGGTCCTTGGTGCTTGGTGTTTGGTGGTTGGTGTTTGGTGCTTGGTGTTAGGTGTTTGGTGCTTGGTGCTTGGTGCTTGGTGCTTGGTGTTTGGTGTTTGGTGCTTGGTGTTTGATGCTTGGTGCTTGGTGCTTGGTGTTTGGTGCTTGGTGCTTGGTGTTTGGTGCTTGGTGCTTGGTGTTTGGTGCTAGGTGTTTGGTGCTTGGTGCTTGGTGTTTGGTGGTTGGTGCTTGGTGCTTGGTGTTAGGTGTTTGGTGCTTGGTGCTTGGTGTCTGGTTTTTGGTGCTTGGTGCTTGGTGTTTGGTGCTTGTTGCTGGCTGCTTGGTGTTTGGTGCTTGGTGATTGGTGCTTGGTGTTTGGTGCTTGGTGTTTGGTGTTTGGTGCTTGGTGTTTGTACTTGGTGTTTGGTGCTTGGTGTTTGGTGCTAGGTGCTTGGTGTTTGGTGCTTGGTGCTTGGTGTTTGGTGCTTGGTGCTGGGTGGTTGGTGTTTGGTGCTTGGTGTTTGGTGCTTGGTGCTTGGTGTCTGGTTTTTGGTGCTTGGTGCTTGGTGTTTGGTGTTTGGTGCTCTCTGCTGGCTGCTTGGTGTTTGGTGCTTGGTGATTGGTGCTTGGTGTTTGGTGCTTGGTGTTTGGTGTTTGGTGCTTGGTGATTGGTGTTCGTACTTGGTGCTTGGTGCTTGGTTCTTGGTGTTTGGTGCTTGGTGCTTGGTGTTTGGTGTTATATGCTTGGTGTTTGATGCTTGGTGCTTGGTGCTTGGTGTTTGGTGTTTGGTGTTTGATGCTTGGTGCTTGGTGTTTGGTGCTTGGTGCTTGGTGTTTGTACTTGGTGCTTGGTGCTTGGTGCTTGGTGTTTGGTGGTTGGTGTTTGGTGCTTGTTGTTAGGTGTTTGGTGCTTGGGGTCTGGTGCTTGGTGTTTGGTGTTTGGTGCTTGGTGTTTGGTGTTTGGTGTTTGGTGCTTGGTGTTTGGTGCTTGGTGTTTGGTGCTTGGTACTTGGTGCTTGGTGCTTGGTGTTAGGTGTTTGGTGCTTGGTGTTTGGTGGTTGGTGTTTGGTGCTTGGTGTTTGGTGCTTGGTGTTAGGTGTTTGGTGCTTGGTGCTTGGTGTTTGGTGTTTGGTGCTTGGTGTTTGGTGTTTGGTGCTTGGTGTTTGGTGCTTTTTGCTTGGTGCTTGGTGCTTGGTGTTTGGTGCTGGGTGCTTGGTGCTTGGTGTTTGGTGTTATATGCTTGGTGTTTGATGCTTGGTGCTTGGTGCTTGGTGTTTGGTGTTTGGTGCTTGGTGTTTGATGCTTGGTGCTTGGTGCTTGGTGTTTGGTGCTTGGTGCTTGGTGTTTGGTGCTTGGTGCTTGGTGTTTGGTGCTTGGTGTTTGGTGCTTGGTGCTTGGTGTTTGGTGCTTGGTGCTTGGTGCTTGGTGTTAGGTGTTTGGTGCTTGGTGCTTGGTGTCTGGTTTTTGGTGCTTGGTGCTTGGTGTTTGGTGCTTGTTGCTGGCTGCTTGGTGTTTGGTGCTTGGTGATTGGTGCTTGGTGTTTGGTGCTTGGTGTTTGGTGTTTGGTGCTTGGTGTTTGTACTTGGTTTATGGTGCTTGGTGTTTGGTGCTAGGTGCTTGGTGTTTGGTGCTTGGTGCTTGGTGTTTGGTGCCTGGTGCTTGGTGTTTGGTGTTTGGTGTTTGGTGCTTGGTGCTTGGTGTTTGGTGTTTGCTGTTTGCTGTTTGGTGTTTGTTGTTTGGTGTTTGCTGTTTGGTGTTTGGTGTTTGCTTTTTGGTGTTTGGTGTTTGATGTATGTTGTTTGCTGTTTGGTGTTTGGTGTTTGGTGTTTGGTGCTTGGTGCTTGGTGTTTGGTGCTTGGTGCTTGGTGTTTGGTGCCTGGTGCTTGGTGCATGGTGCTTGGTGTTTGGTGTTTGGTCCTTGGTGCTTGGAGTTTGGTGTTTGGTGCTTGGTGCTTGGTGTTTCGTGTTTCGTGTTTGGTTTTTGGTGCTTGGTGCTTGGTGCTTGGTCCTTGGTGTTTGGTGCTGGGTGCATTGTTTGGTGCTTGGTGCTTGGTGCTTAGTACTTGGTGTTTGGTGTTTGCTGCTTGGTGTTTGATGCTTGGTGCTTGGTGCTTGGTGTTTTGCGCTTGGTGCTTGGTGCTTGGTGTTTGGTGCTTGGAGCTTGGTGCTTGGTGTTTGTACTTGGTGCTTGGTGATTGGTGTTTGGTTCTTGGTTCTTGGTGTTTGGTGTTTGGCGTTTGGTGTTTGGTGCTTGGTGCTTGGTGTTTGGTGCTTGGTGCTTGGTGTTTGGTGCCTGGTGCTTGGTGCTTGGTGTTTGGTGTTTGGTGCTTGGTGCTTGTTGTTTGGTGTTTGGTGCTTGGTGCTTTGTGTTTTGTGTTTGGTGTTTGGTTTTTGGTGCTTGGTGCTTGGTCCTTGGTGTTTGGTGCTGGGTGCTTTGTGTTTGGTGCTTGGTGCTTGGTGTTTGGTGTTTGCTGCTTGGTGTTTGATGCTTGGTGCTTGGTGCTTGGTGTTTTGTGTTTGGTGCTTGGTTCTTGGTGTTTGGTGCTTGGTGCTTGGTACTTGGTGTTTGTACTTGGTGCTTGGTGCTTGGTGTTTGGTTCTTGGTTCTTGGTGTTTGGTACTTGGTGCTTGGTGCTTGATGTTTGGTGTTTGGTGCTTGGTGTTTGGTGCTTGGTGCTTGGTGCTTGGTGTTAGGTGTTTGGTGCTTGGTCCTTGGTGTTTGGTGCTTGGTGTTTGGTGTTTGCTGTTTGGTGTTTGGTGTTTCGTGTTTGGTGTTTGCTGTTTGGTGTCTGCTTTTTGGTGTTTAGTGTTTGCTGTATGGTGTTTGGTGTTTGCTGTTTGGTGTTTGGTCTTTGGTGCTTGGTGTTTGGTGTTTGGTGCTTGGTGCTTGGTGTTTGGTGTTTGGTGTTTGGTACTTGGTGTCTGGTGTTTGGTGTTTGGTGTTTGGTGCTTGGTGTTTGGTGTTTGGTGTTTGGTGCTTGGTGTCTGGTGCTTGGTGTTTGGTGTTTGGTGCTTGGTGTTTGGTGTTTGGTGTTTGGTGCTTGGTGCTTGGTGCTTGGTGTTTGGTGTTTGGTGCTTGGTGCTTGGTGTTTGGTGCTTGGTGCTTGGTGTTTGGTGCCTGGTGCTTGGTGTTTGGTGTTTGGTGCTTGGTGCTTGGAGTTTGGTGTTTGGTGCTTGGTGCTTGGTGTTTCGTGTTTCGTGTTTGGTTTTTGGTGCTTGGTGCTTGGTGCTTGGTCCTTGGTGTTTGGTGCTGGGTGCATTGTGTTTGGTGCTTGGTGCTTGGTGCTTGGTGCTTGGTGTTTGGTGTTTGCTGCTTGGTGTTTGATGCTTGGTGCTTGGTGCTTGGTGTTTTGTGTTTGGTGCTTGGTGCTTGGTGCTTGGTGTTTGGTGCTTGGTGCTTGGTGCTTGGTGTTTTGTGTTTGGTGCTTGGTGCTTGGTGTTTGGTGCTGGGTGGTTGGTGTTTGGTGCTTGGTGTTTGGGGCTGGGTGCTTGGTGTTTGGTGCTGGGTGCTTGGTGTTTGATGCTTGGTGCTTGGTGTTTGGTGCTTGGTGCTGGGTGGTTGGTGTTTGGTGCTTGGTGTTTGGTGCTGGGTGCTTGGTGTTTGGTGCTGGGTGCTTGGTGTTTGGTGCTTGGTGCTTGGTCTTTGGTGCTTGGTGTTTGGTGCTTGGTGCTTGGTGCTTGGTGTTTGGTGCTTGGTGCTTGGCGTTTGGTGCTTGGTGCTTGGTGTTTGGTTTTTGGTGCTTGGTGCTTGGTGTTTGGTGTTTGGTGCTTGCTGCTGGCTGCTTGGTGTTTGATGCATGGTGATTGGTGCTTGGTGTTTGGTGCTTGGTGTTTGGTGTTTGATGCTTGGTGCTTGGTGCTTGGTGTTTGGTGCTTGGTGCTTGGTGTTTGGTGCTTGTTGTTTGGTGCTTGGTGTTTGGTGCTTGGTGTTTGGTGCTTGGTGCTTGGTGCTTGGTGCTTGGTGTTTGGTGGTTGGTGCTTGGTGCTTGGTGTTAGGTGTTTGGTGCTTGGTGCTTGGTGTTTGCTGTTTGGTGCTTGGTGTTTGGTGTTTGGTGCTTGGTGTTTGGTGCTTGGTACTTGGTGCTTGGTGCTTGGTGTTAGGTGTTTGGTGCTTGGTGCTTGGTGTCTGGTTTTTGGTGCTTGGTGCTTGGTGTTTGGTGTTTGGTGCTTGCTGCTGGCTGCTTGGTGTTTGGTGCTTGGTGATTGGTGCTTGGTGTTTGGTGCTTGGTGTTTGGTGTTTGGTGCTTGGTGATTGGTGTTCGTACTTGGTGCTTGGTGCTTGGTTCTTGGTGTTTGGTGCTTGGTGCTTGGTGTTTGGTGTTATATGCTTGGTGTTTGATGCTTGGTGCTTGGTGCTTGGTGTTTGGTGTTTGGTGTTTGATGCTTGGTGCTTGGTGTTTGGTGCTTGGTGCTTGGTGTTTGTACTTGGTGCTTGGTGCTTGGTGCTTGGTGTTTGGTGCTTGGTGCTTGGTGCTTGGTGCTTGGTCCTTGGTGCTTGGTGTTTGGTGGTTGGTGTTTGGTGCTTGGTGTTAGGTGTTTGGTGCTTGGTGCTTGGTGTTTGGTGTTTGGTGCTTGGTGTTTGGTGTTTGGTGCTTGGTGTTTGGTGCTTGGTACTTGGTGCTTGGTGCTTGGTGTTAGGTGTTTGGTGCTTGGTGTTTGGTGCTTGGTGTTTGGTGCTTGGTGCTTGGTGCTTGGTGCTTGGTGTTTGGTGGTTGGTGTTTTGTGCTTGGTGTTTGGTGCTTGGTGTTAGGTGTTTGGTGCTTGGTGCTTGGTGTTTGGTGTTTGGTGCTTGGTGTTTGGTGCTTTTTGCTTGGTGCTTGGTGCTTGGTGTTTGGTGCTGGGTGCTTGGTGCTTGGTGTTTGGGGTTATATGCTTGGTGTTTGATGCTTGGTGCTTGGTGCTTGGTGTTTGGTGTTTGGTGCTTGGTGTTTGATGCTTGGTGCTTGGTGCTTGGTGTTTGGTGCTTGGTGCTTGGTGTTTGGTGCTTGGTGCTTGGTGTTTGGTGCTTGGTGTTTGGTGCTTGGTGCTTGGTGTTTGGTGGTTGGTGCTTGGTGCTTGGTGTTAGGTGTTTGGTGCTTGGTGCTTGGTGTCTGGTTTTTGGTGCTTGGTGCTTGGTGTTTAGTGCTTGTTGCTGGCTGCTTGGTGTTTGGTGCTTGGTGATTGGTGCTTGGTGTTTGGTGCTTGGTGTTTGGTGTTTGGTGCTTGGTGTTTGTACTTGGTGTTTGGTGCTTGTTGTTTGGTGCTAGGTGCTTGGTGTTTGGTGCTTGGTGCTTGGTGTTTGGTGCCTGGTGCTTGGTGTTTGGTGTTTGGAGTTTGGTGCTTGGTGCTTGGTGTTTGGTGTTTGCTGTTTGCTGTTTGGTGTTTGTTGTTTGGTGTTTGTTGTTTGGTGTTTGCTGTTTGGTGTTTGCTTTTTGGTGTTTGGTGTTTGATGTATGTTGTTTGCTGTTTGGTGTTTGGTGTTTGGTGTTTGGTGCTTGGTGCTTGGTGTTTGGTGCTTGGTGCTTGGTGTTTGGTGCCTGGTGCTTGGTGCATGGTGCTTGGTGTTTGGTGTTTGGTGCTTGGTGCTTGGAGTTTGGTGTTTGGTGCTTGGTGCTTGGTGTTTCGTGTTTCGTGTTTGGTTTTTGGTGCTTGGTGCTTGGTGCTTGGTCCTTGGTGTTTGGTGCTGGGTGCATTGTGTTTGGTGCTTGGTGCTTGGTGCTTGGTGCTTGGTGTTTGGTGTTTGCTGCTTGGTGTTTGATGCTTGGTGCTTGGTGCTTGGTGTTTTGCGCTTGGTGCTTGGTGCTTGGTGTTTGGTGCTTGGAGCTTGGTGCTTGGTGTTTGTACTTGGTGCTTGGTGATTGGTGTTTGGTTCTTGGTTCTTGGTGTTTGGTGTTTGGCGTTTGGTGTTTGGTGCTTGGTGCTTGGTGCTTGGTGTTAGGTGTTTGGTGCTTGGTCCTTGGTGTTTGGTGCTTGGTGTTTGGTGTTTGCTGTTTGGTGTTTGGTGTTTCGTGTTTGGTGTTTGCTGTTTGGTGTCTGCTTTTTGGTGTTTAGTGTTTGCTGTATGGTGTTTGGTGTTTGCTGTTTGGTGTTTGGTCTTTGGTGCTTGGTGTTTGGTGCTTGGTGCTTGGTGTTTGGTGTTTGGTGCTTGGTGCTTGGTGTTTGGTGTTTGGTGCTTAGTGTTTGGTGTTTGGTGCTTGATGTCTGGTGCTTGGTGTTTGGTTTTTGGTGCTTGGTGTTTGGTGTTTGGTGCTTGGTGTTTGGTGCTTGGTGTTAGGTGTTTGGTGCTTGGTGCTTGGTGTTTGGTGTTTGGTGCTTGGTGTTTGGTGTTTGGTGCTTGGTGTTTGGTGCTTTTTGCTTGGTGCTTGGTGCTTGGTGTTTGGTGCTGGGTGCTTGGTGCTTGGTGTTTGGTGTTATATGCTTGGTGTTTGATGCTTGGTGCTTGGTGCTTGGTGTTTGGTGTTTGGTGCTTGGTGTTTGATGCTTGGTGCTTGGTGCTTGGTGTTTGGTGCTTGGTGCTTGGTGTTTGGTGCTTGGTGCTTGGTGTTTGGTGCTTGGTGTTTGGTGCTTGGTGTTTGGTGTTTGGTGGTTGGTGCTTGGTGCTTGGTGTTAGGTGTTTGGTGCTTGGTGCTTGGTGTCTGGTTTTTGGTGCTTGGTGCTTGGTGTTTGGTGCTTGTTGCTGGCTGCTTGGTGTTTGGTGCTTGGTGATTGGTGCTTGGTGTTTGGTGCTTGGTGTTTGGTGTTTGGTGCTTGGTGTTTGTACTTGGTGTTTGGTGCTTGGTGTTTGGTGCTAGGTGCTTGGTGTTTGGTGCTTGGTGCTTGGTGTTTGGTGCCTGGTGCTTGGTGTTTGGTGTTTGGTGTTTGGTGCTTGGTGCTTGGTGTTTGGTGTTTGCTGTTTGCTGTTTGGTGTTTGTTGTTTGGTGTTTGCTGTTTGGTGTTTGGTGTTTGCTTTTTGGTGTTTGGTGTTTGATGTATGTTGTTTGCTGTTTGGTGTTTGGTGTTTGGTGTTTGGTGCTTGGTGCTTGGTGTTTGGTGCTTGGTGCTTGGTGTTTGGTGCCTGGTGCTTGGTGCATGGTGCTTGGTGTTTGGTGTTTGGTCCTTGGTGCTTGGAGTTTGGTGTTTGGTGCTTGGTGCTTGGTGTTTCGTGTTTCGTGTTTGGTTTTTGGTGTTTGGTGCTTGGTGCTTGGTCCTTGGTGTTTGGTGCTGGGTGCATTGTGTTTGGTGCTTGGTGCTTGGTGCTTGGTGCTTGGTGTTTGGTGTTTGCTGCTTGGTGTTTGATGCTTGGTGCTTGGTGCTTGGTGTTTTGCGCTTGGTGCTTGGTGCTTGGTGTTTGGTGCTTGGAGCTTGGTGCTTGGTGTTTGTACTTGGTGCTTGGTGATTGGTGTTTGGTTCTTGGTTCTTGGTGTTTGGTGTTTGGCGTTTGGTGTTTGGTGCTTGGTGCTTGGTGTTTGGTGCTTGGTGCTTGGTGTTTGGTGCCTGGTGCTTGGTGCTTGGTGTTTGGTGTTTGGTGCTTGGTGCTTGGAGTTTGGTGTTTGGTGCTTGGTGCTTTGTGTTTTGTGTTTGGTGTTTGGTTTTTGGTGCTTGGTGCTTGGTCCTTGGTGTTTGGTGCTGGGTGCTTTGTGTTTGGTGCTTGGTGCTTGGTGGTTGGTGTTTGCTGCTTGGTGTTTGATGCTTGGTGCTTGGTGCTTGGTGTTTTGTGTTGGGTGCTTGGTTCTTGGTGTTTGGTGCTTGGTGCTTCGTGCTTGGTACTTGGTGTTTGTACTTGGTGCTTGGTGCTTGGTGTTTGGTTCTTGGTTCTTGGTGTTTGGTACTTGGTGCTTGGTGCTTGATGTTTGGTGTTTGGTGCTTGGTGTTTGGTGCTTGGTGCTTGGTGCTTGGTGTTAGGTGTTTGGTGCTTGGTCCTTGGTGTTTGGTGCTTGGTGTTTGGTGTTTGCTGTTTGGTGTTTGGTGTTTCGTGTTTGGTGTTTGCTGTTTGGTGTCTGCTTTTTGGTGTTTAGTGTTTGCTGTATGGTGTTTGGTGTTTGCTGTTTGGTGTTTGGTCTTTGGTGCTTGGTGTTTGGTGCTTGGTGCTTGGTGTTTGGTGTTTGGTGCTTGGTGTTTGGTGTTTGGTGCTTGGTGTCTGGTGCTTGGTGTTTGGTTTTTGGTGCTTGGTGTTTGGTGTTTGGTGCTTGGTGTTTGGTGTTTGGTGTTTGGTGCTTGGTGCTTGGTGTTTGGTGTTTGGTGTTTGGTGCTTGGTGTCTGGTGCTTGGTGTTTGGTGTTTGGTGCTTGGTGTTTGGTGTTTGGTGTTTGGTGCTTGGTGTCTGGTGCTTGGTGTTTGGTGCTTGGTGCTTGGTGTTTGGTGCTTGGTGCTGGGTGGTTGGTGTTTGGTGCTTGGTGTTTGGTGCTGGGTGCTTGGTGTTTGGTGCTGGGTGCTTGGTATTTGGTGCTTGGTGCTTGGTCTTTGGTGCTTGGTGTTTGGTGCTTGGTGCTTGGTGTTTGGTGCTTGGTGCTTGGTGTATGGTGTTTGGTGCTTGCTGCTGGCTGCTTGGTGTTTGGTTTTTGGTGCTTGGTGTTTGGTGTTTGGTGCTTGGTGTTTGGTGTTTGATGCTTGGTGCTTGGTGCTTGGTGTTTGGTGCTTGGTGCTTGGTGCTTGGTGTTTGGTGCTTGGTGTTTGGTGCTTGGTGCTTGGTGCTTGGTGCTTGGTGTTTGGTGGTTGGTGCTTGGTGCTTGGTGTTTGGTGTTTGGTGCTTGGTGCTTGGTGGTTGGTGTTTGGCGCTTGGTGTTTGGTGCTGGGTGCTTGGTTTTTGGTGCTGGGTGCTTGGTGTTTGGTGCTTGGTGCTTGGTCTTTGGTGCTTTGTGTTTGGTGCTTGGTGCTTGGTGCTTGGTGTTTGGTGATTGGTGCTTGGTGTTTGGTGCTTGGTGCTTGGTGTTTTGTTTTTGGTGCTTGGTGTATGGTGTTTGGTGTTTGGTGCTTGCTGCTGGCTGCTTGGTGTTTGATGCATGGTGATTTGTGCTTGGTGTTTGGTGCTTGGTGTTTGGTGTTTGATGCTTGGTGCTTGGTGTTTGGTGTTTGATGCTTGGTGCTTGGTGCTTGGTGTTTGGTGCTTGGTGTTTGGTGTTTGGTGCTTGGTCATTGGTGTTTCTACTTGGTGCTTGGTGCTTGGTTCTTGGTGTTTGGTGCTTGGTGCTTGGTGTTTGGTGTTATATGCTTGGTGTTTGATGCTTGGTGCTTGGTGCTTGGTGCTTGGTGTTTGGTGTTTGGTGTTTGCTGCTTGGTGTTTGATGCTTGGTGCTTGGTGCTTGGTGTTTTGCGCTTGGTGCTTGGTGCTTGGTGTTTGGTGCTTGGAGCTTGGTGCTTGGTGTTTGTACTTGGTGCTTGGTGATTGGTGTTTGGTTCTTGGTTCTTGGTGTTTGGTGTTTGGCGTTTGGTGTTTGGTGCTTGGTGCTTGGTGCTTGGTGTTAGGTGTTTGGTGCTTGGTCCTTGGTGTTTGGTGCTTGGTGTTTGGTGTTTGCTGTTTGGTGTTTGGTGTTTCGTGTTTGGTGTTTGCTGTTTGGTGTCTGCTTTTTGGTGTTTAGTGTTTGCTGTATGGTGTTTGGTGTTTGCTGTTTGGTGTTTGGTCTTTGGTGCTTGGTGTTTGGTGCTTGGTGCTTGGTGTTTGGTGTTTGGTGCTTGGTGCTTGGTGTTTGGTGTTTGGTGCTTAGTGTTTGGTGTTTGGTGCTTGATGTCTGGTGCTTGGTGTTTGGTTTTTGGTGCTTGGTGTTTGGTGTTTGGTGCTTGGTGTTTGGTGCTTGGTGTTAGGTGTTTGGTGCTTGGTGCTTGGTGTTTGGTGTTTGGTGCTTGGTGTTTGGTGTTTGGTGCTTGGTGTTTGGTGCTTTTTGCTTGGTGCTTGGTGCTTGGTGTTTGGTGCTGGGTGCTTGGTGCTTGGTGTTTGGTGTTATATGCTTGGTGTTTGATGCTTGGTGCTTGGTGCTTGGTGTTTGGTGTTTGGTGCTTGGTGTTTGATGCTTGGTGCTTGGTGCTTGGTGTTTGGTGCTTGGTGCTTGGTGTTTGGTGCTTGGTGCTTGGTGTTTGGTGCTTGGTGTTTGGTGCTTGGTGCTTGGTGTTTGGTGGTTGGTGCTTGGTGCTTGGTGTTAGGTGTTTGGTGCTTGGTGCTTGGTGTCTGGTTTTTGGTGCTTGGTGTTAGGTGTTTGGTGCTTGGTGCTTGGTGTCTGGTTTTTGGTGCTTGGTGCTTGGTGTTTGGTGCTTGTTGCTGGCTGCTTGGTGTTTGGTGCTTGGTGATTGGTGCTTGGTGTTTGGTGCTTGGTGTTTGGTGTTTGGTGCTTGGTGTTTGTACTTGGTGTTTGGTGCTTGGTGTTTGGTGCTAGGTGCTTGGTGTTTGGTGCTTGGTGCTTGGTGTTTGGTGCCTGGTGCTTGGTGTTTGGTGTTTGGTGTTTGCTGTTTGGTGTTTGTTGTTTGGTGTTTGCTGTTTGGTGTTTGGTGTTTGCTTTTTGGTGTTTGGTGTTTGATGTATGTTGTTTGCTGTTTGGTGTTTGGTGTTTGGTGTTTGGTGCTTGGTGCTTGGTGTTTCGTGTTTCGTGTTTGGTTTTTGGTGCTTGGTGCTTGGTGCTTGGTCCTTGGTGTTTGGTGCTGGGTGCATTGTGTTTGGTGCTTGGTGCTTGGTGCTTGGTGCTTGGTGTTTGGTGTTTGCTGCTTGGTGTTTGATGCTTGGTGCTTGGTGCTTGGTGTTTTGCGCTTGGTGCTTGGTGCTTGGTGTTTGGTGCTTGGAGCTTGGTGCTTGGTGTTTGTACTTGGTGCTTGGTGATTGGTGTTTGGTTCTTGGTTCTTGGTGTTTGGTGTTTGGCGTTTGGTGTTTGGTGCTTGGTGCTTGGTGTTTGGTGCTTGGTGCTTGGTGTTTGGTGCCTGGTGCTTGGTGCTTGGTGTTTGGTGTTTGGTGCTTGGTGCTTGGAGTTTGGTGTTTGGTGCTTGGTGCTTTGTGTTTTGTGTTTGGTGTTTGGTTTTTGGTGCTTGGTGCTTGGTCCTTGGTGTTTGGTGCTGGGTGCTTTGTGTTTGGTGCTTGGTGCTTGGTGGTTGGTGTTTGCTGCTTGGTGTTTGATGCTTGGTGCTTGGTGCTTGGTGTTTTGTGTTGGGTGCTTGGTTCTTGGTGTTTGGTGCTTGGTGCTTGGTGCTTGGTACTTGGTGTTTGTACTTGGTGCTTGGTGCTTGGTGTTTGGTTCTTGGTTCTTGGTGTTTGGTACTTGGTGCTTGGTGCTTGATGTTTGGTGTTTGGTGCTTGGTGTTTGGTGCTTGGTGCTTGGTGCTTGGTGTTAGGTGTTTGGTGCTTGGTCCTTGGTGTTTGGTGCTTGGTGTTTGGTGTTTGCTGTTTGGTGTTTGGTGTTTCGTGTTTGGTGTTTGCTGTTTGGTGTCTGCTTTTTGGTGTTTAGTGTTTGCTGTATGGTGTTTGGTGTTTGCTGTTTGGTGTCTGGTCTTTGGTGCTTGGTGTTTGGTGCTTGGTGCTTGGTGTTTGGTGTTTGGTGCTTGGTGTTTGGTGTTTGGTGCTTGGTGTCTGGTGCTTGGTGTTTGGTTTTTGGTGCTTGGTGTTTGGTGTTTGGTGCTTGGTGTTTGGTGTTTGGTGTTTGGTGCTTGGTGCTTGGTGTTTGGTGTTTGGTGTTTGGTGCTTGGTGTCTGGTGCTTGGTGTTTGGTGTTTGGTGCTTGGTGTTTGGTGTTTGGTGTTTGGTGCTTGGTGTCTGGTGCTTGGTGTTTGGTGCTTGGTGCTTGGTGTTTGGTGCTTGGTGCTGGGTGGTTGGTGTTTGGTGCTTGGTGTTTGGTGCTGGGTGCTTGGTGTTTGGTGCTGGGTGCTTGGTATTTGGTGCTTGGTGCTTGGTCTTTGGTGCTTGGTGTTTGGTGCTTGGTGCTTGGTGTTTGGTGCTTGGTGCTTGGTGTATGGTGTTTGGTGCTTGCTGCTGGCTGCTTGGTGTTTGGTTTTTGGTGCTTGGTGTTTGGTGTTTGGTGCTTGGTGTTTGGTGTTTGATGCTTGGTGCTTGGTGCTTGGTGTTTGGTGCTTGGTGCTTGGTGCTTGGTGTTTGGTGCTTGGTGTTTGGTGCTTGGTGCTTGGTGCTTGGTGCTTGGTGTTTGGTGGTTGGTGCTTGGTGCTTGGTGTTTGGTGTTTGGTGCTTGGTGCTTGGTGGTTGGTGTTTGGCGCTTGGTGTTTGGTGCTGGGTGCTTGGTTTTTGGTGCTGGGTGCTTGGTGTTTGGTGCTTGGTGCTTGGTCTTTGGTGCTTTGTGTTTGGTGCTTGGTGCTTGGTGCTTGGTGTTTGGTGATTGGTGCTTGGTGTTTGGTGCTTGGTGCTTGGTGTTTTGTTTTTGGTGCTTGGTGTATGGTGTTTGGTGTTTGGTGCTTGCTGCTGGCTGCTTGGTGTTTGATGCATGGTGATTTGTGCTTGGTGTTTGGTGCTTGGTGTTTGGTGTTTGATGCTTGGTGCTTGGTGTTTGGTGTTTGATGCTTGGTGCTTGGTGCTTGGTGTTTGGTGCTTGGTGTTTGGTGTTTGGTGCTTGGTCATTGGTGTTTCTACTTGGTGCTTGGTGCTTGGTTCTTGGTGTTTGGTGCTTGGTGCTTGGTGTTTGGTGTTATATGCTTGGTGTTTGATGCTTGGTGCTTGGTGCTTGGTGCTTGGTGTTTGGTGTTTGGTGTTTGATGCTTGGTGCTTGGTGTTTGGTGCTTGGTGCTTGGTGTTTGTACTTGGTGCTTGGTGTTTGGTGCTTGGTGTTTGGTGCTTGGTATTTGGTGCTTGGTGCTTGGTGCTTGGTCCTTGGTGCTTGGTGTTTGGTGGTTGGTGTTTGGTGGTTGGTGTTAGGTGTTTGGTGCTTGGTGCTTGGTGTTTGGTGTTTGGTGCTTGGTGTTTGGTGTTTGGTGCTTGGTGTTTGGTGCTTGGTACTTGGTGCTTGGTGCTTGGTGTTAGGTGTTTGGTGCTTGGTGTTTGGTGCTTGGTGTTTGGTGCTTGGTGCTTGGTGCTTGGTGCTTGGTGTTTGGTGGTTGGTGTTTGGTGCTTGGTGTTTGGTGCTTGGTGTTACGTGTTTGGTGCTTGGTGCTTGGTGTTTGGTGTTTGGTGCTTGGTGTTTGGTGTTTGGTGCTTGGTGTTTGGTGCTTTTTGCTTGGTGCTTGGTGCTTGGTGTTTGGTGCTGGGTGCTTGGTGCTTGGTGTTTGGTGTTATATGCTTGTTGTTTGATGCTTGGTGCTTGGTGCTTGGTGTTTGGTGTTTGGTGCTTGGTGTTTGATGCTTGGTGCTTGGTGCTTGGTGTTTGGTGCTTGGTGCTTGGTGTTTGGTGCTTGGTGCTTGGTGTTTGGTGCTTGGTGTTTGGTGCTTGGTGTTTGGTGCTTGGTGCTTGGTGCTTGGTGCTTGGTCTTTGGTGTTTGGTGCTTGGTGTTTGGTGCTTGGTACTTGGTGCTTGGTGCTTGGTGTTAGGTGTTTGGTGCTTGGTGCTTGGTGTCTGGTTTTTGGTGCTTGGTGCTTGGTGTTTGGTGCTTGCTGCTGGCTGCTTGGTGTTTGGTGCTTGGTGATTGGTGCTTGGTGTTTGGTGCTTCGTGCTTGGTGTTTGGTGTTTGGTGCTTGGTGTTTGTACTTGGTGCTTGGTGCTTGGTTCTTGGTGTTTGGTGCTTCGTGCTTGGTGTTTGGTGCTTGGTGCTTGGTGTTTGGTGCTTGGTGTTTGGTGCTTGGTGTTTGGTGCTTGGTGCTTGGTGCTTGGTGTTTGGTGCTTGGTGTTTGGTGCTTGGTGTTTGGTGCTTGGTGCTTATTGTTTGGTGCTTGGTGCTTAGTGTTTGGTGTTTGGTGCTTGGTGCTTGGTGTTTGGTGCTTAGTGTTTGGTGCTTGGTGCTTGGTGTTTGGTGTTTGCTGTTTGCTGTTTGGTGTTTGTTGTTTGGTGTTTGTTGTTTGGTGTTTGCTGTTTGGTGTTTGGTGTTTGCTTTTTGGTGTTTGGTGTTTGCTGTATGTTGTTTGGTGTTTGGTGTTTGGTGTTTGGTGTTTGGTGCTTGTTGCTTGGTGTTTGGTGCTTGGTGCTTGGTGTTTGGTGCCTGGTGCTTGGTGCTTGGTGCTTGGTGTTTGGTGCTTGGTGCTTGGAGTTTGGTGTTTGGTGCTTGGTGCTTGGTGTTTCGTGTTTCGTGTTTGGTTTTTGGTGCTTGGTGCTTGGTGTTTGGTGTTTGGTGCTTGGTGTTTGGTGTTTGGTGCTTGGTGTTTGGTGCTTTTTGCTTGGTGCTTGGTGCTTGGTGTTTGGTGCTGGGTGCTTGGTGCTTGGTGTTTGGTGTTATATGCTTGGTGTTTGATGCTTGGTGCTTGGTGCTTGGTGTTTGGTGTTTGGTGCTTGGTGTTTGATGCTTGGTGCTTGGTGCTTGGTGTTTGGTGCTTGGTGCTTGGTGTTTGGTGCTTGGTGCTTGGTGTTTGGTGCTTGGTGTTTGGTGCTTGGTGCTTGGTGTTTGGTGGTTGGTGCTTGGTGCTTGGTGTTAGGTGTTTGGTGCTTGGTGCTTGGTGTCTGGTTTTTGGTGCTTGGTGCTTGGTGTTTGGTGCTTGTTGCTGGCTGCTTGGTGTTTGGTGCTTGGTGATTGGTGCTTGGTGTTTGGTGCTTGGTGTTTGGTGTTTGGTGCTTGGTGTTTGTACTTGGTGTTTGGTGCTTGGTGTTTGGTGCTAGGTGCTTGGTGTTTGGTGCTTGGTGCTTGGTGTTTGGTGCCTGGTGCTTGGTGTTTGGTGTTTGGTGTTTGCTGTTTGGTGTTTGTTGTTTGGTGTTTGCTGTTTGGTGTTTGGTGTTTGCTTTTTGGTGTTTGGTGTTTGATGTATGTTGTTTGCTGTTTGGTGTTTGGTGTTTGGTGTTTGGTGCTTGGTGCTTGGTGTTTGGTGCTTGGTGCTTGGTGTTTGGTGCCTGGTGCTTGGTGCATGGTGCTTGGTGTTTGGTGTTTGGTCCTTGGTGCTTGGAGTTTGGTGTTTGGTGCTTGGTGCTTGGTGTTTCGTGTTTCGTGTTTGGTTTTTGGTGCTTGGTGCTTGGTGCTTGGTCCTTGGTGTTTGGTGCTGGGTGCATTGTGTTTGGTGCTTGGTGCTTGGTGCTTGGTGCTTGGTGTTTGGTGTTTGCTGCTTGGTGTTTGATGCTTGGTGCTTGGTGCTTGGTGTTTTGCGCTTGGTGCTTGGTGCTTGGTGTTTGGTGCTTGGAGCTTGGTGCTTGGTGTTTGTACTTGGTGCTTGGTGATTGGTGTTTGGTTCTTGGTTCTTGGTGTTTGGTGTTTGGCGTTTGGTGTTTGGTGCTTGGTGCTTGGTGTTTGGTGCTTGGTGCTTCGTGTTTGGTGCTTGGTGCTTGGAGTTTGGTGTTTGGTGCTTGGTGCTTTGTGTTTTGTGTTTGGTGTTTGGTTTTTGGTGCTTGGTGCTTGGTCCTTGGTGTTTGGTGCTGGGTGCTTTGTGTTTGGTGCTTGGTGCTTGGTGGTTGGTGTTTGCTGCTTGGTGTTTGATGCTTGGTGCTTGGTGCTTGGTGTTTTGTGTTTGGTGCTTGGTTCTTGGTGTTTGGTGCTTGGTGCTTGGTGCTTGGTACTTGGTGTTTGTACTTGGTGCTTGGTGCTTGGTGTTTGGTTCTTGGTTCTTGGTGTTTGGTACTTGGTGCTTGGTGCTTGATGTTTGGTGTTTGGTGCTTGGTGTTTGGTGCTTGGTGCTTGGTGCTTGGTGTTAGGTGTTTGGTGCTTGGTCCTTGGTGTTTGGTGCTTGGTGTTTGGTGTTTGCTGTTTGGTGTTTCGTGTTTCGTGTTTGGTGTTTGCTGTTTGGTGTCTGCTTTTTGGTGTTTAGTGTTTGCTGTATGGTGTTTGGTGTTTGCTGTTTGGTGTTTGGTCTTTGGTGCTTGGTGTTTGGTGCTTGGTGCTTGGTGTTTGGTGTTTGGTGCTTGGTGTTTGGTGTTTGGTGCTTGGTGTCTGGTGCTTGGTGTTTGGTTTTTGGTGCTTGGTGTTTGGTGTTTGGTGCTTGGTGTTTGGTTTTTGGTGTTTGGTGCTTGGTGCTTGGTGTTTGGTGTTTGGTGTTTGGTGCTTGGTGTCTGGTGCTTGGTGTTTGGTGTTTGGTGCTTGGTGTTTGGTGTTTGGTGTTTGGTGCTTGGTGTCTGGTGCTTGGTGTTTGGTGCTTGGTGCTTGGTGTTTGGTGCTTGGTGCTGGGTGGTTGGTGTTTGGTGCTTGGTGTTTGGTGCTGGGTGCTTGGTGTTTGGTGCTGGGTGCTTGGTATTTGGTGCTTGGTGCTTGATCTTTGGTGCTTGGTGTTTGGTGCTTGGTGCTTGGTGTTTGGTGCTTGGTGCTTGGTGTTTGGTGCTTGGTGCTTGGTGTTTGGTTTTTGGTGCTTGGTGCTTGGTGTATGGTGTTTGGTGCTTGCTGCTGGCTGCTTGGTGTTTGATGCATGGTGATTGGTGCTTGGTGTTTGGTGCTTGGTGTTTGGTGTTTGATGCTTGGTGCTTGGTGCTTGGTGTTTGGTGCTTGGTGCTTGGTGCTTGGTGTTTGGTGCTTGGTGTTTGGTGCTTGGTGCTTGGTGCTTGGTGCTTGGTGTTTGGTGGTTGGTGCTTGGTGCTTGGTGTTAGGTGTTTGGTGCTTGGTGCTTGGTGGTTGGTGTTTGGCGCTTGGTGTTTGGTGCTGGGTGCTTGGTTTTTGGTGCTGGGTGCTTGGTGTTTGGTGCTTGGTGCTTGGTCTTTGGTGCTTTGTGTTTGGTGCTTGGTGCTTGGTGCTTGGTGTTTGGTGATTGGTGCTTGGTGTTTTGTGCTTGGTGCTTGGTGTTTGGTTTTTGGTGCTTGGTGTATGGTGTTTGGTGTTTGGTGCTTGCTGCTGGCTGCTTGGTGTTTGATGCATGGTGATTTGTGCTTGGTGTTTGGTGCTTGGTGTTTGGTGTTTGATGCTTGGTGCTTGGTGTTTGGTGTTTGATGCTTGGTGCTTGGTGCTTGGTGTTTGGTGCTTGGTGTTTGGTGTTTGGTGCTTGGTCATTGGTGTTTCTACTTGGTGCTTGGTGCTTGGTTCTTGGTGTTTGGTGCTTGGTGCTTGGTGTTTGGTGTTATATGCTTGGTGTTTGATGCTTGGTGCTTGGTGCTTGGTGCTTGGTGTTTGGTGTTTGGTGTTTGATGCTTGGTGCTTGGTGTTTGGTGCTTGGTGCTTGGTGTTTGTACTTGGTGCTTGGTGTTTGGTGCTTGGTGTTTGGTGCTTGGTATTTGGTGCTTGGTGCTTGGTGCTTGGTCCTTGGTGCTTGGTGTTTGGTGGTTGGTGTTTGGTGGTTGGTGTTAGGTGTTTGGTGCTTGGTGCTTGGTGTTTGGTGTTTGGTGCTTGGTGTTTGGTGTTTGGTGCTTGGTGTTTGGTGCTTGGTACTTGGTGCTTGGTGCTTGGTGTTAGGTGTTTGGTGCTTGGTGTTTGGTGCTTGGTGTTTGGTGCTTGGTGCTTGGTGCTTGGTGCTTGGTGTTTGGTGGTTGGTGTTTGGTGCTTGGTGTTTGGTGCTTGGTGTTACGTGTTTGGTGCTTGGTGCTTGGTGTTTGGTGTTTGGTGCTTGGTGTTTGGTGTTTGGTGCTTGGTGTTTGGTGCTTTTTGCTTGGTGCTTGGTGCTTGGTGTTTGGTGCTGGGTGCTTGGTGCTTGGTGTTTGGTGTTATATGCTTGTTGTTTGATGCTTGGTGCTTGGTGCTTGGTGTTTGGTGTTTGGTGCTTGGTGTTTGATGCTTGGTGCTTGGTGCTTGGTGTTTGGTGCTTGGTGCTTGGTGTTTGGTGCTTGGTGCTTGGTGTTTGGTGCTTGGTGTTTGGTGCTTGGTGTTTGGTGCTTGGTGCTTGGTGCTTGGTGCTTGGTCTTTGGTGTTTGGTGCTTGGTGTTTGGTGCTTGGTACTTGGTGCTTGGTGCTTGGTGTTAGGTGTTTGGTGCTTGGTGCTTGGTGTCTGGTTTTTGGTGCTTGGTGCTTGGTGTTTGGTGCTTGCTGCTGGCTGCTTGGTGTTTGGTGCTTGGTGATTGGTGCTTGGTGTTTGGTGCTTCGTGCTTGGTGTTTGGTGTTTGGTGCTTGGTGTTTGTACTTGGTGCTTGGTGCTTGGTTCTTGGTGTTTGGTGCTTCGTGCTTGGTGTTTGGTGCTTGGTGCTTGGTGTTTGGTGCTTGGTGTTTGGTGCTTGGTGTTTGGTGCTTGGTGCTTGGTGCTTGGTGTTTGGTGCTTGGTGTTTGGTGCTTGGTGTTAGGTGTTTGGTGCTTGGTGCTTGGTGTTTGGTGTTTGGTGCTTGGTGTTTGGTGTTTGGTGTTATATGCTTGGTGTTTGATGCTTGGTGCTTGGTGCTTGGTGTTTGGCGCTTGGTGTTTGATGCTTGGTGCTTGGTGCTTGGTGTTTGGTGCTTGGTGCTTGGTGTTTGTACTTGGTGCTTGGTGCTTGGTTCTTGGTGTTTGGTGCTTGGTGTTTGGTGTTTGGTGCTTGGTGTTTGGTGTTTGGTGTTATATGCTTGGTGTTTGATGCTTGGTGCTTGGTGCTTGGTGTTTGGTGCTTGGTGTTTGATGCTTGGTGCTTGGTGCTTGGTGTTTGGTGCTTGGTGCTTGGTGTTTGTACTTGGTGCTTGGTGCTTGGTTCTTGGTGTTTGGTGCTTGGTGCTTGGTGTTTGGTGCTTGGTGCTTGGTGTTTGGTGCTTGGTGTTTGGTGCTTGGTGTTTGGTGCTTGGTGCTTGGTGCTTAGTGCTTGGTGTTTGGTGCTTGGTGTTAGGTGTTTGGTGCTTGGTGCTTGGTGTTTGGTGTTTGGTGCTTGGTGTTTGGTGCTTGGTGTTTGGTGTTAGGTGCTTGGTGCTTGGTGTTTGGTGTTTGGTGCTTGGTGTTTGGTGCTTGGTGTTTGGTGCTTGGTGTTTGGTGCTTGGTACTTGGTGCTTGGTGCTTCGTGTTAGGTGTTTGGTGCTTGGTGCTTGGTGTTTGGTTTTTGGTGCTTGGTGCTTGGTGTGTGGTGTTTGGTGCTTGCTGCTGGCTGCTTGGTGTTTGATGCTTGGTGATTGGTGCTTGGTGTTTTGTGCTTGGTGTTTGGTGTTTGGTGCTAGGTGCTTGGTGTTTGGTGCTTGGTGCTTGGTGCTTGGTGTTTGGTGTTTGGTTTTAGGTGCTTGGTGCTTGGTGTTTGGTGCTTGGTGCTGGGTGGTTGGTGTTTAGTACTTGGTGTTTGGTGCTGGGTGCTTGGTCTTTGGTGCTTGGTGTTTGGTGTTTGGTGCTTGGTGCTTGGTGCTTGGTGTTTGGTGCTTAGTGCTTGGTGTTTGGTGCTTGGTGCTTAGTGTTTGGTGCTTGGTGCTTAGTGTTTGGTGTTTGGTGCTTGGTGCTTGGTGTTTGGTGCTTAGTGTTTGGTGCTTGGTGCTTGGTGTTTGGTGTTTGCTGTTTGCTGTTTGGTGTTTGTTGTTTGGTGTTTGTTGTTTGGTGTTTGCTGTTTGGTGTTTGGTGTTTGCTTTTTGGTGTTTGGTGTTTGCTGTATGTTGTTTGGTGTTTGGTGTTTGGTGTTTGGTGTTTGGTGCTTGTTGCTTGGTGTTTGGTGCTTGGTGCTTGGTGTTTGGTGCCTGGTGCTTGGTGCTTGGTGCTTGGTGTTTGGTGCTTGGTGCTTGGAGTTTGGTGTTTGGTGCTTGGTGCTTGGTGTTTCGTGTTTCGTGTTTGGTTTTTGGTGCTTGGTGCTTGGTGTTTGGTGTTTGGTGCTTGGTGTTTGGTGTTTGGTGCTTGGTGTTTGGTGCTTTTTGCTTGGTGCTTGGTGCTTGGTGTTTGGTGCTGGGTGCTTGGTGCTTGGTGTTTGGTGTTATATGCTTGGTGTTTGATGCTTGGTGCTTGGTGCTTGGTGTTTGGTGTTTGGTGCTTGGTGTTTGATGCTTGGTGCTTGGTGCTTGGTGTTTGGTGCTTGGTGCTTGGTGTTTGGTGCTTGGTGCTTGGTGTTTGGTGCTTGGTGTTTGGTGCTTGGTGCTTGGTGTTTGGTGGTTGGTGCTTGGTGCTTGGTGTTAGGTGTTTGGTGCTTGGTGCTTGGTGTCTGGTTTTTGGTGCTTGGTGCTTGGTGTTTGGTGCTTGTTGCTGGCTGCTTGGTGTTTGGTGCTTGGTGATTGGTGCTTGGTGTTTGGTGCTTGGTGTTTGGTGTTTGGTGCTTGGTGTTTGTACTTGGTGTTTGGTGCTTGGTGTTTGGTGCTAGGTGCTTGGTGTTTGGTGCTTGGTGCTTGGTGTTTGGTGCCTGGTGCTTGGTGTTTGGTGTTTGGTGTTTGGTGCTTGGTGCTTGGTGTTTGGTGTTTGCTGTTTGCTGTTTGGTGTTTGTTGTTTGGTGTTTGCTGTTTGGTGTTTGGTGTTTGCTTTTTGGTGTTTGGTGTTTGATGTATGTTGTTTGCTGTTTGGTGTTTGGTGTTTGGTGTTTGGTGCTTGGTGCTTGGTGTTTGGTGCTTGGTGCTTGGTGTTTGGTGCCTGGTGCTTGGTGCATGGTGCTTGGTGTTTGGTGTTTGGTCCTTGGTGCTTGGAGTTTGGTGTTTGGTGCTTGGTGCTTGGTGTTTCGTGTTTCGTGTTTGGTTTTTGGTGCTTGGTGCTTGGTGCTTGGTCCTTGGTGTTTGGTGCTGGGTGCATTGTGTTTGGTGCTTGGTGCTTGGTGCTTGGTGCTTGGTGTTTGGTGTTTGCTGCTTGGTGTTTGATGCTTGGTGCTTGGTGCTTGGTGTTTTGCGCTTGGTGCTTGGTGCTTGGTGTTTGGTGCTTGGAGCTTGGTGCTTGGTGTTTGTACTTGGTGCTTGGTGATTGGTGTTTGGTTCTTGGTTCTTGGTGTTTGGTGTTTGGCGTTTGGTGTTTGGTGCTTGGTGCTTGGTGTTTGGTGCTTGGTGCTTCGTATTTGGTGCCTGGTGCTTGGTGCTTGGTGTTTGGTGTTTGGTGCTTGGTGCTTGGAGTTTGGTGTTTGGTGCTTGGTGCTTTGTGTTTTGTGTTTGGTGTTTGGTTTTTGGTGCTTGGTGCTTGGTCCTTGGTGTTTGGTGCTGGGTGCTTTGTGTTTGGTGCTTGGTGCTTGGTGGTTGGTCTTTGCTGCTTGGTGTTTGATGCTTGGTGCTTGGTGCTTGGTGTTTTGTGTTTGGTGCTTGGTTCTTGGTGTTTGGTGCTTGGTGCTTGGTGCTTGGTACTTGGTGTTTGTACTTGGTGCTTGGTGCTTGGTGTTTGGTTCTTGGTTCTTGGTGTTTGGTACTTGGTGCTTGGTGCTTGATGTTTGGTGTTTGGTGCTTGGTGTTTGGTGCTTGGTGCTTGGTGCTTGGTGTTAGGTGTTTGGTGCTTGGTCCTTGGTGATTGGTGCTTGGTGTTTGGTGTTTGCTGTTTGGTGTTTCGTGTTTCGTGTTTGGTGTTTGCTGTTTGGTGTCTGCTTTTTGGTGTTTAGTGTTTGCTGTATGGTGTTTGGTGTTTGCTGTTTGGTGTTTGGTCTTTGGTGCTTGGTGTTTGGTGCTTGGTGCTTGGTGTTTGGTGTTTGGTGCTTGGTGTTTGGTGTTTGGTGCTTGGTGTCTGGTGCTTGGTGTTTGGTTTTTGGTGCTTGGTGTTTGGTGTTTGGTGCTTGGTGTTTGGTTTTTGGTGTTTGGTGCTTGGTGCTTGGTGTTTGGTGTTTGGTGTTTGGTGCTTGGTGTCTGGTGCTTGGTGTTTGGTGTTTGGTGCTTGGTGTTTGGTGTTTGGTGTTTGGTGCTTGGTGTCTGGTGCTTGGTGTTTGGTGCTTGGTGCTTGGTGTTTGGTGCTTGGTGCTGGGTGGTTGGTGTTTGGTGCTTGGTGTTTGGTGCTGGGTGCTTGGTGTTTGGTGCTGGGTGCTTGGTATTTGGTGCTTGGTGCTTGATCTTTGGTGCTTGGTGTTTGGTGCTTGGTGCTTGGTGTTTGGTGCTTGGTGCTTGGTGTTTGGTGCTTGGTGCTTGGTGTTTGGTTTTTGGTGCTTGGTGCTTGGTGTATGGTGTTTGGTGCTTGCTGCTGGCTGCTTGGTGTTTGATGCATGGTGATTGGTGCTTGGTGTTTGGTGCTTGGTGTTTGGTGTTTGATGCTTGGTGCTTGGTGCTTGGTGTTTGGTGCTTGGTGCTTGGTGCTTGGTGTTTGGTGCTTGGTGTTTGGTGCTTGGTGCTTGGTGCTTGGTGCTTGGTGTTTGGTGGTTGGTGCTTGGTGCTTGGTGTTAGGTGTTTGGTGCTTGGTGCTTGGTGGTTGGTGTTTGGCGCTTGGTGTTTGGTGCTGGGTGCTTGGTTTTTGGTGCTGGGTGCTTGGTGTTTGGTGCTTGGTGCTTGGTCTTTGGTGCTTTGTGTTTGGTGCTTGGTGCTTGGTGCTTGGTGTTTGGTGATTGGTGCTTGGTGTTTTGTGCTTGGTGCTTGGTGTTTGGTTTTTGGTGCTTGGTGTATGGTGTTTGGTGTTTGGTGCTTGCTGCTGGCTGCTTGGTGTTTGATGCATGGTGATTTGTGCTTGGTGTTTGGTGCTTGGTGTTTGGTGTTTGATGCTTGGTGCTTGGTGTTTGGTGTTTGATGCTTGGTGCTTGGTGCTTGGTGTTTGGTGCTTGGTGTTTGGTGTTTGGTGCTTGGTCATTGGTGTTTCTACTTGGTGCTTGGTGCTTGGTTCTTGGTGTTTGGTGCTTGGTGTTTGGTGCTTGGTGATTGGTGCTTGGTGCTTGGTGCTTAGTGCTTGGTGTTTGGTGCTTGGTGTTAGGTGTTTGGTGCTTGGTGCTTGGTGTTTGGTGTTTGGTGCTTGGTGTTTGGTGCTTGGTGTTTGGTGTTAGGTGCTTGGTGCTTGGTGTTTGGTGTTTGGTGCTTGGTGTTTGGTGCTTGGTGTTTGGTGCTTGGTGTTTGGTGCTTGGTACTTGGTGCTTGGTGCTTCGTGTTAGGTGTTTGGTGCTTGGTGCTTGGTGTTTGGTTTTTGGTGCTTGGTGCTTGGTGTGTGGTGTTTGGTGCTTGCTGCTGGCTGCTTGGTGTTTGATGCTTGGTGATTGGTGCTTGGTGTTTTGTGCTTGGTGTTTGGTGTTTGGTGCTAGGTGCTTGGTGTTTGGTGCTTGGTGCTTGGTGCTTGGTGTTTGGTGTTTGGTTTTAGGTGCTTGGTGCTTGGTGTTTGGTGCTTGGTGCTGGGTGGTTGGTGTTTAGTACTTGGTGTTTGGTGCTGGGTGCTTGGTCTTTGGTGCTTGGTGTTTGGTGTTTGGTGCTTGGTGCTTGGTGCTTGGTGTTTGGTGCTTAGTGCTTGGTGTTTGGTGCTTGGTGCTTAGTGTTTGGTGCTTGGTGCTTAGTGTTTGGTGTTTGGTGCTTGGTGCTTGGTGTTTGGTGCTTAGTGTTTGGTGCTTGGTGCTTGGTGTTTGGTGTTTGCTGTTTGCTGTTTGGTGTTTGTTGTTTGGTGTTTGTTGTTTGGTGTTTGCTGTTTGGTGTTTGGTGTTTGCTTTTTGGTGTTTGGTGTTTGCTGTATGTTGTTTGGTGTTTGGTGTTTGGTGTTTGGTGTTTGGTGCTTGTTGCTTGGTGTTTGGTGCTTGGTGCTTGGTGTTTGGTGCCTGGTGCTTGGTGCTTGGTGCTTGGTGTTTGGTGCTTGGTGCTTGGAGTTTGGTGTTTGGTGCTTGGTGCTTGGTGTTTCGTGTTTCGTGTTTGGTTTTTGGTGCTTGGTGCTTGGTGTTTGGTGTTTGGTGCTTGGTGTTTGGTGTTTGGTGCTTGGTGTTTGGTGCTTTTTGCTTGGTGCTTGGTGCTTGGTGTTTGGTGCTGGGTGCTTGGTGCTTGGTGTTTGGTGTTATATGCTTGGTGTTTGATGCTTGGTGCTTGGTGCTTGGTGTTTGGTGTTTGGTGCTTGGTGTTTGATGCTTGGTGCTTGGTGCTTGGTGTTTGGTGCTTGGTGCTTGGTGTTTGGTGCTTGGTGCTTGGTGTTTGGTGCTTGGTGTTTGGTGCTTGGTGCTTGGTGTTTGGTGGTTGGTGCTTGGTGCTTGGTGTTAGGTGTTTGGTGCTTGGTGCTTGGTGTCTGGTTTTTGGTGCTTGGTGCTTGGTGTTTGGTGCTTGTTGCTGGCTGCTTGGTGTTTGGTGCTTGGTGATTGGTGCTTGGTGTTTGGTGCTTGGTGTTTGGTGTTTGGTGCTTGGTGTTTGTACTTGGTGTTTGGTGCTTGGTGTTTGGTGCTAGGTGCTTGGTGTTTGGTGCTTGGTGCTTGGTGTTTGGTGCCTGGTGCTTGGTGTTTGGTGTTTGGTGTTTGGTGCTTGGTGCTTGGTGTTTGGTGTTTGCTGTTTGCTGTTTGGTGTTTGTTGTTTGGTGTTTGCTGTTTGGTGTTTGGTGTTTGCTTTTTGGTGTTTGGTGTTTGATGTATGTTGTTTGCTGTTTGGTGTTTGGTGTTTGGTGTTTGGTGCTTGGTGCTTGGTGTTTGGTGCTTGGTGCTTGGTGTTTGGTGCCTGGTGCTTGGTGCATGGTGCTTGGTGTTTGGTGTTTGGTCCTTGGTGCTTGGAGTTTGGTGTTTGGTGCTTGGTGCTTGGTGTTTCGTGTTTCGTGTTTGGTTTTTGGTGCTTGGTGCTTGGTGCTTGGTCCTTGGTGTTTGGTGCTGGGTGCATTGTGTTTGGTGCTTGGTGCTTGGTGCTTGGTGCTTGGTGTTTGGTGTTTGCTGCTTGGTGTTTGATGCTTGGTGCTTGGTGCTTGGTGTTTTGCGCTTGGTGCTTGGTGCTTGGTGTTTGGTGCTTGGAGCTTGGTGCTTGGTGTTTGTACTTGGTGCTTGGTGATTGGTGTTTGGTTCTTGGTTCTTGGTGTTTGGTGTTTGGCGTTTGGTGTTTGGTGCTTGGTGCTTGGTGTTTGGTGCTTGGTGCTTCGTATTTGGTGCCTGGTGCTTGGTGCTTGGTGTTTGGTGTTTGGTGCTTGGTGCTTGGAGTTTGGTGTTTGGTGCTTGGTGCTTTGTGTTTTGTGTTTGGTGTTTGGTTTTTGGTGCTTGGTGCTTGGTCCTTGGTGTTTGGTGCTGGGTGCTTTGTGTTTGGTGCTTGGTGCTTGGTGGTTGGTCTTTGCTGCTTGGTGTTTGATGCTTGGTGCTTGGTGCTTGGTGTTTTGTGTTTGGTGCTTGGTTCTTGGTGTTTGGTGCTTGGTGCTTGGTGCTTGGTACTTGGTGTTTGTACTTGGTGCTTGGTGCTTGGTGTTTGGTTCTTGGTTCTTGGTGTTTGGTACTTGGTGCTTGGTGCTTGATGTTTGGTGTTTGGTGCTTGGTGTTTGGTGCTTGGTGCTTGGTGCTTGGTGTTAGGTGTTTGGTGCTTGGTCCTTGGTGCTTGGAGTTTGGTGTTTGGTGCTTGGTGCTTGGTGTTTCGTGTTTCGTGTTTGGTTTTTGGTGCTTGGTGCTTGGTGCTTGGTCCTTGGTGTTTGGTGCTGGGTGCATTGTGTTTGGTGCTTGGTGCTTGGTGCTTGGTGCTTGGTGTTTGGTGTTTGCTGCTTGGTGTTTGATGCTTGGTGCTTGGTGCTTGGTGTTTTGCGCTTGGTGCTTGGTGCTTGGTGTTTGGTGCTTGGAGCTTGGTGCTTGGTGTTTGTACTTGGTGCTTGGTGATTGGTGTTTGGTTCTTGGTTCTTGGTGTTTGGTGTTTGGCGTTTGGTGTTTGGTGCTTGGTGCTTGGTGTTTGGTGCTTGGTGCTTCGTATTTGGTGCCTGGTGCTTGGTGCTTGGTGTTTGGTGTTTGGTGCTTGGTGCTTGGAGTTTGGTGTTTGGTGCTTGGTGCTTTGTGTTTTGTGTTTGGTGTTTGGTTTTTGGTGCTTGGTGCTTGGTCCTTGGTGTTTGGTGCTGGGTGCTTTGTGTTTGGTGCTTGGTGCTTGGTGGTTGGTCTTTGCTGCTTGGTGTTTGATGCTTGGTGCTTGGTGCTTGGTGTTTTGTGTTTGGTGCTTGGTTCTTGGTGTTTGGTGCTTGGTGCTTGGTGCTTGGTACTTGGTGTTTGTACTTGGTGCTTGGTGCTTGGTGTTTGGTTCTTGGTTCTTGGTGTTTGGTACTTGGTGCTTGGTGCTTGATGTTTGGTGTTTGGTGCTTGGTGTTTGGTGCTTGGTGCTTGGTGCTTGGTGTTAGGTGTTTGGTGCTTGGTCCTTGGTGATTGGTGCTTGGTGTTTGGTGTTTGCTGTTTGGTGTTTCGTGTTTCGTGTTTGGTGTTTGCTGTTTGGTGTCTGCTTTTTGGTGTTTAGTGTTTGCTGTATGGTGTTTGGTGTTTGCTGTTTGGTGTTTGGTCTTTGGTGCTTGGTGTTTGGTGCTTGGTGCTTGGTGTTTGGTGTTTGGTGCTTGGTGTTTGGTGTTTAGTGCTTGGTGTCTGGTGCTTGGTGTTTGGTTTTTGGTGCTTGGTGTTTGGTGTTTGGTGCTTGGTGTTTGGTTTTTGGTGTTTGGTGCTTGGTGCTTGGTGTTTGGTGTTTGGTGTTTGGTGCTTGGTGTCTGGTGCTTGGTGTTTGGTGTTTGGTGCTTGGTGTTTGGTGTTTGGTGTTTGGTGCTTGGTGTCTGGTGCTTGGTGTTTGGTGCTTGGTGCTTGGTGTTTGGTGCTTGGTGCTGGGTGGTTGGTGTTTGGTGCTTGGTGTTTGGTGCTGGGTGCTTGGTGTTTGGTGCTGGGTGCTTGGTATTTGGTGCTTGGTGCTTGATCTTTGGTGCTTGGTGTTTGGTGCTTGGTGCTTGGTGTTTGGTGCTTGGTGCTTGGTGTTTGGTGCTTGGTGCTTGGTGTTTGGTTTTTGGTGCTTGGTGCTTGGTGTATGGTGTTTGGTGCTTGCTGCTGGCTGCTTGGTGTTTGATGCATGGTGATTGGTGCTTGGTGTTTGGTGCTTGGTGTTTGGTGTTTGATGCTTGGTGCTTGGTGCTTGGTGTTTGGTGCTTGGTGCTTGGTGCTTGGTGTTTGGTGCTTGGTGTTTGGTGCTTGGTGCTTGGTGCTTGGTGCTTGGTGTTTGGTGGTTGGTGCTTGGTGCTTGGTGTTAGGTGTTTGGTGCTTGGTGCTTGGTGGTTGGTGTTTGGCGCTTGGTGTTTGGTGCTGGGTGCTTGGTTTTTGGTGCTGGGTGCTTGGTGTTTGGTGCTTGGTGCTTGGTCTTTGGTGCTTTGTGTTTGGTGCTTGGTGCTTGGTGCTTGGTGTTTGGTGATTGGTGCTTGGTGTTTTGTGCTTGGTGCTTGGTGTTTGGTTTTTGGTGCTTGGTGTATGGTGTTTGGTGTTTGGTGCTTGCTGCTGGCTGCTTGGTGTTTGATGCATGGTGATTTGTGCTTGGTGTTTGGTGCTTGGTGTTTGGTGTTTGATGCTTGGTGCTTGGTGTTTGGTGTTTGATGCTTGGTGCTTGGTGCTTGGTGTTTGGTGCTTGGTGTTTGGTGTTTGGTGCTTGGTCATTGGTGTTTCTACTTGGTGCTTGGTGCTTGGTTCTTGGTGTTTGGTGCTTGGTGCTTGGTGTTTGGTGTTATATGCTTGGTGTTTGATGCTTGGTGCTTGGTGCTTGGTGCTTGGTGTTTGGTGTTTGGTGTTTGATGCTTGGTGCTTGGTGTTTGGTGCTTGGTGCTTGGTGTTTGTACTTGGTGCTTGGTGTTTGGTGCTTGGTGTTTGGTGCTTGGTATTTGGTGCTTGGTGCTTGGTGCTTGGTCCTTGGTGCTTGGTGTTTGGTGGTTGGTGTTTGGTGGTTGGTGTTAGGTGTTTGGTGCTTGGTGCTTGGTGTTTGGTGTTTGGTGCTTGGTGTTTGGTGTTTGGTGCTTGGTGTTTGGTGCTTGGTACTTGGTGCTTGGTGCTTGGTGTTAGGTGTTTGGTGCTTGGTGTTTGGTGCTTGGTGTTTGGTGCTTGGTGCTTGGTGCTTGGTGCTTGGTGTTTGGTGGTTGGTGTTTGGTGCTTGGTGTTTGGTGCTTGGTGTTACGTGTTTGGTGCTTGGTGCTTGGTGTTTGGTGTTTGGTGCTTGGTGTTTGGTGTTTGGTGCTTGGTGTTTGGTGCTTTTTGCTTGGTGCTTGGTGCTTGGTGTTCGGTGCTGGGTGCTTGGTGCTTGGTGTTTGGTGTTATATGCTTGTTGTTTGATGCTTGGTGCTTGGTGCTTGGTGTTTGGTGTTTGGTGCTTGGTGTTTGATGCTTGGTGCTTGGTGCTTGGTGTTTGGTGCTTGGTGCTTGGTGTTTGGTGCTTGGTGCTTGGTGTTTGGTGCTTGGTGTTTGGTGCTTGGTGTTTGGTGCTTGGTGCTTGGTGCTTGGTGCTTGGTCTTTGGTGTTTGGTGCTTGGTGTTTGGTGCTTGGTACTTGGTGCTTGGTGCTTGGTGTTAGGTGTTTGGTGCTTGGTGCTTGGTGTCTGGTTTTTGGTGCTTGGTGCTTGGTGTTTGGTGCTTGCTGCTGGCTGCTTGGTGTTTGGTGCTTGGTGATTGGTGCTTGGTGTTTGGTGCTTCGTGCTTGGTGTTTGGTGCTTGGTGCTTGGTGTTTGTACTTGGTGCTTGGTGCTTGGTTCTTGGTGTTTGGTGCTTCGTGCTTGGTGTTTGGTGCTTGGTGCTTGGTGTTTGGTGCTTGGTGTTTGGTGCTTGGTGTTTGGTGCTTGGTGCTTGGTGCTTGGTGTTTGGTGCTTGGTGTTTGGTGCTTGGTGTTAGGTGTTTGGTGCTTGGTGCTTGGTGTTTGGTGTTTGGTGCTTGGTGTTTGGTGTTTGGTGTTATATGCTTGGTGTTTGATGCTTGGTGCTTGGTGCTTGGTGTTTGGCGCTTGGTGTTTGATGCTTGGTGCTTGGTGCTTGGTGTTTGGTGCTTGGTGCTTGGTGTTTGTACTTGGTGCTTGGTGCTTGGTTCTTGGTGTTTGGTGCTTGGTGTTTGGTGTTTGGTGCTTGGTGTTTGGTGTTTGGTGTTATATGCTTGGTGTTTGATGCTTGGTGCTTGGTGCTTGGTGTTTGGTGCTTGGTGTTTGATGCTTGGTGCTTGGTGCTTGGTGTTTGGTGCTTGGTGCTTGGTGTTTGTACTTGGTGCTTGGTGCTTGGTTCTTGGTGTTTGGTGCTTGGTGCTTGGTGTTTGGTGCTTGGTGCTTGGTGTTTGGTGCTTGGTGTTTGGTGCTTGGTGTTTGGTGCTTGGTGCTTGGTGCTTAGTGCTTGGTGTTTGGTGCTTGGTGTTAGGTGTTTGGTGCTTGGTGCTTGGTGTTTGGTGTTTGGTGCTTGGTGTTTGGTGCTTGGTGTTTGGTGTTAGGTGTTTGGTGCTTGGTGTTTGGTGTTTGGTGCTTGGTGTTTGGTGCTTGGTGTTTGGTGCTTGGTGTTTGGTGCTTGGTACTTGGTGCTTGGTGCTTCGTGTTAGGTGTTTGGTGCTTGGTGCTTGGTGTTTGGTTTTTGGTGCTTGGTGCTTGGTGTTTGGTGTTTGGTGCTTGCTGCTGGCTGCTTGGTGTTTGATGCTTGGTGATTGGTGCTTGGTGTTTTGTGCTTGGTGTTTGGTGTTTGGTGCTAGGTGCTTGGTGTTTGGTGCTTGGTGCTTGGTGCTTGGTGTTTGGTGTTTGGTTTTAGGTGCTTGGTGCTTGGTGTTTGGTGCTTGGTGCTGGGTGGTTGGTGTTTAGTACTTGGTGTTTGGTGCTGGGTGCTTGGTGTTTGGTGCTTGGTGCTTGGTGTTTGGTTCTTGGTTCTTGGTGTTTGGTACTTGGTGCTTGGTGCTTGATGTTTGGTGTTTGGTGCTTGGTGTTTGGTGCTTGGTGCTTGGTGCTTGGTGTTAGGTGTTTGGTGCTTGGTCCTTGGTGTTTGGTGCTTGGTGTTTGGTGTTTGCTGTTTCGTGTTTCGTGTTTCGTGTTTGGTGTTTGCTGTTTGGTGTCTGCTTTTTGGTGTTTAGTGTTTGCTGTATGGTGTTTGGTGTTTGCTGTTTGGTGTTTGGTCTTTGGTGCTTGGTGTTTGGTGCTTGGTGCTTGGTGTTTGGTGTTTGGTGCTTGGTGTTTGGTGTTTGGTGCTTGGTGTCTGGTGCTTGGTGTTTGGTTTTTGGTGCTTGGTGTTTGGTGTTTGGTGCTTGGTGTTTGGTTTTTGGTGTTTGGTGCTTGGTGCTTGGTGTTTGGTGTTTGGTGTTTGGTGCTTGGTGTCTGGTGCTTGGTGTTTGGTGTTTGGTGCTTGGTGTTTGGTGTTTGGTGTTTGGTGCTTGGTGTCTGGTGCTTGGTGTTTGGTGCTTGGTGCTTGGTGTTTGGTGCTTGGTGCTGGGTGGTTGGTGTTTGGTGCTTGGTGTTTGGTGCTGGGTGCTTGGTGTTTGGTGCTGGGTGCTTGGTATTTGGTGCTTGGTGCTTGGTCTTTGGTGCTTGGTGTTTGGTGCTTGGTGCTTGGTGTTTGGTGCTTGGTGCTTGGTGTTTGGTGCTTGGTGCTTGGTGTTTGGTTTTTGGTGCTTGGTGCTTGGTGTATGGTGTTTGGTGCTTGCTGCTGGCTGCTTGGTGTTTGATGCATGGTGATTGGTGCTTGGTGTTTGGTGCTTGGTGTTTGGTGTTTGATGCTTGGTGCTTGGTGCTTGGTGTTTGGTGCTTGGTGCTTGGTGCTTTGTGTTTGGTGCTTGGTGTTTGGTGCTTGGTGCTTGGTGCTTGGTGCTTGGTGTTTGGTGGTTGGTGCTTGGTGCTTGGTGTTAGGTGTTTGGTGCTTGGTGCTTGGTGGTTGGTGTTTGGCGCTTGGTGTTTGGTGCTGGGTGCTTGGTTTTTGGTGCTGGGTGCTTGGTGTTTGGTGCTTGGTGCTTGGTCTTTGGTGCTTTGTGTTTGGTGCTTGGTGCTTGGTGCTTGGTGTTTGGTGATTGGTGCTTGGTGTTTGGTGCTTGGTGCTTGGTGTTTGGTTTTTGGTGCTTGGTGTATGGTGTTTGGTGTTTGGTGCTTGCTGCTGGCTGCTTGGTGTTTGATGCATGGTGATTTGTGCTTGGTGTTTGGTGCTTGGTGTTTGGTGTTTGATGCTTGGTGCTTGGTGTTTGGTGTTTGATGCTAGGTGCTTGGTGCTTGGTGCTTGGTGTTTGGTGCTTGGTGTTTGGTGTTTGGTGCTTGGTCATTGGTGTTTCTACTTGGTGCTTGGTGCTTGGTTCTTGGTGTTTGGTGCTTGGTGCTTGGTGTTTGGTGTTATATGCTTGGTGTTTGATGCTTGGTGCTTGGTGCTTGGTGCTTGGTGTTTGGTGTTTGGTGTTTGATGCTTGGTGCTTGGTGTTTGGTGCTTGGTGCTTGGTGTTTGTACTTGGTGCTTGGTGTTTGGTGCTTGGTGTTTGGTGCTTGGTATTTGGTGCTTGGTGCTTGGTGCTTGGTCCTTGGTGCTTGGTGTTTGGTGGTTGGTGTTTGGTGGTTGGTGTTAGGTGTTTGGTGCTTGGTGCTTGGTGTTTGGTGTTTGGTGCTTGGTGTTTGGTGTTTGGTGCTTGGTGTTTGGTGCTTGGTACTTGGTGCTTGGTGCTTGGTGTTAGGTGTTTGGTGCTTGGTGTTTGGTGCTTGGTGTTTGGTGCTTGGTGCTTGGTGCTTGGTGCTTGGTGTTTGGTGGTTGGTGTTTGGTGCTTGGTGTTTGGTGCTTGGTGTTACGTGTTTGGTGCTTGGTGCTTGGTGTTTGGTGTTTGGTGCTTGGTGTTTGGTGTTTGGTGCTTGGTGTTTGGTGCTTTTTGCTTGGTGCTTGGTGCTTGGTGTTTGGTGCTGGGTGCTTGGTGCTTGGTGTTTGGTGTTATATGCTTGTTGTTTGATGCTTGGTGCTTGGTGCTTGGTGTTTGGTGTTTGGTGCTTGGTGTTTGATGCTTGGTGCTTGGTGCTTGGTGTTTGGTGCTTGGTGCTTGGTGTTTGGTGCTTGGTGCTTGGTGTTTGGTGCTTGGTGTTTGGTGCTTGGTGTTTGGTGCTTGGTGCTTGGTGCTTGGTGCTTGGTCTTTGGTGTTTGGTGCTTGGTGTTTGGTGCTTGGTACTTGGTGCTTGGTGCTTGGTGTTAGGTGTTTGGTGCTTGGTGCTTGGTGTCTGGTTTTTGGTGCTTGGTGCTTGGTGTTTGGTGCTTGCTGCTGGCTGCTTGGTGTTTGGTGCTTGGTGTTTGGTGCTTGGTGTTTGGTGCTTCGTGCTTGGTGTTTGGTGCTTGGTGCTTGGTGTTTGTACTTGGTGCTTGGTGCTTGGTACTTGGTGTTTGGTGCTTCGTGCTTGGTGTTTGGTGCTTGGTGCTTGGTGTTTGGTGCTTGGTGTTTGGTGCTTGGTGTTTGGTGCTTGGTGCTTGGTGCTTGGTGTTTGGTGCTTGGTGTTTGGTGCTTGGTGTTAGGTGTTTGGTGCTTGGTGCTTGGTGTTTGGTGTTTGGTGCTTGGTGTTTGGTGTTTGGTGTTATATGCTTGGTGTTTGATGCTTGGTGCTTGGTGCTTGGTGTTTGGCGCTTGGTGTTTGATGCTTGGTGCTTGGTGCTTGGTGTTTGGTGCTTGGTGCTTGGTGTTTGTACTTGGTGCTTGGTGCTTGGTTCTTGGTGTTTGGTGCTTGGTGTTTGGTGTTTGGTGCTTGGTGTTTGGTGTTTGGTGTTATATGCTTGGTGTTTGATGCTTGGTGCTTGGTGCTTGGTGTTTGGTGCTTGGTGTTTGATGCTTGGTGCTTGGTGCTTGGTGTTTGGTGCTTGGTGCTTGGTGTTTGTACTTGGTGCTTGGTGCTTGGTTCTTGGTGTTTGGTGCTTGGTGCTTGGTGTTTGGTGCTTGGTGCTTGGTGTTTGGTGCTTGGTGTTTGGTGCTTGGTGTTTGGTGCTTGGTGCTTGGTGCTTAGTGCTTGGTGTTTGGTGCTTGGTGTTAGGTGTTTGGTGCTTGGTGCTTGGTGTTTGGTGTTTGGTGCTTGGTGTTTGGTGCTTGGTGTTTGGTGTTAGGTGTTTGGTGCTTGGTGTTTGGTGTTTGGTGCTTGGTGTTTGGTGCTTGGTGTTTGGTGCTTGGTGTTTGGTGCTTGGTACTTGGTGCTTGGTGCTTCGTGTTAGGTGTTTGGTGCTTGGTGCTTGGTGTTTGGTTTTTGGTGCTTGGTGCTTGGTGTGTGGTGTTTGGTGCTTGCTGCTGGCTGCTTGGTGTTTGATGCTTGGTGATTGGTGCTTGGTGTTTTGTGCTTGGTGTTTGGTGTTTGGTGCTAGGTGCTTGGTGTTTGGTGCTTGGTGCTTGGTGCTTGGTGTTTGGTGTTTGGTTTTAGGTGCTTGGTGCTTGGTGTTTGGTGCTTGGTGCTGGGTGGTTGGTGTTTAGTACTTGGTGTTTGGTGCTGGGTGCTTGGTGTTTGGTGCTTGGTGCTTGGTCTTTGGTGCTTGGTGTTTGGTGTTTGGTGCTTGGTGCTTGGTGCTTGGTGTTTGGTGCTTAGTGCTTGGTGTTTGGTGCTTGGTGCTTAGTGTTTGGTGCTTGGTGCTTAGTGTTTGGTGTTTGGTGCTTGGTGCTTGGTGTTTGGTGCTTAGTGTTTGGTGCTTGGTGCTTGGTGTTTGGTGTTTGCTGTTTGCTGTTTGGTGTTTGTTGTTTGGTGTTTGTTGTTTGGTGTTTGCTGTTTGGTGTTTGGTGTTTGCTTTTTGGTGTTTGGTGTTTGCTGTATGTTGTTTGGTGTTTGGTGTTTGGTGTTTGGTGTTTGGTGCTTGTTGCTTGGTGTTTGGTGCTTGGTGCTTGGTGTTTGGTGCCTGGTGCTTGGTGCTTGGTGCTTGGTGTTTGGTGCTTGGTGCTTGGAGTTTGGTGTTTGGTGCTTGGTGCTTGGTGTTTCGTGTTTCGTGTTTGGTTTTTGGTGCTTGGTGCTTGGTGCTTGGTCCTTGGTGTTTGGTGCTGGGTGCATTGTGTTTGGTGCTTGGTGCTTGGTGCTTGGTGTTTGGTGTTTGCTGCTTGGTGTTTGATGCTTGGTGCTTGGTGGTTGGTGTTTTGTGTTTGGTGCTTGGTGCTTGGTGTTTGGTGCTTGGTGCTTAGTGCTTGGTGTTTGGTTCTTGGTTCTTGGTGTTTGGTGTTTGGCGTTTGGTGTTTGGTGCTTGGTGCTTGGTGTTTGGTGCTTGGTGCTTGGTGTTTGGTGCCTGGTGCTTGGTGCTTGGTGCTTGGTGTTTGGTGTTTGGTGCTTGGTGCTTGGTGCTTGGAGTTTGGTGTTTGGTGCTTGGTGCTTTGTGTTTTGTGTTTGGTGTTTGGTTTTTGGTGCTTGGTGCTTGGTCCTTGGTGTTTGGTGCTGGGTGCTTTGTGTTTTGTGCTTGGTGCTTGGTGTTTGGTGTTTGCTGCTTGGTGTTTGATGCTTGGTGCTTGGTGCTTGGTGTTTTGTGTTTGGTGCTTGGTTCTTGGTGTTTGGTGCTTGGTGCTTGGTGTTTGGTGCTTGGTGCTTGGTACTTGGTGTTTGTACTTGGTGCTTGGTGCTTGGTGTTTGGTTCTTGGTTCTTGGTGTTTGGTACTTGGTGCTTGGTGCTTGATGTTTGGTGTTTGGTGCTTGGTGTTTGGTGCTTGGTACTTGGTGCTTGGTGCTTGGTGTTAGGTGTTTGGTGCTTGGTGCTTGGTGTTTGGTTTTTGGTGCTTGGTGCTTGGTGTTTGGTGTTTGGTGCTTGCTGCTGGCTGCTTGGTGTTTGATGCTTGGTGATTGGTGCTTGGTGTTTTGTGCTTGGTGTTTGGTGTTTGGTGCTAGGTGCTTGGTGTTTGGTGCTTGGTGCTTGATGCTTGGTGTTTGGTGCTTGGTGCTGAGTGGTTGGTGTTTAGTGCTTGGTGTTTGGTGCTGGGTGCTTGGTGTTTGGTGCTTGGTGCTTGGTCTTTGGTGCTTGGTGTTTGGTGTTTGGTGCTTGGTGCTTGGTGCTTGGTGTTTGGTGCTTGGTGCTTGGTGTTTGGTGCTTGGTGCTTAGTGTTTGGTGCTTGGTGCTTTGTGTTTGGTGCTAGGTGCTTGGTGTTTGGTGCTTGGTGCTTGGTGTTTGGTGCCTGGTGCTTGGTGTTTGGTGTTTGGTGCCTGGTGCTTGGTGTTTGCTGTTTGCTGTTTGGTGTTTGTTGTTTGGTGTTTGTTGTTTGGTGTTTGCTGTTTGGTGTTTGGTGTTTGCTTTTTGGTGTTTGGTGTTTGCTGTATGTTGTTTGCTGTTTGGTGTTTGGTGTTTGGTGTTTGGTGCTTGGTGCTTGGTGTTTGGTGCTTCGTGCTTGGTGTTTGGTGCCTGGTGCTTGGTGCTTGGTGCTTGGTGTTTGGTGTTTGGTGCTTGGAGTTTGGTGTTTGGTGCTTGGTGCTTGGTATTTCGTGTTTCGTGTTTGGTTTTTGGTGCTTGGTGCTTGGTGCTTGGTCCTTGGTGTTTGGTGCTGGGTGCTTGGTGTTTGGTGCTTGGTGCTTGGTCTTTGGTGCTTTGTGTTTGGTGCTTGGTGCTTGGTGCTTGGTGTTTGGTGCTTGGTGCTTGGTGTTTGGAGCTTGGTGCTTGGTGTTTGGTTTTTGGTGCTTGGTGTTTGGTGTTTGGTGTTTGGTGCTTGCTGCTGGCTGCTTGGTGTTTGATGCATGGTGATTTGTGCTTGGTGTTTGGTGCTTGGTGTTTGGTGTTTGATGCTTGGTGCTTGGTGTTTGGTGTTTGATGCTTGGTGCTTGGTGCTTGGTGCTTGGTGCTTGGTGTTTGGTGCTTGGTGTTTGGTGTTTGGTGTTATATGCTTGGTGTTTGATGCTTGGTGCTTGGTGCTTGGTGTTTGGTGTTTGGTGTTTGATGCTTGGGGCTTGGTGTTTGGTGCTTGGTGCTTGGTGTTTGTACTTGGTGCTTGGTGCTTGGTGCTTGGTGTTTGGTGCTTGGTATTTGGTGCTTGGTGCTTGGTGCTTGGTCCTTGGTGCTTGGTGTTTGGTGGTAGGTGTTTGGTGGTTGGTGTTAGGTGTTTGGTGCTTGGTGCTTGGTGTTTGGTGTTTGGTGCTTGGTGTTTGGTGTTTGGTGCTTGGTGTTTGGTGCTTGGTACTTGGTGCTTGGTGCTTGGTGTTAGGTGTTTGGTGCTTGGTGTTTGGTGCTTGGTGTTTGGTGCTTGGTGCTTGGTGCTTGGTGTTTGGTGGTTGGTGTTTGGTGCTTGGTGTTTGGTGCTTGGTGTTACGTGTTTGGTGCTTGGTGCTTGGTGTTTGGTGTTTGGTGCTTGGTGTTTGGTGTTTGGTGCATGGTGTTTGGTGCTTTTTGCTTGGTGCTTGGTGCTTGGTGTTATATGCTTGGTGTTTGATGTTGGTGCTTGGTGCTTGGTGTTTGGTGTTTGGTGCTTGGTGTTTGATGCTTGGTGCTTGGTGCTTGGTGTTTGGTGCTTGGTGCTTGGTGTTTGGTGCTTGGTGCTTGTGTTTGGTGCTTGGTGTTTGGTGCTTGGTGTTTGGTGCTTGGTGCTTGGTGCTTGGTGCTTGGTGTTTGGTGTTTGGTGATTGGTGCTTGGTGTTTGGTGCTTGGTACTTGGTGCTTGGTGCTTGGTGTTAGGTGTTTGGTGCTTGGTGCTTGGTGTCTGGTTTTTGGTGCTTGGTGCTTGGTGTCTGGTTTTTGGTGCTGGCTGCTTGGTGTTTGGTGCTTGGTGATTGGTGCTTGGTGTTTGGTGTTTGGTGCTAGGTGCTTGGTGTTTGGTGCTTGGTGCTTGGTGTTTGTACTTGGTGCTTGGTGCTTGGTTCTTGGTGTTTGGTGCTTGGTGCTTGGTGTTTGGTGCTTGGTGCTTGGTGTTTGGTGCTTGGTGTTTGGTGCTTGGTGTTTGGTGCTTGGTGCTTGGTGCTTGGTGTTTGGTGCTTGGTGTTTGGTGCTTGGTGTTAGGTGTTTGGTGCTTGGTGCTTGGTGTTTGGTGTTTGGTGCTTGGTGTTTGGTGTTTGGTGTTATATGCTTGGTGTTTGATGCTTGGTGCTTGGTGCTTGGTGTTTGGTGCTTGGTGTTTGATGCTTGGTGCTTGGTGCTTGGTGTTTGGTGCTTGGTGCTTGGTGTTTGTACTTGGTGCTTGGTGCTTGGTTCTTGGTGTTTGGTGCTTGGTGCTTGGTGTTTGGTGCTTGGTGCTTGGTGTTTGGTGCTTGGTGTTTGGTGCTTGGTGTTTGGTGCTTGGTGTTTGGTGTTTGGTGTTTGGTGTTTGGTGTTTGGTGTTATATGCTTGGTGTTTGATGCTTGGTGCTTGGTGCTTGGTGTTTGGTGCTTGGTGTTTGATGCTTGGTGCTTGGTGCTTGGTGTTTGGTGCTTGGTGCTTGGTGTTTGTACTTGGTGCTTGGTGCTTGGTTCTTGGTGTTTGGTGCTTGGTGCTTGGTGTTTGGTGCTTGGTGCTTGGTGTTTGGTGCTTGGTGTTTGGTGCTTGGTGTTTGGTGCTTGGTGCTTGGTGCTTAGTGCTTGGTGTTTGGTGCTTGGTGTTAGGTGTTTGATGCTTGTTGCTTGGTGTTTGGTGTTTGGTGCTTGGTGTTTGGTGCTTGGTGTTTGGTGTTAGGTGTTTGGTGCTTGGTGTTTGGTGTTTGGTGCTTGGTGTTTGGTGCTTGGTGTTTGGTGCTTGGTGTTTGGTGCTTGGTACTTGGTGCTTGGTGCTTCGTGTTAGGTGTTTGGTGCTTGGTGCTTGGTGTTTGGTTTTTGGTGCTTGGTGCTTGGTGTTTGGTGTTTGGTGCTTGCTGCTGGCTGCTTGGTGTTTGATGCTTGGTGATTGGTGCTTGGTGTTTTGTGCTTGGTGTTTGGTGTTTGGTGCTCGGTGCTTGGTGTTTGGTGCTTGGTGCTTGGTGCTTGGTGTTTGGTGTTTGGTTTTAGGTGCTTGGTGCTTGGTGTTTGGTGCTTGGTGCTGGGTGGTTGGTGTTTAGTGCTTGGTGTTTGGTGCTGGGTGCTTGGTGTTTGGTGCTTGGTGCTTGGTCTTTGGTGCTTGGTGTTTGGTGTTTGGTGCTTGGTGCTTGGTGCTTGGTGTTTGGTGCCTGGTGCTTGGTGTTTGGTGCTTGGTGCTTAGTGTTTGGTGCTTGGTGCTTAGTGTTTGGTGTTTGGTGCTTGGTGCTTGGTGTTTGGTGCTTACTGTTTGGTGCTTGGTGCTTGGTGTTTGGTGTTTGCTGTTTGCTGTTTGGTGTTTGTTGTTTGGTGTTTGTTGTTTGGTGTTTGCTGTTTGGTGTTTGGTGTTTGCTTTTTGGTGTTTGGTGTTTGCTGTATGTTGTTTGGTGTTTGGTGTTTGGTGTTTGGTGTTTGGTGCTTGTTGCTTGGTGTTTGGTGCTTGGTGCTTGGTGTTTGGTGCCTGGTGCTTGGTGCTTGGTGCTTGGTGTTTGGTGTTTGGTGCTTGGTGCTTGGAGTTTGGTGTTTGGTGCTTGGTGCTTGGTGTTTCGTGTTTCGTGTTTGGTTTTTGGTGCTTGGTGCTTGGTGCCTGGTCCTTGGTGTTTGGTGCTGGGTGCATTGTGTTTGGTGCTTGGTGCTTGGTGCTTGGTGTTTGGTGTTTGCTGCTTGGTGTTTGATGCTTGGTGCTTGGTGGTTGGTGTTTTGTGTTTGGTGCTTGGTGCTTGGTGTTTGGTGCTTGGTGCTTGGTGCTTGGTGTTTGTACTTGGTGCTTGGTGATTGGTGTTTGGTTCTTGGTTCTTGGTGTTTGGTGTTTGGCGTTTGGTGTTTGGTGCTTGGTGCTTGGTGTTTGGTGCTTGGTGCTTGGTGTTTGGTGCCTGGTGCTTGGTGCTTGGTGCTTGGTGTTTGGTGTGTGGTGCTTGGTGCTTGGTGCTTGGAGTTTGGTGTTTGGTGCTTGGTGCTTTGTGTTTTGTGTTTGGTGTTTGGTTTTTGGTGCTTGGTGCTTGGTCCTTGGTGTTTGGTGCTGGGTGCTTTGTGTTTTGTGCTTGGTACTTGGTGTTTGGTGTTTGCTGCTTGGTGTTTGATGCTTGGTGCTTGGTGCTTGGTGTTTTGTGTTTGGTGCTTGGTTCTTGGTGTTTGGTGCTTGGTGCTTGGTACTTGGTGTTTGTACTTGGTGCTTGGTGCTTGGCGTTTGGTTCTTGGTTCTTGGTGTTTGGTACTTGGTGCTTGGTGCTTGATGTTTGGTGTTTGGTGCTTGGTGTTTGGTGCTTGGTACTTGGTGCTTGGTGCTTGGTGTTAGGTGTTTGGTGCTTGGTGCTTGGTGTTTGGTTTTTGGTGCTTGGTGCTTGGTGTTTGGTGTTTGGTGCTTGCTGCTGGCTGCTTGGTGTTTGATGCTTGGTGATTGGTGCTTGGTGTTTTGTGCTTGGTGTTTGGTGTTTGGTGCTGGGTGCTTGGTGTTTGGTGCTTGGTGCTTGGTGCTTGGTGTTTGGTGTTTGGTGTTAGGTGCTTGATGCTTGGTGTTTGGTGTTTGGTGCTGGGTGGTTGGTGTTTAGTGCTTGGTGTTTGGTGCTGGGTGCTTGGTGTTTGGTGCTTGGTGCTTGGTCTTTGGTGCTTGGTGTTTGGTATTTGGTGCTTGGTGCTTGGTGCTTGGTGTTTGGTGCTTGGTGCTTGGTGTTTGGTGCTTGGTGCTTAGTGTTTGGTGCTTGGTGCTTAGTGTTTGGTGCTAGGTGCTTGGTGTTTGGTGCTTGGTGCTTGGTGTGTGGTGCCTGGTGCTTGGTGTTTGGTGTTTGGTGTTTGGTGCTTGGTGCTTGGTGTTTGGTGTTTGCTGTTTGCTGTTTGGTGTTTGTTGTTTGGTGTTTGTTGTTTGGTGTTTGCTGTTTGGTGTTTGGTGTTTGCTTTTTGGTATTTGGTGTTTGCTGTATGTTGTTTGCTGTTTGGTGTTTGGTGTTTGGTGTTTGGTGCTTGGTGCTTGGTGTTTGGTGCTTGGTGCTTGGTGTTTGGTGCCTGGTGCTTGGTGCTTGGTGCTTGGTGTTTGGTGTTTGGTGCTTGGTGCTTGGAGTTTGGTGTTTGGTGCTTGGTGCTTGGTGTTTCGTGTTTCGTGTTTGGTTTTTGGTGCTTGGTGCTTGGTGCTTGGTCCTTGGTGTTTGGTGCTGGGTGCATTGTGTTTGGTGCTTGGTGCTTGGTGCTTGGTGTTTGGTGTTTGCTGCTTGGTGTTTGATGCTTGGTGCTTGGTGCTTGGTGTTTTGTGTTTGGTGCTTGGTGCTTGGTGTTTGGTGCTTGGTGCTTGGTGCTTGGTGTTTGTACTTGGTGCTTGGTGTTTGGTTCTTGGTTCTTGGTGTTTGGTGTTTGGCGTTTGGTGTTTGGTGCTTGGTGCTTGGTGTTTGGTGCTTGGTGCTTGGTGTTTGGTGCCTGGTGCTTGGTGCTTGGTGCTTGGTGTTTGGTGTTTGGTGCTTGGTGCTTGGTGCTTGGAGTTTGGTGTTTGGTGCTTGGTGCTTTGTGTTTTGTGTTTGGTGTTTGGTTTTTGGTGCTTGGTGCTTGGTCCTTGGTGTTTGGTGCTGGGTGCTTTGTGTTTGGTGCTTGGTGCTTGGTGTTTGGTGTTTGCTGCTTGGTGTTTGATGCTTTGTGCTTGGTGCTTGGTGTTTTGTGTTTGGTGCTTGGTGTTTGTACTTGGTGCTTGGTGCTTGGTGTTTGGTTCTTGGTTCTTGGTGTTTGGTACTTGGTGCTTGGTGCTTGATGTTTGGTGTTTGGTGCTTGGTGTTTGGTGCTTGGTGCTTGGTGCTTGGTGTTAGGTGTTTGGTGCTTGGTCCTTGGTGTTTGGTGCTTGGTGTTTGGTGTTTGCTGTTTGGTGTTTGGTGTTTGGTGTTTGGTGTTTGCTGTTTGGTGTCTGCTTTTTGGTGTTCAGTGTTTGCTGTATGGTGTTTGGTCTTTGGTGCTTGGTGTTTGGTGCTTGGTGCTTGGTGTTTGGTGTTTGGTGCTTGGTGCTTGGTGTTTGGTGTTTGGTGCTTGGTGTTTGGTGTTTGGTGCTTGGTGTCTGGTGCTTGGTGTTTGGTTTTTGGTGCTTGGTGTTTGGTGTTTGGTGTTTGGTGTTTGGTGTTTGGTGCTTGGTGCTTGGTGTTTGGTGTTTCGTGTTTGGTGCTTGGTGTCTGGTGCTTGGTGATTGGTATTTGGTGCTTGGTGTTTGGTGTTTGGTGTTTGGTGCTTGGTGCTTGGTGCGTGGTGTTTGGTGTTTGTTGCTTGGTGTTTGGTGCTTGGTGCTGGGTGGTTGGTGTTTGGTGCTTGGTGTTTGGTGCTGGGTGCTTGGTGTTTGGTGCTGGGGGCTTGGTGTTTGGTGCTTGGTGCTTGGTCTTTGGTGCTTGGTGTTTGGTGCTTGGTGCTTGGTGTTTGGTGTTTGGTGCTTGGTGCTTGGTGTTTGGTGCTTGGTGCTTGGTGTTTGGTTTTTGGTGCTTGGTGCTTGGTGTTTGGTGTTTGGTGCTTGCTGCTGGCTGCTTGGTGTTTGATGCATGGTGATTGGTGCTTGGTGTTTGGTGCTTGGTGTTTGGTGTTTGATGCTTGGTGCTTGGTGTTTGGTGATTGGTGCTTGGTGCTTGGTGCTTGGTCCTTGGTGTTTGGTGCTGGGTGCTTGGTGTTTGGTGCTTGGTGCTTGGTCTTTGGTGCTTTGTGTTTGGTGCTTGGTGCTTGGTGCTTGGTGTTTGGTGCTTGGTGCTTGGTGTTTGGAGCTTGGTGCTTGGTGTTTGGTTTTTGGTGCTTGGTGTTTGGTGTTTGGTGTTTGGTGCTTGCTGCTGGCTGCTTGGTGTTTGATGCATGGTGATTTGTGCTTGGTGTTTGGTGCTTGGTGTTTGGTGTTTGATGCTTGGTGCTTGGTGTTTGGTGTTTGATGCTTGGTGCTTGGTGCTTGGTGCTTGGTGCTTGGTGTTTGGTGCATGGTGTTTGGTGTTTGGTGTTATATGCTTGGTGTTTGATGCTTGGTGCTTGGTGCTTGGTGTTTGGTGTTTGGTGTTTGATGCTTGGGGCTTGGTGTTTGGTGCTTGGTGCTTGGTGTTTGTACTTGGTGCTTGGTGCTTGGTGCTTGGTGTTTGGTGCTTGGTATTTGGTGCTTGGTGCTTGGTGCTTGGTCCTTGGTGCTTGGTGTTTGGTGGTTGGTGTTTGGTGGTTGGTGTTAGGTGTTTGGTGCTTGGTGCTTGGTGTTTGGTGTTTGGTGCTTGGTGTTTGGTGTTTGGTGCTTGGTGTTTGGTGCTTGGTACTTGGTGCTTGGTGCTTGGTGTTAGGTGTTTGGTGCTTGGTGTTTGGTGCTTGGTGTTTGGTGCTTGGTGCTTGGTGCTTGGTGTTTGGTGGTTGGTGTTTGGTGCTTGGTGTTTGGTGCTTGGTGTTACGTGTTTGGTGCTTGGTGCTTGGTGTTTGGTGTTTGGTGCTTGGTGTTTGGTGTTTGGTGCATGGTGTTTGGTGCTTTTTGCTTGGTGCTTGGTGCTTGGTGTTATATGCTTGGTGTTTGATGTTGGTGCTTGGTGCTTGGTGTTTGGTGTTTGGTGCTTGGTGTTTGATGCTTGGTGCTTGGTGCTTGGTGTTTGGTGCTTGGTGCTTGGTGTTTGGTGCTTGGTGCTTGTGTTTGGTGCTTGGTGTTTGGTGCTTGGTGTTTGGTGCTTGGTGCTTGGTGCTTGGTGCTTGGTGTTTGGTGTTTGGTGATTGGTGCTTGGTGTTTGGTGCTTGGTACTTGGTGCTTGGTGCTTGGTGTTAGGTGTTTGGTGCTTGGTGCTTGGTGTCTGGTTTTTGGTGCTTGGTGCTTGGTGTCTGGTTTTTGGTGCTGGCTGCTTGGTGTTTGGTGCTTGGTGATTGGTGCTTGGTGTTTGGTGTTTGGTGCTAGGTGCTTGGTGTTTGGTGCTTGGTGCTTGGTGTTTGTACTTGGTGCTTGGTGCTTGGTTCTTGGTGTTTGGTGCTTGGTGCTTGGTGTTTGGTGCTTGGTGCTTGGTGTTTGGTGCTTGGTGTTTGGTGCTTGGTGTTTGGTGCTTGGTGCTTGGTGCTTGGTGTTTGGTGCTTGGTGTTTGGTGCTTGGTGTTAGGTGTTTGGTGCTTGGTGCTTGGTGTTTGGTGTTTGGTGCTTGGTGTTTGGTGTTTGGTGTTATATGCTTGGTGTTTGATGCTTGGTGCTTGGTGCTTGGTGTTTGGTGCTTGGTGTTTGATGCTTGGTGCTTGGTGCTTGGTGTTTGGTGCTTGGTGCTTGGTGTTTGTACTTGGTGCTTGGTGCTTGTTTCTTGGTGTTTGGTGCTTGGTGCTTGGTGTTTGGTGCTTGGTGCTTGGTGTTTGGTGCTTGGTGTTTGGTGCTTGGTGTTTGGTGCTTGGTGCTTGGTGCTTAGTGCTTGGTGTTTGGTGCTTGGTGTTAGGTGTTTGATGCTTGTTGCTTGGTGTTTGGTGTTTGGTGCTTGGTGTTTGGTGCTTGGTGTTTGGTGTTAGGTGTTTGGTGCTTGGTGTTTGGTGTTTGGTGCTTGGTGATTGGTGCTTGGTGTTTTGTGCTTGGTGTTTGGTGTTTGGTGCTAGGTGCTTGGTGTTTGGTGCTTGGTGCTTGGTGCTTGGTGTTTGGTGTTTGGTTTTAGGTGCTTGGTGCTTGGTGTTTGGTGCTTGGTGCTGGGTGGTTGGTGTTTAGTGCTTGGTGTTTGGTGCTGGGTGCTTGGTGTTTGGTGCTTGGTGCTTGGTCTTTGGTGCTTGGTGTTTGGTGTTTGGTGCTTGGTGCTTGGTGCTTGGTGTTTGGTGCCTGGTGCTTGGTGTTTGGTGCTTGGTGCTTAGTGTTTGGTGCTTGGTGCTTAGTGTTTGGTGTTTGGTGCTTGGTGCTTGGTGTTTGGTGCTTACTGTTTGGTGCTTGGTGCTTGGTGTTTGGTGTTTGCTGTTTGCTGTTTGGTGTTTGTTGTTTGGTGTTTGTTGTTTGGTGTTTGCTGTTTGGTGTTTGGTGTTTGCTTTTTGGTGTTTGGTGTTTGCTGTATGTTGTTTGGTGTTTGGTGTTTGGTGTTTGGTGTTTGGTGCTTGTTGCTTGGTGTTTGGTGCTTGGTGCTTGGTGTTTGGTGCCTGGTGCTTGGTGCTTGGTGCTTGGTGTTTGGTGTTTGGTGCTTGGTGCTTGGAGTTTGGTGTTTGGTGCTTGGTGCTTGGTGTTTCGTGTTTCGTGTTTGGTTTTTGGTGCTTGGTGCTTGGTGCCTGGTCCTTGGTGTTTGGTGCTGGGTGCATTGTGTTTGGTGCTTGGTGCTTGGTGCTTGGTGTTTGGTGTTTGCTGCTTGGTGTTTGATGCTTGGTGCTTGGTGGTTGGTGTTTTGTGTTTGGTGCTTGGTGCTTGGTGTTTGGTGCTTGGTGCTTGGTGCTTGGTGTTTGTACTTGGTGCTTGGTGATTGCTGTTTGGTTCTTGGTTCTTGGTGTTTGGTGTTTGGCGTTTGGTGTTTGGTGCTTGGTGCTTGGTGTTTGGTGCTTGGTGCTTGGTGTTTGGTGCCTGGTGCTTGGTGCTTGGTGCTTGGTGTTTGGTGTGTGGTGCTTGGTGCTTGGTGCTTGGAGTTTGGTGTTTGGTGCTTGGTGCTTTGTGTTTTGTGTTTGGTGTTTGGTTTTTGGTGCTTGGTGCTTGGTCCTTGGTGTTTGGTGCTGGGTGCTTTGTGTTTTGTGCTTGGTACTTGGTGTTTGCTGCTTGGTGTTTGATGCTTGGTGCTTGGTGCTTGGTGTTTTGTGTTTGGTGCTTGGTTCTTGGTGTTTGGTGCTTGGTGCTTGGTACTTGGTGTTTGTACTTGGTGCTTGGTGCTTGGCGTTTGGTTCTTGGTTCTTGGTGTTTGGTACTTGGTGCTTGGTGCTTGATGTTTGGTGTTTGGTGCTTGGTGTTTGGTGCTTGGTACTTGGTGCTTGGTGCTTGGTGTTAGGTGTTTGGTGCTTGGTGCTTGGTGTTTGGTTTTTGGTGCTTGGTGCTTGGTGTTTGGTGTTTGGTGCTTGCTGCTGGCTGCTTGGTGTTTGATGCTTGGTGATTGGTGCTTGGTGTTTTGTGCTTGGTGTTTGGTGTTTGGTGCTGGGTGCTTGGTGTTTGGTGCTTGGTGCTTGGTGCTTGGTGTTTGGTGTTTGGTGTTAGGTGCTTGATGCTTGGTGTTTGGTGTTTGGTGCTGGGTGGTTGGTGTTTAGTGCTTGGTGTTTGGTGCTGGGTGCTTGGTGTTTGGTGCTTGGTGCTTGGTCTTTGGTGCTTGGTGTTTGGTGTTTGGTGCTTGGTGCTTGGTGCTTGGTGTTTGGTGCTTGGTGCTTGGTGTTTGGTGCTTGGTGCTTAGTGTTTGGTGCTTGGTGCTTAGTGTTTGGTGCTAGGTGCTTGGTGTTTGGTGCTTGGTGCTTGGTGTGTGGTGCCTGGTGCTTGGTGTTTGGTGTTTGGTGTTTGGTGCTTGGTGCTTGGTGTTTGGTGTTTGCTGTTTGCTGTTTGGTGTTTGTTGTTTGGTGTTTGTTGTTTGGTGTTTGCTGTTTGGTGTTTGGTGTTTGCTTTTTGGTGTTTGGTGTTTGCTGTATGTTGTTTGCTGTTTGGTGTTTGGTGTTTGGTGTTTGGTGCTTGGTGCTTGGTGTTTGGTGCTTGGTGCTTGGTGTTTGGTGCCTGGTGCTTGGTGCTTGGTGCTTGGTGTTTGGTGTTTGGTGCTTGGTGCTTGGAGTTTGGTGTTTGGTGCTTGGTGCTTGGTGTTTCGTGTTTCGTGTTTGGTTTTTGGTGCTTGGTGCTTGGTGCTTGGTCCTTGGTGTTTGGTGCTGGGTGCATTGTGTTTGGTGCTTGGTGCTTGGTGCTTGGTGTTTGGTGTTTGCTGCTTGGTGTTTGATGCTTGGTGCTTGGTGCTTGGTGTTTTGTGTTTGGTGCTTGGTGCTTGGTGTTTGGTGCTTGGTGCTTGGTGCTTGGTGTTTGTACTTGGTGCTTGGTGTTTGGTTCTTGGTTCTTGGTGTTTGGTGTTTGGCGTTTGGTGTTTGGTGCTTGGTGCTTGGTGTTTGGTGCTTGGTGCTTGGTGTTTGGTGCCTGGTGCTTGGTGCTTGGTGCTTGGTGTTTGGTGTTTGGTGCTTGGTGCTTGGTGCTTGGAGTTTGGTGTTTGGTGCTTGGTGCTTTGTGTTTTGTGTTTGGTGTTTGGTTTTTGGTGCTTGGTGCTTGGTCCTTGGTGTTTGGTGCTGGGTGCTTTGTGTTTGGTGCTTGGTGCTTGGTGTTTGGTGTTTGCTGCTTGGTGTTTGATGCTTTGTGCTTGGTGCTTGGTGTTTTGTGTTTGGTGCTTGGTGTTTGTACTTGGTGCTTGGTGCTTGGTGTTTGGTTCTTGGTTCTTGGTGTTTGGTACTTGGTGCTTGGTGCTTGATGTTTGGTGTTTGGTGCTTGGTGTTTGGTGCTTGGTGCTTGGTGCTTGGTGTTAGGTGTTTGGTGCTTGGTCCTTGGTGTTTGGTGCTTGGTGTTTGGTGTTTGCTGTTTGGTGTTTGGTGTTTGGTGTTTGGTGTTTGCTGTTTGGTGTCTGCTTTTTGGTGTTCAGTGTTTGCTGTATGGTGTTTGGTGTTTGCTGTTTGGTGTTTGGTCTTTGGTGCTTGGTGTTTGGTGCTTGGTGCTTGGTGTTTGGTGTTTGGTGCTTGGTGCTTGGTGTTTGGTGTTTGGTGCTTGGTGTTTGGTGTTTGGTGCTTGGTGTCTGGTGCTTGGTGTTTGGTTTTTGGTGCTTGGTGTTTGGTGTTTGGTGTTTGGTGTTTGGTGTTTGGTGCTTGGTGCTTGGTGTTTGGTGTTTCGTGTTTGGTGCTTGGTGTCTGGTGCTTGGTGTTTGGTGTTTGGTGCTTGGTGTTTGGTGTTTGGTGTTTGGTGCTTGGTGCTTGGTGCGTGGTGTTTGGTGTTTGTTGCTTGGTGTTTGGTGCTTGGTGCTGGGTGGTTGGTGTTTGGTGCTTGGTGTTTGGTGCTGGGTGCTTGGTGTTTGGTGCTGGGGGCTTGGTGTTTGGTGCTTGGTGCTTGGTCTTTGGTGCTTGGTGTTTGGTGCTTGGTGCTTGGTGTTTGGTGTTTGGTGCTTGGTGCTTGGTGTTTGGTGCTTGGTGCTTGGTGTTTGGTTTTTGGTGCTTGGTGCTTGGTGTTTGGTGTTTGGTGCTTGCTGCTGGCTGCTTGGTGTTTGATGCATGGTGATTGGTGCTTGGTGTTTGGTGCTTGGTGTTTGGTGTTTGATGCTTGGTGCTTGGTGTTTGGTGATTGGTGCTTGGTGCTTGGTGCTTGGTGCTTGGTGTTTGGTGCTTGGTGCTTGGTGTTTGGTGCTTGGTGCTTGGTGTTTGGTTTTTGGTGCTTGGTGTTTGGTGATTGGTGTTTGGTGCTTGGTGTTTGGTGCTTGGTGCTTGGTGCTTAGTGCTTGGTGTTTGGTGCTTGGTGTTAGGTGTTTGATGCTTGTTGCTTGGTGTTTGGTGTTTGGTGCTTGGTGTTTGGTGCTTGGTGTTTGGTGTTAGGTGTTTGGTGCTTGGTGTTTGGTGCTTGCTGCTGGCTGCTTGGTGTTTGATGCATGGTGATTTGTGCTTGGTGTTTGGTGCTTTGTGTTTGGTGTTTGATGCTTGGTGCTTGGTGTTTGGTGTTTGATGCTTGGTGCTTGGTGCTTGGTGCTTGGTGTTTGGTGCATGGTGCTTGGTGCTTGGTTCTTGGTGTTTGGTGCTTGGTGCTTGGTGTTTGGTGTTATATGCTTGGTGTTTGATGCTTGGTGCTTGGTGCTTGGTGTTTGGTGTTTGGTGTTTGATGCTTGGTGCTTGGTGTTTGGTGCTTGGTGCTTGGTGTTTGTACTTGGTGCTTGGTGCTTGGTGCTTGGTGTTTGGTGCTTGGTGTTTGGTGCTTGGTGCTTGGTGCTTGGTCCTTGGTGCTTGGTGTTTGGTGGTTGGTGTTTGGTGGTTGGTGTTAGGTGTTTGGTGCTTGGTGCTTGGTGTTTGGTGTTTGGTGCTTGGTGTTTGGTGTTTGGTGCTTGGTGTTTGGTGCTTGGTACTTGGTGCTTGGTGCTTGGTGTTAGGTGTTTGGTGCTTGGTGTTTGGTGCTTGGTGTTTGGTGCTTGGTGCTTGGTGCTTGGTGTTTGGTGTTTGGTGGTTGGTGTTTGGTGCTTGGTGTTTGGTGCTTGGTGTTACGTGTTTGGTGCTTGGTGCTTGGTGTTTGGTGTTTGGTGCTTGGTGTTTGGTGTTTGGTGCTTGGTGTTTGGTGCTTTTTGCTTGGTGCTTGGTGCTTGGTGTTTGGGGCTGGGTGCTTGGTGCTTGGTGTTTGGTGTTATATGCTTGGTGTTTGATGCTTGGTGCTTGGTGCTTGGTGTTTGGTGTTTGGTGCTTGGTGTTTGATGCTTGGTGCTTGGTGCTTGGTGTTTTGTGCTTGGGGCTTGGTGTTTGGAGCTTGGTGCTTGGTGTTTGGTGCTTGGTGTTTGGTGCTTGGTGTTTGGTGCTTGGTGCTTGGTGCTTGGTGCTTGGTGTTTGGTGGTTGGTGCTTGGTGTTAGGTGTTTGGTGCTTGGTGCTTGGTGTTTGGTGTTTGGTGCTTGGTGTTTGGTGTTTGGTGCTTGGTGTTTGGTGCTTGGTACTTGGTGCTTGGTGTTAGGTGTTTGGTGCTTGGTGCTTGGTGTCTGGTTTTTGGTGCTTGGTGCTTGGTGTTTGGTGCTTGCTGCTGGCTGCTTGGTGTTTGGTGCTTGGTGATTGGTGCTTGGTGTTTGGTGTTTGGTGCTAGGTGCTTGGTGTTTGGTGCTTGGTGCTTGGTGTTTGTACTTGGTGCTTGGTGCTTGGTTCTTGGTGTTTGGTGCTTGGTGCTTGGTGTTTGGTGCTTGGTGCTTGGTGTTTGGTGCTTGGTGTTTGGTGCTTGGTGTTTATTGCTTGGTGCTTGGTGCTTGGTGTTTGGTGCTTGGTGTTTGGTGCTTGGTGTTAGGTGTTTGGTGCTTGGTGGTTGGTGTTTGGTGTTTGGTGTTATATGCTTGGTGTTTGATGCTTGGTGCTTGGTGCTTGGTATTTGGTGCTTGGTGTTTGATGCTTGGTGCTTGGTGCTTGGTGTTTGGTGCTTGGTGCTTGGTGTTTGTACTTGGTGCTTGGTGCTTGGTTCTTGGTGTTTGGTGCTTGGTGTTTGGTGTTTGGTGCTTGGTGTTTGGTGTTTGGTGTTATATGCTTGGTGTTTGATGCTTGGTGCTTGGTGCTTGGTGTTTGGTGCTTGGTGTTTGATGCTTGGTGCTTGGTGCTTGGTGTTTGGTGCTTGGTGCTTGGTGTTTGTACTTGGTGCTTGGTGCTTGGTTCTTGGTGTTTGGTGCTTGGTGCTTGGTGTTTGGTGCTTGGTGCTTGGTGTTTGGTGCTTGGTGTTTGGTGCTTGGTGTTTGGTGCTTGGTGCTTGGTGCTTAGTGCTTGGTGTTTGGTGCTTGGTGTTAGGTGTTTGGTGCTTGGTGCTTGGTGTTTGGTGTTTGGTGCTTGGTGTTTGGTGCTTGGTGTTTGGTGTTAGGTGTTTGGTGCTTGGTGTTTGGTGTTTGGTGCTTGGTGTTTGGTGCTTGGTGTTTGGTGCTTGGTGTTTGGTGCTTGGTACTTGGTGCTTGGTGCTTCGTGTTAGGTGTTTGGTGCTTGGTGCTTGGTGTTTGGTTTTTGGTGCTTGGTGCTTGGTGTTTGGTGTTTGGTGCTTGCTGCTGGCTGCTTGGTCTTTGATGCTTGGTGATTGGTGCTTGGTGTTTTGTGCTTGGTGTTTGGTGTTTGGTGCTAGGTGCTTGGTGCTTGGTGCTTGGTGCTTGGTGCTTGATGTTTGGTGTTTGGTGTTAGGTGCTTGGTGCTTGGTGTTTGGTGCTTGGTGCTGGGTGGTTGGTGTTTAGTGCTTGGTGTTTGGTGCTGGGTGCTTGGTGTTTGGTGCTTGGTGCTTGGTCTTTGGTGCTTGGTGTTTGGTGTTTGGTGCTTGGTGCTTGGTGCTTGGTGTTTGGTGCTTGGTGCTTGGTCTTTGGTGCTTGGTGCTTAGTGTTTGGTGCTTGGTGCTTAGTGTTTGGTGTTTGGTGCTTGGTGCTTGGTGTTTGGTGCTTACTGTTTGGTGCTTGGTGCTTGGTGTTTGGTGTTTGCTGTTTGCTGTTTGGTGTTTGTTGTTTGGTGTTTGTTGTTTGGTGTTTGCTGTTTGGTGTTTGGTGTTTGCTTTTTGGTGTTTGGTGTTTGCTGTATGTTGTTTGCTGTTTGGTGTTTGGTGTTTGGTGTTTGGTGCTTGTTGCTTGGTGTTTGGTGCTTGGTGCTTGGTGTTTGGTGCCTGGTGCTTGGTGCTTGGTGCTTGGTGTTTGGTGTTTGGTGCTTGGAGTTTGGTGTTTGGTGCTTGGTGTTTCGTGTTTCGTGTTTGGTGCTTGGTGCTTGGTCTTTGGTGCTTGGTGTTTGGTGTTTGGTGCTTGGTGCTTGGTGCTTGGTGTTTGGTGCTTGGTGCTTGGTGTTTGGTGCTTGGTGCTTAGTGTTTGGTGCTTGGTGCTTAGTGTTTGGTGTTTGGTGCTTGGTGCTTGGTGTTTGGTGCCTGGTGCTTGGTGTTTGGTGTTTGGTGTTTGGTGCTTGGTGCTTGGTGTTTGGTGTTTGCTGTTTGCTGTTTGGTGTTTGTTGTTTGGTGTTTGTTGTTTGGTGTTTGCTGTTTGGTGTTTGGTGTTTGCTTTTTGGTGTTTGGTGTTTGGTGCTTGGTGTTTGGTGCTTGGTGTTTGGTGCTTGGTGCTTGGTGTTTGGTGCCTGGTGCTTGGTGCTTGGTGCTTGGTGTTTGGTGTTTGGTGCTTGGTGCTTGGATTTTGGTGTTTGGTGCTTGGTGCTTGGTGTTTCGTGTTTCGTGTTTGGTTTTTGGTGATTGGTTCTTGGTGCTTGGTCCTTGGTGTTTGGTGCAGGGTGCTTTGTGTTTGGTGCTTGGTGCTTGGTGCTTGGTGTTTGGTGTTTGCTGCTTGGTGTTTGATGCTTGGTGCTTGGTGCTTGGTGTTTTGTGTTTGGTGCTTGGTGCTTGGTGTTTGGTGCTTGGTGCTTGGTGCTTGGTGTTTGTACTTGGTGCTTGGTGATTGGTGTTTGGTTCTTGGTTCTTGGTGTTTGGTGTTTGGCGTTTGGTGTTTGGTGCTTGATGCTTGGTGTTTGGTGCTTGGTGCTTGATGTTTGGTGCCTGGTGCTTGGTGCTTGGTGCTTGGTGTTTGGTGTTTGGTGCTTGGTGCTTGGTGCTTGGAGTTTGGTGTTTGGTGCTTGGTGCTTGGTGTTTTGTGTTTGGTGTTTGGTTTTTGGTGCTTGGTGCTTGGTGCTTGGTGTTTGGTGTTTGCTGTTTGGTGTTTGGTGTTTGGTGTTTGGTGTTTGCTGTTTGGTGTCTGCTTTTTGGTGTTCAGTGTTTGCTGTATGGTGTTTGGTGTTTGCTGTTTGGTGTTTGGTCTTTGGTGCTTGGTGTTTGGTGCTTGGTGCTTGGTGTTTGGTGTTTGGTGCTTGGTGCTTGGTGTTTGGTGTTTGGTGCTTGGTGTTTGGTGTTTGGTGCTTGGTGTCTGGTGCTTGGTGTTTGGTTTTTGGTGCTTGGTGTTTGGTGTTTGGTGTTTGGTGTTTGGTGTTTGGTGCTTGGTGCTTGGTGTTTGGTGTTTCGTGTTTGGTGCTTGGTGTCTGGTGCTTGGTGTTTGGTGTTTGGTGCTTGGTGTTTGGTGTTTGGTGTTTGGTGCTTGGTGCTTGGTGCGTGGTGTTTGTGTTTGGTGCTTGGTGTTTGGTGCTTGGTGCTGGGTGGTTGGTGTTTGGTGCTTGGTGTTTGGTGCTGGGTGCTTGGTGTTTGGTGCTGGGGGCTTGGTGTTTGGCGCTTGGTGCTTGGTCTTTGGTGCTTGGTGTTTGGTGCTTGGTGCTTGGTGTTTGGTGTTTGGTGCTTGGTGCTTGGTGTTTGGTGCTTGGTGCTTGGTGTTTGGTTTTTGGTGCTTGGTGCTTGGTGTTTGGTGTTTGGTGCTTGCTGCTGGCTGCTTGGTGTTTGATGCATGGTCATTGTTGCTTGGTGTTTGGTGCTTGGTGTTTGGTGTTTGATGCTTGGTGCGTGGTGTTTGGTGATTGGTGCTTGGTGCTTGGTGCTTGGTGCTTGGTGTTTGGTGCTTGGTGCTTGGTGTTTGGTGCTTGGTGCTTGGTGTTTGGTTTTTGGTGCTTGGTGTTTGGTGTTTGGTGTTTGGTGCTTGCTGCTGGCTGCTTGGTGTTTGATGCATGGTGATTTGTGCTTGGTGTTTGGTGCTTGGTGTTTGGTGTTTGATGCTTTGTGCTTGGTGTTTGGTGTTTGATGCTTGGTGCTTGGTGCTTGGTGCTTGGTGTTTGGTGCATGGTGTTTGGTGCTTGGTGATTGGTGTTTGTACTTGGTGCTTGGTGCTTGGTTCTTGGTGTTTGGTGCTTGGTGCTTGGTGTTTGGTGTTATATGCTTGGTGTTTGATGCTTGGTGCTTGGTGCTTGGTGTTTGGTGTTTGGTGTTTGATGCTTGGTGCTTGGTGTTTGGTGCTTGGTGCTTGGTGTTTGTACTTGGTGCTTGGTGCTTGGTGCTTGGTGTTTGGTGCTTGGTGTTTGGTGCTTGGTGCTTGGTGCTTGGTCCTTGGTGCTTGGTGTTTGGTGGTTGGTGTTTGGTGGTTGGTGTTAGGTGTTTGGTGCTTGGTGCTTGGTGTTTGGTGTTTGGTGCTTGGTGTTTGGTATTTGGTGCTTGGTGTTTGGTGCTTGGTACTTGGTGCTTGGTGCTTGGTGTTAGGTGTTTGGTGCTTGGTGTTTGGTGCTTGGTGTTTGGTGCTTGGTGCTTGGTGCTTGGTGCTTGGTGTTTGGTGGTTGGTGTTTGGTGCTTGGTGTTTGGTGCTTGGTGTTACGTGTTTGGTGCTTGGTGCTTGGTGTTTGGTGTTTGGTGCTTGGTGTTTGGTGTTTGGTGCTTGGTGTTTGGTGCTTTTTGCTTGGTGCTTGGTGCTTGGTGTTTGGTGCTGGGTGCTTGGTGCTTGGTGTTTGGTGTTATATGCTTGGTGTTTGATGCTTGGTGCTTGGTGCTTGGTGTTTGGTGTTTGGTGCTTGGTGTTTGATGCTTGGTGCTTGGTGCTTGGTGTTTGGTGCTTGGTGCTTGGTGTTTGGAGCTTGGTGCTTGGTGTTTGGTGCTTGGTGTTTGGTGCTTGGTGTTTGGTGCTTGGTGCTTGGTGCTTGGTGCTTGGTGTTTGGTGGTTGGTGCTTGGTGTTAGGTGTTTGGTGCTTGGTGCTTGGTGTTTGGTGTTTGGTGCTTGGTGTTTGGTGTTTGGTGCTTGGTGTTTGGTGCTTGGTACTTGGTGCTTGGTGTTAGGTGTTTGGTGCTTGGTGCTTGGTGTCTGTTTTTTGGTGCTTGGTGCTTGGTGTTTGGTGCTTGCTGCTGGCTGCTTGGTGTTTGGTGCTTGGTGATTGGTGCTTGGTGTTTGGTGTTTGGTGCTAGGTGCTTGGTGTTTGGTGCTTGGTGCTTGGTGTTTGTACTTGGTGCTTGGTGCTTGGTTCTTGGTGTTTGGTGCTTGGTGCTTGGTGTTTGGTGCTTGGTGCTTGGTGTTTGGTGCTTGGTGTTTGGTGCTTGGTGTTTATTGCTTGGTGCTTGGTGCTTGGTGTTTGGTGCTTGGTGTTTGGTGCATGGTGTTAGGTGTTTGGTGCTTGGTGCTTGGTGTTTGGTGTTTGGTGGTTGGTGTTTGGTGTTTGGTGTTATATGCTTGGTGTTTGATGCTTGGTGCTTGGTGCTTGGTATTTGGTGCTTGGTGTTTGATGCTTGGTGCTTGGTGCTTGGTGTTTGGTGCTTGGTGCTTGGTGTTTGTACTTGGTGCTTGGTGCTTGGTTCTTGGTGTTTGGTGCTTGGTGTTTGGTGTTTGGTGCTTGGTGTTTGGTGTTTGGTGTTATATGCTTGGTGTTTGGTGCTTGGTGCTTGGTGCTTGGTGTTTGGTGCTTGGTGTTTGATGCTTGGTGCTTGGTGCTTGGTGTTTGGTGCTTGGTGCTTGGTGTTTGTACTTGGTGCTTGGTGCTTGGTTCTTGGTGTTTGGTGCTTGGTGCTTGGTGTTTGGTGCTTGGTGCTTGGTGTTTGGTGCTTGGTGTTTGGTGCTTGGTGTTTGGTGCTTGGTGCTTGGTGCTTAGTGCTTGGTGTTTGGTGCTTGGTGTTAGGTGTTTGGTGCTTGGTGCTTGGTGTTTGGTGTTTGGTGCTTGGTGTTTGGTGCTTGGTGTTTGGTGTTAGGTGTTTGGTGCTTGGTGTTTGGTGTTTGGTGCTTGGTGTTTGGTGCTTGGTGTTTGGTGCTTGGTGTTTGGTGCTTGGTACTTGGTGCTTGGTGCTTCGTGTTAGGTGTTTGGTGCTTGGTGCTTGGTGTTTGGTTTTTGGTGCTTGGTGCTTGGTGTTTGGTGTTTGGTGCTTGCTGCTGGCTGCTTGGTCTTTGATGCTTGGTGATTGGTGCTTGGTGTTTTGTGCTTGGTGTTTGGTGTTTGGTGCTAGGTGCTTGGTGCTTGGTGCTTGGTGCTTGGTGCTTGATGTTTGGTGTTTGGTGTTAGGTGCTTGGTGCTTGGTGTTTGGTGCTTGGTGCTGGGTGGTTGGTGTTTAGTGCTTGGTGTTTGGTGCTGGGTGCTTGGTGTTTGGTGCTTGGTGCTTGGTCTTTGGTGCTTGGTGTTTGGTGTTTGGTGCTTGGTGCTTGGTGCTTGGTGTTTGGTGCTTGGTGCTTGGTGTTTGGTGCTTGGTGCTTAGTGTTTGGTGCTTGGTGCTTAGTGTTTGGTGTTTGGTGCTTGGTGCTTGGTGTTTGGTGCTTACTGTTTGGTGCTTGGTGCTTGGTGTTTGGTGTTTGCTGTTTGCTGTTTGGTGTTTGTTGTTTGGTGTTTGTTGTTTGGTGTTTGCTGTTTGGTGTTTGGTGTTTGCTTTTTGGTGTTTGGTGTTTGCTGTATGTTGTTTGCTGTTTGGTGTTTGGTGTTTGGTGTTTGGTGCTTGTTGCTTGGTGTTTGGTGCTTGGTGCTTGGTGTTTGGTGCCTGGTGCTTGGTGCTTGGTGCTTGGTGTTTGGTGTTTGGTGCTTGGAGTTTGGTGTTTGGTGCTTGGTGTTTCGTGTTTCGTGTTTGGTGCTTGGTGCTTGGTCTTTGGTGCTTGGTGTTTGGTGTTTGGTGCTTGGTGCTTGGTGCTTGGTGTTTGGTGCTTGGTGCTTGGTGTTTGGTGCTTGGTGCTTAGTGTTTGGTGTTTGGTGCTTGGTGCTTGGTGTTTGGTGCCTGGTGCTTGGTGTTTGGTGTTTGGTGTTTGGTGCTTGGTGCTTGGTGTTTGGTGTTTGCTGTTTGCTGTTTGGTGTTTGTTGTTTGGTGTTTGTTGTTTGGTGTTTGCTGTTTGGTGTTTGGTGTTTGCTTTTTGGTGTTTGGTGTTTGGTGCTTGGTGTTTGGTGCTTGGTGTTTGGTGCTTGGTGCTTGGTGTTTGGTGCCTGGTGCTTGGTGCTTGGTGCTTGGTGTTTGGTGTTTGGTGCTTGGTGCTTCGATTTTGGTGTTTGGTGCTTGGTGCTTGGTGTTTCGTGTTTCGTGTTTGGTTTTTGGTGATTGGTGCTTGGTGCTTGGTCCTTGGTGTTTGGTGCAGGGTGCTTTGTGTTTGGTGCTTGGTGCCTGGTGCTTGGTGTTTGGTGTTTGCTGCTTGGTGTTTGATGCTTGGTGCTTGGTGCTTGGTGTTTTGTGTTTGGTGCTTGGTGCTTGGTGTTTGGTGCTTGGTGCTTGGTGCTTGGTGTTTGTACTTGGTGCTTGGTGATTGGTGTTTGGTTCTTGGTTCTTGGTGTTTGGTGTTTGGCGTTTGGTGTTTGGTGCTTGGTGCTTGGTGTTTGGTGCTTGGTGCTTGGTGCTTGGTGCTTGGTGTTTGGTGTTTGGTGCTTGGTGCTTGGTGCTTGGAGTTTGGTGTTTGGTGCTTGGTGCTTGGTGTTTTGTGTTTGGTGTTTGGTTTTTGGTGCTTGGTGCTTGGTGTTTTGTGTTTGGTGCTTGGTGTTTGGTGTTTGGTGTTATATGCTTGGTGTTTGGTGCTTGGTGCTTGGTGCTTGGTGTTTGGTGCTTGGTGTTTGATGCTTGGTGCTTGGTGCTTGGTGTTTGGTGCTTGGTGCTTGGTGTTTGTACTTGGTGCTTGGTGCTTGGTTCTTGGTGTTTGGTGCTTGGTGCTTGGTGTTTGGTGCTTGGTGCTTGGTGTTTGGTGCTTGGTGTTTGGTGCTTGGTGTTTGGTGCTTGGTGCTTGGTGCTTAGTGCTTGGTGTTTGGTGCTTGGTGTTAGGTGTTTGGTGCTTGGTGCTTGGTGTTTGGTGTTTGGTGCTTGGTGTTTGGTGCTTGGTGTTTGGTGTTAGGTGTTTGGTGCTTGGTGTTTGGTGTTTGGTGCTTGGTGTTTGGTGCTTGGTGTTTGGTGCTTGGTGTTTGGTGCTTGGTACTTGGTGCTTGGTGCTTCGTGTTAGGTGTTTGGTGCTTGGTGCTTGGTGTTTGGTTTTTGGTGCTTGGTGCTTGGTGTTTGGTGTTTGGTGCTTGCTGCTGGCTGCTTGGTCTTTGATGCTTGGTGATTGGTGCTTGGTGTTTTGTGCTTGGTGTTTGGTGTTTGGTGCTAGGTGCTTGGTGCTTGGTGCTTGGTGCTTGGTGCTTGATGTTTGGTGTTTGGTGTTAGGTGCTTGGTGCTTGGTGTTTGGTGCTTGGTGCTGGGTGGTTGGTGTTTAGTGCTTGGTGTTTGGTGCTGGGTGCTTGGTGTTTGGTGCTTGGTGCTTGGTCTTTGGTGCTTGGTGTTTGGTGTTTGGTGCTTGGTGCTTGGTGCTTGGTGTTTGGTGCTTGGTGCTTGGTGTTTGGTGCTTGGTGCTTAGTGTTTGGTGCTTGGTGCTTAGTGTTTTGTGTTTGGTGCTTGGTGCTTGGTGTTTGGTGCTTACTGTTTGGTGCTTGGTGCTTGGTGTTTGGTGTTTGCTGTTTGCTGTTTGGTGTTTGTTGTTTGGTGTTTGTTGTTTGGTGTTTGCTGTTTGGTGTTTGGTGTTTGCTTTTTGGTGTTTGGTGTTTGCTGTATGTTGTTTGCTGTTTGGTGTTTGGTGTTTGGTGTTTGGTGCTTGTTGCTTGGTGTTTGGTGCTTGGTGCTTGGTGTTTGGTGCCTGGTGCTTGGTGCTTGGTGCTTGGTGTTTGGTGTTTGGTGCTTGGAGTTTGGTGTTTGGTGCTTGGTGTTTCGTGTTTCGTGTTTGGTGCTTGGTGCTTGGTCTTTGGTGCTTGGTGTTTGGTGTTTGGTGCTTGGTGCTTGGTGCTTGGTGTTTGGTGCTTGGTGCTTGGTGTTTGGTGCTTGGTGCTTAGTGTTTGGTGCTTGGTGCTTAGTGTTTGGTGTTTGGTGCTTGGTGCTTGGTGTTTGGTGCCTGGTGCTTGGTGTTTGGTGTTTGGTGTTTGGTGCTTGGTGCTTGGTGTTTGGTGTTTGCTGTTTGCTGTTTGGTGTTTGTTGTTTGGTGTTTGTTGTTTGGTGTTTGCTGTTTGGTGTTTGGTGTTTGCTTTTTGGTGTTTGGTGTTTGGTGCTTGGTGTTTGGTGCTTGGTGTTTGGTGCTTGGTGCTTGGTGTTTGGTGCCTGGTGCTTGGTGCTTGGTGCTTGGTGTTTGGTGTTTGGTGCTTGGTGCTTCGATTTTGGTGTTTGGTGCTTGGTGCTTGGTGTTTCGTGTTTCGTGTTTGGTTTTTGGTGATTGGTGCTTGGTGCTTGGTCCTTGGTGTTTGGTGCAGGGTGCTTTGTGTTTGGTGCTTGGTGCCTGGTGCTTGGTGTTTGGTGTTTGCTGCTTGGTGTTTGATGCTTGGTGCTTGGTGCTTGGTGTTTTGTGTTTGGTGCTTGGTGCTTGGTGTTTGGTGCTTGGTGCTTGGTGCTTGGTGTTTGTACTTGGTGCTTGGTGATTGGTGTTTGGTTCTTGGTTCTTGGTGTTTGGTGTTTGGCGTTTGGTGTTTGGTGCTTGGTGCTTGGTGTTTGGTGCTTGGTGCTTGGTGCTTGGTGCTTGGTGTTTGGTGTTTGGTGCTTGGTGCTTGGTGCTTGGAGTTTGGTGTTTGGTGCTTGGTGCTTGGTGTTTTGTGTTTGGTGTTTGGTTTTTGGTGCTTGGTGCTTGGTGCTTGGTGTTTGGTGCTGGGTGCTTTGTGTTTGGTGCTTGGTGCTTGGTGTTTGGTGTTTGCTGCTTGGTGTTTGATGCTTGGTGCTTGGTGCTTGGTGTTTTGTGTTTGGTGCTTGGTTCTTGGTGTTTGGTGCTTGGTGCTTGGTGCTTGGTGTTTGTACTTGGTGCTTGGTGCTTGGTGTTTGGTTCTTGGTTCTTGGTGTTTGGTACTTGGTGCTTGGTGCTTGATGTTTGGTGTTTGGTGCTTGGTGTTTGGTGCTTGGTGCTTGGTGCTTGGTGTTAGGTGTTTGGTGCTTGGTCCTTGGTGTTTGGTGCTTGGTGTTTGGTGTTTGCTGTTTGGTGTTTGGTGTTTGGTGTTTGGTGTTTGCTGTTTGGTGTCTGCTTTTTGGTGTTTAGTGTTTGCTGTATGGTGTTTGGTGTTTGCTGTTTGGTGTTTGGTCTTTGGTGCTTGGTGTTTGGTGCTTGGTGCTTGGTGTTTGGTGTTTGGTGCTTGGTGCTTGGTGTTTGGTGTTTGGTGCTTGGTGTTTGGTGTTTGGTGCTTGGTGTCTGGTGCTTGGTGTTTGGTGTTTGGTGCTTGGTGTTTGGTGTTTGGTGCTTGGTGTTTGGTGTTTGGTGTTTGGTGCTTCGTGCTTGGTGTTTGGTGTTTGGTGTTTGGTGCTTGGTGTCTGGTGCTTGGTGTTTGGTGTTTGGTGCTTGGTGTTTGGTGTTTGGTGTTTGGTGCTTGGTGCTTGGTGCTTGGTGTTTGGTGTTTGGTGTTTGGTGTTTGGTGCTTGGTCTTTGGTGCTTGGTGCTGGGTGGTTGGTGTTTGGTGCTTGGTGTTTGGTGCTGGGTGCTTGGTGTTTGGTGCTGGGTGCTTGGTGTTTGGTGCTGGGTGCTTGGTGTTTGGTGCTTGATGCTTGGTCTTTGGTGCTTGGTGTTTGGTGCTTGGTGCTTGGTGCTTGGTGTTTGGTGCTTGGTGCTTGGTGTTTGGTGCTTGGTGCTTGGTGTTTGGTTTTTGGTGCTTGCTGCTGGCTGCTTGGGGTTTGATGCATGGTGATTGGTGCTTGGTGTTTGGTGCTTGGTGTTTGGTGTTTGATGCTTGGTGCTTGGTGCTTGGTGTTTGGTGCTTGGTGCTTGGTGTTTGGTGCTTGGTGCTTGGTGTTTGGTGCTTGGTGTTTGGTGCTTGGTGCTTGGTGTTTGGTGTTTGGTGCTTGGTGTTTGGTGCTTGGTACTTGGTGCTTGGTGTTAGGTGTTTGGTGCTTGGTGCTTGGTGTCTGGTTTTTGGTGCTTGGTGCTTGGTGTTTGGTGTTTGGTGCTTGCTGCTGGCTGCTTGGTGTTTGGTGCTTGGTGATTGCTGCTTGGTGTTTGGTGCTTGGTGTTTGGTGTTATATGCTTGGTGCTTGGTGCTTGGTGCTTGGTGTTTGGTGTTTGGTGTTTGATGCTTGGTGCTTGGTGTTTGGTGCTTGGTGCTTGGTGTTTGTACTTGGTGCTTGGTGCTTGGTGCTTGGTGTTTGGGGCTTGGTGTTTGGTGTTTGGTGCTTGGTGCTTGGTCCTTGGTGCTTGGTGTTTGGTGGTTGGTGTTTGGTGCTTGGTGTTATTTTTTCGGTGCTTGGTGCTTGATGTTTGCTGTTTGGTGCTTGGTGTTTGGTGTTTGGTGCTTGGTGTTTGGTGCTTGGTACTTGGTGCTTGGTGCTTGGTGTTAGGTGTTTGATGCTTGGTGTTTGGTGCTTGGTGTTTGGTGCTTGGTGCTTGGTGCTTGGTGCTTGGTGTTTGGTGGTTGGTGTTTGGTGCTTGGTGTTTGGTGTTTGGTGTTAGGTGATTGGTGCTTGGTGCTTGGTGTTTGGTGTTTGGTGCTTGGTGCTTGGTGCTTGGTGCTTGGTGTTTGCTGGTTGGTGTTTGGTGCTTGGTGTTTGGTGCTTGTTGTTAGGTGTTTGGTGTTTGGTGGTTGGTGTTTGGTGCTTGGTGTTTGGTGCTTAGTGTTAGGTGTTTGGTGTTTGGTGCTTGGTGTTTGGTGCTTGGTGTTTGGTGCTTGGTACTTGGTGCTTGGTGCTTGGTGTTAGGTGTTTGGTGCTTGGTGCTTCGTGTTTGGTTTTTGGTGCTTGGTGCTTGGTGTTTGGTGTTTGGTGCTTGCTGCTGGCTGCTTGGTGTTTGATGCTTGGTGATTGGTGCTTGGTGTTTTGTGCTTGGTGTTTGGTGTTTGGTGCTAGGTGCTTGGTGTTTGGTGCTTGGTGCTTGGTGCTTGGTGTTTGGTGTTTGGTGCTTGGTGCTTGGTGTTTGGTGCTTGGTGCTGGGTGGTTGGTGTTTAGTGCTTGGTGTTTGGTGCTGGGTACTTGGTGTTTGGTGCTTGGTGCTTGGTCTTTGGTGCTTGGTGATTGGTGTTTGGTGCTTGGTGCTTGGTGCTTGGTGTCTGGTGCTTGGTGCTTAGTGTTTGGTGCTTGGTGCTTGGTGCTTGGTGTTTGGTGCTTGGTGTTTGGCGCTTGGTGCTTGGTGCTTGGTGCTTGGTGTTTGGTGCTTGGTGTTAGGTGTTTGGTGCTTGGTGCTTGGTGTTTGGTGTTTGGTGCTTGGTGTTTGGTGCTTGGTGTTTGGTGTTAGGTGTTTGGTGCTTGGTGTTTGGTGTTTGGTGCTTGGTGTTTGGTGCTTGGTGTTTGGTGCTTGGTGTTTGGTGATTGGTACTTGGTGCTTGGTGCTTGGTGTTAGGTGTTTGGTGCTTGGTGCTTGGTGCTTGGTTTTTGGTGCTTGGTGCTTGGTGTTTGGTGTTTGGTACTTGGTCTTTGGTGCTTGGTGTTTGGTGTTTGGTGCTTGGTGCTTGGTGCTTGGTGTTTGGTGCTTGGTGCTTGGTGTTTGGTGCTTGGTGCTTAGTGTTTGGTGCTTGGTGCTTAGTGTTTGGTGTTTGGTGCTTGGTGCTTGGTGTTTGGTGCTTACTGTTTGGTGCTTGGTGCTTGGTGTTTGGTGTTTGCTGTTTGCTGTTTGGTGTTTGTTGTTTGGTGTTTGTTGTTTGGTGTTTGCTGTTTGGTGTTTGGTGTTTGCTTTTTGGTGTTTGGTGTTTGCTGTATGTTGTTTGCTGTTTGGTGTTTGGTGTTTGGTGTTTGGTGCTTGTTGCTTGGTGTTTGGTGCTTGGTGCTTGGTGTTTGGTGCCTGGTGCTTGGTGCTTGGTGCTTGGTGTTTGGTGTTTGGTGCTTGGAGTTTGGTGTTTGGTGCTTGGTGTTTCGTGTTTCGTGTTTGGTGCTTGGTGCTTGGTCTTTGGTGCTTGGTGTTTGGTGTTTGGTGCTTGGTGCTTGGTGCTTGGTGTTTGGTGCTTGGTGCTTGGTGTTTGGTGCTTGGTGCTTAGTGTTTGGTGCTTGGTGCTTAGTGTTTGGTGTTTGGTGCTTGGTGCTTGGTGTTTGGTGCCTGGTGCTTGGTGTTTGGTGTTTGGTGTTTGGTGCTTGGTGCTTGGTGTTTGGTGTTTGCTGTTTGCTGTTTGGTGTTTGTTGTTTGGTGTTTGTTGTTTGGTGTTTGCTGTTTGGTGTTTGGTGTTTGCTTTTTGGTGTTTGGTGTTTGGTGCTTGGTGTTTGGTGCTTGGTGTTTGGTGCTTGGTGCTTGGTGTTTGGTGCCTGGTGCTTGGTGCTTGGTGCTTGGTGTTTGGTGTTTGGTGCTTGGTGCTTCGATTTTGGTGTTTGGTGCTTGGTGCTTGGTGTTTCGTGTTTCGTGTTTGGTTTTTGGTGATTGGTGCTTGGTGCTTGGTCCTTGGTGTTTGGTGCAGGGTGCTTTGTGTTTGGTGCTTGGTGCCTGGTGCTTGGTGTTTGGTGTTTGCTGCTTGGTGTTTGATGCTTGGTGCTTGGTGCTTGGTGTTTTGTGTTTGGTGCTTGGTGCTTGGTGTTTGGTGCTTGGTGCTTGGTGCTTGGTGTTTGTACTTGGTGCTTGGTGATTGGTGTTTGGTTCTTGGTTCTTGGTGTTTGGTGTTTGGCGTTTGGTGTTTGGTGCTTGGTGCTTGGTGTTTGGTGCTTGGTGCTTGGTGCTTGGTGCTTGGTGTTTGGTGTTTGGTGCTTGGTGCTTGGTGCTTGGAGTTTGGTGTTTGGTGCTTGGTGCTTGGTGTTTTGTGTTTGGTGTTTGGTTTTTGGTGCTTGGTGCTTGGTGCTTGGTGTTTGGTGCTGGGTGCTTTGTGTTTGGTGCTTGGTGCTTGGTGTTTGGTGTTTGCTGCTTGGTGTTTGATGCTTGGTGCTTGGTGCTTGGTGTTTTGTGTTTGGTGCTTGGTTCTTGGTGTTTGGTGCTTGGTGCTTGGTGCTTGGTGTTTGTACTTGGTGCTTGGTGCTTGGTGTTTGGTTCTTGGTTCTTGGTGTTTGGTACTTGGTGCTTGGTGCTTGATGTTTGGTGTTTGGTGCTTGGTGTTTGGTGCTTGGTGCTTGGTGCTTGGTGTTAGGTGTTTGGTGCTTGGTCCTTGGTGTTTGGTGCTTGGTGTTTGGTGTTTGCTGTTTGGTGTTTGGTGTTTGGTGTTTGGTGTTTGCTGTTTGGTGTCTGCTTTTTGGTGTTTAGTGTTTGCTGTATGGTGTTTGGTGTTTGCTGTTTGGTGTTTGGTCTTTGGTGCTTGGTGTTTGGTGCTTGGTGCTTGGTGTTTGGTGTTTGGTGCTTGGTGCTTGGTGTTTGGTGTTTGGTGCTTGGTGTTTGGTGTTTGGTGCTTGGTGTCTGGTGCTTGGTGTTTGGTGTTTGGTGCTTGGTGTTTGGTGTTTGGTGCTTGGTGTTTGGTGTTTGGTGTTTGGTGCTTCGTGCTTGGTGTTTGGTGTTTGGTGTTTGGTGCTTGGTGTCTGGTGCTTGGTGTTTGGTGTTTGGTGCTTGGTGTTTGGTGTTTGGTGTTTGGTGCTTGGTGCTTGGTGCTTGGTGTTTGGTGTTTGGTGTTTGGTGTTTGGTGCTTGGTCTTTGGTGCTTGGTGCTGGGTGGTTGGTGTTTGGTGCTTGGTGTTTGGTGCTGGGTGCTTGGTGTTTGGTGCTGGGTGCTTGGTGTTTGGTGCTGGGTGCTTGGTGTTTGGTGCTTGATGCTTGGTCTTTGGTGCTTGGTGTTTGGTGCTTGGTGCTTGGTGCTTGGTGTTTGGTGCTTGGTGCTTGGTGTTTGGTGCTTGGTGCTTGGTGTTTGGTTTTTGGTGCTTGCTGCTGGCTGCTTGGGGTTTGATGCATGGTGATTGGTGCTTGGTGTTTGGTGCTTGGTGTTTGGTGTTTGATGCTTGGTGCTTGGTGCTTGGTGTTTGGTGCTTGGTGCTTGGTGTTTGGTGCTTGGTGCTTGGTGTTTGGTGCTTGGTGTTTGGTGCTTGGTGCTTGGTGTTTGGTGTTTGGTGCTTGGTGTTTGGTGCTTGGTACTTGGTGCTTGGTGTTAGGTGTTTGGTGCTTGGTGCTTGGTGTCTGGTTTTTGGTGCTTGGTGCTTGGTGTTTGGTGTTTGGTGCTTGCTGCTGGCTGCTTGGTGTTTGGTGCTTGGTGATTGCTGCTTGGTGTTTGGTGCTTGGTGTTTGGTGTTATATGCTTGGTGCTTGGTGCTTGGTGCTTGGTGTTTGGTGTTTGGTGTTTGATGCTTGGTGCTTGGTGTTTGGTGCTTGGTGCTTGGTGTTTGTACTTGGTGCTTGGTGCTTGGTGCTTGGTGTTTGGGGCTTGGTGTTTGGTGTTTGGTGCTTGGTGCTTGGTCCTTGGTGCTTGGTGTTTGGTGGTTGGTGTTTGGTGCTTGGTGTTATTTTTTCGGTGCTTGGTGCTTGATGTTTGCTGTTTGGTGCTTGGTGTTTGGTGTTTGGTGCTTGGTGTTTGGTGCTTGGTACTTGGTGCTTGGTGCTTGGTGTTAGGTGTTTGATGCTTGGTGTTTGGTGCTTGGTGTTTGGTGCTTGGTGCTTGGTGCTTGGTGCTTGGTGTTTGGTGGTTGGTGTTTGGTGCTTGGTGTTTGGTGTTTGGTGTTAGGTGATTGGTGCTTGGTGCTTGGTGTTTGGTGTTTGGTGCTTGGTGCTTGGTGCTTGGTGCTTGGTGTTTGCTGGTTGGTGTTTGGTGCTTGGTGTTTGGTGCTTGTTGTTAGGTGTTTGGTGTTTGGTGGTTGGTGTTTGGTGCTTGGTGTTTGGTGCTTAGTGTTAGGTGTTTGGTGTTTGGTGCTTGGTGTTTGGTGCTTGGTGTTTGGTGCTTGGTACTTGGTGCTTGGTGCTTGGTGTTAGGTGTTTGGTGCTTGGTGCTTCGTGTTTGGTTTTTGGTGCTTGGTGCTTGGTGTTTGGTGTTTGGTGCTTGCTGCTGGCTGCTTGGTGTTTGATGCTTGGTGATTGGTGCTTGGTGTTTTGTGCTTGGTGTTTGGTGTTTGGTGCTAGGTGCTTGGTGTTTGGTGCTTGGTGCTTGGTGCTTGGTGTTTGGTGTTTGGTGCTTGGTGCTTGGTGTTTGGTGCTTGGTGCTGGGTGGTTGGTGTTTAGTGCTTGGTGTTTGGTGCTGGGTACTTGGTGTTTGGTGCTTGGTGCTTGGTCTTTGGTGCTTGGTGATTGGTGTTTGGTGCTTGGTGCTTGGTGCTTGGTGTTTGGTGCTTGGTGCTTAGTGTTTGGTGCTTGGTGCTTGGTGCTTGGTGTTTGGTGCTTGGTGTTTGGCGCTTGGTGCTTGGTGCTTGGTGCTTGGTGTTTGGTGCTTGGTGTTAGGTGTTTGGTGCTTGGTGCTTGGTGTTTGGTGTTTGGTGCTTGGTGTTTGGTGCTTGGTGTTTGGTGTTAGGTGTTTGGTGCTTGGTGTTTGGTGTTTGGTGCTTGGTGTTTGGTGCTTGGTGTTTGGTGCTTGGTGTTTGGTGATTGGTACTTGGTGCTTGGTGCTTGGTGTTAGGTGTTTGGTGCTTGGTGCTTGGTGCTTGGTTTTTGGTGCTTGGTGCTTGGTGTTTGGTGTTTGGTACTTGGTCTTTGGTGCTTGGTGTTTGGTGTTTGGTGCTTGGTGCTTGGTGCTTGGTGTTTGGTGCTTGGTGCTTGGTGTTTGGTGCTTGGTGCTTAGTGTTTGGTGCTTGGTGCTTAGTGTTTGGTGTTTGGTGCTTGGTGCTTGGTGTTTGGTGCTTACTGTTTGGTGCTTGGTGCTTGGTGTTTGGTGTTTGCTGTTTGCTGTTTGGTGTTTGTTGTTTGGTGTTTGTTGTTTGGTGTTTGCTGTTTGGTGTTTGGTGTTTGCTTTTTGGTGTTTGGTGTTTGCTGTATGTTGTTTGCTGTTTGGTGTTTGGTGTTTGGTGTTTGGTGCTTGTTGCTTGGTGTTTGGTGCTTGGTGCTTGGTGTTTGGTGCCTGGTGCTTGGTGCTTGGTGCTTGGTGTTTGGTGTTTGGTGCTTGGAGTTTGGTGTTTGGTGCTTGGTGTTTCGTGTTTCGTGTTTGGTGCTTGGTGCTTGGTCTTTGGTGCTTGGTGTTTGGTGTTTGGTGCTTGGTGCTTGGTGCTTGGTGTTTGGTGCTTGGTGCTTGGTGTTTGGTGCTTGGTGCTTAGTGTTTGGTGCTTGGTGCTTAGTGTTTGGTGTTTGGTGCTTGGTGCTTGGTGTTTGGTGCCTGGTGCTTGGTGTTTGGTGTTTGGTGTTTGGTGCTTGGTGCTTGGTGTTTGGTGTTTGCTGTTTGCTGTTTGGTGTTTGTTGTTTGGTGTTTGTTGTTTGGTGTTTGCTGTTTGGTGTTTGGTGTTTGCTTTTTGGTGTTTGGTGTTTGGTGCTTGGTGTTTGGTGCTTGGTGTTTGGTGCTTGGTGCTTGGTGTTTGGTGCCTGGTGCTTGGTGCTTGGTGCTTGGTGTTTGGTGTTTGGTGCTTGGTGCTTCGATTTTGGTGTTTGGTGCTTGGTGCTTGGTGTTTCGTGTTTCGTGTTTGGTTTTTGGTGATTGGTGCTTGGTGCTTGGTCCTTGGTGTTTGGTGCAGGGTGCTTTGTGTTTGGTGCTTGGTGCCTGGTGCTTGGTGTTTGGTGTTTGCTGCTTGGTGTTTGATGCTTGGTGCTTGGTGCTTGGTGTTTTGTGTTTGGTGCTTGGTGCTTGGTGTTTGGTGCTTGGTGCTTGGTGCTTGGTGTTTGTACTTGGTGCTTGGTGATTGGTGTTTGGTTCTTGGTTCTTGGTGTTTGGTGTTTGGCGTTTGGTGTTTGGTGCTTGGTGCTTGGTGTTTGGTGCTTGGTGCTTGGTGCTTGGTGCTTGGTGTTTGGTGTTTGGTGCTTGGTGCTTGGTGCTTGGAGTTTGGTGTTTGGTGCTTGGTGCTTGGTGTTTTGTGTTTGGTGTTTGGTTTTTGGTGCTTGGTGCTTGGTGCTTGGTGTTTGGTGCTGGGTGCTTTGTGTTTGGTGCTTGGTGCTTGGTGTTTGGTGTTTGCTGCTTGGTGTTTGATGCTTGGTGCTTGGTGCTTGGTGTTTTGTGTTTGGTGCTTGGTTCTTGGTGTTTGGTGCTTGGTGCTTGGTGCTTGGTGTTTGTACTTGGTGCTTGGTGCTTGGTGTTTGGTTCTTGGTTCTTGGTGTTTGGTACTTGGTGCTTGGTGCTTGATGTTTGGTGTTTGGTGCTTGGTGTTTGGTGCTTGGTGCTTGGTGCTTGGTGTTAGGTGTTTGGTGCTTGGTCCTTGGTGTTTGGTGCTTGGTGTTTGGTGTTTGCTGTTTGGTGTTTGGTGTTTGGTGTTTGGTGTTTGCTGTTTGGTGTCTGCTTTTTGGTGTTTAGTGTTTGCTGTATGGTGTTTGGTGTTTGCTGTTTGGTGTTTGGTCTTTGGTGCTTGGTGTTTGGTGCTTGGTGCTTGGTGTTTGGTGTTTGGTGCTTGGTGCTTGGTGTTTGGTGTTTGGTGCTTGGTGTTTGGTGTTTGGTGCTTGGTGTCTGGTGCTTGGTGTTTGGTGTTTGGTGCTTGGTGTTTGGTGTTTGGTGCTTGGTGTTTGGTGTTTGGTGTTTGGTGCTTCGTGCTTGGTGTTTGGTGTTTGGTGTTTGGTGCTTGGTGTCTGGTGCTTGGTGTTTGGTGTTTGGTGCTTGGTGTTTGGTGTTTGGTGTTTGGTGCTTGGTGCTTGGTGCTTGGTGTTTGGTGTTTGGTGTTTGGTGTTTGGTGCTTGGTCTTTGGTGCTTGGTGCTGGGTGGTTGGTGTTTGGTGCTTGGTGTTTGGTGCTGGGTGCTTGGTGTTTGGTGCTGGGTGCTTGGTGTTTGGTGCTGGGTGCTTGGTGTTTGGTGCTTGATGCTTGGTCTTTGGTGCTTGGTGTTTGGTGCTTGGTGCTTGGTGCTTGGTGTTTGGTGCTTGGTGCTTGGTGTTTGGTGCTTGGTGCTTGGTGTTTGGTTTTTGGTGCTTGCTGCTGGCTGCTTGGGGTTTGATGCATGGTGATTGGTGCTTGGTGTTTGGTGCTTGGTGTTTGGTGTTTGATGCTTGGTGCTTGGTGCTTGGTGTTTGGTGCTTGGTGCTTGGTGTTTGGTGCTTGGTGCTTGGTGTTTGGTGCTTGGTGTTTGGTGCTTGGTGCTTGGTGTTTGGTGTTTGGTGCTTGGTGTTTGGTGCTTGGTACTTGGTGCTTGGTGTTAGGTGTTTGGTGCTTGGTGCTTGGTGTCTGGTTTTTGGTGCTTGGTGCTTGGTGTTTGGTGTTTGGTGCTTGCTGCTGGCTGCTTGGTGTTTGGTGCTTGGTGATTGCTGCTTGGTGTTTGGTGCTTGGTGTTTGGTGTTATATGCTTGGTGCTTGGTGCTTGGTGCTTGGTGTTTGGTGTTTGGTGTTTGATGCTTGGTGCTTGGTGTTTGGTGCTTGGTGCTTGGTGTTTGTACTTGGTGCTTGGTGCTTGGTGCTTGGTGTTTGGGGCTTGGTGTTTGGTGTTTGGTGCTTGGTGCTTGGTCCTTGGTGCTTGGTGTTTGGTGGTTGGTGTTTGGTGCTTGGTGTTATTTTTTCGGTGCTTGGTGCTTGATGTTTGCTGTTTGGTGCTTGGTGTTTGGTGTTTGGTGCTTGGTGTTTGGTGCTTGGTACTTGGTGCTTGGTGCTTGGTGTTAGGTGTTTGGTGCTTGGTGTTTGGTGCTTGGTGTTTGGTGCTTGGTGCTTGGTGCTTGGTGCTTGGTGTTTGGTGGTTGGTGTTTGGTGCTTGGTGTTTGGTGTTTGGTGTTAGGTGATTGGTGCTTGGTGCTTGGTGTTTGGTGTTTGGTGCTTGGTGCTTGGTGCTTGGTGCTTGGTGTTTGCTGGTTGGTGTTTGGTGCTTGGTGTTTGGTGCTTGTTGTTAGGTGTTTGGTGTTTGGTGGTTGGTGTTTGGTGCTTGGTGTTTGGTGCTTAGTGTTAGGTGTTTGGTGTTTGGTGCTTGGTGTTTGGTGCTTGATGTTTGGTGCTTGGTACTTGGTGCTTGGTGCTTGGTGTTAGGTGTTTGGTGCTTGGTGCTTCGTGTTTGGTTTTTGGTGCTTGGTGCTTGGTGTTTGGTGTTTGGTGCTTGCTGCTGGCTGCTTGGTGTTTGATGCTTGGTGATTGGTGCTTGGTGTTTTGTGCTTGGTGTTTGGTGTTTGGTGCTAGGTGCTTGGTGTTTGGTGCTTGGTGCTTGGTGCTTGGTGTTTGGTGTTTGGTGCTTGGTGCTTGGTGTTTGGTGCTTGGTGCTGGGTGGTTGGTGTTTAGTGCTTGGTGTTTGGTGCTGGGTACTTGGTGTTTGGTGCTTGGTGCTTGGTCTTTGGTGCTTGGTGATTGGTGTTTGGTGCTTGGTGCTTGGTGCTTGGTGTTTGGTGCTTGGTGCTTAGTGTTTGGTGCTTGGTGCTTGGTGCTTGGTGTTTGGTGCTTGGTGTTTGGCGCTTGGTGCTTGGTGCTTGGTGCTTGGTGTTTGGTGCTTGGTGTTAGGTGTTTGGTGCTTGGTGCTTGGTGTTTGGTGTTTGGTGCTTGGTGTTTGGTGCTTGGTGTTTGGTGTTAGGTGTTTGGTGCTTGGTGTTTGGTGTTTGGTGCTTGGTGTTTGGTGCTTGGTGTTTGGTGCTTGGTGTTTGGTGATTGGTACTTGGTGCTTGGTGCTTGGTGTTAGGTGTTTGGTGCTTGGTGCTTGGTGCTTGGTTTTTGGTGCTTGGTGCTTGGTGTTTGGTGTTTGGTGCTTGCTGCTGGCTGCTTGGTGTTTGATGCTTGGTGATTGGTGCTTGGTGTTTTGGGCTTGGTGTTTGGTGTTTGGTGCTAGGTGCTTGGTGTTTGGTGCTTGGTGCTTGGTGCTTGGTGTTTGGTGTTTGGTGCTTGGCGCTTGGTGTTTGGTGCTTGGTGCTGGGTGGTTGGTGTTTAGTGCTTGGTGTTTAGTGCTGGGTGCTTGGTGTTTGGTGCTTGGTGCTTGGTCTTTGGTGCTTGGTGTTTGGTGTTTGGTGCTTGGTGCTTGGTGCTTGGTGTTTGGTGCTTGGTGCTTGGTGCTTGGTGTTTGGTGCTTGGTGCTTAGTGTTTGGTGCTTAGTGCTTAGTGTTTGGTGCTAGGTGCTTGGTGTTTGGTGCTTGGTGCTTGGTGTTTGGTGCCTGGTGCTTGGTGTTTGGTGTTTGGTGTTTGGTGCTTGGTGCTTGGTGTTTGGTGTTTGTTGTTTGGTGTTTGTTGTTTGGTGTTTGTTGTTTGGTGTTTGCTGTTTGGTGTTTGGTGTTTGCTTTTTGGTGTTTGGTGTTTGCTGTATGTTGTTTGCTGTTTGGTGTTTGGTGTTTGGTGTTTGGTGCTTGGTGTTTGGTGCTTGGTACTTGGTGCTTGGTGCTTGGTGTTAGGTGTTTGGTGCTTGGTGCTTGGTGTCTGGTGTCTGGTTTTTGGTGCTTGGTGCTTGGTGTTTGGTGTTTGGTGCTTGCTGCTGGCTGCTTGGTGTTTGGTGCTTGGTGATTGCTGCTTGGTATTTGGTGCTTGGTGTTTGTACTTGGTGCTTGGTGCTTGGTTCTTGGTGTTTGGTGCTTGGTGCTTGGTGTTTGGTGCTTGGTGCTTGGTGTTTGGTGCTTGGTGTTTCGTGCTTGGTGTTTGGTGCTTGGTGCTTGGTGCTTGGTGTTTGGTGCTTGGTGTTTGGTGTTTGGTGTTAGGTGTTTGGTGCTTGGTGCTTGGTGTTTGCTGTTTGCTGTTTGGTGTTTGGTGTTTGCTGTTTGCTGTTTCGTGTCTACTTTTTGGTGTTTGGTGTTTGGTGTTATATGCTTGCTGTTTGATGCTTGGTGCTTGGTGCTTGGTGTTTGGTGCTTGGTGTTCGATGCTTGGTGCTTGGTGCTTGGTGTTTGGTGCTTGGTGCTTGGTGTTTGTACTTGGTGCTTGGTGCTCGGTTCTTGGTGTTTGGTGCTTGGTGCTTGGTGTTTGGTGCTTGGTGCTTGGTGTTTGGTGCTTGGTGTTTGGTGCTTGGTGTTTGGTGCTTGGTGCTTGGTGCTTGGTGCTTGGTGCTTGGTGTTTGGTGCTTGGTGTTTGGTGCTTGGTGTTAGGTGTTTGGTGCTTGGTGCTTGGTGTTTGGTGCTTGGTGTTTGGTGCTTGGTGTTTGGTGTTAGGTGTTTGATGCTTGGTGTTTGGTGTTTGGTGCTTGGTGTTTGGTGCTTGGTGCTTGGTGTTTGGTGTTTGGTGCTTGGTGTTTGGTGCTTGGTACTTGGTGCTTGGTGCTTGGTGTTAGGTGTTTGGTTTTTGGTGCTTGGTGCTTGGTGCTTGGTCCTTGGTGTTTGGTGCTGGGTGCTTTGTGTTTGGTGCTTGGTGTTTGGTGTTTGCTGCTTGGTGTTTGATGCTTGGTGCTTGGTGCTTGGTGTTTTGTGTTTGGTGCTTGGTGCTTGGTGTTTGGTGCTTGGTGCTTGGTGTTTGTACTTGGTGCTTGGTGCTTGGTGTTTGGTTCTTGGTTCTTGGTGTTTGGTACTTGGTGCTTGGTGTTTGGTTTTTGGTGCTTGGTGCTTGGTGTTTGGTGTTTGGTGCTTGCTGCTGGCTGCTTGGTGTTTGATACTTGGTGATTGGTGCTTGGTTTTTGGTGCTTGGTGTTTGGTGTTTGGTGCTAGGTGCTTGGTGTTAGGTGTTTGGTGCTTGGTGCTTGGTGTTTGGTGTTTGGTGCTTGGTGTTTGGTGTTTGGTGTTTGGTGCTTGGTGTTTGGTGTTTGGTGCTTGGTGTTTGGTGCTTGGTATTTGGTACTTGGTGCTTGGTGTTAGGTGTTTGGTGCTTGGTGCTTGGTGTTTGGTTTTTGGTGCTTGGTGCTTGGTGTTTGGTGTTTGGTGCTTGCTGCTGGCTGCTTGGTATTTGGTGCTTGGTGATTGGTGCTTGGTGTTTGGTGCTAGGTGCTTGGTGCTTGGTGTTTGGTGCTTGGTGCTTGGTGTTTGGTGCTTGGTGCTTGGTGTTTGGTGCTTGGTGCTGGGTGGTTGGTGTTTGGTGCTTGGTGTTTGGTGCTTGGTGCTTGGTCTTTGGGGGTGGTGTTTGGTGTTTGGTGCTTGGTGCTTGGTGCTTGGTGTTTGGTGCTTGGTGCTTGGTGTTTAGTGCTTGGTGCTTAGTGTTTGGTGCTAGGTTCTTGGTGTTAGGTATTTGCTGTTTGCTGTTTGGTGTTTGTTGTTTGGTGTTTGTTGTTTGGTGTTTGCTGTTTGGTGTTTGGTGTTTGCTGTTTCGTGTCTGCTTTTTGGTGTTTGGTGTTTGCTGTATGTTGTTTGGTGTTTGGTGTTTGGTGTTTGGTGTTTGGTGCTGGGTGGTTGGTGTTTGGTGCTTGGTGTTTGGTGCTGGGTGCTTGGTGTTTGGTGCTGGGTGCTTGGTGTTTGGTGCTGGGTGCTTGGTGTTTGGTGCTTGATGCTTGGTCTTTGGTGCTTGGTGTTTGGTGCTTGGTGCTTGGTGCTTGGTGTTTGGTGCTTGGTGCTTGGTGTTTGGTGCTTGGTGCTTGGTGTTTGGTTTTTGGTGCTTGCTGCTGGCTGCTTGGGGTTTGATGCATGGTGATTGGTGCTTGGTGTTTGGTGCTTGGTGTTTGGTGTTTGATGCTTGGTGCTTGGTGCTTGGTGTTTGGTGCTTGGTGCTTGGTGTTTGGTGCTTGGTGCTTGGTGTTTGGTGCTTGGTGTTTGGTGCTTGGTGCTTGGTGTTTGGTGTTTGGTGCTTGGTGTTTGGTGCTTGGTACTTGGTGCTTGGTGTTAGGTGTTTGGTGCTTGGTGCTTGGTGTCTGGTTTTTGGTGCTTGGTGCTTGGTGTTTGGTGTTTGGTGCTTGCTGCTGGCTGCTTGGTGTTTGGTGCTTGGTGATTGCTGCTTGGTGTTTGGTGCTTGGTGTTTGGTGTTATATGCTTGGTGCTTGGTGCTTGGTGCTTGGTGTTTGGTGTTTGGTGTTTGATGCTTGGTGCTTGGTGTTTGGTGCTTGGTGCTTGGTGTTTGTACTTGGTGCTTGGTGCTTGGTGCTTGGTGTTTGGGGCTTGGTGTTTGGTGTTTGGTGCTTGGTGCTTGGTCCTTGGTGCTTGGTGTTTGGTGGTTGGTGTTTGGTGCTTGGTGTTATTTTTTCGGTGCTTGGTGCTTGATGTTTGCTGTTTGGTGCTTGGTGTTTGGTGTTTGGTGCTTGGTGTTTGGTGCTTGGTACTTGGTGCTTGGTGCTTGGTGTTAGGTGTTTGATGCTTGGTGTTTGGTGCTTGGTGTTTGGTGCTTGGTGCTTGGTGCTTGGTGCTTGGTGTTTGGTGGTTGGTGTTTGGTGCTTGGTGTTTGGTGTTTGGTGTTAGGTGATTGGTGCTTGGTGCTTGGTGTTTGGTGTTTGGTGCTTGGTGCTTGGTGCTTGGTGCTTGGTGTTTGCTGGTTGGTGTTTGGTGCTTGGTGTTTGGTGCTTGTTGTTAGGTGTTTGGTGTTTGGTGGTTGGTGTTTGGTGCTTGGTGTTTGGTGCTTAGTGTTAGGTGTTTGGTGTTTGGTGCTTGGTGTTTGGTGCTTGGTGTTTGGTGCTTGGTACTTGGTGCTTGGTGCTTGGTGTTAGGTGTTTGGTGCTTGGTGCTTCGTGTTTGGTTTTTGGTGCTTGGTGCTTGGTGTTTGGTGTTTGGTGCTTGCTGCTGGCTGCTTGGTGTTTGATGCTTGGTGATTGGTGCTTGGTGTTTTGTGCTTGGTGTTTGGTGTTTGGTGCTAGGTGCTTGGTGTTTGGTGCTTGGTGCTTGGTGCTTGGTGTTTGGTGTTTGGTGCTTGGTGCTTGGTGTTTGGTGCTTGGTGCTGGGTGGTTGGTGTTTAGTGCTTGGTGTTTGGTGCTGGGTACTTGGTGTTTGGTGCTTGGTGCTTGGTCTTTGGTGCTTGGTGATTGGTGTTTGGTGCTTGGTGCTTGGTGCTTGGTGTTTGGTGCTTGGTGCTTAGTGTTTGGTGCTTGGTGCTTGGTGCTTGGTGTTTGGTGCTTGGTGTTTGGCGCTTGGTGCTTGGTGCTTGGTGCTTGGTGTTTGGTGCTTGGTGTTAGGTGTTTGGTGCTTGGTGCTTGGTGTTTGGTGTTTGGTGCTTGGTGTTTGGTGCTTGGTGTTTGGTGTTAGGTGTTTGGTGCTTGGTGTTTGGTGTTTGGTGCTTGGTGTTTGGTGCTTGGTGTTTGGTGCTTGGTGTTTGGTGATTGGTACTTGGTGCTTGGTGCTTGGTGTTAGGTGTTTGGTGCTTGGTGCTTGGTGCTTGGTTTTTGGTGCTTGGTGCTTGGTGTTTGGTGTTTGGTACTTGGTCTTTGGTGCTTGGTGTTTGGTGTTTGGTGCTTGGTGCTTGGTGCTTGGTGTTTGGTGCTTGGTGCTTGGTGTTTGGTGCTTGGTGCTTAGTGTTTGGTGCTTGGTGCTTAGTGTTTGGTGTTTGGTGCTTGGTGCTTGGTGTTTGGTGCTTACTGTTTGGTGCTTGGTGCTTGGTGTTTGGTGTTTGCTGTTTGCTGTTTGGTGTTTGTTGTTTGGTGTTTGTTGTTTGGTGTTTGCTGTTTGGTGTTTGGTGTTTGCTTTTTGGTGTTTGGTGTTTGCTGTATGTTGTTTGCTGTTTGGTGTTTGGTGTTTGGTGTTTGGTGCTTGTTGCTTGGTGTTTGGTGCTTGGTGCTTGGTGTTTGGTGCCTGGTGCTTGGTGCTTGGTGCTTGGTGTTTGGTGTTTGGTGCTTGGAGTTTGGTGTTTGGTGCTTGGTGTTTCGTGTTTCGTGTTTGGTGCTTGGTGCTTGGTCTTTGGTGCTTGGTGTTTGGTGTTTGGTGCTTGGTGCTTGGTGCTTGGTGTTTGGTGCTTGGTGCTTGGTGTTTGGTGCTTGGTGCTTAGTGTTTGGTGCTTGGTGCTTAGTGTTTGGTGTTTGGTGCTTGGTGCTTGGTGTTTGGTGCCTGGTGCTTGGTGTTTGGTGTTTGGTGTTTGGTGCTTGGTGCTTGGTGTTTGGTGTTTGCTGTTTGCTGTTTGGTGTTTGTTGTTTGGTGTTTGTTGTTTGGTGTTTGCTGTTTGGTGTTTGGTGTTTGCTTTTTGGTGTTTGGTGTTTGGTGCTTGGTGTTTGGTGCTTGGTGTTTGGTGCTTGGTGCTTGGTGTTTGGTGCCTGGTGCTTGGTGCTTGGTGCTTGGTGTTTGGTGTTTGGTGCTTGGTGCTTCGATTTTGGTGTTTGGTGCTTGGTGCTTGGTGTTTCGTGTTTCGTGTTTGGTTTTTGGTGATTGGTGCTTGGTGCTTGGTCCTTGGTGTTTGGTGCAGGGTGCTTTGTGTTTGGTGCTTGGTGCCTGGTGCTTGGTGTTTGGTGTTTGCTGCTTGGTGTTTGATGCTTGGTGCTTGGTGCTTGGTGTTTTGTGTTTGGTGCTTGGTGCTTGGTGTTTGGTGCTTGGTGCTTGGTGCTTGGTGTTTGTACTTGGTGTTTGGTGATTGGTGTTTGGTTCTTGGTTCTTGGTGTTTGGTGTTTGGCGTTTGGTGTTTGGTGCTTGGTGCTTGGTGTTTGGTGCTTGGTGCTTGGTGCTTGGTGCTTGGTGTTTGGTGTTTGGTGCTTGGTGCTTGGTGCTTGGAGTTTGGTGTTTGGTGCTTGGTGCTTGGTGTTTTGTGTTTGGTGTTTGGTTTTTGGTGCTTGGTGCTTGGTGCTTGGTGTTTGGTGCTGGGTGCTTTGTGTTTGGTGCTTGGTGCTTGGTGTTTGGTGTTTGCTGCTTGGTGTTTGATGCTTGGTGCTTGGTGCTTGGTGTTTTGTGTTTGGTGCTTGGTTCTTGGTGTTTGGTGCTTGGTGCTTGGTGCTTGGTGTTTGTACTTGGTGCTTGGTGCTTGGTGTTTGGTTCTTGGTTCTTGGTGTTTGGTACTTGGTGCTTGGTGCTTGATGTTTGGTGTTTGGTGCTTGGTGTTTGGTGCTTGGTGCTTGGTGCTTGGTGTTAGGTGTTTGGTGCTTGGTCCTTGGTGTTTGGTGCTTGGTGTTTGGTGTTTGCTGTTTGGTGTTTGGTGTTTGGTGTTTGGTGTTTGCTGTTTGGTGTCTGCTTTTTGGTGTTTAGTGTTTGCTGTATGGTGTTTGGTGTTTGCTGTTTGCTGTTTGGTCTTTGGTGCTTGGTGTTTGGTGCTTGGTGCTTGGTGTTTGGTGTTTGGTGCTTGGTGCTTGGTGTTTGGTGTTTGGTGCTTGGTGTTTGGTGTTTGGTGCTTGGTGTCTGGTGCTTGGTGTTTGGTGTTTGGTGCTTGGTGTTTGGTGTTTGGTGCTTGGTGTTTGGTGTTTGGTGTTTGGTGCTTCGTGCTTGGTGTTTGGTGTTTGGTGTTTGGTGCTTGGTGTCTGGTGCTTGGTGTTTGGTGTTTGGTGCTTGGTGTTTGGTGTTTGGTGTTTGGTGCTTGGTGCTTGGTGCTTGGTGTTTGGTGTTTGGTGTTTGGTGTTTGGTGCTTGGTCTTTGGTGCTTGGTGCTGGGTGGTTGGTGTTTGGTGCTTGGTGTTTGGTGCTGGGTGCTTGGTGTTTGGTGCTGGGTGCTTGGTGTTTGGTGCTGGGTGCTTGGTGTTTGGTGCTTGATGCTTGGTCTTTGGTGCTTGGTGTTTGGTGCTTGGTGCTTGGTGCTTGGTGTTTGGTGCTTGGTGCTTGGTGTTTGGTGCTTGGTGCTTGGTGTTTGGTTTTTGGTGCTTGCTGCTGGCTGCTTGGGGTTTGATGCATGGTGATTGGTGCTTGGTGTTTGGTGCTTGGTGTTTGGTGTTTGATGCTTGGTGCTTGGTGCTTGGTGTTTGGTGCTTGGTGCTTGGTGTTTGGTGCTTGGTGCTTGGTGTTTGGTGCTTGGTGTTTGGTGCTTGGTGCTTGGTGTTTGGTGTTTGGTGCTTGGTGTTTGGTGCTTGGTACTTGGTGCTTGGTGTTAGGTGTTTGGTGCTTGGTGCTTGGTGTCTGGTTTTTGGTGCTTGGTGCTTGGTGTTTGGTGTTTGGTGCTTGCTGCTGGCTGCTTGGTGTTTGGTGCTTGGTGATTGCTGCTTGGTGTTTGGTGCTTGGTGTTTGGTGTTATATGCTTGGTGCTTGGTGCTTGGTGCTTGGTGTTTGGTGTTTGGTGTTTGATGCTTGGTGCTTGGTGTTTGGTGCTTGGTGCTTGGTGTTTGTACTTGGTGCTTGGTGCTTGGTGCTTGGTGTTTGGGGCTTGGTGTTTGGTGTTTGGTGCTTGGTGCTTGGTCCTTGGTGCTTGGTGTTTGGTGGTTGGTGTTTGGTGCTTGGTGTTATTTTTTCGGTGCTTGGTGCTTGATGTTTGCTGTTTGGTGCTTGGTGTTTGGTGTTTGGTGCTTGGTGTTTGGTGCTTGGTACTTGGTGCTTGGTGCTTGGTGTTAGGTGTTTGGTGCTTGGTGTTTGGTGCTTGGTGTTTGGTGCTTGGTGCTTGGTGCTTGGTGCTTGGTGTTTGGTGGTTGGTGTTTGGTGCTTGGTGTTTGGTGTTTGGTGTTAGGTGATTGGTGCTTGGTGCTTGGTGTTTGGTGTTTGGTGCTTGGTGCTTGGTGCTTGGTGCTTGGTGTTTGCTGGTTGGTGTTTGGTGCTTGGTGTTTGGTGCTTGTTGTTAGGTGTTTGGTGTTTGGTGGTTGGTGTTTGGTGCTTGGTGTTTGGTGCTTAGTGTTAGGTGTTTGGTGTTTGGTGCTTGGTGTTTGGTGCTTGATGTTTGGTGCTTGGTACTTGGTGCTTGGTGCTTGGTGTTAGGTGTTTGGTGCTTGGTGCTTCGTGTTTGGTTTTTGGTGCTTGGTGCTTGGTGTTTGGTGTTTGGTGCTTGCTGCTGGCTGCTTGGTGTTTGATGCTTGGTGATTGGTGCTTGGTGTTTTGTGCTTGGTGTTTGGTGTTTGGTGCTAGGTGCTTGGTGTTTGGTGCTTGGTGCTTGGTGCTTGGTGTTTGGTGTTTGGTGCTTGGTGCTTGGTGTTTGGTGCTTGGTGCTGGGTGGTTGGTGTTTAGTGCTTGGTGTTTGGTGCTGGGTACTTGGTGTTTGGTGCTTGGTGCTTGGTCTTTGGTGCTTGGTGATTGGTGTTTGGTGCTTGGTGCTTGGTGCTTGGTGTTTGGTGCTTGGTGCTTAGTGTTTGGTGCTTGGTGCTTGGTGCTTGGTGTTTGGTGCTTGGTGTTTGGCGCTTGGTGCTTGGTGCTTGGTGCTTGGTGTTTGGTGCTTGGTGTTAGGTGTTTGGTGCTTGGTGCTTGGTGTTTGGTGTTTGGTGCTTGGTGTTTGGTGCTTGGTGTTTGGTGTTAGGTGTTTGGTGCTTGGTGTTTGGTGTTTGGTGCTTGGTGTTTGGTGCTTGGTGTTTGGTGCTTGGTGTTTGGTGATTGGTACTTGGTGCTTGGTGCTTGGTGTTAGGTGTTTGGTGCTTGGTGCTTGGTGCTTGGTTTTTGGTGCTTGGTGCTTGGTGTTTGGTGTTTGGTGCTTGCTGCTGGCTGCTTGGTGTTTGATGCTTGGTGATTGGTGCTTGGTGTTTTGGGCTTGGTGTTTGGTGTTTGGTGCTAGGTGCTTGGTGTTTGGTGCTTGGTGCTTGGTGCTTGGTGTTTGGTGTTTGGTGCTTGGCGCTTGGTGTTTGGTGCTTGGTGCTGGGTGGTTGGTGTTTAGTGCTTGGTGTTTAGTGCTGGGTGCTTGGTGTTTGGTGCTTGGTGCTTGGTCTTTGGTGCTTGGTGTTTGGTGTTTGGTGCTTGGTGCTTGGTGCTTGGTGTTTGGTGCTTGGTGCTTGGTGCTTGGTGTTTGGTGCTTGGTGCTTAGTGTTTGGTGCTTAGTGCTTAGTGTTTGGTGCTAGGTGCTTGGTGTTTGGTGCTTGGTGCTTGGTGTTTGGTGCCTGGTGCTTGGTGTTTGGTGTTTGGTGTTTGGTGCTTGGTGCTTGGTGTTTGGTGTTTGTTGTTTGGTGTTTGTTGTTTGGTGTTTGTTGTTTGGTGTTTGCTGTTTGGTGTTTGGTGTTTGCTTTTTGGTGTTTGGTGTTTGCTGTATGTTGTTTGCTGTTTGGTGTTTGGTGTTTGGTGTTTGGTGCTTGGTGTTTGGTGCTTGGTACTTGGTGCTTGGTGCTTGGTGTTAGGTGTTTGGTGCTTGGTGCTTGGTGTCTGGTGTCTGGTTTTTGGTGCTTGGTGCTTGGTGTTTGGTGTTTGGTGCTTGCTGCTGGCTGCTTGGTGTTTGGTGCTTGGTGATTGCTGCTTGGTGTTTGGTGCTTGGTGTTTGTACTTGGTGCTTGGTGCTTGGTTCTTGGTGTTTGGTGCTTGGTGCTTGGTGTTTGGTGCTTGGTGCTTGGTGTTTGGTGCTTGGTGTTTCGTGCTTGGTGTTTGGTGCTTGGTGCTTGGTGCTTGGTGTTTGGTGCTTGGTGTTTGGTGTTTGGTGTTAGGTGTTTGGTGCTTGGTGCTTGGTGTTTGCTGTTTGCTGTTTGGTGTTTGGTGTTTGCTGTTTGCTGTTTCGTGTCTACTTTTTGGTGTTTGGTGTTTGGTGTTATATGCTTGCTGTTTGATGCTTGGTGCTTGGTGCTTGGTGTTTGGTGCTTGGTGTTCGATGCTTGGTGCTTGGTGCTTGGTGTTTGGTGCTTGGTGCTTGGTGTTTGTACTTGGTGCTTGGTGCTCGGTTCTTGGTGTTTGGTGCTTGGTGCTTGGTGTTTGGTGCTTGGTGCTTGGTGTTTGGTGCTTGGTGTTTGGTGCTTGGTGTTTGGTGCTTGGTGCTTGGTGCTTGGTGCTTGGTGCTTGGTGTTTGGTGCTTGGTGTTTGGTGCTTGGTGTTAGGTGTTTGGTGCTTGGTGCTTGGTGTTTGGTGCTTGGTGTTTGGTGCTTGGTGTTTGGTGTTAGGTGTTTGATGCTTGGTGTTTGGTGTTTGGTGCTTGGTGTTTGGTGCTTGGTGCTTGGTGTTTGGTGTTTGGTGCTTGGTGTTTGGTGCTTGGTACTTGGTGCTTGGTGCTTGGTGTTAGGTGTTTGGTTTTTGGTGCTTGGTGCTTGGTGCTTGGTCCTTGGTGTTTGGTGCTGGGTGCTTTGTGTTTGGTGCTTGGTGTTTGGTGTTTGCTGCTTGGTGTTTGATGCTTGGTGCTTGGTGCTTGGTGTTTTGTGTTTGGTGCTTGGTGCTTGGTGTTTGGTGCTTGGTGTTTGGTGTTTGGTGCTTGCTGCTGGCTGCTTGGTGTTTGATACTTGGTGATTGGTGCTTGGTTTTTGGTGCTTGGTGTTTGGTGTTTGGTGCTAGGTGCTTGGTGTTAGGTGTTTGGTGCTTGGTGCTTGGTGTTTGGTGTTTGGTGCTTGGTGTTTGGTGTTTGGTGTTTGGTGCTTGGTGTTTGGTGTTTGGTGCTTGGTGTTTGGTGCTTGGTATTTGGTACTTGGTGCTTGGTGTTAGGTGTTTGGTGCTTGGTGCTTGGTGTTTGGTTTTTGGTGCTTGGTGCTTGGTGTTTGGTGTTTGGTGCTTGCTGCTGGCTGCTTGGTATTTGGTGCTTGGTGATTGGTGCTTGGTGTTTGGTGCTAGGTGCTTGGTGCTTGGTGTTTGGTGCTTGGTGCTTGGTGTTTGGTGCTTGGTGCTTGGTGTTTGGTGCTTGGTGCTGGGTGGTTGGTGTTTGGTGCTTGGTGTTTGGTGCTTGGTGCTTGGTCTTTGGGGGTGGTGTTTGGTGTTTGGTGCTTGGTGCTTGGTGCTTGGTGTTTGGTGCTTGGTGCTTGGTGTTTAGTGCTTGGTGCTTAGTGTTTGGTGCTAGGTTCTTGGTGTTAGGTATTTGCTGTTTGCTGTTTGGTGTTTGTTGTTTGGTGTTTGTTGTTTGGTGTTTGCTGTTTGGTGTTTGGTGTTTGCTGTTTCGTGTCTGCTTTTTGGTGTTTGGTGTTTGCTGTATGTTGTTTGGTGTTTGGTGTTTGGTGTTTGGTGTTTGGTGCTTGGTGCTTGGTGTTTGGTGCTTGGTGCTTGGTGTTTGGTGCCTGGTGCTTGGTGCTTGGTGTTTGGTGTTTGATGCTTGGTGCTTGGTGCTTGGTGCTTGGTGTTTTGTGTTTGGTGTTTGGTTTTTGGTGCTTGGTGCTTGGTGCTTGGTCCTTGGTGTTTGGTGCTGGGTGCTTTGTGTTTGGTGCTTGGTGTTTGGTGTTTGCTGCTTGGTGTTTGATGCTTGGTGCTTGGTGCTTGGTGTTTTGTGTTTGGTGCTTGGTGCTTGGTGTTTGGTGCTTGGTGCTTGGTGTTTGTACTTGGTTCTTGGTGCTTGCTGTTTGGTTCTTGGTTCTTGGTGTTTGGTACTTGGTGCTTGGTGCTTGGTGCTTGGTGTTTCGTGTTTGGTGCTTGGTGTTTGGTGCTTGGTGCTTGGTGCTTGGTGCTTGGTGTTAGGTGTTTGGTGCTTGGTGCTTGGTGTTTGTTGCTTGGTGTTTGGTGTTTGCTGTTTGGTGTTTGGTGTTTGGTGTTTGGTGTTTGCTGTTTGGTGTCTGCTTTTTGGTGTTTAGTGTTTGCTGTATGGTGTTTGCTGTTTCGTGTTTGGTGTTTGTTGTTTGGAGTTTGGTCTTTGGTGCTTGGTGTTTGGTGCTTGGTGCTTGGTGCTTGGTGTTTGGTGTTTGGTGCTTGGTGCTTGGTGTTTGGTGTTTGTTGTTTGGTGCTTGGTGTCTGGTGCTTGGTGTTTGGTGTTTGGTGCTTGATGTTTGGTGTTCGGTGTTTGGTGCTTTGTGCTTGGTGTTTGGTGTTCGGTGTTTGGTGCGTGGTGTTTGGTGTTTGGTGCTTTTTGCTTGGTGCTTGGTGCTTGGTGTTTGGTGCTTGGTGTTTGGTGCTGGGTGCTTGGTGCTTGGTGTTTGGTGTTTGGTGCTTGGTGCTTGGTGTTTGGTGTTCGGTGTTATATGCTTGGTGTTTGATGCTTGGTGCTTGGTGCTTGGTGTTTGGTGTTTGGCGTTTGATGATTGGTGCTTGGTGCTTGGTGTTTGGTGCTTGGTGCTTGGTGTTTGTACTTGATGCTTGGTGCTTGGTGCTTGGTGTTTGGTGCTTGGTGTTTGGTGCTTGGTGCTTGGTGCTTGGTGCTTGGTGTTTGGTGGTTGGTGTTTGGTGCTTGGTGTTAGGTGTTTGGTGCTTGGTGCTTGGTGTTTGGTGTTTGGTGCTTGGTGTTTGGTGTTTGGTGCTTGGTGTTTGGTGCTTGGTACTTGGTGCTTGGTGCTAGGTGTTTGGTGCTTGGAGCTTGGTGCTTGGTGTTTGGTGCTTGGTGTTTGGTGCTTGGTGCTTGGTGCTTGGTGCTTGGTGTTTGGTGGTTGGTGTTTGGTGCTTGGTGTTAGGTGTTTGGTGCTTGGTGTTTGGTGCTTTTTGCTTGGTGCTTGGCGCTTGGTGTTTGGTGCTTGGTGTTTGGTGCTGGGTGCTTGGTGCTCTGTGTTTGGTGTTTGGTGCTTGGTGCTTGGTGTTTGGTATTTGGTGTTATATGCTTGATGTTTGATCCTTGGTGCTTGGTGCTTGGTGTTTGGTGTTTGGTGCTTGGTGTTTGATGCTTGGTGCTTGGTGCTTGGTATTTGGTGCTTGGTGCTTGGTGTTTGGTGCTTGGTGCTTGGTGCTTGCTGTTTGGTGCTTGGTGTTTGGTGCTTGGTGCTTGGTGCTTGGTGCTTGCTGTTTGGTGGTTGGTGCTTGGTGCTTGGTGTTAGGTGTTTGGTGCTTGGTGCTTGGTGTTTGGTGTTTGGTGCTTGGTGTTTGGTGTTTGGTGCTTGGTGTTTGGTGCTTGGTACTTGGTGCTTGGTGTTAGGTGTTTGGTGCTTGGTGCTTGGTGTCTGGTTTTTGGTGCTTGGTGCTTGGTGTTTGGTGTTTGGTGCTTGCTGCTGGCTGCTTGGTGTTTGGTACTTGGTGATTGCTGCTTGGTGTTTGGTGCTTGGTGTTTGGTGTTTGGTGCTAGGTGCTTGGTGTTTGGTGCTTGCTGCTTGGTGTTTGTACTTGGTGCTTGGTGCTTGGTTCTTGGTGTTTGGTGCTTGGTGCTTGGTGTTTGGTGCTTGGTGCTTGGTGTTTGGTGCTTGGTGATTGGTGCTTGGTGCTTGGTGCTTGGTGCTTGGTGTTTGGTGCTTGGTGTTTGGTGCTTGGTGTTAGGTGTTTGTTGCTTGGTGCTTGGTCTTTGGTGTTTGGTGCTTGGTGTTTGGTGTTTGGTGTTATATGCTTGGTGTTTGATACTTGATGCTTGGTGCTTGGTGTTTGGTGCTTGGTGTTTGATGCTTGGTGCTTGGTGCTTGGTGTTTGGTGCTTGGTGCTTGGTGTTTGTACTTGGTGCTTGGTGCTTGGTTCTTGGTGTTTGGTGCTTGGTGCTTGGTGTTTGGTGCTTGGTGCTTGTTGTTTGGTGCTTGGTGTTTGGTGCTTGGTGCTTGGTGCTTGGTGCTTGGTGTTTGGTGCTTGGTGTTTGGTGCTTGGTGTTTGGTGCTTGGTGCTTGGTGCTTGGTGTTTGGTGTTTGGTGGTTGGTGTTTGGTGTTTGGTGTTAGGTGTTTGGTGCTTGGTGTTTGGTGTTTGGTGCTTGGTGTTTGGTGCTTGGTGCTTGGTGTTTGGTGTTTGGTGCTTGGTGTTTGGTGCTTGGTACTTGGTGCTTGGTGCTTGGTGTTAGGTGTTTGGTGCTTGGTGCTTGGTGTTTGGTTTTTGGTGCTTGGTGTTTGGTGTTTGGTGCTTGCTGCTGGCTGCTTGGTGTTTGATGCTTGGTGATTGGTGCTTGGTGTTTGGTGCTTGGTGTTTGGTGTTTGGTGCTAGGTGCTTGGTGTTTGGTGCTTGGTGCTTGGTGTTTGGTGTTTGGTGTTTGGTGCTTGGTGCTTGGTGTTTGGTGCTTGGTGCTGGGTGGTTGGTGTTTAGTGTTTGGTGTTTGGTGCTGGGTGCTTGGTGTTTGGTGCTTGGTGCTTGGTCTTTGGTGCTTGGTGTTTGGTGTTTGGTGCTTGGTGCTTGGTGCTTGGTGTTTGGTGCTTGGTGCTTGGTGTTTGGTGCTAGGTGCTTGGTGTTTGGTGCTTGGTGTTTAGGTGCCTGGTGCTTGGTGTTTGGTGTTTGGTGTTTGGTGCTTGGTGCTTGGTGTTTGGTGTTTGCTGTTTGCTGTTTGCTGTTTGTTGTTTGGTGTTTGTTGTTTGGTGTTTGCTGTTTGGTGTTTGGTGTTTGCTTTTTGGTGTTTAGTGTTTGCTGTATGTTGTCTGCTGTTTGGTGTTTGGTGTTCGGTGTTTGGTGCTTGGTGTTTGGTGTTTGGTGCTTTTTGCTTGGTGCTTGGTGCTTGGTGTTTGGTGCTTGGTGTTTGGTGCTGGGTGCTTGGTGCTTGGTGTTTGGTGTTTGGTGCTTGGTGCTTGGTGTTTGGTGTTTGGTGTTATATGCTTGGTGTTTGATGCTTGGTGCCTGGTGCTTGGTGTTTGGTGTTTGGCGTTTGATGATTGGTGCTTGGTGCTTGGTGTTTGGTGCTTGGTGCTTGGTGTTTGTACTTGATGCTTGGTGCTTGGTGCTTGGTGTTTGGTGCTTGGTGTTTGGTGCTTGGTGCTTGGTGCTTGGTGCTTGGTGTTTGGTGGTTGGTGTTTGGTGCTTGGTGTTAGGTGTTTGGTGCTTGGTGCTTGGTGTTTGGTGTTTGGTGCTTGGTGTTTGGTGTTTGGTGCTTGGTGTTTGGTGCTTGGTACTTGGTGCTTGGTGCTAGGTGTTTGGTGCTTGGAGCTTGGTGCTTGGTGTTTGGTGCTTGGTGTTTGGTGCTTGGTGCTTGGTGCTTGGTGCTTGGTGTTTGGTGGTTGGTGTTTGGTGCTTGGTGTTAGGTGTTTGGTGCTTGGTGCTTGGTGTTTGGTGTTTGGTGCTTGGTGTTTGGTGTTTGGTGCTTGGTGTTTGGTGCTTTTTGCTTGGTGCTTGGTGCTTGGTGTTTGGTGCTTGGTGTTTGGTGCTGGGTGCTTGGTGCTTGGTGTTTGGTGTTTGGTGCTTGGTGCTTGGTGTTTGGTATTTGGTGTTATATGCTTGATGTTTGATCCTTGGTGCTTGGTGCTTGGTGTTTGGTGTTTGGTGCTTGGTGTTTGATGCTTGGTGCTTGGTGCTTGGTATTTGGTGCTTGGTGCTTGGTGTTTGGTGCTTGGTGCTTGGTGCTTGCTGTTTGGTGCTTGGTGTTTGGTGCTTGGTGCTTGGTGCTTGGTGCTTGCTGTTTGGTGGTTGGTGCTTGGTGCTTGGTGTTAGGTGTTTGGTGCTTGGTGCTTGGTGTTTGGTGTTTGGTGCTTGGTGTTTGGTGTTTGGTGCTTGGTGTTTGGTGCTTGGTACTTGGTGCTTGGTGTTAGGTGTTTGGTGCTTGGTGCTTGGTGTCTGGTTTTTGGGGCTTGGTGCTTGGTGTTTGGTGTTTGGTGCTTGCTGCTGGCTGCTTGGTGTTTGGTACTTGGTGATTGCTGCTTGGTGTTTGGTGCTTGGTGTTTGGTGTTTGGTGCTAGGTGCTTGGTGTTTGGTGCTTGCTGCTTGGTGTTTGTACTTGGTGCTTGGTGCTTGGTTCTTGGTGTTTGGTGCTTGGTGCTTGGTGTGTGGTGCTTGGTGCTTGGTGTTTGGTGCTTGGTGATTGGTGCTTGGTGCTTGGTGCTTGGTGCTTGGTGTTTGGTGGTTGGTGTTTGGTGCTTGGTCTTTGGTGTTTGGTGCTTGGTGTTTGGTGTTTGGTGTTATATGCTTGGTGTTTGATGCTTGGTGCTTGGTGCTTGGTGTTTGGTGCTTGGTGTTTGATGCTTGGTGCTTGGTGCTTGGTGTTTGGTGCTTGGTGCTTGGTGTTTGTACTTGGTGCTTGGTGCTTGGTTCTTGGTGTTTGGTGCTTGGTGCTTGGTGTTTGGTGCTTGGTGCTTGGTGTTTGTTGCTTGGTGTTTGGTGCTTGGTGCTTGGTGCTTGGTGCTTGGTGTTTGGTGCTTGGTGTTTGGTGCTTGGTGTTTGGTGCTTGGTGCTTGGTGCTTGGTGTTTGGTGTTTGGTGGTTGGTGTTTGGTGTTTGGTGTTAGGTGTTTGGTGCTTGGTGTTTGGTGTTTGGTGCTTGGTGCTTGGTGTTTGGTGTTTGGTGCTTGGTGTTTGGTGCTTGGTACTTGGTGCTTGGTGCTTGGTGTTAGGTGTTTGGTGCTTGGTGCTTGGTGTTTGGTTTTTGGTGCTTGGTGTTTGGTGTTTGGTGCTTGCTGCTGGCTGCTTGGTGTTTGATGCTTGGTGATTGGTGCTTGGTGTTTGGTGCTTGGTGTTTGGTGTTTGGTGCTAGGTGCTTGGTGTTTGGTGCTTGGTGCTTGGTGTTTGGTGTTTGGTGTTTGGTGCTTGGTGCTTGGTGTTTGGTGCTTGGTGCTGGGTGGTTGGTGTTTAGTGTTTGGTGTTTGGTGCTGGGTGCTTGGTGTTTGGTGCTTGGTGCTTGGTCTTTGGTGCTTGGTGTTTGGTGTTTGGTGCTTGGTGCTTGGTGTTTGGTGCTTGGTGCTTGGTGTTTGGTGCTTGGTGTTTAGTGTTTGGTGCTTGGTGCTTAGTGTTTGGTGCTAGGTGCTTGGTGTTTGGTGCTTGGTGTTTAGGTGCCTGGTGCTTGGTGTTTGGTGTTTGGTGTTTGGTGCTTGGTGCTTGGTGTTTGGTGTTTGCTGTTTGCTGTTTGGTGTTTGTTGTTTGGTGTTTGTTGTTTGGTGTTTGCTGTTTGCTGTTTGGTGTTTGCTTTTTGGTGTTTAGTGTTTGCTCTATGTTGTTTGCTGTTTGGTGTTTGGTGTTTGGTGTTTGGTGTTTGGTGCTTGTTCCTTGGTGTTTGGTGCTTGGTGTTTGGTGCCTGGTGCTTGGTGCTTGGTGCTTGGTGTTTGGTGTTTGGTGCTTGGTGCTTGGTGCTTGGAGTTTGGTGTTTGGTGCTTGGTGCTTGGTGTTTTGTGTTTCGTGTTTGGTTTTTGGTGCTTGGTGCTTGGTGCTTGGTCCTTGGTGTTTGGTGCTGGGTGCTTTGTGTTTGGTGCTTGGTGCTTGGTGCTTGGTGTTTGGTGTTTGCTGCTTGGTGTTTGATGCTTGGTGCTTGGTGCTTGGTGTTTTGTGTTTGGTGCTTGGTGCTTGGTGTTTGGTGCTTGGTGCTTGGTGCTTGGTCTTTGTACTTGGTGCTTGGTGCTTGGTGTTTGGTTCTTGGTTCTTGGTGTTTGGTGTTTGGCGTTTGGTGTTTGGTGCTTGGTGCTTGGTGTTTGGTGCCTGGTGCTTGGTGCTTGGTGCTTGGAGTTTGGTGTTTGGTGTTTGGTTTTTGGTGCTGGGTGCTTGGGCCTTGGTGTTTGGTGCTGGGTGCTTTGTGTTTGGTGCTTGGTGCTTGGTGCTTGGTGTTTGGTGCTTGGTGCTGGGTGGTTGGTGTTTAGTGTTTGGTGTTTGGTGCTGGGTGCTGGGTGTTTGGTGTTTGCTGCTTGGTGTTTGATGCTTGGTGCTTGGCGCTTGGTGTTTTGTGTTTGGTGCTTGGTTCTTGGTGTTTGGTGCTTGGTGCTTGGTGCTTGGTGTTTGTACTTGGTGCTTGGTGCTTGGTGTTTGGTTCTTGGTTCTTGGTGTTTGGATACTTGTTGCTTGATGCTTGGTGCTTGATGTTTGGTGTTTGGTGCTTGGTGTTTGGTGCTTGGTGCTTGGTGCTTGGTGTTAGGTGTTTGGTGCTTGGTCCTTGGTGTTTGGTGCTTGGTGTTTGGTGTTTGGTGTTTGGTGTTTGGTGTTTGGTGTTTGCTGTTTGGTGTCTGCTTTTTGGTGTTTAGTGTTTGCTGTAAGGTGTTTGGTGTTTGCTGTTTGCTGTTTGGTCTTTGGTGCTTGGTGCTTGGTGCTTGGTGTTATATATGCTTGGTGTTTGATGCTTGGTGCTTGGTGCTTGGTGTTTGGTGTTTGGTGTTTGATGCTTGGTGCTTGGTGTTTGGTGCTTGGTGCTTGGTGTTTGTACTTGGTGCTTGGTGCTTCGTGCTTGGTGTTTGGTGTTTGGTGCTTGGTGTTTGGTGTTTGGTGTTTAGTGCTTGGTGTTTGGTGTTTGGTGCTTGGTGTTTGGTGCTTGGTACTTGGTGCTTGGTGCTTGGTGTTAGGTGTTTGGTGCTTGGTGTTTGGTGCTTGGTGTTTGGTGCTTGGTGCTTGGTGCTTGGTGCTTGGTGTTTGGTGGTTGGTGTTTGGTGCTTGGTGTTAGGTGTTTGGTGCTTGGTGCTTGGTGTTTGGTGTTTGGTGCTTGGTGTTTGGTGTTTGGTGCTTGGTGTTTGGTGCTTTTTGCTTGGTGCTTGGTGCTTGGTGTTTGGTGCTTGGTGCTTGGTGTTTGGTGTTGGGTGCTTGGTGCTTGGTGTTTGGTGTTTGGTGCTTGGTGCTTGGTGTTTGGTGTTTGATGTTATATGCTTGGTGTTTGATGCTTGGTGCTTGGTGTTTGGTGTTTGGTGCTTGGTGTTTGATGCTTGGTGCTTGGTGCTTGGTGTTTGGTGCTTGGTGCTTGGTGTTTGGTGTTTGGTGCTTGGTGTTTGGTGATTGGTGCTTGGTGCTTGGTGCTTGGTGTTTGGTGGTTGGTGCTTGGTGCTTGGTGTTAGGTGTTTGGTGCTTGGTGCTTGGTGTTTGGTGTTTGGTGCTTGGTGTTTGGTGTTTGGTTGTTGGTGTTTGGTGCTTGGAACTTGGTGCTTGGTGCTTGGTGTTAGGTGTTTGGTGCTTGGTGCTTGGTGTCTGGTTTTTGGTGCTTGGTGCTTGGTGTTTGGTGTTTGGTGCTTGCTGCTGGTTGCTTGGTGTTTGGTGCTTGATGATTGGTGCTTGGTGTTTGGGGCTTGGTGATTGGTGTTTGGTGCTAGGTGCTTGGTGTTTGGTGCTTGGTGCTTGGTGTTTGTACTTGGTGCTTGGTGCTTGGTTCTTTGTGTTTGGTGCTTGGTGCTTGGTGTTTGGTGCTTGGTGCTTGGTGTTTGGTGCTTGGTGCTTGGTGCTTGGTGTTTGGTGCTTGGTGTTAGGTGTTTGGTGCTTGGTGCTTGGTGTTTGGTGTTTGGTGCTTGGTGCTTGGTGTTTGGTGTTTCGTGCTTGGTGTTTGGTGTTTGGTGTTATATGCTTGGTGTTTGATGCTTGGTGCTTGGTGCTTGGTGTTTGGTGCTTGGTGTTTGATGCTTGGTGCTTGGTGCTTGGTGTTTGGTGCTTGGTGTTTGTACTTGGTGCTTGGTGCTTGGTTCTTGGTGTTTGGTGCTTGGTGCTTGGTGTTTGGTGCTTGGTGCTTGGTGTTTGGTGCTTGGTGCTTGGTGCTTGGTGCTTGGTGCTTGGTGTTTGGTGCTTGGTGTTTGGTGCTTGGTGTTAGGTGTTTGGTGCTTGGTGTTTGGTGTTTGGTGCTTGGTGTTTGGTGCTTGGTGTTTGGTGTTAGGTGTTTGGTGCTTGGTGTTTGGTGTTTGGTGCTTGGTGTTTGGTGCTTGGTGCTTGGTGTTTGGTGTTTGGTGCTTGGTGTTTGGTGCTTGGTACTTGGTGCTTGGTGTTAGGTGTTTGGTGCTTGGTGCTTGGTGTTTGGTTTTTGGTGCTTGGTGCTTGGTGTTTGGTGCTTGCTGCTGGCTGCTTGGTGTTTGATGCTTGGTGATTGGTGCTTGGTGTTTGGTGCTTGGTGTTTGGTGTTTGGTGCTAGGTGCTTGGTGTTTGGTGCTTGGTGCTTGGTGCTTGGTGTTTGGTGCTTGGTGCTTGGTGCTTGGTCTTTGGTGCTTGGTGTTTGGTGTTTGGTGCTTGGTGCTTGGTGCTTGGTGTTTGGTGCTTGGTGCTTGGTGTTTGGTGCTTGGTGCTTAGTGTTTGGTGCTTGGTGCTTGGTGCTTGGTGCCTGGTGCTTGGTGTTTGGTGCTTGGTGCTTGGTGTTTGGTGTTTGCTGTTTGCTGTTTGGTGTTTGTTGTTTGGTGTTTGTTGTTTGGTGTTTGCTGTTTGGTGTTTGGTGTTTGCTTTTTGGTGTTTGGTGTTTGCTGTATGTTGTTTGCTGTTTGGTGTTTGGTGTTTGGTCTTTGGTGCTTGGTGCTTGGTGCTTGGTGCTTGGTGTTTGGTGTTTGGTGCTTGGTGCTTGGTGCTTGGAGTTTGGTGTTTGGTGCTTGGTGCTTGGTGTTTTGTGTTTCGTGTTTGGTTTTTGGTGCTTGGTGCTTGGTGCTTGGTCCTTGGTGTTTGGTGCTGGGTGCTTTGTGTTTGGTGCTTGGTGCTTGGTGTTTGGTGTTTGCTGCTTGGTGTTTGATGCTTGGTGCGTGGTGCTTGGTGTTTTGTGTTTGGTGCTTGGTACTTGGTGTTTGTACTTGGTGCTTGGTGCTTGGTGCTTGGTGTTTGGTGTTTGGTGCTTGGTGCTTGGTGCTTGGAGTTTGGTGTTTGGTGCTTGGTGCTTGGTCTTTTGTGTTTGGTGCTTGGTTCTTGGTGTTTGGTGCTTGGTGCTTTGTGCTTGGTGTTTGTACTTGATGCTTGGTGCTTGGTGTTTGGTTCTTGGTTCTTGGTGTTTGGTACTTGGTGCTTGGTGTTTGGTGTTTGCTGTTTGGTGTTTGGTGTTTGGTGTTTGGTGTTTGCTGTTTGGTGTCTGCTTTTTGGTGTTTAGTGTTTGCTGTATGGTGTTTGGTGTTTGCTGTTTGGTGTTTGGTCTTTGGTGCTTGGTGTTTGGTGCTCGGTGCTTGGTGTTTGGTATTCGGTGCTTGGTGCTTGGTGTTTGGTGCTTGGTGTTTGGTGTTTGGTGTTTGGTGCTTGGTGTCTGGTGCTTGGTGTTTGGTGCTTGGTGTTTGGTGTTTGGTGCTTGGTGTTTGGTGTTTGGTGTTTGGTGCTTGGTGCTTGGTGTTTGGTGTTTGGTGTTTGGTGCTTGGTGTCTGGTGCTTTGTGTTTGGTGTTTGGTGCTTGGTGTTTGGTGTTTGGTGTTTGGTGCTTGGTGCTTGGTGCTTGGTGTTTGGTGTTTGGTGTTTGGTGCTTGGTGCTTGGTGTTTGGTGCTTGGTGCTGAGTGGTTGGTGTTTGGTGCTTGGTGTTTGGTGCTGGGTGCTTGGTTTTTGGTCCTGGGTGCTTGGTGTTTGGTGTTTGGTGCTTGGTGCTTGGTGTTTGGTGTTTGGTGCTAGGTGCTTGGTGTTTGGTGATTGGTGCTTGGTGCTTGGTGTTTGGTGCTCGGAGCTTGGTGCTTGGTGTTTGGTGCTTGGTGCTTGGTGTTTGGTGTTTGCTGTTTGGTGTTTGGTGTTTGGTGTTTGGTGTTTGCTGTTTGGTGTCTGCTTTTTGGTGTTTAGTGTTTGCTGTATGGTGTTTGGTGTTTGCTGTTTGGTGTTTGGTCTTTGGTGCTTGGTGTTTGGTGCTCGGTGCTTGGTGTTTGGTATTCGGTGCTTGGTGCTTGGTGTTTGGTGCTTGGTGTTTGGTGTTTGGTGTTTGGTGCTTGGTGTCTGGTGCTTGGTGTTTGGTGCTTGGTGTTTGGTGTTTGGTGCTTGGTGTTTGGTGTTTGGTGTTTGGTGCTTGGTGCTTGGTGTTTGGTGTTTGGTGTTTGGTGCTTGGTGTCTGGTGCTTTGTGTTTGGTGTTTGGTGCTTGGTGTTTGGTGTTTGGTGTTTGGTGCTTGGTGCTTGGTGCTTGGTGTTTGGTGTTTGGTGTTTGGTGCTTGGTGCTTGGTGTTTGGTGCTTGGTGCTGAGTGGTTGGTGTTTGGTGCTTGGTGTTTGGTGCTGGGTGCTTGGTTTTTGGTCCTGGGTGCTTGGTGTTTGGTGTTTGGTGCTTGGTGCTTGGTGTTTGGTGTTTGGTGTTTGGTGCTTGGTGCTTGGTGCTTGGTGCTTGGTGTTTGGTGCTTGGTGTTTGGTGCTTGGTGTTAGGTGTTTGGTGCTTGGTGTTTGGTGTTTGGTGCTTGGTGTTTGGTGCTTGGTGTTTGGTGTTAGGTGTTTGGTGCTTGGTGTTTGGTGTTTGGTGCTTGGTGTTTGGTGCTTGGTGCTTGGTGTTTGGTGTTTGGTGCTTGGTGTTTGGTGCTTGGTACTTGGTGCTTGGTGTTAGGTGTTTGGTGCTTGGTGCGTGGTGTTTGGTTTTTGGTGCTTGGTGCTTGGTGTTTGGTGCTTGCTGCTGGCTGCTTGGTGTTTGATGCTTGGTGATTGGTGCTTGGTGTTTGGTGCTTGGTGTTTGGTGTTTGGTGCTAGGTGCTTGGTGTTTGGTGCTTGGTGCTTGGTGCTTGGTGTTTGGTGCTTGGTGCTTGGTGCTTGGTCTTTGGTGCTTGGTGTTTGGTGTTTGGTGCTTGGTGCTTGGTGCTTGGTGTTTGGTGCTTGGTGCTTGGTGTTTGGTGCTTGGTGCTTAGTGTTTGGTGCTTGGTGCTTAGTGTTTGGTGCTAGGTGCTAGGTGCTTGGTGTTTGGTGCTTGGGGCTTGGTGCTTGGTGCCTGGTGCTTGGTGTTTGGTGCTTGGTGCTTGGTGTTTGGTGTTTGCTGTTTGCTGTTTGGTGTTTGTTGTTTGGTGTTTGTTGTTTGGTGTTTGCTGTTTGGTGTTTGGTGTTTGCTTTTTGGTGTTTGGTGTTTGCTGTATGTAGTTTGCTGTTTGGTGTTTGGTGTTTGGTCTTTGGTGCTTGGTGCTTGGTGTTTGGTGCTTGGTGCTTGGTGTTTCGTGCCTGGTGCTTGGTGCTTGGTGCTTGGTGTTTGGTGTTTGGTGCTTGGTGCTTGGTGCTTGGAGTTTGGTGTTTGGTGCTTGGTGCTTGGTGTTTTGTGTTTCGTGTTTGGTTTTTGGTGCTTGGTGCTTGGTGCTTGGTCCTTGGTGTTTGGTGCTGGGTGCTTTGTGTTTGGTGCTTGGTGCTTGGTGTTTGGTGTTTGCTGCTTGGTGTTTGATGCTTGGTGCGTGGTGCTTGGTGTTTTGTGTTTGGTGCTTGGTACTTGGTGTTTGTACTTGGTGCTTGGTGCTTGGTGCTTGGTGTTTGGTGTTTGGTGCTTGGTGATTGGTGCTTGGAGTTTGGTGTTTGGTGCTTGGTGCTTGGTGTTTTGTGTTTGGTGCTTGGTTCTTGGTGTTTGGTGCTTGGTGCTTGGTGCTTGGTGTTTGTACTTGATGCTTGGTGCTTGGTGTTTGGTTCTTGGTTCTTGGTGTTTGGTACTTGGTGCTTGGTGTTTGGTGTTTGCTGTTTGGTGTTTGGTGTTTGGTGTTTGGTGTTTGCTGTTTGGTGTCTGCTTTTTGGTGTTTAGTGTTTGCTGTATGGTGTTTGGTGTTTGCTGTTTGGTGTTTGGTCTTTGGTGCTTGGTGTTTGGTGCTCGGTGCTTGGTGTTTGGTATTCGGTGCTTGGTGCTTGGTGTTTGGTGCTTGGTGTTTGGTGTTTGGTGTTTGGTGCTTGGTGTCTGGTGCTTGGTGTTTGGTGCTTGGTGTTTGGTGTTTGGTGCTTGGTGTTTGGTGTTTGGTGTTTGGTGCTTGGTGCTTGGTGTTTGGTGTTTGGTGTTTGGTGCTTGGTGTCTGGTGCTTGGTGTTTAGTGTTTGGTGCTTGGTGCTTAGTGTTTGGTGCTAGGTGCTTGGTGTTTGGTGCTTGGTGTTTAGGTGCCTGGTGCTTGGTGTTTGGTGTTTGGTGTTTGGTGCTTGGTGCTTGGTGTTTGGTGTTTGCTGTTTGCTGTTTGGTGTTTGTTGTTTGGTGTTTGTTGTTTGGTGTTTGCTGTTTGCTGTTTGGTGTTTGCTTTTTGGTGTTTAGTGTTTGCTCTATGTTGTTTGCTGTTTGGTGTTTGGTGTTTGGTGTTTGGTGTTTGGTGCTTGTTCCTTGGTGTTTGGTGCTTGGTGTTTGGTGCCTGGTGCTTGGTGCTTGGTGCTTGGTGTTTGGTGTTTGGTGCTTGGTGCTTGGTGCTTGGAGTTTGGTGTTTGGTGCTTGGTGCTTGGTGTTTTGTGTTTCGTGTTTGGTTTTTGGTGCTTGGTGCTTGGTGCTTGGTCCTTGGTGTTTGGTGCTGGGTGCTTTGTGTTTGGTGCTTGGTGCTTGGTGCTTGGTGTTTGGTGTTTGCTGCTTGGTGTTTGATGCTTGGTGCTTGGTGCTTGGTGTTTTGTGTTTGGTGCTTGGTGCTTGGTGTTTGGTGCTTGGTGCTTGGTGCTTGGTCTTTGTACTTGGTGCTTGGTGCTTGGTGTTTGGTTCTTGGTTCTTGGTGTTTGGTGTTTGGCGTTTGGTGTTTGGTGCTTGGTGCTTGGTGTTTGGTGCCTGGTGCTTGGTGCTTGGTGCTTGGAGTTTGGTGTTTGGTGTTTGGTTTTTGGTGCTGGGTGCTTGGGCCTTGGTGTTTGGTGCTGGGTGCTTTGTGTTTGGTGCTTGGTGCTTGGTGCTTGGTGTTTGGTGCTTGGTGCTGGGTGGTTGGTGTTTAGTGTTTGGTGTTTGGTGCTGGGTGCTGGGTGTTTGGTGTTTGCTGCTTGGTGTTTGATGCTTGGTGCTTGGTGCTTGGTGTTTTGTGTTTGGTGCTTGGTTCTTGGTGTTTGGTGCTTGGTGCTTGGTGCTTGGTGTTTGTACTTGGTGCTTGGTGCTTGGTGTTTGGTTCTTGGTTCTTGGTGTTTGGATACTTGTTGCTTGATGCTTGGTGCTTGATGTTTGGTGTTTGGTGCTTGGTGTTTGGTGCTTGGTGCTTGGTGCTTGGTGTTAGGTGTTTGGTGCTTGGTCCTTGGTGTTTGGTGCTTGGTGTTTGGTGTTTGGTGTTTGGTGTTTGGTGTTTGGTGTTTGCTGTTTGGTGTCTGCTTTTTGGTGTTTAGTGTTTGCTGTAAGGTGTTTGGTGTTTGCTGTTTGCTGTTTGGTCTTTGGTGCTTGGTGCTTGGTGCTTGGTGTTATATATGCTTGGTGTTTGATGCTTGGTGCTTGGTGCTTGGTGTTTGGTGTTTGGTGTTTGATGCTTGGTGCTTGGTGTTTGGTGCTTGGTGCTTGGTGTTTGTACTTGGTGCTTGGTGCTTCGTGCTTGGTGTTTGGTGTTTGGTGCTTGGTGTTTGGTGTTTGGTGTTTAGTGCTTGGTGTTTGGTGTTTGGTGCTTGGTGTTTGGTGCTTGGTACTTGGTGCTTGGTGCTTGGTGTTAGGTGTTTGGTGCTTGGTGTTTGGTGCTTGGTGTTTGGTGCTTGGTGCTTGGTGTTTGGTGTTTGGTGTTTGGTGCTTGGTGCTTGGTGTTTGGTGTTTGGTGTTTGGTGCTTGGTGTCTGGTGCTTTGTGTTTGGTGTTTGGTGCTTGGTGTTTGGTGTTTGGTGTTTGGTGCTTGGTGCTTGGTGCTTGGTGTTTGGTGTTTGGTGTTTGGTGCTTGGTGCTTGGTGTTTGGTGCTTGGTGCTGAGTGGTTGGTGTTTGGTGCTTGGTGTTTGGTGCTGGGTGCTTGGTTTTTGGTCCTGGGTGCTTGGTGTTTGGTGTTTGGTGCTTGGTGCTTGGTGTTTGGTGTTTGGTGTTTGGTGCTTGGTGCTTGGTGCTTGGTGCTTGGTGTTTGGTGCTTGGTGTTTGGTGCTTGGTGTTAGGTGTTTGGTGCTTGGTGTTTGGTGTTTGGTGCTTGGTGTTTGGTGCTTGGTGTTTGGTGTTAGGTGTTTGGTGCTTGGTGTTTGGTGTTTGGTGCTTGGTGTTTGGTGCTTGGTGCTTGGTGTTTGGTGTTTGGTGCTTGGTGTTTGGTGCTTGGTACTTGGTGCTTGGTGTTAGGTGTTTGGTGCTTGGTGCGTGGTGTTTGGTTTTTGGTGCTTGGTGCTTGGTGTTTGGTGCTTGCTGCTGGCTGCTTGGTGTTTGATGCTTGGTGATTGGTGCTTGGTGTTTGGTGCTTGGTGTTTGGTGTTTGGTGCTAGGTGCTTGGTGTTTGGTGCTTGGTGCTTGGTGCTTGGTGTTTGGTGCTTGGTGCTTGGTGCTTGGTCTTTGGTGCTTGGTGTTTGGTGTTTGGTGCTTGGTGCTTGGTGCTTGGTGTTTGGTGCTTGGTGCTTGGTGTTTGGTGCTTGGTGCTTAGTGTTTGGTGCTTGGTGCTTAGTGTTTGGTGCTAGGTGCTAGGTGCTTGGTGTTTGGTGCTTGGGGCTTGGTGCTTGGTGCCTGGTGCTTGGTGTTTGGTGCTTGGTGCTTGGTGTTTGGTGTTTGCTGTTTGCTGTTTGGTGTTTGTTGTTTGGTGTTTGTTGTTTGGTGTTTGCTGTTTGGTGTTTGGTGTTTGCTTTTTGGTGTTTGGTGTTTGCTGTATGTAGTTTGCTGTTTGGTGTTTGGTGTTTGGTCTTTGGTGCTTGGTGCTTGGTGTTTGGTGCTTGGTGCTTGGTGTTTCGTGCCTGGTGCTTGGTGCTTGGTGCTTGGTGTTTGGTGTTTGGTGCTTGGTGCTTGGTGCTTGGAGTTTGGTGTTTGGTGCTTGGTGCTTGGTGTTTTGTGTTTCGTGTTTGGTTTTTGGTGCTTGGTGCTTGGTGCTTGGTCCTTGGTGTTTGGTGCTGGGTGCTTTGTGTTTGGTGCTTGGTGCTTGGTGTTTGGTGTTTGCTGCTTGGTGTTTGATGCTTGGTGCGTGGTGCTTGGTGTTTTGTGTTTGGTGCTTGGTACTTGGTGTTTGTACTTGGTGCTTGGTGCTTGGTGCTTGGTGTTTGGTGTTTGGTGCTTGGTGATTGGTGCTTGGAGTTTGGTGTTTGGTGCTTGGTGCTTGGTGTTTTGTGTTTGGTGCTTGGTTCTTGGTGTTTGGTGCTTGGTGCTTGGTGCTTGGTGTTTGTACTTGATGCTTGGTGCTTGGTGTTTGGTTCTTGGTTCTTGGTGTTTGGTACTTGGTGCTTGGTGTTTGGTGTTTGCTGTTTGGTGTTTGGTGTTTGGTGTTTGGTGTTTGCTGTTTGGTGTCTGCTTTTTGGTGTTTAGTGTTTGCTGTATGGTGTTTGGTGTTTGCTGTTTGGTGTTTGGTCTTTGGTGCTTGGTGTTTGGTGCTCGGTGCTTGGTGTTTGGTATTCGGTGCTTGGTGCTTGGTGTTTGGTGCTTGGTGTTTGGTGTTTGGTGTTTGGTGCTTGGTGTCTGGTGCTTGGTGTTTGGTGCTTGGTGTTTGGTGTTTGGTGCTTGGTGTTTGGTGTTTGGTGTTTGGTGCTTGGTGCTTGGTGTTTGGTGTTTGGTGTTTGGTGCTTGGTGTCTGGTCCTTGGTGTTTAGTGTTTGGTGCTTGGTGCTTAGTGTTTGGTGCTAGGTGCTTGGTGTTTGGTGCTTGGTGTTTAGGTGCCTGGTGCTTGGTGTTTGGTGTTTGGTGTTTGGTGCTTGGTGCTTGGTGTTTGGTGTTTGCTGTTTGCTGTTTGGTGTTTGTTGTTTGGTGTTTGTTGTTTGGTGTTTGCTGTTTGCTGTTTGGTGTTTGCTTTTTGGTGTTTAGTGTTTGCTCTATGTTGTTTGCTGTTTGGTGTTTGGTGTTTGGTGTTTGGTGTTTGGTGCTTGTTCCTTGGTGTTTGGTGCTTGGTGTTTGGTGCCTGGTGCTTGGTGCTTGGTGCTTGGTGTTTGGTGTTTGGTGCTTGGTGCTTGGTGCTTGGAGTTTGGTGTTTGGTGCTTGGTGCTTGGTGTTTTGTGTTTCGTGTTTGGTTTTTGGTGCTTGGTGCTTGGTGCTTGGTCCTTGGTGTTTGGTGCTGGGTGCTTTGTGTTTGGTGCTTGGTGCTTGGTGCTTGGTGTTTGGTGTTTGCTGCTTGGTGTTTGATGCTTGGTGCTTGGTGCTTGGTGTTTTGTGTTTGGTGCTTGGTGCTTGGTGTTTGGTGCTTGGTGCTTGGTGCTTGGTCTTTGTACTTGGTGCTTGGTGCTTGGTGTTTGGTTCTTGGTTCTTGGTGTTTGGTGTTTGGCGTTTGGTGTTTGGTGCTTGGTGCTTGGTGTTTGGTGCCTGGTGCTTGGTGCTTGGTGCTTGGAGTTTGGTGTTTGGTGTTTGGTTTTTGGTGCTGGGTGCTTGGGCCTTGGTGTTTGGTGCTGGGTGCTTTGTGTTTGGTGCTTGGTGCTTGGTGCTTGGTGTTTGGTGCTTGGTGCTGGGTGGTTGGTGTTTAGTGTTTGGTGTTTGGTGCTGGGTGCTGGGTGTTTGGTGTTTGCTGCTTGGTGTTTGATGCTTGGTGCTTGGTGCTTGGTGTTTTGTGTTTGGTGCTTGGTTCTTGGTGTTTGGTGCTTGGTGCTTGGTGCTTGGTGTTTGTACTTGGTGCTTGGTGCTTGGTGTTTGGTTCTTGGTTCTTGGTGTTTGGATACTTGTTGCTTGATGCTTGGTGCTTGATGTTTGGTGTTTGGTGCTTGGTGTTTGGTGCTTGGTGCTTGGTGCTTGGTGTTAGGTGTTTGGTGCTTGGTCCTTGGTGTTTGGTGCTTGGTGTTTGGTGTTTGGTGTTTGGTGTTTGGTGTTTGGTGTTTGCTGTTTGGTGTCTGCTTTTTGGTGTTTAGTGTTTGCTGTAAGGTGTTTGGTGTTTGCTGTTTGCTGTTTGGTCTTTGGTGCTTGGTGCTTGGTGCTTGGTGTTATATATGCTTGGTGTTTGATGCTTGGTGCTTGGTGCTTGGTGTTTGGTGTTTGGTGTTTGATGCTTGGTGCTTGGTGTTTGGTGCTTGGTGCTTGGTGTTTGTACTTGGTGCTTGGTGCTTCGTGCTTGGTGTTTGGTGTTTGGTGCTTGGTGTTTGGTGTTTGGTGTTTAGTGCTTGGTGTTTGGTGTTTGGTGCTTGGTGTTTGGTGCTTGGTACTTGGTGCTTGGTGCTTGGTGTTAGGTGTTTGGTGCTTGGTGTTTGGTGCTTGGTGTTTGGTGCTTGGTGCTTGGTGCTTGGTGCTTGGTGTTTGGTGGTTGGTGTTTGGTGCTTGGTGTTAGGTGTTTGGTGCTTGGTGCTTGGTGTTTGGTGTTTGGTGCTTGGTGTTTGGTGTTTGGTGCTTGGTGTTTGGTGCTTTTTGCTTGGTGCTTGGTGCTTGGTGTTTGGTGCTTGGTGCTTGGTGTTTGGTGTTGGGTGCTTGGTGCTTGGTGTTTGGTGTTTGGTGCTTGGTGCTTGGTGTTTGGTGTTTGATGTTATATGCTTGGTGTTTGATGCTTGGTGCTTGGTGTTTGGTGTTTGGTGCTTGGTGTTTGATGCTTGGTGCTTGGTGCTTGGTGTTTGGTGCTTGGTGCTTGGTGTTTGGTGTTTGGTGCTTGGTGTTTGGTGATTGGTGCTTGGTGCTTGGTGCTTGGTGTTTGGTGGTTGGTGCTTGGTGCTTGGTGTTAGGTGTTTGGTGCTTGGTGCTTGGTGTTTGGTGTTTGGTGCTTGGTGTTTGGTGTTTGGTTGTTGGTGTTTGGTGCTTGGAACTTGGTGCTTGGTGCTTGGTGTTAGGTGTTTGGTGCTTGGTGCTTGGTGTCTGGTTTTTGGTGCTTGGTGCTTGGTGTTTGGTGTTTGGTGCTTGCTGCTGGTTGCTTGGTGTTTGGTGCTTGATGATTGGTGCTTGGTGTTTGGGGCTTGGTGTTTGGTGTTTGGTGCTAGGTGCTTGGTGTTTGGTGCTTGGTGCTTGGTGTTTGTACTTGGTGCTTGGTGCTTGGTTCTTTGTGTTTGGTGCTTGGTGCTTGGTGTTTGGTGCTTGGTGCTTGGTGTTTGGTGCTTGGTGCTTGGTGCTTGGTGTTTGGTGCTTGGTGTTAGGTGTTTGGTGCTTGGTGCTTGGTGTTTGGTGTTTGGTGCTTGGTGCTTGGTGTTTGGTGTTTCGTGCTTGGTGTTTGGTGTTTGGTGTTATATGCTTGGTGTTTGATGCTTGGTGCTTGGTGCTTGGTGTTTGGTGCTTGGTGTTTGATGCTTGGTGCTTGGTGCTTGGTGTTTGGTGCTTGGTGTTTGTACTTGGTGCTTGGTGCTTGGTTCTTGGTGTTTGGTGCTTGGTGCTTGGTGTTTGGTGCTTGGTGCTTGGTGTTTGGTGCTTGGTGCTTGGTGCTTGGTGCTTGGTGCTTGGTGTTTGGTGCTTGGTGTTTGGTGCTTGGTGTTAGGTGTTTGGTGCTTGGTGTTTGGTGTTTGGTGCTTGGTGTTTGGTGCTTGGTGTTTGGTGTTAGGTGTTTGGTGCTTGGTGTTTGGTGTTTGGTGCTTGGTGTTTGGTGCTTGGTGCTTGGTGTTTGGTGTTTGGTGCTTGGTGTTTGGTGCTTGGTACTTGGTGCTTGGTGTTAGGTGTTTGGTGCTTGGTGCTTGGTGTTTGGTTTTTGGTGCTTGGTGCTTGGTGTTTGGTGCTTGCTGCTGGCTGCTTGGTGTTTGATGCTTGGTGATTGGTGCTTGGTGTTTGGTGCTTGGTGTTTGGTGTTTGGTGCTAGGTGCTTGGTGTTTGGTGCTTGGTGCTTGGTGCTTGGTGTTTGGTGCTTGGTGCTTGGTGCTTGGTCTTTGGTGCTTGGTGTTTGGTGTTTGGTGCTTGGTGCTTGGTGCTTGGTGTTTGGTGCTTGGTGCTTGGTGTTTGGTGCTTGGTGCTTAGTGTTTGGTGCTTGGTGCTTGGTGCTTGGTGCCTGGTGCTTGGTGTTTGGTGCTTGGTGCTTGGTGTTTGGTGTTTGCTGTTTGCTGTTTGGTGTTTGTTGTTTGGTGTTTGTTGTTTGGTGTTTGCTGTTTGGTGTTTGGTGTTTGCTTTTTGGTGTTTGGTGTTTGCTGTATGTTGTTTGCTGTTTGGTGTTTGGTGTTTGGTCTTTGGTGCTTGGTGCTTGGTGCTTGGTGCTTGGTGTTTGGTGTTTGGTGCTTGGTGCTTGGTGCTTGGAGTTTGGTGTTTGGTGCTTGGTGCTTGGTGTTTTGTGTTTCGTGTTTGGTTTTTGGTGCTTGGTGCTTGGTGCTTGGTCCTTGGTGTTTGGTGCTGGGTGCTTTGTGTTTGGTGCTTGGTGCTTGGTGTTTGGTGTTTGGTGCTTGGTGTTTGATGCTTGGTGCTTGGTGCTTGGTATTTGGTGCTTGGTGCTTGGTGTTTGGTGCTTGGTGCTTGGTGCTTGCTGTTTGGTGCTTGGTGTTTGGTGCTTGGTGCTTGGTGCTTGGTGCTTGCTGTTTGGTGGTTGGTGCTTGGTGCTTGGTGTTAGGTGTTTGGTGCTTGGTGCTTGGTGTTTGGTGTTTGGTGCTTGGTGTTTGGTGTTTGGTGCTTGGTGTTTGGTGCTTGGTACTTGGTGCTTGGTGTTAGGTGTTTGGTGCTTGGTGCTTGGTGTCTGGTTTTTGGGGCTTGGTGCTTGGTGTTTGGTGTTTGGTGCTTGCTGCTGGCTGCTTGGTGTTTGGTACTTGGTGATTGCTGCTTGGTGTTTGGTGCTTGGTGTTTGGTGTTTGGTGCTAGGTGCTTGGTGTTTGGTGCTTGCTGCTTGGTGTTTGTACTTGGTGCTTGGTGCTTGGTTCTTGGTGTTTGGTGCTTGGTGCTTGGTGTGTGGTGCTTGGTGCTTGGTGTTTGGTGCTTGGTGATTGGTGCTTGGTGCTTGGTGCTTGGTGCTTGGTGTTTGGTGGTTGGTGTTTGGTGCTTGGTCTTTGGTGTTTGGTGCTTGGTGTTTGGTGTTTGGTGTTATATGCTTGGTGTTTGATGCTTGGTGCTTGGTGCTTGGTGTTTGGTGCTTGGTGTTTGATGCTTGGTGCTTGGTGCTTGGTGTTTGGTGCTTGGTGCTTGGTGTTTGTACTTGGTGCTTGGTGCTTGGTTCTTGGTGTTTGGTGCTTGGTGCTTGGTGTTTGGTGCTTGGTGCTTGGTGTTTGTTGCTTGGTGTTTGGTGCTTGGTGCTTGGTGCTTGGTGCTTGGTGTTTGGTGCTTGGTGTTTGGTGCTTGGTGTTTGGTGCTTGGTGCTTGGTGCTTGGTGTTTGGTGTTTGGTGGTTGGTGTTTGGTGTTTGGTGTTAGGTGTTTGGTGCTTGGTGTTTGGTGTTTGGTGCTTGGTGCTTGGTGTTTGGTGTTTGGTGCTTGGTGTTTGGTGCTTGGTACTTGGTGCTTGGTGCTTGGTGTTAGGTGTTTGGTGCTTGGTGCTTGGTGTTTGGTTTTTGGTGCTTGGTGTTTGGTGTTTGGTGCTTGCTGCTGGCTGCTTGGTGTTTGATGCTTGGTGATTGGTGCTTGGTGTTTGGTGCTTGGTGTTTGGTGTTTGGTGCTAGGTGCTTGGTGTTTGGTGCTTGGTGCTTGGTGTTTGGTGTTTGGTGTTTGGTGCTTGGTGCTTGGTGTTTGGTGCTTGGTGCTGGGTGGTTGGTGTTTAGTGTTTGGTGTTTGGTGCTGGGTGCTTGGTGTTTGGTGCTTGGTGCTTGGTCTTTGGTGCTTGGTGTTTGGTGTTTGGTGCTTGGTGCTTGGTGTTTGGTGCTTGGTGCTTGGTGTTTGGTGCTTGGTGTTTAGTGTTTGGTGCTTGGTGCTTAGTGTTTGGTGCTAGGTGCTTGGTGTTTGGTGCTTGGTGTTTAGGTGCCTGGTGCTTGGTGTTTGGTGTTTGGTGTTTGGTGCTTGGTGCTTGGTGTTTGGTGTTTGCTGTTTGCTGTTTGGTGTTTGTTGTTTGGTGTTTGTTGTTTGGTGTTTGCTGTTTGCTGTTTGGTGTTTGCTTTTTGGTGTTTAGTGTTTGCTCTATGTTGTTTGCTGTTTGGTGTTTGGTGTTTGGTGTTTGGTGTTTGGTGCTTGTTCCTTGGTGTTTGGTGCTTGGTGTTTGGTGCCTGGTGCTTGGTGCTTGGTGCTTGGTGTTTGGTGTTTGGTGCTTGGTGCTTGGTGCTTGGAGTTTGGTGTTTGGTGCTTGGTGCTTGGTGTTTTGTGTTTCGTGTTTGGTTTTTGGTGCTTGGTGCTTGGTGCTTGGTCCTTGGTGTTTGGTGCTGGGTGCTTTGTGTTTGGTGCTTGGTGCTTGGTGCTTGGTGTTTGGTGTTTGCTGCTTGGTGTTTGATGCTTGGTGCTTGGTGCTTGGTGTTTTGTGTTTGGTGCTTGGTGCTTGGTGTTTGGTGCTTGGTGCTTGGTGCTTGGTCTTTGTACTTGGTGCTTGGTGCTTGGTGTTTGGTTCTTGGTTCTTGGTGTTTGGTGTTTGGCGTTTGGTGTTTGGTGCTTGGTGCTTGGTGTTTGGTGCCTGGTGCTTGGTGCTTGGTGCTTGGAGTTTGGTGTTTGGTGTTTGGTTTTTGGTGCTGGGTGCTTGGGCCTTGGTGTTTGGTGCTGGGTGCTTTGTGTTTGGTGCTTGGTGCTTGGTGCTTGGTGTTTGGTGCTTGGTGCTGGGTGGTTGGTGTTTAGTGTTTGGTGTTTGGTGCTGGGTGCTGGGTGTTTGGTGTTTGCTGCTTGGTGTTTGATGTTTGGTGCTTGGCGCTTGGTGTTTTGTGTTTGGTGCTTGGTTCTTGGTGTTTGGTGCTTGGTGCTTGGTGCTTGGTGTTTGTACTTGGTGCTTGGTGCTTGGTGTTTGGTTCTTGGTTCTTGGTGTTTGGATACTTGTTGCTTGATGCTTGGTGCTTGATGTTTGGTGTTTGGTGCTTGGTGTTTGGTGCTTGGTGCTTGGTGCTTGGTGTTAGGTGTTTGGTGCTTGGTCCTTGGTGTTTGGTGCTTGGTGTTTGGTGTTTGGTGTTTGGTGTTTGGTGTTTGGTGTTTGCTGTTTGGTGTCTGCTTTTTGGTGTTTAGTGTTTGCTGTAAGGTGTTTGGTGTTTGCTGTTTGCTGTTTGGTCTTTGGTGCTTGGTACTTGGTGCTTGGTGTTATATATGCTTGGTGTTTGATGCTTGGTGCTTGGTGCTTGGTGTTTGGTGTTTGGTGTTTGATGCTTGGTGCTTGGTGTTTGGTGCTTGGTGCTTGGTGTTTGTACTTGGTGCTTGGTGCTTCGTGCTTGGTGTTTGGTGTTTGGTGCTTGGTGTTTGGTGTTTGGTGTTTAGTGCTTGGTGTTTGGTGTTTGGTGCTTGGTGTTTGGTGCTTGGTACTTGGTGCTTGGTGCTTGGTGTTAGGTGTTTGGTGCTTGGTGTTTGGTGCTTGGTGTTTGGTGCTTGGTGCTTGGTGCTTGGTGCTTGGTGTTTGGTGGTTGGTGTTTGGTGCTTGGTGTTAGGTGTTTGGTGCTTGGTGCTTGGTGTTTGGTGTTTGGTGCTTGGTGTTTGGTGTTTGGTGCTTGGTGTTTGGTGCTTTTTGCTTGGTGCTTGGTGCTTGGTGTTTGGTGCTTGGTGCTTGGTGTTTGGTGTTGGGTGCTTGGTGCTTGGTGTTTGGTGTTTGGTGCTTGGTGCTTGGTGTTTGGTGTTTGATGTTATATGCTTGGTGTTTGATGCTTGGTGCTTGGTGTTTGGTGTTTGGTGCTTGGTGTTTGATGCTTGGTGCTTGGTGCTTGGTGTTTGGTGCTTGGTGCTTGGTGTTTGGTGTTTGGTGCTTGGTGTTTGGTGATTGGTGCTTGGTGCTTGGTGCTTGGTGTTTGGTGGTTGGTGCTTGGTGCTTGGTGTTAGGTGTTTGGTGCTTGGTGCTTGGTGTTTGGTGTTTGGTGCTTGGTGTTTGGTGTTTGGTTGTTGGTGTTTGGTGCTTGGAACTTGGTGCTTGGTGCTTGGTGTTAGGTGTTTGGTGCTTGGTGCTTGGTGTCTGGTTTTTGGTGCTTGGTGCTTGGTGTTTGGTGTTTGGTGCTTGCTGCTGGTTGCTTGGTGTTTGGTGCTTGATGATTGGTGCTTGGTGTTTGGGGCTTGGTGTTTGGTGTTTGGTGCTAGGTGCTTGGTGTTTGGTGCTTGGTGCTTGGTGTTTGTACTTGGTGCTTGGTGCTTGGTTCTTTGTGTTTGGTGCTTGGTGCTTGGTGTTTGGTGCTTGGTGCTTGGTGTTTGGTGCTTGGTGCTTGGTGCTTGGTGTTTGGTGCTTGGTGTTAGGTGTTTGGTGCTTGGTGCTTGGTGTTTGGTGTTTGGTGCTTGGTGCTTGGTGTTTGGTGTTTCGTGCTTGGTGTTTGGTGTTTGGTGTTATATGCTTGGTGTTTGATGCTTGGTGCTTGGTGCTTGGTGTTTGGTGCTTGGTGTTTGATGCTTGGTGCTTGGTGCTTGGTGTTTGGTGCTTGGTGTTTGTACTTGGTGCTTGGTGCTTGGTTCTTGGTGTTTGGTGCTTGGTGCTTGGTGTTTGGTGCTTGGTGCTTGGTGTTTGGTGCTTGGTGCTTGGTGCTTGGTGCTTGGTGCTTGGTGTTTGGTGCTTGGTGTTTGGTGCTTGGTGTTAGGTGTTTGGTGCTTGGTGTTTGGTGTTTGGTGCTTGGTGTTTGGTGCTTGGTGTTTGGTGTTAGGTGTTTGGTGCTTGGTGTTTGGTGTTTGGTGCTTGGTGTTTGGTGCTTGGTGCTTGGTGTTTGGTGTTTGGTGCTTGGTGTTTGGTGCTTGGTACTTGGTGCTTGGTGTTAGGTGTTTGGTGCTTGGTGCTTGGTGTTTGGTTTTTGGTGCTTGGTGCTTGGTGTTTGGTGCTTGCTGCTGGCTGCTTGGTGTTTGATGCTTGGTGATTGGTGCTTGGTGTTTGGTGCTTGGTGTTTGGTGTTTGGTGCTAGGTGCTTGGTGTTTGGTGCTTGGTGCTTGGTGCTTGGTGTTTGGTGCTTGGTGCTTGGTGCTTGGTCTTTGGTGCTTGGTGTTTGGTGTTTGGTGCTTGGTGCTTGGTGCTTGGTGTTTGGTGCTTGGTGCTTGGTGTTTGGTGCTTGGTGCTTAGTGTTTGGTGCTTGGTGCTTGGTGCTTGGTGCCTGGTGCTTGGTGTTTGGTGCTTGGTGCTTGGTGTTTGGTGTTTGCTGTTTGCTGTTTGGTGTTTGTTGTTTGGTGTTTGTTGTTTGGTGTTTGCTGTTTGGTGTTTGGTGTTTGCTTTTTGGTGTTTGGTGTTTGCTGTATGTTGTTTGCTGTTTGGTGTTTGGTGTTTGGTCTTTGGTGCTTGGTGCTTGGTGCTTGGTGCTTGGTGTTTGGTGTTTGGTGCTTGGTGCTTGGTGCTTGGAGTTTGGTGTTTGGTGCTTGGTGCTTGGTGTTTTGTGTTTCGTGTTTGGTTTTTGGTGCTTGGTGCTTGGTGCTTGGTCCTTGGTGTTTGGTGCTGGGTGCTTTGTGTTTGGTGCTTGGTGCTTGGTGTTTGGTGTTTGCTGCTTGGTGTTTGATGCTTGGTGCGTGGTGCTTGGTGTTTTGTGTTTGGTGCTTGGTACTTGGTGTTTGTACTTGGTGCTTGGTGCTTGGTGCTTGGTGTTTGGTGTTTGGTGCTTGGTGCTTGGTGCTTGGAGTTTGGTGTTTGGTGCTTGGTGCTTGGTCTTTTGTGTTTGGTGCTTGGTTCTTGGTGTTTGGTGCTTGGTGCTTTGTGCTTGGTGTTTGTACTTGATGCTTGGTGCTTGGTGTTTGGTTCTTGGTTCTTGGTGTTTGGTACTTGGTGCTTGGTGTTTGGTGTTTGCTGTTTGGTGTTTGGTGTTTGGTGTTTGGTGTTTGCTGTTTGGTGTCTGCTTTTTGGTGTTTAGTTTTTGCTGTATGGTGTTTGGTGTTTGCTGTTTGGTGTTTGGTCTTTGGTGCTTGGTGTTTGGTGCTCGGTGCTTGGTGTTTGGTATTCGGTGCTTGGTGCTTGGTGTTTGGTGCTTGGTGTTTGGTGTTTGGTGTTTGGTGCTTGGTGTCTGGTGCTTGGTGTTTGGTGCTTGGTGTTTGGTGTTTGGTGCTTGGTGTTTGGTGTTTGGTGTTTGGTGCTTGGTGCTTGGTGTTTGGTGTTTGGTGTTTGGTGCTTGGTGTCTGGTGCTTTGTGTTTGGTGTTTGGTGCTTGGTGTTTGGTGTTTGGTGTTTGGTGCTTGGTGCTTGGTGCTTGGTGTTTGGTGTTTGGTGTTTGGTGCTTGGTGCTTGGTGTTTGGTGCTTGGTGCTGAGTGGTTGGTGTTTGGTGCTTGGTGTTTGGTGCTGGGTGCTTGGTTTTTGGTCCTGGGTGCTTGGTGTTTGGTGTTTGGTGCTTGGTGCTTGGTGTTTGGTGTTTGGTGCTAGGTGCTTGGTGTTTGGTGATTGGTGCTTGGTGCTTGGTGTTTGGTGCTCGGAGCTTGGTGCTTGGTGTTTGGTGCTTGGTGCTTGGTGTTTGGTGTTTGCTGTTTGGTGTTTGGTGTTTGGTGTTTGGTGTTTGCTGTTTGGTGTCTGCTTTTTGGTGTTTAGTGTTTGCTGTATGGTGTTTGGTGTTTGCTGTTTGGTGTTTGGTCTTTGGTGCTTGGTGTTTGGTGCTCGGTGCTTGGTGTTTGGTATTCGGTGCTTGGTGCTTGGTGTTTGGTGCTTGGTGTTTGGTGTTTGGTGTTTGGTGCTTGGTGTCTGGTGCTTGGTGTTTGGTGCTTGGTGTTTGGTGTTTGGTGCTTGGTGTTTGGTGTTTGGTGTTTGGTGCTTGGTGCTTGGTGTTTGGTGTTTGGTGTTTGGTGCTTGGTGTCTGGTGCTTTGTGTTTGGTGTTTGGTGCTTGGTGTTTGGTGTTTGGTGTTTGGTGCTTGGTGCTTGGTGCTTGGTGTTTGGTGTTTGGTGTTTGGTGCTTGGTGCTTGGTGTTTGGTGCTTGGTGCTGAGTGGTTGGTGTTTGGTGCTTGGTGTTTGGTGCTGGGTGCTTGGTTTTTGGTCCTGGGTGCTTGGTGTTTGGTGTTTGGTGCTTGGTGCTTGGTGTTTGGTGTTTGGTGTTTGGTGCTTGGTGCTTGGTGCTTGGTGCTTGGTGTTTGGTGCTTGGTGTTTGGTGCTTGGTGTTAGGTGTTTGGTGCTTGGTGTTTGGTGTTTGGTGCTTGGTGTTTGGTGCTTGGTGTTTGGTGTTAGGTGTTTGGTGCTTGGTGTTTGGTGTTTGGTGCTTGGTGTTTGGTGCTTGGTGCTTGGTGTTTGGTGTTTGGTGCTTGGTGTTTGGTGCTTGGTACTTGGTGCTTGGTGTTAGGTGTTTGGTGCTTGGTGCGTGGTGTTTGGTTTTTGGTGCTTGGTGCTTGGTGTTTGGTGCTTGCTGCTGGCTGCTTGGTGTTTGATGCTTGGTGATTGGTGCTTGGTGTTTGGTGCTTGGTGTTTGGTGTTTGGTGCTAGGTGCTTGGTGTTTGGTGCTTGGTGCTTGGTGCTTGGTGTTTGGTGCTTGGTGCTTGGTGCTTGGTCTTTGGTGCTTGGTGTTTGGTGTTTGGTGCTTGGTGCTTGGTGCTTGGTGTTTGGTGCTTGGTGCTTGGTGTTTGGTGCTTGGTGCTTAGTGTTTGGTGCTTGGTGCTTAGTGTTTGGTGCTAGGTGCTAGGTGCTTGGTGTTTGGTGCTTGGGGCTTGGTGCTTGGTGCCTGGTGCTTGGTGTTTGGTGCTTGGTGCTTGGTGTTTGGTGTTTGCTGTTTGCTGTTTGGTGTTTGTTGTTTGGTGTTTGTTGTTTGGTGTTTGCTGTTTGGTGTTTGGTGTTTGCTTTTTGGTGTTTGGTGTTTGCTGTATGTAGTTTGCTGTTTGGTGTTTGGTGTTTGGTCTTTGGTGCTTGGTGCTTGGTGTTTGGTGCTTGGTGCTTGGTGTTTCGTGCCTGGTGCTTGGTGCTTGGTGCTTGGTGTTTGGTGTTTGGTGCTTGGTGCTTGGTGCTTGGAGTTTGGTGTTTGGTGCTTGGTGCTTGGTGTTTTGTGTTTACGTGTTTGGTTTTTGGTGCTTGGTGCTTGGTGCTTGGTCCTTGGTGTTTGGTGCTGGGTGCTTTGTGTTTGGTGCTTGGTGCTTGGTGTTTGGTGTTTGCTGCTTGGTGTTTGATGCTTGGTGCGTGGTGCTTGGTGTTTTGTGTTTGGTGCTTGGTACTTGGTGTTTGTACTTGGTGCTTGGTGCTTGGTGCTTGGTGTTTGGTGTTTGGTGCTTGGTGATTGGTGCTTGGAGTTTGGTGTTTGGTGCTTGGTGCTTGGTGTTTTGTGTTTGGTGCTTGGTTCTTGGTGTTTGGTGCTTGGTGCTTGGTGCTTGGTGTTTGTACTTGATGCTTGGTGCTTGGTGTTTGGTTCTTGGTTCTTGGTGTTTGGTACTTGGTGCTTGGTGTTTGGTGTTTGCTGTTTGGTGTTTGGTGTTTGGTGTTTGGTGTTTGCTGTTTGGTGTCTGCTTTTTGGTGTTTAGTGTTTGCTGTATGGTGTTTGGTGTTTGCTGTTTGGTGTTTGGTCTTTGGTGCTTGGTGTTTGGTGCTCGGTGCTTGGTGTTTGGTATTCGGTGCTTGGTGCTTGGTGTTTGGTGCTTGGTGTTTGGTGTTTGGTGTTTGGTGCTTGGTGTCTGGTGCTTGGTGTTTGGTGCTTGGTGTTTGGTGTTTGGTGCTTGGTGTTTGGTGTTTGGTGTTTGGTGCTTGGTGCTTGGTGTTTGGTGTTTGGTGTTTGGTGCTTGGTGTCTGGTGCTTGGTGTTTAGTGTTTGGTGCTTGGTGCTTAGTGTTTGGTGCTAGGTGCTTGGTGTTTGGTGCTTGGTGTTTAGGTGCCTGGTGCTTGGTGTTTGGTGTTTGGTGTTTGGTGCTTGGTGCTTGGTGTTTGGTGTTTGCTGTTTGCTGTTTGGTGTTTGTTGTTTGGTGTTTGTTGTTTGGTGTTTGCTGTTTGCTGTTTGGTGTTTGCTTTTTGGTGTTTAGTGTTTGCTCTATGTTGTTTGCTGTTTGGTGTTTGGTGTTTGGTGTTTGGTGTTTGGTGCTTGTTCCTTGGTGTTTGGTGCTTGGTGTTTGGTGCCTGGTGCTTGGTGCTTGGTGCTTGGTGTTTGGTGTTTGGTGCTTGGTGCTTGGTGCTTGGAGTTTGGTGTTTGGTGCTTGGTGCTTGGTGTTTTGTGTTTCGTGTTTGGTTTTTGGTGCTTGGTGCTTGGTGCTTGGTCCTTGGTGTTTGGTGCTGGGTGCTTTGTGTTTGGTGCTTGGTGCTTGGTGCTTGGTGTTTGGTGTTTGCTGCTTGGTGTTTGATGCTTGGTGCTTGGTGCTTGGTGTTTTGTGTTTGGTGCTTGGTGCTTGGTGTTTGGTGCTTGGTGCTTGGTGCTTGGTCTTTGTACTTGGTGCTTGGTGCTTGGTGTTTGGTTCTTGGTTCTTGGTGTTTGGTGTTTGGCGTTTGGTGTTTGGTGCTTGGTGCTTGGTGTTTGGTGCCTGGTGCTTGGTGCTTGGTGCTTGGAGTTTGGTGTTTGGTGTTTGGTTTTTGGTGCTGGGTGCTTGGGCCTTGGTGTTTGGTGCTGGGTGCTTTGTGTTTGGTGCTTGGTGCTTGGTGCTTGGTGTTTGGTGCTTGGTGCTGGGTGGTTGGTGTTTAGTGTTTGGTGTTTGGTGCTGGGTGCTGGGTGTTTGGTGTTTGCTGCTTGGTGTTTGATGCTTGGTGCTTGGTGCTTGGTGTTTTGTGTTTGGTGCTTGGTTCTTGGTGTTTGGTGCTTGGTGCTTGGTGCTTGGTGTTTGTACTTGGTGCTTGGTGCTTGGTGTTTGGTTCTTGGTTCTTGGTGTTTGGATACTTGTTGCTTGATGCTTGGTGCTTGATGTTTGGTGTTTGGTGCTTGGTGTTTGGTGCTTGGTGCTTGGTGCTTGGTGTTAGGTGTTTGGTGCTTGGTCCTTGGTGTTTGGTGCTTGGTGTTTGGTGTTTGGTGTTTGGTGTTTGGTGTTTGGTGTTTGCTGTTTGGTGTCTGCTTTTTGGTGTTTAGTGTTTGCTGTAAGGTGTTTGGTGTTTGCTGTTTGCTGTTTGGTCTTTGGTGCTTGGTGCTTGGTGCTTGGTGTTATATATGCTTGGTGTTTGATGCTTGGTGCTTGGTGCTTGGTGTTTGGTGTTTGGTGTTTGATGCTTGGTGCTTGGTGTTTGGTGCTTGGTGCTTGGTGTTTGTACTTGGTGCTTGGTGCTTCGTGCTTGGTGTTTGGTGTTTGGTGCTTGGTGTTTGGTGTTTGGTGTTTAGTGCTTGGTGTTTGGTGTTTGGTGCTTGGTGTTTGGTGCTTGGTACTTGGTGCTTGGTGCTTGGTGTTAGGTGTTTGGTGCTTGGTGTTTGGTGCTTGGTGTTTGGTGCTTGGTGCTTGGTGCTTGGTGCTTGGTGTTTGGTGGTTGGTGTTTGGTGCTTGGTGTTAGGTGTTTGGTGCTTGGTGCTTGGTGTTTGGTGTTTGGTGCTTGGTGTTTGGTGTTTGGTGCTTGGTGTTTGGTGCTTTTTGCTTGGTGCTTGGTGCTTGGTGTTTGGTGCTTGGTGCTTGGTGTTTGGTGTTGGGTGCTTGGTGCTTGGTGTTTGGTGTTTGGTGCTTGGTGCTTGGTGTTTGGTGTTTGATGTTATATGCTTGGTGTTTGATGCTTGGTGCTTGGTGTTTGGTGTTTGGTGCTTGGTGTTTGATGCTTGGTGCTTGGTGCTTGGTGTTTGGTGCTTGGTGCTTGGTGTTTGGTGTTTGGTGCTTGGTGTTTGGTGATTGGTGCTTGGTGCTTGGTGCTTGGTGTTTGGTGGTTGGTGCTTGGTGCTTGGTGTTAGGTGTTTGGTGCTTGGTGCTTGGTGTTTGGTGTTTGGTGCTTGGTGTTTGGTGTTTGGTTGTTGGTGTTTGGTGCTTGGAACTTGGTGCTTGGTGCTTGGTGTTAGGTGTTTGGTGCTTGGTGCTTGGTGTCTGGTTTTTGGTGCTTGGTGCTTGGTGTTTGGTGTTTGGTGCTTGCTGCTGGTTGCTTGGTGTTTGGTGCTTGATGATTGGTGCTTGGTGTTTGGGGCTTGGTGTTTGGTGTTTGGTGCTAGGTGCTTGGTGTTTGTACTTGGTGCTTGGTGCTTGGTTCTTTGTGTTTGGTGCTTGGTGCTTGGTGTTTGGTGCTTGGTGCTTGGTGTTTGGTGCTTGGTGCTTGGTGCTTGGTGTTTGGTGCTTGGTGTTAGGTGTTTGGTGCTTGGTGCTTGGTGTTTGGTGTTTGGTGCTTGGTGCTTGGTGTTTGGTGTTTCGTGCTTGGTGTTTGGTGTTTGGTGTTATATGCTTGGTGTTTGATGCTTGGTGCTTGGTGCTTGGTGTTTGGTGCTTGGTGTTTGATGCTTGGTGCTTGGTGCTTGGTGTTTGGTGCTTGGTGTTTGTACTTGGTGCTTGGTGCTTGGTTCTTGGTGTTTGGTGCTTGGTGCTTGGTGTTTGGTGCTTGGTGCTTGGTGTTTGGTGCTTGGTGCTTGGTGCTTGGTGCTTGGTGCTTGGTGTTTGGTGCTTGGTGTTTGGTGCTTGGTGTTAGGTGTTTGGTGCTTGGTGTTTGGTGTTTGGTGCTTGGTGTTTGGTGCTTGGTGTTTGGTGTTAGGTGTTTGGTGCTTGGTGTTTGGTGTTTGGTGCTTGGTGTTTGGTGCTTGGTGCTTGGTGTTTGGTGTTTGGTGCTTGGTGTTTGGTGCTTGGTACTTGGTGCTTGGTGTTAGGTGTTTGGTGCTTGGTGCTTGGTGTTTGGTTTTTGGTGCTTGGTGCTTGGTGTTTGGTGCTTGCTGCTGGCTGCTTGGTGTTTGATGCTTGGTGATTGGTGCTTGGTGTTTGGTGCTTGGTGTTTGGTGTTTGGTGCTAGGTGCTTGGTGTTTGGTGCTTGGTGCTTGGTGCTTGGTGTTTGGTGCTTGGTGCTTGGTGCTTGGTCTTTGGTGCTTGGTGTTTGGTGTTTGGTGCTTGGTGCTTGGTGCTTGGTGTTTGGTGCTTGGTGCTTGGTGTTTGGTGCTTGGTGCTTAGTGTTTGGTGCTTGGTGCTTGGTGCTTGGTGCCTGGTGCTTGGTGTTTGGTGCTTGGTGCTTGGTGTTTGGTGTTTGCTGTTTGCTGTTTGGTGTTTGTTGTTTGGTGTTTGTTGTTTGGTGTTTGCTGTTTGGTGTTTGGTGTTTGCTTTTTGGTGTTTGGTGTTTGCTGTATGTTGTTTGCTGTTTGGTGTTTGGTGTTTGGTCTTTGGTGCTTGGTGCTTGGTGCTTGGTGCTTGGTGTTTGGTGTTTGGTGCTTGGTGCTTGGTGCTTGGAGTTTGGTGTTTGGTGCTTGGTGCTTGGTGTTTTGTGTTTCGTGTTTGGTTTTTGGTGCTTGGTGCTTGGTGCTTGGTCCTTGGTGTTTGGTGCTGGGTGCTTTGTGTTTGGTGCTTGGTGCTTGGTGTTTGGTGTTTGCTGCTTGGTGTTTGATGCTTGGTGCGTGGTGCTTGGTGTTTTGTGTTTGGTGCTTGGTACTTGGTGTTTGTACTTGGTGCTTGGTGCTTGGTGCTTGGTGTTTGGTGTTTGGTGCTTGGTGCTTGGTGCTTGGAGTTTGGTGTTTGGTGCTTGGTGCTTGGTGTTTTGTGTTTGGTGCTTGGTTCTTGGTGTTTGGTGCTTGGTGCTTTGTGCTTGGTGTTTGTACTTGATGCTTGGTGCTTGGTGTTTGGTTCTTGGTTCTTGGTGTTTGGTACTTGGTGCTTGGTGTTTGGTGTTTGCTGTTTGGTGTTTGGTGTTTGGTGTTTGGTGTTTGCTGTTTGGTGTCTGCTTTTTGGTGTTTAGTGTTTGCTGTATGGTGTTTGGTGTTTGCTGTTTGGTGTTTGGTCTTTGGTGCTTGGTGTTTGGTGCTCGGTGCTTGGTGTTTGGTATTCGGTGCTTGGTGCTTGGTGTTTGGTGCTTGGTGTTTGGTGTTTGGTGTTTGGTGCTTGGTGTCTGGTGCTTGGTGTTTGGTGCTTGGTGTTTGGTGTTTGGTGCTTGGTGTTTGGTGTTTGGTGTTTGGTGCTTGGTGCTTGGTGTTTGGTGTTTGGTGTTTGGTGCTTGGTGTCTGGTGCTTTGTGTTTGGTGTTTGGTGCTTGGTGTTTGGTGTTTGGTGTTTGGTGCTTGGTGCTTGGTGCTTGGTGTTTGGTGTTTGGTGTTTGGTGCTTGGTGCTTGGTGTTTGGTGCTTGGTGCTGAGTGGTTGGTGTTTGGTGCTTGGTGTTTGGTGCTGGGTGCTTGGTTTTTGGTCCTGGGTGCTTGGTGTTTGGTGTTTGGTGCTTGGTGCTTGGTGTTTGGTGTTTGGTGCTAGGTGCTTGGTGTTTGGTGATTGGTGCTTGGTGCTTGGTGTTTGGTGCTCGGAGCTTGGTGCTTGGTGTTTGGTGCTTGGTGCTTGGTGTTTGGTGTTTGCTGTTTGGTGTTTGGTGTTTGGTGTTTGGTGTTTGCTGTTTGGTGTCTGCTTTTTGGTGTTTAGTGTTTGCTGTATGGTGTTTGGTGTTTGCTGTTTGGTGTTTGGTCTTTGGTGCTTGGTGTTTGGTGCTCGGTGCTTGGTGTTTGGTATTCGGTGCTTGGTGCTTGGTGTTTGGTGCTTGGTGTTTGGTGTTTGGTGTTTGGTGCTTGGTGTCTGGTGCTTGGTGTTTGGTGCTTGGTGTTTGGTGTTTGGTGCTTGGTGTTTGGTGTTTGGTGTTTGGTGCTTGGTGCTTGGTGTTTGGTGTTTGGTGTTTGGTGCTTGGTGTCTGGTGCTTTGTGTTTGGTGTTTGGTGCTTGGTGTTTGGTGTTTGGTGTTTGGTGCTTGGTGCTTGGTGCTTGGTGTTTGGTGTTTGGTGTTTGGTGCTTGGTGCTTGGTGTTTGGTGCTTGGTGCTGAGTGGTTGGTGTTTGGTGCTTGGTGTTTGGTGCTGGGTGCTTGGTTTTTGGTCCTGGGTGCTTGGTGTTTGGTGTTTGGTGCTTGGTGCTTGGTGTTTGGTGTTTGGTGTTTGGTGCTTGGTGCTTGGTGCTTGGTGCTTGGTGTTTGGTGCTTGGTGTTTGGTGCTTGGTGTTAGGTGTTTGGTGCTTGGTGTTTGGTGTTTGGTGCTTGGTGTTTGGTGCTTGGTGTTTGGTGTTAGGTGTTTGGTGCTTGGTGTTTGGTGTTTGGTGCTTGGTGTTTGGTGCTTGGTGCTTGGTGTTTGGTGTTTGGTGCTTGGTGTTTGGTGCTTGGTACTTGGTGCTTGGTGTTAGGTGTTTGGTGCTTGGTGCGTGGTGTTTGGTTTTTGGTGCTTGGTGCTTGGTGTTTGGTGCTTGCTGCTGGCTGCTTGGTGTTTGATGCTTGGTGATTGGTGCTTGGTGTTTGGTGCTTGGTGTTTGGTGTTTGGTGCTAGGTGCTTGGTGTTTGGTGCTTGGTGCTTGGTGCTTGGTGTTTGGTGCTTGGTGCTTGGTGCTTGGTCTTTGGTGCTTGGTGTTTGGTGTTTGGTGCTTGGTGCTTGGTGCTTGGTGTTTGGTGCTTGGTGCTTGGTGTTTGGTGCTTGGTGCTTAGTGTTTGGTGCTTGGTGCTTAGTGTTTGGTGCTAGGTGCTAGGTGCTTGGTGTTTGGTGCTTGGGGCTTGGTGCTTGGTGCCTGGTGCTTGGTGTTTGGTGCTTGGTGCTTGGTGTTTGGTGTTTGCTGTTTGCTGTTTGGTGTTTGTTGTTTGGTGTTTGTTGTTTGGTGTTTGCTGTTTGGTGTTTGGTGTTTGCTTTTTTGTGTTTGGTGTTTGCTGTATGTAGTTTGCTGTTTGGTGTTTGGTGTTTGGTCTTTGGTGCTTGGTGCTTGGTGTTTGGTGCTTGGTGCTTGGTGTTTCGTGCCTGGTGCTTGGTGCTTGGTGCTTGGTGTTTGGTGTTTGGTGCTTGGTGCTTGGTGCTTGGAGTTTGGTGTTTGGTGCTTGGTGCTTGGTGTTTTGTGTTTCGTGTTTGGTTTTTGGTGCTTGGTGCTTGGTGCTTGGTCCTTGGTGTTTGGTGCTGGGTGCTTTGTGTTTGGTGCTTGGTGCTTGGTGTTTGGTGTTTGCTGCTTGGTGTTTGATGCTTGGTGCGTGGTGCTTGGTGTTTTGTGTTTGGTGCTTGGTACTTGGTGTTTGTACTTGGTGCTTGGTGCTTGGTGCTTGGTGTTTGGTGTTTGGTGCTTGGTGATTGGTGCTTGGAGTTTGGTGTTTGGTGCTTGGTGCTTGGTGTTTTGTGTTTGGTGCTTGGTTCTTGGTGTTTGGTGCTTGGTGCTTGGTGCTTGGTGTTTGTACTTGATGCTTGGTGCTTGGTGTTTGGTTCTTGGTTCTTGGTGTTTGGTACTTGGTGCTTGGTGTTTGGTGTTTGCTGTTTGGTGTTTGGTGTTTGGTGTTTGGTGTTTGCTGTTTGGTGTCTGCTTTTTGGTGTTTAGTGTTTGCTGTATGGTGTTTGGTGTTTGCTGTTTGGTGTTTGGTCTTTGGTGCTTGGTGTTTGGTGCTCGGTGCTTGGTGTTTGGTATTCGGTGCTTGGTGCTTGGTGTTTGGTGCTTGGTGTTTGGTGTTTGGTGTTTGGTGCTTGGTGTCTGGTGCTTGGTGTTTGGTGCTTGGTGTTTGGTGTTTGGTGCTTGGTGTTTGGTGTTTGGTGTTTGGTGCTTGGTGCTTGGTGTTTGGTGTTTGGTGTTTGGTGCTTGGTGTCTGGTGCTTTGTGTTTGGTGTTTGGTGCTTGGTGTTTGGTGTTTGGTGTTTGGTGCTTGGTGCTTGGTGCTTGGTGTTTGGTGTTTGGTGTTTGGTGCTTGGTGCTTGGTGTTTGGTGCTTGGTGCTGAGTGGTTGGTGTTTGGTGCTTGGTGTTTGGTGCTGGGTGCTTGGTTTTTGGTCCTGGGTGCTTGGTGTTTGGTGTTTGGTGCTTGGTGCTTGGTGTTTGGTGTTTGGTGCTAGGTGCTTGGTGTTTGGTGATTGGTGCTTGGTGCTTGGTGTTTGGTGCTCGGAGCTTGGTGCTTGGTGTTTGGTGCTTGGTGCTTGGTGCTTGGTGTTTGGTCTTTGGCGCTTGGTGCTTGGTGTTTGGTGCTTGGTGCTTGGTGTTTGGTGTTTGGTGCTTGGTTCTTGGTGTTTGGTGCTTGGTGCTTGGTGTTTGGTGTTTGGTGCTTGGTGCTTGGTGTTTGGTGCTTGATGTTTCGTGCTTGGTATTTGGTGCTTGGTGCTTGGTGCTTGGTGCTTGGTGTTTGGTGCTTGGTGCTTGGTGCTTGGTGTTTGGTGTTTAGTGCTTGGTGTTTGGTGTTTGGTGCTTGGTGTTTGGTGCTTGGTACTTGGTGCTTGGTGCTTGGTGTTAGGTGTTTGGTGCTTGGTGTTTGGTGCTTGGTGTTTGGTGCTTGGTGCTTGGTGCTTGGTGCTTGGTGTTTGGTGGTTGGTGTTTGGTGCTTGGTGTTAGGTGTTTGGTGCTTGGTGCTTGGTGTTTGGTGTTTGGTGCTTGGTGTTTGGTGTTTGGTGTTTGGTGTTTGGTGTTTGCTGTTTGCTGTTTGCTGTTTAGTGTTTGGTGTTTGGTGTTTGGTGCTTGGTGTTTGGTGCTTGGTGCTTGGTGTTTGGTGCTTGATGCTTGGTGCTTGATGCTTGGTGCTTGGTGTCTGGTGCTTGGTGTTTGGTTCTTGGTGTTTGGTGCTTGCTGTTTGGTGCTTGGTGTTTGGTGCTTGGTGCTTGGTGCTTAGTGCTTGGTGCTTGGTGACTGGTGCTTGGTGTTTGGTGTTTGGTGCTAGGTGATTGGTGTTTGGTACTTGGTGCTTGGTGTTTGGTGTTTGGTTCTTGGTGCTTGGTGTTTGGTGTTTGGCGCTTAGTGCTTGGTGTTTGGTGCTTGGTGCTTGGTGTTTGGTCTTTGGTGCTTGGTGTGTGGTACTTGGTGCTTGGTGCTTGGTCTTTGGTGCTTGGTGATTGGTGCCTGATGCTTGGTGTTTGGTGCTTAGTGCTTGGTGTTTGGTGCTTGGTGCTTGGTGCTTGGTGTTTGGTGCTTGGTGCTTGGTGCTTGCTGCTTAGTGCTTGGTGATTTGTGCTTGGTGCTTGGTGTTTGGTGTTCGGTACTTGGTGATTGGTGTTTGGTGTTTGGTGCTTGGTTCTTGTTGTTTGGTGCTTGGTGCTTGGTGCTTGGTGTTTGGTGCTTCGTGCTTGGTGTTTGGTGTTTGGTGCTTGGTGCTCGGTGTTTGGTGTTTGGTGTTTGGTGCTTGGTATTTGGTGTTTGGTGCTTGTTGCTTGGTGCTTGTTGTTTGGTGCATGCTGCTTGGTGCTTGGTGCTTGGTGTTTGCTTCTTGGTGCTTGGTGTTTGGTGTTTGGTGCTTGGTTCTTGTGTTTGGTGTTTGGTGCTTGGTGTTTGGTGTTTGATGCTTGGTGCTTGGTTCTTGGTGCTTGGTGCTTGATGTTTTGTGCTTGGTGCTTGGTGCTTGGTGCTTGGTGTTTGGTGTTTGGTGTTTGCTGTTTGGTGTTTGGTGTTTGCTGTTTGGTGTTTGCTATTTGGTGTTTGGTGTTTGCTGTTTGGTGTTTGCTGTTTGGTGTTTGGTGTGTGGTGTTTGGTGTTTGATGTGTGGTGCTTGGTGCTTGGTGTTTGGTATTTGGTGCTTGGTGCTTGGTGCTTGGTGTTTGGTGCTTGGTGCTTGGTGCTTGGTGTTTGGTGCTTGGTGCTAGGTGTTTGGTGCTTGGTGCTTGGTGCTTTGTGTTTGGTGCTTGGTGCTTGGTGCTTGATGTTTGGTGCTTGGTGCTTGGTACTTGGTGTTTGGTGCTTCGTGCTTGGCGTTTGGTGTTTGGTGTTTGGTGCTTGGTGCTTGGTGCTTGGTGTTTGGTGCTTGGTGCTTGGTGCTTGGTGTTTGGTGCTTGGTTCTAGGTGTTTGGTGTTTGGTGCTTGGTGCTTGGTGTTTGGTGCTTGGTGCTTGGTGATTGTTGTTTGGTGCTTGGTGCTTGGTGCTTGGTGTTTGGTGCTTGGTGATTGGTGTTTGGTGTTTGGTGTTTGGTGGGTGGTGTTTGGTGCTTGGGGTTTGGTGCTTGGTGCTTGGTGTTTGGTGTTTGGTGTTTGGTGTTGGTGCTTCGTGTTTGGTGTTTGGTGCTTGGTGCTTGGTGTTTGGTGTTTGGTGCTTGGTGATTGGTTCTTGGTGTTTGGTGCTTGGTGCTTGGTGTCTGGTGTTTGGTGCTTGGTTCTTGGTCTTTGGTGATTGGTGTTTGAAGATTGGTGTTTGGTGCTTGGTGCTTGGTGCTTGGTGTTTGGTGCTTGGTGCTTGGTGTTTGGTGCTTGGCGCTTGGTGCTTGGTGTTTGATGGTTGGTGATTGGTGTTTGGTGTTTGGTGCTTGGTGTTTGGTGCTTGGTGCTTGGTGCTTGGTTTTTGGTGCTTCGTGCTTGGTGCTTGGTGGTTGGTGTTTGGTGCTTGGTGTTTGGTGCTTGGTGTTTGGTGCTTGGTGCTTGGTGCTTGGTGTTTGGTGCTTGGTGCTTGGTGCTTGGTGCTTGATGCTTGGTGATTGGTGCTTGTTGTTTGGTGCTTGGCGCTTGGTGTTTGGTGCTTGGTGCTTGGTGCTTGGTGTTTGGTGTTTGGTGGTTGGTGCTTGGTGTTTAGTGTTTGGGGCTTGGTGATTGGTGTTTGGTGTTTGGTGCTTGGTGTTTGGTGTTTCGTGCTTGGTGCTTTGTGCTTGGTGCTTGGTGTTTAGTGTTTGGTGCTTGGTGTGCGGTGTTTGGTGCTTGGTGCTTGGTGCTTGGTTTTTGGTGTTTGGTGTTTGGTGTTTGGTGTTTGCTGTTTGGTGTTTGGTGTTTGGTGTTTGGTGTTTCGTGCTTGGTGCTTGGTGTTTGGTGCTTGGTGCTTGTTGTTTGGTGCTTGGTGCTTGGTGTTTGGTGCTTAGTGCTTGGTGTTTGGTGCTTGGTGCTTGGTGCTTGGTGTTTGGTGCTTGGTGCTTCGTGCTTGCTGCTTAGTGCTTGGTGCTTTGTGCTTGGTGCTTGGTGTTTGGTGTTTGGTGCTTGGTTCTTGTGTTTGGTGTTTGGTGCTTGGTGTTTGGTGTTTGGTGCTTGGTGCTTGGTGTTTGGTGCTTGGTTCTTGATGCTTGGTGTTTGGTGTTTGGTGCTTGGTGCTTGGTGCTTGGTGTTTGGTGCTTGGTGCTTGGTTCTTGTTGTTTAGTGCTTGGTGCTTGGTGCTTGGTGTTTGGTGATTGGTGCTTGGTATTTGGTGTTTGGTGCTTGGTGCTTGGTGTTTGGTGTTTGGTGCTTGGTATTTGGTGTTTGGTGCTTTTTGCTTGGTGCTTGGTGTTTGGTGCTTGATGCTTGGTGCTTGGTGCTTAGTGTTTGGTTCTTGGTGCTTGGTGTTTGGTGTTTGGTGCTTGGTTGCTGTGTTTGGTGTTTGGTGCTTGGTGTTTGGTGTTTGGTGCTTGGTGCTTGGTTCTTGGTGCTTGGTGCTTGATGTTTTGTGCTTGGTGCTTGGTGCTTGGTGCTTGGTGTTTGGTATTTGGTGTTTGCTGTTTGGTGTTTGCTGTTTGCTGTTTGGTGTATGCTATTTGGTGTTTGGTGTTTGCTGTTTGGTGTTTGCTGTTTGGTGTTTGGTGTGTGGTGTTTGGTGTTTGATGTGTGGTGCTTGGTGCTTGGTGTTTGGTATTTGGTGCTTGGTGCTTGGTGCTTGGTGTTTGGTGCTTGGTGCTTGTTGCTTGGTGTTTGGTGCTTGGTGCTAGGTGTTTGGTGCTTGGTGCTTGGTGCTTGATGTTTGGTGCTTGGTGCTTGGTACTTGGTGTTTGGTGCTTGGTGCTTGGTGTTTGGTATTTGTTTCTTGGTGCTTGGTGCTTGGGACTTGGTGTTTGGTGCTTGGTGCTTGGTGCTTGGTGTTTGGTGCTTGGTGCTAGGTGTTTGGTGTTTAGTGCTTGGTGCTTGGTGTTTGGTGCTTGGTGTTTGGTGCTTGGTGCTTGGTGCTTGGTGTTTGGAGCTTGGTGCCTGGTGTTTGGTGCTTGGTGCTTGGTGCTTGGTGTTTGGTGTTTGGTGCTTGGTGCTTGCGTTTGGTGGTTGCAGCTTGGTGGTTGGTGTTTGGTGGTTGGTGCTTGGTGCTCGGTGTTTGGTGCTTGGTGCTTGGTGCTTGGTGTTTGGTGTTTGGTGCTTGGTTTTTGGTGTTTGGTGTTTGGTGCTTGGTACTTGGTGTTTGGTGTTTGGTGCTTGGTTCTTGGTGTTTGGTTTTTCGTGCTTGGTGCTTGGTGTTTGGTGCTTGGTGCTTGGTGCTTGGTGTTTGGTGCTTGGTGTTTGGTGTTTGGTGTTTGCTGTTTGGTGTTTGGTGCTTGGTGCTTGGTGCTTGGTGCTTGGTGTTTGGTGTTTAGTGCTTGGTGCTTGGTATTTGGTGTTTGGTGCTTGGTGTTTGGTGTTTGCTGTTTGCTGTTTGGTGTTTGTTGTTTGGTGTTTGTTGTTTGGTGTTTGCTGTTTGGTGTTTGGTGTTTGCTTTTTGGTGTTTGGTGTTTGCTGTATGTTGTTTGGTGTTTGGTGTTTGGTGTTTGGTGTTTGGTGCTTGTTGCTTGGTGTTTGGTGCTTGGTGCTTGGTGTTTGGTGCCTGGTGCTTGGTGCTTGGTGCTTGGTGTTTGGTGCTTGGTGCTTGGAGTTTGGTGTTTGGTGCTTGGTGCTTGGTGTTTCGTGTTTCGTGTTTGGTTTTTGGTGCTTGGTGCTTGGTGCTTGGTCCTTGGTGTTTGGTGCTGGGTGCATTGTGTTTGGTGCTTGGTGCTTGGTGCTTGGTGTTTGGTGTTTGCTGCTTGGTGTTTGATGCTTGGTGCTTGGTGGTTGGTGTTTTGTGTTTGGTGCTTGGTGCTTGGTGTTTGGTGCTTGGTGCTTAGTGCTTGGTGTTTGGTTCTTGGTTCTTGGTGTTTGGTGTTTGGCGTTTGGTGTTTGGTGCTTGGTGCTTGGTGTTTGGTGCTTGGTGCTTGGTGTTTGGTGCCTGGTGCTTGGTGCTTGGTGCTTGGTGTTTGGTGTTTGGTGCTTGGTGCTTGGTGCTTGGAGTTTGGTGTTTGGTGCTTGGTGCTTTGTGTTTTGTGTTTGGTGTTTGGTTTTTGGTGCTTGGTGCTTGGTCCTTGGTGTTTGGTGCTGGGTGCTTTGTGTTTTGTGCTTGGTGCTTGGTGTTTGGTGTTTGCTGCTTGGTGTTTGATGCTTGGTGCTTGGTGCTTGGTGTTTTGTGTTTGGTGCTTGGTTCTTGGTGTTTGGTGCTTGGTGCTTGGTGTTTGGTGCTTGGTGCTTGGTACTTGGTGTTTGTACTTGGTGCTTGGTGCTTGGTGTTTGGTTCTTGGTTCTTGGTGTTTGGTACTTGGTGCTTGGTGCTTGATGTTTGGTGTTTGGTGCTTGGTGTTTGGTGCTTGGTACTTGGTGCTTGGTGCTTGGTGTTAGGTGTTTGGTGCTTGGTGCTTGGTGTTTGGTTTTTGGTGCTTGGTGCTTGGTGTTTGGTGTTTGGTGCTTGCTGCTGGCTGCTTGGTGTTTGATGCTTGGTGATTGGTGCTTGGTGTTTTGTGCTTGGTGTTTGGTGTTTGGTGCTAGGTGCTTGGTGTTTGGTGCTTGGTGCTTGATGCTTGGTGTTTGGTGCTTGGTGCTGAGTGGTTGGTGTTTAGTGCTTGGTGTTTGGTGCTGGGTGCTTGGTGTTTGGTGCTTGGTGCTTGGTCTTTGGTGCTTGGTGTTTGGTGTTTGGTGCTTGGTGCTTGGTGCTTGGTGTTTGGTGCTTGGTGCTTGGTGTTTGGTGCTTGGTGCTTAGTGTTTGGTGCTTGGTGCTTTGTGTTTGGTGCTAGGTGCTTGGTGTTTGGTGCTTGGTGCTTGGTGTTTGGTGCCTGGTGCTTGGTGTTTGGTGTTTGGTGCCTGGTGCTTGGTGTTTGCTGTTTGCTGTTTGGTGTTTGTTGTTTGGTGTTTGTTGTTTGGTGTTTGCTGTTTGGTGTTTGGTGTTTGCTTTTTGGTGTTTGGTGTTTGCTGTATGTTGTTTGCTGTTTGGTGTTTGGTGTTTGGTGTTTGGTGCTTGGTGCTTGGTGTTTGGTGCTTGGTGCTTGGTGTTTGGTGCCTGGTGCTTGGTGCTTGGTGCTTGGTGTTTGGTGTTTGGTGCTTGGAGTTTGGTGTTTGGTGCTTGGTGCTTGGTATTTCGTGTTTCGTGTTTGGTTTTTGGTGCTTGGTGCTTGGTGCTTGGTCCTTGGTGTTTGGTGCTGGGTGCTTGGTGTTTGGTGCTTGGTGCTTGGTCTTTGGTGCTTTGTGTTTGGTGCTTGGTGCTTGGTGCTTGGTGTTTGGTGCTTGGTGCTTGGTGTTTGGAGCTTGGTGCTTGGTGTTTGGTTTTTGGTGCTTGGTGTTTGGTGTTTGGTGTTTGGTGCTTGCTGCTGGCTGCTTGGTGTTTGATGCATGGTGATTTGTGCTTGGTGTTTGGTGCTTGGTGTTTGGTGTTTGATGCTTGGTGCTTGGTGTTTGGTGTTTGATGCTTGGTGCTTGGTGCTTGGTGCTTGGTGCTTGGTGTTTGGTGCTTGGTGTTTGGTGTTTGGTGTTATATGCTTGGTGTTTGATGCTTGGTGCTTGGTGCTTGGTGTTTGGTGTTTGGTGTTTGATGCTTGGGGCTTGGTGTTTGGTGCTTGGTGCTTGGTGTTTGTACTTGGTGCTTGGTGCTTGGTGCTTGGTGTTTGGTGCTTGGTATTTGGTGCTTGGTGCTTGGTGCTTGGTCCTTGGTGCTTGGTGTTTGGTGGTTGGTGTTTGGTGGTTGGTGTTAGGTGTTTGGTGCTTGGTGCTTGGTGTTTGGTGTTTGGTGCTTGGTGTTTGGTGTTTGGTGCTTGGTGTTTGGTGCTTGGTACTTGGTGCTTGGTGCTTGGTGTTAGGTGTTTGGTGCTTGGTGTTTGGTGCTTGGTGTTTGGTGCTTGGTGCTTGGTGCTTGGTGTTTGGTGGTTGGTGTTTGGTGCTTGGTGTTTGGTGCTTGGTGTTACGTGTTTGGTGCTTGGTGCTTGGTGTTTGGTGTTTGGTGCTTGGTGTTTGGTGTTTGGTGCATGGTGTTTGGTGCTTTTTGCTTGGTGCTTGGTGCTTGGTGTTATATGCTTGGTGTTTGATGTTGGTGCTTGGTGCTTGGTGTTTGGTGTTTGGTGCTTGGTGTTTGATGCTTGGTGCTTGGTGCTTGGTGTTTGGTGCTTGGTGCTTGGTGTTTGGTGCTTGGTGCTTGTGTTTGGTGCTTGGTGTTTGGTGCTTGGTGTTTGGTGCTTGGTGCTTGGTGCTTGGTGCTTGGTGTTTGGTGTTTGGTGATTGGTGCTTGGTGTTTGGTGCTTGGTACTTGGTGCTTGGTGCTTGGTGTTAGGTGTTTGGTGCTTGGTGCTTGGTGTCTGGTTTTTGGTGCTTGGTGCTTGGTGTCTGGTTTTTGGTGCTGGCTGCTTGGTGTTTGGTGCTTGGTGATTGGTGCTTGGTGTTTGGTGTTTGGTGCTAGGTGCTTGGTGTTTGGTGCTTGGTGCTTGGTGTTTGTACTTGGTGCTTGGTGCTTGGTTCTTGGTGTTTGGTGCTTGGTGCTTGGTGTTTGGTGCTTGGTGCTTGGTGTTTGGTGCTTGGTGTTTGGTGCTTGGTGTTTGGTGCTTGGTGCTTGGTGCTTGGTGTTTGGTGCTTGGTGTTTGGTGCTTGGTGTTAGGTGTTTGGTGCTTGGTGCTTGGTGTTTGGTGTTTGGTGCTTGGTGTTTGGTGTTTGGTGTTATATGCTTGGTGTTTGATGCTTGGTGCTTGGTGCTTGGTGTTTGGTGCTTGGTGTTTGATGCTTGGTGCTTGGTGCTTGGTGTTTGGTGCTTGGTGCTTGGTGTTTGTACTTGGTGCTTGGTGCTTGGTTCTTGGTGTTTGGTGCTTGGTGCTTGGTGTTTGGTGCTTGGTGCTTGGTGTTTGGTGCTTGGTGTTTGGTGCTTGGTGTTTGGTGCTTGGTGTTTGGTGTTTGGTGTTTGGTGTTTGGTGTTTGGTGTTATATGCTTGGTGTTTGATGCTTGGTGCTTGGTGCTTGGTGTTTGGTGCTTGGTGTTTGATGCTTGGTGCTTGGTGCTTGGTGTTTGGTGCTTGGTGCTTGGTGTTTGTACTTGGTGCTTGGTGCTTGGTTCTTGGTGTTTGGTGCTTGGTGCTTGGTGTTTGGTGCTTGGTGCTTGGTGTTTGGTGCTTGGTGTTTGGTGCTTGGTGTTTGGTGCTTGGTGCTTGGTGCTTAGTGCTTGGTGTTTGGTGCTTGGTGTTAGGTGTTTGATGCTTGTTGCTTGGTGTTTGGTGTTTGGTGCTTGGTGTTTGGTGCTTGGTGTTTGGTGTTAGGTGTTTGGTGCTTGGTGTTTGGTGTTTGGTGCTTGGTGTTTGGTGCTTGGTGTTTGGTGCTTGGTGTTTGGTGCTTGGTACTTGGTGCTTGGTGCTTCGTGTTAGGTGTTTGGTGCTTGGTGCTTGGTGTTTGGTTTTTGGTGCTTGGTGCTTGGTGTTTGGTGTTTGGTGCTTGCTGCTGGCTGCTTGGTGTTTGATGCTTGGTGATTGGTGCTTGGTGTTTTGTGCTTGGTGTTTGGTGTTTGGTGCTAGGTGCTTGGTGTTTGGTGCTTGGTGCTTGGTGCTTGGTGTTTGGTGTTTGGTTTTAGGTGCTTGGTGCTTGGTGTTTGGTGCTTGGTGCTGGGTGGTTGGTGTTTAGTGCTTGGTGTTTGGTGCTGGGTGCTTGGTGTTTGGTGCTTGGTGCTTGGTCTTTGGTGCTTGGTGTTTGGTGTTTGGTGCTTGGTGCTTGGTGCTTGGTGTTTGGTGCCTGGTGCTTGGTGTTTGGTGCTTGGTGCTTAGTGTTTGGTGCTTGGTGCTTAGTGTTTGGTGTTTGGTGCTTGGTGCTTGGTGTTTGGTGCTTACTGTTTGGTGCTTGGTGCTTGGTGTTTGGTGTTTGCTGTTTGCTGTTTGGTGTTTGTTGTTTGGTGTTTGTTGTTTGGTGTTTGCTGTTTGGTGTTTGGTGTTTGCTTTTTGGTGTTTGGTGTTTGCTGTATGTTGTTTGGTGTTTGGTGTTTGGTGTTTGGTGTTTGGTGCTTGTTGCTTGGTGTTTGGTGCTTGGTGCTTGGTGTTTGGTGCCTGGTGCTTGGTGCTTGGTGCTTGGTGTTTGGTGTTTGGTGCTTGGTGCTTGGAGTTTGGTGTTTGGTGCTTGGTGCTTGGTGTTTCGTGTTTCGTGTTTGGTTTTTGGTGCTTGGTGCTTGGTGCCTGGTCCTTGGTGTTTGGTGCTGGGTGCATTGTGTTTGGTGCTTGGTGCTTGGTGCTTGGTGTTTGGTGTTTGCTGCTTGGTGTTTGATGCTTGGTGCTTGGTGGTTGGTGTTTTGTGTTTGGTGCTTGGTGCTTGGTGTTTGGTGCTTGGTGCTTGGTGCTTGGTGTTTGTACTTGGTGCTTGGTGATTGGTGTTTGGTTCTTGGTTCTTGGTGTTTGGTGTTTGGCGTTTGGTGTTTGGTGCTTGGTGCTTGGTGTTTGGTGCTTGGTGCTTGGTGTTTGGTGCCTGGTGCTTGGTGCTTGGTGCTTGGTGTTTGGTGTGTGGTGCTTGGTGCTTGGTGCTTGGAGTTTGGTGTTTGGTGCTTGGTGCTTTGTGTTTTGTGTTTGGTGTTTGGTTTTTGGTGCTTGGTGCTTGGTCCTTGGTGTTTGGTGCTGGGTGCTTTGTGTTTTGTGCTTGGTACTTGGTGTTTGGTGTTTGCTGCTTGGTGTTTGATGCTTGGTGCTTGGTGCTTGGTGTTTTGTGTTTGGTGCTTGGTTCTTGGTGTTTGGTGCTTGGTGCTTGGTACTTGGTGTTTGTACTTGGTGCTTGGTGCTTGGCGTTTGGTTCTTGGTTCTTGGTGTTTGGTACTTGGTGCTTGGTGCTTGATGTTTGGTGTTTGGTGCTTGGTGTTTGGTGCTTGGTACTTGGTGCTTGGTGCTTGGTGTTAGGTGTTTGGTGCTTGGTGCTTGGTGTTTGGTTTTTGGTGCTTGGTGCTTGGTGTTTGGTGTTTGGTGCTTGCTGCTGGCTGCTTGGTGTTTGATGCTTGGTGATTGGTGCTTGGTGTTTTGTGCTTGGTGTTTGGTGTTTGGTGCTGGGTGCTTGGTGTTTGGTGCTTGGTGCTTGGTGCTTGGTGTTTGGTGTTTGGTGTTAGGTGCTTGATGCTTGGTGTTTGGTGTTTGGTGCTGGGTGGTTGGTGTTTAGTGCTTGGTGTTTGGTGCTGGGTGCTTGGTGTTTGGTGCTTGGTGCTTGGTCTTTGGTGCTTGGTGTTTGGTGTTTGGTGCTTGGTGCTTGGTGCTTGGTGTTTGGTGCTTGGTGCTTGGTGTTTGGTGCTTGGTGCTTAGTGTTTGGTGCTTGGTGCTTAGTGTTTGGTGCTAGGTGCTTGGTGTTTGGTGCTTGGTGCTTGGTGTGTGGTGCCTGGTGCTTGGTGTTTGGTGTTTGGTGTTTGGTGCTTGGTGCTTGGTGTTTGGTGTTTGCTGTTTGCTGTTTGGTGTTTGTTGTTTGGTGTTTGTTGTTTGGTGTTTGCTGTTTGGTGTTTGGTGTTTGCTTTTTGGTGTTTGGTGTTTGCTGTATGTTGTTTGCTGTTTGGTGTTTGGTGTTTGGTGTTTGGTGCTTGGTGCTTGGTGTTTGGTGCTTGGTGCTTGGTGTTTGGTGCCTGGTGCTTGGTGCTTGGTGCTTGGTGTTTGGTGTTTGGTGCTTGGTGCTTGGAGTTTGGTGTTTGGTGCTTGGTGCTTGGTGTTTCGTGTTTCGTGTTTGGTTTTTGGTGCTTGGTGCTTGGTGCTTGGTCCTTGGTGTTTGGTGCTGGGTGCATTGTGTTTGGTGCTTGGTGCTTGGTGCTTGGTGTTTGGTGTTTGCTGCTTGGTGTTTGATGCTTGGTGCTTGGTGCTTGGTGTTTTGTGTTTGGTGCTTGGTGCTTGGTGTTTGGTGCTTGGTGCTTGGTGCTTGGTGTTTGTACTTGGTGCTTGGTGTTTGGTTCTTGGTTCTTGGTGTTTGGTGTTTGGCGTTTGGTGTTTGGTGCTTGGTGCTTGGTGTTTGGTGCTTGGTGCTTGGTGTTTGGTGCCTGGTGCTTGGTGCTTGGTGCTTGGTGTTTGGTGTTTGGTGCTTGGTGCTTGGTGCTTGGAGTTTGGTGTTTGGTGCTTGGTGCTTTGTGTTTTGTGTTTGGTGTTTGGTTTTTGGTGCTTGGTGCTTGGTCCTTGGTGTTTGGTGCTGGGTGCTTTGTGTTTGGTGCTTGGTGCTTGGTGTTTGGTGTTTGCTGCTTGGTGTTTGATGCTTTGTGCTTGGTGCTTGGTGTTTTGTGTTTGGTGCTTGGTGTTTGTACTTGGTGCTTGGTGCTTGGTGTTTGGTTCTTGGTTCTTGGTGTTTGGTACTTGGTGCTTGGTGCTTGATGTTTGGTGTTTGGTGCTTGGTGTTTGGTGCTTGGTGCTTGGTGCTTGGTGTTAGGTGTTTGGTGCTTGGTCCTTGGTGTTTGGTGCTTGGTGTTTGGTGTTTGCTGTTTGGTGTTTGGTGTTTGGTGTTTGGTGTTTGCTGTTTGGTGTCTGCTTTTTGGTGTTCAGTGTTTGCTGTATGGTGTTTGGTCTTTGGTGCTTGGTGTTTGGTGCTTGGTGCTTGGTGTTTGGTGTTTGGTGCTTGGTGCTTGGTGTTTGGTGTTTGGTGCTTGGTGTTTGGTGTTTGGTGCTTGGTGTCTGGTGCTTGGTGTTTGGTTTTTGGTGCTTGGTGTTTGGTGTTTGGTGTTTGGTGTTTGGTGTTTGGTGCTTGGTGCTTGGTGTTTGGTGTTTCGTGTTTGGTGCTTGGTGTCTGGTGCTTGGTGTTTGGTATTTGGTGCTTGGTGTTTGGTGTTTGGTGTTTGGTGCTTGGTGCTTGGTGCGTGGTGTTTGGTGTTTGTTGCTTGGTGTTTGGTGCTTGGTGCTGGGTGGTTGGTGTTTGGTGCTTGGTGTTTGGTGCTGGGTGCTTGGTGTTTGGTGCTGGGGGCTTGGTGTTTGGTGCTTGGTGCTTGGTCTTTGGTGCTTGGTGTTTGGTGCTTGGTGCTTGGTGTTTGGTGTTTGGTGCTTGGTGCTTGGTGTTTGGTGCTTGGTGCTTGGTGTTTGGTTTTTGGTGCTTGGTGCTTGGTGTTTGGTGTTTGGTGCTTGCTGCTGGCTGCTTGGTGTTTGATGCATGGTGATTGGTGCTTGGTGTTTGGTGCTTGGTGTTTGGTGTTTGATGCTTGGTGCTTGGTGTTTGGTGATTGGTGCTTGGTGCTTGGTGCTTGGTCCTTGGTGTTTGGTGCTGGGTGCTTGGTGTTTGGTGCTTGGTGCTTGGTCTTTGGTGCTTTGTGTTTGGTGCTTGGTGCTTGGTGCTTGGTGTTTGGTGCTTGGTGCTTGGTGTTTGGAGCTTGGTGCTTGGTGTTTGGTTTTTGGTGCTTGGTGTTTGGTGTTTGGTGTTTGGTGCTTGCTGCTGGCTGCTTGGTGTTTGATGCATGGTGATTTGTGCTTGGTGTTTGGTGCTTGGTGTTTGGTGTTTGATGCTTGGTGCTTGGTGTTTGGTGTTTGATGCTTGGTGCTTGGTGCTTGGTGCTTGGTGCTTGGTGTTTGGTGCATGGTGTTTGGTGTTTGGTGTTATATGCTTGGTGTTTGATGCTTGGTGCTTGGTGCTTGGTGTTTGGTGTTTGGTGTTTGATGCTTGGGGCTTGGTGTTTGGTGCTTGGTGCTTGGTGTTTGTACTTGGTGCTTGGTGCTTGGTGCTTGGTGTTTGGTGCTTGGTATTTGGTGCTTGGTGCTTGGTGCTTGGTCCTTGGTGCTTGGTGTTTGGTGGTTGGTGTTTGGTGGTTGGTGTTAGGTGTTTGGTGCTTGGTGCTTGGTGTTTGGTGTTTGGTGCTTGGTGTTTGGTGTTTGGTGCTTGGTGTTTGGTGCTTGGTACTTGGTGCTTGGTGCTTGGTGTTAGGTGTTTGGTGCTTGGTGTTTGGTGCTTGGTGTTTGGTGCTTGGTGCTTGGTGCTTGGTGTTTGGTGGTTGGTGTTTGGTGCTTGGTGTTTGGTGCTTGGTGTTACGTGTTTGGTGCTTGGTGCTTGGTGTTTGGTGTTTGGTGCTTGGTGTTTGGTGTTTGGTGCATGGTGTTTGGTGCTTTTTGCTTGGTGCTTGGTGCTTGGTGTTATATGCTTGGTGTTTGATGTTGGTGCTTGGTGCTTGGTGTTTGGTGTTTGGTGCTTGGTGTTTGATGCTTGGTGCTTGGTGCTTGGTGTTTGGTGCTTGGTGCTTGGTGTTTGGTGCTTGGTGCTTGTGTTTGGTGCTTGGTGTTTGGTGCTTGGTGTTTGGTGCTTGGTGCTTGGTGCTTGGTGCTTGGTGTTTGGTGTTTGGTGATTGGTGCTTGGTGTTTGGTGCTTGGTACTTGGTGCTTGGTGCTTGGTGTTAGGTGTTTGGTGCTTGGTGCTTGGTGTCTGGTTTTTGGTGCTTGGTGCTTGGTGTCTGGTTTTTGGTGCTGGCTGCTTGGTGTTTGGTGCTTGGTGATTGGTGCTTGGTGTTTGGTGTTTGGTGCTAGGTGCTTGGTGTTTGGTGCTTGGTGCTTGGTGTTTGTACTTGGTGCTTGGTGCTTGGTTCTTGGTGTTTGGTGCTTGGTGCTTGGTGTTTGGTGCTTGGTGCTTGGTGTTTGGTGCTTGGTGTTTGGTGCTTGGTGTTTGGTGCTTGGTGCTTGGTGCTTGGTGTTTGGTGCTTGGTGTTTGGTGCTTGGTGTTAGGTGTTTGGTGCTTGGTGCTTGGTGTTTGGTGTTTGGTGCTTGGTGTTTGGTGTTTGGTGTTATATGCTTGGTGTTTGATGCTTGGTGCTTGGTGCTTGGTGTTTGGTGCTTGGTGTTTGATGCTTGGTGCTTGGTGCTTGGTGTTTGGTGCTTGGTGCTTGGTGTTTGTACTTGGTGCTTGGTGCTTGGTTCTTGGTGTTTGGTGCTTGGTGCTTGGTGTTTGGTGCTTGGTGCTTGGTGTTTGGTGCTTGGTGTTTGGTGCTTGGTGTTTGGTGCTTGGTGTTTGGTGTTTGGTGTTTGGTGTTTGGTGTTTGGTGTTATATGCTTGGTGTTTGATGCTTGGTGCTTGGTGCTTGGTGTTTGGTGCTTGGTGTTTGATGCTTGGTGCTTGGTGCTTGGTGTTTGGTGCTTGGTGCTTGGTGTTTGTACTTGGTGCTTGGTGCTTGTTTCTTGGTGTTTGGTGCTTGGTGCTTGGTGTTTGGTGCTTGGTGCTTGGTGTTTGGTGCTTGGTGTTTGGTGCTTGGTGTTTGGTGCTTGGTGCTTGGTGCTTAGTGCTTGGTGTTTGGTGCTTGGTGTTAGGTGTTTGATGCTTGTTGCTTGGTGTTTGGTGTTTGGTGCTTGGTGTTTGGTGCTTGGTGTTTGGTGTTAGGTGTTTGGTGCTTGGTGTTTGGTGTTTGGTGCTTGGTGATTGGTGCTTGGTGTTTTGTGCTTGGTGTTTGGTGTTTGGTGCTAGGTGCTTGGTGTTTGGTGCTTGGTGCTTGGTGCTTGGTGTTTGGTGTTTGGTTTTAGGTGCTTGGTGCTTGGTGTTTGGTGCTTGGTGCTGGGTGGTTGGTGTTTAGTGCTTGGTGTTTGGTGCTGGGTGCTTGGTGTTTGGTGCTTGGTGCTTGGTCTTTGGTGCTTGGTGTTTGGTGTTTGGTGCTTGGTGCTTGGTGCTTGGTGTTTGGTGCCTGGTGCTTGGTGTTTGGTGCTTGGTGCTTAGTGTTTGGTGCTTGGTGCTTAGTGTTTGGTGTTTGGTGCTTGGTGCTTGGTGTTTGGTGCTTACTGTTTGGTGCTTGGTGCTTGGTGTTTGGTGTTTGCTGTTTGCTGTTTGGTGTTTGTTGTTTGGTGTTTGTTGTTTGGTGTTTGCTGTTTGGTGTTTGGTGTTTGCTTTTTGGTGTTTGGTGTTTGCTGTATGTTGTTTGGTGTTTGGTGTTTGGTGTTTGGTGTTTGGTGCTTGTTGCTTGGTGTTTGGTGCTTGGTGCTTGGTGTTTGGTGCCTGGTGCTTGGTGCTTGGTGCTTGGTGTTTGGTGTTTGGTGCTTGGTGCTTGGAGTTTGGTGTTTGGTGCTTGGTGCTTGGTGTTTCGTGTTTCGTGTTTGGTTTTTGGTGCTTGGTGCTTGGTGCCTGGTCCTTGGTGTTTGGTGCTGGGTGCATTGTGTTTGGTGCTTGGTGCTTGGTGCTTGGTGTTTGGTGTTTGCTGCTTGGTGTTTGATGCTTGGTGCTTGGTGGTTGGTGTTTTGTGTTTGGTGCTTGGTGCTTGGTGTTTGGTGCTTGGTGCTTGGTGCTTGGTGTTTGTACTTGGTGCTTGGTGATTGCTGTTTGGTTCTTGGTTCTTGGTGTTTGGTGTTTGGCGTTTGGTGTTTGGTGCTTGGTGCTTGGTGTTTGGTGCTTGGTGCTTGGTGTTTGGTGCCTGGTGCTTGGTGCTTGGTGCTTGGTGTTTGGTGTGTGGTGCTTGGTGCTTGGTGCTTGGAGTTTGGTGTTTGGTGCTTGGTGCTTTGTGTTTTGTGTTTGGTGTTTGGTTTTTGGTGCTTGGTGCTTGGTCCTTGGTGTTTGGTGCTGGGTGCTTTGTGTTTTGTGCTTGGTACTTGGTGTTTGGTGTTTGCTGCTTGGTGTTTGATGCTTGGTGCTTGGTGCTTGGTGTTTTGTGTTTGGTGCTTGGTTCTTGGTGTTTGGTGCTTGGTGCTTGGTACTTGGTGTTTGTACTTGGTGCTTGGTGCTTGGCGTTTGGTTCTTGGTTCTTGGTGTTTGGTACTTGGTGCTTGGTGCTTGATGTTTGGTGTTTGGTGCTTGGTGTTTGGTGCTTGGTACTTGGTGCTTGGTGCTTGGTGTTAGGTGTTTGGTGCTTGGTGCTTGGTGTTTGGTTTTTGGTGCTTGGTGCTTGGTGTTTGGTGTTTGGTGCTTGCTGCTGGCTGCTTGGTGTTTGATGCTTGGTGATTGGTGCTTGGTGTTTTGTGCTTGGTGTTTGGTGTTTGGTGCTGGGTGCTTGGTGTTTGGTGCTTGGTGCTTGGTGCTTGGTGTTTGGTGTTTGGTGTTAGGTGCTTGATGCTTGGTGTTTGGTGTTTGGTGCTGGGTGGTTGGTGTTTAGTGCTTGGTGTTTGGTGCTGGGTGCTTGGTGTTTGGTGCTTGGTGCTTGGTCTTTGGTGCTTGGTGTTTGGTGTTTGGTGCTTGGTGCTTGGTGCTTGGTGTTTGGTGCTTGGTGCTTGGTGTTTGGTGCTTGGTGCTTAGTGTTTGGTGCTTGGTGCTTAGTGTTTGGTGCTAGGTGCTTGGTGTTTGGTGCTTGGTGCTTGGTGTGTGGTGCCTGGTGCTTGGTGTTTGGTGTTTGGTGTTTGGTGCTTGGTGCTTGGTGTTTGGTGTTTGCTGTTTGCTGTTTGGTGTTTGTTGTTTGGTGTTTGTTGTTTGGTGTTTGCTGTTTGGTGTTTGGTGTTTGCTTTTTGGTGTTTGGTGTTTGCTGTATGTTGTTTGCTGTTTGGTGTTTGGTGTTTGGTGTTTGGTGCTTGGTGCTTGGTGTTTGGTGCTTGGTGCTTGGTGTTTGGTGCCTGGTGCTTGGTGCTTGGTGCTTGGTGTTTGGTGTTTGGTGCTTGGTGCTTGGAGTTTGGTGTTTGGTGCTTGGTGCTTGGTGTTTCGTGTTTCGTGTTTGGTTTTTGGTGCTTGGTGCTTGGTGCTTGGTCCTTGGTGTTTGGTGCTGGGTGCATTGTGTTTGGTGCTTGGTGCTTGGTGCTTGGTGTTTGGTGTTTGCTGCTTGGTGTTTGATGCTTGGTGCTTGGTGCTTGGTGTTTTGTGTTTGGTGCTTGGTGCTTGGTGTTTGGTGCTTGGTGCTTGGTGCTTGGTGTTTGTACTTGGTGCTTGGTGTTTGGTTCTTGGTTCTTGGTGTTTGGTGTTTGGCGTTTGGTGTTTGGTGCTTGGTGCTTGGTGTTTGGTGCTTGGTGCTTGGTGTTTGGTGCCTGGTGCTTGGTGCTTGGTGCTTGGTGTTTGGTGTTTGGTGCTTGGTGCTTGGTGCTTGGAGTTTGGTGTTTGGTGCTTGGTGCTTTGTGTTTTGTGTTTGGTGTTTGGTTTTTGGTGCTTGGTGCTTGGTCCTTGGTGTTTGGTGCTGGGTGCTTTGTGTTTGGTGCTTGGTGCTTGGTGTTTGGTGTTTGCTGCTTGGTGTTTGATGCTTTGTGCTTGGTGCTTGGTGTTTTGTGTTTGGTGCTTGGTGTTTGTACTTGGTGCTTGGTGCTTGGTGTTTGGTTCTTGGTTCTTGGTGTTTGGTACTTGGTGCTTGGTGCTTGATGTTTGGTGTTTGGTGCTTGGTGTTTGGTGCTTGGTGCTTGGTGCTTGGTGTTAGGTGTTTGGTGCTTGGTCCTTGGTGTTTGGTGCTTGGTGTTTGGTGTTTGCTGTTTGGTGTTTGGTGTTTGGTGTTTGGTGTTTGCTGTTTGGTGTCTGCTTTTTGGTGTTCAGTGTTTGCTGTATGGTGTTTGGTGTTTGCTGTTTGGTGTTTGGTCTTTGGTGCTTGGTGTTTGGTGCTTGGTGCTTGGTGTTTGGTGTTTGGTGCTTGGTGCTTGGTGTTTGGTGTTTGGTGCTTGGTGTTTGGTGTTTGGTGCTTGGTGTCTGGTGCTTGGTGTTTGGTTTTTGGTGCTTGGTGTTTGGTGTTTGGTGTTTGGTGTTTGGTGTTTGGTGCTTGGTGCTTGGTGTTTGGTGTTTCGTGTTTGGTGCTTGGTGTCTGGTGCTTGGTGTTTGGTGTTTGGTGCTTGGTGTTTGGTGTTTGGTGTTTGGTGCTTGGTGCTTGGTGCGTGGTGTTTGGTGTTTGTTGCTTGGTGTTTGGTGCTTGGTGCTGGGTGGTTGGTGTTTGGTGCTTGGTGTTTGGTGCTGGGTGCTTGGTGTTTGGTGCTGGGGGCTTGGTGTTTGGTGCTTGGTGCTTGGTCTTTGGTGCTTGGTGTTTGGTGCTTGGTGCTTGGTGTTTGGTGTTTTGTGCTTGGTGCTTGGTGTTTGGTGCTTGGTGCTTGGTGTTTGGTTTTTGGTGCTTGGTGCTTGGTGTTTGGTGTTTGGTGCTTGCTGCTGGCTGCTTGGTGTTTGATGCATGGTGATTGGTGCTTGGTGTTTGGTGCTTGGTGTTTGGTGTTTGATGCTTGGTGCTTGGTGTTTGGTGATTGGTGCTTGGTGCTTGGTGCTTGGTGCTTGGTGTTTGGTGCTTGGTGCTTGGTGTTTGGTGCTTGGTGCTTGGTGTTTGGTTTTTGGTGCTTGGTGTTTGGTGATTGGTGTTTGGTGCTTGGTGTTTGGTGCTTGGTGCTTGGTGCTTAGTGCTTGGTGTTTGGTGCTTGGTGTTAGGTGTTTGATGCTTGTTGCTTGGTGTTTGGTGTTTGGTGCTTGGTGTTTGGTGCTTGGTGTTTGGTGTTAGGTGTTTGGTGCTTGGTGTTTGGTGCTTGCTGCTGGCTGCTTGGTGTTTGATGCATTGGTATTTGTGCTTGGTGTTTGGTGCTTTGTGTTTGGTGTTTGATGCTTGGTGCTTGGTGTTTGGTGTTTGATGCTTGGTGCTTGGTGCTTGGTGCTTGGTGTTTGGTGCATGGTGCTTGGTGCTTGGTTCTTGGTGTTTGGTGCTTGGTGCTTGGTGTTTGGTGTTATATGCTTGGTGTTTGATGCTTGGTGCTTGGTGCTTGGTGTTTGGTGTTTGGTGTTTGATGCTTGGTGCTTGGTGTTTGGTGCTTGGTGCTTGGTGTTTGTACTTGGTGCTTGGTGCTTGGTGCTTGGTGTTTGGTGCTTGGTGTTTGGTGCTTGGTGCTTGGTGCTTGGTCCTTGGTGCTTGGTGTTTGGTGGTTGGTGTTTGGTGGTTGGTGTTAGGTGTTTGGTGCTTGGTGCTTGGTGTTTGGTGTTTGGTGCTTGGTGTTTGGTGTTTGGTGCTTGGTGTTTGGTGCTTGGTACTTGGTGCTTGGTGCTTGGTGTTAGGTGTTTGGTGCTTGGTGTTTGGTGCTTGGTGTTTGGTGCTTGGTGCTTGGTGCTTGGTGTTTGGTGTTTGGTGGTTGGTGTTTGGTGCTTGGTGTTTGGTGCTTGGTGTTACGTGTTTGGTGCTTGGTGCTTGGTGTTTGGTGTTTGGTGCTTGGTGTTTGGTGTTTGGTGCTTGGTGTTTGGTGCTTTTTGCTTGGTGCTTGGTGCTTGGTGTTTGGGGCTGGGTGCTTGGTGCTTGGTGTTTGGTGTTATATGCTTGGTGTTTGATGCTTGGTGCTTGGTGCTTGGTGTTTGGTGTTTGGTGCTTGGTGTTTGATGCTTGGTGCTTGGTGCTTGGTGTTTTGTGCTTGGGGCTTGGTGTTTGGAGCTTGGTGCTTGGTGTTTGGTGCTTGGTGTTTGGTGCTTGGTGTTTGGTGCTTGGTGCTTGGTGCTTGGTGCTTGGTGTTTGGTGGTTGGTGCTTGGTGTTAGGTGTTTGGTGCTTGGTGCTTGGTGTTTGGTGTTTGGTGCTTGGTGTTTGGTGTTTGGTGCTTGGTGTTTGGTGCTTGGTACTTGGTGCTTGGTGTTAGGTGTTTGGTGCTTGGTGCTTGGTGTCTGGTTTTTGGTGCTTGGTGCTTGGTGTTTGGTGCTTGCTGCTGGCTGCTTGGTGTTTGGTGCTTGGTGATTGGTGCTTGGTGTTTGGTGTTTGGTGCTAGGTGCTTGGTGTTTGGTGCTTGGTGCTTGGTGTTTGTACTTGGTGCTTGGTGCTTGGTTCTTGGTGTTTGGTGCTTGGTGCTTGGTGTTTGGTGCTTGGTGCTTGGTGTTTGGTGCTTGGTGTTTGGTGCTTGGTGTTTATTGCTTGGTGCTTGGTGCTTGGTGTTTGGTGCTTGGTGTTTGGTGCTTGGTGTTAGGTGTTTGGTGCTTGGTGCTTGGTGTTTGGTGTTTGGTGGTTGGTGTTTGGTGTTTGGTGTTATATGCTTGGTGTTTGATGCTTGGTGCTTGGTGCTTGGTATTTGGTGCTTGGTGTTTGATGCTTGGTGCTTGGTGCTTGGTGTTTGGTGCTTGGTGCTTGGTGTTTGTACTTGGTGCTTGGTGCTTGGTTCTTGGTGTTTGGTGCTTGGTGTTTGGTGTTTGGTGCTTGGTGTTTGGTGTTTGGTGTTATATGCTTGGTGTTTGATGCTTGGTGCTTGGTGCTTGGTGTTTGGTGCTTGGTGTTTGATGCTTGGTGCTTGGTGCTTGGTGTTTGGTGCTTGGTGCTTGGTGTTTGTACTTGGTGCTTGGTGCTTGGTTCTTGGTGTTTGGTGCTTGGTGCTTGGTGTTTGGTGCTTGGTGCTTGGTGTTTGGTGCTTGGTGTTTGGTGCTTGGTGTTTGGTGCTTGGTGCTTGGTGCTTAGTGCTTGGTGTTTGGTGCTTGGTGTTAGGTGTTTGGTGCTTGGTGCTTGGTGTTTGGTGTTTGGTGCTTGGTGTTTGGTGCTTGGTGTTTGGTGTTAGGTGTTTGGTGCTTGGTGTTTGGTGTTTGGTGCTTGGTGTTTGGTGCTTGGTGTTTGGTGCTTGGTGTTTGGTGCTTGGTACTTGGTGCTTGGTGCTTCGTGTTAGGTGTTTGGTGCTTGGTGCTTGGTGTTTGGTTTTTGGTGCTTGGTGCTTGGTGTTTGGTGTTTGGTGCTTGCTGCTGGCTGCTTGGTCTTTGATGCTTGGTGATTGGTGCTTGGTGTTTTGTGCTTGGTGTTTGGTGTTTGGTGCTAGGTGCTTGGTGCTTGGTGCTTGGTGCTTGGTGCTTGATGTTTGGTGTTTGGTGTTAGGTGCTTGGTGCTTGGTGTTTGGTGCTTGGTGCTGGGTGGTTGGTGTTTAGTGCTTGGTGTTTGGTGCTGGGTGCTTGGTGTTTGGTGCTTGGTGCTTGGTCTTTGGTGCTTGGTGTTTGGTGTTTGGTGCTTGGTGCTTGGTGCTTGGTGTTTGGTGCTTGGTGCTTGGTCTTTGGTGCTTGGTGCTTAGTGTTTGGTGCTTGGTGCTTAGTGTTTGGTGTTTGGTGCTTGGTGCTTGGTGTTTGGTGCTTACTGTTTGGTGCTTGGTGCTTGGTGTTTGGTGTTTGCTGTTTGCTGTTTGGTGTTTGTTGTTTGGTGTTTGTTGTTTGGTGTTTGCTGTTTGGTGTTTGGTGTTTGCTTTTTGGTGTTTGGTGTTTGCTGTATGTTGTTTGCTGTTTGGTGTTTGGTGTTTGGTGTTTGGTGCTTGTTGCTTGGTGTTTGGTGCTTGGTGCTTGGTGTTTGGTGCCTGGTGCTTGGTGCTTGGTGCTTGGTGTTTGGTGTTTGGTGCTTGGAGTTTGGTGTTTGGTGCTTGGTGTTTCGTGTTTCGTGTTTGGTGCTTGGTGCTTGGTCTTTGGTGCTTGGTGTTTGGTGTTTGGTGCTTGGTGCTTGGTGCTTGGTGTTTGGTGCTTGGTGCTTGGTGTTTGGTGCTTGGTGCTTAGTGTTTGGTGCTTGGTGCTTAGTGTTTGGTGTTTGGTGCTTGGTGCTTGGTGTTTGGTGCCTGGTGCTTGGTGTTTGGTGTTTGGTGTTTGGTGCTTGGTGCTTGGTGTTTGGTGTTTGCTGTTTGCTGTTTGGTGTTTGTTGTTTGGTGTTTGTTGTTTGGTGTTTGCTGTTTGGTGTTTGGTGTTTGCTTTTTGGTGTTTGGTGTTTGGTGCTTGGTGTTTGGTGCTTGGTGTTTGGTGCTTGGTGCTTGGTGTTTGGTGCCTGGTGCTTGGTGCTTGGTGCTTGGTGTTTGGTGTTTGGTGCTTGGTGCTTGGATTTTGGTGTTTGGTGCTTGGTGCTTGGTGTTTCGTGTTTCGTGTTTGGTTTTTGGTGATTGGTTCTTGGTGCTTGGTCCTTGGTGTTTGGTGCAGGGTGCTTTGTGTTTGGTGCTTGGTGCTTGGTGCTTGGTGTTTGGTGTTTGCTGCTTGGTGTTTGATGCTTGGTGCTTGGTGCTTGGTGTTTTGTGTTTGGTGCTTGGTGCTTGGTGTTTGGTGCTTGGTGCTTGGTGCTTGGTGTTTGTACTTGGTGCTTGGTGATTGGTGTTTGGTTCTTGGTTCTTGGTGTTTGGTGTTTGGCGTTTGGTGTTTGGTGCTTGATGCTTGGTGTTTGGTGCTTGGTGCTTGATGTTTGGTGCCTGGTGCTTGGTGCTTGGTGCTTGGTGTTTGGTGTTTGGTGCTTGGTGCTTGGTGCTTGGAGTTTGGTGTTTGGTGCTTGGTGCTTGGTGTTTTGTGTTTGGTGTTTGGTTTTTGGTGCTTGGTGCTTGGTGCTTGGTGTTTGGTGTTTGCTGTTTGGTGTTTGGTGTTTGGTGTTTGGTGTTTGCTGTTTGGTGTCTGCTTTTTGGTGTTCAGTGTTTGCTGTATGGTGTTTGGTGTTTGCTGTTTGGTGTTTGGTCTTTGGTGCTTGGTGTTTGGTGCTTGGTGCTTGGTGTTTGGTGTTTGGTGCTTGGTGCTTGGTGTTTGGTGTTTGGTGCTTGGTGTTTGGTGTTTGGTGCTTGGTGTCTGGTGCTTGGTGTTTGGTTTTTGGTGCTTGGTGTTTGGTGTTTGGTGTTTGGTGTTTGGTGTTTGGTGCTTGGTGCTTGGTGTTTGGTGTTTCGTGTTTGGTGCTTGGTGTCTGGTGCTTGGTGTTTGGTGTTTGGTGCTTGGTGTTTGGTGTTTGGTGTTTGGTGCTTGGTGTTTGGTGTTTCGTGTTTGGTGCTTGGTGTCTGGTGCTTGGTGTTTGGTGTTTGGTGCGTGGTGTTTGTGTTTGGTGCTTGGTGTTTGGTGCTTGGTGCTGGGTGGTTGGTGTTTGGTGCTTGGTGTTTGGTGCTGGGTGCTTGGTGTTTGGTGCTGGGGGCTTGGTGTTTGGCGCTTGGTGCTTGGTCTTTGGTGCTTGGTGTTTGGTGCTTGGTGCTTGGTGTTTGGTGTTTGGTGCTTGGTGCTTGGTGTTTGGTGCTTGGTGCTTGGTGTTTGGTTTTTGGTGCTTGGTGCTTGGTGTTTGGTGTTTGGTGCTTGCTGCTGGCTGCTTGGTGTTTGATGCATGGTGATTGTTGCTTGGTGTTTGGTGCTTGGTGTTTGGTGTTTGATGCTTGGTGCGTGGTGTTTGGTGATTGGTGCTTGGTGCTTGGTGCTTGGTGCTTGGTGTTTGGTGCTTGGTGCTTGGTGTTTGGTGCTTGGTGCTTGGTGTTTGGTTTTTGGTGCTTGGTGTTTGGTGTTTGGTGTTTGGTGCTTGCTGCTGGCTGCTTGGTGTTTGATGCATGGTGATTTGTGCTTGGTGTTTGGTGCTTGGTGTTTGGTGTTTGATGCTTTGTGCTTGGTGTTTGGTGTTTGATGCTTGGTGCTTGGTGCTTGGTGCTTGGTGTTTGGTGCATGGTGTTTGGTGCTTGGTGATTGGTGTTTGTACTTGGTGCTTGGTGCTTGGTTCTTGGTGTTTGGTGCTTGGTGCTTGGTGTTTGGTGTTATATGCTTGGTGTTTGATGCTTGGTGCTTGGTGCTTGGTGTTTGGTGTTTGGTGTTTGATGCTTGGTGCTTGGTGTTTGGTGCTTGGTGCTTGGTGTTTGTACTTGGTGCTTGGTGCTTGGTGCTTGGTGTTTGGTGCTTGGTGTTTGGTGCTTGGTGCTTGGTGCTTGGTCCTTGGTGCTTGGTGTTTGGTGGTTGGTGTTTGGTGGTTGGTGTTAGGTGTTTGGTGCTTGGTGCTTGGTGTTTGGTGTTTGGTGCTTGGTGTTTGGTGTTTGGTGCTTGGTGTTTGGTGCTTGGTACTTGGTGCTTGGTGCTTGGTGTTAGGTGTTTGGTGCTTGGTGTTTGGTGCTTGGTGTTTGGTGCTTGGTGCTTGGTGCTTGGTGCTTGGTGTTTGGTGGTTGGTGTTTGGTGCTTGGTGTTTGGTGCTTGGTGTTACGTGTTTGGTGCTTGGTGCTTGGTGTTTGGTGTTTGGTGCTTGGTGTTTGGTGTTTGGTGCTTGGTGTTTGGTGCTTTTTGCTTGGTGCTTGGTGCTTGGTGTTTGGTGCTGGGTGCTTGGTGCTTGGTGTTTGGTGTTATATGCTTGGTGTTTGATGCTTGGTGCTTGGTGCTTGGTGTTTGGTGTTTGGTGCTTGGTGTTTGATGCTTGGTGCTTGGTGCTTGGTGTTTGGTGCTTGGTGCTTGGTGTTTGGAGCTTGGTGCTTGGTGTTTGGTGCTTGGTGTTTGGTGCTTGGTGTTTGGTGCTTGGTGCTTGGTGCTTGGTGCTTGGTGTTTGGTGGTTGGTGCTTGGTGTTAGGTGTTTGGTGCTTGGTGCTTGGTGTTTGGTGTTTGTTGCTTGGTGTTTGGTGTTTGGTGCTTGGTGTTTGGTGCTTGGTACTTGGTGCTTGGTGTTAGGTGTTTGGTGCTTGGTGCTTGGTGTCTGTTTTTTGGTGCTTGGTGCTTGGTGTTTGGTGCTTGCTGCTGGCTGCTTGGTGTTTGGTGCTTGGTGATTGGTGCTTGGTGTTTGGTGTTTGGTGCTAGGTGCTTGGTGTTTGGTGCTTGGTGCTTGGTGTTTGTACTTGGTGCTTGGTGCTTGGTTCTTGGTGTTTGGTGCTTGGTGCTTGGTGTTTGGTGCTTGGTGCTTGGTGTTTGGTGCTTGGTGTTTGGTGCTTGGTGTTTATTGCTTGGTGCTTGGTGCTTGGTGTTTGGTGCTTGGTGTTTGGTGCTTGGTGTTAGGTGTTTGGTGCTTGGTGCTTGGTGTTTGGTGTTTGGTGGTTGGTGTTTGGTGTTTGGTGTTATATGCTTGGTGTTTGATGCTTGGTGCTTGGTGCTTGGTATTTGGTGCTTGGTGTTTGATGCTTGGTGCTTGGTGCTTGGTGTTTGGTGCTTGGTGCTTGGTGTTTGTACTTGGTGCTTGGTGCTTGGTTCTTGGTGTTTGGTGCTTGGTGTTTGGTGTTTGGTGCTTGGTGTTTGGTGTTTGGTGTTATATGCTTGGTGTTTGGTGCTTGGTGCTTGGTGCTTGGTGTTTGGTGCTTGGTGTTTGATGCTTGGTGCTTGGTGCTTGGTGTTTGGTGCTTGGTGCTTGGTGTTTGTACTTGGTGCTTGGTGCTTGGTTCTTGGTGTTTGGTGCTTGGTGCTTGGTGTTTGGTGCTTGGTGCTTGGTGTTTGGTGCTTGGTGTTTGGTGCTTGGTGTTTGGTGCTTGGTGCTTGGTGCTTAGTGCTTGGTGTTTGGTGCTTGGTGTTAGGTGTTTGGTGCTTGGTGCTTGGTGTTTGGTGTTTGGTGCTTGGTGTTTGGTGCTTGGTGTTTGGTGTTAGGTGTTTGGTGCTTGGTGTTTGGTGTTTGGTGCTTGGTGTTTGGTGCTTGGTGTTTGGTGCTTGGTGTTTGGTGCTTGGTACTTGGTGCTTGGTGCTTCGTGTTAGGTGTTTGGTGCTTGGTGCTTGGTGTTTGGTTTTTGGTGCTTGGTGCTTGGTGTTTGGTGTTTGGTGCTTGCTGCTGGCTGCTTGGTCTTTGATGCTTGGTGATTGGTGCTTGGTGTTTTGTGCTTGGTGTTTGGTGTTTGGTGCTAGGTGCTTGGTGCTTGGTGCTTGGTGCTTGGTGCTTGATGTTTGGTGTTTGGTGTTAGGTGCTTGGTGCTTGGTGTTTGGTGCTTGGTGCTGGGTGGTTGGTGTTTAGTGCTTGGTGTTTGGTGCTGGGTGCTTGGTGTTTGGTGCTTGGTGCTTGGTCTTTGGTGCTTGGTGTTTGGTGTTTGGTGCTTGGTGCTTGGTGCTTGGTGTTTGGTGCTTGGTGCTTGGTGTTTGGTGCTTGGTGCTTAGTGTTTGGTGCTTGGTGCTTAGTGTTTGGTGTTTGGTGCTTGGTGCTTGGTGTTTGGTGCTTACTGTTTGGTGCTTGGTGCTTGGTGTTTGGTGTTTGCTGTTTGCTGTTTGGTGTTTGTTGTTTGGTGTTTGTTGTTTGGTGTTTGCTGTTTGGTGTTTGGTGTTTGCTTTTTGGTGTTTGGTGTTTGCTGTATGTTGTTTGCTGTTTGGTGTTTGGTGTTTGGTGTTTGGTGCTTGTTGCTTGGTGTTTGGTGCTTGGTGCTTGGTGTTTGGTGCCTGGTGCTTGGTGCTTGGTGCTTGGTGTTTGGTGTTTGGTGCTTGGAGTTTGGTGTTTGGTGCTTGGTGTTTCGTGTTTCGTGTTTGGTGCTTGGTGCTTGGTCTTTGGTGCTTGGTGTTTGGTGTTTGGTGCTTGGTGCTTGGTGCTTGGTGTTTGGTGCTTGGTGCTTGGTGTTTGGTGCTTGGTGCTTAGTGTTTGGTGCTTGGTGCTTAGTGTTTGGTGTTTGGTGCTTGGTGCTTGGTGTTTGGTGCCTGGTGCTTGGTGTTTGGTGTTTGGTGTTTGGTGCTTGGTGCTTGGTGTTTGGTGTTTGCTGTTTGCTGTTTGGTGTTTGTTGTTTGGTGTTTGTTGTTTGGTGTTTGCTGTTTGGTGTTTGGTGTTTGCTTTTTGGTGTTTGGTGTTTGGTGCTTGGTGTTTGGTGCTTGGTGTTTGGTGCTTGGTGCTTGGTGTTTGGTGCCTGGTGCTTGGTGCTTGGTGCTTGGTGTTTGGTGTTTGGTGCTTGGTGCTTCGATTTTGGTGTTTGGTGCTTGGTGCTTGGTGTTTCGTGTTTCGTGTTTGGTTTTTGGTGATTGGTGCTTGGTGCTTGGTCCTTGGTGTTTGGTGCAGGGTGCTTTGTGTTTGGTGCTTGGTGCCTGGTGCTTGGTGTTTGGTGTTTGGTGTTTGCTGCTTGGTGTTTGATGCTTGGTGCTTGGTGCTTGGTGTTTTGTGTTTGGTGCTTGGTGCTTGGTGTTTGGTGCTTGGTGCTTGGTGCTTGGTGTTTGTACTTGGTGCTTGGTGATTGGTGTTTGGTTCTTGGTTCTTGGTGTTTGGTGTTTGGCGTTTGGTGTTTGGTGCTTGGTGCTTGGTGTTTGGTGCTTGGTGCTTGGTGCTTGGTGCTTGGTGTTTGGTGTTTGGTGCTTGGTGCTTGGTGCTTGGAGTTTGGTGTTTGGTGCTTGGTGCTTGGTGTTTTGTGTTTGGTGTTTGGTTTTTGGTGCTTGGTGCTTGGTGTTTTGTGTTTGGTGCTTGGTGTTTGGTGTTTGGTGTTATATGCTTGGTGTTTGGTGCTTGGTGCTTGGTGCTTGGTGTTTGGTGCTTGGTGTTTGATGCTTGGTGCTTGGTGCTTGGTGTTTGGTGCTTGGTGCTTGGTGTTTGTACTTGGTGCTTGGTGCTTGGTTCTTGGTGTTTGGTGCTTGGTGCTTGGTGTTTGGTGCTTGGTGCTTGGTGTTTGGTGCTTGGTGTTTGGTGCTTGGTGTTTGGTGCTTGGTGCTTGGTGCTTAGTGCTTGGTGTTTGGTGCTTGGTGTTAGGTGTTTGGTGCTTGGTGCTTGGTGTTTGGTGTTTGGTGCTTGGTGTTTGGTGATTGGTGTTTGGTGTTAGGTGTTTGGTGCTTGGTGTTTGGTGTTTGGTGCTTGGTGTTTGGTGCTTGGTGTTTGGTGCTTGGTGTTTGGTGCTTGGTACTTGGTGCTTGGTGCTTCGTGTTAGGTGTTTGGTGCTTGGTGCTTGGTGTTTGGTTTTTGGTGCTTGGTGCTTGGTGTTTGGTGTTTGGTGCTTGCTGCTGGCTGCTTGGTCTTTGATGCTTGGTGATTGGTGCTTGGTGTTTTGTGCTTGGTGTTTGGTGTTTGGTGCTAGGTGCTTGGTGCTTGGTGCTTGGTGCTTGGTGCTTGATGTTTGGTGTTTGGTGTTAGGTGCTTGGTGCTTGGTGTTTGGTGCTTGGTGCTGGGTGGTTGGTGTTTAGTGCTTGGTGTTTGGTGCTGGGTGCTTGGTGTTTGGTGCTTGGTGCTTGGTGCTTGGTGTTTGGTGCTTGGTGCTTGGTGTTTGGTGCTTGGTGCTTAGTGTTTGGTGCTTGGTGCTTAGTGTTTGGTGTTTGGTGCTTGGTGCTTGGTGTTTGGTGCTTACTGTTTGGTGCTTGGTGCTTGGTGTTTGGTGTTTGCTGTTTGCTGTTTGGTGTTTGTTGTTTGGTGTTTGTTGTTTGGTGTTTGCTGTTTGGTGTTTGGTGTTTGCTTTTTGGTGTTTGGTGTTTGCTGTATGTTGTTTGCTGTTTGGTGTTTGGTGTTTGGTGTTTGGTGCTTGTTGCTTGGTGTTTGGTGCTTGGTGCTTGGTGTTTGGTGCCTGGTGCTTGGTGCTTGGTGCTTGGTGTTTGGTGTTTGGTGCTTGGAGTTTGGTGTTTGGTGCTTGGTGTTTCGTGTTTCGTGTTTGGTGCTTGGTGCTTGGTCTTTGGTGCTTGGTGTTTGGTGTTTGGTGCTTGGTGCTTGGTGCTTGGTGTTTGGTGCTTGGTGCTTGGTGTTTGGTGCTTGGTGCTTAGTGTTTGGTGCTTGGTGCTTAGTGTTTGGTGTTTGGTGCTTGGTGCTTGGTGTTTGGTGCCTGGTGCTTGGTGTTTGGTGTTTGGTGTTTGGTGCTTGGTGCTTGGTGTTTGGTGTTTGCTGTTTGCTGTTTGGTGTTTGTTGTTTGGTGTTTGTTGTTTGGTGTTTGCTGTTTGGTGTTTGGTGTTTGCTTTTTGGTGTTTGGTGTTTGGTGCTTGGTGTTTGGTGCTTGGTGTTTGGTGCTTGGTGCTTGGTGTTTGGTGCCTGGTGCTTGGTGCTTGGTGCTTGGTGTTTGGTGTTTGGTGCTTGGTGCTTCGATTTTGGTGTTTGGTGCTTGGTGCTTGGTGTTTCGTGTTTCGTGTTTGGTTTTTGGTGATTGGTGCTTGGTGCTTGGTCCTTGGTGTTTGGTGCAGGGTGCTTTGTGTTTGGTGCTTGGTGCCTGGTGCTTGGTGTTTGGTGTTTGCTGCTTGGTGTTTGATGCTTGGTGCTTGGTGCTTGGTGTTTTGTGTTTGGTGCTTGGTGCTTGGTGTTTGGTGCTTGGTGCTTGGTGCTTGGTGTTTGTACTTGGTGCTTGGTGATTGGTGTTTGGTTCTTGGTTCTTGGTGTTTGGTGTTTGGCGTTTGGTGTTTGGTGCTTGGTGCTTGGTGTTTGGTGCTTGGTGCTTGGTGCTTGGTGCTTGGTGTTTGGTGTTTGGTGCTTGGTGCTTGGTGCTTGGAGTTTGGTGTTTGGTGCTTGGTGCTTGGTGTTTTGTGTTTGGTGTTTGGTTTTTGGTGCTTGGTGCTTGGTGCTTGGTGTTTGGTGCTGGGTGCTTTGTGTTTGGTGCTTGGTGCTTGGTGTTTGGTGTTTGCTGCTTGGTGTTTGATGCTTGGTGCTTGGTGCTTGGTGTTTTGTGTTTGGTGCTTGGTTCTTGGTGTTTGGTGCTTGGTGCTTGGTGCTTGGTGTTTGTACTTGGTGCTTGGTGCTTGGTGTTTGGTTCTTGGTTCTTGGTGTTTGGTACTTGGTGCTTGGTGCTTGATGTTTGGTGTTTGGTGCTTGGTGTTTGGTGCTTGGTGCTTGGTGCTTGGTGTTAGGTGTTTGGTGCTTGGTCCTTGGTGTTTGGTGCTTGGTGTTTGGTGTTTGCTGTTTGGTGTTTGGTGTTTGGTGTTTGGTGTTTGCTGTTTGGTGTCTGCTTTTTGGTGTTTAGTGTTTGCTGTATGGTGTTTGGTGTTTGCTGTTTGGTGTTTGGTCTTTGGTGCTTGGTGTTTGGTGCTTGGTGCTTGGTGTTTGGTGTTTGGTGCTTGGTGCTTGGTGTTTGGTGTTTGGTGCTTGGTGTTTGGTGTTTGGTGCTTGGTGTCTGGTGCTTGGTGTTTGGTGTTTGGTGCTTGGTGTTTGGTGTTTGGTGCTTGGTGTTTGGTGTTTGGTGTTTGGTGCTTCGTGCTTGGTGTTTGGTGTTTGGTGTTTGGTGCTTGGTGTCTGGTGCTTGGTGTTTGGTGTTTGGTGCTTGGTGTTTGGTGTTTGGTGTTTGGTGCTTGGTGCTTGGTGCTTGGTGTTTGGTGTTTGGTGTTTGGTGTTTGGTGCTTGGTCTTTGGTGCTTGGTGCTGGGTGGTTGGTGTTTGGTGCTTGGTGTTTGGTGCTGGGTGCTTGGTGTTTGGTGCTGGGTGCTTGGTGTTTGGTGCTGGGTGCTTGGTGTTTGGTGCTTGATGCTTGGTCTTTGGTGCTTGGTGTTTGGTGCTTGGTGCTTGGTGCTTGGTGTTTGGTGCTTGGTGCTTGGTGTTTGGTGCTTGGTGCTTGGTGTTTGGTTTTTGGTGCTTGCTGCTGGCTGCTTGGGGTTTGATGCATGGTGATTGGTGCTTGGTGTTTGGTGCTTGGTGTTTGGTGTTTGATGCTTGGTGCTTGGTGCTTGGTGTTTGGTGCTTGGTGCTTGGTGTTTGGTGCTTGGTGCTTGGTGTTTGGTGCTTGGTGTTTGGTGCTTGGTGCTTGGTGTTTGGTGTTTGGTGCTTGGTGTTTGGTGCTTGGTACTTGGTGCTTGGTGTTAGGTGTTTGGTGCTTGGTGCTTGGTGTCTGGTTTTTGGTGCTTGGTGCTTGGTGTTTGGTGTTTGGTGCTTGCTGCTGGCTGCTTGGTGTTTGGTGCTTGGTGATTGCTGCTTGGTGTTTGGTGCTTGGTGTTTGGTGTTATATGCTTGGTGCTTGGTGCTTGGTGCTTGGTGTTTGGTGTTTGGTGTTTGATGCTTGGTGCTTGGTGTTTGGTGCTTGGTGCTTGGTGTTTGTACTTGGTGCTTGGTGCTTGGTGCTTGGTGTTTGGGGCTTGGTGTTTGGTGTTTGGTGCTTGGTGCTTGGTCCTTGGTGCTTGGTGTTTGGTGGTTGGTGTTTGGTGCTTGGTGTTATTTTTTCGGTGCTTGGTGCTTGATGTTTGCTGTTTGGTGCTTGGTGTTTGGTGTTTGGTGCTTGGTGTTTGGTGCTTGGTACTTGGTGCTTGGTGCTTGGTGTTAGGTGTTTGGTGCTTGGTGTTTGGTGCTTGGTGTTTGGTGCTTGGTGCTTGGTGCTTGGTGCTTGGTGTTTGGTGGTTGGTGTTTGGTGCTTGGTGTTTGGTGTTTGGTGTTAGGTGATTGGTGCTTGGTGCTTGGTGTTTGGTGTTTGGTGCTTGGTGCTTGGTGCTTGGTGCTTGGTGTTTGCTGGTTGGTGTTTGGTGCTTGGTGTTTGGTGCTTGTTGTTAGGTGTTTGGTGTTTGGTGGTTGGTGTTTGGTGCTTGGTGTTTGGTGCTTAGTGTTAGGTGTTTGGTGTTTGGTGCTTGGTGTTTGGTGCTTGGTGTTTGGTGCTTGGTACTTGGTGCTTGGTGCTTGGTGTTAGGTGTTTGGTGCTTGGTGCTTCGTGTTTGGTTTTTGGTGCTTGGTGCTTGGTGTTTGGTGTTTGGTGCTTGCTGCTGGCTGCTTGGTGTTTGATGCTTGGTGATTGGTGCTTGGTGTTTTGTGCTTGGTGTTTGGTGTTTGGTGCTAGGTGCTTGGTGTTTGGTGCTTGGTGCTTGGTGCTTGGTGTTTGGTGTTTGGTGCTTGGTGCTTGGTGTTTGGTGCTTGGTGCTGGGTGGTTGGTGTTTAGTGCTTGGTGTTTGGTGCTGGGTACTTGGTGTTTGGTGCTTGGTGCTTGGTCTTTGGTGCTTGGTGATTGGTGTTTGGTGCTTGGTGCTTGGTGCTTGGTGTTTGGTGCTTGGTGCTTAGTGTTTGGTGCTTGGTGCTTGGTGCTTGGTGTTTGGTGCTTGGTGTTTGGCGCTTGGTGCTTGGTGCTTGGTGCTTGGTGTTTGGTGCTTGGTGTTAGGTGTTTGGTGCTTGGTGCTTGGTGTTTGGTGTTTGGTGCTTGGTGTTTGGTGCTTGGTGTTTGGTGTTAGGTGTTTGGTGCTTGGTGTTTGGTGTTTGGTGCTTGGTGTTTGGTGCTTGGTGTTTGGTGCTTGGTGTTTGGTGCTTGGTACTTGGTGCTTGGTGCTTGGTGTTAGGTGTTTGGTGCTTGGTGCTTGGTGCTTGGTTTTTGGTGCTTGGTGCTTGGTGTTTGGTGTTTGGTGCTTGCTGCTGGCTGCTTGGTGTTTGATGCTTGGTGATTGGTGCTTGGTGTTTTGGGCTTGGTGTTTGGTGTTTGGTGCTAGGTGCTTGGTGTTTGGTGCTTGGTGCTTGGTGCTTGGTGTTTGGTGTTTGGTGCTTGGCGCTTGGTGTTTGGTGCTTGGTGCTGGGTGGTTGGTGTTTAGTGCTTGGTGTTTAGTGCTGGGTGCTTGGTGTTTGGTGCTTGGTGCTTGGTCTTTGGTGCTTGGTGTTTGGTGTTTGGTGCTTGGTGCTTGGTGCTTGGTGTTTGGTGCTTGGTGCTTGGTGCTTGGTGTTTGGTGCTTGGTGCTTAGTGTTTGGTGCTTGGTGCTTAGTGTTTGGTGCTAGGTGCTTGGTGTTTGGTGCTTGGTGCTTGGTGTTTGGTGCCTGGTGCTTGGTGTTTGGTGTTTGGTGTTTGGTGCTTGGTGCTTGGTGTTTGGTGTTTGTTGTTTGGTGTTTGTTGTTTGGTGTTTGTTGTTTGGTGTTTGCTGTTTGGTGTTTGGTGTTTGCTTTTTGGTGTTTGGTGTTTGCTGTATGTTGTTTGCTGTTTGGTGTTTGGTGTTTGGTGTTTGGTGCTTGGTGTTTGGTGCTTGGTACTTGGTGCTTGGTGCTTGGTGTTAGGTGTTTGGTGCTTGGTGCTTGGTGTCTGGTGTCTGGTTTTTGGTGCTTGGTGCTTGGTGTTTGGTGTTTGGTGCTTGCTGCTGGCTGCTTGGTGTTTGGTGCTTGGTGATTGCTGCTTGGTGTTTGGTGCTTGGTGTTTGTACTTGGTGCTTGGTGCTTGGTTCTTGGTGTTTGGTGCTTGGTGCTTGGTGTTTGGTGCTTGGTGCTTGGTGTTTGGTGCTTGGTGTTTCGTGCTTGGTGTTTGGTGCTTGGTGCTTGGTGCTTGGTGTTTGGTGCTTGGTGTTTGGTGTTTGGTGTTAGGTGTTTGGTGCTTGGTGCTTGGTGTTTGCTGTTTGCTGTTTGGTGTTTGGTGTTTGGTGTTTGCTGTTTCGTGTCTACTTTTTGGTGTTTGGTGTTTGCTGTATGTTGTTTGGTGTTTGGTGTTTGGTGCTTGGTGCTCTGTGTTTGTACTTGATGCTTGGTGCTTGGTTCTTGGTGTTTGGTGCTTGGTGCTTGGTGTTTGGTGCTTGGTGTTTGGTGTTTGGTGCTTGGTGTTTGGTGTTTGGTGTTATATGCTTGCTGTTTGATGCTTGGTGCTTGGTGCTTGGTGTTTGGTGCTTGGTGTTCGATGCTTGGTGCTTGGTGCTTGGTGTTTGGTGCTTGGTGCTTGGTGTTTGTACTTGGTGCTTGGTGCTCGGTTCTTGGTGTTTGGTGCTTGGTGCTTGGTGTTTGGTGCTTGGTGCTTGGTGTTTGGTGCTTGGTGTTTGGTGCTTGGTGTTTGGTGCTTGGTGCTTGGTGCTTGGTGCTTGGTGCTTGGTGTTTGGTGCTTGGTGTTTGGTGCTTGGTGTTAGGTGTTTGGTGCTTGGTGCTTGGTGTTTGGTGCTTGGTGTTTGGTGCTTGGTGTTTGGTGTTAGGTGTTTGATGCTTGGTGTTTGGTGTTTGGTGCTTGGTGTTTGGTGCTTGGTGCTTGGTGTTTGGTGTTTGGTGCTTGGTGTTTGGTGCTTGGTACTTGGTGCTTGGTGCTTGGTGTTAGGTGTTTGGTTTTTGGTGCTTGGTGCTTGGTGCTTGGTCCTTGGTGTTTGGTGCTGGGTGCTTTGTGTTTGGTGCTTGGTGTTTGGTGTTTGCTGCTTGGTGTTTGATGCTTGGTGCTTGGTGCTTGGTGTTTTGTGTTTGGTGCTTGGTGCTTGGTGTTTGGTGCTTGGTGCTTGGTGTTTGTACTTGGTGCTTGGTGCTTGGTGTTTGGTTCTTGGTTCTTGGTGTTTGGTACTTGGTGCTTGGTGTTTGGTTTTTGGTGCTTGGTGCTTGGTGTTTGGTGTTTGGTGCTTGCTGCTGGCTGCTTGGTGTTTGATACTTGGTGATTGGTGCTTGGTTTTTGGTGCTTGGTGTTTGGTGTTTGGTGCTAGGTGCTTGGTGTTAGGTGTTTGGTGCTTGGTGCTTGGTGTTTGGTGTTTGGTGCTTGGTGTTTGGTGCTTGGTATTTGGTACTTGGTGCTTGGTGTTAGGTGTTTGGTGCTTGGTGCTTGGTGTTTGGTTTTTGGTGCTTGGTGCTTGGTGTTTGGTGTTTGGTGCTTGCTGCTGGCTGCTTGGTATTTGGTGCTTGGTGATTGGTGCTTGGTGTTTGGTGCTAGGTGCTTGGTGCTTGGTGTTTGGTGCTTGGTGCTTGGTGTTTGGTGCTTGGTGCTTGGTCTTTGGTGCTTGGTGCTGGGTGGTTGGTGTTTGGTGCTTGGTGTTTGGTGCTTGGTGCTTGGTCTTTGGGGGTGGTGTTTGGTGTTTGGTGCTTGGTGCTTGGTGCTTGGTGTTTGGTGCTTGGTGCTTGGTGTTTAGTGCTTGGTGCTTAGTGTTTGGTGCTAGGTTCTTGGTGTTAGGTATTTGCTGTTTGCTGTTTGGTGTTTGTTGTTTGGTGTTTGTTGTTTGGTGTTTGCTGTTTGGTGTTTGGTGTTTGCTGTTTCGTGTCTGCTTTTTGGTGTTTGGTGTTTGCTGTATGTTGTTTGGTGTTTGGTGTTTGGTGTTTGGTGTTTGGTGCTTGGTGCTTGGTGTTTGGTGCTTGGTGCTTGGTGTTTGGTGCCTGGTGCTTGGTGCTTGGTGTTTGGTGTTTGATGCTTGGTGCTTGGTGCTTGGTGCTTGGTGTTTTGTGTTTGGTGTTTGGTTTTTGGTGCTTGGTGCTTGGTGCTTGGTCCTTGGTGTTTGGTGCTGGGTGCTTTGTGTTTGGTGCTTGGTGTTTGGTGTTTGCTGCTTGGTGTTTGATGCTTGGTGCTTGGTGCTTGGTGTTTTGTGTTTGGTGCTTGGTGCTTGGTGTTTGGTGCTTGGTGCTTGGTGTTTGTACTTGGTTCTTGGTGCTTGCTGTTTGGTTCTTGGTTCTTGGTGTTTGGTACTTGGTGCTTGGTGCTTGGTGCTTGGTGTTTCGTGTTTGGTGCTTGGTGTTTGGTGCTTGGTGCTTGGTGCTTGGTGCTTGGTGTTAGGTGTTTGGTGCTTGGTGCTTGGTGTTTGTTGCTTGGTGTTTGGTGTTTGCTGTTTGGTGTTTGGTGTTTGGTGTTTGGTGTTTGCTGTTTGGTGTCTGCTTTTTGGTGTTTAGTGTTTGCTGTATGGTGTTTGCTGTTTCGTGTTTGGTGTTTGTTGTTTGGAGTTTGGTCTTTGGTGCTTGGTGTTTGGTGCTTGGTGCTTGGTGCTTGGTGTTTGGTGTTTGGTGCTTGGTGCTTGGTGTTTGGTGTTTGTTGTTTGGTGCTTGGTGTCTGGTGCTTGGTGTTTGGTGTTTGGTGCTTGATGTTTGGTGTTCGGTGTTTGGTGCTTTGTGCTTGGTGTTTGGTGTTCGGTGTTTGGTGCGTGGTGTTTGGTGTTTGGTGCTTTTTGCTTGGTGCTTGGTGCTTGGTGTTTGGTGCTTGGTGTTTGGTGCTGGGTGCTTGGTGCTTGGTGTTTGGTGTTTGGTGCTTGGTGCTTGGTGTTTGGTGTTTGGTGTTATATGCTTGGTGTTTGATGCTTGGTGCTTGGTGCTTGGTGTTTGGTGTTTGGCGTTTGATGATTGGTGCTTGGTGCTTGGTGTTTGGTGCTTGGTGCTTGGTGTTTGTACTTGATGCTTGGTGCTTGGTGCTTGGTGTTTGGTGCTTGGTGTTTGATGCTTGGTGCTTGGTGCTTGGTGCTTGGTGTTTGGTGGTTGGTGTTTGGTGCTTGGTGTTAGGTGTTTGGTGCTTGGTGCTTGGTGTTTGGTGTTTGGTGCTTGGTGTTTGGTGTTTGGTGCTTGGTGTTTGGTGCTTGGTACTTGGTGCTTGGTGCTAGGTGTTTGGTGCTTGGAGCTTGGTGCTTGGTGTTTGGTGCTTGGTGTTTGGTGCTTGGTGCTTGGTGCTTGGTGCTTGGTGTTTGGTGGTTGGTGTTTGGTGCTTGGTGTTAGGTGTTTGGTGCTTGGTGTTTGGTGCTTTTTGCTTGGTGCTTGGCGCTTGGTGTTTGGTGCTTGGTGTTTGGTGCTGGGTGCTTGGTGCTCTGTGTTTGGTGTTTGGTGCTTGGTGCTTGGTGTTTGGTATTTGGTGTTATATGCTTGATGTTTGATCCTTGGTGCTTGGTGCTTGGTGTTTGGTGTTTGGTGCTTGGTGTTTGATGCTTGGTGCTTGGTGCTTGGTATTTGGTGCTTGGTGCTTGGTGTTTGGTGCTTGGTGCTTGGTGCTTGCTGTTTGGTGCTTGGTGTTTGGTGCTTGGTGCTTGGTGCTTGGTGCTTGCTGTTTGGTGGTTGGTGCTTGGTGCTTGGTGTTAGGTGTTTGGTGCTTGGTGCTTGGTGTTTGGTGTTTGGTGCTTGGTGTTTGGTGTTTGGTGCTTGGTGTTTGGTGCTTGGTACTTGGTGCTTGGTGTTAGGTGTTTGGTGCTTGGTGCTTGGTGTCTGGTTTTTGGTGCTTGGTGCTTGGTGTTTGGTGTTTGGTGCTTGCTGCTGGCTGCTTGGTGTTTGGTACTTGGTGATTGCTGCTTGGTGTTTGGTGCTTGGTGTTTGGTGTTTGGTGCTAGGTGCTTGGTGTTTGGTGCTTGCTGCTTGGTGTTTGTACTTGGTGCTTGGTGCTTGGTTCTTGGTGTTTGGTGCTTGGTGCTTGGTGTTTGGTGCTTGGTGCTTGGTGTTTGGTGCTTGGTGATTGGTGCTTGGTGCTTGGTGCTTGGTGCTTGGTGTTTGGTGCTTGGTGTTTGGTGCTTGGTGTTAGGTGTTTGTTGCTTGGTGCTTGGTCTTTGGTGTTTGGTGCTTGGTGTTTGGTGTTTGGTGTTATATGCTTGGTGTTTGATACTTGGTGCTTGGTGCTTGGTGTTTGGTGCTTGGTGTTTGATGCTTGGTGCTTGGTGCTTGGTGTTTGGTGCTTGGTGCTTGGTGTTTGTACTTGGTGCTTGGTGCTTGGTTCTTGGTGTTTGGTGCTTGGTGCTTGGTGTTTGGTGCTTGGTGCTTGTTGTTTGGTGCTTGGTGTTTGGTGCTTGGTGCTTGGTGCTTGGTGCTTGGTGTTTGGTGCTTGGTGTTTGGTGCTTGGTGTTTGGTGCTTGGTGCTTGGTGCTTGGTGTTTGGTGTTTGGTGGTTGGTGTTTGGTGTTTGGTGTTAGGTGTTTGGTGCTTGGTGTTTGGTGTTTGGTGCTTGGTGTTTGGTGCTTGGTGCTTGGTGTTTGGTGTTTGGTGCTTGGTGTTTGGTGCTTGGTACTTGGTGCTTGGTGCTTGGTGTTAGGTGTTTGGTGCTTGGTGCTTGGTGTTTGGTTTTTGGTGCTTGGTGTTTGGTGTTTGGTGCTTGCTGCTGGCTGCTTGGTGTTTGATGCTTGGTGATTGGTGCTTGGTGTTTGGTGCTTGGTGTTTGGTGTTTGGTGCTAGGTGCTTGGTGTTTGGTGCTTGGTGCTTGGTGTTTGGTGTTTGGTGTTTGGTGCTTGGTGCTTGGTGTTTGGTGCTTGGTGCTGGGTGGTTGGTGTTTAGTGTTTGGTGTTTGGTGCTGGGTGCTTGGTGTTTGGTGCTTGGTGCTTGGTCTTTGGTGCTTGGTGTTTGGTGTTTGGTGCTTGGTGCTTGGTGCTTGGTGTTTGGTGCTTGGTGCTTGGTGTTTGGTGCTAGGTGCTTGGTGCTTGGTGCTTGGTGTCTGGTTTTTGGTGCTTGGTGCTTGGTGTTTGGTGTTTGGTGCTTGGTGCTTGGTGTTTGGTGTTTGCTGTTTGCTGTTTGGTGTTTGTTGTTTGGTGTTTGTTGTTTGGTGTTTGCTGTTTGGTGTTTGGTGTTTGCTTTTTGGTGTTTAGTGTTTGCTGTATGTTGTCTGCTGTTTGGTGTTTGGTGTTCGGTGTTTGGTGCTTGGTGTTTGGTGTTTGGTGCTTTTTGCTTGGTGCTTGGTGCTTGGTGTTTGGTGCTTGGTGTTTGGTGCTGGGTGCTTGGTGCTTGGTGTTTGGTGTTTGGTGCTTGGTGCTTGGTGTTTGGTGTTTGGTGTTATATGCTTGGTGTTTGATGCTTGGTGCCTGGTGCTTGGTGTTTGGTGTTTGGCGTTTGATGATTGGTGCTTGGTGCTTGGTGTTTGGTGCTTGGTGCTTGGTGTTTGTACTTGATGCTTGGTGCTTGGTGCTTGGTGTTTGGTGCTTGGTGTTTGGTGCTTGGTGCTTGGTGCTTGGTGCTTGGTGTTTGGTGGTTGGTGTTTGGTGCTTGGTGTTAGGTGTTTGGTGCTTGGTGCTTGGTGTTTGGTGTTTGGTGCTTGGTGTTTGGTGTTTGGTGCTTGGTGTTTGGTGCTTGGTACTTGGTGCTTGGTGCTAGGTGTTTGGTGCTTGGAGCTTGGTGCTTGGTGTTTGGTGCTTGGTGTTTGGTGCTTGGTGCTTGGTGCTTGGTGCTTGGTGTTTGGTGGTTGGTGTTTGGTGCTTGGTGTTAGGTGTTTGGTGCTTGGTGCTTGGTGTTTGGTGTTTGGTGCTTGGTGTTTGGTGTTTGGTGCTTGGTGTTTGGTGCTTTTTGCTTGGTGCTTGGTGCTTGGTGTTTGGTGCTTGGTGTTTGGTGCTGGGTGCTTGGTGCTTGGTGTTTGGTGTTTGGTGCTTGGTGCTTGGTGTTTGGTATTTGGTGTTATATGCTTGATGTTTGATCCTTGGTGCTTGGTGCTTGGTGTTTGGTGTTTGGTGCTTGGTGTTTGATGCTTGGTGCTTGGTGCTTGGTATTTGGTGCTTGGTGCTTGGTGTTTGGTGCTTGGTGCTTGGTGCTTGCTGTTTGGTGCTTGGTGTTTGGTGCTTGGTGCTTGGTGCTTGGTGCTTGCTGTTTGGTGGTTGGTGCTTGGTGCTTGGTGTTAGGTGTTTGGTGCTTGGTGCTTGGTGTTTGGTGTTTGGTGCTTGGTGTTTGGTGTTTGGTGCTTGGTGTTTGGTGCTTGGTACTTGGTGCTTGGTGTTAGGTGTTTGGTGCTTGGTGCTTGGTGTCTGGTTTTTGGGGCTTGGTGCTTGGTGTTTGGTGTTTGGTGCTTGCTGCTGGCTGCTTGGTGTTTGGTACTTGGTGATTGCTGCTTGGTGTTTGGTGCTTGGTGTTTGGTGTTTGGTGCTAGGTGCTTGGTGTTTGGTGCTTGCTGCTTGGTGTTTGTACTTGGTGCTTGGTGCTTGGTTCTTGGTGTTTGGTGCTTGGTGCTTGGTGTGTGGTGCTTGGTGCTTGGTGTTTGGTGCTTGGTGATTGGTGCTTGGTGCTTGGTGCTTGGTGCTTGGTGTTTGGTGGTTGGTGTTTGGTGCTTGGTCTTTGGTGTTTGGTGCTTGGTGTTTGGTGTTTGGTGTTATATGCTTGGTGTTTGATGCTTGGTGCTTGGTGCTTGGTGTTTGGTGCTTGGTGTTTGATGCTTGGTGCTTGGTGCTTGGTGTTTGGTGCTTGGTGCTTGGTGTTTGTACTTGGTGCTTGGTGCTTGGTTCTTGGTGTTTGGTGCTTGGTGCTTGGTGTTTGGTGCTTGGTGCTTGGTGTTTGTTGCTTGGTGTTTGGTGCTTGGTGCTTGGTGCTTGGTGCTTGGTGTTTGGTGCTTGGTGTTTGGTGCTTGGTGTTTGGTGCTTGGTGCTTGGTGCTTGGTGTTTGGTGTTTGGTGGTTGGTGTTTGGTGTTTGGTGTTAGGTGTTTGGTGCTTGGTGTTTGGTGTTTGGTGCTTGGTGCTTGGTGTTTGGTGTTTGGTGCTTGGTGTTTGGTGCTTGGTACTTGGTGCTTGGTGCTTGGTGTTAGGTGTTTGGTGCTTGGTGCTTGGTGTTTGGTTTTTGGTGCTTGGTGTTTGGTGTTTGGTGCTTGCTGCTGGCTGCTTGGTGTTTGATGCTTGGTGATTGGTGCTTGGTGTTTGGTGCTTGGTGTTTGGTGTTTGGTGCTAGGTGCTTGGTGTTTGGTGCTTGGTGCTTGGTGTTTGGTGTTTGGTGTTTGGTGCTTGGTGCTTGGTGTTTGGTGCTTGGTGCTGGGTGGTTGGTGTTTAGTGTTTGGTGTTTGGTGCTGGGTGCTTGGTGTTTGGTGCTTGGTGCTTGGTCTTTGGTGCTTGGTGTTTGGTGTTTGGTGCTTGGTGCTTGGTGTTTGGTGCTTGGTGCTTGGTGTTTGGTGCTTGGTGTTTAGTGTTTGGTGCTTGGTGCTTAGTGTTTGGTGCTAGGTGCTTGGTGTTTGGTGCTTGGTGTTTAGGTGCCTGGTGCTTGGTGTTTGGTGTTTGGTGTTTGGTGCTTGGTGCTTGGTGTTTGGTGTTTGCTGTTTGCTGTTTGGTGTTTGTTGTTTGGTGTTTGTTGTTTGGTGTTTGCTGTTTGCTGTTTGGTGTTTGCTTTTTGGTGTTTAGTGTTTGCTCTATGTTGTTTGCTGTTTGGTGTTTGGTGTTTGGTGTTTGGTGTTTGGTGCTTGTTCCTTGGTGTTTGGTGCTTGGTGTTTGGTGCCTGGTGCTTGGTGCTTGGTGCTTGGTGTTTGGTGTTTGGTGCTTGGTGCTTGGTGCTTGGAGTTTGGTGTTTGGTGCTTGGTGCTTGGTGTTTTGTGTTTCGTGTTTGGTTTTTGGTGCTTGGTGCTTGGTGCTTGGTCCTTGGTGTTTGGTGCTGGGTGCTTTGTGTTTGGTGCTTGGTGCTTGGTGCTTGGTGTTTGGTGTTTGCTGCTTGGTGTTTGATGCTTGGTGCTTGGTGCTTGGTGTTTTGTGTTTGGTGCTTGGTGCTTGGTGTTTGGTGCTTGGTGCTTGGTGCTTGGTCTTTGTACTTGGTGCTTGGTGCTTGGTGTTTGGTTCTTGGTTCTTGGTGTTTGGTGTTTGGCGTTTGGTGTTTGGTGCTTGGTGCTTGGTGTTTGGTGCCTGGTGCTTGGTGCTTGGTGCTTGGAGTTTGGTGTTTGGTGTTTGGTTTTTGGTGCTGGGTGCTTGGGCCTTGGTGTTTGGTGCTGGGTGCTTTGTGTTTGGTGCTTGGTGCTTGGTGCTTGGTGTTTGGTGCTTGGTGCTGGGTGGTTGGTGTTTAGTGTTTGGTGTTTGGTGCTGGGTGCTGGGTGTTTGGTGTTTGCTGCTTGGTGTTTGATGCTTGGTGCTTGGCGCTTGGTGTTTTGTGTTTGGTGCTTGGTTCTTGGTGTTTGGTGCTTGGTGCTTGGTGCTTGGTGTTTGTAATTGGTGCTTGGTGCTTGGTGTTTGGTTCTTGGTTCTTGGTGTTTGGATACTTGTTGCTTGATGCTTGGTGCTTGATGTTTGGTGTTTGGTGCTTGGTGTTTGGTGCTTGGTGCTTGGTGCTTGGTGTTAGGTGTTTGGTGCTTGGTCCTTGGTGTTTGGTGCTTGGTGTTTGGTGTTTGGTGTTTGGTGTTTGGTGTTTGGTGTTTGCTGTTTGGTGTCTGCTTTTTGGTGTTTAGTGTTTGCTGTAAGGTGTTTGGTGTTTGCTGTTTGCTGTTTGGTCTTTGGTGCTTGGTGCTTGGTGCTTGGTGTTATATATGCTTGGTGTTTGATGCTTGGTGCTTGGTGCTTGGTGTTTGGTGTTTGGTGTTTGATGCTTGGTGCTTGGTGTTTGGTGCTTGGTGCTTGGTGTTTGTACTTGGTGCTTGGTGCTTCGTGCTTGGTGTTTGGTGTTTGGTGCTTGGTGTTTGGTGTTTGGTGTTTAGTGCTTGGTGTTTGGTGTTTGGTGCTTGGTGTTTGGTGCTTGGTACTTGGTGCTTGGTGCTTGGTGTTAGGTGTTTGGTGCTTGGTGTTTGGTGCTTGGTGTTTGGTGCTTGGTGCTTGGTGCTTGGTGCTTGGTGTTTGGTGGTTGGTGTTTGGTGCTTGGTGTTAGGTGTTTGGTGCTTGGTGCTTGGTGTTTGGTGTTTGGTGCTTGGTTTTTGGTGTTTGGTGCTTGGTGTTTGGTGCTTTTTGCTTGGTGCTTGGTGCTTGGTGTTTGGTGCTTGGTGCTTGGTGTTTGGTGTTGGGTGCTTGGTGCTTGGTGTTTGGTGTTTGGTGCTTGGTGCTTGGTGTTTGGTGTTTGATGTTATATGCTTGGTGTTTGATGCTTGGTGCTTGGTGTTTGGTGTTTGGTGCTTGGTGTTTGATGCTTGGTGCTTGGTGCTTGGTGTTTGGTGCTTGGTGCTTGGTGTTTGGTGTTTGGTGCTTGGTGTTTGGTGATTGGTGCTTGGTGCTTGGTGCTTGGTGTTTGGTGGTTGGTGCTTGGTGCTTGGTGTTAGGTGTTTGGTGCTTGGTGCTTGGTGTTTGGTGTTTGGTGCTTGGTGTTTGGTGTTTGGTTGTTGGTGTTTGGTGCTTGGAACTTGGTGCTTGGTGCTTGGTGTTAGGTGTTTGGTGCTTGGTGCTTGGTGTCTGGTTTTTGGTGCTTGGTGCTTGGTGTTTGGTGTTTGGTGCTTGCTGCTGGTTGCTTGGTGTTTGGTGCTTGATGATTGGTGCTTGGTGTTTGGGGCTTGGTGTTTGGTGTTTGGTGCTAGGTGCTTGGTGTTTGGTGCTTGGTGCTTGGTGTTTGTACTTGGTGCTTGGTGCTTGGTTCTTTGTGTTTGGTGCTTGGTGCTTGGTGTTTGGTGCTTGGTGCTTGGTGTTTGGTGCTTGGTGCTTGGTGCTTGGTGTTTGGTGCTTGGTGTTAGGTGTTTGGTGCTTGGTGCTTGGTGTTTGGTGTTTGGTGCTTGGTGCTTGGTGTTTGGTGTTTCGTGCTTGGTGTTTGGTGTTTGGTGTTATATGCTTGGTGTTTGATGCTTGGTGCTTGGTGCTTGGTGTTTGGTGCTTGGTGTTTGATGCTTGGTGCTTGGTGCTTGGTGTTTGGTGCTTGGTGTTTGTACTTGGTGCTTGGTGCTTGGTTCTTGGTGTTTGGTGCTTGGTGCTTGGTGTTTGGTGCTTGGTGCTTGGTGTTTGGTGCTTGGTGCTTGGTGCTTGGTGCTTGGTGCTTGGTGTTTGGTGCTTGGTGTTTGGTGCTTGGTGTTAGGTGTTTGGTGCTTGGTGTTTGGTGTTTGGTGCTTGGTGTTTGGTGCTTGGTGTTTGGTGTTAGGTGTTTGGTGCTTGGTGTTTGGTGTTTGGTGCTTGGTGTTTGGTGCTTGGTGCTTGGTGTTTGGTGTTTGGTGCTTGGTGTTTGGTGCTTGGTACTTGGTGCTTGGTGTTAGGTGTTTGGTGCTTGGTGCTTGGTGTTTGGTTTTTGGTGCTTGGTGCTTGGTGTTTGGTGCTTGCTGCTGGCTGCTTGGTGTTTGATGCTTGGTGATTGGTGCTTGGTGTTTGGTGCTTGGTGTTTGGTGTTTGGTGCTAGGTGCTTGGTGTTTGGTGCTTGGTGCTTGGTGCTTGGTGTTTGGTGCTTGGTGCTTGGTGCTTGGTCTTTGGTGCTTGGTGTTTGGTGTTTGGTGCTTGGTGCTTGGTGCTTGGTGTTTGGTGCTTGGTGCTTGGTGTTTGGTGCTTGGTGCTTAGTGTTTGGTGCTTGGTGCTTGGTGCTTGGTGCCTGGTGCTTGGTGTTTGGTGCTTGGTGCTTGGTGTTTGGTGTTTGCTGTTTGCTGTTTGGTGTTTGTTGTTTGGTGTTTGTTGTTTGGTGTTTGCTGTTTGGTGTTTGGTGTTTGCTTTTTGGTGTTTGGTGTTTGCTGTATGTTGTTTGCTGTTTGGTGTTTGGTGTTTGGTCTTTGGTGCTTGGTGCTTGGTGCTTGGTGCTTGGTGTTTGGTGTTTGGTGCTTGGTGCTTGGTGCTTGGAGTTTGGTGTTTGGTGCTTGGTGCTTGGTGTTTTGTGTTTCGTGTTTGGTTTTTGGTGCTTGGTGCTTGGTGCTTGGTCCTTGGTGTTTGGTGCTGGGTGCTTTGTGTTTGGTGCTTGGTGCTTGGTGTTTGGTGTTTGCTGCTTGGTGTTTGATGCTTGGTGCGTGGTGCTTGGTGTTTTGTGTTTGGTGCTTGGTACTTGGTGTTTGTACTTGGTGCTTGGTGCTTGGTGCTTGGTGTTTGGTGTTTGGTGCTTGGTGCTTGGTGCTTGGAGTTTGGTGTTTGGTGCTTGGTGCTTGGTCTTTTGTGTTTGGTGCTTGGTTCTTGGTTTTTGGTGCTTGGTGCTTTGTGCTTGGTGTTTGTACTTGATGCTTGGTGCTTGGTGTTTGGTTCTTGGTTCTTGGTGTTTGGTACTTGGTGCTTGGTGTTTGTTGTTTGCTGTTTGGTGTTTGGTGTTTGGTGTTTGGTGTTTGCTGTTTGGTGTCTGCTTTTTGGTGTTTAGTGTTTGCTGTATGGTGTTTGGTGTTTGCTGTTTGGTGTTTGGTCTTTGGTGCTTGGTGTTTGGTGCTCGGTGCTTGGTGTTTGGTATTCGGTGCTTGGTGCTTGGTGTTTGGTGCTTGGTGTTTGGTGTTTGGTGTTTGGTGCTTGGTGTCTGGTGCTTGGTGTTTGGTGCTTGGTGTTTGGTGTTTGGTGCTTGGTGTTTGGTGTTTGGTGTTTGGTGCTTGGTGCTTGGTGTTTGGTGTTTGGTGTTTGGTGCTTGGTGTCTGGTGCTTTGTGTTTGGTGTTTGGTGCTTGGTGTTTGGTGTTTGGTGTTTGGTGCTTGGTGCTTGGTGCTTGGTGTTTGGTGTTTGGTGTTTGGTGCTTGGTGCTTGGTGTTTGGTGCTTGGTGCTTGGTGCTTGGTGTTTGGTGCTTGGTGCTTGGTGTTTGGTGTTTGGTGCTTGGTGTTTGGTGATTGGTGCTTGGTGCTTGGTGCTTGGTGTTTGGTGGTTGGTGCTTGGTGCTTGGTGTTAGGTGTTTGGTGCTTGGTGCTTGGTGTTTGGTGTTTGGTGCTTGGTGTTTGGTGTTTGGTTGTTGGTGTTTGGTGCTTGGAACTTGGTGCTTGGTGCTTGGTGTTAGGTGTTTGGTGCTTGGTGTTTGGTGTCTGGTTTTTGGTGCTTGGTGCTTGGTGTTTGGTGTTTGGTGCTTGCTGCTGGTTGCTTGGTGTTTGGTGCTTGATGATTGGTGCTTGGTGTTTGGGGCTTGGTGTTTGGTGTTTGGTGCTAGGTGCTTGGTGTTTGGTGCTTGGTGCTTGGTGTTTGTACTTGGTGCTTGGTGCTTGGTTCTTTGTGTTTGGTGCTTGGTGCTTGGTGTTTGGTGCTTGGTGCTTGGTGTTTGGTGCTTGGTGCTTGGTGCTTGGTGTTTGGTGCTTGGTGTTAGGTGTTTGGTGCTTGGTGCTTGGTGTTTGGTGTTTGGTGCTTGGTGCTTGGTGTTTGGTGTTTCGTGCTTGGTGTTTGGTGTTTGGTGTTATATGCTTGGTGTTTGATGCTTGGTGCTTGGTGCTTGGTGTTTGGTGCTTGGTTTTTGATGCTTGGTGCTTGGTGCTTGGTGTTTGGTGCTTGGTGTTTGTACTTGGTGCTTGGTGCTTGGTTCTTGGTGTTTGGTGCTTGGTGCTTGGTGTTTGGTGCTTGGTGCTTGGTGTTTGGTGCTTGGTGCTTGGTGCTTGGTGCTTGGTGCTTGGTGTTTGGTGCTTGGTGTTTGGTGCTTGGTGTTAGGTGTTTGGTGCTTGGTGTTTGGTGTTTGGTGCTTGGTGTTTGGTGCTTGGTGTTTGGTGTTAGGTGTTTGGTGCTTGGTGTTTGGTGTTTGGTGCTTGGTGTTTGGTGCTTGGTGCTTGGTGTTTGGTGTTTGGTGCTTGGTGTTTGGTGCTTGGTACTTGGTGCTTGGTGTTAGGTGTTTGGTGCTTGGTGCTTGGTGTTTGGTTTTTGGTGCTTGGTGCTTGGTGTTTGGTGCTTGCTGCTGGCTGCTTGGTGTTTGATGCTTGGTGATTGGTGCTTGGTGTTTGGTGCTTGGTGTTTGGTGTTTGGTGCTAGGTGCTTGGTGTTTGGTGCTTGGTGCTTGGTGCTTGGTGTTTGGTGCTTGGTGCTTGGTGCTTGGTCTTTGGTGCTTGGTGTTTGGTGTTTGGTGCTTGGTGCTTGGTGCTTGGTGTTTGGTGCTTGGTGCTTGGTGTTTGGTGCTTGGTGCTTAGTGTTTGTTGCTTGGTGCTTGGTGCTTGGTGCCTGGTGCTTGGTGTTTGGTGCTTGGTGCTTGGTGTTTGGTGTTTGCTGTTTGCTGTTTGGTGTTTGTTGTTTGGTGTTTGTTGTTTGGTGTTTGCTGTTTGGTGTTTGGTGTTTGCTTTTTGGTGTTTGGTGTTTGCTGTATGTTGTTTGCTGTTTGGTGTTTGGTGTTTGGTCTTTGGTGCTTGGTGCTTGGTGCTTGGTGCTTGGTGTTTGGTGTTTGGTGCTTGGTGCTTGGTGCTTGGAGTTTGGTGTTTGGTGCTTGGTGCTTGGTGTTTTGTGTTTCGTGTTTGGTTTTTGGTGCTTGGTGCTTGGTGCTTGGTCCTTGGTGTTTGGTGCTGGGTGCTTTGTGTTTGGTGCTTGGTGCTTGGTGTTTGGTGTTTGCTGCTTGGTGTTTGATGCTTGGTGCGTGGTGCTTGGTGTTTTGTGTTTGGTGCTTGGTACTTGGTGTTTGTACTTGGTGCTTGGTGCTTGGTGCTTGGTGTTTGGTGTTTGGTGCTTGGTGCTTGGTGCTTGGAGTTTGGTGTTTGGTGCTTGGTGCTTGGTGTTTTGTGTTTGGTGCTTGGTTCTTGGTGTTTGGTGCTTGGTGCTTTGTGCTTGGTGTTTGTACTTGATGCTTGGTGCTTGGTGTTTGGTTCTTGGTTCTTGGTGTTTGGTACTTGGTGCTTGGTGTTTGGTGTTTGCTGTTTGGTGTTTGGTGTTTGGTGTTTGGTGTTTGCTGTTTGGTGTCTGCTTTTTGGTGTTTAGTGTTTGCTGTATGGTGTTTGGTGTTTGCTGTTTGGTGTTTGGTCTTTGGTGCTTGGTGTTTGGTGCTCGGTGCTTGGTGTTTGGTATTCGGTGCTTGGTGCTTGGTGTTTGGTGCTTGGTGTTTGGTGTTTGGTGTTTGGTGCTTGGTGTCTGGTGCTTGGTGTTTGGTGCTTGGTGTTTGGTGTTTGGTGCTTGGTGTTTGGTGTTTGGTGTTTGGTGCTTGGTGCTTGGTGTTTGGTGTTTGGTGTTTGGTGCTTGGTGTCTGGTGCTTTGTGTTTGGTGTTTGGTGCTTGGTGTTTGGTGTTTGGTGTTTGGTGCTTGGTGCTTGGTGCTTGGTGTTTGGTGTTTGGTGTTTGGTGCTTGGTGCTTGGTGTTTGGTGCTTGGTGCTGAGTGGTTGGTGTTTGGTGCTTGGTGTTTGGTGCTGGGTGCTTGGTTTTTGGTCCTGGGTGCTTGGTGTTTGGTGTTTGGTGCTTGGTGCTTGGTGTTTGGTGTTTGGTGCTAGGTGCTTGGTGTTTGGTGATTGGTGCTTGGTGCTTGGTGTTTGGTGCTCGGAGCTTGGTGCTTGGTGTTTGGTGCTTGGTGCTTGGTGTTTGGTGTTTGCTGTTTGGTGTTTGGTGTTTGGTGTTTGGTGTTTGCTGTTTGGTGTCTGCTTTTTGGTGTTTAGTGTTTGCTGTATGGTGTTTGGTGTTTGCTGTTTGGTGTTTGGTCTTTGGTGCTTGGTGTTTGGTGCTCGGTGCTTGGTGTTTGGTATTCGGTGCTTGGTGCTTGGTGTTTGGTGCTTGGTGTTTGGTGTTTGGTGTTTGGTGCTTGGTGTCTGGTGCTTGGTGTTTGGTGCTTGGTGTTTGGTGTTTGGTGCTTGGTGTTTGGTGTTTGGTGTTTGGTGCTTGGTGCTTGGTGTTTGGTGTTTGGTGTTTGGTGCTTGGTGTCTGGTGCTTTGTGTTTGGTGTTTGGTGCTTGGTGTTTGGTGTTTGGTGTTTGGTGCTTGGTGCTTGGTGCTTGGTGTTTGGTGTTTGGTGTTTGGTGCTTGGTGCTTGGTGTTTGGTGCTTGGTGCTGAGTGGTTGGTGTTTGGTGCTTGGTGTTTGGTGCTGGGTGCTTGGTTTTTGGTCCTGGGTGCTTGGTGTTTGGTGTTTGGTGCTTGGTGCTTGGTGTTTGGTGTTTGGTGTTTGGTGCTTGGTGCTTGGTGCTTGGTGCTTGGTGTTTGGTGCTTGGTGTTTGGTGCTTGGTGTTAGGTGTTTGGTGCTTGGTGTTTGGTGTTTGGTGCTTGGTGTTTGGTGCTTGGTGTTTGGTGTTAGGTGTTTGGTGCTTGGTGTTTGGTGTTTGGTGCTTGGTGTTTGGTGCTTGGTGCTTGGTGTTTGGTGTTTGGTGCTTGGTGTTTGGTGCTTGGTACTTGGTGCTTGGTGTTAGGTGTTTGGTGCTTGGTGCGTGGTGTTTGGTTTTTGGTGCTTGGTGCTTGGTGTTTGGTGCTTGCTGCTGGCTGCTTGGTGTTTGATGCTTGGTGATTGGTGCTTGGTGTTTGGTGCTTGGTGTTTGGTGTTTGGTGCTAGGTGCTTGGTGTTTGGTGCTTGGTGCTTGGTGCTTGGTGTTTGGTGCTTGGTGCTTGGTGCTTGGTCTTTGGTGCTTGGTGTTTGGTGTTTGGTGCTTGGTGCTTGGTGCTTGGTGTTTGGTGCTTGGTGCTTGGTGTTTGGTGCTTGGTGCTTAGTGTTTGGTGCTTGGTGCTTAGTGTTTGGTGCTAGGTGCTAGGTGCTTGGTGTTTGGTGCTTGGGGCTTGGTGCTTGGTGCCTGGTGCTTGGTGTTTGGTGCTTGGTGCTTGGTGTTTGGTGTTTGCTGTTTGCTGTTTGGTGTTTGTTGTTTGGTGTTTGTTGTTTGGTGTTTGCTGTTTGGTGTTTGGTGTTTGCTTTTTGGTGTTTGGTGTTTGCTGTATGTAGTTTGCTGTTTGGTGTTTGGTGTTTGGTCTTTGGTGCTTGGTGCTTGGTGTTTGGTGCTTGGTGCTTGGTGTTTCGTGCCTGGTGCTTGGTGCTTGGTGCTTGGTGTTTGGTGTTTGGTGCTTGGTGCTTGGTGCTTGGAGTTTGGTGTTTGGTGCTTGGTGCTTGGTGTTTTGTGTTTCGTGTTTGGTTTTTGGTGCTTGGTGCTTGGTGCTTGGTCCTTGGTGTTTGGTGCTGGGTGCTTTGTGTTTGGTGCTTGGTGCTTGGTGTTTGGTGTTTGCTGCTTGGTGTTTGATGCTTGGTGCGTGGTGCTTGGTGTTTTGTGTTTGGTGCTTGGTACTTGGTGTTTGTACTTGGTGCTTGGTGCTTGGTGCTTGGTGTTTGGTGTTTGGTGCTTGGTGATTGGTGCTTGGAGTTTGGTGTTTGGTGCTTGGTGCTTGGTGTTTTGTGTTTGGTGCTTGGTTCTTGGTGTTTGGTGCTTGGTGCTTGGTGCTTGGTGTTTGTACTGGATGCTTGGTGCTTGGTGTTTGGTTCTTGGTTCTTGGTGTTTGGTACTTGGTGCTTGGTGTTTGGTGTTTGCTGTTTGGTGTTTGGTGTTTGGTGTTTGGTGTTTGCTGTTTGGTGTCTGCTTTTTGGTGTTTAGTGTTTGCTGTATGGTGTTTGGTGTTTGCTGTTTGGTGTTTGGTCTTTGGTGCTTGGTGTTTGGTGCTCGGTGCTTGGTGTTTGGTATTCGGTGCTTGGTGCTTGGTGTTTGGTGCTTGGTGTTTGGTGTTTGGTGTTTGGTGCTTGGTGTCTGGTGCTTGGTGTTTGGTGCTTGGTGTTTGGTGTTTGGTGCTTGGTGTTTGGTGTTTGGTGTTTGGTGCTTGGTGCTTGGTGTTTGGTGTTTGGTGTTTGGTGCTTGGTGTCTGGTGCTTTGTGTTTGGTGTTTGGTGCTTGGTGTTTGGTGTTTGGTGTTTGGTGCTTGGTGCTTGGTGCTTGGTGTTTGGTGTTTGGTGTTTGGTGCTTGGTGCTTGGTGTTTGGTGCTTGGTGCTGAGTGGTTGGTGTTTGGTGCTTGGTGTTTGGTGCTGGGTGCTTGGTTTTTGGTCCTGGGTGCTTGGTGTTTGGTGTTTGGTGCTTGGTGCTTGGTGTTTGGTGTTTGGTGCTAGGTGCTTGGTGTTTGGTGATTGGTGCTTGGTGCTTGGTGTTTGGTGCTCGGAGCTTGGTGCTTGGTGTTTGGTGCTTGGTGCTTGGTGCTTGGTGTTTGGTCTTTGGCGCTTGGTGCTTGGTGTTTGGTGCTTGGTGCTTGGTGTTTGGTGTTTGGTGCTTGGTTCTTGGTGTTTGGTGCTTGGTGCTTGGTGTTTGGTGTTTGGTGCTTGGTGCTTGGTGTTTGGTGCTTGATGTTTCGTGCTTGGTATTTGGTGCTTGGTGCTTGGTGCTTGGTGCTTGGTGTTTGGTGCTTGGTGCTTGGTGCTTGGTGTTTGGTGTTTAGTGCTTGGTGTTTGGTGTTTGGTGCTTGGTGTTTGGTGCTTGGTACTTGGTGCTTGGTGCTTGGTGTTAGGTGTTTGGTGCTTGGTGTTTGGTGCTTGGTGTTTGGTGCTTGGTGCTTGGTGCTTGGTGCTTGGTGTTTGGTGGTTGGTGTTTGGTGCTTGGTGTTAGGTGTTTGGTGCTTGGTGCTTGGTGTTTGGTGTTTGGTGCTTGGTGTTTGGTGTTTGGTGTTTGGTGTTTGGTGTTTGCTGTTTGCTGTTTGCTGTTTAGTGTTTGGTGTTTGGTGTTTGGTGCTTGGTGTTTGGTGCTTGGTGCTTGGTGTTTGGTGCTTGATGCTTGGTGCTTGATGCTTGGTGCTTGGTGTCTGGTGCTTGGTGTTTGGTTCTTGGTGTTTGGTGCTTGCTGTTTGGTGCTTGGTGTTTGGTGCTTGGTGCTTGGTGCTTAGTGCTTGGTGCTTGGTGACTGGTGCTTGGTGTTTGGTGTTTGGTGCTAGGTGATTGGTGTTTGGTACTTGGTGCTTGGTGTTTGGTGTTTGGTTCTTGGTGCTTGGTGTTTGGTGTTTGGCGCTTAGTGCTTGGTGTTTGGTGCTTGGTGCTTGGTGTTTGGTCTTTGGTGCTTGGTGTGTGGTACTTGGTGCTTGGTGCTTGGTCTTTGGTGCTTGGTGATTGGTGCCTGATGCTTGGTGTTTGGTGCTTAGTGCTTGGTGTTTGGTGCTTGGTGCTTGGTGCTTGGTGTTTGGTGCTTGGTGCTTGGTGCTTGCTGCTTAGTGCTTGGTGATTTGTGCTTGGTGCTTGGTGTTTGGTGTTCGGTACTTGGTGATTGGTGTTTGGTGTTTGGTGCTTGGTTCTTGTTGTTTGGTGCTTGGTGCTTGGTGCTTGGTGTTTGGTGCTTCGTGCTTGGTGTTTGGTGTTTGGTGCTTGGTGCTCGGTGTTTGGTGTTTGGTGTTTGGTGCTTGGTATTTGGTGTTTGGTGCTTGTTGCTTGGTGCTTGTTGTTTGGTGCATGCTGCTTGGTGCTTGGTGCTTGGTGTTTGCTTCTTGGTGCTTGGTGTTTGGTGTTTGGTGCTTGGTTCTTGTGTTTGGTGTTTGGTGCTTGGTGTTTGGTGTTTGATGCTTGGTGCTTGGTTCTTGGTGCTTGGTGCTTGATGTTTTGTGCTTGGTGCTTGGTGCTTGGTGCTTGGTGTTTGGTGTTTGGTGTTTGCTGTTTGGTGTTTGGTGTTTGCTGTTTGGTGTTTGCTATTTGGTGTTTGGTGTTTGCTGTTTGGTGTTTGCTGTTTGGTGTTTGGTGTGTGGTGTTTGGTGTTTGATGTGTGGTGCTTGGTGCTTGGTGTTTGGTATTTGGTGCTTGGTGCTTGGTGCTTGGTGTTTGGTGCTTGGTGCTTGGTGCTTGGTGTTTGGTGCTTGGTGCTAGGTGTTTGGTGCTTGGTGCTTGGTGCTTTGTGTTTGGTGCTTGGTGCTTGGTGCTTGATGTTTGGTGCTTGGTGCTTGGTACTTGGTGTTTGGTGCTTCGTGCTTGGCGTTTGGTGTTTGGTGTTTGGTGCTTGGTGCTTGGTGCTTGGTGTTTGGTGCTTGGTGCTTGGTGCTTGGTGTTTGGTGCTTGGTTCTAGGTGTTTGGTGTTTGGTGCTTGGTGCTTGGTGTTTGGTGCTTGGTGCTTGGTGATTGTTGTTTGGTGCTTGGTGCTTGGTGCTTGGTGTTTGGTGCTTGGTGATTGGTGTTTGGTGTTTGGTGTTTGGTGGGTGGTGTTTGGTGCTTGGGGTTTGGTGCTTGGTGCTTGGTGTTTGGTGTTTGGTGTTTGGTGTTGGTGCTTCGTGTTTGGTGTTTGGTGCTTGGTGCTTGGTGTTTGGTGTTTGGTGCTTGGTGATTGGTTCTTGGTGTTTGGTGCTTGGTGCTTGGTGTCTGGTGTTTGGTGCTTGGTTCTTGGTCTTTGGTGATTGGTGTTTGAAGATTGGTGTTTGGTGCTTGGTGCTTGGTGCTTGGTGTTTGGTGCTTGGTGCTTGGTGTTTGGTGCTTGGCGCTTGGTGCTTGGTGTTTGATGGTTGGTGATTGGTGTTTGGTGTTTGGTGCTTGGTGTTTGGTGCTTGGTGCTTGGTGCTTGGTTTTTGGTGCTTCGTGCTTGGTGCTTGGTGGTTGGTGTTTGGTGCTTGGTGTTTGGTGCTTGGTGTTTGGTGCTTGGTGCTTGGTGCTTGGTGTTTGGTGCTTGGTGCTTGGTGCTTGGTGCTTGATGCTTGGTGATTGGTGCTTGTTGTTTGGTGCTTGGCGCTTGGTGTTTGGTGCTTGGTGCTTGGTGCTTGGTGTTTGGTGTTTGGTGGTTGGTGCTTGGTGTTTAGTGTTTGGGGCTTGGTGATTGGTGTTTGGTGTTTGGTGCTTGGTGTTTGGTGTTTCGTGCTTGGTGCTTTGTGCTTGGTGCTTGGTGTTTAGTGTTTGGTGCTTGGTGTGCGGTGTTTGGTGCTTGGTGCTTGGTGCTTGGTTTTTGGTGTTTGGTGTTTGGTGTTTGGTGTTTGCTGTTTGGTGTTTGGTGTTTGGTGTTTGGTGTTTCGTGCTTGGTGCTTGGTGTTTGGTGCTTGGTGCTTGTTGTTTGGTGCTTGGTGCTTGGTGTTTGGTGCTTAGTGCTTGGTGTTTGGTGCTTGGTGCTTGGTGCTTGGTGTTTGGTGCTTGGTGCTTCGTGCTTGCTGCTTAGTGCTTGGTGCTTTGTGCTTGGTGCTTGGTGTTTGGTGTTTGGTGCTTGGTTCTTGTGTTTGGTGTTTGGTGCTTGGTGTTTGGTGTTTGGTGCTTGGTGCTTGGTGTTTGGTGCTTGGTTCTTGATGCTTGGTGTTTGGTGTTTGGTGCTTGGTGCTTGGTGCTTGGTGTTTGGTGCTTGGTGCTTGGTTCTTGTTGTTTAGTGCTTGGTGCTTGGTGCTTGGTGTTTGGTGATTGGTGCTTGGTATTTGGTGTTTGGTGCTTGGTGCTTGGTGTTTGGTGTTTGGTGCTTGGTATTTGGTGTTTGGTGCTTTTTGCTTGGTGCTTGGTGTTTGGTGCTTGATGCTTGGTGCTTGGTGCTTAGTGTTTGGTTCTTGGTGCTTGGTGTTTGGTGTTTGGTGCTTGGTTGCTGTGTTTGGTGTTTGGTGCTTGGTGTTTGGTGTTTGGTGCTTGGTGCTTGGTTCTTGGTGCTTGGTGCTTGATGTTTTGTGCTTGGTGCTTGGTGCTTGGTGCTTGGTGTTTGGTATTTGGTGTTTGCTGTTTGGTGTTTGCTGTTTGCTGTTTGGTGTATGCTATTTGGTGTTTGGTGTTTGCTGTTTGGTGTTTGCTGTTTGGTGTTTGGTGTGTGGTGTTTGGTGTTTGATGTGTGGTGCTTGGTGCTTGGTGTTTGGTATTTGGTGCTTGGTGCTTGGTGCTTGGTGTTTGGTGCTTGGTGCTTGTTGCTTGGTGTTTGGTGCTTGGTGCTAGGTGTTTGGTGCTTGGTGCTTGGTGCTTGATGTTTGGTGCTTGGTGCTTGGTACTTGGTGTTTGGTGCTTGGTGCTTGGTGTTTGGTATTTGTTTCTTGGTGCTTGGTGCTTGGGACTTGGTGTTTGGTGCTTGGTGCTTGGTGCTTGGTGTTTGGTGCTTGGTGCTAGGTGTTTGGTGTTTAGTGCTTGGTGCTTGGTGTTTGGTGCTTGGTGTTTGGTGCTTGGTGCTTGGTGCTTGGTGTTTGGAGCTTGGTGCCTGGTGTTTGGTGCTTGGTGCTTGGTGCTTGGTGTTTGGTGTTTGGTGCTTGGTGCTTGCGTTTGGTGGTTGCAGCTTGGTGGTTGGTGTTTGGTGGTTGGTGCTTGGTGCTCGGTGTTTGGTGCTTGGTGCTTGGTGCTTGGTGTTTGGTGTTTGGTGCTTGGTTTTTGGTGTTTGGTGTTTGGTGCTTGGTACTTGGTGTTTGGTGTTTGGTGCTTGGTTCTTGGTGTTTGGTTTTTCGTGCTTGGTGCTTGGTGTTTGGTGCTTGGTGCTTGGTGCTTGGTGTTTGGTGCTTGGTGTTTGGTGTTTGGTGTTTGCTGTTTGGTGTTTGGTGCTTGGTGCTTGGTGCTTGGTGCTTGGTGTTTGGTGTTTAGTGCTTGGTGCTTGGTATTTGGTGTTTGGTGCTTGGTGCTTGGTGTCTGGTGTTTGGTGCTTGGTACTTGGTCTTTGGTGATTGGTGTTTGGAGATTGGTGTTTGGTGCTTGGCGCTTGGTGTTTGGTGTTTGGCGCTTGGTGCTTGGTGTTTGATGGTTGGTGCTTGGTGTTTAGTGTTTGGTGCTTGGTGTTTGGTGCTTGGAGCTTGGTGCTTAGTTTTTGGTGCTTCGTGCTTGGTGCTTGGTGCTTGGTGTTTGGTGCTTGGTGTTTGGTGCTTGGTGTTTGGTGCTTGGTGCTTGGTGCTTGGTGTTTGGTGCTTGGTGCTTGGTGCTTGGTGCTTGATGCTTGGTGATTGGTGCTCGTTGTTTGGTGCTTGGCGCTTGGTGTTTGGTGCTTGGTGCTTGGTGCTTGGTGTTTGGTGTTTGGTGGTTGGTGCTTGGTGTTTGGTGTTTGGGGCTTGGTGATTGGTGTTTGGTGTTTGGTGCTTGGTGTTTGGTGTTTGGTGCTTGGTGCTTTGTCCTTGGTGCTTGGTGTTTGGTGTTTGGTGCTTGGTGCGCGGTGTTTGGTGCTTGGTGCTTGGTGCTTGGTTTTTGGTGTTTGGTGTTTGGTGTTTGGTGTTTGCTGTTTGGTGTTTGGTGTTTGGTGTTTGGTGCTTCGTGCTTGGTGCTTGGTGTTTGGTGCTTGGTGCCTGGTGATTGGTGTTTGGTGTTTAGTGCTTTGTGGTTGGTATCTGGTGTTTGGTTCTTAGTGCTTGGTGTCTGGTGTTTGGTGCTTGGTACTTGGTCTTTGATGTTTGGCGCTTGGTGCTTGGTGTTTGGTGTTTGGTGCTTGGTGTTTGGAGCTTTGTGCTTGGTGCTTGGTGCTAGGTGCTTGGTGCTTGGTGTTTGGTGCTTGGTGTTTGGTGCTTGGTGCTTGGTGTTTGGTGCTTGGTGCTTGGTGTTTGGTGCTTGGTTCTTGATGCTTGGTGTTTGGTGTTTGGTGCTTGGTGCTTGGTTCTTGTGTTTGGTGTTTGGTGCTTGGTGTTTGGTGTTTGCTGCTTGGTGCTTGGTGTTTGGTGCTTGGTTCTTGAGGCTTGGTGTTTGGTGTTTGGTGCTTGGTGTGTGGTACTTGGTGCTTGGTGCTTGGTCTTTGGTGCTTGGTGATTGGTGCTTGGTGCTTGGTATTTGGTGCTTAGTGCTTGGTGTTTGGTGCTTGGTGCTTGGTGCTTGGTGTTTGGTGCTTGGTGCTTGGTGCTTGCTGCTTAGTGCTTGGTGCTTTGTGCTTGGTGCTTGGTGTTTGGTGTTTGGTGCTTGGTTCTTGTGTTTGGTGTTTGGTGCTTGGTGTTTGGTGTTTGCTGCTTGGTGCTTGGTGTTTGGTGCTTGGTTCTTGAGGCTTGGTGTTTGGTGTTTGGTGCTTGGTGCTTGGTGCTTGGTGTTTGGTGCTTCGTGCTTGGTTCTTGTTGTTTGGTGCTTGGTGCTTGGTGCTTGGTGTTTGGTGATTGGTGCTTGGTGTTTGGTGTTTGGTGCTTGGTGCTTGGTGTTTGGTGTTTGGTGCTTGGTATTTGGTGTTTGGTGCTTGTTGCTTGGTGCTTGGTGTTTGGTGCTTGGTGCTTGGTCCTTGGTGCTTGGTGTTTGGTTCTTGGTGCTTGGTGTTTGGTGTTTGGTGCTTGGTTCTTGTGTTTGGTGTTTGGTGCTTGGTGTTTGGTGTTTGGTGCTTGGTGATTGGTGCTTGGTGCTTGGTGCTTGATGTTTTGTGCTTGGTGCTTGGTGCTTGGTGCTTGGTGTTTGGTGTTTGGTGTTTGCTGTTTGGTGTTTGGTGTTTCGTGTTTGATGTGTGGTGCTTGGTGCTTGGTGTTTGGTATTTGGTGCTTGGTGCTTGGTGCTTGGTGTTTGGTGCTTGGTGCTTGGTGCTTGGTGTTTGGTGCTTGGTGCTAGGTGTTTGGTGCTTGGTGCTTGGTGCTTTATGTTTGGTGCTTGGTGCTTGGTGCTTGATGTTTTGTGCTTGGTGCTTGGTACTTGGTGTTTGGTGCTTGGTGCTTGGTGTTTGGTATTTGTTTCTTTGTGCTTGGTGCTTGGTGCTTGGTGTTTGGTGCTTGGTGCTAGGTGTTTGGTGTTTAGTGCTTGGTGCTTGGTGTTTGGTGCTTGGTGTTTGGTACTTGGTCGTTGGTGCTTGGTGCTTGGTGTTTGGTGTTTGGTGTTTGGTGCTTGGTGCTTGGTGTTTGGAGCTTGGTGCCTGGTGTTTGGTGCTTGCTGCTTGGTGCTTGGTGTTTGGTGTTTGGTGCTTGATGCTTGGGTTTGGTGTTTGGTGCTTGGTTTTTGGTGTTTGGTGTTTGGTGCTTGGTACTTGGTGTTTGGTGTTTGGTGCTTGGTGCTTGGTGTTTGGTGTTTGGTGCTTGGTGCTTGGTGTTTGGTGCTTGGTGCTTGGTGCTTGGTGTTTGGTGTTTGGTGTTTGGTGTTTGCTGTTTGCTGTTTGGTGTTTGGTGCTTGGTGCTTGGTGCTTGGAGCTTGGTGTTTGGTGTTTAGTGCTTGGTGCTTGGTATTTGATGTTTGGTGCTTGGTGCTTGGTGTCTGGTGTTTGGTGCTTGGTTCTTGGTCTTTGGTGATTGGTGTTTGGAGATTGGTGTTTGGTGCTTGGTGCTTGGTGCTTGGTGTTTGGTGCTTGGTGCTTGGTGCTTGGTGCTTGGTGCTTGATGTTTTGTGCTTGGTGCTTGGTGCTTGGTGTTTGGTGTTTGGTGTTTGGTGTTTGGTGTTTCCTGTTTGGTGTTTGGTGCTTGGTGCTTGGTGCTTGGAGCTTGGTGTTTTGTGTTTAGTGCTTGGTGCTTGGTATTTGGTGTTTGGTGCTTGGTGCTTGGTGTTTGGTGCTTGTTGCTTGGTGCTTGGTGTTTGGTGCTTCGTGCTTGGTTCTTGTTGTTTGGTGCTTGGTGCTTGGTGCTTGGTGTTTGGTGATTGGTGCTTGGTGCTTGGTGCTTGGTGTTTGGTGCTTGGTATTTGGTGTTTGGTGCTTGTTGCTTGGTGCTTGGTGTTTGGTGCTTGGTGCTTGGTCCTTGGTGCTTGGTGTTTGGTTCTTGGTGCTTGGTGTTTGGTGTTTGGTGCTTGGTTCTTGTGTTTGGTGTTTGGTGCTTGGTGTTTGGTGTTTGGTGCTTGGTGATTGGTGCTTGGTGCTTGGTGCTTGATGTTTTGTGCTTGGTGCTTGGTGCTTGGTGCTTGGTGTTTGGTGTTTGGTGTTTGCTGTTTGGTGTTTGGTGTTTGGTGTTTGATGTGTGGTGCTTGGTGCTTGGTGTTTGGTATTTGGTGCTTGGTGATTGGTGCTTGGTGTTTGGTGCTTGGTGCTTGGTGCTTGGTGTTTGGTGCTTGGTGCTAGGTGTTTGGTGCTTGGTGCTTGGTGCTTTGTGTTTGGTGCTTGGTGCTTGGTGCTTGATGTTTGGTGCTTGGTGCTTGGTACTTGGTGTTTGGTGCTTGGTGCTTGGTGTTTGGTATTTGTTTCTTGGTGCTTGGTGCTTGGTACTTGGTGTTTGGTGCTTGGTGCTTGGTGCTTGGTGTTTGGTGCTTGGTGCTAGGTGTTTGGTGTTTAGTGCTTGGTGCTTGGTGTTTGGTGCTTGGTGTTTGGTACTTGGTCTTTGGTGCTTGGTGCTTGGTGTTTGGTGTTTGGTGCTTGGTGCTTGGTGCTTGGTGTTTGGAGCTTGGTGCCTGCTGTTTGGTGCTTGGTGCTTGGTGCTTGGTGCTCGGTGTTTGGTGCTTGATGCTTGGGTTTGGTGGTTGCAGCTTGGTGGTTGGTGTTTGGTGCTTGGTGCTTGGTGCTCGGTGTTTGGTGCTTGGTGTTTGGTGTTTGGTGCTTGGTTTTTGGTGTTTGGTGTTTGGTGCTTGGTACTTGGTGTTTAGTGTTTGGTGCTTGGTGCTTGGTGTTTGGTGTTTGGTGCTTGGTGCTTGGTGTTTGGTGCTTGGTGCTTGGTGTTTGGTGTTTGGTGTTTGGTGTTTGGTGTTTGCTGTTTGGTGTTTGGTGCTTGGTGCTTGGTGCTTGCAGCTTGGTGTTTGGTGTTTAGTGCTTGGTGCTTGGTATTTGATGTTTGGTGCTTGGTGCTTGGTGTCTGGTGTTTGGTGCTTGGTTCTTGGTCTTTGGTGATTGGTGTTTGGAGATTGGTGTTTGGTGCTTGGTGCTTGGTGCTTGGTGTTTGGTGCTTGGTGCTTGGTGCTTGGTGCTTGGTGCTTAATGTTTTGTGCTTGGTGCTTGGTGCTTGGTGCTTGGTGTTTTGTGTTTGGTGTTTGCTGTTTGGTGTGTGGTGTTTGGTGTTTGATGTGTGGTGCTTGGTGCTTGGTGTTTGGTATTTGGTGCTTGGTGCTTGGTGCTTGGTGTTTTGTGTTTGGTGTTTGCTGTTTGGTGTGTGGTGTTTGGTGTTTGATGTGTGGTGCTTGGTGCTTGGTGTTTGGTGTTTGGTGCTTGGTACTTGGTGTTTGGTGTTTGGTGCTTGGTGCTTGGTGTTTGGTGTTTGGTGCTTGGTGCTTGGTGTTTGGTGCTTGGTGCTTGGTGCTTGGTGTTTGGTGTTTGGTGTTTGGTGTTTGCTGTTTGCTGTTTGGTGTTTGCTGCTTGGTGCTTGTTGCTTGGAGCTTGGTGTTTTGTGTTTAGTGCTTGGTGCTTGGTATTTGGTGTTTGGTGCTTGGTGCTTGGTGTCTGGTGTTTGGTGCTTGGTTCTTGGTCTTTGGTGATTGGTGTTTGGAGATTGGTGTTTGGTGCTTGGTGCTTGGTGCTTGGTGTTTGGTGCTTGGTGCTTGGTGTTTGCTGTTTGGCGCTTGGTGCTTGGTGTTTGATGGTTGGTGCTTGGTGTTTGGTGTTTGGTGCTTGGTGTTTGGTGCTTGGAGATTGGTGCTTGGTTTTTGGTGCTTCGTGCTTGGTGCTTGGTGCTTGGTGTTTGGTGCTTGGTGTTTGGTGCTTGGTGCTTGGTGCTTGTTGTTTGGTGCTTGGTGCTTGGTGCTTGATGCTTGGTGATTGGTGCTTCTTGTTTGGTGCTTGGCGCTTGGTGTTTGGTGCTTGGTGCTTGGTGTTTGGTGTTTGGTGGTTGGTGCTTGGTGTTTGGTGTTTGGGGCTTGGTGATTGGTGTTTGGTGTTTGGTGCTTGGTGTTTGGTGTTTCGTGCTTGGTGCTTTGTCCTTGGTGCTTGGTGTTTGGTGTTTGGGGTTTGGTGCTTCGTGCTTGGTGCTTGGTGTTTGGTGCTTGGTGCCTGGTGATTCGTGTTTGGTGTTTAGTGCTTTGTGCTTGGTATCTGGTGTTTGGTTCTTAGTGCTTGGTGTCTGGTGTTTGGTGCTTGATACCTGGTCTTTGGTGTTTGGCGCTTGGTGCTTGGTGTCTGGTGCTTGGTGCTTGGTTTTGGTGTTTGGTGCTTGGTGTTTGGTGCTTGGTGCTTGGTGCTTGGTTTTTGGTGCTTGGTGCTAGGTGCTTGGTGCTTGGTGTTTGGTGCTTGGTGTTTGGTCCTTGGTGCTTTGTGTTTGATGCTTGGTGCTTGGTGTTTGGTGCTTGGTTCTTGATGCTTGGTGTTTGGTGTTTGGTGCTTGGTGCTTGGTGCTTGGTGTTTGGTGCTTGGTGCTTGGTGTTTGGTCTTTGGTGCTTGGTGTGTGGTACTTGGTGCTTGGTGCTTGGTCTTTGGTGCTTGGTGCTTGGTGCTTGGTGCTTGGTGTTTGGGGCTTAGTGCTTGGTGTTTGGTGCTTGGTGCTTGGTGCTTGGTGTTTGGTGCTTGGTGCTTGGTGCTTGCTGCTTAGTGCTTGGTGCTTTGTGCTTGGTTCTTGTGTTTGGTGTTTGGTGCTTGGTGTTTGGTGTTTGCTGCTTGGTGCTTGGTGTTTGGTGCTTGGTTCTTGAGGCTTGGTGTTTGGTGTTTGGTGCTTGGTGCTTGGTGCTTGGTGTTTGGTGCTTGGTGCTTTGTTCTTGTTGTTTAGTGCTTGGTGCTTGGTGCTTGGTGTTTGGTGATTGGTGCTTGGTGTTTGGTGTTTGGTGCTTGGTGCTTGGTGTTTGGTGTTTGGTGCTTGGTATTTGGTGTTTGGTGCTTGTTGCTTGGTGCTTGGTGTTTGGTGCTTGGTGCTTGGTGCTTGTGTTTGGTGTTTGGTGCTTGGTGTTTGGTGTTTGGTGCTTGGTGCTTGGTGCTTGGTGCTTGGTGCTTGATGTTTGGTGCTTGGTGCTTGGTGCTTGGTGTTTGGTGTTTGGTGTTTGGTGCTTGGTGCTAGGTGTTTGGTGCTTGGTGCTTGGTGCTTTGTGTTTGGTGCTTGGTGCTTGGTGCTTGATGTTTGGTGCTTGGTGTTTGCTGTTTGGTGTTTGCTGTTTGGTGTTTGGTGTGTGGTGTTTGGTGTTTGATGTGTGGTGCTTGGTGCTTGGTGTTTGGTATTTGGTGCTTGGTGCTTGGTGCTTGGTGTTTGGTGCTTGGTGCTTGGTGTTTGGTGTTTGGTGCTTGGTGCTAGGTGTTTGGTGCTTGGTGCTTGGTGCTTTGTGTTTGGTGCTTGGTGCTTGGTACTTGGTGTTTGGTGCTTGGTGCTTGGTGTTTGGTATTTGTTTCTTGGTGCTTGGTGCTTGGTACTTGGTGTTTGGTGCTTGGTGCTTGGTGCTTGGTATTTGGTGCTTGGTGCTAGGTGTTTGGTGTTTAGTGATTGGTGCTTGGTGTTTGGTGCTTGGTGTTTGATATTTGGTCTTTGGTGCTTGGTGCTTGGTGTTTGGTGTTTGGTGTTTGGTGCTTGGTGCTTGGTGCTTGGTGTTTGGAGCTTGGTGCCTGGTGTTTGGTGCTTGGTGCTTGGTGCTTGGTGTTTGGTGTTTGGTGCTTGGTGCTTGGGTTTGGTGGTTGCAGCTTGGTGGTTGGTGTTTGGTGCTTGGTGCTTGGTGCTCGGTGTTTGGTGCTTGGTGCTTGGTGTTTGGTGTTTGGTGCTTGGTTTTTGGTGTTTGGTGTTTGGTGCTTGGTGCTTGGTGTTTGGTGTTTGGTGGTTGGTGCTTGGTGTTTGGTGTTTGGGGCTTGGTGATTGGTGTTTGGTGTTTGGTGCTTGGTGTTTGGTGTTTGGTGCTTGGTGCTTTGTCCTTGGTGCTTGGTGTTTGGTGTTTGGTGCTTGGTGCGCGGTGTTTGGTGCTTGGTGCTTGGTGCTTGGTTTTTGGTGTTTGGTGTTTGGTGTTTGGTGTTTGCTGTTTGGTGTTTGGTGTTTGGTGTTTGGTGCTTCGTGCTTGGTGCTTGGTGTTTGGTGCTTGGTGCCTGGTGATTGGTGTTTTGTGTTTAGTGCTTTGTGGTTGGTATCTGGTGTTTGGTTCTTAGTGCTTGGTGTCTGGTGTTTGGTGCTTGGTACTTGGTCTTTGATGTTTGGCGCTTGGTGCTTGGTGTTTGGTGTTTGGTGCTTGGTGTTTGGTGCTTTGTGCTTGGTGCTTGGTGCTAGGTGCTTGGTGCTTGGTGTTTGGTGCTTGGTGTTTGGTGCTTGGTGCTTGGTGTTTGGTGCTTGGTGCTTGGTGTTTGGTGCTTGGTTCTTGATGCTTGGTGTTTGGTGTTTGGTGCTTGGTGCTTGGTTCTTGTGTTTGGTGTTTGGTGCTTGGTGTTTGGTGTTTGCTGCTTGGTGCTTGGTGTTTGGTGCTTGGTTCTTGAGGCATGGTGTTTGGTGTTTGGTGCTTGGTGTGTGGTACTTGGTGCTTGGTGCTTGGTCTTTGGTGCTTGGTGATTGGTGCTTGGTGCTTGGTATTTGGTGCTTAGTGCTTGGTGTTTGGTGCTTGGTGCTTGGTGCTTGGTGTTTGGTGCTTGGTGCTTGGTGCTTGCTGCTTAGTGCTTGGTGCTTTGTGCTTGGTGCTTGGTGTTTGGTGTTTGGTGCTTGGTTCTTGTGTTTGGTGTTTGGTGCTTGGTGTTTGGTGTTTGCTGCTTGGTGCTTGGTGTTTGGTGCTTGGTTCTTGAGGCTTGGTGTTTGGTGTTTGGTGCTTGGTGCTTGGTGCTTGGTGTTTGGTGCTTCGTGCTTGGTTCTTGTTGTTTGGTGTTTGGTGCTTGGTGCTTGGTGTTTGGTGATTGGTGCTTGGTGTTTGGTGTTTGGTGCTTGGTGCTTGGTGTTTGGTGTTTGGTGCTTGGTATTTGGTGTTTGGTGCTTGTTGCTTGGTGCTTGGTGTTTGGTGCTTGGTGCTTGGTCCTTGGTGCTTGGTGTTTGGTTCTTGGTGCTTGGTGTTTGGTGTTTGGTGCTTGGTTCTTGTGTTTGGTGTTTGGTGCTTGGTGTTTGGTGTTTGGTGCTTGGTGATTGGTGCTTGGTGCTTGGTGCTTGATGTTTTGTGCTTGGTGCTTGGTGCTTGGTGCTTGGTGTTTGGTGTTTGGTGTTTGCTGTTTGGTGTTTGGTGTTTCGTGTTTGATGTGTGGTGCTTGGTGCTTGGTGTTTGGTATTTGGTGCTTGGTGCTTGGTGCTTGGTGTTTGGTGCTTGGTGCTTGGTGCTTGGTGTTTGGTGCTTGGTGCTAGGTGTTTGGTGCTTGGTGCTTGGTGCTTTATGTTTGGTGCTTGGTGCTTGGTGCTTGATGTTTTGTGCTTGGTGCTTGGTACTTGGTGTTTGGTGCTTGGTGCTTGGTGTTTGGTATTTGTTTCTTGGTGCTTGGTGCTTGGTGCTTGGTGTTTGGTGCTTGGTGCTAGGTGTTTGGTGTTTAGTGCTTGGTGCTTGGTGTTTGGTGCTTGGTGTTTGGTACTTGGTCGTTGGTGCTTGGTGCTTGGTGTTTGGTGTTTGGTGTTTGGTGCTTGGTGCTTGGTGTTTGGAGCTTGGTGCCTGGTGTTTGGTGCTTGCTGCTTGGTGCTTGGTGTTTGGTGTTTGGTGCTTGATGCTTGGGTTTGGTGGTTGCAGCTTGGTGGTTGGTGTTTAGTGCTTGGTGCTTGGTGCTCGGTGTTTGGTGCTTGGTGCTTGGTGTTTGGTGTTTGGTGCTTGGTTTTTGGTGTTTGGTGTTTGGTGCTTGGTACTTGGTGTTTGGTGTTTGGTGCTTGGTGCTTGGTGTTTGGTGTTTGGTGCTTGGTGCTTGGTGTTTGGTGCTTGGTGCTTGGTGCTTGGTGTTTGGTGTTTGGTGTTTGGTGTTTGCTGTTTGCTGTTTGGTGTTTGGTGCTTGGTGCTTGGTGCTTGGAGCTTGGTGTTTGGTGTTTAGTGCTTGGTGCTTGGTATTTGATGTTTGGTGCTTGGTGCTTGGTGTCTGGTGTTTGGTGCTTGGTTCTTGGTCTTTGGTGATTGGTGTTTGGAGATTGGTGTTTGGTGCTTGGTGCTTGGTGCTTGGTGTTTGGTGCTTGGTGCTTGGTGCTTGGTGCTTGGTGCTTGATGTTTTGTGCTTGGTGCTTGGTGCTTGGTGTTTGGTGTTTGGTGTTTGGTGTTTGGTGTTTCCTGTTTGGTGTTTGGTGCTTGGTGCTTGGTGCTTGGAGCTTGGTGTTTTGTGTTTAGTGCTTGGTGCTTGGTATTTGGTGTTTGGTGCTTGGTGCTTGGTGTTTGGTGCTTGTTGCTTGGTGCTTGGTGTTTGGTGCTTCGTGCTTGGTTCTTGTTGTTTGGTGCTTGGTGCTTGGTGTTTGGTGATTGGTGCTTGGTGCTTGGTGCTTGGTGTTTGGTGCTTGGTATTTGGTGTTTGGTGCTTGTTGCTTGGTGCTTGGTGTTTGGTGCTTGGTGCTTGGTCCTTGGTGCTTGGTGTTTGGTTCTTGGTGCTTGGTGTTTGGTGTTTGGTGCTTGGTTCTTGTGTTTGGTGTTTGGTGCTTGGTGTTTGGTGTTTGGTGCTTGGTGATTGGTGCTTGGTGCTTGGTGCTTGATGTTTTGTGCTTGGTGCTTGGTGCTTGGTGCTTGGTGTTTGGTGTTTGGTGTTTGCTGTTTGGTGTTTGGTGTTTGGTGTTTGATGTGTGGTGCTTGGTGCTTGGTGTTTGGTATTTGGTGCTTGGTGATTGGTGCTTGGTGTTTGGTGCTTGGTGCTTGGTGCTTGGTGTTTGGTGCTTGGTGCTAGGTGTTTGGTGCTTGGTGCTTGGTGCTTTGTGTTTGGTGCTTGGTGCTTGGTGCTTGATGTTTGGTGCTTGGTGCTTGGTACTTGGTGTTTGGTGCTTGGTGCTTGGTGTTTGGTATTTGTTTCTTGGTGCTTGGTGCTTGGTACTTGGTGTTTGGTGCTTGGTGCTTGGTGCTTGGTGTTTGGTGCTTGGTGCTAGGTGTTTGGTGTTTAGTGCTTGGTGCTTGGTGTTTGGTGCTTGGTGTTTGGTACTTGGTCTTTGGTGCTTGGTGCTTGGTGTTTGGTGTTTGGTGTTTGGTGCTTGGTGCTTGGTGCTTGGTGTTTGGAGCTTGGTGCCTGGTGTTTGGTGCTTGGTGCTTGGTGCTTGGTGCTCGGTGTTTGGTGCTTGATGCTTGGGTCTGGTGGTTGCAGCTTGGTGGTTGGTGTTTGGTGCTTGGTGCTTGGTGCTCGGTGTTTGGTGCTTGGTGTTTGGTGTTTGGTGCTTGGTTTTTGGTGTTTGTTGTTTGGTGCTTGGTACTTGGTGTTTGGTGTTTGGTGCTTGGTGCTTGGTGTTTGGTGTTTGGTGCTTGGTGCTTGGTGTTTGGTGCTTGGTGCTTGGTGTTTGGTGTTTGGTGTTTGGTGTTTGGTGTTTGCTGTTTGGTGTTTGGTGCTTGGTGCTTGGTGCTTGCAGCTTGGTGTTTGGTGTTTAGTGCTTGGTGCTTGGTATTTGATGTTTGGTGCTTGGTGCTTGGTGTCTGGTGTTTGGTGCTTGGTTCTTGGTCTTTGGTGATTGGTGTTTGGAGATTGGTGTTTGGTGCTTGGTGCTTGGTGCTTGGTGTTTGGTGCTTGGTGCTTGGTGCTTGGTGCTTGGTGCTTAATGTTTTGTGCTTGGTGCTTGGTGCTTGGTGCTTGGTGTTTTGTGTTTGGTGTTTGCTGTTTGGTGTGTGGTGTTTGGTGTTTGATGTGTGGTGCTTGGTGCTTGGTGTTTGGTATTTGGTGCTTGGTGCTTGGTGCTTGGTGTTTTGTGTTTGGTGTTTGCTGTTTGGTGTGTGGTGTTTGGTGTTTGATGTGAGGTGCTTGGTGCTTGGTGTTTGGTGTTTGGTGCTTGGTACTTGGTGTTTGGTGTTTGGTGCTTGGTGCTTGGTGTTTGGTGTTTGGTGCTTGGTGCTTGGTGTTTGGTGCTTGGTGCTTGGTGCTTGGTGTTTGGTGTTTGGTGTTTGGTGTTTGCTGTTTGCTGTTTGGTGTTTGCTGCTTGGTGCTTGTTGCTTGGAGCTTGGTGTTTTGTGTTTAGTGCTTGGTGCTTGGTATTTGGTGTTTGGTGCTTGGTGCTTGGTGTCTGGTGTTTGGTGCTTGTTTCTTGGTCTTTGGTGATTGGTGTTTGGAGATTGGTGTTTGGTGCTTGGTGCTTGGTGCTTGGTGTTTGGTGCTTGGTGCTTGGTGTTTGGTGTTTGGCGCTTGGTGCTTGGTGTTCGATGGTTGGTGCTTGGTGTTTGGTGTTTGGTGCTTGGTGTTTGGTGCTTGGAGATTGGTGCTTGGTTTTTGGTGCTTCGTGCTTGGTGCTTGGTGCTTGGTGTTTGGTGCTTGGTGTTTGGTGCTTGGTGCTTGGTGCTTGTTGTTTGGTGCTTGGTGCTTGGTGCTTGATGCTTGGTGATTGGTGCTTCTTGTTTGGTGCTTGGCGCTTGGTGTTTGGTGCTTGGTGCTTGGTGTTTGGTGTTTGGTGGTTGGTGCTTGGTGTTTGGTGTTTGGGGCTTGGTGATTGGTGTTTGGTGTTTGGTGCTTGGTGTTTGGTGTTTCGTGCTTGGTGCTTTGTCCTTGGTGCTTGGTGTTTGGTGTTTGGGGTTTGGTGCTTCGTGCTTGGTGCTTGGTGTTTGGTGCTTGGTGCCTGGTGATTCGTGTTTGGTGTTTAGTGCTTTGTGCTTGGTATCTGGTGTTTGGTTCTTAGTGCTTGGTGTCTGGTGTTTGGTGCTTGATACTTGGTCTTTGGTGTTTGGCGCTTGGTGCTTGGTGTCTGGTGCTTGGTGCTTGGTGTTTGGTGTTTGGTGCTTGGTGTTTGGTGCTTGGTGCTTGGTGCTTGGTTTTTGGTGCTTGGTGCTAGGTGCTTGGTGCTTGGTGTTTGGTGCTTGGTGCTTGGTGTTTGGTGCTTGGTGTTTGGTCCTTGGTGCTTTGTGTTTGATGCTTGGTGCTTGGTGTTTGGTGCTTGGTTCTTGATGCTTGGTGTTTGTTGTTTGGTGCTTGGTGCTTGGTGCTTGGTGTTTGGTGCTTGGTGCTTGGTGTTTGGTCTTTGGTGCTTGGTGTGTGGTACTTGGTGCTTGGTGCTTGGTCTTTGGTGCTTGGTGCTTGGTGCTTGGTGCTTGGTGTTTGGGGCTTAGTGCTTGGTGTTTGGTGCTTGGTGCTTGGTGCTTGGTGTTTGGTGCTTGGTGCTTGGTGCTTGCTGCTTAGTGCTTGGTGCTTTGTGCTTGGTGCTTGGTGTTTGGTGTTTGGTGCTTGGTTCTTGTGTTTGGTGTGTGGTGCTTGGTGTTTGGTGTTTGCTGCTTGGTGCTTGGTGTTTGGTGCTTGGTTCTTGAGGCTTGGTGTTTGGTGTTTGGTGCTTGGTGCTTGGTGCTTGGTGTTTGGTGCTTGGTGCTTGGTTCTTGTTGTTTAGTGCTTGGTGCTTGGTGCTTGGTGTTTGGTGATTGGTGCTTGGTGTTTGGTGTTTGGTGCTTGGTGCTTGGTGTTTGGTGTTTGGTGCTTGGTATTTGGTGTTTGGTGCTTGTTGCTTGGTGCTTGGTGTTTGGTGCTTGGTGCTTGGTGCTTGTGTTTGGTGTTTGGTGCTTGGTGTTTGGTGTTTGGTGCTTGGTGCTTGGTGCTTGGTGCTTGGTGCTTGGTGCTTGATGTTTGGTGCTTGGTGCTTGGTGCTTGGTGTTTGGTGTTTGGTGTTTGGTGCTTGGTGCTAGGTGTTTGGTGCTTGGTGCTTGGTGCTTTGTGTTTGGTGCTTGGTGCTTGGTGCTTGATGTTTGGTGCTTGGTGTTTGCTGTTTGGTGTTTGCTGTTTGGTGTTTGGTGTGTGGTGTTTGGTGTTTGATGTGTGGTGCTTGGTGCTTGGTGTTTGGTATTTGGTGCTTGGTGCTTGGTGCTTGGTGTTTGGTGCTTGGTGCTTGGTGTTTGGTGTTTGGTGCTTGGTGCTAGGTGTTTGGTGCTTGGTGCTTGGTGCTTTGTGTTTGGTGCTTGGTGCTTGGTACTTGGTGTTTGGTGCTTGGTGCTTGGTGTTTGGTATTTGTTTCTTGGTGCTTGGTGCTTGGTACTTGGTGTTTGGTGCTTGGTGCTTGGTGCTTGGTGTTTGGTGCTTGGTGCTAGGTGTTTGGTGTTTAGTGATTGGTGCTTGGTGTTTGGTGCTTGGTGTTTGATATTTGGTCTTTGGTGCTTGGTGCTTGGTGTTTGGTGTTTGGTGTTTGGTGCTTGGTGCTTGGTGCTTGGTGTTTGGAGCTTGGTGCCTGGTGTTTGGTGCTTGGTGCTTGGTGCTTGGTGTTTGGTGTTTGGTGCTTGGTGCTTGGGTTTGGTGGTTGCAGCTTGGTGGTTGGTGTTTGGTGCTTGGTGCTTGGTGCTCGGTGTTTGGTGCTTGGTGCTTGGTGTTTGGTGTTTGGTGCTTGGTTTTTGGTGTTTGGTGTTTGGTGCTTGGTACTTGGTGTTTGGTGTTTGGTGCTTGGTGCTTGGTGTTTGGTGTTTGGTGCTTGGTGCTTGGTGTTTGGTGCTTGGTGCTTGGTGCTTGGTGTTTGGTGTTTGGTGTTTGGTGTTTGCTGTTTGGTGTTTGGTGCTTGGTGCTTGGTGCTTGGAGCTTGGTGTTTGGTGTTTGGTGCTTGGTGCTTGGTGTCTGGTGTTTGGTGCTTGGTTCTTGGTCTTTGGTGATTGGTGTTTGGAGATTGGTGTTTGGTGCTTGGTGCTTGGTGCTTGGTGTTTGGTGCTTGGTGCTTGGTGTTTGCTGTTTGGCGCTTGGTGCTTGGTGTTTGATGGTTGGTGCTTGGTGTTTGGTGTTTGGTGCTTGGTGTTTGGTGCTTGGAGCTTGGTGCTTGGTTTTTGGTGCTTTGTGCTTGGTGCTTGGGGCTTGGTGTTTGGTGCTTGGTGTTTGGTGCTTGGTGTTTGGTGCTTGGTGCTTGGTGCTTGGTGTTTGGTGCTTGGTGCTTGGTGCTTGGTGCTTGATGCTTGGTGATTGGTGCTTGTTGTTTGTTGCTTGGCGCTTGGTGTTTGGTGCTTGGCGCTTGGTGCTTGGTGTTTGGTGTTTGGTTGTTGGTGCTTGGTGTTTGGTGTTTGGGGCTTGGTGATTGGTGTTTGGTGTTTGGTGCTTGGTGCTTGGTGTTTGGTGCTTGGTGCCTGGTGATTGGTGTTTGGTGTTTAGTGCTTTGTGCTTGGTATCTGGTGTTTGGTTCTTAGTGCTTGGTGTCTGGTGTTTGGTGCTTGGTGCTTGGTCTTTGGTGTTTGGCGCTTGGTGCTTGGTGTTTGGTGCTTGGTGCTTGGTGTTTGGTGTTTGGTGCTTGGTGTTTGGTGCTTGGTGATTGGTGCTTGTTTTTTCGTGCTTGGTGCTAGGTGCTTGGTGCTTGGTGTTTGGTGCTTGGTGTTTGGTGCTTGGTTCTTGCTGTTTGGTGCCTGGTGCTTGGTGTTTGGTGCTTGGTTCTTGGTGCTTGGTGTTTGGTGTTTGGTGCTTGGTGCTTGGTGCTTGGTGTTTGGTGCTTGGTGCTTGATGTTTGGTCTTTGGTGCTTGGTGTGTGGTACTTGGTGCTTGGTGCTTGGTCTTTGGTGCTTGGTGATTAGTGCTTGGTGCTTGGTGTTTGGTGCTTAGTGCTTGGTGTTTGGTGCTTGGTGCTTGGTGCTTGGTGTTTGGTGCTTGGTGCTTGCTGCTTGCTGCTTAGTGCTTGGTGCTTAGTGCTTGGTGCTTGGTGTTTGGTGTTTGGTGCTTGGTTCTTGTGTTTGGTTTTTGGTGCTTGGTGTTTGGTGTTTGGTGCTTGGTGCTTGGTGTTTGGTGCTTGGTTCTTGAGGCTTGGTGTTTGGTGTTTGGTGCTTGGTGCTTGGTTCTTGGTGTTTGGTGCTTGGTGCTTGGTGCTTGGTGTTTGGTGATTGGTGCTTGGTGTTTGGTGTTTGGTGCTTGGTGCTTGGTGTTTGGTGTTTGGTGCTTGGTGCTTGGTTCTTGTGTTTGGTGTTTGGTGCTTGGTGTTTGGTGTTTGGTGCTTGGTGCTTGGTTCTTGGTGCTTGGTGCTTGATGTTTTGTGCTTGGTGCTTGGTGCTTGGTGCTTGGTGTTTGGTGTTTGGTGTTTGCTGTTTGGTGTTTGGTGTTTGCTGTTTGGTGTTTGGTGTGTGGTGTTTGGTGTTTGATGTGTGGTGCTTGGTGCTTGGTGTTTGGTATTTGGTGCTTGGTGCTTGGTGCTTGGTGTTTGGTGCTTGGTGCTTGGTGCTTGGTGTTTGGTGCTTGGTGCTAGGTGTTTGGTGCTTGGGGCTTGGTGCTTTGTGTTTGGTGCTTGGTGCTTGGTGCTTGATGTTTGGTGCTTGGTGCTTGGTACTTGGTGTTTGGTGCTTGGTGCTTGGTGTTTGGTATTTGTTTCTTGGTGCTTGGTGCTTGGTACTTGGTGTTTGGTGCTTGGTGCTTGGTGCTTGGTGTTTGGTGCTTGGTGCTAGGTGTTTGGTGTTTAGTGCTTGGTGCTTGGTGTTTGGTGCTTGGTGCTTGGTACTTGGTCTTTGGTGCTTGGTGCTTGGTGCTTGGTGTTTGGTGCTTGGTGCTTGGTGTTTGGTGCTTGGTTCTTGATGCTTGGTGTTTGGTGTTTTGTGCTTGGTGCTTGGTGCTTGGTGTTTGGTGCTTGGTGCTTGGTGTTTGGTCTTTGGTGCTTGGTGATTGGCGCTTGATGCTTGGTGTTTGGTGCTTAGTGCTTGGTGTTTGGTGTTTGGCGCTTGGTGCTTGGTGTTTGATGGTTGGTGCTTGGTGTTTGGTGTTTGGTGCTTGGTGTTTGGTGCTTGGAGCTTGGTGCTTGGTTTTTGGTGCTTTGTGCTTGGTGCTTGGTGCTTGGTGTTTGGTGCTTGGTGTTTAGTGCTTGGTGTTTGGTGCTTGGTGCTTGGTGTTTGGTGCTTGGTGCTTGGTGCTTGGTGCTTGGTGCTTGATGCTTGGTGATTGGTGCTTGTTGTTTGTTGCTTGGCGCTTGGTGTTTGGTGCTTGGTGCTTGGTGCTTGGTGTTTGGTGTTTGGCGGTTGGTGCTTGGTGTTTGGTGTTTGGGGCTTGGTGATTGGTGTTTGGTGTTTGGTGCTTGGTGTTTGGTGTTTCGTGCTTGGTGCTTTGTCCTTGGTGCTTGGTGTTTGGTGTTTGGTGCTCGGTGCGCGGTGTTTGGTGCTTGGTGCTTGGTGCTTGGTTTTTGGTGTTTGGTGTTTGGTGTTTGCTGTTTGCTGTTTGGTGTTTGGTGTTTGGTGTTTTGTGCTTCCTGCTTGGTGCTTGGTGTTTGGTGCTTGGTGCCTGGTGATTGGTGTTTGGTGTTTAGTGCTTTGTGCTTGGTATCTGGTGTTTGGTTCTTAGTGCTTGGTGTCTGGTGTTTGGTGCTTGGTACTTGGTCTTTGGTGTTTGGCGCTTGGTGCTTGGTGTTTGGTGCTTGGTGCTTGGTGTTTGGTGTTTGGTGCTTGGTGTTTGGTGCTTGGTGCTTGGTGCTTGGTTTTTCGTTCTTGGTGCTAGGTGCTTGGTGCTTGGTGTTTGGTGCTTGGTGTTTGGTGCTTGGTGCTTGGTGTTTGTTGCTTGGTGCTTGGTGTTTGGTGCTTGGTTCTTGATGCTTGGTGTTTGGTGTTTGGTCCTTGGTGCTTGGTGCTTGGTGTTTGGTGCTTGGTGCTTGGTGTTTGGTCTTTGGTGCTTGATGTGTGGTACTTGGTGCTTGGTGCTTGGTCTTTGGTGCTTGGTGATTGGTGCTTGGTGCTTGGTGTTTGGTGCTTAGTGCTTGGTGTTTGGTGCTTGGTGCTTGGTGCTTGGTGTTTGGTGCTTGGTGCTTGGTGCTTGCTGCTTAGTGCTTGGTGCTTTGTGCTTGGTGCTTGGTGTTTGGTGTTTGGTGCTTGGTTCTTGTGTTTGGTGTTTGGTGCTTGGTGTTTGGTGTTTGGTGCTTGGAGCTTGGTGTTTGGTGCTTGGTTCTTGAGGCTTGGTGTTTGGTGTTTGGTGCTTGGTGCTTGGTGCTTGGTGTTTGGTGCTTGGTGCTTGGTTCTTGTTGTTTGGTGCTTGGTGCTTGGTGCTTGGTGTTTGGTGATTGGTGCTTGGCGTTTGGTGTTTGGAGCTTGGTGCTTGGTGTTTGGTGTTTGGTGCTTGGTATTTGGTGTTTGGTGCTTGTTGCTTGGTGCTTGGTGTTTGGTGCTTGGTGCTTGGTGCTTGGTGCTTGGTGTTTGGTTCTTGGTGCTTGGTGTTTGGTGTTTGGTGCTTGGTTCTTGTGTTTGGTGTTTGGTGCTTGGTGTTTGGTGTTTGGTGCTTGGTGCTTGGTTCTTGGTGCTTGGTGTTTGGTGTTTGGTGTTTGCTGTTTGGTGTTTGGTGTTTGCTGTTTGGTGTTTGCTGTTTGGTGTTTGGTGTGTGGTGTTTGGTGTTTGATGTGTGGTGCTTGGTGCTTGGTGTTTGGTATTTGGTGCTTGGTGCTAGGTGCTTGGTGTTTGGTGCTTGGTCCTTCGTGCTTGGTGTTTGGTGCTTGGTGCTAGGTGTTTGGTGCTTGGTGCTTGGTGCTTTGTGTTTGGTGCTTGGTGCTTGGTGCTTGATGTTTGGTGCTTGGTGATTGGTACTTGGTGTTTGGTGCTTGGTGCTTTGTGTTTGGTATTTGTTTCTTGGTGCTTGGTGCTTGGTACTTGGTGTTTGGTGCTTGGTGCTTGGTGCTTGGTGTTTGGTGCTTGGTGCTAGGTGTTTGGTGTTTAGTGCTTGGTGCTTGGTGTTTGGTGCTTGGTGCTTGGTACTTGGTCTTTGGTGCTTGGTGCTTGGTGCTTGGTGTTTGGTGCTTGGTGCTTGGTGTTTGGTGCTTGGTTGTTGATGCTTGGTGTTTGGTGTTTGGTGCTTGGTGCTTGGTGCTTGGTGTTTGGTGCTTGGTTCTTGGTGTTTGGTCTTTGGTGCTTGGTGTGTGGTACTTGGTGCTTTGTGCTTGGTCTTTGGTGCTTGGTGATTGGTTCTTGTTGTTTGGTGCTTGGTGCTTGGTGCTTGGTGTTTGGTGATTGGTGCTTGGCGTTTGGTGTTTGGTGCTTGGTGCTTGGTGTTTGGTGTTTGGTGCTTGGTATTTGGTGTTTGGTGCTTGTTGCTTGGTGCTTGGTGTTTGGTGCTTGGTGCTTGGTGCTTGGTGTTTGGTTCTTGGTGCTTGGTGTTTGGTGTTTGGTGCTTGGTTCTTGTGTTTGGTGTTTGGTGCTTGGTGTTTGGTGTTTGGTGCTTGGTGCTTGGTTCTTGGTGCTTGGTGTTTGGTGTTTGGTGTTTGCTGTTTAGTGTTTGGTGTTTGCTGTTTGGTGTTTGCTGTTTGGTGTTTGGTGTGTGGTGTTTGGTGTTTGATGTGTGGTGCTTGGTGCTTGGTGTTTGGTATTTGGTGCTTGGTGCTAGGTGCTTGGTGTTTGGTGCTTGGTCCTTCGTGCTTGGTGTTTGGTGCTTGGTGCTAGGTGTTTGGTGCTTGGTGCTTGGTGCTTTGTGTTTGGTGCTTGGTGCTTGGTGCTTGATGTTTGGTGCTTGGTGATTGGTACTTGGTGTTTGGTGCTTGGTGCTTTGTGTTTGGTATTTGTTTCTTGGTGCTTGGTGCTTGGTACTTGGTGTTTGGTGCTTGGTGCTTGGTGCTTGGTGTTTGGTGCTTGGTGCTAGGTGTTTGGTGTTTAGTGCTTGGTGCTTGGTGTTTGGTGCTTGGTGCTTGGTACTTGGTCTTTGGTGCTTGGTGCTTGGTGCTTGGTGTTTGGTGCTTGGTGCTTGGTGTTTGGTGCTTGGTTGTTGATGCTTGGTGTTTGGTGTTTGGTGCTTGGTGCTTGGTGCTTGGTGTTTGGTGCTTGGTGCTTGGTGTTTGGTCTTTGGTGCTTGGTGTGTGGTACTTGGTGCTTTGTGCTTGGTCTTTGGTGCTTGGTGATTGGTTCTTGGTGCTTGGTGTTTGGTGCTTAGTGCTTGGTGTTTGGTGCTTGGTGCTTGGTGCTTGGTGTTTGGTGCTTGGTGCTTGGTGCTTGCTGCTTAGTGCTTGGTGCTTTGTGCTTGGTGCTTGGTGTTTGGTGTTTGGTGCTTGGTTCTTGTGTTTGGTGTTTGGTGCTTGGTGTTTGGTGTTTGGTGCTTGGTGCTTGGTGTTTGGTGCTTGGTTCTTGAGGTTTGGTGTTTGGTGTTTGGTGCTTGGTGCGTGGTGCTTGGTGTTTGGTGCTTGGTGCTTGGTTCTTGCTGTTTGGTGCTTGGTGCTTGGTGCTTGGTGCTTGGTGTTTGGTGATTGGTGCTTGGTGTTTGGTGTTTGGTGCTTGGTGCTTGGTGTTTGGTGTTTGGTGCTTGGTATTTGGTGTTTGGTGCTTGTTGCTTGGTGCTTGGTGTTTGGTGCTTGGTGCTTGGTGCTTGGTGCTTGGTGTTTGGTTCTTGGTGCTTGGTGTTTGGTGTTTGGTGCTTGGTTCTTGTGTTTGGTGTTTGGTGCTTGGTGTTTGGTGTTTGGTGCTTGGTGCTTGGTTCTTGGTGCTTGGTGCTTGATGTTTTGTGCTTGGTGCTTGGTGCTTGGTGCTTGGTGTTTGGTGTTTGGTGTTTGCTGTTTGGTGTTTGGTGTTTGCTGTTTGGTGTTTGCTGTTTGGTGTTTGGTGTGTGGTGTTTGGTGCTTGGTGCTAGGTGTTTGGTGCTTGGTGCTTGGTGCTTGGTGTTTGGTGCTTGGTGCTAGGTGTTTGGTGCTTGGTGCTTGGTGCTTTGTGTTTGGTGCTTGGTGCTTGGTGCTTGATGTTTGGTGCTTGGTGGTTGGTACTTGGTGTTTGGTGCTTGGTGCTTGGTGTTTGGTATTTGTTTCTTCGTGCTTGGTGCTTGGTACTTGGTGTTTGGTGCTTGGTGCTTCGTGCTTGGTGTTTGGTGCTTGGTGCTAGGTGTTTGGTGTTTAGTGCTTGGTGCTTGGTGTTTGGTGCTTGGTGCTTGGTACTTGGTCTTTGGTGCTTGGTGCTTGGTGTTTGGTGTTTGGTGTTTGGTGCTTGGTGCTTGGTGCTTGGTGCTTGGTGTTTGGAGCTTGGTGCCTGGTGTTTGGTTCTTGGTGCTTGGTGCTTGCTGTTTGGTGTTTGGTGCTTGTTGCTTGCGTTTGGTGGTTGTTGCTTGGTGGTTGGTGTTTGGTGCTTGGTGCTTGGTGCTCGGTGTTTGGTTCTTGGTGCTTGGTGTTTGGTGTTTGGTGCTTGGTTTTTGGTGTTTGGTGTTTGGTGCTTGGTGTTTGGTGTTTGGTGCTTGGTGCTTGGTGTTTGGTGTTTGGTGCTTGGTGCTTGGTGTTTGGTGCTTGGTGCTTGGTGCTTGGTGTTTGGTGTTTGGTGTTTGGTGTTTGCTGTTTGCTGTTTTGTGTTTGGTGCTTGGTGCTTGGTGCTTGGAGCTTGGTGTTTGGTGTTTAGTGCTTGGTGCTTGGTATTTGGTGTTTGGTGCTTGGTGCTTGGTGTCTGGTGTTTGGTGCTTGGTTCTTGGTCTTTGGTGATTGGTGTTTGGAGATTGGTGTTTGGTGCTTGGTGCTTGGTGCTTGGTGTTTGGTGCTTGGTGCTTGGTGTTTGGTGTTTGGCGCTTGGTGCTTGGTGTTTGATGGTTGGTGCTTGGTGTTTGGTGTTTGGTGCTTGGTGTTTGGTGCTTGGAGCTTGGTGCTTGGTTTTTGGTGCTTGGTGCTTGGTGTTTGGTGCTTGGTGTTTGGTGCTTGGTGTTTGGTACTTGGTGCTTGGTGCTTGGTGTTTGGTGCTTGGTGCTTGGTGCTTGGTGCTTGATGCTTGGTGATTGGTGCTTGTTGTTTGGTGCTTGGTGCTTGGTGTTTGGTGCTTGCTGCTTGGTGCTTGGTGCTTGGTGTTTGGTGTTTGGTGGTTGGTGCTTGGTGTTTGGTGTTTGGGGCTTGGTGATTGGTGTTTGGTGTTTGGTGCTTGGTGTTTGGTGTTTGGTGCTTGGTGCTTTGTGCTTGGTGCTTGGTGTTTGGTGTTTGGTGCTTGACGCGCGGTGTTTGGTGCTTGGTGCTTGGTGCTTGGTTTTTGGTGTTTGGTGTTTGGTGTTTGGTGTTTGCTGTTTGGTGTTTGGTGTTTGGTGTTTGGTGCTTCGTGCTTGGTGCTTGGTGTTTGGTGCTTGGTGCCTGGTACTTGGTGTTTGGTGTTTAGTGCTTTGTGCTTGGTATCTGGTGTTTGGTTCTTAGTGCTTGGTGTCTGGTGTTTGGTGCCTGGTACTTGGTCTTTGGTGTTTGTCGCTTGGTGCCTGGTGTTTGGTGCTTGGTGTTTGGTGCTTGGTGCTTGGTGCTTGGTTTTTGGTGCTTGGTGCTAGGTGCTTGGTGCTTGGTGTTTGGTGTTTGGTGTTTGCTGTTTGGTGTTTGGTGTTTGCTGTTTGGTGTTTGCTGTTTGGTGTTTGGTGTGTGGTGTTTGGTGTTTGATGTGTGGTGCTTGGTGCTTGGTGTTTGGTATTTGGTGCTTGGTGCTTGGTGCTTGGTGTTTGGTGCTTGGTCCTTCGTGCTTGGTGTTTGGTGCTTGGTGCTAGGTGTTTGGTGCTTGGTGCTTGGTGCTTGGTGTTTGGTGCTTGGTGCTTGGTGCTTGATGTTTGGTGCTTGGTGATTGGTACTTGGTGTTTGGTGCTTGGTGCTTTGTGTTTGGTATTTGTTTCTTGGTGCTTGGTGCTTGGTACTTGGTGTTTGGTGCTTGGTGCTTGGTGCTTGGTGTTTGGTGCTTGGTGCTAGGTGTTTGGTGTTTAGTGCTTGGTGCTTGGTGTTTGGTGCTTGGTGCTTGGTACTTGGTCTTTGGTGCTTGGTGCTTGGTGCTTGGTGTTTGGTGCTTGGTGCTTGGTGTTTGGTGCTTGGTCCTTGATGCTTGGTGTTTGGTGTTTGGTGCTTGGTGCTTGGTGCTTGGTGTTTGGTGCTTGGTGCTTGGTGTTTGGTCTTTGGTGCTTGGTGTGTGGTACTTGGTGCTTGGTGGTTGGTCTTTGGTGCTTGGTGATTGGTTCTTGGTGCTTGGTGTTTGGTGCTTAGTGCTTGGTGTTGGGTGCTTGGTGCTTGGTGCTTGGTGTTTGGTGCTTGGTGCTTGGTGCTTGCTGCTTAGTGCTTGGTGCTTTGTGCTTGGTGCTTGGTGTTTGGTGTTTGGTGCTTGGTTCTTGTGTTTGGTGTTTGGTGCTTGGTGTTTGGTGTTTGGTGCTTGGTGCTTGGTGTTTGGTGCTTGGTTCTTGAGGTTTGGTGTTTGGTGTTTGGTGCTTGGTGCGTGGTGCTTGGTGTTTGGTGCTTGGTGCTTGGTTCTTGCTGTTTGGTGCTTGGTGCTTGGTGCTTGGTGTTTGGTGATTGGTGCTTGGTGTTTGGTGTTTGGTGCTTGGTGCTTGGTGTTTGGTGTTTGGTGCTTGGTATTTGGTGTTTGGTGCTTGTTGCTTGGTGCTTGGTGTTTGGTGCTTGGTGCTTGGTGCTTGGTGCTTGGTGTTTGGTTCTTGGTGCTTGGTGTTTGGTGTTTGGTGCTTGGTTCTTGTGTTTGGTGTTTGGTGCTTGGTGTTTGGTGTTTGGTGCTTGGTGCTTGGTTCTTGGTGCTTGGTGCTTGATGTTTTGTGCTTGGTGCTTGGTGCTTGGTGCTTGGTGTTTGGTGTTTGGTGTTTGCTGTTTGGTGTTTGGTGTTTGCTGTTTGGTGTTTGCTGTTTGGTGTTTGGTGTGTAGTGTTTGGTGTTTGATGTGTGGTGCTTGGTGCTTGGTGTTTGGTGCTTGGTGCTTGGTGCTTGGTGTTTGGTGCTTGGTGCTAGGTGTTTGGTGCTTGGTGCTTGGTGCTTTGTGTTTGGTGCTTGGTGCTTGGTGCTTGATGTTTGGTGCTTGGTGGTTGGTACTTGGTGTTTGGTGCTTGGTGCTTGGTGTTTGGTATTTGTTTCTTCGTGCTTGGTGCTTGGTACTTGGTGTTTGGTGCTTGGTGCTTCGTGCTTGGTGTTTGGTGCTTGGTGCTAGGTGTTTGGTGTTTAGTGCTTGGTGCTTGGTGTTTGGTGCTTGGTGCTTGGTACTTGGTCGTTGGTGCTTGGTGCTTGGTGTTTGGTGTTTGGTGTTTGGTGCTTGGTGCTTGGTGCTTGGTGCTTGGTGTTTGGAGCTTGGTGCCTGGTGTTTGGTTCTTGGTGCTTGGTGCTTGCTGTTTGGTGTTTGGTGCTTGGTGCTTGGGTTTGGTGGTTGTTGCTTGCTGGTTGGTGTTTGGTGCTTGGTGCTTGGTGCTCGGTGTTTGGTTCTTGGTGCTTGGTGTTTGGTGTTTGGTGCTTGGTTTTTGGTGTTTGGTGTTTGGTGCTTGTTGTTTGGTGTTTGGTGCTTGGTGCTTGGTGTTTGGTGTTTGGTGCTTGGTGCTTGGTGTTTGGTGGTTGGTGCTTGGTGCTTGGTGCTTGGTGTTTGGTGTTTGGTGTTTGCTGTTCGCTGTTTTGTGTTTGGTGCTTGGTGCTTGGTGCTTGGAGCTTGGTGTTTGGTGTTTAGTGCTTGGTGCTTGGTATTTGGTGTTTGGTGCTTGGTGCTTGGTGTCTGGTGTTTGGTGCTTGGTTCTTGGTCTTTGGTGATTGGTGTTTGGAGATTGGTGTTTGGTGCTTGGTGCTTGGTGCTTGGTGTTTGGTGCTTGGTGCTTGGTGTTTGGTGTTTGGCGCTTGGTGCTTGGTGCTTGGTGTTTGGTGCTTGGTGTTTGGTGCTTGGTGTTTGGTACTTGGTGCTTGGTGCTTGGTGTTTGGTGCTTGGTGTTTGGTGCTTGGTGTTTGGTACTTGGTGCTTGGTGCTTGGTGTTTGGTGTTTGGTGTTTGGTGGTTGGTGCTTGGTGTTTGGTGTTTGGGGCTTGGTGATTGGTGTTTGGTGTTTGGTGCTTGGTGTTTGGTGTTTGGTGCTTGGTGCTTTGTGCTTGGTGCTTGGTGTTTGGTGTTTGGTGCTTGACGCGCGGTGTTTGGTGCTTGGTGCTTGGTGCTTGGTTTTTGGTGTTTGGTGTTTGGTGTTTGGTGTTTGCTGTTTGGTGTTTGGTGTTTGGTGTTTGGTGCTTCGTGCTTGGTGCTTGGTGTTTGGTGATTGGTGCCTGGTACTTGGTGTTTGGTGTTTAGTGCTTTGTGCTTGGTATCTGGTGTTTGGTTCTTAGTGCTTGGTGTCTGGTGTTTGGTGCCTGGTACTTGGTCTTTGGTGTTTGTCGCTTGGTGCTTGTTGTTTGGTGCTTGGTGCTTGGTGTTTGGTGTTTGGTGCTTGGTGTTTGGTGCTTGGTGCTTGGTGCTTGGTTTTTGGTGCTTGGTGCTAGGTGCTTGGTGCTTCGTGTTTGGTGCTTGGTGTTTGGTGCTTGGTGCTTGGTGTTTGGTGCTTGGTGCTTGGTGTTTGCTGCTTGGTTCTTGATGCTTGGTGTTTGGTATTTGGTGCTTGGTGCTTGGTCTTTGGTCTTTGGTGCTTGGTGTGTGGTACTTGGTGCTTGGTGCTTGGTCTTTGGTGCTTGGTGACTGGTGCTTGGTGCTTGGTGTTTGGTGCTTAGTGCTTGGTTTTTGGTGCTTGGTGCTTGGTGCTTGGTGTTTGGTGCTTGGTGCTTGGTGATTGCTGCTTAGTGCTTGGTGCTTTGTGCTTGGTGCTTGGTGTTTGGTGTTCGGTGCTTGGTGATTGGTGTTTGGTGCTTGGTGCTTGGTTCTTGTTGTTTGGTGCTTGGTGCTTGGTGCTTGGTGTTTGGTGCTTGGTGCTTGGTGTTTGGTGTTTGGTGCTTGGTGCTTGGTGTTTGGTGTTTGGTGCTTGGTATTTGGTGTTTGGTGCTTGTTGCTTAGTGCTTGGTGTTTGGTGCTTGGTGCTTGGTGCTTGGTGCTTGGTGTTTGGTTCTTGGTGCTTGGTGTTTGGTGTTTGGTGCTTGGTTCTTGTGTTTGGTGTTTGGTGCTTGGTGTTTGGTGTTTGGTGCTTGGTGCTTGGTGTTTGGTGCTTGGTTCTTGAGGTTTGGTGTTTGGTGTTTGGTGCTTGGTGCGTGGTGCTTGGTGTTTGGTGCTTGGTGCTTGGTTCTTGCTGTTTGGTGCTTGGTGCTTGGTGCTTGGTGTTTGGTGATTGGTGCTTGGTGTTTGGTGTTTGGTGCTTGGTGCTTGGTGTTTGGTGTTTGGTGCTTGGTATTTGGTGTTTGGTGCTTGTTGCTTGGTGCTTGGTGTTTGGTGCTTGGTGCTTGGTGCTTGGTGCTTGGTGTTTGGTTCTTGGTGCTTGGTGTTTGGTGTTTGGTGCTTGGTTCTTGTGTTTGGTGTTTGGTGCTTGGTGTTTGGTGTTTGGTGCTTGGTGCTTGGTTCTTGGTGCTTGGTGCTTGATGTTTTGTGCTTGGTGCTTGGTGCTTGGTGCTTGGTGTTTGGTGTTTGGTGTTTGCTGTTTGGTGTTTGGTGTTTGCTGTTTGGTGTTTGCTGTTTGGTGTTTGGTGTGTGGTGTTTGGTGTTTGATGTGTGGTGCTTGGTGCTTGGTGTTTGGTGCTTGGTGCTTGGTGCTTGGTGTTTGGTGCTTGGTGCTAGGTGTTTGGTGCTTGGTGCTTGGTGCTTTGTGTTTGGTGCTTGGTGCTTGGTGCTTGATGTTTGGTGCTTGGTGGTTGGTACTTGGTGTTTGGTGCTTGGTGCTTGGTGTTTGGTATTTGTTTCTTCGTGCTTGGTGCTTGGTACTTGGTGTTTGGTGCTTGGTGCTTCGTGCTTGGTGTTTGGTGCTTGGTGCTAGGTGTTTGGTGTTTAGTGCTTGGTGCTTGGTGTTTGGTGCTTGGTGCTTGGTACTTGGTCGTTGGTGCTTGGTGCTTGGTGTTTGGTGTTTGGTGTTTGGTGCTTGGTGCTTGGTGCTTGGTGCTTGGTGTTTGGAGCTTGGTGCCTGGTGTTTGGTTCTTGGTGCTTGGTGCTTGCTGTTTGGTGTTTGGTGCTTGGTGCTTGGGTTTGGTGGTTGTTGCTTGCTGGTTGGTGTTTGGTGCTTGGTGCTTGGTGCTCGGTGTTTGGTTCTTGGTGCTTGGTGTTTGGTGTTTGGTGCTTGGTTTTTGGTGTTTGGTGTTTGGTGCTTGGTGTTTGGTGTTTGGTGCTTGGTGCTTGGTGTGTGGTGTTTGGTGCTTGGTGCTTGGTGTTTGGTGCTTGGTGCTTGGTGCTTGGTGTTTGGTGTTTGGTGTTTGGTGTTTGCTGTTTGCTGTTTTGTGTTTGGTGCTTGGTGCTTGGTGCTTGGAGCTTGGTGTTTGGTGTTTAGTGCTTGGTGCTTGGTATTTGGTGTTTGGTGCTTGGTGCTTGGTGTCTGGTGTTTGGTGCTTGGTTCTTGGTCTTTGGTGATTGGTGTTTGGAGATTGGTGTTTGGTGCTTGGTGCTTGGTGCTTGGTGTTTGGTGCTTGGTGCTTGGTGTTTGGTGTTTGGCGCTTGGTGCTTGGTGTTTGATGGTTGGTGCTTGGTGTTTGGTGTTTGGTGCTTGGTGTTTGGTGCTTCGAGCTTGGTGCTTGGTTTTTGGTGCTTCGTGCTTGGTGCTTGGTGCTTGGTGTTTGGTGCTTGGTGTTTGGTGCTTGGTGCTTGGTGCTTGGTGCTTGATGCTTGGTGATTGCTGCTTGTTGTTTGGTGCTTGGTGCTTGGTGTTTGGTGCTTGGTGCTTGGTGCTTGGTGCTTGGTGTTTGGTGTTTGGTGGTTGGTGCTTGGTGTTTGGTGTTTGGGGCTTGGTGATTGGTGTTTGGTGTTTGGTGCTTGGTGTTTGGTGTTTGGTGCTTGGTGCTTTGTGCTTGGTGCTTGGTGTTTGGTGTTTGGTGCTTGACGCGCGGTGTTTGGTGCTTGGTGCTTGGTGCTTGGTTTTTGGTGTTTGGTGTTTGGTGTTTGGTGTTTGCTGTTTGGTGTTTGGTGTTTGGTGTTTGGTGCTTCGTGCTTGGTGCTTGGTGTTTGGTGATTGGTGCCTGGTACTTGGTGTTTGGTGTTTAGTACTTTGTGCTTGGTATCTGGTGTTTGGTTCTTAGTGCTTGGTGTCTGGTGTTTGGTGCCTGGTACTTGGTCGTTGGTGTTTGTCGCTTGGTGCTTGGTGTTTGGTGCTTGGTGCTTGGTGTTTGGTGTTTGGTGCTTGGTGTTTGGTGCTTGGTGCTTGGTGCTTGGTTTTTGGTGCTTGGTGCTAGGTGCTTGGTGCTTCGTGTTTGGTGCTTGGTGTTTGGTGCTTGGTGCTTGGTGTTTGGTGCTTGGTGCTTGGTGTTTGCTGCTTGGTTCTTGATGCTTGGTGTTTGGTATTTGGTGCTTGGTGCTTGGTCTTTGGTCTTTGGTGCTTGGTGTGTGGTACTTGGTGCTTGGTGCTTGGTCTTTGGTGCTTGGTGACTGGTGCTTGGTGCTTGGTGTTTGGTGCTTAGTGCTTGGTTTTTGGTGCTTGGTGCTTGGTGCTTGGTATTTGGTGCTTGGTGCTTGGTGATTACTGCTTAGTGCTTGGTGCTTTGTGCTTGGTGCTTGGTGTTTGGTGTTCGGTGCTTGGTGATTGGTGTTTGGTGCTTGGTGCTTGGTTCTTGTTGTTTGGTGCTTGGTGCTTGGTGCTTGGTGTTTGGTGCTTGGTGCTTGGTGTTTGGTGTTTGGTGCTTGGTGCTTGGTGTTTGGTGTTTGGTGCTTGGTATTTGGTGTTTGGTGCTTGTTGCTTAGTGCTTGGTGTTTGGTGCTTGGTGCTTGGTGCTTGGTGCTTGGTGTTTGGTTCTTGGTGCGTGGTGTTTGGTGTTTGGTGCTTGGTTCTTGTGTTTGCTGTTTGGTGCTTGGTATTTGCTGTTTGGTGCTTGGTGCTTGGTTCTTGGTGCTTGGTGCTTGATGTTTTGTGCTTGGTGCTTGGTGCTTGGTGCTTGGTGTTTGGTGTTTGGTGTTTGCTGTTTGGTGTTTGGTGTTTGCTGTTTGGTCTTTGCTATTTGGTGTTTGGTGTTTGCTGTTTGGTGTTTGCTGTTTGGTGTTTGGTGTGTGGTGTTTGGTGTTTGATGTGTGGTGCTTGGTGCTTGGTGTTTGGTATTTGGTACTTGGTGCTTGGTGCTTGGTGTTTGGTGCTTGATGCTTGGTGCTTGGTACTTGGTGCTTGGTGCTTGGTGTTTGGTGCTTGGTGCTTGGTGCTTTGTGTTTGGTGCTTGGTGCTTGGTGCTTGATGTTTGGTGCTTGGTGCTTGGTACTTGGTGTTTGGTGCTTGGTGCTTGGTGTTTGGTGTTTGGTGTTTGGTGCTTGGTGTTTGGTGCTTGGTGCTTGGTGATTGTTGTTTGGTGCTTGGTGCTTGGTGCTTGGTGTTTGGTGCTTGGTGCTTGGTGTTTGGTGTTTGGTGTTTGGTGGTTGGTGTTTGGTGATTGGGGTTTGGTGCTTGGTGCTTGGTATTTGGTGTTTGGTGTTTGGTGCCTGGTGCTTCGTGTTTGGTGTTTGGTGCTTGGTGCTTGGTGTTTGGTGTTTGGTGCTTGGTGATTGGTTTTTGGTGTTTGGTGCTTGGTGCTTGGTGTTTGGTGTTTGGTGCTTGGTGCTTGTTGTTTGGTGCTTGGTGCTTGGTGCTTGGTGTTTGGTGCTTGGTGCTTGGTGCTTGGTACTTGGTGTTTGGTGCTTGGTGCTTGGTGCTTGGTGTTTGGTGTTTAGTGCTTGGTGCTTGGTGTTTGGTTTTTGGTGCTTGGTGCTTGGTGTTTGGTGTTTGGTGCTTGGTGCTTGATGTTTGGCGTTTGGTGTTTGGCGTTTGCTGTTTGGCGTTTGGTGTTTGGTTTTTGATTTTTGTCGTTTGCTGTTTGGTGTTTGGTGTTTGGTGTTTGCTGGTTGGTGTTTGGGGTTTGGTGTTTGCTGTTTGGTCTTTGCTGTTTGGTGTTTGGTGTTTGCTGTTTGGTGTTTGGTGTTTGTTGTTTGCTGTTTGCTGTTTGCTGTTTGATGTTTGGTGTTTGGCGCTGGGTGCTTGGTGCTTGGTGCTTGGTGTTTGATGCTTGGTGCTTGGTGCTTGGTGCTTGGTGCTTGGTATTTGGTGCTTGGTGCTTGGTGTTTGGTGTTTGGTGTTTGCTGTTTGGTGTTTGGTGTTTGCTGCTTGGTGTTTGCTATTTGGTGTTTGGTGTTTGCTGTGTGGTGTTTGGTGTTTGATGTGTGGTGCTTGGTGCTTGGTGTTTGGTATTTGTTTCTTGGTGCTTGGTGCTTGGTACTTGGTGTTTGGTGCTTGGTGCTTGGTGCTTTGTGTTTGGTGCTTGGTGCTTGGTGCTTGATGTTTGGTGCTTGGTGCTTGGTACTTGGTGTTTGGTGCTTGGTGCTTGGTGTTTGGTGTTTGGTGTTTGGTGCTTGGTGTTTGGTGCTTGGTGCTTGGTGATTGTTGTTTGGTGCTTGGTGCTTGGTGCTTGGTGTTTGGTGCTTGGTGCTTGGTGCTTGGTGTTTGGTGTTTGGTGTTTGGTGTTTGCTGTTCGCTGTTTTGTGTTTGGTGCTTGGTGCTTGGTGCTTGGAGCTTGGTGTTTGGTGTTTAGTGCTTGGTGCTTGGTATTTGGTGTTTGGTGCTTGGTGCTTGGTGCTGGTGTTTGGTGCTTGGTTCTTGGTCTTTGGTGATTGGTGTTTGGAGATTGGTGTTTGGTGCTTGGTGCTTGGTGCTTGGTGTTTGGTGCTTGGTGCTTGGTGTTTGGTGTTTGGCGCTTGGTGCTTGGTGCTTGGTGTTTGGTGCTTGGTGTTTGGTGCTTGGTGTTTGGTACTTGGTGCTTGGTGCTTGGTGTTTGGTGCTTGGTGTTTGGTGCTTGGTGTTTGGTACTTGGTGCTTGGTGCTTGGTGTTTGGTGCTTGGTGCTTGGTGCTTGGTGCTTGATGCTTGGTGATTGGTGCTTGTTGTTTGGTGCTTGGTGCTTGGTGTTTGGTGCTTGGTGCTTGGTGCTTGGCGCTTGGTGTTTGGTGTTTGGTGGTTGGTGCTTGGTGTTTGGTGTTTGGGGCTTGGTGATTGGTGTTTGGTGTTTGGTGCTTGGTGTTTGGTGTTTGGTGCTTGGTGATTTGTGCTTGGTGCTTGGTGTTTGGTGTTTGGTGCTTGACGCGCGGTGTTTGGTGCTTGGTGCTTGGTGCTTGGTTTTTGGTGTTTGGTGTTTGGTGTTTGGTGTTTGGTGTTTGGTGCTTCGTGCTTGGTGCTTGGTGTTTGGTGATTGGTGCCTGGTACTTGGTGTTTGGTGTTTAGTGCTTTGTGCTTGGTATCTGGTGTTTGGTTCTTAGTGCTTGGTGTCTGGTGTTTGGTGCCTGGTACTTGGTCTTTGGTGTTTGTCGCTTGGTGCTTGGTGTTTGGTGCTTGGTGCTTGGTGTTTGGTGTTTGGTGCTTGGTGTTTGGTGCTTGGTGCTTGGTGCTTGGTTTTTGGTGCTTGGTGCTAGGTGCTTGGTGCTTCGTGTTTGGTGCTTGGTGTTTGGTGCTTGGTGCTTGGTGTTTGGTGCTTGGTGCTTGGTGTTTGCTGCTTGGTTCTTGATGCTTGGTGTTTGGTATTTGGTGCTTGGTGCTTGGTCTTTGGTCTTTGGTGCTTGGTGTGTGGTACTTGGTGCTTGGTGCTTGGTCTTTGGTGCTTGGTGACTGGTGCTTGGTGCTTGGTGTTTGGTGCTTAGTGCTTGGTTTTTGGTGCTTGGTGCTTGGTGCTTGGTGTTTGGTGCTTGGTGCTTGGTGATTGCTGCTTAGTGCTTGGTGCTTTGTGCTTGGTGCTTGGTGTTTGGTGTTCGGTGCTTGGTGATTGGTGTTTGGTGCTTGGTGCTTGGTTCTTGTTGTTTGGTGCTTGGTGCTTGGTGCTTGGTGTTTGGTGCTTGGTGCTTGGTGTTTGGTGTTTGGTGCTTGGTGCTTGGTGTTTGGTGTTTGGTGCTTGGTATTTGGTGTTTGGTGCTTGTTGCTTAGTGCTTGGTGTTTGGTGCTTGGTGCTTGGTGCTTGGTGCTTGGTGTTTGGTTCTTGGTGCTTGATGTTTGGTGTTTGGTGCTTGGTTCTTGTGCTTGGTGCTTGGTGTTTGGTTTTTGGTGCTTGGTGCTTGGTGTTTGGTGTTTGGTGCTTGGTGCTTGATGTTTGGCGTTTGGTGTTTGGCGTTTGCTGTTTGGCGTTTGGTGTTTGGTTTTTGATTTTTGTCGTTTGCTGTTTGGTGTTTGGTGTTTGGTGTTTGCTGGTTGGTGTTTGGGGTTTGGTGTTTGCTGTTTGGTCTTTGCTGTTTGGTGTTTGGTGTTTGCTGTTTGGTGTTTGGTGTTTGTTGTTTGCTGTTTGCTGTTTGCTGTTTGATATTTGGTGTTTGGCGCTGGGTGCTTGGTGCTTGGTGCTTGGTGTTTGATGCTTGGTGCTTGGTGCTTGGTGCTTGGTGCTTGGTATTTGGTGCTTGGTGCTTGGTGTTTGGTGTTTGGTGTTTGCTGTTTGGTGTTTGGTGTTTGCTGCTTGGTGTTTGCTATTTGGTGTTTGGTGTTTGCTGTGTGGTGTTTGGTGTTTGATGTGTGGTGCTTGGTGCTTGGTGTTTGGTATTTGTTTCTTGGTGCTTGGTGCTTGGTACTTGGTGTTTGGTGCTTGGTGCTTGGTGCTTTGTGTTTGGTGCTTGGTGCTTGGTGCTTGATGTTTGGTGCTTGGTGCTTGGTACTTGGTGTTTGGTGCTTGGTGCTTGGTGTTTGGTGTTTGGTGTTTGGTGCTTGGTGTTTGGTGCTTGGTGCTTGGTGATTGTTGTTTGGTGCTTGGTGCTTGGTGCTTGGTGTTTGGTGCTTGGTGCTTGGTGCTTGGTGTTTGGTGTTTGGTGTTTGGTGTTTGCTGTTCGCTGTTTTGTGTTTGGTGCTTGGTGCTTGGTGCTTGGAGCTTGGTGTTTGGTGTTTAGTGCTTGGTGCTTGGTATTTGGTGTTTGGTGCTTGGTGCTTGGTGTCTGGTGTTTGGTGCTTGGTTTTTGGTCTTTGGTGATTGGTGTTTGGAGATTGGTGTTTGGTGCTTGGTGCTTGGTGCTTGGTGTTTGGTGCTTGGTGCTTGGTGTTTGGTGTTTGGCGCTTGGTGCTTGGTGCTTGGTGTTTGGTGCTTGGTGTTTGGTGCTTGGTGTTTGGTACTTGGTGCTTGGTGCTTGGTGTTTGGTGCTTGGTGTTTGGTGCTTGGTGTTTGGTACTTGGTGCTTGGTGCTTGGTGTTTGGTGCTTGGTGCTTGGTGCTTGGTGCTTGATGCTTGGTGATTGGTGCTTGTTGTTTGGTGCTTGGTGCTTGGTGTTTGGTGCTTGGTGCTTGGTGCTTGGTGCTTGGTGTTTGGTGTTTGGTGGTTGGTGCTTGGTGTTTGGTGTTTGGGGCTTGGTGATTGGTGTTTGGTGTTTGGTGCTTGGTGTTTGGTGTTTGGTGCTTGGTGCTTTGTGCTTGGTGCTTGGTGTTTGGTGTTTGGTGCTTGACGCGCGGTGTTTGGTGCTTGGTGCTTGGTGCTTGGTTTTTGGTGTTTGGTGTTTGGTGTTTGGTGTTTGCTGTTTGGTGTTTGGTGTTTGGTGTTTGGTGCTTCGTGCTTGGTGCTTGGTGTTTGGTGATTGGTGCCTGGTACTTGGTGTTTGGTGTTTAGTGCTTTGTGCTTGGTATCTGGTGTTTGGTTCTTAGTGCTTGGTGTCTGGTGTTTGGTGCCTGGTACTTGGTCTTTGGTGTTTGTCGCTTGGTGCTTGGTGTTTGGTGCTTGGTGCTTGGTGTTTGGTGTTTGGTGCTTGGTGTTTGGTGCTTGGTGCTTGGTGTTTGGTGCTTGGTGCTTGGTGTTTGCTGCTTGGTTCTTGATGCTTGGTGTTTGGTATTTGGTGCTTGGTGCTTGGTCTTTGGTCTTTGGTGCTTGGTGTGTGGTACTTGGTGCTTGGTGCTTGGTCTTTGGTGCTTGGTGACTGGTGCTTGGTGCTTGGTGTTTGGTGCTTAGTGCTTGGTTTTTGGTGCTTGGTGCTTGGTGCTTGGTGTTTGGTGCTTGGTGCTTGGTGATTGCTGCTTAGTGCTTGGTGCTTTGTGCTTGGTGCTTGGTGTTTGGTGTTCGGTGCTTGGTGATTGGTGTTTGGTGCTTGGTGCTTGGTTCTTGTTGTTTGGTGCTTGGTGCTTGGTGCTTGGTGTTTGGTGCTTGGTGCTTGGTGTTTGGTGTTTGGTGCTTGGTGCTTGGTGTTTGGTGTTTGGTGCTTGGTATTTGGTGTTTGGTGCTTGTTTCTTAGTGCTTGGTGTTTGGTGCTTGGTGCTTGGTGCTTGGTGCTTGGTGTTTGGTTCTTGGTGCTTGGTGTTTGGTGTTTGGTGCTTGGTTCTTGTGTTTGGTGTTTGGTGCTTGGTGTTTGGTGTTTGGTGCTTGGTGCTTGGTGTTTGGTGCTTGGTTCTTGAGGTTTGGTGTTTGGTGTTTGGTGCTTGGTGCGTGGTGCTTGGTGTTTGGTGCTTGGTGCTTGGTTCTTGCTGTTTGGTGCTTGGTGCTTGGTGCTTGGTGTTTGGTGATTGGTGCTTGGTGTTTGGTGTTTGGTGCTTGGTGCTTGGTGTTTGGTGTTTGGTGCTTGGTATTTGGTGTTTGGTGCTTGTTGCTTGGTGCTTGGTGTTTGGTGCTTGGTGCTTGGTGCTTGGTGCTTGGTGTTTGGTTCTTGGTGCTTGGTGTTTGGTGTTTGGTGCTTGGTTCTTGTGTTTGGTGTTTGGTGCTTGGTGTTTGGTGTTTGGTGCTTGGTGCTTGGTTCTTGGTGCTTGGTGCTTGATGTTTTGTGCTTGGTGCTTGGTGCTTGGTGCTTGGTGTTTGGTGTTTGGTGTTTGCTGTTTGGTGTTTGGTGTTTGCTGTTTGGTGTTTGCTGTTTGGTGTTTGGTGTGTGGTGTTTGGTGTTTGATGTGTGGTGCTTGGTGCTTGGTGTTTGGTGCTTGGTGCTTGGTGCTTGATGTTTGGTGCTTGGTGCTAGGTGTTTGGTGCTTGGTGCTTGGTGCTTTGTGTTTGGTGCTTGGTGCTTGGTGCTTGATGTTTGGTGCTTGGTGGTTGGTACTTGGTGTTTGGTGCTTGGTGCTTGGTGTTTGGTATTTGTTTCTTCGTGCTTGGTGCTTGGTACTTGGTGTTTGGTGCTTGGTGCTTCGTGCTTGGTGTTTGGTGCTTGGTGCTAGGTGTTTGGTGTTTAGTGCTTGGTGCTTGGTGTTTGGTGCTTGGTGCTTGGTACTTGGTCGTTGGTGCTTGGTGCTTGGTGTTTGGTGTTTGGTGTTTGGTGCTTGGTGCTTGGTGCTTGGTGCTTGGTGTTTGGAGCTTGGTGCCTGGTGTTTGGTTCTTGGTGCTTGGTGCTTGCTGTTTGGTGTTTGGTGCTTGGTGCTTGGGTTTGGTGGTTGTTGCTTGCTGGTTGGTGTTTGGTGCTTGGTGCTTGGTGCTCGGTGTTTGGTTCTTGGTGCTTGGTGTTTGGTGTTTGGTGCTTGGTTTTTGGTGTTTGGTGTTTGGTGCTTGGTGTTTGGTGTTTGGTGCTTGGTGCTTGGTGTTTGGTGTTTGGTGCTTGGTGCTTGGTGTTTGGTGCTTGGTGCTTGGTGCTTGGTGTTTGGTGTTTGGTGTTTGGTGTTTGCTGTTTGCTGTTTTGTGTTTGGTGCTTGGTGCTTGGTGCTTGGAGCTTGGTGTTTGGTGTTTAGTGCTTGGTGCTTGGTATTTGGTGTTTGGTGCTTGGTGCTTGGTGTCTGGTGTTTGGTGCTTGGTTCTTGGTCTTTGGTGATTGGTGTTTGGAGATTGGTGTTTGGTGCTTGGTGCTTGGTGCTTGGTGTTTGGTGCTTGGTGCTTGGTGTTTGGTGTTTGGCGCTTGATGCTTGGTGTTTGATGGTTGGTGCTTGGTGTTTGGTGTTTGGTGCTTGGTGTTTGGTGCTTCGAGCTTGGTGCTTGGTTTTTGGTGGTTCGTGCTTGGTGCTTGGTGCTTGGTGTTTGGTGCTTGTTGTTTGGTGCTTGGTGCTTGGTGCTTGTTGCTTGATGCTAGGTGATTGCTGCTTGTTGTTTGGTGCTTGGTGCTTGGTGTTTGGTGCTTGGTGCTTGGTGCTTGGTGCTTGGTGTTTGGTGTTTGGTGGTTGGTGCTTGGTGTTTGGTGTTTGGGGCTTGGTGATTGGTGTTTGGTGTTTGGTGCTTGGTGTTTGGTGTTTGGTGCTTGGTGCTTTGTGCTTGGTGCTTGGTGTTTGGTGTTTGGTGCTTGACGCGCGGTGTTTGGTGCTTGGTGCTTGGTGCTTGGTTTTTGGTGTTTGGTGTTTGGTGTTTGGTGTTTGCTGTTTGGTGTTTGGTGTTTGGTGTTTGGTGCTTCGTGCTTGGTGCTTGGTGTTTGGTGATTGGTGCCTGGTACTTGGTGTTTGGTGTTTAGTACTTTGTGCTTGGTATCTGGTGTTTGGTTCTTAGTGCTTGGTGTCTGGTGTTTGGTGCCTGGTACTTGGTCGTTGGTGTTTGTCGCTTGGTGCTTGGTGTTTGGTGCTTGGTGCTTGGTGTTTGGTGTTTGGTGCTTGGTGTTTGGTGCTTGGTGCTTGGTGCTTGGTTTTTGGTGCTTGGTGCTAGGTGCTTGGTGCTTCGTGTTTGGTGCTTGGTGTTTGGTGCTTGGTGCTTGGTGTTTGGTGCTTGGTGCTTGGTGTTTGCTGCTTGGTTCTTGATGCTTGGTGTTTGGTATTTGGTGCTTGGTGCTTGGTCTTTGGTCTTTGGTGCTTGGTGTGTGGTACTTGGTGCTTGGTGCTTGGTCTTTGGTGCTTGGTGACTGGTGCTTGGTGCTTGGTGTTTGGTGCTTAGTGCTTGGTTTTTGGTGCTTGGTGCTTGGTGCTTGGTGTTTGGTGCTTGGTGCTTTGTGATTGCTGCTTAGTGCTTGGTGCTTTGTGCTTGGTGCTTGGTGTTTGGTGTTCGGTGCTTGGTGATTGGTGTTTGGTGCTTGGTGCTTGGTTCTTGTTGTTTGGTGCTTGGTGCTTGGTGCTTGGTGTTTGGTGCTTGGTGCTTGGTGTTTGGTGTTTGGTGCTTGGTGCTTGGTGTTTGGTGTTTGGTGCTTGGTATTTGGTGTTTGGTGCTTGTTGCTTAGTGCTTGGTGTTTGGTGCTTGGTGCTTGGTGCTTGGTGCTTGGTGTTTGGTTCTTAGTGCGTGGTGTTTGGTGTTTGGTGCTTGGTTCTTGTGTTTGCTGTTTGGTGCTTGGTATTTGCTGTTTGGTGCTTGGTGCTTGGTTCTTGGTGCTTGGTGCTTGATATTTTGTGCTTGGTGCTTGGTGCTTGGTGCTTGGTGTTTGGTGTTTGGTGTTTGCTGTTTGGTGTTTGGTGTTTGCTGTTTGGTGTTTGCTATTTGGTGTTTGGTGTTTGCTGTTTGGTGTTTGCTGTTTGGTGTTTGGTGTGTGGTGTTTGGTGTTTGATGTGTGGTGCTTGGTGCTTGGTGTTTGGTATTTGGTACTTGGTGCTTGGTGCTTGGTGTTTGGTGCTTGATGCTTGGTGCTTGGTACTTGGTGCTTGGTGCTTGGTGTTTGGTGCTTGGTGCTTGGTGCTTTGTGTTTGGTGCTTGGTGCTTGGTGCTTGATGTTTGGTGCTTGGTGCTTGGTACTTGGTGTTTGGTGCTTGGTGCTTGGTGTTTGGTGTTTGGTGTTTGGTGCTTGGTGTTTGGTGCTTGGTGCTTGGTGATTGTTGTTTGGTGCTTGGTGCTTGGTGCTTGGTGTTTGGTGCTTGGTGCTTGGTGTTTGGTGTTTGGTGTTTGGTGGTTGGTGTTTGGTGATTGGGGTTTGGTGCTTGGTGCTTGGTATTTGGTGTTTGGTGTTTGGTGCTTGGTGCTTCGTGTTTGGTGTTTGGTGTTTGGTGCTTGGTGTTTGGTGTTTGGTGCTTGGTGATTGGTTTTTGGTGTTTGGTGCTTGGTGCTTGGTGTTTGGTGTTTGGTGCTTGGTGCTTGTTGTTTGGTGCTTGGTGCTTGGTGCTTGGTGTTTGGTGCTTGGTGCTTGGTGCTTGGTACTTGGTGTTTGGTGCTTGGTGCTTGGTGCTTGGTGTTTGGTGTTTAGTGCTTGGTGCTTGGTGTTTGGTTTTTGGTGCTTGGTGCTTGGTGTTTGGTGTTTGGTGCTTGGTGCTTGATGTTTGGCGTTTGGTGTTTGGCGTTTGCTGTTTGGCGTTTGGTGTTTGGTTTTTGATTTTTGTCGTTTGCTGTTTGGTGTTTGGTGTTTGGTGTTTGCTGGTTGGTGTTTGGGGTTTGGTGTTTGCTGTTTGGTCTTTGCTGTTTGGTGTTTGGTGTTTGCTGTTTGGTGTTTGGTGTTTGTTGTTTGCTGTTTGCTGTTTGCTGTTTGATGTTTGGTGTTTGGCGCTGGGTGCTTGGTGCTTGGTGCTTGGTGTTTGATGCTTGGTGCTTGGTGCTTGGTGCTTGGTGCTTGGTATTTGGTGCTTGGTGCTTGGTGTTTGGTGTTTGGTGTTTGCTGTTTGGTGTTTGGTGTTTGCTGCTTGGTGTTTGCTATTTGGTGTTTGGTGTTTGCTGTGTGGTGTTTGGTGTTTGATGTGTGGTGCTTGGTGCTTGGTGTTTGGTATTTGTTTCTTGGTGCTTGGTGCTTGGTACTTGGTGTTTGGTGCTTGGTGCTTGGTGCTTTGTGTTTGGTGCTTGGTGCTTGGTGCTTGATGTTTGGTGCTTGGTGCTTGGTACTTGGTGTTTGGTGCTTGGTGCTTGGTGTTTGGTGTTTGGTGTTTGGTGCTTGGTGTTTGGTGCTTGGTGCTTGGTGATTGTTGTTTGGTGCTTGGTGCTTGGTGCTTGGTGTTTGGTGCTTGGTGCTTGGTGTTTGGTGTTTGGTGTTTGGTGGTTGGTGTTTGGTGATTGGGGTTTGGTGCTTGGTGCTTGGTATTTGGTGTTTGGTGTTTGGTGCTTGGTGCTTCGTGTTTGGTGTTTGGTGCTTGGTGCTTGGTGTTTGGTGTTTGGTGCTTGGTGATTGGTTTTTGGTGTTTGGTGCTTGGTGCTTGGTGTTTGGTGTTTGGTGCTTGGTGCTTGTTGTTTGGTGCTTGGTGCTTGGTGCTTGGTGTTTGGTGCTTGGTGCTTGGTGCTTGGTACTTGGTGTTTGGTGCTTGGTGCTTGGTGCTTGGTGTTTGGTGTTTAGTGCTTGGTGCTTGGTGTTTGGTTTTTGGTGCTTGGTGCTTGGTGCTTGGTGTTTGGTGTTTGGTGCTTGGTGCTTGATGTTTGGCGTTTGGTGTTTGGCGTTTGCTGTTTGGCGCTTGGTGTTTGGTTTTTGATTTTTGTCGTTTGCTGTTTGGTGTTTGGTGTTTGGTGTTTGCTGGTTGGTGTTTGGGGTTTGGTGTTTGCTGTTTGGTCTTTGCTGTTTGGTGTTTGGTGTTTGCTGTTTGGTGTTTGGTGTTTGTTGTTTGCTGTTTGCTGTTTGCTGTTTGATGTTTGGTGTTTGGCGCTGGGTGCTTGGTGCTTGGTGCTTGGTGTTTGATGCTTGGTGCTTGGTGCTTGGTGCTTGGTGCTTGGTATTTGGTGCTTGGTGCTTGGTGTTTGGTGTTTGGTGTTTGCTGTTTGGTGTTTGGTGTTTGCTGCTTGGTGTTTGCTATTTGGTGTTTGGTGTTTGCTGTGTGGTGTTTGGTGTTTGATGTGTGGTGCTTGGTGCTTGGTGTTTGGTATTTGTTTCTTGGTGCTTGGTGCTTGGTACTTGGTGTTTGGTGCTTGGTGCTTGGTGCTTGGTGTTTGGTGCTTGGTGCTAGGTGTTTGGTGTTTAGTGCTTGGTGCTTGGTGTTTGGTGCTTGGTGCTTGGTACTTGGTCTTTGGTGCTTGGTGCTAGGTGTTTGGTGTTTAGTGCTTGGTGCTTGATGTTTTGTGCTTGGTGCCTGGTGCTTGGTGCTTGGTGTTTGGTGTTTGCTGTTTGGTGTTTGGTGTTTGCTGTTTGGTGTTTGCTATTTGGTGTTTGTTGTTTGCTGTTTGGTGTTTGCTGTTTGGTGTTCGGTGTGTGGTGTTTGGTGTTTGATGTGTGGTGCTTGGTGCTTGGTGTTTGGTATTTGGTACTTGGTGCTTGGTGTTTGGTGTTTGGCGTTTGGTGCTTGGTGCTTGGTGCTTGGTCTTTGGAGCTTGGTGCCTGGTGTTTGGTGCTTGGTGCTTGGTGCTTGGTGTTTGGTGTTTGGTGCTTGGTGCTTGGGTTTGGTGGTTGTTGCTTGGTGGTTGGTGTTTGGTGCTTGGTGCTTGGTGCTCGGTGTTTGGTGCTTGGTATTTGGTGTTTGGTGCTTGGTTTTTGGTGCTTGGTGTTTGGTGCTTGGTACTTGGTGTTTGGTGTTTGGTACTTGGTGCTTGGTGTTTGGTGTTTGGTGCTTGGTGCTTGGTGTTTGGTGCTTGGTGCTTGGTGCTTGGTGTTTGGTGTTTGGTGTTTGGTGTTTGGTGTTTGCTGTTTGGTGTTTGGTGCTTGGTGCTTGGTGCTTGGAGCTTGGTGTTTGGTGTTTGGTGCTTGGTGCTTGGTGTCTGGTGTTTGGTGCTTGGTTCTTGGTCTTTGGTGATTGGTGTTTGGAGATTGGTGTTTGGTGCTTGGTGCTTGGTGCTTGGTGTTTGGTGCTTGGTGCTTGGTGTTTGGTGTTTCGCGCATGGTGCTTGGTGTTTGATGGTTGGTGCTTGGTGTTTGGTGTTTGGTGCTTGGTGTTTGGTGCTTGGTGCTTGGTGCTTGGTTTTTGGTGCTTCGTGCTTGGTGCTTGGTGCTTGGTGTTTGGTGCTTGGTGTTTGGTGCTTGGTGCTTGGTACTTGGTGCTTGATGCTTGGTGATTGGTGCTTGTTGTTTGGTGCTTGGCGCTTGGTGTTTGGTGCTTGGCGCTTGGTGTTTGGTGCTTGGTGTTTGGTATTTGGTGGTTGGTGCTTGGTGTTTGGTGTTTGGGGCTTGGTGATTGGTGTTTGGTGTTTGGTGCTTGGTGTTTGGTGTTTGGTGCTTGGTGCTTTGTGCTTGGTGCTTGGTGTTTGGTGTTTGGTGCGCGGTGCGCGGTGTTTGGTGCTTGGTGATTGGTGCTTGGTTTTTGGTGTTTGGTGTTTGGTGTTTGCTGTTTGGTGTTTGGTGTTTGGTGTTTGGTGTTTCGTGCTTGGTGCCTGTAGCTTGGTGTTTGGTGTTTAGTGCTTTGTGCTTGGTATCTGGTGTTTGGTTCTTAGTGCTTGGTGTCTGGTGTTTGGTGCTTGGTACTTGGTCTTTGGTGTTTGGCACTTGGTGCTTGGTGTTTGGTGCTTGGTACTTGGTGTTTGGTGTTTGGTGCTTGGTGTTTGGTGCTTGGTGCTTGGTGCTTGGTTTTTGGTGCTTGGTGCTAGGTGCTTGTTGCTTGATGCTTGGTGTTTGGTGTTTGGTGCTTGGTGCTTGGTGCTTGGTGCTTGCTGTTTGGTGTTTGTTGCTTGGTGCTTGGTGTTTGGTGTTTGGTGTCTGCTGTTTGGTGTTTGGTGTTTGCTGTTTGGTGTTTGCTATTTGGTGTTTGGTGTTTGCTGTTTGGTGTTTCCTGTTTGGTGTTTGCTGTGTGGTGTTTCGTGTTTGATGTGTGGTGCTTGGTGCTGGGTGTTTGGTATTTGTTTCTTGGTGCTTGGTGCTTGGTGCTTGGTGCTTGGTGCTTGGTGCTTGGTGTTTGGTGCTTGGTGCTAGGTGTTTGGAGTTTGGTGCTTGGTGCTTGGTGTTTGGTGCTTGGTGCTTGGTGTTTGGTGTTTGGTGCTTGGTATTTGGTGTTTGGTGCTTGTTGCTTGGTGCTTGGTGCTTGGTGTTTGGTCCTTGGTGCTTGGTGCTTGGTGTTTGGTGCTTGGTGCTTGGTGCTTGGTGCTTGGTGTTTGGTTCTTGGTACTTGGTGTTTGGTGTTTGGTGCTTGATTCTTGTGTTTGGTGTTTGGTGCTTGGTGTTTGGTGTTTGGTGCTTGGTGCTTGGTTCTTGGTGCTTGGTGCTTGATGTTTTGTACTTGGTGCTTGGTGCTTGGTGCTTGTTGTTTGGTGTTTGGTGTTTGCTGTTTGGTGTTTGGTGTTTGCTGTTTGGTGTTTGCTATTTGGTGTTTGGTGTTTGCTGTTTGGTGTTTGCTGTTTGGTGTTTGGTGTGTGGTGTTTGGTGTTTGATGTGTGGTGCTTGGTGCTTGGTGTTTGGTATTTGGTGCTTGGTGCTTGGTACTTGGTTCTTGGTGTTTGGTGCTTGGTGCTTGGTGCTTGGTGTTTGGTGCTTGGTGCTAGGTGTTTGGTGCTTGGTGCTTGGTGCTTTGTGTTTGGTGCTTGGAGCTTGGTGCATGATGTTTGGTGCTTGGTGCTTGGTACTTGGTGTTTGGTGCTTGGTGCTTGGTGTTTGGTGTTTGGTGTTTGGTCCTTGGTGCTTGGTGCTTGGTGTTTGGTGCTTGGTGCTTGGTGCTTGGTGTTTGGTGCTTGGTGCTAGGTGTTTGGTGTTTGGTGCTTGGTGCTTGGTGTTTGGTGCTTGGTGCTTGGTGATTGTTGTTTGGTGCTTGGTGCTTGGTGCTTGGTGTTTGGTGCTTGGTGCTTGGTGTTTGGTGTTTGGTGTTTGGTGCTTGGTGCTTGGTACTTGGTGTTTGGTGCTTGGTGCTTGGTGCTTGGTTGTTTGGTGCTTGGTGCTTGGTGCTTGGTGTTTGGTGTTTAGTGCTTGGTGCTTGGTGTTTGGTTTTTGGTGCTTGGTGCTTGGTGTTTGGTGTTTGGTGCTTGATGCTTGCTGTTTGGCGTTTGGTGTTTGGCGTTTGCTGTTTAGCGTTTGGTGTTTGGTTTTTGATTTTTGGCGTTTGCTGTTTGGTGTTTGGTGTTTGGTGTTTGCTGGTTGGTGTTTGGTGTTTGGTGTTTGCTGTTTGGTGTTTGCTGTTTGGTGTTTGGTGTTTGCTGTTTGGTGTTTGGTGTTTGTTGTTTGCTGTTTGCTGTTTGCTGTTTGATGTTTGGTGTTTGGCGCTATGTGCTTGGTGCTTGGTGCTTGGTATTTGGTGCTTGGTGCTTGGTGCTTGGTGCTTGGTGTTTGGTGTTTGCTGTTTGGTGTTTGGTGTTTGCTGCTTGGTGTTTGCTATTTGGTGTTTGGTGTTTGCTGTTTGTTGTTTGCTGTTTGGTGTTTGCTGTGAGGTGTTTGGTGTTTGATGTGTGGTGCTTGGTTCTTGGTGTTTGGTTTTTGTTTCTTGGTGCTTGGTGTTTGGTGATTAGTGCTTGGTGCATGGTGTTTGGTGCTTGGTGCTAGGTGTTTGGTGTTTAGTGCTTGGTGCTTGCTGTTTGGTGCTTGGTGCTTGGTGCTTGGTCTTTGGTGCTTGGTGCTTGGTGTTTGGTGTTTGGTGTTTGGTGCTTGGTGCTTGGTGCTTGTTGTTTGGAGCTTGGTGCCTGGTGTTTGGTGCTTGGTGCTTGGTGCTTGGTGTTTGGTGTTTGGTGCTTGGTGCTTGGGTTTGGTGGTTGTTGCTTGGTGGTTGGTGTTTAGTGCTTGGTGCTTGGTGCTCGGTGTTTGGTGCTTGGTGTTTGGTGTTTGGTGCTTGGTGCTTGGTGCTTGGTGTTTGGTGCTTGGTACTTGGTGTTTGGTGTTTGGTGCTTGGTGCTTGGTGTTTGGTGTTTGGTGCTTGGTGCTTGATGTTTGGTGCTTGGTGCTTGGTGCTTGGTGTTTGGTGTTTGGTGTTTGGTGTTTGGTGTTTGCTGTTTGGTGTTTGGTGCTTGGTGCTTGGTGCTTGGAGCTTGGTGTTTGGTGTTTAGTGCCTGGTGCTTGGTATTTGGTGTTTGGTGCTTGGTGCTTGTTGTCTGGTGTTTGGTGCTTGGTGCTTGGTGTTTGGTGATTGGTGTTTGGAGATTGGTGTTTGGTGCTTGGTGCTTGGTGCTTGGTGTTTGGTGCTTGGTGCTTGGTGTTTGGTGTTTGGCTCTTAGTGCTTGGTGTTTGATGGTTGGTGCTTGGTGTTTGGTGTTTGGTGGTTGGTGTTTGGTGTTTGGTGCTTGGTGCTTGGTTTTTGGTGCTTCGTGCTTGGTGCTTGGAGCTTGGTGTTTGGTGCTTGGTGTTTGGTGCTTGGTGTTTGGTGCTTGGTGCTTGGTGCTTGGTGTTTGGTGCTTGGTGCTTGGTGCTTGGTGCTTGATGCTTGGTGATTGGTGCTTGTTGTTTGGTGCTTGGCACTTGGTGTTTGGTGCTTGGTGCTTGGTGCTTGGTGTTTGGTGCTTGGTGCTTGGTCTTTGGTGTTTGCTGCTTGGTGCTTGGTGTTTGGTGTTTGGGGCTTGGTGCTTGGTGTTTGGTGTTTGGTGCTTGGTGCTTGGTGTCTGGTGTTTGGTGCTTGGTGCTTGGTGCTTGGTGTCTGGTGTTTGGTGCTTGGTGCTTGGTGTTTGGTGATTGGTGTTTGGAGATTGGTGTTTGGTGCTTGGTGCTTGGTGCTTGGTGTTTGGTGCTTTGTGCTTGGTGTTTGGTGTTTGGCGCTTAGTGCTTGGTGTTTGATGGTTGGTGCTTGGTGATTGGTGTTTGGTGGTTGGTGTTTGGTGTTTGGTGCTTGGTGCTTGGTTTTTGGTGCTTCGTGCTTGGTGCTTGGTGCTTGGTGTTTGGTGCTTGGTGTTTGGTGCTTGGAGTTTGGTGCTGGGTGCTTGGTGCTTGGTGTTTGGTGCTTGGTGCTTGGTGCTTGGTGCTTGATGCTTGGTGATTGGTGATTGTTGTTTGGTGCTTGGCACTTGGTGTTTGGTGCTTGGTGCTTGGTGCTTGGTGTTTGGTGCTTGGTGCTTGGTCTTTGGTGTTTGCTGCTTGGTGCTTGGTGTTTGGTGTTTGGGGCTTGGTGCTTGGTGTTTGGTGTTTGGTGCTTGGTGTTTGGTGTTTGGTGCTTGGTGCTTTGTGCTTGGTGCTTGGTGTTTGGTGTTTGGTGCTTGGTGCGCGGTGTTTGGTGTTTGGTGCTTGGTGCTTGGTTTTTGGTGTTTGGTGTTTGGTGTGTGGTGTTTGCTGTTTGGTGTTTGGTGTTTGGTGTTTGGTGCTTCGTGCTTGGGGCTTGGTGTTTGGTGCTTGGTGCTTGGTGCTTTGTGCTTGGTATCTGGTGTTTGGTTCTTAGTGCTTGGTGTCTGGTGTTTGGTGCTTGGTACTTTGTGTTTCGTGTTTGGCGCTTGGTGCTTGGTGTTTGGTGCTTGGTGCTTGGTGTTTGGTGTTTGGTGCTTGGTGTTTGGTGCTTGGTGCTTGGGGCTTGGTTTTTGGTGCTTGGTGCTTGGTGCTTGGTGCTTGGTGTTTGGTGCTTGGTGTTTGGTGCTTGGTGCTTGGTGTTTGGTGCTTGGTGCTCGGTGTTTGGTGCTTGGTTCTTGATGCTTGATGTTTGGTGTTTGGTGCTTGGTGTTTGGTGCTCGGTGCTTGCTGATTGGTGTCTGGTGCTTGGTGCTTGGTGTTTGGTGTTTGGTGCTTGGTGCTTGGGTTTGGTGCTTGGTGCTTGGTGGTTGGTGTTTGGTGCTTGGTGCTTGGTGCTCGGTGTTTGGTGCTTGGTGTGTGGTGTTTGCTGTTTGGTGTTTGGTGTTTGGTGTTTGGTGCTTCGTGCTTGGGGCTTGGTGTTTGGTGCTTGGTGCTTGGTGCTTTGTGCTTGGTATCTGGTGTTTGGTTCTTAGTGCTTGGTGTCTGGTGTTTGGTGCTTGGTACTTTGTGTTTCGTGTTTGGCGCTTGGTGCTTGGTGTTTGGTGCTTGGTGCTTGGTGTTTGGTGTTTGGTGCTTGGTGTTTGGTGCTTGGTGCTTGGGGCTTGGTTTTTGGTGCTTGGTGCTTGGTGCTTGGTGCTTGGTGTTTGGTGCTTGGTGTTTGGTGCTTGGTGCTTGGTGTTTGGTGCTTGGTGCTCGGTGTTTGGTGCTTGGTTCTTGATGCTTGATGTTTGGTGTTTGGTGCTTGGTGTTTGGTGCTCGGTGCTTGCTGATTGGTGTCTGGTGCTTGGTGCTTGGTGTTTGGTGTTTGGTGCTTGGTGCTTGGGTTTGGTGCTTGGTGCTTGGTGGTTGGTGTTTGGTGCTTGGTGCTTGGTGCTCGGTGTTTGGTGCTTGGTGCTTGGTGTTTGGTGTTTGGTGTTGGTGCTTGGTGCTTGGTATTTGGTGCTTGGTACTTGGTGTTTGGTGTTTGGTGCTTGGTGCTTGGTGTTTGGTGTTTGGTGTTCGGTGCTTGGTGCTTGGTGTTTGGTGCTTGGTGCTTGGTGCTTGGTGTTTGGTGTTTGGTGTTTGGTGTTTGGTGTTTGTTGCTTGGTGCTTGGTGTTTGGTGATTGGTGCTTGGTGCTTGGTGTTTGGTGCTTGGTGCTTGGTGCTTGGTGCTTGATGCCTGGTGATTGGTGCTTGGTGTTTGGTGCTTGGTGCTTGGTGTTTGGTACTTGGTGCTTGTTGCTTGGTGTTTTGTGCTTGGTGCTTGGTGTTTTGTGTTTGGTGTTTGGTGTTTGCTGTTTGGCGTTTGCTGTTTGGTGTTTGCTGTTTGGTGTTTGGTGTTTGCTGTTTGGTGTTTGCTGTTTGGTGTTTGGTGTTTGCTATTTGGTGTTTGGTGTTTGCTGTTTGCTGTTTGCTGTTTGGTGTTTGCTATTTGGTATTTGGTGTTTGCTGTTTGCTGTTTGATGTTTGGCTTCGTGATTCTTAAAATTTATGTTTACATCTACTTTAAAAATATAAAAAGACTTTTCGTAATAATCATGTGTGACAGATAGAAAATATAGATTAAACGTTTACAAACACGACAAGACTCGACCTCACAATCTCTGATTCGAAGTCAGATGCCTTAACCATTAGAACACGCGGTTATTGATATGCGCGACCGGAAAATATTATTCATAACTTATATTAATAAGTTTTGTGAAGTTTTATATTTGATGTTTTTATTGCATTTATGTTCCAAGTTTTTTTTTAAATACAGAGGGTCCAAAAATAGTGATCCTTATCCATTATGCCACGTGGCGAATCATATTCGATTGGAGAAAATACAACTGAAATATCATATAAACGACTTTTGAATGTACCTACAGAAGAAGAGATTGTTGAAAGTTTTCAACAAGTGGCTCTGCTATTGAAACCATATTGCTGTAATGATAAATTCTAGTTATACAGTCATAGCAGCACCCATGTCTATATTTGCATACGAAAATTTTGTTAAACACAGTATTTCCAAGACTCTGTGGAACATACAGACATTAAATATGCAGAATTGAAAAAGAAGATCGAAATAGTTCTTTATTTTTCTTTTCAAATTATATTTTAATTTAGTTTTGATATATAAAAATGTGATAGTAGTAACAATGTTTTATAGACTAAGAGAAGCAAAAAAAAAAAAAAATGAAGGCTGCAACAACGACGAGACACGAAACTAAAATCTTCTGATTCGCAAATAGTTTAAAATTTGACAAACGTTTGTAATAATCTTGTGTGATAGAGAATGTATATCAAAACTTGAAGACCACGAAGAGACTCGAACTCGCAATCTTCTAATTCGAAGTCAGACGCCTTATCCATTGGGCCACGAAGCATTTACAAATAACTTCTTAGAAGTTTTATATAAAATGTGTTTTTATTGAATTTATGTTCTAAATTTTAAAGTACAGAGGGTCGAAATTCGAAGTTTAGACGTCGTATCTCTATAGGAGCAATAAGGGAATCTCATAATATATTATATAGAAAGGTTTAAAATATGTGATATTTTATGTGTTTTTATTCAATATATTTACCATTTATTAAAAAAATCAAGATGATCAACCCCGTAAATCAGTCACTGCTTCTATGATACCAACGTTTTAATTTGAAAGTATTTAACTTTGTATTTAAAATTCTTCCATCATAATAATGAGTAGGTTAGTTATTTTAATAAGCCCTCTCCAAATTCCTGATTGGTTTATACATTATTTGAAATATATAGGCAGTATATTTCATGAGAAATATGTTAACAAAAGGCTTAAATTAAAATTTAAGCAGGCAACTAAAGGTCTGATCCGGTATTGAATGAAAGACATGGCGGTGTTTGTTCCGACCGACACAGAGACCTCACTGCACAGTTTCATTCATTTCTTTCAATTCGTTTTTCAAGCGCTGAATTGATAAAGATCATAATTCGTGATGCTTAAAAACATATATTATGTTTCCATTTACTTCAAAAATATAAACAAATTTTCGTAATAATCATGTGTGACAGATAGAAAATATAGATTAAAAGTTTACAACAACAACGAGACTCGAACTCACAATCTCTGATTAGCGGTGAAACGCCTTATCCATTAGATCACGCGGCTATTGAGATCCGCGACAGGAAAATAGTATTCATAAATTATATTAATAACTTTTGTGAAGTTTTATTTTTGATGTTTTTATTGCACTTAGGTTCCAAGTTTTTTTAAAATACAGAGGGTCCAAAAATAGTGATCCTTATCCATTATGCCAGGCGGCGAATCATATTTGCTTGGAGAAAATACAACTGAAATATCATATAAACGACTTTTGTATGTACCTACAGAAGAAAATTTTGGTGAAAGTTTTCAACAAGTGGCTCTGCTATTGAAACCATATTGCTGTGATGATAAATTCTAGTTATACAGTCATAGCAGCACCCATGTCTATATTTGCAGACGAAATATTTTGTTAAACACAGTATTTCCAAGACTCTGTGGAACATACAGACATTAAATATGCAGAATTGAAAAAGAAGATCGAAATAGTTCTTTATTTTTCTTTTCAAATTATATTTTAATTTAGTTTTGATACATAAAAATGTGATAGTAGTAACAATGTTTTATAGACTAAGAGAGGCAAAAAAAAAAAAGTGAAGGCTGCAACAACGACGAGACACGAAACTTAAATCTTCTGATTCGCAAATAGTTTAAAATTTGACAAATGTTTGTAATAATCATGTGTGATAGAGAATGTAGATCAAAACTTGAAGACCACGACGAGACTCGAACTCGTAATCTTCTGATTCGAAGTCAGACGCCTTATCCATTGGGCCACGAGGCCATTTACAAATAACTTCTTAGAAGTTTTATATAAAATGTGTTTTTATTGAATTTATGTTCTAAATTTTAAAGTACAGAGGGTCCAAATTCAAAGTTTAAACGTCGTATCTCTATATGAACAATAATGGAATCTCATAATATATTATATAAAAAGTTTTAAAATATGTGATATTTTATGTGTTTTTATTCAATATATTTACCATTTATTAAAAAATAAAGATGATCAACCCCGTAAATCAGTCACTGGTTCTATGATACCAACGTTTTAATTTGAAAGTATTTAACTTTGTATTTCAAATTATTCCATCATAATAATGAGTAGGTTAGTTATTTTAATAAGCCCTCTCCAAATTCCTGATTGCTTTCAACATTATTTGAAATATATAGGCAGTATATTTCATGAGAAATATGTTAACTAAAGTCTTAAATTAAAATTTGAGCAGCGAACTAGAGGTCTGATCCGGTATTGGATGAAAGACATGGCGGTGTTTGTTCCGACCGACCCAGAGATCTCACTCACAGTTTCATTCATTTCTTTCAATTCGTTTTTCAAGCGCTGAATTGATAAAGATCATAATTCTTGATGCTTAAAAACATATATTATGTTTCCATTTACTTCAAAAATATAAAAAAAACTTTTCGTAATAATCATGTGTGACAGATAGAAAATATAGATTAAAAGTTTAAAAACACGTCGAGACTCAAACTCGCAATCTCTGATTCGCAGTGAAATGCCTTATCCATTAGATCACGCGGCTATTGAGATCCGCGACAGGAAAATAATATTCATGAATTATATTAATAACTTTTGTGAAGTTTTATATTTGATGTTTTTATTGCATTTAGGTTCCAAGTTTTTTTTAAATACAGAGGGTCCAAAAATAGTGATCCTTATCCATTATGCCACGCGGCGAATCATATTCGATTGGAGAAAATACAACTGAAATATCATATAAACGACTTTTGTATGTACCTACAGAAGAAGAGATTGTTGAAAGTTTTCAACAAGTGGCTCTGCTATTGAAACCATATTGCTGTGATGATAAATTCTAGTTATACAGTCATAGCAGCACCCATGTCTATATTTGCAGACGAAATATTTTGTTAAACACAGTATTTCCAAGACTCTGTGGAACATACAGACATTAAATATGCAGAATTGAAAACGAAGATCGAAATAGTTCTTTATTTTTCTTTTCGAATTATATTTTAATTTAGTTTTGATATATAAAAATGTGATAGTAGTAACAATGTTTTATAGACTAAGAGAAGCGAAAAAAAAAAAAATGAAAGCTGCAACAACGACGAGACACGAAACTGAAATCTTCTGATTCGCAAATAGTTTAAAATTTGACAAATGTTTGTAATAATCATGTGTGATATAAAATGTAAATCAAAACTTGAAGACCACGACGAGACTCGAACTCGTAATCTTCAGATTCGAAGTCAGACGCTTTATCCATTGGGCCACGAAGCCATTTACTAATAGCTTCTGAAAAGTTTTATATAAAATGTGTTTTTATTGAATTTATGTTCTAAATTTTAACATACAGAGGGTCGTAATTCGAAGTTTAAACGTCGTATCTATATAGGAGCAATAAGGGAATCTCATAATATATTATATAAAAAGTTTTAAAATATGTGATATTTTATGTGTTTTTATTCAATATATTTACCATTTGTTAAAAAATAAAGATGTTCAACCCCGTAAATCAGTCACTGGTTCTATGATCCCAACGTTTTAATTTGAAAGTATTTAACTTTGTATTTCAAATACTTCCATCATAATAATGAGTAGGTTAGTTATTTTAATAAGCCCTCTCCAAATTCCTGATTGCTTTCAACATTATTTGAAATATATAGGCAGTATATTTCATGAGAAATATGTTAACTAAAGGCTTAAATTAAAATTTAAGCAGCGAACTAGAGGTCTGATCCGATATTGGATGAAAGACTTGGCGGTGTTTGTTCCGACCGACACAGAGACCTCACTGCACAGTTTCATTAATTTCTTTCAATTCGTTTTTCAAGCGCTGAATTGATAAAGATCAAAATTCTTCATGCTTAAAAACATATATTATGTTTCCATTTACTTCAAAAATATAAAGAAAATATAGATTAAAAGTTTACAAACACGTCGAGACTCAAACTCACAATCTCTGATTCGAGGTCAGATGCCTTATCCATTAGTTCACGCGGTTATTGATATGCGCGACCGGAAAATAGTATTCATAAATTATATTAATAACTTTTGTGAAGTTTTATTTTTGATGTTTTTATTGCATTTAGGTTCCAAGTTTTTTTAAAAATACAGAGGGTCCAAAAATAGTGATCCTTATCCATTATGCCAGGCGGCGAATCATATTCGCTTGGAGAAAATACAACTGAAATATCATATAAACGGCTTTTGTATGTACCTACAGAAGGAGAGATTGTTGAAAGTTTTTAACAAGTGGCTCTGCTATTGAAACCATATTGCTGTGATGATAAATTCTAGTTATACAGTCATAGCAGCACCCATGTCTATATTTGCAGACGAAAATTTTGTTAAACACAGTATTTCCAAGACTCTGTGGAACATACAGACATTAAATATGCAGAATTGAAAAAGATCGAAATAGTTCTTTATTTTTCTTTTCAAATTATATTTTAATTTAGTTTTGATATATAAAAATGTGATAGTAGTAACAATGTTTTATAGACTAAGAGAAGCGAAAAAAAAAAATTATAGCTGCAACAACGTCGAGACACGAAACTGAAATATTCTGATTCGCAAATAGTTTAAAATTTGACAAATGTTTGTAATAATCTTGTGTGATAGAGAATCTAGATCAAAACTTGAAGACCACGATGAGACTCGAACTCGCAATCTTCTAATTCGAAGTCAGACGCCTTATCCATTAGGCCACGAGGCCATTTACAAATAACTTCTTAGAAGGTTGATATAAAATGTGTTTTTATTGAATTTATGTTCTAAATTTTAAAATACAGAGGGTCGAAATTCGAAGTATAAACGTCGTATCTCTATAGGAGCAATAAGGAACTCTCATAATATATTATATAAAAAGTTTTAAAATATGTGATATTTCATATGTTTTTATTCAATATATTTACCATTTATTAAAAAATAAAGATGATCAACCCCGTAAATCAGTCACTGCTTCTATGATACCATCGTTTTAAATTGAAAGTATTTAACTTTGTATTTCAAATTCTTCCATCATAATAATGAGTAGGTTAGTTATTTAAATAAGCCCTCTCCAAATTCCTGATTGCTTTCAACATTATTTGAAATATATAGGCTTTATATTTCATGAGAAATATGTTAACTAAAGGCTTAAATTAAAATTTAAGCAGCCAACTAGAGGTCTGATCCGATATTGGATGAAAGACATGGCGGTGTTTGTTCCGACCGACACAGAGACCTCACTGCACTGTTTCATTCATTTCTTTCAATTTGTTTTTCAAGCGCTGAATTGATAAAGATCAAAATTGTTTCCATTTACTTCAAAAATATAAAAATATTTTCGTAATAAACATGTGTGACAGATAGAAAATATAGATTAAAAGGTTAAAACCACGACGAGACTCGAACTCGCAATTTCTGATTCGCAGTGAAACGCCTTATCCATTAGATCACATGGCTATTGAGATCTGCGACAGGAAAATAGTATTCATAAATTATATTAATAACTTTTGTGAAGTTTTATATTTGATGTTTTAATTGCATTTTTGTTCCAAGTTTTTTTAAATACAGAGGGTCCTTACCCATTATGCCACGCGGCGAATTATATTTGCTTGGAGAAAATACAACTGAAATATCATATGAACGACTTTTCTATGTACCTACAGAAGAAGAGTTTGGTGAAAGTTTTCAACAAGTGGCTCTGCTATTGAAACCATATTGCTGTGATGATAAATTCTAGTTATACAGTCATAGCAGCACCCATGTCTATATTTGCAGACAAAATATTTTGTTAAACACAGTATTTCCAAGACTCTGTGGAACATACAGACATTAAATTTTCTGATTCGCAAATAGTTTAAATTATTACAAATGTTTGTTTTATTCATGTGTGATAGAGAATGTAGATCAAAACTTGAAAACCACGAAGTGAATCGAACTCACAATCTTCTGATTCGAAGTCAGACGCCTTATCCATTACGCCACGCGGCCATTCGTATTTGCGACAGGAAATAGTATTCATATATTATAGTATTATGTAAATTATATAAATAACTTTTGGGAAGTTTCATATTTGATGTTTTTATTGAATTTATGTTCTTAGTTTTTAAAATACAGAGGGTCCAAACTTTTCATAGAACTGATAAAGAAGATCAAAATAGTTCTTTTTCTCTTTTTCAAATCATATTCTTATTTAGTTTTGACTAGCTGAGGTACCCGTCTTCGCCCGGGTAACACATGATAAGAGAAGACCGACAGAACCTTTCACATAACCTTTCACATATATAAAAATTGTGAAATGTGTGATATTTCATGTTTTTATTCAATATATTTACCATTTTAAAGAATTATGACACTTAACGTCCCTGATTATATGTGTTGTCTGGTTTAAAGTAAGAGCCGAGAAAAAACATTACAGATACAGCAGATTGTTTATTGTACCGTTTATACATAGCATATGAAGATTACTACGTGTTCTACTAATAAACAAATTATATATAAATGTCCATTGGTAGCAACTGATTCCCTCATATTCTAAAATAAACGTATTTAAGACTATTCAATAGAATTCGTAATATAATCGGCTTGTCTCCCCACAGCCCCGGCGGACATAATGGAGAAGGCGTTGTTCCGGAGGACAGCAACTTTGACACTCTGAACCTGAACTTTATTTATGGTCATAGCAAAACTGGCTCTAACAGGGAGCTAAAGCCTTGAGAATTTGAACGGCAACTCGGTAGACCGGAAAATAGTATTCATATATCATATTAATACTTTTGGGAAGTTTTATATTTGATGTTTTATATTTGATGTGAAGGCATGTGGCTGAGTAGTTAGAGAATTGGATTCGCAATCGTAAGGTTGTGAGTTCGATTCCTGGACCAGGTGATGCGTTATGTCCTTGAGCAAGACACTTTATTTCACGTTGCTCCTTCTACCTGGAGTTGCGACCGATAGATAGTATTAGCAATTGGAAAGACCAACGGAAGCATTGTTGCCTCGGTCCGATTTGACGAAAGTCGATCGACTAAGATATTTGATGTTTTTATTGAATTTATGTTCCAAGTTTTTAAAATACAGAGGGTCCAACGTTTTCATACAAAAGCGACTAAAAGCGCCTCGTTAAATAGAAACTCCTATCTATATTTATATATATTTATATATATATTTAAACGCACATAAAGACAAACACACAAACCCACTCAAACAGAAACACATACGCATACACCCATCAAACACTTACACACACATACAAACACACTTACACACACACTCACAAACACGTATATACACACACTCGGTGGAGTTCTCCAGGTATCTACACACGTTCCCTCTAAATATTTTACTCACGAGGCATTTATCAACTAGAGAGTAAATTCGAAATTTCTTGGTCACGTTTTCATTCATCAGTAGTGAACCCCAAATCAATTTTTAGCGATAACTCCTTATCCACAGAGCTGAACCAGAGACCATCTCTACGTTAAATATATAGGATTATTGAATTAGAATAAAATGCTTCATTATATTTTTTCAAATAATATATCCATTGCATTTGATAGGTTTGATGCCAAGTGCTGCATGGCTGGAATGAAAATCAGTACTGCGAAAACTGAGACAAGGAAGCTGCGCAGTGCACTGTACATGTCAATGGAGTTCCACTGAAGCAAGTGGAGAGTTCCAAGTATCTCAGAGCCGTGTTCACCAGTGATCGCGAATACAAGCGGCCTTCAGAAGAGCGGCGTTCTTCTGAAGGGTCTTTGGAGTAACATTACTCGATAAAGTGTGTAGCTCGGAGATCAGAGAGCCACTCCAGGTAGAGCAACTACTTCTCCGAATTGAGAGATCACAGATCCGATACTATGGGCATGTGGTTAGAATGTCTCGGGAATGAATCGCTGGACAAATTTTACGGGTAAAACCAACCGGCAGGAGACCCAGGGATAGACCCTGAGCAAGATGGTTGGATAACATCCATGAGCTTGGCTTGTGTCGCTTGATGATCCAGCAGGATCAGTTGGAGATGGTTGCATCTGACAGGACCCTGAGTGGGCAAAGAAGAAGAAGAAGAAGAAGAAGAAGAAGAAGAAGAAGAAGAAGAAGAAGAGCTTAAAAATATAAAGAGTATATGTGTGAGTGTGTATGTATGTGCACGTATTATGTATACATGATAACGCACGCATACAACCCCCACATATATATATATACATACACATATACATATGTGTGTGTGTGTGTGTGTGTGTGTGTGTGTGTGTGTGTGTGTGTGTGTGTGTGTGTGTGTGTGTGTGCGCGCGCGTGCGTGCGCGTGCGTATGTCTTTATATAGTACATACTCTGACGGCTACATGTTTCGACATTTCATACACTATTTTTCATCAGTATGCGCAACGAGAAATTTAATCTGATTTATAATTTTTGTTTCAATCCTTTTTCATATTTTATCGATCCCATTTTGTCGAACTATTACATTACGGAACATAAATGGCAAACGCAAACACACACACACACACACACACACACACACACACACAAACACTTTACATCTCCTTCCAAGATATATAAAGTACCAGTCTAGGATAGTGGAAGGGCGGAATCTTTAAAGCATCGGGCAAGATTTCTGGCGCTATTTATTGCACGTTTTGTGTTCTGAGTTCAAATCTCACTGCAGCCTACTCGGGTGGTAGATTTAATCCATCATCCAGTTTAACACCACAACCCAACCTTTTGTTGCATTTAACAGAGTCCACACCGTTGCAAACCTTAGCGTTATAATCCCAGTTTGAGAATAATGGCTTTCCTTCCTTACATAAGAGGCTATAATACTGGTCATGGACGCAGTCGTACCCTCTGTGTGTGTGTATGGGGGGGGGGGTATTTGGCCGCATTCTAGTCTAGCATAAGTGAATATCCTTCGCTAAAAAAGATCTAAGATCACAGCATGCTCATTGCTTTCACAAAATCGGTTCAAAGGCAATGTTCATTTCCACTGCATTGTCTAAAATTGGTCGAAAAGAATTGGGTCTGCTGAGGCCATAGGGGTTCTCTCTTTTGTCTTCGTCTCATAATCTGAACACACCTATGGGTAGTTGCGGTTTTGAAATTGTGGGAAGAGTCTCGTTTGCTTGACATTTCTTTCCCACACTTCATATTCAGAATGAGAAATATCCGCTGCATCAAGCCATTCCATCTGATGGGGACCCTTTCTCGAGCGTGATGTCCACCTCCCGATTTATGTAGCCAGTCAGTTATTTAAAACTGGAGGCTGTAAATATGGAGTTTGCTCACGGCAAAGCAATATTGAGAGAGATGCTAGCTAACTGTCATTTCCCTCTTATGGGGTCAATAAAATAAAATATTGGTTCAAGTAAAAGAGATGGTTTAGTCACCTTTAACACCATTTCCCAACCTTATATCCACATAGATAGTCCTCGGAGTCTGTGGCCTTGCTGCATGGACATACCTACAAAAGCCTTGTATCAGTGAGAATATCTATTTAAATTTTAAATGGGCAGGTTCTTTGGTAGTGGAAAGTTTGGGAACCACTGGTCTATACCCATCTCCCAAATTAGTTGCCTGGTGCCTATGTTTTGAAATGAATATTAATCTTTTTGTTATTCTACTTTTAATGATATTCAATTAAATGTGAAAATAATGAAGAATTTTGAGGAATTCAGTAATATAACTAAATTCTTCATTATTAAGCTGGTGTTTGTAGCATAACTTGACAAAACCTTCTTACATAAGATTAGTTTAAATATTTAATTTACATAAAATGGAAGTTTTAAATTAAAATATAAACACTTTAAAGCAAAACAGTTTTGTATCTTGGACTAGAAAGAGTTCCAGACGCTTTGGTAGAAAAAGGGTTTAGAGGAAAGTTGACAAGAAGCAATAAAATGGGTACAATTGCGTTAGTAAAATGTCAGCAAGTGGTCAGAAATGTATTGGAGAGAGAGAAAGAAAGAGAAAAGGGGGAGGGGGAATAAGACAAGAAAAAAGAAGACACAAAGGAAAAGGACAACAGGGGGGATATGTTATCCAGAAACCGAGGACATTGGTGATGGTTAGGGGGCTCTAACAACAACAGTAACATCTGCGACGAGGGTACAGAAAAGGAAGCGAAGATGGGGGAAGGGTTAGAAGTGTGGTCAGGACTGCGATATACCATAAATAAATAAAGAGAGAATTAAATTACAGAAACAAAAAAGTGAAAAGGTGGTGGTGGTGGTGGAAGAGGGGGGGGGGGGGGGAATGAATAAATGAAGTAAAAAGAAAAAAGGGAAAGAACGTCAGTAAAGTGAATAAAGTTGATGGTGGTAGTGGTAAGTTTAGTGGAATGGATGAAGGTGAGAAAAGAGGTGTGAGCTGAAAATAAAGAAGTGAAAAAATAGACTTAAGATTACTCGCAATTACAACTGTTATGCTTCAGCAGTTGAATTCAAACATTCTTACGTACGCGCGCATTCGTAGATTCGAATAGCCTCATCATCACTCGTTCTCTCGGCATCATTTCTACTTCTGCAAACATACAGCAACTACTTTGCTTGGAATCTAAAAATTTACTATGACCTAAGATATCGTGAATCAGGAAGATTGTTTCTATCTAGTCATATACCAGACAAAAAGCAGAGAAAGTCACTTAATTTTGAAGTTTAAATAATTATAATTATCCAACATGAATAAAGGAAAGAAGCGTTTTTCTTAGATTCATGTTGGCTTGTCTTATTCAACGATCTCCGCTGTTATTAAGGACAAGGAGAAAGTTTTGTACGCAGTAAAATGATCAGCCACCTCGCAGTTAACGATAATAACAAAAAGTGCAGCAAAGACCTGTCCATGAAATGGAGAAATTATTAATGTTCTGGGTGGAAGACCGAATACAAAAACGTATGCACATAAGTCTACAAATAACTCAAGCTAAGGCTCAAGTATCTCCGAAATATTGAACGAATAAATAGGAGAGGGATATATAGAAAGCTTCCAATATAGTAATGGGTGTTTTAGTCGCTTAAAAAAGATTGAAAAGTCATAGTATCTAAATAATAGAAGCAGCAAGCAACGATGTAGTGGCAGATGATAAGTTTATTAAAACTCTGGACAATATAATCACAGGAGAAATGTATTTAGCACAAAAGATTGGAAGTGTTTTCTTTTCATAATTCTATTATTTATAACACGTATTCGATTCCCACTGAGGTCATCTTTGTCATTCATCCTTCCAAGGTTAATAAAATAAAATACCAGTCAAATTGCTCACCTTGCCCCTAAATAAAAAAATAAAAAACATTATTTATAACAAGCATAGACAGCGTGACACAATATGAGACAAAACCGGACCTTTGAAGTAGCAGTGGAGACTTCTGGTATCCTTGGCCTCAGGGCCACCACCCTGTTCACCACGATCGGCACAGAGTTGGCTACTCGCAGGCGTGAGTCTCACGAGCTGGAATGGTTCTTCCAGCGGTGTCTCCCTCACCATCTTCCAGGGAAACTCCTTCTCTATTCTGTCCGCCGGAGCCGCGGGCGGCCAGCGCGTGGGCCTCCATTTGCTCACAATAATGAGGGATGGGGAAAGCAGGAGGGGCGGAGGTGGTGACAGTGGGAGTTTGGTTCTTTTGTGTTCGGACCTGGTGTATATATGTGTATACAGGAGAGAATAAGGATCAGAATAAACATAAGTTGGAATAAAGATGATTGAACCACCACCTCCGTTCTCTTACTATAAACACATTTTTTTAGTAACATGGAAGTAAACTTAGAACATTTATATATCATGCTGGCATATAAATAAATAAGTAAATAAGTGTTGATGTTCACTCTTTTTTACTCTCTGCCTCCGTCTCTCTCGCTTTCTCCATCTCTCACTATTATAAACAAAATGGAGGCCCACACGCTGGCCACCCCGCGGCCCCGGCGGATAGAATAGAGAAGGCATTTTCCAGGAGGATGGTGAGGGCGACTGGGTTGGTTCTGCATCGCTTCCGTTTAGTTAATTCTACTGGCAAGGTTTGGGTTAAGTTGAGGTTATCTTCGAGGAACCTTGCAAAAAAAATGCCCAGCAATAGGATCTAACTCAGAACCTCATGATTATGAAGTGATCTTTTTAACCACACAGCCATGCCTGCGTCTATATTCACATCGAAAAGTACGTTGTTATATAATTACCATTTTGCCTAAAACATCTTCCATTCTCTACTTCCTCCATACATTTCAACCAGAGCTATTTATCAATACTTTAAAATAAATATTATTTTAACAGTAAAAACCACAGGCGGCCACACAAACGTTAGCTTTGCGGATGAACAGCGGAAGTACTCGGAAGTTTGTATATTCTTGTTTTCACAGCCATGACACTTAACTTTCAACAGTTCTTATCCACATTCCAACCTCCCAGTTCGATAAAACTACCAGCGATGTGAACATTGCTTGTACTAAAAAAAAAAAAAAAAATATATATATCTATTTAATTTTTTAACCTATTTTTTTCTGTTTCACATTTTCCTAGACTACTAATCTCATTATTATAGTATTTGAATAATGACATGAATATTTTGAAACAAAATAATAAATTAATAATAGTATAAATATTTCGCAAATTTATTAGATTTTATTTTGAAAAATATGGTATAACTGTGAGGTTTCTGTCCTTCAAATACGCAACATTCCATTTGTTTACTCTACTCTAGCTTTTTTTCATGCCACGCCACAGATATAGGAATATACAACACATTATCTGATACACACATAAACACACACACACACACACACACACACACACACACACACACACACACACACACACACACACACACACACACACACACACCCTCACACACGCACACACATACATACATATATACATACACCCCCACCCCCCATATATATATATATATATATATATATATATATATATATATATATATATATATATATATCGTTTCTGAATTTGTTTAGCAAGATTCTTTATCTGAAAATGTGTGTTGAAACCGATATTGTTATACTTTGGGAGAGTCACGTTGCCAATAAGAAACACACGTACCAGTTGCTTTCACTCCAATTTATTATAAATTAAATTTATAAATTTAAGAAATTTGTAAATTTCCGGTTGGTTGGTTGGTTGGTTCCACAACCGGACGGTTGTTCATATATTGTCCAAGTTCTTTCGTCACACATTATGTGACCTCTTCAGTGACTGGGGATTCTTTTCTTTGTTTTTGTGCCTCTCCTTTGTTCTGTCCTACGCCATCTTGTTTTTGTGTGTGTTGTGTGCTTAGTTTGCGCATGTGTTACATCCGGGTGTCTGTGTGTGTTTTTATTTGTTTATTTATTTGTTTATTTACATGTTACTAGTTGGTTGTTTGTTCTATGTGTGTGTGTTTTCATTTTGTCCTTAATCGTAAGTTGTGATGTTGCTATTCCATTCATGTTTTCTATTTAATTTTGGTTGGAGTTCATTTATGTTTATTGCCTCTGTGATTTGTCTAAACATTGTGTCTTTTCTGTGTGTAGATTTTATTTTTATTTCTATGTTCTCTAATTGCCCTTATGTTCTATTTGCCCTTATGTTGGTGGAGTACTGATGATTCTTTTCTATCTTGAAGCTCTCGCCAGTGTTCATTTAATCGTTCTCCTATACTATGAGCTGTTTTACCTATGTACACAATATTCTTATCTTTATATTGTCCCTCAGTACATCTTATGCTATATACTATGTTTCTAGTATTGCAGTTAATATGGGGGCTTAGTTTACAGATTATGCATTTCTTATCTATACAGGGAGGTCTTTGAAAAGGGTATGTATAAGTGTTTTTATGGAGGTACCTGGTCTTTCCATTATCTTAATATTTAGTTTAAGTTTATCTGTATTGATGAACATTACACTTGTATCATTATTTGCCATTTTTTCCCATTTGGTTCTGGCTCCTCTATACACTCTGATTTTATCTCTCTGATTGTAACCAGAGAACTGCATACGGTGGATGAAGTGTTGTATGTGTCTCTCTAGTTCTTTGGGGTTGCACATGAGGGACACGTTTCTCATCACCCGTACTAAATCCGCAATCAGTATGCTGATTTTGGTGTGATCCGAAACAGCTGAGTTTCGGTGGATCAGGTATTTGGAAGTCATGGGTTTGGCATAATGGGAATGGAGGATTTGTTTTTGTTATTAATGGTTTCTAACCAGAGCTCTGTGTCTAGTACAGGTAATCGATGGTTGGGGTGTTTGCTTGGGTAGTCTATAGTAACTCTAATACTCTGGTGGATGGAGTTATTTGCTGGATGCTTCTTTCCATGGTGTTTTTCTCTAATTCCTGACTGCGTACTTCGTCGAGTGCTCCAATCTGCATACAGAGGTGTAGGTAAACAACCAACATATACTCAATATATATATTGTTATATTTGGGGGTGGTCATGTTGCCAATATTGCCAATAGAAAGAAACACACACATCGTATAATTTTCACTTTATCTTTATTGCTCGTTATTCATTCGTTTGTCGAAGTTCCTTCGTCACACATTCCGTGACCTCCTCAATGACTATCTTTTTGTGCCTCCTCCTTTTTTTCTTGTCTGAAAAGTCAAGACGGAATACAAGTTTAAGACCAAAAAAAAGAGGAAGCACAAAACAAGTAGTCATTGAGGAAAGAACTTTGACAAACGAATGTATAACGAGCAAGAAAGATAAAAAAGATATGCATTTAGCCACATATATATCTTTATATATGTGTATGCATGTGTATGTGTCGGTGTATATATATGTATATATACATACATATATATATATATATATATATATATGTGTGTGTGTGTGTCTGTGTGTGTGTGTGTGTGCGCGTGTGCGCGTGCGTGTGTGTGTGTAAGAAAATGAGGGGTTTTTTTAAATGAAAAAAATGAAATGTCCTGCACGAGTGAAAGTATAAGGAAAAGAAATCGAAAATGCAACTGGAGTCTTTTTGAGAATATTTATTTGTTTCTTTACCGGTTTCACAGTTCTTATGATTTTCAAAAGTAGAATTGAGATGGAGGGTTTGTGGTTTTTCTTAGATGTGAGAAAATATATATGTCTAGGGCGGGTAAAATTCCCGAGATGCATGGACGAGTTCCCTCCAGCGGTCTCTGTCTCTCATCATCGCTGCCATGTCCTGCGTCTCCAAGAGCCCAATGTCTGTCCTTAGGGCATCAACATATATCAACCTCGGTCTCCATCTTCTAGTGTGTCTATGCAGGGGCTCCCACGGGAGCACTGAGTGCAGTGTCAACTCTTGATGTCAGTGAGCATGTCCAGCTAACCTCAGTCTCCTCTGTGCTACTCTCGAACTGACTTTTGGGAGGCCCCCGTACAGTTTTGAGTTCTTCATCCTCAGTGTATACTGATTAATGTTCAGAGCCATCCTCAGCATTCTCGTGTAGCACCCATCCACCATAATCTTATTCATTCTCAGCCCCACACTCATCGACACAGTCTCCACCTTCTGCATCAACTCCTCTGCCTTATTCACTGTGTTTGTCACCAGAACTATGTCGTCGGCAAATTCAGCATCCGATATCTTTTTCTCCTTAACTCTTCTGCTCCGAGCCAGTGTTACTGTAAAGACAGAGTCCTTGTGTTTCTCCAGCGCAAGGCGCATACAATAGTTCACTGCGATGATAAAAAGGTAGGGAGCCAATGTATCTCCATGGAGCACTCCAGCCAGTATCTCAAAGAACTCCGTCATCCCATCAGGTGTAATGACTTGGGCTTTGGTGTTGGTGTAGAGCAGTGATATCAGGTCCACCATCTTCTTGGGGATTCCATAAGCCTGTAAGATCTTCATCAGGCAGTGACGGTCCAAAGAATCAAAGGCTTTCCTAAAGTCAATGCAAACCATGATAGCAGGAAGGCTCTTTGCTCTAGCCCCCTCTAATATCATCCTCAGCATCGGGATGTGACTGGTGGTTGGCCTTCCCTCTCTGAAGCCGTTCTAGTTGTCCCTGAGCTTCTTCTCAATCTCGAGCTGGATCCTGTTAAGAATCATCCTGTTGAGGGTCTTTGCCACAAGTGACGTCAGTGAGATCCCCCTGTAGTTGTTGGTATTAGGGAGATCTCCCTTCTATGGCACTGGAACGATGTTACTGATCCTCCACTGATTCAGGGCAACTCCTTTCTCCAGTGCCTGGTTACAGAACCCTAGGATGATATCATCAAAATCACACCTCTTCATCACCTCTGATGCCACTCCATCCTCTCCACGAACCTTGCCCTCCTTGATCTTCTTCTTGGCTCTCTGAAGCTCCTCTCTGGTGAAGGGTCCTGTCTTAATATCCAGTTCCTTAAACAGCCGCCTGATCTCCCCCAGTGATCTGAGATGTGGTGGGTGGCTCTCCTAGTAGGGTCCTAAAATGGTCCAGCCATTTCCTCTTCCTATCCTCGGGCCCTGTTACCTGGTTCTGACTCGAACACCTCTTCCTCCCTGTGATCTCGTTAATGATCATCCAGCTCTCCTTACACCCAGACCTGTCAACCGCTCTCTCCACACTTCTGATCTTCTCTATCAGCGCCTCCTCTCTGGTCTCAGTGTAAGCGGTACAGAGTTCTTCCCTCTTCACCTTCATAGTCTCCTTCCTCTCCTCCGTAGGATCAGCATAGAATTGGTCCTTGGCAGCTTTCAGGTGTTCTCTGGCTGCACACACTTTTGGGTCTGCAGAGCTGACATGCTTCCTCTTCTTCTCTCTTCTCGGCACCAGAGTCTCACTTGCTTCCGCCAATGCATTGGTGAAGTACCCGTATCTCCTCGTCACACTCTCCTCAGTCCCTCCAATCTCTCTCTTCTTCCTCTCCCCACAGAGCACTGAACCTGTTCCTCACTTCTACTGTGAACTTCTCCTGTAGCTTATTATCTTCCGTGAAAGCTCCCCAGTCATAGATTGCTCCGGGGCTGAGCCTTACTCTTTCTTAAGCTCACCCGGACCTCACTCATACCAAGCCGATGGTCACTGTCCAGTGTACTGAAATAGTTATATGGTTCTGTGTTCAGAACACTATTCCGCCACGTTTTCCTCACCAGAATGAAATCAATCTGGGACTTGGACTGGTGCATATCAGAGATGTAGGTCCACATCTTCCCCGGATTCTTTCTGAACCTTAGGTTGGTTGCCATCAACTTAGCCTCCAGCAGGGTGTCTCTCCATTTCAGTTGGTGTTGTTATGGAAGTACCAGCAAGGATCTTCACTGCTCTCCTTACTCAGATGTGCATTGAAGTCCCCCAGAACAAGCAGGATGTTGTGAGCTTGTGTGGTGTTGACAGCTCTACACACTTCCTCATGGAACTAATATATATATATATATATATATATATATATATATATATATATATATAGTTATGCTTTGGGAGGGTCATGTTGCCAATAAGAAACACGCACCAGTTGCTTTCACTTCAATTTATTATAAATTAAATTTATAAATTTAAGAATTTATAAATTTCCGGTTGGTTGGTTGGTTCCACAACCAGACGATTGTTCATATATTGTCAAAGTTCATTCTGTGACCTCTTCAGTGACTGGGGATTCTTTTCTTTGTTTTTGTGCCTCTCCTTTGTTCTCTTCTACGCCATCTTGTTTTTTGTGTGTGTAAAACAAGATGGCGTAGGGCAGAACAAAGGAGAGGCACAAAAACAAAGAAAAGAATCCCCAGTCACTGAAGAGGTCACAGAATGTGTGACGAAAGAACTTTGACAATATATGAACAATCGTCTGGTTGTGGAACCAACCAACCAACCGGAAATTTATAAATTCTTAAATTTATAAATTTAATTTATAATAAATTGAAGTGAAAGCAACTGGTGCGCGTGTTTCTTATTGGCAACATGACCCTCCCAAAGCATAACAATATCGGTTTCAACACACGTTTTCAGATGAAGAATCTTGCTAAACAAATTCAGAAACGAAATATATATA